>OY992502.1:698571-3249221 GCA_963921215.1 Scoparia ambigualis
TTATTTAGATATATGACTATGATTTAGATATATTATATTAGAGTTATATTATACTTAAGGCTTGAGAAATAAAAAAATGTATTATTATTTATTACCATTACTAAGATTCATTGGTTGAATTTAAAATAATATTAACTTTTTATAAACTATTGTAACCAGTTTTTCAATATACTTAAGTAGGTACATATAATGAATATTTTGATTTATAAAAATTGTTAAAAAATATGTAAGTTGTTGCTTTTGCTCAGATTCATTTATTGTTTGAATAGGAAATCTAACTTAGATTATGAAATGTAATGTAAAATTTACTCTACCCAGCTGTATTAATATACCTAATAAAATATAAAAGTAACCGACTAACTTGCATTTTTATTTAATTTATTATATATCTTTGTATAATAAAACATTGACGGTAAATAAGTAAGAAAATTCTAACGCAAACAAGTTTGAACAAGTCAAATTCAGAGTAGGTTGTACTCTTCTGATTATAAGGTAATATGAAACCTAATTAATACAAATCAGGTCACGTTATTGGCAAGTTAATCATTCTTTAATAATATCAATTCTTTCTTTTTATTTTGCTGAAATGTCCATTAATTACATGTTTTACTACCTATATTGTCTTGCTGTGTCATCATGTACATTAATATAAATGGGTTTCAAATTAGTTTCAATTTCAATTATTAAAGTGAAGGCGTCAGTAGTCCAGCTAGATAATATCAACATGGTAAGTTTAAATAATTTTGTATGATTATAAATTAATTTTATTTGTGTTGTAATTGTGTCGTTATTTGGTGAAAAGTGGGTTATGGTAAAGGACTGCTTTTGCTGTCCTCCTTGCGTAGTCGCTGACTAACCCTTCGGGGATAATAGTCGTGGTTTTATGTATGTAATAAACTATTTTATTTTATGTTTTAGAATACTCAAGAGAACCTGGTGTCGCTCAGCATCAACAAGGAGTTCGTACAACCGTCATCTCCCACTTTTGAACAGAACGCTCAAGATATGCTCGAGGGATTTACAGAGGAGTATCCGAATTGGAGAGCAGATGAACGGCGAGGCGATTCCCCGCTGTATAACAAGGTGGTGAATAATATCACCAAGAAGAGACTTCGAAAAAGAAGAAGTTATCTGAAGCATTCTCATTCTTACGTGATGAAAAGTACGCCGATTCAAGGTCGTCGATTAATTAAGATTGAAGTGGTGGACTTCGAAACAAATCATACTGATCCATTATTATCTGCGCAGTATGTGGTAACAGAGCATATTGACCCCATAATGGATCAAACAGAGGCTATCATTAGCAATATATCAAAAAAAGTTTGTGGATATAGTTATAGTTTTTAAGAAATTCTAAAATAAATATTATTGAATTGAATACTAAGATCGTTTCATTCACCCTTTTTACTTTTAGTAATTAAACAAAAAGATATTTATACACATTTGATTTATTGAGGAAAATACTTTATTACATTAATAACTCAATTAACATTTAAAGTGTACCACTTTTTTAGACACAGAACATTTTTTAAAGCACACATTTTTTTATGGTACTCACAATTAAATTTATTTACATCTACATGGTAATCACTATATAATTTTAAAAAGTTAGGACAACCTATTTCTTCCAACTCCATTATTTCACAATCTTGACATAGCTCGCGAACCCATATTCCTTTTTCCAATCCCTTTACTAATACCTTCTTACTGCTTAAATACGGAACTATTATTCGTCTAAATTCACGGTAATCAATGAATCCCTGACTCCATTTGAGCCCGCGATTCCTTTCTAACCACCGGATTTGCTTCTTTTCTTCATCTGTTAGGTTTTTAAAAGCATATGGTGGCTTAATTAAGAACGTCTGCGTATGGTTTTTAGTTGCTATTGATAACTCTTTTACAATAAAATTATTTTTCAAATCCTTAAATCCTTGCACATCCACTATAATAGTATCGTTATTCATGATAGCTTTTTCACAATGTTACTCAGTGGTTTATATTCAAATATGCAATCGTTCAGTATAAGGCAGTATGCAGCGGTCTGATCAGGTATCTCTTGATCTGTTTCGATTTCTACTCTTACGTCGATTGATCCCTTCAGCATTTCTTGTTGGCGAGAACAGTCAACAACGAATAAAGGAGCAATATCTTTAAACTCTTTTAAACTCGACAACGGTTCTGATCGACGTCCGTGATAATACTGCTGAAACCTTGCATACTGTTCGTATATTAATAAAAACTTGTTGTCAGAGAAATTTATGTTAAGTCCTTCGTAGGGGTAATATGATGAATTTAAAAACACTCTTACGTCACGAACATTGCAATGGTCGAACTCAGCCATTGACATTTGAGCATTATGTTTTCGGTTTGTTTGTAAGGCAATAATAACAAATCGAGGTTTCTCTGTTTGCGATGAAGTTTTAATAGCCCAAGTATGCTTACGTGTCTTGGGTAGTAACGGATATTCATACAAGTCCCAGTTACGAAACGCTAGTGTAATGGCTCGATCTTTTTCTAAATGCTTTAATAAATTAATTCTCTCTCGATCTGACACTTTAATATGTGGAACACGCCAAACGATTTTATTTATTGTTATATTTTCCACTATTTGCTCTTTACTCAATTTTATTGCATTGACATTTGTGTTGCTCCTCAACAGTACTAACTCATGTTTACAGTTAATTAAAACTTTTTCATAATCTTCTGCAAATCCTAATATTTTATTTAATGGTATGGAGACAGAGAAAACTCCGTTTGTAACATTGGTTATTCCTGCAGGAGACCAACCCCAAACTTTTGCACTTTTGGATTCATTTTCATTCAAAGACAAATAAGACTTCATTGTCGTTGTGATACCTGCATTTTTTATTTTATCTATTTCTATTCCATTTAACTCATATCGAATATCTTGGAATAGAAATAACGCAGGATTGTTTACAAAATGCACACTTGTTACCTTTTCTTTAGTGGTACTGTTATATACATCAGCTTTACCTTCAATATACAAAGTGCTGCGTGACGGCAACACATACAAATCTTGCTGATTGATTGGTATTCTTATTTCATCATTATTGTTGAAACTTGTTACATACGGCTTATACGAATGATATTCAAAACTCTCGATACTGTTATCGTATGACGTTGGCTGAGATATATTTAATATGTTCATTTTAACAAGCCTACTAGCTTTAGAAATTCTTTATTATTTTTAGTAACCTTCTTTTTTAAGTCAAACGGTGTTCTTTTACTTATTGCTCTTTTGGAACTGACTTGAACACCTGATGAGGTAGGGTTTTTATTAAAATTAATCATTTTTTTCTAAAATGTAAATAAAGTTGTACGTCTTCTCCACGTAAATTAATCTGTCTATTATCAGCGTCTAACAACCTAATATTAATTGCACTAATTGAACTTTGATTGACTGGAAAATAGATTAAGTTTTTAGGAATTTCAATAATTCTATAACCGGGTGGTACATTAGGCACAAACTCATAAATAATATGGCTTGCTTTCCCATTCACGAATGATCCGCTAACTACGTCACATTCGATGCGTACGATGGTTGTTGCTAAAATACTGACTGGGTACTGAGACTCACAACTTATATTTGCCTTAATTGTGTCGTTAGCAAAACCTAAAATTCTACCAATGGAATTATTTTTCTCGAAATGAACATCTTCTGAACAAAATATTTTGGTTTTGAGAGTATTATTATTACAAGTCAATTTTAATGCAGTGTTCTTAATGTTGCTTTTTAAAAATTCGCAAATATCTTGAAGTTCATATGATCCTTCAGGAATTTCGATGAACTCATTGATACCGTAATAAAACTTATTGTTCCTTTCGTCTATATTAGGAATAGAATTAAAAGTAGAAAAGTATATAAGTCCGCACTCATATTGCCCACGTAATTCTAAAGTTGGTGAATAGTTAGTTATTAATGAGGCTCCTTGCCCAGTTATGGATACAGTGAAAGACATTTTTATACTGTCAAGTTATTTTAATTGTAACCTATATAAATGATTTTTCCAATACTTTCTTAAAAATAATAAACAAAGATGACCACAGTTTACAGTACCGAAAGATTGATACTGTTTGTAATTATAATTTATGTGCCTATCTTTCAAATATTTTATTAATTCTAATGGAGGTTTTAAGTTACCAAAACTGTTAAAATATTCACAGTAATTATTTTCTTTTACATAGGCTACCCAATGAGTTCCAGGATTTGAAGAACTATCTAAATTAAGAATAGCACACTCAATTTTTCTTGGTTTTGAGGGTAACGTATCTCTCATAAAAACGCCACGAAAATATGGAATATCAACTGAGTGCTTTAATATATCTAAATTAGTAAGTGCTCGTTTGGGTAACCGTTTAATTAGTTTTTTGGAGGTTGCAAGTACAAGCCCGCTCCTTTTTTGTGAGACTTCAAATACAACCCTTTTCCAAGTGCAACAGCTTCCATCATCTTGTTATGTCGTTCTGATTCTTGAAGATTTTTTTGAGCGACCTTGTAATCGTTAACAGCCTTTGTTATACCTGCAGCACCCCCAGCGAGTGAACCAAGAGCTGATAAACCAGCAAAGATTGGTATGAGGGGTAACAACCCACCAGTTTTCGGAACAGGAATGCAGCGTGGGAAGCGTATTCCTTTTATATTAGAAAACACTTTTTTTGCAGCTGCATGCGCATATTTTATAGCCGTGCGGTTATCATTACATTTTATTTTTTTCATTTGCTTTTGAATTTTTTTAACACCTTTCATGAATGACCGCACTCCTGCTCCGGCTTTAAGTTTTGCTTTCATTGCATTTTTTACTATCCATGATGCAATCTTTTCTCCTTTCCCAGCATCTTTCGATTTCAATCTTTTCTTTGCCATATTTAAAAGTTCTAAATCGGCGTTTTGTCTAACGTTCCAATCTTTATTATTGTAAGCAATATCGTGATACAAGCAAGCTTCATCCAATTTATTTATTCCTCGTTCACCTCTTAGTAAGCGTTTTTTAAGTTTTGTTCCTGGACCACAAAACTGATATCCAGGTAAGTGTAACTCGAACGGAATGTTATCTATTAAATTGTTGACAATGCCGCTTCCTTCCTTCATTGATGTTCGTAAAGTGACTGTACAACATAATCAGGCGATATTTATATTAAGTCATTAATAATTTTCTGTCAACCCAACTGTTTTCACCATCACTGAGACCCAACCATTTGACAAAGAGTTTGTTTCCTTTTTTCTTTAAAACTTTTTCAATAAGATATATATCGGGAAATTGGGTTCTTTGCAGTTCGTATCCGTAAAAAGATCCTAAAATGATTTGCTTATGTTTGTCTTCTAAGTGGTATGTGACAGGATTTGTATGGTTAACTTTCACAACGTTGAAGATTTCTGTTGACCAGTTGGGAGTATAACCTTTGTAGAATTCACCTTTGTATTTACTAATCCGAACATGATCACCAACACGGTACTTATTTTTTTTTCGTTATGTTATTATTTTGTGATTTGATGATGTTGTACTTTACAGTTGTCTGATTTCTTTTGTCAACATCAATAGGTTTAAATTTTGTTATACGATGAACAGTGTTATTATAGCTTTGTACCACGTTTTTCAAATTTTTATTTATCCACTGGTATTGACCGCATAAGCTAAATAGCTTATAAAGGTGACCTTTTAGCGTTCTAATTACTCTTTCAACAATTGCTGCTTTTTTCACAGAATAAGTGGAATAATGGTTAATGTCATATTTTTTCATCAACTCTTTAAAGTTTTCATTATAAAACTCTTTACCTAAATCTGTTTGCAAATTTTTTGGTTTCCGAGACGAATTCAATAATATATTTTCCATTGCGTTGGTGACATTAATTTTATCTTTACTCTTCAAAGGATTTGTCCAAACGTATTTCGATAAAGTGTCAATAACTACTAAAACATATTTATATCCTTTATTAAATTGTGAATACTTTTGAAAATCCATAAGGTCAGCTTGCCATGAATCATCTACTCCTTTTATAATTGTACATCGGCGAGGAAAATTTCTTCTCGCCGCTCTGTGAATTTCTTCTACTATATCTCTTTTACTCATTTTTGTTTGACTTTGCTTGAATCATACGGTCTATTTCTGTTTTTGAGTAAAACATAGTAGACAAGCGATTGGAAGTAGCTGATTCTAAGTTCTGGATGTAAATTTTTACACGACTATTAACTTTATTTATTTCATTCCTTAGATCTTGTACAGTTTTATCCAAATATGCCTTATTTACAGCTTCATCGTCCTTGTCTGGAGATGATAAACCTTTAAGTTTTGATGATTTTAAGTCGTATTCGCCCGTTTCGCACTTTTTTAACGTATCGTTTATGGTATCGATGTATTCAGATAACCTCAAACGTTTATGAATGTGATGACCGAATTTATCTATATTCATTATAATCTCGAAGCTTTGCTTACTGCGAGTATACTGCTTAATTTTCCCCGTGCTATTTGTTTATATTCCATATTTATGATGCCCGCTTCGCGCAGTTCTTCAATTATTGCAACGATTTCATTATCCAAACCCGTGTTACCAGCAGCTTTTGACGCAAGCAGTAATTTCAATCGTTCTATTAATTCATTTGGATCATCCCAATAAACTAAATCTGTATTTGTTTTAACTTTTTTAAAAAGATTGATACCTTTTCCCTGTGGAGGACTCTCAGTACTAGTAGGTTGTTTAGAGAATTTAAATAATGGTTTTATAATACTCATGTATTTAAACCCTTTATTGCTGTTTATTGGTTTGGCAGGATCAAAGTTACGTCTGTGTGCATTAGTATTGATAAGTAGTAGCTTGTAGTTTTCAAGGTCGTCATCTGTAATAACATCTAGATTTGGTACCTTTTTATATAATAGTTCTTTTAAGCCAAGAGTCTTTTCAAAAGTAATGTTTCCAACTTTAAGAATTCTACCGTCATCATGAACGCGAGTGTTTCCAAGCTCAAGTTTCCCTCGCTCATTTCTAATTCCAAAAGGTATGGCATTAAATACTTCAGATGACGTAGACCATGAGGAAGACTCATCTTGATTTATAATGTTTGGTGATGATTGGAGGGACTTAAAAGAACCTTTACTTACATCATGGTTCTTAAAAGGTGACGTAGTTAGGATTTTGTCTGATTTTTGTGGTGTGTCTTGATATTCCTCTTCATCTACACTATTAGAATCAATATATTCTTCACAAGAAGAATACGACTTCTCGCTTTCATTTTTCCTGTTTTTTTTTGATATGGGATCATAAAGCTTTACTTCCTGTAAGTTCTTTTCATCATTTCTATTCGCTAAAATGTTAAGAGGGTCAACAATAGGTTTAAATATTGTTTCCAGGGTAACATTGTTAGAATTTTTAGCATCCTTTATTAAGTCTACCTTCCTTTTAACAGCTGATGCTGATTTTACAATTTGTTCTTTTAAATCTCTTTCCATTTCAATAAATAGGTTTCCTTTCAGCTTTAAGTCACAAATGAAAGTGATTTTATGGCATAATTACAACTGCTTTTGTACATTAATCTAATTCTATAAACGTATCAAATGTCTTCCTATAACATCCTTTGTTTCGTTCACAATCCTTATTTATTACAAGATAATTGAATGGTTTCTTCCAAACAGTTGAGCACATTTCTCGAAATTGTGACCAAGTCATGTCCGACCCTACGTGTTCATCATATACGTGTTTCAAATTTACATCGTCCTGCTTAAATAATATAATTAGGTTAGAATTGTCCCTAATAAGTTGTTTTGGTACTTTTGTATAAGTTTGATTAATATAAAAACAATCGATATTTTTATGACGTCCCATAGCAAAATAATCTCGGATGTGGTTTTGGTTTTCACAAGCAACATCATCAAATATAATAATCGAGTCAGACAAAGCATCATGTGGACTCAAAACTTCGGTGTTGTCATTATATTTATGATACGATGTACCTGCAACCATATTTAATACTTTTTCTAAAAATATGTATTTAGGTTGATACAAAGATTTTGAATAAACATAAAGGTTGCGGAACCGTGGACCATCTGTATGTAGTAATAAACTAATTACTAAGTTTGTCTTTCCACAATTCGAAGGGCCGCAAACAATACAACGGATACTGTTCGGCAATAAGTTGCCATGACGTTTTAACTCATTTGATGATGGTGGGCAAATGCATTTTAATTTTAATGACTGTTTTTGTTTAACAAATCTCATAGCAGCTGTTTTCTTATTGACCACAGTGTTTCGGGAGTTTCAATAAAATGACTTTGAAGCATAGCGCTTAAACATATATACGAGCGAATGGCAGTGATTTTCAAAAGTAATATTGGGACATTCTAGATCACTTTTTAACGACATTGATCGAACGTCAGTGAGATCAATGGAGGAATATTGGGAATTTTCAAAAGTAATATTGGGACATTCTAGATCACTTTTAACGACATTGATCGAACGTCAGTGAGATCAATGGAGTGAAAAGTGATCTAGAATGCCCAATATTACACTACTCTTGCAATTGTTTGTAAGCCCAAAAAGGAAGCTAAGAGTTCTAAATATTTTATGTGCTCAACTGATTCTACAATACTCGACTGACCACTAGCAGTCCCCATAGAACCTGCCGGCCCCCCCTTTTCTTGCTTGCATCAGAAAAAGAAATTCTAAGCAGTAATTATCTTGCCTGATAAGATTATCCACCCTTCCAATAGATTTTAACCACCAAGAAAAATCGTCTTTCATATACGGTAACGACGTGTAACTATCGTAGATAATCGTATTATAAATTGCAAGATATTTACACGTTTCCATTTGTTTGGTGTATAACCAACCATATTAGACGGCGGGGCAAGATGCAGTGAGAAGTTCTACTAGTCGTGCAAAGTGCCTAATTTTACATCGTTCTTTAATTTTAAAATGTTGTAACACTTTTTTGATTATGTTTCTTTTGTCATTGTTAAACTTATTTGAAATTTTGTCGTATCTATTTAAAAAAAAACCAATATATTTGCAGACTGTATTAGGGACTGTACAGCTCTTGTTGTCATTAATAATGAAACCTAAAGATTCTAAAAATTTTCTTGTTACCAAGACATTATCGAGACAGTTTTTATAATCTCTAGCAAGAGCGCAGATATCCTTTTAATAGATCGTTGATAAATAGCCCAACGACCGAAGAAGACACATAACTGGTTTTAACAATTTCGTAAAAACAAACGGTGCTGTGTTAGGACCAAATTAAAGTAATGAATTTCTTCAAATCGGGTTCGCAAATATTTTTATGACTGGGTGAATGCCTACTAAAAAATAAGCATCTTTTAAATTCAGTGTAGCCCTGAAGCTATCCTTTGAAATTAGTTTCATTGTTGTTCTTAAATGTTTAATTTTAAAGTGTTCAGTCGTAATATGCTTATTTAGTAATTTTAGATTTAATATAAACCTATTTGTGTCGTTGGGTTTTTTGATCAGAAAATAACTAGACAGAAACTGACCTTCACAAGGTTGGCAAGGAGAAGTGGCGTCTGAATCGATTAATTCAAAATATGGCCACTCTGTATTATAAGATAATGAAAGTAAGCGTGGTTCGTGTAACTGAGAAACACGTTTAAAAAAAAAAGGGTATTTTATAACCTTTTACCCAGCAAAAAATAACCGGATCGTCGGTTATTATTCGCAAACTATCGTAAAAATAGAACAGCATACCTGCAGAATGTACCGGATCCAGCGACGAGGGCCGGGCTTCTGAAAGCGCCGCGGCGATCGCGGCGGCTGCTGCTGCCGCGGGCGTGGTGCCGGTGCAGCTGGAGGTGCCAGTTCCGACCGCCTCGCAAGTCCCGTTTGCCTGGCTACCGGAAGTGGAGGCCTCTGGTTTAAAGGCTGGTTTGGAGTTTGTTTGGTATACAGCTGATCCTTAAAATCTTTCTTTATTGTTGAACATATGAAACTCCTTCTCGTCATAGACTCATTATGCTGTGTATCGCATAGCTGATGACTAGTTTCAATCAAGAACTTTATGACAGCTTGGTCACTATGTTCCAATGAAAGCAACTTGGTCAGAGAGCCTCCAATGTAGGAAATGGCAGCCGCCAGTTGAGCTTACTTATATTCTAACGCCTTGTCTTTCTTGATCAGCGTTTAAGCTGCCAGATAAAGCTGCTCAGATAAAACTGCCTTTTTCTCTGGCTCTTGCTTTTTCTCTTTGGGCTTTGTCCCAAGAGATTCAGTATCCCTTCGTCAAGTTCTGGACGAACAGTCACAACATTTGGAGGCGGTTCTACTTGCATCGAGTGAATGGAAGTGGCTTCGGCTTCTTGCGTAGCTGAAGTAGACGGGCCTGGTCCAGGCTCCTCTAAGAGAATCGGTCCCCAGTCCGCCTCAGGCTGCATTTCGTTTTCGCCTTATTGAACAAGGTCGAATGTTCACTTTGGTACGTCGCTAGAACGTTATTTTATTCACCTAAGGTGAAAGTTATTTAATCCATAATCGTTTTTAAACAAAAAGTATAAAAAGTGAAGAAAACATTCCTTCTGAATCATCACTAATTAAAATTATTTTAATTCTTATCTTGTCAAAATACGGTAATAGTCCTTATAAACTATACACACTATTTTCAGATAAGTAAACATTCCTTCTGAATGTGCACATCACTAATTAAAGTAACGGTTTTAAATAACGTGAAGGCAACATCCCATTTAGATGTACGCTACACAAATTAAAATTATTTTAATTCTTATCTTGTCAAAATACGGTAATAGTCCTTATAAACTATACACACTATTTTCAGATAAGTAAACATTCCTTCTGAATGTGCACATCACTAATTAAAGTAACGGTTTTAAATAACGTGAAGGCAACATCCCTTTTAGATGTACACAACACAAATTAAAATTATTTTAATTCTTATCTCGGCAAAATACGGTAATAGTCCTTTTAAACTATACACACTATCTTCAGATAAGTATAGTTGCACACCTTTCTTTTAGATGTACGATTGTCAATTTAAAAATACGGTACTAGTCCTTACAGCTACACATACTATTTTTTTTTAAATAAGTATTACGGTAGCACTCCCATAATAATGCACAAAATTAATTATCATATTTGAATCGTTTTGATTAAGTAACACACTGAATTACCTTCAGATCGTAACGATACAGGCTGTGGCGGCGGCGAGTCCCACGCCGACAAACTGCTGCTTTCTATGCGCAAACGTTTTTCTTTCTTTCTATACAATAATCACTATCGTCGTCACTATAAACTCGTTTAGGCATCGTAACACTACATGAGTATGTTAAAGGGGAAAAATCGTGGTGATTGGCGAAGCACAAAAACGCGAATGAGCGGTCGTACAATCGAGGCACAGAGGAAAACGACAACTACCCTACAAAAAATTGTTTTTTTTTGCTTTTAACTTAGTGGATGAAAGGCGACACGATACGTGTTACTACAAGTGTTACCTAATCTCAAAGGACGAAACAACGAATGTATAATGTCACTTTTTTGAGCAAGTGGTACGAAAATGATATTATCACTCCTCTTGCTCAAAAAGACCGTCATTGTAGCGTTGTAAAGCGAGGCTAAAATAGCTTTTCTTGCCCTAGGGGAAAAAAGTATTTTTTTTTAAATTTTTGTCTGTCACATGACAATGATCCTACAAAAACGAAAAAGTATTTAGTCATATGTAGAATAATCATGAATAAAGACTCAACTTATTACTGTTTACTTAGAACAACAACTTTTTTAAGATAGTTATTATTAAAGTCTAAGTTAAAATTAGTAATCATTTGAATCTATGGATAACACAGTCCACGCTTCAGCAAGATACAACTGCACAGTCTGCACTTGTGCTTAGGTGGTGAGCCTTTAGCCCGTTAGTCGCTTTTACGACACCAAAGGGAAGAGAGGGGTTGGTAGTATTATTTTGATGAGCATATCGCCGCTCTATGCTGTTGTATGTATGTGCAGTCTTTAGTCCATTAGTCGCCTTTTACGAGACCCAATGGAAGGGAGGGGTTGGTAGTATTATTTTGATGAGCCCATCGCCGCTCTATGCTGTTGGATGTATGTGCAGTCTTTAGTCTGTTAGTCGCCTTTTACGACACCGAAGGGAAGAGAGGGGTTGGTAGTATTATTTTGAAGAGCCCATCGCCGATCTATACTGTTGGATGTATGTGCAGTCTTTAGTCCATTAGTCGCCTTTTACTACACCGAAGAGAAGAGAGGGGTTGGTAGTAATATTTTAATGAGCCCATCGTCGCTCTATGCTGTTGGATGTATGTGCAGTCTTTAGTCCGTTAGTCCCCTTTTACGACATCGAAGAAAAGTGAGGGGTTGGTAGTATTATTTTGATTTCATTGAGTTTCGTAATTATTACCTGCAACAAATGTCTAAACTCAAAATGTAATAGTTGGGAAGTCCGTCTACATGCATAAGGAAAGTCCGTCATATGCCGGTCTTGCCTCGATTGCAGATATTGTCAATCTTTTCAGCTGCACGTATTTTATGTTACTATACGATTCTTTGTATTTGCTAGCTAGCTGAGCCCATAGTTGCTCTATGCTGTTAGATATATGTGCAGTCTTTAGTCTGTTAGTCGCCTTTTACGACACCGAAGGGAAGAGAGGGGTTGGTAGTATTATTTTGATGAGCCTATCGCCGCTCTATGCTGTTGGATGTATGTGCAGTCTTTAGTTCGTTAGTCGCCTTTTACGATACCCAAGGGAAGACGCACTGTCAAAAGTGAAACACGTATTGCTCATCGCTCGTACATATTAAATCAAAATCACATCAAGGAATAGATTGTTTAGCTTGCACTTTACATGAAATTCTTACTGGACGCACAAACTAGCCAGCAGTGTATACAAATCTAAGTGGTGCAAAGTGAAAGTGATCGAAAACACGAAAACAGTGCCTTTCCTGTTAGTACTTGCAAGTTTGGTGGCTAAAACTGTTTAGCTCTTAAGCAAAAGGATTGGACTTTGGACCCTATTAACTACAAACTCTTTGAAAGCAATCACTACTCAACGGACTATATACTCGTAACTGTTGTTTTCGACACTCCAACCAGTGTTGGGCAAAATTTAATTGCAAGGTACAATTAAAAATAACAATTGATTAATTGTTAATTGTGAAATATTAATTAACAATTAATTAATTGTTAACCGTTAGTTTTACAATTAACAATTAATCAATTGTTAACTGTAAGTTTTTCAATTAACAATTAATCAATTGTTAATTAAAATTGATCCTGCAATTAAACTTTAATAAAATTTTAATAATGTAAATATAAATAATATAAGATGGAGGAGCAGCACAGGGTAGAACTCTCATAAGGGTGACTGATGATCTTGCAAAGTCAACAGGACAAAAAAGGCAAGTTATTAGTACTAAGATAATATTGTTTATTTCAATTTAGTCAATCAAAGTATACATAATACCCATTAAATTACAAGTATTATTTCTTATAATAATTCAGGTTACATTTTAAAACTACTCTTTTTTCAAACATACTGTCTGACAATTTGTGACTTTTCGGCAAATTAGTCATTGTTGCGAATGAAAAAAGACGCTCTACTGCTGCTGACGATGGCAATGGAGTATTAAATTTAATAAAAACAGCTTTTATCTCTGGATATCGATCTAGGAGCTGAAGTTCTTGGCTTTCTTCGGCAAAAAAATGCAACATTAACAGTTCGGCTTTAGTCAACGGCGCACCTGAAGAGTTCGTTTCCGTCATAGATGTGTCGGAGTCTGACGAGTCAGCATCAAAATTAAAAAATATGTTTTCTTGGTTGGCCTTTCTTGTAGCAACTGTTGCAGTTTCGTTTTCGTTGATTTCTTTAGAAATACACGTCTTAAAAATTTTGAGGATCTTTGTTCGGTCTGAAGGCTCCAAGCAAGTTAGCCACTTATTTTTAAACCGAGGAATGATAGAGCAGCTATAGCAGCATTTTCTGCTTCAGGCGTGGTAACATCGAAAATTTTTTTAAATCTATTTTCAACGCCTTGTCGGTATGCTTCGATCAGAGGCTTGCAATAAGCAAAGTTATTCTTTTTTTCAGTTTTCTGCAGTTTTTTACGTAAGGCCAGAAGACACGGCATCACTATACCATAATATGTGTTTGTCTCGCTCTGCATTATGTCAAGGGCTTCTGCCACAGGTGCAGCACAGATAAGATATTCTTTTATGTATTCAAATTCATTTTCTTTGATTACGTTTTTAATGTTCAAAGATCTATGAAGAAGTAAGCTCTTTTCTTTAATGTTCTGTATTTGCTTCAGAGAGTCAAACAAGCTGTTCCATCTAGTTTCGCCAGGCCGGCTTAGTGTGTGTTGCAATACATCTTGAATGATCTCCGCACTCTTTGGACGTGCTGCAGCCTTCCATAGAACATTGCATTTCTTCATGACTACAGCATGCATATCCGACAATACAGTGTTTTGAGCGCTTAAAACTTTATTCGCATCTGTTGTTGCACAAAGGCTCAATGTGTGTGCACAGCATCTCAAATGCACAGGCAGCAAATGCAAACCTTCTGGATTCATTGGCTCAGTCTCTTCATCATCTGACTCAGAGCTATCTTCAAGAGACTGAGAATCTTGGCTTTCTTTATCTGTCTCTACGAGGTCAACGTTAGATAATTTTACACCAAACATTTGAAATGCTTTTACGAAATTGCTGCCGTTATCGGTCACAGATGCAACAATTTTGTTAGAATTTAAATTATATTCTGCATTTATTTCTTGTATGATTTCTGATAAACGGTCGTAACTGTGGATGCCTTTAAATCGTTGACAGGCTAACGCCACTGAAGCTCTGCGCAAGTCGTCTTTGATCCAGTGCACTGTGACGCCAAGAAAACTTCTTTTCTTACTAGACCAAATGTCCAATGCTGTGCATACGTATTCCACTTCACTTAATTCGGATTTGATGGTCGTCACTTGTTTTTCGTAATAATTTGCTATGCGTCGCCCCAGGGTACGTCGACTCATAAGCGATATGTCCATTTCAGATATTTCTAAATCCGTAAAAATCTTTAAAAAGTATGGGTCTTCTATTGCATGTAATGGAATCATAGAATGGATAAAATATTTCAAAATATTTTCGTCAAACTGCTCTTGGGTCAGCTTATTTTTATTAGATTTTTTTATTTTGCTTACTTTAGGTCCGGCAATGTTTTGGGTTTTTTCTTTTTTATTTATCCTCTTTTTCTTTATGTATGTTTTATACTCCTCGATGCATTGTTGCCCATGCTTTCTTTTCAAGTGGCTTAGAAAATTAGATGTACAATTGGTATACCCTTTAACTTTTATCATCATATCTTTAGGGCATTTCATGCACATAGCTATGATTTTGTTGCCTGATGATTCTTCAGGCAAATGCTTAAAATATGTACCGTCAAGTAAAAGAAGCCGTTGCCGCGTTGACTCAGCGGTGGCGGCGTCGTCGGCAGTGCTGGTTGATGGCGTGAGGGATAATTCATCGTGCGTCTCATTAATGTCTGAAACACTCGCACTCAGAGATATATTACTGTCGTCCTCGTTGTAATCCATAATTAACCTTTACACTTGACACAGGTCTCGCACACACAATTCGTACAATATGGTTTGTTTCCGTTTTCGTACAGTGAAGCGAAATAGTTTTACTTAGAATAGCGAGCGACACAAACACGGCTACTTTGCATTTCACGCTGCAGGCGAATGATGTGTTTGCAAATGGCAATTGACGGGCGGGGCGCCCCGCGGCCTCCGGCGCAAGCGACGTTGCACGATGTGCCGTGAGTGTGAGAGAGACAGAAGTACGTACGTGACCTAAAGTCTGAGCGAGAGCTTACAACTTTGTCAAACGCCTGTCTATCCCCAAGCGGTACGGTCATACTGCGCGCGCGATATGAAACGGACGAAAAGTGTCGCGGCGAAGATCATTTATAATGTAGGTGCAGTGCAAAGAAACATGATTATTAATTGTCAGTTTTAATTGTTTCTAACAACAATTAAAAATATTAGTTGCATTATTTTAATTGTATCTTGCAATTAACATGAGTAAATTTAAATAAATCAATTGTAATATGCAACTAACAGATTAATTGCAATTAAATTAATTGTGATTAAATTAATTGCAATTAATTTTTCAATCAATTACTATGACGATTAAATTATTAATTGATTAATGCCCAACACTGACTCCAACCTAGTACGATTCTTGCGATCGTGGTTTCAACCCGACGCAGATTTCTTTTAGTTGTCAATAAGTTTTACTTTGTTTTGTTTATTGACTTTTTTTTCTCTAATATTTTGTGTGGACATTTTTATTTGTTTTTTTGCTTATTTTTTGCTTTTTGGACTTTTTTCTGACATTTTTAAAACGATCCGGCTCGCACTTGCGGAACTGAGATGGCTACTAAAAGTATGTTACATTGTGCGGGATGCAGCGGTGCAATAAGCAATGGCACCGCGTACATGAGCTGCACTAAATGTAAACAGATTTTTGACATATTGTGTGTACAAATTCTACTGAAAGTATGTATACATCATTTACATCTAATTAAAAAAATCTTGGGTATGTGTAGAATGCCGTAGTAAAATTCCAAAAGGAGACAATACTCAAACTCCGGTCCGTCAACAATACTTAATTCAAGACATGCCCTCTTACTCTTGAAACCGATCGCTATTGGATCGGATTGGTATTGTGAATTATCGTACTCCTAAGTTACGACACCAGAGCTAATATGAATTCATATTGCGTGGATATTGAGTGAAAAAAATATACAAAACTCAATGCCATTTAGTTCACCCAATATGAATCCAAATTAACGCTGGTGTCGTAACTTAAAAATACGAAAATTCACAATACCAATCCGATCCAATTGCGATCGGTTTCGAGAGTAAGGGGGATGAGCATTGCTAGTGACTGCCCAGACATATCTATGTGTAGTCCCGATTATGTCACCCTGGAACACGCTGCGTGCAGTCTTCTAGCGAGAGTGACAACACGGCTAAAGTCCTCGAGCTTACGCAACAATTGATAGTCAAGGAGTTAAAAGAAATTCAAGATGATTTTGAGAAACGGCTTATGACCAAAATTAGCAAATTACTCGCTGAACAATTTTTAACATTTAAAACAGAAATGCTTGACAAAGTAAATGGTCTTAGTAATAGAATTGGCGAATTGGAGGAAAAAATAAATGCCCCTCATGCAGCAAGTAACGCGAAGGACAAATCAGTATATAATAAAACTGGCAACCGACATCTCAATGGACGAGTGCTGCAGCCCGACGAACGGAAACTTATAGGGAAAGAAGCAGTGAAATCACAATCTAATCAACACCAGAATGTAACTTCTTTTGTTTCCGCTTTTGTTAAAGCTTCTGCGAGTAAAGCTCCGATACCTGCAGTGCAGACAGCAGCGAGAGCGAAGGCAAAATTGATGATGATGATGGCAGGTCGATAGAAGCTAGGCGCAAACGTACTTCATTGCCAGTACTTCATTGCAAGGCCAGAACGTCTTTACCTGGTGTTCTTCGTGGTACCGCCGCTCCTAGTGCTACTTTACTGAGTGCCGCTGAAAGGAAAAAATACCTTCACCTTTATTACGTAAAGGAAGGTACCACCATAGAATAAGTGAGTTCTCATCTTAAAACAGTATGCGGTTCAGATGTTTGTATGGTTGAGGCGCCAAAGTCGCGGGGAAATTACGCATCGTTCAAGCTTACAGTACCAGCGAAGCTAACTGTGCTAGTAAGTAATCCAGAAAATTGAGCTGTAGAACATATGTATTAAGCCATGGCGGTATAACTTTCGTTCCAGAAAAGAAACAAAGTAAGAACTCCAATAAATTAAAAACGCTCCAATGCTACTACCAGAATTTACGTGGCTTACGAACAAGTTTATAACCTGGATTAACACATAGAATACTTTTTATCCCGATATTCCCACGGGAATGTATGGATGGATATTTGTTACTGTTTCACGTAAAAACTACTGAATGGATTTAGATGAAATTCAGCACACAGATAGTTTATAACTTGATTTAACACATAGGATACTTTTTATCCCGATATTCCTACGGGAACAGAACCACGCGGGTGAAGCCGCGCGCGGCCGCTTGTGTTTTAAAATAATATTACGCAATCTACCTATGACATTATCGGTTTGACGGAGACGTTTTTGACAAGTTTAGTGAATGACGGCGAGCGTTTCCGCAAGGATCGAGTTGGCGATGCCGTTTGGGAAGGAATATTACTGGCTGTCCGAGATTCTTACTCTGTTCGTATGATTACAGACGTTGACGGATTAACACCGGACAAAGAATTATCATTTGCTATGATTAAGTCGATTAATATAAAGTTATTATGTTGTGTTGTTGCCTTCAAATTGTACTGTTGAACATTATTTGAGTACACTTCCCTGTGTTGAAAATGCAGTTTATTCATATCCTGAGTTAGCTCTTTTAGTTTTAGGAGATTTTAATTTAAATTCATTTTCGAATAATGTTAAAACTCAATTTGATTTCTTTTGTGAATTTTGTGAGTTAAAAGATCATATAGCGTATTTAATATCAACGGCGGTAAGTTAGCTTTAATTCTGAGCAATCTTACTTCCGATCAGGTTGACGTGTCTGTTTGTATTGAGCCTCTGGTAGCGATTGATAAATATCATCCTTTACGCGAATTCGTTGTGATGCTACAACGCTTCGCGGGACCACCGCTATCCAAACCCCGTACTTGCCAACAGCAGAGCAGATCTGCTGATTGGAATAGGCATAAGGCCGATTTCCAGATGTTGTATCCGTCATTAGCTGAAATGGATTGGTCTGACTTATTAGAGATAGATGATGTAAATAGGGCGGTTGAGTTAATTTATTTAAAGTTGTACGGGAGTTTTGATCATTTTGTGCCTGTTAAAAACAGCAACCAGCAAGAGCAACGATATGTGTACCCTAAGTGGTACACTTCCGAGATTATACGTAATCTAAAATATAAATATTATCATTTGAAAAAATACAAAGCAGAGGGTAAGGAGTTTAACCAGGAACTTTATAAATATAGATGGCACACAAAAATATTGATTGACAATGCATATTACGGCCTACAACAAGGCCTCTAAGTCTAACAAGAGGGCTCTCGCAGGAGCGGATGCACAAAGAGTGGCAAAGGTGGGGCGGGAGTTGATCTCGCACCCTGTGGGTAGCCGTAGCTATTGGCGGCTCGCTTAGGCCGTGCAGGCCAGCTTCTGCTCTACTTTCTAGAAGGGCGGAGGATTCGTGTCCTTTGTGAGGGTAAGTCCTCCGCGTTCTACAAAGTCAATGCCGAAGTGCCGCAGGGTTCTGTGCTCTCACCTACTCTATTTCTTCTGTATATTAATGACATGTTGTCCTTGGGCAATATTCATTGTTATGCGGATGACAGTACGGTGCATGAGCGGTACTTGGGACATCCTGCGGCAAAGCAAGCCGATATCATGGTGAAAAGGCAAGAACTGGTTGCCAAACTGAACCTGACTCTCGATCGTGTCTCTAAGTGGGGATCCAAAAACCTGGTCGAGTTTAATGCTAGCAAAACCCAGGTTTGTGCATTCTCGTCCAAGGTAACTCCCTTCCTCACTCCTCCCTCTCTTCAGAACTCTCCGTTACCCATTTCGGTGAACCTCAGCTTTCTTGGCATGGACATCGGCCAGGAACTGAATCCAAAATGCTACATCGAGAGTGCTATTTTAACTGCCTCCCGGAAGTTAGGTATTCTCAATAAGGTGAGGCGGTTTTTCACTCCCGAGCAGCGCTGTTTGCTGTACAAAACTCAGGTGCGATCGAGTATGGAGTATTGTTCCCATCTATGGGACGGCTCCGCTAAATACCTCCTCGTTGCACTTGATAGACTGCAAAGGCGAGCGGTACGCATTATTGGAGATGCTGAGGTTACAGCTTCCCTTGAGGACCTCCAGCTGCGTAGAGACATTGCTTCTCTCAGTGTCTTCTACCGGAACTACTACGGAGAGTGTTCTGAAGAACTTTTTGATCTTATCCCGCCCTCTCCTTTCCTCTCCCGGACTACACGTTGTAACGGTATAGAATGAATGGTATCCGTCCGTTAGTAAAGAATGTATGGGAGTAGCACTAAAATAAATATTAATGCGTAGCACCATTAATATAATAAGCATGAAAAGGGAATAATAAACTAGTTCAGAATAATGGTCAGTGAACTAGGGCTTTACCATTATTTTGAATTTCGCGGGGACTGCTCTGTGCGCCCTTGCGACATAGGCGCCGTCTAGCGTGAGTTATTTACTTGAGCTTCGTGTTAGGTTGGCAATGGGCTTTATCTTTATTTTGAATTTCGCGGGGACTGCTCTGTGTGGCCTTGTGACATAGGCGTAGGTTGGCAAGCCGGTGCACATACGGGCGGGCGCCATCTATGGTCGGAATACGGAACTTTTTATAATTTCACAAAATACAGGATTATTGGCTTAAGTGGATGATTATTGAGAGGGAATTGTTAATAGAAGGCTACATTTAGATATTCAAACATGTAATATTGGCTATCTGACGAGATTTGGTTGGATTATGGAAAAACTTTAGAATTGCGCGGCGAACGGCGGCAATGAGCGAGCGAGAGGATGGGAAAAAGATTGAAAGAGAGGTAGGATGTTATCTCCACGTGGCGCAACGCGAAGTTCGCGTATAACAAATAATAAGCGACGCGAAGGCGAGGCGCATCGAAAAACAGCTAGCGATTGGTTGAAGGGAGGAAAAGCGGAAAGTTGGGAGAGGGATGGGAGGCGCGTGTGGCGCGAAAGTTAAGATGCTTGGGAAAAGGGAGGAAAATTAGCGGGCATTCAATTATTGGACGTCGGAGACGCGGTCCAATTTAAGAGTGCGGTAAATACTCATACGGGAAAGCGAGCGTCCGAGCGATTTTTAGCACGCTAAGTGATATTCGAGTTGCGATTTTAACTAACATTGGTTGTGAAATTGAAAGTGATTAATAAAGTAAAACTATTGCGATCGCAACTTGAATCCGTTAACGTATTTCGGGGTATATTGGCGGAAACGCATCACGGTGCCAACGAAACCAATATAGCTTTCAACAGACTTCGGTCTGGATGACCTTTGACTGTATTTAATAAGGTCGGCGTTTTCTATTATTACGCTAAACAATACACTATCTTCGACGGAGTAATGGGGGAGAGACAGTTGTCTCCCTAATGAAAGTTGAAGATAGGTCAGACACCATTTAGCTGGAGGTAGACCCGTATGACCCAGTCCAATTTCGAGTCTACCTCCGTACACACAGTGTAGTGATAGGAATAACACACTGAGTATACTGGCTCGACTGATAGTACATTTAGAAGTCAGTTGCTTTCAGGGGCAATGCGACTCACACAACTCACCACGAAGTTAAGTTAAATGTGGCTTGGGCCTAGATTGCAAGGTACACAAGTAGGGACTGTTAGTTCGACAAAATATAGGCATTTTAAGTGAGGAAAGCTGTAGGAATCTAAAGGTAGGCGGTTCTATATAATTGTTATGAGGAAGTGGGAGGACAGTACGGTGCGAGCACGTTGGGCGTACATAAACTAGGTACTTGAGCCGCGGGGCCAGGCTGGATTAATTCAGACTAATAAGGTAGGGATAATTAAGTTACGGTGCTAAATAAAATTTACGATGAAGTTATGTGGGTCCTATCTAGGCATGTAATCTGTTACCGTAGGCCGATAAAATTCTAATTGTTTTCCTAAAGTTGTTACCAATTAATTATTCATTTTAAATAATTAACAGAAGTATGATAATATCGTACCATCATTACTTTGGAATACCTCAAAGTCTAGACTGGTTTCCTATTACAAGAAAAATACTTAAAGTTATAGCAAATAAGCATAGCTGTACTGTGATGTTTGATTTCTAATACTGAAATGACCAAACAGGCATTTTTAGCTTTCCCTGGGGTGCGATACGGCCTTATATTGCTACACTCTTCAAAGTATTAAAAGTATACATCCGATACCTATTAGTAAAATATAAGCTGATACAAACTGAACAACTAAAACCAGTTTAGAACCTAGGATAATTCGTTGAAGGAAGACATTGCAAGCTATGAGCTTCTAATAATCCGAAACATAGAAATAATTGATTGATAACAACCTGCTAATTAGCCTGATAATGGTCTACTAATACCATTTGAATTCACCTTAATGGTCAAAGACCTCTTAAGATATGTAAGTACTTACTTCTAATAATATGAAACATAGAAATATTTGATGGGAACAATCTAAATCAATCAGACTAATACCTAGTACAGTCTAATTTATACCTATTAAAGTGAGTGAAGGATAACTCCTAAGTGTAATTGATTCAATGATTAACAGGGATAATTACCTGATTTACTACCTACTAAAAACATACTAACTATGATTTAGTAGGCTATCAAATTAACCACTCAGTCTGAGAGACAGGGGTGGAAGTTAATGGAAAAATAATTAACTTAAGTTCACTTCCTAAAAGTCAAGGATATTGAATAAATTAAGCATCCTTTAATAAACTTGAGATGTACTTATACTTTATAAGATCTGTATAATGAACACTAAGAGTAAACCAAAGTAATTTACTTCAAATGATAGTATTCTATTTAAGTTCACTTCCTAAAAGTCAAGGATATTGAATAAATTAAACATCTTTTAATAAACTTGAGATGTACTTATACTTTATAAGATCTGTATAATGAACACTAAGAGTAAACCAAAGTAATTTACTTCAAATGATAGTATTCTATTTAAGTTCACTTCCTAAATGAGTAGGATATAGAACAAATCAAACATCCTTTAATAAACTTAAGATGTGATAATCTGCCAATGCAGCCAATCCAATGTAGTTATATTGGAACTTTATAAGACCTGTATAATGAATACTAAGAGTAAATAAAAGTAATTTTACCTGTATTAATAGCATTCTATTTTAGCCACCGCCTGAAGTGGCGTTTGAATAAATTATCCACCCTTTATAGAACTGAATATTAATTTTCTAATAAGACAAAAGGACAGTCAGTTAATATTGTTACATTGTGATCTCTTTATAATAGACACAATAATCAGAGAAATAAGTGTGTCATGTTGAATGCTGGCATCTCACCTCTGTTCGATAAGAGATATCATAAGACATAAGTTATTGCATTGAATAATTAAGTTCTTAATGTAAAAGGGATATTTGGATGATAGCAAGCTCTAAGATAAACTCTTGATTCATAAAGAAATAATTGAATATAGAAACTAGTAAATAATAGTTCATAATGTAAAATGAAATTAAATTTTGAGGAGAGATGTAAATTCTCAGTTTGAATTAAAGGCACAAGCTAATAATTAAAGTTAAAGCCAATGTGACGGAGCCATAGTTAAACAATGAGATTAAAGGCACGCTATAGGGCGGCGGTTGGGGCCCGTAAATTGCACAAGACTTCTTATGTATCAGGCTACTGTTAATAAATAATAATACCTGCAAGCTAAGCTATCATCTGATTATCTCTGAGTGGTTACAAATCTTCCCCGCAGCTGCGGTGAAGGATTTAGGTCACAGTTCAGACGGAGTCATTGCTAGGCTACACATATCTATGATATGATTTATAGACTGGTAGGTAATTAGGTCAGGAGGTAATAATTTAACACAGGGATAAGCCAATTACTAAACTTTCACGAAAGAACTTGAGGGTTCACTAGACGATCTGGCCACAATAGTATTTATTATGATATTACATTGCTTGACTGAAATTCACTGCAAATAGAATTAAGCTATGCTAAGGTTTCATCATCATACAAACACTACGCACTCCACAAAAATTCCAAACACAACCATTAGATTGTAGATAAATTAGGTTAAATAGTTTTAAGAATTAGATAATAAGTTAAGTTAAGGTAAAAGCGGCGATGATGTGTGTATGTATTATAAGGTAGAATAAGGTAGAGATTAAGGTGGGTGGAGAAGTTACAACGTGCTGGTCTTAGGAACCACCATCATACTGTACAGACTATCAGTACTCGTACCAAAAAATTTGGCAAGTCGTTCCTCTGTAAGACCATTCTGCTTTGGAATTCTTTGCCGGCGCATGTGTTTCCCAGCTCCTACAGTCCCGGGTATTTTAAGCGGGGCGTGAAACGGCATTTATGCAGGCCGTCATGAATGGGTGCGCTCGTTATCGTGCTTATTCCACGGTGGGGAGCGCTCTCATTATTTTGGACTGCATCGGCTGCTTACCATCAGGCAGGATGCAGTCACTATGACGAGCCATTATAAAAAAAATATACATATAGATAGTAACAAAAAACTATTATCGATGAACCAGCAAAGTTCTGGGGATATGTTAGAGATAAGACAAAGGATATGAGACGATATAAGACGAAGGTGGTGCATTCATGATTTTAGTTATGATGAGGTCGAGGGGTCGGGTCAGGCAGCTGCTGACGCCTTTTCCCGATATCCCAGTAGTAACTAGGTACACAATTAAAAAGTAAAAATAAATTACATATAAAAGTTAATTTTATGAAAAATATTTTTTTTCCAAATAGTCCAAAACGTTTACTTTAGCAGAGGATGGAGCGCTCCGCTAAAATAGACAGTCCAAAATTTTTCCCACTGAGTTACCCAAAGTAGTAGGACTTTCATGAGAAAACACGGCAAAAGCGGCAAAAAAATTGCATTTGTGGACTATGAGAAGGCATTTGACTCTATTGAGACCTGGGCTGTTCTTAAATCCCTGCAACGATGCCAAGTCGATTGGCGATATATCCAAGTGTTGAGGTGTCTCTACAATGCCGCCACCATCGCCGTCCAAGTACAGAACCAGCAGACAAAACATATCCACTTACATCGAGGTGTGAGACAGGGGGATGTGATATCCCCAAAACTATTCACAAATGCCTTAGAGGATATGTTTAAAACGCTGGACTGGAAAGGATGTGGCATCAACATCAACGGCGAATACATCTCATACTTGCGATTTGCAGAAGACATCGTCATCATGGCCGAAACGTTGCAGGAGCTACAACACATGCTGAACGGCCTAGCTGATTCTTCTCGACGCATCGGTCTGCGGATGAACTTGGACAAAACCAAGGTTATGTTCAACGAACGTGTCGTCCCGGAACCGATTGTAATACAAGGCAGTGCTCTCGAAGTTGTTAAAGAATACGTCTATCTCGGGCAAATTTTACAGATGAACAATTTCGAGAAAGAGCCCAACAGAAGAATACAGCTGGGCTGGGCTGCGTATGGGTAATTACGTCGGGTCTTTACGTCGCCAATTCCGCAATGTCTAAAGACGAAAGTCTTCAATCAGTGCGTCTTACCCGTCATGACATACGGAGCCGAAACGTGGACACTGACGGTAGGGCTGGTTCACAAGTTTAAAGTCGCTCAGCGGGCTATGGAAAGGGCTATGCTCGGTGTTTCTCTGAGGGATCGGATTCGAAACGAGGTGATCCGGCAGAGAACCAAGGTAATCGACATAGCCCACCGGATTAGCAAGCTGAAGTGGCAGTGGGCCGGCCATATCAGTCGCAGAACCGATGACCGTTGGGGTAGACGAGTTCTGGAGTGGAGACCGCGTATCGGCAAGCGTAGCGTAGGACGCCCTCAGACAAGGTGGAGCGACGATCTTTGCAAGGTGGCTGGCAAGAGCTGGATGAGAGTGGCCGCGGATCGTGCTCAGTGGCGTGTTCTTGGAGAGGCCTATGTCCAGCAGTGGACAAGTGTAGGCTGATGATGATGATGATGATGAAGAAGTACTATAGGTAACTACTTACTGCCGGAAGGTCCTGCTAACAGAATAGATAGTTTCTAGGTGAAGCCTAAAAACTTATAAAATAAAACTTTAAAAAACTTCAACAGCAAAAAAGTATATTTTTTATTTTTATTCTTTATAGGCAAGTATTTGACCGCGATCTCACCTGATGGTAAGTGACGATGCGGTCTAGGATGTAGCATTTTGAAAAACGATTTTCCCTCCGCCTTTCGTCAACTGGTTTAGGGGTTGCAGTCCCGGTACTGTGGAGAAAACGGGATTCCCGGTACTGTGCTAATTCTGGTACCGGGAAAACCGGGAAATTTCGGTACTTTTCGGTACTGAAATTTTTTTTTAACTAACGTTTGATATATGAATCATTGAGCAAAATAAAATATTACACAAAATGTTTATAATAAAAAAAATGTTTTGCCAATTGTTGTACTAGCTGTGGATTCATTTTCTCAAATGGAATTGGTTAGAGGTCATCCGAGTTGAATGTTTTAAGTTTAAAAGGGTCTATATACAATGGATTTTTATCATGAGTGTATTAAGGTGAGTATATAAAAAAAATCGTCCAAACCAAAACCGTTCAAACGGCGACAGACCCCTCTCCAACGGATCCCCTCGGCCGAGATCGTGGTATTGGGAGACTACAATGCCCACCACGTCTAATGGCTTGGTTCACGCACAACTGACCACGCGGGTAGAGCCGTTCATGACTTTGCTTTGGCCTACTGTCTGTCCCAATTGGTAATCGAGCCTACGCGGGTTCCAGATGTGGAGGCCCATGCGCCTTTCTTATTGGACCTTCTGCTGACCTTGCACCCAAACGGCTATTAAGTTTCTGTTGATGCACCACCAGGCTCATCAGATTACTGTCTGATTCGTAGCACTGTGCCTCTCACAGAAACTTCAAAAACGTCGAGTCTGGTATTATTGATCAGCGGACTGGTATGGGATGCGAAGTTTCTGTGCGTCCTACCCATGGCGGCGAGTTTGCTTCTCGCTGGATGATCTTGATGTCGCCGCCGACTTTGTCGTTGATGTGATACTGCAGGGAATGGAACTTTTGGATTTGAATCCAAACTCAGTGGTTCCCATTGGCGGCAGGTCCCAACTATAGTTTGGTCGTTGCTGCAAAATGGCGTCTCGCCAAAAGCGACAACATTACCAAGCCTGGGCTAATGCATGTCATCAAAGGATCCTAACACCAGCGCGCTCAGAAAGAGGTACAACTTTGCCGCCAGGTCCTTTAAGAGGGACATTGCCAAGGCGAAGTCATCATTCATAAGTGGAATTGGCGAGAGGCTAGTGCATCTTCCTTCAGGTACGCGTTCGTTCTGGTCTCTCGCCAAAGCTATCTTAGAGAATTTTTGTCAGCCATCCCTACCACCATTGCACAAGACCGATGACTGCATGGCCCATACTGCAAAGGAGAAAGCCGATCTCTTGGGCACTCTTTTCGCATCAAACTCGACCTTGGACGATGGGGAAAACTCTCCACCAACCATAGCGTATTGCGCTTGTTCAATGCTAAACGTCCGGTTCCAAGGTCAGTTCGTAAGGCTCTTTTTTCCCTTAATATCCATAAGTCGAGTGGGCCTGATGCAGTTCCTCCCATTGTGCTTCGGACGTGTGCCCCTGAGTTGGCGCTGGTTCTAACGTGCCTCTTCTGGCTCTCTTACACACTGGCGTGTTCCCGAGCTCTTGGAAAACAGCCCTTGTCCACCCGATTTTCAAAACAGGCGATCACTCAGATCCGTCCAACTACAGGCCAATAGCCATCACCTCTTTGCTCTCCAAAGTAATGGAGTCCATTACAAACCCTAAAAGAAAACTAGCTGCTAAGCGATCGCCAGTATGGTTTTCGTCGAGGTCGTTCGGCTGGTGATCTTTTAGTGTACCTTACTCACCGATGAGCGGAGGCAGTCGAGAGTATAGGGGAGGCACTGGCAGTTTGGACTTAGCAAAAGCTTTGGACAGGGTATATAGCACTGGGCTCTTCTCTCTAAACTTCCATCATACGGGTTCCCTGAGAAATTTTGTTCGTGGGTTGCCAGCTTTCTTTCTGGGCGTTGCATCAAAGTCGTAGTCGACGGTTCCTGCTCTGAAATGAAGCCCGTGAATGCTGGAGTCCTACAGGTGTGTGTGTTAGCCCCTACTCTGTTTATTCTGCATATCAATGACATGTTGCATTACAACAGCATTCATTCATTGCAAAGCGGACGACAGTACTAGGAATACGCTCTACACCGGACGAGCTAATATTTCTCGGGAAAACGTAATCGAGAGCCGGAACAAACTTGTGACTGACACCGAGAACATGTTAAGTCATGTCTCGAATTGGGGCCGACATAACCTAGTCCACTTTAACTCCTCCAAGTTTGCGCATTTACCCCGAAAAACCGAGGTACCGTCGTACCTCTGATCTTTGAGGGAACTCTCCTTGATACCAATCCGACTATTGGAATTCCTAGCGTTGATATTTCGAGTGACGTTCAGTTTCGAGGTCATTTGGGAGGTAAAGCTAAATTAGCAAATAAAAAAGAAATTATTTAAATGGAATTATCAAATCATTGGAGTGCGATGACGATGAAACCGTACGGTGTAGGGTACGGGTACATTAGTTACAATTTTTTCCCCAGTAAATAGTACCGGTGACGTCACGGTTGAGAACTCAGGAAAAAATTTGGTAACGGTACGAAATTTGCCTGATTTGCAACTAAGAGCATAGGCCGAGGTTACGGTAACGACTATACCGCAAACGCGGAACCTAATATTGGCTTAATTTTAAGTTATAACAAAAGTACCGAAAGTACCGAATTTCCCGATAAACAAATTCTCAGTACCGGTAATGCGTAAAACGTCAATTTCTCGGGAAATACCGGGAGAAATCGGTACCGGAAATTCTCGGGAGTATGCCCGTCTGGTTAGTGGTGTTCCCCCTGGGCTCAGTTCTGTCTCCCACACTGTTTCTACTACAAATAATATTGTGAATATTGTTAATATGGGGAAGACGTGGGGAAGGCCTCTACTGGCTTTTTCTTGATACATTATGTAATGGGCCTATTCAAAGTCACATTGTAAAGAGTAAAATATGGAAAGGCTACGGATTCATAACAATAGTGCAATATAGTTATTGAAGTTTACCTCTCCCTTGTCACTGAAGTTAACGTGAAGTCCCGACTTGGCCGGCGAGCGCTCCGTTGGCGAGAGCGCAGGGTGCGCGGGGTGCGCCGGGCGCGCAGGGGGCGCGGGGGGCGCGGCAAAGCCGCCCGCCGCCACGCCGCACTCCATGCCGCCGCCGCCGCGGCTCTGCAGCAAACATGGCAACGGCGCGGGTCAACGTTTAAAGTTCAATAAAAGTAACGTTAGTATATCTACCGTATTTCTATTAAGTATATTTTCTAAACAAGAATAATCATAGTTGGTAAGTAATCATAATCAATATTCTAAAATTAATTTTCATTAAAGACCAAGAAATTGACCATAAGTAAGTACCTACAATAAGTTATATCACCCCATCTTGCCCTCGCCCTCGGGTAAGATAGGGTAAGATGGTTTAAAAAATTTGCCTATTTCTGCTGACAACAGCAGTCAGCATGACGAAGGTGGCGCTGCAACAGTTAAATGGCGCCACCTTCGTCATCTATACCAGCACGGCTGCAAATGCCGCATGCAAAACATGCTGCCCAACAAGGTGAATTTTCTGCTTTTTTGCGCTGTTTGCAAGGGCGGACTGCTGTCGACTACCGTCACACACAACACTAAAGCCGGGTCTCTATATGGGAGTATATTTTGTTAGATGTTTGATGTTAGGTGTTAGAAAACACAAAACAGTGTCGCAGGAGACCCGGCTTAACGGTGTTGTGTGTGACGGTAGTCGACAGCTGGTCGTGTAGCTGGACAAAATAAAAATGTGACGGTGGACTAAGACTCAGCCGCGCAAACGGAGACAGACATCGTCGTGACAGCAGTCCTCTCATGACCACGACCTGTGCAACTCGGTCGAAACATCGGGTTTAAAAAGGTATACGCATGTGTGACGTTTAGAAATAAACAGTGCCATGGGCAACATACCCTAACTAAAGGACAGACCACCTTAGCTGTCATTACGGGTTGTAATAGAAAACAGCTCTACGAGGGGTGTGGAATCTATGGCAGCATACGCCTGATACTTATTGTGAATAAAGTGTTTTATTTCAAAATCCAAACCCCACAAATTGGCGACGAGGATAAACGTGAGTAAGTAGTAATAACTATATAAATCAAATAAATACCCCAAACAAACCAAAAATTTCAATACTTATGCACCAATAATTATTGAAAAAGGTTATTTAGTGAGTCCTTCATTGGCTAACTAAATCAACTTAATATTCGTTGAACAGCATAATATACACATAGAACGTGAGTTATTGTGCAAATAGCACTGTACAACAACAAATGCTTACTTGGTTGGTATGTACCTATTTCAAAGGGGTTACGAATTAAAACTAAGATGAACTGAAATGAAACCAATAACAAGTTTTGTTGTTGCTTGTTATTGTTTGGCATACGATCATTTACCTCGTATCATTTACCTTTTGTAACACAAGCGTGAAACCATGTTAAACTAAACTATCCCCCTTATTTACAAGTACGTAGTAGGAGGTTATAAACTTAAATTCTTTCACTTCTAAGTATGACGAAGGAAAAAGACAAAATATGTTTTAACAAGTGTTCTGGACTAAAACATTATGGTTATAATTCTTCTAATAATCCTTGTTTAAACTCAAATTAAGGCCGTACGGGTGTGGTACTTTGCCTACCAACATTGACGGGCATAGAAAAAACACAGGTCGGTAAAATTGACATTCGTATGTCACTTCAGTTCAATATCGGTTCGGAAGACAGAATGGCGGAACGGTCTGTTTACGGTTTGCTGTTTTGATTTCCCATGGCTGGGACAGCCCAGACTTTATGATATGGTGTAAAACCAACCGCGGGTTGTACGCGCTTATATTTCTGACGGCAGAATTCGCGTCGCGTTGTTGTGATTTCAGTTTCGGTTTGTGTCGGTACATGCCCACGTGCCTTAGTTGTGAAATAGCATAAAATCAACTTAAATCTTAATAATCTCCTTCTAAACAGCCATCGGAGGCTGCTGTGTGTGATTAATCGGACGAACAAATGCGACGGCAGCGCGTATATTACGAACATTACCTCGCGTTTAGCAGGCACTGTTAGCCTCGCGTGGTGAGCTAGTGGGAACCGGTTCCCGGCGATATCGTGGAGGAGGCGGCTGCTCGGCGAGTGGGACGGTGCGATCTGGACAGCCTCTTGGAGTCGGCCGGCGTGGCAACGCCGCCAGAGGCCAGGAGCCATCACACACAGCAGCTGAGCTGCAACCATTCTATTTCCTTCCTCACCTCTGTCCTCTCCTCAGGTTGCAAGGCGGGTCAACCTTCATCATTCGGTGAGTACATAGTATTTAAGTTTAGTTAGTAAAACGTTAGCCGCTGCGAAGCGCAGCTTAATTAAACAGCAGGCCGTGATCGGTGACCTAGTGGTCCATGGTCTGTTTGGATCAATCCTTAAAATAAATTTCCCTTTCTTTTAATTGTAGCTGTAAGGGAAATAACAAGTCGTTTTACAACATAATAATAGGTTTTATTATGTAAGCATATCTTGAAATTGCCAAATAAGACTGTTTGAATTACAAGTAAACTAATGATTACTTGTTATTAATGGAGTATAAAAGAGGCAAGCTATGTATTGTCAAATGTTACACTATCAATTAAACTATTGTTTACTGGTAATTAGTAAAATATAAAAAGAGGCAAGTTATGTATTGTCTTATAAATTAACGGGGAATATAATTGAGTCAATAAACCTCAGAACAATAACAAGTTATTGTTCTGAGCAATAAACGAGACAAGCTATGAATTGTCAAAAACATATAAATACTTTTTAATTAAATAATAATGTTAGTTATGAGGCAAGTTGTGTATTTCCAATATGTGATATTAAAAAAGTTATGAATTTTTTAAAAAGTGAAACAAAAATAAACTGAATCTTAGCTAAAAATGAGTTGTGTTTTTAAGCGATGCTACAATTGTTGTTGCAGATATTAGTAATGGCTCAGTTACCTACGTTGGAAAAATGTGACTGTGGGAAAAGAGCGTTTGATTCATTTTCCACAGCATCCAATGTTGATAATCCAATTAAAAAACGGGCAACACTTTTACACAGTCATGCGGTAGTCTAGCCTTACAAGAAATGTATTTTAATCTACCTGGGACACATGTCGACCTCTATCTAGACTCCTCCATTGAAGTGTTTAAAATAGCCATCCAGAAGTTGGACGAATATTTTTCCATAAAACAAAGCAAAGTTAATACATTTGTACAATACAACCCCTTTGGCCACAGCAAAATGGTGAAGTGGAACGTCAAAATAGGGATATTTTGAAACGTCTGAGAATCAGTCAACTTCAGAAGACCGACTGGAAAGATGACCTTCTGAAATACCTGTCTATGTACAATAGCTCGCTCCATTCTACTACCGGCAGATCTCCATCAGAGCTATTTTTTAAACAACAGTTTAGTGATAAAATTCCGTGCCTTATAGACCTAGAAAATTCACAAATAGACTTAGACGTCAGGGACAAAGACAAGGCAATGAAAAACAAGGGAAAAGTCATTGAGGACAGGAAAAGGAAAGCACACAAAAATGAAATTGAAGTAAGACAAAAGGTGTATGTAAAAAACTTAGTCAAAGATAAAAAAATTACCCTAATTTTAATTCAACAAATCATACAGTAGTTAGCACCAAGGGTAGTGAAATAAATGTCAGTAACGATGAAAATAGGTGGGAGCTTCGCAGAAATGTAGATCATTTTTAAAAAGTAGAAGGAGAATGGAAAGTTTGTAATGAGGAAAGTGAAAGGGAAAGTAGGAATGATGATCCAAAAGAAACCGAATAAATAAATCATTACATTGTTAAATCAATAAAAATACAAAATTGTTATGTACACTGATTTAAAAAAATAAAACTTGATTATTATAGATATGCGAATAAGAATTATTTTTAAAAAAAATACTTAATTGTAATAGGTTGGTTTCTTGTTTATAAGACAACAAATACAAATATTGTTATGATGTTAAGAGTAAAGAATATTGTTACAATATCTAAGGTTGCTACTTTTATAACTAAATAGTAAATAGTTAGTGTAAGATAATTTCTAAAGACTGATTGTTTGTAAAATTATTAAACAATAAGAAAGAGATGTGACTTTTAGAAATAAACAGTATGATGCCATAGAGGACAGACCACCTCAGCTGTCATTACGGGTTGTAATAGAAAACAGCTCTACGAGGGGTGTAGAATCCATGGCAGCATATACGCCTGATACTTATTGTGAATAAAGTGTTTTATTTCAAACCCCACAGTATTCCTTTAATAAGTAGTTATCGTTAATCCCCGTCTAAAAACTTGTGTACAAAAATGAAAAAGCGTTATCACTGGCGCATAAAAATAGCTTGAGGTGTTCTTTGAAATATTCTTATTTACTTAACTATCACAGACACGCCCTATAAACTAAAAATCACGAGAATATTGACGAAAACGTTTTCCACGCGGTTGAAAGAAAGTACGTGGCGCCGCCGCCGCCCAATCATGACTTTGCCCACTAATATGTATATAAATACGTACAGAAAAATATAAATACGTTGCAAAAGGGTAAAATAACTGAACAATTAGAAGACCTTTTGCAAAGTTACAATTTAACGTCACACATTAAAGTACCGACTCGGAAACTTTCATGTATAGACCATTTAATAAGCAACGTTAAAGACGCAACTGCTTTCCTATTGGCGCTTCACCTCTCCGATCATGAAACGTCCCAACTTCTAAGTTTTCCTATAAAAAATGAGAGTAGTGAGTTCTAGTCGTATTAAATTTATAAAAATGATCTAAGCAATGAAAATATATTGAAGTTTAAAAAATACTTAAACTGCTTTTCATGGTCACACGTCTATAGCGAGAATAATTTTAATAAAAGTTTTGAATTTATTAATGAGTTTTTCACTCTGTTGTATAAAATATATTTTCCTAAACTCAGAGTAAAAATTAATTTGCAAAAAAGAAAAGAAAACTGGATAACAAATGGGTTAAAAATAAGCTGTAACGGCAAACGGAGGGCTCGTTACAGGTATTACCAAAACAAAACTCCAGCAAATAAGTTACTACATATAAAATATTCTAATATACTAAAAAAATGCATATATAATTCCAAAAAGAACTCTAATATCGGCTATATGTGGTTTTTTTTAAATTAAGTGTGTAATGTAGAAAGGTTTTATCTGTTATTTCTAAAATATTTGTTGTATATGTTGCCTCAATGTTACTATGCATGTTGTGTTCTCCTATAAGTAGTGAGACTTTCAGCACTTATTTATTTAGTTATAATGTAACATAGTTTAAAACAAATGTACTCATTGTTGGAGAACCAAATAAAGGAAAGGAAAGAAAACAAAAATAAATGCAAAGCATCTTGGACCTTAATAAAAAATGAATTAAATACCGCTAAGTCTTATAATTATATCGACAAAATTAAAAAGGATAAATTGATTCTGACCGATCTAAAAAGTATAGCTACCGCTTTTAACGATTATTTTATTGCCCTCACTGATGCCACCTGCAGTGACAATCACAAAAAGTATAAAATAAACAACGTTTATCAAATTCAATATTCCTAAAACCTTTGACTGAAGCTGAAGTACGGAAAGAAGTAATGCTGCTAAAACTCACTAATTCAGTAGGATACGATGAAATCTGTACAAAGGTTGTAAAGAAATGCATTAACGATGTGGTTTCTGTCTTGACTTATTTAATAAATTTATCTTTCTCTTCAGGTGTCTTTCCTAAAGTTCTCAAGCAGACAGTAATAAAGCCGTTATATAAAAAAGGCAACCGTGATGAAATGGATAGCTAGGTACCGTCCCATTGCATTAATATCATTATTTGATGTGTACACCTATAAGTGGCAATTGTACTAGTACAAGTGCTGGAAATTTTTGAATATTATTGTTATGTACATTTTGCTGTTGGTGTTCCAATAAATAATTAAATAATTAAATTAAATAAATATCAATACTGTCAAAAATCATTAAAAAGTGCATGTATAAACAACTAATTGAATTTTGTACAAAATATAATATTTATAAACAAAGAACAGTATGGTTTTCAAAAAAACAAGTCCACGACGTTGGCGGTACATAAACTTTTGAATACGATATCAACAAGTAAGGTACTGGCACAAAGAAAGGCCCACCTTATTTAAAATCTCAATCTCTAAAAATAATCAAAAAATTAAAAATTTCTTACTAAAAACTATATTTAATAAGGTTTTTAAAAAACACTATAGTGGGCCTAGTTAAAGGCACAGTCCCTTACTAAGGCCCGTTATTTACTAACTGTTACACAAAATCTATCTAATATTTCTAAATAACTCACAAATCACGCTAAGCAGTTTCAAATATAAGTTATTCAACCTATATTTTTAGAGATATAATTAAAAATTGCACACTGGGCCTTGACCCATGTATGAAAAACATAAATAGTCGTAAGAGTAAAATTCTGCCCTATTGATTTATCAATTAAAAACAATTATTTCTGATAACAAAATCGAAACTCTAGACACTATTAATTCAATAATCTAAATATTCAGTCTCCTCATTTGCCACTCAAATTTGACAAAGCAAAACTTCTATAGATACAGTGTATATAGGATTGTAGGCAGGTACTGGTAGTACCCAGGGCTAGTGATGCGCCGAGTCGGCTATTTAGGTATTTTTTTTATTTTATTTTTTAATAGCATTTGCTCCCTGCTTTTTTGCAGGACTTTTGGTTCTGTTTCATATTTTTCTTTATTTTTTTGAGAGGGGTTAATAAGCTTGAGCTTTAAGAGCTCGACTCTAATTTCTTTTTTTTTCTTTTGTTTTTTCTTTTATATCTCTTTTTTTGTATCTTTTTCTTTTGTACAATATTCTCTTTTCTTTTTTAATGCATTCTTTTTTATGCTTACAATTCTTAATACAATATATATATTATTCTAGTATTTCTAATCCCTATACATTTATTTCTCTTCTACTTTAATATACATTATTTCTTTTCTTATTACTACATTATCGTTTATTTAGTTTGACATTCCATTTCTTATATACTATTACATCTTTCCCTATTACTTAACATTCTTTTTCTTATATACTATTCCATTCTCTTTCTTATTACTATACATTTCCTTTTTTTTCTATTTAGGTATTCGAATATTTTGGTATTCGTTAAAAAAACAATCGAATTTGGACTCGAAGTCGGAAGACTTGGACAAGTATTCGAGTACTGGCACGAGTATTCGAATACTTCAGTGGACTCGGATATTTTATAAGTTCCTTACTTCGGATTTTTTCTTCGGAGCCATCCTATCACAAAGTCACTGGTTAAAAAAACACTAAAACTCAACACTAAATTCCACAATTTAACTGATAATAACTGACAGTTCTACAGATTTAAACTGACCGTCCGAGTAACAAACATAAACACGTTCAAACCTACAACGATTCATCAACAGTTCTCGCGTCGGCGCGTGACTGACTTCACAATGCTCTAAAGTGGAGTGGACATTCAAAATTCGACTATACGCTTGAAGTTAGAAGGTTGCTATGAAAGTACACTACTTAGGATTCGAATACCGTAAAAGTACTCGAAACCTGTATTCGAGTATTGTGGATCCGAATACAGTATTTTATATTCTCGAGTACGTCAGTACCTGCTAGGTATTCGAGTCAATCTGACTCGCTCGGCACATCTCGACGGTCCCTACGATAATCCCATAAGTGAAAATCGCAAATTTTTAAGGAGAGCAGTTTGAAAGTGTTGTTATCAGTATCTTTAAAAGTATACAAGCTGTGATTACCAAATTAGGCAAGTAAATAGTAGGTTAAGTTAAGAATGTACTGAATATATATTAACTGGATTTATAATATTGTATTATGTTATTTTACACTTACTGAACTTAACGTCGGTAAATACAAATCATTTAACAAATTAAATGGCACTTACTGAATTTTACATGGGGAGTTGCTTAACGTCAAATTTTGTATGTGGTATTTAATGATTTTGTTTTCGGAAAACTTATTGTTTTAATTTAAGATAGGGTATTAGACAAATAAAATAATTTTTAATGTAGGTATATGTTAAAATTAACTTTAATTAATTTACATAATTAGTTCCAATTCACTTAAACATTAAACGCAACTGACACTAGAGTACTTACGAGAGGCCCCTCGCGCAGTGACGCTCCGATCCGACGTATCATTCAAGTTGGACACTTCAGACATACTACGGCGGAGAATTTAATTTAAATTGCAGTTATAGTATTTGACATATGTACTTCGAAATCTAGATAATTATTGAACTTTTTCACTTGTTTGTTTCATAGACCGATAGAGTTAACTCAGTAGAAGACAATTAAACAAAAAACTGAAAATCACGGATGTGCCACATCTGGGATAATACTTGGGACCGTCTCTCTGCCTAGGGCCGGCGTTACATGCCGAGGGCGCCGCCCGTGCCGCCCGGCCCGTAGTGGCAGCGATCGAACCGCGTGGGGCCCAAGTCTGCTCATTTACCAATGGCATAATTGAATCGCAATTGGTATTCTTAAATGAGTAAGAGAATTCTCTTACTCTAATTCTCTAATTCTCTTACTCATTTAAGAATACCAAATGTGTCAAACAATTACAATGCGATCCAATTGCGATTCAATTATGCCATTCGTAAATTAGCAGACTTAGGCCCCTGCACGTTCGCGCAGCTATGCGATTCTCTAAGCGCACATAGACGCTGCGCGCATGGCTGTGATCTGCTGTCTCTTTCCAATTCTATGAATATGAAAGAGACAGAGTCATTTCTCAGCGCTGCACAGTGATTCATTCATAGGCCATAAAACAAAAGAAGTCACTGGCGCCTACCGATTTCAAACTATTAATAATGGATTCATTAGTAAATTACTCTTTAAAAACTGTTATTAGCAATCCAATTACTTCAAAGTACCATTCACTTTGCTACGTCGGAAGTGACAGCATCTTGAGTTTGGTTACGCGGTCGTGTGTGTTACCGAAATTTGTTGTTTTGTTTTCGTGTCTCATTTATTTACAATCAAGTTTTTTGTTGTTGTTACAATATGGAGGAGCAAGAACAAGATATATACTTTGATTATTTATATATTCTGGATACAAATTCTCATATTTCAATTTTGTACAAATTTTTAATTCAAGGTAGATTTTTTTTTTATTTTTTTTCCAAACTTTTAAAAGATTGAGAGCTATAACTTTTCGCCGACCTCGGCTGTACTTGAGACATATGTTACTCTAATATGGAGTATGTCTAGATTTTAGCATGCAGATTTCAGCTGCATGACGCTGCCCGTTCTTAGGTTTCAGGGGTATCAAAGTGTAGGTGTCTACAGAACAAAATAAAAAGGATTTTTTTAGCCCTAGTTCATATGTTTTTTTTAGGTACATTTTTAAAATTTTCAGTAACGAGACTGATTGTTTTCGACATTTGGCATTCTGCGGAGGGCAATATTAAGGAAAAATTGCAGTATACTCTCAACAAATTGGTTGAAACGTCGTGTCTTCGAAACAACTTGGATAGTATTAAGGATAAGGGATTATCCTCAGTCATCAAGATTACGATCGGTGGTGCATTCAGCTAACCTTACTTTTATGCCTCTTGATGCCACTCATCACAATATAACTACACCGGATACGCGAATCGACCACATAATAACATCCTCTCAAGACAATACCATCAAGTATGGTCAGCTGCCTGCTCCTGGCTTCTGCAGACACGATTTACTATTTCTTCGTCGTCCGTCTTTAACGCCACCACTGTTGATGATATGGTTTCAGCTTTTAATGTTATCATCAAAAAACTTTTTGATAAGCACGCACCGCTGAAGGACGTGCGCTTGAAACGACCCCCTGCGCCCTGGATAACACCTTTAGTGCGTATTGCAATGAGAAGGCGTAACAAAGCATTTCAAAAATTTAAGAAGTGCCGAACCGATTTTAACTGGGACGCCTTCAAAACTGCTAGAAATCGCTGCAACCAGATGGTGAGGTCCGCTAAACGTCGCTATATTCATTCCCATATTTTTGATTCGACCCCTGCCCATACTTGGAAATTTCTCCGTACCCTTGGTATTGGTAAAACCCAGACTCAGCAATAAACAATTTTTCCCCTAAATGATTTAAACAAGCATTTCACTTCCGTTAATGTTCTCCCTTCTTCAATTAAAAACGCCACTATTTCCACTTTATTTTCTGCTTGTAATCCTGCTGACCCTCAATTTTGTTTCACCACTGTCACCGAGGATGAGATTCGCAAAACTATCTTCGCTATTAAGTCTAGTCCCTCTCCTGTGGCATATTTCCTGCTTGTTGGCGTAAAGCTTACACAATTCCTCTCCCAAAAACCTCAAATCCCAAAACCTTAACTCAATTTAGAGCAATATCCATCCTGCCCTTCCTCTCCAAAATCTTAGAAGCTGTCGTACAGAAACAGCTGTCCTCCTTCATATATGTTAATAATCATCTCTGCTCGTATCAATCTGGGTTCAGGCCCGGACATAGTACTACCACAGCCCTACTTAAAGTGGCGGAGGATATTCGCGACGGGATGGAGGAGTCTCGATTGACGGTATTGGTTTTAATTGACTTCTCTAACGCCTTCAATGCTGTTGATCACGATATCCTCCTCGCCATCACTTCAAAATTGGGATTCTCAGCCTCGGTGCGAGATTGGTTTTCTTCAAATCTCTCTCCGACTGGTGTGACCTGGTCGCTGGCGTTCCACAAGGCGGTATTGTTTCTCCTCTACTCTTCTCTATTTTTATTTACTCTATAACATCCCATCTAAGGTGCTCTTACCATCTGTATGCAGACGACCTACAGCTCTATGTTCAGGGGGATGTCACTAACTTGAACCAAGCCATTGCGCGGCTGAACCTCGACCTTGACACTATTTGTAAATGGTCTTCTAATTTTGGTATTGATGTGAACCCAAACAAGTGTCAGGCGATCATCATTGGAAGTTCTCGTCAATTATGTAAATTGGACAATGCGGCGACTACTTCCTTATGGTATGGTGGAAACGTCATACCGTTTCAGCAAGAGGTTAAAAACTTGGGACTTTTCATAGATAGCTCCATGAAGTGGCATAAACAGATTGGTGAAATCTCTCGCCGTGTCATTGGTACTCTACGATCCCTTTACAGATTTAAAAACTTTCTCGGTTCCTGTACCAAGATCATGTGATCATTATTTACACTAGTTTAGTTTATTTATTTTCATACATAGAACAATGGTGTTATTATAAAGCATGTACTTTAGTCCTTAATTAATAAATTAATAATCTATAAGTACCTACCTGTGTAACTACAGCCTTTTACAGATAAGAGAGGGGTCTCTTTTACGACAGGGTTTTTCAAGCTTAAAAGAAGAGGCCCACACATTGTAAAAACTACGAGTAGTTATCAATAAAGATATTTTGATTTTGATTTTTGTTAGCTTAAGCTCTCGTGCTGCCTGCCATTGATTATGCAGATGTTTGTTTATCTGATGCCAATCATGACCTCATTAACAAATTAGAACGTCTCCTAAACACCTGCATTAGATTCATCTATGGTCTTCGCAAGTATGATCACATCTCCAGTTACCGGAAACAGCTGAAATGGCTTCCCATCCGCAAACGTAGAAACCATAGACTGGTCTGTATGCTGTTCAATATTCTTTTTGATCCACGTACTCCACATTACCTTAAGTCTAAATTTCAATTCCTAGGGTCTTCTCACTCACTCAATCTTCGTTCTTCCAATAACCTTCTTTTAGAAACTCCTCTACATCATTCCAACTTCGTTTCCGACTCCTTCACCGTTACCGCAATTCGTCTTTGGAACGCTCTTTCCCTCAAGATTCGCCAAGCTCACAATAACAAAACATACAATCTTTTAAGCGAATGACTTGCGAGCATTATTTTAACCTTACTCTATAACATCATCAGCGCCCATATGATTTGTGTAGTTTATGTAGTATATTATCTATAATTATATTATGTGTACTTATGTTATATAAATGATATATATTTAGTAGGTATCTTTTTTTGCGCCGTCTATCTTCTTTTTCTAACTCTTTTTACTAGTTGACTGGTAGATTATGTTTTAGCATTAAGTCCGCCATTTGTACTTGATTTTGTGCAATAAAGTATAAATAAATAAAATAAATTAATTAATTAATTAATTTGACGCCATTAAATAACAAAATTGGAAATATATATAAAAGAACAACGCATTACTAGAAGCAATCTAATCGTATCTATCGTAAAATTACAGAGTGAAAATAATAAATATAAATACAGGTTTATGTATAGATATTGGTTAAAACTAAGAGCTAATACTATGAGCTGCTTAATTCATATTCATACAATCTTAATAAGTTGTAAAAATTTAAAAATCGCGGTTATTTCGGAGTTACGTATTTATGGCCGCCTTTGTATGGAGGGTGAATCATTGTGCGCTGCGGCAGCCGCATCAAGGCGCTTAGAGAATCGCACGGTAGGATACTATCGCAAAATCGCAACACAGACCTCTCCGATACCACCTCAACTGATATTAACACTGTCTTAATCATTGGACTGCGACCGATACATGGCAGAGATGGACACTTGAAAAAAACATCGATTCTTTTTTCGATGTAATACAGCGTTCTGTTGCATCGATGTTGATACGATGTATTGAGAAATACATCGATGTTTCCAAAACATCGATTGTTTTTCTCAATCGGCTTGTTTAGGCAGTAAGGTAATTTAAAAACTACACTAGTGTTTGTTAGATCACTGGTCTAATAGCCCACAAGAAACTGAAGCCGAAACTAAAAGAAAATTAGGTATATGGAAAAATATTCATTAAAAAAACAAAGGACAATGCCCACGTCCCATACATTTGAAAACCTGACAATGAGTTAGCTAAACATGTTTTACCACTTTTCTTTCAATTTATCAACCACAACACATATTTATTATTAAAGAAGATATTATCAAGACTATAAGTACGTGAGTTTCATTAAAATAAAAATAGCGAATCGGACCACCTCACACAACAGTGACAGAAAGAGCTGACAACTGACAAGTCAGAAGAACGTTTCTTTTTACCCTTGCTAAGTAAAACCGTTCAATCAATTGATAATGATAAATTAAATACTTAGTTAAGGGGAGGTATTTCGAGCGCTTCTCTCTTGCTCCCTCGACGCTACAACGGTAAGGGACGGGTATAACAGAGAAGAAGCGCGAATAATCGCGTTTTATATTTTAAAAAATTGATAGATGTTATAAATAAAAAACGATCGGTTATAATTCCTCAAGTTGTATAGGAACTTCATTTTGGTAAATGACTCATAATATCAAATCACGAATTTTAAGAATAAAACCTGGAAAAGAATATAAAATGACACAAAAATATGTAACTTTGTTAATTTATTCTATCGAGCCAACTTTATTAAATCGTGTTTCCATCGGGTGTATTTTACAGAATAAAGCCTCAACAATATTCCATAATTTTCGCTGAAATTAATTTTACTGTTTACTACTTCAAAAAGTAATTCTAAGAACGTGTTATTTTAATTTTTCACTAACACCTAGCCTTAATAATCATTCATAAAACGTTAGGCGGATAATTTTTTTTAAAAAGGAGACCAAGAATTTATTTTTAACGTTAACAGATAAAGAGGCGGTACGAAACGTTTTAGTGGCAGAGTGCGTTCAAAAACCTAGAATTCGTTACTACAATAGGAAAGTAAAATTTAGTACTGTTTTTTTCCTGACTTTAAAGGGAAACTATGAAAGCATGGTTAGACTTAGTGAATTAGTGAAATGCGTTCTCAAAACAAAACAGGTCCAAAATGGGCATTGTCCATTACAAATCTCAATATTTCTTTTCAATGCTATGTAAAACCAACAGTTTCCTTGTCTTGTTCCCTTCAATCGGTTTTTTTTAAATAAAAAGCGGCCGTAGTGTCATATTTTGCGTATCCGATACATCGAATAAAAAACATCGATATATATTCGATATTTGAGTATTAACAATACATCGGTTTAATACGATGCATTGTGACAATACATCAAGTATTTAAAATACATTGATGTATATCGTCCATCGCTAAACATAGGCACGGAGTGTCTCTGTTTATGACCACCTACATCCATCTGTGTTTAAAATTTAAAAACACTTGTTTTTGTGTCTGTAGTCCGTATCACGGTATCACGTGAATCACCTCACAAAAGATACTATGCTAATGTAAACTCGCCGGCGCGGCGCGGCGGCGCGAGACATTTAGCTCATCGCTAAACCAGCGTGATGTTATTCAACAAGGCGGTGAGTCTGACTCACTCATCTGTTTTATAATAAGACCACGTGAAACATAATATTATATTGCTATCTTTTTTGAAATAACTCTCTATTCACATTTAATTGTAAAGTAGGGTAAGCACCCAAGCGTCAGCCGCGAACTAGAGTCAAACTTTACTTTTTATTTCAACTTACTAAGTGGTTTTTTTAAATTTTTAAACTTACTGAAACCTAGGAAGCTAGCATAAATGCCGACATGACATAATGTCCACCCGTGTACCATTTGCCATTTGAACAAAGTATTTTTGTGTAAGTCTCATAGTAGGTAGGTAGGATACATAGAAAAATCCTGTTATTTTTAAATATTTCATCACGTCAAAATACCAATCTATCAGTTCAAAGAAGAGCAATTACTAGAGGTGGTAAGTAGCGGTTATTAGATATGATAATAATACTAGAAACACTATTTGAATTGATTACTTTCCACAAAGAACTCTAGAAGACTAGACTCTATGTAAAAGTTATTATAATAGGGAGTTACACGATAGCACAGAAGTTATTTATTCTGTGACGGTAGCTAATTAAATAGTAATCACGTATCTTTTAGTTATTTTATTTCAAGCTTATTTATATGCACTACAATAAACAAATGCAATCAAAGCTTAACAAACATTTTTAAAGGCATGTCAGAAGCTGGAGCAGCTGGCTGAAGCAGAAAGGACCTCCTTGTTCGAGTGGTTTGTACACCGGTTTTCATGGTGTCGCCATCTCTGAGGTCCCGGGTTCGATCCCCGGTCGGGTACAATTTAGAAATTATTGTTTTTCTAAATTGTCTCGGGTCTGGGTGTTTTTTATGTACAAAAAGTATGTATTTAAGTATTTTAAGTATGTTTATCCGCTGTCTAGTAACCATTTTAACGAGTTTCTTCGAAGCTTCTTTTGGGCTAGATAATTGGTGTGAGTGTAGGAAAGTTTTTTTTTTAGCATCTTGTAAAGGACATGCTTTCAGCCAGCAGGCGACACATTTGAATGGACCAGCGCGTAGTGATATTTTCTTTGCCAGCGCGCCTGAAGCGTATATATTCTCTGCCTGAAGCGCCCGCCGCCCCGCCCGCCGCCGCCGCCGCTGCCGCCGCTGAATGGCCTGCCTAACCATATGTATGCATATCGCGTATATTAAGAGAAGATGCTAGGTAAGTACCTATACTGAACACATTACACAACTTTTAGTAAAATATGCAGTAGGATGATCAGACTGAAATTCCGGTTACTGCGGCTAAACAACTAGTACCGCCTCAAACAAAACTCATGCAAATTGCAAACCGTGTGATGAGAAAATATTTTAGAACTAGCTAAGTACCTATAGGTTTGAAGTCTTATTCGGGCTCGTCGGCCCTCGTCGGCAAGGCCGCTCTAGAGTCGTGGGCTTGTTTACAAAGACCTTGTAACAGGAAACTACAGAATCTTTCAACGAATCGGACGTAGGTACGGAGTTCAGAGAATCATTAAACATGACAATGAGATATTTAGGATTTTTCTAAAACATGTTAGCTAGCTTTTCTACAAACACAATATACATGCTCTCTCTACTGTAGCCAGATACGTACCTACTTTCCAAAAATTGGTCAACTGAAACTAAACGAACGAAAAAACGACGAAAGAGTGCTCAGTTATATAAATTATAAAACATTTGTACTTACTGTACAAATGCATGTTTTTATCATCTACACTACATGCTGTAGAGTCATTTGAACACACTTGTTAGCTCTAGTGTTTGTCGATCTTGATTTTCTAAAGCCATAATGGCTTGGGTTTGGGTCCCCTACGTGTGCTAAAATTGTTATCTCGATGTGGTTAGATAGATGTTATGATAAAGCGATGGCTTGTTAACATTGAACAAACAAGGGTCGGAGCAAAGACATTTACTATTTAAATCTCTTTGGGTCGGAGAAACAAGGCGTCGAGGTAAGGTGTTCGATGTATAGAAAGAGAAACATGGAACTAAAAAGTCGTAGCAGTATCATACCTACATCGATCTAACGACATTGAGGTAACAATTTTCGCAGTACTTATAGTGTTTCGAACACAGGTAGGGGACCTATATGGCTTATATATTGACTATCAATCTATAAGTCGCAGGCAGATTGCATAAGCCAGAAATTTAGAAACGGCGCGCCCGCCGCCGCACTGTGGAATACGGTAGAACAATCGCATATCAAAATTGATTTTTACAACTGATTGAAATAGGGTAGGTACTCTATGAATTTAATTTAATAGTTCAAAAGTCGAAGTTTAATATTCTGTAGCGTAAATCATTTTGTATTTGTTGGAAGTAAATGTTTTCATGTAGTAAAGTTAAACGTTTCTGCAATTGGGAAAAACCTATTAATTTCCTTTAGGCCCATGTCTACAGATTCCCAATTCTACAGATTCTCATGTCTACAGATTCCGAATTCTACAGATTCTCATGTCTACAGATTCTTTTGTCTACATATTCCCAATTCTACCGATTCCCATTTCTACAGATTCTCATGTCTACAGATTCCCAATTCTACAGATTCTCATGTCTACAGATTCTCATCTTAATAGTAACATATTTCTACTGATTCTTAATTAAACAGATTCCGAACAATACAGCCAGATTCTCAGCTGTACCAATTCTTTATTCAGATTCTTAATTCTACAGATTACCATTCTTAAAAATAACAAAATTGTGCTTACTTTTCTCTTGAAACCTATTTCTTAAAGATTGATAATAATTAAAGGTTGGTTATCGTATTTTTTCTCGAGTGCTCATTGTCATCTTTTCAATGTAAATGTAATTTTTCATTGATTCCTCTTAAGGGCCGAGTTATATTAAGATTTTCAAAGTGAAATAGTTTTGAAAGTTCAACTGCAAAACATAAGGTATGGCGTTAATTGACCGATGGGACTCCTGATTGTTGGAGCACTGGTTACGCCTGCATGCAAAGCCTATAGGGCATCAGTGAGCATATCTGGCGTGGCTTGCGTTTTGACAATGGACTTATATTCATGTACGACGATTTTATTTTAATGTTGATTTTATTTCGATTTTATAATATGGTTTTATTTGAGTTAATTTTGGTTTGATTTTATTATTTATTTTGATTTGATTTATTTAAATGTTGATTTTATTTCATTTTTATATGGTTTTATTTGATTTAATTTTAATTTGATTTTATTATTTATTTTGGTTCGATTTATTTTATTTTAATTTGTCTTGTATTTATTTTATTTTGATTTTATTTTATGATTTTATTTTGAAAATGATTCTATATTATTTCTGTATTGATTTCATTTTATTATTATTGAATTTATTTGATGTTGATGTAACTATTATAATAATCTTACTAACTTAGTTTAAGGAACATTGTTACTAACACTCTATGGACCATGTGTCTAAAATAAATTGTTTATTATTGTTATTATTATTGTTATATATTTTTGAAAAGCTCATCTATTGGAGGTCTGAAACTATTAGAATTTCTTTTTAATAGGTCTATATAATGGGCGATTTTCTGACAGCCCAAATTAAAAAGTAAAAATTAGTTCAAAGACACCCGATAGATGTCGTTTTATAAAAGCCGGCCACCAGCCGTACCTACCTAAGGGCTGTAATAAATTCTACACTTTTACTTGTCTACCAAAAGAATAAAAAAAATAGTAAGTCCTTACCTATTTATAATCAGGACATCCAGAACCTATTTCTATTTTGGAATAGAATAAATATTACGCAACCATACACGTGCTCTTCATGAACCCGCCTTTTACCATGCGCCATACTAATCTATGCTAAGCGCCATCTATGAAGTCATTTACGAACTAATTTCTTTTTTTTTTTGATCTCGGAAAATCGCCCATTAGAAAATAAATTAAAGAAAAAACGCAGAAATAAAAAGGTTGTTCTCAATTTCGTCGAAGCTTTTAACATTTACCGACGTTTACCGTGCTTTGAATTTAATGTTAATTCATAGTTTAGTTACTCATCAAAAACATATAAAAGAATTAGCTGCGCGTTTTTGCGCGTTACGAAGATATGAGAAAAAATCGAATACTAGTCTGGGAACGGAAATTGCTATCAATTTCGGTTTCGTAGTTGACTTTTACTATCAGTAGTTTGTGGTATGTTTTATAAATTAATTATTTTATTTTGTTAAGTTTTTATCATTTTCCGTGAGAAAATAGATATCTGAAATAATTCCCACATTCTGAAACAATATAAAAAGCGCTGTAAAAAATATATCTCAATTACTGTTTCAGTGGTCTTTACGTAGAGTACGGCTATTATAATCTGAAAAATGTCTACTTTTCACTGTACTAATCGTGAGTTAATAGTGTCATTTATAGATGGCGGAATAACGATTTCGGCACTTTCAACATATTTGAAGGAAAAACAAGTTTCAGAAGACAATATTGTTTTATTATTGGCAATATTCAAAGGAGTATCATCACTTCGTTTAATAAACGCTGGAGTGAAGCAGGACGCAACAAGGATAACTTTTAAAGAAAGAACGCCAATTGGTTGGATTCTGAATATTCCTTGACTATAGACATCTGAAAACGTGTCAACCGACGCTACTCCGTCTACTTCTTTTGGTTAACGATGAAGACCATGCGTGTCATATGGAGACTCTTCAGTCTAAATGTCTCTTCTAAAGGAATATCGATAAACCACGACAGGGGACGGGAAATAGTAATGATGGCAATACTGCTAGAAGATTTTTTTAAAATGCTTCCTGTTCTGCAGATATCACAGGGGTTGACATTGATTTAATTAAACGGTTATACATAGTTTTGCAAGCTTTGTCATCTGGTGTTGTGGTAGATAGTAAGAAATTTGGTAATTATGCTCTGGAAACTGCAAGACTACCAACTACATTTACTCACATCTATGTGAGTAAATGTAGTTGGTATTACGTGCCATCATCTGTCCACAAAATTTTAATTCACGGAGAGAGTATTATAAACCATTTCGCAGTATTACCAATTGAACAACTTTCCGAAGATGCGCAAGAATCTCGCAATAAGGATTATAAAAAAATTCGCCTACATCATGCTCGAACAGCTACAAATGAAGATGTGTTCAATGCACTACTTTATACTTCAGATTCATATATATTATAACGAGCATAAGAAAACCATATGCAAAAAATGTAAAGGAGCTAGATGAAGATACTTTTCACCTTCTTTCAGATCCTGAAGCTCACCAGGTGTAAATATAAATCTTGCTGATCAGAAGATATTGCTATAATTTTGTTTTTTTTTCTATAACTATGGGTTAGCGTAGTGTATAGGTATTGTAGCATTTTTTATTTTAATTTATAATTATAATTATAATATTTATTATCATTATATTATAATTATAGTTATCATAATTGAGTAATTTGTATTAAGAAATACACATACGATATATTGCTAAAAATATAATATTTCAATAAATAAAATAAATATTTACCATTTTAAAAGATTGTGACTTTTCTTTATTACTTAAATAAAAAAATAAACGCGTAATTCCAATTCTTCAAACATTACTTAAATAAATACTTATATATCACTTCATATTAGTGCAAAATTTAATAGCTTTATCTTTGAAATCGACGGAGTTACAGATTTTTTATTCGAAACGCACCGAAATATTCCACAGTGCGGCGCCGGCTGCGCCGTGCAAATTGATAATCGTACCTATTCATAATATGGCCAATAGTCATTTATTATGATAGGTAACCATTGTTTTAGTGCAAATAAAATAGCCGTCACAATTATGTCATTATCCGGTATTTAATCACATAAAAAAACCACACTATGAGGTCAAAAAAATCGTAAGGTTTGGTTAGGTTATGTCATTGAGGTACAATAAACTAGAGAAGACACCGTGAAACAAGTTTGTGCGCACTAAAGTGCAGCCCATGGGAGTAATATTATTCTGTGCCATGTTGGTGCCATGGGTTGCAAACTCCTCGGCGATGAGCGTAATTCAAGCGATTGTGGACCTTGCGGCTGCACCTTAGTCACAGTAAAAATATAAGCTTATATTTATACTGTGCCTTAGGCTGATTTCACAGTCACGCGTTTGATCTGCGCCGGCCACACGCGCGCGGTTACAATAACACTAGATAGTAGTTGCGTTTCATAGTCATCACGCAGTTCAAACGCGCAGCTACTATGTAGTGTAGCGCGCGCGTGTGGCCGGCGCTGATCAAACGCGTGACTGTGAAATCAGCCTTAGTTGCGCACAAACTTGCTCAGCGATGGTACTATTATTTATTCTGTGCCGCGATGTCTTCTCTAGTTTATTGTACCTCAATGGGATATCGATCATGGAAATATGAATTAATGTAAGGGACAAAGGTCTACTTTTCAGGAGAAGCAAAAAACAAATTTTATTTGTAATAATTGCTTGTATTTTTTTCACTTTTTATTCTACTTACTTGTTGTCTATGGCAAAGTTGCTTAGGTTTGAGAGCTCTCTAGAGCTATGCAAGCAAAACTAAGAGTATCTTTATGGATTCCGAAATAGCATGTCTCTTACATTAAAAATAAATGTTCATGCGTTTTATACCTTAATTGCATTTAACACAAAATACTCTGCATTAATTTAACAGTCTTATAGACAAAAATAATATTAGTAAATTTTGAAGTTAAGTACCCTTTTTGGTTTAGTTATTGCTGTATCTTAACCAAATCCTATAATAAAATTTTACTTTCAAAAGCAAATGGGTTAAATTAATTTACTTCCGATAAAAAAATTGCTATCTTTGTAAATTTTATTGTGAAAACATAAAATGAAAAAAATTAATCATTAAAATATATAACCTAGAGAAAGTATTTTCCAAAATTTCAAGTTCAATAGATTTTTATGTAAGTAGTTAATAATGGTTAAATTATAATTTTAAAAAATCAATTCAATTTTAAACTTTAGTAATAGGTATAGTATAAAGAACAAAGATAATAACAATGTTCACACTACTCATTTATACTTAAGTACCCTTACCATATTAATTAAAGGCCGATTGTTCCAAAGTCACGTAAAATTTAATCGTAGAGTAAATTTTATGTAGGTAATGTCACGTCAAATATCAAGGCATTAAACGATGGTTAGAGCTTACTCAACGACTAAATTTAATATGACTTAGGAAAAATGTGCCTAAAGCGAAAATACTAAGTACAACCTGATTATTAACTGCAGCAGTTTGCATTGTCAACAATCCAAGGAAACATTATAAACAACATAACAACGTTATCAACAATCCAAAATAAGCTGAAACAGGTCGCGACATGATTAATAATAAGAATGAATATCATAAACATTTAATTAAATGGAGGAACTTATTCCCTACTAGGGTATTCCTCATCAGTGTCATTTGAAGTGTCTTTAATTTTATTTTCATTAGGAATACTTAAGTAATCATTGTGATTAGTTTTTTTTGTAAAGTAAGGGCAGACCATCAAAATAATCTTGCACTGTAATTGCAATTTACAGTACTTCTAGTAACAATGTATTTACCCCTCTACCATCAATTTCTTTGGGATAGCGTAAAAGGCATGTGGCAATTTATTATGAGACATACCTTAAAATTAAAATAACTTTTTGTACAAGTGCATGATACGTCAAAATTTGTGATAAAAATTTGTTTAGGACCTCCTAAAATGTGTAATGTAAGGGACATAAACTAGTTCTTTTTTCAAGATATCCACATTTCAAGTATACCATTCGATGGCGCGTAAAATTCCGAATCCAACGGTGTATATAACTCATTTTCGGGAAATTGTCCCTTACTTACATTAATTCATATTTCCGTGACCGATATGTTAAAACAGTGATCAAAGCGCGAGCCAAGCGAAGCGTGCCGCGGTAGCGGCCGGCGAAGCGCCAGAAGTTAGTAGTTCATTTAAGATCCTCTTTCCGTAACCCTCGATTATTTCTTTTAACAATTAAGTAATCTATTCCAGCAATATTCATTGTATACTCTATTTCTTTAACAATTTCGCATAACGATTATACTCCGGAGGAGTTCGACTAACGCCAGTTTTCATGGACATCTGACGTTTTTTACGTATCGGATAACCTCATAAACTTTTCTCAGGTAAATTTAATTGATTCTCTATAATAATAGGTTTTTAATTATCATTCGTTTCTAGCATTATACCACACAGTTTCTACTTTGACTTTCATTCTTTATTGTTTTGATTAGCAGCACCACAAGTGGTAGAAAATGGATTTAGAGCATTGTTTAGTTATTGTTGACAATAGTGAAATATTGATTCTGTTACACTCAGTTCTTTGCCAAGAGCTCGCACGTGATAGTTATTAGTCGGCATTTTATAAACGGCGCTTAAGTTGTCAATTTGGGGTTTGTGAATTATTACGAACCGATGGCATAATGACAGTGCTGTAACCTAAATATGGCCTAACCTGATTATATGATATTGATTCTTGATTCTATTACAAAATGACATGGGCATTTTACAAACTAGCAAACGTTTGCAAACAGACGACGCGCGCCGTTTGTAAAATGTCAGTTTTATACAATCTGCCTGCGACCTTAGAATAATAACATATAGAAGGTAAGTCCGCGCGCCCATTTTGAAGCACTTTTTTTGGAGCCAGATATGGCTCCAAACGCCGAGTTTTCAATGTACACTACGGAGTTACAAGGGTATGTGCGTGTCGCCGAGCGCAAGCAAGTAATCGTCACGAAAGTGTGAATCGGTTTAGTTCTTCACTTTTGACAGAGCGCTTGTATAAAGACTATCTTTCTATACGTTATTATTCTAAGCCTGCGACATAATACAAATTGATAGACAAAGCTCTCTCATTTTCTTGAAAAAGTGTGTAGTAATGGTATTGGCCTATAACTGTTTGGATTTGTTCTTTTTTATGTAGAAGTTGTGTTAATGCTATTTTGAGTAATTCCGGAAAATGGACATCCAGGAAACTTTGGTCTATTAGAAAAGTAAGAAAGTATAGAACCTATAAACTTTTCAGCACACAGCAACCTAATAAACTAATATTTTATACGGACTGTAGTCGCCTTTCCCATTGACCACTGAAACTGGGAAAAGCTTGCAGAGGGACGGGCGGAGTGGCGTAAACGCGTGTTGGGGTGCCGCGAGTTTGGCGATGGACCGCTCGCGGCACGCGCTGGCGGCACGCGCTGGCGGCACGCGCTGGCGGCACGCGCTGGCGGCACGCGCTGGCGGCACGCGCTGGCGGCACGCGCTGGCGAGTGAGAGAGACAACGTCAAGGCGGCTCAGGCCCATCTGTCGCAAACTTCTATTGTCAGGCCTGCGGTAGAACATGTCGCTCTCGCATCGGAATTTTCAGCCACCAAAAACGGTGTTTGCCTAGCGCATGGCGCCATAAATCGTTTGCAATTTGCAATAGACGCAAAGGCCAAAGGCCAATATAATTACACTCAACTAAACACGTTATCTTACAAAACAATGTTACACATGTCGCTGTGGGCAATGCAAACTTAGGTCCATAATCTATCTCGTGTTGTCTTAGATCCGATTGAGTGTGACATGTGAACACCATTTAGCCTACAGTACTTCCGGGGCTAACCACATTGCTAACCACTGGGGGTTTACCATTGCGGCACAGAATATGTAATCTTGCGGCTTCGCATAGTCATTCGCGTAGCAAAACAATTTTAATAATCTACGAATTATAACGTATGTCACAAATCAGGCAGATAGGCAAGGCAATCCTTACTCAATAACAAGCGCGTTCGTTCCACCGCCTCGTCACACAAAATTGTATCCTATTATCTATCAATTATCAGCATAGGTACTTACCTACTGCGCGATGGTGCTGATAACCGACGCACGCTGTTATCTTTCTTACATTCGTACTAGGTACCTACCTATGTATAGTACCCACATGTGCTTGAATATTGAAGTGAAAAACAGATTTGTGGAGTCCCATTCCATCCGAAACAAATTTTCAGTTATCAGATATAATAATATTAGCAAGTTAAATGGCTATTAATAAGACAGCCTGCTGACTGCTCTTTGGAGCTAATGGTTGGTTCTATGAGTGTTGGCTTTGGCTGGGGATGGCACACCCCGGCCTCGGCAGCGCCGGTAGCACCGCGCGAAGCCCTGCGGGCCGCGGGCCTGCGCCCAGTACGGTATCTTCTATCTACTTGGTTAATTAGATTTTAGGGATTTGATATCATCTATTTATAGCACATTATTTTGTGGAAAGGCAGGCAAGAATCATTCTTAAAGACGAAATAAGCGACTGATTTCGTTTGAGGTGCTTTTATCTATGCATTACATGCATTATCGATTTAAATTACATGCTCTTTGAGTTTATGCTCACGCCCTTGTCCTTGTTGTAACCTCAGAACAATAACTAAATTGTTCTGAGGTTGTAACACATCTCGGACACAATATCTCATCTGTCACAAAACCGACAGGTGGCAGAATTCAGCTAGAAATTACTTCATTGTGGGGAAAAAACCTTACACAGCTCATAAGTTAATATGATTCAGCCGCTTGTCCCACGCCTGGGCAAAGGCCTCTCTCTCCACCATCTTTCGACCTACTAGTTTCCATATTCCTGATTCTATCTACCTAATAAGTCTAATAACTCTAGCCGATTGCACTTCGAAACGACCAGGTAATGTGAATATTTTATTATAACTGAGACGTCAGTCAGGGATCGGCAACGCGCGTGTCGTCACAGAATAAATAATAGTACGTGTCGTACTCGTACACCTCGTGCACCTACTCGTGCAATTGCATGGTGGTGTCAGGTGTCACGTGGTGTTGCAAACACAATAGGCTGCGGTTGCTGCTTTGCTTATATTTGCTTACAACAGTTGGACTTCCTTCACCCACTGACTGAACCTGAGCTGAGAGTTGAGACAGGTAGGTAAGTAGGTCCATTCAATTAAAATAGTACCTACCTAAGTAACTAGGTACTGTTTAAGCTGAGCATTTTCAAACCTTTTTAAATATCTTAGGGTTGTTTTGTTTATGACTACGTCAGATATTTATACAAAAAGCCCTCCTACACAAGTGGCAAATGCTCACCACCTGTCTATTCGTAATTCGTCTGTGCGTCGTACCAGCTGTGTGCTGCGCCAAACGCTAGTACGAATAGACAGGAGGTGAGCGTTGGCCACTTGTCTAATCCCTCCTCTGAGCGAAGAAGAACACTACTATTGTTCCGCGCGACTGTGCCGCGTCTCGTACGTACCGAGATCGCGCGAGCGGTCAGTGCCCCCGGCGGAGGCCGCGGGAGCTCGTGCGACGGGAGGCGGGGCACTCGGGGCACTCTGCACAAACACGACCCTGGCACTGCACACTGCACTACACTGACACCGGCACTCCAAAGGGTACAGAACCAATCGAGACGAACACGGCGGCAACGGCGCCGCAAGGTGCGCGGCGGTCATTCAATGCTTGAAACGAACGCGAGTGACGCGCGACCGCGAGCGAAGCGACCGATTCGGACTGGAGGAGGAAGGAGGAGGGAGAGGCCGCCCGCGCGCCGCGGCACGTGCCGCGGGGGCGGCGCGCGGCGGAGGGGGGTCTGCTCAGCTCAGCTGTTAGGCCCCCCCCCCTGCACGACCGTCTGTCCTCTCCTCTCGCGGACCGGGTCGAGGAGGGCGCCGCCGCATAAAGGATAAAGAGAAGGTCCCTGTTTACCATGATTTTGACAGTCACGTTATCTCTTCCCTAAATAATGAACCTGATCGATTATGTTATTTATCATCTACGTCAGTATCAGTATCATTAATTGGACAAAAGACAAGACAAAAAATTACCTAAGTAAGGTCTACCAGTAAATTGAAACTAAAATCAAATTAAAAAAATAAGTAATCGTTGGTTAATCTAGTTCTTGGTATTACTAGTTTGTCCCAGTTTATCCCTATTTCTGGTTTTACTTATGGACTTCTTTATTTAATGAATTGTAATAGGTAGGTACCTACTCTGGTACTCGTGTATAGAGATATTGTGTGTGACTAACATTATCTTATTTATTATGCACAAAATATTTCCTGGTCGCCGTTTTTGTTCATTAATAAATTCCTAAGGGACGCTTTTGTAGTTAGGTTAGTTAGGACTCTATCTGTGCCCACCTGCATTATTTATTGTAATTGTATATGGTGCACGCAAGTAAACAGCGATCATCGTAATCAAGAGTTAATGAATCAAATGTATAAAAGGTATAAATAAATTGATTTTAGTTAAATGCCTGCGGATAAGCATTCGGTAGCACTAAATTGCAAAGTTCTAACACAGCAAAAAAGTAATTTATACACTATGAATGCTACGCTTGATGTCATTGAAAATATTTATCGTCACTACAAAATAAGACCAGATAACACCACATAAGATACCTATGTAATCTTCTACTGTTTCATTGCATGCAAGTCATGCAACTCATGAAAAGGAACAGCTAGTACCTACACCGAAGCTGAACGTCACTAGAATTAAATTAAAAATATGCTAGTATTTCAATATAAAAAGTCTGTAAACATATGTGATAGGATAAAAAAATAAATACAGTAATAGGGCAGTGCTCGGACTTTCACCAGTTCAACGGCTAATTGCGAATCTATCAATAGTTTTTTGTAGTACTTAGGTAAGTATATCAATTACTATGGAATCGCCATAACAATGATGTTATCAAATGTTATGTTTTTAACTCATAACAAGCACCACTTCAGGTATAAGGGGAGTGGGCGTGTCGCAGCTGGCGGCGGCGGGCGGCGGCGGCCGGCGGGGCCGCGGGCATGCTGGGGCTATAATATGGCTGAGGCCGCGGAGCAGGCAGCCGGGGCAAACCGTGCAACAATAAGAGAGAGCTACTTACGCCGCTCCTGAACTTGAAGAACAACGACATTATGGCGGCCGGAGCGACGACGGGCTGCAGGCCGGCGGTTCGGCCGACACTGCCGCGCCTCACGCGCCTGCCGCCAGCGCCCGCCCGCCGCGAGTACACCCACCTACGAAGCGGGGCAGCTCCGACCTCCCATCTTTAGGGACGGCGATGCACCGCGGCATTTATGTTTTGTGAAAAACACGTGCTAACAATTGGCAGTAGAAAGAGTCGATACAAGTTTTGCAAACGTCGAAAAGAATAGTTTATTTGGAAAAGTGTGCGACACCTCCATTCGTTCCTACATCCCTGAAAGTGAACGTTCGGCGCAGCCGCGTAACAATCGACCGGCCACCCGATAACACGGCGGCGACGGCGGGCGGCGGGCGGTAGTGCCAGCGGACCGCCACACGGCACGCACGCTGCGACACAGCTCCACCAGTTGCAATCCCCTGAGTCGGAGAGCGGTAGACACGGCATCGATGGTGAGGCTCGTGAGGCTTGTGAGCGGGGTAAGCGGGGTCAGCGGGCTGAGCGGGTGCGCCAGCGCGGCGCTGTGGTGGTGGGCGGCGGCGGCGCTGGCGGCGGCGCGCGAGCTGGACCCGGCGGCGTGCGGCGCGCGCTTCGACGTGCAGCGCGACAAGATCATCCGCACCGAGGAGTCGCGCGAGATGGGCGCGCGCTACCTGTCCGAGCTGGACGTGGGCGCGCGCCACGAGTGCCTGCGCCTCTGCTGCGAGACCGACGCCTGCGACGTGTTCGTCTACGAGGAGAAGGTAATCTGCGCGCAATAATCTAAACAAATAATCAATAAGTAAGTATCTACAGTAATAAATTATAGGTAAGTGCATACGTTACGCCTGTAGTGTGCCTGTAGTATCTATTCGAATCTGTCGAATGTCTCCAATCGATATTGATCTTTATGTCGTAGTGACAAAGTTCAAAATCAATTAACGAAATTTAGCATTTTTCGGTAGGTTGAAGCGCTAGCGTTTGTACTAATCGCAAAGAGCAACAGATGAACCGACACACAGGCTCTGTGGTCCTCGAGCCTTTGGTTTGGATAGGGCATGGGCACTACTAGTGGTAGACTGTACCTCTCATTGTCGGTCGTGCCACTCGTATCAGTTTTGGTTTGTCGTCACTAAAATTTATGACAATAATATTGTCATACATTTTAAACATCCAACACGAAAAACGTCAAATAATAAAAATGACCAATACGAAATATGTCCAATAATAAAAATGTCTAATAATAAAAATGTCCATTGAAATATCAGACACAATAGAAATTCTATTGTTATCGAGCTCTAGGAGTCCTTGCCACAGATGACATGACATTCCCTCGGGATACGAAAAATGTCCAATAATAAAAATGTCCAATTCGAAAAATGTCCATTTTAAAAACGTCCAATTCTGAAAACGTTCAAATATAAAAATTACCAATAAGTACGAAAAACATCCATTTTTAAAAATGTCCATTACGAAAAACATCCATTTCGAAAAATTAAGAAGAGTGAGAGGTGTAAGTAATAACTACTTTTTCGTAATAAACGTGTAGGCCCTTAAAACTCTACTCTTTGCGTGTGCTTCCCATACCTAGTAATATTATTCTGTGCCCATACTGTTTTATTTACCACAGTACCTATACTTACTTAATATTACCCTGGTTTTACTGTCGTCTGTCTGTAATGTAGATGTCGTTGGGTTGGCGTTTGTGGCGCCATCTGTTGACACGGTTGAGAAGGTGTTTGCTTCATGTCGGAATAAGTGCTGTAATACTGTGCCCTGTGTGCGGCGTCATGCAAGTAGGTGGCGCCGCCACAAACGTTTTTCGTACTCGTTTGTAAAATAAAACTAAATTTATAATAAAACTTTTATTAGTTGGCATTATTATTTACAAAATATGAACAACAACTACTTAATAAAAGGCCTAATGGAATGTTTTTGGGGAAGCCTTTGCTAAGAGGCACACAAAACAACACATAGATAATACGAAAGATAAAGGTTAAACATATTATCTGTTTTAAAAAGTAGTATTGTATTAAAAAGCCTCGGTGGCCGAGTGGTCAAGCACTCGGCTCGATATCCGGAGGTGCCGGGGTAAATTCTCTGGTGTTTCGCAGTTTGTCTGGTTCGCCATTTGTCTGGCAGACGAACAGCGAATTTTTGTTCTCAACTCGTGCCTAAGATCTTTGCATTTTTCTAATTCGCAATTTGTCTGGCAGACAAATTCATTCTAAAAGTTCGCAGTACGTCTGGACATTTACCATTTTTAAATCCAGACGAATTGCAATAAAAATGATGTCAGTTTGTCTGGAAGACTTAGAGATCGTATAGGTACACTGGTAGGCAGGGATATATCGTAATCGTAATGGATGACTAATGATTAGAATGCTCACTTAGGTCGGGCAAAGTGGTTCTGAAGCTACTGAGGAAAGCACACAGCGTCAAAGAGACATCTGCTCCACAAGCCATCAAAAAAAAAACTATGGTCGTCGATGTTTAATTAACAATTGACAAAGGCTGTATAGGCTTGTCGTCTAACAGATAGAATGCAATGAAATAAAAGTCGTTCGCTCTTTGTTTTAACCATCATAGTATTTTTACTGCCTTGAAAAGTATGCTAAGTGTTAAATACCTAATTGAAAAACATCGCCAGTAGCCGGCACGGGCGACCAGCGATAGGCAGGTACTTACCTGCCTCGTTGGATGATAGATAATAAGATAACGCGCCCCGAACGATCGATAGCACAGAATTCGATAGTTCAGTTTGTTTGAATTCGGTGATACAAATTTCGTATAAATACCCCGTTTATTGTTTGCAAAAATTTTATCTTTTCATTTTAGCAGAAGAGGAGTAGGTTCGGTTTGCAATCCTAATGTCCAAATCATAATATTGTCCAAAACTAACATTGTCCAAAAATAAAAATAAAATGTAAAAAATTAAAATGTCCAAAAATAAAAATGTCAAAAAATAAAAATGACCAAAAATATGAATGTCTAAAAAAATACCCTATCTATAATAAAAACTCACTAATGTAAAAATACATATACATATACATGCATTATATTCACGACTATTATACCCTAAGGATTATTCAGAGACTAGGCAGTTAGGACAGCAAAAGCAGTCCTCTACCAGTCCACTTTTACTTTCAAGTAAAGTGCAGCCAGTATACTGTCTCACTGCAAATGCGCTCTTCTCCCTTCTCGGCTCGGCTTGCGTAGCGCGTCATCGTGATTGCGGGTCTAGCTAGCCAAATACCACAGGTAATTAAAAGTTTTTTTTTTAAAACATACATCCAAATCAATCAATAAAAATATATAATAAGCTTCCAAAGGAATGGATAGAAGAAAAAAACGACAATATATTTATAAATAAAGTAAAGAAACTATTAACTTCTAAAAGCTATTATGATATAGACGAATATCTAAATGATATGTTAAAGTAAATGATCATATTTTCAAATAACAAACATAAAAATATTTAATACTCTATATTATCTAAATAAGCTTCCTCTCTTCTACTTAATGTCCGTGCCCCGGCGGGGTCCATAATTATCCTGTGTATCTATTTGTAATTACATAGGTACATTGTGAATTATGGTTGTGAAATAAATAAATAAATAAATGTAAACAACGGCTGGTTATCCGACCCAATTCGAATGACTACAAAAAAGCGACGGATTCGTACATATCAATGACCTTCTTAACTTTACTCATGAACCGGATGAAACGTGTTGTTAGCGATGCGCGCTTATGACTAATTTCATTAATCGATTTAACTACTAATACTAATCTCAAAAATCGAATACCAGATTAGTAATATACTAATTTCAATAATCGAATAAGTATTACTAATTAGTAATAAATTCCATAATCCAACGATTATTGAAATTGAAAGAAAGAAAGCTAAATGTACTTATATAAGGCTTATAGCGGTTACCAAGAGAGGCCGGCTATAATCGAAAATGGCGACCAGTGTATTAGAGCGAGAGGGGATTAAAATGAAAAAGTCAGTTATATGAGTTATTTGCTTTTACACCACCCCTGGTAACGCACTGCTGTGTAGGTAAAATGAATGAATTTTTTGAAAATGTCGTCGCATGAGCCTGATATTTAGTTCCGCAATAATCCGCGGGTCTTCTTTTTAAATTAGTTACTTACTATATCATTCATCATCAATTAATGACCATTTGTTGCAAAATTCTGTATTCGTAAGTGGTTGATTCTTACTACTGACTGATTAGCACCCGATTAGTACTGCTTAGTAATTAGTAATACATTTTAAAAGTCATTCGAATTATTCGAATGAATGTAATAATCGAATGATTCAGTTAGTATCATTCATAATCGCGCATCGCTACGTGTTGTGCTTAAGTACACTGAAGTAGAAAACAATAAGTTAAAAAAACTTGTTATTGGATTATATTCTACTAGAGTCTGGCTAATGAAGAAACGGCGGCAAATTCAAAAAATCTGCTGCTCGTAATACTGACACTGAATGAACGAAGTTGATTTTTATAAAGTTGCGAGCTCATATCTAATATAGGTTATGACACAATAATAATTCAATAATTGTTGCATTAATCATCTTGGGTTGAGCCGGTTTCTTGTATGTTGACGTCAAAGTTATGACACCGTCGTTTTGACTTTTAGTATTATTATTCAATAACGCATGTATGTCCACTTTTGAAACTTTTTATGGTTATTCTATGTGTCGAGAAGGATCGAATACAGTTTTCAGTGAGCATAATATATATTCTCTCGTTTAGGCGCTGCGATTTTTTTACGGATTGAATAAAAGCGCTATTACTCGAAATTTATGAATATTTTCTTAAATCTAATTCTGTCACAAATACGCACAAATTAAGAGCTACTCTTATATGTTTAGTCTACAGGCGCACATACAATGGCTTTAGAGATACACGATTCTGCAAAACTTTACTCCAGCAGGAAATGCAATAACTCGAAAACCTAAAGACGCACAAATTTTATTTTTGGCGCACATTTTTGCACTAATGTAAGCTCTCTGCCCATGCACAATTTTTCTCTCTCCGATTATTCGTTTAAAATTTTCCTGTTGGGACAGCGTTACTGCAGCAGGAACCGTTTTTTTCGTTTTTCCACAAAACGACAACACGCACAATTTTTTTATGCGGCGCACATTTACAGCAGATTACGCACTTATTATACATTCCACTCGGAACACTCTAGGAGCTACTTTCCTGCAAGTTAGTAGGTAGATGTGCAGTCTTTAGTCCGTATACGCCTTTTACGACACCCAAGGGGCGGAAAGGGGTTGGTAGTATTATTTTGATGAGCCCATCGCCGCTCTATGCTGTTGAATGTATGTACGGTCTTTAGTCCGTTAGTCGCCTTTTACGACACCCAAGGGAAAGGAGAGGTTGAAAGTATTATTCTGATGAGCCCAATGCCGCTCTATGCTGTTGGATGTATGTGCAGTCTTTAGTCCGTTAGTCGCCTTTTACGACACCAAAGGGAAGGGAGGGGGTTGCTAGTATAATTTTGATGCTGTTGTATGTATGTGCAGTATTTATTTAGTCCGTTAGTCGCCTTTTACGACAGCCAAGAGAAGAAAGGGGTTGGTAGTATTATTTTGATGATCCCATCGCTGCTCTATGCTGTAGGATGTTTTTGCAGTCTTTAGTCCGTTTTGGGTCATTTTAGCTCCTTGTGTAACAATCTACTATTGTTTTACTAGTTGTCTGTCTTAACTTAACTGTCTCGTTAGATGGTGTGAAAAGTAGAGTATTCTCCTCGGGGATAAAGGTGCCTTCGCCTTGGGCGACCTTGAATCCCACGCTGCACTCAGGATTCTTGTCTTAACTCCCGAGCAAACTCGGGAGTTAACGCTAGAATCCTTCGTTTTGCTCGGGATTCAATACGGGACGCCCGCTACATAAGACACTACTTTATCCCCTTGGTGCATAATCTACTATTAAAGCCCATGTTAAAAAAATGCTCATGAGTAAATACTTAGTAATTATAAAGTGGAAGATTATGTAAATGACAAATATGTATGGACAATGGACATAGTGCATGTACGAGCATAACATACATATTAGTAATTTGTATACTTATTGTATAATTTGGTAACGACATATTGATTTGTAAAAGTCGTTACAGATATTTTTATAAATGTGTGGTGTTTCCTGCGCCCGTTCTTCTACAAAGACTTCCTGAATTCGGGTGCCCAAACATCTAAATAAAGAAGTAAATTTAAGTAAACCGACATGACATTGTGCTGTAAAAGAGGACTATGCAAGCAATTGATAATATGGCTCGCTGGCTAAAGAGGGAGATTTAAAGATTTTGTTATTTTTGTTGTAAGTACAGATAATGTCCATCAAAAAGTTATCTGGAAGTTCTGGAAGTTCTGGTTCTATTACGTGATACTTATTAGGTTATTACCAAATAACTTGACAATTTCATCAATTTCATTTTACCCATCCTACCATTCCACAGCACGTAATCACGTAGGTCCCCAACGTTAGTGGTCAATTTGTTAGTTTGTGTGTGCAGAGCCCGGGCAGCTGCTACCTGTTCAACTGCGGGCCGCCCGAGGACTTCCGCTGCAAGTTCACTGCGCACGGCAACTTCAGCAGCGGCGTGCTGGCGCTGAGCCGGCGGCTGGCCGAGCTGCAGGACCAGGAGCGGCTGGCGCGCGACGGCCCGCCGCCCGCGCTCACCAGCCTCAGGTGCCCATGGGGGTTACATTACAAGTAGGGCATCGAACCCGGGTTTACCCGACCCGAAAAAACTCGCGTATTTCGGTTATAAACCCGGGTTTGGAAAATCAAAAACCGGGTTTTTGGGTTTTTCGAGCTTTTATACAATCGTTTTCTTGTCGGTAATTAATAAATATAAATAAATAAATCTTTCCTACAATCACACCAATTATCTAGCCCAAGAGAAGCTTCGAAGAAACTCGTTAAATGGTTACTAGACAACGGATAAACATACTTAAAATACTTAAATACATACTTATTATACATAGAAAACACCCAGACCCGAGACAATTTAGAAAACAATAATTTCTAAATTGACCCGACCGGGGTTCGAACCCGGGACCTCAGAGATGGCGACACCATGAAAACCGGTGTACAAAGCCACTCGACCAAGGAGGCCGTCAAATTATTTGTATCATAAGTATATTTACGCCTTTTCGAAATGATCTCTTTGATTGAACACGGTCAAAAACACAGACCAGGTGGTCTGTGGTCAAAAAGTACCTAACTCCATTGTATCTCACTACATACAAACCTTTGTATGTAATCAAAGATACAAACAAGTTAGTGAAGTATACTTCTCTCTTAACTTGTTTTGCACTAGGCACTAATAATTTCTGCTTGACGTAATTAACTACAGTTGTTTTTTTGTGCGAAAAAGATTAAATTAATAAAGCAAGTTGCACGTTATTCGTGCGTTTGACTACTCAGATCAGAAATGACATAAACGAATGAAAGATAAAGGCAAGATGCGTCGTCGCGTTGTTGACACGCAACGGGAGCGGTGATCTTTTTTTAACTGCCTCCCGTAAGTTGGGTATTCTCAATAAGCTGAGGCGGTTTTTCACTCCCGAGCAGCGCTGTTTGCTGTACAAGACTCAGGTGCGATGGAGTATGGAGTATTATTCCCATCTATGGGACGGCCCCGCTAAATGTACTTGATAGACTGCAAAAGCGAGCGGTACGCATTATTGGAGATGCTGAGGTAACAGCCTCTTGAGGAGCTCCAGCTGCGTAGAGACATTGCTTCTCTCAGTGCCTTCTACCGAAATTACTACGGAGAGTGTTCTGAAGAACTTTTTGATCTAATCCCGCCCTCTCCTTTCCTGTCCCGGATTACACGTGCTGGTCTTAGGAACCACCATCATACTGTGCAGATTATCAGCACTCGTACCAAAAAAATTGGCAAGTCGTTCCTCTGTAAGACCATTCTGCTAGACGCATGTGTTTCCCGGCTCCTATAGTCCTGGGTCTTTTAAGCGGGGCGTGAAACGGCATTTCTGCAGGCCGTCATCATGAATGGGTGCGCTTCCCAAATAACAAAATGTGGTCTTGTAGTGGTTCCGGAGCCAGGTCTATAACAGGCTAGTAAAAGTTTATAACCATGGAAAAGGGCCCATTTTATACGCGTAATTTTGCTAATAAAACACTCATAGTAGACTTGCCGAGTACCACATAGACCAATAATACACATATAGTTTCACTACGCAGAACTATCTGCTTCTGCGAAGCCAACTTTGAGCATCTAATAAAACCATACAGGCGTGTAACGTACTCCGCGCTTCAATTACTGGCAACTTCAAATATTTGTGAATTGTTGTACGGTTGTGCGTTTGTGGAGAAAAAAAAAAAAAAACATCTATTTTATACAAAATGTAATAACAGGTATTTCGCACGTAATATATACGCATATATGCATGTTTGCACGGCAAACGCGTAAGGTTTTTCGGTGAAGCATATTGTGTTTTACATCTCAATTTTTGTTCTCCTTTTGAAGACGGCGTATTTACTTAGTTGTGTTTAAAAATAATATTAGTCCTAACAGCATTGTCGCGCCATATTGTGACGAATTAGGGTTTGTAACCTCCCCCCCTTTTTATAATTTCTACACCTTAAATCTATAAATTCTCTATACCTAATCTAAACCTAAATCTAATGCCTTTCACACCTATATGCCTAGCTAGCTTATAATACATACACACATCCTCGCCGCTTTACCTTAACTTAAATTATTATCTAACTCTTAAAACTAATTAACCTAATTTATCTACAATCTAATGGTTGTGTCTGGAGTTTTGTAGAGTGTGTAGCGTTTGTATGAAGATGGAACCTTAGCATAGCTTAATTCTATTTGCAGTGAATTTCAGTCAAGCAATGTAATATTATAATAACTACTATTTTGGCCAGATCGTCTAGTGAACCCTCCGTTGTTAACCGCATTTAAGTAACTCAAGTTCTTTCGTGAAAGTTTAGTAATTGGCTTATCCCTGTGTTAAATTATTTACTCCTGACCTAATTACCTACCAGTCTATAAATCATAACATAATTATGTGTAGCCTAGCAATGACTCCGTCTGAACTGTGACCTAAATCCTTCACTGCAGCTGCGGGGAAGATTTGTAACCACTCAAAGGTAATCAGATGATAGCTTAGCTTGTAGGTATTATTATTTATTATCAGTAGCATGATACATAAGAAGCCTGGTGCAATTTATATAAAGGTTTAGTGGGATTATAAAAGTCTTGTGGAAGTATAGGAGCTCCATCCTCGCCCCCTATCGTGCCATTCAACGCATTCGTCCTTCAGGCCCCGCCACTCCAACTTCATCTTATAAAGAGTCATCACAACTTATGACTTATTTTCTCTCATATTAGGAAATATAGGTTAGCATTTTAATTATATTTATTCCTCATAAACCAATAGTGTTTACCCCAAGGCTGGCTATCATCCAAATATCCTTCTCACATTAAGAAGTTAATTGTTTAATGCAGTAACTATGTCTTATGAATTTACTTTTAGATATCTTTGACCTTCAGGAAGTAGACTTAAGTTAATTACTTTTCCATTAACTTCCTTCCTTTGTCTCTCAGACTGAGTGATTAATTTGATAGACTACCAAATCATAGTCAGTATATTTTTTTAGTAGGTAGTTAATTATCCCTGTTAATCATTAAATAAATTACATTTAGAAGTTATCTTTTACTCACTTTAATAAGTATAAATTAGACTGTACTAGGTATTAGTCTGATTGATTAGATTGTTCTCATCAAATATTTCTATGTTTCATATTATTAGAAGTAAGTACTTACATATCTTAAGAGGTCTATTCAAATGGTATTAGTAGACCATTGTCAGGCTAATTAGCTGGTTGTTATCAATCAATTATTTCTATGTTTCAGATTATTAGAAGCTCATAGCTTGCAATGTCTTCTTTCAACGACTTATCCTAGGTTCTAAACTGGTTTTAGTTGTTCAGTTTGTATCAGCTTATTTTTGCTAAGGTATCGGATGTAAAATTTTCCATACTTTGAAGAGTATAGCCATGTGAGATCGTATTGCATCCCAGGGAAAGCTAACAAATGCCTGTTTGGTCATATCAGTGTTAGAAATCAAACATCACAGTACGACTAAGCTTATTTGCTATAACTTTTTAGTATTTTTCTTGTAATAGAAAACCAGTCTAGACTTTTAGGTACTCCAAAGTAATGATGGTACGATATTATCATACTTCTGTTAATTATTTAAAATGAATAATTAATTGGTAACAACTTTAGGAAAACAATTAGAATTTTACCGGCCTGCGGTAACAGATTACTTGCCTAGCTAGGACCCACATCACTTCATCATAATTTTATTTAGCGCCGTAACTTAATTATCCCTGCCTTATTAGTCTGAATTAATAACTAACCATATATATATCCGCCTACCTATAGATTCCTACAACTTTCCTCACTTGAAAATGCCTATATTTTGTCGAACTAACAGTCCCTCTTGTGTACCTTGCAAACTAGGCCAAGCCTCATTTAATTTAAATTCGTGGTGTGTGGTGAGAGTCGCATTGCCCCTGAAAGCAACTAACTCCTAAATGTTCTATCAGTCGAGCCAGTATACTCAGTGTGTTATTTTCCTATCACTACACTGTATGTATGGAGATAGACTCGAGATTGGACTGGGTCATACGGGTCTACCTCCAGCTAAATGGTGTCTGACCTATCTTCAACTTTCACTAGGGAGACAACTGTCTCTCCCCCATTACTCCGTCGAAGATAGTGTATTGTTTAGCGTAATAGTGTAAAACGCCGATCTTATTAAATACAATCAAAGATCATCCAGACCGAAGTCTGTTGAAAGGTACATAGGGTTTTGTTGTCACCGTGACTCGTTTCCGCCGATGTACCCCAGAATACTTCATTCTGTTAACGGATTCGAGTTGCGATCGCAATAGTTTACTTTATTAATAACTTTCAATTTCACAAATCTTAATTAATATCGCAGCTCGAATATCACTTAGCGCACTATCAAGCTCGGACGCTATTTTTCCCGTATGAGTCGTACCGCACTCTTAAGTTGGACCGCTCCGTTGACGTCCCAAAACTGAATGCCCGCTAATTTTCCGCCCTTTTCCTAAGCATCTTACTTTCGCGCCACACGCCTAAGATTTTTCCGCGCGAGCCCACTTTTCTTCCCTTCAACCAATCGCTAGCCGTTTCCCCGATCCCCCCCGCCTTCGCGTCGCGCCACGTGGAGCTATCATCCGACCTCTCTTTCTGTCTTTTTCTCAACCTCTCGCTCGCTCATAGCCGCTTTCGCCGCGCAATTCTAAAATTTTTCCATAATCTAACCAAATCTCGTCCGACAGCCAATATTTCATCGTTGAATATCTAAATGTAGCCTTCTATTAACACTTCCCTCTTAATAATCCTCCACTTAAGCCAATAATCCTATATTTTGGGAAACTATCAAAAGTTCCGTATTCCGACCATAGATGGCGTCCGCCCGTAGGTGAACCACTTTGCCGACCCCAGAGCAGTCCCCGCGAAACTCAAAATAAAATACGGTCCTAGTCAACCTAGCAACCTTACGCGAAGCCCAAATAAATGACTTCCGCTAGACGCCACCTATGTCGCAAGGGACGCGCAGAGCAGTCCCCGCGAAATTCAAAATAAAGAAGTCAAACTAGCAACCTTATGCGAAGCTTACGTAAATAACTTCCGCTAGACGCCGCCTATGCCGCAAGGGACGCGCAGAGCCGTCTCCGCGAAATTCAAACTAAAGATAAAGCGCTAGACCATTGACCATTATTCTGAACTAGTTTATTATTCCCCTTTTCATGCTTATTATATTAATGGTGCTACGCATTAATATTTATTTTAATGCTACTCCCACACATTCCTTACTAACGGACGGATATCATTCATTCTGTACCGTTACAGCCGCCCCCGATAGAATTTAAGCAGATAAAGTACCACTCTTATCTGCGGCGAATTATATCTAAACCCTGTACTTAATTAAGTACAAAATAGCACGTCCTTCCTTGCTAACCCCATTGTCATCCTAGCCCTCAAAGATATTCCTACTATTTATAGTTCTTCCCCAAATCCCTAATGACTCCTCCCTCCATAAGCTTTCTTATTGCAAAATAGCTCACACCCTCATCTATACCAATACTCCCCGATCTTCCCATTCTTCCCTCTTATTATTATTATTATTATTATTTTTTTTTCTAAACTCATGTGATGGCTGTGTGGACTAGATTCCCTATTTCAACTCTATGTGTCATAGAGCACAGAACTTCTCTCATGGCCTCATCTGATTGTCTATGACACGGCACCCATTTTCATTGCCACCCCTTCCTCAACTTAAATTTTACCAATTTTAAAGTTATTCTCTACATTGAACAAGAGATTCAACTCGTAAGTATTTTAATCTACTCTTACCTTCCCAATTCAGACTTGTAGTCTTCCCAGTGCGATAACGCCAGTTACCTCAGACCGCCTTAGCCACGTGTGGAGCCTTGTTAGCTCACTACCAACTCTATATCACACAGTATTTCCCTAACTGAATCGATCGTCGTTAATAACAGTTTTGTGGTACGCGAAGGCCCTACCCCCTTTTTTTTTCTCTGCAGTATTTGTTCTATTACTATTTTTTTTCCATAATTTCCCCCTTTCTAACCTCGGGTAGTACTACTAACTCTCTGCCCACCTTCTCCTCTTTATTCCTTACATGCGAGACATTCTACCACTTGCCTCTGTTAATATCGATCAAGGCCCTTTTCCTTCCCCCTACGGTATCATTTTCTAAAACCTACAGTGTGTGCCAGTTCCGTGAGCATGGCAGCCTAATCAGGTAACTTTTATACCTATTATTTTGTAGCCATAGAATCATTCAAGCATGCCTCTCTACCTCCCTGGAATCATACTATTTGCCTTTATTATATGTCTATTTTTTTTTTATTTTTTATTTTAATTAGGTCAAAACCCTGTCTAATGAGTCACTCAAGATTCTATTCAGTGCTTTAACTATTTACTTCCTTCCCTCTTTATGGTTATATTTACAGAATTTCAATATGTGTGACCTTCTAGTGTTGGTTCATTACGCCTTTAGCAGATTTTAATTTTGCATTGGCACAAGGCACATTATTAGTATTATAACCTCCCGAACGTTCGTAACTCTAATTGGTTACTTCCTAACTATTCTACTCTACTTTCAGCCTTCCGACCAGATGGGAAAATACTCCAGCAACGCAAGATCCCTTGACTACGCCAAAATGACATGCCATCAAAAGCCTCTGTTTCTGCAGCCGAAGACATTATCTCTCTATAGGTCAGTCAAGTATAATTGTCCTGATTTAGCCTTCATCAGACGCCCCCAAAGGAACCGCCCTACTACAGAACTCTCACATCCTTCAGGAAGGCTAATTTAGGAGGTGTAGCGCGGATGGTAGTCACTTAATTTTATTGTGTGTAAAGCGACCCCATCCCTGTGGCACACCTCCGAAATTCCGATTCATTATTTTTTTTTCTCCAATTTAAATCAACCTGCTCATTATCTAAATTGTGTCTTGTGCCCCGCGTAATTGAATAATGTTCAAACTCCCTAATTAAACTACTATTACTACTTTAACAGTGCCAACTAAGAGTGCTCCTTGCGCCTCCTATAAGTTTATTTAATGGTAGGTTCCTTTTTTTTTTCTTTTTGTGTATATAGGCGACCAAGGACCTCGCTTACAGCTCGCCTTCCTCGCTGGCCCCGTCAATTTAAATATTCTACCCAAAATTTAGCGAGTTACAATCGGAAATGACAAGGTTCGAACCTTATGCAATTGGAAGTTCTCTAACATAGCCAACAGACCTCATCTCACCATTAAGTCAGACATATCGCAATTCCAGTATCTATCTTAATTCGTAATAGCTAACATTATATATAAAAATATATTCTCTGTTTACAGATCCCGGCTATTTCTAAGCCGCAATGGCGGTGAAGTTAAGGGTTTAATGAATAAAGCATTTGAGGTCATTTTTGCTAGCACAAGGAAATACCCTGCTAGAGTGATCTGTCATAACGCCGACTGTATGAGGTAAGTTTCCCTCCACCCTTTTCCTTATTCGACATAGACGACATTAACCTACAATTAACCTTTAATTTCTTTTATTCTCAGAATGTCCTTAAGTTAATACCCGTCTCTAATTTACTAGAATAAACAGAATAAGATTACTAGGGCTAAACAAAATCAGAATAAAGCACCCGACCTAACATAACTAGACTTATGTATTCACACTTGCAAACAAGATATCTTCATCTTCCCGTGTTGATTGATCTTGCTAACACCATTTCATCAACTCAATGTCCCGGCCTACATATTTGAAAACTGCCAATTAATTAGTTTGTATAACACAATTTTGATGCAACATGTAGTTCACATTAACTAACAATTTTAAGGTTGTGTCTTAATTCCGACAATAACCTTTATTAGCACTAATTTTAATCATCTACAATTACGTCACGTACATATTAGGTGCCAATAATCCAGATTATTTAAGATTTCTAACAATTCATAATAATCAATAACCAACAGGATCATCCCGCTTGTGACAGGCGGCGCTAACCTTGCCACAAGTTAAAACGCGTTTCGTTTGTCCTATCATTCCTAGCTTTTAACCAATTCATTGAGTTATTATTTGCTAATCAACTGTTAATCAAGCTTATTTAATTCCATAATAACAATTTTAATATAGCAGTATTAGAATATTATTGTAAGTTCCAAACATCAACATTACTGCTTAAGTATTTGAATGGCCTAGTGCGAACTAGGTTTCAGGTCTCACCTCGGGAAAATAAATTTCTTAGCGACTCTAAAATCCATTACTAATAACAGGGAATTACCTGTTAGTAACCTTTACTCTAAGAGATTTATTCTCAGCTCGCAATGCCAGTTGCTTTATTTCCGGCATGAATGGTTCTGCAGACTATGCGTCTATATTTATCCTACAACTTAAAATAGTGGCACATATAATCGTTCACCGTTTTATAAGTAGTTTGTGTTAACTTTTAAAATGTTAAAATGATGGTTTAACTAACTATTATTATGTGACATCCGCCCGCAACTCGCCTTTATAATCGATGTGGTAACATATGCTATTGATCCCCATAGCATAACAGTGCTCTAGTTCATTAAATTTTCTGCTAAATTCCCCCTCTCCCTCTCACTCAGCCTATCTATTTTTTTTTTTTTCCCTTTTTTTTTTTTTTTTTTTTTTTTTTTTTTTTTTTTTTACACGCGCCCCCAAGAATCCACATGGCCTATTTAATTTGCTTTTGGCCTCGGAAGCTACCAACCTTATTAGTCACCAGTCCAGTAATAATGTTTTAATATATTATCCAATATGTCTATTTTTTTTTTCTTTTTCAGTACAATCCCAGTAACTACAACAATCTACCACCAGTGCCTACTCTCCTTCCACTACATCTGTACGAGCCCGAAGCAGCTTCAAGATGCTGTTACCCCGGCCCAGAATATGGGCCTGCCTCAAGCCCTACTACCAGAACCCACCATTACGCTAGTTTCATTATTCTATAGCTATGTTATTAGAGCCTCTGATCACTCGTCCCCTTGTCTCCTCCCTCTCTCTCTGGTCCATTCCCTTTACCCTAATAGTAGTTATCCTTGCCATCTAATTATCGTTTCTCCGACATTACTATTTTTTTTTTTTTTTTTTTTTTTTTTTTTTTTTTTTTTTTTTTTAGAAAAAGCCGCCAACACACCCCTACGTCAATATTCATTTACAAGTCTCAACCACTAAGATCTAATTTTACTACTTTAGTATCTTTAAAATAATTGTTACCCAGAGGGATTTGTTAAGACCAGCATAATGTATATTAACGTGCCTTTTCCCGACCCGACTGAATCTATATAATGCAAAGTAATGTCTTTTATTATTAAAATCGAACTTATCTACTAAACAGGGTACCTGAGGTTCTTCTCTTTTAATAAACATTTTTCAAAGTACATAAATCTTCTTATTAAAATTAACTTAGCCACTAGGGTAACATTGACTACATCACATAGCTTAGACTCTTTATTTACTTAATTACAATATTAAATCTTTAATAATAAAATAGCGGGAACAATAATTATGTCTTATTCCTCGACCAAAGATAACCAAGCTGGAATAATCCGATATTCCTTGTCTAATAGACCAAGAATAACAACTCAACTAAGGTACTTATAATTATATCATCACATTACACATTAATCTAATTTAATCTACAATCCTTCCTCATCTGGCTAAACCTATTTCCCCTCCCCTGTCAAAGGTAATTACAGCTAACTACTTTTCCCGGCTCAGCCTCAACCCAGGGCGGTGTCCAAAGTTATTGATAATAGCGAGATAGATGAATTGTGTTGAACTTCCCCCTAACCTTGTCGGTATATGGATCCACTAGGACATAGACATTCTGGTAGGGTCTAGCAGCGACAACAAAAGGTCCCTCGTACAGAGAGGTAAATTTCTTTGTAATCTTCTGACTGGCATCGGACTTATTTAGCTTCCTTATCTTTACTGTATCCCCAATCTGATATTGTATTATTCGATATCTTTGGTTAAATTTATACTGTCGATTTTCCCCTGCTCTTTCTAAATTAACCCTGGCTGTTTCTCGTATCTGTGTAACCGTACCCCTAGCAACCGGTCTCCGAAGTACCCTATCAAAGGTCATTTCAGTGGGTTCCCCATACATAATTTCACAAGGAGTAAAACCTATACTTTCATGAAAGGTGTTATTATAGAGTATCTCTAGCTTGGGCAACACCGAAACCCAACTTCTATGATTGCTCCTACAGTAAGTTCTAAACAGTCGTCCTAACTCTTTATTTACCCTTTCTGTTGTATTAGGCCTAGGATTTCGAACAGTAGTATGCACTATTCTTACCCCAGCCCTCTCCATCTCACTATTCCATACCTTACTTACGAATTGGGACCCATTATCTGACAATATAACTTTAGGCTTAATTATTTTAAAGAATTTCTTCATTCCCCCTACCACCGACCTAGAAGTAGCTTTTCGCAAAGGGTAGAATTTGACAAACTTACTGAAGGAATCTTGGATCACTAAAATATAACTCATCCCGAAAAGTCCCGTTGGCAAAGGCCCATATAAATCAACCATCACCAATTCGCCTATGTCTTTAGTGATTATCGACCGGCACGGCCCAACATACTTTATAGTATTGCTTTTAGTAATTTGACAGTCATGACAAGCCCTTACGAATTGTTTTATATATCTAGTAATTCCTCTCCAATAAAATCGATCCCTTACATACTTTATAACTTTGTAAGCACCTTGGTGTCCCATTTCAAGATGTACTTGTTTAACTAAATCTTCCCGTAGCCGTTCGGGCAAATAGACCACCTTCCCTAAATCCTCCCTGGGAGTAAAATATAAAATATCGTTATCTAACTCACATCTCTCTATTATCCTACCTAACTTACTCCCTTTTCTTTTTTGCGATAACCTTTCCACTATTTCCCTCAGCTCAGGGTCCTCTCGCTGTAATTTAGAAAGGTTCCTAAGTTTCTCATTTAACTCCTCATTCACTTGCGTTTCTGTATATAATATCTCGGGACACCTAACCTTTTCCTCCTGCAATATTTCCCCCTCCGGCAGATATCGCGATAATATATCCGCTGCTACATTTTCGGTGCCCTTGACATGCTGTAATTCATATCGAAATTGCTCTAAATAATTAATCCACCTAGTAACCCTAGCATTGTACAGTTTCCAACTCCTAGCAAATATCAAGGCTTTATGATCAGTACGAATAATAACCTTCGTCCCCCTCAGATATGTTTCAAACTTAGCTAGGCAACAAATGACAGAATAGAATTCTTGTTCGGTGACCGTCCAATTTAATTGGGCTCCTTTAAGTATTTTACTATAAAACCCTAGCACCCTGGGTTCCCCCTCTTCATCTAGTTGGTACAAAATTCCGGCTATCCCTATTCCTGAACTATCTGTTTGCAAATAATAAGGCTTACTGAAATCAGGATGCTGTAGTTGTACCGTGGCCACGAATAATGCCTTAATATTGTCAAAAGCTGTCTGTTCAATTTCTCCCCAATGCCATTTCACTTCTTTCCTTAGTAACTCACATAACGGCTTACTATGGAAGCTATACCGCGGTATAAACTTACGATAAAAATTGCACAACCCTAAGAATCCGCGCAAATGCTTTATCTTCCTAGGCCGTGGATAGCTCTGAATGCCCTTGACCTTCTCAGGATCTGTACTGATCCCTGTTGTTGAGATAATGTACCCTAACATTTTGACCTCTTTACTTAAGAACCGGCATTTCTCTTTGTTGCAAGTCAGTCCAGCCCTTTCTAACTTTGCTAGAATTATGTCGAGGTGTTCTAGATGTTGTACCAAGTTGCCTCTAGTTATGACGGCCAAATCGTCCAAATAATTAACGCAAAACTCCCGTACCTCCGGTCCTAATATTATATCCATGGCCCTACTAAAACTACCCACCGCCGTCTTTAGTCCCTGTGGTAATACATTATAAACATAGGATTTCCCATTAAAGGTGAACCCCGTATACTTTTTACTTTCTAACGATATAGGGAATTGGAAATACGCACTATTCATGTCTATGGTGGTAATGTAATTAGCCCCATGGAAGGAATTAATCACATCTAATTGTAACGTAGGTTTCTCAGTTTCTGCTACCATGTACTGATTTATACCGCGAGCGTCTAGCAGTACGCGTATTGTCCCATCTCCCTTAAGTGTGAAAGTTAATGGACTACAATAAGGCGTGGAGGCCCTACTAATTATACCCTGGTCTTCCATTTCTTTTAGCTTTGTTTCCATTTTTTCTCTATAAGCGTAAGGTACCGGATATGACCTCTGTACTACAGGAGCATGGTTCTCCATTTCGATCACATGTTCATAGCAATTGGCCCTCCCTAGCTTAGACGAAAACAACTTTGAATATTTCCCTAAGAGGCTTTCCAACTTCCTTAAACCTTCCGAGTCCAATTCTATCCCTACCTGTATCCCAGACGGAACCCTTCCCCCCTTGTTACACACTAACGACTCAACTTCTACATTAACCAGCTCATTCTGTGCAACAAATTTGATAATATGGTCGCCCCCCTTCGTGCTGATACTAATTCCCACTCCTCTCCGGTTTAAGTCGATTTTAATCTCATTTTCCTTCATCCAGTCAAACCCTATTATTAACGACCTAGATAGCCCGGGCACTATCAGAAACCTTGTATCTACTTGCAACGACCCTAGCCGTAGCGGCAGAAGTACTAACTGTCGTATTTCCGCACTCTTCTGTCCAACCGCTGATTTAACTTGAAAAGGTCTCACGGGCATCAACGCTATCCCCGGTTCCCTACTTTTTAATTCACCCCAAAACTCGTCAGAAATACAGGTTAAATCGCTCCCGGTGTCGAACAATCCTAGGATCTTAAAGTCGTATATCCGTACCTCAACTTCGGATTTATAATTCGATAGTAGCTCCCCCCTATCCTTTTCTTCCTCGAATACTGAAGCTACAATCCTAACTAGATTACCCTTCATTTGACCCTGTTCAACCTTCAACCTTAACGTCTCTACCAACCTCTGCTCGACATGCATTTCGACGGGGTACGCCTCACAGTGTCCTACTCCCTCTGTTTTTCCTCTAACCAAAAGTTTCCTTATCAGGGGAATTGCTAGTCCTCTACCATTTAATCCTAACGTTTGTCCTGGTTTCCAATTCATCCTACTCATCATCTGCCAACCTTTGCTCCCTAAGGTTGAGGCTGATCCGGGAACAACATTCTCAGCCTCCTTTAGTTTAATCCTGTACCTTGTTGATCAGCTGTAATTCCTACGTCCTCCTCTTCTACCGCATTGATTATTTCCCTTGGACGCACTACGGGGTTTTGCATTGCCGCCGGCTTCCTCCAAGCAGGATAAGTTTTCTTAGTATTTCCCCACCTTCTCTCTGCCCCCCTAGTGCCTTCAGGTATGGAGTAATTATGAGCCTTTTGTTTCCCTATGCTTTCCATGTCCCTCAAAAATTCAGCGGTGCCAATTATGGTGTTTATCCCACTAGTCGCCCAAACTTGTTGTACATTTTTAGGATAGTGTCTTATAACGTCCGAAACTATCTGTTTTTCCGACATGGGATAGCTTAACATTTGCGCCTTTCCTACTATTTGAAGAAAATGGTTTAACATGGACGGATTCTCTTGCCTATCCCACCATCCTTGTACCATCTCCCTTCTCAACTCGCTCTGGACATTTTCGCCCCAATAAGTGGCTAGAAAATCCACCTTAAACTCCTCTACCCCTATCCATCTTTCCTTATAAATTCTAGCCCAATCTCGAACCTCTCCTACCAGGCATTCTTGTATCTGATCCAGCTCCCTTCCAACTCCTATTCCTCTCTTTAGATACCCCTCTAAATCCTCCAAAAAGGTGATAGGGTGTTCAGTAGATTTGTTTCCAAATTTAGGTTTTTCCGTGTTTACATTTTTTATATTATACACTATGTGCCCCGCAGTCCCATTAGTAAGCTTCCCTTCCTCTCGCGCCTTCCTCGTCCCCACATCGTTTTCAGTAGTCTCCTTCCTCAAACTCTCTTCCCTCTCTTTTAACATGCTAGATCCCTCTTCTACTATTGTCATTCCTTCATTATTAATTAGTTGTCTTTCCCCTCGCACTAGGGTACCTACTCCCTCAACTTCCGCGCTCAGCCTAGCGACCTTTTCCGTAAGCACTCCTATTGTCCTCTTCATCATTTTGTATATTAATCCTATTCCGTTCTGCTTCTCAGCTGTCTTTCGGTCTAAGACCCGCGCTCGCTTAGCTGTACTCCTAGGTACCTCGCACTCCTTTTCCCTCGTCGCAGTCCCTCTCATAATTCCTTCCTGTTCCCGGCCTGGTTCCTTATCCTCATTGACCCTCATCCGTTTGGTTACCCTCCTAGTCACTCCCATCTCCCTTCCGTTCTCGAGGTTCCTCTCCATCGACTCAGTTGGCTCTCCAGATGTGGCTACGTCCTCATACCTCGCCGGCTGCCTATGGGTCCTTTGAGACTTCCGGGTAGCCATTTTCTCTAGTTATCTAAGTAAGTTGTAACTCTTATGTGTACCAATTCGGAGTTGAAGGAAAGGAAGCTAGCGGCGAAGCTCTTCCTTTCACTCATCTCCTCCTATTAGTTTATTTAGGAAAGCGTCACGAACGATGTGTGGTTCTCCTTCCTCTTTTTTTTTTTTTTTTATTATTAATATTATTAAAAATTTTCTATTCTAAATTTTTCCTCTCTTTTTTTTTTTCTACTATTTATTATTATATTTTCTTTCGACCCCTATTTTGTCCCGAAGCTCAATTAATATCCACCTTCCACAATTATCCATCATCCGTTTAGGTATCCTCGAGAAGTATTTCTTTTTTTTTTTTTTCTACTAATTCGCCTATCGTATTCCTACTAACATCTCTTCAGCATATATAATTTCTACCGTTCCTCAATTAAATATAATTAAAGCCGGCTCTAAGATAATTATAAATATAATATTTTAGTGTCGTGTGTGTGTAGAATCAAACTTCGACTAGTCAATGATCCCTAGTAAGTCGGCATGGTTGCCCTAGAAGAACCATCAACTAACCAAAGCTAGTGTCTGGGATACACCGTCAGGATATTCTCCTTCGGCACTACCCGATTAGTCAGTACCAGCCTCTTATACAAGTGCCTCTTTCGATTTACCCACAAGCAAAGCTGCTGGCTTATGTAGACGCGGTCAAGCATCCGATTCAATGTTTTTGTCTGTAAAATGGGTGATTATGTTTTGCTTTGTGTACTGTAATTGAGTATTGTAACAAGTACTGATTGGATATGATTTATAAAATATATATAATATTTTGTAGTAGAATAAACTCACTACACCCTATCCTGTGCTATGCTACCACTAGTATACCTCCTACACTTTCTCACCCACAAGAGTATCTCCGCCCAACTATATTTATATAAAACCAATAATTAAATATAACCAAGTGCAGGTTCTAATGTACTTATAAATATAATAGATTAGTGTCGTGTGTGTGTAGAATCAAACTTCGACTAGTCAATGATCCCTAGTAAGTCGGCATGGTTGCCCTAGAAGAACCATCAACTAACCAAAGCTAGTGTCTGGGATACACCGTCAGGATATTCTCCTTCGGCACTACCCGTTTAGTCAGTACCAGCCTCTTGTACAAGTGCCTCTTTCGATTTACCCACAAGCAAAGCTGCTGGCTTATGTAGACGCGGTCAAGCATCCGATTCAATGTTTTTGTCTGTAAAATGGGTGATTATGTTTTGCTTTGTGTACTGTAATTGAGTATTGTAACAAGTACTGATTGGATATGATTTATAAAATATATATAATATTTTGTAGTAGAATAAACTCACTACACCCTATCCTGTGCTATGCTACCACTAGTATACCTCCTACACTTTCTCACCCACAAGAGTATCTCCGCCCAACTATATTTATATAAAACCAATAATTAAATATAACCAAGTGCAGGTTCTAATGTACTTATAAATATAATAGATTAGTGTCGTGTGTGTGTAGAATCAAACTTCGACTAGTCAATGATCCCTAGTAAGTCGGCATGGTTGCCCTAGAAGAACCATCAACTAACCAAAGCTAGTGTCTGGGATACACCGTCAGGATATTCTCCTTCGGCACTACCCGTTTAGTCAGTACCAGCCTCTTGTACAAGTGCCTCTTTCGATTTACCCACAAGCAAAGCTGCTGGCTTATGTAGACGCGGTCAAGCATCCGATTCAATGTTTTTGTCTGTAAAATGGGTGATTATGTTTTGCTTTGTGTACTGTAATTGAGTATTGTAACAAGTACTGATTGGATATGATTTATAAAATATATATAATATTTTGTAGTAGAATAAACTCACTACACCCTATCCTGTGCTATGCTACCACTAGTATACCTCCTACACTTTCTCACCCACAAGAGTATCTCCGCCCAACTATATTTATATAAAACCAATAATTAAATATAACCAAGTGCAGGTTCTAATGTACTTATAAATATAATAGATTAGTGTCGTGTGTGTGTAGAATCAAACTTCGACTAGTCAATGATCCCTAGTAAGTCGGCATGGTTGCCCTAGAAGAACCATCAACTAACCAAAGCTAGTGTCTGGGATACACCGTCAGGATATTCTCCTTCGGCACTACCCGTTTAGTCAGTACCAGCCTCTTGTACAAGTGCCTCTTTCGATTTACCCACAAGCAAAGCTGCTGGCTTATGTAGACGCGGTCAAGCATCCGATTCAATGTTTTTGTCTGTAAAATGGGTGATTATGTTTTGCTTTGTGTACTGTAATTGAGTATTGTAACAAGTACTGATTGGATATGATTTATAAAATATATATAATATTTTGTAGTAGAATAAACTCACTACACCCTATCCTGTGCTATGCTACCACTAGTATACCTCCTACACTTTCTCACACAACACTTAACTAGTAATATCATTTTTTTTTTTTTTCAACATCTTAATCGTTCAACGGAGATAGACAATTGTGCAAGATACTCTTCTTAATGGGCTAATCCAACCCAGTGAATTTAATGATTTATCTATCTCTACCTATCCTAACTAATTAGTCATGTAGTAAGGTCTTTTCTTTTCACCGCTCTCCCGACTTAGATATCTCTAGGTAACTCACAACTGATAATATTAGGTAAGTAGGTATAGTAAGCTGTGCCCAGCGAGCTTTACCTCTGCGTACGTTAACCTCATCTTAAGCTAATAATAATCCTTTATAAATCTTTATAATTAACTATTTATCACGATTTCAACTATACGGTAAGAAGCAATGATTACCGGTAACGACTACTTACAACGCCGCAAGAGTATTACAATTATACATATTATTATTAGACAGCACCCTTTTACCATCATCCAAAATAAAATCTTTTATTGGTAACCCAACGCCATCTAGCCTCGCTAATAGGTAACCTCCCCACAATAGAGTAGATATTAGATAGTTGTTTCCAGACGGTAACGACTTTTATCGCCTACTAGACGTATTTATCCGTTTATATTATGCATCCCAAACTACGTTGCTTTTAAACCAAAATTCCTACTAGCAATGAATAGTCATATGATTCTATCCCCTACATGACATCCCTGCTACTTGTTATTACTTATAATCGCGATTCCTCATCAACGCGTGTATTTTGAACCGTAATACTATTTTATGTTACTTTTCCTAGGATTTTAGCGAACTAACAAAATGAAGCGGCATTTCCATTGTGCAGAGCAATTGTCCCCATTTACATGTCACATAATAATAATTCCACCACAATGTCATTGCATTCTAATCTACTACGTGATAAGTATTAGGAAAATCTCTTTCAATGTAAAAATCGCAGGTATTAAAAATAGCAGGTATGGAAAATAACAGGTGATTCCGCTTGCTATAACAAAATCATATGATTACGCGATAAGGAAGTTTCCTCTTCGATTGGTTTTATGACGTCATGTTTTATAATCATTCCTAATTCTAGATTGTTTATGGTCTAGCTAAATCATATGTCTATGGTCCAACCATAGACAAATGATTTAATAGTTCCTGACTAGCCTAAAACTACTCTATGGATTTCAGACGTGAGACTCAAGTACATTATTATATTTTTTTTTCTAACATAACCAACAAAATAAATTATAATACGTGGAATAGCACATCAACTAAAAACCGCAATCGCTCAACGATTATTAGTCAAAATATAATTATTATTAGTTTTATATTATGCTGTTAGCGTCATAACTTTATAATATTGTACAGCATATCGCCGTCCTATAATATAAATTGAATCCTGCAATAATTTAGTTGGTTAATTCTGTCCAATCTCGCCCCCTTGCCTTTCCATCCGACAGCAATAATAATTAAACCGCCCCCTATTCCACAAATCTTTCTAAATCAATAAATGTTGAACTATGTCACCCTATCGACTTTTTACGATCCTAAAAATAACTCAACACAAGGCTGTATGAACCAGTTGCCTATGCCTATATGAAATCTATCACCAGGAATAGAAACAAAACTACAGTTACCATAGCTCCTAACGTCAACAACAAAAATTGGATACCTGGTTTCAGTATTCAAGGAAACAATTACTAAAGGTTTCAGTATTCACAGATAACTCAACAATTTTAAAATTTAATACTCCAGACCCCCGGAATAGTTTGGTTATTGACTATATCTAAGTACTTTGTTCACTCATTAAACTTTGGAAAACCAACAACGCACGGTACCTGATGCTGGCGAAATCCGCCATTAAATAAAGAAGAAAAAGATAATAACTGAAAGGTATTGTATTTCAAATAATACTCATTACGCTATTGTTTTGTAGCTTTATCTCCTCCTTTGACCTTTAACCTAACCTGAGAATCTTTTTGTTACAGATTTCGTACAACAAAATTTAGCTCCAGCTCTCATTGCGACTGTCTACAATATTGGTCGAACCCGTAATACAAAGTGTATGAATCAACTTTAGAAGATAACAACGTTTATTGTGAAAAGTGTCAAATTATAATTCACCCACTATCAAGAGCCCGTAATACAAAGTGTATGAATCAACTTTAGAAGATAACAACGTTTATTGTGAAAAGTGTCAAATTATAATTCTTCAATATCTCTGAATTAATTAATCTTCATTGAATTATTCCCTATTAAGCCAATTCTAAACTCACACATCGCAACACGACAACAATTTGTGGGAAAAATCCCACTTCTAAATTAAAGTATTACCGCTTGACTGAAATCCAATACAACTATATTAATGATAATTTATAACTTAACTTTCTAATCCTGGTCATGGCTTACCAAATTGTAACCTCCCCCCCTTTTTATAATTTCTACACCTTAAATCTATAAATTCTCTATACCTAATCTAAACCTAAATCTAATGCCTTTCACACCTATATGCCTAGCTAGCTTATAATACATACACACATCCTCGCCGCTTTACCTTAACTTAAATTATTATCTAACTCTTAAAACTAATTAACCTAATTTATCTACAATCTAATGGTTGTGTCTGGAGTTTTGTAGAGTGTGTAGCGTTTGTATGAAGATGGAACCTTAGCATAGCTTAATTCTATTTGCAGTGAATTTCAGTCAAGCAATGTAATATTATAATAACTACTATTTTGGCCAGATCGTCTAGTGAACCCTCCGTTGTTAACCGCATTTAAGTAACTCAAGTTCTTTCGTGAAAGTTTAGTAATTGGCTTATCCCTGTGTTAAATTATTTACTCCTGACCTAATTACCTACCAGTCTATAAATCATAACATAATTATGTGTAGCCTAGCAATGACTCCGTCTGAACTGTGACCTAAATCCTTCACTGCAGCTGCGGGGAAGATTTGTAACCACTCAAAGGTAATCAGATGATAGCTTAGCTTGTAGGTATTATTATTTATTATCAGTAGCATGATACATAAGAAGCCTGGTGCAATTTATATAAAGGTTTAGTGGGATTATAAAAGTCTTGTGGAAGTATAGGAGCTCCATCCTCGCCCCCTATCGTGCCATTCAACGCATTCGTCCTTCAGGCCCCGCCACTCCAACTTCATCTTATAAAGAGTCATCACAACTTATGACTTATTTTCTCTCATATTAGGAAATATAGGTTAGCATTTTAATTATATTTATTCCTCATAAACCAATAGTGTTTACCCCAAGGCTGGCTATCATCCAAATATCCTTCTCACATTAAGAAGTTAATTGTTTAATGCAGTAACTATGTCTTATGAATTTACTTTTAGATATCTTTGACCTTCAGGAAGTAGACTTAAGTTAATTACTTTTCCATTAACTTCCTTCCTTTGTCTCTCAGACTGAGTGATTAATTTGATAGACTACCAAATCATAGTCAGTATATTTTTTTAGTAGGTAGTTAATTATCCCTGTTAATCATTAAATAAATTACATTTAGAAGTTATCTTTTACTCACTTTAATAAGTATAAATTAGACTGTACTAGGTATTAGTCTGATTGATTAGATTGTTCTCATCAAATATTTCTATGTTTCATATTATTAGAAGTAAGTACTTACATATCTTAAGAGGTCTATTCAAATGGTATTAGTAGACCATTGTCAGGCTAATTAGCTGGTTGTTATCAATCAATTATTTCTATGTTTCAGATTATTAGAAGCTCATAGCTTGCAATGTCTTCTTTCAACGACTTATCCTAGGTTCTAAACTGGTTTTAGTTGTTCAGTTTGTATCAGCTTATTTTTGCTAAGGTATCGGATGTAAAATTTTCCATACTTTGAAGAGTATAGCCATGTGAGATCGTATTGCATCCCAGGGAAAGCTAACAAATGCCTGTTTGGTCATATCAGTGTTAGAAATCAAACATCACAGTACGACTAAGCTTATTTGCTATAACTTTTTAGTATTTTTCTTGTAATAGAAAACCAGTCTAGACTTTTAGGTACTCCAAAGTAATGATGGTACGATATTATCATACTTCTGTTAATTATTTAAAATGAATAATTAATTGGTAACAACTTTAGGAAAACAATTAGAATTTTACCGGCCTGCGGTAACAGATTACTTGCCTAGCTAGGACCCACATCACTTCATCATAATTTTATTTAGCGCCGTAACTTAATTATCCCTGCCTTATTAGTCTGAATTAATAACTAACCATATATATATCCGCCTACCTATAGATTCCTACAACTTTCCTCACTTGAAAATGCCTATATTTTGTCGAACTAACAGTCCCTCTTGTGTACCTTGCAAACTAGGCCAAGCCTCATTTAATTTAAATTCGTGGTGTGTGGTGAGAGTCGCATTGCCCCTGAAAGCAACTAACTCCTAAATGTTCTATCAGTCGAGCCAGTATACTCAGTGTGTTATTTTCCTATCACTACACTGTATGTATGGAGATAGACTCGAGATTGGACTGGGTCATACGGGTCTACCTCCAGCTAAATGGTGTCTGACCTATCTTCAACTTTCACTAGGGAGACAACTGTCTCTCCCCCATTACTCCGTCGAAGATAGTGTATTGTTTAGCGTAATAGTGTAAAACGCCGATCTTATTAAATACAATCAAAGATCATCCAGACCGAAGTCTGTTGAAAGGTACATAGGGTTTTGTTGTCACCGTGACTCGTTTCCGCCGATGTACCCCAGAATACTTCATTCTGTTAACGGATTCGAGTTGCGATCGCAATAGTTTACTTTATTAATACTTTCAATTTCACAAATCTTAATTAATATCGCAGCTCGAATATCACTTAGCGCACTATCAAGCTCGGACGCTATTTTTCCCGTATGAGTCGTACCGCACTCTTAAGTTGGACCGCTCCGTTGACGTCCCAAAACTGAATGCCCGCTAATTTTCCGCCCTTTTCCTAAGCATCTTACTTTCGCGCCACACGCCTAAGATTTTTCCGCGCGAGCCCACTTTTCTTCCCTTCAACCAATCGCTAGCCGTTTCCCCGATCCCCCCCGCCTTCGCGTCGCGCCACGTGGAGCTATCATCCGACCTCTCTTTCTGTCTTTTTCTCAACCTCTCGCTCGCTCATAGCCGCTTTCGCCGCGCAATTCTAAAATTTTTCCATAATCTAACCAAATCTCGTCCGACAGCCAATATTTCATCGTTGAATATCTAAATGTAGCCTTCTATTAACACTTCCCTCTTAATAATCCTCCACTTAAGCCAATAATCCTATATTTTGGGAAACTATCAAAAGTTTCCGACCATAGATGGCGTCCGCCCGTAGGTGAACCACTTTGCCGACCCCAGAGCAGTCCCCGCGAAACTCAAAATAAAATACGGTCCTAGTCAACCTAGCAACCTTACGCGAAGCCCAAATAAATGACTTCCGCTAGACGCCACCTATGTCGCAAGGGACGCGCAGAGCAGTCCCCGCGAAATTCAAAATAAAGAAGTCAAACTAGCAACCTTATGCGAAGCTTACGTAAATAACTTCCGCTAGACGCCGCCTATGCCGCAAGGGACGCGCAGAGCCGTCTCCGCGAAATTCAAACTAAAGATAAAGCGCTAGACCATTGACCATTATTCTGAACTAGTTTATTATTCCCCTTTTCATGCTTATTATATTAATGGTGCTACGCATTAATATTTATTTTAATGCTACTCCCACACATTCCTTACTAACGGACGGATATCATTCATTCTGTACCGTTACAGGTTCCGCATACAAATGTGAGTTTATTATTTTTAAATTTTAGTTGTGACTTTGATCGAACTATCATGGTCATTTTTCCATTTGTTTATATCCATTTTTGTAATAATTTAATAAAAACCCAATGACTTAAAAGAAATCAAAATGGCCGTGAAGGTGCGATAAATATTAAAAGCAATGGTCTTCTTAAATGGACTTCACGAAGATATCTTTGGATACTAATAGTTTTACAAGAAACATTATATAGAAATAAAAAATAAATAAATAAAAAATAAATAAAACTTTCCTACAATCACACCAATTATCTAGCCCAAGAGAAGCTTCGAAGAAACTCGTTAAATGGTTACTAGACAACTAGAAAATTAAAACTATAACAGCATTCGAGAGTCCACAACAATACCACTGTAGACTTAATTCACTTATAATTGGCACATAAAGTTGACTTATACACCCCTATAAGGTCAAGTCACCTCCCCCGGCGAATAAAATGGTAATCACAAAAATGCAATTGTCGAGGAAAAATGAAAAACATATTTTTAAAGATTAAAAATCGACTATGTGTTCGGTATACAAGTGTGATATCTCAAATGAAGGCTAATTTTTGTACCTTTTACATCGTGTTAATAGGTAATATTTAATATATTATTTAAAGAAGATATTTCAGAAAATAAATAATACTACAAAAAGTTTATCGTTAATAATTACTAATATGCACTTACCATTTTATTCCCGTTATTTCTGCGAAATAGTGTGTATTGTTATATTACATAACAATGATATTCGTCACAAAATTGTGTCTCAAATAATGAAAACAAGAATGGTTCGCCATTATGTTCTGTTAACTTGTTGTATGGTATTGAATCATTTAGTTTTATTCGGAATTTTTATATAAAACTAAGATAATTGTAATCATTTCTTGGTTTATTAAATAATACAATTAAATCTTATTTTATAAAAACAATAATTATAGCATACTTTAGAAATCTTAATATTTATTATTCTTCAGGGTCTTCTTCATTTGTATTGCTACCAGGGGTATCAACTCAGGTTAGGGAATCGTAAAAACCGTGGTAGTAAGGGGGGATTGCTCCTGATTTGCATAGACCTATATGGTCACCGTGCAGAGCCTTACTCAATGGTAGTGGTTTATTTATTTATTTCATTTTAATTGCACATAAAAATCTGCAAAAGGCGGACTTAACGCCACAAGGCATTCTCTACCAGTCAACCGGTAAGGATGTAGGAGACTTAGGTAAGGCGATAAATCAAAAAAGTTTCATTAATGAATAATAAACAACTACTTACAACCAACTTCATAAATAGAAAGAAGAAGAAAAAGAAAGAATAGAAAAAATATATTATAAAATACCAGAGTTACTTAGCAAAGGTTCAATATATAAAATAAATTAACAAATATTCTACATAGATATATAAATACATAATTATTATAAGTAAATACAACACCTCAGATAGTGTGACATCTAGATAGAGTTTAAATAGTGCTCACGCACAAGTCTTTTGATTACCATTTTACTCTGAGCACGACGGATATTTAATGGAAGAGCATTCCAAAGACAGATAGCACATAGAGTAAAGGAACTGGAAACAAGCCAGAATGATGTGCGGGGGTTTGAAGAGTAAGGTTGTTACTGGAGCGAAGGTCACGGTGATGAGAGGCTCCCAGAAACAGATACCTAGATTTCAGGTATCCTCGGGATCTCGGATCCTTAAGGATGTTGGAAAGCATACCAACAACTCTAAGGTTCCTACGCTCACGGATAGGCAGCCATTTGAGTTGTCTTCTATAGTGAGAAATGTGGTCGAACTTACGCAAACAGAAGATAAAACGGATACAGCTGTTTAGCAAACGATCATACTTATTCAGAAGAAGTTGATTAATGTCAGAGAAACAGACGTCGGCGTAGGAATAGGAAACACGAGAGCCTGTACTAGCGCGATTTTAGTGCTGGATAGGAGAAAAAATTTCAGTCTATACAAGGACCGTAGTACCGAGTTGACCACTTTACGAGAGATCTCGTTCACTTGATCTTTCCAACTGAGAGAGCAGGCAATAACGAGATCTTGGAATTAGAATAAAACAGACGTCGACGTAGGAATAGGAAACACAAGAGCCTGTACTAGCGCGATTTTAGTGATGGATGGGAGATAAAATTTCAGTCTATACAAGGACCGTAGCACCGAGTTGACCACTTTACGAGAGATCTCGTTCACTTGATCTTCCCAACTGAGAGAGCAGTCAATAACGAGACCTAGGTAGACCCATTGAACACTAAACTAAGCACCGAGCTTAGCTTAGTGTTCAATGCCCGGCTTAAAATATTATGATGGATATATTGGCGTTTAGCAGTTCTCACCATCCGTTTGCAGCGATTCCTAGCGGTTTTAAAAACATCCCAGTTAGAATAGGTTTATCATCTTTTGAATGTACGAAAGTATTTTGTTGCGCCTACGCATGGCCAACCTGTACACCAGGTGTAATTCAGGGCGCAGGAGGCCGACGTAGCTTGACAAGCTTTTTTGGTGCTTGCTTATCAAACAGAATCAAGACTAAACTGTTGAAGTACGCAACCATGTTGTTGACAGAATAAGCCTCAACAGGCCTGGAAACCTGTTGTGTCCAGTCCAAAGCGTACGCGTCACTATTAAGTTTTTCCACATCCAGTCTAGCGAAATTACGCATTTTTACGATAAGGGATTTGGGTTTAGGAGGCTAAGGGTGGATTCAACCAAACTGGAATAAGGTATTAAACGCCGAATTTGTATAGGCTAATCTCGGAGTAAGTCTTATTCCAGTTTGGTCGAATCCACCCTTAGCCTTACCTATAAGCTACAAAAATGAGGTGGAGAAGCCAGGAGCAGGTAATTGGCCATGTTGGACAACATGAAATTAAAATGTGACCGATCCAAGTGTCAGAAGTTATGGTGAGTTGGATCGAGTGGAAGAATTTGGAAGTTAGCTGACTCAACTATGGATCGATACTTGCGCGACTGTACAGAAACCTTTAAAAGGTCGGTGTTGAAATCACTCATAATAATGTGGTGGGAATAGTCGGTAGAGAATGAGTTAAAAAGGGAATCGAAGTCAGGCTGAAATTCAACGGAAGGAGTGCAATAAAAAACTCCCAGGACAACCTTCATACCTTTCACATCAATCTCAAGGAAGAGATATTCCATGCAGCCGTGGCGGGAGGCAGAGGAGGCTAAAAGCTTGTGAGAAAAGCTGTGAGATAAGTAGATAGCCACCCCGCCACCACCCTTGCCAATTTAGATTTAAGCCTGGGAGATTATAAGATAAGGAGTTTAGACTCAAGAGTGCTCGGTTGTTCTGTGGCACTGGATGGTAACCAAACAATGCCACGTGCCGGGAGTCACCAGCTGTTACGATGAATAATGCTATTACGCTCGCACTCAGGTCTAGGCGTGTGAGGGAAAATAATGGCAGTGCTCCCGCATCTTACAAGCTTTGAACTAATAAGCGATTACTCTTTTCTGTATTCCGTGGATTAGTCAGTAACGCTGTGGTCTGTGGTAACGCGGCACCATATCTTCCGCGAATAAAATGGTAATGCGCTATTACCATTTTTTTGCCGATATGTATTTTCGCGAACATTATTATAATGGCACTAGAGATAAAAGTCACTGGGTGAAATTTATACTAACCGACTGCTTTAATTTTATTCGTGTAAAAATAGATATGGGTATAAATTATGAATACTATTATAATATTTTGTAACTTTTTTAATTTTAGAAAATAAAATCGACAAAAAATATATGACGTGTATTGACACTCATAGATTTTAAAAATACAATAAAAGGAAAAAGAGTATTACAGCCATTGTCATTTTATTCGCCGGGGACGGCGAGTAACAAGTGCAAGTGGTTCTAAGTCTATAAATTACTATTACTGGCGTATGACACTTATAGCGGATTTATAATTACTTCTTGTAGGCGATTGTAAGTGTAACTTACTGGAGCAAGTTTTCTCAAGTGTATTTACACCTATGCAACGCTTTAATAGGCCATCTTAGACTTTACTGCGCCTATAATTTTGTTCTATACACGACTATAAGTCAACTTATAAGAACAGGTGTACTATAAACCCATACGAACTCCGTGTAACCTGTTATAAGCTTGGTAGTAAAACCTGGAACCACTAAAAGAGAGGTACTAGTGCTGTAAGCCTGTAAACTGTGCACTATAGGAGAACTTTGTTACTTGGGTTGTTACCGTGCTGTCTTGTCCCACGGTGAGGAGCGCTCCGTGATGTCGGACTGCATCGGCTGCTTACCATCAGGCAGGATGCAGTCACTATGACGTTTTACATAAAAAAAAATCTGCCTTCTTACGCGTTAGTTAGCCACTAGACGAATTTATTGTTAATGTTAATAAAAGAGTTTAATAATTTAAAAATATTTAGGTATCAAAAATAGTCTTCAGCATATGGTATTGGAATTATAATATTATAATTATTAGCAGTTTAAGAACTGACTATTACTAAAAGACTAAATTGATATAAATAATATGATCTGTGTGATTCCGTGATCAAAAATAATTACTAGCTAGATAAATACTTGATATTTCTCTATTTTATATTTGTTTTGAACAAATACTCATTGTCTAAAAGACTTTAATATTAAAAATGTTTTTGGGTTTTTTAAAATACTGTTTAATTGATATGAATCCTTCCCTTGTTTTATATACTCGTATTGACTCACAGACATTGACTTAGCAAATTTATACAAAAATACAGTTTCCTCATATTTAAAAAAAAATAACAAAAAGACTGAAAAAGCTCGAAAAACTCGGTTACCCGGGTTTTGACTACAAGTAAACCCGAAACCCGGGCTTTTAAAAAGTGGACCGGGTTTCGAAGCCCTAATTACAACCAACTGCTCTTACACACGAACGGCAGTTTGCCGACCACGTATAGTAACTGCCGTTTGCCGTCGAACCGTCGAAGCGCGTCTACGCGCCTAGCGGCATGTCTATGGCTGCCATCGACGCGGTGCCGGCAACTGCAATTACTCTGGCGTCGGCAATGTGCCGCTTTGCATCAGAGCCCCAACTTCGCATTTGGCGTTATAAAGTTACTTATTAAATTGTCTACTAATGCTGGCTGGCTGGCTACTCGTTCGAGTGTTTAGTGCGAGCTTTAATAACCATTAGTGATTAGTGACGAGGACGCCATACGTGCGATATACTAACGGTTTTCTTTACTTACTAGTTTCCATTACGTGACCAATGGTGAATAGAACTCGCCCTAGAGCTGCCGGCCCTGGTGAGGTGTGTGTAACTCTGCTGTGGCATCGGCAGGGCCGCGACCAGCTCCACGGCGGCGGCCCCCACGCCCGCCCCCACGCCGGCACCCCCGCCGCCTAGGGCGCGGCCCCCAGAACCTCCTCGTATGTATCACACGCACACACAACACTAATTAGGGACACTTACACAACCAGCCCAAGACAACATCACTTATATTACATACAATATAGCGATGAAGCGCGAAATTATATTAGAGATCAAAAAAAATACTTACATATATATTCCAAATGTTTGCCAAACATTTAATTAGAAGTTAAAAACCCTGCGTCTCACGATGTTGTATTCATTGGGTAGTGAAGTGAGTTTTATGTAGGTACCTAAGTGTTCTATAGCGGTATATATAAATACCTAACAGAACCACCACCCGTGCACAAGCACAACATACGAGTAGGTACGTCCCATTCTCCTTGGCCGCCTTTTTAAACGATTTTATTTAGCTTGTCCTCTTTGTTGTTGTTGTTGGGTCATTAAATGGTTTTATTTAGCTTGTTCTGTTTGTTGTTGTTGTTGGGTCATTAAACGGTTTTTTAGCTTGTCCTGTTTGTTGTTGTTGTTGGGTCAAATTTAGTACAATAAAATTTTGCCCCCTTCCTGTTGACTGATTGATTTGAAAGGTACAGTTTTTATGGGTAAGTAACAATACAATTATGTATACATGATGTAGATAATGTACTAAAAACTAGAAAGTAATTAAAAAGGTTCTAGGCACCACTCTCGTCACTGTATCTAGGGCATTGATCAGACGTAAAATAAAATCGTGCATGGGGCGTAGCGTAGCATAACCATAACTGTATTAATGTGTAATCAGCATTTATAATGATATGAACGGTAGACTGCTGACAGAAAGGACCATGGGAAGAAACGTCCCCACCATCCAACAGATTTGAAATTAGTGTCATTTGAAGGGTCTAGTAGGATAGATATTTTTTTACTATGACGACGTTCTTCAAATACGAAGGATTTAGGTTTTAAAAAATATATTGTTTTCATATTTTTTTTTTCCAACAAAATAAGATTGCAATAGCAGACCAGCCTCCACAGGCGGCACCCGTTCACGAGTATGACATGTGAATCAGCCATCGCTTTGCTCAACCATGTTATTAGGGAACGTATGACCGACGCACATTGCCACCACCGCGAGACACTTTGAGTGCTCGGCCAGACTGACGCGCGGGCGCGGCGCGTACAAATGTATGCCCCGCGCCGCGTGCCCACTATGGACACTCAAATGAGAATACATTATGTTTGAGTACACCGCGCCGCGCCCGCGCGGGCAGTCTGGCCGAGCACTGAGAGAGCATGCATGACACACTCGAGCAACTCCAATTAAAGCAAGAAAACAATTAGACATTATACGCAATGTTTACATAAAAAATAAATACATTTTTGACGAAGTTTTTTTTTTTAATTATAAATAAACCCAATACTTTTTGCAACTAACAAAGGTACTTTAGGCTTCTTTGGGTCCCAATGAACAAATTGACACACATCCCATGACTGTTGTAGGGTGGGGGGGGGGAATGGGGTTCATACGAAATCCCCCATGGTCCTTTCGCGCGCCCCACGGTTTTATTTTTCGTCTTATCATTGCCCTAGACTAGAGTGACGAGGAGAGAGGTGTTGTGATGACTGGTGCCTAGGACCATATAATTATTTTATAGCTTTTAGTAAATACATTATCTTTAACATCGTTATCTTTCTTTCCAATTAAACCGTTTAACTTAAAAAAATTAAATACCTACTTACCTATTTTTTAGGGCTCCTATCCGGGACCCCTATTACTAAGACTTCGCTGTCCGTCTGTCACCAGGCTGTATCTCAAGAACCGTGATAGCTAGACAGTTGAAATTTCACAAATTATGTATTTCTGTTGCCTCTTTAACAACAAATACTAAAAACAAAACAAAATAAATATTTAAGGGGGCTCCCATACAACAAACGCGATTTTTTTTGCCCATTTTTGCTCGATATCAATAATGACAACAGGTAGGCACTTGAAATTTTCACAAAATACTCAGTAAATTTTTTACTTTAATAATAAATAATAACCAACCAGCATTGGGCCAGCGTGGTGGGTTATGGCCCAATATCCCCACGTGCTATTGTTCACGTGGGAGGCCTGTGCCCAGCAGTGGGACGTTTATAGGTTGATGATGATGATAAATAATAAAATTTAAATAAAATAAATATTTAAGGGGGACTCTTATACATCAAACGTGATTTTTATAGATAATGGTAAGGAACCCTTCGAGCGCGAGTCCGACTCTCACTTGGCCGGTTTTTTTATGTTCGTGTTGCAATGACGCACCGCACGACGCGCGCCGACCAGCAGCGCCGGGCGGCGCGGCGGCGCGGCCGCACAGAAGCGGAAATATCTCAGCAGAGGTCATTGACAAAGGAATTGAGTCAACCTCTGTGCCTCCGCGAACAAGCTCGATTTACTGACGTGGTCTAATACCGTTTCGGCTTAGTCATGCGCCTGTTTGTCCGTAATCATGAGTGAGGTGGTATTTTTATCACTAATATGTCTCTGCATCGGATGGGTGCCCGGCATCGCTGGCACGCCCCATAGCGACGGCACAGCCTTACTACTTGCTTCTAATACTGTGGCGACGACCTGGCCGACACCCCCGGGACACACCTGCCCGGGACCGACACCCGTGTGAGTGGACCAGGACGTGGGGTGAAGCGACCTTTTCATTGGTGACGCTTTGCATCGTTGGGCCAGATTGCTGAATCGATCCACATAGAACATCCTACGTCATTGCTCGAACAACATACGAGAAAGTCCCAGGCGAGGCGTGATGTAGGCGGTTAAAGGTCGCTTCACACATATCAGTAATGTCACAGTTCCGACACAGTACCGGCACAGTGCCGAAATTTTATTTCATACATTCTCTATGAACGCACTGAGAGCACTGTGTCGTCACTGACACTGACAAATGGGGATGCGTTCATAGAGAATGTATGAAAGAATATTTTGCACTGTGCCGCTGGCCGGTACTGTGCCGGAACTGTGACTTCACTGATATGTGTGAATCGACCTTAACAGAGACCTGCAAGCTATTTATAGCACGCAGATACGATCATCCGTGATGCCTCGGTATACTTATGTCGTATCCATACTTATGGTCGAAACTCTTTGGGCAACTTTTCTGGTCCATACTGTTACATTAATTGAGATTTTGTCCCTCTTGGAAAAAGGAAGAAAATCCCAAACGGAAAATGAAACCATATGCATGTTTCACGGCTAGGCAATACATTTTAAAGCATTCAATAAAGTTATATGCGAACAAAAGCCCGATCTAAATCACCCTAAGTTCAGTGCAATCACATTAAAGTACAAATATGAATTTTGATTTACTACCCTATTTTGTTAGTGGGTAAGTGACAATTTTCCTTAAATAGGTTAGTCGCTTAGTAGCGATGCTCGATTATGACTAATTTCAGTAATCGAATTAACTACTAATACTAATCTGAAAAATCGAATACCAGATTAGTAATATACAAATTTCAATAATCGAATAAGTATTACTTTAGTAATAAAATCGAACGATTATTGATATTAAAAGAAAGAAAGCTAAAATGTACTTTGACGCAACAGCATAAGGCTCATAGCGGTTACCAAGAGAGGCCGGCTATAATCGAAAATGGCGACCGGTGTATTAGAGCGAGACGGGATTAAAATTAGTAATAATTAGAAAAAGTCAGTTAAGAGTTACTTGCTTTTACAACACCCCTGGTACGCATTGCTTTGTAGGTAAAATGAATGAATTTTTTGAAAATGTCGTCGCATGAGCCTGATATTATTTCCGTAATAATCCACGGGTCTTCTTTAAAAATTAGTTACCTACTTGCTATATCATTCATCATCAATGATTGACCATTCGTTGCAAAATTCTGTATTCGTTAGTGGTTGATTCCTACTAAATGATTCATAATCGCGCATCGCTATCAGGGCCTAGTCAACTGGCAAACGCTCGACCGGTGACAGCGTCAAAATCGCTCATCAAATTCGCTAGGCTACATCGATATCGATAAGCTAAGGGATATAGAACATACAGGCTTGTCTTAGTATTTTTTTGTTTGATAATAATGTAACGCTTATGTAAGATTAATAAATAGGTAGTAACCACACCGATCCGTTTGAGTTTTAGTGAATTGAATGTCACTTTACTAAGAAATTCGGGTAGACTCCTTGAGACAATTTGAAAAATGAATCAATCGCTTTTTTCGCCGGAAGTTCGCCAGGCAAGCACGTTTGTAAATAAGTACTTATAATGATGACGAGTGACTTACCTACCATAATATGATATTGATAAGAGACCAAACCCATTTTTCAGCTTATAATATAAATAAATTAAGACTGAAGACCACAAGCAAACGCTTGCTGCCAAGAATTTCTCAAATATTAACAACTTGACGTCCGTCTGTAATGAAATAAGTGATAACACTAAATGTTACAAACCGCGCGAACATTTAAACAGTTTGATCTTAGATGCAAGTACCCACTAGGTAGTGATTAAAACGTTTGCATCTTGTATGAGTACATCGCCTAAAGTAACTCTATGGCGTAGCGGCTAAGGCTTTCGGGTTTAGTTGTCTAACTACAACACCTATCACATTACTTTTCTAATTGATTATTGTCCTAAATAAGATAAAATAAAAAACATTCCAAGTACATGGTTTTGCTAGTTAAATTAAAACTAATTTTAAAATATGCAAACTAGCGAAGCAATGTACTTACTGTTACTTGAAAGGTAATGCTAGAGGTTCAACTAATGCAAAAAGTCCCCGCCCGCGCCGCACCGGTTTGTGATCTTGCCAGTTAGTTACGCAACTTTCACATTACCGAGCTAAAGGATGGGTAACCAAATAAAAAGCGTCTCGAGTTCCTCCGTGCTTCGGAAGGCACGTAAAGCACACTGCGGTTGTATTGGCTCAGGGCTTAAGCCTGTTATAGCCCAGTCTGCCTTAGTGCTGTCGTTCATGTGGGAACGTTCAGGACGTTCATAGGATGACGATGAAGACAACATCGCCTTAATATAAGATTGTTTCATTGTTACTTATTTATAGCGGTAGGTACCGAAAATAATTGAAATTAAAAGTCAAATCATTTATTAAATATACGCCTTCACAGACACAATGACATGATCGTGGTCTCTACGCGACAAGTTAAAATATTTATTTATTTTACATTATTTATTTCACTGCCATTCATTATGAGTTGGTTGATAATGTTTCGAAATAAAACATAGGATTATTTATATGTTTACCAAAAATAATTTTAAAACAATTAATTTTATATAATTACCCTAGTATGTTGATAATGAATCAAGTACAACTTTAAGCCATGTTTAATGCAGTTTCATTGTTGGATACGACATGTGGTACACATCCCTTCTTTATTGTGAGCCTGATGCAGCATTAAATATTGGTGTTATTATGATTAACCATGCTTTTTGAAGGTATCCAGAATCTCCTAAGAAATGGGAACAATATACTTACTTATAGAAAATTGTCATACATAAAAAGTTAGTAGGTAGTATATATTTACCAAAAATAATTTAAAAACAATTAATTTTATTTATTTATTTTATATTCACAGGTGAATCGACAGTTCTATAAAAAGTATAACACTGAAAATGTGAAACAGCAAACCATTTACAGATTCACACAAATAAAAATGTGATAGTAACATTACAAACTCAAGCAACAATTACAATCGATTACTTCACAATCGCCAAATTGATAATACCTAAACTATTACAGAGTATGCTAGATATGGAACTTAATTTGTAATATATGTATAACAAGCCACCTTATGTTAAGCCGCCTATTTAAAGAAAAAACAATATTATAACAAACACAATAGAACCCACCAGATTTAATAATCGGATAATAATAATGCAAGTTTATACATATAATTACCTTTGTATGTTGATAATGAATCAAGTACAACTTCAATAGCTTAATGTTATGACTAGTAGAAATTGATATAAGAAGGTACTTAAACATTTTCTATAGGTACCTACTGCAAGTAAAATTAAATATCAAGTAAAAAATAACATTAATGTTGTATTTCTTAATATATTCTTATTTCCTTACCTAACTCTCTCAAAGTCAAAGTTTATTAAATATGAGGCTTCACTTTCTCTTATTGACATTAAAACTATATGTGTATAAAAATAAATGCCAATAGTGTGTATAAGAAGGTACTGTTTTTTAGTACCTACCTAAGTAAATCTTTTTAATAAAGTACAATAAACTTAGAACTAAATTAACTTTATACTTAATTTTTCCCCATCATATAAACCAAATCACTATTTTATGGGTTAAATATATTTATGGCACACTGTTCCTTTTCTTAAAATAAAAATGTTGTCAACGAAGGTACTGTTTTTTTGTACATAAGTAAATCTTTTTAAATAAAGCACAATAAACTTAGAACTAAATTAACTTTATACTTAATTTTTCCTCATAAAATAAACCAAATTACTATTTTATGGATAAATATATTTATGGCACAGACTGCTCCTTTTTGTAGAATAAAAACGTTGTCAACATTAGAGCTCCACAAAAAAAATCATATAAATAACTAAATTCAACGATGCCAAAGCCATGTTTAATGCAGTTTCATTGTTGGATATGACATGTGGTACACACCCCTCCTTTCTTGTGAGTCTGATGCAGCATCAAATATTGTTGTTATTATCATTAACTATATGCTTTTTGAAGGTATCCAGAATCTCCTAAGAAATTAGAACAATATACTTACTTATAGAAAATTGTCATAGATAAAAAGTTAGTAGGTAAGTACCTATGTATTATACAAAATTGCTTGATATTGTTTTTTACCAAATAACCATGTTTGTTCACCATTCTGAGGAAGTCCATCCTCCAAATTATGAGGTAACATTTAAGATTTTTGAATCGTCGTCTCAAATCTGCAAAACCACATAAAATAGTTTTATCTTTATGTCAATACTCTTTATTCTAGCAATTTTAACAAAACTGACATTTCCTGGTAAATCCCAATATAATAATAGGCATAATACCCAAGTAGCAAAATGTGGTCATGTAAGTATCCTAGGACCAAATATTTTTTAGTCCTATAGAAATCCTATTAACGTTTACAGGACCGCATTTGGGCGCACTTTACAGGACTATTACGACCTATAGTTATTTTGTAACAGTCCGGTAAAGTGCAAATTGATTTTATTACTATTTTATTGAGTGCTTCTACAAGATCACTGTGTCCTATAAAGATCAGATACACGCACTGAGTCAGCGTGATTAGTCCTGTAACAATCTGGCGCATGCCGCTACTGGTGTAATTTATCCAACAGTGGTAATTGTGATGTCATAACTAGAGCATTTATTTTTCCTTAAATTTTAATGGTGGAGGCAAACGAAAAAAAATTTATTGCAAAGGGTAATATTTATTCACTATTTATTACTATTCATTATCATAAAGGTTGATAACTTTTTGTGTTTTCACTGTTATATAAAGAAATTAACTTGCGAAATAAATTTTATTGATAAAGTATTCGATGATAATAAACATATGTTTATGCGCCTTCAAAAGTAAACATAATTATTCTTTGTATATTCATTAATTATTAGTAAATACAGCCGTTATCAGATCGGATCGCGGTCCATATTGTAATGCATTTATCAGGAGCTTTACAATGCATTTTAGTCAAAGCTAATGTTATTATAGGATCACAGTTCTGCACACCATATTATTTAATTTATGTCAACAGCTGATCACTCTAATAATAGCAAATGCAGGTCACATATAAGGAGAATCTTACCTATAATAGTAGCAGGACCTGCAACTTTGGTGCTAGAAATCCTTTAGAAGTCACGACAAAGTCAAATCAATCTTATAATATCTTCGACCTATAGAAGCTATACCTAAAACGTTTACAGAAGAACTTTTCTTATAGAAGGATAAAACAAAACGTGAACAAGAATAAATAGTCTTGTTAAATGCAATTATAGGAGCTTTGATATTTATTTTTATAACATGCACTTATAAGACTTAAGTTCTTATAAGTATCATATAATGTAATCCTGTATACGTTTATAATACTACATAGTAGGAACGAAAGTGCTTGTAGCGTAAATAGTCTAATAAGATGTTCTCGTAAACATCTTTAAGACTGCATAATAGGATCGAAAGTGCTTGTAGCGCAAATAGTCCGTTAAGCTGCTTTAACAAGATCAGTGATTTTGATCAAAGCGTCTATTAGTGCGCTATAAGATGTTTAGTCTTATAAGTCAACGACTATAGGAGAATTTTGCTGCTTGGGTACTTACCTTTATTATGTAAGTAATAATTTATTTATCAAAACTTACCGTTTGAACGTACGGACTGATATCTATTCCTATTAAGAAAGATGCTTGTCTTAATAAGATTTATAGGGTATAGTCAATAGGTACACCTTACTACACTTAGAGCCTTGGTTTAATACTCTAAGCTACCTGGCAAATTAAATCTTCATTGGAACCTGTAAAACAAATAGGCAATCTAAGTTATAAATTGATAAATGGACATTATGGATAGGTTACATTTAATATTTATACAAAAAGTCCCTTACTGTTGTCTTATTCTTGACCTTTCTTGTCATGATTAAAGGTACTTAGGTGGATTTATTTGGCCCAAATGTTTGTATGGTTTGAGAGCCCCTACAAATTGTTATGCAGCGACTTGGTCTTCGTTGCGGAAAATGTTGCATGACACACATTTATTTGGTCACTCACATCGCAACAACTATATCAGCACGCAATTCCCGGCAGACCTTAGTTAGATATTTGAAAGTTCGTAAACGAGAACTCCGAGAACTATTCACAAGTACAACAAACTCGATTTCGTTAATTTGCTCCAAGTAACGTACGGAAACATTTCTTCCTTAGCGCCTGAGCACTTGATTATTGCAGTCCACAATAGCCCTAAAAAGAGCATTTTAAACAAAACTTTCAACACAACACAACTATTCCTTCAACAGCTGATCAAACAATCGCCATTTTGTGTGAATTTTTATCTTCAATGTTTGAGTGATCGCTAGATTAGCGATTCTTGGCTTGTCAAACTGTCAATTAGGTCTATTTTAGCGTAAATTTTACGTCGTAGGTAACTTTTGCTTATGTCAATCCCATACATTCAGTTTATCGTAGCGAAGATTTCGTAGCGTTTAATTTGTTTGCCAATTGACTAGGCCCTCTGACAATTTTTATTTTATTACAAACTTCTTTATTTGGCCGGGAAAACAAAAGAAAACTATAGGTCGAAAGTGACTCGACAGTAATATATCAATTTATATTACAATTTTGTTAATGTTTTTTTATAGGTATATATTAGCGTTTTATTAACGCTTAAATATACATAAGTAGGTAAAATTTTAAACACTGAAAAAAAACGACAACTTTGGGCGGGAAACGAACTACGCACCTTCCGCATTCCGGGCGGCTGCCTTAACCACTTAAAAACTAACCAACTCGTCGCCTTTCGCCTCAATGGACCAAGGAGTAATTCTAAAACATACATAATTGAATGTCTGGATTCATAGTAAAAAGATGACCTTGATAATTAGTTAACCAAATGCCTGATGCAAATACTTACGCTCTGTGGTAAGGTGGTCAGCGACGCGGCTGCAAGCAGGTCTTATTTCAAATTGGCACGGAATCCTGCAACGAAATTAGAAACATGTTCACAATACTCTCATGTCATAATCATAACCGCATGTCATAATGAAACGCCTCTCGGGAAAGGCCCGAGAGGCATTTCAAATCCCCTCACAACCATCTCTTACCTCAGCTAACTGATCCTCACGGGTCTACCTTTTATCGCAAAACCTTTTATGTCATAATTTTATTATGCACAACAGCGGAAAGCATAAACTTCATTTGGCAGAAAATCATTTGGAACACACTCATTAAAAGGCCTATTACATCTCGACTGTGATTTTTGCGTAAAATAGCCAATTTTGGCGTTATGGATCTCAGAAACAAATATACATTAACAATAATTATGACTTATTGAATAGTGTAGAATAGCTATTGGAATAGTGCGTAGCGGCCTCGCTTTTTGTAAATTTTGCTTAACTTTTTAATTAAACCCAAAAATGCAGAGAAAGATTTTCATAAAGTGCGAGAAGGCACTTTTTTGAGCTCATCGATTGAACTACTGTTCTAAACAAGTGAAATAAAAAAATTATAATAATATCTCTTATATAGTGTAATGTCATATTTTAGTTCGACATTACATTTATATTTTTTCTTTTCCAGAACGTATTAACGTTAGGCTGTATGGGCGATTGCCTTTGTCTTTGCTTGAAAAACATTGATTGGTCGTTGTGTCAATGTGACAGCTTCCGGGTCGTCATCTTTTTGCAACGCGTCGCGAGTATGGCGTTCGCATAATTTTGGTCCCAGGTGAAAATCTAGTGGAATCTTGTTTTGATGATGATTTGAATCTTTAAAAAAGGGCTTAAATGCCTTAATTGTTTTTTATTTTGGTAAGTCGTAACGTATTTATTGGAATTTTGTCTTTTCTAAATCACATGTCGAAATTGGTTACCTAATGCGAACACTTGTTTCAGAATTTGGTACTAATATTGTTTGGCGAAAAGTACATCATTCAATAATGTATGTCTAGCCGCATTTAATGGAAGACGGTAAGTTTTTGTCGAAAGCCCTTGTGGTCAATGCTACTAAGCACATAGACTTGTGCTAACGGTTGCTTTTTGTTTTCAGCCCTCGTGCGTCTTCCATTGTCTTTCGGATAGCTCCTAGCTAACTTCCAGAGCTTCTAGATATCTTTTAAATGTCTCTTAATTTTGCCTTATTTGAATAATTTCATCGAGTTTGCCTGTCATCGTCGACAATGCGGCCACTCGCATTGCTTCGCCGGAACGCTTATAACGGTACCTAACTTATAAAAAAGCCAGGTTAGTAATTTAATATCCTGTTGGTTTAAAATGGTGCTATATTCACAAAAATATTAGTTATGTTCACAATATATTGTTAGAGTCACGATACAGTGTTTTTGGTTAATTAAATTTATAGGCCTAGTTCCTAGACAATTAGTCTATTTGACCTTTTTTGTACCTATTGAATACATTTAAAATACATAACATGTAACTTTAGAATGCTATATTGCGGATAACTTTATATCCACAAGAATAAACTTTGTAAAAGTTAGCAAGGGATTTTAAAATAAAACAATGGTTCGGAGTAATTAGTTTTATTTTTTAGCCACCTCCCTAAGATTAAATGTAACAATCTCTCCGATGACATTCCGAGGTAAAATTTATTTTCTATATAATTAATTTGATAGTGATACTACTGTCTGGCGCCCGAGTTTTAATTTAAGGGTAATTCCCTTTTAATATTTTGCATTTGCAACCCTTTGGTTTTATTTAACATTAGAATTTTGTTCTTAAACGCATGTAAACCACATTTTACATGACAATAGTCGAATAGTGCGTAGTTGCCTCGGAATTTTCAGATATCATTGATTTTATATAGGAAAAAAATCTTATTCTAAACCAAAAAACTTCGAAAATTGCTTTATGTTAACTGTGTATATCTCCTATCTACGATAATATTATTGAGCAAAATTTATACCAGAGTAATTGCTACTTCATGAGGAATAAAGGTTTTATAATGAATTTATTATCTTATTTCGATAAAAACGATAAATACAATTGCAAAATTAATACAAAATGCGATGCGCCGGCCGCCCGAATTCAACTTATGCTCACAGAATGGAGATTTGTAATATTATGCACAAATTTATTATCCTATTTTGATAAAAACGATAAATACAACTGCAAATTACTACAAAATTCGAAAATGGACATTTTACGCAATAATCACATTCGAGATGTAATAGGCCTCTTAATCATACATTCAAAACCCATAATTTTTTAAGTCAGAATCATCTTTATGCATAAATTTAATATCCATAATATTAAGAGGCAGAACCATCGTATCGCAGAAAGTCAATATTCAAAATCTTCTTTTAGCATACTTTTCATTTCCATAATAAAGAAAGTATAGTAAAAGACTCATCTATGAAAATTCATAGAATGAACGTGGTTGAACCCTAACCTTTTCTTCACCTATAAAAGGACGACAATGTTCATTGCTACATCTTTCTCATCAGGCATTATTTTTTTTGTTGTGGGTACTGTGGGTACTCAGAGGTAGTTATTTTTAATAGTTGTCATGTCGTTTTATTGTGTAGCGTGATACAAAGTATTACTAGTAGTAGTAGTAGTATTTAACATGAAAATTTTTGAAAATAGTTGATTAAAAGTGTTAATATCAAGAAAAGGTGGAATTAAATTAGAAATGGATGGATTGATTTACGAAAAAAATAAAGTGCAAGGTCACAAGTACTATTGGTTATGTGAATTGAGGCGAAACAAAAAATATAATTGTAACGTAAGAATAATCACTACTTTTAACGAAGAAAGTGCATTGGTATGCACTTTCTTTCATAGATGAATGATTGGTCTCGCTGCGCTCGTCTAGATACCGCGCTGCCTATAAACCACAGCTCCGTAAATGCGGCAACTCATTATTGTAGTGTGTTTATGACAATATGCAAGGATGCTAGTGTGCGTAAAAAATTTGTTGCCAGCTGCTCAACTGTTACCCGAGTTAATGGGAAAAATATTTTTGCTGTGATGTATTAGTTAAGTTGCTGGTTATAAATGTAGCTCAGAAATTTTTTAAAAATTAACAATTAAAAGCGAATATGTACCAATATAATTCTATATATTATTACGTAGGTTTCTTCTGTAGAAAAATGGTAGATATGTATAGCAATGATTAGACCTCATTTTTTTGTAGTTTTTTTTATTACTACCAACCCCTTTCTACCCTTGGGTATCGTAAAAGGTGACTAACGGACTAAAGACTGCACATACGAGGGGCGTTCAAAATATTCTCGGTATTGATACGTTACAACCTCTTTTATATATATATTTGTTACTGGCCGCTAAGATTCATCCATTGACATTAAAAAAAAGTAAAATTGGAACCGAGATGTTCTTTTGTTTTTCTGCAATTGCCGAACAAACATGAACACCATGAGCGAATTAACAATTTTAACGAAATTAGAGCACCGATCCGTCATTAAATTCTTGACAAAACAGGGTAAAAATCAAAAAACCATAAAAGAGGAAATGGATTGTGTTTACCGTGAGTCTGCTCCTTCTTTATCTACTATTCAAAAATGGTCAAGCGAATTTAAGCGTGGAAGGGAGAGTATTGAAGATGACCCTAGACCTGGCCGGCCTGTAGTGGCTACCTCACAAGAAAATATTGATAAAGCCACTTATATTGGAAGACGGCCGAGTGAAGGTAAAATCTATAGCTCAAGTAACCAATCTCTCTATTGGTACCGTACATGACATTATACATGACCATCTTAATATGTCAAAAGTAAGTGCAAGATGGGTTCCGCGAATGCTGACGCTTCTTCAAAAGGATATGCGTGTGGCTTGCTGTTCAGATTTTATCGACCTGTGTGGTGAAAATCCCGATGAGGTGCTGCAAAAAATAGTTACTGGAGATGAAACCTGGGTTCATCATTATGACCCAGAGAGCAAACAGGAGTCCATGCAGTGGCACATTAAGGGTTCAGCTCATCCCAAGAAGTTCAAGGTAATCCCGTCAGCTGGCAAGGTCATGGCCACAATATTTTGGGATTGTGAAGGAGTTTTGCTTATCGATTATAAAGAAAAAGGTGTAAATATCACAGGGCAGTACTACGCTAACGTTATACGTCAATTAAGAGATGCGATCAAAGAAAAGAGGCGAGGAAAGTTAACCAAAGGTGTTCTGCTTCTGCATGACAACGCCCCTGTCCATACTGCTCATATTGCCAAGGCAGCTATTGTTGAATGTGGGTTTGAAACTGTTACTCATCCACCCTATAGTCCGGACTTAGCCCCAAGCGACTTCTTTTTGTTCCCCAATCTTAAAAAGGATCTGCGTGGAAATAAATTTTCTGACGATGAAGCGTTGAAGACGGCCGTGGAGGAGCATTTTTACACCAAAGATAAAAAATATTTTTATGAGGGATTAAAAAAAATAATTGATCGATCTTATAAGTGTATGAACATAGGGGGGGAGTATATTGAAAAATAAAAATATCAAACTTTTCGTACTTGTTTGTTTTTATCCACATACCGAGAATATTTTGAACGCCCCTCGTACATCCAACAGCATAGAGCGGCGATGGGCTCATCAAAATAATACTACCAACCCCTCTCTTCCCTTCGGTGTCGTAAGAGGCGACTAACAGACTAAAGACTGCACATACATCCAACAGCATAGAGCAACTATGGACTCATCAAAATAATACTACCAACCCCTCACTTTTCTTCGATGTCGTAAAAGGGGACTAACGGACTAAAGACTGCACATACATCCAACAGCATAGAGCGAAGATGGGCTCATTAAAATAATACTACCAACCCCTCTCTTCTCTTCAGTGTCGTAAAAGGCGACTAATGGACTAAAGACTGCACATACATCCAACAGCATAGAGCGGCGATGGGCTCATCAAAATAATACTACCAACCCCACCCTTCCATTGGGACTCGTAAAAGGCGACTAATGGACTAAAGACTGCACATACATACAACAGCATAGAGCGGCGATGGACTCATCAAAATAATACTACCAACCTCTTTCTTCCCTTTGGTGTCGTAAAAGCGACTAACGGGCTAAAGGCTCACCACCTAAGCACATGTGCAGACTGTGCAGTTGTTTCTTGCTGAAGCATGGACTGTGTGGGCGTAGTCTGTGTTGTCCATAGATTCAAATGATTACTAATTTGACCATAAATATTAATAAAAACTATCTCAAAAAAGTTGTTGATCTAAGTAAACAGTAATAAGTCGAGTCTTTATTCATGATTATTCTACATATGACTAAATACTTTTTCGTTTTTGTGGGCTCATTGTCATGTAACAGACAAAAAAAAAACTTATTCCCCTAGGGCAAGAAAAGCTATTTTAGCCTCGCTTTACAACGCTACAATGACGGTATTTTTGAGCAAGAGGAGTAAAAATATTATTTCAAACATTGTCTATGAATTTTTACAAAACGAATACGTCCATGATTTGCCGGTGGCGGCACTGACACTGAGAGCATTATCACTGAAGTGGGGATGCGTTCATAGAGAATGGATGAAAAACACTGTGCCGGTACTGTGGCTTCACTGATATGTGTGAAGCAACCTTTAACCTATAATATTACCCGAATCATAAGCTATACACCTGTTCTCAGTTTCATTAAAATCCGTCCAGCGGTTTTTGTGTGATGCGCGTCAAACAAACAGACAGACAAAAATTCCAAAAATGATTCTAATGTTCACGTATCCTTCATCCCCTAGATTATGTTTTTCGAAAATATTTTCAAAGTAAGTACAGACACGAAAAGCTTATATTTCAGGAACATAGGTCAAAATGAAAAAAAAATAGCTTTTTCATACTTTAGTCAATCAGCTGATTGCGCATTTTGTATAGGGGAAAATAATAAATTTTCGACCCATGTTCCTTAAAGAAAGTTGTTCAGTTTCATCGGTAGAATCCCCTTGATATAGTGTCTTAAGATTCTTATTTTTAGAAGTATTATTTTTACACAGTTTTACTACGCAAACTGGCATTTTGGTTTGAATTAAGCCCAAAATTGAATAAAACATTCGGGACGTACACGTCACCCACAGCTGTCAGTGTGACTGGCTCGGGTACGCCGATTTCGGCGTAGTATTTGTTGCCGCATTTGACAAGTACGACGGAGGTATCTAGTCGAGCGCAGCGAGACCAATCAATAGTCTAGGGTGCATACATTGATAAGCAAAAAAATACTTAACCATAATCATCACCCTGACGTTATAAAGTCAAATGTGGCTAACACCATCAATTCGATTATAGAAGAATGTATTCATAACACTGAGAAAAAGCCAAGTCAGATAATAAACGATTGTTTAGCTACAATGTGTCTACACCCAGCGGGATCACTCTTATCCGCGATTCGATAAAAATAAGACAATACTTGGTTTAGGTAGCTAATAATATTAGCTTAATTTATGACCAAATTCAATTGTATACAAAATAATCATTTTTTTTATGGAAAGTGCCGGTTCTCCTTTTTCACTGTTGGTAAATGTGCTGAAATCACTTCTGATGTTGTAGCTAAATGTGTCTACACCCAGCGGGATCACCTGTTTGGGAGACTATGAGTAATGCTGGGAATTAGATCTGGATTTGTTCTACTGAATTATGCTGAAGACAGAATTTGTTCCGTATAAACCACGGAAATATAAGCTTTTCTAACCGACCTCCAGCCAGCGGGATATTTACCAAAGTTACGTCTGATGAAGTTTAAATTGGTATTAACTTTTAGATCTGTAATCGGTCTGTTCACCAAAACAAAAAACATTCTTCTAACATCCTTACTTCAGCCACAATCAAGCTGCAAAGAAACCTCCAGTCAGCGAACTTTTTCTCTTATGGCATTATTTTTGTAACTTTCTAAATTAATCAAATTTAAATGATGTACGACTATAATTTTACTTAAACTACCTATTCGTACATCTTGTGTTAAAATTGAAAGTATAGAATTTCAAACGTCAGGGGTAGAATTAGTGATTAAACGAACTTACCTGAAGTGATGTTCTATCACAATTATACGAGTTGCTTCGTCCAAAGAGATTAGGTAACACTTGTAGTAACACGTATCGTGTCGCCTTTCATCCACTAAGTTAAAAGCAAAAAAAAAACATCTTTTGAAGGGTAGTTGTCACTTTCTTCTGCGCCTCGATTGTACGGCCGCTCATATAGTTGAAAGCCCTGAGCCTAATATTTCACGCAAAGGGAATATCTAGGGAGGGAGGGACCTAATCTCTTCGGACGAAGCAACTCGTATAATTGTGATAGAACATCACTGATATGTAGTTTCGAATGCCGTCGTTGCGACGCACGCTGTTCCGAAAAACATTTCAAGTGGTACGCTCTTGCGAAAAGCCGTTGTATCGAAAATCGCTAAATCGAATGACGGACTCGCGAACACGCTGTCACGAAATCCCTTTTATATGTGGTACGCTAGATCGATAGTTACGGTATCGAATCCCATTATTGCGATTAGAGTGTCTATTCAAATCTATCGTATGCGAATCAAACTCACGACCTTGCCGCGATGAGACACAGCAACTTACGATGGGCTTAATTAGTATTTAGAAGGAAGGGAAAAGAATAATATTATTTTTGATTAACTTTTTAAATATGTACTATATAGGTATAGAAAACAAATCAAATTTTTAGGTAACAAAAATAACAATAACATTCGGTATCTGGATAGGGTAAAATTAAATATTAAATAAATTGTTCACAGGACGTAGTTACGCAAACCAGAACCAACCCACAACATGTCACTTTCGAGATAATTAGACTTTTATGAAAAACGCTTGAAGAAAAGACTGGGTAAGTCTTTTTAGAATAAAAACTTTACACATTTGTGAGTAATATTAAGGACGATATGGGGAAAGAAAATTATTTTGATTTTGCATAGTGTAAGTATTTTTTTTTTCATTAAATTATCGGTTGGTTCTTTAATGCAAAAATATATTTTGTGGGTTGGTTCTAAATAGCAAAATGTAAGTTTTTGTAAACAAGTATAAAATAATATAAATACTTCATTATATCTCAAAAATTTAATAATATTGGTGAAAGCACAAAATGATAAACCCTTTTAAAATATTTTAAAATGTCAAAATACTTTTTTAATAAAACCATTTACACACAATGGTTATAGTACAAAATGACCAACATTTTTAAAACATAAAATTACTAACCACTTTTTATTTATAACAAATTACACACTCCAAACAAACACCACAAAATATTTTTTTGAAATAAAGAACCACCCGATAATTTATTGAAAAAAAAAACTTAAACTATGCAACAATTAATATTAATAAATTATTATAATTTTCTTTCCGCATATTGTCCATAATTTTCTGAGTAATGATAACTTTTCTTCAAAAGTTTTTTAAAAATAGTCTAATTACGTATATCTAAATTGGTTGTTGCAGGTTGTTCTGTTTTGCGCCAGGAGCTTGTTTTGCGTAACTTCGTCCAATTTTCTTATATATTTTAAATTTTAGAAGATGTGTATATATGTGAAAGGGTTTCGAAAGCAAATTTTTTTCGTTGTTACTATGTGAATTTAGTAGATTTTGGTAGTCAATAGATGTCAATGCGACTAAAATCATTAAATTTAGTGAAATGCAAAACAAATCCAAGCTACTCAGTTTATTGTTTAACATCTAACTAACTGTTTATATTTAACTAAGCTTTTTAGTTTTTCATTGTCAACAGTATTTGATATGCAGACTAGAACCAAACAACACGGTTCTTTTTTTATAATATAATAACAAGAACCATGTGGCTTGGTTCCAGTTTGCATAATAGAACTACTGAACATCTGATGAAGAAAAGGAGGTACCATGTGCCGTGGTTCCATTTAGCATATTTAAACAGCTCTGTATTAGAAAATAGGCAGCATGGTTCTCGTTTGTTTTTAAAGAACTAAGATAATGTGGGTTGGTATCTAAGGTGACATCTTTTATTTGTGGTAAAGAGTCAATATAATGCCAGGATCTTTTTTGAGCATGGCAATTGTTTAATGAGGATTCCAACTGTATAGGTAACTCATTTTCACACAAGTTGTGGGTTGGTTCTTGTTTGCATAACTACGTCCTTCTCTTTATAGAAATAAAAAAATACTCCAAAAAGTACTACGAGTACCTATTACTGATTAAGTAACAGAAATAACAATTATATCTGAGAAAAAAAAACAAGTCTAAAACATTAAATAACCTCAGTATAGGCCTGTGGTATAGGTTTGTTACATACCCGTACCAGTCCTTCACAATTTTAGGTTACCTACTTATTTTGTATTGTTTGTGAAGGAATAATAAAGAAATTTTATTTATTATTTTATTATTATAGGCGAGTATTTAGAAGTAAAGCACTCTTATCGCAACAATGGATTTCTATACCATGACTACCGACCGACGTACTGATCTAGCGTTCCACATACAAAAGAGATTTCGTGACAGCGTGTTAGCGAGTCCTTCATTCAGAAATGTTTTTCGCAACAGCGTACGTCGCAACGACGACATTCGAAACTACTTATCAGACCCCATGAAGCACAACAATCAGCTCAAGTAGAAATAATAAAAATAAGTAAAGTCATTTTGAAATTAGTTTCTGTAGGTCTTCTTCATTGTTTATGCGAATTGCAGGCGTGCTTGTGTCTTGCGAATGTAACATGTCCATTGGAAGTCCAAGCATACGCATAGTTATTTGTTTTCTTAAACTCTCGAGAAAGATAAAATAGTCTCCCGGCCTTTGGCGTGAGATTATCAGATATATAAATTGGTTTTTCAGGTCCTTGTAAACGTAAAACACTAGTATTCAGCTTAGGTTTTTCAGAATTTCGATTGTGTTGCTTCGCTGCAGAAAGTAGACGGTTTTTTAAAATTACAGTTGTAAATTCGACAACAATAGGTGACGCAGAGTGTTTCTTAATTCTGTAGGTATTTTTAATGATATGCTCCTGTACAGATACACTTAGAACATTGCCCATGCTGCTTAATGGTTTTGTCAAATCTGAGGTACTTTCGTATTCCTGTATTGGTACGTTTCCAAACTAGTTGAGCGGGCGCTTTTTTCCAAGAATTCTATTTTATCCTCAAGTGATTTAATATATTTCACACTTTCATTTCTCTCCTGCAAAAGTTTGTTTATAGTGCAGTGTATGTCGTCATACTGCTTGGAAATGAATTCAATAGAAGAAGTTAATTCCGATTGTTTTTCTGTCATTGTAGACAAAAATGTGTCTAATTTTCTGTCTTGCATAGTTGGCCATGTCAAAAACATATTTTCCATTTTAGACATAAATGAAACAAATTCCTCGTAATTTTGCGTTTTATCGGGCGAGCAGTGACATTATCCAAATCGGTTAGTTCTGGCGTAGAAACCGAATATCCACTACTAAAGTCTATAATATTAGGCGTACTTTTTGGTGGGGTCCGCGAGATAGACATACTTGTGAAAATTAAATGGCAAATTGAGCAGGAAAAAAGTATTTACTTGCCAAAATCTGAGCGCTTCAATCAAGCGTAGGCCTATTTGAGTGACCGTCCGTCGGCAAAAATTTATAATCTGAGTGCGAAAGAGAAAACACCGTGTACAGGATAGAAGGTGAGTACAGCAGCCACTCCCCCGGAAAGCAGCTCATGCGCATGTGGGCGTGGTCTCTTCAACCAATTAAAATGTTAACAGCGGGCGTTGCCGTTCAACAGGAGCTGTATAAATATATGGTCTTCGCTCACCTCATGCGTTCGTCTTTGTTACACAATACTTGTACACCTCTTCGCAGTTACTATTATCCTAGTACTTAGGCAAATTTACTAAGAATATTAAAATTAATTTTTAAAAATTTAAATTAACAATATTCACTTAGAAACACGTCTGAACAGTACGGAATCCGGGGAGGGAGGGTATAGTAGACCTAGTTAAATAATAATAATTAATAAATAAACTTCCCTACACTCAGTTAAAGGCGCAGTCCCTTACTAAGGCCTATTCATGACTAACTGTTACTCAAAATCCACCTAATATTTCTAAAAAATAATTCATAAATCACGTTAAGCAGTTTCAAATATAAGTTAATGAACCTATATTTTGAGAGATATAATAAAGAATTGCACACTGGCCTTGACCCATGTACGAAAAACAAAAATAGTCATAAAACTAAAACTCTGCTCTAAATCAATAAAAAAACAATTATTTCTGATGATAAAATCGAAACTCTATAAATTCAAGAATCTAAATATTCAGTCCTTATTTTGCCACTCAAATTTTAGGCGGGCGTTACTAGGGCTATAGAATAATTTATTTGTTTCTTTAGCTTTAGGAATAACTTTTTAATTAAACAATCCCCTTCAGTCCATAGGAATCTTCTTACTTTGGTTGTGGATGTGGATCCATGATCTAATTAAAGAAAAGTAATATGAGTTACTACTAAAACTCTTATTAATAAGTTAACAAAATATGAAATGCGACTTTGTCTATTTCAAAATACCTTGAGTAGTTTGGCATGAAATAGAAATAAACTAAACAAACCAATTTCGTTTTATTTATACATAGGTACTTAATTATTCACCATCCAAATGCATTTGCCATTTTAATAGTTTTAGTACAGCCCATAGGCCCCTATGTAGGATTATATCTTAAGGATTATATAGAGCCCATATTAAGGATTTTTCATAGTGGCGAAAAAATTTACATAAAATCACAAATAACTAAATAATCGGTAAACTTACCAATGCATTATATTCTCAATGATTATTTAACTTTTACAGATTGCTAAAAGTTTTAAAAATAATACATTTGCTTATTTCTATTTCTTTCTTTATTTTAAATAAGACCTTAGATTAGGTGCAACTTATATACTATTTATCTTATTTTCAAATACATTTTGTGCTTAATTTTACTTATATTAAATAGCTTGTTATGTTATACATTTTAGCTTAGGTCCTATAAATTATACAATCCTTTTAAACAATTATTGTCCATTTATTGAACATAGTACATATTTATATTACTTGTTAGGTTTTATTCCGTTTCTTTACAATTACCAGGATTTTTGTGCAGTACTCTAGGAATTTCCCTCTAGAGTCACTAGCTAAAATTGCACCATAGTTTTCCGGTATCATACTCAGGTCCAGTTGCGCCTGTATGTTGTACCTCTCAAGAGTGTGTATAGGGCACTCGGAGAGATGTGCACGACTGTCTCCTGAACGTCCGGATCGCAAGCACACTATGGGCTGTCCTTGCACTTGAAGCGATACAAGTACGCGGAAAATCCGCCGTGTCCCGTGAGTTTATCTGTCTATTTCTGGGTATTTTAAATTGTGGCTGTGTTGTAGCCTGACTAATTCATCCCTGAAGCCCTCCCAATTCGCTTTTTTGGTGTTATACAGCCTTGTGTTCGTTAAATTTTGACACCTTTTGATTTTTGGAGGGCTATCAGGAATGTAATGGCGTAATAGTCGATGTTGAAATCAATTATTCTCCGGACCTTGGTAGGCATGCTATGGTGATAGCTGAATTCAAAATCAAAGAAGCCAAGCCGAATCCCCGCTGGATTACCTACAGGCCACTAAAGGATTTTTTGGAGCGGTTAAATGACGACCTCGACGCCATCGACTGGAATAGTCTCTGCAAGGTCGACAATGTCGACTCCCTGGCTGAGGCTTTTACAATCTGTGTATGCACATTATTTGATTTGCATGCTGCAGTCAGAAGGCGTAAATTTAGGCACCCTCCGCACCCATGGATTACTGATACAGTCAGATCTATGATGCGAATAAGAGATGATTACCATAAAAAAACAAGGTGAACGGTAGATACTAAAGCCTGGAAAGACAGTTATAAAACCATGAAGCACCTTGTGGTTGCAGCTATTGAGACAGAAAAAGCTTGTTTATTTGATAAACAGATAAATGCACAGTTGAAAAACTCTAAGCGACTATGACATAACCTAAAGAACGGTGTATTACCAAAAACTATAGCAGCGTCTGAATTACCACCATTCTTTAATGAGCCCGGAGTTATATACCACTTTTTTTATAAAGACTTTTCCTTGGATATAATACATTAGACTGTTTTGTATTGTAGATCTTGTTGCCTTGAACTTTTACGCTCAGGGCAGCTACCCAGGGTTCTGTGGAGCAAAATAATGACGCACCAATGGCTCAGCAGACTATCTCCCGCTGTTTGAGGGAGGTCACGGATGCCATCAATACACCCAGCATTCTACGGAAGTAGGTACATAAAATTTCCTCAAAACGCAATAGAGAGAAACGTTATTAAGAGGAAGTAAGTTAAACTTAATCATTTTATAAATACTTACTACTTATTTATTTAGTGCTTAAGGCTATATATAATTCCCGAAATTCCTTAAGGCTATATGTTATTCCCGAAATTCCCACGGGAACGAAATTATTTAACATTCACTTATACATAATTTTTCTTACAGATTTTATGAGCGTTATCATACACGGGGGGTGATTGGGTGTATTGATTGCACCATGTAGCCATTGTAAGGCCTAATGAGCAGGAAGAGAGGTTTTTCAACAGAAAACATTTTCACTCGATTAACACACACGTGGTAAGATAATGGCATAAATGTAGCAGCTTTAAAATACAATATTAATGTAATGTATGACATAAAAGTTAATTCTATTTAATGTTTTTTCAGATATGCAATAGCGACAGTGAGATCCTTAATGTGGATGCATCATATGGTGGAGCGACCCACGATTCGTTCATATGGTCACAGAGCGAAATTAAGGGTCATCTGGAAATGCAAACAGAAACAACATACCTATTAGGTATATATTTATTGGGTACTAATTAAATATTATTTGTTTCCATTGGCTTGCTACTTGTACACTCTGCTGTACTGTTCACCTATGTTAATAAATGTGGGAGTGAGGTTTGATCCACACTTGATATTGATTGTTAAGCTATGAAAAATTGTGATGAACATATTAAAATTATTAAAGTACTCGTAGGGTCGATTTGCTTCTGAGCTTACTGAGGATGATCTCCAGGCTGAAAACTCACGCCAAATCAGTGAGTCAATGCCACTACCAGTGATGTCATCTACGGAAGCACTGAGAAGAGGACAAAGAGCAAGAGAGAGAGAGAGAGTCGTACAATTGTTAGATAGAAATTAACCCTAATTTATTATTGTTAAGTACTAATTTATTTATTTTTATTTACCACAGATTGTTTTAAGTTAGGTACTAAGTTGTACTTACAATTAACATTAGTGGTGTACTGGTTTTAAAACTTTTGTTTATTACTTACTCATAGTTACTTTATCAGCTAGTTTATATCCTGCTGTTAGTAATTATTGTTTTAGTTAAGATTTTTTTGTTTTTGTACTGTTTATTAATACTATTGTTAAAGTAGTGAAGTTAAATGCACCCATTTCTTCTTCATAACTAAAACTAAGTTCTAAATGGGTGAAATATGAATGGGACTATCCAAAAGTGTTAAGCAATTAAATTACTTATATAAAAATATTTTAACTTTTACTTAAGTAGTTTGTTTTTAATGTGAAAGTAAATAAAAATTACACAGGTAGGTACTACATTTTTATTTACTGTTGTAATTGTTGTCTAACAAGACTACACAGCTCCAACAGAGCCACCGTGATGCCCGCCAGTTCCCTAATTGTGCGTTCCTCTCGCTCAGCGCGGTGGTCTTCAACCCGAAACAGCCGGTCCCGCACTGAGTCATCACCTCGAAGGAGAAGTTGCCGAGGTCTTCTAGGATGTGTGGCTGTAAAAGAACAACAAGTTTATATTATCGTCATGTTTTAATTATATTATAGTATATAATATGTTGTTGTAAACAAAGTTCATAAAAGGTGTTTACTTGTCAAAAGATTTTCACATTAAACATCAAATAAAAATAGACCATTCACAATTTGAAAAAAAGTGTTGAAAAAATTCCACGAGCGGGATTTGAACCCGCACCCCATGACATGCCGGGCCAGTGCACCGCCAACGGCTCGTAGTTGCCAGTGCACTGACCCGGCATGTCATGTGGAATTATTTCAACACTTTGTCTTTTTTCAAATTTAGATTTGTTTGCAACAGTATTTGCGTAAAATTATATTTAAATAATTATAGACCATTCAGTTATTTAGATTTAAAAAGTTGCATATTGTGAAAATATATATTATTACATACAACGTCGAACTGGTACTGTTCCACTTTGGTCAGGGATAGGTGGGTCAGTAGGTCTCTCTGCTGTTTCCTCTCCTGACTGCAGTTCCAATAGCAAAGGATCTGTAAAATTATTACAGCTGCATTAATTATGAAAAGTACTATAGAATGCAGATTACAAAAATTTACTAGGTAAAATGCCGTTTTCCTTTACTTGTTCAATTTAGTAAACAATCTTGGTATGTCTTTAATAAAATTAGTCATTTGAAAAGAAGGTGAACACAGACGGTAACTGTACATCAAATCATTATTTAATAGTCCTTTTGTTCCAACAGAATCCTTTTTGTTTTAATTATTAGTTCATTTTATGCACTCCTATTTCAATAAAAAGATAATAATATGTTTACTTATGTGAACAAGTAATGAAAAATTGAATATAGAGAAACAAATACATAAATGAGATCTGTCTGTAATTGGATAATGAAAATTAATAAAAATTGTGAGATCTACTGGGGTCAGAGTAGTAGTATATGTTTAACCTAGTTTGTTATGAAGTAACCATTAGCACAGACTGACCCTAATGTACAATAAATAATATTTTTATTAAATTTTTTTACATACCGTGAATGAGATCTCTTTCCTGTTGTATCTCCAATGAGTCAGCGGGCGGTTCGTTTCTTATTTGCTAGAAAATACAAATGATTGCATTACAAACAGAACTCGAATATTAATTATCTATATTATCTTTAACTTGTATTTATTTATTCAAAATCCATATCTATTAATTTTCAAAATTTAAGTTCTTGTCATACAGCAAATTATGGAATCTACCTAAGTTTTTTAAAATACATTTATGTAAGAGAAGAGTTACATAATGTATATCAATAGTATGTATACAGTACACACACATAAACATTAATAATAGTGTAAAAAATCAAGTTCATTATGTAGGTAATGATTCAAAGTACCTCATCAAAAGCAGGCACTCTCGCTGTTGTCTGCAGTTCACCAAATCCCTCTCCCATAATAGAAATCACTTTCAGTTCCCACTGGGAGAGTTGTGGGGCTGTAGAGGGGCCACCACCAGTGGCAGCCGCAGACATCCGTGCAGCAGCTGCTGCCTTCTTGGCTAGATATTTTTTATCCGTCCATACCTGTAATAATATAATGATGTTATAGGTACATAATGGTCATTATTAATAAATTATAAAAATGTTAATAGGTCTATCAAGCATACAGTTATTTTACAATGGATAGAACTTACTTTCTGCCACTGCTTCGTGGTTTTAGTGCACCCACCCATGGCATTTAGAATTGTGCACATCTCTTCCCACAGCCTGTGGGACCGCACTCGGTCCTCCACACTCCTCAAACTTCCTCAAGCCAAATCGCGATGCTCGTTAAGGAAGTCGAGGAGCAGTCTTATTATTTAGTGAACGTAATGAATTAGTTGCTTGTTTTTGTTCACATTTCTCAGCCAACCAAAGTTTCACACACTTGAAGTTTCACCACTTGGTAAATGGTTAACGATAACGACTTACTAAAGTGTCTCAAACTGCGCAATTTTGTAACAAAATATGTTTTTTTGCGCTTTGAAATGGAAGGAAAAAAAACAACCCCACTGTTTTGTTTACATAAACTTACTGTATTTCACTTTTTTAATATTTCAATGGACACACGACAAAGGAATTAATAGTATACGGTTATAATTTCATTAAATATTCTAAAACTTTACAAATATTACAGTTTTCTTGTCCTAAAGTAGTCAATGTGACACATAGCTATCTAATTTGTCTAAAAGAATTGAATTTAGTTATTGATTTGACGTATTTCTTTAATTAAAAGACTCAAATGAGCATATCGATAAAACATCGATAATTTGTTTTGCCCTAACACTTCGTTTCATTCGTTCCGATGTTCATGCGATAATTGTCTATGGTTTTGATGGTTTGTACAGAATCCGAACAAAGTTCAGAGTAGGGTCATAATGTAAACATCGGTCGAGTTTCGGTCGGGCCCGAATGTTCGGAATCGGCATTTCGTAGTCTGGCATGCCGCTGGTGTTTTGGATAACGTCGTTGGCAGTTAGGTCGATGGTTTCAGCTTGCGGTTTTTGCAAAGACCAACACTTCCATTACACCTTCCGATTCTGACATGCCGCTGGTGTTTTGGATAACGTCGTTGGCAGTTAGCTCGATGGTTTCAGCTTGCGGTTTTGGTTTTGGCGCGGGTCCGGTCTTTGTTTTTGATGTTTGCGTGAGGGTTTGGCTGACTCTGTGCGTACTAGTTAATCTGGGTTTAGGTTGTGAGAGTGAGCATGTGCTTGATGTTGTGGCAGTTGTTTTTCTTTCAAATTTGCCAATAATCCTTTGGACCACAGATGTCGTTTGGTTCGGTGTAAAGGTGGTATTTAATGTAGGTGTGGTAGGGGTCCTACTTGTGTTCGCTCTAGGAGTTATTGCGCGTGTTTTGACAGGAGATGTTTGAGGTAGACTGGTACTATTACCTCTGTTGCTAGCCCTTCGGCTGACGTCAGTGTTCGAAGTCCTCATCATTGTGGAGGTGGTGTCAAATGTGTTTAAAAGTTTGTCTATGTTGTAAATGTGTATTTGTGTGTTGTGTACTGTGTGTGCGTACCCTGGTTGAGTATGTCCGGTCTAAATATACGTATTTGTGTGTTGTGTACTGTGTGTGTGTACCCTGGTTGAGTATGTTCGGTCTAAATATACCTATACAAGCTTGTTATACACAATAAAAATTAAATTTTTTAAAACTAATATAGGGTTATATCAATCAAAATGGGTAATTTATTAGGATGGGAACTGTACTCGCCGTCTGAGGGAACGGCGAGCACTCGACGTGAGGATATAGGGAAATAGATAGGTCGGAGCACTCACGGGGAGTGATGTGCTGGCGGACGGGCGGCCGTAGGCGATGGCGACGAGACGCTCGGTCGCGGCACGGCGCACAGATTGTCCACGAACACACACACGTTTGCTGAGCTGATGAAGCGTCCAAGGTGGCGTGACACACACACGATTGTTGAGTTGGTTAAGGTGGCGTCCTTTGGGGAGCGAACACGCGCGGGTCTCCCGGCTGTGGGCGACTCGGAGTCTAGAGTATCAGACGAAAGTGGCCAGAGAGGTCTGTAGCTAAGTACAGCCTCGATTCGTGCTGTGCTGAGTTAGTGTGTGGTATGAGTTTGTATGGGTGTATATGAGTGTAGGAGGAATGCATGAACCGTATAGGTCGTGAGAGCTAATTGCATGTGTGTGTATGGGATGAATACATGAACCGTATAGGCCGTGAGATCTGAATGCATGTGTGTGTATGGGAAGAATGCATGAACCGTATGGGCCGTGAGAGCTGAATGCATGTGTATGTATGGGAAGAATGCATGAACCGTATAGGCCGTGAGAGTTGAATGCATGTGTGTGTAAGGGAAGAATGCATGAACCGTATAGGCCGTGAGAGATGAATGCATGTGTGTGTGTGTGGGTGTGTATTGGAAGAATGCATGAACCGTATAGGCCGTGAGAGCTAAATGCATGTGTGTGTATGGGAGTTATGTATGAACCGTATAGGCCGTGAGAGCTGAATGCATGTGTGTGTTTGTGCTGAAGTGCTGGATTGTGTATGAGCTGAGTGGGTTGTGTAATAATAATAACAATAATAAATCTTTATTTGCATAAAACATGGTATTAAAAGATGTTTAAAATTGAATGTGCATAGACATGAATTAGGAATTAATATTGCATGCAAATTTTTAAACATTTATGTAAAAACTAATTAATTAAATAAAATCATTGTAACAATCACAATCCATTATTTTTATTGCCATCAAAAAAGAAAAAATCCTTTAGATCATTGAAATTATTCTCATGTAACCAACTATAAAGATTCTTTTTGAATAACTACGTGTTCAATTCTATAATTTCCACGGGAATTTTATTTTAATTTTCGAACACACATGGTAAGACAGCTTTTTCCATATTTATCTGACCTCGGTATGTCCTTTAAGTAAGATTTTAAGTGAGTAAAACGTCAGCCAAAGCTACAAGTGGATAAAACAATGTTTGCAGGTACTTAATTGTTATTTTTAATGATTGCGAACCTATCTGTGGATTAGCAGAGGCAGGCAGGGACCAAATTTACATACGTAAGACCTTACGTTACTAGAATTAACTCCTTAAAGTTAGTTCTTATCCTAATTCCTATAGTTTTTCCTGAGATAGAATGTTGACGTTAGTGTGTGTGTGTGTGTGGCGCATGAAGCAGGGCGCTGCAGCCGCTACCAGTTCGAGTGCCGGCGCGGCGGCGAGTGCATCGCGGTGTACAATGCGTGCGACGGCGTGCCGCAGTGCGCCGACGGCAGTGACGAGGCGCCCGAGCTGGGCTGCCCCGCGCCCCCCGCCCCCGCCTCCGCCCCCACGCGGGCTCCGACCCCTGCACCAGAAACGCCGCCGCCACCGCCGCCTTTTAAACCTATGCAGGTAACCATCGTCAAAAATTGCTATACCCTTGATTTGGTGAACTTTACAGGAGCTTTATAGAGTTACTGCAGAACGTATATGAGGCCACATATACTTTTCAGGCGGGCGAGGGGATGGAGGCGCTAGGCGCGGAGCCGCTAGACGCGGGCGCCGACCGCTGGCCGCACCGGCTGGCGCAGGCGCAGCCGCCGCGCCGCTACTCAGGTGCGTGCCCCCCCACGCCCACTGTCTCCGCGGCCCGCAGCATAAGATACGGCCCTACTCTTACCCATTTAAAAAGCCTGTGGGACTCTCGCTGTACTAGCATCTATCTTTAAATGTTTCTAAAATATTGAATGAATGGAAAATATGGAATTCTGCATCAATAGATTACTTACACCTTATTAGGTATTTTCTCAAGCGATGGTATCTACCTGTCGTGTTGAGTTCCTGTGCCTAGCGTGTGCCTTGTGTGTGTTAGGCGCGGAGGAGGCGCCGCACATCTTCGCGCACAAGGGCGGGCTGGTCGGCGCCGAGCCGCCGCAGTACGCGCCCTTTGAGCCGCCCTGGCGCCGCCTCTGGCCGCAGTCGCCGGGTAAGCACTACCACCAACCTACCACTATTATACACCAGTCAATTACATTTGGTCGTTTGTCTCGTTATCTGTATTTGAACAGCCGAAGCATATTATGTTTAAAAATGAATTGTTCACTCTCACGGCTCACACCAATTATCTAGCCTAAGATAAGCTTCTATTGAAACTCGTTAATATGGTTAAACTAGATAACGGATAAATATACAAAAACATAGAAAATGAATTAAGCCTGACTCGAAATCAATTAAGAAAAACAGTTTTCTCTTAATTGACCCGACCGGGAATTCAACCCGGGACTATCGCCGTCGCGCCATCTCTAAGATGGCGCGACGCCCGACCCGGCTCGCTAACCACTCGACCACAGAGATCTATGTTAAGTATATTTTTTTTTTTATTAAACTACCTATGTTTTAAATAAACCAAAGGCGCGCAGTAGCGCCCTCCCCAGCCTGTCGCGTGCAATCATACAAAACGGTCGTATTGACGCTGCGCACATACTCGCAGTCCCGTTGGATATAATAGTCTTTAAAGTGTAATCCAGTGTCAGTACCCCAGCACGAACCACTATGGTTCTAGTTACGGTAATCGTAATCGTATTATTTTGTATGAAAACCAAAGCAGCGTCGCTAATGGTCGTTTAGAAAACTAAAATTCAATAGCACGATCGTAATCGTGCGTGATGGTAGTAGTATAGTTAACGAGAGCTAATGTATGAAAATCGGAAGCACGAAATCGTATCGTTTCATTTGACTTCTAGCTATCGTAATGTCTACATAGTGATTACCTACATTCTCTAGGTAATGTCATTCGCCGAATGTTTCTCAGTGACAGAGCTGTCGCTACGGTTGTTGTGGAATATAATTATTTAATTTAATTTATAGTAGGTGATTTAAGACACTGAAAATGATGGCTATGTTATTTAGAAATCGTCCGTTACTTAATTATTACTTCTAGGGTTCAGTAAATAGTATTAGAGAAAACGAAATCAAAAGTTGGCTTATTGTGTCAATTTATTGAATTACGAATATCTTTACATACATACATATATATAATCACGACTATTATCCCCGAAGAATTAGTCAGAGACTAGCAATGAGGACAGCAAAAGTAGTCCTCTACCATAGTTCACTTTTTACCAAATAGCGACTGCACATGTGCTGTTGGATGACTTTGACTATAATCAAAGGCTGGATGGATGTGCAGTCTTAAGTCCGTTAGCCAGTCGCCTTTTACGAGACCCAATCAGCTGTGTCAGTGACCCTGTGTTACCCTGTCATGTTTTTTTGAAATTGGTGCGTTTTTCCTGGTTCTTTTTTCGTTGGCCAGACTTGAAAGTCGCTGTTTTCCTCTGGCACCGCACCGCACAATTCTCCTAAACCACGCAATGGATTTTTATGCGGTTTTCACTAAAGATAGAGCGTTAACTAAGGATGGTTTTTGTTTATATTTTGTAGATATATTTTTTTAAATGGCTGAATAATGACTGTTTTTCTAAGTTAGCGTGGACAAAGGCGCGGGCGGGCCGCTGTTACTTATAAAGTAAAGTCGCCGTTTTCCTGTGTCTGTGGCACCGCACTATTTTCCTTATATTTGGTACAAAATGGCTGAAGTATGACGGGCGGGCCGCTAGTTTAACAATAAGTTTACTTAAATTCCACTCCACTCTCCGGGATTTTCCTGAGAGGTTTTGTTTATGTAGTTGCTAGGATACCTACTTGATCTAGTTGCGTTTTTATTGGACATGATAAATTGCGTACGTTCAGAAACTAGTTAGTGTGTCCATGCCCAAAAAATTATGCCGTAAATATTAAGTTTAGCTAAATATTCGGTTACGGTTATTATGACAGTAAAAATTCAAGTTTTTAATAAATGTCGTCCCTATAAAGTAGTTTATTTATTTATTTGTAAACCACAATAACCTATATGGATCTATGAATTCACTTTTTCTGTGTGAGGGCATGATTCAAACTTTTGCTACCAAAATCTATCGTGAGCCTTATCGAATAGTAAGCAAATACGATAACTATACCATTACGAGAGTTTTTCGTGCTAGGGGTACAGTTATTGTGTCGTGGTCTCGTGTGCAAGTATTTCCAAACGTGAAGAGCAACAGCTCAGGGTTTGCATCAGCGGCGCGGCGTGGTGCCGGTATACGAGGAGCGCTCCTCTTTTCTCCGCTGTCCTAAGGCTGCTGATGGGACAATTGCAATTTCTTCTAGAGTTAAGATTAGGATAGGCATATCTATTGTGCTTTCCTAGACGCCGTGAATCGCGGACATAATCACGCCCAGGCGTGTTGCTTGAGGTTAAGACAACGTGCACCCATTCATGACGGCCTGCATGAATGCTGTTTCACGCCCCGCTTAAAAGACCCGGGGCTGTTGAAGATGGGAAACAAATGCGCTGGCAGAGAATTTCAAGCCGAATGGTCTTACAGAATAACGACTTACTAAATTTTCTCCAGCCGGAGAACAGCGGAGAGGAAGGGTCGTCCCTTCTATCTGCACCACTCCGCGCCGCTGATAGCCCTACCAAAGCCTCTTAATCTTCACTATTGGAGACATTCGCACAGTTGCACACACAGCATAGGATAACAAACCAGGGGACCTAACTTTAGGCTACCAAGACCACCTGCATTATACCTTAAAGGACGTTCAGCTAAAAGGCACTTGCCAGATATCTAACAAGCGGGGGCGCAACCAACTATGCACCGACAAAAGACGACCGCTAGATCTGAAGGCTTGCGTGCGACGCCCGTGACGACTCAGGCGCTACTCACAAAAAAGCGGGAGAGATTCACTACACTACAAAACCGACCGCTCAATCCGAAAGATCACGGGCGTGACGGACGGACTGCGTGGATGCTGCTGTACGCCATTCAAGGCCAGGAAGGAACCGAAGGCTGGCCTTCGGTTCCGTACATCCCCCAGACCCGGACCGTCACAAACGGTACGCTAATCCACGGGTAAACGGGAGAGAGTGGTACCTATTTTGATACCTTTCTCTTCAAGACCGAATCTCCAACCAAGACCTAAGCGAAACGGGGAACCCCATCAGCACCAAAAGTTAACATAACAATGCGTCCCCACCGCCAAAACAACGGCGAAAAGTTAGAATCTTTCACTAAAACGAAGTCACCATTTTTGGGTGGATTGGTCTTGTCGGTCCACTTAACGGGCTGCTGTAATATGTGTAAATACTCCAACGACCAGCGTGTCCAAAAACTCTGGTACAACTGTTGCATCAGCTGGTACCGAGACAAACGATGGGATTTCACATCTGTAAATGGATATTCCGGCAGCGCGCTTAAGGGTTGTCCAATTAAAAAGTGTCCTGGGGTCAAAGCCAGGTCATTTTGGTCGCATAACAAAAGGCACAATGGTCTCGAATTGAGGACGGCCTAAATCTTACTTGGGGTGGGGGATGTCTTGGGGTGTAACGGGGTTCTATCTTTGACCAATTGGAGCCCAAGTCCACCTCTCCTGCTCGTGGTGCATCCTGCCGAATAACAACCGAGGCTCTGGCGACCGATCGATGGCGGGATAACCATCACAGCCCATGCGTAATAAGTGCACAGACTGGTGTCGGGCAGCAGCGACACCGGTGCGATAAGCTACGCACTGCGATTGCCAACCCGCATGCCCAGCGTGGCAATTATGGGCAAACCCTCCATGGCGACATAAAAAAGACTACGGCCCCCAGTTCCCGGCCGCCCTGCTATTCCGGATCACGGCGGCGGTCACGGTAACGGCAGGATAGGGGGTGCGAAGAATCCCCGGGTTACAAAAGGCCGCCATAAACAACTGACCCTGGCGACGTATAACGGACGCACGCTACGGCTAGACGAGCACCTGGCGCAACTCGAAGAGGAACTCGGGAGGATTAGGTGGCATATCCTTGGGTTATGTGAAGTCCGAAGAGAGGGGGAGGACACTGTAACCCTTAGATCGGGTCACCTCATGTACTTCCGAGAGGGAGACCAGCAATCCCAAGGTGGCGTAGGATTCCTGGTAAATAAAGCCCTCTGTGACAACGTTGTGGAAGTGTCGAGTGTGTTAAGCAGGGTTGCGTACCTCGTAATTAAACTAACCGAGAGGTATTGCCTCAAGGTTGCGCAGGTTTACGCACCGACCTCAACACACTCGGACGAAGAAGTGGAAGATATGTTTGGAGACATATCCAAGGCCTCACACTTCACCACCAAGGCCCACTATAATGTTGTCATGGGGGACTTCAGCGCTAAAGTGGGAGTACAGAATCGCGACGAATCGGTAGTAGGATCTTATGGTTTTGGCAGCAGGAATCATAGGGGGCAGATGCTTGTCAACTTCCTTGAGCGGGAGGGACTTTTCTTGATGAATTCGTTCTTCAAGAAACAACCCCAACGGAAGTGGACATGGCGGAGCCCTGATACTATGACAAAAAATGAGATCGACTTCATCATGGCGGATAAGAAGCACATATTCAGAGACGTCTCAGTGATCAACAAGTTCAATACCGGCAGTGACCACCGACTTGTACGAGGCTCTCTGAATATCAAATTTAAGCTTGAACGCGTTCGCTTGATGAAGTCAAGGCTCCGTCCTAATCTGCTCCAAACCATCATGGGATCTGAAACGTTCCAATCAAACCTCGAGAACCGATTCGCTGCCGTGGAAACCAGAAATAAGATAAATTTAATAATAATTTTTTATTGCTGTATAAACTTAGCCTAGATACAATAGACTTATGTTAAGTAATTGAGGTTAGTGTATTAAATAATATGTGTTACGTAATACCTAAGCTAAGCAAACAATATTGCCTGTGTATTAGGTATTATCTGTAACAAAACGTTAGTGCTTATTCTACAATAAAACATTTACACAATAATAATGACTAATTATTTCAAATGCGGAACTAGAAAGTATTCAAATAATATTATTTATTTCTACTTAATTAGCATTATTTTCTACATGGTCTTAAAAATTATGTTATTACTAATAATATTTTCTCTGTCTCATCATATGTTTTCCCTTTTAGCCAATCTTGTACAGTTTTTTTACATTGTAATTTGTTCAAGGGGTAAATACATAGAGAAAAGTTTATTCTGTTGTACAGAAAACTACTCCGATGACAAAAGAATCTGTGCGTGTTTGTTCTTCTGAATCGTTCAGTAGAACAGACAATATCTGCACGTCTTCGACTGGTTTCGAGCGCAGGGTTAAAGGGCATTAATGAGTGATTTTTAGTGATGGTTAGTAATATGAACAGCTGGCGTACAGATAGGACATCGCATTTAGTAAGGAGCTCTGCCGTCGGGAAGCGTATTGGTCGGAATGTGCTGACTTTTAGAACTGCTCTCTGTGCTCTTTCTAAGTTTATCATAATAGTTTTGTGTGCACCGCCCCATGATGTTATACAATATACAAATAATGACTGACAAAGCGTGAGATATATTGATTTTAGTAGACTACCGCATGCAACGTGTCGAAGATTTTTAAAGACGTAGATTAACTTTCTAACTCTAGATGTAAGGGCTTCAATATGTGATTTAAATTTCAAATACTTATCAATTATTATCTCCAGGTATTTAATATTGTCAGTGCTACTGAGCTTAGGGCAAGAGCAAGTGTCAGGCGTGTCCTTGCACAGATGTGCTGTTATTGAATGTGAATTTGGGACAGGTTGGGATAGTGAATTATAAGAAAAAGTCATATATTTTGTTTTATCTACGTTAAGTGTCAGTAAGTTACTTCTAAGCCACTGAGTGACTGTATTAAATCCAGACTGTGCTAGTTCGTACGCCTCACTCCAAGTGTCCGCGCTAAAGAGCAGTGCTGTGTCGTCGGCGTAAGATATTATTTTTCCGCTTTTGGAAAGGGGAATGAGGCATAAGTCGTTAATGTAAACGAGCAATAGCAAGGGTCCTATTATGCTCCCTTGAGGAACACCATATTCAACAGTCAGTTCATCACTCATACTGTTATCCATCATAACACGTTGTGTCCGATTAGAGAGATAATCTTTGATAAGGTTATGTGGGACACCCCTTATACCAAGTTCATGTAACTTCTCGAGAAGTATAGGTACCGAAATCGTGTCAAATGCTTTTGCCAGAACAAGGAATATGACTAAGCACTTTTTTTGTGAGTCTAGTCGCCTTACAATATAGTCAGTGAGCTGATGTACTGCATCGTCAGTCGATCTGTCTGCTCTAAAACCGTATTGAGTAGCTGCTAAGAGTTTGTTATTTTCTAAGTATTTTACAAGTCTTTTATAAATGAGTCTTTCTAGTATCTTGGATATTGATGGCAGTATGGCTATGGGACGATAGTTATTCATACAACTATTATCTCCATTTTTATAAATAGGGCGAATGAGGGCCTTCTTCAATACGTTAGGAAAGATTCCTTTCGCAAAGCATAAATTAAAAAGATATGTAAGCGGGGGAGTCAGTTTATCTTTAAATTTTTTTATGAATGCACAAGATATTTTATCAATTCCAGTAGCACAGTCATTTCTTAAAGTCATAATAATTTGTTCAATTTCGGTTTCGTCAGTGTCAAATAAAGCAAAAGAGTTTAAAACTGGTAATTTGGAAGGGGGTGCAATCGAGGAAAATGGCTGCATGTGACTGACTTTCGCCTTTGCAGCTAGGTTTTTTCCGATGTTGACAAAGAAATTGTTAACTCTGTTTAGTGAATGTGCAGGCGTAGCGGAATTTGCAATGAGTTTATGGGCAGGCGGTTTGGTTTTAGTTGTGTAAGTAATGTTTTTAGGAGGCGTCGGGAAGTGACAACCCCATCGCCCGCTGGGTAACTAGTGCAGTCAGTCAACCGAATGATGGCGGTCTGCCCAGAACGCAAAACTGCCATAGTAGCTCGAGAGCTTCGTCGTTATAAAGTAGATGTAGCTGCTCTCAGCGAAACACATCTTGCCGACGAAGGAGAGCTGGTGGAAGACGGTGGCGGTTACACTTTCTTTTGGAAGGGTACCGCTGCCTCCGAACCCCGGCGATCAGGCGTAGGATTTGCAATTAGAACTCAGCTAGTAAAGCGACTAGAGGAGTACCCCGTACACATCTCGGACCGCGTTACCACATTGCGCCTTCACCTGGATAAGGACAACTTCCTTAATGTCATCAGTGTCTTCGCTCCAACGCTAGATAAGTCTGATGACATAAAGGACAAATTTTACGATGAGTTAGCTCAATGTCTAGATGCAATAAACGCCAAAGAGCAGGTCTTATTGCTAGGCGATTTCAATGCCAGAGTTGGATGGGACTATGAGGTATGGCCTGGAGTTCTGGGTAGACACGGAGTAGGCAAAATGAATAGTAATGGTCAGTTACTACTCAGTCTTTGTGCTGAGTATGAGCTAGCAATTACGAACACAATGTTCAGGCTTGCCGCTAAACATAAAACCACGTGGATTCACCCAAGATCCAAACACTGGCATTTGATTGATTATGCCATTGTGCGACAAAGAGATATCAGTCAAGTGCAAATAACCCGAGTAATGCGTGGTGCACACTGCTGGACTGACCACCGACTTATCGTCACTAAGCTCCGACTCCGTCTCCGACGCCCACGTAGATCTATAGTGAAAAAGCCTGCGTCTCTAAACGTGGACAGGCTAAACGACCACGAGGTACGTCAGGAGTATTGCGAAGCCCTATCCGAGAGACTATTGTCAGTCAGCGAAAAGGATGATGTTGGTGTTGCTTGGGAAAAGCTGTCCACTCATCTGATGGAAGCCGCTTCTGTTACATTAGGTACTAAAAACCGGAGTAACGAAGACTGGTTTGATGAGAATGACCGGGTTCTTCAGGCAGCTCTTAACAAACATCGAGATCTTCTGCGACGGCATGGTAGACGAGGTGGGAGCGATGTAGTCAGAGCTAGTGACCAAGAAATACGTAGGCTGTCTCGACAAATTAAAGACAAGTGGTGGAGGGACAAAGCTTGTCAGATACAGAGGCTCGCTGACACAAACCAGCTTGGAGAGTTCTATTGCGAGGTAAGAAAATTGATGAGTACGTCCTACAAAGCAAAAGTGCCTCTGCGAGCTGTAGGTGGCAACCGTTTGCTGACAAGCAAGGAGGACGTACTACAGCGTTGGGCAGAACACTTCAACTCATTGCTCAACGTAGATCGATCAGCTGATCTACTACGCATCAGTTTGCTGCCCCGACTCCCCGTAGCCATCGAGCTGGATGAGCCCCTGTCGCGTGATGAGGTTGTCACAGCCATCAGGCAGCAGAAAAACAAGCGTGCAGTAGGCACACATCTTATGCCAGGCGAACTGTTAAAATACGGCAATGATGAGCTGCATACATCTGTTTGGCATCTTTTTGTTCGCATGTGGGATGAGGAGCAGGTCCCGTATGATTTTAAGATGTCTCGCATTCAGGCTCTCTACAAGAGCAAAGGTGACCATTCAGATTGCAATTCTTACCGTGGTATTTCGCTTCTAACAGCATCTGGTAAGGTCTTTGCCAGAGTACTGCTAAATCGTTTAACCCAAATATCTGAAAAGATCCTGCCTGAAACCAAATTTGGCTTCCGACCAGATCGAGGCACATGCGAAGCTATCTTTAGCGTCCGTCAGTTGCAGGAAAAAAGCAGGGAACAAGGCCATAATTTGTACCTCTGCTTTGTTGACCTAGAGAAGGCGTTCGACAGTGTGCCTCGTGAAGCCCTGTGGTTGGTACTCGACAAGCTGGGATGCACAGAGAAGTTTATTAGGCTTGTAAGACTCCTGCACGACGTGATGCAGTGGTGCATCGCCATAGACGGCGAACAGTCGGATTTCTTTCCCGTTACCTGTGGGGTGAAACAAAGGTGTGTGCTAGCCCCTACACTGTTCGCCTTATACTTTGCAGTTGTAGTTAGGGAAGTCTTACAGACAGTAACCGCAGGAGTCCACATACGCTTCCGTACCGATGGCAGCCTTTTCAACTTGGCCAGATTTAGAGCGCGGACGAAAGTTTCACATGCAGTGGTCTCAGAGATCATGTATGCTGACGACCTTTGCTTTCTAGCAGAATCCCCAGATGACCTGCAACAACTAATGTCTGCTTTCCACCAAGCTTGCTGCAACTTCGGCCTTAAAATTAGTGTCAAGAAGACGGAGGTGATGTCTTTGGACTCACATGGTCACGAGACACTGGCCATACAGCTTGGGGAAGACGTGCTGAAGCAGGTAGATAAATTCCGATATCTGGGGAGTACTATTACATCAAAGTGTGACCTTGATGCTGAAATCAACAGTAGGATTAGTGCTGCAGCTGCAGCATTTGGGAAACTGTGTTCCAAGGTTTTCTGCTCGCACAATTTAATATTGGCCACAAAAATTTCAGTGTACATGGCGATCGTGCTGCCAAACCTTTTATACTCCTCTGAGACGTGGTCCGTGTACCGTCATCACATTCGTACCTTAGACCTGTTCCACCTCAAATGTTTACGTAAAATCATGAACATAAAATGGTCTGATCGAGTACGAAATACCGAAGTTCTGCGACGAGCCCAGGTCGGTGGAATTGAGGCATATCTGATGCGTCGGCAGCTTCGGTGGTGCGGTCACGTATCGCGTATGGCGGAAGAGAGAGTGGCGAAACGCATCTTTTATTCTGAGCTAGAAGTTGGTAAGCGGAAACATGGCGGACAACTTCTCAGATATAAAGACGTTCAGAAACGACACATGAAAAGATGCAACATCGAGCCCTCTCGGTGGGAAGGTTTGGCTGCACAGCGCCCTGAGTGGCGCAGGCTGGTGCAGGTCAAAGTACGCGATTTCGAGGAGCAACGTAAAGTTGACCTCGACGCCAAGCGCGACAACCTGAAAACCCGCCCGCCTGCTGCCATTCATTACCATTACATAGCCGGTGTGCTCACGTGCCCTCAATGTGCGCGGGGGTTCACCTCCAAGATCGGCTATGTCAGTCATTTTCGGGCGCACGAGCGCCGTACCAACTAAGGAGTCTAAGCAGTCGCCATGGCCGAAATCGGCCGGATGGATCATCATCATCAATGTTTTTAATGACTTTCCATAATTTCTTCTTGTCGTGACCCGCATTTTGAATTTGATTCCTTTCATACTGTCGCTTTATCTTTTTTAACAAACTATTACAAAAATTCCGATATCTGTAATAGGTGATTTTATTAATTTCACTGTCAGGGTTTTTATTTAGAGTTCTGTGAAGTTTATCACGATGCTTAATGCAACGTAAAAGTCCGGGAGTTATCCATGGTTTCATGATTTTATAACGGCGGGTTAGAAAAACAGTGCGTGTATTAGACTCAATAATTTTAGTTAAAGACGATACAAGGTATTCGGTTGATTTATTAACGTCATCCGATTTGTAGATACTAGACAAGTGTAGGTTGTTTAGGTCATGTGTCACTGACTCATATTGCAGCGTCGTACGTTTTACTTTTGCGTAAGACTTATCATAGCGCTGTTGCAAACACAACAATAAGGAATTATGGTCTGTCAAAGTAGATGTTAGTATAAAAGTTTTTAAAGGGATGTTTGTCTTATCTAAAATATGATCTAAGCAGTTACTATTTCTAGTAGGATGCAAATGAGTGGGTAGGTAAACTAAACAGGCTGTGTGAGTTAAATATTCTGGTGAATTACGATCTATATTTCCGGGTTTTATATCGATGTTTAAATCACCCATGACAAATACATTCTTAAATGATGATAATTGTTCTAAAACTACACTTAAAGATTGTAAAAAGTTGGAGATATTATGATAAGAGGGATAACGATAAATAGCTACGATAGCGGTGTCATTGTTTATTTTTGCAATTAGACAGTTTGCATCTACTAGGTCAGGTTCGTCTACAGTTACCTTGCTAATATTACTTTTAATATACAATGTTACGCCATCACTTTTTAGAACATTAGTTTTGTTAGTAGTGTATGAGACATATCCGGGTAAATGAGGAATACAAGTAGCAGTGGACAACCAGCACTCAGTCAGTACCATTATGTCAATTTCTACATTGATTTGACTAAGCAACGCTAACATACCGTCAAAGTTACAATTAATGCTACGTATATTTTGTATAAAAATATTATGACTATGCTTAATATTATTGATAAACGACGAACATGTATGAGGCTCACAAACCAATGAGTAATATTCATATGAAGAGTCTAATTCTCTAATAATATCGTGAGTTACATTACCCATCCTTGCGCTGCGTTAAACTGTATGTGCGGCGCTCTAGGCGCCCTCATAGTCAATTGAACTAATGTATCGTGCCTCGGCCATTTTTCTTGCTGGACACTGTTCATCTCCGGTTTTGTGGTGGCTGGGCTTGTTAAAGCGCTGGCACGTAGCACAGTTTGCGGGTTCTTGCTGTTTTGAGCATTCTTTTATTGAGTGTCCGACGCAACCGCAGTGTCCACACGTAGATTCGGTTTCACGGCAATATTTCGCCGAATGACCATATTGTTGGCACTTATAACACCTAGTCACAAATGTGTAATCTCTTACTGGGCAGGAGGTCCAATTGATGAAAACTCTTTCCTGGTCAATGATAATCTTTCGAAGGTCAGAAGTTAGCTCCAGTACAAAGTTACATAGTGCCGCGTCCTTTTTACCTGTTTTGTGACTCAGTTTTATAGAGTTCAGGAATTTTTCTCGTTCTAGGTGCTGATGCTTGTCCGAAATATATTTTGTTCATACAGACAATCAAGAAGTTCCTTCTCAGACGTAGTGGTGGGCACTCCTAACAATATAATTTTAGGCCTGCGTTTTGTAGTTTCTTCCACTTTTAACCCCGAGGTCTTAAGTTTTTCAGAGCGTTTTAACTTTTCGAGGTCATCTTTTCCTTCTGCGCTGATTATGACGCCTCCGCCTTTGGTCTTCCTCATCCCCCGGATATGCAGTTTGAGTTCTTCCGGCTTTATTATGGTCTGAATAAGCTTTTTCGTATCTTTGCTTGACTTATCCTTTTCAGCTGGATAAATAGCAATGGAACTGGTGCTTGGTGGTCGCATTACAGAACTGTTTCTAGTTCTGACCACGTCCGCGAATGATATGCTGGGCTGGACCCTTGGAGCAGAGCGTATGCTTTCCTTTATCTCTTCGAGCTGATTGTCCAGTTGGGTGGTAGACTGCTTCTGGTCAGTCATCGTTTTAATGGTGGTTTGGGCTTATATATATTTTTGTTTTAGCGACTGGTACTGAACAGCCAGCTGAGACACACCTCCCATCACATTTCGGCTGATGGAGCTAATTTTCAACTTTTGTTCAGTGTTTAGTTTTCCCTCACTTGATATAGTGCATATCTCATTCAAACACTGTTCAATAGAAGAGAGCCATTGCTGAATTTCCTGAGTTGAGACGGCTTCAATCTTCGTTGGTTCTTCAGCTATTTCAGTTGGTCATTTCTGAGGTAGTGGTGGTGGACTCCTGCTAGTCGTGGTACTTCGGTTAAAGGGACTATCCATTTTGTAGAAATATTCACAACACTAGACTCAACATCTGCATGACTAACATACGTTGACCCAGATTCACGCGGATGTTATATGACACAGATTTTTTATTTAGTATTATTTATGCAAATCAATTATTAATTGCAAAAGGCACGTCCATCTGCAAGCAATACACAAATGCCAAAATGCTGTTTTCGTTGACCAGGCTCTCGAAAACGTGTCTGAAATCCTCAGGGAGGAAGGTTTGAGATTTTGCAAAGTTCAGCGTAAAGGCAGGAAGTCAAAGTTTTCGGAAGAAACGCTCAGGCTTATGAAGAGACGGCGCGAAGACCCACCTGTCACTTCGTCCGACCAACGGGCCCTCAACAAGAAGATTGGCAAAATGGTGCGATATGACCTCCGATGCTCCAATACACGCTCGATTAAACGAGTAATTGAGCAGAATCGGGGGTCTAAAGTGTTTGTCCAGGCTCTTGGTAGAAGCCACCTGACGAAGTTGACTACGGCCAGCGGAGCAGTCAACTTCTATAGCCAGCTATACGCCTCGCATGCATCTCAACCTGATCCCGAAAAGGAGGAAACCAGAGCCACGTTGACCCGCCACTTTACCGAAGACTTGCCAGAAATCAGCCTAGGCGAAATTGAGTTGGCTCTTGGACAGCTTAAAAACGGAAAAGCCCCAGGTGAAGACGGTGTTATATCTGAGCTCCTGAAAGCAGGCGGTAAACCTGGGTTAAAGGAGCTCCAATACATCTTTAAAACCGTTCTCTTTGATGGGAAAACTCCGGAAGCGTGGAGTAGGAGTGTCGTCGTGTTATTCTTCAAAAAAGGAGACAAAACCCTTCTGAAGAACTACCGACTTATTTCGCTCCTGAGCCACATCTACAAGCTGTTTTCAAGAGTCATCACAAACCGCGTTGCGCGGAGACTCGACGAATTTCAGCCTTCGGAGCAGGCCGGGTTTTGAGGAGGATACGGCACCATAGACCATATTTTGACAGTGCGGCAGATTATACAGAAGGCCGAAGAGTATAATCGGCCCCTGTGCCTTGCATTTGTGGACTATGAGAAGGCATTTGACTCTATCGAGACCTGGGCTGTTCTTAAATCTCTGCAACGATGCCAAGTCGATTGGCGATATATCCAAGTATTGAGGTGTCTCTACAATGCCGCCACCATGGCCGTCCAAGTACAGAACCAGCAGACAAAACATATCCACTTACATCGAGGTGTGAGACAGGGGGATGTGATATCCCCAAAACTATTCACAAATGCCTTAGAGGATATGTTTAAAACGCTGGACTGGAAAGGACGTGGCATCAACATCAACGGCGAATACATCTCACACTTGCGATTTGCAGACGACATCGTCATCATGGCCGAAATGTTGCAGGAGCTACAACACATGCTGAACGGCCTAGCTGATTCTTTTAGACGCATCGGTCTGCGGATGAACCTGGACAAAACCAAGGTTATGTTCAACGAACGTGTCGTCCCGGAACCGATTGCAATACAAGGCAGTGCTCTCGAAGTTGTTAAAGAATACGTCTATCTCGGGCAAATTTTACAGATGGGTAGAAACAACTTCGAGAAAGAGGCCAACAGAAGGATACAGCTGGGCTGGGCTGCATGTGGGAAACCACGTTGGGTCTTTACGTCGCTAATTCCGCAATGTCTAATGTCTAAAGTCTTCAATCAGTGCGTCCTACCCGTCATGACATACGGAGCCGAAACGTGGACACTGACGGTAGGGCTGGTTCACAAGTTTAAAGTCGCTCAGCGGGCTATGGAAAGGGCTATGCTCGGTGTTTCTCTGAGGGATCGGATTCGAAACGAGGTGATCCGGCAGAGAACCAAGGTAATCGACATAGCCCACCGGATTAGCAAACTAAAGTGGCAGTGGGCCGGCCAAATCAGTCGCAGAACCGATGACCGTTGGGGTAGACGAGTTCTGGAGTGGAGACCGCGTATCGGCAAGCGTAGCGTAGGACGCCCTCAGACAAGGTGGAGCGACGGTCTTTGCAAGGTGGCTGGCAAGAGCTGGATGAGAGTGGCCGCGGATCGTGCTCAGTGGCGTGTTCTTGGAGAGGCCTATGTCCAGCAGTGGACGAGTATAGGCTGATGATGATGATGATGATGATGATGAAATCTTACCAAACATGAAGTTCCTCAAACGTAAGGACGGTGTTTAGAACCAGCAATGAATTTCAAAACGGCAAATCTGCAATATACCCTGTCCATAGAGAAAAAAGAAACTGTCAAAAGTCATGTACGTGTTGAGATTGACAAACGGAAAAAAAAGACTGAGGTAGGTAGTTTTAGAATTCGAGTTAAAAAAGTGTGGCAGTTCGATGCGCTGAATTTGTTTCCATCGTGTTAATAAGGAACAGCGCCAGCCGCCATAGAATGGCTAAAAATCAATCGCGGGTTTTCTACGCGCTGGTAATCGTGACGTCCACGATACGCGTCCGTGAAATAAAGAATTAGCGATCACCGCGTTGTGTCTAACCTGAAAAGGTCCGGTGAGCTTAGGTTCCATCTGATTACGGTGTGATAGTGGTGGTCCCCACGTAGGGTTGACCTTGATAGCAGGGTCCGTGGGAGATATTGTAGTGATTGGGTGATGACAGTCTGACCTTGCCACGTGAAGTTTGGAGTTGGCCTTGTGACGGCGTCAGGGGCGCACGCCCCTCCTTCTTCTCATCGTGGGATCAACGTACAGGATAGTACAGCAGCGCAGGTCAGACCCACAACCAATTAATTTAATACATATTACGGGGTGCATCGCCCTATGTTTGAAGCAGCCTCCAACTCGTTACACTCCCAGGGAGTAGCCTATGGGCCCGCTATGAGCCTGGGTGATGTTGGCGAATGAAGTGGAGGTTGGCCAGAACAGACGGTGTCTCCTATTACGCGACGAATGTGGGTTTTGGCAGCCTTAACACATGCTTCAAAGATCCCTCCCCAGTGCGGACAAGCTGGAGGACTATAAACTCCCAGATTATTCCACGTCGGGATAGGGTGGTGCCAATTTCTACTTGATTTCCCGATAAAAAACTGTGCAAGTCATTCAAATATTTGTTCGCACCTTTAAAATTTGTTCCACAATAAGAACATATTAATGACGGCAATCCCCTGCGGGAAACAAATCTACTAAGAGGGGCAATAAATGTGTCAGTATATAATTCACAAAACCACTTACAAGTAGACAGCCTTGGTTGACAGACATAAAAAACAAATACGATTTTTATTTCTACAAACTATTTATGTATACTTGCCGTAAAGCGATCTGTAGACAAATCTCCCACATGGGGCTGCATGGTAGTGGCTCTTAGCCGGTAACACGTTAGGCATCGAAAAAAAATAATACAGCGTATATTCCGTCTGGCTGACAAAATACATACAAAACTCACGCTACAAAACGGCTAACATTGTATTTCTGCCGGCGTGATAGACATGGGCGCGGAGCCGTCCAATACTACTCGAATCCTACTAGTGCGCGCTTTCAAAACTGCGTGATGTCGAAGGAAGTAGTGCTCCACCGAGCGCCAGTCTACGCGCGATACGACATGTGCCCCAACTCTTTATACTCCCGAATAAAGTCAATATACTTCGTCCGGGAGACCAAATCGTTGCTCATGCGGCCTTCCATTGACGCTAGCTTAGCTAGTCTTATCCGCTAACATTCGGGACTCGCCCAGAGGAGGACGACCGGTACGAAAGGTACGTCGAGTAAATAAGATATGCTATTATTGACACTTCCTAGCAACCTATATGCCATCACATTTATGATTAATAGGTCAATAACAGAGAGCTCTTTCCCTATCACCTGGAAGACTGCTGTCGTCAGGCCCTTGCCTAAGGTCAACCCACCGTCATCTCTTCAAGACCTCCGTCCCATAAGCATCCTGCCATGTTTGTCTAAGGTACTGGAACGGGTGGTCTGTGACCAACTTACTCATTATCTTGAAGAAAATGACATTCTACCATGCTTTCAGTCAGGCTTCCGCAAGAGTCACAGTACTGCATCTGCTCTAGCTGATGTAGTTGACAATATTCTCTCAGCTCAGGATCAGGGGGACGTCAGTATCCTCGTGATCCTTGACTTCTCGCGCGCTTTCGAAACCTTAAATACAACATTACTGTTATCCAAGCTTTCTTATTCTGGAGCAGACACAGCTACAGTGAAATGGTTTAAACGTTATCTTAGTCAACGTCAACAGTATGTTCAATTAGTGGATGCTCAGGGCACCAAATCCCATTCATCTTCCATCTCAGTGAACCGGGGAGTCCCGCAGGGTTCGATACTTGGCCCTATTCTTTATATTTTATATAGCGCTGACCTCATCCACAACATAAAACATAGTACCTTTACGCAGATGACTTACAGCTTTATATCTCTTTTAGTCCTGACAACCTCGATAATGCTGTAAAACTAATTAACAGTTATCTATCAAGAATAGCTGATTGGCGCGAGTGTAACTGTCTGGTTCTCAATCCAAAAAACTCAAAATTTATGGTGATAGGTACTAAAAATAAAATAAAGAAACTGGATAACATAAACATCAACGTAAAACTTAATGGCGAAGTTAATGATCGTGCGGATAAAAGTAGAAATCTGGGTTTAACTCTGGACAGTCATCTTAATTTTGAAAGCCATATCGCTGAGTGTGTTCGCAGCTGTTTTTATCGCCTTAAATTACTCTACGACCGTATCTTGATGAACAGCTTAGAATCATGCTTTGCGAATCGCTTATCCTTTCAAAACTCAACTACTGTGATACAGTGTATGGACCATGTCTTCTGGTTAGAACGGCTAAGCTGGTACAACGGGTGCAAAATGCCTGTGCACGTTACTGTTTCCATATACCGCCACGATCTCATGTGACTCCATTTCTCATTAACTCCAATTCAATAAAAATGGATGTTCGCAGAAAGCTCCATCTTGCTACTCTGTTGTTAGGCATAATTAAATCTAGGAAGCCAATATATTTATTCAATAAACTAACTTGGGCTAAAAGTGAGAGCCTGTAAACACATTTTTACGACTCCTAAACATCGTACTAGTGTGTTCCGTGGGTCGTTTAGGTTCGCAGCCACTCGGTGCTGGAACGATCTCCCGCCGCCGATGCGTGACCTGAGGACAATTGATACATTTAAGAAACGCCTTAAAAAGCATTTACTTATTTTGCAGCTCACATCAGATGTGTATAATTTGGGATTGCTATTTTTTCTACTTACAATCTAGGTCTTCACGTCGCGTGGGGGCGTTCGAGATCGTATCCTGGCACTGTTGCGTCTCACTTAGGCTGCTGTGAACGTGGTTTTGTCACTACTTTTGATATTTTGCGCTTTGAAGTGAACATTTGGGTTGTCAAGGAGTGGATATTGACTTTGCATTGCATGCATTCGTGGCAAGCGCATGGGACGGGTTTTTCTTTGCCGTCTTTGCTGACGTGTCGGTGGCATAATGTCAATGTCAAATATGACAGATGACATTTGGCTGCGTTCAGCGCGAAGTCCGTCTCACCAATTTCTATTTGTCTATGGGTTTTTCTTTTATAAACGGTAGGTACAATTTATTATGTTTATTATTATTTACTTTGTTGTTATTAAGTATAAATAGCTAGTGTTTTAGTATGTGCATCTTTAATATATATTTATAAGTATCAAGGTTTATTTATTTATCAGATATATAATGGATTCTTCGAGAGATAATAATTGTTGATGGTGAATGTTTGTGAATAATTTAGACTACTTCTTCGTATAGCTCCTTTATTTTATGAATTTTGAATAACATGAATTTAATATACAAATGACGTGTACGTGCTGTGACGCGTGCGAATTGTCAATGTCGTGCCGCCGCGCAGACCCCACCATCTCTCTCCCGTGCCATCTGTGACGTCACGCGCAAATATTGGTAGCCGGTGGTAGATGCGTAGACATGCCCCCCGCCTTGGAGTAGCAGCCTCCAACAGGTATGCAGAAGAAGCGAAGGCATCGAGGCGTGTTATTGCGTGTTAAGCGTCTTCGTTCAGTAGCGGACATAGCCTTTTGTAACTCCTCTTGATGATTCCGCCTCTCGTTTTGATCTCCGCCACTCGTGCCAGTCCGTCGTTTCCCGGAAAGGTGCGTGTTATTCTCCCGAGCCGCCATTGTAGGGGTGGCAGGTTCTCCTCTTTTATGAGCACCAAAGAGTTAGGTGTTATGGTATCTTGGTTAGTCTGCCACTTAGTCCTGGTCTGTAGCTCCCCGATGTACTCCTTGGTCCAGCGACGCCAGAAGGCTTGTCGCATTTGTTCGACGCGCTCATAGCGATTCAAATGTGATGTTGATGCAGCCGTAATATCTTTGTAGGCAGGTGCGACGAGCGGCCGGCCAATCAGGAAATGTACTGGGGTGAGCGGAAGTAGGTCATTGGGATCGGATGACATGGGATACATTGGTCTGGAGTTTAGTATTGCCTCAATTTGTGCCAATAACGTGAAGTATTCCTCATAAGTGAGGTTCGCGGTTCCTAGCCGACGGAGGTGGTGCTTGCACGACTTAACCCCAGCCTCCCATAGACCACGAAAATGAGGCGAATAGGGAGGAATAAAGGTAAACTTAATGTTCTCATTTGATGTAAAATTTAAAATATCGCTTTCATTATTAACTAAACTATTTGTAAACTCTTTTAATGCGCCTATAAAGTTTTTTCCGTTGTCGGAAAATATTTGAGCGGGTTTTCCGCGACGAGAGAAAAACCTTCTCAAAGCCAGTAAATACGCCTCAGAGCTAAGACTTGTAACTAACTCTAAATGAACTGCACGTGTTGTGAAGCATATAAATAAACAAATATAACACTTGTCCAATCTTGCCCCTCTTCCCTTTCGGTTCAATACGAACACAGGTCCTGCGTAGTCGACCCCGCATCGCTGGAAAGGATACCTTGGCTCTAATCGCTCGAGCGGTAAGTTACCCATTTTTACAGATAAAGCCTTTCCTCTCTGACGTGTACACGAAATGCACTTAAGTACTGTTTGCTTCGCCAGGTCGCGACCTTTGAGTGGCCACCAGTTGTCTCTGATTGTGGCAAGTAGAAGTTGAGGTCCAGCATGAAGCAAACGATTATGTTCGAAACGAAATAAGAGTCGAGTAAAAATATGTTTTGAGCATAACAATATAGGGTGCCTTTTATCGTAAGAGAAAGTTTTAGAATTCTGTAATCTTCCTCCCACCCTAATAAGGCCGTCATTGTCTAAAAATACATCTAGACTGGATATGCTTCTAGATTTTATAGGCAGATTATTTAATAAAGCTTTGTATATATCTGGAAACGAATATTGTTGCGCAATTTTAGCTAACACTAATGTAGATTTATTTATTTCCTCAGACAAGAGCGGACCGTTGCTACGCTGTGTCTTATCTTTAATGCGTGAATTGTAAATAAATCGTAACACATAGCCTACCGCCCGTCTCATACGATTCCAATTCGAAAAACGTTCAAAACCAAAGATTAAGTTAATTTGATCTATCTTAGCTGCTAATGAAATTGTATGTGATTTAAGTTCCGGTAAACTACCAATATTAAAATTTTCATTATTATTTTGAATAAAATTATTTTTTATTTCTTGTAAAAATGCTGGCCCGTGCCACCACATCTCGGATTGTTGAAGCGCGTCGAAAGTCAACCCACGGGATAACAGGTCGGCTGGGTTGTCCTTGCCCGCGACGTGCAGCCACGGCAACTCACCGGTCAATTCGTTAATTTGTACCACTCTGTTTTGAACAAACGGTTTTAGTAGTTTTGGCGACATTTTAATCCAACTTATTGCTATCATTGAGTCTGACCATAGGTACACTTTATTAAAGCTTATTCTCCATGACCCGATAATTTTTTGATATAATTTAGCACCAACTAATGCACCGCAAAGTTCAAGCCGCGCTATAGTAACGGGTTTGACTGGTGCGACTTTGCTTTTCGCACAAAGTCATTTGACTAACACCGGTGAGTCATCGCCGTAAGTACTAACGTATGCGCAAGCTCCGTACGCGTCTTGCGATGCATCCGTAAATATATGTAGATCCGTATAATTAGTATTAGGACCCCTAACGTGACGAGGTATTTGAATATTTTTTAAGTAGTGAAATGTGTAAATAAAGTTTTGCCAAAACATTAAAATGTCTTTAGGTACAGGGTCGTCCCAGCCTAACTTACACAGCCACAGTCTTTGTAACATAATTTTAGCTAAGATTATTGCCGGCGCTAACAGACCCAGAGGATCAAAGACTTGTGAAATAGTTGATAACATTAGGTACGCGTTTAGTGACATCGGTAACATTTGTGTCAATCCTAGTAGTGAAGTGTAACACATCATTCGAATACGACCACCCTAACCCAAGCGTTTTGGTTAGACAATCCTCGCCCAATGACAATTCTTTTGTGTTATCACTTGTAGAAGGTTCTAGGTTAAATAACCATTTACATAATGGAAAACATGCTGACTTTAAAACATCTGCAACCTTAGTGCAAATATTTAATAACGAATTCCTATCATCACAGCCCGTCACCAAATCGTCAACGAAAAAATCTTCATCTATTACGCGTTTAACTACGTCATCGTCGCATTCCAATGCCAGCTGTTTGATGCATCGAATGCTTAGATAAGGCGCGGACGCCGTACCGTATGTTACGGTGTTAAGTTGGTATACACCGAGCTCGTCCGTTTTATTTTCACGCCACAAAATTAATTGAAGATTTTTTTGATCAATATGAATACTAATTTGTCTGAAAAATTGTTTAATATCAGCACATGCAACATATTTATATTGCCGAAATCGCAGCAATATAGAAAAAATATCATTTTGTAAACAAGGACCGACTAACTGGATGTCGTTAAGCGATTTACCCGATGTCGTCTTTGCACTAGCATCGAATACAACCCGCAATTTGGTGGTGGTACTGTGTTCTCTTAAAACCCCATGATGAGGTAAAAAATAATTAGGGAATGAGTATTCATTAACGCGACTCATGTGACCTAAATTTAAATATTCATTCATAAAATCACAATATAACTCTCGATATTTAGTTGAACTGCGATCTAACTTACGTTCAAGCGCGAGAAATCGGTTCCGTGCGAGCTCATAAGAATCACCAAGTGTGTCACTGGACTCCGCCATTGGAATGCGCACGCAAAATCGACCATTATTGTCGCGGAACGTGGTTCGTTTGAATAAATTATAGCATATCAATTCATCTTTTGTGAGATTATGCTGTGGAGTGATTTCTTCCAACTCCCAAAATTTTCTAAGCTGGGTGTCTAATGCTAGTGAATAATTACACTGGACCCTATTGATGCGCGTATTTTTATTACTTAATAATGGACCAGATATTACCCATCCCAATTTTGTGTTTTGTAAATACAGGCCACTACTTAAGCGAATTAGCCCGTCGTTTAATAGTTCCCAGAACTTATCTGCGCCTATTAATAACTCAATCCCAGATTGTGATTGAAAATAAGGATCCGCTAACTGTATATTGTCGGGGATACCTATTTGCGATTTCGTATTTAAAGCGGGTAAAGGAGCAGTGATTTGAGGCAAAACTATACATTTAATGCGCGTATTGTAATCTGTATTTTTTGATCTCATCTTAATATCACATGCCTGTGTCGAATGAGTCACCGAGTTACCTACTCCAGTGACTTGAACAGTGGACTGTATTAGGGGAATTTTTAATTTATTACATAATGACTGCGCGATAAAGCAGTGCTGGCTACCGTTATCTAATAAAGCGCGAGCCGTGTGGTAGGTATTGTTTACATCTGCGATTTTGACTAAAGCCGTGGATAGCAATACATTCTCTAATAATGAATGAGATATATTATTATCCTGCGTATTTGTCGTGTAAGCTGCTGAATGTAACGTTGTTGTATTTTTTGTATTATTTGACAAGTCTGGCAAAATCTGTACAACAGTTGACGATGTCGATGCGCTAGCTTCATTACGCTGGTCAGTATGGATTAAACTGTTGTGTTTCTGATTACACAATTTACACGGACCGAACCAACACTCTGATACGGCGTGACCATTGCGCAAACAGTTATGGCAAAGCTTTTTTTCATTAACAAAATTCAATTTATCTTTAAGTGACAGATTTAAAAAAGAATTGCATGCATACAGAGGGTGATTAGCGTTGCACATATTGCAGTTACGTGAACGTTTAGAATTAAGCGTATTTGCAGTGTTCGATTGTTTATTTTGTGTTGAAATAAAACTATGCGACTTATTCTGATAATTCGACCGGTTTTTTTGCGCGTTGTTATCAGCTGTACTGCTTTTACTTTGCGACATGTTAATAGTTTCCAAGACATCAGCTCTATTTTTAAGAAAGTTTATTAATTCGCTTAATTTTAATCGTATGCCGGACTGATTTTGATTAATGGTACTTTTATAATTTTCCCATTCCCGTTCAGTACACGAATCTAGTTTAGAGGTTATTAAATAAATAATTAACGTGTCCCAAGACTCGGTCGGCTCGCCTAGGGTCGCCTAGGGTCGGCTCGCTAAGGGCGCGTATATTTTTCAAAATGTTATCAATTAGCTTACGTATAAGTACTGGTGATTCTTTAGTTATTGACGCCATATTGAATAATGCCTTTACGTGGTTTTGTACAAGCCAACGGTTATTATTGTAGCGGTTTTCCAATAAATCCCAGGCTATGGTATAATTTTCCGATGAAAATTCCAATGACTTTATAACTAATAATGCATTACCCGTGAGAGAGGAACGCAGATAATGAAATTTTTGAACATTGTCGATTTCTTTCGAATTATGGATAAGAGACAGGTAGGTATCGCGGTATTCCAACCAATGGTCGTACGAACCGTCAAAAGAAGGTAGCAAAATTGTCGGTAATTTAATTGCACAAGAACCTTTAAAATAATTATTTTGTTTTTCAGCTTTATTAGCGTTAATTATACACTTAGACTTAGCTACATAGGCATAAAATTGATTCTCAAAGGCCTCTCTTTCGCTTAACTCTTTTTCAATTTGAATGTCGGGTACGTTAGCGTCTATTTCATCTTGAATTTCGGAAAAACTGGAAAGCAACGATTCTGCCTTATCTAGCCGCGTTTGCAATTCTGTACGAATAGCCTCAGTTATTTCTAAATGTTGCAAAGAATCTACAAATTTCGAAAATAATGTTAGTTTGCCGCGAATGATGCCTCTTTTTTTGTTATAATCTTTTAAAGTATCATCTGCACTCTCAAAATGAGTAAGTGAATGCCTCTTTTTCGTCATTTTGGCGTTTTCAGAAGACTAAGGGATAAGTAGGTACAATACAAAAACTTTCGCCGAACACTGTGCCCGGGCGCTGTGTCCTTGCAATGTCGTTTCAATGTCACTCACAACGGTTAATTACAACGAACGCACAATATTGGCACAAATTAAAACACAAAACACTGGAAAGTTAATGAAAGGAAGGATGATTGACCTGACCTTTTTATGGTGATCTCGATCACGATGATGCCTTATCTGCTGGTCTCGCGTGTCCGATTTATGCAGTAGTTCACGACGATTCCTGATGCATCCGGCGCTGAAGGTCCACAATTATGTTGATGGTGAATGTTTGTGAATAATTTAGACTACTTCTTCGTATAGCTCCTTTATTTTATGAATTTTGAATAACATGAATTTAATATACAAATGACGTGTACGTGCTGTGACGCGTGCGAATTGTCAATGTCGTGCCGCCGCGCAGACCCCACCATCTCTCTCCCGTGCCATCTGTGACGTCACGCGCAAATATTGGTAGCCGGTGGTAGATGCGTAGACAATAATCATAATTTGGACATAATATTTTCTTATTTATTTATTGATTGAGAACGTCACCTCGTACAGGCCCTGCCAGAATACTTGCGCCGTTGCGATGTGGTTTGTCACACCGTAGTTTTTTTTTTTTTTGGAATTTTCTGTTTTTGTATTTTTATTTTGTATTTTTATTTTTTTGTGACAGCCATTAAATGTTTTCTTTCTTTCTTTCTTTCTTAAATAGTCGCCCATAGCGGAGTCGACCAGTATTATTCTGGTAACAATTCGCACTCCTTTTGCTCTGGGTCAATTCGCGTCGTGGAGGGAGGTTCCTCCTCTTCTCAAAACTTCTGAACAACGTCAGAGACGGTAGCCCCTACAACGAGAACGATATCTTCAATATTCAGGGGTGAGACTCGGTTCACTGGACCCATAAACCACATACCCAAAAACCGTGTCGACGGCAACCAGACCGCCCGGCTGAAGGCCACGTTTATCGTTCAACAACAATCGCCCTAGAACGTCTGCTCCCAACAGAACGTCAACCGATCCCGGGGTGTTGAACTTGGTGTCAGCTAACACAAAATTGGACGTCAATGCCAAAATAGTTGGTTCTAATTCTATGAACGGTTGCGTACCAACTACTGTGTCCGAAACAATTGCCGAGGTTGTTGTTATACTCGGGTTGGACGATAAAACGGGGGTGAAAGTAAACGTTACATCCCCTAGCAGTCTAGCAACTTTTACATCACAAATATCCCGAACACCTTCCTGGTGAGGCCTAATTGGGAGGCTCAACTTGCCAACCAACCATGATGAAAGCACACATCCCTGAGCACCGGAATCCAAAAGAGCTCGGACTTTCATCAGGTTACCCTTCAGTCCCCTAACCATCACAGTGGCCGTAGAGAGTAGAACGGTCTCTGGAGGGGCTGCGGTTGGCGATTGGGTCGACGTTAATTGCTAATAAGCAGGGAAGCGAACCGCTTCTCCTGAAGGAAGGGGTCGCTGATACTTAACAAGGTGTCCCATTCTGGCGAATAGCGTCGACGACACTCCAAACGCGGACGTTCCACCACCGGTGACGCGGACCTAACACGGGGATTTTTGATAGTGGCACCGTAACTATCAACCGGCTTCAATTTGTCCCGCAGTAGAGTGGTCCTATGGCCCCTGCCTGTACGGGGTGCATGCCGTCCCTGGGAACGTCCATATTTTAGTGAACTACCTCTAGGCTGAGTGTGGTATCTATTACGGCCAGAGCCACCACCCGTACGGGGTGTCTCCGGAGCTCGTGAGCGCGCGCAATCACTCTGACCCTTATCACTCCCATGGGTCGGCTCTTACCTACGTTGCTCCGGTTCATACACAACGAGGGATGGTGATTGCCTTTACAATATCCACACGGATGTGGTTGTGTACATTCTTGCTGTAGGTGCGGACCCAAACAAAAGTAACACCATCCTCTTTGACGAGCTATGGCCCTACGACCCTGTTGGCGTTGCTCCAAGAATTTCCTACAAGGGGGCGTCTGATGCCCTAGGTCGCTGCAATATTCACAGCACGCGGTGTTATGGATCGCGGAATATCGCTTGAACGGTATAGGTTGCTCCTGTCCTCCCGACCTGAAGGGTCTCCCACCCGAAGGTGTATGGGGATCACGAACCCTTACCCAAGATGGGCTAAGAACATCGGAGTTGTCCGCTTATCGACACTCATCCTCCATAAACTTCAGGAGGTCCTTGAAGGGCAGCACATATGTGGAGCTATCCCCACCATATTGTTGCTCAGGTGCGCTACTTTCAAGTTGGCAACTTCACAAGCACGATGTGTAACAGCAAAAAATAGCACTCTTCAACCGGCAGGTTCAAACTGCAAAGAGCCTTAACGGCGATCAGGAGCGGGTTTAAAATTTCAACTCCCAAGCGCATAATATTTGTGACTCGGGGGAGGGCCAAAATTATCGCGACGTGAGCGTCAGCGAGCCTCCTCATATGTTGGTATCGCCGAGTCACGATATCCATGGCTACCTATGCTATGCTATATAGCATATACCATAGCTATAGCATAGCATATGCTATATATATGCTATGCTATAGCTATGGTAGTTCTCATCCGTGGGGCCCAGATGTTGCACCTGTTCGCAAGCCTCCCCTTCCAAAACGATGAGAAGATAGGCGAGCTTTCGTTTCGCTGTCAAATCCTCCCCTGAATCGACGAGGCTATTAAATAAATTAGAAAAGCCCTCCCATTCGTCAAGCCTCCCAGAAAAACGACGGAGGTCAAGGGGAGGAAGGCGTGACCACAACGCGGGCACAGACTTGCTCAAAGATTTGGGGTATTCAGGTTCCACATTCCTGCCCTGGTGGAGAGGGCGGGCGACCTCGGCAATACGATCTACCAGTTCGTAACATTGGTCAACATCATTTTCCACCTCCTTAAGAATGTCTTTCTTGATCACGGTCCACACTTCTCCAAGAACAAGGCGTACTGCTCGTCTACCACTGCCGTGTCAATCCGCAAACTCTCAACTCAGCAAAGCTGCTGCCGTAGACAACCAACGTAATTCGGCCTTAATCTTAGCCTTCCAGGAGAGTGCCGACATGATGACAAAATATGTATATAAATGCGTCTAGGTCTATACCTATATACCGCGCTGGCGCCAAGCCGCGGTATGCCAGCCAGTCTAGTGTCGATGTGCCGGCGCACCGCACGTCGCGCGTGACTGGCGCGTAGACAATTAACAAATTCGTCAAAAAACGTATGCACTATTTAAGTAAACTAAATTACTAATTAGACACTGGAACTTCTAAACTACACGACCTAAGCTTTAGGCAGATCCAAACGTGCGATCCAGTGACCAAAATGAATGCTTTATAATTATAACAAATTGTACGGAACCGCACATTATATTTATTAATTAGGTCAATTAGCGTATTGCATAGCCATTCTGGGCCTTCCCACCACAAAGATTTACTTAATAAGCTATTAGCATCAATTCCCCTAGTAGCGCAGTCCGCGGCATTTTCTTCCGAACTCACGTGATGCCAACACGACGCCGGGATGATATCTAAAACTTTCTTAACGCGGTTTGCCACAAACGACTTCCATCTATTCACATCTCCATGAAGCCATCCTAACATCGAATCCGTCCATGCAAATATTTGGGCGTTATCTTTGTGTACTGAATTAATAACCTTATCTATTAATGAACTTAGCAATAATGCTCCGCATAACTCTAGACGCGGTAGCGATATTTTCTTAGCGAGCGGCGCTAATTTCGTTTTAGCGGCGATAAGCTTCGGCGTGCGTTCGCCCTTATCATTTACGGTTACGATATAGACAACACAAGGGTATGCCTTGTCCGAGGCATCGCAGAATGCGTGTATTTGAAATAGATTAACGGTGTTTCCATAATACCTGGGGATACTAAATTGATCAATGCTATTAAGATCTAGTTTTAACTTCTGCCACTCATCCTGTAATGATGTTGATATTTGATCATGCCATTGGATGCTTGATGACCAGGCCTTTTGGAACAATAGCTTTGCTCTAATAGTGAGCGGTGACAGCCAGCCCAACGGATCAAATATTTTTGAAATATTTGATAAAAGGTTACGCTTAGTGATAATTAGCGTTTCCACCTGACCTAATGGATTTTTAAACGTAAACCGGTAGACTGAAGGGCTCCACTTCAAGCCGAGTGTTTTTCTAGTTTCCGTGCTACGGAATTCATATGGACTGTTTAACTGATCCGCCGATAAGTCTTGGACAAGCTGTGGTTCATTGCTCGACCACTTTCGGAGATTCATACCCGCGTCACTTAACATGCTTATGAGCTGTTGCTGTAATTCCTTTGCTTCGGGTAAGCTACTAGCCCCACTTAATAAATCATCCATGAAAAAGGCTGATTCAGCAATTTTAGAAGCCAATGGGTATTTTTCAGCGCTATCCCTTGCTATCTGTTTTAAAGTACGCATAGCAAGAAATGGAGCGGCCTTGGTGCCGTATGTCACGGTGGTTAAATGAAATACGTGCAGCTCATCCTCTGGGGCTTCGCGCCAGATTATGGCCTGCAGGTTTTGATCACTTTCCCTAATTGCTATAGTCCTAAACATTTTCTCCACGTCAGCAGTAATTACGTACTTGTGATTTCTCCATTTAAGAATGAGGGAAAGCAAGTCCTGCTGTAAGTTAGGCCCGCAGTACATTAGATCGTTTAAGCTGTGGCCTGTAGTTGATTTAGATGATGCGTTAAAGACTACTCGCAACTTAGTGGTGGAGGACTCCGAGTTTGTCACCCCATGATGTGGTACATAAAAAGCTGAAAGTTCATTTTTATCAACTTTGCGCATATGACCCAATTGATAATATTCCCGGAAAAAATGTCTGTAATCCTGTGCGAATTGATAATGTTTAGACATTTTTGATTCTAATTGCTTAAACTGTGATATGGCCGTTCCATTTGAAAACGTGCGAGATCTATACAAACTGCTTAAGGTATCTGCGAGTTTATATGATAATTATTTTATAATAGAAATTAAGATACCCCTAGTAACAACTGATATGTTTGAATTAAACAAAATTATACCATTAGCATTTAAGAAGGGTGAAAGTTGTAATTTTCTGAGTTCCACTTTCCTTACATAGCATACAATTTGAGAAAAGATACATCAATATTACTCTCTGATAAAGACTTGAGTTCGTGTTTCCATACGCCTACTAGTTTATTATGCGCATTAGATAAGCCTATTTATAACTTTAAAATAAAACAATCTATATGTGACATAAAGGTCGTAGACAAAGACGATGTTTATGTTTGTCGTAATTCAGTAGTATCAAGTGGCGGGGACCGGTGGTTCAAATTGCACGGCCAGAACGCTTGGTTATTCTCGTGTTGTGAGGAATGCAAACTTCGCATTTTTTGTACATCCGACATGACAATGACCTCATTAGTTGGAAACGGGATTATTACAGTGGTTCAAGGTTGTACTATAGAGTCACCATTTTACAGTATCTCCGCACATAATAATTTTATGCATAGTACGAAACTTCAGAGTGATTTTGAAGCCCCGAGGTTAGCGGTACTCAACAAAATTATCAACTCGTCATTAACACTTAATTTCACGGAAATCGAAGACCATGAGTCGGCATGGCGAGAGATGCGACAGCAGATCAACAATATCAAGGAACAATCTGATCAGAAACTATCAATTCATGACATTCATCATTATAGCCTGCTTTATATCATCATAAGCATACTGCTCACGGCCAGCATCGTTATACTATGTTGGAAGTTGAAAAATAGATGTGGGAAGGTCGACGAACGAGAACCGCCTAGTAATCCAGCAAGGGGAACGCCAGCTGACACTCCGGCGGGACCGGCCGGGGCCGAGTCCGCACCAGCAGCAGACGCGACGTCGTCGCCTGTATTTTACAGCACAATCAGTGAGAAAGTGAATATGGGCAATCTGTGTAGTGTACCGAGTGAGCTTAAAAGATCCGTGATAAGCGTTGATAAGGCATCTTCGCCTTTCGTTGTGCCTCGATTTACGAACCCTATCGTGCATAATGATAACGAGTAATCATAACAAGGGACTGGGACCTCTTAGAATAAGCAGTAAAATATAGTTATTAAGTTTTACATTTTAACTTACTTTTTTATCATTTTACGAGTATGTACAACTAAATTTCTTTTTACAACATACATTCCATTTACATCTGTTATAAATTTATTTTACACTTATTAAATTTTGCATTATTTGTTCTTATGCTTATACTTAGCTCAAATTTTAATGGAGTGTTTTTCTTATTCCCTTTGTTTAGAGGGCAGGATGTACGGAACCGCACATTATATTTATTAATTAGGTCAATTAGCGTATTGCTTACGCCGCGCCGCGAATGTATCGCGTTCATTCATGTAAAATTAGTGTGCAATAAATTCAGTGCAATTACAGCATTCGACTTGGGCAGTTTAATTTATCATCCCCAAACCTTATCAGTAGCAATCATTATCAATTTATCTTGTATGAACTATACACAAATGATTCGACGATAAATTGTAACAAATGACACGTAAGCCCTCTCTTGCTATACAAAGCGTGTCTTCCCCAAATTATAAAAGCAGAGTTATGTATATATCGAACTATCGCTCTTTAGCTACCAAATGTGTTATACAGGGTATGAAAAGAAGCTAAACATAGTGTACATCAAACTAAGAAACATTCAGTAAAAATAATTACTGGGAAACTACTTTCATTTTTGGGTATAAAAAACGGGTGTTTTCTAAGACACGCAATGAAACGCGTGCAACAAAGTGTGCATGTGTGTGTTACGGGACGAGAGAGAAGTCAATAGGCGTATGAGTGGGATAAAAAAGCGTTAAAGTTAATCATTCTATCATTCTATTTAGTGTAGTTATTATTTTATAAATTATTTGTGTGCTAGTTAGTTTAGGTAAGTAATTTACAGTTTAAGGTTAGTAGAGCAAATATTATGTTATTGTCGTATTAATAACTAGAGCTGTTGATGGGCAAAATCGATTTCATCATGATGTGCACCGATATCGCTGCACTAAGGCGCCATTATAATCTATTGAATTGATGTATCTTTTTTTAAGAAATTATTTTAGTAGGACAATCGGCATCGCCAGTTTTGTGGTTGTGCGGTTTTTTGAAGTGCTGGCTCGGCCTTCTTCGCGCAATCCTTTAGCGCGTGACCTACTTCGCCGCAATGCCCGCAGGTGGAGGCCTCCTCTCGGCATGTCTTGGCTGCATGACCGTACTGCTTACACTTGAAACATCTCTTAACCAAAGTGAAGTCTCTTACCGGGCACGACGACCAATTTAAAAAAAACTCTATCCGTCGCAATAAGGGCTTTGCGAATATGTGCAGGGACTTCGATTATGTAATTGCAGGTCTCGGCATCCTTCTTTCCCGACTTATGGCTTAACTTAATAGAGGTCAAAAATGTTTCGAGTGTCATATCATGATGCTTGTCAGCCAAGTTTTGATGGTAAGATGCAGTTTAAAACTTCACTTTCCTGCATACACGTGAGCACTCCGATCACAACAATTTTAGACTTGCGTTTAAGAGGCTCATCCACCGTAAGGCCAGAGTTTCTCAGTTGCGCCGATTGTCTCAGCTTCTCAATGTCGTCCTTGGTATCGGTGCTGATGATAACACCACCGTTCTTTGTCTTGCGCAAACCTCTCACGTGCAGTTTCATTAGTTCAGGTCTGATAATTTTTTGCACTAACGTTTTCGTCTCCTCGCTCGACCTCATTTTATCGGTAGGATAAATTGCTAACGACTTAATGTTACTGGGCGGGATAAAATTGTTGGCACTTTTCTTAACCATATCAGCAAAGGAAACAGTTCCCGTGAGAGGTTTTGAGGACTCTGTTTTGAAATCTTGAAATCGCTGCGAAAGGTCACGGTTTTCTTTGAGGGCTACAATAGAGGTATGGGCTTGAATGGCTTTTTGTTTAAGGGACTGGTACAGCACGGCCATATAAGATGTTCCATTGTTCACTTTTCGACGCAGATTGTGAATCCTTAATTTCTGGTCCGAATTTAATTTCCCTTCTGTAGAGATAGCGCATACCTCATTTAGGCACTGTTCGATGGACAACATCCAGTTTTGGAGCTCAGGGGTCGACACTAGTTCGGGAGGATCCTCTTCCCGCTGGATCGGCGCGAGTGCGGGCGAGGGCGGCGGGCTGCGGTGCGTGAGCGCGCTCCGGTTGAAGGAACTGCCATCCATTTTTCTTTTTAATTAAATTAAATGAACATTATAAGTTCAAAAAATGATTCACTTAGCACGAATATTGAATGACATAGAAAATTTGCTTCCGACTAAAGTAGAGCTAGGTCACGTTTTGCAATTTATTACATTAATTATTTAACACGTCCGATCACATCAGTGATCAAAATGGTCAATGATATGACTGTGGGGGTGCGCCGTCATGCTGGAACCAAGTAACTTGCTGCTGTGCCAGTGGCATATCGTCGAGAGTATTCGCTAAATAATTGTTTATCAATTCTAGATACGCAGAACCGTCCATTCTAGGTGGTAAGAAGACGGGTCCCAGAATCTGGTTTCAGACTATACCTGCCTAAACATTGTGTTTCCAGCGTGTCTGAAATCCAGTCTCTTGCATCTGGTGTGGGTTTGGCGAGCACCAATAATGGGCGTTTCGGCGGTTCCACATTCCGTTATTGGTGAACGTGCACGCGTCGGTAAAAATAATTTTTAACTGTAAGTAGCTTGTCCGTTCGCGTCTAATTATTTATTTGTTTTCCGTGTTTGCTGTACTTGTAACGTTTACGTGTGCAAATAAACTTTTGTTTTTGTGAAATAAATTTAGGGAAAGGGAAAGTTAAAACTTTCCCTTTTGTGCAACCCACATACCTACCGAGCCATCGAGCTCCCAGTTCTTCTGAAACTTAATTTAGGACCCTAACTTTTAACATGCAGAAGACCTGCTAGCAACTAACGTAACTATTGAGTTTGCGTTAGTAGGAGTAGATAAGTAGTAGTAAGTAGGAGGAGGGACGTCTAAAATAAAAAACCGATCGATACAAATGAAGTGATAAATAAATTTGTACAGTTACTGAGATGTAGGTACTTATTTAACTAAATTATGGTGAGGTGATTGACCGCGGCGAGTCGTGCTGAGTCGTGCATAGTCGCGTGCTGCTGGTACAGCTGATTTGAGCTGAATATAATACGTACGCGTGCATTTGTGTGCGGCAGTGGCTGCGCTGCCTGTGCTCGATATTCATTGCGTTTTGAAATTTCATAAGCCTATTTAACTAAGAAATTTAAATAATTTGGGTAATGTTTCTTTAGAAGAAAGTTTAGTAATCACGTTTTACATTTATTTTTGTCAAAACCAAAGTCACAATATTTTTTTTATTTATTTATTTATGTATTATATATGTATATATTTATGTATTATTATTATTATTAATATTGTGATTTTGACACTTAATATCTCCGTAATTAGAAGGTTCCCCGGTATGGCCTAGTACAGAAAAAACTTCGTAATAATGGACAGATTACGTGGCACTCAGCTTCGTTAAGCTTCTTTTCATACCTTGTATATAACGAACCAAGAATCTAACCACGCTCTGCTACCAACGGATGTTAGTTCCACAGCCGGCCATAGGCAGGGCAGAAACCTCTTGCCCTGATCCAACCACTACACCGGGGTGGTACTTATGAGGGTAAAAAGAATGATCTGAATTTGAGTGGTTTTCAGTATGTTTCTGACTATTACTACAGCTATCTTTAGATAATCGCTCCAACTTCCTACACTGTGTTATGTATTTATCGTGCGCTAACCTAGAAGCCAACTCCCGAGCCATGTTATCTAAAATATCAAACTCCACATTATGTAAATTAAAACTCAACTCTGAGTACAATACCTTAAGGTGGAGCTTGATATTATCCCGTACCGAAAACCAATGTCTACATTCCTCGTTCAACCATATCTGTTTTGCCTTCACCAACGTTATACTACTAGATCGGCTGTGTGTGTTGGTACGAATGTTAATACAATTTGGAATTAGATTTGACTGTTTAGGCCCTGTGGCGGCCTGCGTCGCCACATAATTTATAATCCTCACGTATTGGTTTAAGAGTTTGTAAGCGCATTCCTAAACGCGTGTAGATCCGATAAAGATATGACACGGCATCCTCCCTCCAACATCTACGTAGTTATTATTGTATAAATAGTCTTGTAAGGTTTAGATAATAAGTTAGTCACAATGTAGTCACTGTAAATATGCAACATCACATAAAGAGACGCAGTCGTTATTTACCATCGCCATGGAACCCTCCATCATTACAACCTCGCATACATTAGCAGCCGGAACACTGGTGACCCCTCTCAAGCAACAAGCAACCTTCCAACGGAGTACCACGAAAAGAACACGTGAGTCATTTGCAATATCTACACATCAACCATGGCAGTAACATTCTGTTCAGCGACGGACGCAACAAGATTTTCATTCTTATGGCTCCCACAACGTAGGCTTCCTTTCCGGCACATCGTATCAAGAACATTTCATCGACCAAGGCAAAAAAAATAAGGTACCAAGAAAAACAATATGAGAGAGAATATGCTAACGATTTCATAACTGTACACATTATGTTATAAACTTATAAATTGTGCAGCGGCGCAGCGAACGCGCAAGGCTTTCCGACGAAGCACTTTTCGCCGTTTGCGCAAGTTCAAGATCACGGCATTAATGACTATACTGCTATATGGAATGAATTTTGTACAGAGTTGTGGATTTTTCCATAGAAATAAATAAATAGAATCTGAAGGAAAATAGCATAAATGTATGCAACGAGTATTCACCCGTTTAACCGCCTCACTTTTACCGACTGACAAAGTGGTTTGAGGTATGTTATTTATACTCACGGCAAGAGATATTTAGAAGCATTATTTTACCAGTGGATTGTTTTATTATTATATTTTATATGACAATTACGGATAAAGAGTAATTTACTTAAATGCTATGAGCTACCTCCAGTGCGAATTGATTTCTCCGGTTATCTGACAAAGAGCCAAGGAATACGCCAGTTGAGGATAAATATGAAGCTATAATGAAGTTCTACTCAAAATAAAGATATTCAACAAGTTCAAAATATTTTGATTGTGCAATAAGATGTCGCAGTAGAATAAATAAGCACAAAAGATTACCATGTTAGGGTAACTAATGTAACAATAAGATTTTAGTCAATTTTAATTTATTTTTTTTGGAAAGGTACGTATTTCCTTATATATTGAATGCAACATGTCTTAACTCTATGTAATGTTTAATCTTAGTCAATTCTAATTTAATTTTTGTTGGTATTATTTGTGTTTATTAAGTCTAATAGGTAGTTTAATTTATTATTAACGTGTCTATTGTGAGAATATGCGTAATTTAAAGATGTACTTAGTTACGTCATTTAAAATTTAATTTGTGTGTTTAATAATATAGTCTTGGTACAACGTGATAAAAATTATATTAGTAACAATATTATGATGTTGAGAGAAATTTTATACATACATTTTTATAGAGAAACCTAATTCTTATAAAATTATTCGTGTAATCGGTTTTTAAAAGGTACACGTATAATAAGTATTTTGTTCAAATATCGGAAACAGCTCTCATTAGCAGCATTCAGCAAGCCGGCCTGCCTCAAGGTTCCATCGCAGCAACGTATCGCTTCCTGGATCCTCGGCATCACTCGACGGTCAAAAAAGTACCGTCGCACTCCACACGTCTCGACTCAGCCCAGACATGGTAGCACACGCTCGTCTCGAGTCACTGTACTTACACTGGAGAACGCTCGTATTGTCAACGAAGACTTGAGCACGCTCATCACGACTTAACGTGGTTTAGAGCACCAGTGATGGATTTTTTTTCGTTTTTTTTTCTAGAAGGGGAGTACTGTGGCCTGCGTCGCCACATAATTTATAATCCTCACGTATTGGTTAAAGAGTTTGTAAGCGCATTCCTAAACGCGTGTAGATCCGATAAAGATTTGACACGGCATCCTCCCTCCAACATCTACGTAGTTATTATTGTATAAATAGTCTTGTAGGGTTTAGATAATAAGTTAGTCACAATGTAGTCACTGTAAATATACAACATCGCATAAAGAGACGCAGTCGTTATTTACCATCGCCATGGAACCCTCCATCATTACAACCTCGCATACATTAGCAGCCGCAACAGGCCCTATCTCAGATAAAATCGCGAATATTCTTAGAAAGAACAACATTTTTGTTAGGATAAATCAAAACGGGCGTCATTTATGTAGCAGTAAAGACCGCTAAGAAAATTTCAAAAAATCCGGTGTTTATAAGTTACTTTGTAACGATTGCAACAGGCCGTAGTTTTGAAGTTAGATATATGGAACACATAGGAATTGGCCATCCAGACAAGTCACATTTCGCAAAATATTTAATTGACTCCGGTCATTCTTTGGGCGACAATCACACTTATAGAATTTTGCATGTATGAAATAAAAGTTTCCGGTGGTGTGTGTTGGAGCAGTTAGAAATTGTGAAACATAACAATCATAGTTACACTCTGTTGAATGACCAAACAAAAGTTTCCGCCCCATTATTGCGTCTTACTGCGGGTAGTAGGTACGTCACAAATGCCAAACGGTGGCGCTATATAAGGAACCGGTAGCTTCGCAGCCGTTTCGCTTCGCTCCCTACCGGTTCAAACCCCCAGAGGCTCTGGGGGGGGGGGGGGATCGGAGACTCGCTTGCGAGATGCCATCCCCCACCGGAATCCCTCTGGGGAATTTCGACCACTCACGGCTTGAGGAACGCTTTAAGTTTCTCGCCGCCCCCAAACAAGCCCGGTAACGCTGTAAAGGTCATCTGCGACCGACAGCACTCACACTCAAAAAAAAAGCAGCCGTTTCAGTCGGTGCGCAGCTCTCGACCAGTCAAAAGCTCCTGAGGATTTTTTTTATAATAGAAGGAGGCAAACGAGCAGGCTGGTCACCTGGTGGAGAGTAATCTCCGCCGCCCATGGACACCCGCAACACCAGAGGAATCGCAGGCGCGTTGCCGGCCTTTAAGCAAGGAATAGGTTTTAGGAAGGAATAAGAATTGTGAGTGGGGAGGGATGGGCCTCCGGAACCCTCACTGGTCGGACGAAACACAACAGCACCAAGTGCTATTATTTCACACCGGATATTAGTGAGATGCCCTGTGGAGGGGCGAAACACGTGTCGGGTTTCAGTTTGCATGCCTTATTTGGCGTCCATCGGTCCTTTGTAATGTGCATAAATTGCGAGCGGGAGGGCGGTGCTTGCGTGCGGCACCCGGGCTTGATAAATTGGTGAGTTAGCGGGATTAACACTATATATTTTTATTCCATTCGTATATATAATTGATTTCCGCAAAGTAACGTCCGATTCCCTTCATGAGCTGAGAGTTAATTATCCGCTCAAACACCTTGCACAGCACAGAAGTTACTTCGATGGGTCGATAGTTGGCCCCAGCCAAGCGATCCCCTTTTCTGGGGATGGGTTGTATGTTTGCTACCTTCCAAGACACCGGCACAATACCGGTATCGTAAGACATCCTGAACAATCGCGTCAACACAGGAGACAACTCAGCCGCGCATCTGTGCAGCACAATCGCCGGAACACCATCCGGCCCGCTAGCCTTCCGCACGTCGAGCGACCGCAGCACGGCACGTACATCACACTGTCTGATACGAATATCAGGCATGGTGGCCCTACAATGTGCTATGATAGGTGGAGTGGCGCCACAATCGTTGATGCGCGAATTAGCCACGAAAAGGTCAGCCAACAAGTTCGCACGAGCTATCTGGATGTTTTAACTGAGGCAACGAAGGAGAGCAGAAGTTGGCCTCCACGGCCTTAGCGAGCCGCCAATAGCTACGGCTACCCGTACGGGTGCGCGATCACCTCCTGTCCTACCCGCGCGACTCTTTGTGCATCCGCTCCTGCGAGAGCCCTCTTATTAAACCTAGAGGCCTTGTTGTAAGCCGCCTTCAGGGAGCCAGTACTCGGGTTATTTAGTACTTAAGCCCTCGTCCAAGCACGATACGCCGCCTACTTGTATTCAGCAGCTTTGGCGCATTCGCGATTGAACCAAGGCCATTTTTTACCAACGCTGGCAAGATCTGTGAACGGAATATGATATTCCATACCAAACAAGATCTCATCAGCGATGGCAGAAGCGCACTCCGACGGGTCCTTTCCAAGAAAGCAGCTCTGGCCCCATGAGACGGACGTAAAGTAATCACGCAATCCGTTCCAATCTGCCAACGAGTAGTGCCACAGACGACGCTTGGTCTCCACCGTTTTCGGTGGACCAGCGCTATGCGGTGCTGTGGCAATGCCCAAGCAGTGGTCTGACAAGCCTAGAGGTGCAAGCACCGACACTCTATACCCTGCAGGGCGACTCGTCAGCATTAAGTCCAACAAGGAGGGCGCGTGACCTACGTTATCTGGAATCCTGGTGGGCTCGTCAACCAGTTGTGTTAGGTCTATTGTCAGAGCGAAGGCATGAGCGACTCTACCAGCGTGATCACTTTTGGAGGAGCCCAATCATGTTTCATGGTGGGCGTTGAAGTCCCCCAAAAATACCACCTCGTCGTCTGGGAATCGCTCTTGCGCGACATCAGTCACTCGGCCAAGGTGGTCAAAAAGGTTGTTTGTATTAGCATCTCCCGTGTGGGATCGATATAGGCACGCAAAGACACGGCAACGGGAGCCGAATTCAATGCGCACCCATAGGATGGGAAAGGAGGGGTCTTCCAAGCAGTGCAGACGACGACAACAAATGTCAGCCCTCACGTACAGACACATTCCGGGTTTCGCGAGGAATTGCTCCTCAAGCTGATAGCCGGGGTACTTTAAGTAAGACGTATCAGTTGGGCGACGAATTTGAGTCTCCGTGAGAAAAAGCAATGCAGGCCGCGCCGTCTCGAGGTGTTGGTGGACGGCGTTGAGGTTAGAATGGAGCCCACGGATGTTAGTGAACTCCACCTCAAACAGCGAATTGGTGGTGGGAGAGGCGGAAGCCGCTGTATTACCTGCATTATTTTTAGGCACTGTCCTTGGAAAAGGGAAAGGACGGGACGTGAACAAGGAGCCACTACTGTTGCAAAGAAATTAACAAAGCGACAGTCTTCCGCTCAGCATTGGAAGAGCGTTACAACCACAGCCGCCGAACGGAAGGGCCCCCATACCCTCCCGGAAGTGGTCGCTGGGTCCCACCATTTCCGGTCACCAATCACTCCGAGATTATCCGCGACCGGGTAAGGTAGCCTCCCGGCGTGGTTAGCCCCGGTTGGGCCCCTGTATTATGCCGCGGGCGGCCAGCGGCACCACCGTTTCTACGGGTCTCCCTGGCCGGCATGTCGAGTCTCGTCTCCCGCTCAATGGTTCCACGGCAGAACTCTCTGGTCCACTGTTTGCAACAATAGCCGTTCCCCTGGCTCCGGTAGTACGGCGCTATTCCCGGAACGCGACCTGCGACGAGTACAGATCACTTGGCGGGCGTACACTGCCGCACGGTGGTCGATAACCGGGCGAGCTGGGCTCTACCACCAAATACTCAATTAGCACCACCCAGAGGTCACATGTATGGTCACGAGGGTACACACCTACGGATGCGAGCATTGTTAATCCCCAAAACCCGTTTAATTTCCTCAGCCCGTTGGAGCACATCATCGACCATTGACATGCACTTATCCAAATCGGCTGAAAATGCGGCCCGTTTCTGACCATCATCTTCAGAAAAAGCCTCGACTCGGCTTAATAACTCCAAAACCTTTTCTAGGCGGGCTGGTATATCCAGGGCTCGAAGCAAGAGCGCATCCTGTCTATCCTTGCGGGTTATCAATCCCTGGGCTGATGTGAACCATTTCAACTCACTACTGATTTTGGCTTGAATGGCTGACAACGACATAGTGCAAAGCGTTACTTACAAGATACAATAAACCAAAGTTATGTCTAACAAAACCCTGTAAAGGTAAAAAAAAAGGTAATTACACACCTGTATACACAAATTATCAATATAACACGCTAAGACAATATAGTTAACCCTAATTTAAAACTTAATTTGAAACTTTAATTGGCCTTGAGGCAAAAACAATAAAACTCAAAATACTCAATTAAAATTAAGTTAAAGTTAACTACACGCAAAAATCGTACAGCACCTTGCGCGTTCAGTACAATAATGCTTTCAGGGCATTGTTAGGGCTGCCGCGATATTGCAGCGCTTCCAGCATGTTTGCGTACGCAGAGGTTGACAGTTTCCCGACCATCATTCGTAAAAAAGCAGGCTCACTTTTGAAGCGAGTTCGCGGCAGCAGTAACAACGTCCTGCAAGCAATTGCCGATAGTGGGGACTGTCCATTTATCGAGCACATGTGCCAAATTACACGCTCAAAATTAAAAATTATTTACTAACATAGGTATTAAGTCTTTTTGTTACTAACATTTAATGGACTTTATGTTGTCTGATTAATAAACATTTTTATTTTTATTTTTATTTATTTTATTTTTATAAAGTGAACTCAATTAAAATTAAGTTTTCCAATAACAACAATGAAACTTCAATTGCCCCTGTGGCATGAAACAATTTAAATTGAGTTCACAACAACAATCTATTGTTAATAATTAAAGTTAACTTAATGTATTACTTATTTATAATAATATACAACATGTAACAGTTGTATACTAACTAAAGAACAATTCTTATCTATAATAACTTAACTATTCAATTTAAGTTAATAGTCCATATTAATTGCACTGTTCAATTTAAGTTAGTAGTCTAATAAATTCAATGGTTTCCAAACAAAACAAACCAACTGCAATTATTCACATTGGTTACTTTAAATTTTTTGGGGATGGGTTGCATGTTCGCTTCCTTCCAAGAAAGACATCGGCACGATACAGCCGCACATCTGAGCAGCACAATGGCCCGCTAGCCATCCGCACGTCGGGCGACCAAAGCACGGCACGTACATCACACTGCCTGATACGAATATCAGGCATGGTAGCCCCACAATGTGCTATGAAATTTTGGTGGAACGGCGCCACAATCGTCGACGCGCGAATAAGCCGCGAAAAGGTCAGCCAACAAGTTCGCCCTTTCAAGCGGCTGGTAGGCTAACGAGCCGTAGGATGTTTTAACGGAGGCAGCGAAAGAGAGTATAAGTTGGCCTGCACGACCTTAGCGAGCCGCTAATAGCTACGGCTACCCGTAGGGTTTCAGATCAACTCCTGCCCTACCCTTGCCACTCTTTGTGCATCCGCTCCTGCGAGAGCCCTCTTATTAGACTTAGAGACCTTGTTGTAAGCCGCCTTCATGAAGCCGGTACTAGGGTCATTTATTGCGCAAGCCCTCGTCCAAGCATAATACGCCGCCAGCTTGCATTCTGCAGCTTTGGCGCATTTGCGACTAAGGCCGTTTTCTACCAACGCTGGCAAGATCTGTGAACGGAATATAATATTCCATACCCAAAAAGATCTCATCAGCGAAAGCGGAAGCGCACTCCGACGGGTCCTTTCTAAGAAAGCAGCTCTGGCCCCATGAGACAGACGCAAAGTAATCACGCAATCCGTCCCAATCTGCCGACGAATAGTGCCACAGACGACGCGTGGTCTCCACCGTTTTTGGTGGATCTATGCGGTGCTGTGGCAATGACCAAGCAGTGGTCTGACGAGCCTAGAGGTGCAAGCACCGACACTCTATACCCTGCAGGGCGACTCGTCAACATTAAGTCTAACAAGGAGGGCGCGTAACCTACGATATCTGGTATCCTGGTGGGCTGGTCTACCAGTTGTGTCAGGTTTTGCGTCAGATCGAAGGCAGAAGACATCGAAAGCAGGTTAAATGCAGAGCATATGGATGTGCGCATTTTAATTGAAGTATCTATTTACTGCAACTTTGTGTCGTTGATGATGGCTCGCGTGTATGACGAGGTGGTGTTGTTGTGTTGCAGGCGTGGAGTGGAGCGCGGGCGTGGGGGGCGCGGGCGCGTGGCCCGACGACCCGCGCCGCGCCTGGCCCGTGCCGCCGCGTGCGCCGGTACGATGCGCTTCATAACTAAATTTAATGATTCTCTTTGAATAGCCTCTTCCAGTCGAAAGCAAACCAGTAGTAGTAGGTGGGGCAGAAGCAGTACAGGCTAGGGCAGGCGACACCGCTTATGCCTCACGCTACAATGTCATTGACTTAGTAGAATGTTGCATCTGTACTGCCAGTAAAGATAATTTCCACATGTGATAAGTGCAGGAGGTGCCGATGTACGTGGCGGCTAAGACCATGCCGGAGCTGCCGCCGGCGTACGCGGGTCCGCAGCCAGCCCTGCGCGACGCGCCCAAGAAGGGGCCCGAGCCGCCGCCGCCCACTGCGCCGCCCGCCGCGCCGCCGCTGCACAACACCACCAAGAAGAAAGCCTTTAACTCGAATGTGAGTCGACTGCATGTGAACCTACACTAAACCATAGAATACATAATAATACGAGTAACTAAACTAAAGTCAAGTAGACTTCAGAAGAAAGTCTTTGTAAGTATTTTTGTACCTATGTTTTAGTGTTTGGTTATATACCTATGCCTTTAATAATAATATGTTATTCTCCAGGAGCACCACCACGAGTCGGGCGCGGCGCGTGCTGGCGGCGCGGCGGGCGCGGATGCGGTGGCGGGCGCGGGTGCGGCGGCGGGCGCTGATGCGGCGGCGGGCGCGGGTGCGGCGGCGGGCTCGGGTGCGGCGGCGGCGGGGGCGGGGGCGCTGGCGGACGAGCGCGACGGGCTCAGCGACCACCCGCCCGCCGCCATACTGCTACTCGTACTCGGTACTGAAGTCATCTACTTCACACTTTTTCATAATGTCGTGACAGCTCCCCGACTATTATTCAAAGATTGCTAGACATAAGACATTTACAAATTGACATTTTATGTACTATCGCGGACTCCGTCGTTTTACCAGTCTAAGGCACAGGACAAACACAAGCGGCGTCGGGCGCGGCGCGGGCGAGGCGTATGAGCACTCCGCCCGCGCCACGCCGCATGTATATGTCCCGCGCCCCGCCGCCTCTATACGATTCATATGAAATACGAATGACGCCCGCGCCTCGCCCGCGCCGCGCCCGCGCCTCGCCCGCGCCGCGCCCGCGCCCGACGCCGCTTGTGTTTGTCCTGCGCTTAAAGGTCAAAATCCCTTTGCACACCGCGTCGTCTATTTGGTACGGGCACGCACCCGGGTGGGCGGCGCGCTTTGTCCGAAAATTTCTGCAAAGTGGTAAAGCGACGGCGACCCCTACCGTACTATGGGGTGGCGGCTCATTATTGAAAGAATACTACCGAACCATCTCTTCTCTTCGATTTTTTCGTGTCGTAAAAGGCGACTGATAGCCTAAAGACCAACATAAAGCGACACACATGCAACAGCATAAAGCGACAATAGGCTGGGCATGCTGAGTACATGCGCAGTTGTGTAGCTTGGAGTGTGTGCAGGCGTGGCCATGGCGGGCGTGCTGGGCGCGCTGGCGGCGTGCCGGGCGCGCGCGGCGCGGCGGCGGCTGCGGCGCGGCAAGGCGCCGCTCGCGCACGACGCTGACTACCTCGTCAACGGGATGTACCTGTAGCCACAGAATAAATAAGTTGCACTCCTTTGATGTCGAAGAACGCCGTTTTAATAACCTAATATATTAGATAGGCACCGTGTGCATTCAAAATAGCACTTTATCGCTATACGCGGAGAGTATAGTTATTACTTTGTGATGCGTTTTGTACCGAACGTACCTACGCCGTCAACTCGTGTGTTAAGGGATGACAGCATAGTAAAATAAAGTACCAACAATACTTTTAGATAAATTTAATAAATTATACTTATATGGATTACAGTTGTTTAACTTTAATATATTTTCTTAAATATTTTTTACCTTCTCTAAAGGTAGGTATCGGTTGTTAGTTGTAACGGTACAGAATGAATGGTATCCGTCCATTAGTAAGGAATGTATGGGAGTAGCACTAAAATTTATATTAATGCGTAGCACCATTAATATAATAAGCATGAAAAGGGAAAAATAAACTAGTTTAAAATAATGGACATGTGGACAAGTGGCTTTACGTTAAAGGTAGTAAGAAGGTGTCAATGGACTACGGGCATATCATTATTTTGAATTTCGCGGGGACTGTTCCGTGTGTCCTTGCGACAGAGGCGACGTCTAGCGTGCGTTATTTACTTGAGTTTCGCGTAGAATTGTTAGGTTGGTAATGGATTAGAGTGATGGGGTTGGCTAACGTGTCCCTTGCGACAGGCAGGCGCCACCTATGGTATGAATGCGGATCTTTTTATAATTTTATTAAATACGGGATTTTTGGCCTAAGTGGGTGGTTATTGATAGGGAATTGTTGATGGAAGGCTACATCTAGATGTTCAAACATGTAATATTAGGTATCTAAAGAGGTTTGGTTGGATTATGGAAAAACTTTAGAATTTACGCGAGGGACGGCGGCAATGAGCGAGCGAGAAGTTGAGGAAAAGATAGAAAGAGTGGGAAGATGTTATCTCCACGGGGAGCGACACGAAGTTCGCATGTAACAAATGATAAGACACGTGAAGTCGAGGCGCTTAGGCTAGACAGCTAGCGGTTGGTTGAAGGGAAGAAAAGCGGATTTGCGCGGGCGAATGTTGGGCGCGCGTGGCGCGAAAGTTAAGATGCTTGGGGAATAGAGGAAAATTAACGGGCATTCAATTGAAGGACGTCGGAGGCGCGGTTCGATTTACGAGTGGCGGTAACGATCTCATACGTGGAAACGAGCGTCCGAGCGATTTTAGCGCGCTATGTGATATTCGAGCTGCGATATTAACTAAAATTGATTGTGAAATTGAAAGTGATTATTAAAGTAAAATTATTGTTATCGCAACTCGAATTGTTAACAGAATGCAGTATTCTGGATCATATTAGCGGAAACGCATCACGGTGGCAACGAAAACTAATATGATTTTAACTGACCTCGGTCAGGATGGCCTTTGATTGTATTTAATAAGGCCGGCGTTATCTATTACAACGCTAAATAATACACTATATTCGAGAGAGTAACGGGGGAGAGACAGTTGTCTCCCTAGTGAAAATCGAAGATAGATCATACACCAATTAGCTGGAGATAGGCACGTATAACCAAAACCAATTTCGAGCCTATCTTCGTACACACAGGGTAGTGTTAGGCTGACACAATGGGTATCCTGGCATGTCTTGCGAGTTCATTTAGAAGTCTGTTGCTTGCAGGGGCGACTCGACTTACACAACTTACCACGAAATTAAGTTAAATGTGGCTTGGGCCTAGATTGCAAAGGTATACAAGTAGGGACTGTTAGTTCGACAAAATATAGGTATTTCAAGTGAGGTAGGCTGCAGGAATCTATAGGTAGGCGTTTCTTTATATATTATTAGGTAGTGGGGGACAGCACGGTGCGTGCACGCTGTGCGTACATAAACTAGGTACGTAGGCCGCGAAGCCGGGGCTGGATTAATTCCGACTAATAAGGTAGGGATAATTAAGTTATGGTGCCTAAATAGAAATTACTATGAAGTGACGGGGGTTAGAAGCGCTGAAAGGACCTTTCTAGGCATGTAATCTGTTAATAGACATGGGCGCCGAGTAAAAAAAAACCGGCGGCGGCGCGCCTTAAATATATGCTCGGCGGCGGCGTGAAGCCGGCGGCGTGGGATTTTTGAAGTCGTTTTTGGTTATGTAGTTAAAAGTAGAAATAAGAGTGATATATAAAAGCAACACTTCATAAAGATTTCAACAACAAAACATTATATCGTCGCCGTAGAGGGAAAAGTCACTAAGTAGGTAAAATTGATTATGGAGTTCCTCCTTGCGTCGTGTTCCTCAATGCTGAAGGTCGTGACCTCCCTTCTGCATCACTTTCTCTCTTATGGTTTTCCTCCATCTGTTTCTGTCTCTGGCGGTGTGGAGGGCGTTGTGAACTGAAGAGTTAAGAGTGGTGCGGTCCGTTTCCCGTCTACTTTGCCGGTCACGATGAGCTTCTCGAAGTTGTCACCGTTTTTACTTGCATTGTGACCAAAGTATACAAGAATTCTGCGTAGACATCCGAGGATGACAGCCGCGAGGAGATTTTGAGTTCTCGCAATATAGAGACGTTAGTCAGAAATGTTGTCCAAGTAACACGGAGCATCTTTCTCCAGCACCACATCTCAAAAGCGGCAATGCGTTGGCGGTCTGCAGCTTTTAGTGTCCAAGTCTCAGCGCCGTATAAAAGATCGACAGACAAGAGTCCGTACCAGTCTGGTTTTGGTTTTTACGGAAATATTGCGATCTCTCCAGATTTTTGCAAGATGAGACATGCGCTCTTAGCCATGCCAATTCTACTGAGCACTTCCTTCTCGCGCGAACCATCGTTACTGCTGTTGGAACCCAGGTATCTATATAAAGTTGTCCACTATTTCTAGGTCCAATGCGCTCGTGAGTTCCAACTTGCCAAAGGAGATAATTGGTCTCAAGGTATGCCAGCAGTCGAGAGTTCAGTCAGTACATGTTCCATATTCTTGCAGGATTCTTGCATATGGACTTGACTGAAATCGTCTTACAGTAAGATGGATCGGCACGGTTTCCTTATTTGGGCTGGCTAATGTGCACGACTGAGGAACTAGACCAGTCTCAAGTGAGAGGCGATACAGGCGTGTTAGAACAGTAGACAAGTTAGGTGCACAGTTACGTAGGACAATGGCCGGGATTCTATCAGGACCACTAGCCTTAATCACGTTAGAGTACGGAGAGCTTTGAGTACCTCTTTGCTGCGGATGTGAGGTTCTCCCATGGAGAAGTCGGCTATAAGCAACTTAGGTGGAACCTTGCTAGCGACTTCCAGACGTGAGTTCTTTGCAAAAAGAGTGGCAAACAAGTTTACCTTCTCAGCTGCAGTGTGGGCAAGTGAGCCGTCAGGCTTTATCAACGGTGGAAATAAATGTATTTCCAAATGTTTCGCACCCATTTGTATTACCTATAGCCGACCCCTCTATGGGGGAGCTTCATGTCCGCGACGAGGAGGTACTCAAAGCTCTCCGTGGAAATAAAGGTATTTCGAAGCATGTTTAACACCGATGGGGCCGATGTGATTGAATCGTGCCCTACGTAACGTTCTTTAACTGGGGCTGGGGCTCAAGGTCTAGGTACCCGACTAAGAAAGCTGAGGGGGTTTCGGTTACAGTTACAGCAGTGTGCATACTCCCCAACATTTCTAAGATACTATGCCAACGCGTTGGTGTGGATGTCTTAACGCTAGGCACGTTCGTGAAGTCGCCAAACAAAGGGCGTTCTTCTGATTCTTCTCCCTCTTGATCGGAAATAGGGTCGTCTTCGACCTCATCGAGCACCTCAGCTGACGCCCCCGCGCGGCGCCCGCACGGCCCACATGAGTAAAGAATAAACTGAGATTATGTTACAAGAGCCTACACATTGGAACAGTCTAGTCGGCGCGAAATTTTGAACAGTCGGCGGCGGCGGCGGCGCGCTTTACCTAAACGGCGGCGGCGCGCCACGGCAGCGCCCATGTCTAATCTGTTACCGTAGACCAATAAAATTCTAATTGTTTTCCTAAAAGTTGTTACCAATTAACTATTCATTTTATATAATTAGCAGAAAAGTGGTAATATTGAACCATCATTACTTCGGAGTACCTAAGAGTCTAGACTGGTTTCCTATTGCAAGAAAATACTAAAAGGTTATAGCAAGTAAGCATAACTGTACTGTGATGTTTGATTTCTAATACTGAAATGACCAAACAGGCATTTTTAGCTTTCCCTAAGGTGCGATACGGCCTTAATATAGCTACACTCCAAAGTATTATAAATAGACATCCGATACCTATTGGTAAAATTTAAGCTGATACTAAACAACTAAAACCAGTTTAGAACCTAGGTTAATTCGTTGAAGCTGCAAGTTCACCTTAATGGTCAAAGACCTTACAAGCTATGAGCTCCTAATATTATGAAACATAGAAATAATTGATTTATAACAACCTGCTAATTAGCCTAATAGTACAGTCTACTTTATAATTCACTCTAATGGTCAAAGACCTTATAAGTTATGTACTTACTTCTAATAATATGAAACATAGAAATATTTGATGGTAACAATCTAAACCAATAAGACTAATAGTACGGTCTGCTTCATACCTATTAAAGTGAGTAAAGATAACTCTAAATATAATTGATTTAATTATTAACAGGGATAATTACCTGATTTACTACCTACTAAAAATATACTAACTATGATTTGGTAGGCTTTTAAATAATCTCCCAGTCTGAGAGACAGGGGTAGAAGTTAATGGAAAAATAATTAACTTAAGTTCACTGCCTGAGAGTGGGTTTTGAAAATGAAATGAAAAATGAAAAATATATTTATTACAGCAAAAGGCTTAAAACTACATACAAGGTTAAGCTAGTAGTACCATTAATGCACTTTTGCAGACAAGGCCTACTAAAACGAAGTACCTTCCGGTACCTCACTAGGCAAGCCTGCAAAGAGGTAACCTTTAATCGAATTAAGTAAAAAAAAATGTCACTTTACGATTGGTAAAATTAAGTATAACTACTTACATAATTATATAAAATTAAATAGGTATACTTACATATAATATTCATATAAAGGTATTATGTTAATAATAAGTAAATATATAATGAAATAAAATAAAAAAATGAAATAAAATTTTTCCATAATAGCAGTTAACTAGTTTATAGGTTCATGCACATCAGGTTTTAAATACAAGCAAATCTTCTGTATTGTTGTACGTCAGTGTAGTAAGCCACTTGTAAATAATACATTTCGCTTCCGCTGTTTTCCTGTTTTTAATATCGCAGTATTTAGCAACTAAATTATAGACGCGTATTGTCACGAAGGCACCAAAGCGTCGAGCAAAACTAGTCTTGGCGCGTGGAAGTTTTATCATGTATACTCTTTGCTTTAAGATATTTTCATACTCAGGGGAAGACAACAGTGACTTATGCACGGACAGAGAGGTCTTTAGTATGAAGAGCTGGCGGACGCTCAGCACACCAGCGTCTTTATACACAAGGGTAGTAGGGTATCTGTAGGGCTTTTGAAGCATTACCTTCAGTACAGATCTCTGTGCCATCTCAGCCCTAATGATAAATGTTTTTGCTGCACTGCCCCAGCAAGTTATGCAGTATGTTATTAGGGACTGACATAGTGCATAGTAGACAGATATAAGAGTGCCAAAACTTGCTGCGGAACGCAAGCTTCGCATAACATTAATCACTTTTCTTATTCTGCCCGAGAGTACATCGATATGCTTTTTGAACGCGAGGTTTTCGTCTATATAGACTCCTAGGTATTTGGTGACTTTCATACGAGTCAAGGCTTCACAAAGACAGGATGGTAGTTGATTGCAATCGTGGATTTTAATAATTGTGTCAGATTTGGGAGCCGAAGCAGCAGTTTTATGAAAACATAAGTACACGGTTTTTTGGGTATTTAGGGTAAGAAGGTTCTGATGGAGCCATTTGGAAATAACTGCACAAACGCGCTCTGCTGAAGCACAAACCTGCGCCCACGTTGGCCCATAATAAATTATTGCAGTGTCATCTGCGTAACACATAATATCAGCATTGTCGATATCAACGTCATGAATGTCGTTTATATATAGTATAAATAACGTAGGCCCAAGGATGCTACCTTGTGGAACTCCAATTGGAATGTATCGTGAACTGCTAACTGTTTGGCCAATTTTTACACACTGCATCCGATCCGATAAGTAACTTCTGAACCATTCTAAGGCTAGGCCACGGATACCCATGCCTTCCAGTTTTTTTAATAGTATAGGAACGGAGACAGTATCAAAGGCCTTAGCAAGATCTAAGAAGATGCCGACGCAGCTTTATTGATTGTCTAGGTGCGAGCTCACAGTGGAAGTAAGTAATGTGACTGCATCCTCAGTGCTTTTTCCTTTACGGAAGCCAAACTGTCGGGGTGAGATCAGATTATGGGTCTCTAAAAAGTAAACCAGGCGTTTATTGACCAATCTTTCGAGAAGCTTCGAGAATGTTCCCAGGAGTGAAATAGGTCTAAAATTGTCAACTGACTGTTTGGATCCACTTTTGTGAATTGGGCAGACTAACGCAGTCTTCCAGTTAATTTGGAAAGTACCAGTGGAGAAACTGAGATTTAGGACATGCACAAGCGGTAACATAATTACATTTCTAATATTTTTTATGAGTAAGTTATCAAAACAGTCAATACCAGGCGCTTTATCATTCTGCATGCTCATAATTAAACTTTTGACTTCACTAGAATCTGTAGGACTTAAAAAGAATGAGTCTGCTGGAGAGTTTTTAACACGCACCGAGCTCGCCAAGGTCTCCTCTGTCTTGCCCAAGTCCGAAAGAATCTTATCAGCCAGCTTTTGCCTAATAGTCGAGAAATGCTCGTTAGTAAAATCAATTGAGTCTTCGGCATCCCGACACCCTTCGAGTGATAGTAGCTCAGTTGGTTCTTTTTTACAATAAGATAGGTTGCGGATGTTTTTAAATAATGTAGTTTATTGAATAAATTAATAATCCTTCAAAGTTATCTTACACATTAATTTAAGCTAGATTTTAAAATATTTACAATTTAAAAAGAAAAAAAAGACTTAATTACAATAAAAACTATAAAAACTATAAATAAAAGAATTGCCCCAGATCATCCCCACCAGGCAGAGTACCCAGTACACTAGCCGCATTGCCGCGCTGGATGGCGAGGCTTAGGCGTTGACCCAGATAGCTGCTGGCTCTGGGGTCTCGGGTGGCTTCCACCAGCTTTTTTGAAATATCTTTAAAAAACTGGTGGGCACCTAAACCCCATGGTCCCCAACGTCTCTACCCCAAACGGCTCAAATATGAGATCTCCAGTCAGATTCCCATACTTGCGCCGTTTGAGGTTCTCCGCAGTATTGGCAGCAGAGCCAGCGTTGATACATGTACTTGAAAGGTGGGACGGGGCAAGCGTGTCAACACATGTAGCATCCCACACAAGTGCCCGTCCCACCCTCCAAGGTACCAGGGTCATGCCGTCTGGCCTCTTGCCATCATCGCGCGCCAGGCCGGCGGGCTCTAGTACTGCTGGCACACCAGCCGTGACTAGAGCCCGACGAATGATGTCATTCAAGGAATGATGGCGGGCAATGCGGCAAGCACTCCGTGCACAGGACAGCCCGTGGTGGCCGAGGGTGTTTACCGGTGCGCCACAACGACATTGATGGGGGACGATACTGGGGGCACCAAGACGCAGGGCAGTTGCTAGGCGAAAAGTACTGCGGTCTAGCAGAGTACCCGTATTCGTTGAGGGTAGTGCCTGCAACCAAAGACCCGACTCCCATCTCCCTACAGCTAAAAGGCGGGCACGCTCTGCGGAACTAGAAGACGTGTTGATAAGGTTATTTCGCAACAGTTCGCAGAGGGGCCCGTCCCAAAGCCTTTGGAAGGAGGTTTTGTTTGGAAGATCAGAATACGGGCAAGCTGCTCTCCAGGCGGCCTTGGCCTCGTCCATGTAAGGTGTCAAAAAGGAATTAGATGTTGCTTCTAGTATTTTATTCGTGAGTGGCAGGGAAGCATGGACTGAGGACAAGAACGCCGGGAGGGACACGTCAGTAGTTTTACGGATACCCAGGCCACCGAATCTAATTGGAAGTGATGCTTGGGTCCAAGAGCGGTCGCTGAAGTTTATATTTAAAATTGAAAAGAGTGTATGTTTTATGGTGCTATCTAGGCTGGCAAGGAGATCAGGATACTTCCACAGCTGACAACACCGCAAGACATACGTGAACTTTGGAACAAAAAGGGAATACCGAATTAAAGTGAAAGCCATGTGGCAATTAATTTTGAAAAGGCGGTCTAATGTATCACTAAAATTTTGTTATTTTGATGTTATAAAATTTTGGAAGGAATCTTCCAGAATAGGGGACCCCAGAAGGTGAAGGGAACCTTTATCTATTACTTTTAAAAGAGGAGCTACGTCTCTAAAGCGGGATATTATGTCGTGCCTGTCGATGCAACTGTCCGCTATGAAAGGCTCACACTTAGCAATATTAAGCTCCAATCCTATGGCTTGGAACTCGCGGACAAGGATTAGGAGGTCCGAAAGGACAGTTGATGCGTCGCCGCCTAGAGTCCCATCATCCAGATACCACACGTTAAATTTGGAATTAAGTAGCTCGACGACTGGGTGAATAGCGAGACTAAAAATAGCTGGGCCCAAAGGGTCGCCCTGTTGGCATCCTACGGCAGATGAGATGAGGTGTTTCTTATACAAAAGATTGGATGGGTTGTTGTAACACTGCATCATAAATGGTAATATTGCAGGAGCTTTTGATTTTATTTGATCCAACATGGCGACCCTGTCGACAGAGTTAAAAGCGTTTTTAACGTCGACTTTCAATACTACCTCACCGCCCTGGTTTAATAAAAATGATCGGAGTGAGTGGACAGCTGCCTCACAGCCTCCTTTGCTGCCAAATCCTAGCTGCTTCGGCTAAAAGTAATTGGTGAGAAAATTTACCGATTGGCAACAAATTTTAGCAGTGAGGCGCCGGTATGTAGAGCCAACGGCAATGAGCCGAATACCACCATCCCTCTTCTTCAGAGCGCAGAGGTTTGCTCCGTATAAAATTTCAACAACATCTGGTGCTACCTCACCCCGCAGCATCAGATTACACATGCTTGTCAACGCCTGAAGTAGGGAATCGCCAGCCTCACCGCAACAGCCACTGGTGAGATCTTTGAGATGCTGTGGGGTCAAGCCATCGAGACCGCCTGCAGAGCCTGGAAGAAAAGAAATGATGGCTGCGCGAACTGTGTCTGCTGACGCTTGTAAAGGTGAAGTTGATATGCCATCGGTGGTGGAGTGAGCAGAATTGTGAGTATGTGCAAGGGAAGATGAAGGGTGCTTATTATGTAAGGCGGTGAGGGTTTCTGGGCAGTCAGGAGCGATCGTGTCATTAGAAAATAGGAGCCGCGCTGCCCCCTTAATGTCTCCCTCACTTATCTTATTTTCTACATACTTATAAATATTATAATTTGGAGAGGCGGAATATATACTACTATTGCCATTTAAGCTGTCCGAAATGCAATTTTGCTTGTCACGAGAAGTGAGGGAGCCATTATTATGTGGATCCCTTGGAACATGCAGGACGCGGTAAGCAAACGTCAATAGGTGCTCCCAAGCCTGTCTTGTGTTCTCACGCACGGTCTTGCGAACAGTTTCGGCAAGCTTATGCGACACTGCCACTCTCGCACCTCGCGGTATACGCTTTAAAACTGGTACGGAATGTTTTAAAGTAGATATTTTTTGCCAAAAAGGTTGATGAGGAGCGGTGGGGTTGGGGAGAGAAGCAGGTGGCGTGGGTGTTGGAGCCGGTACCGAGGCTTGTTTGTGGCATTTGCCAATGTGAATGCGCAGGCCCCTTTCACTTTTAAACAGACGGGCTTGGGGGCATTGTAAGCACTGTACAAGATTTTCTAAGGACACGATCGCGTTATCGGTGGAAGACCTTGGATCTTGGCTTTATTTTATTTATTTATTAGTACACAAACAGAATTACAACTAAGATCAACATACAGCAACAAGCGGAAAAACACACAGGATAAGTTGCAGCTCCAAAAAGAAGTGTACATCTACATGCATAATCAAAAAATAGTTGATACAAAGTTAAATTAAATCAGATTACAATAAATTAAATTAAGTTATTAAATCGATCAAGTGCTGTTTAAAAATTTACGAAGATAATAATACATAAACTCATAAAAATAAATGCATGACAATAAAATCAAAAAAGTTTTTATGACAATCAATGAGAAATCAATAAATAAAGGTAATTACATTTAAAAAAATATTACACGAGTATTTATCAAATAAGTATGATATAAAAAAAAAGGAATGGGCTAACCTATTGACAGTAATTTACAAACATCCGTCTTAAATTTGATATTACATTCGTAAAGACGCACACAAAACTTATACAATATATGTACATTGATTGCAAAATAATTGATTATAGCAAAAAATAAAGATAGCTGCAAAAGATTTTCACTCGCAAGTTTCATACACATAAACACTGACAGTTTGTGTTTGCTGCAAGTCGAAAAATGTCTCTTGAATCTGTCACGAATCGCTGCCGACCGTTGCCGACCGTAGACAGATTCTCTGTCTATCTCAAGTCGTCTCAAGGAACATTATGGTCGTCTCGGCACTGTAGTCTTGGTTACGCCGGCGGCAAACAGTGGCCATCGTCGTCTAGGAAAGCATCGGGTAACCATGGTTACTGACGCAACAATGTCCACTCCACCAAATTTATGGCATTATAGAAATCTTTCTGTAAACTGCTGTAAAGCACAGCGCGGGTCTGCCTATTCAAGCACATGTGCCACACTTCTCAGGGAAAACACCAGACCACTTTATGAGCCAACAGGCGATGAAATTTTATTTTTAATTAATAAATATTGTAAGCTTGCGTTTATGACAGCCGTTTTTTTGACACCCACGACGTTTTTTGGATGTTTTTAATAGAACGCCAAAGTTTTTTTTGGGTTATTTCTGTTTTGGGTTAGCTCTTTATCTTCATGTTCTGTTTTTAATTTTCTTAGTAGATTTACAAAAAAGTTGTGGTATCGCGTGTAGGATTTTCTAAGTATCTCATTCTCTGGGTCCTTCTTTGCTTTAAGATGCAGGCTGTCGCGATGCCTCATACAGCGCATTAATCCGGGAGTTATCCAGGGCTTTAAATTCAGCCTCGACCTGCTTATTTTCACTTCTCGACTGTGTCTGCGAATGACTTCTGACAAGATGTTTGTAAATACAAAATTGGAATCATTTACGTCATTGATACTGCATACACTGGACCAGTCTCTTGACGACAAAACGTTTTGGTTTTAGAGGTTTGGATTTGAGCAGGCTCATACCCAGCATAACCGGGTCATTTTATTTTATTTTTTATTTTTATTTTGTTCAGGATAACAAACAATTGCATAATAAAACTTAATACTACTACAAAACTATAATCTAAAACAATTATTGTAATTACGCAACCAACACCATTATCCTCATAATAATATTAAAAATAAAGTAATTATTTGAAAACATGATCCGTTATAACAAACTTGCATACAACACCAAGTAAAGTTTTCAAGTTCTTTATATTTTTAACATAAATGTTGTCAAGGCAAGCTAGTTTCCTAGTTGGTTCAGTTATAGCTGGCAGAAGCCCATGCTCGGCCATCAAACACTGGTACTCATCGCTTAGACTACTATTAGACTCAATAATATCAATATTTATGTCACCTGTTATCACAGATGGTAAGCAGCTCATATCTTTTAGATAGATGTCTAAGGAAGATAAGAACTTGTCCATGTTTTTAAAGGATGGCGAACGGTATATGCCAAGAATATTTATGGTATTAACAATATTTATTGCTAGACAGTCTGCATCGTCTATGGGGGGTGAATAAGCAGTAGCATTCCAGATGTCATTTACATATATAACAACTCCACTGTTTTGATTGATATTTTTCTCGGTTTTAAATGCAATGTATCCTGGTAAATGTGGAAGATTGAGTGAGTCATGGAGCCAACACTCTGTTAATACAATAACGTCAATTGATACTTCCAAACGCTTTAGAGCTACGAGCAAGATGTCAAAGTTTTTCTGTATACTTCGTATATTTAATGAAAGCATTTTAAAGTTATGTTCCGGTGTAAAAATTTTGCTGCATTTGGACGTATCGTAAATGACTTGACAGTTTAATTTAATTTTATCCAATTCTGATTTTGAATAAATCATTCACCATTTATGGAGCAGAAGGTTAATGTCTTTAGAATAAAAACAATAATCAGAGAAATAAGTGGGTTCTGTTGAATGCTGGCTTCCCACCTCTGTTCGATAAGTGATATCATAAGACATAAGTTATTGCATGGAATAATTTCATTCTTAAGGTGAAAAGGATATTTGAATGATAGCAAGCCTTGAGATAAACTCTATTGATTTATGTGGAATAATAAGAATGTAAATATAAAGTATAAATTAAAGTCAATGTGGCGGGGCCATAAAGACACAATGTGATGATTCGGCACGATATGTTTTATATATACGATATATACGATGTATTTTATGCATGCTGTCTGCACATACCTTGGAAGTGCAGTCTACCTATGTTTGTACAAGCCGAAAATTACTTTGTAAACGCTGTAATTCCGTTTTGTGTGGCTAATAAAATAAATAAATAAATAAATAGATATGGGCGAGGATGGAGCTCATATATTTCCACAAGACTTTTATGTAAATTGCACAAGACCTTTTATGTATAATGCTATTGTTAATAAATAATAATACCTACAAGCTAAGCTATCATCTGATTATCTTTGAGTGGTTAACATTCCTTCCCGCAGCTGCTGTAAAGGATTTAGGTCACAGTTCGGACGGAGTCATTGCTAGGCTACTCATATCTAGGATATTAGTTATTGACGGATAGGTAATTAGGTCAGGAGAAAAAAATTTAACACAGGGTTAAGCCAATTACTAAACTTTCACGAAAAGAACTTGAGTTACTTAAATGCGGTTAACAACGGAGGGTTCACTAGAGGATCTGGCCAAAATAGTATTTATTATAATATAACATTGCTTGACTGAAATTTATCGCAAATAGAATTAAGGTTCCATTATCATACAAACACTACGCACTCTACAAAACCTCCAGACACAAACATTAGATTATAGATAAATTAAGTTAACTAGTTGTAAGAATTAGATAATAAGTTAAGCTAAGGTAAAGGCGGCGATGATGTGCGTATGTATTATAAGGTTAGGGAAGATAGGTCAGGTGGAGTAGTTACATAGTGGAAAAAATTCTAAACTGAACAAATAATGAACGTTTTTTAGTAGCGATAACAATGTATTTGCAGGCTTATTTGTCATAAATTTTTCAATATTATTCATAAATGTAGTTTCCAGGTCCATTACCTATGTTATATGTAAAGGGTGTGTAATGTATGATATAACAATAAATGTCATAACGTTTACAACATTATTTTAGATTAAATAATTTTGTTTAATATAATAATCAAAAAGTATAATCAACGAAAGATATAATTTTAAAAGTTATAATTTTAGAACGTATAACAAACTATTCATAAAATCGTTCACCATAAAAATTAAAAAGTATAGGTATTATTCTAAACATACAATACTCATTTCTTCGAATATGGCTTACCCAGATTTTGATGTGTTTGTCGACAACCTTACGAATTTTTTTAAGCAAAACAGATATTTGTTTGTGAAGTAGTGATTAAATACTACACTAAACTATTCATAATTATGTAATTGGGTTACGCCCGTTTAATTATATTAAATAAATAAATAAATAAATAAATAAATATTCGGTTTGTACAGTATCCTTTAATATAGCAATCAATTTAAATAACATTCTTAAAAACCAACAAAATCCTATATACCTAAAGTTTTGAAGTGGTACTATACTCCTTCCTAAACCACTTGCAATAAATAGACTAAGCAAGGATGTATAGTATACTGATGGCTACTAATTAGGTAAAAGGCCAAGCAAAGCGTTAAAAGCAATTAATTTTAATGTAAAACTTGTACAAGCAAAATGTAGTTTAGAAAGCGGAATTAATTTACAAAGCAACAGCTACTACTTTTATACTTAAAACTACCTAATAATAATTAAGGTTCACGCTTGACGCGCAGTGGGACGATATTCATCATGGCCGCTGGTCTAGGCACAATAGACGGCGGAGGCCCTGCCTCCGTATCGGCGAACACAATAGGAACGTGAGCGCCATATTGATGCGTGCGCGCACCGAGCGGTCCTTAGCGTATGACGTCACTGATCAGGCCACCGCACGTCATAGATCATACGATGCGATGCTGCGTTCAAACGTGCGCGCATACATTGCTGACTCACCACACAACTCCCCCGGCGAGACCGTAACTACGGTCGATAGTATTGCGGGAATCTGACTGCACGTCCACTTCTCGTCTTTTTAACTTCAGTGGATTGAGCTGGTTGATCATCGTTTGGGGACGTTTCTTTTGCCATACATGCTGGCTTTAAACGGTCTATTGTGTCTCTCCGTGTCTTTCCGTGTACGTCGATGTCGTATGTCTTGTGATCCCGTCTTAACACCTTGTACGGGCCTAAGTAAGGAGCTTGCAGTGGTCTTCGTGCTGGGCCCTGGCGTAGGAAGACATGGGTTGGGTTATTCAGCTCTTTGGGTTCATAAAACGTACAACTGGAGCTGGTGTGCCATGTTACCGGTTGTGGTGCTAACTTTCTTATGTGGGAGCGAAGCCTGCTCAGCGTACTAGTCAAGTCTACTTCTTCGTTTGAATTGCTGGTGAGGAACTGGCCTGGCAAACGTAATGGTTCACCATAAACTAAATATGAGCTGTAAAATAATCTAAAGATGAGCTGTTAGCCTCAATGCGGACGCGCCGTGAAATCAATACGACCGATATTGGCTTATCGGGACCTGCGTCGAACATCTACATAGGCGATCACTTGACGCCGGCCAACAAAATGCTACTTAAAACCGCACGGATACTTAAACAGGAACAAGACTATAAGTACTTATGGGTTCGTGATTGCAAAGTTTTCTTAAGAAAATCGGACGCTTCCAAGATTATTCACATTTCCAGTGATAAAGATTTGGTCAATATTAAGTGACTTTGTTATATGTGCGTTAAGCGTGTTAGTGTTTATTGTGCTTTAGTGCTATTGTTGTTTATGTCTATCTCGTTATCGTTAGAGGTTGTTCTAAGATTTGCGATGTTTGAGGTTATAGTTAGTTTTTATATTTACTGTTATTATATTTGTTATAATTTATTTTGTAAGGCGAAGCCAAGGCCTAAAATTAGTTATAATTTTAGTATATTTTATGAAAGCAATTTATTGCTATTAATTTTAGTTAATTATTTTTTAAATACGCGCACTTAATCACAGCATATTATCAAAATGTGAGGGGATTGTGTACCAAGTCGCATTCTTTTTTTAATAAGATCCTTTTGAACAATTATGATGTCTATTGCATAGGTAAAACCTGGCTTAACGATAATTTTCACAGCCCAGAGTATTTTGACGATAGGTACCAAGTGTTTCGTTGTGATAGGAATGCTTCAGTGGTGAGTGCAGATAGAGGCAGAGGTGTTGCGATTGCCATACGTAAAACTTTAAAGCCCATACCACGATTCGAGTGGAGTGCACACCCATCTCTGGGTAAGTATTCCCTTATGTCAAGGTACTCCTACACCCGCCTACATGTCTATTCCAAAATTTTTACACATCTGCTGCGTATACATTCCTCATTGCAGTCGGCACGAGAGCGAATTGTTTACAGTCTTTGATTCTATTGGTAATATAATACAACAATTCCCAAATGATATTTATCTAATTACGGGTGATTTTAATGTGACACACGCCGATTGGTACCTCGATCAGAACTCTAGTTCTATGATAATGCATTTTAATACTAATTCCCTTGTTCAATTGACAGCTGACTTTATGAGTTTTACTAATCTCAAATAATTTAACTCCTCATTTAATTTTAATAATAGAATACTCGATTTAACGTTTTGTAATACAGAGATTAACGTTCAAACTTGTAATTACCCTGTAACGACTGAAGATGCGCACCATAAATCTTTAGTGATTAACTTGAACCTTGAAACCTACTTTCCATTAGCACAAAACATAACACACACCAAACTTTTTCATAAAGCCGATTATGACGTGATCCGAGCTGAAATTTCAGCCATTGATTGGTGTTCTAAACTGTGCACTCCTAATGGTATCGATCCCGCAGTCAATATATTTTACGACCAAATTAACGATATAATTAAAAAGCATATTCCTACTCGTAAAGTACTTAACACTGCTCGCTATCCCTCATGGTACACCATCCCCCTTATAAAATTGTCTAGAGAAAAATAAAAATTTCACACTAGGTGGAAGCGATATGGGAATCCTTTGCATTACCAAGTATTTTCTACACTTCGTAAGAGAGAGTCCAGCCTTCAGAACATCGTTTACCACCATTTCATTCGGTTTAGTGAAGACAATATTAAGAAGTGTCCTATATAAACTGTTCTGGCGATTTGTTAAATCAAAATTACCATCTAGTCATGTTCCTCAAACGGTGGCTCTGAATCAGCGTGTTTCTAATACTGGTCAAGAGACATGCAACTTGTTTAATGAATATTTTAACTCGGTTTTTGTTCTTAGTGTACCACGTCCAGTTGCCTATGATCTTGACTGCCCCCCCGTTAACTCCCCAGTCAGTTTGTCGACCTTGACCATTACAACTGAGGCTATCTACGAAGAGCTCAAAAGTATTGACACTAATAAAGGAGCGGGTTATGATGGAATACATCCTATATTTATACGTAACTGTGCTAAACAATTATCGATACCTATGTGTTTTATATATCGCAAATCTTTGGAATCAGGTATCTTTACATCGGCATGGAAACTTGCTCTTAACACTCCCATTCCTAAAAATGATAATAAGACTGACGTTTCTCAATACCGACATACACCTAAAACCAACTTATTCGGAAAAATTCTTGAAAAGATTATTACATGTAAACTTGCATGTGTACTAAAGAATCACATAACTGTTAATCAACATGGTTTTTGTAAAGGGCGCTCGGTAGAAACGAATATGCTGACTTTTACAAAGTTTTTGATGGATGCTGCGGATAAAAGTGAACAGGTAGATGTCGTGTGTTCCGATTTTTCCAAGGCATTCGATAAAATTAATCATGATCTACTTATTGAAAAGCTTTGGGCAATCGGAATACACGGCGATCTGCTCAGATGGTTAGATTCGTATGTTAAAAATCGTTCTCAGGCCGTCTGTCAAGGGCTATGTGTCAAGATTCCTTGAAATTCCATCAGTTATCCCCCAGGGTTCCCATATTGGGCCATTGTCATTTGTCATTTATATCAATGATATCGGAAAATTTATTCAAAATTCAAATTTCCTATTATATGCTGATGACGCAATTTTTTTAAAGTAGTACAAGGATATGGCGATTTCATACAATTACAATCTGATTTAGAACGTTTAACAGAATACTGCGCGTCTAATCAACTATTTTTGAATTTGAATAAATGCTCTGTTATTTCGTACACACGCAAAACCAATTCTATTTACTTTAATTATAAGATCAATAATTCATTACTTGCTCGAGTCACATCAATTCGAGACCTGGGTATTTTATTGGACTCTGGTTTATCTTTTAATTTACACATTGACTATATAGTTAACAAAGCATTCCGACAATTGGGCTTCGTCCTCAGGGTCTCAAGACCCTTTAAGCAATCGTACACCCTTAAGCTATTATATTTCAGTTTTGTTCGTTCACTTCTTGATTTTGTTTGTATTATATGGAGCCCATATTATGCTTGTCACATAGCCCGAATAGAGCAAGTTCAAAAATAGTTCGTTAAATCTCTGGATTTCCGTGGAAATTGTTCCCGACGGGTGTAGTCGCCGAACAGTTTAGCCGTTGTGCTTCGATGTGGACTGTATGTTCTTCAATAAAACTCGGTTCTTGATTAGTGCTTCTTTATTCTTCAAGGTGGGGTCCGGAGAGCTTACAAATTCTGCTCTGACCGGCCGTGACTTAAACACATTATGGGTTGGCAACTAGCAGCCTTGTGGGACAGCTGCCGGCTCATGTGGGCAGTTTTACATTTTACCATAACTAACTACCCACATGAACCGTCGTAATTTGTGCAGCTGTCCCTTTCGTTCGGACTTCTCTTTTTATCTTAAATTTATTACCTACCCTACGGTATCACTCGTAATCTGGATACCCTACTTATTTATTTTCTTAATTACATTGATATTCCTAACAATAGAAACCTATAATTACGAAAGCTAATCTCTTACTTTCCTAACTTTAATTACCTAAGAGAGGCGTAAGGCCCCTGGGCACGTATACCTGGCCCTTACCTTGTCAAAACCATTACCTGTTTAATAACTTTTACCTTTTGTTAAAATGAAACGCAAAAAATTAATTATTTATTATCAAAAAACCTTTACACATATGAGACTTAATCTACTTATGCAAATACACATACCTAAATTTAGCCGTATTATATCTAACTATATAATATCATAAAGTCGAGACTTCTGTCCGTAACAGGCTCCCCCCGGCGCAGCATCCGCGTAGCCTCTTCACTCCATCGGCAGGACAGCCAGTCTCGTCGTCGGTCGTCGGAACGTGCCGCCTTTGGTGCGCACCTCTACGTTGCGTACTTCGTTGTCAGGTCCAGGAAATGTCTTCGTGACGACGCCTCTAGGCCATACATTGCGGGGTAGTGTGTTATCCACAATTATGACCACGTCGCCCTCTCGTACGTTGCGTCGCTCGGAGTCGCGCGTACCGCCGCGCGGTATGAGTAGTGGTATGTGTTTCGGTCGGCGCGCTCGCACGGCCCAGTGGTGGGCAGGCCGCTCGAGCTACCCAAAAGGAAGTGATTGGGTGTCAGCGCTTCCGGGTCGTCGATGCTCACAGGGACGTGTGTTAGAGGCCGAGCGTTGACAGTGTGCTCGGCTTCGGCTAGTAGCGTCATAAGTACTTCTTCACGCGGTGACTTCTCGTTGAGCGTAGTGCGCAGCGCCGTTTTGACTGTTCTCACCAGCCGTTCCCATGCGCCGCCTTGGTGTGGCGCGCCTGGCGAAATGTAACGCCACTCTGTGCGTTGCGTTAGCGCGTATTCTCGTAGTGCTGGCTCCCATTCTTCGTATGCGGCCTTTAATTCTCGGTCCGCGCCTTTAAAATTCGTAGCGTTGTCACTATATATAACGTGGGGCCATCCCCTCCTGGCCGCCATTCGTCTTAGAGCCATAATCGCTGAGTCGGTAGATAAGCTCGCCGTAAGTTCAATATGCACAGCTCGAGTAGTGAGGCATGTGAATAGCGCCCCCCATCGTTTCTCATGGCGCCGGCCGATAGTCACAGTCATCGGGCCAAAATAATCTAGGCCACAGTTCGTAAAAGGCCGTACAAAAGCTTCCATACGTGCTTTTGGTAAGTCGCCGTGCACCGGCGTCGTAGGTAGCGTCTTTCTCACTTTACAAAATGCACAATTGAACGCCACGGATCTCACAGCCGGCCTCAATCGTAGAACCCAGTATCGTTGCCTTATTTCGTTGACGACGCGCTCATTGTGCGAGTGGTGGGCGCGACGGTGCTCACGTTTAAGTAGCAACCGCGCATACGGGTGGCTGCCGTCCAGTATTACGGGCGTAGTAGCGGGGGCAGACACACCCGCTGCCCTTATTCGCCCTCTTGCTCGTAATACTCCGCCTTCGTCGATGAACACGTCGAGTCGTCGTAGTCTGCTGCCCGCGCGTAGTTTGCGGGATGCTTTGAGGCGGTCGATGTCGTCTGCGAAGCTCTCTCGTTGCGATTCAATGGTTAGTAGGCGCTCGGCCTCGTTGATATGTTCAATTGTCATGTTACTAGCGCGGCGGCGGCATCTCTGAGTGAATAGTAGCACGTTCGCCATCGTTCTAACTAAACGCTCGTAGGAAGAGAAGCGTTTAGCGTCTGGCACTACGCTACTATCACTCTGCCACGTGTGCGTGTGCGTCACGCAGTGTTCACTCTCCGCGCTGTGTTCGTTGTTGATGACGTCACTCGTAGGCCATTCGGTTTCGTTTTCGTATAAAAATGCCGGTCCGACAAACCACCGATCATTCTTCGTTTTCATAATCTCACTGCCGCGCGTTACGTCGTCCGCGACATTGTGAGCCGTAGGGACCCATCGCCATTGTGACGGCATCGTCGTTTCTGTGATCTCAGTTAAGCGGTGCGCTACATAGGGGGTGTAACGCACCGTGTCGTTATTTATCCATTTCAACACTGTTTGTGAATCGGTCCAACATACGACTCTCTCAGGTTGCCATCTTTGTTCATTCAATACTGAGCTTGCTAGTCGCGTAGCTATCAACGCCGCTTGCAACTCCATTCTCGGAATACTTTGTTGCTTTATCGGTGCCACTCTGGCCTTAGCAGCGGCGAGTGCGACTCGTATTTCGCCATTTTCACCCTTCATTCTCCAATATACTGCAACGCCGTAAGCGACCTCGCTGGCGTTACAAAAAACATGTAGCTGCTTTCTCGTCACTCCCCCCGTATGTAGACGCCGGGGTAGACGCAGACTACGTAATGCCCTCAATCCGTTCAACCATTCATGGAACTTGCCGGCCTCGTAATCGGGTAAGACCTCGTCCCATTCTATTTTTAACCGCCATATGCCTTGTAAGATGATCTTCGCTCGTATAGTATAATAACTCAACAGTCCGAGTGGGTCAAATATTGACATAACCGCACTCAGCGCCTCTCGTTTAGTAGGAGCGCGACTCATTTGCTTCACGTCGTCGTGCACGCGAACCATCTCGGTGTTAAACGCCAACTCGTCTGTAGCAGCGTCCCATAGTAAACCGAGCGTTCTGCCCCATTGCTGAAAACTAGCGCCGAGCTGTCGAGGTGATGTGTCACGGCTTTCTGCTGGCAGCTCACGCAACACGCACGGTCCGTTAGAGTTATAACCGGCCAGCGTGAATCCTGCCTGCGCGTGAACCTTCGCGACCTCCTTTATCGTTTCAATCGCTTCTTGCTCGGTGTCGTAGCAGTCGACGTAGTCGTCCATATTATGGTTTCTCGTAATTGCTTCGTATGCGCGCGGATACTCGGCAGCGTGCGTTTCAGCGTTCAAATCTCTCACGCTGTGCGCTAAGAAAGGTGAACTCTTAGCTCCGAATATCATTGACGTCATTTTGTAGCGCGTAGGTGGCTTCGTTCGGTCGGCGCCCCTCCATAGGAACATCTGAGCGGGTTGGTCACCTTTAAATATCTTAATTGCGATAGCTTGTTCGCGAAATCGTAGTAGCAGGCCCGCCTGGTCGCGTAGTAAGTCGGGACCCTCCAAAAGCTCGTCATTCAGACAAACTCCGTTTGCTTCGGCGGCCGCGTCAAAGACAACTCGTAGTTTTCCGGGCTTATTCGGATTTGTTACGGCGAAGTGAGGTAAGTACCATAAATGCGGGCTCATCAAATCGCTCTCGTTACTTTCCTCGGCGTAGTGTTTATCAAATAGATGCTCTATTTGATTCGTATAAGCTCGTTTGAATTCGTCAGACTTGTCCATCTTCCGTTCTATGGATTTCAATCGTCTCAATGCTGACTCGTAACTTGGCGGCAGCGTGACGTCATCACGTCGCCACGGTAATCTAACTTCGTATTTTCCGTTGACTTTCTTTGTCGTCGTTCTAAACGACTCTATGGCGCGTGCATCACTCGGGCTCACACGCTCCTTCTTTGTTATTCCCAGTGAGTCAATTTCGAAGTGCTTCTTTACCATAGCATGGAGTTCGTTGTCGGGTAAGAGAGTGCGCGAGATCGTCGCGCACTGCGGCGTGTTTACGTATAACACCGCAGCCGTATTACTCTCCATCAGCACGCTTGACCGTGGCGCTGATCCGTGTATTACCCAGCCCAGCTTCGTGAGCGATGCGATCGGTTCGTCTCGCTTGCCCTGTAGCAATCTTCGTGTGACTATGAGATGCCAATTGTCTGCCCCAATCAGTATTCGAGGCTTGACATGTCCGTAGCAGACGTTGCTGTTTGATAACTCTTTCATATGAGTGTATCTCAAACAGTCGTTGTGCACCGTCTGTCCGTTGAGTGATAAATCTTTCATCGTTCTAGCTTTAATGTCGAATTGTCGTTTATTCGTAGTTGCAATTAACTTAAAATTCACCGTCTTGGTTTCGCACGTCGTTTGTGTATTCACGCTTCGTATTTTCAAATCGTTCGCCGGCCCGTCCGCGCCTACGTAGTCCGCCAGGTCTTGGTCGATTAGCGTAACAGTCGACCCCTCGTCGAGCAAGGCGTATGTGTCGATTGACCCCTTTGGTCCCTTGATGGTAACGGGACATACTTTCAGTAACACCTTGGTAGCATCGGTCGAGTGATTAACCGACGCCACCATCTCGGTTTCGTTCGGCCTGGTGCGGTGTTAGCAAGGCGTGGTGGGGATGGCGGCAATCATCAACTCCGCACAGATCGCGTTTATCGCATTGTAGGCGACGGTGTTTCTTATTCGCACAACGGAAACACACTCCGCTTTTCTTTATCCATTCCCATCGTTGTTTAACCGTCATGGTTTTAAAGCGATCACATTGCGGCACGTCATGACGTCCTCCACAACATAGACATTCTTTGTTTATGACGTCATCACTTGTTGCGTATACAGCCGTATTTTTCTTTCGCTCGATTCGTTGTTTCACATTCGCTCGTGTTTCCGTAATAACGTTCTTTCGCGTAGGGTTGTAGCTCACATATGTATACTGTAGGGCTCTGTCGGCTTCTCTCATGAGGAAGTGGGATAGCGTGACGATCTCAGGCTCGGCATAGCTTCCGTAGTCAGTTGCGTAGTCGCACCACCTTGAGCGTAGGTGCGGTCCGAGCTTGTCCACCACTTCTCGCGTTAACATTGGATTTCGTAAGTACCCTCTGTTGTCGATATTATCGAGTATGCACACAATGTTCTGCAGTTTGATCGCGAACGTGTTCAATTCACTGGCCGTCGTGCCGGGACGCGGCAGTCTCTTAATGTCGTCCAGCGCTCGATCAATTATTACTTCTGGCCGTCCGAAGCATTGCTCGAGTGTTTTCATAACCACTTCCGGGTCCACGGCCGTATATAAAAGAGCGGACACCGCTTCCTTTGCTTCATCTTTAAGACAGCTTCTTAATCGTGCCAAGTTCTCGGCTTTGCTAAAGTTAAATTGTTTAGTCGTATCGCGCATCGCCGCTTTAAACACCAACCATTCGGCCGGCGAGCCGCTGAATATAGGCAAATCCAGCGCCTGTCGTGGTACCGGTCGATTATGCATCATTTTCTCTAGTGTAAGTGCGAGCTTAACCATCCCCGTGTCGTCTTTGCTCGTTTGATCACGGTTCGCTGCCTCTTTCACTACGTTTTCGTTTTCAACATATGGCGAATCAGTGAGGTGGCGACCTCTGTCCATCTCACTTGCGCGTGCATCCTTTTGTCTTTGTCGCACATTTCCGACTTTATCTGTGTCGGGCTCATGCACGTTCCGACGCCGATCCAACCATTCATCCACTCTCAGTTGGGCAATATCGGCGGGTAAGCTCTCCGGTTCTAAATCCGTTTCTTCTTCAATAACGGCGATTTCGTATGCAAGTCTCTTCTTAATCATTTCTGTTTCCAATTGTAACGTGTCACGGTTGAGGCAAGGTTTGAGGGTGATGCGGGTGGTCTGTCGAACGTTCGTAGTCCCGTTGTCGTCTCGGCTTGGCTTTGTCTTCGGGTGGTCGGCATCTTCTTTCTTGCTGCCCCTACTCCTAACAATCTCAAACGGGCACGCTATGTGGGGAGCCCGTCCAAGGATGGAGTTCGTGCGGGAGTGGAAAGGTAGGACCTACCCAGCAGAGAGTCGACGTGGACAACGGGGCGCTCGCGAATCGGCTGGAGTGTCCGACAGCTTAGGCAGTGCCTACAGAAAGGACCCCCGCTCCACGACAAACCGTACTGGCGTAGCCGGACTCTTAAACTTGCCCTAAAAAGGACAAACTGACGACCCCGTCCGATAAGTCGTCCCGCCTTGAACGGCGTTTACTCAGAACGCACACCGTTTGGCACCGTTAGGTGATGTGACGTTTTGAGCCGCGGTCCGCCCGCGTTAGCACTTGTTGCAGAACACAAGTGGTGTGGTTACAATACGTTAGTGGTTACGTTGGTGGTTACGTTGGTGGTCACGTTGGTGGTTACGTAGATCTTCTATCTTCAAATGGACGAAGGCTTCAGTTCTTCAAATCCGGCTCCGAAGGTCCAAAGAAATTGTTCCCGACGGGTGTAGTCGCCGAACAGTTTAGCCGTTGTGCTTCGATGTGGACTGTATGTTCTTCAATAAAACTCGGTTCTTGATTAGTGCTTCTTTATTCTTCAAGGTGGGGTCCGGAGAGCTTACAAATTCTGCTCTGACCGGCCGTGACTTAAACACATTATGGGTTGGCAACTAGCAGCCTTGTGGGACAGCTGCCGGCTCATGTGGGCAGTTTTACATTTTACCATAACTAACTACCCACATGAACCTGTAACGGTACAGAATGAATGGAATCCGTCCGTTAGTAAGGAATGTGTGGGAGTAGCACTAACATAAATATTAATGCGTAGCACCATTAATATAATAAGCATGAAAAAGGGAATGATAAACTAGTTCAGAATAATGGTCTGTGGTCTAACTCTTTATCTTTAGTTTGAACTTTGCGGGGACTGCTCTGTGTGCTCCTTGCGACATAGGCGCCATCTAGCGTGAGTTATTTACTTGAGCTTCGCATAAGGTTGCTAGTTTGACTTCTTTAATTTGAATTTCGCGGGGACTGCTCTGCGCGTCCCTTGCGACGTAGGCGGCGTCTAGTGGGAGTCATGGTTGTGAACTTGACTAGGACCGTATTTTATTTTGAATTTCGCGGGGACTGCTCTGGGGTCGGGAAAGTGGTTCACCTACGGGCGGACGCCATCTATGGTCGGAATACGGAACTTTTGATAATTTCCCAAAATATAGGATTATTGGCTTAAGTGGAGGATTATTAAGAGGGAATTGTTAATAGAAGGCTACATTTAGATATTCAACGATGAAATATTGGCTGTCGGACGAGATTTGGTTAGATTATGGAAAAATTTTAGAATTGCGCGGCGAAAGCGGCAATGAGCGAGCGAGAGGTTGAGAAAAAGACAGAAAGAGAGGTCGGATGATAGCTCCACGTGGCGCGACGCGAAGGCGGGGGGCATCGGGGAAGCGGCTAGCGATTGGTTGAAGGGAAAAAAGCGGACTCGCGCGGGCAAATCTTAGGCGCGCGTGGCGCGAAAGTTAAGATGCTTGGGAAAAGGGCGGAAAATTAGCGGACATTCAATTTTGGGACGTCGGCGGTGCGGTCCAACTTAAGAGTGCGGTACTACTCATACGGGGAAAATAGTGTCCGAGCTTTGATAGTGCGCTAAGTGATATTCGAGCTGCGATATTAATTAAGATTTGTGAAATTGAAAGTGATTAATAAAGTAAAACTATTGCGGTCGCAACTCGAATCCGTTAACGGAATGAAGTATTCCGGGGTACATCGGCGGAAACGCGTAACGGTGGCAACGAAAACCTATGTACCTTTCAACAGACTTCGGTCTGGATGATCTTTGATTGTATTTAATAAGATCGGCGTTTTCCATTATTACGCTAAACAATACACTATCTTCGACGGAGTAATGGGGGAGAGACAGTTGTCTCCCTAGTGAAAGTTGAAGATAGGTCAGACACCATTTAGCTGGAGGTAGACACGTATGACCCAGTCCAATCTCGAGTCTACCTCCGTACATACAGTGTAGTGATAGGAAAATAACACACTGAGTATACTGGCTCGACTGATAGAACATTTAGGAGTTAGTTGCTTTCAGGGGCAATGCGACTCTCACCACACATCACGAATTTAAGTTAAATGTGGCTTGGCCTAGTTTGCAAGGTACACAAAAGGGACTGTTAGTTCGACAAAATATAGGCATTTTCAAGTGAGGAAAGTTGTAGGAATCTATAGGTAGGCGGATATATATATATAGTTAGTTATTAATTCAGACTAATAAGGTAGGGATAATTAAGTTACGGCGCTAAATAAAATTATGATGAAGTGATGTGGGTCCTAGCTAGGCAAGTAATCTGTTACCGCAGGCCGGTAAAATTCTAATTGTTTTCCTAAAGTTGTTACCAATTAATTATTCATTTTAAATAATTAACAGAAGTATGATAATATCGTACCATCATTACTTTGGAGTACCTAAAAGTCTAGACTGGTTTCCTATTACAAGAAAAATACTAAAAAGTTATAGCAAATAAGCTTAGCCGTACTGTGATGTTTGATTTCTAATACTGAAATGACCAAACAGGCATTTTTTAGCTTTCCCTGGGATGCAATACGATCTCACATTGCTACACTCTTCAAGGTGTTAAAGTTTTACATCCGATACCTTAGCAAAAATAAGCTGATACAAACTGAACAACTAAAACCAGTTTAGAACCTAGGATAAGTCGTTGAAAGAAGACATTGCAAGCTATGAGCTTCTAATAATCTGAAACATAGAAATAATTGATTGATAACAACCAGCTAATTAGCCTTACAATGGTCTACTAATACCATTTGAATAGACCTCTTAAGATATGCAAGTACTTACTTCTAATAATATGAAACATAGAAATATTTGATGGGAACAATCTAATCAATCAGACTAATACCTAGTACAGTCTAATTTATACTTATTAAAGTGAGTAAAAGATAACTTCTAAATGTAATTGATTCAATGATTAACAGGGATAATTAACTACCTAATTTACTACCTACTAAAAGTATACTGACTATGATTTAGTAGTCTATCAAATTAACCACTCAGTCTGAGAGACAGAGGGTGGAAGTTAATGGAAAAATAATTAACTTAAGTTCTCTTCCTAAAAGTCAGGGATGTTGAATAAATTAAACATCTTTCAATAAGCTTGAGATGTACTTATACTTTATAAGATCTGTATAATGAACACTAAGAGTAACCCAAAGTAATTTACTTCAAATGATAGTATTCTATTTAAGTTCACTTCCTAAAGTCAAGGATATTGAATGAATTAAGCATCCTTTAATAAACTTAAGATGTGATAATCTGCCAATGCAGCTAATCCAATGTAGTTATATTGGAACTTTACAAGACCTGTATAATAAATACTAAGAGTAAATAAAAGTAGTTTTACCTGTATTAATAGCATTCTACTTTAGCCACCGCCTGAAGTGGCGTTTGATTAAATTATCCACCCTTTACGGAACTGAATATAAGTTATTGCATTGAATAATTAAGTTCTTAATGTGAGAAGGATATTTGGATGATAGCCAGCCTTGAGATAAACTCTATTGATTTATGTGGAATAATAAGAATTTAAATTGCTAACACATAGTTCATAATGTAAAATGAAATTAAATTTGAGGAGAGATGTAAATTCTCAGTTTAAAGAATTAAAGGCACAAGCTAATAATTAAAGTTAAAGCCAATGTGACGGAACTGTAATTAAACCATGAGATGTACAGTACGCTATGGAGCGGCGGTGGGGCTCATAAATTGCACCAGGCTTCTTATGTATCATGCTACTGATAATAAATAATAATACCTATAAGCTAAGCTATCATCTGATTACCTTTGAGTAGTTACAAATCTTCCCCGCAGCTGCAGTGAAGGATTTAGGTCACAGTTCAGACGGAGTCATTGCTAGGCTACACATATTTATGTTATGATCTATAGACTGGTAGGTAATTAGGTTAGGAGAAAATAATTTAACACAGGGGTAAGCCAATTACTAAACTTTCACGAAAGAACTTGAGTTACTTAAATGCGGTTAACAACGGAGGGTTCACTAGACGATCTGGCCAAAATAGTAGTTATTATAATATTACATTGCTTGACTGAAATTCACTGCAAATAGAATTAAGCTATGCTAAGGTTTCATCATCATACAAACAATACGCACTAAACAAAAACTCCAGACACAACCATTAGATTGTAGATAAATTAGGTTAATTAGTTTTAAGAATTAGATAATAAGTTAAGTTAAGGTAAAGCGGCGATGATGTGTGTATGTATTATAAGGTAGCTAGGCATATAGGTGGAAAAGGCATTAGATTTAGGTTTAGATTTAAGGTATAGCAGATAATAAAAAAGGGGGGAGGTTACAATTTGGTAAGCCGTTACCAGGATTAGAAAGTTAAGTTATAAATTATCATTAATATAGTTGTATTGGATTTCAGTCAAGCGGTAATACTTTAATTTAGAAGTGGGATTTTTTCCCACAAATTGTTGTCGTGTTGCGATGCGTGAGTTTAGAATTGGCTTAATAGGGAATAATTCAATGAAGATTAATTAATTCAGAGATATTGAAGAATTATAATTTGACACTTTTCACAATAAACTTTGTTGGATCTTCTGGAGTTGATTCTTACACTTTGTATTACGGGCTCTTGATAATGGGTGAATTATAATTTGACACTTTTCACAATAAACGTTGTTATCTTCTAAAGTTGATTCATACACTTTGTATTACGGGTTCTTGATAATAGATTAAGACCAATATTGTAGACAGTCGCAATGAGAGCTGGAGCTAAAATTTTGTTGTACGAAATCTGTAACAAAAAGATTCTCAGGTTAGGTTAAAGGTCAAAGGAGATAAAACTACAAAACAATAATGTAATGAGTATTATTTGAAATACAATACCTTTCAGTCATTATCTTTTTCTTCTTTATTTAATGGCGGAGTTCGCCAGCATCAGGTACCGTGCGGCTGGTAGCGTTGTTGTTTTTCCAAAGTTTAATGAGTGAACAAAGTACTTAGATATAGTCAATAACCAAACTATTCCGGGAGTATTAATTTTAAAACTGTTGAGTTATCTGTGAATACTGAAACCTTTAGTAATTGTTTTCTATGAATACTGAAACCAGGTATCCAATTTTTGATAGGACGCTAAGATAATAATTGTTGACGTTAGGAGCTATGGTAACTGTAGTTTTGTTTCTATTCCTGGTGATAGATTTCATATGGGCATAGGCAACTGGTTCATACAGCCTCGTGTTGAGTTATTTTTAGGATCGTAAAAGGTCGATAGGGTGACATAGTTCAACATTTATTGATTTAGAAAGATTTGTAGAATAGGGGGCGGTTTAATTATTATTGCTGTCGGATGGGAAGGCAAGGGGGCGAGATTGGACAGAATTAACCAACTTAATTATTGCTGGATTCAATTTATATTATAGGACGGCGATATGCTGTACAATATTATAAAGTTATGACGCTAACAGCATAATATAAAACTAATAATAATTATATTTTGACTAATAATCGTTGAGCGATTGCGGTTTTTAGTTGATGTGCTATTCCACGTATTATATTTTATTTTGTTGGTTATGTTAAAAAAAAAATATAATAATGTACTTGAGTCTCACGTCTGAAATCCATAGAGTAGTTTTAGGCTAGTCAGGGACTATTAAATCATTTGTCTATGGTTGGACCATAGACATATGATTTAGCTAGACCATAAACAATCTAGAATTAGGAATGATTATAAAACATGACGTCATAAAACCAATCGGAGAGGAAACTTCCTTATCGCGTAATCATATGATTTTGTTATAGCAAGCGGAATCACCTGTTATTTTCCATACCTGTTATTTTTAATACCTGCGATTTTTACATTGAAAGAGATTTTCCTAATACTTATCACGTAGTAGATTAGAATGCAATGACATTGTGGTGGAATTATTATTATGTGACATGTAGATGGGGACAATTGCTCTGCACAAGGGAAATGCCGCTTCATTTTGTTAGTTCGCTAAAATCCTAGGAAAAGTAACATAAAATAGTATTACGGTTCAAAATACACGCGTTGATGAGGAATCGCGATTATAAGTAATAACAAGTAGCAGGGATGTCATGTAGGGGATAGAATCATATGACTATTCATTGCTAGTAGGAATTTTGGTTTAAAAGCAACGTAGTTTGGGATGCATAATGTAAACGGATAAATACGTCTAGTAGGCGATAAAAGTCGTTACCGTCTGGAAACAACTATCTAATATCTACTCTATTGTGGGGAGGTTACCTATTAGCGAGGCTAGATGGCGTTGGGTTATCAATAAAAGATTTTATTTTGGATGATGGTAAAAGGGTGCTGTCTAATAATAATATGTATAATTGTAATACTCTTGCAGCGTTGTAAGTAGTCGTTACCGGTAATCATTGCTTCTTACCGAATAGTTGAAATCGTGATAAATAGTTAATTATGAAGATTTATAAAGGATAATTATTAGCTTAAGATGAGGTTAACGTACGCAGAAGTAAAGCTCGCTGGGCACAGCTTACTATACCTACTTAACTAATATTATCAGTTGTGAGTTACCTAGAGATATCTAAGTCGGGAGAGCGGTGAAAAGAAAAGACCTTACTACATGACTAATTAGTTAGGATAGGTAGAGATAGATAAATCATTAAATTCACTGGGTTGGATTAGCCTATTAAGAAGGGTACCTTTCACAATTGTCTATCTCCGTTGAACGATTAAGATGTTGAAAAAAAAAAAAAATAGTAGAAAAAAAAAATATATAGTTGACTGGCTTGAAGTCGAGATTTAACTGCAAAATTAACGAGTTATAGCACTGTTATGCTATAGGGATAACAATAGCGTATGTTATCACATCAATTATAAAGGCGAGTTGCGGGCGGATGTCACGTCATAATCAATAGTTAACTCGTTTTATTATTTTAAAAGTTAACGCAAGCTACTTATAAAACAGTGATCGATTTTATATACCACAATTTTAAGTTGTAGGATAAATTTAAACTCATAGTCCGCAGAAACATTCAAGCCGGAAATAAAGCGATGATATTGCGAGCTGAGAATAAATTTCTTAGTGTAAAATTTATTAATAAGTAAATCCCTGATATTGCGTTATCGAGATTACAATACAAAATCAACTATCACAATTCGAATCATACAAAGTAATTATTTAGATGTTATCTCGCGTCGACAGGTACAAAATTTAATTTAGATGGGTAAAGAAATTAGAACTGAAATGGGTTTCGGATGTGTGACGTTCTTAGGATACGTGCTGTTTAGTAGCATAATTTAAATTTAATAAAATCGGCCGAATTAGACATAATTCGTTTTGCGGATATATATATTTAATCGAGAATATTGTGGAGGTAGCCATAGTTCAAAGTTTACTAAACCCGACCTAGAGTCATGGCCTATCTTTATATGTCAGAAGAAAATAATAAATTTATAAGTAGTAGATTTTAAAGTCAATAGTAAATTTATTTTCCCGAGGTGCGACCTGAAACCTAGTTCACACTAGGCCATTCAAATACTTTAACCGGTAATGTTGATTATAATAAATAAAGATGTTCGGGATTTATAATAATATTCTAATACTGCTATATTAAAATTGTTATTATGAAATTAAATAGGTTTGCTTAACAATTGGAAAATAATTATTAACTCAAGAATTTGTTTAGTACAAAGTAAATGTCTACAGGTTTAGAAATGATAGGACGAACGAAACGCGTTTTTGACTTGTGGCATGGTCAGCGCAGACTGTCACAGCGGGATTATCTTGCTTGATTATTTATTAATATGAATTGCTAGAATTCTTATAATCTAGATTATTGGCATCTAATATGTACGTGATGTAATTGTAGATGATTAAAATTAGTGCTAAGGTAGGTTATTGTCGAAGTTATGGCACAACCTTAAAATTGTTAGTTAATGTGAACTGCATGTTGCATCTAGATTGTTTTATACAAACTAATTGATTGGGAGTTTTCACATATGTAGGCCGGGACATTGAGTTGATGAAATAGTGTTATCAAAATCATTCATCACAGAAAGATAAAGAGATTTTATGTGCAAGTGTGAATACAAAAGTTTACTTCGGTTAGTATTATTCTGTTCTATACTAGTTTTGTGGTAGCGTTTTACCTAGGGTTGTTCTAAATTATAAGTAATTAAATATTAATTGTCTGTTGCTGTCTTCTACGTTAGAGAAGGAACGGAGAAAGATAAGGGGGACTCATTTTGTTATAGTCAGCTGTATGATAGCTAATCCTCCTAGTAAATATTTCTTGTGATTGCGGTAGCAACATAGAGTGTTTATAGGATGTTTTGTTCATTAACTAATTATCTTCACCGCAGCTGTGGATAGGGATGGCTAAAGTATGTGAACAGGGGTGGAGAAGATAGGTCATTATAAATTAAAATAAATACTTGAATTGCAATATGCCTGACTAAATAGTGCGAAGAGGTGGAGTAACTATGTTAGAGAAATTCTCTATTGCATAATATTCGAACTTTTGACATTTTCAATTGTAACTTTAGAATTTTGATTAGAGTATTTAACTAAGCGGGTCCAACGAAGAAGGCATGCTGAAAGCGAGGTCTTTGGTCGTCTATGCACACAATAAAATTATAGATGACACAAGGGAGCATTCTTAATTGGCACTGTTAAATTAGTAAAAGTAGCTTGTTTAGGGTGTTCGAATATTTTTAGTCGCACTGGGCACAAATAGAACTTAGTTAAGCGTGTAGGGTTTATTTTGATTTACCTGGTGAAGTAATTGAATCGAAGTTTCGGAACTGTGCTGTAGAAGTGGGAATTACTCAGCACACAATAAAATTAAGTGGTTTCCATTTAGCTTCATTTCCTAAACTAGCCTTTCTTAAAGTTGCGGAAATTCTGCTGTAAGGTGGTTCCTTTGGGGGCGTCTTGTGAAGTCTAAATCAGGACAATTATACTTGACTAACCTATAGAGAGATAATGTCTTAGGCTGCAGAAATAGAGGCCATTGATGGCATTTCATTTTGGCGTGGTCAGGGGATCTCGTGTTGCTGGGGAATTTTACCATCTGGACGGAAGGCTGAAAAGTAAAGTAGAATGCATAATGAGTAACCAATTAGAGTTACAAACATTCGGGAGATTACCATCTTAATAATGTGTCTTGTGCGAGTGTAAAATTAAAATCATCTAATAAAAAAAAATAAAAAATAAAAAGAAACTAGCACTATTGAATCACGCAGTTTGGAATTCAGTAAATACGAGAAGGAACTTACGATATTAATTACCATGAATACTAAGACGAAGTGTCACCTTTAGTGACTTATTATTTACCGATTTGACCGTTATTAGTAATATAAAAGGTAGGAAGTTAAGTAGAGTTGTGGGGGCGGATAAGATAGTTACCGGTCTGTTTAATTTAATAAGAAAATGATATTTTTCAAAGGTATAGGAAAGTAAGGGGATATTGACGTATTATATATTAGCAAATGAGACTAAATGTTGTCTTTCGTACATAGTAATAACTAGGGATGAGACATAGTTACTAGATAGGTTTTGGCATAAGTATTTGCTTATACGTATAAGCTCAGTACTTGTCAATTAGTATACAATGTCCAACGCGTACCGGGGTATTAACAAGTACTTATCGATGACGCATACATTGACAGTTAGATATACATAGCACACAAACTTCTAATAGATCTGAACTACGGGGTAGCTAGTTCAAAACTCAAGGACGTGTTTCGAGATGCGTACCCCCTTAGAGTGAATGAGTTTTTCCTAAGTATTTACGATCGACAACCTTATTGTAAGGCGTTAAGACCTCTATTTGTATGCACGGTGAGTGGGTGTCACTGCGTACCGGACGGAAGCGAGTCTAGTATTCTATCTCGGTTATTTGTAGGATTAGACATTAGATGTATCTCATCTAAAATAAAGTTATAACTCTTGGGCGATGATGGTATGCCTACTGGTTTTGGTTGATATGGGGGTTTGGTTAAGAATTCTTATCCGCGGAGAGGAAAATAGGTTTCGGTTGAAAGAAGTAGCTAATTAGGAATTGTGGAGGACGCGGGTTCGATCCCTGCCTGAGGTAGACAATTGTTCCGACGTTTCGTTATCTTAGGTAATTATATAAGCTAAGATGAGATTGGTAGCGTTGAAGTATGAAGGAAAGTTTTAATTCCAATTATTAATTATTATTCATTAACCTAGTTGGAACTAAAAGACCATGACGGCGAAGTGGTTGATGCTTCACCCACGAAAGATCCCAGGTTCGATCCCTAGGTTGCAACATTTAGATGCAGAACAAGTTGTAAGAAAAGACGTAAGTTAAAAGAAGGACATGATGACAGATGTACTTGAAATTATTCTAGGGAAATAATTTAAAGAATAGAATAATTGAATGGTTCGGAAGATGTTATAAACTTTACGTCGGAATCGTCATAGAGTTGAAGAGTTTCGCTAGGGGGCGTTAGTAGACAGCGCAAGAGACTGTTATATTGATTTAAATTATAGTATGATTTGTTGTTATGATGGTAAACAAAAGGCAAATCATTATTCGGAGGTTGTGTATGATTAGAGACATGGTAGATACCTAAGTTATTGGGAAATATTTGCCGAAACTAAGTTTACTAGGATTTCGTTTCGAACACGAGAACTGGGTATGCAATTATGATTTTGTGTCAGTTGAATAGAATGAGGGGTGTGGGTTTTTTTTTTGCAATGAGAATGCTTATTGAGGAAGGAGTCATTAGGGATTTGGGGAGGAACTATAAATAGTAGGAATATCTTTGAGGAAGAGGGCTAGGATGACAATGGGGTTGGCAAGGAAGGACGTGCTATTTTGTACTTAATTAAGTACAGGGTTTAGATATAATTCGCCGCAGATAAGAGTGGTACTTTATCTGCTTAAATTCTATCGGGGGCGGCTGTAACGGTACAGAATGAATGGAATCCGTCCGTTAGTAAGGAATGTGTGGGAGTAGCACTAACATAAATATTAATGCGTAGCACCATTAATATAATAAGCATGAAAAAGGGAATGATAAACTAGTTCAGAATAATGGTCTGTGGTCTAACTCTTTATCTTTAGTTTGAACTTTGCGGGGACTGCTCTGTGTGCTCCTTGCGACATAGGCGCCATCTAGCGTGAGTTATTTACTTGAGCTTCGCATAAGGTTGCTAGTTTGACTTCTTTAATATGAATTTCGCGGGGACTGCTCTGCGCGTCCCTTGCGACGTAGGCGGCGTCTAGTGGGAGTCATGGTTGTGAACTTGACTAGGACCGTATTTTATTTTGAATTTCGCGGGGACTGCTCTGGGGTCGGGAAAGTGGTTCACCTACGGGCGGACGCCATCTATGGTCGGAATACGGAACTTTTGATAATTTCCCAAAATATAGGATTATTGGCTTAAGTGGAGGATTATTAAGAGGGAATTGTTAATAGAAGGCTACATTTAGATATTCAACGATGAAATATTGGCTGTCGGACGAGATTTGGTTAGATTATGGAAAAATTTTAGAATTGCGCGGCGAAAGCGGCAATGAGCGAGCGAGAGGTTGAGAAAAAGACAGAAAGAGAGGTCGGATGATAGCTCCACGTGGCGCGACGCGAAGGCGGGGGGCATCGGGGAAGCGGCTAGCGATTGGTTGAAGGGAAAAAAGCGGACTCGCGCGGGCAAATCTTAGGCGCGCGTGGCGCGAAAGTTAAGATGCTTGGGAAAAGGGCGGAAAATTAGCGGACATTCAATTTTGGGACGTCGGCGGTGCGGTCCAACTTAAGAGTGCGGTACTACTCATACGGGGAAAATAGTGTCCGAGCTTTGATAGTGCGCTAAGTGATATTCGAGCTGCGATATTAATTAAGATTTGTGAAATTGAAAGTGATTAATAAAGTAAAACTATTGCGGTCGCAACTCGAATCCGTTAACGGAATGAAGTATTCCGGGGTACATCGGCGGAAACGCGTAACGGTGGCAACGAAAACCTATGTACCTTTCAACAGACTTCGGTCTGGATGATCTTTGATTGTATTTAATAAGATCGGCGTTTTCCATTATTACGCTAAACAATACACTATCTTCGACGGAGTAATGGGGGAGAGACAGTTGTCTCCCTAGTGAAAGTTGAAGATAGGTCAGACACCATTTAGCTGGAGGTAGACACGTATGACCCAGTCCAATCTCGAGTCTACCTCCGTACATACAGTGTAGTGATAGGAAAATAACACACTGAGTATACTGGCTCGACTGATAGAACATTTAGGAGTTAGTTGCTTTCAGGGGCAATGCGACTCTCACCACACATCACGAATTTAAGTTAAATGTGGCTTGGCCTAGTTTGCAAGGTACACAAAAGGGACTGTTAGTTCGACAAAATATAGGCATTTTCAAGTGAGGAAAGTTGTAGGAATCTATAGGTAGGCGGATATATATATATAGTTAGTTATTAATTCAGACTAATAAGGTAGGGATAATTAAGTTACGGCGCTAAATAAAATTATGATGAAGTGATGTGGGTCCTAGCTAGGCAAGTAATCTGTTACCGCAGGCCGGTAAAATTCTAATTGTTTTCCTAAAGTTGTTACCAATTAATTATTCATTTTAAATAATTAACAGAAGTATGATAATATCGTACCATCATTACTTTGGAGTACCTAAAAGTCTAGACTGGTTTCCTATTACAAGAAAAATACTAAAAAGTTAATAAATACTGAAATGACCAAACAGGCATTTTTTAGCTTTCCCTGGGATGCAATACGATCTCACATTGCTACACTCTTCAAGGTGTTAAAGTTTTACATCCGATACCTTAGCAAAAATAAGCTGATACAAACTGAACAACTAAAACCAGTTTAGAACCTAGGATAAGTCGTTGAAAGAAGACATTGCAAGCTATGAGCTTCTAATAATCTGAAACATAGAAATAATTGATTGATAACAACCAGCTAATTAGCCTGACAATGGTCTACTAATACCATTTGAATAGACCTCTTAAGATATGCAAGTACTTACTTCTAATAATATGAAACATAGAAATATTTGATGGGAACAATCTAATCAATCAGACTAATACCTAGTACAGTCTAATTTATACTTATTAAAGTGAGTAAAAGATAACTTCTAAATGTAATTGATTCAATGATTAACAGGGATAATTAACTATCTAATTTACTACCTACTAAAAGTATACTGACTATGATTTAGTAGTCTATCAAATTAACCACTCAGTCTGAGAGACAGAGGGTGGAAGTTAATGGAAAAATAATTAACTTAAGTTCTCTTCCTAAAAGTCAGGGATGTTGAATAAATTAAACATCTTTCAATAAGCTTGAGATGTACTTATACTTTATAAGATCTGTATAATGAACACTAAGAGTAACCCAAAGTAATTTACTTCAAATGATAGTATTCTATTTAAGTTCACTTCCTAAAGTCAAGGATATTGAATGAATTAAGCATCCTTTAATAAACTTAAGATGTGATAATCTGCCAATGCAGCTAATCCAATGTAGTTATATTGGAACTTTACAAGACCTGTATAATAAATACTAAGAGTAAATAAAAGTAGTTTTACCTGTATTAATAGCATTCTACTTTAGCCACCGCCTGAAGTGGCGTTTGATTAAATTATCCACCCTTTACGGAACTGAATATAAGTTATTGCATTGAATAATTAAGTTCTTAATGTGAGAAGGATATTTGGATGATAGCCAGCCTTGAGATAAACTCTATTGATTTATGTGGAATAATAAGAATTTAAATTGCTAACACATAGTTCATAATGTAAAATGAAATTAAATTTGAGGAGAGATGTAAATTCTCAGTTTAAAGAATTAAAGGCACAAGCTAATAATTAAAGTTAAAGCCAATGTGACGGAACTGTAATTAAACCATGAGATGTACAGTACGCTATGGAGCGGCGGTGGGGCTCATAAATTGCACCAGGCTTCTTATGTATCATGCTACTGATAATAAATAATAATACCTATAAGCTAAGCTATCATCTGATTACCTTTGAGTAGTTACAAATCTTCCCCGCAGCTGCAGTGAAGGATTTAGGTCACAGTTCAGACGGAGTCATTGCTAGGCTACACATATTTATGTTATGATCTATAGACTGGTAGGTAATTAGGTTAGGAGAAAATAATTTAACACAGGGGTAAGCCAATTACTAAACTTTCACGAAAGAACTTGAGTTACTTAAATGCGGTTAACAACGGAGGGTTCACTAGACGATCTGGCCAAAATAGTAGTTATTATAATATTACATTGCTTGACTGAAATTCACTGCAAATAGAATTAAGCTATGCTAAGGTTTCATCATCATACAAACAATACGCACTAAACAAAAACTCCAGACACAACCATTAGATTGTAGATAAATTAGGTTAATTAGTTTTAAGAATTAGATAATAAGTTAAGTTAAGGTAAAGCGGCGATGATGTGTGTATGTATTATAAGGTAGCTAGGCATATAGGTGGAAAAGGCATTAGATTTAGGTTTAGATTAAAGGTATAGCAGATAATAAAAGAGGGGGGAGGTTACAATTTGGTAAGCCGTTACCAGGATTAGAAAGTTAAGTTATAAATTATCATTAATATAGTTGTATTGGATTTCAGTCAAGCGGTAATACTTTAATTTAGAAGTGGGATTTTTTCCCACAAATTGTTGTCGTGTTGCGATGCGTGAGTTTAGAATTGGCTTAATAGGGAATAATTCAATGAAGATTAATTAATTCAGAGATATTGAAGAATTATAATTTGACACTTTTCACAATAAACTTTGTTGGATCTTCTGGAGTTGATTCATACACTTTGTATTACGGGCTCTTGATAATGGGTGAATTATAATTTGACACTTTTCACAATAAACGTTGTTATCTTCTAAAGTTGATTCATACACTTTGTATTACGGGTTCTTGATAATAGATTAAGACCAATATTGTAGACAGTCGCAATGAGAGCTGGAGCTAAAATTTTGTTGTACGAAATCTGTAACAAAAAGATTCTCAGGTTAGGTTAAAGGTCAAAGGAGATAAAACTACAAAACAATAATGTAATGAGTATTATTTGAAATACAATACCTTTCAGTCATTATCTTTTTCTTCTTTATTTAATGGCGGAGTTCGCCAGCATCAGGTACCGTGCGGCTGGTAGCGTTGTTGTTTTTCCAAAGTTTAATGAGTGAACAAAGTACTTAGATATAGTCAATAACCAAACTATTCCGGGAGTATTAATTTTAAAACTGTTGAGTTATCTGTGAATACTGAAACCTTTAGTAATTGTTTTCTATGAATACTGAAACCAGGTATCCAATTTTTGATAGGACGCTAAGATAATAATTGTTGACGTTAGGAGCTATGGTAACTGTAGTTTTGTTTCTATTCCTGGTGATAGATTTCATATGGGCATAGGCAACTGGTTCATACAGCCTCGTGTTGAGTTATTTTTAGGATCGTAAAAGGTCGATAGGGTGACATAGTTCAACATTTATTGATTTAGAAAGATTTGTAGAATAGGGGGCGGTTTAATTATTATTGCTGTCGGATGGGAAGGCAAGGGGGCGAGATTGGACAGAATTAACCAACTTAATTATTGCTGGATTCAATTTATATTATAGGACGGCGATATGCTGTACAATATTATAAAGTTATGACGCTAACAGCATAATATAAAACTAATAATAATTATATTTTGACTAATAATCGTTGAGCGATTGCGGTTTTTAGTTGATGTGCTATTCCACGTATTATATTTTATTTTGTTGGTTATGTTAAAAAAAAAATATAATAATGTACTTGAGTCTCACGTCTGAAATCCATAGAGTAGTTTTAGGCTAGTCAGGGACTATTAAATCATTTGTCTATGGTTGGACCATAGACATATGATTTAGCTAGACCATAAACAATCTAGAATTAGGAATGATTATAAAACATGACGTCATAAAACCAATCGGAGAGGAAACTTCCTTATCGCGTAATCATATGATTTTGTTATAGCAAGCGGAATCACCTGTTATTTTCCATACCTGTTATTTTTAATACCTGCGATTTTTACATTGAAAGAGATTTTCCTAATACTTATCACGTAGTAGATTAGAATGCAATGACATTGTGGTGGAATTATTATTATGTGACATGTAGATGGGGACAATTGCTCTGCACAAGGGAAATGCCGCTTCATTTTGTTAGTTCGCTAAAATCCTAGGAAAAGTAACATAAAATAGTATTACGGTTCAAAATACACGCGTTGATGAGGAATCGCGATTATAAGTAATAACAAGTAGCAGGGATGTCATGTAGGGGATAGAATCATATGACTATTCATTGCTAGTAGGAATTTTGGTTTAAAAGCAACGTAGTTTGGGATGCATAATGTAAACGGATAAATACGTCTAGTAGGCGATAAAAGTCGTTACCGTCTGGAAACAACTATCTAATATCTACTCTATTGTGGGGAGGTTACCTATTAGCGAGGCTAGATGGCGTTGGGTTATCAATAAAAGATTTTATTTTGGATGATGGTAAAAGGGTGCTGTCTAATAATAATATGTATAATTGTAATACTCTTGCAGCGTTGTAAGTAGTCGTTACCGGTAATCATTGCTTCTTACCGAATAGTTGAAATCGTGATAAATAGTTAATTATGAAGATTTATAAAGGATAATTATTAGCTTAAGATGAGGTTAACGTACGCAGAAGTAAAGCTCGCTGGGCACAGCTTACTATACCTACTTAACTAATATTATCAGTTGTGAGTTACCTAGAGATATCTAAGTCGGGAGAGCGGTGAAAAGAAAAGACCTTACTACATGACTAATTAGTTAGGATAGGTAGAGATAGATAAATCATTAAATTCACTGGGTTGGATTAGCCTATTAAGAAGGGTACCTTTCACAATTGTCTATCTCCGTTGAACGATTAAGATGTTGAAAAAAAAAAATAATAGTAGAAAAAAAAAATATATAGTTGACTGGCTTGAAGTCGAGATTTAACTGCAAAATTAACGAGTTATAGCACTGTTATGCTATAGGGATAACAATAGCGTATGTTATCACATCAATTATAAAGGCGAGTTGCGGGCGGATGTCACGTCATAATCAATAGTTAACTCGTTTTATTATTTTAAAAGTTAACGCAAGCTACTTATAAAACAGTGATCGATTTTATATACCACAATTTTAAGTTGTAGGATAAATTTAAACTCATAGTCCGCAGAAACATTCAAGCCGGAAATAAAGCGATGATATTGCGAGCTGAGAATAAATTTCTTAGTGTAAAATTTATTAATAAGTAAATCCCTGATATTGCGTTATCGAGATTACAATACAAAATCAACTATCACAATTCGAATCATACAAAGTAATTATTTAGATGTTATCTCGCGTCGACAGGTACAAAATTTAATTTAGATGGGTAAAGAAATTAGAACTGAAATGGGTTTCGGATGTGTGACGTTCTTAGGATACGTGCTGTTTAGTAGCATAATTTAAATTTAATAAAATCGGCCGAATTAGACATAATTCGTTTTGCGGATATATATATTTAATCGAGAATATTGTGGAGGTAGCCATAGTTCAAAGTTTACTAAACCCGACCTAGAGTCATGGCCTATCTTTATATGTCAGAAGAAAATAATAAATTTATAAGTAGTAGATTTTAAAGTCAATAGTAAATTTATTTTCCCGAGGTGCGACCTGAAACCTAGTTCACACTAGGCCATTCAAATACTTTAACCGGTAATGTTGATTATAATAAATAAAGATGTTCGGGATTTATAATAATATTCTAATACTGCTATATTAAAATTGTTATTATGAAATTAAATAGGTTTGCTTAACAATTGGCAAATAATTATTAACTCAAGAATTTGTTTAGTACAAAGTAAATGTCTACAGGTTTAGAAATGATAGGACGAACGAAACGCGTTTTTGACTTGTGGCATGGTCAGCGCAGACTGTCACAGCGGGATTATCTTGCTTGATTATTTATTAATATGAATTGCTAGAATTCTTATAATCTAGATTATTGGCATCTAATATGTACGTGATGTAATTGTAGATGATTAAAATTAGTGCTAAGGTAGGTTATTGTCGAAGTTATGGCACAACCTTAAAATTGTTAGTTAATGTGAACTGCATGTTGCATCTAGATTGTTTTATACAAACTAATTGATTGGGAGTTTTCACATATGTAGGCCGGGACATTGAGTTGATGAAATAGTGTTATCAAAATCATTCATCACAGAAAGATAAAGAGATTTTATGTGCAAGTGTGAATACAAAAGTTTACTTCGGTTAGTATTATTCTGTTCTATACTAGTTTTGTGGTAGCGTTTTACCTAGGGTTGTTCTAAATTATAAGTAATTAAATATTAATTGTCTGTTGCTGTCTTCTACGTTAGAGAAGGAACGGAGAAAGATAAGGGGGACTCATTTTGTTATAGTCAGCTGTATGATAGCTAATCCTCCTAGTAAATATTTCTTGTGATTGCGGTAGCAACATAGAGTGTTTATAGGATGTTTTGTTCATTAACTAATTATCTTCACCGCAGCTGTGGATAGGGATGGCTAAAGTATGTGAACAGGGGTGGAGAAGATAGGTCATTATAAATTAAAATAAATACTTGAATTGCAATATGCCTGACTAAATAGTGCGAAGAGGTGGAGTAACTATGTTAGAGAAATTCTCTATTGCATAATATTCGAACTTTTGACATTTTCAATTGTAACTTTAGAATTTTGATTAGAGTATTTAACTAAGCGGGTCCAACGAAGAAGGCATGCTGAAAGCGAGGTCTTTGGTCGTCTATGCACACAATAAAATTATAGATGACACAAGGGAGCATTCTTAATTGGCACTGTTAAATTAGTAAAAGTAGCTTGTTTAGGGTGTTCGAATATTTTTAGTCGCACTGGGCACAAATAGAACTTAGTTAAGCGTGTAGGGTTTATTTTGATTTACCTGGTGAAGTAATTGAATCGAAGTTTCGGAACTGTGCTGTAGAAGTGGGAATTACTCAGCACACAATAAAATTAAGTGGTTTCCATTTAGCTTCATTTCCTAAACTAGCCTTTCTTAAAGTTGCGGAAATTCTGCTGTAAGGTGGTTCCTTTGGGGGCGTCTTGTGAAGTCTAAATCAGGACAATTATACTTGACTAACCTATAGAGAGATAATGTCTTAGGCTGCAGAAATAGAGGCCATTGATGGCATTTCATTTTGGCGTGGTCAGGGGATCTCGTGTTGCTGGGGAATTTTACCATCTGGACGGAAGGCTGAAAAGTAAAGTAGAATGCATAATGAGTAACCAATTAGAGTTACAAACATTCGGGAGATTACCATCTTAATAATGTGTCTTGTGCGAGTGTAAAATTAAAATCATCTAATAAAAAAAAATAAAAAATAAAAAGAAACTAGCACTATTGAATCACGCAGTTTGGAATTCAGTAAATACGAGAAGGAACTTACGATATTAATTACCATGAATACTAAGACGAAGTGTCACCTTTAGTGACTTATTATTTACCGATTTGACCGTTATTAGTAATATAAAAGGTAGGAAGTTAAGTAGAGTTGTGGGGGCGGATAAGATAGTTACCGGTCTGTTTAATTTAATAAGAAAATGATATTTTTCAAAGGTATAGGAAAGTAAGGGGATATTGACGTATTATATATTAGCAAATGAGACTAAATGTTGTCTTTCGTACATAGTAATAACTAGGGATGAGACATAGTTACTAGATAGGTTTTGGCATAAGTATTTGCTTATACGTATAAGCTCAGTACTTGTCAATTAGTATACAATGTCCAACGCGTACCGGGGTATTAACAAGTACTTATCGATGACGCATACATTGACAGTTAGATATACATAGCACACAAACTTCTAATAGATCTGAACTACGGGGTAGCTAGTTCAAAACTCAAGGACGTGTTTCGAGATGCGTACCCCCTTAGAGTGAATGAGTTTTTCCTAAGTATTTACGATCGACAACCTTATTGTAAGGCGTTAAGACCTCTATTTGTATGCACGGTGAGTGGGTGTCACTGCGTACCGGACGGAAGCGAGTCTAGTATTCTATCTCGGTTATTTGTAGGATTAGACATTAGATGTATCTCATCTAAAATAAAGTTATAACTCTTGGGCGATGATGGTATGCCTACTGGTTTTGGTTGATATGGGGGTTTGGTTAAGAATTCTTATCCGCGGAGAGGAAAATAGGTTTCGGTTGAAAGAAGTAGCTAATTAGGAATTGTGGAGGACGCGGGTTCGATCCCTGCCTGAGGTAGACAATTGTTCCGACGTTTCGTTATCTTAGGTAATTATATAAGCTAAGATGAGATTGGTAGCGTTGAAGTATGAAGGAAAGTTTTAATTCCAATTATTAATTATTATTCATTAACCTAGTTGGAACTAAAAGACCATGACGGCGAAGTGGTTGATGCTTCACCCACGAAAGATCCCAGGTTCGATCCCTAGGTTGCAACATTTAGATGCAGAACAAGTTGTAAGAAAAGACGTAAGTTAAAAGAAGGACATGATGACAGATGTACTTGAAATTATTCTAGGGAAATAATTTAAAGAATAGAATAATTGAATGGTTCGGAAGATGTTATAAACTTTACGTCGGAATCGTCATAGAGTTGAAGAGTTTCGCTAGGGGGCGTTAGTAGACAGCGCAAGAGACTGTTATATTGATTTAAATTATAGTATGATTTGTTGTTATGATGGTAAACAAAAGGCAAATCATTATTCGGAGGTTGTGTATGATTAGAGACATGGTAGATACCTAAGTTATTGGGAAATATTTGCCGAAACTAAGTTTACTAGGATTTCGTTTCGAACACGAGAACTGGGTATGCAATTATGATTTTGTGTCAGTTGAATAGAATGAGGGGTGTGGGTTTTTTTTTTGCAATGAGAATGCTTATTGAGGAAGGAGTCATTAGGGATTTGGGGAGGAACTATAAATAGTAGGAATATCTTTGAGGAAGAGGGCTAGGATGACAATGGGGTTGGCAAGGAAGGACGTGCTATTTTGTACTTAATTAAGTACAGGGTTTAGATATAATTCGCCGCAGATAAGAGTGGTACTTTATCTGCTTAAATTCTATCGGGGGCGGCTGTAACGGTACAGAATGAATGGAATCCGTCCGTTAGTAAGGAATGTGTGGGAGTAGCACTAACATAAATATTAATGCGTAGCACCATTAATATAATAAGCATGAAAAAGGGAATGATAAACTAGTTCAGAATAATGGTCTGTGGTCTAACTCTTTATCTTTAGTTTGAACTTTGCGGGGACTGCTCTGTGTGCTCCTTGCGACATAGGCGCCATCTAGCGTGAGTTATTTACTTGAGCTTCGCATAAGGTTGCTAGTTTGACTTCTTTAATATGAATTTCGCGGGGACTGCTCTGCGCGTCCCTTGCGACGTAGGCGGCGTCTAGTGGGAGTCATGGTTGTGAACTTGACTAGGACCGTATTTTATTTTGAATTTCGCGGGGACTGCTCTGGGGTCGGGAAAGTGGTTCACCTACGGGCGGACGCCATCTATGGTCGGAATACGGAACTTTTGATAATTTCCCAAAATATAGGATTATTGGCTTAAGTGGAGGATTATTAAGAGGGAATTGTTAATAGAAGGCTACATTTAGATATTCAACGATGAAATATTGGCTGTCGGACGAGATTTGGTTAGATTATGGAAAAATTTTAGAATTGCGCGGCGAAAGCGGCAATGAGCGAGCGAGAGGTTGAGAAAAAGACAGAAAGAGAGGTCGGATGATAGCTCCACGTGGCGCGACGCGAAGGCGGGGGGCATCGGGGAAGCGGCTAGCGATTGGTTGAAGGGAAAAAAGCGGACTCGCGCGGGCAAATCTTAGGCGCGCGTGGCGCGAAAGTTAAGATGCTTGGGAAAAGGGCGGAAAATTAGCGGACATTCAATTTTGGGACGTCGGCGGTGCGGTCCAACTTAAGAGTGCGGTACTACTCATACGGGGAAAATAGTGTCCGAGCTTTGATAGTGCGCTAAGTGATATTCGAGCTGCGATATTAATTAAGATTTGTGAAATTGAAAGTGATTAATAAAGTAAAACTATTGCGGTCGCAACTCGAATCCGTTAACGGAATGAAGTATTCCGGGGTACATCGGCGGAAACGCGTAACGGTGGCAACGAAAACCTATGTACCTTTCAACAGACTTCGGTCTGGATGATCTTTGATTGTATTTAATAAGATCGGCGTTTTCCATTATTACGCTAAACAATACACTATCTTCGACGGAGTAATGGGGGAGAGACAGTTGTCTCCCTAGTGAAAGTTGAAGATAGGTCAGACACCATTTAGCTGGAGGTAGACACGTATGACCCAGTCCAATCTCGAGTCTACCTCCGTACATACAGTGTAGTGATAGGAAAATAACACACTGAGTATACTGGCTCGACTGATAGAACATTTAGGAGTTAGTTGCTTTCAGGGGCAATGCGACTCTCACCACACATCACGAATTTAAGTTAAATGTGGCTTGGCCTAGTTTGCAAGGTACACAAAAGGGACTGTTAGTTCGACAAAATATAGGCATTTTCAAGTGAGGAAAGTTGTAGGAATCTATAGGTAGGCGGATATATATATATAGTTAGTTATTAATTCAGACTAATAAGGTAGGGATAATTAAGTTACGGCGCTAAATAAAATTATGATGAAGTGATGTGGGTCCTAGCTAGGCAAGTAATCTGTTACCGCAGGCCGGTAAAATTCTAATTGTTTTCCTAAAGTTGTTACCAATTAATTATTCATTTTAAATAATTAACAGAAGTATGATAATATCGTACCATCATTACTTTGGAGTACCTAAAAGTCTAGACTGGTTTCCTATTACAAGAAAAATACTAAAAAGTTAATAAATACTGAAATGACCAAACAGGCATTTTTTAGCTTTCCCTGGGATGCAATACGATCTCACATTGCTACACTCTTCAAGGTGTTAAAGTTTTACATCCGATACCTTAGCAAAAATAAGCTGATACAAACTGAACAACTAAAACCAGTTTAGAACCTAGGATAAGTCGTTGAAAGAAGACATTGCAAGCTATGAGCTTCTAATAATCTGAAACATAGAAATAATTGATTGATAACAACCAGCTAATTAGCCTGACAATGGTCTACTAATACCATTTGAATAGACCTCTTAAGATATGCAAGTACTTACTTCTAATAATATGAAACATAGAAATATTTGATGGGAACAATCTAATCAATCAGACTAATACCTAGTACAGTCTAATTTATACTTATTAAAGTGAGTAAAAGATAACTTCTAAATGTAATTGATTCAATGATTAACAGGGATAATTAACTACCTAATTTACTACCTACTAAAAGTATACTGACTATGATTTAGTAGTCTATCAAATTAACCACTCAGTCTGAGAGACAGAGGGTGGAAGTTAATGGAAAAATAATTAACTTAAGTTCTCTTCCTAAAAGTCAGGGATGTTGAATAAATTAAACATCTTTCAATAAGCTTGAGATGTACTTATACTTTATAAGATCTGTATAATGAACACTAAGAGTAACCCAAAGTAATTTACTTCAAATGATAGTATTCTATTTAAGTTCACTTCCTAAAGTCAAGGATATTGAATGAATTAAGCATCCTTTAATAAACTTAAGATGTGATAATCTGCCAATGCAGCTAATCCAATGTAGTTATATTGGAACTTTACAAGACCTGTATAATAAATACTAAGAGTAAATAAAAGTAGTTTTACCTGTATTAATAGCATTCTACTTTAGCCACCGCCTGAAGTGGCGTTTGATTAAATTATCCACCCTTTACGGAACTGAATATAAGTTATTGCATTGAATAATTAAGTTCTTAATGTGAGAAGGATATTTGGATGATAGCCAGCCTTGAGATAAATTCTATTGATTTATGTGGAATAATAAGAATTTAAATTGCTAACACATAGTTCATAATGTAAAATGAAATTAAATTTGAGGAGAGATGTAAATTCTCAGTTTAAAGAATTAAAGGCACAAGCTAATAATTAAAGTTAAAGCCAATGTGACGGAACTGTAATTAAACCATGAGATGTACAGTACGCTATGGAGCGGCGGTGGGGCTCATAAATTGCACCAGGCTTCTTATGTATCATGCTACTGATAATAAATAATAATACCTATAAGCTAAGCTATCATCTGATTACCTTTGAGTAGTTACAAATCTTCCCCGCAGCTGCAGTGAAGGATTTAGGTCACAGTTCAGACGGAGTCATTGCTAGGCTACACATATTTATGTTATGATCTATAGACTGGTAGGTAATTAGGTTAGGAGAAAATAATTTAACACAGGGGTAAGCCAATTACTAAACTTTCACGAAAGAACTTGAGTTACTTAAATGCGGTTAACAACGGAGGGTTCACTAGACGATCTGGCCAAAATAGTAGTTATTATAATATTACATTGCTTGACTGAAATTCACTGCAAATAGAATTAAGCTATGCTAAGGTTTCATCATCATACAAACAATACGCACTAAACAAAAACTCCAGACACAACCATTAGATTGTAGATAAATTAGGTTAATTAGTTTTAAGAATTAGATAATAAGTTAAGTTAAGGTAAAGCGGCGATGATGTGTGTATGTATTATAAGGTAGCTAGGCATATAGGTGGAAAAGGCATTAGATTTAGGTTTAGATTTAAGGTATAGCAGATAATAAAAGAGGGGGGAGGTTACAAACCGTCGTAATTTGTGCAGCTGTCCCTTTCGTTCGGACTTCTCTTTTTATCTTAAATTTATTACCTACCCTACGGTATCACTCGTAATCTGGATACCCTACTTATTTATTTTCTTAATTACATTGATATTCCTAACAATAGAAACCTATAATTACGAAAGCTAATCTCTTACTTTCCTAACTTTAATTACCTAAGAGAGGCGTAAGGCCCCTGGGCACGTATACCTGGCCCTTACCTTGTCAAAACCATTACCTGTTTAATAACTTTTACCTTTTGTTAAAATGAAACGCAAAAAATTAATTATTTATTATAAAAAAACCTTTACACATATGAGACTTAATCTACTTATGCAAATACACATACCTAAATTTAGCCGTATTATATCTAACTATATAATATCATAAAGTCGAGACTTCTGTCCGTAACAGAAATCATGAATGTATATATGTATCCTATGAAAATTCGCTCAGCCGTCACTCAATGACTACTCTTGCGAACCGGCGAATAATGTTTGATCAGTGTACAGTGCAGCGCTTAGTTGACCACGCTGCCTCAGTTCACCATAAATTTGTCAGATGACGTTGATGTAGTAGTTTGAGTAAATATCAGAGTTGTTGCGAAGTGTCGAGAAGAAAACCCACGGTATAAGATTTTCACTTTATTTAGTAGTAGTTTACAGTAGTCGAGTTAGTAAGACACTTAAAAATATTGGTGTTAGTCATACTATTTATAAACAAACATAATTTTGTCATGTAGGCTAATAAGCAGTGCAACGCACTCAAACGGCTGATTAAGCGTTAGGTCGGTATGTGCGGAGTTAAACCGTACATATTCCCAACCAGCGAAAAAGGAAACTAAGTAAATTATTAACAATGTAAAAAATGTTAAAGTATCATGTAAAAAGTAAAAATGTAAAATGCACAATAAAAGTCAATAGTAAAAAATGTAAAAAGAAAAACAATAAAAAATTAAGAGATGTAAGAAACAACACAATGAATTAAAAGTTAAACAAAATTATTCAAAACTAAAAATAGGATTGTGTCTTGACGCTTTATGATTGTTCATGCTGCGAGGGCGCGATGTGCTCGCAGCTGTTGCCGCCGTAGCCGCCGCCGCCACCGCCGCTGCCGGCGCTGGTGCTGCTGTTGACCCTACTGTAACATAGGATTTCTTCTGCTCTCTTACTCTATGTCTTCGTAATGCGGATCTTTGACGTATCCTTCAGTTGAATTATGTTTCTTACAGCATAGTTGGTGACGCTTCTTTACAAGCCAAATTGTAACTGCAGTGATTGCTATCGCCACTAAAACGTAACAGATAATGTATTGATGTACGTCATGGTGTGTTATCGACTTTAAGGATCGTTTTTCACTGTCGATCATAGTTTTTATTCGCCGATCCATCTCTGTTAGTTTTGTATCATTTGCTAAAAATACTTCAGGCTTCTGTAAGGTTTAATTTACAAACTTATTAACCGATGTATCCAGGTTTGGAATCTGCAAATCGGGTTCCGCTTTAAGTTTGCTCTTATACACGTTGTGTGAGTAGATTGTAAGCTCCTTTGATTGAGCTATGCAGCTCTGTCCAAGGGTTATCAGACTAGAACTCGTTATTGTTTGCACGGTGACGTCATCTTCGTTACATATGACGCGAATCGGACATTCGCCGGAGCAGCAAGTTATCAACCAGCTGTTCTTCGCGTGTAGCTTGATCCAAGCGTCCTTGCAAGGTAAGCTTAGTGTGCGACAGATTGATATAGGTCGTTGGCTTATCATTTGTGCTTCGCACAGCGAATTGTTATCGAGTAAGTTGAACACGGGTAAGGCTGCGTTACATAGAAAGCGATTAATATCTTGCGGGACGCATTGCTTCACATCTTCATTTGTTAGACTTATCCCCTCGGGTGATGATAGCCACGACGTGCCTACAAATGTTGATCGCTTATTTGATGATAGGCACGTAGTGCCTATGTATTTCAAGTCTGTTTTATACTTCGGTTTCAGTTTTTAGTGTCTGCGGCTTGTATCGGTTGGCTGCACGAGCTGTCTAGTGTGAATAAACGTCAATAAAAACAGACTTACTTCGAAAAGATCTATTTTTAAAAAATAAAAATAAAAAAATAAAAAATAACTCGATGCGGAAATTGTTGTTTTTCTTTACATTTTTCTATGAAAAGTTGTAAACATTTTTATATATTATTATTACTATGTAGTAAGAGGTTACATATAAAGAAGAAAAAGATACCCTTATCGCGTTTAATTTTTAAATATAATAAAAAATGTAAAAAAAAAATATAAATAAAAAAAATATATATAATTAAATATTTGTTTAATATTTTTTAATGAAACCGCCATAATATTGAAGATAATTTTTCTAGGAATCCAACGATATACAATATGTGTGGTGTTTAAAAAAGGAAGGCCACAAAAACCACTTAACACTACTCAAGTACCTGTATCAAATTACGCCGCGTCATACCCAAATCAAAGAAGGACTTGCGCGCGCGCTGACGTCATCATATAAGTATTCTTCCGTAGATTTATCGCTATATGTGTAGAAGCCATTTGTAGCCATCGTGTCGTGTTGTTGTATTTCACAGGTAGTGGAATAATCTTATATAGAGTAAAATCGTCTTCGCTTAACAGTGGTATGTGTATTTCATATAGCACATAGCTCTCGGTGGTTCTTGCCTTTACATTTAGTAGTTGGTATATTTGTTTTAAGTCTTGTGTCTGATCTACAGGTAAAGATAATGTCTTAGGAAGTCTTCCAGCAATATTGATTAGTTCCTTCTTTAGATTGCTCGGTGTCAGTAGGTGAATGTCAATATGTCCTTGGTAAATCTGGATCATAGAATTAAATATTATGTCTTGTACGGCCTTGATATTGTTTAATAATAAATATGCAGTTAATGACGACGAACTAAAATAGTTAGCTATGCCATCAGGGCTTGCAGTTCATTTTCTATTGTTGTGAAACTCATGTTTGTTTGTTCAATGTAGGTGTTTAGCGTTACAAATTGTTTTTGTAAATTCAGTTCGCTTTTCTTGAGTGATTCATTTTCAATTTCAATGATTGACGTTTGGTTTCTAGCGAGATCTTGTAAATACTTTTCGTTGTTTTGGATGTTTTCAATATCTTCTTGGTATTTATCCGCGAAGCGTTGGTCCAGCACTCCGAACAGGGTGTTGGCTATATATCCTACGCCGTTTATCAAACCTCGCTTCCTACGAAGAGAGAGATGCTTATGAGGTGTCAGCAGCAGGTCATTGTAGTGGTCAAGTTGATTCATCTCGTGCTTCAGTTGGTGGAGCGTAGTTTGACAGTATCTAGGATCTAGTGTGTCGCAGACTTCTTCAATGTTGCTTAAGTAGTTCTTTATTTTTTCGTTTGCTTGCCAGTACGTTGTCATGTTATAGTACATCACTAGGATCCATTCATCGTGCATTAAATTAATGTTTCCGAGTTCATTGTAGTACACGGGGCGTTCGGATTCCAGTTTTGTAATTTGAGTCGTTGTAGGTACACTGCAATTAGACCCAGTTATCATTGTAAACATTAAAGTTAGTAGATTTATAAATGTAAACAATGATTGTTTTGTACTTGCAGGCTTTGGTGATTTATTTCTTTCTTTTTCAGGTTTTTCTTCGATTGGGAGTGGTGAAAGTTTTATGATTGGGCGCTTTAGTATACCAGTCTTGGTTTTTACTGTCGCAACCCTAACCAATCCGTCGGGGCCAGGGTAAACTTCTATTACTCGACCCATTGCCCATTTCCCAGGCGGCAGGTTGCTTTCTTTTATTAGCACAATGTCCTCTGGTTTCAAGTTAGTTGTCGGCCTCTGCCATTTGCAGCGAGTTTGAAGAGTTGTTAAATAGTCGTTTGACCATGCTTTCCAGAATTGTTCCAGCATATGTTCAGTAAGCTGCCACCGTTTCCGGTGGTCCAGGTGTCGATCATCTGGATGTGGTTGCGGCAGTTGAAGTGTAGGACTTCCCGTCAGGAAGTGGCCAGGAGTCAATGAGTTGTAAAATTCTTCGGGATCTTCTGTCAGAGGGCACAGTGGTCGTGAGTTCATGCACGCCTCCATTTTTGCTAGAAGTGTAGTGAACTCTTCCCAGGTCAATTTCTGTTTTCCTTGGACTCGCCGAAGATGATGCTTCATTGACTTTACAGCCGCTTCGAAAAGTCCGCCAGCGCTTGGCCAAGAAGGTGCGTTGAAGTGCCAACGTACTTCTAACTTTTCAATTTCAGTAAAGAAAGCCGGTGATAAAAGTTGTTTGAATGCTTCAAATTCTGTTTTCAGTACTCTTGAGGCACCCACAAAGTTAGTGCCGTTATCGGAGTACATGTGTTCGGGAGTCCCGCGTTTGGCACACATTCTCTGGAAGGCAGCGATAAAAGCTTCAGTGCTTAGCTCCGACACCAGTTCTATATGGACAGCTTTAGTTGCCATGCAAACGAAAATGGCGATATAAGCTTTCGTTGTTTTAACGCCTCTTCCTTTGTTTAGTTTCACGTCTATGCTCCCGGTGAGGTCCACCCCAGTGTGACTAAAAGGGCGACTTGGTGTTATTCGTGGCGCGGGAAGATCACCCATGAGTTGTGATGGGCGACTCGTGTTGAAGCGATGACAAGTTACGCATCGTCGCAAGTGGGCTTTTACGGTTCGGTTCCCGGCAATCACCCAGTAGCGTTGTCTTATGTAAGACAAGGTCAGCCGGGCTCCTCCATGAAGAGTAGCGAGATGAGCGTGATCAATTAACAGCTCGGTGTAGCGACTGCAGCTCGGAATGACCGCTGGATTCTTCATGTTTATAGGTAGTATCGAGTGCTGCAGACGTCCCCCAACACGTATAATACCCTTGTTATCTATGTATGGGTTGAGTTTATAAATGTTACTTTTTGATGTGACAAATTTGTTTTGTTCAAGTAGTTTGCATTCTTGCGCAAACTCATTTTTCTGCACGTATTTCAATACGTACTCAGCAGAAGTTTGTAGCTCATCGGTTGTTAAGTGCATGTTGCTATGTTGCGGTTTATTGCGTAAACAAGTAGTATATCTAATGACCCACGCTACAATTCTGTGTATGTGAGTCAATGCACTTTTATTGTGTAATAATTCTTCAATAAAGTGTTTATTTTCGTTGCTATGTTGAGTTTTTGTTTTCGGCTGATTGTGTATGCGAGCTTCATTCGTTGTAAACAAACAGCTACAAATCTGTTCAGCTTCTTGTTGTTTAAAGTTTTGTAGTAAAGTTGGTCCGTCCCACCAAAGACTAAAATCATTTAGTTTGCTCGGTAGTAAGCTTCTCGTGGCGCAATCGGCTGGATTTAGTTCAGACTTTATATACAGCCATTGTTTAGGTCGAATTACAGTCGTTATCTTTTCGACTCTGTTGGCTACATAGCGTTCCCACTTGTTGGGGTCCCCTTGCAGCCACGCCAAAACGACTTTAGAGTCACACCAAGCGAATGTAGTGACGTCATGTCGTGGTAGTGATTTTTGGACCTTATGAATCAGTTGGGTCAGTAGTAGTGCCCCACATAGTTCCAGTCTGGGAAGTGATGTCTTTTGGGACAAGGGTACAACCTTAGTTCTAGCCGCTAATAGCGTCACCCTTGATACGTCACTCTCATCAGGGACGCGGCTGTATATGACGCATGCGTAGGCTTTTTCGCTGGCGTCACAAAATCCGTGTAACTGTAGGCTCGTATGACTGCTTCCCAGCCATCTAGTTATTTTTATATATTTTATTAGTTGTAGTTCGTTGTTTAATTGTATCCATTTTTGTTTTGTTTCATTTTGTAATTCTGCGTCCCAGCCAATGTTGCTTATCCAAACTGTTTGAAAGAGTAATTTTGCCAGTATAGTAATCGGGGAAAGCCATCCCAAAGGATCGTAAAGTTTTGAAATCTGAGATAGCAGGTGTCGTTTAGTAAGTTTTTCGGTGCTCGCTTCCAGATTCCAGTTAAAGGTAAACACGTCGTCCTTTGGGCTCCACCTTAACCCTAAGGTTTTCATGGTTTCTTCGCTCTTAAAATTAAATATATCTGTCTGTGATATTTGATCTTGAGTAAGGTTACGCAATAACTCTGGGTCGTTGCTACACCATTTACGTAAGTTCATACCGCCCTCTTTTAGTAAGTTAATGAGTGACTGTTGAACTTGTTTGGCGGATTCAAGTGAGCTGTGCCCGCTATGGCGTCGTCGACGTAGAATTGGTTTTTTAAAACGTCAGCGGCTTCTGGATATCTGTGGCCTTCATCAGCCGCCAGCTGTTGAAGCGTCCGCATCGCCAACCAGGGTGCACTCTTCATCCCGTACGTAACGGTACATAACTGGTATTCCTGTAACTTTTCAGCGGGACAGTTTCGCCAGATGATTTTTAAAAGGGGTTGTTGTTCGTGATGAAGCTGTATGCAACGGTACATCTTCTCGATATCCGCTGTATATACATATTTGTAGGTTCGCCATTGCAATATAAGTGACTGGATGTCTTTCTGGAGGTTAGGGCCTTTTTCCATGACGTCATTTATACTGCAGCCACCAATTGTTTTCTGAGAGCCATTGAAAACAGTTCTTAGTTTTGTGGTAGTTGATTGTTCACGCAGGATTCCGTGATGTGGAACATAATTTTGATGTTTAGATGGAGTGTAGCTGCATGGTTTCATGTGTCCCATGTCAATGTACTCTTTTAAGAAGTCTTTGTACATCGAAGCAAGTTTGGGTTGTCTTTCGAATTTTCGCTCCAGCTGTAGAAATTGCGATACAGCAATAGACTTTGAGTGTCCCAGTTTGTCCTTGTAATCAGGATGTAATGGCATCTTAACAATATATTTTCCATTGGCATCCCTTTGTGTAGTTTGTTGGTAGTGAGTTTCACACCAGTCATTCTTTGACATATCTTCCTGTTGCTGGATAATGTCTTCAGTCTTCCAGAACTTTGTTAGCTCCTGCATGTCGACCAAAGTCACGTGACAGTTAAACGTGCGTAGTTTGCCACACAGTATCCACCCTAAGTGGGTCTGTTGAGCGACCGGTGTTCGGCCGTTCCCTTTTAAAACTCCTTCTAAAAGGACCTGGGAATACACGTCAGCTCCCAGTAATAAATCGATCTTTCTTGACAGATTATATTCTGGATCAGCTAGTTTCAACCCTTCCATATGAGACCAGTTAATTTTGTCAAACGTAGTGTTGGGTAAGATATTAGTTATTTGTTTTATTATCATTACGTCAGTTTGGAACGTAAAGTTAGTGCAATGAGATTTGCATTCCAGCTCTAGAAGTCCCTTGCAATCCCCCGAGATAGAGCCTACCCCGGAGATAGTTGCGTTGAACTTTTTCCTGGGCAGCCTTAAGCGTTGAGCAGCATTCTCTGTTATCAAGCTCACTTGCGAACCCTGGTCAAGTAAAGCTCGCAGTGTGATAAAGCTTCCAGATAGTGTTTTCACAAGAATTTCAGCCGTAGTCAGTAGTACTTCCTTGTCATTGTTTGATAAGTGGTTCGAAGATTGAGTGTTACAAGATGAAGTTGAAGGCTGGGTGTTGACGTGATTATAACGTTGACCTGCATTGTTTACATTGAACTTTGGCGCAGTAAATTGCATCGTTGCGTAATGTAGCAGCGTGTGGTGCGGCTTGTTGCAGTCTTTGCATGTTTTATTTGATGTACATTAGGCGTTTCCATGACTGTACAAACAATTTTTACAAAGTTTCAGTTTCGTAATTGTATTGTTTCTTTTGTAGATATCCATGTCGATGAACTTTGTGCATTGCATCAACACATGGTTACCATCGCAAAGAGGACATTTTCCAAATAAAGTATGATATATTTTGGAAAAACCGTCTCCCTTGCTGTGTTCCAGTTGACGCTTATTGAAGTTGTTAGGGTAACTTATTCCCATATGGCGTTTTTGTTTGCTGAGGTTCTTTCTGATGACCTCTAGCAGCTTCTAGTGACATAAACTTGTTCTCCAAAAATGTAAGAAATACGTCTAAATTCGGAACTTCACGTGGTTGACGCAGATCTCGCGTGTATTCTGAGTACGTTGTAGAGTCAAGTTTCTGCGACATTAAGTAAACAACGATAGGGTCCCAGCTCGTTGTACTTAAACCGATATTATGTAGACCGTTGAGACATTCGTTGATGACGTCATGCATCTTCTTAAGAGAGGATGCGTTTGGTTGTTGAATGGTAGGAAGCTGCAACATAGTATTCATGAGATTAGTAAAGAGTAATCTACGATTGTCATAACGCTGGTTTAGAATCTCCCAGCAAGTGTCGTAGTTATCTGAGCTGATAACAAGATGTTGTAACAGCTTCTCTGGTTCGCCTTTCAGTTTGGCTTTCAGATGCTGCATCTTTTGTGTTCTGGAAACCGCTGAATTCTTATGTATCGTTTCCATAAACAAATTTCTAAATGAAACCTACTGAGTATAGTTTCCGTAAAACTCAGGTAAGTCGATTCTTGGCGTTGAAGACTGGTAGTAAGAGCTGGAGTGGATCTTCGCATTGAGCTGTTTTCTTATATGATCGTAGTTAATTTCTTTAGCATTAAATAAAGTATTGTAAGGCTCGTTCGACCCCTTCAAATTTGATTCTAGTTCCCAATGCGTTTTTTCTACAGCATCCCATTTATTTTTTAATATATTAAGATGATCTTCCATCTCCCACTTTTCCGTGATAGTATCAAGGTCTATCTTCATCATAGCCCGCTCCAATGCTTTAAGATTGCATTCTTGACGATCTAGTAGGTCGTTAGTCTTGCCCTCAGTCTCTGGACCGTGCTCAATAGCGACCTTGGGTTGTTTTTCTTGTATAACCATCAGACGTTGCAAGATGTCAGTTCTCGTAGAGTTGTACAGTTCTTTTGTTTTTTCATAAATTTTGTCTTTGAAGTACTGAAGGTCTTTGATTTCTTCAAGTTGAAAGCTTTGGTGCCTCTCATGAAAGTCTTGCCAGAGATTTTCCAAGGCCACGAGTCGCTTAGTTAAATAATCAATTGTCTTCCTAGTAGTTCCGTCTTTCTTATAGTTAGAACAAAGTTGTTTGATGACTTCAAAACTTTCCATTTGTTGGTTGATGTTCATCTTGATAGTTGCTGTTGATGCTAAGTTAACAGTAAGTTGTAGTTAAGTCTTCAAACGACACGCAGTTCACGTTGCGGTTGAAGTTCAGTAATAAAAGTCGCTGTAGGTAAACCGAATTATTTAAAACTCAATTACAATATTTGCGCCTTCTCAATTAAACTGGTGAGACCCGCTTGTGGGAGGCCAGTCAACCGATTCGCTATTGCAAAGAAGAATAAATGAATGTTAATACCTGTTCTTTTCTCGAAGGACCATTTGATGTACAGTGCAGCGCTTAGTTGACCACGCTGCCTCAGTTCACCATAAATTTGTCAGATGACGTTGATGTAGTAGTTTGAGTAAATATCAGAGTTGTTGCGAAGTGTCGAGAAGAAAACCCACGGTATAAGATTTTCACTTTATTTAGTAGTAGTTTACAGTAGTCGAGTTAGTAAGACACTTAAAAATATTGGTGTTAGTCATACTATTTATAAACAAACATAATTTTGTCATGTAGGCTAATAAGCAGTGCAACGCACTCAAACGGCTAATTAAGCGTTAGGTCGGTATGTGCGGAGTTAAACCGTACAATCAGGTCTTTCTGTTTAAAATTTTGAATGGTTACGTGGACTCCCCTCACATTTTAGAAACAATTAAATTAAGAGTACCTAGACCTGGCTCTCGCTCGCAAAAATTATTTGTTGTTCCTATGTACAAAACCGTATACACCAGTAATAACTTCTTTAAACGTAGTGTTGACGCATATAACAAAATGTTTAATGATATGGATATATTTTGCAATAGTCTTACCGTCTATAGAAAGTTACTGCTTAATCATTTTTCAATAACATTGTGAGTACTTCCATTATTTAGTTTTAGTATTTTTGGTAAAAAAAGAAAAATTATTGTTTTTCTTAGAATTACTTGACTATTTTTTTTATTATTATTATTATTATTATTATTGTTTTTTATTTTTATGTTGGTATTTTAAAAAGCACTTTATCAGTATGTTAGTCAACAAGCTTTATGGAACTATAGGTCTATAAGAAATTTATATTCTGCTTATGTCAATATTTATGTACAAGACTGTTTGTTTCCTAAATAAAATAAAATAAAATAAAAATAAATAAACTAACTCTGCTGTTGATGCCTGGAGATCTTCCGTATATGCTGAGCGTATGCCAAGTAGAACCCACGGTAATGCTTCCGTCCAGCTTGAAGATACGTGACAGGTAATGGCAGCTTTCAGCTGGCGATGTAACCTTTCTACGAGACCGTTGGCTGCAGGATGGTATGATGTGGTAGGATGGTGAGTGGCGCCGATCAGCGCAGCGAGCTCTTTGAAGGTGTGCGACATAAACTGTCGCCCGCGGTCTGTAGTAATGTGCTCGGGGCAGCCGAACCTCGCTATCCATCCAGATGTGAGGGCAGCAGCGCAGGTCTCGGCAGTGGTGTCCTGTAGAGGATCGCCTCAGGCCACCGCGTAGCGCGGTCAACGATCGTGAGGCAGTACCTGTTGCCATAAGATAAAGATAAGGGACCTATAATATCCAAATTTATGTGTCTGAATCTAGCTGATGGGGTTTGGAACGCTGATAACGGAGCCTCCGTATGCCTATGAATTGTGCTGCGTTGACAGTGCTGACATTCTTTCGCCCATTGTCGACAGTCTTTTGTAACTCCCGGCCAAACAAATCTTTCAGTAACCAAGTGAACTGTAGCTTTCACACCTAGATGGCTTAAATTGTGAAGTGATTCAAATACCTGTTTGCGAAAAGACTTGGTGATAAACGGTCGTGTCGTTATTGTGACATCGCAGTATACTTCACAATCAGACTCTGGTAATCTGACTTTTGCAAGCTTTAGTGCAGATCCGTTCTTCAACAGGTCATGTAGCTCAGCATCCTCTTCTTGTTCGCGGGCCAAAGACTGGTAATCTAAAGGCAATATAATTTCATTAATGTGTGAAAGGGCGTCTGCAATTATGTTATCGCTGCCAGCAATGTATCTGATGTCAGTAGTAAATTGGCTTATGTAGTCAAGATATCTAAACTGACGAAGAAAGCAGTTTTCACGTTGTGATGCGAATACAAACGTCAGCAGCTTCTGATCAGTCATAATGCAGAATTTCCTAGCTTCTACCATGAATCTGAAGTAGCGAATGGCCTCATAGATAGCTAAGAGTTCCCGATCATGGGCTGTATTTCTTTTGTGAAGGGCTCAGTTTTCTCAAAAATAATGCTAGCGGTCCCCACTCCTGACCTCTGCGTTGCTGTAAAACAGCGCCTACCGCTACGACCGCGGCGTCAGTTTGGATAGCTAAATGCGCTTGCGGGTCTGGATGTGCAAGTAGTGCTGCGTCTGAAAAAGACTCTGCTTACATTCATTGAAGGCTATCAGCAGCCCCGGTGTTAACTCGATGGGCTGAGAACCTCTTCTTTTTGGTCCAGCTAAGGGCTGTTAAGTGGTGCCTGTATAGTAGCTGCTGAGGGAATAAAACGACGATAAAAATTTACCATTCCCCAGAATTGTCTGAGCTCCTTGATAGTCCTGGGTATTAGGAAATCCTGGATAGCCTGCGTTTTAAAACCCAGCGGTTGCATGCCCGCTGCTGAAACCTTATAGCCCAGGAAGTTGACTTCAGCTTTTCCGAACACACACTTGCTGGTGTTTACCAAAACTCCGTATTCTGCCAGTCTCTTGTAACAGCAGCTGGATATGCTGCTGGTGTTGAGTGCTGTCTCTGCTGAAGATCAGGATATCATTAAGAAACCCATAGCAAAATCTAAGCCCCGGAGAACCTCGTCCATGAAACGCTGGAACGTTTGCGCAGCATTACGCAGTCCAAACGTCATGAACGGGAATTCATAAAGTCCGAAGGGGGTGGTGATGCCTGTCTTGGCTATATCTTCCTGATAAACTGGTATCTGATTATAAGCCTTAATTAAATCACACGTAGAAAATATATTGCTACCTGCTAGCTGGTGTGAGAAGTCCTGTATGTTTCTTACTGTTATCTATCTGGGATGGTACGACTGTTGCCCTATAATCGCCGCAAGGGCGCCAGCCATAGTTTTTATTGCTCGCTAGATGAAGCGGAGACGACCAGGGGCTGTCTGACCTACGCACCGTGCCGCTCTGCAGCATTTCGTCGAACTCCGTCTTGACAATCTTCAATCTTCCCGGGTCTAAACGGCGAGGTCGGCTAGATACTGGTGGTCCTGGCGTAGTGCGTATGTGATGGACCGTGTTGTGCTTAGGAACACCTCGTTTACCAGCGGGCCGTGTTATCTCCGGGAACTCCTTCAGTATCCTATGGAAGTCTGTATCATCAATAATAGTGCGAACTGATGAAATTGCTTTTGAAGAATCCTGCCTTGGTGCCGAAACTGTGAGCGTTGTGATCTCGTCGAATAATACACACATCAAAAGTGTCTAGGGATCAACATATATTTTTGCAATAACTTTTCTCCTGATTGATATTAATTAAAATTTTCTTTAAGGATTCATCAAATAAAGTGTTTTCGTTTGTCTACAGTAACGATAAACCAAGTCACCTTTGCATTAATAAAGAAATTTGCCATTTTCCTAATAAAGGGATTTTTGACATTTGAACCACTAACATTAAAGTTCGAAAAAAAGACTGAAATAACAGTTTTCTTTAAAATTTTATTGGGTAACTTAAACAATTAAAAATCCATGTTTCTACCGCGAACACTAACAACACAAGAACATCGGTTTGGCATACTCAAAATGAGTTCATCCAAATCACGCTGTGGAATGGCCGCCCATGTTCGTTGCAACAACAAAAAAAGGTCTTCTTGCGACTGGATACCCTCCATATTAGGCAGAGCTCTTCTCTGTAGCATATCCCATGCATGCTCAATCGGGTTCAAGTCTGGCGACTGAGCAGGCCAGGGCATGACATTGATGTTAGCTGCGGCGAGAGTCTGTCTTACAACTCTTGCGGTGTGCGGTCGTGCATTATCATGCATTAACTGAAATAAGGGACCGATTTGCACTTGTAGAGGAACGATGACGTCTGATACAATCGTCTCAGCATAAATTTGAGCGTTGAGGTTGCCTCTGATCCAAATCAACTCAGTTCTTCCGCCGATCCAAATACCCGCCCATACCATGATGGTTCCACCACTATAAGGATGGACTTCCTGGCAGGATTTTAATCGCTGTTGGCGTCCAGGGGTTCTCCAGTGTCGTATACGTCTTGTATCCGGTCTCATACCAAAACGAGACTCATCAGAAAAGCACACGAAACGCCATTGTTCTTCTGCCCAATTTCTGTGTTCAAGAGCCCATTGATATCGAATCCTACGATTGTGCATTGCTATAGGTGGTACCCTTAGCGGTCTTCGGGAATGAAGGTTCACTTCATGCAAGCGGTTTCTGACTGTTTGGTCGCTAATTAAGTTCCCTGAAGAGTGATGAAGCCTCACGGCTAACCTCATGGCGGTTATTGTTGGAGCTCTTCGAGTTGTGATTTGAATGTATCGGTCTTGTCTCCGTGTGGTGCAGCGATATCGTCCTCCATGGCGCTCAGCCACGGTACCAGCGCTTCGGTAACGTGTCCAAAGTCGACTGATAACACTCTGACTTGTATTCAGAGCTAAAGCCACAGTACGTTGCCGGGAACCAGCTTCTATCATTCCCACGGCTCTGAGCATTTCTTCCCTGCTTAAATGACGTCGCCGCTCCATAATAACGTTGGTTTTAATCAGTAGTAGGGAAACAGTAGCACTAATAATGTCTTCAATGCGTTGTATGTTTTTATAGGGAAAATATTGACAGCTGATTTTCATCTTTTACTAGAAATTGATTGAAAGTTCCTGTTTCAAATTATGAAATGCACCAAAAAGGATACATATAAATTTATAAAATCATAAATTTATTACAAAGCCACATCTCAATCTCAAGAAATCCGCATAAAAATGCTTGATCCCTAGACACTTTTGATGTGTGTAGCTTATTACGGCAGTCAACAAGTAAGTTGTAGTAACCGAGAAAGTCGACGCCGATTATAGGTTTCAAGATGTCAGCGACGATGAAACGCCATGATAATGCGCGACAGAGACCCAGGTCTAAGGTGAGTGGCAAATAACCATAAGTGGCTATGACAGTCCCGTTTGCTGCGATTAACTCGTATTTAGTTTTGATGCGTGGCTCCCGTACAGCGGCTCGTGGAAAAACACACAGGTCTGAACCCGTATCAACGAGGTATTGAACCTTCGTCTTCCAATCCGTGATGAACAGGCGTCTGGCTTTAGATAGGCAGTCGTTTGCCGCCACTACTGGCTGCCTTGGTGGTTTACCGACTTCTTGTTGGAATATTGCCAATTGCCACAACTATGTTACTCAACTCTTCACCAAGTAATGCAGAAATTCTGCTAAAAAAGTATGTACCCATGTGTAATGAAGTGTTCAAATTTAAACACGTAAACTGTAAAGACGTACTTAAATCCTTTAAATCTTTAAAAATAAAAAACACTTGTGATTTGTGGGATATTTCAACAAAAATTATTAATAATATTATCGAGTCCATTGCGCCTTTTCTTGTAGTCATATTCAATAGCTGTGTTGACGAAGGAGTTTTCCCAGATCTCATGAAGCATAGCAAAGTTCTGCCACTTTTCAAATCGGGTTGTAAAGATGACCCGAGCAATTTCAGGCCTATTTCGATTTTACCTACTCTTAGTAAAGTTTTTGAAAAACTTATTTTAGATCAACTCGGCTCCCACTTCGCTATAAACCACGTTTTTCACAGTGAACAGTATGGTTTTACCAAGGGAAGGTCTACTACTGATGCTGGTGTAGCTCTGCTAAAACACATATTTGAGGCTTGAGAGGGATCGCAGAATGCTTTTGGAGTGTTTTGTGATCTCTCCAAGGCTTTTGATTGCGTTGAATACAACACCCTTTTAATAAAGCTAAAACACTATGGAGTGCACTCTGATACCTTGAAATTGATTCAATCATATCTTAGCGGCAGAATCCAAAAAGTTAGCGTGAACGGATCCATATCATCCGGATCTTCTGTGCTAATGGGGGTCCCACAAGGGTCAATACTAGGTCCATTTTTATTCTTAATCTATATTAATGATTTACCATTTTATGCGGAAAACTTTTGCAATATTGTTTTGTTTGCTGACGATACATCTTTGATATTTAAGACTGATCGAAATAAAAATAGTTTTGATGACATCAACAGTGCCCTAACAGATGTGTTGAATTGGTTTACTACTAATAATCTTCAATTAAACGCGAAGAAAACCAAATGTATAAATTTTACTCTACCTAACGTAAAGAATATTATAGGAAATAAAATTAAACTGAATGGTGAACTGTTGGACCTTGTTGATTCAACAGTTTTCTTAGGTATTACCTTAGATTCAAAAATACAGTGGTACCCTCATATTAGCACCCTTGCGGGGAGACTTAGTTCAGCTGCTTTTGCTGTTAGGAAAATTAGGCATTTTACAGACGTGGAAACTGCTCGATTAGTCTATTTTAGTTACTTTCACAGTGTTATGTCCTATGGTATACTACTTTGGGGTAAAGCAGCAGATATAGAAACCATTTTCATTTTACAGAAAAGAGCAATAAGGTCCATATATAACCTAGGATCACGTGACTCCCTTAAGGAGCTGTTTAAAGAAATAAATATTCTTACAGTTGCATCACAATTTATTTATAACTGTATTGTTTACGTGCGTCAAAACATTACTCATTTCAAAAAAAATTGCGATATACACAAACTAAATACTAGAAATAAGTATAAACTTGTAATTCCTAAATGTCGACTTCAGAAAGTTTATGGATCATTTATGGGACAAAGTGTCATAATTTACAATAAAATCCCGAACGATGTTATAATTTTGCCCTTTGACAAATTTAAGACACATGTTAAGGACAGACTTTTAGAAAAGGGCTATTACACTGTAAGCGATTACATCAATGACAAAAATGCATGGAATTAACATTCCTCTAGTTTCGCATACATTGTTCTAATGCGTTCATAGTGCCCGAGTAAAACTTGTAGATTCACTTTTGTTTTTATCTTTTATTTTATATAATTGTTTTATGACTATTGACTGTATAATTTGGTAACGACATATTGTTTTGTAAATGTCGTTACCTCTATATTATTATAAAGCTGTGGAGTTTGTTGTGCCCGTTCTTCTCCACAGCTAAAAGACTTCCTGAATGGGTGGGGTGGGTGGGTGGGTTCCTGTGCCTATCCATCCATCCATATAAAAAAAAAAATTGACGATTCAAAACGCTTAATTTAAGCTTACTGAATAAAGTTATTTTGATTTTGATTTTGATTTTGAATAGCTGCAGGGTTGTATACACTTCTTAGCTCGGTCTCCAAATCGGTCAGCAGTGCGGATGCCCTTCAAGGCGGGAGCGTGAACGGGAACGGTATTTCTGCGACCTCTGCGACGCGGGGGCGCAGAAGCGCAGGGGGCGCGTGAGCGCAAAGGCGTGGGGGCGCGGGGGCGCAGAAGCGCAGGCGGCGCGGGGGCGCAGAAGCGCAGGGGGCGCGTGAGCGCAAAGGCGTGGGGGCGCGAGGGCGCAGAAGCGCAGGCGGCGTGGGGGCGCAGAAGCGCAGGGGGCGCGTGAGCCCAAAGGCGTGGGGGCGCGGGGGCGCAAAAGCGCAGGCGGCGCGGGGGCGCAGAAGCGCAGGGGGCGCGTGAGCGCAAAGGCGTGGGGGCGCAGAAGCGCAGGCAGCGCGGGGCCGCAGAAGCGCAGGGGGCGCGTGAGCGCAAAGGCGTGGGGACGCGGGGGCGCAAGAGCGCAGGCGGCGCGGGGGCGCAGAAGCGCAGGGGGCGCGTGAGCGCAAAGGCGTGGGGGCGCGGGGGCGCCAAGGCGTGAGCTGATGTCATGCACCGTATAGGTGCGGGCTGACTACATGTGTTGTTTGTGTACTATTAACAACTAATTAATTTTTATTAGGGCACGAGATATAACTAGTAAAGTTACTGGAACAAATGAAATGAAATAGTTAATGGGCTGAAATAGTTATCGTATTTATATATAGCGGACTGTATTAAAGGTAGGGGGCTGAACATGATTGATGTGATGATTTTACCTACTGCTGCGACCCATGCGGCTGCTTTGCGTGCGCGGACGCATGCAGCGGGCTGTCGATGGGTCGCTGCCTCGGGGTGTCCCGTAGGTGGGGCGGTAGCCACCGCGCCGCCGACTGTGGCTCCGCCCGCTGTGTCGAGTCGTCCGGTCGGTGCAGGGACGTATGATGTTCGGGGCTCCCACAGTCCCTGCATGCCTTCACCGACTTACATTCGTGTTCATAGTGCGGACCTAGGCACTTCTGGCACCGCTCGCGCGCCTTTATGAAGTCCCACCGGCCTTGTGTCGGTTGGGCATTGTAGCGGGCGCACGCTATTAATTTATGCCCCCTAGCCCTGCAGTAGGGGCATTAGGGCGTGTTTGGGCTGGGCCCGGCCTGCGCGTGCATTGTGTGAGTTTTGTAGTTATGTAGCTGTATGTATATGTATGTTGTATAGGCGTGGCACGAGTCGAGGCAAAAAATCAAATGTGTAGGGTAGGGTTCAAACTAGTGGACTGTATGTCGTATCCGGCTCAAAGGATAAAATGTTACGGCGAAGGGCGTTCGCCGTAACAGCGACGGAATAAAAGATGTGGGTTGGGTAGGTTATGGATCGTGAGGTACTTACAGGGATACACAGGAACCTGGAGACGAGCTGACCACGGTCGGCGAGGTAGGTTGAGTTCCTGGCGCACAGTCACTACACTAAACAATTCACTAGGGGCACTGGTTCGTTAGGCGTTAGGGGGAGCTGGTAGTCCGAGCTCCGTAACTGCACACACTGCACACATATGCTATTTCGAGGGCTGATTTCAAGGGCGCGTGACGCGTGGTTTCGTCTTGAGATCTCAAAAGGCAATAGTTTTGCGCAAGCGCCGGCAGGCGAGCTAACACTTCGTCCGGTATATTTGTCGGAAGGTCCGTGCGACGGGGTAGTGCAGTCCAATATGCACTCTAATTGGCCGGCGTAGAGACGGCTGTTATTCGTCGTTGCGCTGTGGCGCAAACACAAGCTATGAGCTCCTACTATTATGAAACATAGAAATAATTGATTGATAACAACCTACTAATTAGCATGATAGTACAGTCTACTTATACTATTTGAATTCACTTTTATGGTCAAAGACCTTATAAGTTATGTACTTACTTCTAATAATATGAAACATAGAAATATTTGATGGGAACAATCTAAATCAATCAGACTAATACCTAGTACAGTCTAATTTATACCTATTAAAGTGAGTAAAGGATAACTCCTAAATATAATTGATTAATTATTAACAGGGATGATTACCTGATTTACTACCTACTAAAAATATACTAACTATGATTTGGTAGGCTATTAAATAATCACCCAGTCTGAGAGACAGGGGTGGAAGTTAATGGAAAAATAATTAACTTAAGTTCACTTCCTAAAAGTTAAGGATATTGAATAAATCAAACATCTTTTAATAAACTTAAGATGTGATAATCTGCCAATGTAGTTATATTGGTACTTTATAAGATCTGTATAATAAACAGCCTGGCAGGGTCGCCATGTGATGTGGGAAGTCGGGTGACGAAATGATACGACGGAGGTTGGTTCTTAACTCTTATTTAATTAGGGAAAAACAGTGTTTATATAGTATTTTAGAACAAAGGAAAGTATTGACTGCCAGTTCTGGGAAATCGGTACAAAGTCCTAAATTAGTTACATTCCATCACGTATTACAAAACAGATGATTTTATGAGTTATGATGCCGTGACACACTGCACTTGTGACACACTGCACTACAGAGTAAACCAAAGTAATTTTACTTCAAATGATAGTATTCTATTTAAGTTCACTTCCTAAATGAGTAGGATATTGAATAAATCAAACATCCTTTAATAAACTTAAGATGTGATAATCTGCCAATGCAGCCCGTACAATGTAGTTATATTGGTGATTTATAAGATCTGTATAATAAATACTAAGAGTAAATAAAAGTAATTTTACCTTTATTAATAGCATTCTATTTTAGTCCACTGCCTGAAAGTAGTGGGTTTTGAATAAATTATCCACCCTTTATAGAACTGAATATTAATTTTCTAATAAGACAAAAGGACAGTCAGTTAATAATGTTACATCTATAAATAGACACAATAATCAGAGAAATAAGTGGGTCCTGTTGAATGCTGGCTTCCCACCTCTGTTCAATAAGTGATATCATAAGACATAAGTTATTGCATTGAATAATTAAGTTCTTAATGTAAAAAGGATATTTGGATGATAGCAAGCCTTGAGATAAACTCTATTGATTTACGTGGAATAATAAGAATTTAAATGCTAACACATAGTTCATAATGTAATATGAAATTAAATTTTGAGGAGAGATGAAAATTCTCAGTTTAAAGAATTAAAGCCACAGGCTAATTAATGTTAGAGCCAATGTGACGGAACTATAACTAAACAATGCGATGTATAGTACGCTATGGAGCGGCGGAGGGGCTCATAAATTGCACAGTTTTAAATAGAACACGAAAAATAATTCTTTCAAATAAATTTCTGTAGGTATGATATATGAAAGGATGTAAGCAATTTCTAACCTTCTAACCTATCACGTGACCTACAGGAGTAGGGCAGCTAGTATTTCTGTTGTCTAATAAAAAAAATAAACTCGAAATTTAAGACAATCTATTAACTATTCATATAAAATCGTTCACCAAAATATGTATGTTATTCTAAACTTATAATACTCATTTCATCAAAAATATTCGGTTTGTATAGTATGTAACCTTTAATATAGCAATCAATTTAAACAACATTCCTACAAACTGATAATCTTATTCCTATAAACATGTTTCAAATTAAACACAAAAAATAATCCTTTCAAATAAATTTCTGTAGGTATGATATAAGGAAGGATGTAAGCAATTTCTAACCTATCACGTAACCTACAGGAGTAGGGCAAATTTCTAACCTATCACGTGATCTACAGGAGTAGGGCAGCTAGTATTTCTGTTGTCTAGTAAAAAAAAACCTCAAGATTCAAGACAATCGCTACGTTGCGCTCCGCGATTGTCTTAGATTTCTAATCTATTACGTGACCTACAGGAGTAGGGCAGGTAGTATTTCTGTAGTCTAATAAAAAAACAGCCTCGAAATTTAAGACAATCGCGAAGCACAGCGCAGCAGCAGCGTAGCCATTGGCTAAGGCCCCGCGACCCTTTTAAGTGGGTATGATAGGTTACCAGGGCAATGTTATAATATCAAATGATGAATATACCAATTAAAACTTATCAAAAGTTATTTCAATTGATAAGTTGAAATTTAATTAAAGGAATATTATAATAAATGTTTTTTATTATTAAATAACCATTATAACCAACTATTATTATATTAAATAGAATTATGCTAGAGTCTGGCTAACGAAAGCTGAACCAGGAAAAACGCGGAAAATTCAAAAAAACCTGGTGTTTCCGAAAACTCGTAAGTATGTCCGAAACGTCACGATTCAACTTTGCTTCTGAATGTAGACATTGGTTCAGAGACATACCATTCGAAGTTGGTGCAGACAAATCAAACACGACTCTAATCTTACCGGTCGGGGTCTTCAGGACAGCATGATGTGAAAGGAAACATGATCCTCTGATCTCCAAATCCACACGCGACACAGACATTTTATTTCATTTTATTTAAATCGAGCAACCAACAAGACATACATTAAATTAAAGTAAAGGATACAATTGATTGACTCATAACTAAATGCTGTCTCAATTTTATGTTACCACGGCATGCACAAGCTGAACGAAACTGAGACAAAAAACATTAGCTTAAATACTAACCAACTTAATCTAAAAACAAACACATTCAATATTCAAAATAAGCATTTCAGACCATCAATACGAAACATACATTCTAATGTATTAAATTCAGCAGACCTAAACGAGACCTTAAAGGTGTACATTATGTGACGCCTGAATTTATGTAAACTGTAAGAAAAAATGTCGACATGTGCCCTAAAGATTCATACTCCCTCATGAATTCGACATATTTCTGCCTAAATACCGCATCCCTGGCCATACGACGTTCCATCGACATCAATCGAGACTCGGCTTCTTCCTAGATTCTCCCAACGGCGGTGGTTTGCCCTAAACGGGAGCCGAGTAACAAAACAACAAGATTAAAGGCGACCAGTATTATTCTGGTAAAACAGTTCGCACTCTTCTTCGTCTGGGTCGACTCGATGAGCGGTGGGTGGTTCTTCGATCTCCCAAAATTTTTGCATCGTTTCGGACAATGCTGAACCAACTATGTATAATAAGTCTGTATTTAAGTATTTTAAGTATGTTTATCCGTTGTCTAGTAACCATTTAACGAGTTTCTTCGAAGCTTCTCTTGGGCTAGATATTTGGTGTGATTGTAGGAAGTTAAAAAAAAAAGTTAAAACCAGTATACCATTTGACTCAGTAGGTAAAACCATGGGTAAAACCGGACCCATAATTGCATAGCCAAGTTTTGTCTCAACAGCGATAAGCCCATCATGCTGCAAGACCCGTCGATCCGACAACAAAAATCTACCCAGGACGACTACTCCTAGCAGCACGTCAACCGTACCTGGGGTGTCGAAACCGGGATCCGCTAGTTTAAGATCTGATGTCAAGGATCGAACAGCCGGATTCAACCTCACCAGAGGGTGTCTACCCATCACATTAGTCATTACCAGTACTGAAGCAGATGCTTGCAAACATGCAAACATAAGGAGAACGTCATCGTAGATTGACCGACAATATTCGTTACAGCAATATTCGCCACGCCTCGAATGGTCTTATTATAGTTAATAATTTTCAAGCCCAACCATACCGTCAAATCGTTCGACACAATACAGCCCTGGGCACCGGAATCCAACAGGGCGCGAACGTGCGTTGCATTGCCATTCGGACCCCAAACACACACGGAGGCAGTGGGCAAGACTATAGCCTCCGGTTGGGAAGCAACACTTGATTGGGCGGCAATTTCCTAGCGGGGGGCCCCGGAGCCCTACGCATCTTGACCAGATGGACGGGGCACGTCAAACCCGAAGAGAGGATCCCATAGCCCCTCGTATGGGCCTCTTATATTGCGGCGCGCTATTGGACGACGACGTACGCGTGAGGGGTTGCGGTGATCCAAGCGAGGACGCTCCATGATCGGCGGTGATTATCGATAAAACTCGGAGGGCGGTGACACCCGAGGCGGTGTTTTGACTGCGCAAATCTCGAAGGTGTTCCCTGACACCCGCCCGTAGCAAAAATATTCGCACTTCCGGCACTCGAGTGGGTCGGGAGCCACCCGCTATGTTCGCCTGAACATCGGCCCCAACCTTATGACGTCCTTGGTCCCGTTGCCCTATTTTCCTCTGGTCCCAACTCCGGCCCTGTGTACGTGGCACCATTTGTCCCTGAGTGCGGCCCTGTCCAACCGGTTGGTGTTGTCCGGGCTAGTTCATGCTTAGCAATTCGTGATGGTGGCCACCACAAAACGTACACATCGCTGACCGGGCACAATCCCTAACCATATGCGGACCCAGACACAGGAAGCACCAGCCGCACTGCTTGGTGATTTTACGTTGCTCTTGGACCCTTTGGTCTTTAAATTTATTGCAGGCGGTCAAGCCATGACCACTCTGCCTACAAAACGGGCAACAATCCCCATGGGTCAATGCACCCATGTGCCCATACGCAGTCCTTGGTTCTCTTCTCCGCGGAAAACCTCTTCTCACAGGGCTCCTAGGAGCGGTCTCCTGTGGTTCTGCAGAGGGCTTCACGGACAAGCCCATGTTCTCTGCCCTTCGACACTCTTCTTCCAAGAACTCTATGAGTTGGGAAGAGGTGGGCAGCTCGTCCGCAGTCATCTCATGTGACTGCTCAAACCGGGTCTGTACATCTACGGGCAGCCGATAAAGCATGCACAATATACAAAATTAGGTAAGACCATTCCCCGACTGGCAGACCTAAATTTACTAGTGCCTTGTTGACCGTCAACAACGGGTTCAATACTTCTGTCTGAATGGCAAAGACCCAAGTCACCGTAGGAATGCTAAATAATTTATTAAGTTGAGCGTCTACTAACCTACGCTTGTTGTGGTAACGCTTCACTAACAGTTGGCGGGCTGTATCATAATTTCCCTCAGTCACCGCTAAATGTGCCACCAATTCCTTAGGCTCACCGCGAAGAGCCGACATCAATTGAGCCATCTTGTAGGATTTAGGTAAGTCCTCCCGCAGGTGCACCAGACCATCAAAAAAATTGATGAAGCTGACCCATTCACCTATAGCTCCCCAAAGGGTACCTTTATGCTCGGTAACCGTGAAACGACACCTAGGGGGATGGGTCTCTCCGTTCTTTATCACAATCACGAGGGTACACACCTACGGATGCGAGCATTATGAATCCCCAAAACCCGTTTAATTTCCTCAGCCCGTTGGAGCACATCATCGGCCATTGACATGCACTGATCCAAATCGGCTGACAATGCGGCCCGTTTCTGACCATCAACTTCAGAAAAAGATTTGACTCGGCTTAATAACTCCAAAACCTTTTCTAGGCGGACTGGTATCAATCCCTGAGCTGATGTGAACCATCTCAACTCACTACTAATTTTGGCTCGAATGGCTGACAATGACATAACGCAAAGCGTTATACTTACAAGATACAATAAACCAAAGTTATATACTAACAAATCCAAATCTCAGGTAACTACACACCTGTACACACAATTTATCAATATAACACTCTAAGACAATATAGTTAAACCTAAATTAAACCCTAATTTAAAACTTAATTTAAAACTTTAATTGGCCCCGAGGCACAAACAATTAAAATTAAGTTTTCCAATAACAACATTGAAACTTCAATTGCCCCTGTGGCATGAAACAATTTAAATTGAGTTCACAACAACAATCTATTGTTAATAATTAAAGTTAACTTAATGTGTTACTTATTAATAATAATATATAACAATAACCAAAGATGGCAACCTACAACACGCGTACACTGCGAGCCGACAAGAAGGTTTGCGAACTGGAGGAAGAATTGAGCAAGATACGGTGGGGCATTGTGGGATTATCTGAGGTCCGAAAAGAGGGGGAGGACTCGATAATCTTGAAGTCTGGTAACTTGCTCTATTTCCGGGAGGGCGAACAACTGTCCCAGGGTGGTGTCGGGTTTATCGTCCACAGCTCTCTCGTGAACAACGTTGTTAAAACCGGAAGTGTGTCGTCGAGGGTAGCGTACCTCATACTCAGAATAACCAAACGGTATTCGTTGAAGGTTATACAGGTATACGCTCCGATTACGGCACACCCCGACGATGAGGTGGAGGCTACGTATGAGGACATATCTAGAGCCATACAAGTCTCCAAAACTCATTACACCGTTCATGTCATGGGAGACTTTAACGAAAAACTGTCCAAACGAAGCGGCGATGAGCTGAAAGTGGGACGATTTTGAGTTGAAATTCGGAACCACCGGGGCCAACTGCTGGCGGAGTTTCTGGAAAAGGAGGGACTCTTCATGATGAACTCCTTTTTTAGGAAATCTGAAAACCGTAAGTGGACCTGGCTAAGTCCCGATGGTGCAACAAAAAATGAGATTGATTTTATCATGTCGACGAGAAAACAAATATTCAATGATGTCTCTGTGATCAACGCGTTCAAATCTGGCAGTGATCACCGGTTGGTAAGAGGCACATTGAACATTAATATCAAGCTTGAAAGACGTCGATTGATGAAGTCTACGCTCCGCCCTGCACCCATCCAAATCCAAAACCCCGAAAGCTTCCAGCTCGAACTGAAAAATCGCTTCGAATGCCTGAAGGATTGCGTAGACGTGGACGATTACAACAACAGGTTTGTAAAAATTGTCCATGCGGTTGGGTCTAAGTTCTTCAAAACCCACCGTATAAGAGGACTTAAAAAGCTCTCGGATCATACTCTTAAAATGATGGAAGAGCGGCGCGTGATGGTTCTGCGTTCTTCGGACGATTCGTCTCAGCTTCGGCGGCTCAATAGGCAGATCTCGAAGTCTTTGACTCGCGACACTCGCCGATTTAATACCGACCGTTGTAACCTCTCCACCTCACCTTAATTCTCTAACCTAGTTCTACCTTATAATACATACACACATCATCGCCGCCTCCACCTTAACTTAACTTATTATCTAATTCTTAAAACTATTTAACCTAATTTATCTACAATCTAATGGTTGTGTCTGGAGTTTTTGTGGAGTGCGTAGTGTTTGTATGATGATGAAACCTTAGCATAGCTTAATTCTATTTGCAGTGAATTTCAGTCAAGCAATGTAATATTATTAATAAATACTATTTTGGCCAGATCGTCTAGTGAACCCTCCGTTGTTAACCGCATTTAAGTAACTCAAGTTCTTTTCGTGAAAGTTTAGTAATTGGCTTATCCCTGTGTTAAATTGTTTTCTCCTGACCTAACTACCTACCAGTCTATAAATAATATCCTAGATATTATGTGTAGCCTAGCAATGACTCCGTCTAAACTGTGACCTAAATCCTTCACTGCAGCTGCGGGGAAGATTTGTAACCACTCAAAGATAATCAGATGATAGCTTAGCTTGCAGGTATTATTTGTTATTAACAATAGCATGATACATAAGAAGCCTTGTGCAATTTATGAGCCCCACCGCCGCTCCATAGCGTACAATACATCTCATTGTGTAGTTATAGTTCCGTCACATTGACTTTAACATTAATTAGCCTGCGGCTTTAATTCTTTAAACTGAGAATTTACATCTCTCCTCGAAATTTAATTTCATCTTACATTATGAACTATGTGTTAGCATTTAAATTCTTATTATTCCACATAAATCAATAGAGTTTATCTCAAGGCTTGCTATCATCCAAATATCCTTTTCACATTAAGAACTTAATTATTCAATGCAATAACTTATGTCTTATGATATCACTTATCGAACAGAGGTGGGATGCCAGCTTCCAATAGGACCCACTTATTTCTCTGATTATTGTGTCTAATCTATAGGTGTAACCTTATTAACTGACTGCCCCTTTGTCTTATTAGAAACTTAATTCAGTTCTATAAAGGGAGGATAATTTATTCAAACCCCACTTTCAGGCAGTGGACTAAAATAGAATGCTATTAATACAGGTAAAATTACTTTTATTTACTCTTAGTATTTATTGTAAAGGTCTTATAAAGTTCCAATATAACTACATTGGATTGGCTGCATTGGCAGATTATTACATCTTAAGTTTATTAAAGGATGTTTGATTTATTCAATATCCTACTCATTTAGGAAGTGAACTTAAATAGAATACTATAATTTGAAGTAAAATTACTCTAATTCACTCTTAGTGTTTATTATATAGATCTTATAAAGTACCAATATACTACATTGTATGGGCTGCATTGGCAGATTATCACATCTTAAGTTTATTAAAAGATGTTTAATTTGTTCAATATCCTTCACTTTTAGGAAGTGAACTTAAGTTAATTATTTTTCCATTAACTTCCACCCCTGTCTCTCAGACTGAGTGGTTAATATGATAGCCTACTAAATCATAGTTAGTATATTTTTAGTAGGTAGTAAATCAGGTAATTATCCCTGTTAATCATTGAATCATTTATATTTAGAAGTTATCCTTTACTCAATTTAATAGGTATAAAGCAGACTGTACTAGATATTAGTCTGATTGATTTAGATTGTTCCCATCAAATATTTCAATGTTTCATATTATTAGAAGTAAGTACTTACATAACTTAGGAGGTCTTTGACCATTAAGGTGAATTCAAATGGTATAAGTAGACTGTATTAGGCTAATTAGCAGGTTGTTATCAATCAATTATTTCTATGTTTCATATTATTAGAAGCTCATAGCTTGTAATGTCTTTCCCATTATGGTGGATTCGCAGCTTCAACGAATTAATCTAGGTTCTAAACTGGTTTTAGTTTTTTAGTTTCAGCTTATATTTTACTAATAGGTATCGGATGTATATTTTTTAATACTTTGAAGAGTGTAGCTATTTTAAGGCCGTATTGTACCTCAGGGAAAGCTAAAAATGCCTGTTTGGTCATTTCAGTATTAGAAATCAAACATCACAATACAGCTTTGCTTATTTGCTATAACTTTTAGTATTTTTCTTGTAATAGGAAACCAGTCTAGACTTTTAGGTACTCCAAAATAATGACGGTACGATATTACCACACTTCTGCTAATTATTTAAAATGAATAGTTAATTGGTAACAACTTTAGGAAAACAATTAGGAGTTTACTGGCCTACGGTAACAGATTACATGCCTAGATTGGACCCCCATCACTTCATCGTAATTTTTATTTAGCACCGTAACTTAATTATCCCTACCTTAGTAGTCTGAATTATTCCAGCCTGGCCCCGTGGCCCACGTACCTAGTTTATGTACGCACAGCGTGCTCACACCGTGCTGTCCTCCCCCACTTCCTCATAACAATTATATAGAAACGCCTACCTATAGATTCCTACAGCCTACCTCACTTGAAATACCTACATTTTGTCGAACTAACAGTCCCTACTTGTATACCTTGCAATCTAGGCCCAAGCCACATTTAACTTAATTTCGTGGTAAGTTGTGTGAGTCGCATTGCCCCTGAAAGCAACTGACCACTAAATGGACTATCAATCGAGCCAGTATACTCAGAATGTAAAACCTAACACTACACTGTATGTAAGGAGGCGGGACGGTCTTGGACGGGGTTGTACGTTCCCACCTCCAGCTAATTGGTGTCTGACCTATCTTCAATTTTCACTAGGGAGACAACTGTCTCTCCCCCGTTACTCTCTCGAAGATAGTGTATTATTTAGCGTTGTTATAGATAACGCCGGCATTATTTAATACAGTCAAATGCCTCCAGACCGAAGTCCGTTGAAATCATATTAGTTTTGTTGGCACCGTTACTCGTGTCCGCTAATATGATCCAGAATACTTCATTCTGTTAACAATTATTCGAGTCGCGATAACAAGAATTTTACTTTTATAATCACTTCTATTTCACAACCAATGTTAGTTAAAATCGCCACTCGAATCTCACTTAGCGCGCTAAAAATGGCTCGGACGCTTGTTTCCCCGTATGAGTTCGTACCGGCACTCGTAAATCGGACCGCGCCTCCGACGTCCTACAATTGAATGCCCCGCTAATTTCCCTCTCTTCCCCAAGCATCTTAACTTTCGCGCCACGCGCGCCTAACATCCCTCCCCATCATTCCGCTTTTCTTCCCTTCAACCAATCGCTAGCTGTTTTCCCGATGCGCCTCGCCTTCGCGCCGCTTATTATTTGTTATACGCGAACTTCGCGTTGCGCCACGTAGAGATAACATCCTCCTTCTCTTTCTATCTTTTTCTCAACCTCTCGCTCGCTCAATGCCGCCGTCCGCCGCGCAATTCTAAAGTTTTTCCATAATCCAACAAATCTCGTCAGATAGCCAATATTACATGTTTGAATATCTAAATGTAGCCTTCCATTAACAATTCCCTCTCAATAATCATCCACTTATGCCAATAATTCTGTATTTTGTAAAATTATAAAAAGTTCCGTATTCAGAACATAGGTGGCGCCCGCCTGTATGTGAACCGGCTTGCCAACCTACGCCGTCCGCCGCGTAACCCAAGTAAATAATCCACGCTAGACGGCGCCTATGTTGCAAGACCACACGGAGCAGTCCCCGCGAAATTCAAAATAAAGATAAAGCCCTAGGCCATTGCCAACCTAACAATCCTACGCGAAGCTCAAGTAAAATAACTCACGCTAGACGGCGCCTATGTCGCAAGGGGCACACGGAGCAGTCCCCGCGAAATTCAAACTAAAGATAAGGCTCTAGTCCATTGACCATTATTTTGAACTAGTTTATTTTTCCCATTATATTAATGGTGCTACGCATTAATATTAATTTTAGTGCTACTCCCATACATTCCTTACTAACGGACGGATACCATTCATTCTGTACCGTTACACCGTATTAAAGAGGCTATCGAGCGAAACAAAGGTTCGAAAGTGTTTGCAAGAGATTTGGGTATTGGGCAGAGCCAACTGACGACGCTGAAAACCGATGACGGTAAAACTGTCACGTCCGTCCGTCAGAACGGTTCTCGAGTGGCGACCGCGCACCGGAAGACGCAGTGTAGGCAGGCCTCCAACAAGGTGGTCCGACGATCTGGTCGCGGGTAGCCGCTGGATGCAAGCAGCACAGGACCGGTCGTGGTGGAGATCCTTGGGGGAGGCCTTTGTCCAGCAGTGGACGTCTTCTGGCTGATGATGAACAACCAAATGACCATTCCCATCCATAACAACTTAATCCATTCAATTTAAGTTATTTATCCATATTAATTGCACTGTTCAATTTAAGTTAATAGTCTATTAATTCACTGGTTTCCAAACAAAACAAACAAACTGCAATTATTCACATGTGTTACCTTATCAGCGCTGTACCACACAGTGCTGACATTTATTTGTCTCAGACACTGACAACGAACCTAACTTATTTGTGAATATTGGAACTTTTATTACCTTCCTAACATGACCTAACAGTGGCCGCTAGGTAGTAACTCTACTGACCCAGTACTGGGCATACAACAGTGAGTCCACTACGCTTGCTATCAATAATAATTGTTCTGGCGAAACCCCACCACATTCGCCAACATAAACCAGGCTCATAGCGGGCCCATAGACTACTTACTCCCTGGGAGTGAAACGAGCTGGAGTTTGTTCTGAACATGGGGCGATACACCCCGTTAATTACCTAATTAATTAGTTGTGGATCTGACCTGCGCTGCTGTACTCTCCTGTACGTTGATCCAACGATGAGTAGAAGTAGGGGTGCGCCCCTGCCGCCGTCCCACAGCCAACTCCAGGCCTCACGTGGCAGGTCAGATTCCACCAACCCAGATCACTGGTATCTCCCACGGATCATGCACTCAAGGTCAACTAAAATCTGGCCAGTTAATGTACCGAGGTACACTTTATGGAAAAAATTACTCTTGGACGACAAGTAGATGCATTAGAAATAATTAACAGCAAATAAAATATTTTATTAACACTACAGGTTTTGGAGAAGTCTGATGCTAAACGCAATTGAACATCGAATGTTACCACATGATAAAAATGTGTTACAAGTAATCCACAACTTTATTAATTTATTATCTAGTTTTATCTAAATATAAAAGCAAAATGATACGTTTTTCGGAATCCTCGAATTTTTCTCTACATTTTGATATCTATGTACCTCAAGGTACAAACATGGCCAAAGTTGTATGGACTATTAGTGACCTCCTTTGGTACTTCCCCCACGGAATGGAGGTTACTAGGAAAAAAGGGGTAATAAGGTCGAAAGTCAAATTTAGGAACGATTGGATAGGGGATAATTTAGGATATTAAGTTATTTTAAGGAAATTAGTGATGACGATTTAAAATTAAGCTACTTTTAGGGTCTTTGCCTACTGAAAATTAATTGCGGGTCACTATTTGGGTGGGAAGAAAAATAGAAAGAAATGAAGGAGAAGAGAAAGGGAGAAGGCAGGGAAAATTAATTGAAGACACTGGATAGAGCTTTTATGATAAAAACTGCAGTGGTTGGTATATTTAAGGGTGTAATTTATGTTTATATTACTTTAGGTTTTCAATTTGTTTGATAATTTGTTTTAGCTGTTTTAGTTATATTTTAAGATTTAGTTTAAATTTCAATTGTTTAGTATTGGTTTATGAATTGTTTTTAAGTTTATTATATTAGATATTGTTGGAAGTAATGATTTTAGTTTGGTTAAGGTTTTAATTTAAAGAGTTTGTACTTTTGGTTTTATTGTTTATTTTGTTTATTTATCTAAGTTATTTAAGGTTTTAATCTATTATTTTAATTTTTATTTAGTTTTATGGTTTAGTATTAGTTTTAAAATTTATTTAAGTTTTGATTATATTAGATATTGTTTACAGTAATGATTTTAAGTTTAGTTAAGGTTTTAATGTATAGAGTTTGTATATTTGGTTTTTATTAGTTTATTTTATTTATTTGTCTGAATTATTTAAGGTTTTTAGAAAAATTTAGTTTTAATTTTGTTTTAGTTTAGGCAAATTTATTAATTTCCGTAGTCGGTCTGGCCCTGCTAGCGCAGAACCATGGACCGAATACGGGGGCACTCGCGGGCGTTTGTAGCGCTATGACCGGTGTCGACCTTTGTGCCCATGCGCAGATTATGAGCCGAGCAATTATAACATTTTGCCCCAGAGTTCTTGTTGGGGCAATCTGGCAACTGATGGCCCGGACTAGCGCAATGGGCACAGGGTCTCTTCTCGGCCGTGCATTTCGCCTTTGTATGGCCGTACTGCAGGCATTGGTGGCACTGCACAAATCGGGAGAAGTCCTCAACGTGGACTCTACTATGGTCCACGTTGAGTCTCCCGAGAGCGAGAATGGTACTTCGCATCCCGGGAGTGACCGCGATCACCGCATTGTACAGCGCCGGGTTCGAGGTTAGAAAACAAATACGGGTGACAGCCACGTCGTTTTGGGTCTCCGCCTCGGCATGGAAAACGGTCACCTTACTTTGCTAACTTTGCTGGACTTCAGCAATGCTTTCAATACAGTCGACTTTGACAAACTTTTATCTTTGATGCGCTCACTTAACATATCTCCAACGGTAATTGGGTGGTTTCACAGCTACCTACACGGACTCAGGCAGCGGGTTCACCTTGGAGAGAAATTCTCTACGTGGTGTGACTCGACGGCTGGTGTCCCGCAGGGTGGCGTTTTATCTCCTCTCCTCTTCGCTATATTTATCACTTCTATTTCTGAAAACCTTTCTTCTTCCTACCGCCTATATGCAGACGATTTACAAATTTATTGCCAGGCACCACTTAATAATCTCGCCGAGGCTATAGAAACTACCAACGTTAATTTAAAACAAATTGTTGATTGGAGCCGAGCCTACGGACTCAAAGTCAACCCAAGCAAGATACAGGCTATTATGGTGGGCAACTCCAGGTTGCTTTCCAAGGTAAACTGGGAAACGCTCGCCAAGGTTATATTTGATGGAGTGGACATCCCTTTTAGCAAATCAGTTGCTAACTTGGGTGTTATTGTTGATAGTTGCTTGAGTTGGGGGCCGCAACTGCAAGCTGTCAGCCGCAAGCTTTGCGCGTCCTCGGCTTCTTTAAGAAGATTGCGTAACTTTTTACACACTGCCACTAAAATTGCGCTAGTGCATTCGCTGCTTCTTCCCGTTTTAGACTATGCTGACGCCTGCTATCTTGATCTCTCGGAGGACCAGCTAAATAAACTTGAGCGCCTTCAAAATCTTTGTATTCGATTCATATTTGGCATGCGCAAGTATGATGATGTTTCTGAGTACCGCGCTAAACTCAAGTGGCTTCCTATTCGTCTTCGCCGGAATACTTACATCCTCTCCCTTCTTTATAACATATTATTTAATCCCATCTATCCTTCCTTTCTAAGGGAGCGTTTCAGTTTTCTTTATTGTTCGAACTCGCGCTCATTACGGTCACCAGAAAATCTTAGCCTTAGAACCCCTCTTCACAACACCACCTTTTACGATTGTTCCTTCACTGTTAAAGCTGTTCATCTCTGGAACTCGCTTCCAGTTGCGATCAGGCGTGCTCAAACCATTCACGCATTCAAGGAACTCGTGAAGAATTTCTACCTTTCCCTTTAACCCTATCCTGCTACATAGCTATCTTTGTCTCCTATTTCTTACCTGAGACTATTATGTTTAAGTATGTATATGTCAATATGTATATTATTAATATTTATTTATTTAATAGTTTTATAATAAATGTTATAATATAATTAATATTTAATTTTAATTATTTTCTTAGTTTTGCTTTTTATTGTGTTCCTAATTATGTTTTAAATATTTGCACCTCCGATCATATAGAGTTTATAAGTTCTCTCCATCCGATTGGTTGTCTGGCAGAAATCGCTTTTAAGCGATAAGACCGCCAAATTGTGACTTTGTATTTTTGCTCTTTTATGACTAAATGTTTGTGTTATTATGTTACAATAAAAGTATTATCTATCTAATCTATCTATCTATCTATCTATCAGAAACACGAAACCATTCAGCTGCGTCGTCCTAGATTATTTTGGACCTCTTTCCGTTGCCGTCAGACGCCACTCAGAAAAGAGGTATGTCGCGCTATTTACGTGCCTCAGTGCGCGCCGTTTACTTGACTCGTCGTGACAGACTTATCAGCGGACTGCGCTATTATAGCTCTGAGAAGATTTATCGCCAGGCGTGGTGTCCCTGCTGTAATCTACAGCGACAATGGAACCGCATTTGTAGGAGCAAACCGGATTTTAGCCGAATCTTTGGCAGATTTTACAGCCGAGAGGGGTATCAAGTGGAAGTTTATCACCCCGGCAGCCCCTTCATGGGATGAGCTTGGGAGCGGTTGGTACGAACTATAAAGACGGCACTCCAGGCAACACTCCATCAAAGATCGCCCAAAGAAGAAGTGTGGAGCACTTTATTGGCAGAAGCAGAGGCTCTGGTAAACTCGCGCCCGCTGACTCACGTAGGGGTCGATCCCAGCAGCCCTGAGGCTATTACGCCATTTCACATCATTTTAAGTCAGTCGTCACCCTACTCTAGGGCTGCGGAGGTCACTGACGACGACCTGATTTGGCGGGTCCGATGGAAAAAGGGACTTCGGCTCGCAGATCATTTCTGGTCGCGCTGGGTTAAAGAATATTTGCCGATGTTAGTTTTTTTTTTATAGCAGAAAGAGGCAAACGAGCAAGCGGGTCACCTGATGGAAAGTAATCACCACCGCCCATGGACACCCGCAAAGCCAGAGGAATCGCAGACGCGTTGCCGGCCTTTAAGGAAGGAATAGGCTCGTTTCTTGAAGATCCCTAAGTCGTAACGGTCCGGAAATACCGCCGCCGAGAGCTGCTTCCACAACACTGTAGATCGAGGCAAGAAATTTCTTGAAAAACGCACAGTAGTAGACCGCCATCCATCAAGGTGATGTGGATGGAATGACAGTCGATTGCGTGTAGTGCGGTGAAGGAAATCAGCGGCAGGGATCAAGCCGAACAATTCCTCAGACCACTCCCCATGATATATACGGTACAATATACAGAGAGACGCAACGTCTCTCCAAAGAGCCAGTGGATCGAGCCGACCTGAAATATCCACGTCGTCGATAATTCGAGCAGCTCTGCGTTGGATGCGGTCAAATGGAAGGAGTTGGTATTGGGGTGCTCCAGCCCAAAGATGGGAGCAGTATTCCATATGCGGCCTGACCTGTGCTTTATACAGTTGTAAGCGGTGGGCCGGCGTGAAATACTGACCCGCTCTATTAAGCACACCCAGTTTTATCGAAGCTAATTTAGCTTTACCTTCCAAATGACCACGAAACTGAACGTCACTCGAAATATCGACGCCAAGGATTCCAATAGTCGGATTGGTATCAAGGGGAGCTCCCTCAAAGTTTAGAGGTACGACGAAGGGATGTTTTTTTGCGGTAAATGCGGAAACTTGTGTTTTTGAGGGGTTAAAGTGGACTAGGTTATGTCGGCCCCAATCCGAGACATGACTTAACATGTTCTCGGTGTCAGTCACAAGTTTATTCCGGCTCTCGATGACGCTTTCCAGGGAAATATTAGCTCGCCCGGTGTAGAGCGTATCCCCAGTACTATCGTCTGCATAGCAATGAATGCTGTTGTTATGCAACATGTCATTGATATGCAGAAGAAACAGAGTAGGGGACAACACACACCCCTGCGGGACTCCAGCATTCACGGGCTTCATGTCGGAGCACGAACCGTCGACTGCGACTCTGATGCTACGCCCAGTAAGGAAGCTGGCAACCCATGAACACAATTTCTCAGGAAGCCCGTATGATGGAAGTTTAGAAAGAAGAGCCCTGTGCCATACTTTGTCAAAGGCTTTTGCTACGTCCAAGCTAACTGCTAGTGCCTCCCCTTTACTCTCGACTGCCTCCGCCCATCGGTGAGTAAGGTACACTAAAACATCACCAGCCGAACGACCGCGACGAAAACCATACTGGCGGTCACTTAGTAGCTGGTTCTCTTCTAGGTACCCCAAGAGCTGGCGGTTTATAATGGACTCCATTACTTTGGAGAGTAATAATAGCTATTGGCCTGTAGTTGGACGGATCTGAGCGATCGCCTTTTTTTGGGATCGGGTGGACAAGGGCTGTCTTCCAAGAGCTCGGGACGACGCCAGTAGTGTAAGAGAGCCGGAAAAGGCGCGTTAGAACTGGTGCCAATTCAGGCGCACACGTCCGAAGCACAATGGGTGAAACTGCATCAGACCCACTCGACTTATGGATATCAAGGGAAAAAAGAGCCTTACGAACTGACCTTTGCAGGTACTGAACGTTTGGCATTGTACAAGCGCAATGCGGTATAGTTGGTGGAGAGTTTTCCCCGTCGTCCAAGGTCGAGTTTGATGCGAAAAGAGAGCCCAAGAGATCGACTTTCTCCTTTGCAGTGTAGGCCATGCAGTCATCTGTCTTGTGCAATGGTGGTAGGGACGGCTTACAAAAATTCCCTAAGATAGCTTTGGCGAGAGACCAGAACGCACGCGTCCCCGAAGGAAGACGCACTAGCCTCTCGCCGATTCTACCTATGAATGATGACTTCGGCTTGGCAATGTCCTTTCTTAAAAGACCTGGCGGCAAAGTTGTACTTCTTTTTGAGCGCACTGGTGTTTGGATCCTTTGATGACACCGCATTAGCCCAGGCTTGGTAATGTTGACGCTTTTGGCGAGACGCCATTTTGCAGCAACGACCAAACCGTGGTTGGGACTTGCCGCCAATGGGAACCACAGAGTTTGGAATGAAAAGTTCCATTCCCTGCAGTATCACATCAACGTTCCTCTTACTAGTGTAAGCCCAGCGCGACCGCTTCAAGTTGGCGATCTTGTGCTCGTGGTGGACGAAAACCTGCCACGTGGAGCGTGGCCCCGGGGACGAGTTGTTAAGAGTTTGTATATCAAAACTCTTTAAAGATGAAGCTATGGAACCTCCATAGATAAATGGAATAACCATTACTTGTGACATCCTTCAAATGATTGAAAAGAGAATATGATGGTGTCACTTCTTTATAAATATTCATTGCTTGGTAATGTCTTAAATATAAAATTAAACCTTTAATATGGTAGCAGAGCGTCGAGTTGCCTGAGGCTAAATTATATGGGTGGATAACAAAATAAAAGTCAGAAACTTGAATTTTACATTAAAAGTCAAACTGTACCTACATTAAGTAAAATTTACGATCGTCATCATGCAGTCTGTAGCTGGGACAAAGATCGAAATAAACAAATTGGATCAATGATATTTTATGTTTAGATACGTTGCCTGGCCTCCGTAGTGGCAAGGACAAATCGACGTCACACATCAGTGTCACGTCATTACGTTTGTACCTTTTTAAAGTTTTTTTATGTTGTTTGATAGATAAAATGGCTTCCTGTGTATACAGAAATTGCAAAAACTATACTGCAACAGTAAGAGACAAGAAAAGTTTTTAATTTAATTCGTAAGTAAGTATTGTAAATATTAATTTAAAATAGAAAATTTTCATTTAGTTATGACATTTGCGCTGTTGCCAATTCGATATGCGTGAGCGAGAAGCGTGTACTATGTTTTTATGTAAGAGTGAAAGAGAGAATACAATGGCGGCCGAGATAGCCGTGCAAAGGGGAATGCGCTGTTGCCAATTGGCCGACTACCATAAATAGCTTTTATCTCTTTTTAACAATAGGCTTGACATGATTGTATTTATTTTCTTTCCCTTTCGACGTGTATTACGTCATAGAAACAATTTCGCCATTTTTTAAATGCAATTCGTTCACGTATCACTAGTCTATTTATAAAAGGTCATTGAATTGGATGGACAAAATTGGCAAACGTGGAAATTCATGATTACTCGATTACTTAAAGTTATCCAGGTACAACGGATGTTATTATTATTATTATTTATTTATTGGAAAACAAACAGCATTTTACAATACACTTAAACTAAACAGTTGGGCAACACATTAGCCAAAAGAGTTTTCACAAAAAGTTTAGACATACCTAAGTAAGTATCTAAAAAAGTTGAATTACTTCAGGTATTAAATAATTTAAAATGAACAGTCGCGAGCACTAATTTCTTCGACTATCCACATTTAATTAATTTATAATTTCATTATCTCGATTACAAATTCGTGTGAACACCTATAGATAAGTACATACATAATCCTTTGTAATGCAGCCACACACGACCGAACATTACAAACATAACATTTGTATTAGGTAAGTAAATGTATATAAAGTTTGTAGTGACAATTTAAGAAAAACGAAATAATTTATTGTATTTAAAAAATTTGAATTTCGTTGGCTTAAGGCCAAAAATATTGATGTGACTATATTTAGAATTATATAATTTCATACTTCTAAGGATAAAACGATTACTGCATAGTTAGTACGGCAAGTTGAAATTGAAAATGTATCACATGATCTCGTGTTAGCTTTTGGACATCGCAATAAGATTTTGCTCAATAGATAGAGCGAGTCAACGTAGCTATTTATAATTTTGTATAGTAAAAATTGATCACAGTGCTCCCTTCGCAAGGCAAGGGACCGGATACTATACGTGTTAAAATTTTTAAATTTGTATCGCAATCTCCTAAGGAACTTACTCTGAATCATTTCTATAGAATTAATATATTTATAATACTGCGGATTCCAGACAGTTGAACTATATTCAAGTTGAGATCTTACAAGGCTATTGTATAAAAGTATTAATGTGTTAACGTTTTTAAAATCGACACTCTGCTTAAATACAAATCCCAACATCTTATATGCTTTAGCGGTAATTTTATTTATGTGAGACGAAAACAACAATTCACTATCTAATGTAACTCCCAGGTCTCTCACCTCGGTCGACCGCTTGAGATTTTGACCAAATATTTCATAATTATATTGCAAGGGACGCTTTTTTCTACAATAAGAGATTATACCGTTCGGCCGTGTGACTCTCCCCTGATAAAAGAGGATGCTCATCATAAGTCACTGTGTATACATGCCGACTTTGTAAAAATTCATACTCTTTCACAAGAACGCAGGACTCGTTACATGTTTAACCAGGCAAACTACGCCGCCATATCAGCTGAGCTTTCTGATACGGATTGGAATAAACATTTAAGATGTCATGCTCCGCTTGACCATGCCGTTAACTTCTTCTATAACCGTATCTATGAGCTTCGTGATAGATATGTACCTAAAAAGTTAGTCACGTCTAAATCATATCCACCGTGGTATAGCTCTGCTTTAATAAAAATACTTAAAGAGAAACATAAATATCATTGCAAATACCGTACCTACGGCAATTTATCTGATTATCACTCCTTCTCACTTCTTCGTCAACGTGCAATCCTCATAGAAAAAGAATGTTTCAATAATTACATAGCCGCTATTGAAGAACACATATAAAAAGACCCTAAATGTTTCTGGTCCTATGTAAAAAGTAAAAAAAAATCAGGTTCCTATCCCAGCAGAATGTCCTATAAAGATGAAACGGCGGACACGGGGCAGACTATCAGCAACCTGTTTGGACGTTACTTTGAATCGACATTTAATAATCCTGGCGATGTTGAATCAGTAGAATCAGTTGTCGCTCCAACACCTTTGGTTGACTCTGGCGTGAGTATTGGTTCAGTAATAATAAGCCCAGAAGCAGTGCTTAAACTTTTAAAATCTCTGGATCTATCCAAGTCGGGCGGCCCAGATAACATACCACCAATATTTATAACTAGTTGTGCGGACAGTCTATTAATCCCGATATGCATACTGTTTGAGCGTTCCCTCACGGAAGGCCTAGTTCCACCGATATGGAAATCGGCATTCGTAACACCGATCTTCAAAAAAGGTGATAAAACACTCGTTAAAAACTATAGACCGATCTCGAAACTCTGCCTTTTCGCCAAAATATTAGAGAGATTAGTCTATGAACAGGTCTATGGAGCTTTAAAGTGTTCTTTCAGTGATGTTCAGCATGGATTTCTCAAGGGTCGTTCCACAGTTTCAAATCTCTCACTCGCGAATGAATTTATAACTGCTGGTATGGAGAAACGTGCTCAAGTAGACGTAATTTATACCGACTACAGTAAGCTTTGATCGAATTGACCATTTCGTACTGAGGAACAAGCTGTCGTCAGCTGGAATTCATGGCGATCTGTTTAGGTGGTTCTCATCCTACATTGACAATCGTAGTCAGGCAGTCGTATTAAGTGGCTACACATCAACTTGGGCTCCAATACCATCCGGGGTACCTCAAGGGTCTCTGCTCGGACCACTGCTTTTTACAATCTTCATTATGGACATAAAAGAATGTTTTCAAAACTCCAAAATAATTTTATTCGCGGATGATATGAAGATTCTTAAAGTAGTTCGTTCTCAGAATAATGTAGAGGATCTTCAGGCAGATCTACAAAGATTTGAGAACTACTGTTCGATTAACAAACTGGACCTTAATGTTTTTATATGTCCTTCACACGATGTCTTAAATTAATTGACTCGAAATACACATTGAAGGACCATGTCTTATTAAAAGTTCACGAAATTAGGGACTTTGGCATTGTTCACGATGACAAACTTATATTCGATAAAAATGTTGAATACGTCGTGAAAAAATCGTCACAAGCCCTAGGTTTTATCTTGCGAAGTTTCTCTAACTTTCGCAACATGAAGACACTGAAGGTTCTTTACTGTGCCTACGTTCGCAGCCACCTTGAATATGCTTCTCAAATATGGAATCCTCAATATGACATATATATAAAACGCATCGAACGTGTTCAGAGAAAATTCCTTAAGTACCTTGATTTTAAATTTCGTCAATACAATACCGACTTTTACCATAGATGCAACAAATACCACTTTTTACCACTAGAAACCAGAAGAATTATTAATGACATTTGTTATCTCATTAACATAGCTAACGGTAATATCGATTGCCCAGAACTCTTGTCTCAGATCAGTTTAAGAACCAACACACTCAGACTAAGACAAAGATCAGCACTGATCGTCCCTCCAGCAAAGACTAAATATAGAGCCAATACATTTGTAATACGAGCTTGCAAATCGTTTAACCTCCTACCATTCGATATTGACTTATTCTGCTCCAGCGCCTCAACGGTAAAAAATATTGTATGTTCAAGTTTTTTCAATGATAGCAGACCGTAGAGTAGATATAATAGATAAGTATATACATAATGATTTAATTTAATAAATTACAATAAAAATCTTAAGGATAGTCTAGTATCGCTGTACAACAACATGACAACAACCTACTACTGTAACAGTAATTTCAATAATTTATAAGTAATCTCTTTTTTATCTGTATTTTAAACTAAATTAACATTATCCACTCAGCGAGTTAACTGAACATTTTGTTTATATAATTGTGAAGATTTGTTAATAGCATATGTTTACTTACTAATCTTAGCTATAGATGTTATTTGTCTGTAAATCTTCCTAGAAATAAATAAATAAATAAATAAATACAGCATTTTTCAATGTTGAGGTGCAGTCTGTTTACAACACAATAGTTACATAACCGATTTAAGTCTTCCTTTAAGGCAATACAATCCTCAACACATTTAACAACTGTAAAAAATTTCGTATCATCAGCAAATAGAAGACATTTGGAGTTGCGGAAACATTCTATTACATTTATAAAAATGTTAAAAAGCAAAGGGCCGAGATGGGAGCCCTGGGGTACGCCAGAAGGCACTGGTATGAAACTGGACATAAAGCCCTTCAGTGTAACCGCTTGAGTCCTGTTATGAAGATAGGACTGCAACCATCTCAGGAGGTCGCCGTGTATACCAATGTACTCTAACCTTCTAATAAGAATTTTATGACAGATTTTATCGAAACACTTCGAGTAATCGGTATACACTGCGTCCACCTGAAAACCTCTGTCCATACCCTGAAGTACTTGGTCCAGAAATTCACACAGATTGGTTTCTGTAGACCGTCTGTTAATAAAACCGTGTTGTTGAGTCATTAGAAACGGCCTTATGACAGAAAACAGAGTATCAAAAATTATTTTTTAAAAAAGTTTAGGAATTATTGATAATTTAGATATACCTCTATTATTGCGAATATTGTGCTTGTCTCCACTTTTAAAAATAGGAACAACAAGCGATTGTTTCCATATAGTAGGCATCACTCCGCTTGCAAGCGAGAAGTGAAACAGAGAAGAGATCGGGATCGCTAGTTCCGCACAGCACATTTTCAAAAAATGAGGATGGATCCCATCTGGCCCTGAGCCTTTACTAGCATCAACGCGTGATAAATATTTCTTCACTATTTCCGTAGTTATTACGACAAATTTAATAAGACAACTAGTTGACTCACGATACTCTATGTTGACAGAATCCACAGTATTGTCATTTTCGAACACGGACTGAATAAAAGAGTTAAACATATTTGCAATCGTTAAGCCGTCGGCCCCAGTTGAATCATCATAATACAGAGAATCCGGAATAGGATTAACACCCTTTTTCGACTTTAATATATGACCAAAAATGTTTTGTATTTTTATTTATATTATTTTCTGTTATGGTGATATAAGAATGGTAACATGAGCTCTGTAACAATTTAATTTCTTTACGTAATTCAGAGAATTTAATGTAGTCACTATATCTATACCCCTCACCTGATTTTAGGCACGACGTGCCTAAAAATGTTATCGCTTATTTGATGATAGGCACGTAGTGCCTATGTATTTCAAGTCTGTTTTATACTTCGGTTTCAGTTTTTAGTGTCTGCGGCTTGTATCGGTTGGCTGCACGAGCTGTCTAGTGTGAATAAACGTCAATAAAAACAGACTTACTTCGAAAAGATCTATTTTTAAAAAATAAAAATAAAAAAAATAAAAATAACTCGATGCAGAAATTGTTGTTTTTCTTTACATTTTTCTATGAAAAGTTGTAAACATTTTTATATATTATTATTACTATGTAGTAAGAGGTTACATATAAAGAAGAAAAAGATACCCTTATCGCGTTTAATTTTGAAATATAATAAAAAATATAAAAAAAAATATATAAATAAAAAAAATATTTATAATTAAATATTTGTTTAATATTTTTTAATGAAACCGCCATAATATTGAAGATAATTTTTCTAGGAATCCAACGATATACAATAAGTTTTCCACATTTTATGAATTTTAGCTTTTTTTTTAATTAATTGTATTAAGGGTCTAGAGTACCATGCAGAATAATGATTCACATAATTTAATATTTTTATAGGAACATGAAGTTCAATGATTGAGTTTAGAACTTTATAAAAGTTATCAACTGCAATATCCACCGAGGCAACATTAAGATGCCGCTCCCAATCAATATCCAAGATAGCGCGTTTGATGGCCTCGTAATCAGCTGCGAAGAAGCGGCGAATGGATCGAGGCGCGGGTCGCAGGCACGCCACGCCATCTAGTGCGCATTCGATGCCCAGCGCCGGGTGGTACCTGTCTTCCGGGAGCGATAGCGGCTCTGCACGTTTAACGGTGCATTCAAAGCTAGAAATTACGAGATCCAAGTATCTGTTATTATGGTTACTAACACTATTTAATTGCGACCATCCCGCAAAACACAGAAACGTATGGAGTTGCGTAACAAGTTTGTCATTAAGAGGGTTATTAAGCGCATTCCAGGCTCTAAACCTACAGTCCAGGCGGCGTTAGGTATATTAAAATCCCCTACAATAATAAATTCGTGGTTTGGTGCATCTACACTTAAGTCAGAAATATATTCGAAAAATTTTTGTTCCGACACTTCTTGATTAGTACTTTGTGTTGGCGACCTGTACCGCCTATTATCCTTTTTGGCTGTTTTCTAAATCATAGATTTTTATATGAAAAATATGTATACTTCACATGTGACGTGAAATATAAAAAAGCGACAGTCTATTAATAAATACGAATATACAAGGAAAAGAGCTGTATTATTTTGGGGTCATCTTCAACATTGGTGTCAGAAGTAAGTAGATTTAATTATTTAATATGCCCATGATAACCAGAGCTCAGACAGGAATCCATAAAAGTGACTCGGAGTTTCTCGAAAATGTGTGCCCAGTGCCTGGTGACACAGCTGCATCCCAAAACAGTGCTCCTACCCCAATGATATTTTATGTTAAGGTCATTGTCCTACCCCCGGTGCGCTTGCACCAGCGCTGTGCAGTTCACCTCATCTCGAAGCATATAATCCAGCACCACATCCAGAGTTACCTTACCAAAGCGCCACAGCGCTATCCAAGTCACCTTCGTTAACTACTATACGCTCTTCTTCCACTATAAAAATGTAAAAATAGCCGCTAAGGTTGAGCATGCGAGACGCTTGGCCAAAATACAAGATGAGCAGGACAAGGCCGCTGCTGATCGACAACAGGCCGCTGCTGATCGACAACAGGCCGCTGCTGATCGAGAACAGGCCGCTGCTGATCGACAACAGGCCGCCGCGGAACGCAAAAAGGCGTTGGCAGACCTTGAACTCCAGGCCGAGCTTGCTGCTATCGCCAGCAGTTCCTCATGCAGCTCCAGAGTTGAAAGTTGGTTAGTTGATTGCCACAATAGTTCAACAGGGTCGAATAAAGTTAACCCTTCGTATCTTTTTGACAGGGAAACCAAAAATGAGGAGGACCTCGGCGACGCAAGTCAATTCCCTACATCGGTGGGGCGTTCTCCGCCAACCAATATTGCGACAGCCAAACAAGAAGCCAGAGCAGCCTTGTTTCCTCCGGTGCAGAGGCGTGTACCCTGCGATGCCCAAGGGTTCGCAACTACGCAACCTGCAACCTTCTCCTGTCGCACCAGTTCGGGATACGCCAAGGAACTATGTACCACTTTACATACACGAGGGCTAGGTACTCATAACCGTAATACAAAATGTAATTTGAACAAAAATAAAAATCAAAACCAATCCGTAGATACACAAGACAACTTTATTTTACTCGCAAACGCTATCGCAGACCTCAGCAAGAAGAAAACTAGGGTAGGTGAAATCCCTAGGTTTGATGGTCGCGCGTTGGACTGGCTTCCCTTTAAAAGGGCCTTCCAGCAGTCCAGGGAAAGTTTCACGCCGAGTGACAACATAGCCAGGATCGCCGCAGCACTTTATGGCCCGGCACGAGAAGCAGTCGCGATACTTCTAGTGTCTGCTGATGACCCGGAAGTAATCATCAGGGCCCTCGAGAGTAGGTTTGCTCAACCCGAGTACATTATACTCCAGCAGCTTGGTCTTGTACGAGGTCTTCCCAGACTTTCTACATACGAGGTCCCACGTGAGCTTAATATTTTTGCCTGTCGTGTTCGTAATTGTGTAGAGGTCATTCATCTCCTCAATCAGCCCGAGTATTTCGCTGCGCCCGAACTTGCTAACACTATCATAGGAAAGTTGACTCGCCTGTTACGGTCAAGATGGGCCGATTTTGCGGCGGCAAGAGTCAACTCTGGCAAGTTTAGGTTAAAAAATCTTGCCGACTTTTTAGAAAATTAGGCAAATTTACAAGTAAATTTCGGTTTTGTTATGTCAGAGTCGACACCTGTCAACAAAAGTCAAAGTCTGTCCATCAAAACGACCAAAGATAAAATTTACGCAATTGCAACCACGTCAAATCCGTCTACCAGGCAAAAAAGTTTTTATTTATGCCTGTCATGATGGCATACATGAGGTGAGCAACTGCGAAAGTTTTCAATCTCTGTCCGTGGATGATCGTTGGCAGTGGGTGATCGATAACAAACTCTGTCGTAAATGTTTAAAAAAAGGTTCGCATCAATACAAAAACAAAGAAAAAGTGTGAAGTCAAAGGTTGCCTTGTTGAGAGGAGGCACCATACGCTCCTCCACAAAACCCAGTTAGTGACCGCGGCTCATGTAATACAGTCGACGCCGTCGACTTCCTCGGAAATTGCGGTACATTCTGTGTCGGAAATTCCTTGCATAATTTCTAAGGATAAACCGAAGTCGGTTTTTGTAGCTCATAGTTCTGCTCCGTCAAATCATTTGTCTACGCTTAAGCCTCTCCTTAAGGTCATAGCGGTTACTGTTACTGGACCCCTGGGAAGCGTGGATACGTACGCCCTGCTAGATGATGGGAGTTCCGTAACGCTGTTGGACCAATCAGTTGCAGATTCTATAGGAGCTAAAGGGCCTCAGTGCAGACTGAATATCGACTGCATTGGTGGATTGAGTACACAAACTGACGTGAGCTACATTGACATTAATGTGAAAGGTCGGCACAGTATGGACACTTGCAAAATCAGGGCACGATCTATTCCCAACTTAGGAATAAAGAGTCAGTCCACGCGCTTAGATGACATTGCAGAGCATCAATATTTGTCCGATTTAATCGATGTTTTATGCTACGATGATGCAAAGCCTATGTTACTGATAGGAGCGAATAATTGGCAAGTGACACTTCCTAGGGCAGTCCGCCATGGTGCTCGAAATCAACCTGCGGCTGCTCACACAGCGTTAGGTTGGGTTTTATTTGGTACAATATCTCACAGGCCTAATTCGACCGAACTTGTGAATTACATCTCTGCCATTGACGACAACTACGTTTCATTAGATTCTCTCCTCAAGGATTACTTCAAACTGGATTCCATTGGGATAGTGAAGGTGGAGCATCGTAGTGCTAGCGAGCAACGCGCGTTGAATATTTTGAATGATACAACCAAACGCCTAGATTCGGGTAGGTACGAAACTGGTCTGTTATGGCGCGACAATATTACTGCGGTTCCTAGAAGTCGCGAGTTGGCTCTATCCCGGTTTACAAGTCTCGAGCGCAAGATGTCAAGAGATAAGGCGTATGCCGAAGCCTACAAACTAAACATTCAAGGTATGATAGGCAAGGGGTACGCAGAGTTATGTTTAGGTCCTCCATCGGGTCAAATTCCATGGTACCTCCCTCATTTTGGTGTTATCCACCAACACAAAAAGAAGCTGCGTGTTGTCCATGATGCAGCAGCGAAATGTGCAGGTGTCAGCCTTAATTCGTTGCTGTTGACTGGACCTGATCTTCTTCAGCCACTGCTCAGTATCGTTTTGCGATTTAGGGAAGGTGCGGTTGCTTTATCAGGAGATATTAAGGAGATGTTCCCACAAGTTAAGATTAGACCCGAAGACAGAGATTCCCAACGGTTTTTTTGGAGAGAGAGCTCAGACTTACCAGTTCAAGAATATCGAATGTCTTCGATGATATTTGGTGCAGCATGCAGTCCGTGCTCTGCGTTATATGTAAAGAACAAAAATACAAGTTACTTTCAAGCACAATACCCTGATGCTGTAAGATCTATCATCGAAGATCATTACATGGACGATTTCTTAGGAAGTTTTGACAGACTAGAGAAGCTGCCCAGCGAGCATCAGAAATTATGTCCATTCACAAGGCTGGTTGTTTTGAGATGTGTTCTTGGGTGTCAAATCGTAAGGAAGCTTTATCATTAATACCTCCTGACCTACATGCAACCGACACCACTGAAGTTAGTCTAGGCCCAACTTCTCCTTCACAAGTTCGTGTGTTAGGACTGACATGGAACGTCGGTGAGGATAGATTACATTTTATTAAATCTCTTCCAAAACCACTTACCAAATTTACAAAACGTTCTGTTTTATCTTTGTTAATGTCCGTCTACGATCCTTTAGGGTTCTTGATTCCTGTTTATTATGAAAGGTCGAGTCCTATTTCAAAAGACATGGAAATTAGGCATTGATTGGGATCAAGTTTTACCGTGCCATTTGATCGAAGGTTGGTAAGGTTGGTTTCGTGAAATTCAAAATATATGCAACAGTTCTATTCCCCGATGCTATATAAGCAGTACCGGGCGCATAAAGAATGTTCAAATGCACGTTTACGCCGACGCGAGTGAACGGGTATACGCTTGTGTAGCTTATTGGCGATTCACTTGCGAAGACGAGAGTGTGAGCTTGTCTTTGAAGGTCGGTTGGCACCTTTAAAACCTGTTTCAATTCCAAGACTGGAACTGCAAGCTGCACTTATCGCCTCTCGTTTTAGCAATTATGTAAGTAATGCACACAAACGAAAGCCCGATCAAACCTTTTTTTGGACGGATTCTTTAACCGTATTGAAATGGCTCCGTAGCGACGCTTGGGCATTTAAAGCCTTCGTTTCGTTTCGGTTGGGAGAGATAGCAGAAACAACGACTATTTGTAATTGGAGATACGTTCCCACGGCTTTAAATGTCGCTGACGATGCTACGCGAGGTTGTCGTTTTTCGACTTCTTCACGATGGTTCACAGGTCCATCATTTCTTTTGACGTGACAACGTCTTATAAATTGGTTTGCCGGGTGACACTTCAAGAAACTGCGTTACGCTCCGCTCACGTTATGCGCTCACAATGAGAGCGAGTGAGAGGCACGCGTCCCTTCCACTCGGGCATGGTTAGCCCGCCTAAGAGCGAGAGAGACAGACATAAAAAGTGAAAGGCACGCGTCCCTTCCACTCGAGCACAGTTAGCCTGCCTAAGAGCGAGAGAGACAGAGCGAGAGAGATTTCATCCTTCTTCCTACTATATGAATGAATATTCACATTAAAATTATTTTACCACTCAAAGTCGTTGTCACGTAAAATTATCTCCTGAGTCTGATTGGCCGTGTGAGCCAGTGTGTAACGTCCCTCCGGTGACCGAAGAGCTGAAGTGTGATTCGGAATCGGTGGGACTATTAGTTGCCGAACCGCAAAAGCTACCTTCACCGGTAGTTGCGGACCACCAGCGTTTCAGTAGCTGACTTCGTTTGCTTCGTGCCACAGCGCGAACACTTCAATCCGTCACTATATTTCGGTCTTATTTATTTCCAAATTTAATAGTTCCTGACTCTATTAGAGATGACCGTAATTTACTTTTACTTTCTGTAAAAGATCTCGACGTTGCAGAGATCCAATTATTTAAAAAAGTACAACTAGATTCATTTTACGACGAATTACTTTGCGTTAATGCCGCACGTCCTCTTTTGAATGTTAGTAGGCTTAAGAACATCGCACTCGTGTTAGGTAAAGAGGGCTTACTTCGACTTGCTGGACGTACTGCCGCTGCTGAAGACTTAGAATCCCAACCAATTGTACTAGATGGCAAACACCGGATCACCAGGCTCTTAATACACTCTTGGCACGTCAGATTCGCCCATGGAAACAACGAATTGGTGGTCAATGAACTCCACCAGAGGATCTACATTCTCAGTTTAAGACCAGCCGTTAGAGCGACATCGCAAAAATGCCAGTTTTGTCGCAACCGAAAGGCCAAGCCAGTGTCACCTCCGGAAGGCGATTTCCCGAAAGCTAGACTGGCACATCATCAGCGTCCGTTTACTCACGTAGGCCTCGATTACTTTGGCCCTGTAAGCATTACTATCTGCAGACGCAAAGCCAAAAGATGGGTAGCACTTTTTACTTGCATGACGGTCAGAGCGATTCATCTCGAAATCGTAGAAAACCTCACCACAGATTCTGCCCTGATGTCTCTTTGCCGCTTCATCGCCAGGAGAGGTTGCCCTGTGCGTATTTACTCCGACAACGGGACCTCTTTTGTCGGTGCAGCGAAGATGTTGCCGGAGCTCTACGAATTTTGCGCCAACCGTAAGATAGAGTGGCGTTTTATTCCTCCATCGGCCCCCTTCATGGGGGGTTGTTGGGAGCGGTTGGTCCGTTCCGTGAAAAATACTTTAACAGTAACTCTGAAAGAGCTCTCACCCAGAGGTCCTGAGCACCTTGCTCCTTGAAGCTGAGTCAATCATTAACAGTAGACCGCTCACCCACGTGTCAGTCGAGGCGGATTCGGAGCATGTTATAACCCCTTTCACATTTTTAATTGGTAGTTCGAGTAACGAGCTGCCACTGGGGACATTTACCGATGCAGACCTTTACAGACGCGTCGACTGGAGGAAGGCGCAGCGACTCGCAGACCAGTTTTGGAAGCGATTTGTTAAGGAGTACCTGCCAACTCTTGTTCCTCGAAAATCTACACCCCAAGTTCCTGAACTGAAGATTGGAGATTTAGTCTTTATCGCTGACCGAACTCTAGCAAGAAATTGTTGGCCTCGTGGACGTGTAGTGGCAGTACATCCTGGCAAAGACGGCATTGTACGGGTAGTTGATATTGTGACTAAAGGGGGCGTGCTGCGTCGTCCCACTCGTAAGGTGGCGCTGCTGGTCGCCGGCCAATAGTAATGGGTGCTTCTCACCGTCGGGGGCCATGTTGGCGACCTGTACCGCCTATTATCCTTTTTGGCTGTTTTCTAAATCATAGATTTTTATATGAAAAATATGTATACTTCACATTTGACGTGAGATATAAAAAAGTGACAGTCTATTAATAAATACGAATATACAAGGAAAAGAGCTGTATTATTTTGGGGTCATCTTCAACACTTTGAAGGAAATACAACAAAATATACACACATATTTTTAGTGTTGCGGGATTGATCTAAAGCAATACTAACGCTTGTGATCTCAGTATCAGCCAGTGAGGGTGGAGGCCGCAGCGCCCGCATATCCATCGGTAGACCTTTGCGCACCGCGATGAGCGTGCCGCCACCCCTCGTCGTACCGTGATTATAATAGTCCCTATCCGTTCTGTAAACTTCATATCGTGAATCAAATAGTTCAGAGTCAAATATACCAGGCAAAAGCCAGGTTTCCGTTAAACAAATAATGTCATAGTCTGAATTTAATAATTTTTTTAGAAACAATCCTGTTTTACTTCTTAAACCTCGCACATTTTGGTAATAAAACGTTAACGACCACTCTGTAATAACAAAGATAAAATAATAATTATAAGCATTTAAAAATATCACACATTGATGCGAGGAAAGCTTGTAGTATATAAAAATATATAAATAATTATAACAATAGTATATGAGAACACAAATAATGCTTATATTTTGATGGGTAACAGGTGTTATTCTATTTAATAAAACGATTACGCATACGCACAATAGATATCTTGCAAAATGGCGGTAACAGGTAAACAGTTCGTCGACCGTGAGACAAAAGAGCAAGATCATTACGTTGCACCGTTTGTGATACGGATTATAGCATTCAGAGTCCACCGCCTCTCGAACGTTAGAACGCGAGCAATATCCGAGTCCAAAAAACGTAGTGAAAATTTAACTAACGATACGGCAACAGATTGATCGAAAGCAGAGTAGAGGAAGCTACACAATAGACTGGTTAAAATGTTAAATAATGTCTACCCTTTGTGATCACTATTAAAGAAAACAAAATCACATCGACAATTAATAAAATCGTTACTTAGAAGATACAATAATATAACAATATAATTTATTTTTATGTTGTAAAGAGCGCAAAAAACACAAATGGTACTTATGTTATTTTTTTTAAAGCCTCAACCGACGTGATATGTATTGTATAACTGGGGATTTTTCATTCCGGCGAACCATAATCGTGCAGTTACGTACCCAACAATAGGCGTAGTTCTTTTCCTTTGCCTTGATTTTGGCCTGCTGCAGTAAATTTTTATTCTTGGTAGAAAGATGATCATTTGCATAGATCCTATTTTCAGATCCCGCGAAACCTACATCACTCGTCTTGATAGTTTTTTGTCTCCGAAGAGCCGCCAAAAAGTCGTCTTTTTTATAACGTGATTGCATTTTTAGTATGACAGGTTTTGTCTTTTTGGCGTCAATGTCATTCTTCACGGCGACTCGGGTTACAAAGTCGATATCAGTGTCCACATTCAAAGGAGAACCACAGAGCTCAGCAAGATGCTTCACTATATTAATTAAGATCTCACCATTTTTGTATGGGATTCCATTCAGCTGTATATTCGAACGTCGAACCCATTGTTCATTCTTATTGTTATCCGCTACCCATTCTCTTATCACATCCTTTAGCTCGTCCACGTCGGCTTTAACCTTTTCAAGAGGTGTCAAGCGATTTTCAATTTCAGATACACGGTTACATATACTATCAATTCTCGTGTTAATAGTTGATTTAAGATCCGCAATGTCATCTTTGACTAGTTTTAAATCAGCTTCAATTGACTGAAATGCTATGAACTGTTTCTGCAAGTTGGTAATCTTACTTAAAATATCTTGCAATATACTGTCTTGAGGATATTGGATTGGGCTGTGGGGTCTAGAAGAACTTGCCAGCTCGATAGGAAGCCCAGACGATTGCCTTGGAGCCTTTGGAGTGCCACTTGTAGATGGAGAAGGATTGGAATCTTTTAACTGTGAATCATTGCTATCTCGGCAAGTTGCACAAATCCATGAATCCCTGCCACTTCCCAGCCTGCTAAAGCCTCGTTCAGAAATGCCATCACATTTGAAGTGGTAATTGCGTTTACACACTGAACACTGCGGTCCATGGCCGACCGTATCCTTACAGGTTGAGCACTGAGTAGTAAACATGTTGTATTGTTGACGACCACTGGTTCAAGTTAAGTACCTACGTTATGAATAATACGATAAAGCTACTAATGACGCGCGCGTGTTTACTCAACGATACCTCGCACCGGACTGATATAAAGGGTACAATTAAAATGCCTACTCATCCAGGAGCATTGGCCACACCCGAAATAACGGACAAGTTTAAAAAAGAGTCACAATATTTTGAAATGTTAGATAACACTGCCCATTTAGTACTTTAAGCAAATATGACTGAGGATATGTTGCACAAGGTGATGAGATTCAGCTCAGCAAAGGATATGTGGGATGAACTTGCGAGGCTTTATGACGGCGCTACAGAAGATAAAAGCTACGACTTATGCATGAAGTTCTTCAGCTACCAAAAAGATCCTGAGCACGATATGACCACACATATATCTGCAGTAAAATCTTTGTTCTACGACCTGAATACTTGTGGTGAAACCACTTACCTTTTCCACTTCCCAGGTACCTTTTTTATTTCATGTAATCATCTCATATTTTTACATTTGTCTCTCTTTTAACATTTATATTTGCCTTTATTTTTCCTCGCTTCTGCAACGATACATAATGATTTAGTAACTACACACTACACTACACACATCGCAATTCCTTTATCTAAACACATTTACTTACGTGATCTAAATCACGAAACTTCGGACACTATTTTTCGACACTTTTACGTATCCCACAAGTTTCGGATCACTTCGATAATCTTATTATGCGTTTTTCCTTGTAATATTTACATTTATCTCACCTTAATTGTTTTCTATTTACTAAATATTGTGTTTTGGTTACGTTTTGAAGTATCTGACAACTTATTTTTGCTTCGTTGCTATGCAACTTATCAACATAATTCAATAAAACTTTTTAGTTTCTTATTTTTTACATTTGGCCATCTAGATTTCAGCGTTTTAAAAATATTATTTTGAAATTTATGCACAACTCAGAAACCGAGGTTTCATTATAAAGTTCAGCCGACGACTAATCATTACATCTCTAGCTTTGGATACAAAAGGATTAGTCTACTGAGACGATCACCAGCTTCCAAATTGGAAGGACTAGTATTCAAGTACAATCACCAGCTTCCGAATTGGAAGACTACAGCCTCCAGACATCGCGTGCGCCTACGCCTGCCTGTGCCTGTCTCGCCTGTCAGCCTACACCTTCGCCTGCTGCCTGCGCCTGCCTGCGCCTACCTGCGCCTGCCTGCGCCTACCAGCGCCTGCCTGTCGGCGCCTGCCTGCCTTCGCTTGCCTTCGCCTACCGGCGCCTGCCTACCGGCGCCTGCCTGTCTTCACTTGCCTGCGCCCTTCGACGACTGCCAAGTTCAGCGCTTGCCTCCACACCTTCGCCTGCCTCCACGTCAGCTGCACCTACCCCTTCACTTTTTATATCATCAACCTTCATTTTAACCATCATCACCTCCATACTCACCATCCTCACTCACCTTTTTTTTTAACTTTCGTTTGTAATTTTATTTTGTCTAATAAATATTTGTTAATTCTTATCATCTTTTTCTTTTTTAAATGTCGCTTCACGAAATTTGGCGCTCAACCAGATTTTCTTTTTTGTGTTTGCTTTCTTTTTCTTCACCATCTATGCATTTCTTTCCCTCTAAATTCTAAAACAACACTTTCTAGTGATTCTACAATACTTTACACATTCACCTACTTAAACTCTTTTCATTTAATATTTTTATTTTCAGTTTTACTAAAGGTATATATATTCATAATCTTTATTAATTTTAACAATGTCTCGACCGATTAAATTTGACTTTTTAAACAAGTCTGAACTTGAATATGAAGTAAGAATTAGTTTAGGGGAACCAGAAAATACTGTTTTACTTCTTAAAAACAGATTCTTCGCTTATCTGCTGTAATGCCAGCTTACGAAATCTTGACTTCTTCCATTCCTATAGAAGAAGACTTGCCTCAGTTAGACTTTACCTTGAACTACCTAGAAATTAAAATTGATAAACTCTTACAGGGTGATTCCAAATATTTAAGATTAGTTGAAACTTTTATAAATCATATTTATTACCGATTAGAACGTATTGACATTGACTTGTGCCCGGATCTTAAATCTACATTTGATAGTCTCCAATCCAAATGGTTTATTCTAGAAAAACGATTTGAATCTTATACCTTTCTTCCAGCTGAAAGTATTTCTCCTCTTCAACATCCCGCAGCAGCCGTTCCAGAACCTGCTCTTACGACTCCTGCTGCCCTTCCTCTCCAACCTTACTGTCAGGTACCTCCTCAAACTATTCCAAACCTTCAACTTTTCAAAGATTTGAAAAGATGCACCTTTGATGGCAAATCTTGTTCTAGGTCTTTTCTACAAAAAAATAATGAATTCTGTTTGACCCGTAGCCTCAGTAAAGATATGTTAGTAACACAGTGTTATGAATTTTTTACCGATAATACTTTGCATTGGTTTAGGTTTCATCATAACCGAAATCCAAACTCACTTGGTACACACCTATATTTTTCCAGATATATCACCTTCTTTAATTTTGGCCATTGAATTTTGGAAAAAAAATTATCTCTTACCTGTAATTTTTTTTTTTAAATCTTTTTGTTTTTTTTCTGTATCTCTAACTTTTTATATCTTTATAATCTTTAATTTATCTTTGTGTACTTTTTTTTGGAGACCCTATTTGTTCGACTGGTAGATGGCACTTTACATTCCGCTCAATCTTAACTTCTCCTTCATCTTCCAAATTTAATATGGTATATATGTTTTAATCACATTCACATTTTCATTCCATTAACTCAATAACGTTTTTGTTTCATTTTGTTTTTTTTTGTTTAACTTAGCCTGTGCTCTTAAGCACGTTTTTAACGTTTTATAACGTTACTCAAGATCTATCTATTGATCTTCTCTATAACTCTAGTACCTACCTACTTTAGTTATCAAGCTTTGAACCCTACCGTTCTTTGCTACTTTATTTATCTTGCTTTGAGCCCTACCGCTCATAGCTACTTAAGATATTATGCTTTGAGCCCTACCGCTCTCAGCTTATCTTAACTTAATTAACTTCATTTTTATTTTCATTTCTTTATTTTTCTTTTTTCTTTTTTTTTGTTAGGAGCGGCTGACTACTCCCTAAAAAAGCCTTAGGTCTAACTTTCCACTTATAGAGCGGTCGACAACTCTTAAAATAAGCCCTAATCGTCATTAAAAACACCCTTCTAGAGTGATAGTCATTGAATGTGAACTCCACCCTTATTGAATGCAGATGATAGTACACTCAGAAAAAAATCCTGAGACAAGGCTGCAGTTTTACATTGCGAGCAGATTATTGCGAAATTATCAAAAGATTTTTGTGAATGCAGCAACATACCCTTTGCTGCCCCAGCAACTTTTTTTTTGTGATGCGTAATTATTGTGAATGCAACAATATAATTATTGTGGCATTAACATTTTTAGGCTTCTTTGATAAAACCGCAAAGGAGTACTTTGCGAAGTTCACATTGTTATCAGTTGTCTCGTTGACAATGTAAGCCGCACATTGTTTTTAATGTTGTGGCATTAGCAATTTTCTGGGCTGTGATAATATCACAAAGTCGGTATTCTGCGGTATTCGCATAGTTCAAGTTTGTGTGATTCACAAGGTAAGCCAAACATTGACTGTATACGTTGGGGTTTTAACAACTTTTAAGACTTTGATAAAATCGCAAAAGTGGTAATCTGCGGGGTTCGCATAGTTCAAATTTGTGTGATTCACAAGGTAAGCCGAACATAGACAGTATACGTTGCGATTTTAACAACTTTTAAGACATTGATAAAATCGCAAAAGTGGTAATATGCGGGGTTCGCATACTTCAAGATTGTGTGATTAACAAAGTAAGTCGAACATTGATTGTTTAAGTTGCAGTTATAACAACTTTTGAAACTTTGACAAAATCGCAAAGGAGTATTCTGCGGGGTTCGCATAGTTCAAGTTTGCGTGATTCACAAGGTATGCCAAACATTGACTGTATAAGTTGTGGTTTTAACAACTTTTAGAATTTTGATAAAATCGCAAATGTGGTAATCTGCGAGTTTCGCATAGTTTAAGTTTGTGTGATTCACAAGGTAAGCCTGAATAAGTTGCAGTTTTAACAACTTTAAAAACTTTGACAATATCGCAAAGTCGGTATTCTGCGGGATCCGCATAGTTCGAGTTTGTATGATTCACAAGGTAAGCCTGAATAAGTTGCAGTTTTAACAACTTTTAAAACTTTGACAATATCTCAAAGTTGGTATTTTGCGGGATTCGCATAGTTCAAGTTTGTGTAATTCAAAAGGTAAGCCTGAATAAGTTGCAGTTATAACAACTTTTAAAACTTTGACAATACCACAAAGTCGGTATTCTGCGGGATTCGCATAGTTCAAGTTTGTGTGATTCACAAGGTAAGACAAACATTGACTGTATAAGTTGTGGTTTTAACAACTTTTAGGACTTTGGTAAAATCGCAAGTGTGGTAATCTGCGAGTTTCGCATAGTTTGAGTTTGTGTGATTCACAAGGTAAGCCTGAATAAGTTGCAGTTTTAACAACTTTTAAAACTTTTACAATATCGCAAAGTCGGTATTTTGCGGGATTCGCATAGTTCAAATGTGTGTGATTCACAAGGTAAGCCTGAATAAGTTGCAGTTTTAACAACTTTTAAAAATTTGACAATACCACAAAGTCGGTATTCTGCGGGATACGTTGGGGTTTTAACAACTTTTAAGACTTTGATAAAATCGCAAAAGTGGTAATCTGCGGGGTTCGCATAGTGCCTAAAGATGCAGGACGCCGTGAGAAATAGTTATTTGTTATACAAGATTGCAAAGTTGCTTTTTAACCGCGTGCTCAATTTTGATGACCGAGCAAGCGAAGGATTCTAAAATTAAATCACGAGTGCAGCGAGTGATTCAAACATTAGAATCCTGAGCGTTAGCGAGGGAATCAAAAGAGCACGAGGTGAAAAATCTTTGCAACCGAGTGCAACACGTAACTTTTCATCCCACCTCAGCGAGGAAATGACTAAATGCAAAAAAAAAACATTTACATTCACAAGATACTTTTATTTCAGTTTAGGTATTAACTACTACATTATGACAGGTAAGTATTACAGAATAATCTTTAAATTATAACAAAATAATACTAAGGTATAATTAAGAAAATTTTAAAGTAACGTTGCTACAGTTATTTAAATTGAGTGTAATATTTTTGTTTGGTACTGTAATATTGGTGTTAGTCACTTGTGTACTGTTTTTCGGTAAACTATCTGTCATACTTAATAGTTGTACCGATTCATCGGATTCCCTTGGCGTGAATGTTGGAGAGAGAGGGAGATGGTTAGGTGTTTCATAACGGCTTATTTTTGATGTAGAAGGGCCAGTCCTAGGATCCGATTGAGGCTCTTTCAGTGTAATGGCTCCTACGATGCCTTCACATATTTTAGACTTATTTTGGATGGAATCCTCTATGTATCCCTCTACAACTGCATTGGACTTCCAGCCTCCGTGGCGCTTAAGGGACAAGAGATCAGCTCCGGAATCAGCCAAAAGTGTGGCTGAAGTTCGTCGGAAACAATGACCCGTGTACAACAGGGGTTCTGGAAGTTCAAGAAATGTTGCTATTTCTCGTGGGATACTGCCAATTTTATTAGTACCCATAGGCTGTTTAACACACTTTCCATTGCGATAGTGTAGAAAACATCGATTGATTGGAGTGTTAGGCGGGCGTAAGCCTTGATATTTCTCAACAATCGTTACGTATTCCTTGCGAATGACGAAGTTGCGGTCTCTTTTTGTCTTTGTATTAGGTAAAGTAAGTCATCTGAATGTTTCTCAATGTTTTTGTTCCTCTTCCGCTGTGGCTTTTAAAGAGATCGGACGTGTGCAAATCTATTTTTTAAATTAATACTTAAATATTGAGGTGCCTCGGACTTCGCCCCGTATTGAGAATTTCTGCGCCAGACCGCCGCTGAAGCCCCCACACCAAGAAGAAATATTTTAAAATTATTTTGCCGTTCTGCGTGGTTTGAACCCGGACTTCTTGGGTGAGTGACGCGGCGCCTTATCCGCTAGGCTAAGGACAGAGAGCTCGACCGCGCCGTAATAAGCGACCGCTAGCTGCAGCTGACGTCATCGCTACGATTGAGTGCGGGCGCCCCACAACAATATTACCTACACTTGGGCTGTGACGCTGTGAGTGTGACAAATTGAGTATCTTTGTTGTTGTTTTTGCTCAGATCCTGTTTAAAATATATACATATACCTATAATAATACCCGATAAAAATGAGCCTAGAAGCTAATATGTCTGTCTGCAACACGGAAAGTAGCCCTGAGTTACAAGATAAGGTGACGCCTCCACAGTTTGTTTTTTCGCGTAGCAAAAGTGTTACGATGAACGACTTTAATAGCTTTAAGGAGGAGATTAAGGAAATTATACAGTCGTTACTTGCAGCACAACAAAACGAAATAAGAAGCATTGCGCCGACATTACAGGAGATCAAGCGAACTAACTCGAACATTGAAAGTGCGATCGCCTTGCTTACCGCTGAAAACACAGAATTAAATAAAAAAATTAACCAACTTGAAATCAACGCCAAAAAAGATAAAGAATATATAAGCCTGCTAGAAGAGAAAGTTGAAAACTTGCAAATGGGAGGGCGAAAATGTAACTTTGAAATTAAGAACGTTCCCAAAAATAAAAACGAAACAAAAACAGACTTGATTCAAATGGTCTTAAGCTTATCCTCGACCATAGGCGGAAATGTACTCAAAAGTGACATCAAAGACATCTACAGAACTCGCGGAAGAAAAGATTTAAATAACTCACCAATAATTGTTGAAACCTCATCAACTCTATTGAAAAATGATATTTTGAAGTTATGCAAAGCATTCAACAACAAAACCAAATCTAAACTTTGTGCTAAACACCTGGGTTTCCGAGTCTCTGAGGACACACCCATTTTTATATCGGAGCAGCTGACTGCGAAGGGTTCCCGGTTGCACTTTCTTGCACGAGATCTTGCAAAATCTAAAAAATACATGTTCTGCTGGACTGCCTATGGCAGGGTCTATGTTCGAAAAACTGAAGGTTCTCCCATCATTTCAATCAAATCGGAGGATCAAGTTCAACAGCTTATGCATAAAGATTGACTAGCTTATAAAATGTTCGTTCTGATATTGTGTGATTACTATTTTTTATTACGAATTTTTTTACTACGTTTCTATTATCTGTTTAATATAATAATGCTTAAAAATACCCATCTAAGAAAAGTTGTCAATGATTATATTACGGATTTTCGTGTACTTTTTAGTGTAACGAGACTACTTAAAAATGGTCTTACTTTAACAGATTCTATGTCTTTAGTATTAAACTTGTACGCTATTCTCTTAACACATAAAATACACGTAAATGACGAAAAAGTGACTAGTATACACTTTATACAGACTTACAAATATAAATACAATAATACACACACACAGACACACGCCAGCCATACACCTATTACACTATATTATGCCAATATTTACAATTGTATAATTGTTATTAGTATACACCCTAAACAAACTTACAATTATAGATACAATCATACACTCACACAGACACACACCAGTTATACACCTATAAAACTATGTTATGCCAATATTTACAATAATTATTACATAATTCCTAAAGTTCAATATATTCATATTATTAATTCCATACACAAAACAAACAAACTCTTTGTTACAAGTTACTACACTGACACTTTTACAATTAAAGTAAATATTAAGATATACAAATCACTCCATGGTCTAAAAACTACACAAAAACTTTTATTACAACCACTTCTAGTATTACAAAATTACACAAAATGATAAATTCTCTAAGCACCATTACAGAAATAGACCAAATTGAAGTCGCTAGCTCAGCGCATTGTGATATAAAAGATGTAGTTAACTCTTTTCAGATAAAGGAAAAAGATTTTTTATTGGTGACCCAAAATATTAGGAGTATTTACCGTAATTTTGATGACCTAATTGTTTCACTTACACAACTTAAACATGACCCTGATATTATTGTTTTATCTGAATGTTGGCTCAGTGACTGCAAACCTATTCCAAATTTAGCTAACTACAGCACCTTTTCCTCGACCCGTTACTTAAATAAAAGTGATGGTGTAATAGCTTACATTAAGAACAAGATCCAAGCCAATGTTAATGAAATATACTTACAAGACTCATCATGTCTTCAAATAATAATAAAAGATATTACTATCTTGGCAATATATCGATCACCTTCATACGCAAATGCGGACGGATTTATCAATTCTTTAAACACCCATTTGGAAACTTTACAAAGGCAAAATTGTATTGTACTAGCAGGAGATATAAATATTAACACAATTTCAAGGGACACTGAGCAAGGTTATGAAATTAAAAACAGGTCAAACTACCTTGATACGTTGGGGATCCATGGCATTATGTTAGGACATAAATTGCCTACCAGGGGGAATAGCTCTTTGGATCACATTATGCTTAGGATGAAAAATAAAAAAATCACTGCGCAGGTGGCAGTTCTCAATTCGACTATTACTGATCATGCCATGGTCTTGTTGCATTTGGCTGGGACGGAAAATCAAAGTAAAACTAATAAAACCAAACTACATACAAATTACGAGAAAGCGCTAAATGATCTAAAAGAAAACAAACTAAATGAATTGTTGTTGTGCGACGATCCTGAAATAGTTACACAAAAATTGATCACTAAAATCAGTGTGTCGCTTAAAGATAATACTAAGGAGATTAAAATTGCCAAAAGTAAACGCATTATTAAACCCTGGATAACTCCAGGAGTGCTGAGATGCATAAATAATAGAAACAAGATGCAATATAAACTTCGCTTTAATCCTCATGATGAGATACTTAAAGTAACTTATAGAAGGTACCGCAACTTCTGCAACAACCTGGTAAAAAAATTGAAAAGAAACTATGAGCGAACATTGTTGAGAGACTCGTCTGGTGACTCAAAGAAACTCTGGAAAAATATTTCAAACATTACACATTTGAAACGGTCGAAAGGAGACAATACTAAACTTTTAAATATTAAATCAACACCTTATAATTCTATAAATTTTGTTAACCATTTCTTTAGTGTCGTCGGAAAGGATCTAGCCACTGCCATTAAACGGCCTAATGACTCGCAATCGCAAACCGATCCCTCAGGACGATCGCAACTCTCGTCCTTTGCCCTTCTTGATACGGACTTTGATGAGGTCCTTACAGTGTTGATGGATATGAAATCCAATAGTGCTCCAGGCTGGGATAACATTCCAACTAGATTCCTCAAGATTGCAAAAAGTGAGGTGGTACCGGTTATCACTCATATTATTAACCTATGCTTCCAGACCGGCACATTTCCATCTTCTCTAAAAAGGTCGATAATAACACCAGTATACAAGGGTGGGGGCGGAGACGATGTCAACAACTATAGACCAATTTCAGTCTTGCCCTCAATATCTAAAATAGTAGAAAAGATCATCAACAAAAGACTACAAAGCTACCTTGATAAGTTTAAAATCTTATCTGATTCGCAATACGGTTTCCAAACTGGAAAATCAACCGAGGATGCAGTAGAGGCTTTGACTTCTCTTATTATAGACAAACTGGATAATAAGGGTAAGTGCATGACTGTGTTATTGGATCTGAAAAAAGCATTTGACACCGTTTCCATCCCCATCCTGATTAGTAAATTGGAAAATATTGGAATAAGAGGTACATCTCTCAAGCTCTTTAAAAATTACCTAATTGGTAGGACACAAAGGGTAAAGGTAGGCCATAATGTAAGCGACTGTGCTGATGTTACCTATGGCGTCCCCCAGGGCAGCGTTTTGGGTCCGACGTTATTCCTGATCTATATTAACGATCTTTGTGATATGAAGATCAGAAATGCTAAGATCTTTTCTTACGCGGACGATACTGCCATAGTATTTACTGGCAACTCTTGGAACACCTTAAAGAAAGAAGCAGAGAGTGGATTGTCCACTATTGCTGGCTGGCTGAGGGCCAATCTACTAACTTTGAACACTTCTAAAACAAATTATATGTGTTTCTCAATCAACAGTAGAACTCAACCAGACAGCTCCTATGATATTAAATTACACACTTGCAGTCAGATACAATCCGCTCCCTCGATCTGTACTTGCCCCTCTCTAACTAAAGTTTTCTCCACAAAATATCTTGGCGTAATGATAGACCAGCGGTTGTCATGGCAATCGCACTTGGAACTGGTTGGAGGTAGGCTGAGGAAAATGATGTGGATATTCAAAACCCTGAGACATGTAGCCACCAAAAAATTGCTAGATCAGATTTATGTGTCGTTGGCCCAATCAGTCATAACATACTGTGTCACTATATGGGGCGGGGCTTTGAAAACAAAATTCTTAAACATTGAACGAGCTCAAAGAGCTCTGTTAAAGGTGATGTATTTTAAATCCCGAAGATTTTCTACTCTATCTCTATACTCAATCGCAGACTTACTTTCTATTAGAAAGTTATATATTCTACGCACAGTTTTGAGGAAACATGTTGCATTGGAGTATAATCCTGCTATTGAGGGGAGAAGGAGAAAGGATAAGGTCGCTTTAGCAAAGCGTACATACACAAGCTTTGCTCAAAACCAGTTTCAATACTTGTCATCGCTTTTATACAATCGTACAAATAAAACCCTGGAAATCTACCACTTGAATTACCAACAATGCAGAAAAAGTGTCACAGCTTGGCTTAAAACTTTAGACTATGATGAAACTGAAAAGCTTCTCAAACATGATGTCTAATAGGGTGGTTAACCTCGCACACACACACACACACACTCACACACACACCCCCACACACTCACTCACACACACTCACTCACCCACACTCACACACACGTTATTAATTATGTTTTAATTAGAATTAATTATGTTCTGATATCTCATTGCTAAATAATGTATGTAGAAGCTATGGAAGAGGGACCCTTTCTGTAACAGGGGCTACATGCTCTTAAAAGAAAGAGTCTACCTTGATTAATGTTAAAAGGAAAATGTTACTGAAATAAATATTTTTGATTTTTTTTTTGATTTTTGATTTTTTGACATTAAGTTGTGTTAGTTCATTAGTTCGACATGCTCCGTTTATTCCAATAATAAGAACAACCTGTAACGTAAAGAGTATTGTAGTAGATATATGAATAAAATTGATATGAACGCATAATTATGCCTATCAACATCTACTAAGTATACTATTTAATTGAGATTAATATACTTAAGTAGATACTGAATGTGCAACTGACTTACTTTTGCCGCCAAATATACGGAATCGGGTGGTTCGTTAAGAAACTTTTCAATATCAGATACTGTGAAAACCTTCGATTTTTTTGGTTGATGACCAGATGAGGCTCTTTTTAAAAATGCCACTAATTTAGGATAGGTATCGATATGTTTGTCTTTTTTCATCTTTATTGTTGCTTTTAGCATCGAATACGTACTCCATAGATTGCTTGCTTTCTTGTTCTCGGATAATTCTATAAAATATGCCAGCAAAACGTTTTCTGAGAAAGTTTTGGCTCCTTTTGCTAGTCGCCACGTGTTGAACATATCGTACTGTTTTAAATACTTCTCGCGTGATTGTTGAGGGAGAAAGCTCATTTGCGCATTATTAACAGTTTCAGTCAATTCTGTTGGCGTCAAGCAAACTTCCTCGTCGCTAGAATCACTCATTATAGTTTTTTCACTTGTTTTCAAGTTTCTTGTTTTTAATATAAGGTTTAACAATGACGTGAAAAAATGCCGCGTAAAGAACCGCGTACAAAGCAAATTGAAAAAAGAACACCAAGAAGGTTCCGAGTCTGAGTTTTTAACAAATTAAAAAAAAGTTGTATGATATATTCGGCACCATAGAGGTAGCAGTAAATAGGTTTAATGTTTTTTTTAATTCACAAACTTAGTGCACACGATGTTCTAAATTCAATTTACTTTATCCTCTAGAGAATAAAAACGGCTTTTCCATTCAGAGGGCCTAGTCAATTGGCAAACAAATGAAACGCTACGAAATCTTCGCTACGATAAACCGAATGTATGGGATTGACATAAGCAAAAGTTACCTACGACGTAAAATTTACGCTAAAATAGACCTAATTGACAGTTTGACAAGCCAAGAATCGCTAATCTAGCGATCACTCAAACATTGAAGATAAAAATTCACACAAAATGGCGATTGTTTGATCAGCTGATGAAGGAATAGTTGTGTTGTGTTAAAAGTTTTGTTTAAAATGCTCTTTTTAGGGCTATTGTGGACTGCAATAATCAAGTGCTCAGGCGCTAAGGAAGAAATGTTTCCCTACGTTACTTGGAGCAAAGTAACGAAATCGAGTTTGTTGTACTTGTGAATAGTTCTCAGAGTTCTCGTTTACGAACTTTCAAATATTTAGCTAAGGTCTGCCGGGAATTGCGTGCTGATATAGTTGTTGCGATGTGAGTGACCAAATAAATGTGTGTCATGCAACATTTTCCGCAACGAAGAGCAAGTCGCTGCATAACAATTTGTAGGGGCTCTCAAACCATACAAACATTTGGGCCAAATAAATCCACCTAAGTACCTTTAATCATGACAAGAAAGGTCAAGATTAAGACAACAGTAAGAGACTTTTTGTATAAATATTAAATGTAACCTATCCATAATGTCCATTTATCAATTTATAACTTAGATTGCCTATTTGTTTTACAGGTTCCAATGAAGATTTAATTTGCCAGGTAGCTTAGAGTATTAAACCAAGGCTCTAAGTGTAGTAAGGTGTACCTATTGACTATACCCTATAAATCTTATACAGACAAACATCTTTCTTAATAGGAAAAGATATCAGTCCTTACGTTCAAACGGTAAGTTTTAATAAATAAATTATTACTTACATAATAAAGGTAAGTATTATGCCTATTATTATATTGGGATTTACCAGGAAATGTCAGTTTTGTTAAAATTGCTAGAATAAAGAGTATTGACATAAAGATAAAACTATTTTATGTGGTTTTGCAGATTTGAGACGACGATTCAAAAATCTTAAATGTTACCTCATAATTTGGAGGATGGGCTTCCTCAGAATGGTGAACAAACATGGTTATTTGGTAAAAAAGAATATCAAGCAATTTTGTATAATACATAGGTACTTACCTACTAACTTTTTATCTATGACAATTTTCTACACTTAAGTAAGTATATTGTTCTAATTTCTTAGGAGATTCTGGATACCTTCAAAAAGCATGGTTAATGATAATAACAACAATATTTAATGCTGCATCAGACTCACAAGAAAGGAGGGGTGTGTACCACATGTCATATCCAACAATGAAACTGCATTGAACATGGCTTTGGCATCGTTGAATTTAGTTATTTATATGATTTTTTTTGTGGAGCTCTAATGTTGTCAACGTTTTTATTCTACAAAAAGGAGCAGTCTGTGCCATAAATATAGTTAATTTAGTTCTAAGTTTATTGTGCTTTATTTAAAAAGATTTACTTATGTACAAAAAAACAATACCTTCGTTGACAACATTTTTATTTTAAGAAAAGGAACAGTGTGCCATAAATATATTTAACCCATAAAATAGTGATTTGGTTTATATGATGGGGAAAAATTAAGTATAAAGTTAATTTAGTTCTAAGTTTATTGTACTTTATTAAAAAGATTTACTTAGGTAGGTACTACTAAAAAACAGTACCTTCATAAACACACAATTGGCATTTATTTTTATACACATATAGTTTTAATGTCAATAAGAGAAAGTGAAGCCTCATATAAATCCTCATATAAATCCTCATAATAAACTTTGACTTTGAGAGAGTTAGGTAAGGAAATAAGAATATATTAAGAAATACAACATTAATGTTATTTTTTACTTGATATTTAATTTTACTTGCAGTAGGTACCTATAGAAAATGTTTAAGTACCTACTTATATGAATTTCTACTAGTCATAACATTAAGCTATTGAAGTTGTACTTGATTCATTATCAACATACAAAGGTAATTAAATGTATAAACTTGCATTATTATTATCCGATTATTAAATCTGGTGGGTTCTATTGTGTTTGTTATAATATTGTTTTTTCTTTAAATAGGTGGCTTAACATAAGGTGGCTTGTTATACATATAATACAAATTAAGTTCCATATCTAGCATACTCTGTAATAGTTTAGTTATTATCAATTTGGCGATTGTGAAGTAATCGATTGTAATTGTTGCTTGAGTTTGTAATGTTACTATCACATTTTTATTTGTGTGAATCTGTAAATGGTTTGCTGTTTCACATTTTCAGTGTTATACTTTTTATAGAACTGTCGATTCACTTGTGAATATAAAATAAATAAATAAAATTAATTGTTTTTAAATTATTTTTGGTAAATATATACTACCTACCTACTAACTTTTTATGTAAGTATGACAATTTTCTATAAGTAAGTATATTGTTCCAATTTCTTAGGAGATTCTGGATACCTTCAAAAAGCATGGTTAATCATAATAACACCAATATTTAATGCTGCATCAGGCTCACAATAAAGAAGGGATGTGTACCACATGTCGTATCCAACAATGAAACTGCATTAAACATGGCTTAAAGTTGTACTTGATTCATTATCAACATACTAGGGTAATTATATAAAATTAATTGTTTTAAAATTATTTTTGGTAAACATATAAATAATCCTATGTTTTATTTCGAAACATTATCAACCAACTCATAATGAATGGCAGTGAAATAAATAATGTAAAATAAATAAATATTTTAACTTGTCGCGTAGAGACCACGATCATGTCATTGTGTCTGTGAAGGCGTATATTTAATAAATGATTTGACTTTTAATTTCAATTATTTTCGGTACCTACCGCTATAAATAAGTAACAATGAAACAATCCTATATTAAGGCGATGTTGTCTTCATCGTCATCCTATGAACGTCCTGAACGTTCCCACATGAACGACAGCACTAAGGCAGACTGGGCTATAACAGGCTTAAGCCCTGAGCCAATACAACCGCAGTGTGCTTTACGTGCCTTCCGAAGCACGGAGGAGCTCGAGACGCTTTTTATTTGGTTACCCATCCTTTAGCTCGGTAATGTGAAAGTTGCGTAACTAACTGGCAAGATCACAAACCGGTGCGGCGCGGGCGGGGACTTTTTGCATTAGTTGAACCTCTAGCATTACCTTTCAAGTAACAGTAAATACATTGCATCGCTAGTTTGCATATTTTAAAATTAGTTTTAATTTAACTAGCAAAACCATGTACTTGGAATGTTTTTTATTTTATTTTATTTAGGACAATAATCAATTAGAAAAGTTATGTGATAGGTGTTGTAGTTAGACAACTAAACCCGAAAGCCTTAGCCGCTACGCCATAGAGTTACTTTAGGCGATGTACTCATACAAGATGCAAACGTTTTAATCACTACCTAGTGGGTACTCGCATCTAAGATCAAACTGTTTAAATGTTCGCGCGGTTTGTAACATTTAGTGTTATCACTTATTTCATTACAGACGGACGTCAAGTTGTTAATATTTGAAAAATTCTTGGCAGCAAGCGTTTGCTTGTGGTCTTCAGTCTTAATTTATTTATATTATAAGGTGAAAAATGGGTTTGGTCTCATATCAATATCATATTATGGTGGGTAAGTCACTCGTCATCATTATAAGTACTTATTTACAAACGTGCTTGCCTGGCGAACTTCCGGCGAAAAAAGCGATTGATTCATTTTTCAAATTGTCTCAAGGAGTCTACCCGAATTTCTTAGTAAAGTGACATTCAATTCACTAAAACTCAAAAGGATCGGTGTGGTTACTACCTATTTATTAATCTTACATAAGCGTTACATTATCATCAAACAAAAAAATACTAAGACAAGCCTGTATGTTCTATATCCCTTAGCTTATCGATATCGATGTAGCCTAGCGAATTTGATGAGCGATTTTGAAGCTGTCACCGGTCGAGCGTTTGCCAGTTGACTAGGCCCTCAGATATTGAAGATTAAAAATACTCTTTCCGAGATGGTGGGATGAAAAAATATTTAAAACAAGATTATACCATGAAAACATAAAAAAAGAGACTGAACACAAAACTGATGCTTCATAGCGGTGTTTGATTACTGTTTGTATAAATAAACTACCATTATGGCAATCATAGTGGTCTTAGGTATAATTCATAAATTATATTAATATTAATAAAAAAAACTCAAACATGCGTGATGTAAAAACTTAGATAAAAATACAGATCCATGCTTGTGAAAATGACAACATGGATTCCCGAATATTGAGAAAGACACAGTGTAAAGTTATTCTAACAATGTTTTTATTGATAAAATACCAATATAGCCATTGCGAAGGCAAATATACAAAAGGTAGTTAAAAAATTGGTTGCCTGTAAAGTCGGTATACGGGCGAAAGTTTTACGTGACAACGACTTTGAGTGGTAAAATAATTTTAATGTGAATATTCATTCGTACAGTAGGAAGAAGGATGAAATAGGAAAGGGACGCGTGCCTTTCACTTTTTATGTCTGTCTCTCTCGCTCTTAGGCGGGCTAACCATGCCCGAGTGGAAGGGACGCGTGCCTCTCACTCGCTCTCATTGTGAGCGCATAACGTGAGCGGAGCGTAACGCAGTTTCTTGAAGTGTCACCCGGCAAACCAATTTATAAGACGTTGTCACGTCAAAACGCAAATTTAGGTTTGTAAAAACCACAACGTTTATATTTTAGAAAATAAAGAATGTCGCAATGTAAAAAATTTAGCAATGTCTATTATTGCTAAAAACGATATTCTAACATTGCGAGGGACTCCTAACATAGATAAAAACAGATTTTAAGCTTGTGAATATTACAACGTTTTTCCCGATTAAATTGCAATATTGTCCTCTTTGTGGCAGAGTATTATAGCTCTGTCTGTGGCATATTGCGAACAGAACGAACGTAGTGACTATATTTTATTACCTATCTTTGGCGGCCAGGGACAGCCATTAATTTGCCAGGGATGCCATTAATTTGTATCGCTCAGAAAACAGTTTCAGTTTTTTTTTAAAGTAATTACACCTTGTACCTAGGTTTAAAAACGCCTAAATGGATCAGCAAGACACGCTGGCAGAGTTTTTACTCGACAACAACCTCATCAGCCTGCTGCATCCGCTCACGGGTGAGTTTTTAATCTAGCCAAGTATAGTCCCCGGCACGTAACTTGGCCAAAGTCGTTATATGCGCAGAAGTCATTTTTTAGGTATCTTTGGTTGTAAAGCCTAACTTGCCCCCACTACGTCAAAATGTAGCCATGTTACGTGCCGGCGACTATCTAGCTAATAAAAAGAAAATGTAGGTAAGTTGTACGACGCGACGCTGCGTCTCGCCGCCATTTTTTTTGCATGTTTTGCATGGTCGAGTAACGCGACGCGACTTGTTTGAACCTGAAAACGAATCGTTTTGTTCCGTGGTGATCTTTCCATCTGGTTTTCTATATTGCAGTGTATGGCAGCCATTACACGGTCAATCCAGATCGCGATCTAGCCAGCCTGATCGCGATCACAGATTTATGGATTGCGCTACAACATTACACGTTCAATCTGGATTTCGTCAGTCCGCGTATCCTTCGCCGCGTGATCACACGTGTTGTCATGGATCTACATAAAGTTAAAACTACATTATCCCTTGTATTAGCCCTAACTTTAAAGAAAAGGATTCGAAAAAGGCGCTGGGTTAAACAGTACCTAGTTACAGAAAAGAGAAATGTATACCCATTTAAATCTTCTTATAGAAATACAACTAACTGCTGAAGATGATGATTACAAAAACTAGGAAAATGTTTACTAGAAAAAAAATCAACCAGTCTCAGGAAGCTCGAATGGGATTCGAACCCACGACCTTTGAATTGCTGGTCCACCCACCGCTGTAATACCGCTGGCTTGCAGTGTAAATCCAACTACCTAATAGGAAAAATTCAGCGAGTCTTCTGGGGTCTCGGTCGCTCAGCGGTTATATCAGTGGACCGGCAATCCAAAGGTCGTGGGTTCGAATCCCATTCGAGCTTCCTGAGACTGGTTGATTATTTTTCTAGTAAACATTTTATCCTATATTTATATAGCATTGTGAATGCAAAATTTCAATAATAAAGATACAAAAACTACTTCAGGATGGATGAAAAATCTTTTAACGAGTTACTACAAATGATAACTCTATAAATAAATATATTTTTTAAATAAATCTAGCAGTTTTTTATAATCCAACATCTCGTTTGTATTTATTTTTGTAGTGCTGATGCTGGGCATTCCACAATACTGGTTATGTTTCCAATATTATAATAAAATCTTTATCAACTTGAGGAAGAGAAGGTGAATTTGGCGAGTTGAGCTCGACCGGCGACAGCGGCGAGCGAAAGCGCGTGTCACCGACGTCCATCTTGCATAGCGCAAAATATCCAGAAATTCTGAAATCTGGATCGCGATCCGGGATCACGATCTAGATTGAACGTGTAAACGCAGGATCGCGTCAGACTACGACGTTCAATCTAGATCGTGATCTCGGATCGCGATCCAGATTTCAAAATTTCTGGATATTTTGCGATCTGGATCGCGATCTGTCAATCTACACGTTACACATTCGCGCGTTCACAGCGAAAAAGTCGCCATTCCTTCCCCTTCCCTCTCTTCAGGGTTCAATCTCTAGGCCTGCAGAGCAGTATTAACATGCTCGGTATGGATATCCGCTGCGATCTGAACCAAAAGGACTACATCGAAACCGTGATTAAAAATGCCTCACGTAAACTCGGTGTCCTGAACAAGGTGCGGCGATTCTTCACGCCTGATCAGTTGTGTCTATTATACAAGACACAGGTGCGGTCTTGCGTGGAGTATTGCTCTCACCTTTGGGACGGCCCCGCAAAGTACCTTCTCGATGCCTTGGACAGATTGCAGCGCCGCGCTGTGCGCATTATCGGCAATGCAGAGGTCACTAAAACTCTCGAGCCTTTGCAATTGCGTAGAGATATTGCGTCACTCAGCGTCTTTTACCGTTTATACCATGGCGAGTGCTCTGAAGAACTCTTTGACCTCATCCCTCCTTCTCCCTTCCTCCATAGGAGTACGCGTGCTGCTCTGCGGAGTCACAAATTTACAGTCTCTAACATTCCATCTCGCACAAAGAAATTTGGTGACTCGTTTCTTTGCCGCACTTCCAAAAGATGGAATAGTCTACCAGCACACGTATTCCCTCCTACCTATGACATAGGGTCTTTCAAACGAGGCGTGAAGAAGCACTTTGTGGGCCGGCAGAGTGAGGATGACTGATGCTACGTCTCTTACGCTGCACCAGTTGTCCTCGCGCCTGGACCTCATTTCCACTTAACATCAGGTGGAGTGAGGTCATTTGCCGGGCTTAGTATAAAAAAAAATTAAAAAAAAAAAACAGTCAATCTGGATCGCGATCACTGATCACGATCATGGATCGCGATCTGGATTGACCGTGTAATGGCTGCCTTAGTCATCATAAAGTCCGTTGGTACCTACCTGTACTTATCTACTTCGCTGCAGGTCATGGTTTTTTTATGCTTCTAGATTCGGCGAAGACTAGTACCTGCAGAAAACCGCCGCAGCAGGAGTCGCAGCAGTGACAATAGCAGTGATAGCAGCACCAGAAAAAAAACCAGGACAAGCACAGAACCAGTACGACGGGTTCGGCCCCTGCCAGAATCATATCATTCAAATAAAATTGGAGATCAGGAAGAGTCTGAGTCTGAGAGAGCTACACACATCAAAAGTGTCTAGGGATCAAGCATTTTTATGCGGATTTCTTGAGTTTGAGATGTGGCTTTGTAATAAATTTATGATTTTATAAATTTATATGGATCCTTTTTGGTGCATTTCATAATTTGAAACAGGAACTTTCAATCAATTTCTAGTAAAAGATGAAAATCAGCTGTCAATATTTTCCCTATAAAAACATACAACGCATTGAAGACATTATTAGTGCTACAGTTTCCCTACTACTGATTAAAACCAACGTTATTATATAGCGGCGACGTCATTTAAGCAGGGAAGAAATGCTCAGAGCCGTGGGAATGATAGAAGCTGGTTCCCGGCAACGTACTGTGGCTTTAGCTCTGAATACAAGTCAGAGTGTTATCAGTCGACTTTGGACACGTTACCGAAGCACTGGTACCGTGGCTGAGCGCCATGGAGGACGGTATCGCTGCACCACACGGAGACAAGACCGATACATTCAAATCACAACTCGAAGAGCTCCAACAATAACCGCCATGATGTTAGCCGTGAGGCTTCATCACTCTTCAGGGAACTTAATTAGCGACCAAACAGTCAGAAACCGCTTGAATGAAGTGAACCTTCATTCCCGAAGACCACTAAGGGTACCACCTATAGTAATGCACAATCGTAGGATTCGATATCAATGGGCTCTTGAACACAGAAATTGGGCAGAAGAACAATGGCGTTTCGTGTGCTTTTCTGATGAGTCTCGTTTTGGTATGAGACCGGATACAAGACGTATACGACACTGGAGAACCCCTGGACGCCAACAGCGATTAAAATCCTGCCAGGAAGTCCATCCTTATAGTGGTGGAACCATCATGGTATGGGCGGGTATTTGGATCGGCGGAAGAACTGAGTTGATTTGGATCAGAGGCAACCTCAACGCTCAAATTTATGCTGAGACGATTGTATCAGACGTCATCGTTCCTCTACAAGTGCAAATCGGTCCCTTATTTCAGTTAATGCATGATAATGCACGACCGCACACCGCAAGAGTTGTAAGACAGACTCTCGCCGCAGCTAACATCAATGTCATGCCCTGGCCTGCTCAGTCGTCAGACTTGAACCCGATTGAACATGCATGGGATATGCTACAGAGAAGAGCTCTGCCGAATATGGAGGGTATCCAGTCGCAAGAAGACCTTTTTTTGTTGCTGCAACGAACATGGGCGGCCATTCCACAGCGTGATTTGGATGAACTCATTTTGAGTATGCCAAACGGATGTTCTTGTGTTGTTAGTGTTCGCGGTAGAAACACGGATTATTAATTGTTTAAGTTACCCAATAAAATTTTAAAGAAAACTGTTATTTCAGTCTTTTTTTCGAACTTTAATGTTAGTGGTTCAAATGTCAAAAATCCCTTTATTAGGAAAATGGCAAATTTCTTTATTAATGCAAAGGTGACTTGGTTTATCGTTACTGTAGACAAACGAAAACACTTTATTTGATGAATCCTTAAAGAAAATTTTAATTAATATCAATCAGGAGAAAAGTTATTGCAAAAATATATGTTGATCCCTAGACACTTTTGATGTGTGTATTTGCAGTGGCTAAAGGCCTCGTCTTCAGCCAGGGATTTAGTCAACTCCAAATGGAAGAACTGTCTTAGGGGAAGAATAGATATACTCAAGGAAAGCGACCATATAACCTACTTAAAAGAATTCCCTGCACTTCAATGCCCATGGGGCTATGAATTGGTGAGTAATGTTGTTTATTTTTAACCGAGTTCAAGTAAAAAAGTAGGAGGTTTCTCAAGTTTTTAACTTAATTATCACAAAATAACTATGATCAACTCTTGTAAGTGTCACTGAAGAATATGCTGTTGTGATTTAAGTACCTAATTTATTTATTTTTGTTTCATGAAGCTGGCAAGCGACTTCGATGAAATTTATCCAAACACCAAAGAAAAGTTTGAAGAAAAGTTCCCAATACTAAAAGGCCGTTTGCTAGCATTATTAGATGAAAAAGCCCAACAACTGACACGAGCTGACATTTCTATACAGTCTGTCTTAGAACTTGGAACTTGTGAGTAAAGTTGGATTCAATAAATGTCATAACATGATTAAGTAGGCTAGGCTAAGCCCTAATTTCACCAAACTTTGTTAGTAACGAACGGTTGATTATATCACAATATTAACCATCTGACGTAGGATACGTTACTGAGACGTTTGAAAATTAACAAAGCTTTACTAAATCAACCGTTACTTTAACTTACAGAGCATGGCGAAATGACTTACAGGTGCAAAATTTTTAACAGACAAGAAGCTCCTCAATTTTGTTGTTTTTTTAAGTTAAATGTTTGTTACTGCATTACTTTGTCATTTAAAAACCACTTTTAAAAGTTCTTTTATACCAATTTAAAAGTTCTTGGTGCGGATAGAACCCACAACCTAGAGCCAGTAAGCAAAACTCCTTCTAACTGAGCTGTGAGGAAGTTCAAAATTTTATTTAAAATTAATAATTTAAGAGTATTAGTATGTACTAACAAGGACGATATTTTGTCTATGGTACTAATAACAAATAAAATTATTTCCAGTGGGAGAGGAACAAGCAAATGTGGCAGCTTTCCTATCCATACCCTTGCTATTGAAGCAAATGCATACGATTCCTGTTAAAGGTACAAGAAAACCTTGGAATCCGTCACAAGCAGAAGTTAGCAGTGCCTTTTTGAGTTTAGTGGCATCTTCTTCTGACGTTGCAACCCATCGCTTAGAACGGCAAGCGAAACTCATAGATAAAAAGGTACCTGTACTTCCGAATATTGTTGTGTGATATAGTGAATTACACTATCAGCACGTACTCAATAGTACGTGATAATTAAGGTCTTCCTGATTGACAAGGCGTCCTTCCTCTAGTCACGTATAGATGTGATGTTAATTAGTATTTAAGATGATACACTAGAGGATAAAGAGAATTGATTCAACGCAAGACATTGTTTCATTTCGGGTCTCCGTCCCAACGCCATTACATGGCGACCGTGACATGGTGTCACAAGTCCGCGCCGCGAAATCGCTAGTTGAAGTCTACAAAATATCAGGAAAAAAGTGCTACACGGGCCTACAAGAAGGACGAAGGAAATAAGAAGAAAAACTGTAAGCCAAAATTGTTTAACTATGGGAAACCCACAATCTAAAGACAATATTATTGTCAGTCAATCACCAACTCAAAAGGCTAGGCATCCCTTCCCTGAATAGCGCTGAGGTAGATATTTGTAGTTATGGTAGTGGTAATTACGTTTGTTTTACTTGTAGTCAAACTCAAATTTCTCTATTAGTAGACACAGGAGCAAGCATTTCAATTTTAAAGTTAGATTGGTTAAATAAACTCCGTAGCGTGTCCCGCGACGCAAAGCTAGTAAGGGATGAAATTAAGATTAAAGGAGTATGTGGGGATTTAGTATCAATAGGTTATGTTTATCTAGACTTATGTGTTAACAATTATAATTTTAGGCATAAGTTTTATGTGTTTAGCAACTTCCACTGTAAAAATGATGGAATTTTAGGAGAAGATTTTTTATTAAAATATAGTTGTAAAATTAACTATGAAAATAAGCTGGTTACATTACAGGATAAGATAAGTCTAGAATTAGGCTTAGGTAAAAACATAATAACGACTATTCCAGGGAGATGTGAGGTCGTAAAATATGTTTCGTCAGAGATAAAGGGCGAATGTGTCATTTTAGCGGAGGAAGTTATTGCAGGCGTATTTGTAGCAGGCGCCGTGGTAGTAGGAGACGGGAAAAAGATTCCGGTGCGATTTTTAAACACACGGGAAGAAGATGTAAAATTAAATAACTTTAGCCCGAAAATTAGAAAATACTCGGATTATTTCGTATGCTCTTTCGATACGGAAAACGGAAAATCTGTCGAGAGGGTTAAACAACTATTCGATTTTCTTAAATTAAAAACATATCTTGGTGATGAAGAGAGACGGTCTATTGAGAAAATATGTGCAAAATATGCAGATATCTTTCATATGCCGGGTGATAAGCTATCCGTTACAAACTTATACGAGTACAACATTAAACTGCAAAATGACGCGTCTCCTGTTTATGTCAAACCGTATAGAATACCGCACGCTCAGAAGGCTGAGTTAATAAAACAGGTAGGTAAATTGTTAGAAGAAGATATTATCGAAGAGTGTACCAGCGAATGGTCTTCTCCATTATTATTACTTCCGAAAAAAGCTGACAGTAGCGGTGAAAAAAAGTGGAGAATCGTAATAGATTATAGACTTTTAAATAAAAAAATAGTAGACGAAAAGTTCCCGTTACCAAATATACAAGAAATTATTGACTCACTCTCGGGATGCTTATACTATTCTCATTTAGACCTCAGTTCTAGTTATTACCAGCTAGGGTTATCACCAGAATGTAGGAAATTCACTTCTTTTACAGCTGATAAGCAATATCAACTGAAAAGATTACCTATGGGTCTCAAAACGAGTCCTAGCGTATTTTCTAAACTTATGTCTATGGCTCTATCGGGTTTAAATCACGAGATATGTTTTCTATATCTCGATGACGTAATAGTTTTCTGGAAAAGCCTATCGCAGCATAATACAACTTTAATGAGTGTATTTGAGAGGTTTAGGTCAGTTAATTTAAAACTAAACCCTTGTAAGTGCGAATTTTTGAGGAAAGAAATTAATTATTTAGGGCATGTTATTACGCCAAACGGGGTGTTGCCAGACAACAGTAAAATCGAGGTCTTGGAAAAGTTCCCAGTACCTAAAAATGTAAATGAGATTCGTCGTTTTGTGGCTTTTGCGAACTTTTATAGAAAATTCATAAAAAACTTTGCCACAATAGTGTACCCACTAAACCGTCTTTGTAAGAAACATGTCGAGTTTCAGTGGACGGAAGAATGTGACGTGGCATTTCAGACCTTAAAAAAGTCACTTAGTTCATTTCCTGTCTTAGATTATCCAGATTTTGGAAAAGATAATGTTTTCCGGTTGCAAACCGATGCGTCAGGGGTAGCCTTGGGGGCTGTATTATCAAATGGAAATAATAAGCCCGTAGCTTATGCAAGCAGACAATTAAACAGTTCAGAAATAAACTACCCAACCATTCATAAAGAGTTATTAGGGGTAGTGTGGGCTATAAAACATTTTCGACCATATTTATACGGACGAAAATTTAAAGTATTAACAGATCATAGACCATTGGTTCATTTATTTAGCATAAAAGATCCTAGTAGCCGTTTAACTAAGTTTAGACTTTGTTTAGAAGAATATGATTTCGATATTGAATACATAAAAGGTTCCGAAAATGTAACGGCAGATGCCTTATCGAGAGTCATTATAACATCAGACGAGTTAAAAAATCTAAATTCAAATTTTTTGGGGGTAGTAACCCGTTCAATGAAAAGAACCATGGAGCAAAATAATGAACCCGCTACCTCTGGAAGTAGCAGGGTTGAGCCCCCTGTTGATCATAGGCAACCAAGAGTGGTAGATATTATGCAGAAATCACAAAATGATGTAAGGTTAGATATTTGTTCGTATGAAAACTTCGTGAAGTTGAGGAAAAAGAAAAGATACGTCTCACAGACGGGTGATATGTTATTTAGTGACTCTACTATTTACATAAATCAGGAATCTCTACTAACGGAGGCGCGCCGAGACGCAACGATAGGAGAACTGAGTGCATTATGTAAAAAATATAATATTGTAGAAGTCGTTGTGATTAAAAATGGGTTTAATAAAAAGTTTATTAAAATTTTGACCCAAACTTTCATGAAACATAAAGAATTACCGCGGTTATGTATTATTAATAACCAAGTTGAACATGTTACAAATAAAGACTTGATACGTGTTATACTAAATGATTATCATTTATTGCCGACAAGTGGTCATGTAGGCATAAATAAAATGACTAAGAATATTCGAAAAAAATATTTTTGGAGTAATATGCAAAAAGACATAACTGAATATGTGACTCGCTGTAAAGATTGCCAAAAGCAGAAATTTTGTAATAAAAATAATAAAGAGAAAATGGTAATAACCACTACAGCATCTACTTCTTTTGAAAAATTATATTTAGATATTGTGGGGCCGTTGGAGGTCGATAATTTGGGTAATAAATACATATTAACAATACAATGCGAATTGACAAAGTTTGTAGAAGCTTACCCAATACTTGATAAGTCAGCTGAAACTGTTGCTAGGGTTTTTACTGAAAATTTTATTTTACGATATGGTACTCCCAGGGTTATTGCGACTGACTGTGGAACGGAATTTATTAATTCCACGTTAGAAACAGTATGTAAATTGCTAAATATTGATAAGTTAAATTCAACACCCTATCATCATGAGAGTATAGGTTCGCTAGAAAACTGGCACAAACATCTCGGATGTTACTTGAGAATACAAACACAGAATCAGTCGGCAAATTGGAGTACCTGGATACCATATTGGTGCTTTGCTTATAATAATTCTGTAAATACTAGTACCAAATACTCCCCTTATGAACTAGTTTTTGGGAAAACATGTAACGTACCTAGTAATTTAGTTAGTAAAGTTGATCCCTTATATGTATACGACAATTATCCATCGGAGTTAAAATTTAGATTGCAAAAAGCTCATAATGATGCCAGGAACAACTTATTAATATCAAAACAAAGTAGAAAAACTAATTATGATTTAGATTGTAAGGAAGTACACTATGTAACGGTACAGAATGAATGGTATCCGTCCGTTAGTAAGGAATGCATGGGAGTAGCACTAAAATAAATATTAATGCGTAGCGCCAATAATAATAAGCATGAAAAGGGAATAATAAACTAGTTCAGAATAATGGTCAATGGTCTAGCGCTTTATCTTTAGTTTGAATTTCGCGGGGACTGCTCTGCGCGTCCCTTGCGACATAGGCGGCGTCTAGCGGAAGTTATTTACGTAAGCTTCGCATAAGGTTGCTAGTTTGACTTCTTTATTTTGAATTTCGCGGGGACTGCTCTGCGCGTCCCTTGCGACATAGGCGGCGTCTAGCGGAAGTCATTTATTTGGGCTTCGCGTAAGGTTGCTAGGTTGACTAGGACCGTATTTTATTTTGAGTTTCGCGGGGACTGCTCTGGGGTCGGCAAAGTGGTTCACCTACGGGCGGACGCCACCTATGGTCGGAATACAGAACTTTTTATAATTTCACAAAATACAGGATTATTGGCTTAAGTGGATGATTATTGAGAGGGAATTGTTAATAGAAGGCTACATTTAGATATTCAAAGATGTAATATTGGCTATCTGACGAGATTTGGTTAGATTATGGAAAAATTTTAGAATTGCGCGGCGAAAGCGGCAATGAGCGAGCGAGAGGTTGAGAAAAAGACAGAAAGAGAGGTCGGATGATAGCTCCACGTGGCGCGACGCGAAGGCGGGGGGCATCGGGGAAACGGCTAGCGATTGGTTGAAGGGAAGAAAAGCGGACTCGCGCGGGCAAATTTTAGGCGCGCGTGGCGGGAAAGTTAAGATACTTGGGAAAAGAGCGGAAAATTAAGGACATTCAATTTTGGGACATCGGCGGTGCGGTCCAACTTAAGAGTGCGGTACGACTCATACGGGAAAAATAGCGTCCGAGCTTTGATAGTGCGCTGAGTGATATTCGAGCTGCGATATTAATTAAGATTCGTGAAATTGAAAGTGATTAATAAAGTAAACTATTGCGATCGCAACTCGAATCCGTTAACGGAATGAAGTATTCTGGGGTACATCGGCGGAAACGAATCACGGTGGCAACAAAAACCTATGTACCTTTCAACAGACTTCGGTCTGGATGATCTTTGATTGTATTTAATAAGATCGGCGTTTTATATCATTACGCTAAACAATACACTATCTTCGACGGAGTAATGGGGGAGAGACAGTTGTCTCCCTAGTGAAAGTTGAAGATAGGTCAGACACCATTTAGCTGGAGGTAGACACGTATGACCCAGTCCAATCTCGAGTCTACCTCCGTACATACAGTGTAGTGATAGGAAAATAACACACTGAGTATACTGGCTCGACTGATAGAACATTTAGGAGTTAGTTGCTTTCAGGGGCAATGCGACTCTCACCACACACCACGAATTTAAATTAAATGAGGCTTGGCCTAGTTTGCAAGGTACACAACAGGGACTGTTAGTTCGACAAAATATAGGCATGTTCAAGTGAGGAAAGTTGTAGGAATCTATAGGTAGGCGGATATATATATGGTTAGTTATTAATTCAGACTAATAAGGTAGGGATAATTAAGTTAAGGCGCTAAATAAAATTATGATGAAGTGATGTGGGTCCTAGCTAGGCAAGTAATCTGTTACCGCAGGCCGGTAAAATTCTAATTGTTTTCCTAAAGTTGTTACCAATTAATTATTCATTTTAAATAATTAACAGAAGTATGATAATATTGTACCATCATTACTTGGAATACCTAAAAGTCTAGACTGGTTTCCTATTACAAGAAAAATACTAAAAAGTTATAGCAAATAAGCTTAGCCGTACTGTGATGTTTGATTTCTAATGCTGAAATGACCAAACAGGCATTTTTTAGCTTTCCCTGGGATGCAATACGATCTCATATCGCTACACTCTTCAAGGTGTTAAAGTTTTACATCCGATACCTTAGCAAAAATAAGCTGATACAAACTGAACAACTAAAACCAGTTTAGAACCTAGGATAAGTCGTTGAAAGAAGACATTGCAAGCTATGAGCTTCTAATAATCTGAAACATACACTCGGCGTCAAAAAAATCGCACCTCTTAGAAAATCACTTTCAAATGTCATTTACTCTTGATATGCACATGCAGTCGCATTAATTATGATTTTATTTACAAGGTTACTTAATTAACTTAATAAAAAACATTACTTTTCATTATCAAATAAAACCTAATGCAACAAATAAAGTGTCACAAAAATTCGATGCAAATTTTGCTACCCGTGAGAGTTGCTAGTTGCGCTTCCTTTGTGGGTATAAAACGGTCAACACGGGTTCAATGTGGGTCATTCGCTATTCAACCGTTGAAGAGGACACACGCACAGATTTTGATGGATACCACAGCTGATAAAGCCGCTCAAGTGGTTGCACTACTGCAATCAGGGGTGCGGCAGTGTGATGTCGCCCGGCAACTGAACCTGAGCCGTTATTCCGTTCGAAGAGTGTACCAGCGCTTCATAGAGACCGGTGGCTATATCCGCAGACACGGTTCGGGTAGACGTCGCTGCACTTCGGAAAGAGACGACCGGTTCGTTGTGTCGAACTCTTTGAGAAATCGTTTCTCCAACGCTGTTGAGTTGCAACAGCAGCTCCAGGCAGTTCGCAGACGCACCGTAAGCGTATCTACGGTTAGAAGAAGATTGAAGGAGAAGAAGATAGCGGCCCACAGAGCTGCTACGGGTCCAAAATTGACTGCAGCGCATCGGCGAGCCCGCTTGCAGTTTGCTCGTGACCACGTCGATTGGACCCTTGAGCAGTGGAGAGCTGTTCTCTTCTCAGACGAGACGCGAGTGTGTCTTTTCTGCAACGACCGACGGAGAAGAGTATACCGGAGGCAGGGTGAACGTTTCGCCCAAGCCTGCATCCAGGAGACGGTGGAATATGGTGGCGGATCCTGCATGTTCTGGGGCGGTATGTCTGCTGCCGGCAAAACCGACCTTGTCTGCGTCTCCCGGACTGGAGGTGCTCGCGGACAAGGGTCGCTGACTGCTCGCCGCTATGTCACTGAGGCCTGGAAGTGCATGTGGTCCCCTTTGCCGAATCTTTTGGCGAGGGGTTCACATTAATGCACGACAACGCTCGCGCTCACACTGCAGGCATCGTGAGCGACTTCTTGCAGAGGTCCCAAATCTCTGTGATGCAGTGGCCAGCGCGAAGTCCGGATCTGAATCCTATAGAGCACCTCTGGGACCATCTTAAACGTAAGGTTCGATCTCGGGATCCAGCTCCTTCGACTCTACAGGAGCTCCAAGACGCGGTGATTGAAGAATGGGGGCTTATCCCTCAAGAAGAGCTCCTGAAGTTGGTGAGGTCCATGAGGGACCGTATGGAAGCCGTGATCAGGGCAAGAGGGGGTAACACTAGATTTTAAGTTAATTTTAAGACACTTTTTGTACATTTTTCTTTGTAAATTATCTGTTGTTAATTAGGACTTAATTAAGGATTTTTATTATTTTATTAATTTTAATGTTGTTTGTATAATTATAATTAAACAGAAAGTTAAATTTAATTGTTTTTTGATACTCCTTTTTGTTACCTTTCTAATGATACCCAACACTATCCTCTACATAAGGTTTAAGAATTTTTAAAGATGATTTTTAAAAGGTGCGATTTTTTTGACGCCGAGTGTAGAAATAATTGATTGATAACAACCAGCTAATTAGCCTGACAATGGTCTACTAATACCATTTGAATAGACCTCTTAAGATATGTAAGTACTTACTTCTAATAATATGAAACATAGAAATATTTGATGGGAACAATCTAATCAATCAGACTAATACCTAGTACAGTCTAATTTATACTTATTAAAGTGAGTAAAAGATAACTTCTAAATGTAATTTATTTAATGATTAACAGTGATAATTAACTACCTACTAAAGGTATACTAACTATGATTTAGTAGTCTATCAAATTAACCACTCAGTCTGAGAGACAGAGGGTGTAAGTTAATGGGAAAATAATTAACTACATTCACTCCCTAAAAGTCAGGGATGTTGAATAAATTAGGCATCTTTCAATAAACTTGAGATGTATTTATACTTTATAAGATCTGTATAATGAACACTAAGAGTAATCCAAAGTAATTTACTTCAAATGATAGTATTCTATTTCAGTTCACTTCCTAAAGTCAAGGATATTGAATGAATTAAACATCCTTTAATAAACTTAAGATGTGATAATCTGCCAATGCAGCCAATCCAATGTAGTTATATTGGAGCTTTACAGGACTTGTATAATAAATACTAAGAATAAATAAAAGTAGTTTTACCTGTATTAATAGCATTCTACTTTAGCCACCGCCTGAATTGGCGTTTTATTAAATTATCCACCCTTTACGGAACTGAATATAAGTTATTGCATTGAATAATTAAGTTCTTAATGTGAAAAGGATATTTGGATGATAGCAAGCCTTGAGATAAACTCTATTGATTTATGTGGAATAATAAGAATTTAAATTGCTAACACATAGTGCATAATGTAAAATGAAATTAAATTTGAGGAGAGATGTAAATTCTCAGTTAAAGAATTAAAGGCACAAGCTAATAATTAAAGTTAAAGCCAATGTGTCGGAACTGTAATTAAACCATGAGATGTACAGTACGCTATGGAGCGGTGGTGGGGCTCATAAATTGCACCAGGCTTCTTATGTATCATGCTACTGATAATAAATAATAATACCTACAAGCTAAGCTATCATCTGATTACCTTTGAGTGGTTACAAATCTTCCCCGCAGCTGCAGTGAAGGATTTAGGTCACAGTTCAGACGGAGTCATTGCTAGGCTACACATATTTATGTTATGATTTATAGACTGGTAGGTAATTAGGTCAGGAGAAAATAATTTAACACAGGGATAAGCCAATTACTAAACTTTCACGAAAGAACTTGAGTTACTTAAATGCGGTTAACAACGGAGGGTTCACTAGACGATCTGGCCAAAATAGTAGTTATTATAATATTACATTGCTTGACTGAAATTCACTGCAAATAGAATTAAGCTATGCTAAGGTTCCATCTTCATACAAACGCTACACACTCTACAAAACTCCAGACGCAACCATTACATTGTAGATAAATTAGGTTAATTAGTTTTAAGAATTAGATAATAATTTAAGTTAAGGTAAAGCGGCGAGGATGTGTGTATGTATTATAAGCTAGCTAGGCATATAGGTGTGAAAGGCATTAGATTTAGGTTTAGATTTAGGTGTAGCAAATATAATATAAAAGGGGGGGGAGGTTACAAATTGGTAAGCCATGACCAGGATCAGAAAGTTAAGTTATAAATTATCATTAATATAGTTGTATTGGATTTCAGTCAAGCGGTAATACTTTAATTTAGAAGTGGGATTTTTCCCACAAATTGTTGTCGTGTTGCGATGCGTGAGTTTAGAATTGGCTTAATAGGGAATAATTCAATGAAGATTAATTAATTCAGAGATATTGAAGAATTATAATTTGACACTTTTCACAATAAACGTTGTTATCTTCTAAAGTTGATTCATACACTTTGTATTACGGGCTCTTGATAGTGGGTGAATTATAATTTGACACTTTTCACAATAAACGTTGTTATCTTCTAAAGTTGATTCATACACTTTGTATTACGGGCTCTTGATAATGGGTGAATTATAATTTGACACTTTTCACAATAAACGTTGTTATCTTCTAAAGTTGATTCATACACTTTGTATTACGGGCTCTTGATAATGGGTGAATTATAATTTGACACTTTTCACAATAAACGTTGTTATCTTCTAAAGTTGATTCATACACTTTGTATTACGGGCTCTTGATAGTGGGTGAATTATAATTTGACACTTTTCACAGTAAACGTTGTTATCTTCTAAAGTTGATTCATACACTTTGTATTACGGGTTCGACCTATATTGTAGACAGTCGCAATGAGAGCTGGAGCTAAATTTTGTTGTACGAAATCTGTAACAAAAAGATTCTCAGGTTAGGTTAAAGGTCAAAGGAGATAAAACTATAAAACAATAATGTAATGAGTATTATTTGAAATACAATACCTTTCAGTTATTAACTTTTCCTTCTTTATTTAATGGTGGATTTCGCCAGCATCAGGTACCGTGCGGCTGTTAGACGTTGTTGTTTTCCCAAAGTATCATAAGTGCACGAAGTACATAGATATAGTTATTATCCGGGGGTCTGGAGTATTAAATTTTAAAATTGTTGAGTTATCTGTGAATACTGAAACCTTTAGTAATTGTTTCCTTGAATACTGAAACCAGGTATCCAATTTTTGTTGTTGACGTTAGGAGCTATGGTAACTGTAGTTTTGTTTCTATTCCTGGTGATAGATTTCATATAGGCATAGGCAACTGGTTCATACAGCCTTGTGTTGAGTTATTTTTAGGATCGTAAAAAGTCGATAGGGTGCCATAGTTCAACGTTTATTGATTTAGAAAGATTTGTAGAATAGGGGGCGGTTTAATTATTATTGCTGTCGGATGGAAAGGCAAGGGGGCGAGATTGGACAGAATTAACCAACTAAGTTATTGCAGGATTCAATTTATATTATAGGACGGCGATATGCTGTACAATATTATAAAGTTATGACGCTAACAGCATAATATAAAACTAATAATAATTATATTTTGACTAATAATCGTTGAGCGATTGCGGTTTTTAGTTGATGTGCTATTCCACGTATTATATTTTATTTTGTTGGTTATGTTAGAAAAAATATAATAATGTACTTGAGTCTCACGTCTGAAATCCATAGAGTAGTTTTAGGCTAGTCAGGGACTATTAAATCATTTGTCTATGGTTGGACCATAGAGACCAATGATTTAGCGACACCATAAACAATCTAGAATTAGGAATGATTATAAAACATGAAGTCATAAAACCAATCGGAGAGGAAACTTCCTTATCGCGTAATCATGTGATTTTGTAATAGCAAGCGGAATCACCTGTTATTTTCCATACCTGTTATTTTTAATACCTGCGATTTTTACATTGAAAGAGATTTTCCTAATATTTATCACGTAGTAGATTGGAATGCAATGACATTGTGGTGGAATTATTATTATGTGACATGTAGATGGGGACAATTGCTCTGCACAAGGAAAATGCCGCTTCATTTAGTTAGTTCGCTAAAATCCTAGGAAAAGTAACATAAAATAGTATTACGGTTCAAAATACACGCGTTGATGAGGAATCGCGATTATAAGTAATAACAAGTAGCAGGGATGTCATGTAGGGGATAGAATCATATGACTATTCATTGCTAGTAGGAATTTTGGGTTAAAAGCAACGTAGGTTGGGATGCATAATATAAACGGATAAATACGTCTAGTAGGCGATAAAAGTCGTTACCGTCTGGAAACAACTATCTAATATCTACTCTGTTGTGGGGAGGTTACCTATTAGCGAGGCTAGATGGCGTTGGATTACCAATAAAAGATTTTATTTTGGATGATGGTAAAAGGGTGCGGTCTAATAATAATATGTATAATTGAAATACTCTTGCAGCGTTGTGAGTAGTCGTTACCGGTAATCGTCGCTTCTTACCGTATAGTTGAAATCGTGTTAAATAGTTAATTATGAAGGTTTATAAAGGATTATTATTAGCTTAAGATGAGGTTAATGTACGCAGAGGTAAAGCTCGCTGGGCGTAGCTTACTATACCTACTTAACTAATATTATCAGTTGTGAGTTACCTAGAAATATCTAAGTCGGGAGAGCGGTGAAAAGAAAAGACCTTACTACATGACTAATTAGTTAGGATAGGTAGAGATAGATAAATCATTAAATTCACTGGGTTGGATTAGCCTATTAAGAAGAGTATCTTGCACAATTGTCTATCTCCGTTGAACGATTAAGATGTTGAAAAAAAAAAAAAATGATATTACTAGTTAAGTGTTGTGTGAGAAAGTGTAGGAAGTATACTAGTGGTAGCATAGCACAGAATAGGGAGTAGTGAGTTTATTCTACTACAAAATATTATATATATTTTATAAATCACATCCAATCAGTACTTGTTACAATACTCAATTACAGTACACAAAGCAAAACATAATCACCCATTTTACAGACAAAAACATTGAATCGGATGCTTGACCGCGTCTACATAAGCCAGCAGCTTTGCTTGTGGGTAAATCGAAAGAGGCACTTGTATAAGAGGCTGGTACTGACTAATCGGGTAGTGCCGAAGGAGAATATTCTGACGCGTATCCCAGACGCTAGCTTTGGTTAGTTGATGGTTCTTCTAGGGCAACCCTGCCGACTTACTAGGGATCATTGACTAGTCGAAGTTTGATTCTACACACACACGACATTAATCTATTATATTTATAAGTACATTAGAACCTGCACTTGGTTATATTTAATTATTGGTTTTATATAAATATATTTGGGCGGAGATACTCTTGTGGGTGAGAAAGTGTAGGAGGTATACTAGTGGTAGTATAGCATAGGATAGGGTGTAGTGAGTTTATTCTACGACAAAATATTATATATATTTTATAAATCACATCCAATCAGTACTTGTTACAATACTCAATTACAGTACACAAAGCAAAACATAATCACCCATTTTACAGACAAAAACATTGAATCGGATGCTTGACCGCGTCTACATAAGCCAGCAGCTTTGCTTGTGGGTAAATCGAAAGAGGCACTTGTATAAGAGGCTGGTACTGACTAATCGGGTAGTGCCGAAGGAGAATATTCTGACGCGTATCCCAGACGCTAGCTTTGGTTAGTTGATGGTTCTTCTAGGGCAACCCTGCCGACTTACTAGGGATCATTGACTAGTCGAAGTTTGATTCTATACACACACAACACTAAAATATTATATTTATAATTATCTTAGAGCCGGCATTTAATTATATTTAAGGAACGATAGAAATTATGCATGCTAAAGAGATGTTAGTAGGAATACGATAGGCAAATTAGTAGAGAGAAAAAAAATTACTTCTCGAAGATATCTAAGATTGACGGATGATGGATAATTGTGGAAGGTGGATATTAATTGAGCTTGGGAGCAAAATAGGGGTCGAAAGAAAAATATAATAGTAAAGAAAGAATATAAATCGAAAGAAAAAAAATAATAGTAGAAAAAAGAAATAGTTGATGGCTTGAAGTCGAGATTTAACGGCAAAATTAACGAGTTATAGCACTGTTATGCTATAGGGATAACAATAGCGTATGTTATCACATCAATTTTAAAGGCGAGTTGCGGGCGGATGTCACGTCATAATCAATAGTTAACTCGTTTTATTATTTTAAAAGTTAACGCAAGCTACTTATAAAACAGTGATCGATTTTATATACCACAATTTTAAGTTGTAGGATAAATTTAAACTCATAGTCCGCAGAAACATTCAAGCCGGAAATAAAGCGATGAATTTGCGAGCTGAGAATAAATTTCTTAGTGTAAACTTTATTAATAAGTAAATCCCTGATATTGCGTTATCGAGATTACAATACAAAATTAACTATCACAATTCGAATCATCCAAAGTAATTATTTAGATGTTGTCTCGCGTCGACAGGTACAAATTTTAATTTAGATGGGTAAAGACATTAGAACTGAAATGGGTTTCGGATGTGTGACGTTCTTAGGATACGTACTGTTTAGTAGCATAATATAAATTTAATAAAATCGGCCGAATTAGACATAATTCGTTTTGCGGATATATATATTTAATCGAGATTATTGTGGAGGTAGCCATAGTTCAAAGTTTACTAAACCCGACCTAGAGTCATAGCCTATCTTTATATGTCAGAAGAAAATAATAAATTTATAAGTAGTAGATTTTAAAGTCAATAGTAAATTTATTTTCCCGAGGTGAGACCTGAAACCTAGTTCGCACTAGGCCATTCAAATACTTTAACCGGTAATGTTGATTATAATAAATAAAGATGTTCGGGATTTATAATAATATTCTAATACTGCTATATTAAAATTGTTATTATGAAATTAAATAGGTTTGCTTAACAATTGGCAAATAATTATTAACTCAAGAATTTGTTTAGTACAAAGTAAATGTCTACAGGTTTAGAAATGATAGGACGAACGAAACGCGGTTTTGACTTGTGGGAAGGTCAGCGCGGACTGTCACAGAGGGATGATCTTGTTGGTTATTGATTAGAATTGCTAGAATTCTTAAATAATCTAGATTATTGGCATCTAATATGTACGTGATATAATTGTAGATGATTAAAATTAGTGCTAAGGTAGGTTATTGTCGAAGTTATGGCACAACCTTAAAATTGTTAGTTAATGTGAACTGCATGTTGCATCTAGATTGTTTTATACAAACTAATTGATTGGGAGTTTTCACATATGTAGGCCGGGACATTGAGTTGATGAAATAGTGTTATCAAAATATTATTCATCACGGAAAGATAAAGATATTTTATTTGCAAGTGTGAATACAAAAGTTTACTTCGGTTAGTATTATTCGGTTCTAGTCTAGTTTTGTGGTAGCGTTTTACCTAGGGTTGTTCTAAATTATAAGTAATTAAATATTAATTGTCTGTTGCTGTCTTCTACGTTAGAGAAGGAACGGAGAAAGATAAGGGGGACTCATTTTGTTATAGTCAGCTGTATGATAGATAATCCTCCTAGTAAATATTTCTTGTGATTGCGGTAGCAACATAGAGTGTTTATAGGATGTTTTGTTCATTAACTAATTATCTTCACCGCAGCTGTGGATAGGGATGGCTAAAGTATGTGAACAGGGGTGGAGAAGATAGGTCATTATAAATTAAAATAAATACTTGAATTGCAATATGCCTGACTAAATAGTGCGAAGAGATGGAGTAACTATGTTAGAGAAATTCTCTATTGCATAATATTCGAACTTTTGACATTTTCAATTGTAACTTTAGAATTTTGATTAGAGTATTTAACTAAGCGGGTCCAACGAAGAAGGCATGCTGAAAGCGAGGTCTTTGGTCGTCTATGCACACAATAAAATTATAGATGACACAAGGGAGCATTCTTAATTGGCACTGTTAAATTAGTAAAAGTAGCTTGTTTAGGGTGTTCGAATATTTTTAGTCGCACTGGGCACAAATAGAACTTAGTTAAGCGTGTAGGGTTTATTTTGATTTACCTGGTAAAGTAATTGAATCGAAGTTTCGGAACTGTGCTGTAGAAGTGGGAATTACTCAGCACACAATAAAATTAAGTGGTTTCCATTTAGCTTCATTTCCTAAACTAGCCTTTCTTAAAGTTGCGGAAATTCTGCTGTAAGGTGGTTCCTTTGGGGGCGTCTTGTGAAGTCTAAATCAGGACAATTATACTTGACTAACCTATAGAGAGATAATGTCTTAGGCTGCAGAAACAGAGGCCATTGATGGCATTTCATTTTGGCGTGGTCAGGGGATCTCGTGTTGCTGGGGAATTTTACCATCTGGACGGAAGGCTGAAAAGTAAAGTAGAATGCATAATGAGTAACCAATTAGAGTTACAAACATTCGGGAGATTACCATCTTAATAATGTGTCTTGTGCGAGTATAAAATTTAAAACATCTAATAAAAAAAAAAAAAAAAAAAAAAAAAAAAAAAAAGAAACTAGCACTATTGAATCACGCAGTTTGGAATTCAGTAAATACGAGAAAGAACTCACGATATTAATTACCATGAATACTAAAACTAAGTGTCACCTTCAGTGGCTTATTATTTACCGATTTGATCGTTATTAGTTATATAAAAGGTAGGAAGTTAAGTAGAGTTGTGGGGGCGGATAAGATAGTTACCGGTCTGTTTATTTTAATAGGAAAATGATATTTTTCAAAGGTATAGGAAAGTAAGGGGATATTGACGTATTATATATTAGCAAATGAGACTAAATGTTGTCTTTCGTACATAGTAATAACTAGGGATGAGACATAGTTACTAGATAGGTTTTAGCATAAGTATTTGCTTATACACATAAGCTCAGTACTTGTCAATTAGTATACAACGTCCAACGCGTACCGGGGTATTAACAAGTACTTATCGATGACGCATACATTGACAGTTAGATATACATAGCACACAAACTTCTAATAGATCTGAACTACGGGGTAGCTAGTTCAAAACTCAAGGACGTGTTTCGAGATGCGTACCCCCTTAGAGTGAATGAGTTTTTCCTAAATATTTACGATCGACAACCTTATTGTAAGGCGTTAAGACCTCTATTTGTATGCACGGTGAGTGGGTGTCACTGCGTACCGGACGGAAGCGAGTCTAGTATTCTATCTCGGTTATTTGTAGGATTAGACATAGATGTATCTCATCTAAAATAAAGTTATAACTCTTGGGCGATGATGGTATGCCTACTGGTTTTGGTTGATATGGGGCTTTGGTTAAGATTTCTTATCCGCGGAGAGGAAAATAGGTTTCGGTTGAAAGAAGTAGCTAATTAGGGATTGTGGAGGACGCGGGTTCGATCCCTGCCTGAGGTAGACAATTGTTCCGACGTTTCGTTATCTTAGGTAATTATATAAGTTAAGATGAGATTGGTAGCGTTGAAGTATGAAGGAAAGTTTTAATTCAAATTATTAATTATTATTCATTAGCCTAGTTGGAACTAAAACCATGACGGCGAAGTGGTTGATGCTTCACCCACGAAAGATCCCAGGTTCGATCCCTAGGTTGCAACATTTAGATGCGGAACAAGTTGTAAGAAAAGACGTAAGTTAAAAGAAGGCCATGATGACAGATGTACTTGAAATTATTCTAGGAAAATAATTTAAAGAATAGAATAATTGAATGGTTCGGAAGATGTTATAAACTTACGTCGGAATCGTCATAGAGTTGAAGAGTTTTCGCTAGGGGGCGTTAGTAGACAGAGCAAGAGACTGTTATATTGATTTATATTATAATATGATTTGTTGTTATAATGGTAAACAAAAGGCAAATCATTATTCGGAGGTTGTGTATGATTAAAGAAATGGTAGATGTCTAAGTTATTGGGAAATATTTACCGAGACTAAGTTTACTGGGATTTCGTTTCGAACACGAGAACTGGGTATGCGATTATGATTTTGTGTCAGTTGAATAGAATGAGGGGTGTGGGCTATTTTGCAATAAGAAAGCTTATGGAGGAAGGAGTCATTAGGGATTTGGGGAGGAACTATAAATAGTAGGAATATCTTTGAGGGCTAGGATGACAATGAGGTTGGCAAGGAAGGAGGTGCTATTTTGTACTTAATTAAGTACAGGGTTTAGATATAATTCGCCGCAGATAAGAGTGGTACTTTATCTGCTTAAATTCTATCGGGGGCGGCTGTAACGGTACAGAATGAATGGTATCCGTCCGTTAGTAAGGAATGCATGGGAGTAGCACTAAAATAAATATTAATGCGTAGCGCCAATAATAATAAGCATGAAAAGGGAATAATAAACTAGTTCAGAATAATGGTCAATGGTCTAGCGCTTTATCTTTAGTTTGAATTTCGCGGGGACTGCTCTGCGCGTCCCTTGCGACATAGGCGGCGTCTAGCGGAAGTTATTTACGTAAGCTTCGCATAAGGTTGCTAGTTTGACTTCTTTATTTTGAATTTCGCGGGGACTGCTCTGCGCGTCCCTTGCGACATAGGCGGCGTCTAGCGGAAGTCATTTATTTGGGCTTCGCGTAAGGTTGCTAGGTTGACTAGGACCGTATTTTATTTTGAGTTTCGCGGGGACTGCTCTGGGGTCGGCAAAGTGGTTCACCTACGGGCGGACGCCACCTATGGTCGGAATACAGAACTTTTTATAATTTCACAAAATACAGGATTATTGGCTTAAGTGGATGATTATTGAGAGGGAATTGTTAATAGAAGGCTACATTTAGATATTCAAAGATGTAATATTGGCTATCTGACGAGATTTGGTTAGATTATGGAAAAATTTTAGAATTGCGCGGCGAAAGCGGCAATGAGCGAGCGAGAGGTTGAGAAAAAGACAGAAAGAGAGGTCGGATGATAGCTCCACGTGGCGCGACGCGAAGGCGGGGGGCATCGGGGAAACGGCTAGCGATTGGTTGAAGGGAAGAAAAGCGGACTCGCGCGGGCAAATTTTAGGCGCGCGTGGCGGGAAAGTTAAGATACTTGGGAAAAGAGCGGAAAATTAAGGACATTCAATTTTGGGACATCGGCGGTGCGGTCCAACTTAAGAGTGCGGTACGACTCATACGGGAAAAATAGCGTCCGAGCTTTGATAGTGCGCTGAGTGATATTCGAGCTGCGATATTAATTAAGATTCGTGAAATTGAAAGTGATTAATAAAGTAAACTATTGCGATCGCAACTCGAATCCGTTAACGGAATGAAGTATTCTGGGGTACATCGGCGGAAACGAATCACGGTGGCAACAAAAACCTATGTACCTTTCAACAGACTTCGGTCTGGATGATCTTTGATTGTATTTAATAAGATCGGCGTTTTATATCATTACGCTAAACAATACACTATCTTCGACGGAGTAATGGGGGAGAGACAGTTGTCTCCCTAGTGAAAGTTGAAGATAGGTCAGACACCATTTAGCTGGAGGTAGACACGTATGACCCAGTCCAATCTCGAGTCTACCTCCGTACATACAGTGTAGTGATAGGAAAATAACACACTGAGTATACTGGCTCGACTGATAGAACATTTAGGAGTTAGTTGCTTTCAGGGGCAATGCGACTCTCACCACACACCACGAATTTAAATTAAATGAGGCTTGGCCTAGTTTGCAAGGTACACAACAGGGACTGTTAGTTCGACAAAATATAGGCATGTTCAAGTGAGGAAAGTTGTAGGAATCTATAGGTAGGCGGATATATATATGGTTAGTTATTAATTCAGACTAATAAGGTAGGGATAATTAAGTTAAGGCGCTAAATAAAATTATGATGAAGTGATGTGGGTCCTAGCTAGGCAAGTAATCTGTTACCGCAGGCCGGTAAAATTCTAATTGTTTTCCTAAAGTTGTTACCAATTAATTATTCATTTTAAATAATTAACAGAAGTATGATAATATTGTACCATCATTACTTGGAATACCTAAAAGTCTAGACTGGTTTCCTATTACAAGAAAAATACTAAAAAGTTATAGCAAATAAGCTTAGCCGTACTGTGATGTTTGATTTCTAATGCTGAAATGACCAAACAGGCATTTTTTAGCTTTCCCTGGGATGCAATACGATCTCATATCGCTACACTCTTCAAGGTGTTAAAGTTTTACATCCGATACCTTAGCAAAAATAAGCTGATACAAACTGAACAACTAAAACCAGTTTAGAACCTAGGATAAGTCGTTGAAAGAAGACATTGCAAGCTATGAGCTTCTAATAATCTGAAACATAGAAATAATTGATTGATAACAACCAGCTAATTAGCCTGACAATGGTCTACTAATACCATTTGAATAGACCTCTTAAGATATGTAAGTACTTACTTCTAATAATATGAAACATAGAAATATTTGATGGGAACAATCTAATCAATCAGACTAATACCTAGTACAGTCTAATTTATACTTATTAAAGTGAGTAAAAGATAACTTCTAAATGTAATTTATTTAATGATTAACAGTGATAATTAACTACCTACTAAAGGTATACTAACTATGATTTAGTAGTCTATCAAATTAACCACTCAGTCTGAGAGACAGAGGGTGTAAGTTAATGGGAAAATAATTAACTACATTCACTCCCTAAAAGTCAGGGATGTTGAATAAATTAGGCATCTTTCAATAAACTTGAGATGTATTTATACTTTATAAGATCTGTATAATGAACACTAAGAGTAATCCAAAGTAATTTACTTCAAATGATAGTATTCTATTTCAGTTCACTTCCTAAAGTCAAGGATATTGAATGAATTAAACATCCTTTAATAAACTTAAGATGTGATAATCTGCCAATGCAGCCAATCCAATGTAGTTATATTGGAGCTTTACAGGACTTGTATAATAAATACTAAGAATAAATAAAAGTAGTTTTACCTGTATTAATAGCATTCTACTTTAGCCACCGCCTGAATTGGCGTTTTATTAAATTATCCACCCTTTACGGAACTGAATATAAGTTATTGCATTGAATAATTAAGTTCTTAATGTGAAAAGGATATTTGGATGATAGCAAGCCTTGAGATAAACTCTATTGATTTATGTGGAATAATAAGAATTTAAATTGCTAACACATAGTGCATAATGTAAAATGAAATTAAATTTGAGGAGAGATGTAAATTCTCAGTTAAAGAATTAAAGGCACAAGCTAATAATTAAAGTTAAAGCCAATGTGTCGGAACTGTAATTAAACCATGAGATGTACAGTACGCTATGGAGCGGTGGTGGGGCTCATAAATTGCACCAGGCTTCTTATGTATCATGCTACTGATAATAAATAATAATACCTACAAGCTAAGCTATCATCTGATTACCTTTGAGTGGTTACAAATCTTCCCCGCAGCTGCAGTGAAGGATTTAGGTCACAGTTCAGACGGAGTCATTGCTAGGCTACACATATTTATGTTATGATTTATAGACTGGTAGGTAATTAGGTCAGGAGAAAATAATTTAACACAGGGATAAGCCAATTACTAAACTTTCACGAAAGAACTTGAGTTACTTAAATGCGGTTAACAACGGAGGGTTCACTAGACGATCTGGCCAAAATAGTAGTTATTATAATATTACATTGCTTGACTGAAATTCACTGCAAATAGAATTAAGCTATGCTAAGGTTCCATCTTCATACAAACGCTACACACTCTACAAAACTCCAGACGCAACCATTAGATTGTAGATAAATTAGGTTAATTAGTTTTAAGAATTAGATAATAATTTAAGTTAAGGTAAAGCGGCGAGGATGTGTGTATGTATTATAAGCTAGCTAGGCATATAGGTGTGAAAGGCATTAGATTTAGGTTTAGATTTAGGTGTAGCAAATATAATAAGGGGGGGGAGGTTACAACTACAAAAAAAAAGGTGATCTACTCTTGTATAAGAATGAAAATTATAATAAATTGAATGACTTGTATTTAGGTCCATTTGAAGTTTTAGAAGAGCTAGGTACTAATGTAAAAATATTAAAGAATAATAAAGAATATATAGTTCATAAGAATAGGACTAAGATATTTAGAAAATAAGAGTTTACTTTTCAGGGAAGGGATGCCTAGCCTTTTCAGGGGAGGTGTGATATAGTGAATTACACTATCAGCACGTACTCAATAGTACGTGATAATTAAGGTCTTCCTGATTGACAAGGCGTCCTTCCTCTAGTCACGTATAGATGTGATGTTAATTAGTATTTAAGATGATACACTAGAGGATAAAGAGAATTGATTCAACGCAAGACATTGTTTCATTTCGGGTCTCCGTCCCAACGCCATTACAGTTGCCATAGGCCCTGGTTGGAATGATGTTGTGCAATACGACTTAATAATAACAGATAATGTTAGGTATACCTTTTCCAATGTTTGTGACGCTGTTTCTAGTACTTTTAAAATCTTATGGGCGTTAGATTTGCCATACCCAAAAGACTGTGTGCCAATTTGGATGTTCATCCCAAGAAGCGTTTTTGTTTTGAAAAGTAAATACGACACTGAAGGCACTCCTATGCTAGATTTACTTGCTTCTGTTGCCAACAGACATGACAGTGCAGTGCGCGATATGTAGAGGGTCTTTTAGTAATTTAAGTCAATTTCATTTTCACTTTACATTTTATCACTCGGGCTGTGTCTATTTATGTCCATTTACTGATTGTGGAAGAAGTTATCAACTTTACCACTCATTTAGACGTCATTATTTGAAATATCATTCCGAGGCCTGTGAACCCGAAGCCAGTTCATTTGATGTAGACCCTTTACAGATGCACACTACGCCCATGTTACAAAGTGATGATAAAAGTTGCTCCATATTATACTGACTAAACCGCTTTAACCAACCTAAATAGCATACGGCCCTATGTACTACCATGCAAAATTTTATTATTAAGTATAATTTTGTTATAATAGTTAGTTTTGTTTAGTTTTATTATAATTTTGTTTATGGTGGTATGATTTTATTACAAATTGATTTTACCATCTAGGGGCGAAGATTGTTTGTATACTGAAATAACTAAAGTTAGAGAAAACAGTGGATTAATAGACATATTAACCACACTAATTATTATCAAATTCAGACCAAAATAATAGCCTATTACAGTTATTTCAGTATACAAACAATCTTCGCTCCTAGATGATAAAATCCATTTTAATAAAAATCCTACCACCGTAAGTATATTTTTAGTTATAAGATCTTTTTCAGAATATTTCATAATGTTATAAATAGAAATCAATCTCATCAGGTTATATTCACTGGGCTCATACAATCAAACATATTAATAAAGCAGTAGTTATAACCTGGTAGGAATAGTATTATCATGTGTTTTTAAAGGTAGCAAGTACCTACCTAATTGATTAATGTAACTGTATAAGGCTGCGTTTCCACCAGAGATATGTAGCAAGGGATGTGTTTTTTAGAACCATTATAATCACTGCGCTCATTGAGGCTAGGTAACTGCTGTGATTCTATTGGAACACATCCCTCGCTACAAATCTCTGGTGGAAACGCAGCCTTGTACCAATAGATCTATCCCATCCCACTGCTGGGCATAGATCTACCCGAGATAGTGTTCCTATTATAAGAATATTGTGTATACTTAACCTGTAAAAAAGACATGAAAAATAAACATTGATTACTTTTAATACTTTATTGTTTCATTTTTTAGGAAGAGGACACTGCAGCAACAGAGATGTGATATAAATGTTGCGATTCATGCAAAATCGCCTTTCAACCTTGTGGTTCTTGGTATGTACATATTTTGCTTTATTAGATACTTTCGAGTTGCGGTTCTGACAGAGTTGTGATATTAAAGTTGCGATTCACGCAGTCGCCTTACGTTGTGGTTCTTCCACAAGGTTGTAAGGAGACTATGAATCGCAACTTTAATATCACTCCTTTGTTAGAATCACAACTTGAAGGTCTCTAATAACGCAAAGTACACATAGCTAGAACCACAAAGTTGAAAGGCGACTTTGCGTGAATCGCAACTTTAATATCACAGCTCTGTTAGAATCACAACTTGAAAGTCTCTAATAACGCAAAGTACACATAGCTAGAACCACAAGGTTGAAAGGCGACTTTGCGTGAATCGCAACTTTAATATCACAGCTCTGTTAGAATCACAACTTGAAGGTCTCTAATAACGCAAAGTACACATAGCTAGAACCACAAGGTTGAAAGGCGACTTTGCGTGAATCGCAACTTTAATATCACAGCTCTGTTAGAATCACAACTTGAAAGTCTCTAATAACGCAAAGTACACATAGCTAGAACCACAAGGTTGAAAGGCGACTTTGCGTGAATCGCAACTTTAATATCACAGTTCTGTTAGAATCACAACTTGAAGGTCTCTAATAACGCAAAGTACACATAGCTAGAACCACAAGGTTGAAAGGCGACTTTGCGTGAATCGCAACTTTAATATCACAGCTCTGTTAGAATCACAACTTGAAAGTCTCTAATAACGCAAAGTACACATAGCTAGAACCACAAGGTTGAAAGGCGACTTTGCGTGAATCGTAACTTTAATATCACAGCTCTGTTAGAATCACAACTTGAAAGTCTCTAATAACGCAAAGTACACATAGCTAGAACCACACGGTTGAAAGGCGACTTTGCGTGAATCGCAACTTTAATATCACAGCTCTGTTAGAATCACAACTTGAAAGTCTCTAATAACGCAAAGTACACATAGCTAGAACCACAAGGTTGAAAGGCGACTTTGGGTGAATCGCAACTTTAATATCACAGCTCTGTTAGAATCACAACTTGAAAGTCTCTAATAACGCAAAGTACACATAGCTAGAATCACAAGGTTGAAAGGCGATATTGCGTGAATCACAACTGTGAGTCTTTAGTTAAGAACTGTTATTTTCACAAGGTTCAGTTTGCGAAGCAGCAGTTAATATCAAGAAAAGTTAACATAGCTAGAACTACAAAGTTTAACATTGTGTGAATCACAACCGCAAGATTGCTACAGCAGCAAACCGTACATTGCTAGATAACACAAGAATGACACTGCGATATTCACACGCTTAACTTTGTTAGCCAGGAGCCAACAGAGTAAAATTGTAAAAACATGCCTTTGTGAAATTAGATAAGTCCATATTGTGAAAATTAGTATTTCCACTTTGTTTGATTCGCAATATTTTTTCGCAAAATTGGAGTAGCTGCGCCAGCAACCCTACTCTGTTGGCTCCTGGCTAACAACCTTTTCCTGTTAATTTCACAACTTTTTTTTCTGAGTGTATGTAAGAGAACGTATGTCTGTTTGTTAGGCGATGTATGTCTGTGTGAAGTTGTGTTTTACGGTTTCTTTAGAAATATGCTTTAAAAATTTTCTCTGATTCAAAAATTTTCTGGGGTCGTGGGGGAAATGTGGTGAAACCACTTACCTTTTCCACTTCCCAGGTACCTTTTTTATTTCATGTAATCATCTCATATTTTAACATTTGTCTTAGTTATATATTTGCCTTTATTTTTCCTCGCTTCTGCAACGATACATAATGATTTAGTAACTACACACTACACACATCGCAATTCCTTTAACTAAACACATTTACTTACGTGATCTAAATCACGAAACTTCGGACACTATTTTTCGACACTTTTACGTATCCCACAAGTTTCGGATCACTTCGATAATCTTATTATGCGTTTTTCCTTGTAATATTTACATTTATCTCACCTTAATTGTTTTCTATTTACTAAATATTGTGTTTTGATTACGTTTTGACGTATCTGACAACTTATTTTTGCTTCGTTGCTATGCAACTTATCAACATAATTCAATCAAACTTTTTAGTTTCTTATTTTTTACATTAGGCCATCTAGATTTCAGCGTTTTAAAAATATTATTTTGAAATTTATGCAGAACTCAGAAACAGAGGTTTCATTATAAAGTTCAGCCGACGACTAATCATTACATCTCTAGCTTTGGATACAAAAGGATTAGTCTACTGAGACGATCACCAGCTTCCAAATTGGAAGGACTAGTCTTCAAGTACAATCACCAGCTTCCGAATTGGAAGACTATAGCCTCCAGACATCGCGTGCGCCTACGCCTGCCTGTGCCTGTCTCGCCTGTCAGCCTACACCTTCGCCTGCTGCCTGTGCCTGCCTGCGCCTACCTGCGCCTGCCTGCGCCTACCGGCGCCTGCCTGTTGGCGCCTGCCTGCCTTCGCTTGCCTTCGCCTACCGGCGCCTGCCTACCGGCGCCTGCCTGTCTTCACTTGCCTGCGCCCTTCGACGACTGCCAAGTTCAGCGCTTGCCTCCACACCTTCGCCTGCCTCCACGTCAGCTGCACCTACCCCTTCACTATTTATATCATCAACCTTCATTTTAACCATCATCACCTCCATACTCACCATCCTCACTCACCTTTTTTTTTTAACTTACGTTTGTAATTTTATTTTGTCCTATAAATATTTGTTAATTCTTATCATCTTTTTCTTTTCTAAATGTCGCTTCACGACATACTGAATTAGAAGGAAACGATTTACCAGTAATTCTAGTAATTTACAAGATACTGGATACACTTCCGGAACAGTTTTTTGCATTTAAGTCAAGTTGGCTTTTGATGGCAAAACAGGATAGAAACATTGAGAATCTGACGATTCAGTTATGTACCTATGAAAGAGCGCTAATAAATAAAGCAGAGTGTAGTACTAACGTGAAAGCTCTTGTAGTAAAATCTGAGAAGAGTAAGAACAACTTTAAGAAAAAGGATTTAAAGTGCAAATATTGCGGAATGGTTGGTCACATGGTCAAGAAATGTCATAAATGGATTTCCGATGGGAGACCACCAAAGAATTCGACCAGTAGTGTGAACAACATGAATTTAACAGTTCTGTCAGTTGAAGATACAACAGAAGCAGATAAAAATAGTTGGTACGTAGACAATGGCGCAACTAGTCATGTTACGAATAGGTCTGACTTATTTGAAAGCTTTGAATATTTTAAAAATAATCACACTGTTACTACAGCGTCTGGACAGACAATCAATGCTATTGGCAAAGGAACTATACGTCTCGATGCTGATGTAAATGGACGAGTCGAACCGCTTCTTTTAAAAGATGTATTGTATATTCCAGCATTACAAAGAAATTTATTTTCAGTTCTTGCTGCTCAAGACAAACTACAGAATAGTATATTCGAATCCCTCTCAGAATCATGTACATTGAAGGTAAATGGTAAAGAAATAGTGAACGGAAAGCGAAGAAAGCTCGGTGGACTTTTTAAACTTAATGTTAAAATTCTCACACCAAAGCAAGAAGTAAATCTTGTCACAAATTCACAATCGTTACAATTGTATCATGAACGCTTCGGACATCAAAATAAAAGACATGTAAAAAAGGTGGTAGAAAAGGAATTTGACATAAAATTGGACTATAATACAGAATTATGTGAAGGTTGTATTAACGGCAAAGCACACAGGTTGAAGTTCGGAACTAGAGAACGAGCAACGAAGCCTGGGGAGCTCATTCACTCTGATGTTTGTGGACCTTTTATGTACTCAATCTCCAAATTTCGATACTTTGTTCTTTTCAAAGATGACTACTCTCGGTATCGTCATGTCTACTTCTTGAAACATAAAAGCGAAGTTCACAGCAAACTTAAACAGTTTCTAGCTGAGATAAGAACCGCTGGCCTTGTTGTACAAGAGTTCCTAAGTGATAATGGAGGAGAATTTATTAATGAGCAGGTATGCAATACATTTCGACAGAATGGTATATAACATCGTTTCACTATGCCATATACGCCGGAACAGAATGGATGCTCAGAACGAGATAATAGGACCATAGTAGAGACTGCTAGGGCCATCTTGCATGCACATAATGAAATACCGCAAGCTCTTTGGGCGGAATTGATTAATACTTCTGTCTACATACTTAATCGAACGGGACTGACAACAGTTGAGGGAAAGTCACCCTTCGAGCTATTTTATAAAAAGAAACCAGGGATCAAACACTTGAGGATAATTGGATCGATGTGTTATGCACACGTACCGAAACAAAGTCAAAGTCAAAGTCAAAGTATTTTATTTGCAAAGAATAGGTATAAACAAGATGTCAAATATAAGTATAAAAATCGCTATTCAATTAATAAATATTAACATGCAAAAATAATTGATAATTAATAATTAATTAAAGAACTCATTTAAGCTATAATAACATTTTTCTAACAACCATATACGTAGCTTTCTTGTCATTAAACTTATAGGTCCCTGTTTAAATTGATTTGGGATTCTGTTATATACTTTCATGCACATAGAGTAACAACTTTTTTGATAAAGAGCAGTGTTTGGGCGGAATTCTAAGACAAGTCTATCACTGTCTCTTGTGTTTCGAGGAAATACATCCTTGGCTCGTAAAAACAATTCTGGGTGCTGTTGGACAAACTTGTATATCTCCAATATGTACACACTTGGAATGGTTAGTATGCCTAACTTTACAAATAAAGGCGAAAGAAACTTTGTAAGAAATGATGATTGACGTGATTTTTATTGAACGTCCTCTCATAGAAAAACCTATAGATCAGACAGCAGTGGAGGCACCTAAGGTAGATAATAACAGTTTTAATATACCAATACCCTCCACTGAACCAGAAACACAGCCTATCATACCAGAAGAAGATTCACAGATGAGACATGATCAAGAAGCTGTTGAATCAAATGTACCGATTGATCTAATTAATGACACTGTTAATTTTGATACTGCTGAGTACGACTCTGATGTCAATGACACTTCATCAACTGGAAGTATTTTACAGCGTGGTGATATAGAACAAAATGAGTCTAGAGATGACTTATTAAGAGAAGATGTACAAACTCAAGAAGCATCTCAAGAAGACGTTCATTTTGATCAACGTCGAGAACAAGTTCCACATAGAATGACATTAAGAGATCGTTTAACAATCAAGCCACCTGATAGATTTGATGAATTTATTCTTAGTTGTGTTGAAAAGGTCTATGGTCATGCAGAAGAACCAAAAACATTCAAAGATGCAATGAAGTCTGTTGATAAAAATAAATTGCGCAATGCTATGGATGATGAAATAAGTTCCCTGAAAGATAACGAAACATGGGTCTTCAAGTCAAAAATATATTTATTCAATAAACTCAATTAATAAGCACTTTGAATCGTCCAAATCTTTTTTAACCTACCACCCATTCAGGACATAATTTTTTAACTGTGGCAAAGAATGGGCGCAAGAAACCACAGCGCACAAAAGCAACGACATTTACAAACAAAAAAAAGAGTATGTCGTTACCAGGTCAATACAAAATATGAATTTAAAAATAAAAAAAAATGATGCAATACAAAATTACAATACAATGTAGTATCAATTAAATAAAGACAATTAGAAATAGCTGTTGGAGTGCTTGGAGCATTTCAGATCCAAGCTGTTTTGTCTTCTGTGTAATCTGACACTTTATAATAAGCTTTTTTATAAAGCTTTTCTTTGATTTTGATTTTAAATTTATTAAGATCTAATTTCTGAATATCATTTGGTACTTTGTTGTAAAATCTTACACACAGACCCCTAAAAGAATTATTTATTTTATGGAGCCTAGTATAAGGTACTGCTAATTTGTTCTTACTTCTAGTGTTTACATTGTGAATATCACTGTTTTTTGAAAACATTCCAGTATTTTTATGAACATAAATCAAATTTTCATAAATGTATTGTGATGCAACTGTCATTATATTTATATTTTTAAATCTCTCTCTGAGAGAGTCGCCAGCCTTTAGGTTATAGATTGCTCGAATAGCCCTCTTCTGAAGCACAAAGATAGTTTGAATGTCGGCAGCATTTCCCCACAGTAAAATGCCGTACGACATTACACTATGAAAGTAACTGAAATAAACTAATCTGGATGTATCAACGTCAGTTAACTGACGGATCTTCATTACTGCATAAGCCGCAGAGCTAAGTCTATTCGACAATTTAGCTATATGTGGGCCCCACTGAAGCTTGGCATCTAACGTGATGCCTAGAAACACAGTGGTGTCCACAGGATTCACATTCTTATCTTTAATTTGTACACTAGTTGTTACTTGCTTAACATTAGGCAATACAAATCTAACACATTTGGTTTTTCCCTCGTTTAATATTTATACTAAACCAGTGAACAATCTTTGAGATCGCATTATTCACATTGTCATAATTTGGGTGTCGTCGTTTCACTTTGAATAAAAGTGAAGTATCATCAGCAAACAATACTATCTCATGACTGTCTTTTACAAAATAAGGTAAGTCATTAATATAAACCAAAAACAAGAATGGACCTAGTATTGAACCCTGCGGAACTCCCATTGTAACCACTGATCCCGGAGATCTTTTACCGTTAATGTCGATCTTCTGAATCCTGTTACTCAAGTATGAGATTAGAAGGCTCAAAGAAGCATCCCTAATTCCATAGTGGTTAAGCTTAATTCCATTGCCCAAAGGACGCAAAGCCATTTCTACTAAATGGATTTTCAAGATTAAAAGAAACTCGAATGGAAATATAGAGAAATATAAAGCCAGACTAGTAGCTGTTGGTTATTCTCAAAAGAAAGGCGTTGACTATGAGAAAACATTTAGTCCAGTCGCAAAAGTGACCTCAATCAGAACGCTACTAAGTATTGCTGCTCGTGATAGTATGATCCTTGCGCAATTTGATGTATCTACCGCATTTCTTTAGGAACTTTCAAAGAAGAAATTTACGTCAAACAGCCAGTAGGATATAACGATGGGACTAGCAAAGTATGCAAATTGAAACGCAGTTTGTATGGACTTAAACAAGCACCGTTGTGTTGGAACAATTGCATCAAAGGCTTTCTTCTTGTACAAGGGTTCAAACCTGGAGAAGATCCTTGTATATTCTCTATGAAAAAGAAAGAAGACAGGCTGCTTCTAGCCCTATATGTTGACGATGGCATGATTGCTGGCACGTCACAGGCATTAATCGATATCTTTCTAGAGACTTTAAAGAACAGATTTAAAATAAAGACCCAATATAACGAAAATTCCTACTACTTCCTACGACTTGAAATAAAGAAAGAGGAAGATTGTATCAAAATACATCAAGGTGCCTACACCAAGAAGGTACTTGAAAATTTTTGTATGCAGAACAGCAAAGGTGCTGCTACACCTATTCTTAAAGACTCCGAATTGACAGAAGATGCTGGAGGAGACAATTCGTTTCCTTATAGAGAAGCAGTTGGAGCCCTTGCATATCTGATGGTTGGCACAAGGCTTGACATAGCTTACGCTCTTAGTGTTGCATCCAGACACGTAGAAGCTCCTACAAATAGAGATATAACAAAAGTGAAAAGAATATTTCGGTATTTGAATGGTACTCGAGATTACTGCATTACAGACAGAAAAGGCATGCAGAAAGAACTGGTCTGCTACAGCGATGCGGATCATGGAGGTGATCCCGATACTGGAAAATCGACTTCAAGACTTGTATGTGTTTACGGAGGTCCAATATCTTGGAGAAGTCAATTAAAGACATCAGTTGCAATCTCTAGCACAGAAGCCGAAATTGTAGCTGTTAGCGAAGCTACAAGAGAAATAATATGGCTAAAACGATTGATTGAAGATATAGAACAATCAACGCTAACTCCTGTTCTCCATGTGGATAATGAGTCTGCAATTAAGCTTGCACTGAATCCGCCATATGAGTTCCACAACAGAACCAAAGCATATCAAGCTACGACATTTCTTTATACGAGAAGCCATAGCTGGTGGGACTATAATGATTGCAAAGATTGGTACAGAAAACCAAATTGCTGACATGTTTACGAAGGCACTGTATAAGCCAAGACTGGCTATGCTTTGTCGTCATATTGGCGTGCTCGTTTAAAGACTCTGTTGTTCTCTAGCTTCAAGAGAAGATGTTAAGAGTTTGTATATCAAAACTCTTTGAAGATGAAGCTATGGAACCTCCATAGATAAATGGAATAACCATTACTTGTGACATCCTTCAAATGATTGAAAAGAGAATATGATGGTGTCACTTTTTTATAAATATTGTTTGCTTGTAAATGTCCTAAATATAAATAAACCTGTACAATGAGATTTATGCCTCTATTTATAATATTTATTTAACTTTAATACGAGTCAGTAAAGTTTTCCCGGGCCACGATGGCATGATTCGCACGGTAGAAGTCGCCACGGGTGCCGGAACTCTTAAGCGTCACATTAAGAGGCTGGTCCTTATTTTGTCCAATGAGTCCGCCACCCTACCGTAAATAAATTAATTGTTAAGCCTTTAATTTTTTTTTTCTTGTTATCTGCCAAATTTATTAGTTCGTGTCTTTTGACACCAGGGGGCGGCCGTGTTGCGGACGCATTAAATACATTTCTAATATTTTTTTTTCTAAGTCTAACCAGCTCGTGAGGCTGCCTCACCATGCCACGCATAATCTCGGGGTGGTCCGTCGTGCCGGTTGGTGACCGGAAGGTGGGGTCCCGGAAGCCATTCCCGAGGGGGGGTTCGGGGGCCCTTCCGTTCGACAGGTTGATAATACTCGTCTGTGGGCAAATTCCTGGGGGAACAGGCCACCACAATTTGACCATTCGCATCGCGGCATCATTTTCTCGATTCACGCCTCTATCTTTCCATTCCTAAAATGACAGCGCTTAACAACAAAACTGGTACTACAGCGGTGCACACCCCCACCACAACCTTACCGTTTGAGGTGGAGTTCGCTAACATCCGCGGACTCCATGCAAACCTCAATGCCGTCCACCACCATCTTGAGACGGCACGGCCAGCAATGTTGTTCCTGACGGAGACGCAAATAATCCGCCCAGCTGACACCACCTACCTGAACTATCCCGGCTTTGTGCTTGAAGAATCCTTCAAAGCCAAAGCCGGAGTTTGCTTATTCGTTCGGGCGGATGTTTGCTGTCGCCGTCTGCGCTGTCTGGAGGATCCTTCCTTCTTCCTCCTAGTGGTACACGTCGACTTAGGCTCTCATTGCCGTGTCTACGTCTGCGTCTACCGATCTCATAACGGCGACATGGAGACAACTCGACTAATTGAATTGGTGTTTTTGGGGGACTTCTACGCCCACCATGAGTTGTGGTTAGGTTCCTCCAAAACAGACCATGCTGGTAGAACTGCCCACGCATTCGCTCTCACGTATGACCTGACGCAACTGGTGAACCAGCCCACCAGGATCCCAGACATAGTTGGCCATGCGCCCTCTTTACTCGACCTTCTGCTGACGAGTCGCCCAGCTGGATACCGGGTGGAGATTCGAGCTCCTTTAGGTTCCTCGGATCACTGCTTGATATCCAGCACAGTGCGCTTGGCATCGCGCCTGCCAACAGCGGTTTCGAAACGCCAGATTTGGCACTACGCGTCGGCAGACTGGGACGGTATGCGGGAGTATTTTGCATCCGTCCCTTGGAGGCAGCGCTGCTTTAGTGGGAAGGACCCGACCGCTAGCGCCACTGCCGTTGCTGATGAGATAGTATTAGGAATGGAATACTATATTCCACACTCCTATGTCATCAGCAAAGACAGACGCAACCGCTGGTTCAATCGCAAGTGTGCCAGCGCTGTTGAGAGCTAACAGACGGCATACCGCGCTTGGATCAGAGGTAAAGCTCATGGGGATCCCGAAACTCGCTCGCTAAAAGCAGCCTATAATAATGCCACCAAGTCGTGTAAGAATATAGGCCATTAGAGCGGATGCCCAGCGCGTTGCACGAGTAGGCCAAGAACTCTTGACGCATCCTACGGGCAGCCGTAGCTACTGGCGTCTGGCCAAAGCCGTGCAATCCAACTTCTGCCAACCCTCGCTGCCACCACAGATGTCCTGACGGAACTTTAGCTCACAAGCCGCAGGAAAAGGTCGATCTCCTGGCCAAACCCAAGTAGCACAGACGTGCTGAATAAAGATTGATTAAGAGCACTCATCAAGAGCATAAGCTGAATAACGCCTGAGTACCGTCTATTCAGCTGTTATTCAAGCAAAAAGGGCCCCAATTTTGAATGCTTAACGCTGAATAAAATCTGAGTAACAATTGAGTAGGAGCTTAATAATGTTTCAATTAGCTTAATAACTTTTGAATAACTGCACACATTGCTTTTATAAAGCTTTTACAACTCAGTTATTCAGCTACGTCGAATTGGTTAGAGTATTCAGAATTTATTAAGCATTTAATTTATTGTTGACATTTATGCAAGCAATATTCATAGAAATTGGGAATAGAAGAAAAAAATTGGGTTCAATAATTTAATGTCGATACCTTTATTTGACATGACGTGAACTTTAAGTTATTCGGTAAGTAAATTTTAATTTACAAGTTAGCGGTCTGCTACATGTTAATTATTAGTGCGCAAGTAATTTTGTCGTGAATAGTACGTATTTTGTTTTCATTTTTATGACGCGCCTCGCTAATAATCAAGATAATTAGTTGTAAATAGTATTTTCATACATACTAGGTCTGACAAAAGTGCTTGTGATGAAATATCTAATTCTAGCAATTTTATCCAACTAAATAACATGATTTGAGTTGGAAATGTTGTATTTGTAAGATTAATAAGCATTTTGGTGATCTCGTAAATTCCTTGTAAGAATTAATTACAAAGATTTCAATGGCGATCGACGTTTTGTTTTATAATGCTGAATAAAAGTGCACACATGTTTTGTTACTAAACTATAACTTGAAAAAGAGTAGTCTCTTTACACTTACTTATGAATAACATTTATATAGTTGACCACATTTCTATATTAGTTACTCACATTTTTAGGGTTCTCTAATCGAACGAACAAAAACCTTTTATAATGTGTAACTTTCCCATCAGGCTTTCACTAATTTGATTACTTACATTTAAAATCACAGCATATTTGTTATTTTTTTTCGTGAATAAGACTATTATATTAATAGTATCTATTATGTTTAAAAAAAATTGCAGGTTTCGTGTGTGTGGTGTGCACTGGGACCTAGTTTATTTAATCTTTATTGCACAACAATAGGATTTACAAATGGCGGACTTATTATTATATTATCAATTATAATTTATATTTCGTTTCAGAAAAATGACATTTAAAATAATTTCAACACGTTGTAAGGGTCATTCAGATTTGTGTACTGTGCCGACCCAATGGGAGAACAAAGAACAACTTCGATGGCCAAGATATAATGCGGATTTATTAATTAAGTAAAGACAGCCAGTATCCAACCTCGCGCAGATTGGCTTACGATGAAACAAACCAACAACGCAAATAAAACATTTTATCGCAACGTTAATTTTATTTTCTTGTATTGCGATACCTTCTAAAATAACCATTTCATAATTTAAATTATCTGTATACTTAAATTTTTAGAGCTTTCGGTTTTCCAATCCCAAAATCTGTTATATTTTTTTTTGGGGACGGAACCCTCATCATTAAAGGGAAAACACGCTTGCTGATTGGGACCGGGTTCAGTTTTGTTTAAACTATTTTCACAAATCCTGTCATGATCATTACTGCTGATGACAATTGGACAATTACTACTGCTGATATTTAAATATTCTTTTAACAATTTTCTTTCGATATGACCGGTTCTTTACGCTTTTACCACGAATTTCGATCCATGATTCAAACAACGCATAAAATAAATACGTAGGTACAATGATATTCTAATTGCTGGTATTAAGCTATGGGCGCTATATGTGGTCTTTAATTTGAATAAGTTAGTTGGAACTCTATATTATACTGAAATAAGCTTATTAAAAACACAAATAATATTGTTTATTCAGCAGCTGAATAATTAGTAAAACATAGAATCTTATACAGTTTAAAGATAAAGTAAAAACAATTATTCAGTATCAAGCTGTATACCAGAATTATGTAAACAATATTATTGAGAAGGTGATACTTTATTCAGCAATTAGCTATTTCAAACGCTACAAGCTTAGTACTGCTTTAATAATAGCAGTATAGATTATTGTTAATCAGATAAATGCTGCCGAAGGCACTGTTTTTCAGATTTAAGCCACCTGGAACGCGTAATGCTTAATAACGTCTGTCTAATAATCTTACGGAGATTGGTTATTAAGCGTAAAGAAGGAAAGGACAGAAATACAGGATTTATTAAGCGTTAAGTATTTTAAGAGTCCGTAGGTCAACCTTATTTAGTATATGGCTATTCCCAAAGCTCTTACACAAACCATATTCATCTTTGAACTGTAAAAAGTTCTAAGTGTGTACTGTTATCTTGCTTATGTGTTACTTGGGAACTCTTTGCGGCTAACTCCCAAGTCGATGACTGTAATGCACAGCCACCCTCAATTCCTCACTGTGGCCACACAATGTCTGATATTAAAATCAGGCAGTGTGATGTCCGTGCGGAGCTGCAGTCAATCGATGTCAGGAAAGCTAACGGTCCTGATGGCATCCCAGCAAGTCCTGAAAATTGTACAGCGGAGTTGTCCCCTGTGTTAACGCGTCTGTACCGTCTCTCGCTCTCTTCGGGTTATGTGTGCCGGAATCTTGGAGAGAAGCTAATGTGCAACCGATCCCTAAAAAAGGAGATCGGACAGATCCGACTATTTACCGCTCTATAGCCGTAACTTCAGTGTTGTGCAAGATCCTAGAACGAATATTGAACAAACATACCTAGAAGATCACTAATTCACGATCGTCAATATGGGTTTCGGCCAAAACGGTCAACGGGTGATCTTCTAGCGTACGTCATACATCTCTGGGGTCAGGCTATTGACAAGCGTGGCGAGTCACTGGCAGTTAGCCTTGACATAGCCAAGGATTTTGATTGGGTCTGGCACAAAGCTCTTCTCTCCAAGCTCCCGGCATACGGTTTGCCCGCTAAGTTCTGTACCTGGATTGCTAGTTTCCTGCATGAGCGTAGAATCCGTGTCCTTTCGGATGGATGCGCTTCGCGGTGCATGTCAGTGAACGCTGGTGTTCCTCAAGGCTCCGTTCTATCCCCCACGCTGTTCCTTCTGCATATCAATGACATGCTTCCTCTTGGAAACATTCATTGCTATACAGATGATAGCACAGTGCACGGGGGATATAACGGTCACCCAACGGCTGGGCGGGTAGACACCGAAATGAAGCGAGCAAATCTTGTCATTGAGCTCGATCGGGTGTTGGACCTCATTTCTAAATGGGGCTCCGATAATCTGGTGGAGTTCAATGCCAAGAAAACACAGGTGTGCGCGTTCACAACGAAAAATGTCCAGCCTGGTTCACTCGTCCTTGTCAAAGAGAAAACACCACCCCTGTTGTGGTTGTTAGGACGAGTCACAAAGACCTATCCAGGTGTGGACGGAGTCACGAGGGTGGCCGAGCTGAAGACGAAGAGGGGTACCATCCGGCGCGCATTCAACTGCATTGCCCTCTTCCAATAACCTAATTGAAGGACTCTTCAACCCGGGGAGCATGTTGGAGCGCGAGCGTCTTCGGGAGTCATCGGCTCCTATCGTCGGTCGTCGGGCCACGGCGCGCACGAATCCCTACCACCACTGCAACGAGACAGACAGATCAGCTTCAACCAGCGTAGGCACCGAGCGTGTCCAATAATCCATTTCATTTGCATATCAAATGTTTTAACGTAACGAGTACAAACTTATGTAATACAGTCCGCCTATCATTTCATAAAGTCTCCAGTTAGGACCCTAACAACGAAGTTGTCGTTTACGGATCTTGTCATTTTAGGAGTTATCTTTTCGGAACTTGTCATTTTAGGAAGTTGACGTTTTTTCAGCCTGAGGGATATTTTGCAGCACGCTCGCCGCGGGGGGGGGGGGGGGGGGGCTCTGTTGAAAGCTACACACGTAAACAGTAAGTAATGCAATAATAAGTCTAATGCATTGCACGTAGAAGCTTGAATTGCTTGTGCGCATAAAACCCTTTGTATAGGGTTAGCCTTAACAGGGTTTTTGCATGCGGTTAGTGCCTTTTCGATGCAGTAAGTCGACAAAATGCTTACCGTATTGATAGGATTAATGAAAACAAGTCTATTAATTACCCAATCAAAAACCCCTACTTTGGTAAGCGGTTCCAGTCCTTTTAAATTGCGGACGGGGCCGCACTCAAGCTGGGCTTAACTACGCAAACAAAATATTCCTGCACCACGGCCGGCTATCACAAGTAAGTAGTTACTGCATACTTTACTATAGCTATAGCTAGCATCATAATATCAAAAATACAGAATCCAAACTCAGTCATTATTATCATTAAAATTACGAATTTAACACAAAAATGGACATTTTTGTAGTCAGGAAAAAGAACTAAGTATTTCAATTCCAGAAGACAGCAAGTACCAAAAGCACAAGTAGGTAGGGTCGCCCTCAGAAGTGGCATAAGAGTTTCTTTGGTACCATTTCATACAAATTACTGCGTTCATACGTAATATTACATTCCAGGCTAAGATTGCTCAAAATACTTATGATTAGAACAGACATCTAATCTAAATGAGCGCGAGAGTTAGTTGTTGAAAGTTTGAGATGTTGTGCGAAAATGCTAAACAAGCAGAGACATTGTTGAAGTCGACTACCATGTTCTAATAGTAATTATGGAATTAATTAAAATACATTTTGGATCAACACTTTAATAATCACATGAATATATATCTTTTGAACATAATCTATGTCGGGCTGAGCTGCAGTCGTTCATCACATTCATTTCACGGCGAATGGCGTCGAGTGACAGTTTCATCCAAAGCGGTGCTATGGCAAATCATTTGGCTAATTGCAGCTCACCTCGTTCGTCGCCAGGCGGCGCTGCTACAAAGCCATCCTCATATTTTTTCAAAAACACGGAATGCAGAATGAAACTCACACTCGGCATTCAAGTTGACGAAGGAACATTTTTACCGACGACGAATAACAAGCTACAACCGGTGCCCGCCGCAGATTCAAACGGTCATGAGCAAGTCCGCTTATCACAATTCACAACTGCCGCCGCGAGCGCGCACTGCTCGCGGCGTGTCACAATACAAACCTGCCGGACAAATGCAACGGCACTTTAAAAGTACATTCTTAATCGCTTATAATTATAACTAAATACAATATTACAAAACTTACAACTTTTTGTAGTGAAAATCGTTTAGAAATGATTAATTACATAATAATAGGCACAATCGATATTATTGACATACATTTCTTCAGCGGTGTGAAGACTGATGCGCAATGAATACATTTATTGCGTATCGTTGTTATGAACGTGAGGTTGTTCCTAGTGTTGAACTTATAAATATCTATGGTACCTTACGGCCGCGACTCTTTAGTATTTAGTACATTACGCGCTATACTGGCAACAACGCCACCGCATCGTGTCACAGTGCATTGGTTCTGTTCACACGCACTTTTACGTTCAAACTGATAAAGACCTCGAACGTTTACTGAGAGCGGATTTCTCGCACTATACGAACGAATAAAGTTAACTACAATGTTGCATGGGATCCGCAACGCCGCGACGCCATTACAAGTTTTGTTAGTGTCGATAACACCCGCTCTAGGCACTCAGATTAATCACATGCAACACATTATATTATGGTCAGTTTTAACTTTCGTTGATAGTCTTTTGATAAACTTCCTAAAAATATATTGGAGAATGTGTATGGCCGCCTCAGCGATCAGATCTCATGCATGTCTACGAGAGTGTTGAAATCTCCGAGTAATAACTAAAGCATAGAAGGAGTGCTATGACATTTGAGTGGGCACTCCGTTTGGTCACCATTCCAATTACATTTAGTCGCTTTTGAATTCGGTATCATAAATGGTAACCGGTTTTTATTTCGCTGGACATTTGACGTTTTTGTGAACTTATTTTGTCTCTTAACTTTCTATTATTATGGCCCATTTGCAAAAATAGGACAACTATATACGAGTCTCATTCGAACTCCTTCTATGCTTTAGTTATTAGGTATATGGGGAAGATCTACTGAAATAAAATTTACAATTGACAACTTAGGTACCTGGGGGGTAATAATGGTCAGTCGGTTAATATGGTCACTTTCTTATATCTCAGAAAGTACAAGGGACATGCAATAGATGGCACTACTAGTTGATACTCTATGGGTATACCTAGCAACATGATAAGTCCCGTTCATGCTGTTTTACCGACGCCATTTTGACAGCTAAAAAAGTATGCACCGGTAAAGATTTCAAGTTTGCAATAATAATTTTGTTAAAAAGCGAAAAATCGTTAAGTTGTGATTTGTAGTCTGAGTAAGTACAAAGGTCATTTATTATATTTTCAATTGGTATTATGTCCGTAACATGTCTCTGCAGAAATGTTTTTTCTGTTTTCAAATTTGTCGACCAGTACCTACTTGTAGAATATGGTCATGAAGTGACCATATTTGCAGTATGGAAAATATTGGTTATGTTTTTCTTTTTACTTAATGATATTTGGCTTGTTCCAAGCTATGGCTCGCTACGTAAAGAAAAATGTAAGAGGGAATTGGCGTTCAGAAGTTAAGAAAGCTGCATTGCGCGGTGGGCCGCCGCGGCTCGCGGACATGAGGCTTTGCGCTTCTTGCAGTTCCTATGTACATGAAGAGTGTAGATCTCACGGCATCAGTTAATTGTGTTCAATTTGTGAAGATTAATTATATAAAAAACCCATAGTGTTAATAATTATGGACACTTCGTTACCATATTTTCTGCACGTGCTTGAAATATGGTCATTTTCTTTTTTTTTAAAGTTGATTTTTACCAAAGTTGTTATTTGTTTTCAGAGATGATGTACTTACCTTGTTTTGAATAACATATTAAACCAACTTTATGATTGTATGTTTTTGTCTCATTTCTCCTCTTAGTTTTTAAGAAGTTATAAACTAAAAGCTCGAGGAGCTCGATGGCGCAGCGGCTAGCGCGTTCGGCTTACGATCTTGACTGTTAAGCAACTTTCGCAATGCCCGGTCGCTGGATGGGTGACCAATTTAAAAACATCTCGAGCTCCTCCGTGCTTCGGAAGGCACGTTAAGCCGTTGGTCCCGGTTGTTGTCGTGAGATGACAGTCGTTAAAACCCACCAACCCGCATTGGGCCAGCGTGGTGGGTTATGGCCCAATATCCCCACGTGCTGTTGTTCACGTGGGAGGCCTGTGCCCAGCAGTGGGACGTTTGTAGGCTGATGATGATGAAACTAAAAGCTTAAGGTGACCATATTACCCCCCTGTACCTTTCTTGCTGCCACAAATTCATCTTTGAGATAAAAATCAGTCCAAATACAATGGCTTTTGTTGTAATTGAGAAATGTACTTTTTTAACTGGGATAGTATTACTATGAAAAAATCAATTACTTACTTAATATATTCCTAAATGTATCTGAGTCGATTTAAATGAATTTACTATGTCAATTTTGTTTTTTTTATAAAAAACATCATCTACGACTGAGGGCGACGAATCGCGCTAAATATTTTGTATATCAAGGCCCTACGTAGAGGTACCTACCTAATACATTTTTATGACATACAGCTGTTGTGGTCATATAATTAGGAATGGGTAGTGTTCAATTCAATTTTATGAAATGTAGTTCAAATAACTTTGCACTGATTTATTATTAATTTCTATTAACCACGTAAAAATGTAATATTAAGACTAAAGTTTCAACTCAGAATATTTTATACAAATCAAAAAAACTTTTATCATGTTTCGAGACCTTCGATCAACAATACAACTACACAACTACATGTCAGGTCGGCGCTATAAATGTGTCTCGGTAAATAAGAGCGCACTTAAGAAGTGAGCTCTTACTTTATCGCAAGGCATCACAGTAAAAAGTACTTTATTTGTTGCCACTTAAGGTTGATTTCACCACTGAATGTTATTGACGTATTTTCTTTTTTAAGGGCCAGGAGTGTCTGGCTTAGGTACCGCCGCACAATTGACGGCTAAAGGTTGGCTCCGTAGTAGTCATGCTTAGAAACATAAGCCAACCAAAGCTGTGCAACGGAACGCGTTTGGTGGTAAGTCAATTGATGAACAATGTGATTTACGCGACTATAAACGTCAAAGGAAAATTCAAAGGCGAGGAAGTTCTCATTCCGAGGATCCCGATGATCCCAACCGATATGCCGTTTGAGTTTAAAATACTTCAATTTCCGATACGTCTTGCATTCGCCGTGACCTTAACAAATCACAAGGCCAAACCTTGAAAGTTTGTGGTCTGAGTTTAGAAAATCCATGTTTTTCCCATGGTTAATTATATGTGGTGGTTCTTGCGCCTGATAATAAAAACGAAAAATGTCGACTATCACAAGGTGCTTCACTGAAGAGTGCAACCCATGCACCAAAATACATGGCCGATAAAGAATCATTAAAATACTTGATCTTTTTATTAATATATTTGAGTAATGATCCTAATAACAAATTGATCTTAATAAAATCCAAAATATGCTCATTTATTGCCTCTAAGGCGGAACAAAGTTCGCCGGGTCAGCTAGTTATTCAATAATAAATAATTAGATTATTAAATTATTTTTATATAAATGGATTTCAAATTGTTTTCCGTAGAGCCGTTCTTAATTCTATGACCACAACTGTATATGACATCGGACTTTCCCGCCCGCCCGGCGGGGGGCCGGCGCTGCAGCGCGCGCCTCACATTTATTACTTTATTTACACAAAATACAAAGCGATCACACACGGGCCGACAGCCCGGAACATTCGATCTCGATCGTTCGATTCGGTTTACGAGAGTCGTACTTATCATTTAAACAGTCGTCGCGGTTCCGGGAAAGGCGTTCGCCGGCCGTTCATCGGGGACGAGGATCGACGGGTAGAGAATAGAGATTACTTTTATATAAAAAATACCCGTTCGCACGGCGCCTCCGGCCTAAGCCGCCGACGGGGCGGCGGCGGGTCACGCGCGGCGGTGCGCCAGCTGGCAGTTCTCTACGTACAGCTCCTGCACCAGCACATCCGCCGCCGCCAGCCGCGCCTGCAGCCGCCGCACCGCCGCCTCCGCCCGCGCCGCGCGCCCCCGCAGCCCCAGCGCCTCCCGCGCCCCCGCGCCGCGCTCCCCCGCCAGCAGCGCCCCCAGCCGCGCCACCGCCCCCGCGCACGCGCACCGCCCGCGCGCCCCCGCCGCCCCCGCCCCCGCGCCCGCTCCCGCCGCCGCCCCCGCCGCCGCCCGCAACGCGCGCAGCTCGTGTTCGCGCGCGCGCGCCAGCTCGTCGGCGCGCGCGCGGTGCTCGGCGTACTCGCGCTCGAGGTCGGCGACCTGCGCCTCGAGCGCGGCGCGTTCCTCGATGGGCGGCAGCGCGCGCGCGGGCGCGAACGAGCGCTCGTAGTCGGCGATGCGCGCGACGAGGTCGGCGAGCCGCTCGTCGCCGGCGCGGCGCTCGTCGTCGGCGGCGGCGCGCTCCTCGTCGAGTTTCCGCGCCCAGTACTCCTCGCAGCGCTCGTACTCGTCGCGCATCTGCTCGAGACTCGTCTCGAGCTCCCTGAAAGGCAGAGCGTCGACCTTTACAATTTATCTTTTATGACTGCAAATAAATACAGGAAAATATAAAAATATAAGAAAATATCCTTTAAAAAAATATCTTTTAAACGTAGGGGTCGCAGTCCCGGTACTTTTTTTTTTATTGTGGCACGCCAAAATGGCCTCACTCTGCCTGATGAAAAGCAGCCAGTGAAGCATAAGAAGTGAAAGCGTTCATCACATTCGGTACTGTGGAGAAACGACATTCCAAGTACTGCGCTAACTCTGGTACCGGGAAAACCGGGAAATTACTTTTCGGTACTGAGATTTTTTTAACCCAGGTCCCAAATGTAACTAACGTTTGATATATGGAACATTGAGCAAAATAAAATATTACACAAAATTTATTTTGTCAATTGTTGTACTAACTGTGGAATCATTTTGTCGTATGGAATTGTTTTTTTTTATACAAGAAGAAGGCAAACGAGCAAGCGGGTCGCCTGATGGAGAGTAATCACCACCGCCTATGGACACCCGCAAAACCAGAGGAATCGCAGACGCGTTGCCGGCCTTTAAGGAAGGAATAGGCTCATTTCTTGAAGATCCCTAAGTCGTAACGGTCCGGAAATACCGCCGCCGAGAGTTGGTTCCACAACACTGTAGTTCGAGGCAAGAAATTTCGTGAAAAACGCACAGTAGTAGACCGCCATCCATCAAGGTGATGTGGATGGAATGACAGTCGATTGCTGTAGTGCGGTGAAGGAAATCAGCAGCAGGGATCAAGCCGAACAATTCCTCAGAACACTCCCCACCCATGATATATATGCGGTACAATATACAGAGATGCAACGTCTCTCCGAGGAGCCAGTGGATCGAGCCGACTTGAAATAACCACGTCGTCGACAATCCGAGCAGCTCTGCGAAAAATGCGGTCAAATGGAAGGAGTTGGTACTGGGGTGCTCCAGCCCAAAGATGGGAGCAGTATTCCATATGCGGCCTGACCTGTGCTTTGTACAGTTGTAAGCAGTGGGCCGCCGTGAAATACTAACCCGCTGTATTAAGCACACCCAGCTTTTTCTAAGCTAATTTAGCTTTACCTTCCAAATGACCGCGAAACTGAACGTCACTCGAAATATCGACGCCAACGATTAAAATAGTCGAATTGGTATCACGGTAACTTTAAAGGTACAAAGAAGGGATGCGTTTTTTCACGGTAAATGCACAAACTTGTGTTTTGGAGGGGTAAAAATGGACTAGGTTATGTGGACCCCAATTCGAGACATGACTTAACACGTTCTCGGTGTCAGTCACAAGTTTATTCCGGTTCTCGATGACACTTTCCAGAGAAATCGTCCGGTGTAGAGCGTATCCCCAGTACTGTCGTCCGCATAGCAATGAATGCTGTTGTTATGCAACATGTCATTGATATGCAAAAGAAACAGAGTAAGGCATAACACACACACACACCCCTGCGGGACTCCAGCGTTCACGGGCTTCAAGTCAGAGCACGAACAGTCGACTACGGCTCTGAGGGCCTACTCCCTTTGCCCGAATCGAAATTTTGGCCGATTTTAGTTTGCTATTTATAGAGCTTTCCATTATTTTTGAATTTAAAAAAAAATTCTAAAATATAATAATCTAAATGCCAAACCTATTTCGTATGAATGAAATTTCGGAAGAAATGGAATGCGCTGTAAATTTTAAAATCGGCCGAAATTTCGTTGCGAGGAAAGAGAGTAGGCCCTTTGATGCTACGCCCAGACAGAAAGCTGGCAACCCACGAACACAATTTTTCAGGAAGCCCGTATGAGAAGTTTAGAGATAAGAGCCAGGTGATATACCCTGTCAAAAGCTTTCGCTACGTCCAAGCTAACTGCCAGTGCCTCCCCTTTACTCTCGACTGCCTCCGCCCATCGGTGAGTAAGGTACACTAAAGGATCACCAGCCAAACTACCGCGACGAAAACCATACTGGCGACCACTTAGTAGCTGGTTCTCTTCTAGGTACCTTAAGAGCTGGCGGTTTGTAATGGACTCCATTATTTTTGAGAGCAAAGAGGTGTGATGGCTATTGGCCTGTAGTTGGACGAATCTGAGCGATCGCCTTTTTCGGGTATCGGGTGGACAAGGGCAGGCTTCCAAGAGCTTGGGATAACGCCAGTAGTGTAAGAGAGCCGGAAAAGGCGCGTTAGAACCGGCGCAAACTTAGGAGCACACTTCCGAAGCACAATGGGAGGAACTGCATCAGGCCCACTCGACTTATGGATATCAAGGGAAAAAGAGCCTTACGAACTGACCTTTGTAGGAACCGAACGATTGGCATTTTTGACGTTTGGCAAACGTGATGCGGTATGGTTGGTGGAGAGTTTTCCCCATCGTCCAAGGTAGAGTTTGATGCGAAAAGAGTGCCCAAGAGATCGGCTTTCTCCTTTGCAGTATGGGCCAGAAAGTCATCGGTTAGAGGTCATCCGAGTTGAATGTTTTAAATTTAAAAGGGTCTTTAAACAATAGATTTTTATCATAAGTGTTTTACGGTGAGTAAATAATATAAATTACATTTATTTAGATTGTTAGTTGTGAAAAATGACTTAATTGTAGTTTTACTATAATGATAATTTAAATGGTTTATTGATTTTCTAATAATTCGTGTCACTTATGCGATGATGAATTATGTGTTCCGTATATCAAACGCTGGTAATACAAGCTACCGTGTTTTGCTGATCTAGGCCAAACAAAAAAGAAATTATTTAAATGGAATTATCAAACCATTGGAGTTCGATGACGATGAAACCGTACGGTGTAGGGTACAGGTACGTTAGATACTTACGTATAATCGTTAGATATTATTTTTCCCCAGTAAATAGGTAATATAGTACGTTACATATTATTTTTCCCCAGTAAATAGGGGTGTTTCGCAGTTTGTCTGGTTCGCAATTTGTCTGGCAGACGAAATGCGAATTTTTGTTGTCAATTCGTCCGGCCTATGATCTTTGCATTTTTCTAATTCGCAATTTGTCTGGCAGACAAAATAATAATAAAAGTTCGCAGTGCGTCTGGACAAACGATGTTGTGATTCTAGTAAATAATTATCTTGTATGGTTTAAAAAGACCATGCATTTTAACAATTCGCGTTTCTCTGCCGGACAAACTGATATTATAAATTCGCGCTTCGTCTTCCGGACGAAATGCTAATCTTAAAAAGGATCCAGACGAATTGTAGAATACAGACAAATTGCGAACCAGACAAACTGCGAAACACCCGTAAATAGTGCCGGTGCCTTCCGATGCACGAACACACGTAACTTTAAATAGAAAATTACAATTGTATAAAAGCATATTTTATTACATGTAATTGTTTCTTTGTGTCTAATGTATGCAGTGTGATGTAAACTAAGGAACGTTCAATTGCCTACGGTAAGGTTTCCTCGTGTAGGTTATAAGGTTTGTATTGTAGTAAATTATTATTATATTAATCCCACCAACCCGCATTTAGCCGTTGCGGTGGGTTATGGCCCAATATCCCCACGTGCTATTGTCCACGTGGGAGGCCTGTGCCCAGCAGTGGGCGTTTATATGCTGATGATGATGATTGCACTAAACACAAATGCGATGTGGCCGGTGACGACATACACTGCAGCCTATATCCACTAGCGAATACAACTTGTGCACTCTTAACTTTAAGGTCTTTTGACAAAAACAATGATAGGTGCCCAATGGATCTGCCACTTACCTGATCAAGTCATTATTTTTCTGTTTCTCTTCCTCTTGTTTACATTTCACATCTGAGAGGTGCTTCTTCAGGGAGTTTACGTCGCCATCTTGGTGGTCGCCCAGCGCGGGGGCGGCGGGAGGTGCGAGCTCTGTGGGCGGGGGGTCGGGGGGCGCAAGCTCTGTGGGCGGGGGGCCGGAAGGCGCGATCTCTGTGGGAGGGAGGCCGGGGGCCGCGAGCTTTGTCGGCGGGGGACCGGGGGGCGCGGTCTCTGTGGGCGGGGGGCCGGGGGGCGCGAGCTCTGTGGGCGGGAGGCCGGGGGGCGCAAGGTAGGTAGGCGGGGGGCCAGGGGGTGCGGCGCTGGGCGGGGCCTCAGTCTCGCTCAGCTCCTGAACTCGTGTACGGATTTCGGATAAGAAATGTTCCATGGCAATGCAAGATTCGCATTTCTTGTCACTCGCTATAGACATACAGTCGAAAGCCTGAAAGATGCTTCGAAGTCGATTCGCTGCCTCATGCTGATCTATCACCGTTTTCTGTTCCATACTGGCAGGTGAGGAATCACATTCCTGTCAATCAAATAAAATAAAGTATATGAGCACTAGACAGGCGGCACGGCCACACTAAACATGTATTAGGTAATACGTCATAAGTGAATACATATAATTATAATACATGAATAGAGAACATAACTATTAGTAGATGTTACGACATGAGGTGCAAGCATTATTGACGTTCTTTCCAGTACCAGTACCTTGTTCACGTTGGAGCGCGCGGGCGCGGCGGCGGGCGCGGGCGCGGCAGACGTAGCGAGCTCGTGTTCACGCTAGCCGATAGGCGTTTGCGCGTTTGTGACATATTCTTACCTAACGTCGCGAGTGAATCGCGCGCTCCGTCGCTTGTTCGACGTGAACACACACAAACGTCTCAAGCGTTTGATACTGCCGCGAGCGCGCCGCGCGCGGCACCGCTAGTTTGCCCGCTACTTACACCGCACGTGCGTTTCGTACGTGAACACTTGGATATAATGTCATATGTTTGATATTTCGTGTCCGCGCCCGCGAGTCAACGTGTCTCAACACTAACTGATCGATCACCAGTGATCACAGTGGTCAATCATATCATTGATTAGTTCCTGATTCGCCGGATTCCTGATTCGCCGGATTCTAGTTTCGTCGGATTATTTTGTTGGAGGAAAACTATAGAAATACGTGGCTTTAGTTATCTATTAAATAAAAGGCAGACATTTCGGTACATTAATAAAAATATTTATTTGTTCTTAATTTAATATCGTAACAGATAAAGAATGATGAGCACTATGACTAAAAAAATCGAACCTACTTCTAAGTAGGTAATTTAAGTTATGTCCGATAGTGGCAGGAAAATAGTAATTCATACAATAATAAATATTACTAAGTGCACTTTTTTTTACTTAAGTGATATCATTGTATATTAATATTTCCGATGAAACAAGAATCCGACGAAACAAGAATCCGGCGAATCAGGAACTAATCATATCATTGTATGGTAGCCGGCAAACATCTTGGGTATTGAGAAGCGTAGTGGGGGTAAGATTGCGCATGTGTAGGGACTAAACGCGCACAAAAAGTGTTTACCTACTTGTTCCTGATAAATATGTTCTCATATTGTTTTAATCTGCGATTATAATAATAAATATTCGGTATTAGAAATCTTACAAAATATAATAATTTAGTTGAGGCAAAACAGATATTCTTTCCATTATGTCGAAGCCAGCAAAATTAGAGCTGGTGCTAGACATTGGTTTTTCGTCATCGTAAAATTGACTTTAATTTTGGCGTTGATTAACTTTGCATCTCTCTTTAAAAATCAATATATATCAAACACCCTTTTACTGGCTTGTCTTTTTAAAACTACGTTATGTTGTCGTTGCATAGTGAAAAAAATCAATTAAAACCAAAACTACAAAAAATAACTATTTAAATGCACGAAAGTGATTTCGGGAGACAGCGGGATGTAGACGCGGTGCGGGAGGCAGAGATCTATTGATTTACCAATCGCGTGGCTTCGCGCGCTCGATGCGATACCCCCCGCCGTTGCGCCCCGCAACCCACCATCAGAGACCTAAAATTCGCTTCGGCGCATTCAAGGTCAAATACTCAAGAAGTTTGCCGGCTACTGTAACTGAACAAACCTTTATAGTGTTCGACACAGCCGTAAAGAGAGCGAGTGCCGGGCGCGCAGGATCTTTTATACTAGTGAACTGGCGCTGTCTAGGGTTAATACAGAAACTACATAAAAACAGCTAGTCTACCGCCATCTATCTATAAGACAGGAACTATTGAACCAACTTTACTTAAATTCATTTATCCGTGTGTTCATCTCTACAGCTTTCTCATTCGACATAGAGAAGTTATAAGCATACCATATTTTAGCGAATTTATGTGCAATCAAACGTTTGAGCCCTAGTTTTAGTGCTACAACTTCGTTACTATGAGTTCGTGTCACCAGCTCGCACGCCGTTAAGACAAACTAGTGAGGTTTTTAGACTATAGCCAGAAATTTAGTGCATAATTTGTGTACTAGGAACAAAAAAACTAACCTTCACACTCAAATACTGTTGAAACTACGATCATAAAACTGTGTGAGCTGGAGACACGGTCTCTGGCTTGCACAGTCATATCTCCGTAATTGTTTAATCTACGATTACGAATTATACCTCAAAATTTTGTGCCAAATTGGTGCATAAGGCACTAAATTTATCAAAACTTTAACCCAAAAAGTTTTTGATCTACGAACCGATAAGTATGTATAAGCTGGTAACAAGTAACACGGGCTAACACATGGTAAATTACTATAACTGTATAAGATAGCGTTTTGTTTTATAGATCAAATAATACGTTATAATTTTGCACACACGACACGAGGCTCAATTTCAAATCTCTAGGCCATTTAGTTTAAAAATTATAAGCCAAAAACTGTTTTCCCGCCAAACAATTCAAAATAATGGCTCGGAAGCGGCTTTTTTTTAAAATTCTTTATAGGCAAGTATTTGACCGCGATCTCACCTGATGGTAAGTGCCGATGCGGCCTAGGATGTAGCATACTTGCCTAGACAATGCCTGTTCACCCTAGCCTTGAAAATGTCCAGGTTGTACGTGTCAGGAAACAGAGGCAAGCGCGCCGTTGCCGTTCCGTGGGCTACACTATTGCAATCGAGTTTGAACTTAGGGGGGTGCCGAACGATCGATAAAACTGACATACTTAAGTCTCTTAATGAACTTCAAAGCAAAATCAATCATATTGATATTTAAAATTTGAACAATTCTGCTTTGAAGTTTCAGACCTGTAATTTGATCAGAGCAATGTTTTTATTCTGCGAAATGCACAAAACCATCACGCGCTTGGTTAAAAATTAAAATTTACTTTTTTAAGATGGGAAAGACCTGCGGAATATCAATATAAATAGTTTCATGTAAGAATTATTGTTTCATGCATAAAATTAAGAAAGTTGTTGAAAATAAATGTTTTTAGGAGTCATTAGATTTATGTATTGTTTGTTATTGTTTAAAGATTTTGTTTCAAATTTCAACAAGGCCACGACGTTGTGCAATGATCAGGCTAACTTACAAATCACAAATAAAATTTTAAAAAATAATGTGTTTCAATTTGTCTTTACAATTTCTATTTCACTATTGAGGTTTTTATTAATCATGCATAAAGTCGGATCTGCTAATTCAATTAATTGTTATAAGTACATGTCAATATGGTGCTTAAAAAAAGAAAAAATTACATGTCAATATAGGATTAAGTTAAATATTAAAAGAAAATAATTATCAAATCATAATAATTAAAAATATCTAATGTCAACTAATAAAATTTATCAATAAATAACAATTTGAATCATAACATAAGTACCTACTTTCAACAGTTTGATAATAACCTTAAAAATAAAAAGAATAAATAAAATATATCACATTACAATTTGTCATTTAGAAATTCATTAATCAAATAATATCCGCGTTCCAGCATCCAACGACAGAGGGAATTTTTAAAAGAGTTTTTGTCAGATGAACGATTTCTAATATCAGCTGGCAACTTATTGTAAGTATATCTTAACTGCCATACAAAATACATTTTTATTAAAAAGCGTTAGATTGCTTTTAGGTAAGCATAATTTATTTTTGCTGGAATCACAAGCATTTGGATTCCTTTGACTGTGTGTGACGAAGTAGTCGGGATATTGTTTTACGAAAAGACATTTCCACTATATACTTGCATGGTAATTGTACGGTGCAACCGTGCATTTCGCCAAATCATCAATTTATTAATTGTATTAAATAATTATAATTTTACATTAGTTCACGTCACCCAACACATCGCGGCGGACGCGCGCTCATATATCAATCACTTAGCATAGTAGTATCATTTTACGTTTATCAATTATTCGTGTCATAATAAACAGTTTAAATTAATCTAATCTTTTAGTTATTTATCACAGCATCTCTAGGTGTCTCGTACATCTAAATGGTCCTTCGAGCCTACGAACCAACAGGCAGGATCAATTACGCGTAAATTAGACTTCGTGTAAGTGGTTCTAAGCAGCAATTTGGATCACAGTGTTTTTGGAAGGAGAAGTACCTACGTCTGTTTATCAAAAACAGGCACAAACAGCAACTTTACATCAACGAGCATACGAGCAGGTCGTCCCTGACTACGCAATCGACTCCAGCTCACAAGTAAGATCTTTCCAATTTTATTTCTTATCGATCTGTAATCGATTGAATTAAGCAAGATGGAGGATCTTCTAGCTACTCAGTCTCAAATCATGGGAGCAATCAATCAGCTACTTAGCAACTTTAAAAAGGACGGGTCAGACCGTAAGACCTCGTCTTATATCAAGAAGAAATTAGAAACACTCGATGCTTATTGGCAAGAGTTTCAACTGAATCACATCAAGCTTGGAGAGTATGAGGATCAGTCTCATGCCTATTTTATCGAAAACTATTATCAAAGAACGTTACAGTTTTATAATGATACGCGCGCTTACATCAAAAATTTTGTACCAGCGGAATCGAAGAAGGATGAAAGGTCCTTTATTAGACCAGCAACCCCGTTATTGACTGCAAAGGTTTCCGAGCAGCAAGCAGAGCAAATGACACCACGGTCGGATATTCAAATGGAAAACACGCTACCTACACCTAAATTCGAATTTCCCTCTATGTCAGTATCAGGTAATACACACCCTCCTCAATTCACTTCCGGTGGTAATCAAAGCAGATTAGCGGAGATGTTGCGTAAGCAACAAAGCAACTTTAAGGCGTTTGCGCGTACAGTTAACAACATAAATCTTAACCTATCAAAGGAAAATTGGGAATTGGAAGATATTTTGAGGTCTGTAAATCAGAGATGGGCCGCCATCGACGATCTTCATTGGGAAATCGACAGCGAGCTTTATGAAGAAAATGCCGACTATGAGCAGCAATATAGTAGGTATGAACAGAAATATCAAGAAATAAAAAAGAATATCAATCAGCAAATTAGGTCAACATGCCATCGGGAAAAGTCAACACCTCAAATGGACATCCCCAGTTTTAATGGCAATTATCATCAATGGGTTACATTTAAGGATTTGTTCAGTGAAGCGATCCACAACAACAGATCACTCTCAAATGCGCAAAAAATGCAGTATTTGAAAGGGAAGGTAAGAGGTGAAGCCGAAAAAATCATACAACATTTACATATCAGCTCCGAAAATTATCAGGTGTGCTGGGACCTCCTTAACCACCGTTACGAGAATAAAAAATTGATATTCGCATCACACATCAATTTGCTTTTAAATTTACCAACGTCTCAACAGCAATCAGCAGCCAACATCAAAAAAATTCATGACGCTATCAATGAAAGCCTAAACTCCATCAAAAACTTAGGTATAGATATAAGTTCATGGGACCCACTAATAGTGCATCTTATGACGCAGAAGTTGGACGCAGAATCCCATAAAGATTACATTGAATCATTAAAGAACCCCAGGGAGTTGCCAAAATTATGCGATTTTATGGAATTTTTAGAAAACAAGTTTACGTCATTAGAGTCATCGCGGCGTAAACAAGATACAGCATCAAAAATAACTCTACCTGAAATACCCAAAAAGTCATCTACTTTTAAATCATTTAACCATAATCAAAATCAATTTCATCATACGCAAAAGAAAATTGCGACAGCCGGGTGCCCGCTATGCAAAAGCGACCACGGTATTTTCCATTGCAGCAACTTTCTCAAATTACAACCTACAGAACGTCGCAATTTAATTACGAAATTAAATTATTGCGTTAATTGTTTGTACGACCATTTCGGAAAAAAGTGCATATCCGACAAAAGATGCCGTGAGTGCGAAGGTCGACACAACACGCTGATACATGGCGCGTTTGTACAGCAACCAAGCACGGAACGAAAAAGTAGCACACACGTGTCACAAAATGACATCACTGAAACCCTTCTTGCAACAGCGATAGTAAAGGTGCAAAAATTTGATGGAACCTTTATCTCACTTAGAGCACTCATAGATCAGGGCTCTCAGACGTCACTAATATCTGAGAACGCGGCACAGATGCTAAGGTTACCGCGTGAAAGGTGTAAGGGTACAATTTTCGGCATAGGAGCAAAAGAAAACAGCTGTAAAGGCATTATCAAAATAACTTGTTTATCATCATATAGCGACTACCAATTTAACACCGAAGTTTTCATTATGAATAGTTTAATCAATAATTTACCTAATCATACATTCACCAAGTCAACATGGCCTTCATTAGAAAATATAAAATTGGCGGATCCTAATTACAATGTCAGCCGGCAAGTAGACTTGTTGCTGGGGGCTGATGTTTACTCGTCAATAATTTTAAGTGGTATCATATCATTAGGACAGGATCAACCCGTGGCACAACAAACACGTCTCGGTTGGATTTTGTGCGGTAACGTCACAAAATCTTATCATTGCAACGTTGCTATAAACAATCTAGAAGAAATAAAACAGTTTTGGGAAATAGAGGATGTGCCAAGTGATATATCTATGTCCCAGGAAGACATAGAGTGCGTAAATTACTTTAAATCAACCACCACTCGACAGTCCGACGGGAAGTACGTGGTAAAATATCCATTAGTGCAGAACGCGGATGAGCGATTAGGAGAATCAAAATCAAAAGCAATAGCCCAGTATAAACAATTAGAAAAGAGATTTACAAAAAACGAAGTTTTAGAAAAAGAATATAAAATATTTATCCGTGAATATATAAATCTAGGTCACATGCAATTATCAACGAGTAACACGACGCCGAGTGTCTACCTACCACATCATGCTGTTTTACGCGCGGAGTCATTGACCACAGCGCTACGAGTAGTATTCAATGCCTCCTCAAAAACATCGAGCGGACAAAGCTTGAATGACGTCATGCTACGGGGTCCTAATCTTCAACAGGAATTAATATCATTAATTATCAAGTGGCGTCAATATCGCTACGCTTACACCGCAGACGTCGAAAAAATGTTTCGCGGTATTGTTCTTCACGAGGATCACCAACGCTATCAAAAAATCCTGTGGCGGGAGTCGCCCACTCACCACTCATCACACCACCACTCGCCCACCATCAAAGAATATCAATTAGCAACCGTTACCTATGGCACAAAGGCGGCTCCGTTCTTAGCCATGATGGTGTTAAAGCAATTAGCTCAAGACGAAAGTCCCGGGTTCGAGTCCAGTTTAGCACCAAAAATCTTGCAAGAACAATTTTACATGGACGATCTCTTACATGGCAATCATAATATATCATCAGCTAAAAAACTACAGAATGACCTGATAAACTTGTTAAGGAAGGGAGGATTCAATTTAAGAAAATGGGCCTCTAATACACCAGAACTTTTAGAAAACGTCGAAACTATATCAAGTCATCAGAGTTACAACTTTAAACACAATGAATCAACTAAAACTTTAGGTCTCAGGTGGCATTCTGAGTCAGACATATTTACTTTTGATTTAAAAATTAATTTATCACAGTCTAAATTTACAAAACGGACTCTGTTATCAAATATATCAAAGTTATTTGATCCTTTAGGATGGCTCACACCGGTGACAATTAAACTCAAGCTATTATTTCAGAAAATTTGGTTACATGATTTAGATTGGGATTCTGAGCTACCTACCGAGATAAACAAAGAATGGATGAACATCAGAGAAGATTTAAAAAACATCATATCATTTAATATCCCAAGATGGATACAAACTTGTGAAAATGACGTAATAGAATTGCACGGCTTTTGCGATGCCTCTGTAAACGCCTACGCTTGCGTCATTTATTGCAAAGTGAACAAAAAATATTTATTAGAAAATCAAAGAAACTCAATAGTATTGGTGACAGCAAAATCTCGATTAGTACCGCCCAAAAGAGCAGTTTCTTTGCCGAGATTAGAACTTTGTGCAACTGAACTGTTATCAAAGTTAATGGAAAAAGTTAAAGCATGCCTCATAGGATATGAAATACATACGTATGGATGGTGCGACTCAACGGCTGTACTCGGCTGGCTGCAGGGAGATCCAGGCCGCTGGACAACCTTTGTTGCTAATAGAGTAATAAAAGTCACGAACATCTTACCTCCAAATAGTTGGCGCTATGTCAAGTCCAGCGAAAATCCAGCAGATTGCGCTACTCGTGGAATATCAATGGAGCAGCTTCACCAGCATTCCCTATGGTGGCATGGACCTTCTTGGTTACAAAATTTCGAAAAAGAAACTGAAAGAGAATTACCTAATTACGTCACCAATGAAGAAATCAAGAAATCAAAACAAACTCACGCGTCTACATACTCGCACGACGATGACGTAATCACGCGCTTATTGAATAGACACAGTAGCTTTACTCGAGTTACACGCATACTAGCTTACGTACTACGTATGTGCAAACAAAATATCAACCAAATTTATTTGACGGTCCCAGAATTACGATTAGCTAGGCTAAAAATTATCAAACACATTCAAGATTTAGAATTTGGGGAAGATATCACTTATTTACAAAAAAATAAAACAGTTCACCCAAAAAGTAAATTATTGAGTTTAAATCCACTACTAGACTCAGAAGGATTGCTAAGAGTGGGAGGACGGTTAAAGAAAGCCAATATCAGTGAAAACATGATGCACCCATTTATAATTCCACACAGCAGTCATCTAACAACACTCTTGATCGATCATGCTCATAAAATGACTTATCATGGAGGTAGCCGTGTCACGTTGGCATGGCTACGTCAGCAATATTGGATAATCGGCGGAAACCGAGCTGTCAAATCACGCCTTACCCGCTGCGTTACCTGTAAAAGACATAACCCGCAAAGGCAATATCAATTGATGGGGGATCTCCCAGAATCAAGGTCAAATCCGTCCCGACCTTTTTATCATGCGGGGGTAGATTTTTCTGGGTACATAGAGGTAAAAGCAAGCAAAGGAAGGGGTATCAAGACGTCAAAAGGGTATATATCCGTGTTTGTATGCATGGCTACAAAGGCGGTACACCTTGAATTGGTATCCGACCTTACATCATCAGCTTTCCTAGCCGCACTAAGAAGAATGGCCGCCAGAAGGGGAACGCCACATCATCTTTATAGTGACAACGGCACTAACTTTGTCGGAGCCAACAGACTACTCCAACAAGAAATCGTAAATTGGAAATCCGTGATCAATGACGAGCTCATGTCGGATATCAGCGAAATGAACATCACATGGCACTTTAACGCGCCGTCCTGGCCCAGTGCTGGTGGGCTTTGGGAAGCGGCGGTAAAAAGCCTTAAATATCATCTTCGTAGGGTCATCGGTGAACAGAAGCTCACCTACGAAGAGTTTTCAACTTTACTCGCTCAGCTAGAGGGTTGTTTGAACTCTAGACCCTTATGTGCCTTATCAGAAGATCCGGAAGATATCAACTACCTCACTCCGTCCCACTTTTTGGCGAGTGGGCCGGTGCTTACTATAATAGAAACCGAACGAGATCAAAGGACAAGGTGGCAACTTACACAACGGATTTTTGACGATATTTGGAAGCGTTGGAGATCTGAGTATCTAACCCAGCTAACAAGCAGGAGCAAGTGGAGACTATCAAAAGACAATATCAAATTAAATGACGTCGTTATTATCCAGGACGCTAATCTTCCGGCGGGAAAATGGGCACTAGGTAGAGTTACTGACCTCCACCCGGGCAACGACGGGCACGTACGAGTGGTCACGGTCAAGACAAAAAGCGGAGTTATGAAACGACCTGTGACAAAATTATCACCCTTACCAACAAACAATGAGACACGCGATCAAACAACATCAAATACCAATCAAATACCTACAACTAGCGACTCATCAAAAGTAAAACAGACTAAACGCACCCGTAACAAACTAACTAATCTGATAACATTGCCATTATTATTATTATTCATGTTTACTACTGCTGTGGAAGGAGCTTACTATAATATTTCAACATTCAAGGACACACAGAGCCTTTATTTTGACAAAGTCTCAGATATGCGTCTAATACGAGATCAATGGAAGATGGTTATTTATTACGACGTCGATCCCTACTGGCAAGGTTCACAATTATTAAAACAATATATTGTTCACCTTGAAAGCATGTGTTCAATAATACAGAAGCAAGCGCATTGTAATGTTATCCTGTTACAATTACGTCACGGCTACTCAGAGCTACTACACTACGATCAGCTGTTGCTTGGTCAGCCGTCTGACGCGCGTACGCCACGCCGCCGACGGCGAGGGCTTATCAATGGAATAGGAAACGTCGCGCATGCGCTATTCGGAGTATTAGACGATAAGTTCGCTGAACAATATCAAAAGGACATTGGCCTCGTTAAGAATGATCAAAAACATCTCGCCAAACTTTTGAAAAACCAAACATCATTAATAGAAGCTCAATATCACTTTCTACAACGTTTAGAAACTGCAATCGATCAACAGCACAAGTCGTTTAATCAACATTTACTTGAAATTGAGAAACAAAATACCATATTAAAAAAGGAGGTAGAGAGGGCAGATGCTATCAACGAATTTATTTTATCATCAATAACTGCTAACAATATCTTAGACAATATGAGAAGAATCCAAGAAAACTTACTTGATACCGTTACTGACATTTATCATGGGAAATTCGATATTCACTTACTATCACCGGAGCAGCTTAAGGACGAATTGAGTATCATTTCCAGTCATTTATCAAAAGACTTATCATTACCTATTGACAACATTCATAGCGACGTATCAAAACTGTATCACTTATTAAGAATCAAAGTAAAAATTACTGAACAATATTTATTGCTAGAGATCAAAATTCCATTGGTAACTAGAGACAATTATGACTTGTACAAGCTTATACCTATTCCGCAGCCCACTGAAAATAATAAAACAATTACAATTACACCGATATCCAATTACATAACTATCAACATACAAAGGGACTCGTATTTACCGATGTTTGAAACAGATGTGCAAACATGTATGCATGTAGATCTAACTACCAAACTTTGTGAATTACAAGGACCCGTCTATCAGATGAAGCGAGATCAAGATCTATGTGAGATAAATCATACGACACAGACATGTCAAACTACCGAAAATAGTTGTAAAAATATGTGGAAAGCGTTAACCCAATCGAATCATAAGTGTCAATAATTATAGTGTGCCCGATTTAAGTGCAAAATCAAAGGTGTCAGTGCCACAAAGTGCGCGTATAAATAAAGCGTCGTCCCCTATTATTAAGTTTAAGTTTACTGCTGATAATGATGAATCATCATAGTTGTATCATTAGAATCATTAGATTAATATCTACTAACATAGAATAATTTTAAAATTGTTTATCACCTTGTATCATCAAACTAACCAGCATCCATCATCTTTCGTCTCTCTGGCCCGGGAGCATGTACGGTGCAACCGTGCATTTCGCCAAATCATCAATTTATTAATTGTATTAAATAATTATAATTTTACATTAGTTCACGTCACCCAACACATCGCGGCGGACGCGCGCTCATATATCAATCACTTAGCATAGTAGTATCATTTTACGTTTATCAATTATTCGTGTCATAATAAACAGTTTAAATTAATCTAATCTTTTAGTTATTTATCACAGCATCTCTAGGTGTCTCGTACAGTAATGTAAGAATTTTATGTTGTTTGAATATAAGCTTACATGATTCCCAACTTCTACTCCCACACAGTGCCCTAACACACCTTTTCTGCGCTTTAAATGCTTGTTCTATGTCAACGCTATTTCCCCAGATTATTAGGCCTTAGCGTAAGACTGCGGCAACATAACCATATGCCTATAACGCAATATCAAGCGAGGCGATTCTCTTAATTCTACCAAGCGCAAAGACACAGGATAATGGGCAAATTTGTATGGAAGGTGGTCCATATTACCAATACACGTAGTGGGTGTCTTTTTAGGTAGTTCTAATCATAAAATCCATGAAAAGATATGTTTTTTTGACGACCTCCTTGGTCGAGTGGTTTATACACCGGTTTTCATGGTGTCGCCATCTCTGAGGTCCCGGGTTCGATCCCCGGTCGGGTCAATTTAGAGAAAAACTGTTTTTCTAAATTGATTTCGGGTCTGGGTGTTTTTTCTATGTTTATGTATATTTATCCGTTATCTTACCATATAAACGAGTTTCACAAGAATACTCATCTTGGTCTAGATAATTGGTGTGAGCGTAAACAAAATTTATTTATTTATTTATTTAATTTATTTTTTACTTTAATGAACAGGGTACTAGTACAGTTAAGTTCATAAGACTTAAGTATTATCAAGAGAATTAATTAAAAATTCTTATTTTTATGGTATTATATTCTACGTAAGATTTATGTACCTATGTATGTGAGCATGTTTACATACGTGCGTTTTAATAAAGACTAGACATATTGGTAATTGGTACAGTCAAAGACATTAATATATAACCACATACAAATGTATATTATTGCATAATAATATAGAATGTTCCATCTAGCTAATCTAATCCGCATTAAGTATACATTTATTTGTTGAATATTGAACTCATTTAGGTCATGTAACTGTCCATCTCTATATAATTCAATTGAATATACCCAATCCTGCAAATGTTCGGCACAATACGACTTCGCTAGTTTTATATGGTAGGTACCAAGCGCGAACAGTATTATTTGCTCTTTTGTCAGGGATGGGAAATCTATACTAATATCTTCCATTCTTCTGAATGGGACTCCTTTCTGTTTAGTCGGTGTGAAACCACATAACGCATTAACGACGACGGGCAGATTTGGCATGTGCTCTCTTTCCTGTATTTTATTTAATATAGAAGGAGCTTGCTCATTGTTTTCGTCTCGCTCGCGCTCAGAGCACGCCGCTTATCTCATAAACTGTGCCAGTTGATGTACCTGTGTGTACTCACACTACGTCTTTTCTTTTTATAACTTCGTATTTCTACATTTTCGTAGAAAAACACAAAATCTATTGAAAAATAATAAAAACATTTCGACCTGAATGTTAGCCGGTTACTTGGATTTTTTTAAAAAAATTTTTAATTACATATGGGCTATGACCTATCATAAAAAAAATATTTCTTGGGTATTGGTTACTTGGACCAATTTGACTCATTGTCCTTTGGTAATCTTTTTACATACACCATCAATATGATTTTTCCAGTTGCAATGTTCGTCAAGAGTGATTCCAAAAAAACAAGTGGAATCTACTACGTAAATTTTTTCATTGATAAAATGTTTACTAGAAAAAAAATCAACCAGTCTCAGGAAGCTCGAGTGGGATTCGAACCCACGACCTATGGATTGCCGGTCCACTGCTCTAACCGCAGAGCTACCGAGACCCCAGAAGACTCGTTGAATTCTTCCTAGTAGTTTGATTACGCTGCAAGCCAGCGGTATTACGTCACTGTGAAGTCTACCCTCACATTCAAAAGAAATACTATTGCGAGTATTTAACAATCGATAAAGACGTAATTGCTTATAAATATCTTTATTATTGAAATTTTGCATTCACAATGCTATTTAAATAACGGATAAAAAAAGTTTTTCTAGTAAACATTTTATCCCATTATCTATATAGCATTGTGAATGCAAAATTTCAAAAATAAAGAATTTTTTCATTATTATGATTAATGTCAATGCTAATGTTGTTTGCTTTGTAAGTATGAAATTGTATAGCTTTAGTTTTATTTATATTGATTTGCAATTTATTGTTATTCATCCAATTGAAAAGTTGGTAATTAGTCAATATCTTGATTTTTAAATAATAGAGTACAGTTGTCAGCAAAGAGAAAGCATTTGTTTGGAGATACTTTAGGTAGGTCATTTATACTTTAGGTGGACACCACTGTGTTTCTAGGCATCATGTTGGATGCAAAGCTTCAGTGGGGCCCACATATAGCCAAATTGTCGAATAGACTTAGCTCTGCGGATTATGCAGTAATGACGATAGTTTATTGAATAAATATATTTTGACTTTTAACTTTTGACTTTTAAATTTAATAAAAATAATATAGGACCTAATATACTTCCCTGTGGAACTCCATTTTTCATATCTCTATAATTTGATCTGACTGTTATCTTAGCATTATTTACAAGCCTAGTAATCTCTGTGCATTGTTTACGATTTTTTAAGTAGCAATTGAGCCAGTTAGCCGCTCGACCCCTTAAACCGTATTCGGAAGCTTTCTAAAGTAATATATTGTGTTTTACGTAAGTTCTTTTAATGTACCTATTTAACTAATTCAGCGCATAGTACAAGTATCTTAAAGATACGTAAATTTTCACAATTTCCCCTTAAGAGCCAGCATTATTTTGAGTCATTTTAATTTGCGCTTCGATATTTTTAATTTCTGTACCGAGAATTTTAAACTAGGAGCCGCCTGATATAACGATGCGCGACTTATTTATAATAGTTTCACTATAGGTAAGTACCTACCTAACCTACCCTATTTTTATTTTAGATATTTCACACACAAACTTTTTTTTTATTTTTGGTATTATTTTAATATAATTCTTATTTAAAGATTTCATTGTCTCACTCGACACAGAGTGAGACAATGAAATATTAAGATTTGGCGTAATGATAAACTCTATGGAGGAGTGTAGAACAATACTCGAGCCTAATTCTTTAAAGAATGGATGCATTCCAGTAGACTAATCGCTAAGACATCAACCGTCACAGAATAAATTTTAAGCATTTTCCTATGGTTAAATGTAAATAAATAAAAAAATATACTCTATGGCGATCGATGACTTAGCGATTAGTCTGCTAGAATGCACCCAATGTAATGCTCAGAGCGCGCGCGCACGCCTACAATAATTCCGCAAACCATCTGTTTGTTTATTACTGTTCAGTTCAGTTTATAATTTTAGTCTAGTGCCATAGAAAATAAAACCCATATTTGGTTGCACTTGTATCAGTTTAATATTTCATTGTGTCAGAGCGCGCGCGCACGGCTTCAACAATAGACAAACCAAACGTCGAATATAGGTATTATTTTTAATAAAGCTATTTCAAATTACGTTTTTATTTTACCAGTAGTAATTCTTACTTTTTCTATTTACAAGTTAAAAAGTTTGCAAGTTACCAATTCTTCTATGTGTTGATGGCTGACCGACCCCTTTTCAGAATGGTTGATGGTTTGGTTATCGTGGCGTAGTAACTGCTTTTTAGTTAACGTGCCATAACTAAAAATTCTTCATCTCTTATGGGAGTACATGTCAAGACGAGTCAAACAAGCCCAAACTCGATGGGGTTGTGTGGTTTTATTATAGAGTTCTTGTGGCTTCTTCCAGCTCCATTATCAGACCCTGAAGACTATTTCCCAACAGAGTTCTCGTTGAGACGATTCAAACGAGCCCATACTCGATGGGGTTGCATGGTTTCAATACTGAGTTCCTGTGGCCTTCCTTTGGCTCCATTATCAGACCCTGGACAGTTTTTACTTTTTTTCCAACAGAGTACTCAAAACGAATCAAACAAGCCCAAACTCGATGGGGTTGCTTGGTTTTCTTACAGAGATCCTGAGGCCTTCTTCCGGTTGAATCATCAAATCAGCTCAATGACACCATAATATTGCATTGTCATCCAGTTCTGACCTACGTTCAAAGTTTCAAGTTTCTAGCTCTTCGGGAAGCTAGTATAAAATCGTTTGCATTTGTTGACAAACAAATTAGCCCATAACCAAATAAAGGAGAAAGCTACCAAATAAAAAAGTGGTAATAAAAAACATACAGACAGACACATTTTCCCACTTATTATATTATGAGGCCTATTACATCTCAACTGATTTTTGCGTAAAATGGCCAATTTTGGCATTATGGATCTCAGAAACAAAAATACATTAACAATTACGACTTATTGAATAGTGTAGAATAGCTATTGGAATAGTGCATAGCGGCCTCTATTTTTGTAAGCTTAACTTATTAATTAAACCCAAAGTGCGCGAAGGCACTTTTTTGAGCTCATCAATTGAACTACTGTTCTAAACAGGTTAAATTAAAAATTATAATGTTATCTCTTATATAGTGAAATAGTGCGCAGCGGCCTCGGAATTTTCAGATATCATTGATTTTATATAGGAAAAAAATCTTATTCTAAACCAAAAAACTTCGAAAATCGCTATAAGTTAACTGTGAATTTCTCCTATCTACGATAATATTTTTGAGCAAAATTTATACCAGAGTAATTGTTACTTCATGAGGAATAAAGATTTTATAATGAATTTATTATCCTATTTCGATAAAAACGATAAATACAACTACAAAATTACTACAAAATGCGATGCGCCGGCCGTCAGAATTGAACTTACGCTCACAGAATGGAGATTTGTAATATTATGCACAAATTTATTATCCTATTTGGATAAAAACGATAAAACAAAACTGCAAAATTACTACAAAATGCGAAAATGGGCATTTTACGCAAAAATCACATTCGAGATGTAATAGGCCTCTTAATGAGGTTATTGTAAATACTTAAAACTAAGCATAGCAATATTTTTATAAACATTCCTAAATAAAATACTTTGCTTTTATTTTTTAAATTAACTAATTTCCCATATCAGACGGCTCCTAGTCATAGAATACATAATAGTACTCCTAGTCTAAAATTCTCTCTCTCTAAAAGTATCTTAAACAATTACGACTGAAACGTTTGATTGCACATAATATTATTATGCACTAAAATATGGCATGCTTAGAATTTCTCTATGTCGAATGAGAAAGCTGTAGACATGGACACTGTGTCAGTGCCTAGATGGCGTTTTAAATATACCACAAAGAATAATTTTTAACCAACATCATATTGCCCGTGCACATTCCAGTTTAGATGTAAGTTTATTGCTGTAAACCTCAGAATAATAACTAAAGCATAGAAGGAGTGCTATGGCATTTGAGTGGGCCCTCCGTTTGGTCACCATTCGAATTACATTTAAGTCGCTTTTTGGATTCGGTATCATAAATGGTGACTGGTTTTTTTTTTCGCTAGACATTTGATGATTTTGGCAACTTATTTTGACTCTTCTCTTTCAATGTTTATGGCCCATTTGAAAAAATAGGACAATTATATGAGTCTCATTTGGACTCCTTCTATGCTTTAGTTAAGATTTAAACACAAACCACAAGACAGTCACACTGACAGGCAGTTGAGTAAATCGCTTTTTGTTTATTTTGGTGTATATTGCAAGCATATTGGACGTTTGTCGATCTTACCTTTAGCGCTTCGAGAGCCATCAGCGAGTGCAGTTCCGTGGACAGGTCCCCCCCGCAGGCCGCCGCGCCCCCCGCCCCGCCCCCCGCCGCGCGCGCGCCCGCGCCGCGCTCCTCCAGCAGCGCGCACAGCTCGTCGTTGCGGTCCCGCAGCGCCGCCGCCTCCCGCCGCAGCTCCTCCAGCCGCGCCGCCAGCTCGGCCGCCGGCGCCGCCGCGACGCCGCCGCACGCCGCGCCCGCCGCCCCGGCCGCCGCCGCGCGCCGCGCCTCCTCCGCGAGCCTCACCGCCTCGCGCTCTGCGGCCGCCGCGCGTCCCTCCGCCGCGTTCGCTCGCGCCTCGGCCCGAGCCCCGCGTGATCTTTCTCCCTCCAGTTCGGCTCGCACGCGGGTTTCTTCCTCGTCGCGACGCTTCAACTCCGTTTCTAGTCGCGCCCGAGCCACCGCCGCCCGCTCGCGCTCGGCCGCCGCATCCTCGGCCGCCCGACGTGCCGCGTCCACGTGCCGGGCCTCCGTCCGGCGCAGGTCGGCCGCCAGCTCGGCCTCCATGCGCGCGTGGTTCTCGTCGACGTCCTGAGCGAGCAGCCGCGCGCGCTTGTTGGCCTCGGCCACGTCAGCGCGCAGCTTGTCGCGCTCTGCGGCGGCCAGCTCGGCCCGGCGCCGCGCCCGCGCCGCCCGCAGCCGCCCGAGCGCGAGCGCCGCCGCCAGTAGCGTGCAGCGCACGTCGCGGCGCTCGTCCAGCGGCTCGGCGAGGGCGGCCAGCTCGTCATCCAGCGCGCGCTCCAGGTCCGGCGGACGCAAGGCGACGGCGCCGAAGCCCAGCTCCAGCAGCAGGCGGCGCGGGCGCGGCACCCCCGCGCGCTCCCACGCGTCCACGACGAGCTCGCTCGCCACTCCGGCGTCCTCGTCGGCGTCGTCGTCGCCTCGAGTGTGGACGTCCCGCGATACCTCTATCGATGACGTTAGAGACGCATTCAAGCGGTCGAAGAACTCTCCGACGGTGGTTTCGTCTACGCGCGAGCTTTCGAATATCCGTTCGACGAGGTCACGGTCGATGCCGTCCATGTGCAGCTCGCGACAAAGACGGAACGCCTGGTCGCAGTCGATGCGGCGGTCGTGGTCGAAGGGGGCAGGGGCGGCGTCGTCGTCGTCGGTGGTCGAATTAAATTCGCGACTCTCCATCGCGGAAGCGCTGCGCCTGAACCGCATGCGCTGTGACGATCGTTGCCGTCCGTCCTCAGCGTCCAATCGAGACACAGACGCGGCCCTGGGTGATCCGCCTGAGGAAGAGGACGGGCGCTGCGGTCTGGAGCGCCGGCCGTACTTTTTAGAACCGAAAACGAACTTTGGAGCAACCTCGCGGCCTGAGGAGTCCTCGTCGCTGTGAGGCGTGGGGCCCAGGGCGGCAAGGCCCGGGGCGGCAGGGCCCGGGGCGGGTGCGGCGCCCGGGGCAACGGCGGCGCGCTCCCCGCCGCTAAGCACGGACAGCAGCCCGTTCCGGAACTGTGTGAAGGTGACGCGCTCGGAGCGCCGCGCGAACAGCGTGTCTACGAGCGCCGCGCCTCGGTCCTCCAGCTGTAACGCGTCGCACAGATCGAGCACTGCGGATTTATCTAGGGCTTCCTCGTTATCTACGTCGAAGGTTTTAAACACTGTGTACAGCTGCTCTTCGTAAGGATTCATGGACGCGCCGTCCATATCTAACAGCATGAGCATTGAGCACTACACATACGTGTTCAAAGATTTCTTAGATATTAATTACATATTACTGAGAGGTTCAATTAAAATTATTTGTATTAAACATTTTGTTCTTGTAATTATTTGTATAAACGTCAATGTCAGTATACATCCCCCACTGATTGACGTTGTCAATTCATTGTCATTTTTTTGTTTTTTTTTTATTTATACTTGTTCCGTGAAGAACCAGGCTAAGGTCAGAGACCATACTGCCTAGTCATTAGTTTTTTAATTTCTTTTTTACCTTGTTGATAATGAGTGGTGATTAGGATGATGAATGATAAATGATGTTCCCTGAGTCCTCAGTAAAGATGAATTATTTTTCTCTATGCTGAGGTCTCACACGGGCTTCTTGAGAGAATTTGAAAAGTGATGTTGCACTGTTTTGTTTCATTTGCCAAAACTCATGCACGTTCATAAACCTTTGACATTCACATTATTGTTCGAAAAAACCACAGACATATTAATGTCTGTGGAAAAAACACAAATTTTAGAAAATAAATCAAATCTGCAGACATGACGCTTCACTTTCCCGCCAAGAAGTATTTTTTTTTTGGTTTATCAAATCTGTCTGTGCGGTCCGAGACATGCTGAGAAAGTTTGTTGTTTGTTAGCACACTAGACCTACTATTTTTAGCTACATTGGATTGGTTTAAAGAAGAACCACCCACGGTGCCCATTCTTAGGCTTTTATTATAGGTATAAAATCATTTAGTATTTGAAATTGGAGTAATTTGTTGCATGTTACTACGATTTGTGCAGAGTTATGTGATTTGTGCGTCATTGTAAGCACGCATCGTGCGCACGGGCGACGCACGGCAGTATGCCATTTTACCAAAAACAAACTAATAAAAATAATGAATTATGACTTGTTCCTCGAAGAGATCGAAGCAATCATTTTTAATGGCATTGTAGTAGGTACGCTGAGAATGTTTATAGAAAAACTTGTTAGGCTGTATAGCTTGTTCCTTTTGTTTTTCATGAACAGAGAGTTATGAAACAAAAATGACCTTCTGATTATGAAGAATCAATCTATGAAGGACTTCTTGGCGGGAAAGTGAAGCTTCATGTCTGCAGTTTTGTTTTATTTCCTAAAATATGTGTTTTTTCGAAAATTAATGTGAAATATTATTGGATTATTAACCGGTAAGTGTTTGTAAACGGGCATGATTGTTGGCAAATAACAAAACAGTGCAACATCACTTTTCAATCTCTCTTAAGAAGACCGCGTGAGATCTCAGTAAAGTTCCACATCTTAACTGACGAGTCAAGGGGTTTGGGTTTGGGGGAATATCATTTATCATCTTAATCATCACTCATTTCATTATCTAAAGGAAAAAAAAACTAATGACTAGGCAGTATGGTCTCTGACCTTAGCCTGTTCCTTCACGGAACAAATTATATAAAAAACTAAGTAATAATTATCCTTTTGCGTTTTGATTTAGATCTTAGCCCAAGGTTTTAAGGTATTAAATGGAAAGTCATACTTTTTGCGTCACTCACGCTAAATTGATGTTTGGTTAACTGCTGTGTGTGTGTGTGCGTGCTGGCTGTCATAATTTATGACTTTTTGCTGTTAAAAACACAAGTTTCAGATCGTAAAGAATAGGTAATGATTTTATCTAATTAATACCATAATTAATTGTCATTGTTGCCATACATAGTACCTACTTATTATAAAGTAAAAGCACTAAAGCTAAATAAATGACAAAAGTTTTTTAAGAAGACCGATAGGTGTTTAAAAATAAAATAATGAGTGATAAATCCCATCTGCTAAACAAACCACATATTTCGAGGTCTTTGAAATGTATCGGTTTTTATCAGTGTGCAAAAGTGCTTTGTGCTGTTGCTTTGCTAATTATATTAACTGCCTCAGTATTTATTCTCATTTTGCAACTAAATGATGTTGACTATGCCTTCAAGAAGGACTTTGATAATAATATAAATGCCTTTAGTAAAAGAATACCTGAATTATCCTTTGTAAAGCCTTTGAAGGACATTCGAAACTTTACTCACGAAGAACAAAGTAAGATTGTATCATGTTATTACAATACTCCAAACCGGTATGAGGCCAAAGAGCTGCTGCCTGCCAACATCCATCCTCATCTGTGCACGCACATTAATGTTGCATTTGCTAGAATTGTCAACAAAGAGATAAGTTTAGAAGATATTCAGTACAGAACCCTGACTGATATCGTAAAACTAAAAAATAATAATCCAGCTCTGAAAATCTTGCTGTCTGTTGGGGGTGCTGGCAATGAAGGTGGTTTCTCAGACATGGTGGCAAACCATGCATCAAGGAAAGTGTTTATTAGATCTGTTAAAAGAATACTCCGCAATTACACTTTGGATGGAATAGATCTCGATTGGGAATTCCCAGCTGTCCATGTAGCAACAAATCTTAATGCAGACCGCCGGGAAAGACAACACTTTTCCCAGTTGTTAAGAGAAATAAGAAGTGAGTACATTCGAGAAAAACGAAATTATTTACTTACCGTTGCTGTAGCTGCACCTGAGACCATTGTGGATGTGTCCTATGATGTAGACCAATTGAACTTATACACAGACTTTGTTAATATTATGACCTACGACTTCCATTCATACACAAAATATACACCTCTGACTGGGTTGAACTCGCCATTATATCCAAGACATGATGAGCAACTGTACATGGCCACATTGAATATAAACTACACTGTTCAAATGTATTTAAATAAAGGTTTAAATAGTAATAAAATTGTGGTGGGTATACCGACATACGGCCACTCATTCACATTGGTCAACCCCGAAAATACTAAAGTTGGAAGTCCATCTTCTGGAGTGGGCTCTTTAGGAGGCATGGGATTTGTAAACTATCCAGATATCTGTTTGTACATAAGGAGCTTCAGTGACGTGGTGATAGAACAGGATGAAGAGGCCAGGGAGCCGTACTTGTTCCGGGGCAGGGAGTGGGTGTCGTACGAGTCGCCTGCGAGCGTGGCGGCCAAGGCGGACTACATCCGGCAGCGCGGTCTGGGCGGCGCCATGGTGTACTCGCTTAACGCGGACGACTATCGCGGCCTCTGCCGCCCCGCGCCGGCCGGCTCCCTTAACTTTCCACTTCTTCGTTCCGTAAAAAACACATTATTGGGCAACGAAAACTCAAAGTAAGCAATAGACCATCACCAGCGAATGACGTTGATTTGTGACTTGAAAATAAAAACTATAATGGTGAAAGCGTTCATCTACCTTATCTTTCCTGGCCACATATGTAATTTTGTACATAGTGCGAGATGTCATGGTGATCAGTCCTTCCAGGCGCGCCAGCACTGCGGCCGCGCGCCGTGCCGCCGCCGCGCGTGCACTGCCGCCGCGTGCTCACCCGTGCCGCCGTGCTCACCCGCACAGAACCGCACGCGCATTCATTATACACTCTTATTAACTTTTACAGTTTGAAAAAATATGAGTGTTACTTTACTGTTTCGTTACAGCGAATGTTTACGCTTGACCGAGTGTTGCAGCGTAGTGTATAATTAATTCAGTTTGCCGCCCACTGCCTACTAACTATTGCTGGCCTTTAATTGTGCAAGTCGCACGTTAAACCAAATTAGAGTAGGTAGTAATTTAGTGGGTGTGCTGGCGACATTGAAACCCTTTTTTGGGGAAATATTGCACAAGACGCCATTCCACCTGTCGTCCGTTCTAAATAGCCACGCTGAACTTATTCCCCAACAAACTGCAACTTCCCTTGAAGTCGCAAATCTAGATAAGTATAATCTAGATAGATAGATATGTTTCAAAGTGCCTGTTTCTTTACATTCAAAAATATTACGTTTGCATTTGTGCGCATGTCAAACAATAGATTATCGGTTGATTTAATTGCAAATATTGTACTAGTTATACTACTCTGTCAAGAAAGTACCGGGAAAAGATAAATAATACATAAAATGTTAGTTATTCATCCAAATTTATTTTATCGCCTTCAAAGTATGCTCCTTCAGAAACGATACACTTTTGACGCTTTTTCCGGAATTGAGTTCAGTTCTCGCCACGAATTCTCCTATATGTCTTCTACCGAATGAAAATGGGTGCCACGAAGTGGTAATTTGAGTTTCGAAAAAAGAAAGAAGTCGGCTGGAGCCATATCTGGTGAATAAGCTGGTTGCTCGATAGTATTTATTTGTTGAGTTTTTGGTCAAAAATTCGTTCACAATGATGGTCTTGTGCGAAGGCACATTATAGTGGTGCAAAATCCAAGAATTTTCTTTCCACAAATTTGGCCTTTTTCATCGAATTTGCTCTCTTAAACGCCGCATAACGCCCAAATAATATTCTTTATTTACCGTTTGACCTTACGGCAAGAATTCCGAGTGCACAACACCTCGATAGTCAAAGAAAACAGTCAACATGACTTTGACTTTTGATCGACTTTGGCGTGGTTTTTTCGGTTTCGGTTCAGTGGGAAGGCGCCACTCCAAAGCTTGTTGACTAGTTTGCATGTCAAACTCGTAAACCCACGTCTCGTCAACAGTAACAATGCGTTGGATGAATGTTGGGTCGGAATTGACTCATTCTAGCATGTCCTCAGCGACTCTTATGCGATTGAGTTTTTGGAGAAAATTAGGTCTTTTGGGACAAGCCGAGCGGCAACATGTTTCATACCCAAGTGATTATTTAAAATGGTACAAACCGACTCGTGAGACACAGAAAGTTCAGCGGCTAAATTTGAATGATTATTTTTAGTCACCATTTCCTTCACTTATGCGATGTATACTTCAGTTGAAGACGTTGATGAGCGAACAAATATTCCATCACATCTCGACCGCTTTTGAACGCTTTATACCACTCAAGCACGTGTTTTTGATAAAGTCGATTCACCGTAAGCCTTCTGTAACATTTTCAATGACTCCGAACACGAAATTCTATTAGCGACGCAAAATTTAAGACAAACTCTTTGTTCGATGTTTTTATCAATTATGAAATTCGCAATACACACTAGAATAAACTTACTAAAAATAGCACTGTATTTAATCTAAATAACAGATGCAACTGAAACTCCGCGCCAAAATGGATAATAGTTGTGCCAATCTAACAACAACAAAAAAACAAAAATATGAATTTGGAATCATAAACAAATCGTCCGTTCCCGAAACTTTTTTGACAGAATGTATTTGTATGAGTTTATGAGGTCCAGTTGAAATAAGTTGCTAAAACGAATTATATCAGTAACGCTATTCAGTTGCAATTTATAATGATTAATAAACTTACACTAGGAATACCTTAGACAAGTTATAGTAGATTATGCACCAAGGGGATAAAGCAGTGTCTTATGTAGCGGGCGCCCCGTATTGAATCCTGAGCAAAACCAAGGACTATTTGTCTATGGCAAAACGAAGGATTCTAGCGTTAACTCCTGAGCGTAGCGAGGGTGTTTAGAGTTAATTCCCGAGCATAGCGATGGAGTTGAGACAAGATTCCTGAGTGCAGCGTGGGATTTAAGGTCGCCCAAGGCGAAGGCACCTTTATCCCCGAGGAGAATACTCTACTTTTCACACCATCTACGAGACAATAAAAAGCAATAGTACTGGAATCAAAGTATTTATTAAAATTACACTTAGTAAACCTATTTAAAACAAATGTTAAGGGTAATGTTTGATACATTAGACCAGTTGTGAAAAGACAAAGTTATGTTTTTATTCGGTAAGTATATTTATTGAAGTTGAGGTAGACTTCATTTGAGTATTACTGTTAAGTAAAATTTCAGAAACTTGGGTCTGCTGAGGACTATTTTGGATCGTGAAAGTTGGTGAAGGTGGTGCTTGAGGCAGCGGGTTAAATAAATAGTGTTTTGATGTGGAAGTTTGTGGTGACAAAGGTGTCCAAAGTATCAGTTATAAACGGTGTTTTTAGTTTGATGTTGTCACCAATGCGGCAGCTTATTTTATCTTTATTTTGTATTGAATTTTCAATTTAGCCCTCTGCTACTACATCAGATTTCCAGCCACCGTGTCTCTTAATCTGGGTCATGTCTGCTCCTGAATCCGGCAATAGAGTAGCCGATGTTCTCCTGTAACAATGACCCGTGTAGAGCTCGGCATTAATCAATTTCAGGTATTTCGCAATTTCTTTCGGCATGCCGCTGATCTTATTTTTTCCAATGACTTGTCTGGTGCACTTGCCTTATGATAAGCTACAAAAAATCTGTTACTGTTTATATTAGAGGGGCGTAAAGCTTGGTACTTTTCGATAATTCTTACGTATTCTCCACGGACTACGAATGACCGTTCTTTCTTTGATTTTGTATCTGGCAAATTTACAAGCAACAAATCTGAATGTTTTTCGATATCTTCGATTTTAATGTTTACGAGTTCATTTCCACGACAACCGCCATTCACTCCAAAAATCAATGCCACCTGTAACAAAAATAGGTAGTAGCTTAGTATTGTAGGAAGGTAACTTACGTAATATTTTAATTTTATTTAACATAATAAAAACTTTCTTACATTTGACTGACACACTCATCTGTGTTAGACAAATTTAAGAAAGTTGATTCATTTTAATAACAACACATACCTAAACCTTCGAAGGTTTACAATAATATTTATTATTTAACTTAGAGTCGAAACATCACATCAGTATATCGCACACAAGCGATCGATTCATGAGCTGGTAGCTGTATACCTCTACTTACCTATAGTACCTATCTAAGTATGTAGGTAGCTATTTTTGTTGCTAAAAATTAAATCAATAGGTAGGTACTTACTTTTGTGGCAAGAAAGCTGTGGTCAGGGGCTTCATTTAGAAACGTTTCCATATTTTGAGCTGTGAAAACTTTTGATTTCTTAAGACGACGTCCTTCTGATTTCCTTTTTAAAAATGCCAGTAATTTGGTGTATGTATTAATTTGTATATTATTTTTGATGCTTATTGTTGACCTGAGCATCGAATAGTTGCACCATATATAGGCTACTTGGTTTCTTTGTACATGATAAATGCTGGAAGTAGACTAAAAGCACTGATTCAGATACAGACTTGACGCCCTTTGTAGTTTTCCAAATTGTTAAAATCGTCGTAGGCTTTCAATGATAGGCTTTCATGTACGATTCCTTGGACTTTTCTGGGAGTAGATTGTTGGCAATGCCAATGGCTTCGGATTTAATGTACTCCGGAGTCAAATCACTATCGTCACTCGACATTTTTGTAAGAATTTGTAGCTATGTAATTTTTTGTTTTGCAAAGCAAAGCAATTTTCAGTATTCGCGCCTCTTTGTGTTCTATTTTGCTTTTATTTTTAATCTACTCGTGGTGGCCAGTTCGATTTTCGAACAATTTATTTTTTAGCGCAGGTCCTAATGGTGAATGCACTGAATTATATCTAAGTAACTTTCTACATTTTGTTCCAAATTCAAATCACATTATTAACCAGCGGGGCATAATGAAATTCAGTACAATATTATTGCCCTGCTAGACCTCAGGTCTTTAATGACTTACCTACTTTAGGTTAGGTTTGCATGACATATAATTTGACGTTGTCGAGCAGGTGGTGTGAAAAACTATATATGTATAGGTATTAGGTACCTACCGTTATGTAGGGCCTAGGAAAGTGGTGTAGTGAGTACACTGCTTCGCTACATTTACTATTTTAAAATTTGTTTTTATTAAGCCAGTGCAGCAGGCCCCACTTGCTGCTTATACTGAGTTGTGCACAGTGTTTGTATCACACAACAGGTGCAATATATTGTTTATTATTTTTATGTTTTGTTATATATTTATTGTTTATTTGTGTGTTGTGTGATTTCAATAAATGTTTTTCAATTTCAATTTTCAATTTAAGCAAAGTCGCGAATCATTGTACTCGCTACTTAACTACTAGCACAGGTGCGAAGGCTTTAGTGCTAGTATGTTCTTTGTCGAATCGCCTATATTCTTTCCAACTAGCCCTACTGGTAGAAAATGCCATATAAGATTAAGTCCGCCTTTTGTAGATCTTGTGGTAAGGATTTGAAGTGAACTGGAAAGAGAGGTGATAGAAGAGATGACGGATGTCAAGAAGAGGCACAGACCTGGCAGCGCTGTGACTGCCATGCGTCTGCGTCTGTTACGCGCGCTACAAAAAGGGAACACCGTATAGGGACAAGGTTGTAGATTATTAACAATTTGTAAGGAGCTAAACACTGAAATAAGAAAGAGATAAGAAAATACTGAAATAAGAAAGAGAACAGAAAAAAAAATGTTAATAGTTTTAGATAAGCAAACTAGCACAGCAATGTACATTCACGTGCACTGATATGTATACAGTGATACTTTGCATAAATATGTAAAAAAAAGATTTATTTTATTTTATTCCACAACGGGTAAGCGCTTGGCTTTCATCTCACCTGATGGTAAGTGACGATAAGGCCGAAGGTGGAAGCGCACTAACCCGGAATCCCCAATTACTGAGGAACTGGCTATCTTATCTCAAATTGTCGAAACACAACAATGCTATAAACATCGTTGTTATGGCGACAGACTTAGATAAGATAGTGGTAGCTAGCCAGGCGGACTTAACAGCCCTACCACCAACCAAACCGAGCACACAAAGATGTACCTCCCGCTGGGAATCGAACCCAGGACCTCTGGGTCTGAAACCGGTGGCTTAGCCAGTAGACCACAGAGGCGGTCAAATTTGAAAGTATACACTTCTAAGTTTATAATTATGCATATGTGACAATATCTTTGACTTATATGCAATTTTAAAACAATGTATACTTAAACACACTATAAAATATACTTATTAAGTAGGTAGTGTTGAAGAACCTCTTTGTGCGGCTCTCTGGCCGATTTCTTTTTCTCGCACTGACATGGACGTCAGCGGTTATTCATTGCTTTTTCTTCATCTTAGAAAAACTATTTTATAACAAATTATATGTTGGATTACTTAAATAAAAGCTTAATATTGTACTATTAAATACTTACTACAACCAAGAAAGGAGATAGGTAATTTTGGGCCACAATGAGTTGTTCGTTACAGAAATAAAAATGGTATAGAAAATAAGGTCTTCTCATCAATGATATTACCTCTTTTTATTGTAACATCATTGCTTCTCATTGTATTATTGGTTTCTAAAATAAACCTGTAACACTCCGCAAAACCAAGATAAACAAAAAAAACGGATTTTCGAAAATAACACTTAAATATACTTTGTAAACACACATCTAGTCAGTAACAAATCGATTTATCGAATTCGGTATACTTTTGTCTAACTGCAAATACTTATTGTAACAGTTTTTAATTTAAAATAATAATATACCAATACGTTAGTTCTTGTATTTTGTAGACTATCTGTATCAACAATCATGTTAATCAATACAAAAAGAAAAGTAAAATATTAATTTTGATCGATTTTTAAAAACGATTATTGAAATGTCATGTCAGGTCTTTATTATGTCATTTGTCAATACGATTGTCATCCATTCATTCATTCTCTTTGCTGCATTGTAGAATATTTTTTGCCGGCCTTTCTTTCTAAATAGTTATTTTCTCACGACATTTTATGTTAAATTATACCCCTGAATACAGAATTTAATCTAGATCAATAAAAAATAAGCTTCAAATTCTTGTAACTACACAAATAACTAAGAAATAGTGTAAAAGCAGAACAAGCATCGAGGCAAGCAACTCGCGTGAATCCTCTATAACTCTAATCTGCGGAGTTGTACATGCAAAATAATGATACATCTGTAATGCTAACATCATTCCCTTCAAAATGCAATAATTGTTATGTCTGTAACATAATTTAATGTAATGGCCCAAATGTCCATACAAGCTGCCCTATCTCCTTTGGGTTTTGATTGAAGACGCCCAAACATTGGTGACCCCGACGTGATCAAAGGACAGAAAATTATTAAGATTTTTCCTGGATTGCCGACCGACAACAATACATCTAACGCACATCATTCACCATGGCTACTGATATAAAAACTCTTACCCTTCAACGAGGATCTATTAAAGCCAGAATAACCACATTTACTAAATACTCGGATACCTACCATTAAACTCATTGAAGCAAAAAACTTTACCAAGGAAAAACTTGCAGAACTTCAACTAAAACTAGCTAGACTGAAAGAATTGTTTACGTGCCTGACCCGTGGTAGGTACAACTGCGATGTTGTATGTACTACGGAGAAGTAAAGTTACCCATAGTTCAACTCTTTTTATTGATATTTATGATTATGACCCCTGGTACAACGGTGGAATTATGTCCAACTGGTTGGACCATGGGGATAAGATGATCGTGTAAAACAAATGAACGTCTACAAAACAAATGACTATCGTTATGTGATCTGACAACGATTGTGAATGTAAAAAAATGGGTGCAAGCGATTGGTGCAATAAAGATGTTAATGAGGTTATTGTAAATACTTAAAACTAAACACAGCGATATTTTATAAACATTCCTAAATAAAATAGACTTTGCTTTTATTTTAAATTACCCAATTTCCTATATCAGACGTCTCCTAGTCTAAAATTCTCGGTATAGAAACAAAGCAAATTAAAATGACTCTAAATAATGCTAGCCATATGCTAGCTCTCAAGTTCAAACTCGATTGCAATAGTGTAGCGCACGGAACGGCAACGCGGCGCGCTGAGTCTTTACCCGTGGTCCCGGTGGGTCGACCCATTACCGGGTCCACGGGTAATTTTAATTACCCGTGGTCCCATGGCACTAGGGATTACATTTGGATGAATATTTCGACTTCGATTATATCGATATTAAATTAATTACAAAAATGAAAAATATAAAAAATAAGTAATTAAGTAAGTATAATAAACAAAAAAAATATATACTTACTAAGTAAGTAAGGAAGTGATGATGTATGTGCAGTCTTTAGTCTGTTAGTCGCCTTTTACGACACGCAAGTGAAGAAGGGGATTGGTAGTATTATTTTGATGAGCCAATCGCCGCTATATGCTGTAGGATGTATGTACATAATAATACATAAGTAATCTTAAGTTGAAGTTAATGGTTGTAATTAATTTAATATCGATATAATCGAAGTCGAAATATTCATCCAAATGTAATCCCTAGTGCCATGGGACCACGGGGAATTAAAATCACCCGTGGACCCAGTAATGGGTCGACCCACCGGGACCACGGGTAAAGACTAGGCGCGCTTAGCCGCTTCCGAGCTATTATTTTGAATTTTTTGGCGGGTAAACAGTTTTTAGCTTGTAATTTTTAAACTAAGAGGCCCAGAGATTTGAACGTTTGCCTCATGTGTGCACAAATAATAACGTATTATTTGATCTTTAAAACGAAGCGCTATCTTATACAGTTACAGTAATTCACCATATGTTAGCCCGTGTTACGTGTCACCAGCTTACACATACTTATCGGTTCGTAGCTCAAAAACCTTTTGAGTTAATGTTTTGAAAATTTTTGTGCCTTATGCACAAATTCTGTACAAAATTTTGAGGTATAATTCATAACCGTAGCTTAAAAAGTTACGAAGATACAGCTGTGCAAGCCAGAGACCCCGTGTCTCCAGCTCGCACACAGTTTTATGATCGTAGTTTCAACAGTATTTTAGTGTGATGGTTAGTTTTTTTTGTTCCTAGTGCACAAATTATGCACAAAATTTCTGGCTATAGTCTAAAACCCTAACCTCACTGGTTTGTCTTAACGGGCGTGTGCGAGCTGGTGACACGTGTCTCCAGCTTACACACATAATAAAACAACTCATAGTAACGAAGTTGTAGTGGCACAAAAATTAGGACTGAAACGTTTGATTGCACATAACATGCACAAAAATATAGCATGCTTAGAATTTATCTGTCGAAGGAAGCTGTAGACATGGACACCAATTTTCTGCAGCTTAGAAAATTCGCAAGATTGATTTGTGCGTTTGGCAGTAAGTACTTATAAATGCGAACAGTTCTTTTCATTGATGAAAGTTAATCAACACATCGTACAAGACTGACTGACGATAATTTGGAAAATTCTTAACGTCTTTGTATCAGTGGAATTAATCCAAATATCGATGGATTAGTTTCCCAAATTCAAGCTCAAGTGTCTCATTGATTTCGGTGTATTTAACTTTCGTAGTTTGTAACAATTGCAAACGATTAAATTATAATGTAGGTACTTAAGTAGGTACCTACCATTTTATTAAATTTAATTTTGTTATTTTAATAAATTGTACTAAGTATAATAAAACACATACATTGTCGAGGAGCTCGATGGCGCAGCGGCTAGCGCGTTCGGCTTGCGGTCTTGCTCGCTAAGCAACTTTCGCAATGCCGGGTCGCTGGATGGGTGACCAAATTTAAAAAAAAAACATCTCGAGCTCCTCCGTGCTTCGGAAGGCACGTTAAGCCGTTGGTCCCGGTTGTTATCGTGAGATGGCAGGCGTTAAACCCACCAACCCGCATTGGGCCAGCGTAGTGGGTTATGGCCCAATATCCCCACGTGCTATTGTCCACGTGAGAGGCCTGTGCCCAGCAGTGGGACTTTTATAGGTTGATGATGATGATGATGATTGTCGTATTATGTCATGTCTAATATCTATCGCAAAAAATATTATCACTTCTTTAAAATGCAATAGGTACTTTTAAACGCGGCCCGCGAACGTATTTGCACGCTGAAGTTTGGCCCTCAACATGTCAAAGGTTGCCCATACCTAGTTTAGAGCATCAAAATCCACTGAATTCTGGCAGGCAACAGTAATTGTCCTCAAGAAACTCCAAAATGTTTCTGACCAATATTTTCAATTTTCTCGTGAATATGTTTACGTTTTGCGTCTCTAGACATTTAATATTTGGTCCTAGAATAAACAAGCTAGCCATGCTCATCAATTGTTCTTCCTAGGGGGAACCCACTATATTGAGGAGACACATCACCAAACAACAACAAATAAAAGACTATTTAAAAATAGTGAGGAAGCTCTTTTAATATGGCACTACTTATAAGTACCTACCTAAGCATTATTTCTATTTGAATCTTACAATATAAAGGCATCGCTTACGTGAATAAAAGCGTATTCTACATTTGCTTATCACTATGAGAGTGACTCTTAGGCAACTGCCTTTCAAATGGTAATGGTAGGCTTATACTTCTGGGCAGGTGTCTGCAAGCCTTATGGACCATCACAACTCACAGTAAGGCAGATTAGAATACACTTCGAAACATGTTGAGAATTATCACGCTATGCTATTAACAACAATCTTGAATTTTTTCAACCTGGTTATAGTAAGAGCTGCCAGATCTATTGCTGCAGTGATATAAACATCTTTTCTATTTTATTTATGCAAATTTAGCCTGAGCCTCATACTCGGTATAAGTATTATGAACTAAACAAACATGGCTTTATTTATGGCTTTTGCTTAATAGATTAAGGTAGGTATAAAGTTGACTGCTAGAAACAGCAAGAAACTTCAAGGGCTAGTCAGGTCAAATGTATTAAACATCGCAAAAATGACAAAAAAGGATTTTTTTTTCATTTTTAATTAAATTATTCGTTTTGTGAATTTTAATTGGATAGTCTTTGAGTATCTAGTTTATTTTAAAGCAACAACATAAGAAAAATAAAATAAAAACAATTAAAAATGACGAAAAAAATAACGACCCGTCAACGTAGGTACTAACGCGGAGTCTTGTCCTGTTTTGTCATGTGTTGTTTTGTATATGTATTTTGGGGGATTGCGTGCCCATTAGAGGGTGGGCACGCTTGTTTGTGTTGTGCCGTGCGCGAAGTCGCGCGTGTGTCGGCGCGTGACCGCTTGCGGTCACAGGTTGGCACACGGGCGACGGGGTGACCGTCGCGGGTTAATCCCCAGTGGTATGTACCGCGACATCCACCTCAGCTTTCAGCTTCGGATTGTGGGCCCCCAGGGGTTTAGTGGGTATTCCCCTCCGTCTCGCCCTCCCAGCCAGGCTTAGCCTGGCAGCTGACATGGAGCCTCTCTCCTTGTCAGTGGGTGTGGAAAGGCGGACGGGCGAGTCCCACATAACCGGGTGCCTCTTCAAGGCCCCGGTACTCGTAACGAGTTCCCCTGGGAAAAAAAAAAAAAAAAAAAAAAAAAAAAGGTACTAACGCGGACGGGTCAACCCCTTGCCCGCGCGTTGTAAATAATCGTTATTTTAATTGTTTTCATTTTATTTTTCCTATGATATTGCTATCGAATGTGATATATTGAAAAAAACACCAATTTTTGTCATTTTTGGTCCTTTTGCCATGTTTAAAACACTTGACCTAACCAAGCTGCGGTTTCTAGCAGTCACCCTATATACTTAATATACAGGGCGTCCCACGGCTATGACACACGGTTACAAATTTTATTGTTAAAATTAAAATAAAATCTTTTAACAAAATATTGTATCAACAACATTTTAGGTACCTATATAATGCCACACGGAAGGAGAGTATGTAAGTACTCTCCTTCCGCGTGGCATAGCCGTGGGACGCCCGGTATACCTAAGTCTGTGCCACTAGAAGCTATCTCTCTATCACAGCTACTCGCGTCGCGACTAAACAAGTCAATATATTCAAAGAACAAATAAAAAATGAATAGGCTCATAGATATCTAAACGTACGTATTGAACAATTGAACAGGACCAACTCAACTTTGGCTGGCATTGTGGTACAGAAACGGATAACTCTTAAAATAATATAATATTCATAGAACACATTATTAACATACTGAATTTTTTGAATGTGCAATTAAAAACTTACTCAAAATAATTTTAGACCACATCAATTCCCCTTTTAAGCCCTGCCCAGTATGTTTGTTTACAAAAGCTATAGCTTCTAGCGGCAGCAACCACCTAAATATTTTACTTAAAGATGTAAAAATACATTTCAAATCTCCACGAAAATGAGATAACAAAACAAATCATATGCTACATTATAATAAAGTATTTCAAATAGTGACCAATGTATTTAATGAATATTTATATAACAAATGAGTTATTAAGATGATGCTAGTTACCTGTTTATGAAAGCACCTATTACACATACCCTTGTGTTGTACACACCACTTAAAATTCCAACAAGGGTTAAGGACCCAATTGGTTTTGCAAACATCTGTGAGGACTAACATTGACCGGAGGGGCTACCTACTTTTCTAAAGAAAAACTGAGTCTTATTATTAGTTACAATATGGCTGCACAGTTTTACTTTTCTTACTTATACCATCTAAGAGGCACTGCAATATACAAACTACCACTTTTTGATCATATAAAATTACTAAAAATTCAAGCATTTAAATGTTATGTTGTAATGTACTCTTTTTTTTATTCTTCATTGAAGAATTGCTGCCTCCATTTAACTGCAGAATCTTCAACCACTGAAAAACTGGCAAATGGCTATGTTACCTCTTAATTGTCCAAACACAAATCTGCTATGCCGTTGTTACGGCAACCAGGCTTAGATAGGGTAGCTGTAGCTAACCGGGCGAACCTAAACCCAACCCTACCACTTAGGTTTATTTGGGTTTTAAGATAACACAAACCACAATCATATCAGTCACTATACTCACTATAGTTGGACAAGCAAATTAATGTTGTGCAATCTTAAACTTAACTAAAGCAACTAGTTAATTCTAAATAAAATGTTATAATTACCTACTTCTAAGTACCTACCTAAACATCAAAATGTTCCTGTGGATCCCTGCAAAAAAAGTATAACTTTTCACTGTAAATTTTTTTTCAGAAGAGAGCAACACTTCTTAATTTTATGAGTGACAGATGAGTATTGAAAATAAATGCATATTGATCGGTAAATTCCAAGATCCATAGTCAACAGTAATACAGACTGCCTCGTCAGAAGTGTTTGTTTGAGGAATGTGGTGTAAGGTAAAGCTATCTGTAGTTGTCATTTCTTTTATCACAATCCCAAAACAAACTGAGCACAAACTAGGGTCGAGGAGCATCTTACTACACTTAACCTTCCTACTTATTACAAACTAATATTGTAGATTCACACAAATTGTAAAATTCATTTGTATCACAAACTATAGGTTTATATATTCTATACATCTCTATATGCATATATAATAATGTATAATAGTTGAGTATCTAAATATTAGGATATGGCAACTTAACAACTTATTGTCTATGGAATATTCTAATTGCCAAAGAAACCTGAGATTGGCTTGCAATTTTGTTCATTTCAGTTAAATAAACTATTGTCTTTCAGACCTTTCTTATTAGTTAAAGATGTATAGGGTTTAACTTAGCTTCACTTTTTACCTTGGATTTATTTAATTCTTCAAAGTGAATCACATAGATGGCATCAGTCAATTTCAGCTTTAGTGGTAGCTCTAAGATCGAGCACCTTAGCCTGTTCTCATCCTAATTAAAATCCCATTCACCTCCACTCTGATATACATAGATACAAACTAGAAAATTTACATACTAATTAAAAAGTCAGATTAAAATAATAGCAGGACGGTTCTGTCGATTTGATGTGCTGTGTATCATAATTATTACAATATAGCAATATAGAAGCAGCATTCTAAGTTACATGCGATATGTGTAGGACTATCACATCAAAAATCTAATATTCACTCATCAGTTTAAAGTCAATCTTTCAGATTACCACATTATTGATAGAAAATTGGATACACTATAACAAAATTTTGAATTCATAATGATATGAAGTCGGCCAGAGTAAGAGCACTCCGTGAGGCCTGGTACTGCGACTGTCCGCCATAACGGAAATGTTACGTCTGCAGCCAGTGGAACATCAGGCTGTGCACGGTGGGGTAGTCGAGCTCAGCATTGGGCGAGCTGAGGAACTCCTTGAGGCTGAGAGTGACGTCGCCGGCCAGCAGCGGCTCCTTGGGCTCGGGCACGGAGTGCGCAGAGTTGTCGTCCGAGGCGCAGTCGGAGGACGCCGCCTGCCACTTATCCTCGAAGTTAAGGTCGCACAGCGTGGGCGGCTCGTCGCAGTCACTGAACTCCTCGTCGAGCAAGAGCCCATGCGCCTTGCCGCGGCCGGCGGAGCTGTCGCCGTCGCTGGCGTCGCGGCCGCCGCCACCGCCACCGCCGCCCTCGTGCTGCCGCCGTGCGTTCTTAAGCGCACGATACCGCCGCGATCGCTCGCGCTGCAACCGCCGTTTCCTCTCGTCAGCACGTTCTAGTTCTTCCGGAGTCTTCTTTAGAGAATTCTTACCAAAAAAGTACCTCATGAAAGACTCATCACAGTTACGTTTGGATAAGTAGCTTGCCATCAGCTTGTAGTAATATTGATTGTCCATTTCTTTTTTAAGTGCCACTTTCTATAGGAACGTATTATTTGGAAAACAATAAGAATAAGGAAATTTTCTGGAAATTGCGAAATAAATAAAAATAATGAGAACGCACAGACAAACAGGTACCGTGAGTGACGTCAAGTCAATCAGCTCAGCTGCCACAGGTGATGTTAACTGCTGTGTTGTCATATTCCGTTTAGTTTAATCGGATATTGCGTTTTATTAGTTTTTGAGTACCTACTTTTGTTTAAAAGTTATTCAACAACAATAACAAAGTACTCCTTTGTAGTGTTCGCTTCGAGTATTCGTAAAAATCGTAAACTAGGGATGTCGAAAATGAAAAATATATCGATAGGTACTTACATCAATGTTTAAAAAAAATATCAATATCGATCTCGACATATCGCGAAAAAAATATCGACATATCGATTAATTTTTTAACCGACTTTAATAAAAGGAGAAAGAACTTTCTGCTTTTTTTAAGTCGGTAAAAAAAAATTTGGGTCAGTCGAGCCCAGTAATAAAAACAGATTTTTTTATTTTACATAATATAACAACCGAGGGTTTCGTCATTACTTGGGGTCTTCTAAATGAGTACACCAGGGTCGTTTTAATCGTTTACTCTCTTGTTACAAATCACCACTATAAGAACTAATTTGTCACTTTAAAAACACTTGTCTTCTACGTTAAACAAAAAAACCAACATGGAGGTAAAGCGAGAGCTATGGCGGGAACTCTTTCTTACTCAGATCATGCGTCGCTCGGAATCGGAACTAACTTCCGGTCGGCCGGGCTAGGAGATGTGTGCGAGCGCAGGGGGGCGCGGGGAGCGCTGTGCTCAGCACACAACGTTCGTACGGCGCATGCGCGCCACCGCTTTGACAGCGGTTCGGTGTTGCTTCACCGTTACATCCTCCCCCTCAAACACTAAAAAGCGCCCTCGCATTCGCGTTTGCAAGAGAGTAAAAAAATTGGTTGCCTGTAAAGTCGGTATACGGGCGAAAGTTTTACGTGACAACGACTTTGAGTGGTAAAATAATTTTAATGTGAATATTCATTCGTATAGTAGGAAGAAGGATGAAATAATAGTAACAATTTAAAACATTTATTGACGTGACAACGTCTTATAAATTGGTTTGCCGGGTGACACTTCAAGAAACTGCGTTACGCTCCGCTCACGTTATGCGCTCACAATGAGAGCGAGTGAGAGGCACGCGTCCCTTCCACTCGGGCATGGTTAGCCCGCCTAAGAGCGAGAGAGACAGACATAAAAAGTGAAAGGTACGCGTCCCTTCCTTAATATTTCATCCTTCTTCCTACTATACGAATGAATATTCACATTAAAATTATTTTACCACTCAAAGTCGTTGTCACGTAAAACTTTCGCCCGTATACCGACTTTACAGGCAACCAATTTTTTATACAAAGAATTATATGGAAGGGACGCGTGCCTTTCACTTTTTATGTCTGTCTCTCTCGCTCTTAGGCGGGCTAACCATGCCCGAGTGGAAGGGACGCGTGCCTCTCACTCGCTCTCATTGTGAGCGCATAACGTGAGCGGAGCGTAACGCAGTTTCTTGAAGTGTCACCCGGCAAACCAATTTATAAGACGTTGTCACGTCAAAAGAAATTAATCAACGATCAAAAAAAAATTAAGGACTATCAATGTAACCGCGGTCGCCCGCATTTACGTCTACGTTCTACGTCCGATGTCGCGTCTACCGGAGGTGGGTTACGTTCGCGTCCAAACTCTATGTCAGGCGTTGCGCCTACTGGGTTCGTGTTACCTTTACATCTATGCTCTACTTCAGGCGTCGCGTCTAATTGATTCGTGTTACCCTTCTTAGGTCTCCCCCTTCTACGTTTCTCCTGAATAGGCGTTTGAACACCCCCAACGAAAGGGGTTAATAACGAGACGTGGTACTTTCCTAACGAAACACCATCACTAATCCGTTCTAAAGCACAGGTTGTGGCAGCGACCACTTCCTGGATGCGGTATGGTCCGTCGCGGCGAGGGATAAATTTAGGTGTCTGCCCTTTGCTCGTATCATTAGAGCCTTGGGTCTTTAATAACACCAAATCTCCTATCTTGTAGTTTGGATTTGGCCGACGATTCTCGTCGGCATATTTCTTTTGAGTCGCCCGGGCCTTCTCATGCACATCTCGTGCGTCATGTAGCACAGCAGACAGCGTCTTAAGAAATGGAGTAATCGATAAAATTACATTATCGTTTTGAAGGATGGTCTGCATGTCGGACACTACGTCGGCGGGAGCGCGAATCTCGCGCCCAAAGCTTAAATAGGCAGGTGAACGACCAGTGCTAGCGGTCACCGCAGAGTTTATTGCGAACCTAATCGCAGCGAAGTGAGTATCCCAAGTGTTATGCTCCTTACCTACTAAAATAGCCAGCTGCGGCTTGAGGTCGCGGTTTTTGCGTTCCACGGGATTCGACTCGGGGTGATAGAACGATGTCAACGACTGTTTAATGCCCATGACGTGGCAGGTCTGCTGCGTTACTTCGCTCACAAACTGAACGCCATTATCGCTCAAGAGCCGTCTCGGCACGCCGTACCGCAGAAAAACCTCGTTCACCAAGACCTTAGCGCAGTCTTCGCTAGTAGCGGAGGAAAGGGCGAATAAGTATTACTCTATTAAGATCCACTTATTGCCGTAGTTACTTTCTGGCAATGGTCCAAGGTCCACTGCAAGGACTTCAAATCGTCGCGTCATAGCGGGTACTTGTAGTAATCCAGATGGTTTGCGCGTGTCTACTTTGTACCGCTGGCTCGCCGCGCAGTTTTTGATGTACTGGGTGACGTATGCTCTCATTCCAGGCCAGAAGTATTTACCTGCGTTAAGTTGCAGCGTCCTATATACGCCGAAATGACCAGCTGTAGGCGCATCGTGGTATTCAGCCATCACGTTCTCGTGCTCGTGCACTGGTATCACTAAGCAAGCGTCGTCGTTATCCTCGTTCTCAGGGCCGCGTAGCGATATAACACTCCGTCGGCCAAAACATATCCTTTATCTGCCCATGGCCTCCCCCTTAACAGATCGTCGGATTCCATCGCCTTGACGATTTTATGCAACTCCGGGTCCTTTAACTGACTGTCTCGAACCTCTTTGATACTGCGTGACGGAAGGTCTACCACGGCGAGACGTAAGTCGCAATCGGTTTCTGCACTACATACCGGACGCGACAATGTGTGTACTCCACCTTCAGGTTGTACTCTTGGAGACTGAGGGCCCATCTAGCCAGACGACCACTCGACGATTTTAAATTCATGAGCCATCTAAGCGGTTGATGGTCAGACTTGACAACTACTTCGGCCCATCGATATATCCTCGAAATTTGGACACAGCCCACACGACGGCGAGTGCCTCTCGCTCTGTCGTATTGTAATTTTTCTCAGCCGCTGTCAAAAGCCTGCTGGCATACTCCACAGGTCACTCATCGGTCCCCTCCCCCTGAAGCAGAGCTGCTCCGAGAGCATAGCCACTACTATCGGTCCTGATGACGAACGATTTCGTCTCATCAGCCTGGCGAAGGATCGGCGCTGACACTAGAAGTGATTTGATTTTCTCGAAGACGGTTTGTTGCTCGTGGCCCCATTCCCAAGGTTTCTCCTTCTTTAGTAAAGGTGATAGGGGTCTACTTATCTCAGCGTAATTGGGCACGAAGCGTCTAAACCAGCTCGAGGTTTGCAGAAAGCACTTCAAGTGCCGCACGTTTTGAGGAGGTGCCATGTCAGCAATAGCGGACGTTTTACCCGGGTCTACCTGTATACCATCTGGTACGATGACATGGCCCAGGAATTTGACTGATTCCATAGCGAAGTGATTTTTCTCCCGGTTCACCCGCAGGTTGAACATGGAAAGGCGATCGAACACCGTTTCCAGGTCTTCCAGGTGTTTCTCAAACGACTCCTCCGATAGAATCAATAAATCGTCAAGATATGCGACTAGGGTTATTCCTGGCAGGTTAGACTTGAATCAATCTATCAATCTCTGGAAAGTAGCTCCAGAGTTGCGGAGACCCATGGCCATTCGCTTAAATCTAAAGGTTCCCAATGGTGTTGTAAAGGCGGTGAGGTCTCTGTGGTCAGGGTCAAGACTCTCTTGAAAATAACCTGACCGTAAGTCCAGCGTGGTCATGTACTTCGAAGTTTTGGCGGCGTGGAGTACGTCCTCGGTCCTGGGAAGTGGGTAGCGGTCAGGCTCTGTGACTGCATTCAGTTTACGATAGTCGACGCAGAGCCTGTAGCTATCATCCTTCTTCTTCACCAGAACCAAGTTGGAGGGCCACGGGGATTCGCATTCTTCGATAATATCGCCGCTGAGCAGCTTCTGCAGTTCTCCTTCCAAAGCCGCTTTCTTCAGAGGCGACAACCTGTACGGAGGCGAAGCGATGGGTTCCTGGTTCTCAATTACCCTGATCTTATGAGTAGCAAAATCCGTGGGAGGTCCTGCATCAGCAAACTTGTCCGCTCTGCGATGCAAAAATGCATTGAGCGCGTTCCTGTGTTCTATAGGTAGCTTCGTTCCTTCATCGTCGCGCAGGGAGACGTTGGAGACATCTGCTTGCATCAGCTCTGTGCTATTTATACTAAAAGATTGCACAAAAGAAAAAATTGGATGGGGTTGTCAGAAAAGTACCACGACTCCTGGGCGAGGTCCACTATTAATCCTGCCCTAACAATAAAATCTCGCCCTAACAATGTTCGCGTATTTTCGCCGGGAAGTACCACTAAATCCGTAGTTATTTGCCTGCCTTCTAAAATTATAGGCACTTCTTTCATATGTAACTATACACTTATAAAACTGTAGCAGTTTTCACTATTTTGACAAATGTGTATAAATTTCAATAAAATGTACACAATGTAGTTTGCAATATAATGTAAACATTCTTTTTTGTCTTTTTAATTATGTTATGAAGGTAGCCGAGACGCGGCGCGGCGGGCGATACCGTGGACTGTTTTATTCGGTTATGCCTTTCCTATCTACCTTATACAATGTGTTTTATTAGGAAAACTAGGCAGTCTGGAGCAGTGCTAACGCGTAGTTTGTGATATGAGTTGCAGCGGAATTCAGATAATCGGTTACGTAAAGCAATAATATATCAATTGTGGTGTTTGTCTTTATAGTGAAGGACTGAATGAGTAATAACAATGTGCCATACCGGATTTCTTCACATGAAAAACATAAAATTGTTATTTTAAAAGAACAGGGTCACTCTGTTACCGATATTTCAAATAAAATAGGAATCACAGTGAGTATTATCTGCTTAAAACAATATTTACATTTTAATTAATACTTGGTTAATCACTGACTGCAATATAATCAATTAAGGGTGGCTTCGACCAAACTGGAATAAGGTCTTATATACCCATAAAGTTACTATACCTAACGGAAGTATAGTAACTTTATGTATATACCTAGATTAAACGCCGAATTTGTATAGACTAATCTCGGAGTAAGTCTTATTCCAGTTTGGTCGAATCCAGCCTAAAATGAATATATTAGAAGAAGTTAAGTAGGTATACAAAAAAATACTGGGGTAATCAGAAGTTATATATATATTTTTTTAATAAATTTATTTTCACTGCTCTTGCTCAAAAAGAACGTCATTGTAGCGTTCTAGAGCGGGGCTAAAATAGCTTTTCTTGCCCTAGGGCATAAAGTATTTTTTTTTAAATTTTTGTCTGTCACATGACAATGAGCCTACAAAAACGAATAAGTATTTAGTCTTAGGTAGAATAATCATGAATATAGACTCGACTTTTTACTGTTTACTTAAATCAACAACTTTTTTGAGATAGTTAGGTATTATTAATATCTTTATTGTTGAAATTTTGCATTCACAATGCTATATAAATATATAGTTATTATTAAAGTTTATGGTAAAATTAGTAATTATTTGAATCTATGGACAACACAGACCACGCCCACATAGTCCACGCTTCAGCAAGAAACAACTGCACAGTCTGCACATGTGCTTAGGTGGTGAGTCTTTAGTCCATTAGTCGCCTTTTACGACACCGAAGAGAAGAGAGGGGTTGGTAGTATTATTTTGATGAGCCCATCGCCGCTCTATGCTGTTGTATGTATGTGCAGTCTTTAGTCAGTTAGTCGCCTTTTACGACACCCAAGGGAAGAAAGGGGTTGGTAGTATTATTTTGATGGGCCCATCGCCGCTCTATGCTGTTGGATGTATGCGCAGTCTTTAGTCCGTTAGTCGCCTTTTACGACACCAAAGGGAAGAGAGGGGTTGGTAGTTTTATTTTGATGAGCCCATCGCCGCTCTATGCTGTAGAATGTATGTGCAGTCTTTAGTCCGTTAGTCGCCTTTTAGGAGACCCAAGGGAAGAGATGGAAAGACTGCACATACCTAACTATCCAACAGCATAGAGCGGCGATGGGCTCATCAAAATAATACTACCCTTCTCTTCCCGTGGGTGTCGATAAAGCAACTAACGGGTTAATTTTTAATAAAATAAACCAATTTATATTGTATTTAATTGTTTTATTTTCTCTCGCATTCGTAGTGAAAAACATAGTGTAACACACGGCGCTAAAAACCCATTAAAACTCGGTTTCTATTTACTCCCTCGCTAAAGCTCGGGAGTAAAACTACCTCGTATATAATGGGTCATTTTAGCCCCTTGTATAACAATCTACTATTGCACGTTGTTGAGAAGCATAACATACAAACTTAAATTAGTGCGATGAACTAAAATTTACAGAACGAACACCGAACGCGAGTACGTTTCAAGGTTACGTTTGAGTTTTGTTCGAATCTCGATTCGACTCGATTCGACTTAGCATTGCGATCGGATCGCTCGAATTTCGAATTAAAAGATTTAGGTATTGACTCTACACTAATTTTCGGCGGATTTTGCATATCTAGTAACGAATCCTCCGTGTCTCTCGCTTTCTCCAACAAATAATCAACACTATTAACTAAAATAGAATCACACGGTAACCGCTTACGAATGCGTCGATGTAGCGACGAGTAAATAATGTCTATTTGCATAATTTCGGGCACTTTATACGGTAGGTTCACTAGCATTGACCGCACTTTTGCTACATATACATCTGCACGTTCACTACCTATCGGTTTGTTCGGCGTTAAAAATGTCTTTCTATACCTTGTGCGCCGGGCGGCGCGCGCCGTACATTGCGCGCATGCGCGCCAGCGCGTCGGTCCACGTGTTCGCGCCGGCTCGGGCGCCGCGCCACCACACGGCGGCGTCACCCTCCAACAACATGGGTAGCCCACGAAGCGCGTGTTCATCAGACACATCGGCACATTATTTAAACACCACCACCGAGTCTATAAACGCCTCCAACACTTCCGGGTCACGGGAACTTCCGTCAAACCTCGACGTGCATTTGGAAAAGTTTCCGCCGCCAGACATCGAATATGAGTTCACAGCGGGACCGGAAGTCGGCGCCGCCGTTGGCGTCGATGTTGCTGGGTTCCAGGGGGTCTGCTGGCACGTCCGCAGGGTTTCTAGTAGCGTTCTGTTCGTTTCCGCCATTGTTGCGATCAACTTTTCGAAGTTAGGGACGGAACTCGACGGGGGCGCGGTCACCGGAGATAAACGGTCGGGCACCGGGGTGTCGCAGCCGGCTCCAGCCTGCGCGTCCATCATCGGTTGGCGATCTTCTTGGTTTATTTCGTCGTCCTCTCCAAGCATCCGCTGCTGCATGCGCGTAGCTCTTGTTAGCGGCATTTTCCAAGAGCAAGAAAAAATTTCGTAGCCACGAGTTGAGCGCCAGATATAACAACCGAGGGTTTCGTCGTTACTTGAGGTCTTCTAAATGAGTACACCAGGGTCGTTTTAATCGTTTACTCTTGTTACAAATCACCACTATAAGAACTTATTTTACAATACACTTGTCTTCTACGTTAAACAAAAAAACCAACATGGAGGTAAAGCGAGAGCTATGGCGGGAACTCTTTCTTACTCAGATCATGCGTCGCTCGGAATCGGAACTAACTTCCGGTCGGCCGGGCTAGGAGATGTGTGCGAGCGCAGGGGGGCGCGGGGAGCGCTGTGCTCAGCACACAACGTTCATACGGCGCATGCGCGCCACCGCTTTGACAGCGGTTCGGTGTTGCTACACCGTTACAATAATTATTTTAATCACGAAAATTTCAATTAATACAAAGGAATCAGTCAAACCAGTATTTGTCCGGCAGTGAGAGTAAAAATCTCTATTTTTGACGTTCCGCCGTCAGCCGGCTTCTGCGAACCGCCAGATTTACGACAGAAGCCACTCTCTCTGACGGTACGAAGGGAGGAAGCCTCAAAACAATACTTTAGATATTGTTCTGAGGAGGAAGCCGTTGCCTACGGCCCGTAGGTGTTAAATATTTCCGTTGCGTATACGCACACGTGACATGACTTGAATGTAGCAACGCACTGACAGTGACAGTTACGCACTCACTAGCACAGATTAAAAGGAAGTGTCTAGCCTGCCACCAGTGGTTATTTAATTAAAATTAATGTACCCCCACTAGTGGTAAGTTAAGAAATAATGTTATTATGCCGTTAGTTATTAGGTATTTCAATTTGTGCCTTAACGCACGTTAATAAAGATTAATTTTAAATAAACATTATGGTAACGTAGTGAATTAAGTAGTTCAATAACGGCAGACTAACATAAAAAGCTATTCTGCCACAACTTATTAGTCATTGGAATAGGTTTTTTGTCATTTCGAGGTTATTTTTTTTATTAGACAACAATAACAATACATATTATACATATAGGAATAGGGCATTAGGAATAGGGCAGCTAGTATTTATGTTGTTAAAAAAAAAATCTCAAAATTTAAGACAATCACCACGCTGCGCTTCGCGTTTGTCTTAAATTTCTAACCTATCACGTGACCTACGGCAGTACATTAATTTTTATTAAATAACCACTGGTGGTAGGCTAGACACTTTGTTAGTTGTTTTTTTCAATCTTTTACGGTTTTGAATTCTACCGAATTTAATTAGATCATCATGAAGAGAAAATAAAAAAATATCAATTTTATACGAATGGGCGATTTTCTGACAGCCCAGCTGACGTAATATGCCCATATAAGGACAAAATATGGGCTTCAAATGTCAAATAAAGCCCATGTCCATATCCATATTTTTTAGCCGATAGACAAGCCATCTTCAACTTTGAAAGGCAAAACCTTATATTAAGAATATTTTAAAGTAGGTATAATAAGAACAATTAGAATAAGTTTTACCTACCCCACGGTAGGTGTCGCTCTGCGGTAGGGATGTTCCGTTATGAAATTCGACAAATCGATAATTTTGATGAAGATTAACCAAAATCAGCATAAACAATATATAACATTTGAACAAGCAAGTGACAATGGGCGATTTTCTGACAGCCTAAATTAAAAAATTAAAATTAGTTCAAAAATACTCGATAGATGGCGTTTTATGAAAGCATACCCGTTCCTACCTAAGGGCTGTAATAAATTCTACACTTTTTCTTTTCTATCAAAAAAATAAAAAAATAGTACTTACCAATTTTTATTCAGGATCTCCAGGACCTATTTCTATTTTGGAATGGAATAAATATTACATAGCCACACGTGTTCTTCATGGACTCTCCTTTTACTAAGCTCCATACTAATCTATGCTAAGCGCCATCTATGAAGTCATTTACGAACCAACTTCTTTTTTTTTTCATTTGGGAAAATCGCCCATTAGGGATGGAAATGAAAATTCCGGTTTTTCCGGGCGGGCAGAGCTTGTATAGGTGTGGGTATTCGGGCAATGTTCTACGTTACTACTCCACGCCTACCTACTAAGCTGGACAGCTGGAGTAAGCAAAGAGGTGACCACGAGAATAAATAAATTACATAGATTCAAGACTATTATCCCCAAAGGATAAAATTAGGCAGTGAGGACCGCAGAAGCAGTCCACTGCCATAGTTCACATTTCACCAAATTACAACTGCAATGTGCTCAGCGTGATAGATGGTAGGCCCATCGCCGCTCTATGCTGTTTGATGGATTTTTTTTTTTTTCAAATTTTATTTATTTAGTAACAAAGTGTTAACTTATTAAAAATTCAACAACTAATTATAAAACAATGTGAAATAACATAAGTACCTAGCTACCCAAGCAGCAAAATTTTCCTATAGTCGTTGTCTTATAAGACTAAACATCTTATAGCACACTAATAGACGCTTTGATCAAAATCACTGATCTTGTTAAAGCAGCTTAACGGACTATTTGCGCTACAAGCACTTTCGATCCTATTATGCAGTCTTAAAGACGTTTACGAGAAATTCTTATTAGACTATTTACGCTACAAGCACTTCCGATCCTACTACGTAGTTCTTATAAACGTTTACAGGATTACATTATATGATACTTATAAGAACTTAAGTCTTATAAGTGCATGTTATAAAAATAAATATCAGAGCTCCTATAAATGCATTTAACAAGACTATTTATTCTTGTTCACGTTTTGTTTTATCCTTCTATAAGAAAAGATCTTCTGTAAACGTTTTAGGTATAGCTGCTATAGGTCGAAGATATTATAAGATTGATTTGACTTTGTCGTGACTTCTAAAGGATTTCTTGCACCAAAGTTGCACGTCCTGCTACTATTATAGGTAAGATTCTACTTATATGTGACCTGCATTTGCTATTATTAGAGTGATCAGCTGTTGACATAAATTAAACAATATAGTCGGCGCTTAAGGCACCAACATGCGGCGGAGGGAAAATGATGAAATAGGATAGCTGGGGCTTACTTGGTTCGGGCTGGAGCTGGTTGGAGCTGAAGGCAGCTGGCGCTCTAGGCGCGGGGTCGCAGGCTTGAGAGCGGCAACACACAACACAATTCACTCAGGGCACTGGTCGGTGGCGTTTTAGGGGTAGTTGAGCTGGTAAACAAGCGCTCTCAATGCACATACACTTAACACATGTCTGGCGTTTTCACGGGCTGATTTCTTGCGCGCGCGCGCGTGGGTTCGCCTGGAACGCTCTAAGCACACTGCCCGGCGACCGCGCGTGATGATCGCGGTCCCAGAGGTTCGTCTTGTATATTTGTCACCTCGCTGTGATTGGCCGATCATTCGTTGCACATTCGTTGCACCAATATGCACTTTAATTGACCGGCGCAGCGACGGTTATCCGTTGCGCTGTGGCGCAAACATCTTCCCGGGCCCCAGAGGGTAGGAGGGGGGGGGGGGAAAGGAATGGAAGTTAAGGGGGGCTACAGCCCCGATTCGTGCTGTGTTGAGTTAATGTCGAGTGGGTGTGTATATGATGAGCTGAGAGGAATGCACGTGTGTGACTGTATGAGTAAGATCGTGCACTGAGCACAGCAACAAATAGGCGCAAAAACAACAACAAAAAAGGGCTGTACACTGGGCATGCCATCATGTAGTCACATGAGTCGTGCACTGAGCATAATGGCATATAGGCACAAAACAACAACAAAAAGGGCTGTACACTGGGCATGCCATCATGTAGTCACTTGAATCGTGAACTGAGCATAATGGCATATAGGCACAAAACAACAACAAAAAAGGCTGTACACTGGGCATGCCATCATGTAGTCACTTGAATCGTGAACTGAGCATAATGGCACATAGGCACAAAAACAACAACAACAAAGGCTGTGCACTGAGCACGATAGCATACAGGCACAAAAACAACAACAGAAAAGGCTGTGCACTGAGCACGATAGCATATAGGCACTGAAAAGCGCAATGCGCGCTGTGGCGCAAAGAGCAAAGGCGCAATTAAAAGCGACCGCAATAGAAGCAAATAAAAAGCAGACTGCATGTGTGTATGTGCTGCAGGCTGATGTGTGGGTGCACGTGTGTAGAAGTACTATGCTCTTGTGGTGAGCACGCACGAGATTGAGCCGATTGCCAAGGCAAAAATTAAAAGCAGAAAAATGTAAAATTAACACGAGCGAAAAAATAAAGCACGCTATTTGGCACGCGTGGTGAGCATGCACGAGATCTGAGCCGATTTAACACGACACGACCATAAAAATTTCATTACAAAATAAAACGGGAAAATAAATCTCTCGTCATAATACCACACGCAACGTAATAATTTAACTACAGACTCAAAGTAATATTAGGCAACAATTATCTACACAAGCGCGCTTAGTCAGGACAAAATTGGTCAGTGTGTGGGGCTAATGCATCAAACCAACACAGACAATGTGCAACTTAATTAGTAAGTAAAAATATAACACGAATCGAACACTGTTCTTGGAACACGTTCTTAATTTATTTTTGTAGGTAGGTTAATAATATTTCGCAATGCACCTTGCAACGTCTATTGTGCAGAAAGGGTCATGTAAGGTAATGAAATTAGGAATGTTACGCGATAAAATTTAAAAATCAGAAATTAAAATTAAGCTACGTGATAACTACGAAATATGAGTAAATATTATTTTAACGGGTCGAATGACCAACATGTAATGAAATAGTTAATGGGCTGAAATAGTTATCCTATATATATAATAGCGGACTGTATTACCAATGTGGGGCTACGGTAACATGTACCTACTCCTGCGACCCCTGATGCGGCTGCTGTGCATGCGCGGACGCATGCAGCGTTCTGTCGGTGGGTCGCTTTACCGGAGTGTCCCGCAGCTGGGGCGGAAGCCACCGCGCCGCCGATTCCGGCTGGTAATGCTGCGTGGCGTCGTCCGGTCGGTGAAGGGACGTGTGGTGGTCGGCGATGCCACACACTCTGCATGCCTTCACCGACTTACATTCGTCCGGGTAATGTGGTCCGAGACAGCGGGGACAGCGCTCGCGCGACACCACAAAATCCCACCGGCCCTGCGTCGGCTGGGCATTGTAGGTAGCGCACGCTATTAATCTATGCCCCCTAGTCCTGCAGTAAGGGCAGTAAGGGGTGTTTGGGCTGGCGTGCATTGTGTGGGTGTTGTGTGCAGTTGTGTAGGCGTGTATGGGTGGCGGCACGAGTCGAGGCAAAAAGATGAAGTGTGTAGGGTAGGGTTTAAAAACTAGTGGACTGTATGTATCCGGCTCGAAGGACCATAAATGTCGGCGCTTAAGGCACCAACATGCGGCGGAGGGAAAATTATAAAATAGGATAGCTGGGGCTTACTTGGTTCGGGCTGGAGCTGGTTGGAGCTGAAGGCAGCTGGCGCTCTAGGCGCGGGGTCGCAGGCTTGAGAGCGGCAACACACAACACAATTCACTCAGGGCACTGGTCGGTGGCGTTTTAGGGGTAGTTGAGCTGGTAAACAAGCGCTCTCAATGCACATACACTTAACACATGTCTGGCGTGTTCACGGGCTGATTTCTTGCGCGCGCGCGCGTGGGTTCGCCTGGAACGCTCTAAGCACACTGCCCGGCGACCGCGCGTGATGATCGCGGTCCCAGAGGTTCGTCTTGTATATTTGTCACCTCGCTGTGATTGGCCGATCATTCGTTGCACATTCGTTGCACCAATATGCACTTTAATTGACCGGCGCAGCGACGGTTATCCGTTGCGCTGTGGCGCAAACAAATATGGTGTCCAGAACTGTGATCCTATAATAACATTAACTTTGACTAAAATGCATTGTAAAGCTCCTGATAAATGCATTACAATATGGACCGCAATCCGATCTGATGACGGCTGTATTTACTAATAATTGAATATACAAATAATAATTATGTTTTCTTTTGAAGGCGCATAAACATATGTCCATTATCATCGAATACTTTATCAATAAAATTTATTTTGCAAGTTAATTTCTTTATATAACAGTGAAAACACAGAAAGTTATCAACTTTTATGATAATGAATAGTAATAAATATTACCCTTTGCAATATTTTTTTTTATTTGTTTGCCTCCATCATTAAAAATTAATGAAAAATAAATGCTCTAGTTATGACATCACAATTACCACTGTTGGATAAATTACACCAGTAGCGGCATGCGCTAGATTGTTACAGGACTAATCACGCTGACTCAGTGCGTGTATCTGATATTTATAGGACACAGTGATCTTGTAGAAGCACTCAATAAAATAGTAATAAAATCAATTTGCACTTTACCGGACTGTAACAAAATAACTATAGGTCGTAATAGTCCTGTAAAGTGCGCCCAAATGCGGTCCTGTAAACGTTAATAGGATTTCTATAGGACTAAAAAATATTTGGTCCTAGGATACTTACATGACCACATTTTGCTACTTGGGTAGTACCTACGAATAGCATACTGGACAACATTAATTTCTGAAGTAAACCCACCCCCGCGATCACTTATCCTAAATAAGTAAGTATTATTATATACACTCCCGTATACCAAAATCGAGTCTATTTCAACATGTCTAACATGGTTGTGTGATTGGATTTACGAATCAATTCATGGGAATGTTAAGGTAAATTGCTGACTTCAACCATTGAGGTAAATAAACTAGAGAAGACGTCCCATACAATAAAATGTGCACGCAAGACAGCGGGCATCTAGTGAATTCTAGTGCGTGGTGCGTTGCGAGCACGACACAATGATACTTGTACCATGGTGCAGGGCTTAGTTGTCATCTTCTGCACAAAACAGAAATATTGTTACTCTATGCATTTCACCAAAACATGGCCGCCGCTTCATGTCTCGGCGATTTGATAAAATAATTAGTCAAATGCATGTTATTCGATAATTTAGTACGTATTTCCAGGTGAAAAGTGATTCCTTTGGTTTTATTTGTATTTCCTGAGTTGTTTATACAGTAACTTAGGACACATAAAGGCATATTTTAATAAAATAGAATACAGAATGCACACGTATTGTTGCGTCTAGCGCCTGCCACGAAAAATAGTTACCCTGTAATCATTGATGTTAAATGATCGGGTTTCCAAAAACATTAGTCATTGTAGCTTGTTAGAATTTTACCCATTATTTCTTCATAATATAGACATGTAGCTTTGGCTGACACAAAACTAGACAACCTATTCTTGCGTTTTCAATTAATACACCTTTCTAAATCAGTTTTGGAAAGACTTTTCCTCTTTTCATTAGATTTGTAAAACAAATTAAGATCATATTTGTGTGTTTACATTTTGATATTTGACATAACGCCAAAGACGAAATGACAGCCACCTTAGCGACAGCTAGCGGTGGCGGAGCGAAGTTGCAGTCAGCTTTTCGTTTCACATAAAAGATTCAATTTTAATAATAGCCGATACAGTTCCGATAATAAATTACTTTAAAATAATATGTATAATATTTACTTCAAGTAATTAAATTAAATTCAAACAAATCCGGAAATGGAACTATTTTTTCTATAAGGACTGTTGGTGCGAGAGGCACTAACATGCGACGAGGTTAAAGGCTGAAGGCAGGAATGCTGAAGGCAGGAAGGACTTACCGGGAGCAGCTGTACGGGAACGCAGGAACCGGGAGATGAGCTGGTCACGGGCGATTGCTTCAAGTTACTCAATCACGGGCATTTAGGCGTTCACTTCGTTTGTTTGGTTCACAATAATAGATTTCACGGTCAGGCTCTTGCGTGCGCGCGCGGTAGGTGGCGACGAACTCCGGCGATCTCCTCACTGGGCGAGCGACAGCGAGTCGCGCAGCGGTGGCGCCGCGGCAGGCCGGCGGACGCGGTCGTCACCAACCGTTGAGTCAACCGCCATACAGCCGCCATCTGTATCTATCATTTGAATGGGCGTCCCGGCCTTGGCGGGAACATCCTCCGGGGCCCAGGGTGGGCTCATCTAATGGGAGCCTGGCGATCCAGAATACAGGCCTCCGAAGATGTCCATTCGCGGTGTCCAGGTCTACCACCCGCACGACGCCATCCTTCCCAGGCAGGGTGCGAGTAATGCGCCCCAGTCTCCATTGGAGGGCAGGCAGGTTGTCCTCCTTGACGAGGACGAGCTCGCCAACTCGGGGAGGGGAGGATGGGGACAACCATTTGGAGCGGGTTTGGAGGGTGTGAAGGTAGGATTGAGTCCACAATGTCCAGAAGCGCTGAGAAAGGGCCTGTACCATTTGGAATCGCCTAAGTGTGGAAATCGGCCTATCTTCCACAGATAACTCACGTAGGGCCGTTAGTGGGCGGCCTATAATGAAATGTCCGGCTGTAAGCGGCTCAAAGTCTGAAGGATCGGACGAAAGTGGGCAGAGAGGTCTAGAGTTAAGGACAGCCTCGATTCGTGCTAAAAGTGTAGAGAATTCCTCGAATGTAAGGTGCTGTTCGCCAATTACGCGATATAAAAGTTGCTTAGTTGATTTTATGTTAATCTTATGTAACGCATCGAACCATGGTCCTTTAGGGACATTTAATAACCAAGTAATGTGCTGACCCGCTAGCTTGTGCGCAATCGTGTCATTATTCGAGGCAAGAAAGTTTTGTACTTCAATGAGCTGATTTCTAGCGCCTACATAATTTGTACCGCAGTCCGAGCGGATGAGAACCGGGGCACCGCGGCGTGCTATAAAACGCTGTAATGCCGCGAGGAACGCTTCCGTGCTGAGGTCCGAGACCGGTTCCAAATGAACCGCCTTAGTGGAGAGGCACACGAATATACAAAAGTACGCCTTTAAGAGTTTAACATTACGTACTTATTAGTACTAGATTTAACGAGGAATAGGCCGGCAAAATCGGTCATAACTTGACTAAATACAGGCTGAGGCGTAACTCTATCGGCTGGCAGGTCGGCCATGAAGGGCGCTTGCGGCTGGGCCCGGCATCGAAAGCATCGAATGCATTTAAAGACTTGGTGTCTAATAATACGGCGCGCGGACAATATTCAAAATTGTTGGCGTAGGATTGCGTGTAAGGTGTCAGCGCCAGGGTGGCAGTGTATTTTGTGGTAGTGGTCAATGATGAGGTCTACAAGTGGGCTAGAGCTGGGTAGTATGAGCGGATGCTGCGCGTCATATCGGATAGACGCATGGGACAGTCATCCGCCAACTCTAAGGAGCTCATCTTTAATGAGAGGTGACAGTCGCTGGAGTCTGACGGAGCAGATTTTGCCAGTTTGAAGGCGGTGAATGTCCTCTGCAAACTCATTGTGCTGAACACTGCGCACCCAGTAAAGTAGGGCCTCTCTTCGTTCACTGACGTACAAGGGGCGTGAGCGTCGCGAATCTGGGTGGTGTCTGCAGTTGTGCAGAAAGCGTTTTAGACAAGCTGTCACTCCGACGAGCTTGTCTAGTGAGCTGAACCGAGTGAGCAGGTCAAAGTCAAGACCGAGTACTGTGACCAGTGACGGGATGTGTTTGGGCTTAAGGCCTGGTAAGGCGTGATGGCCCAGAGCTGAGGGCATCGCAGGCCAAGACTCACAAGGCTGTCTAAGCCACGTGGGAAACCACCATAGGTCGTGAGCTGACAGGGATTGCGCAGACATCCCTCTGCTTGCGCAATCTGCTGGGTTGAGCACGGAAGGTACGTGTCGCCAGGTATATTCTGGTGAGCTTGAGCTGATTTTAACTACCCTGTTGGCTTCAAAGGGTTGAAGACGGTGAGGCGGTGTATTGAGCCAGGCCAGGACTATCGTACTGTCTGACCAACATATGTGTTGTTGTATACTGATATGGGCGGATAGCTGAACTGACACACGGATCATGAGCTGGGAGAGCAGGGTGGCGGCCGACAACTCTAACTTGGGAATTGTGAGGCGATTCTTGATTGGTGCGACTCGCGACTTGGCGACAATCAAGTGTACTACAGTATCTCCCGAGGCATCGAGCTCATGAAGATAAACGACGGCGGCAAACCCGGCTTCAGAGGCGTCTGCGAACCCGTGGAGCGAGTATGCAGCTGAGCCTTTGTTTGCACAAATGTGCCGAGGGAAGCGAATGCTAGACAACAGCGGCAGATCCTCTGAGATGTGGTGCCACTCCGTTTGTACTTCAGAGGGAGTAGGCTCATCCCACTCTAGCTTCAGTAGCCACAATTGCTGAAGGAGCAGCTTTGCGCGGAAGATAACGGGAGAAACCCAGCCGTTTGGATCATAAAGTGAGGCTACGGTGCTTAAAATAGACCGCTTTGTGACATGTGTAATGGGGGGCAGAGAGATGCGGTAGGTGAACTCGTCTGACTGAGGGCTTCACTGTATACCCAAGACCTTAATGGACGTGGAGTCTGGGTTCATGTCGAAGTCCTTGGGCATGTCGCATTGGTTGTCGGGGAATCTCTCGAGCAGCTTAGGCGAGTTAGATGTCCATTTACTGAGCTGAAAGCCGCCTAGGTCTAGTAGACTTATTAACTCGTCCTGGAGTGCTTGGGCGGATTCAACTGTGTCATGACCACACAAGATGTCATCAACGAAGATAGACTTGCGAAGAACCTGAGCGGCTCCAGGGTAGCGATGACCTTCATCATCAGCTAGCTGAAGCAGAGTGTGGATTGCATGGTATGGGCTTGATCTTAAGCCGTAGGTGAATGTATACTGCATGCATTTAGAGGCAAGATTCGGACCATTTTATGTACCAATAATAATGCCTAACATAGTGATATTGCAGCTCTGCCTTTGTTAATTTCTACTGACTAGAGTTTGCTATAGGTTTGGTTTAATTTAGACAATCACTCATTTTAGTTTTAGTTTTTACATGCCATGTACTTATTTTAGTTTAAATTTTATACATTTATATTTTGTTTTTCTATTTCCACATGCCTAATAATTTGGATCATTTTGTGCACGCATCCTTAGAGTTATAATCTAGATCAATGTTTAGCTTTAGAATATTACTGTATTACATGATTATAACTAGTTCTGTGTGCCTTTAATAAATAAATAAATAAATAAATAAATAAATATTGAGGGCGTAGGTGAGCAGAGGATGATCTGATGAGGACCGCCACAATATGAGCTGATATTGTCTCTGGTCTGAGGCTACCAGCACATTTCTGAACATCCTCTGGATGTCAGTGCTGAAAATGACTGGGTGCGTTCTGAAGGATATGATGATGTCTACAATGTCCTGTTGAAAGGACTGGCCTGTGTGTAGGCATTCATTTATGCTGACACCATTGGAGCTTTTGCAGCTACCATCAAAAACAATGCGCAGCTTGTCCGACCCTGACTTAAATACGCCATGGTGGGGAATGTAGAAGTGAGGTTTATGGGCGAATGTATTTGGGTGACAGGGAGCCATGTGCCCTAAGTCGATGTATTCTGCCATAAAGTCGACGTATTTAGAACGCAGAGACGGGTTCGCCATTAGCTTTTTCTCAATATTGAGGAATCTCCGTAATGCGATAGGGTGAGTTTTACCCAGTTGAGGAGCGTCCTTTAGAAAGGGCAGAGCGACCGTATATCTGCCTGGGGGATTGCGTGTAGTGGTAGAGCGGAAGATTTCCTCGCATTGTTCCCCCAGGGGATCATTATGAGTGTGAGGTTGAGGTAGGGGCTCCTCAGACTCCCAGAACCTTTCTAGACTCTGACGTATGTAACTGGGCTGATTCAGCTGAGTCTGGTTGTGAGCTGACGACATGAGCTGAGTTAACCTGCTGCGCCGGCTGCGCATGGAAGTCCTCAATGGGTCCTATCAAGGCGAAGGCGAAAATCATGCCGAAGGCTATGGACTTGCCCGGGCCCAACGAGACCTTCGTCCCGTCCAACACCTGGCCAAGAACGTCCGACCCCAATAAGAGGTCGATCGGGGCTGGTGTGTGGTAGAGCTGATCAGCCAATGGCACGGGTGGCTGGCGTAGTATGTGGGAAATGTTTGGTACCTTCTCTAAGGGAAGGTAGCCAGTGACGTTTTTTAAAATATGAGCTGTGGCAGTGATTGTAGGAGTATCATTGTGAGTGGGCCGGCATACTATTGTTATTGCCGCTTTTGACTCATGTTTGTGCTGATTCCCAACTCCTGTAATTTTTAAAGAAGTGGGTATTGATGGCAGGTTCAAAAGTCGTGCCATGCGTGACGTTATTAATGTCAGCATACTGCCACAGTCCAATAAAGCTCTGGCTGTGTGAAGATGGCCATGTACGTCCGTGACTCTTAGTGAGACGGTTAGCTACAAAATAGGTGTACCAGTGGGCACAGAAGGTGAGTGAGCTGATTGAGTAGCAGCCGAGATTGTATGAGCTGAGTATGTATCAGCTGTGTGGACATGGGTCGACTGGGCATGAGCTAAAGGGACATGGGCTAAATGGGCATGGTCTGAATGGGCATGGGCTGAATCTACCTCTTCGCTAGGGTGCTCCGTGATAGTTGGGAGTCATAATTGCTGGCGGCGTTCGCGGGGCCTACCTGGCGAACCGGACCTGGGCGGGCTGGCTCTGTGAGCAGAGCTGGGTTGCACTTGTTTAGCATGTGCGGGTTCGTGCCGCCTGCTGTTTCTGGGACGCTCCCTCGAGTGCTCCCTCAGCTGTGGTGGGGGTATATGTGTTGACGACGAATGAGCTGATTGCGTTAGGTCGTCTGATCGATGAAGGGACGTGTGGTGGTTGGAGCTCCCACAGTCCTTGCATGCCCCCCTTGACCTGCACTCGCTCTCGTAGTGACGGCCGAGACAACGCTGGCAGCGCTCGCGTGCCTGTACAAAGTCCCAACGGCCCTGTGTTGGCTGGGCATTGTACCATTTGCACGTCATAAGCCTATGTCCTCTAGTGGCACAATAGGGACAGTAGGGCGTCGAGCGTGAGGAAGAGGACGAGGATGATGATGAGGAGCAGCTTTGCTGGAAGGCCGAGTAGCCGGGGAAGGGCTGACTGCGAGCCGGGGAGGTGGATGGGCGGTGACGTATTTGCTGCGTTGGGCGGAACGGTTGGTGAGTGAGCTGATCATAGGCGCGGTGAGGCGATGGAGCTGAGGAGCGGCCACGGTAATGGTCGGGTTGTTGCTGAGCCATCTGAGCATAAGTGCGATGGGGCAACTGAGGAGGCGCGCGGCTACGAGAAGGGCCGGACTGGGGCTGAATGGGTTGAGTCATGGCTATGTTGGACAACTCTGTCTCCACACAGCGCGCGTGCTCCTCGAGGTAGGAGATGAGGTCCCTTAACGTGGGCAGGGTGTTACTAGACTCGTGCCTGCGTTCAAATAGCGTGCGGAGCTCGCCCTTGAGCTTCCGCACCATTATTGACACAAACACGTAGTCGTCTCCTATGGGCAGATCTAAATTGTTAAGGGCACACTGAGCTGATATGAGCGGATTGAGGAACAGTGTGCGGATGTTCGAGCGCGTATGGATGCTTGGCAGCCCTAGGATGATGTCCACAAAACTATCAATGAGAACCCGGCGGTTCTCGTACCGCTTGGTGAGGATGTCCATGGCCACGGCAAAATTCTCATTGGTGACCTTTAAGTGGGACACCATACTTAATGCCTCACCGCTGAGACTTGAGATTAGGTAGTGGAGCTTGACTGCGTCCGACAGGGTCGCCATGTCGTCAGTCAGACTCCTAAACAGCGCAATGAAGGAAGGCCAGTCCTTCACTTTTGAGCTGAAAATGGGTAGCGAGCGCTATCTTGGGAGGACGGCTGTGGGCGTATTGACGCCGAAACTGGGCTGAGCGCTATGGGTTGGGGATGACGTGGAAGAGGTTGAGATTTCCTCCCTTGCCATAAGTATCCCCAGGTACGCTCCGGAGGCTTTTGTGTGGTTCTCAGTGTATGTCTTCTCGGTCTTCTCGTCCAGGTCCTCCTCGTCAAGAATGTTATAATACACTGCGTCCATTTTGTCTTTCACGCCTTGTATCTGTGTGAAACGTACGTTAAATTCCATTATGAAATGTGTGGTGCCGCCAGCAATAATTTGTGATCCTATCTCAAGGAGCTGAAGTATGGCCTTAACGGCCTCCCTAAATATCGCGGCTTGTGACTTGGTCGGCATCGCGATGATTAAAAGTAGACAAAAAAAAAAAATTAAAGGCAGTAAAAAGGACTACACCCTGTATATATTCTATAGTTGGGCTGAACGTATTTGCTTACCAAGATAAGGGCAAATGGGCTAAAATTAATACAACAATAAACAAAAAATAAAAACTTAGTTGGGATGCCTTGTATTTTGCCTACGGGTGGGCAAACGCATGTGTATGTGTATGCCAGTGTTTATTGGACGTGCGTACGTAAGATTAGCCGACCGCAAAAAGAAAAAACAGAAAAAAAATCACGTCATCCGTAGCCCACTAGTGGGCAAGCGCATGCGTAGGCGATGGCGGCGCATCCAATCAGCCGGGAAAGCGCGAGGAAAAGGAAAAGAAAAAAAAATCTAATAAAAAGAAAGGGATACGTTGTACGTAGCCCACAGTTGAGCAGACCTGTAGCGGAAACGAGCGCGAAGATTGAGTCGGTCGCAAAAGAAATAAAAATAAATAAATAATAAAAACTTAATAAAAAAAATTAGGACACTCTGTATCTGTGTCCCACAAGTGGGCAAACGTGTGTAGAAGCGAAGGCGACGCACGCAAATAGCAGTAAGCGATTTTTAAAAAAAACTGATCACACTAAGCTCGTGTGTTGAGCACGCACAAAGAATGAGCCAAAAAGGCAAAAATTAAAAACAAAAAAAATAAAAAAATTAACACGAGTAAAAAATTAAAGCACGCTACTGGGCACGCGTGGTGAGCATGCACCAGAAATGCGCCGATCGCAAAGGCAACAATCAAAAAACAATAAAATTAAAAATTAACACGAAGTGAAAAAAAAAAAAATTTAAATCTCGTTGTATTATTATGTAAGCAGCAGCTGTACGGGAACGCAGGAACCGGGAGATGAGCTGGTCACGGGCGATCGCTTCAAGTCACTCAATCACGGGCATTTAGGCGTTCACTTCGTTTGTTTGGTTCACAATAATAGATTTCACGGTCAGGCTGTTGCGTGCGCGCGCGGTAGGTGGCGACGAACTCCGGCGATCTCCTCACTGGGCGAGCGACAGCGAGTCGCGCAGCGGTGGCGAAGCGGCAGGCCGGCGGACGCGGTCGTCACCAACCGTTGAGTCAACCGCCATACAGATGGCGGTATTTGAATGGGCGTCCCGGCCTTGGCGGGAACAAGGACTTTTATCTAGAACATTCGATTGTGATAAATATTTTTTTATCTGGATATTGTCTCTGCCCGTAGGGGTTACCAGAGAGGAAACTAATACTCCCTAATATTTAGACAGGGTATTAACCCAAGTTGACTTGATTTCCCAAATTTAAAAAAAACGCAATTCAGATTGCTAAACGTTAAATTATCCCTAGTTAATGTAGTTTGATGGTTGACAGATTCATTCTGTGTCAGAACGAGTAGTGAAAACGTCATATTTGACGTTTTGGTAGTTTGAATGAAAAATTCTCAGGGATCCACAATGTTATTTATTGCCACGTTTTCGGGTAGAATTCCTAGGTTGGCCGTCCACTTTTAGGACTTCCGGTAAAGACCACCGCCGAAACGAGATTCATTCTCGTCGTTGTGGTCCAAGTATAAGTAGCTGGGAGAATCATTTTACCGAGGTAGGAATTTATTGTGAAATGATATCAGGGAAGGAAAAAGGGTTTTTAGAGAGAGTGTTGTGGTCTACAATGTGTTGTTTATTTCCAGGGATTTCCGTGCCCAAAAAGTGTCTGTCGCCGCGTCCTGCCACTTGATGGTTTTTATACGGTTAATCAAATTAAAACATTTACTTTAATATTTTTTTATAGACGGAGTAATTTATTTTTTATTTCAACCTTCTACTCCGGACGGTACTGGTTTTATCCCGACCACCCACGACCATAGCTCTTACCGCTGAAATATTAGCTGGTTGGTTAGGTAGTAGATGGAACCATAATATAAAATTTATTTAAAATTAAACTTATCATTGACCCGCTGGGTCACTTTCGACTTTTGGGATTTTCTTGTGTTTTAGGGTGTGTAATAGCTTTGTAATAAGGTTTAGATTAATTTAAACAATAAATTATAGTTGACAAAATTATTAGACAATTTATTGGAATTTAATTTGAAATTGACCCACCGGGGCAATTTCGTCTGATAGTTTTGTTTTATTATTTTCGGCCTAATAAATGAAAATTGAGTAATGTAAATGATTCCTACCTAACATAATATAAGGAAAAATTGTTACTAACCCCCTATTTAGATAATAGAAGTGACTTAAAAATTTAAAATTTTATTTTATTGATATGGAACAAATTTAGGGTGTTTTCAGTTGTTTTTTTACAATACACTGCCTAGCTGTTGAACATTTTATGGTTTTATTTTACAACAACTCACTGAAGCTTGCGTTTGGGATTTTCTTCCTTTTCCCCAAAAGGGACAAAATCTCAAATGTAACAGTGGCGCACTCAACGTGTGTTTTGGTTAGGGATAGTGGTTATGTCTTATGCTTTAACTTATAAGTCAGACTACCAATAGCGTCACAGAACTGTGGGGATTATTAGTTTTAAGAAAAACCGTCACGCGTGCAGTGGCACGGATTCCTCCCATTTTATTATTTTATTATAACGAAATTGTATTCGTTATTTTTATTTATTTTAAATATTGTGCGTGCCGCGTGCAGGCACCATGATGCATTGTGGCTAACATAAATTGCTTAGCAACTATATTAAAGTTTGTAATCGTACAGCAAACACCTTAAACTTTTAGTATTTCGTAATTCCGGTGGCCGTCTTTGGTCTTCATTATCAGTTCCACTTAACTAAATGGTACTTTCAGAAGACAAATGAGTTTATTGCAAATAATACCTAAATCGCTTTAGGTATGCCTATAATATTCGAAGAGTTCCCTCAATTTCTCTAGGATCCTGACCTGATGAAAATTCAACTAACAAGATATACATAAATATCCTTTATTTGGTCTGTTAAAAATAGCTAAGAAATTACAACAATTAATAATATAACAAACTTAAAGTAAAACTCTTTAATTGATATTATTGTTATTTAATATTTTATTATTTGCTTTAATAACGCTCAAATAAGCTCGAAGATAACGAAGCACGACCGCACGTCGTGCGGAGGACGTGGGTTGAATTACCACCTGAGGTAGACATTTTTTTCAACGTTTCGTTAATCTTTTATTATCGTAACTGTATCTTGGGGGTCGAGAGGAAACTTAAATTTGGCTTGAAAATAAAATCTACTTTCGACCCCCCAGGGTCTAGAATACACTGTGGTTAGGGGTCCAGTGGACACATTATTTATTGGGGGTCATGGTGTGTCACACTTGCCTAAAATATTATTTAAACTTTATTGACACTAATTTTAATTGAATACTAGTATTTTAATTGTTTTTAATACAAGTGTTGATAGTATTATTATTGTAATACTGTGTTTTTAGTGGTTTGTTACTATCTTCTGTGGATTATAGCTGTTCGGAACAAAATGGCCACTTACGGCTGGCAACCTTTTGTGTTAGTTTTAATTTGTATTTGACAGACGACTGTCAAAGTCAGTGTGACACACTCTCACATTGGAGTTAGGTTAGGAACCTTGAACGCGGGGTCGTGTGAAATTAATTTGTATTTTGGTGTAATTTGATGTGTAGGGCACATAGTCAGTTAAACTCGGCGGACCGTAGGGATTAATAAACAGCAACAGTGTAGAACATAAGTTTAGTTTAAAGTCAGTGATTTGTTTGGTCGACACGCACACGTGGCGTACAATTGAACGGTGCTATGTGGTATTGTGCGTATCATCACGTATTTGTCTGGGATCAGTACTGAGGGGGTAGCCAACGGGAAGTTAGGGCCTTTCCACCACCATAGCACCAGCCCCGAAGACGTGCGGGAGCGCGGTCAACCACTACCACGCTGACAGCAGCGTGCCGAAGACAGCCGGCGCGGCAGACTGCAGCCGAGCTGAAGACGAACGAGACCGTAAGGGTGTGGCACACCGTCTGCTAGTATGTAAGTCGTTTAGTTTAATTATAATTTAAGTTTAGTTAGTATATCTTTAAGTCGAGAGGGTGCGGTCTACAGGTTCACCGGAACAGGACCTCTGAACCGTGCCTTCTCTGGTAGCAGAGAATCGCTATTAGGGAAGTCAGTGGATGTAGACTCTCTATACCAAACAATTTTTTTTTTTTTTGGTAGCAGAGCGTGGTTACTTAAATTGAAATCGCATATTAAGGAAGCCAGCTTATATTTTAGAATTTTTTTTTTAATTTCAAAATGGAACGCTCAAATTCTTTTATTTATTTTATTTATTTTATTTATTTATTTAGGACAACCAACAAGACAAACACAAGTACAAGCAATAATTAGTTAGAACATATGGACTTAAAACTAAGTGTCGTCTCAATTATAGGCTGCCACGGCATGCAACGTGGTTTACAGTATTTTTATTTTTTTAAAACTACTTACTACTACTTCTTACTTACAGCATCTTTATGTAGGTTAGGTATCATAAAGTATTTTTATTTAATTAATACTACTTACTTACTAGGTACTGTTTGTGGGTATCAATACTATATTCGACTATAGCAAAAAAAAAAAAAAAACATTAATTTACAGTAATAATTACTTAACTATAACTTAAAATTGAAACAGATCAACCAGGTGCCAATCCAAAAGACCGCAATATTTTGTGCTTGAATATCTGCGGCTTATCAGCAAAGACATCCATATCACAAGCCCTGCAGATCTTGTTGTATTGCCTTTGCAACCTGTTCATCGTTGCGTGGTGACCCAGATTGCTCTTGCTGCCCTGTACCGAGAAGGGGATATACCTTCCGGCACGCGCTAACTTATATGGAGCATTAAAATTTATTAAGCTCAAAAGAAACGGACTATCCACATTTCCATTTATTAACTTATGCAATGCCATAAGATCCAGCAAAAGCCTTCTCTCCCTCAAACTGTTCATTTTAAAAAAAGCCAGCTGCTTCTCGTACGAGGGCAATTCCCTCGCTTTATTAGTTTGGTACGAAAGGTGCCACAAGAATCGCTTCTGTATACGCTCCAAACGTTTAATGTGGACGTCATAATGAGGACACCAAACTTGACTGCAATACTCAATATGGGAACGGACAAGAGATGTGTACAAAATGATTTTTGTTGCAGGCTTTTTGAATTCTTTCGCGTTCCGCAATACGAATCCCAGCATTTGGAAGCCCTTAGTCGTAATGTGGTCAATGTGTTTATGAAACCGTAATTTTTTGTCTAAAACTACGCCCAGGTCTCGAATATACTCAACCTCCTCTAAGGAGTAACCATTTATATTATAGACGGGCGGGGAAACGTTAACGCATCTTGTAAATCTCATATATTTACATTTTTCTAGGTTCAAAGACAATTTATTTTCATTGCACCACAGAGCCAGTCGGTCCAGATCCTTTTGCATTAACTGGGAGTCACTATTGTCTTTGATTTGCATGGATAGCTTCATGTCGTCTGCGTATAGAAAGCAGGTGGCATGGTTGAAAATAGACACAATGTCATTTATGAAAATGTTGAATAGCACCGGACCAAGGTGAGAACCCTGAGGGACGCCTGATGTGGACATGAAAGGCTCGGAAGAAAATCCGTTTACCACCACTCTCGCCTTTCTTTGATTAAGGTATGAAGAAAACCAAGCAAGAAGATTACCATTGACACCGAAAGATGAAAGTTTCTGAAGAAGGATGTTGTGGTCTACGGTGTCAAAGGCCTTACTGATATCTGTGTAAATGGTATCTACAGATAAACGGGAGTCAAGCGATTTAGATACATATGTCACAAATGAAATAAGATTGGTAGCCGTAGAGCGAGACGCCAAAAAACCAGATTGCTGAGGCGAACTTGCTTTATAAAGACGAGCTTACGTATGAGGTGGAGATTCGAGACGCAGCACCGGCGACAACGGTAGAGGGATTACGAGTTCAGATTAGGGAACTTAGTAAACTAGTTTGCTCAGACGATATCGTGGAGACTACTCGGTATCCCAAAGAAATTACAAATTATTAAAGCCAAATTGGCAGAGATCGCCAAAGTTATAAGTAAAGATCCTTCAAATTTTAAAAAATTTAACCATATAAAGGCTTTAAGTTCCCACCTTTTTCATCGCTTGGGCAGGGTAACTCCCCCACCTGAACTTGATTCCGTATATGAGACTATTGACAAAGAGCTTAACGGTTATTTGTCAAAATTTGATAATATTAACGCAAATTTTCATGCGTCGTTTACATCGGCACCAGAGACACCGAACGTGCTTGAAGTTGAACCTACTCCTGAAGTCGTGTATTATAGTAAGAAGGATGCAACAGTCAGATCTCTCGACTGTAAATTTAATGGTACCGGTTGCGTAAAAGCTTTCATAGAGCGTCTCGAAGAACTTTGCGAAGCTAGGGGTATAAGCGAAGCTTCCTTACATAAATCGGCTCTGGACTTGTTTTCGGATGGTGCTTTGTTGTGGTACCGTGGCATAAAAGCGTCGGTTAGTAGTTGGTCAGAACTCAAGAGACATTTACTCACAGCGTTTGCTCCGCCAGACTACGATATGCGTCTGATTTCAGAAATTACTAATAGGACTCAGGGGCAAACGGAATTGTCCTGTATTTACATAGCGGTCATGGAGAATCTCTTCAACAGGCTGTCTTATAGAGTAGCGGAACCTGAGCGTTTGGCACGGATCAAGTTCAACATGCGGCCGGAATACGCGACGGCGTTGTCAATGTTGGCGGTCAATACCCTGGAGGAATTAAAGAAGAAGTGTAGGCAACTCGAGCTAGGTTTTGTTAGCAAGGCACAGTTCCGTGAACCGCCGAAAGCTACCGCTTCTTTTGTTGCACCAGACTTGGCTTACCAAGCTCCGAGGGGTTCTTTGAGAATCGAGGCCGTGCAAGCTGAGCCTCCGTTGTACTGTGTTCGTTGTAGGGTAAAGAGCCACTCATTATCTACTTGCAAATCCTCAGAAGTAGTTTGTTTCCGTTGCGGTAAGAACGGTGTGAGGACACCTTCGTGCCCTAACTGCAATAAAGAAGCAATCGGGACTAAGGGTCAATCCTGTCCGAACTGCAATTCAAAAAAATAATTTCCCGGAACTACAGCCATAATTTTATTAAGTCCGATTGGGACAACTATTTAAAATGGTTACAAGTTTTTTTAAACTCTTTAGGAGTAGATTCAGTACGTTATAAGACTACTGAGGATGGTCGGCCGCATTTAACCGTTTCTATATATAATGCGGATTATTACGGTTTACTTGACTCGGGTTCATGCATTTCAGTATTGGGTTCCGATGTTGGCCAACAGTTCATAAAAGCTGGTGCAACCTTACACTATGATGGGTGCTTGGGCAACATCGTAACAGCCAATGACTCGCGTGCCACCGTGAAGGGTTATTTATATTTACCAGTTACTCATATGGGAGTGACTCAAGTTAATGAGTTTAGTTTTAAAAGTCTCCAAGCGACTTGCAGTTTTGGGGTTAACAGTGATATCCTTTTTAGCCACTTTTTTGTTTTGGTTTTGAATAGTAATCCTTTGCCCGCAATGATCAGAATCTAGTAAAGTAATAATTTCTTTGTAGGACTGAAACAGACTTAAAATTTTTCTACAAGAACCTGAGTTTTCTAATAAATTGACATTAAAATCACCGCAAATGATAACGGACGGTTTGGGGACGACGTGGAAGAGGGTGAGATTTCCTCCCTAGCCATAAGTATCCCCAGGTACGCTCCGGAGGCTTTTGTGTAGTTGTCAGTGTATGTCCTCTCAATCCCCTCGTCTAAGTTCTCCTCGTCAAGAATGCTGTAATATACTGAGTCCAGCTTCTCCTTAATGCCTTGTATTTGTGCGAAACGCACGTTAAATTCCGTTATGGAATGTTTGGTGTCGCCAGCAATGATCCGTGACCCCACCTCTAGGAGCTGGTGTATAGCTTTTGCGGCCTCCCTAAATATCGCGACTTGTGACTTGGTCGGCATCGCAATGATTAAAAGGAGACAAAAAAAGGAATAAAAAAAAATAAAAAAATTCAAAGGCAGTAAAAAGGACTACACCCTGTATATATTCTACAGTTGGGCTGGACGTATTTGTTTACCAAGGTAAGGGCAAATGAGCTAAAAATAGTGCAACAATAAACAAAATAAAAACTTAGTTGGGACGCCTTGTATTTGGCCCACGACTGGGCAAACGCATGTGTATGTGTATGCCTGTGTTTATTGAACGCGCGTACGTAAGATTAGCCGACCGCAAAAGAAAAAAAAACGAAAAAAAAATCACGTCATCCGTAGCCCACTAGTGGGCAAGCGCTCACAGTTGGGCAGACCTGTAGCGGTAACGAGCACGTAAAATGAGTCGGTCGCAAAAAAAAAAAATAAGAATATAATAAAAAGTTTACTAGAAAAAATCAACCAGTCTCAGGAAGCTCGAGTGGGATTCGAACCCACGACCTTTGGATTGCCGGTCCACTGCTCTAACCGCTGAGCTACCGAGACCCCAGAAGACTCGTTGAATTTTTCCTAGTAGTTTGATTTACGCTGCAAGCCAGCGGTATTACGTCACTGTGAAGTCTACCCTCACATTCGAAAGAAATACTATTGCAAGTATTTAACAATCGATAAAGACGTAATTGCTTATAAAAATCTTAATTGTTGAAATTTTGCATTCACAATGCTATATAGATATAGGATAAAATGTTTACTAGAAAAAAATCAACCAGTCTCAGGAAGCTCGAGTGGGATTCGAACCCACGACCTTTGGATTGCCGGTCTACTGCTCTAACCGCTGAGCTACCGAGACCCCAGAAGACTCGTTGAATTTTTCCTAGTAGTTTGATTTACGCTGCAAGCCAGCGGTATTACGTCACTGTGAAGTCTACCCTCACATTCGAAAGAAATACTATTGCAAGTATTTAACAATCGATAAAGACGTAATTGCTTTTAAATATCTTAATTGTTGAAATTTTGCATTCACAATGCTATATAGATATAGGATAAAATGTTTACTAGAAAAAAATCAACCAGTCTCAGGAAGCTCGAGTGGGATTCGAACCCACGACCTTTGGATTGCCGGTCTACTGCTCTAACCGCTGAGCTACCGAGACCCCAGAAGACTCGTTGAATTTTTCCTAGTAGTTTGATTTACGCTGCAAGCCAGCGGTATTACGTCACTGTGAAGTCTACCCTCACATTCGAAAGAAATACTATTGCAAGTATTTAACAATCGATAAAGACGTAATTGTTCATAAATATCTTAATTGTTGAAATTTTGCATTCACAATGCTATATAGATATAGGATAAAATGTTTACTAGAAAAAAAAAACCGGCAATCCAAAGGTCGTGGGTTCGAATCCCACTCGAGCTTCCTAAAACTGGTTGATTTTTTTTCTAGTAAACATTTTATCCTATATCTATATAGCATTGTAAATGCAAAATTTCAACAATGAGGATATTTATAAGCAATTACGTCTTTATCGATTGTTAAATACTTGCAATAGTATTTCTTTCGAATGTGAGGGTAGACTTAACAGTGACGTAATACCGCTGGCTTGCAGCGTAAATCAAACTACTAGGAAAAATTCAACGAGTCTTCTGGGGTCTCGGTAGCTCAGCGGTTAGAGCAGTAGACCGGCAATCCAAAGGTCGTGGGTTCGAATCCCACTCGAGCTTCCTGAGACTGGTTGATTTTTTTCTAGTAAACATTTTATCCTATATCTATATAGCATTGTGAATGCAAAATTTCAACAATTAAGATATTTATAAGCAATTACGTCTTAATCGATTGTTAAAAACTTGCAATAGTATTTCTTTCGAATGTGAGGGTAGACTTCACAGTGACGTAATACCGCTGGCTTGCAGCGTAAATCAAACTACTAGGAAAAATTCAACGAGTCTTCTGGGGTCTCGGTAGCTCAGCGGTTAGAGCAGTGGACCGGCAATCCAAAGGTCGTGGGTTCGAATCCCACTCGAGCTTCCTGAGACTGGTTGATTTTTTTCTAGTAAACATTTTATCCTATATCTATATAGCATTGTGAATGCAAAATTTCAACAATTAAGATATTATAAGCAATTACGTCTTTATCGATTGTTAAATACTTGCAATAGTATTTCTTTCGAATGTGAGGGTAGACTTCACAGTGACGTATACCGCTGGCTTGCAGCGTAAATCAAACTACTAGGAAAAATTCAACAAGTCTTCTGGGGTCTCGGTAGCTCAGCGGTTAGAGCAGTGGACCGGCAATCCAAAGGTCGTGGGTTCGAATCCCACTCGAGCTTCCTGAGACTGGTTGATTTTTTTTCTAGTAAACATTTTATCCTATATCTATATAGCATTGTGAATGCAAAATTTCAACAATTAAGATAATATAATAAAAAGTTGGGACACTCCGTATCTGTGTTTCACAAGTGGGCAAACGTTGGGAGTGTGTACAAAGAGTGAGCCGATCGCAAAGGCATAAATTAAAAACAAAAGAAAATAAAAATTAACACGACCAAAAAAATAAAGCACGCTACTTGGCACGCGTGGTGAGCATGCACGAGAACTGAGCCGATTTAACACGACAAGAACAAAAAAAAAATATTAAAAAATAAAACACTAAACAAAACACTAAAATACGTAACAAGAATTATATGTGCAGCCGATAAACGTAACGCAAACGTAACGTGATAATTTAACTACTAATTTATCGTTAGGAGTCTGAACAAAGTATCATTAGGCAATAATCATTTAGGTACACAAGCGCGCTTAGTCAGCGACATAGGACAAAATTGGTCACAACACAAAAGCAACAATTAAGCAACGTGCAGAAATAATTGCGATAAAATAATTTTGGATGTTGTGTGGTCGTAATCCTCACACAATTTTGTTTTCCGACTACCGACGAGATTTTTATTGTGGCAGGTAGTTTCGCCACGAGATTATAACTCGTAATGTTACGGGAACAAATGAATTTAGAAATGATGGCACGATTACGGGCGGAAATAATTATTTTTAGCGGACTGTAATTAAAGTTAGGGGCTGACTCGGGGCTGATTATGGTCGAACGAAAGACCATAAAATTTAGATGTATGCCGCGCTCGATTGGACCAAATATGTTAGTGCGTGATGCGCAGTAACATGCGACGTAATTAAGGTTGTGGACCCAGAACGACAGGTTTGGTTAGGGATAATGGAGAAGTAGGTACTCACGGGAAGGTGTCCGGAATCGCAGGAACCTGGAGGCGAGCTGGCGGCGGGCAGCGATGCAGGCGGTTCCAGACGCACATTCACTTCACTCAACCACAGGTATTTAGGCGTTCACTTCGAGGTTCAGTCAATAAGTCCAAGGCGACACCAGGGCACAGAAGGCGCGTATACGTGCGCACGTCTCACGATCGCTTGCAGACAGACTGGCGCGGGCGCGTGTCAGTTTTTCACTCATCACGCGCGCCAACTTCGCGACACAACGCTAGGTGGCGCTAGGCGTATTTTAATACGCCTATAAAGTAACGTCCCGGCCTTGGCGGGAACATATACCTAGTGCTAAATTAAGTTTATTATACAAAAAACTTCCAAGAAAGCAAAAGAATCTGTGAGAGTGAGTTGTACGAAATAACTCAGTTGAACAAACAATGTCTGCTCGCCTTTTGCTGGTTTGTAGTGCAGGATTATAGGGCGTTAGTAAATATTTTTTGTAACAGTTAGTAGTATAAACAACTGACGAACAGAAAGGACATCACATTTAGCTAGGAGTTCTGCTGTATGGAAACGGAAAGGACGAAACGTGCTAACTTTCAAAATGGCTCTCTGTGCTATTTCTAAGTTAAGCATGGTGGTTTTATGAGCGCCTCCCCAAGATGCTATGCAGTACGTTAGAAAAGAATGGCAAAGGGCTAGATAAACCTCTTTTAGAAGTTTTCCTTTCGCGGCATTTCTCAAATTTTTAAAGACATATATTAATTTTCGAACTCTAGTTGTAAGAGCTTTTATATGTGCTTTAAAATTCAGATATCTGTCTATGATAATGCCTAGGTATTTTATTGTGTTTGTGCTACTGAGTTTAGGACATACACAGTCGATAACAGTCGAGTCAAAACAGTGATGCGCCACTATTGCATGTGAGTCATGGGATGGTTGGGTCAGTAAATTATACGAAAAAATCATGTATTTAGTTTTGTCTGTGTTGAGATTCAACATGTTTGTACTAAGCCACCTTGTGACAGAATCAAAGCCAGCCTGGGCTAACCCGAATGTGTCATTCCAATTTGTAAGGCTGTATCATCAGCGTATGATATTATCTGACTATTGTTCTGAAGGGGGAGGAGGCATAAATCGTTAATATAGATAAGGAACAGCAAAGGTCCTATTATACTTCCCTGGGGAACACCATATTCGACAGTTAGTTCTTTGCTTACCGTCAATCTTAACTCGCTGGGTCCTATTTGTTAAGTAATCTTTTAAAAGACTATGCGGTATGGGTACCTCTTATACCTAACCTGTGTAACTTTTCAAGGAGGATTGGGATTGAAACTGAGTCAAATGCCTTGGCAAGGTCTAGGAATATAACTAAGCATTTATTCCGGGAATCAAGTTGTCTTGTAATATAGTCTGTTAATTCATGAACTGGGTCATCAGTCGATTTATTGAGGTGCTGTTTGTATTTCTTAATAAATATACATGGGATTTTATCAATGCCAGTGGCGCAGTCATTTCTAAGAGTCAAGATAAATTTTTCTACTTCATTTTCATCAGTGTTAAATAAAGCAAATGAGTGCAATGTTGGCAATGGCGATGGGGGCAAAGTGTAGGAGAGTGAATTATTGTTTTGGTGTTTTGCTTTCTCAGCCAAACTTTTTCCGATAGAAATAAAGAAACTATTTGCTGCGTCAACTGATTGCGCCGCAGAAGCTGAGTTTGCGATGAGTTGATGAGCGGATAATTTAGTATTAGTGGTTTTAGTTATGGTTTTGACAACTTTCCATAATTTTTTCTTGTTTTGACCTGCGTTTTTTATTTCTAAACTTTCATACTGGCGTTTAAGTTTCTTCAATAATTTATTACAAAAATTACGGTATCTTAAATAAGTAACCTTGAGTATCTCATTTTCGGGTGCTTTAGTAGCGTTTTGATGCAGCTTATCACGATGTCTGATGCAGCGTAAAAGCCCAGGAGTTATCCACGGTTTTTTTAATTTTTTACGGCGTGATAACACAATAGTTCGCGTATTGGCTTCAATAATGTTTGTTATTGATGAAATAAGATACTCTGTTGACTCATTGACGTCATCCGTATTGTAAAAGCGCACTAAGTCTAGGTTGTCTAGGTCATGTTTAACTCCCGCGTTTTGCAGCTTGTGGCGTTTTGTAATTGCGTAAGATTTACAGTATTGCTTTTGTAAACACAATAACACTGAATTATGGTCTGTCACAGAAGAGGTTAATACTATAGTTTTTAAGGGAATGTTAGTTTTAGCGAAAATATGGTCCACGCAATTTCCTATTCTAGTTGGAAGCAAATGGGTGGGTAAGTACCCTAAACATGCCATGCCTAAGTATGTCCATTAACCGTTGCTGGGTGGCTGGTGCCCCCGTCAACCCAAAGCACCATAACCTTAAAATGGAAAAGACTTCGTCCGGGAACCGTGAATGCGGTTTTTTCCTTAGATGAAGCGGAGTCAAGCTCAATTTGCCAAAATGCAGATTTTAAATCAATTGACGAAAGGTATCGAGCGTCACGCAACTGATCTAAGATATGAGAGACGTAGGGAAGCGGATAAGCATCTTGTTTGCTGACTGCATTCAATTTTCGGCTGTCAAAGCAAAATCGCCATTCTCCGTTTGGTTTAGGAGCTAATAGGACTGGGTTATTCCACGCGCTATTGCTAGGCTCAACTACTCCCATCTCTAACATCTCATCCAGCTGGCGGTTAAGTTCCATAAGGCGTTCAGGTGATAGTGGATAATAACGCTGTTTGATAGGAGAAACATCACCCGTGTCTATCTAATGACGCAACAGTTAGGTACGACCTAACACTTTAACCTCAAAGGACACCTTCTTAAATTCATTTATTAAAGACTCCGCTTTCAACCTCTGAACGGGTGTTAATTATCAAACGGCTGCAAATTCCTAACCTCAGAGACGCAAGTACGGTGTTTAGAGTTTTGAAAATAATTAAAAAGCAATTTATTAAAAAAATTAGGAGCTAAATTAAAAGCCTTCCAATAATCAACGGTGTGGTGATGTCAGGAATTATATAAAGGACAATGGCAAGGTACTATGGAGATTTTGTACAGGCCTACAATTTTCATGTTTGGCAATAAGACTTACACATTTGGTAGATTATATTATTGAGAATTACTATATAAATTAACAGAATTTTAAATGTTGGGGTTTAAAAGTTATACTTGTATTTCGATAATTTTTTAAGGTTATGTTTTTTCCTGTATTTTATTGACATTGACAGTTGAGTGACAGGGAGGGACGGACAATGATTCTGACAGTAACAAATTAAAATAATTAATCTAAAAAATGTACGTTCGCGCCTTGATTGATTGATCTATAGATCAATCGTGAATCGAACTAAAAGAGGTAGGTAATTAAGTAGTGCATTTCATTCAATATTAATTATGTAAGTACCTATGTATTGTTAAGCCCGAGTTATAGATTCTAGAAGATAGATAGATAGGATAGGATTATAGGTTATTTACCTATCAGGAACTGCTGCGACTGTGATTATTCAGATCTTTGTGATTGATTTTTAAAACACAAAAAGACAACTACCCATCTGTGTTTTGATAAATAACAGCAAAATACTTAAAACATAATGAAAGTCATAGATGTAAACAATAGAAGTAGGTATACACGTTCCAATTTAGTAGTCGCAACTTTAGACTACCTACCTACCTATACCAACATTCAGTTGAAATCATCTCCTATCCTACATATTTATTATTATAAATGCGAAAGTGACTTGTTTGTCCTTCCTTTACGCCCTAACTAAGCAACCAACGCACTTGATCTTTGGCTTATAGATTTTGAAAGATCGAAAAGTAACATAGGGTACTTTTTATGCCGATATTCCTATAGGAACGCGAATCACGCGGGTGAAACCGCGGGCGGAAGCTAGTGGTTAAAATAATTGTCACTGAGATAGAAATGTTAGTCTACTAGGTACTGCTCAGAATGCATACTTACTTATATTTACAGTACAATCGAAGATCCTTCCAGTAGATACTACTATTAAATTACTTCATCAAAGGCAAACAATATAATATAATCCTAAAAAATATGATGAAAACATTTTAAATAAATCAGAAACTCGACTGGTCTTTCTACAGGGAAGTTTCACAATTGTACATACACACAGACGAGTCATGTTTTTCCATATTAGCATTTGCTCAGTGGAAATAAACAATAATTTAGTTTGGTCACATATTTAATATTAAATTATAAAGTAATTAAGGGCACTCTTAAAATAACATCATCAAAAAGTGGAGCAGGTCTATGACTAGACCTTTCTAGACCTTCTATGCCTTCATGGCGAGCAAATTGTGAGCAGCACCCAACAGTTCGTAGCCCCACAATGCAGTTAAACCTCTGGCTGTCCACTTCTACGTGAAGCTCTTTGAGCTCGGAGCCAGCAAGGAACACAAGCTTCATTTTTTAAAGAAAGCTGAAATAAACAATCACAATTAAATTACTTACAAAAGTAACAGAGTGTAAAGTAAATATATTTTAATCTTACACCAATTAGCCTAGCCCGCTGACCTCTCTATGATACAAGAATGCTGACCTAAATATTTACTATCTTGGGTGTCTCAGGTAACAAATTGATAGTTTAAGTAGGTCAGTAGCCTAGCCCCAAGGTAAGCACTGTAAGGCTTGTGATATGTTATACTAGGCCAATGGGCAAAAATGCAGTAGTAATAACAGTGGCGAGGGATGTGTTTGGGGAAGTATTCGTCATAGAAACATTTGCCCCTACTGGGATTCAAACCCAGGAACTCAGAGTAGGCATCACCACGAAAACCAGTGTACATATTACTCCACCACGGAGGTAGTCAATAAGAAAATATATGTAAGGTGTTACCTCTTGTGGTCTAATCCAATTCGAAATTATGTTAGTACTCCTCTTTATTCCTCTTCATTTGGCTCTTGAAAGACACTCTTCGTCTGCTCGTTCTTAAAATAGAACGTCCACATACAACACGTCATGGCGATGGCCAACATGCCTTGTAGTTTTACTTTCAGATGCAATAGAATGTGTTGCTAATTCCCAGGAAGCATGACAAATATAATCAGAAGGTGTTGCCTAAAACAAAAAGAGCATGGATGAAGTTTATTAATTGATCAACAAAATAGTAGAACATCAGTAGTAACAGATACAGAGGTGCATTGCTGCACCAAGTATGTACCATGTGTTCTCGGTTTAGATGTCTAAAATGGTTGACGACATATTTCGTACTATGTACCTACGACTTACCTCTCAGGGATATGACCAAAAACGAATAGTAAGGCTTGACTCTCGTTCGTCAGTAAATGCCGCCTGATGCGATCCAATCGAAATGCATTGCATACTCGACATTGTGATGGTAATGTATCACCTAATCAGACAGTAAAGCTATCACGAAAGTGCAGTTCTAAGTACTGCGCAAGCACAACACAATATTGTTTGTGTTCATTTCATTATCACATTCACAAAACAGAGCGGCTTTTCGCAAATTATGTAAGAATAGGAAGGAACTTTTAAAAACACAACTTTTTTATTACGTTGACCAAAAGCTTAATGATTGACATTGACAGTGTTGCAAGTAGTTTCATTCGTCTTTTTACGAGAAACAAATCGATAAGAAAATCAATCTTATAAATATAAATTATAAATATCAAAGTAAATAATCAACCATTTTAAGATAAAAAGTGTGTAATTGTATAGGTTTAAGCACGAAAATAGTTGCAGAAATAAGTTTTTAATCGAAACTAGATTAACAAATAAGACCTAATTAGCTATTTGAGAATCGATTTCAAAATCGATAAATCGATATTTTTATGCCAGGCAACTCTGACAGCAGATTTTCGTTTTGCGTATAGTATCTGCTAATTGAAATGCGTTTCGTTATTAGTTTTAGAATTATTATTTCGCTTTACGATTTTTCTTTTCCCCGGACTTCTAAAAATATAACATTTAATGGAAAATAATGAGAAAAAATTAAGGAACCAACTATGCAAAAATGGAACCAAAACATGAACATTGTGGGGTGGTACGCCAGTACGCGTTCCCCTGAAGGACGGCATGGCATTAATACATGCCATATTTACATTTAAAAAAATACCTACCCGTCCCTCAAAAAAACTAAACTACCAGTTTTGTCTATTCATGCTGATCCTAATCATCTTTATGATAGATCTGCAAGTAAAGCCCCAAAATTTTAGTGCGATTATCGCTGGAGATGACAGAGAAGCGTTTATTTCATACTGTACAAAAATTGTGAGCAATGTTATAAAACGAAACAAAAATTAACTAGATTAATAAATATGAAATTTTGTATATATATTGTATATATACCAAAAATTTCTCTAGTATATAATTAATAAGAACAAAAATGTAAAAGTAGACCATAAGCAAACAAGCAACTGTATAGAAATAAGCATTAGAGCTTAGAATAATAACGCTATAGAAAGATAGTCTTCATACAAGCGCTCTGTCAAAAATAAAGCACTAAACCGATTCACACACGCGTGACGTGCGCGCATGGCCGTGATCTGTTGTCTCTTTCCAATTCTATGAATATGAAAGAGACAGCACTGCGCAGGCTGCTGCTACCGAGGCTTTAACTTAGAGAATCACACTGCAGTACGTTTATATTTTGACCTAATTAACTACAAGATACTATGAAATACTGAAAGCTTACCTGTGAAAAGTGATGTTATTACACTTCTTTTGTTTTTCAGATGTGTTGTGACACAATTTAACTGCACAAACCGTTATTTTTTTTTGTTTTCGCGAGACACGTTCGGCGCGCTGTGACATTGAACACTACGGAGCGGTCCGGCGTTTGGTGCCATTTCTGGCTCCAATTAATGTGCTTCAAAATAGGCGCGCGAACTTGGTTTCTATAGCGTTATTATTCTAAGCATTAGAGGTAAGAACTGTAATAGCTATAAAACAATAGAATTAACAAAATGTAAAATAATATTAAGTACCTACCTCTAGAGAAAATTGTAAGAAAATGTTTGGGACTTGTCTAAAAGTTATTGTGTTTAACCCCTATTAGTTTATAAGAAAAAAAAGCCATAAGATTGGCTATGGAAATAGTAGGGCATCCCACCCGAAAAAAGCAGGGAAGAGTCCAAAATTGCGACAAAACCCCTAATAAGTAGACAATAAGTAAATAAGAAAGCCATAAAGTTGGCTGTAGGACTAGTCGGGCACCCCACCCGAAGAAAGCAATAAAAGCGAGAAGTATGAGTGTGACGTATGAAGTATGGAAGTGCGAGAAAAATAGCTGCGGGAACTGGAATGAATGCGAAGATAGTTAAAACTCCAATCACGTTGGAGAAGATATGTATTAAATAAAAAAAATCATCTTTATGACAATTTTTTTAATTTATACTGTAAACAATTTGATTCCACCTTTATTCCCAAGACTATCTTGGTTAATAGTAATGCATCGTTCAGTGATTGGGCTACCGTTGGTATCCATAAAAGTAGAACACGGCTTTATGACTTGTACAATGAAAGAACTTATATTAACACTGATGAATTTAATTTGTATGTTAGAAATTATTCAAAATTATTTAAAAAAGTTTGTTATATGGCCAAGTCACGTTATTTGGCTTCAAAGATTAAAAACAGCAGTAATGTAATTAAAACGACTTGGAATATTATTAATAGTGAAACGGGAAGATCTAGTAACCGAAATACTGACTACAGCCTGTCTATTAATGACAACATAATAAAATCAGACTCACAAGTCGCCGAGGCATTTGAAAATTTCTTTTCGGATATTCCCGTTTCAACTACTAAATCACTAAACTCATCACCTTCTGTTGCTGAGTCTTTGCTTAAGGAAAATGTTAATGGTTGCGATTCGGAATTTCATTATGAACATATTACCTGTAGAGATATAATTAAAACCTTTCACACTTTAAATGTAAAAAAGACTGCAGATCTATGGTGTAATTCTGCAGAAGTAGCTAAGTCTATTATTGACATTGTAGCACCAACTCTAGCTCTTATCTTTAATAGTTGTATTGACAAAGGGGAGTTTCCTGACCTCATGAAGAATAGTAAAGTGATACCTTTGTTTAAGTCAGGTAGTACATCAGACCCCACAAATTATAGACCTACTTCTGTACTACCTACCTTTAGTAAAAGGTTTGAAAAATTAATTTTAGAACAAATGCAAAGATTTTTTAATAAACATAAATTATTACATAGCAAACAGTTCGGTTTTACAAGGGGTCGTTCAACTACTGATGCCGGTGTTGAACTTTTAGGACATATCTATAATGCATGGGAAGATAAATGCGATGCCTTGGGCATCTTTTGTGATTTGTCCAAAGCATTTGATTGCGTTCTTCACGAAACGTTAATCAGGAAACTCCGCCACTACGGGATCCGGAACACTGCTCTGGATCTTCTTATTTCATACTTAAGTAAAAGGATTCAGAGCGTTGACGTTAATGGAAAAAGATCACCCGGATCTATAGTAACAATGGGAGTCCCTCAGGGCTCAATTCTTGGCCCTTTCTTGTTTCTTATTTATATTAATGACTTGCCGTACCTCATAAAGGATAATCATGATATAGTGTTGTTTGCAGATGACACTTCTCTTTTGTTTAAACTTAAACGTCAGCAGTTGGTTACCGACGATGTAAATAGCGCGATCTCGAAGGTAGTCCACTGGTTTATTGTTAATAATTTGCTTCTAAACGAGAAAAAAACCAAATGCATTAAGTTTACGCTACCTCACGTTAGGCAGTTGAAAACTAATGTGTTGATAAATGGCGAGGAATTGATTCCTGAAGACAACACAGTATTCTTGGGCATAACTTTGGATGCTTAGCTTCAGTGGGGTCCACATATAGATAAATTGTCAAAAAAGCTAAGTTCCGCAGCATACGCTGTTAGAAAAATTCGTAAAAAAAATTCGTAATTTAACTGATATAGAGACTGCACGTTTAGTGTACTTTAGCTATTTTCATAGTGTAATGTCGTACGGTATTCTGTTGTGGGGAGGTGCCGCCGATATTCAGACTATCTTTGTTTTGCAGAAGCGAGCTGTTCGATCAATTTATAAATTAAGTCCGAGACACTCTCTCAGAGACAAATTTAAAGAGATTAATGTAATGACTGTGCCTTCTCAGTATATTTATGAAAATCTTTTATGTGCCCATAAAAATATAAAATTGTTTAAAAAATACAGTGATATCCATAATATAAATACTAGAAACAAACACAAATTAGTTGTACCTACAACAAGGCTCAAGAAAATAGGTGGCTCGTTTAGATGCCAATGTATACGCTTTTATAATAAACTACCAAGCCACGTTCAAGATCTAAGCCTTAATAAATTCAAATCATTCATTAAACGTAAGTTGTGCCAGAAAGCCTTATACCGTTAAAGATTATATTGAGGACCAAAAGGCTTGGGATTGAGCTGCTTCCAATTTCTGCTTTTTGAATGTTTTTTGCTTTTTTTTATAAATACACATTGACATTAATGATTTTTTTATAAACAAAGACATTTGCTTACTTTGTAAAGTATTATATTATTTAATTTATTGTGAATGTAAAGACGATGTGATTCATTTTTTTATTTTATTTTTTATTTTATTATTCTCTCTGTTCTGTTAGTTTTTTTTTTCATGGTCTGGCAATTTGAGTCATTTAAGTGGCCTACCCAAATGTCCTTTCTTTGGTATTGTTCGTCGAATCGTTTAGCTCCTTAAGTCTTGAGTTGAGCTGAATGATTTCTGACAAATGCGTGCACTGACCGGACAGGTCCTCTCAATCTGTGTGGTTCTTTCCTCAAAAGACCATCTCAGACATCGATCTACATAGTCTTCATATAACCTTACCAAGATTATGTCTGGACTTTAAAAGAGACTGTGACCTCTGAGTTTGTTTCGGCCTTTCTTCTCAGAGTAGTCAGATAGGAAACGCCGACCTCATCTAGTATAAAAAAAAACATGATTGACGTGTAAAAGTGTTTGTACAAACCTACTTACAAAATAAAATCATTTATCATTTATTTAACCATAGCGCTCAGCCCAGTTTCGGCGTCAATACGCCCACAGCCGTTCTCCCCAAGATAGCGCTGCCCAGGTTCAGCTCAAAAGTGAAGGACTGGCCTTCCTTCATTGCGCTGTTAAGGAGTCTGACTGACGACATGGCGACCCTGTCGGACGCAGTCAAGCTCCACTACGTCTTCTCGAGTCTCAGCGGTAAGGCATTAAGTATGGTGTCCCACTTAAAGGTCACCAATGAGAATTTTGCCGTGGCCATAGACATCCTCACCAAGCGGTACGAGAACCGCCGAGTTCTCATCGATAGTTTCGTCGACATTATCCTGGGGCTGCCAAGCATCAACACGCGCTCTAACATCCGCACACTGTTCCTCACGCCACTCATATCAGCTCAGTGTGCCCTCAACAATTTAGATCTGCCCATAGGAGACGACTACGTGTTTGTGTCAATAGTGGTGCGGAAGCTCAAGGGCGAGCTCCGCACTCTATTTGAACGCAGGCACGGGTCTAGTAACACCCTGCCCACGGTAAGGGACCTCATCTCCTACCTCGAGGAGCACGCGCGCTGTGTGGAGACAGAGTTCTCCAACATAGCCATGACTCAACCCATTCAGCCCCAGCCCGGCCCTTCTCGTAGCCGCGCGCCTCCTCAGTTGCCCCATCGCACTTATGCTCAGATGGCTCAGCAACTACCTGACCATTACCATGGCCTCTCCTCAGCTCCATCGCCTCACCGCGCCTATGATCAGCCCACTCACCAACCGTTCCGCCCAACTCGGCCTTCCAAGCAAGCTGCTCCTCATCATCATCCTCGTCCTCTTCCTCACGCTCGACGCCCTACTGTCCCTATTGTGCCACTAGAGGACATAGGCTTATGACGTGCAAATGGTACAATGCCCAGCCAACACAGGGCCGTTGGGACTTTGTACAGGCACGCGAGCGCTGCCAGCGTTGTCTCGGCCGTCACTACGAGAGCGAGTGCAGGTCAAAGGGGGCATGCAAGGACTGTGGGAGCTCCAACCACCACACGTCTCTTCATCGACCAGACGACCCAACGCAATCAGGTCATTCGTCATCAGCACATAAACCCCCACCACAGCTGAGAGAGCACTCGAGGGAGCGTCCCAGAAACAGCAGGCGGCACGAACCCGCACATGATAAACTGGTGCAACCCAGCTCTGCTCACAGAGCCAGCCCGCCCAGGTCCGGATCGCTAGGTAGGCACCTCGAACGCCGCCAGCAATTATGACTCCCAACTATCACGGAGCACCCTAGCGAAGAGGTAGACTCAGCCCATGCCTATTCAGACCATGTCCATTTAGCCCATGTCCCTTTGGCCCATGCCCAGTTAACCCATCCTCAAACAGCTGATACATACTTAGCTCATACAATCTCGGCTGCTACACAATCAGCTCACTCACCTTCTGTGCCCACTGGCACACCCATTTTGTTGCCAACCGTCAGACTAAGAGTCGCGGACGTACATGGCCATCTTCACACAGCCAGAGCTTTATTGGACTGTGGCAGTATGCTGACATTAATAACGTCACGCATGGCACGACTTTTGAACTTGCCATCAAAACCCACTTCTTTAAAAATTAAAGGAGTTGGGAATCAGCACAAACATGAGTCAAAAGCGGCAATAACAATAGTATGCCGACGCACTCACAATGATACTCCTACAATCACTGCCACAGCTCATATTTTAAAAAACGTCACTGTGGCTACCTTCCCTTAGAGAAGGTACCAAACATTTCCCACATACTAGGCCAGCCGCCCGTGCCATTGGCTGATCAGCTCTACCACACACCAGCCCCGATCGACCTCTTATTAGGGTTAGACGTTCTTGGCCAGGTGTTGGACGGGACTAAGGTCTCGTTGGGCCCGGGCAATCCCGGGCAAGCCTTCGGCACGATTTTAGACTTCACGTTGATAGGACCCATTGAGGACTTGCATGCGCAGCCGGCGCAGCAGGTTAACTCAGCTCATGTCGTCAGCTCACAACCAGACTCAGCTGAATCAGCCCAGTTACATACGTCAGAGTCTGGAAAGGTTCTGGGAGTCTGAGGAGCCCCTACCTCAACCTCACACTCATAATGATCCCCTGGGGGAACAATGCGAGGAAATCTTCCGCTCTACCACTACACGCGATCCCCCAGGCAGATATACGGTCGCTCTGCCCTTTCTAAAGGACGCTCCTCAACTGGGTAAAACTCACCCTATCGCATTACGGAGATTCCTCAATATTGAGAAGAAGCTAATGGCGAACCCGTCTCTGCGTTCTAAATACGTCGACTTTATGGCAGAATACATCGACTTAGGGCACATGGCTCCCTGTCACCCAAATACATTCGCCCATAAACCTCACTTCTACATTCCCCACCATGGCGTATTTAAGTCAGGGTCGGACAAGCTGCGCATTGTTTTTGATGGTAGCTGCAAAAGCTCCAATGGTGTCAGCATAAATGAATGCCTACACACAGGCCCCGCCCTTCAACAGGACATTGTAGACATCATCATGTCCTTCAGAACGCATCCAGTCGTTTTCAGCACTGACATCCAGAGGATGTTCAGAAATGTGCTGGTAGCCTCAGACCAGAGACGGTATCAGCTCATACTGTGGCGGTCCTCACCAGATCATCCTCTGCTCACCTACGCCCTCAATACAGTCACCTACGGCTTAAGATAAAGCCCATACCATGCAATCCGCACTCTGCTTCAGCTGGCTGATGATGAAGGTCATCGCTACCCTGGAGCCGCTCAGGTTCTTCGCAAGTCTATCTTCGTTAATGACATCTTGTGTGGTCATGACAAAGTTGAATCCACCCAAGCACTTCAGGACGAGTTAATAAGTCTACTAGACCTAGGCGACTTTCAGCTCAGTAAATGGACATCTAACTCGCCTAAGCTGCTCGAGAGATTCCCCGACAACCAATGCGACATGCCCAAGGACTTCGACATGAACCCAGACTCCACGTCCATTAAGGTCTTGGGTATACAGTGGAGCCCTCAGTCAGACGAGTTCACCTACCGCATCTCTCTGCCCCCCATCACACATTTAACAAAGCGGTCTATTTTAAGCACCGTAGCCTCACTTTCTGACCCAAACGGCTAGGTTGCTCCTGTTATCTTCCGCGCAAAGCTGCTGCTTCAGCAATTGTGGCTACAGAAGCTGGAATGGGATGAGCCCACTCCCTCTGAAGTACAAACGGAGTGGCACCACATCTCAGAGGATCTGCCGCTGCTGTCTAGCATTCGCTTCCCTCGGCACATTTGTGCAAACAAAGGCTCAGCTGCATACTCGCTTCACGGGTTCGCAGATGCCTCTGAAGCCGGGTTTGCCGCCGTCGTTTATCTCCATGAGCTCGATGCCTCCGGAGATACTGTAGTACACTTGATTGTCGCCAAGTCGCGAGTCGCACCAATCAAGAATCGCCTCACAATTCCCAAGTTAGAGTTGTCGGCCGCCACCCTGCTCTCCCAGTTCATGATCCGTGTGTCAGTTCAGCTATCCGCCCATATCAGTATACAACAACACATATGTTGGTCAGACAGTACGATAGTCCTGGCCTAGCTCAATACACCGCCTCACCGTCTTCAACCCTTTGAAGCCAACAGGCTAGTTAAAATCAGCTCAAGCTCACCAGAATGTACCTGGCGACACGTACCTTCCGAGCTCAACCCAGCAGATTGCGCAAGCAGAGGGATGTCTGCGCAATCCCTGTCAGCTCACAACCTATGGTGGTCTCCCACGTGGCTTAGACAGCCTTGTGAGTCTTGGCCTGCGATGCCCTCAGCTCTGGGCCATCACGCCCTACCAGGCCTTAAGCCCAAACACATCCCGTCACTGGTCACAGTACCCGGTCTTGACTTTGACCTCTTCACTCGGTTCAGCTCACTAGACAAGCTCGTCGGAGTGACAGCTTGTTTAAAACGCTTTCTGCACAACTGCAGACACCACCCAGATTCGCGACGCTCAGGCCCCTTGTACGTCAGTGAACGAAGAGAGGCCCTACTTTACTGGGTGCGCAGTGTTCAGCACAATGAGTTTGCAGAGGTCATTCACCACCTTCAAACTGGCAAAATCTGCTCCGTCAGACTCCAGCGGCTGTCACCTCTCATTAAAGATGAGCTCCTTAGAGTTGGTGGACGACTGTCCCATGCGTCTATCCGATATGACGCGTAGCATCCGCTCATACTACCCAGCTCTAGCCCACTTGTAGACCTCATCATTGACCACTACCACAAAATACACTGCCACCCTGGCGCTGACACCTTACACGCAATCCTACGCCAACAATTTTGGATATTGACCGCGCGCCGTATTATTAGACACCGAGTCTTTAAATGCATTAGATGCTTTCGATGCCGGGTCCAGCCGCAAGTGCCCTTCATGGCCGATCTGCCAGCCGATAGAGTTACGCCTCAGCCCGTATTTAGTCAAATCACGACCGATTTTGCCGGCCCATTCCTCGTTAAATCTAGTACCCTACGTAATGTTAAACTCTTAAAAGCGTACTTTTGTATATTCGTGTGCCTCTCCACTAAGGCGGTTCATTTGGAACCGGTCTCGGACCTCAGCACGGAATCGTTCCTCGCGGCATTACAGCGTTTTATAGCACGCCGCGGTGCCCCGGTTCTCATCCACTCGGACTGCGGTACAAATTATGTAGGCGCTAGAAATCAGCTCATTGAAGTACAAAACTTTCTTGCCTCGAATAATGACACGATTGCGCACAAGCTCGCTGGTCAGCCAGCACATTACTTGGTTGTTGAACGTCCCTAAGGGACCATGGTTCGGTGCGTTACATGAGATCAACGTAAAATCAACAAAGCAACTTTTTTAACGCGTAATTGGCGAACAACACCTCACATTCGAAGAATTCTCCACACTTTTAGCACGAATCGAGGCTGTACTTAACTCTAGACCTCTCTGACCACTTTCGTCTGATCCGTCAGACTACGAGCCGCTCACTGCCGGACATTTATTATAGGCCGCCCACTAACGGCCCTTCCCGAACTATCCGTGGAAGATAGGCCGATCTCCACACGTAGGCGATTCCAAATGGTACAGGCCCTTTCCCAGCGCTTCTGGACGCTGTGGACCCAGTCCTACCTCCACACACTCCAAACCCGCTCCAAATGGTTGTCCCCATCCTCCCCTCCCTGAGTTGGCGAGCTCGTCCTCATCAAGGAGGACAACCTGCCTGCCCTCCAATGGAGACTGGGGCGCATCACCCGCACCCTACCTGGAAAGGATGGCGTCGTCCGGGTGGTGGAATTGGACACCGCGAATGGACATATTCGGAGGCCTGTATTCCGGATCGCCAGGCTCCCATTAGATGAGCCCACCCTGGGCCCCGGAGGATGTTCCCGCCAAGGCCAGGACGTTACTTTATAGGCGTATTAAAATACGCCTAGCGCCACCTAGCATTGTGTCACGAAGTTGGCGCGCGTGATGAGTGAAAAACCGACGCGCGCCCGCGCCAGTCTGTCTGCAAGCGATCGTGAGACGTGCGCACGTATACGCGCCTTCTGTGCCCTGGTGTCGCCTTGGACTTATTGACTGAACCTCGAAGTGAACGCCTAAATGCCTGTGGTTGAGTGAAGTGAATGTGCGTCTGGAACCGCCTGCATCGCTGCCCGCGGCCAGCTCGCCTCCAGGTTCCTGCGATTCCGGACACCTTCCCGTGATTACCTACTTCTCCATCATCCCTAACCAAACCTGTCGTTCTGGGTCCACAACCTTAATTACGTCGCATGTTACTGCGCATCACGCACTAACAGTATACATCATATGAATAAAATAAATTGTAAGAAAACCATACAAAAGTGGCTTACAGGGAAAACCTACAATGACACCGAACATCTATTATTAGTTATTACATAAGTTGGTAAACAATAGCAGCAACATGCTCCATAAGCAAAATGTTATTAAAAGTATTATAATTTATTGCTATGTAATAAAATGTTATGTAAGCAAGCGCTATCACACACTCACCGATAGATGCCTGAGGTACGGGTAAACTAGTTTACTTAGTTTAGGTATCAGTTCGGTTATTTTGCACCACTAACCTTAATTTTAAAACTTTACAATATAAGCGGCAGCTTGTAATGCATTATATTAGATAGATAGATAATACTTTTATTGTGACAGTTTACATTAAACACAAAACATAAAAAACAAGTATATTACACAGTTACAATTTGGCGGTCTTATCGCTATAAAGCGATTTCTTCCAGACAACCATTTGGATGGAGAGAACTTAAACACTTTAAAATCGGAGGTGCAAACATGTCAAAGATTTCATAACTTTTTAATTACTAAACACAAAAAAAAAACTAAAGTTAAACAGACATACATAAGTACATACATAGTGTGTAATGTAATATACAATACTTATACATAATAGTCTCAGGTAGGGAGTAGCGAAATTTGCAGCCTTGCAGCGGGATAAGGTTAGAAGGAGAGGTAAAAGTTTTTCACGAGCTCTTTAAAAGTGTTCACAGACTGCGCACGCCTGATCGCAACTGGAAGCGAGTTACAGAGACGAACGGCCTGAACAGTATATGAACAGCCATAAAAGGTGGTGCCGTGCAGAGGGGTTTTAAGGCTCAGGTTTTCCGATGATCGCAATGAGCGCGAATTGGATGCGTGGAGGAAGTTAAAACGTTCTTTAAGGTAGCAAGGATAGGTGGGATTAAACAGTATGTTGTAAAGAAGGGCGAGGAAGTGAGTATTTCGGCGAAGACGAATAGGAAGCCACTTGAGTTTAGCGCGGTATTCAGAAACATGATCATACTTGCGCAAGCCAAATATGAATCGTATACAAAGATTTTCAAGGCGCTCAAGTTTGTTTAGCTGGTCCTCCGTGAGATCAAGATAGCAGGCGTCAGCATAGTCTAGAACGGGAAGCAGCAGAGATTGCGCTAGCGCAATTTTAGTGGCAGTGGGTAAAAAGTTGCGTAGTCTTCTTAAAGATGCCGAAGATGCGTGAAGCTTACGGCTTACAGCTTGCAGCAGCGGCCCCCAACCCAAGCAACTATCAATTATCACACCCAGATTTGTTACAGTTTGACTAAAAGGTATAGTCACTATATCAAAATCAACCTTAGGAAGGGCATTCAAGTTGACTTTAGCTAGAAACCTGGAACTGCCGACCACAATAGTTTGTTTCCCTGGGTTGACCCTGAGTCCAAAGGCTCGGCTCCAATCAACGATTCGTCCCAGGTCCGCGTTGGTAGTTTTAATAGCTTCAGCGATATTATTGAGTGGAGCCTAGCAATAAATCTGCAAATCGTCTGCATATAGGTCTATAGAAGAAGAAAGGTTTTCGGAAATGGAAGTAATTGTATGGTTCACACCGTACACCCTTTAGTTGATAGTTATTGGATAATAGCAATAAAAGAGTTGATTAAGTTGATAGTAGTTATATTGTCCAAAACACTTAATTGATTATTTGCTATATGATATGATAGATGCGATTGATATATGAGTACACGTAATTACCGCGCGAGGCGTTATTGTGAACTAAGTAAAAAAGGCTAATTAATGAATTTATGCTGATATGCACTTTGTACGGTCGCACCGTACATGCTCCCGACCGAGGAGATGAGAAATGAGATGAATGACGTGATTTTACAAGGTGATAAACAATTTTGCTTAAGATTAGGTACAAAGGGTTACCGACAATTATTTAACGTTAATTTTCGCTTATGTCAAAACTACACTTAGTTAAAATCGGAGAGGTTGCAATGTTAACTTTTTCGAATTTTCCCACATTTGGGCTTGGCCTTTTCACAATACCACTAACACTGTGCTCTACCCTACACTCGCGATTATTTTCCACACGCACTAGTTTTTCACTGGGCACTACACTATCACACACGCTGGTGGCCTCCCGCCCGGGCTTGTCGGCGGCGGCGCGCACGCAGCACAACAGCCAGCGCGCACACCACTCCCGCTGCGACTACTACGTAGATCGCTGCATATTGATGAATGTCGTGTGTTGACATCGATTCTATCTGATTTTCTAAATCATCTTCAGCACCTTTAATTCTTTGTATTTGATTTGTAGCGTCTTGTAGAGAAAGGTTAAAGTTACTCCTGTTTTCTTCCAAACTATTAATCGGTACTGATAAATTAACAATTTGATTAATTGGTGCTATGTTTGGTGCATATAGCTTTGGCTCGATATTTAATATATTTTTTCTATCTTTGTGTGAATTTATTGTAAAGTAGTCACCTTTGATAATACATTCCGATTCCATTGTTATACTATTTACTCCCGCCAGCTGTTCGTCGGTAACCTGATCCTCGCATATAAACCTAAGTGCACACTGATTACAGCAAGTTATTAAAAACGTATTAAGTCTTAATAATTCAGTCCATTGCGTTATGCATTGGCCAGTGATAACTGTACATTTATCTTCGTGTAGATCTCGTATGCAGTAATTCTGATCGGATTGCCTTTGGTAAACAGGCTTTTGGAGCTTGCAAAAATAAATAGATGTATCAAACTCGTAACATCTTTGATAGAACTCAGTAGTGTCGATGCTTATGAATGTATCCTTTCTGATGTTGATTGCAAGGTACTGCGATATGGGTTGTATGTTTATCATTGTACTGCACACTTGATGACGAATAGGTATAAGTTTGTAGATAGCGTAGTTCTCTCGATTAATGAGAGGTAACTTTATTTCAAAAATAAAATACGACTGTGACATTCTCGCCTTGACTTTGAAAATTTTATAGATTTTAGGAAGCTCTAGTAATGCGTTATCAATGGGTAGCGATAGTTCCTTCGGCAATTGAGCGGAGATAACGTTTAATTCGCTATGTAATTGAGTGGGCGTCAATAAATGCACGTTCAGGTGTTTTGCATCCGTAATAGTATTAAGTAGCATGTTTTGTATGTTTTTTAGTCCTTGTAAAATATTGTTTGCTGTTATGGTAGAAAGGATAAAGTCATCATTCACTTGTATTTGTTGTACGTCTTTTTTCATTAAATTAGCAGTGCGCTCTAAGTTATTTAAATGTTGATTATACATTTTGTGTTGTTTTGCTGTAGAATCCTCCATTCTTTTTAGTAAATTATTTTCAGCTTCTATGATTGATGTTTGATTTTTTTAAAGATGTACCAAATGGCCTTGATTTTTTCGAAGCGTTTCGATGTCCCTTTCATATTGCTCAGCGAAGCGCGCGTCGAGTACACCGAAGAGGGAGTTGGCGATATATCCGACACCGTCAACAAGGCCGCGGCGCACGCGCCCGCGTTCTGTGAATTGCTGATTCAGCAGCAAGCGGTCATAGAACTCTATTTCCGACAATCCATGCTGCAGTTGTAAAAGTATTATGTTGCAATGAGACTTTTCTGTTATTTCTGCACATATGTCTTCCAGGTGTTTAACATGGAGAGATAATAATTGTTTTCCCTGCCAATACGGATCCATATTGTATAAGTTATTATTTTCCATTCATCTTGCACCAATTTCATATTTGATATCTCGTCAAAATAAATGCCTTTGCTGTTTTCAATTTTGGTTATGTTGTACGTGCAATTTACGGAGGATATCATTAGAAACATAAGGGTCATGATTATTGATATAAAATTTATATGCATACTGAGCCCTTGTCTTTTGGATGTTTTCCGGGTTATTGGCTTGTTGATGACAGGTGCAGTGGGTGCAGTCGGCTGAGTTATAGTTTGCTTTTGATTTACTTGCTCGTTATGAACAGGTAAGAGTGATAATTTAACTATGGGTCTCTTTAAAATCCCATTCTTTGTTTTCACGCTGACGACTCGTACATGTCCGTCGGTGCCGGGGTGCATCTCTACTACCCTGCCTAGCGGCCACTTGCCGGCCGGTAAGTTGACGTCGTGAATGATAACAACGTCATTTATGTTTACGTTTGGTACAGTATGCTGCCATTTACTACGTGCTGACAATTGTACTAAATATTCAGTACGCCATCGACGCCAGATGTCCCAGAATATTTTTTGGGTGAGTTGCCATCTAGTTCGTTCATCTCTTTCGGTTTCGATGAGTGTTAAGTTGGGACCTGATGCTAGGAAATGAGACGGTGTTAAATAATTGATGTCATCTGGGTCTTCTGTTAGAGCACATAAAGGCCTAGAGTTGAGGCAGGCTTCGAGCTGTGATAGCAATGTGTGAAACTCTTCGTAAGTAAGCTTTTGTTCGCCTACAACTCTACGAAGGTGGTGTTTGAGGTTTTTCACCGCTGCCTCCCATAGCCCACCCGCGCTCGGCCAGGATGGAGCATTAAAATGCCAAGTAATTTGCATCTCACTGACTTCTGAATGGAACTGATCCGTGAACAATGTTTGAAGGTCAACATACTCGCTTGTTAGTGTCTTAGATGCTTTTGTGAAATTCGTCCCGTTGTCACTGTATATGTGACGTGGTGTACCTCTCCTTGCAGCCATTCTTCTCAATGCTGCCAAGAACGCCGATGATGTTAGGTCCGATACTAGTTCCAGATGGACTGCTTTCGTCACCATACAGACAAAAACAGCCACGTAGCCCTTGGAAGTTTTAATACCGCGACCTTTGCTTGCTTTGACGTCTATATGACCACTGTAGTCCACTGCACTATAGTAAAAAGGTATTGATGGAGTCGTCCTTGATTGCGGCAGGTCTCCCATAATCTGAGTATGCTTTGTTGGGCTATGCCTTCTGCATAGAACACACTGGCGCAGGCGACCTTTAACTGTTCTGTTGCCTGACAGAATCCAATATTTTTGACGTAACTATGAATGAGTGAGGCGTGCACCTCCATGATACGTTTGTCTATGCGCATTATCAATTAATAGTAGTGTTACTGTATGATTGTGCGGCATGATTCTAGGATGTTTCATTTTAAATTCAATGTTCGCTGATTTTAACCTTCCACCAACTCTTAAAACGCCGTTTGAGTCCAAAAATAGATTTAGACACACTAATTTGCTTTTTGATGATACTTTTCCAAGATTTCTTAAACTCTGAATTTCTTCTGCGTATTCACAATGTTGAACATATTTAATTATTTTTATTTCAGCTGATTCTATTTCTTTTGCGGACAAAAATGCTTGTTTCCGGCGGTCACGTGTCGCCGCTCTTATTAACCACGCCACCACTCGTACTAGCCGCGTAAAATTGCTATATTTGCTTATTAATATACTTATAATGTCGTTTGATGTGTCTGTTTGTTGAACTACATTTGACTGAATTTTTCTTATTTCTAAATTAGTGGTAGGAATGCTATTATTTTTTATAAAATTACTTTCATCGTATGATTTAAGCCAGGCGGGTCCATTCCACCATAATTCATGGTTTTGTAGTTTATCAACTGTCATGCCGCGACTAGCGCAGTCAGCCGGGTTCTCCTGTGACTTGATATGATTCCAGCAATTTGACGTCATGTTTTGGGTGATCTTTTTCACTCTGTTGGCAACAAACGGTTTCCAACGGTTTGGTTCGCCGTGAAGCCAGCCCAGCACAGCAGTGGAGTCGCACCAACCAAAGATTTGAAGTTTATGTTGATTTAAACCCTCACTAACCTTCGCCATTAATTTAGATAATAAATGCGCCCCACACAATTCTAATCTAGGCAGCGAGACATCTGCATTACTAGTTACTTTATTACATCTTTTAATAGGTACCACCTTTGTTTTAGCTGCTAACAGGGTGACTGATGCTGAAGCTTTTGGTTGATTAGTATTCTGTACTCTGGCATAAATTACACATGCGTACGCCTTTGTGGAGGCATCGCAGAATCCGTGCAATTGAATAGTCATTTTGATAACAATGTAGCCACCTAGGTACTTTTATGTTATTGATTTTTACAATATCTGTGCTTAATCTTAACCATTCGGATTGAATGTGCTCAGGTATTTGGTCATTCCACTTTAAATTCATCAACCAAACGTTTTGAAACAGTAATTTTAATTGGACTACAGCTGGAGAGAGCCAACCCAAAGGATCAAATGTTTTGGATATTTCACCCAGTAATTTTCTTTTAGTATAATTGGTGGGCGTACTTTGAGAGATTTTACATTGAAATGTGAAACAGTCTTCCTTAGAGTTCCAGGTTATACCTAAGGTCTTGGCTGAATCTTGATGTTTAAAATCAAAGTTGGGATTATTATTTTGATTATTCTTTATGTGTGCTAGTACTGCTGGCTCGTTTGATGACCACTTGCGCAAGTTGAAGCCTCCTAATTTAAGAAGAGCTGTAAGATCGCACTGTAGTTGTTTAGTAGACTAAATATCAAAGTGGCCGTACAAAAGGTCATCCATATAGAAGTGACCTTCAATGGCCTTGGCCGCTTCCGGGAACCGATGACCTTCGTCCTTTGCGAGCTGTTTTAATGTTTGCATGGCTAAAAACGGTGCAGCTTTAGTCCTATAAGTGACTGTCATCAATTGATACTCCTGTAAGGTTTGATCTTGATTTTCCCGCCAGATGATTTTTTGATATTTTTGGTCTTTTTGGGCTACTATAATTTGTCTAAACATTTTTTCTACGTCGGCTGTTATTGCGTATTTGAACTGTCTCCACTTTATCAATAGTAGCATGAGATCCTGCTGTAAATTTGGCCCTCTAAACATTAAATCATTTAAGCTCAAACCATTCGATGTGGGCTGTGATGCATTAAATACGACACGTAATGCTGAAGTCGTTGATTCGGCGCGGCGCACGCCGTGATGCGGCATGTAATAGCCAAGTGTCGGCTTACCTAAGGCTAAGTTCATATGACCTAATTCGATATATTCAGACATAAATGATTTATAATCGATTGCAAATTGGTCTTGTTTTTGAAACTTCTTTTCAGTTTGATAGAACTGAGCGATAGCCTTCGAGTTTGATACTCCAAGTTTTGTGTCTATTTCCGGATGAAGGGGTAAACGTACTGTATATCTCCCGTCTGCTTGGCGACTTGTAGTCGTATTATAAAGCTGTAGGCATTGATAGTCTTCCTCTGACATATCGCTGCTTTCGTTGATATCTTCAATGGACCAAGATCGCTGTAAGTCTTCAACATTTAATAAAACGACATTACATTGGTAGGATTTTACATTTCCACACAAAATCCACCCAAGTCGGGTCTGCTGTGCTATGGGTGTTGCTGACTGTCCTGAGTTGATGACACCGTTCATAATAATAGATGCGTATACGTCCGCCCCAAGTAATAAGTCCACTGATCGGCTGCGATAAAATTCAGGATCAGCCAATAGTATGTTTTGAATATAAGGCCAACTGGGTTTATTAAACGACTGATTTGGTAAGTTGTTAACTGCACGTTTCATGATGAAAACATCTGCATTCATTGAAAATTGATCGTGACATGATTGGATAGTGATATTTACAACGCCCTTGCAGTTGTTTTCAGTGGCCCCTACTCCTAATATTATACCTTTGCAGCGCTTTCTCTGTAGGCCTAAAAGTTGAGCTGCATTTTCAGTAATAATCGAAGTTTGAGAACCTTGGTCGATTAGAGCACGCATGATGTGATCAGGCCCGTCTTGAGCTCGAACTTTGATTAGTGCCGTAGCTAATAATACCTCTTGTGTGTCGCGATGTAACACACTCATACTATTTTTTGGCAAAGTTTTATCTTTGCTTGATGTGTAATGGCGTTGGGACGGAGACCCGAAATGAAACAACGTCTTGCGTTGAATCAATTCTCTTTATCCTCTAGTGTATCATCTTAAATACTAATTAACATCACATCTATACGTGACTAGAGGAAGGACGCCTTGTCAATCAGGAAGACCTTAATTATCACGTACTATTGAGTACGTGCTGATAGTGTAATTCACTATATCACACCTCCCCTGAAAAGGCTAGGCATCCCTTCCCTGAAAAGTAAACTCTTATTTTCTAAATATCTTAGTCCTATTCTTATGAACTATATATTCTTTATTATTCTTTAATATTTTTACATTAGTACCTAGCTCTTCTAAAACTTCAAATGGACCTAAATACAAGTCATTCAATTTATTATAATTTTCATTCTTATACAAGAGTAGATCACCTTTTTTGTAGTGTACTTCCTTACAATCTAAATCATAATTAGTTTTTCTACTTTGTTTTGATATTAATAAGTTGTTCCTGGCATCATTATGAGCTTTTTGCAATCTAAATTTTAACTCCGATGGATAATTGTCGTATACATATAAGGGATCAACTTTACTAACTAAATTACTAGGTACGTTACATGTTTTCCCAAAAACTAGTGCATAAGGGGAGTATTTGGTACTAGTATTTACAGAATTATTATAAGCAAAGCACCAATATGGTATCCAGGTACTCCAATTTGCCGACTGATTCTGTGTTTGTATTCTCAAGTAACATCCGAGATGTTTGTGCCAGTTTTCTAGCGAACCTATACTCTCATGATGATAGGGTGTTGAATTTAACTTATCAATATTTAGCAATTTACATACTGTTTCTAACGTGGAATTAATAAATTCCGTTCCACAGTCAGTCGCAATAACCCTGGGAGTACCATATCGTAAAATAAAATTTTCAGTAAAAACCCTAGCAACAGTTTCAGCTGACTTATCAAGTATTGGGTAAGCTTCTACAAACTTTGTCAATTCGCATTGTATTGTTAATATGTATTTATTACCCGAATTATCGACCTCCAACGGCCCCACAATATCTAAATATAATTTTTCAAAAGAAGTAGATGCTGTAGTGGTTATTACCATTTTCTCTTTATTATTTTTATTACAAAATTTCTGCTTTTGGCAATCTTTACAGCGAGTCACATATTCAGTTATGTCTTTTTGCATATTACTCCAAAAATATTTTTTTCGAATATTCTTAGTCATTTTATTTATGCCTACATGACCACTTGTCGGCAATAAATGATAATCATTTAGTATAACACGTATCAAGTCTTTATTTGTAACATGTTCAACTTGGTTATTAATAATACATAACCGCGGTAATTCTTTATGTTTCATGAAAGTTTGGGTCAAAATTTTAATAAACTTTTTATTAAACCCATTTTTAATCACAACGACTTCTACAATATTATATTTTTTACATAATGCACTCAGTTCTCCTATCGTTGCGTCTCGGCGCGCCTCCGTTAGTAGAGATTCCTGATTTATGTAAATAGTAGAGTCACTAAATAACATATCACCCGTCTGTGAGACGTATCTTTTATTTTTCCTCAACTTCACGAAGTTTTCATACGAACAAATATCTAACCTTACATCATTTTGTGATTTCTGCATAATATCTACCACTCTTGGTTGCCTATGATCAACAGGGGGCTCAACCCTGCTACTTCCAGAGGTAGCGGGTTCATTATTTTGCTCCATGGTTCTTTTCATTGAACGGGTTACTACCCCCAAAAAATTTGAATTTAGATTTTTTAACTCGTCTGATGTTATAATGACTCTCGATAAGGCATCTGCCGTTACATTTTCGGAACCTTTTATGTATTCAATATCGAAATCATATTCTTCTAAACAAAGTCTAAACTTAGTTAAACGGCTACTAGGATCTTTTATGCTAAATAAATGAACCAATGGTCTATGATCTGTTAATACTTTAAATTTTCGTCCGTATAAATATGGTCGAAAATGTTTTATAGCCCACACTACCCCTAATAACTCTTTATGAATGGTTGGGTAGTTTATTTCTGAACTGTTTAATTGTCTGCTTGCATAAGCTACGGGCTTATTATTTCCATTTGATAATACAGCCCCCAAGGCTACCCCTGACGCATCGGTTTGCAACCGGAAAACATTATCTTTTCCAAAATCTGGATAATCTAAGACAGGAAATGAACTAAGTGACTTTTTTAAGGTCTGAAATGCCACGTCACATTCTTCCGTCCACTGAAACTCGACATGTTTCTTACAAAGACGGTTTAGTGGGTACACTATTGTGGCAAAGTTTTTTATGAATTTTCTATAAAAGTTCGCAAAAGCCACAAAACGACGAATCTCATTTACATTTTTAGGTACTGGGAACTTTTCCAAGACCTCGATTTTACTGTTGTCTGGCAACACCCCGTTTGGCGTAATAACATGCCCTAAATAATTAATTTCTTTCCTCAAAAATTCGCACTTACAAGGGTTTAGTTTTAAATTAACTGACCTAAACCTCTCAAATACACTCATTAAAGTTGTATTATGCTGCGATAGGCTTTTCCAGAAAACTATTACGTCATCGAGATATAGAAAACATATCTCGTGATTTAAACCCGATAGAGCCATAGACATAAGTTTAGAAAATACGCTAGGACTCGTTTTGAGACCCATAGGTAATCTTTTCAGTTGATATTGCTTATCAGCTGTAAAAGAAGTGAATTTCCTACATTCTGGTGATAACCCTAGCTGGTAATAACTAGAACTGAGGTCTAAATGAGAATAGTATAAGCATCCCGAGAGTGAGTCAATAATTTCTTGTATATTTGGTAACGGGAACTTTTCGTCTACTATTTTTTTATTTAAAAGTCTATAATCTATTACGATTCTCCACTTTTTTTCACCGCTACTGTCAGCTTTTTTCGGAAGTAATAATAATGGAGAAGACCATTCGCTGGTACACTCTTCGATAATATCTTCTTCTAACAATTTACCTACCTGTTTTATTAACTCAGCCTTCTGAGCGTGCGGTATTCTATACGGTTTGACATAAACAGGAGACGCGTCATTTTGCAGTTTAATGTTGTACTCGTATAAGTTTGTAACGGATAGCTTATCACCCGGCATATGAAAGATATCTGCATATTTTGCACATATTTTCTCAATAGACCGTCTCTCTTCATCACCAAGATATGTTTTTAATTTAAGAAAATCGAATAGTTGTTTAACCCTCTCGACAGATTTTCCGTTTTCCGTATCGAAAGAGCATACGAAATAATCCGAGTATTTTCTAATTTTCGGGCTAAAGTTATTTAATTTTACATCTTCTTCCCGTGTGTTTAAAAATCGCACCGGAATCTTTTTCCCGTCTCCTACTACCACGGCGCCTGCTACAAATACGCCTGCAATAACTTCCTCCGCTAAAATGACACATTCGCCCTTTATCTCTGACGAAACATATTTTACGACCTCACATCTCCCTGGAATAGTCGTTATTATGTTTTTACCTAAGCCTAATTCTAGACTTATCTTATCCTGTAATGTAACCAGCTTATTTTCATAGTTAATTTTACAACTATATTTTAATAAAAAATCTTCTCCTAAAATTCCATCATTTTTACAGTGGAAGTTGCTAAACACATAAAACTTATGCCTAAAATTATAATTGTTAACACATAAGTCTAGATAAACATAACCTATTGATACTAAATCCCCACATACTCCTTTAATCTTAATTTCATCCCTTACTAGCTTTGCGTCGCGGGACACGCTACGGAGTTTATTTAACCAATCTAACTTTAAAATTGAAATGCTTGCTCCTGTGTCTACTAATAGAGAAATTTGAGTTTGACTACAAGTAAAACAAACGTAATTACCACTACCATAACTACAAATATCTACCTCAGCGCTATTCAGGGAAGGGATGCCTAGCCTTTTGAGTTGGTGATTGACTGACAATAATATTGTCTTTAGATTGTGGGTTTCCCATAGTTAAACAATTTTGGCTTACAGTTTTTCTTCTTATTTCCTTCGTCCTTCTTGTAGGCCCGTGTAGCACTATTTTCCTGATATTTTGTAGACTTCAACTAGCGATTTCGCGGCGCGGACTTGTGACACCATGTCACGGTCGCCATGTAATGGCGTTGGGACGGAGACCCGAAATGAAACAATGTCTTGCGTTGAATCAATTCTCTTTATCCTCTAGTGTATCATCTTAAATACTAATTAACATCACATCTATACGTGACTAGAGGAAGGACGCCTTGTCAATCAGGAAGACCTTAATTATCACGTACTATTGAGTACGTGCTGATAGTGTAATTCACTATATCACAGATGTGCTCGGTATTGCGACCTCTGATTTAGCAGCAAACACGTCGTGTAAAATAGTGTTATGTTCGCTTTTACACAGGCGGCATCGTTTCAAGGAAAAACATGCTTTGCCTCTGTGATCATAGAGACAATTTTTGCACAGTGATAATTTATGTATTGTTTCCCGCTTTACGTCCGGTTGATACCTAAAGAAAGTTTCGCAATCAAAAATTCCATGTTCTTTATTGCAAACTGGACACTTATGTGGCGGTTGACGATAAATTTTACACGTAGAATTATAACTTTTTGTAAATTGATTTCTTGATGATGATGGTTTGTAAAAATTATTTTTCTTAAAATCAAACGATGGCGGCTGACGGTTTTGCTGAGGATGCTGTTGAGGATTAAATTTGATAGTATCCGATTTTCTTTTTGAAGATTCCAAAGCCGTAAATTTTGCAACCAAAAAATCCAATAATTGTAGTAGTGAAGGCAAATCTCTTGGGTTTTTCATGGTTTCTATATAATCATTATGCGTATCTGCATCTAACTTTTGCGAAATTAGGTAAACAATCAGTGGGTCCCAGGTAGTAATGTCAACCCCTAGGTTTTTTACTGCATTTAAACACTCGTTAGTCGTGTTGTGAATGCGCTTTATGCTAACCGCCGACTGCACTTGCATGTTTGGTATATTTAACAAAATACTCATATGAGAGTTGAAAATTAATTTAGTGTTATTATAGCGCTGGTTAAGTATATCCCAAGCCACTTGATAGTTGTCAGATGTTATATGCAGATGCTGTATTAATTTTTTAGGCTCGTTACGAATCTTACTTTTCAGATATTGCATTTTCTGAGCGCTAGATAAGGACCGGTTGTTATGAATAGTCTTCTTAAAAGGTACCCAGCTATGATAGTTTCCACTAAAAATTGGTACATCTACGTGAGGCGTGCTCCTCTCTCGGTGGCACTCCGACTACATTTTTTAATTGATTTGCTTCTTTATTTCGTTATTCCTTTTCTCATACCTGCTGAATGCTTCTTCGTTCTCTAAATTTTCATCATAAGTCTCACTGTCGATTTCCCAATGTAACATATCTATCACTGACCAACGCGATTGAATAGTTTTCAAAATATCCTCAAATTCTCATTTTTCCACAAGGATTTCCAGGTTGACGCCGTTTATTGTTCTAGCGAATGCTTTAAAATTGCTTTTTTGCCGTCTTAACATATCTTCTAACTTGCTGCTCGTACTTTGTGATCGCGACGACCCTGGTTCCCAACCTGAATAGCCCGCCGTTTGTGCTACCTGCTGAGGGGGCTTGTTACCAGGTGGCTGTGTTAAACCAGGTGATGATAATGGAGTTGCTGGTCTAATAAGTAATTTTTCCGATGAATCGGACGGTAAATACTTATTCATGTAGTTACGTGCGTCGTTGTAGAATTCGGATGTTTTATTATAACAATTGTTAGTAAAATATTCGTGACTTTTATCCTCAAATTCACACAGTTTAATATGATTGCATTGAAACTCCTGCCAATACGACTCTAAAGTGCTAAGTCGCCAGTTTACCTGAGGTGGAGTTTTACGTTCTGCACCATCCTTTTTAAAATTCACAAACAGCTGCTTTATAGCTCCCATAAGCTGATTTTGGCAAGCCAAAAGATCTTCCATCCTGATTATGGGTGATAAAATGGAACTGACTCACCAAAGTTGCTGATACTTTACGCACGGTGCTATTCCACGTCACCACTCACAACACAATTATTATCACACGCGAAATAGGGTCCCGCTATTGCGTAAGCTCGAAGGACCATAAAGATGTATGGTTCACACCGTACACCCTTTAGTTGATAGTTATTGGATGATAGCAATAAAAGAGTTGATTAAGTTGATAGTAGTCATATTGTCCAAAACACTTAATTGATTATTTGCTATATGATATGATGGATGCGATTGATATATGAGTACACGTAATTACCGCGCGGGGCGTTATTGTGAACTAAGTAAAAAAGGCTAATGAATGAATTTATGCTGATATGCACTTTGTACGGTCGCACCGTACAGTGATAAATATAGCAAATAGAAGAGGAGATAAAACGCCACCCTGAGGGACACCTGCTTTCGAGTCACACCACAAAGAGAACTTCTCCTCAAGGCGAACCCGCTGCCTGCCATAGAGGTAGCTGTGAAACCACTCAATTGCCGTTGGAGATATGTTAAGAGAGCGCATCAAAGATAAAAGGATGTCAAAGTCAACCGTGTTAAAGGCATTGCTAAAGTCCAGCAAGGTTAACACAGTTAATTGGCCGTTTTCCATTCCAAGGCGGATGTCGTCAGTGATCTTAACTAACGTAGTGACCGTGCTGTGGCCTGGGCGGAAACCGGACTGGAGTGGGTTTAGAAGTTTATTATGAGAAAGGAACTTACTAATCTGACTGTGGACAAGACGCTCAAGGACTTTGGATAGGAACGGAAGAATGGAAATAGGTCGATAGTCAGCAAATGATTAAGGGATACCTTTTTTAGGCAAAGCAATTATTTGAGCGTCTTTCCAAGAGGATGGGAATACAGCATTTGAGATAGAGCTATTGAAAAAGAAAGTGAGGACGGTAAGGATAATATCGAGGATGGGTACTAACATATTGCGGCTAATGCCGTCATCACCTACCGCATTGGAAGTAATTGACATCAAGCTCTTTTTAACATCACAAACCGATAATTGGTCAAACGCAAAGGGAAAAAAGTCAGGAACTGGTATGGTAGATAGTTTGAGTAGAGTGGTCGCTTTGTCGGCATCACTGATAAGTGATGAGGAAGAGAAATGGAGATTCAATGAGTTAATGTTAACATTGTCTGAAATAGGATTTTGTTTTAATTTTCCGATTCCAAGCGACCTGAGGAATTTCCAAACTTTACCCATATCAACATTTTCTACTGAGTTATGGATGTGGCGGCGTAGCGCATCTCTACAAGCCCTATTGCAGCGATTACGAAATTTGACATACTTTTCCCTATTGTGGTCATTAGGTCGTAGCTTGAATTTATTTTTTGCTGCTACTTTCTTTTCCATCAGCATCATTAAATCGTCTGTTAGCCATGGCGCAGGAAGATGTTTCATCTTAACGGCTCGAAACGGTGCGTGCTTGTCATATAACTTAGTTACGAGCGAGTTAAAAATACTTACCTGCTCATCAACGGACTGAGCGGATGTAACGGGAGTCCAATCGATATTACAAGCATCATCACGGAACGCATGTTGATTCATACCACTAAAATTACGCTGAAGAATGACTTTGGGCTTAGCTTTAGGAGGACGAACTTTATAGGACAAAAATATAAGATCATGATACGAGAAAGCGTCGGCCGAGCATTGGCCGTGCTTCGCAACATGCTGAGGAGATGAAACTATTATCAAGTCAAGGAGAGATGGAGTTGAGTTTGGGAAATGATGGGTGGCAGTCAGAGGGAGAATATTTAAGTTGCTAGAACTGATAACTGATTGAAGCGAAAAAGTACGAGAATCGTTCTTAAGGAGGCAAGTATTAAAGTCACCCATTATAATGGAATGGCTGTAAGAAGGAATTATGTCATCAAGTAGTTTCTCAAATGACTTGAAAAAATTTACAAGCAAAGAAGGGCTGTAGTAAACTCCGAGAAGGATTTTATTGTGAGCAAGAACCAACAAAAAACAACCAACAAATGCAGGCAATGTTAGCAGGAGGTGGTTGTGCCGAGGTACTAATTACGGAGTAGGGAATATGAGCACGTAGGTATATAGCAACCCCACCACCTCTGGAGCCAGTACGATCATTGCGTATAAGATGGAAACCAGGCAGAGCATAAGAGGTAGAAGGTAGACATGGTTTAAGCCAAGACTCGGAGATTAGTACAGCATGAATATTTTTGTGGTCGAGTGACGCCAGCATGTCTGAGTGATGAGCCGGAATACTCTGCGCATTAGGTAATATGAATTACGTTAAAATTTTTCGATACATCAGCGAATTGACACTCGAGTGTATCGGAGAGGGAAGGGATGCTAACAAAGCTGTCATCATCACTACTATTTGAAGAGATAGAGAGGTAGCTCGAATTACCTGAGGTTGACGTATAAATAAAAATAAAATATCTAAATAAATAACAATATCACAAATTATATAAAATGAGAGCTATTCACCTAACTAAAGCTTGCTCCACCCGCTGGCTGTGTTATCGTAACTTAAAAGCAGACATTGTAAAAACAAAATAAATCAAAAATTAAACATTATAACATTAGCCCATGAACCCGTTACAAAAATAATTGAAAAGAAAAATAAAATACATATAAACTAAAATTCCTTGACAAACAAACCTCGTTCCTGCTGCGTCGTACGCGTCGGCACAATGCCGACTAATAAGATGACTGCTATTATGATATATATTAAAGTATAATGGTGGATATCATTTAGTGACATATCATTAGTCTCGACTGAGAATTCTGCTTCCTTCAAAGATTTTATCTTTTGTTCAATCTGTTTTGATAATTTGTCATCTATGTCCAATTTTTCCGTAGTGAATTGTTCCAAACTGGTGTTAATTATATGGTTAATTGGAGCAATATAATTTGTTTCAATTTTTTCTTTGATGTTAAGTGCACTTCTGTGGCTTAAGTGTGTAAATACGGTAAAATTATCTGTTTTCATAATGCAATTACTATCTGCATTTATTAGACTTGGGCTAGACAGTTGGTAGGCAGTAATCAGATCCTTACATATCGTTCGAATTTGACACTGGCCGCAACACAAGTACAAGTTGGTATTCACTGTTCATAAACTATACCAATTGTTTTGACAAGTTACTTTGTTTGTTTTGCACTCATTTATTCTTTCATTTTTCATACAAAGATCCAAATCATTTTTCATTTTATAAATGGGGCTCTGAAGGATACAGATGACAGTTAATCTGTCTCTAGGTAAACAGTTTGTGAAATCTTCCTGAGACACTGGAATAAATTAGTCCTTTTGTAAGCTGATGGCTATTAAACTTGATATAGGTATAATGTTGATAGTATAGTTTTCCATCCGCTGTGGGATCGGAATAACTTGATATAAGTCATATGTGTCTTTACTGATTAGCGGGATTTTTATTTCAAATATAAAGTATTCTTTCGTCATTCGTGCCTTTACTCTTAACAACTTATAAAATTCTCCCATATCTGATTGTATGTTTTGAATGGGTAGAGTGACGTCAGCAGCCAATAGTCATGAGATAGAGCTAAGTTCCTTTTTCAACTGTTCAGGTGTTAATAAATGCAGGTTGAAATGTCCTTGATACAAATCGGTTGCGGTGTCCAATAACGTCTCTTGAATATCCTTTAATGTTTGCAACATGTTTTGTGCAGTTATGGCTGATAAAACAAAGTTGATTAATTGCGCTTGTCCCGTTACTTGTTTTTCTACATTCGTGAGAGCTTTCTCAACGTTGTTGAATTGTTTGTTGATAACTTTATGATGTTTCGATATGATGTTCTCTGTCCTTTTTAATAAATTATATTCTGACTCAACAAGCGATGTTTGATTTTTCCAAAGATTGAATAGATGAGTTTGATCTTGTTTTATTTTACTTATATCCTTAGAATATTGTGCAGCAAATCGCTCGTCTAGGACGCCGAAAAGGCTATTCGCTAGATAGCCAACCCCGTCGATAAGGCCCCGACGCTGTCTGGAGTGGCCGTGGAAAAGCTGACTTAACAATAGTTGATTGTAGTATTTAACTTCTAAGAACTGGTGATTGAGATGATTCTTTATAATTTCACATTGATCGTTTCCATTTGTAGGAGTGCATACATTTTCTAAATTTTAGTATATTTTTTCAAATGCTGTGTTGCCTTCCCAATAGGGGTCCATGTTATAGTACACTACGAGGGTCCACTGGTCTCTGCTTAGTTGTAATTTCGATCTGTGATCAAAATATAATGTTTGATTTTGTCGCAGCTCCGTGATAGTGGTGGCTCCAAATATGTGTGTAAATAATGTTAGAAAATAGAAGAGTGTCATGACCACATTGGATAACGTTACCCCTAAGGTTACGAGTCGTTCGTTTTTGTTTGACTTGCTGGGTTGGCTTTTGTACATTTGTTTTTGATTCTATGTTTGTTTTGTTGGCGACTAATCTTCGTAATGCCATCATTGCTAAAGAAACCTTTTTTGTATCCCACACTAAATCTATATAAGCAAGCCCAAGTCATGACAGTAAGACAACTATTTATCATGCAAGTTACAATACGTCAACACAAACTCCTAACCTACAATGCCTTAACACAGCAGCCCAACACTCGTAGACCGGCAAAAGTACGTCATATTAAAAAACACAACACCATCTTTATTCGACGTCATGCAATTTTTCTCTCAAAACACTTGTATAATAAATTAAACACGGCACTCAATATCTATCCTAAAATTATTCATAAATGACATATTTCGACGACCTCCTTGGTCGAGTGGTTTGTACACCGGTTTTCATGGTGACGCCATCTCTGAGGTCCCGGGTTCGATCCCCGGTCGGGTCAATTTAGAGAAAAACTGTTTTTCTAAATTGATTTCCGGTCTGGGTGATTTTTCTATGTTTATGTATATTTATCCGTTATCTTACCATATAAACGAGTTTCACAAGAATACTCATCTTGGTCTAGATAATTGGTGTGAGCGTAAACAAAATTTATTATTTATTTATTTAAATGCAAATCCATCATTAAGAAATACTTATTAGAGCTAAACTACCATGATACAGAATCACTGTTAAGATGACAAATAAATTGAAATATACACACATAAAGGCACCTGCACCCACTCGCACACAGATTCACGCGTTTACAAACGCATGTTCACTCACACAACACGCACGCACAGGCTCACTCACACACACACGCTCACTCGAACCCACACCATGCATGTACATGCTCACACACACCATATGTACACACGTATGTACATATAAACAAACTCACATTAATTTTTGTGTCTTGTTATTATTACTGTTATTATTGTTATTATTATTTTTTTCTTATATTATTATCTAAGCTATATTGTTGAACGTAGTTAAAGTTCGGGCGGGGATCCTGGAGACCTGAAGTCCAGGTTTATCCTATCTTGGGCTCCAGTCCTCCCAATATTATATGTTTTTTCTCACTCTAATTTTTACCTGTAAGAAACATTTACTTCGTTGTATAAGCAAAACATGTAATATTCTGGTGGAAAATAAAGAAATTTTAATTTAATTTAATTTAATTGCTAAATAGGGAGCGGCCTTGGTGCCGTAAGTAACTGTTGCTAACTTATAAGACTTTAATGCTTGTTGAGGGGACTCGCGCCATATTATTTTTTGTAGACTCTGATCTTGTATATTTATACCTAATTGGCGAAACATTTTCTCTACATCAGCAGTAAATGCATACTGATATTGTCTCCATTTTATTAATAATGTTTGTAAATCTTGTTGGAGGTTAGGGCCTGCGTACATTAAGTCGTTAAGACTGTAGCCACTAGTTGTTGGAGCAGGCAGATGCATTGAACACTACTCTGTATTTTGTTGTGCTTGACTCTAATCGATGAACTCCATGGTGCGGCAAATAACACTCTAAGCTGGAATCGGTATCAGAGTCAGGTTTCATGTGTTGTAATGTTTCGTATTGGCGCATAAATTCCTTGTTATGCTGTTCTAATTATTGATGTTTCTCAAACCTTTTTTCTAAGTTTCGGAATTGAGCTATTGCCATTTGTTTTGACGCACCCAGTTTTTCCTGAATATTTGGTTTAAGGGGTAACCGGACTTCGTAGCGGCCATCTTCCTTTCTTACTGTTGTTTTGTTAAAGAAATTTATGCATTCCTGATCTTCCACCGAAAGACTGGCGGATTCCGTTATCTCTTCAATCTCTCAAAACCGTTCAATGTTTTCAGTGTTGTTTATAATGACGTTACAGTGATAATGTGTTTTCGCATGCCCGCATAGCAACCATCCCAGCTCCGTCTGTTGAGCAATTGGTACAGCTTCGTCTTCAACCTTTATAATTCCACTCAAAAGGATTTTAGAGTAGACGCCTGCTCCCAGCAGGATATCTACTGGGCGACTCGTATTGAAGTTCGGATCAGCTAAGTTTATGTTTGCTAAGAAACTCCATGATGGCCTTTTGAAAGTTTTGTTTGGCAAATTTTTTATTAAATTGTTCATAATAAGGACCTAAAAGTAAATTCACTGTATAGCGAGGCACATTCGATGTTTATGACGCCCTTACATGAATTTTCCTGCTGGCCTACTCCAAAAATGGTGCCCTTACATTTTTGTCTTTTTAAACCTAATCGCTGTGCTGCATTTTCGGTTATTAATGAAATTTGGGAGCCCTGATCAATCAAAGCTCGCATCTGGAGAGGAGTTCCATCTACAGCCCTTACCTTAAGGACAGCTGTTGCCAATAAAATTTCAGAACAGTCATTTTGAGACACGTGTGAACTGGTTTCATTTTGCCTTTTTGCGGTTAATGACTTCGGCATTACAGTAGGCATCGCTTGGCCGTATGCGTCATGCAATAATGTATTGTGCTGATCCGGGCATTTGCGACATGTTCGAGTTGAAATGCATGGGTTTCCATTGTGACTAAAAAGACAATTAGCACAAAGATTTCATTTATGAACTGTTTTTAGTTTCTGATCATTCGTCATCTCTAGAAAGCTCTTACAGTTATAAATGCCATGATCTTGATTACACAGAGGACATTTAAAGCTCATTGAAATATGTTGTGATTTACTAAACGGTTTAGTGTTTTTATGTTGATAATTGTTTGTGTTAGCTGTTTTATCTGAGTGTAATGCCTTTGAAACTAAAGCTTGATGATATGTAGGACTTTGAAAAAATGGTTTTTGGCGAGCGTCCTTTTCAATGTTACTCGATCTCTGTTGATTAGTTTCTTGCTTGCTCCGAGATGATTCCATCGCCGTGAACTTTCCTTCGAGAAAGTCCAACAGTTCCTGTAATACCGGCAGTTCTCTTGGATTTTTCAATGACTCGATGAATGATCTGCATGAGTTTCCGAATCCAACTTTTGAGCTAGTAAATGGACCAAAATTGGATCCCATGTTGTAATATCGACCTCTAGATTTTTTATGGCGTTGAATGTTTCAATAGCAATGTCATGCATTTTCTTTATTTGATTCGCCGATTGTTGTTGCATGTTGGGCAGCCCTAACAGAGTATTCATATACGATGTGAAGATAAGTTTTTTATTGTTGTAGCGGTTGCTTAAAATATTTCAACAAGCAGTATAGTTGTCGGCACTGATAGTAAGATGTTGTATCAACCTTTCTGCCTCGCCACGTACTTTGCCTTTTAAGAACTGCATCTTCTGAGCGCTCGACAGACAAGGGTTGCTATGTATGGCCTCCGTAAATAAATCCTTAAACGAGACCCACTGGTTGTAATGACCGCTGAAGATGGGGATATCTAATTGTGGAGTAGATTTCTCGCGATGTGCAACTGACCACATTTTAGTGTTAAGGGCTTTTTTCAAGTTGTTAAATTGTTTTTCATAAAAATCATTTTTTTTCCATATTGAATGTTTTCTTCACCCGCTTCATAAACTATTTCCCAGTGTAAATTATCTACCACAGACCAACGTGTCTGTAAAGACTTTAAAGCGTCTTCAAACTCCCATTTTTCTGTTATGGATTCGACGTCAATAAGCCCTACTGTTCTTTGAAAAGCTTTAAAGTTCGCTTCCTGTTTTCTTAGCATAAGTAACATGTTATTGTTAATAGTCGGCGCAGACTGCATTTCTACACAAACCGGCGTAGAGCTCCTAACTTCCGGTTTTGGCTCTGTAGCTTTACTTGTACTTGGCTGTATTGGGTTCTCTAAATTGCTTAACATTGAAGAAAAGTTTTCGATATAGGCCTTAGTGTCAATATAAAATTTCTTTGTTTGTTCATGATAGCCCTCAGTAAAATAAGAATACGATAATTTGTCAGTAACTTTGTCCAACTTAACATCATTATCTTGAAGTTTTGACCAGTACTGGTCAAGAGTTTCCAGCCGCCTCTTGATGTAAACGGGCGACTTCCGTTCTGATGAATATTTTTCTTTTGAAATTTGTTAATAACTTTTGCAAAGCGCTTATGATGTCGCTTTGGGTTTCGATGATTGCGGCGTAGTCTTCCATGATGATTAATAAAAATAAACGACCTTACTTGTAAGATGTTGAAGCTGAAGTCACCCGGCTACCAAGCCAAGTTGTTGTTGTTGAAAGTGGGCTACTAATCCTTTTGCAGCGATCGCTAACAGGTCCAGCAGTTCTGATAGTCCACCAAATTCACGCACCACTGTTTTCCACTATTCACTGTTCTATCATCTCAAAATCACAAAATTAACGCGCGCGAGGTGTCGCTCGAAGGACCATATGTTGGAGCCTGAGCTTGGTGGAATTGTTGAAATAGTCCAATCAACGAGGACATTTGTTGTATGGAGACTTCCGAAAAATTCCTCTGCCTCTGAAATTTGGCATGTGATGAAGTTAGGTAATACAGATTACAGATGTAAAATAATCCAACAAAATTTGTTACGAGAAGTTAGGTATTTTTACCAAAACATGGAAATCGCTTATAACTCTCTGTAAATATTTCCTCAGGCTGAAATTCTTTCTGTATACCTACGTATGTATTAGTTAGAATAAGTGTGTCAAAGAATCCAACATTTTTTTCCATTTCAGAGAACCCCAAATTTTAACTTTTAACATTTTCCACTATAACTTCCACTGAAAAAATGCTCCGTCGTTTATTTTTTAACATGTTTTTAAATCATTAAATACACAGCTTTGTTTAATAATCCAATAAATTTTCCATTTCAAACATATTTTTTTGGTTTTTTCTTAATAACGTGTTTAGAAAAATTGCTCCGTCCATTTTTGTACCTTTAATAGTCATATTATTTTATATTAAATCAGATTTAACAATAATCCAACAAATTTTCGAACGATTTGTATTTTTTACGAAATTATTATGTTCGCTGATTTATCTTGACCGCTCGGAGCTGCTTTGCCCGCACTTGCTAGGCAATTTTTTATCTTATACCCACAGCACAGAGAATATACACAACGGTGTACTTACAACGGAGCGTTAAGAAATTTGCTTTTAAAAGAATATTTATTACTTACTTTGCGTTTCAAATAAACGTTTGATACTTGTACAATATGCAAAAAAGGTCAACAAGTAGGTACCTATGTATAATAATGTTTAGAAAGACCTACTACCTAAAAAGATTATAGGGTTGACCTTCACTTGACCGCTTGCTCGGAGCTGCTTTGCCACGCACTATTTTGTTTGGTGGCCAGCCACCGTTATTATGCCACGGCCACACGCTTGGCAAACCTTAACAAGCCGTCACAAATTCAAACGTGTGTATACAGCGATTGGCATGGTTTGCGTAGGTTTGCAAACGCTTGTAGCCGATCCGTCATTTTTCCGCAAGCGCTTGCGAAGCGTCCACACGTTTGTGCCTACTCAAAGTATTCACAGACGATCGAACTTGGTTGGTTCCGGACCACGAACATGGTGCGCTCCGAACTAACCATATTCGATCGTGTGACGCACGATCCGCCGGATATTATTATTATTAGTATCGGTACGACTGGATCGGAGCGCTTGCACATCAAACGCGGTGCGTTCACCGTGCGATTCTCTAAGCTAAATACATATATAATATATAGTACTCTATGGCTAAAGCCTTAATAGCTGCGGCTGCCGCAGCGCTGAGAAATGACTATGTCTCTTTCATATTCATAGAATTGGAAAGAGACAGCAGATCACAGCTATTCGCGCAGCGTCTATGTGTCGCTTAGAGAATCGCATAGCCGAACCGATTCGTTCGTGTGGACGGCGGCGCAGCGAACCATTTGTCGGTCTAGTCGCTATTGTGCCACCGTACGCGCAATACGTCGCGACGTGTTCTCAGACATAGATTCGGTTCGGAGCAATGCCAAGAAGACATCAGATGCACGCAATCAAGCTTTTCAAATACTTTTACACAAAATCCAACAATTCAATAAATGCTTCGGAACTCATTCGAAGATATATACAAAAATCTTTATCATAGAGATCTATATTGAAATTCATATGACCGTACTATTGTCTGTTTCTGAGATAAAATTTTGCCCTTACTTTCACCTTTTCCTTTTGTTAAGTAATGGCGATGACCACAACTAATGCAATTTTGGCCTGTTTTTTATAGAATAGGCGGCATGTCGAGACGTGTTCACGCAATGCTAGCACAGACTGGACGGTTCGGAGTCCGGTACGCGCGTCTGTTGTGTAAGCGCACCGTACAGTTCGCTGGTGCGGGTCGCACCAAGTTCGATCGTCTGTGAATACTTGTCTCGTTTGTGCAAACAAACCATTGAGGTACAATAAACTAGATTAGACGTCCAATACAAAGATTGTGCTCAGCTAGATAACAGCAGGCATCACGTGGTACGTTGGGGAGGGGGCTTGGTTGTTATAGAATAAGTCCGAGAGCGCAGATGCGACACACTATTCATACAGTTTTATCGTGTTGTAGGAGAATATTGTTAAAAATATACAAATCGATCGGTAGTTAGTTTTAATGTTTTGTTGGATTTTGTAATTGTAATATTTTAAAATAAGTAAATTAATGCAAAAAAATAAAAGTAAATAATTTATTAGCTAAATCTTTTATATAGGTAATAATATTATAAAATCTTTTTCTTTTTCAATCATTATGTAGATGTCAATAATATATTAATAAGGTATGAGGCCTTCCTGCTTCATCTGGAATTACTTATTTTACGAACTTATATATGTATTTTCATAGCTCATGGAGTAAATAAAAAAGTTGAATGAAATAAAATACATTTACTTACAAACTGACTTACATTAAATGTAAGTCAGTTGGAAGTGAATGTATTTTATTTATAAATTTTATTCAACTGACCATATAGACGTGGATCTGTTCAAATTTCATAAACTTCCTTTTAAGTTTTAGTAGTAATGTTTGTAATAGCTAGCCATCAAAAACATACTGGTAAAAAACCAAGTCTCGTCTACCAAGTCGGTTGACTTGGCCATCGCATTAAAACACAATGTATCTCACAAGTAATACATTATATTATATTATGTTAAATTAGATTATTTAGTTGACTTGGTATTACATGGATCTCACAACTTTTTACGATAGAAGAACTAAGTTGCGTGTGAGACTTGGTTTTTTTACAAGTATGTTTTTGATGGCATCTCATTTCTTTTGTAGATAGTCCTATTTTTTTCCTTACCGGTACCTTTACTTTACTTACCTTACTTCTTGAATACTAACACCGGATATTCCATTATATTATAGTATACATAATAATATACAGGTACACTGATTTATTCACTGCAAATGTAACTTTGTAATCCTATATATTTATATAGGATTACAAAGTTATTTATGCAGTTGGTGTATCTAGAAAACTGGACAGAAATTGCAAAATATTTTAGTTTTTCCTTGATTTATATTGTAAACACTAATTGTATTCTTAATTTGAAGCTTTAATGTCTGCTAGAAGTGCCTTAGAGTTTTCATAATCGGTCAGTCAATGAGTGACAAAATTAAGAAATTTTGTCTAATTCTTAATCTACTGGTTCAAATTGAATGAAATTTGAAATATACCGTGTTTATACAATTCAAATTCAGGCCTCTACTTTTATCCACAACGAAGTTATAGGGGGTCGAAAATGGCCTGAACTGCTTCAGGAAAAGGATGGTGCGGCCGTGCCGTTTTTTTTGCTCGACTTGGCGGGGGCGCAGCCGTGCCCCCAGATGCTTATAAAAGCATTACTTTTTTTGTGACGATGGCGTTGACTATTTTGACGAATCTAATCCATCTTTCTCTGTTTTGATGACTACTGAAAGAGTAAGCTTGTAGAAAAAAACACCAATCAAATAACTCTAAATTAGGCACATGTTACCTAATAATTTATAGTAAGGGATGAATTATATTAGAGCGGGCCGTGCACGGGGCGTGCCCTGTCCGGGCCCGGACGGGCCACTGACTTTAGTGGCGTTCACAGACCACTTATCCCATAGACGTCGCTTTCAGCGAGTTTTACTAAAAGACGCAATCGTAAAAATTCAGCGGGGTGCGGGGGTGTAACTCTGGCTGTGATTGGATACTACTAACTTTTATATCAAAACTCAAGTTAAGATAGATATTATATTTTGTCAATCAATCTGTTTGCCATAATCAGTTTCGGAGTAGTTTAAAAAAATAAATATGTAATGGCCGGTTTTTCAAAGGTCAGGCAAAACTTATTTGGTGGTTAGAGTTAATACAACCATTTTGAAAATGTTTTGTCATAATATCATATCATTCATTGTTTTACAAGACATTTTTAGATTGGTCGCGTAATATTTTATCAGACGGATATGATTAAGATTTTTTCCAAGATACAAGATCTTGGAAAAAATCTTGTAAAAAATATTTCTAACAAATCGGTATTTGTACTTGGTTGGTTAATTGCTTGATGTTTTATAGTTTTATTATTGGAGAGAGAACTATCGGAGATATGCATATCTGAAGTCGTTGGTATTTCTTGATAATTTTGAGTAAAATCCTGCAACAACAAGTATAATGAAAGTTTTAAAAGTATCAAAAAAAAATAGAAGTTAGATTAGATTAGATCTTTATAGGCTGGTACTTTAAGTGACAAAGAAGATATCATCGATGGTCTATGCTGTAAGGTGGTAACTAGCCTCATTGGTGAACAATATGAAGTTGTGGCTGAAGCAAATTCACCTTGTGAAAAACCCTAAAACCTTTAAAAAGGTTAAAATGAATATTTATCTAGTCGCATTATATTGAAATGCATATTTAAATTGTAGGTAGTAGGTAAGTACTTCATAGTTAGTTACTTAGCTCACTCACTCACCACAGTTGGAAGCATAAGCGTGGGTTCAGCATTACTAAATAACAGTCGCCGCTTTTTCATTAGTTGATAGCTATCCGCGGCAAAATGTCGTGAGCATATAACGCTATATTTGCTTGTAGCTTCTATCCATTTTATTTTCAAGTTTGGGCATTTTGGAAACCTTTTACAACAAAAGTTAGTTATCTTTAAATAATAAATTAAAATAAAGAAGTTAAAACAAAAAGTCAGCATTGAATATTTTGATAAAAAGATAATAATAATTTTAAACCAACTAAAACTGATTATACAATGCCAATAACAACCTTTTTAGGTTTTTTTAACTTTATTTGTAGTACATATACACTAAACTTTCCGTTCGGTTACGAAAACTCGAGGTATAGAAATGACATTTTGCTAGAAATTGCTAAAGTCAACATTACATTTTACGTGAAAGCTTCTTATTGTTATTTTTGAATTTACCAAAATACACCAGTGAATTTGATTTCGTTCTCATAACCGAATAATGTCATAATGGTAAAACAAAGTACTAAACTTAATAAAAAATTATCGATATTTGTAACAAATTTATCGTCAAGTTGTAGGTTCTAACTTAGGCAACACTCACCAAAACAGAGGGAGATAGTGCTTTATGCATTTACAACAGAATGAAAGGGACTTTTTAAAAGACATCAACGCGTGCATTTTTCTTAATTTATAATTGAATTTTTACGCCATTTTAAAATTTATTCTTTTACGTCATAAAATTGTACTTACCGATGAAATGAAATATTATCTTTTTGTTAGCTAGAAGTTTTGCTTCACTTTCCACACAATTTAACAGCGCAATACGGCATATTTATATTATTAATAGATTTTTGAATTTTAGCGTGCCGCGGCGCTGTCAAACTATGACTGAATCTAGGTTTGGGGGCGTGTCACTTACATATGCAATGGATTGCATATGTAGTATGAGTGACGTTACCCTCGTATGCGGAGTCTATGGGATAAGTGGTCTGTGGTGGCGTTGCATACATTTTGTATTTATATTAGAGCGGGCCGTGGCCGCGTCCGGGCCCGGACGGGGCACGCCTCGTGCACGGCCCGCTCTAATATAATTCATCCCTTAGTTGATAAATGTTTTTTATTTTATTTAGTATTTTCTTCGTCTTTTGTGTATGTTGCTTATCTGGCTACTACGGCCTTAACAGTTATTTGATTAGGTAATATGGGGTTTTCTTAGATGGTTTAAAACATAAGTTTAGTTCACTATCGTGTTTTGTGGTTTTGAAGTATAATTCAGTATTGAGTGTATTGACACTCAATACTTGCGTTCCAATTTGAAATAAATATTTTATTTATTGTTTCATTTCATTCATTTTTTTACAATAATATCACGTAATCTAAATTGTCAGTCGTGATACTCATGATCTTATGCGTATTATAAAAAAGCAAATATTTTTTTCACAGTAAAACTAAATTAGGCATAATAGGCAGAAACTCATTTGCGCGGTCTGTTTTTATAGTCTATGATTTGCGTTGAAAAAATGGCGGCGATATGGTTTCGTGCTGGTACCTAGATGTTGGAAATATTTTATTTTTAAGTTAAACGAGTAGTGTTTCGTGTACTTACCGATGAAATGTTACACCTAGACTTTTTTCTGTGTTTCTCGAGTGATTGTAACAACTGTTGAGTGCACAAGAAGGCATTTTTCTTTTTTTCTTTGTGATACGGTTAACGACATGTCACCGCAATCGCTTGGAAGCGACTAAACGAGGTGCATGCAGCCCATGGATGGACTGAGCTGAGTGCGCACAAACTTGCTTCGCGTTTTCTTAATCTAGCTTTTTACATCAATGAAACAAACTAACGCACTCGCAAGCGTGTGGATAGCGACATGGACTGCACCTGAGTGCGCACAAACTTGCTTCGCGGTGTCTTAACTAGCTTTTTATTTTTATTTATTTATTCAGATAAGCACACTTACAGCAATACAATATACACTTAGAAACTAATTACACATTAAAAACACGCATTACATGTTTGCCACTTAAAAATGTACACAACATTCAAAAGTAAAGACATAAATAACATAAATAATAATAACACTACTAAAATAACAATACCAAAATAAGATAACAAAACAATACAATACACATACACATTTTTACATCAATGAAACTAACGCACTCGCAAGGGTGTGGATGGCGACGTTTATTTCCTCACATCAATCCAAACGTTTGTTGAGGTTTGGAGTTTGCGGCAAGTGCCAAGCGTGCAGACTCGGCATTAGATTTTCAAGAGTTAAGACAATGGTGGGTATTTCTAAATAAAATACTAAATAAAAGGTACCTAAGTAATTATTACTTACACTATTTTTATTTGGTTTACATTTTTTCGATATTACAACACGTGGCTACAATCATGTTAATTCAATTCAAATTACTAAACAAGCTGCAGGCAACTAACATCAATAATCGACTAGGTAGGTATAACCACAAATATTATTTTTTTGGTTCAGATTTTTTATTTTACATAACGTACCTACCTACAGTCATCTTAAAATTACTTTCACAGTTAGACAAGCTGTAGTACCTACCTAAGTACCTATAGTCATTTTTATCAGGTACTTACTTACTTTTAGTTAAGAGCCGTTTACACGTATCAAGTTGTCAAGTAGGTAACTTACTTTTAAGTTAATATTAACTAAATTCTTGCGTGTAAACAGTCACTTAAAAGCTCTTTAGTAGCAAGTGGTAAGTAAACGATTTAGTGGGCAAGTGAACAAGTAGAATAGAATCGAGTCTATTTTTTGAGTAAGTAACCTCCCCTCCCGCACCGCTTGTATTCCCCGGTAGGCGTGGCTTCTACTAAATTGTCATTTAGTTGACGTGTGGACGCAACAATTTAGTGAAGTATTTAGTGAAGTCGTGAAGTCTCGTGTGTGACGAGAGCCGGTCTTGCCGCGATGTGTCGCCGCCGTATGCACTAAAGAGTGCATAAGTAAATACACGTGTAAACGATCGACAACTTAAAATTAAGTTAAAATTAACTTAAAATTTAGTTACCTACTTGACAACTTAATACGTGTAAACGGCCCATTAGGCAAGCGGTAATAAACTAATAAGACTAAATACTGACAGATGTAAAATGTGATCTATTAAATTGGCCCTACTTTCGGTACCTACCTCTGTATGTATTTTATACACATTATTTTTATTTGGTATATCAATAATAATAGTTATGTACAAGCATTGCCGGCGCGCTTAGCAAGCTAAAGACGAAACGAAACGACCGGTCGCGGCGGGTATGATGAGGGGTGCGGCGGCGGGCGGTTTGGGGGGCGCTCGCGCAGCGGCTGAGCTACATGAGGTGACGTTGCCGTTATGTACTATTTGTGCAAGGAACGGTGTTTAACCCTTTACCGCATGAATTATTAAATAGAGGGATTTTTTAGCAAAATATTTATTAGGCATTGTTCACACCAAACGGATTGTCCGCCGCGGACTATGAGTATGCTCACTGTCAGCCCCAGTGTGAACGTGAACTCAGTCTGCTGTATGGCCTGTATGCGTACACACCAAGCCTTCAATACGCTATAGCGTACTGGGTAGCGTGGCCACAGACGATCAGTTTTTCCCATCAGTTGAACTGATGTCACTCCAAAAGGAGAATGGCGAGATTCCATACAAGCCTGGCCTTGAATTTTAATAATTACTTAGGTCTAATGTTATGATTATTGAATTCTTTTAGATTATGAGATTATAATGCTATTTCAAAAACAAATAGCGACATAAAACTTGTCAGTTCTTTTTATTTCTAATTTGAAACTTTTTTATTTAAATGTCAATTTTGAATCTAAAATATTGGTGTGCGTATTTTAAAGTAATAGCATGCCCTTAATAATAAGATTTTCGCTCATAAAAGACACTAGGTAGGTACTAATTGATGACAGAAACCTCAAAAACTACTACGAGTTTTAACCTCTGTACAATAATATCGACGATAATAGGAAAATACATGACATAATATCACAACGAATACGAAACGAAGGAAAGTAGTGAAGTGAAGTGACAGCGACTGTCAGTGACTGACAGACATGACGTTTATTTGACATTGACATACGTAGTGTTTCTATAGAAAACACAAAATATATTTAGCTTAACCTACAGAATTGTACACTAATAAACGTTTTGGAAAGTATGTTAAACTGATATCTAACAAAACTAATATATGATACCTACTTACGTAGGTACATGACTTTTTAGTTAAAAGTCGCTCTTAATATCTTTTTATAAATAAATTACTGTTAACGGAACGTAATGTTAAGTAACGTCAGAAATACATTAATTAACACTTTAAAATTACTAAAAGGTATATATATACATATAAAATATCATATTTTAGCAATAAGACAAGTTTAAAAAATAATAGACTATAATATTTTTAATATCTTTTTTAAATAAATTATGGTTAACGAAACGTGATGAACAAACTTTAGAGTAACGTTCAGAAAAACGATACTTAACACTTTAAAATTACTAAAAGTTATTTTTGATATTATAGCAATATGACAAGTTTAAAAAAATAATAGGCTATATTTTTTGAAACGTCTAAAATAAGACTTTATTTTAATATATATTTCTACTTTAGAGCTAGTCAAGGCCAAACTCGCCATTCTCCTTTGACCGTGAGTGGCTTCTTTTCTGCTTAAATAGTATTCTGTGCTAATCAATACGCTGTTACGTTCGGCTACGTAGCCAATCCGCGTCCGCCGTGCATAGACGCGTAGTTCAAAATTCGGCCTCAGAGAGTCAGCGACTACGCACTACGTAAAAGCGTACACATATTATAGTCCATTTTCGTTGTGAACGAAAAGTTAAATATATATAAATGGAAAAACGATAAACTGCGTAACACGCGCTCACAGTCCGCGGCGGATAGATAATCTGTTTGGTGTGAACCTAATTGAATCGAGCAGAGCAGTAATAAATATTCCTTTTAAAAGCTAATTTCTTAGCGCCCCGTTGTACAACGTTGTGTATTTTCTGTGCTGTGCGTATAAGATAAAAAATTGCCTGGCAAGTGCGGGCAAAGCAGCTCCGAGCGGTCAACGATAAATCAGCGAACATAATAATTTCGTAAAAAATACTAATCGTTCGAAAATTTGTTGGATTATTGATAATTCTGATTAAATATAAAATAATATGACTATTAAAGGTATAAAAATGGACGGAGCAATTTTTCTGAATACGTAATTAAGCAAAAATCAAAAAAATATGTTTTAAATGGAAAATTTATTGGATTATTAAACAAAGCTGTGTATTTAATGATATAAAACATATTAAAAAATAAAAATGGACGGAGCAATTTTTCAGTGGAAGTTATAGTGGAAAATGTTAAAAGTTAAAATTTGGGGTTCTCTGAAATGGAAAAAATGTTGGATTCTTTGACACACTTATTCTAACTAGTACATAAGTACGTATACAGAAAGAATTTCAGCCTGAGGAAATATTCACAGAGAGTTATAAGCGATTTTCATGTTTTGGTAAAAATACCTAACTTCTCGTAACAAATTTTGTTGGATTATTTTACATCTGTAATCTGTACTACCTAACTTCATCACATGCCCAATTTCAGAGGCAGAGGAATTTTTCGGGTTACAAAAGCCCCGTTGATTGGGCTAAAATGATAAAATGTTTACGAAACTACGGATTTATTAAATGTTTACAAAAATGTTCTTAAAAGTCTATGATAATGTTGGATGATAATGAATGTTGATGAGTGCATCCGATTGCAATAACGGTGAAATAGACACTATATTATTAAATTGTTATTTTGATGACAATACATACACGGCGACCGCGGCCAATGACCGAGTTTAAGGCACGCGGCGCCGGTGACGATGTAGGTAACTAAGTAGGTATATAGAAAACCTAAGTGTTCGGTTTTGCACCGAACACCCGGGGTCTAATCCCGGTCCCAGCAAAGGCCTGGTTCACGAAACGCATGACTCGTGGACGATGATTGCCCCCTCTGAAGCATATTAATTTTGCAATGAGAGTCCTAAACGAGTTGATACGACACTCGATTCTTTTTTGCCACGCGGGGACAGCTGGGTGTCGCGGTGCTCAGTGTCCGGAAACTTAACACGAGCGATGCGACACGCCGCTATGGCAGCGCAGTACAAAATCAAGTGTGTATCAACTAATGTTTCGCTAGTCCGCATATAGGGGACTAGCAAAACGTTTAAGGCTCACATTAATGCCAGATTGCTTTTATTCCTTGGCAAGCGTGGTAGTCTCGGCCTAGAGTCGGTGGAACGATATTGCAAAATTGCGTCTTCCAAAGCCCTCCTCAATTGCTCATTAGTCTGGGTACTTACGTTCGTATTCATACAATCATCTACGTCCAGTGCGGGATCCGTCAGGGCAGTCGTCGAAGCCGACCCTGTCGGCCCCTGCGTCAACAACGCCACATGCGAGTCCCGCGCTAAAGTAAAGGTAGTATGAATAGGTAACGCCTCCAGACGCAGTCGATCAAGCGTAGAGTCATCCAACAACTTGAGCCGCTGGATGGCCCGCACCTGATCCGACAGTCGTTGTGCAGAGACGACGGCGGCTGGTTCAAGGGACTGAAACAGAGGCAGTATCCTATCGCGGTACGCGGTCAAGTTAGTTCCTCCCTCTGTAGCCCCGTAGTAGGCGCGCATGCAATTCTCATTCATAGACTGTGTCCATCGCATGCGACGCGCTACACCACCGGTAGCGAGGGCCGGGCGCGGAGCAGGTTGCCCCACAGGCCCCAAGCGTGCCGGCAGCGGTGGCCGTCCTCGTCGTCGCGCAGGTGATGGTGGCGGCGGCGGCGGCGTAGGCCCGTCGTCATCACTCGACGAGCTGCCCTCCGGGGGAGTGACGAAGTCGTCCTCCGACGATGAGCACGGAGATGACGCGACGGGCGGAGGTGGTGCGTGCGCGCTTAGTAGATTCCGCGAAACGTTTTTGGGATCTTGTTATCATTTTTATCACATTTGCTTGTGGTTTGTTGACAAAGATGACATTAATGTCAAATGCATAAAAATAGGTGTACACCAATGACCACATATAATATCATTGGTGTAGACCAAATTTTATAAATTGTTGCTGGTTTTAGCACTATTTCTTTTTTGATTTATTTGTGGCATTGTTTACTTAGTTATATTAGACTGTTTTGGCTGTCGTAAAGGGTGGAAAAAGCAAAATGCAATATAAAAAGAAAATTTTCCAAAAAGACGTCTTGTTTGAGCGGTGTCAATTTTTTTATATAATATTATTATTATCCTCTTTATTTAACATAATTCTTAAGTTTAATTTTTTACAATATTTTATATAAAAACCTATTTACAATATAAAATATTATAAAAACTTAACCTAGGTTGCCACCGGCAGTGGGGATAGATCCAAGCTATCGGTGGTTAGGGCAGCAGAGTGAGGAACCTCCTGACAATACGTGCCGTGTCAAGGAGTACTGCTTTTTGCATCTGACCCTTGACCCAACCTTTCAGCAAGAGCCTCTCTAGGTGTTGATCGAGGCTCTTCGCTATAAGGCCGTGTGCCGAAACGACTTTCGGTACAATAATGGTTGAATCTACATCACACATGGCGGTAACCTCGTGAGCCAAGTCAAGGTACTTACTGAGCTTGTCCTTCTCGGCTTTCACGAGGTTCTCGTCATGAGGTATAGTGATATCAACCAATATTGCTTGGCGCTGAGATCGGTCGATCACCACGATATCAGGCTTATTAGCGACAATAGTCCTGTCCGTGATGATAGAGCGATTCCAGTAGAGCGTTGCATGACCATTTTCGAGAACTGGCGCAGGTGCGTACTTATAGTACGGCACCTCCGATTCAACAAGGCCATATCGAAGAGCAAGTTGCTGGTGAATTATTCTGGCTACTTGGTTGTGTCTGTGCAAATACTCTCCGTTAGCAAGATGAGAACAACCGGTAATAATATGTCGGAGTGATTCTCCCGAACGGCGGCATGCCCGACAGATGTCGACCGTACCGTCCCTCATAATATGTTTCCGGTAGTTATTCGTCTTGATAACTTCATCTTCAATGACAAAACCTTCGGTTTCCCCAAAGAGGTCACCGAAACGTAGCCAGTTCACCGAGGCAGGCAAATCTACATCAGGCCCAGTTAGAGCCCGATAGTAGCGCCCGTGTAGCACCTTGCTCTTCCATATGTCCTTGCGATCGAGAGTGCTTAGCACCACTGGTTTGCTCCAGTTTTCTGTTGCCAAGGAGAGCGGCGTAAAGTGTCTATCAACTGCCACGACATCCAAATGCATCCCGCACTCACTGTTAAGGAAATAATCCCTGAGACTGCACACCTCACGGTTATGTAGGTCCTTGGCATTTAAAAAGCCGCGACCCCCACATCTCCGCGGGATGTACAGCCTCATAACAGATGAGCGCGGGTGTAACATTCTGGAAGTCGTGAGCATTTGACGGACTCTTCTATCCAAGGCGTCCAATTCGGTCTGAGTCCATCTTAGTATGAGAAAGGAGTATGTGAGTAGAGGCATAACCCAGCCATTAAAAGCACGCGTCTTATTGCCACCCGATAAAAGACTGAAGTACTTTTCTTAAGCGGCAAAAGAATCGCTCCCGTAATGACTGTTTTATGTCCCCATTCACAACACCCAAAGACTGTGACATACCAAGATATTTATATGTTTCAACTTCGGAGAGAGATCTGAAGTTTATAGTTTCGGAGAGTTGTAAATTAATTGAATTTACTACTCTCCCACGCTGTACATGTATAACCGCACACTTATCCACACCAAACTCCATCTTGATGGCACTGCTGAAAGTCTCAGTGATTTTCAGCAGTTTCACCAAGTCTTGGCGGTTTGGTGCGAGCAACTTGAGGTCATCCATGTACAACAAGTGCGACATAACTTCACTCCCTCTACGCAGTTGACAGCTTTCTCAACAAAGTACTAAGAGAATTCAAAGCTAGGCAAAACCATAAAGGACTCAGACTGTCGCCCTGGAATATGCCACGCTCTATCCTTATAAGATCCTGCGTGGCAGCAACACTATCTCGACATCCTGGTTGACTCAAGACCGTGGTCCACTGCCGCATACATGACATCAAAAAGGATTTTAAAGTTATATCAATTTTATATAACTCCTCACCAACCATGAATGCGGCACCGAATCATAGGCCTTCTTATAGTCAATCCAGGCTGTAGAGAGAGTCCCTCTGCCACGCCGGACCTTCTGGCATATGGTCATGTCAATGAGGAGAAGCGCCTTAGTACCACGGGACCCAACCCTACATCCATTCTGAGTCATGTCCAAAATATTGTTTACAACAATGTGCGTGTTAATTTTTGTTCTCAGAATGGATGTAAGGAGCTTGTATAAAGTAGGTAAGCACGTGATGGGTCTATAATTTTTCGGTTCCGTGGTACTACCTGATTTATGGAGCAGAAAAGTGACACCAGTAGTCAACAAACTTGGGAGTGAGCCGAGCTCTATGGCTTCTTGGAATTGTGTGCCAGTAACTCGTGTGAACATCGAAACCATTTGATCCAGAAGTTATGCAATCCGTCCGGTCCTGGGCATTTCCAATTTTGGGCCGTACGGATTGCACAACTTACGTCAGCTGTACTTATATTTATAGGCTGCATGGTATCGATAGGTTCACACGCGTCACTGACAACACTCATCCATTCACCTTCCGTGTGCTCGACGGACATCGACCAAATGCTGCGCCAGAAATTAGTCATGGCATCAACATCTGGTAGCTGTCCGTCGCTCACACGTTGATCAGCTCCTTCCCAACGTCTGTATACTTTTCTTTGGTCACTTTGAAAGAGGCGATTTTGTTGGTATCGGTCCACACGCACTCTGTAGCGACGTATACGGTTTGCCCACGCATAGACTTTTTGCTTCAGAAAGTCAATACGTTCCGTCACACAAGCCATATAGTTTTCCGGACGAACATCAGTCCCAACAAAGGCTTGTGTGACGAATCGCATGACGCGAGGTCGATTATTGCCATTTCTGAAGCAAATTAGCTTTGCAATGAGTGTCCTGAACTTATTAATACGCCCCTCGATCCTCAATTGCCAAGCAGGGGCAGTCCCGGTTCGCCGCGGTACTCGGTCGAATCCTGGAATTTGACACGAGCAACGCGACACACCGTGATGGCCCCACAATAAAGGATGGAGTGGGTATCAATTAAACTTTCACTGGTTCCAAGATAAGGAACCAGTAAATCGTTCAAGGCACTCATTAACGCCAAATTATGTCTATTCGTGGGCAAACAAGGTATACGCGGCCTTGAGTTACGCGTGTCACGATACTGTAGAATAGCATCGTTCAAAGCACTCCTCATTTGCTCATTCGCCTGTGTACTTACATTCGTATTTATGAAATCTTCATCGTCGGGTACCGGATCTACTCGCGCCACCAAAACCGGCGTCACGGCCGGTAATTGTGGGGCAGGGCGATCCTGCACCGAAGAAGAAGCCGCACAAATACGTTGTGACTCCAGGCGTAGCCGATCAAGTGCTGACTGATCCAGCGAGTTGTTACGCTGGATCACCCGCACTTGATCCGACAATCGTTGGGCAGACACGTCCATGATCGGTTCAATGGCCAGAAACAAAGACAGCATCCTAACACGATACGCAGTAAGGTTAATTCCTCCCTCCGTTGCCCTGTAGTAGGCGCGCATGCAGTTCTCATTTATTTCTTGAGTCCATCGCACGGTCGCACTACACCACCGGTAGCGGGGGTCGTACGCGGGGCAGATTGCCCCACTGATCCCAAGCGTGCCGGCAGCGGCGGTGGTCGTCCACGTCGCGCAGGTCGTTGTGGCGGCGGGGACGGCGATCGCCCGCTCACGCTGCTCGACTCGTCTATGGTAAAATCATTAGACGAGGAGCTTACGGTCGGCGGAGCGGGCGATGATGGAGGGCGTGCGCTTCGTCTTGCTCTTCGTAGTATCATACTTTCTTTTTTTATTTTAGTACATTATGTTTATTGTTTCAGGTCCGTGATTGTATGTTTGATCAATTTTTGTATGGCATATTGTGTTGACATACGTCACCATTCTTCAATTTTGTTATTGTTGATTTTCTCATTTTTAAATTTTTGTGGTAGCTATATTTATATGTTTTTGATATATTTTTAGCTGGTTTTCTCGATAAATAAGTTTATAAACTGTTGTAATTTGTCAAAAGACTTGTTACAAAATAAAATACTTGAAATAAAAATGATGTGACAGGTGACAAGAGCTTTTAACTATTATTATTATTCTCTTTATTAAATATACATCTAAAGAAAAAAAAAATTACAATATTTTATATAAAAACATATTTACAATATAAAATATTATAAAAAACTTAACCTAGGTCGCCACCGGCAGTGGGGATAGACCCAAGCTATCGGTGGTTAGGGCTGCAGAGTGAAGAACCTCCTGACAATACGTGCCGTGTCAAGGAGTACTGTCTTCTGTATGACAGTAGTAGTAGTGTACTGTCCCTTGATCCAACCTTTTAGCGAGAGCCTCTCTAGATGTTGATCGAGGCTCTTCGCTATAAGGCCGTGTGCCGAAACGACTATCGGTACAATAATGGTTGAATCTACATCCCACATGGCGGTAACCTCGTGAGCCAAGTCAAGGTTCTTACTGAGCTTGTCCTTCTCGGCTTTCACGAGGTTCTCGTCATGAGGTATGGTGATATCAACCAATATTGCTCGGCGCTGAGATCAGTCGATCACCACGATATCAGGCTTATTCGCGACGATAGTCCTATCCGTGATGATAGAGCGATCCCAGTAGAGCGTTGCATGACCATTTTCGAGAACTGGAGCAGGTGCGTACTTATAGTACGGCACCTCTGATTCAACAAGGCCATATTGAAGAGCAAGTTGCTGGTGAATTATTCTGGCTACTTAGTTGTGTCTGTGCAAATACTCTCCGTTAGCAAGATGAGAACAACCGGAAATAATATGTCGGAGTGATTCTCCAGGACGGCGGCATGCCCGACAGATGTCGACCGTACCGTCCTTCATAATATATTTCCGGTAGTTATTCGTCTTGATAACTTCATCTTCAATGGCACAGACAAAACCTTCGGTTTCCCCAAAGAGGTCACCGAAACGTAGCCAGTTCACCGAGGCAGGCAAATCTACATCAGGCCCAGTTAGAGCCCGATAGTAGCGCCCGTGTAGCACCTTGCTCTTCCATATGTCCTTGCGATCGAGAGTGCTTAGCACCACTGGTTTGCGCCAGTTTTCCGTTGCCAAGGAGAGTGGCGTAAAGTGTCTATCAACTGCCACGACATCCAAATGCATCCCGCACTCACTGTTAAGGAAATAATCCCTGAGACTACACACCTCACGGTTATGTAGGTCCTTGGCATTTAATAAGCCGCGACCCCCACATCTCCGCGGGATGTACAGCCTCATAACAGATGAGCGCGGGTGTAGCATTCTGGAAGTCGTAAGCATTTGACGGACTCTTCTATCCAAGGCGTCCAATTCGGTCTGAGTCCATCTTAGTATGCCAAAGGAGTATGTCAGCAGAGGCATAACCCAACCATTAAAAGCACGCGACTTATTGCCACCCGATAAAAGACTGTTAAGTACTTTTCTCAGGCGGCAAAAGAATCGCTCCCGTAATGACTGTTTTATGTCCCTGTCCTCAACACCCAAAGACTGTAACATACCAAGATATTTATAAGTTTCAACTTCAGAGAGAGATCTGAAGTTTATCGTTTCGGAGAGTTGTAAATTGGTTGTATTTACTACTCTCCCACGCTGTACATGCATAATCGCACACTTATCCACACCAAACTCTATCCTGATGGCACTGCTGAAAGTCTCAGTAATTTTCAGCAGTTTCACCATGTTTGGCGGTTTGGTGCGAACAACTTGAGGTCATCCATACAAATGCGACATAACTTCACCCCCTCTCCGCAGTCGGCAGCCTAACCTTGAATTTCTCAACAAAGTACTGAGAGAATTCAAAGCTAGGCAAAACCATAAAGGACTCAAACTGTCGCCCTGGAATATGCCACGCTCTATCCTTATAAGATCCTGCGTGGCAAAAACACTATCTCGACTTCTGGTTGACGCAAGACCGTGGTCCACTGCCGCATACATGACATCAAAAAGGATTTTAAAGTTATATCAATTTTATATAACTCTAAAATCCTCACCAACCATGTATGCGGCACCGAATCATAGGCCTTTTTATAGTCAATCCAGGCTGTGGAGAGAGTCCCTCTGCCACGCCGAACCTTCTGGCATATGGTCATGTCAAAGAGGAGAAGCTCCTTAGTACCACGGGACCCAACCCTACATCCATTCTGAGTAACGTCCAAAATATTGTTTGCAACAATGTGCGAGTTAATTTTTGTTCTCAGAATGGATGTAAGGAGCTTGTATAAAGTAGGTAAGCACGTTATGGGTCTGTAATTTTTCGGTTCCGTGGTACTACCTGATTTATGGCGCAGAAAAGTGACACCAGTAGTCAACAAACTTGGGAGTGAGCCGAGCTCTATGGCTTCCTGGAATTGCGTTGCCAGTAACCCGTGTGAACGTCGAAACCATTTGATCCAGAAGTTGTGCAATCCGTCGGGTCCTGGGCATTTCCAATTTTGGGCCGTACGGATTGTACAACTTACGTCAGCTGTACTAATATAAATAGGATGCATGGTCTCGATAGGTTCACACGCCTCACTGACAACACTCATCCATTCACCTTCCGTGTGCTCGACGGGCACCGACCAAATGTTGCGCCAGAAATTAGCCATGGCATCAACATCCGGTAGCTGCCCGTCGCTCACACGTTGATCAGCTCCTTCCCACCGTCTGTATATTTTTCTTTGGTCACTTTGAAAGAGGCGATTTTGTTGGTATCGGGCCACACGCACTCTGTAGCGACGTATACGGTTTGCCCACGCATAGACTTTTTGCTTCAGAAAGTCAATACGTTATTCCGTCACACAAGCCATATAGTTTTCCAGTCGAACATCAGTGCCGTCAAATAATAATAATAATAATAATAATAATTTAATTTAATTCAGGCAACATACAATGTATAGATGGTAAAAAATACAATGAGGCCCATATAATATATACCTTACAGACTAACATAAATACAAAATAAACAATTGTTGTTAGTAAATATAACTTATAACTATGTTAGTATTTAGCACTGGCTTGTGCTGCTCCGGTGGTGTTGGTGGGCAATCTCCCGCGGAAACGCCGGTACATCACGCCCTTCGGCCAGAAGTCTTCCTTCGTAAAAGTGTCCAGCATGGCTGTCGGGACTCGCACCACAACTGCCTTGAAACTGACATTGTGTCGCGACTCCAGCGGCTCCACCCTCAGAAGGAAGTTGGTCTTCGTCTTGATGTACTCTATCACATCCTGCACGGTAATGGTGTAGTGCAGGCGCGAAAGGTACATCAGCGTGGTCGGCGTCGCAGCGCGCAACAGGAACTGGGGCCCTGTCAGTGCGGTGCCGCAATGGTTCTGATTCGGCCGGTTACGGCGTGCCCTCTTCCTTTGGACCTTGACGAAACCGTCGTCGTCTAGATCCATGGTGTCACGCTCTGACATTCTCTGAGCTGTTAAGTTGGATGCAGCAACAGAGGCGTAGTTACGACGGCTGGGCTTCGTTGGTTTGGTGACAGGCTCAGGCACATCTGTCACGTGCGGCACCGCGGGCGAAGGCGCGGGGCGGGACGGCGGTGGCGGCGCGCGGGGCGCGGCGTCAGCATGCTGCACGGCACGGGGGGCCGGCGGCTGCGGGGCGCGGGGAGCCGGCACCGGCGACTGCGGAGCGCACCGAGCCGGCGTCCGCGCGGGGGCCACGACTGCGTCAGCGCTGCACGGCGCGGGCGACGAGGTTGGCGTCGAGAATGCTGACTCAAATCTCAGCCGCGGTGCATTGACGAATGCACCGCGCCGCGTGTTGACGTTTGAGTCATCGACGACTGACCTAGTTACTGCGAGTGATGCGCGCAAACTATCGACCTCCTTGCGCAACTCACTCACAGCGATCTGTGATGCCTCGTATTTCAGCACCACGTCCGCCAAGCCCGCCTTCATGGTCACGATGTTCTTCAGGAGGCTGGTTACGTCGACGTGATCGAACGTGACGGGAGGGAGCTTATTTAGGTCCCTCGCCACAAACGTTGGCACGTCGTCAGGGTCGGTCTCTTTCAGCAGCGTTATAATCTCCTGAAGGCTCTTCGGTGTTCCGTCGCGCCGATGAGAGACCATTCGGTCGCTTTTGTTCAGTGACCCAAACAAAAGTTTCTTGGCTGCAGATACGTTCCTCGCTGAAGCTGAACTTGCAGATCTGCACCGCACTCACTTCGTCCATCACGTCCAGCTTCTGTTGCAGGAAGGCGAGGAGCTCGTTTACCACGAGTTTGTCGCTCATGGTGACTGTTCGAGCGGCGTCACGCGCCGCGATACGTGTCCGATTTACACTTTTACTAATCGACGCGTCCGCACAGAACGTTGCATACTGCGAGACTGACACACTCAAAGGCTTGTGTGACGAATCGCATGACGCGAGGCCGATTATTGCCATTTCTGAAGCAAATTAGCCTTCAGCTTTACACTCAAGCACGCGTGGATGACTTGTCAGACGCTATTGTAAAAATAAATCGGGACTTGGAAGCTATTAAAGGTAATAATGGTCTCGCAGGTTTGTGTGGCTGTAAATCCTACAAAATGCCAGGCGATACTTGTTGGCAGCTTGCGATTGACAAGTAAAATGGTGACTAACTCTCTTCACCCTATAATGTTTGACGGAACGGGCATACCGTTTAGTACGACTGTCAAAAATCTTGGCCTACATATCGATTCTACACTCAGCTGGCATTCTCAGGATGCTAATGATAGCCAAAAAGTTACCTGGACTTTGCGTTCCTTAAATCGCCTGAGGAACTTTTTACCTTTCAAGACGAAGGTAATGCTTGCGCAAACTTTAATAGGTATTTCCTATGGTCGACTATGGCGACGTGTGTTATTACGACCTTAACTCAGACCTGCTTGACAAGCTCGACAGACTGCTCAACAGCAGTATTAGGTTCATATTTAATCTGAAGAAGTATGACCACATTTCAGAGTATAGGTCCGAACTGAAATGGTTGCCTATTCGCCAGCGGAGACGTTTACGAGCCCTGACCACACTTTATTCGATACTGAACTCTCCTAATGCTCCTTCTTATCTAACTCCCTATTTCCAGTATCTCTGCTCTTCTCATAGTAGGAATCTCCGGTCCTCAAACAATCTTCTTCTTCTCTCTCCTTCCCATTCTTCTGGATTTGTAAACTCCTCCTTTCTTATTCAGTCCATTCTTCTTTGGAACGCGCTACCTCTTGAAATCAGGATGACCAACAGTCGCGAAGCATTTAAAACGAAAGTCCGCTTGCTCTTCTCTGATAAAACCATGGCGGAATCATCTCAGTAACGTCATATTTATAAATTATGTTTAGATTGTATTTATGTAAGTATAATATTTGTATATTACGAGTATATTATGTATTATATAGGTATGTATTTTTTAATTTTATATAGTGTATTTAAGTATAGAATTTATTAAGTATTTTAGTATTGTGTTTAAAATTTATAAAACTACGTACGTAATTGTATACGTAAGTACGTACGAATCCACTTTTATTACCTCACCTAAATGCACCTACCATGTCATCTCTGCACCACCCTATGGTTGATTGGTTGAGAATGCCTCAGGCATTAAGTCCGCCATGTAATGCTTATGTTGCAAAAGTTTTAAATAAATAAATGAGTCATAAGTTAAAATGTGTCACAATTTTTTTTAGGTATATATATCTTGTGTGTCAATATGCGTGTAAGTCAATATGCGTGTAAGTGAAAATGTGTGTAAGTCAATTTGCGTGTAAGTCAAAACGCGTGTATGTCAATATGCGTGTACGTAATTAGTCATTATGCGAGTATGTGCGTGTAAGTCAAAACGCGTGTATGTCAATATGCGTGTACGTAATTAGTCATTATGCGAGTATGTGCGTGTAAGTCAAAACGCGTGTATGTCAATATGCGTGTACGTAATTAGTCATTATGCGAGTAACCCATTTCTCCCTAATTGAATCAAGACTTGTAATTTTACTTTCATTTTATACTAGGTAGAGTTATATCGTAGGGAACTCTATCTAGATTCTAGCGTGTATTATCGGGTTGCGTTGCAGTGACTGTGCGCGCGCGCGATGCGAGACTGTTTAAATATTTTGTCAGAATTATGAAAATATCTGTAAAATGTTATCGTCTAATGTCACTTTATCGTTCGATAAAAGATCCGTGCTCGCACTCCTGTTATTCATAAGTAACCATTGATTAAAGTTACACGAATAAATTGACGCTGTCTCTGTCTTCTTTAACAAAAACGAGACAGCGTCACTTTAAACCGAGGTGTAAGATTTGGCCATTTGTGAGCGTCAAGTTAGCAGCCTCACCACGGAATCTGATTACCTATGATTCACTATTTATTTACAATTTTTGACTTTTTAAATTGTGTTTATATAGTGATAAATAGTGACGTATAGCATATGTGGCGGCGCCACCTACCTGCATGACGCCGCACATAGTTCGACACGAAGCAAACACCTTCCGACCGCGTCAACAGATTGCGCTACAAAAACCAACTCTACGTCATCTCCATACTGCGACAGAAAATAGTGATGTAGCGGCGCCACCTACCTGCATGACGCCGCACATAGTACGACACGAAGCAAACAACTTCCAACCGTGTCAAAAGATGACGCCACAAAAACAAACTCAGCGACAGCTCCATACTACGACAGGAAATAGTATAGGAAGCCTGCATCGCGGTAGCGAAGTTTCACCACCTCCTTCGCTATACATAGCACCTCCAACTATTTTATTTTATTTTATTCTTAGGAAAGTTTACAGCCGTATTAATAGTAGTACAAGTAAGTAGCATCTAAAAGCTAATAACAAACCTCCACATATAGACAAAAAACATCACACATATCCAAAACATCGCAATTGTCTTAACTTAATCTTAAAAACCTAGTTTCAATCATAATTGACCCTGCCATAGCGCTTGAGTAATTTATTTGCCAGTACTCGCTTCATTGAAGTAATACTATCACAAAATAAATCTATGTCGGTGTCATCGCTTACTGAGTTAAACAAACGACAAGTACGTATCAGGTAGCTATTCTGTCGATAATTCGTACGCGCTGGTGAAATGTGTAGCCTTAACTTTTTGCGAGTGGTGAAATTACGAGGCACAATGAGCTTGATCCCATTCAACAGTTCAGCCGAGTCAACATCACTCTTTAATATTTTGGACAGGTACGTTACGTCAGCGATGTCTCTGCGGATCTTTAGAGGTAGCAAATGGTGTCTCGCACACCGCTCAACATATGTATTGTCATGAACTCCGGTTTTAAATTCTAAATATTTCATGAACCTCTTTTGTATGGACTCTAGACGGTTGATGTATGCAGAGTACCGCGGATTCCATACCTGCGAACCGTACTCCAGGATACTTCGCACAAGAGAACAGTACAAAACCTTTATGGTTTTAGCTTTTTTAAATTGAGAGCAAGATCTCATCAAGAAACCAAGTGCCTTTGAAGTTTTTTTCACTATATGTTCAACGTGTTGGTCATATAGTATCTTGGTGTCTTGAAGCAAACCAAGATCTCTCATATGATCGATTCTGGCGAGGGCTTGACCACCTAGATGATAATTGTAATTAATATCCTCGCGTTTTCGGGAGAAGATCATAGAGAAACACTTAGACGTATTGAGATCGAGTCTATTAGTATAACAGTAACCCTCGAATCTGTACAAGTCTTCTTGCAGCATAAGACAGTCGGATGTGTTTGTGATTTCCTTGAAAATTTTCATATCATCCGCAAATAATAAAAATTTTGAGTATTTAAAGCATGCCGATACGTCGTTTATAAATATAATAAATAAGAGCGGTCCCAATATAGAGCCCTGCGGTACTCCTGAAGGTACCAAGTTCCACCCAGATGTGTGGCCATTGATAGCGACTGCCTGAGATCTATTGCGAATATATGAGGTGAACCACCGGAACAAATCACCGTGAACTCCTGCCGAGTAAAGTTTTTGTAGCAGAAGGGAATGATCTATACGGTCGAAACATTTGCAGTAGTCCGTGAAGATGGTGTGTATTTGTTTACCCGCTTCCATGTTATGTGTTAAATATTCGTTAAATAAGATGAGATTTGAAGTAGTAGAACGCTTCTTTATAAAGCCGTGCTGAGTAGGTGCTAATAGTGGATTGATAGCTGCAAAAAGTTGTTCGTGAACTATTTTCTCAAGTACCTTTGAGAATATGCATAGCTTCGAGATTGGCCGGTAATTGCTAATGTTGGCTTTTTTGCCCTTTTTGTGGACGGGAGTAATAAACGCGTTTTTCCATATATCGGGCATTACCCCTTCGTGAAATGATTGATTGAAGAGCAGACACAAGGGTCTCGCTAAACTTGTAGCACAATGAACTATGAGGAGAGGGTGCACTAGGTCTGGACCTGCGCCCTTACTCGTATCTAAGCCTTTAAGTAACCTCAAAACCTGTGCAGGATCAACTAGTATCTTATCAATAAGCATCATGTGATTATTAGCCTCTCGGCAGTGAACAGCTGTTACGTTAGATGACAGTTGGAAGGTCGTTTGAAAGTAGGTAGCAAACAGATCACAAATGCCCACCCCAGACTCAGCTTTGGTATCCCCGTAATACATTGTAGCAGGATAAGAGCCCTTTGCATTTTTAGAAGAATTAACATAGTTCCAGAACATTTTGGGATTGTCAATTATGGAGTCCTCTACTCGGGCTATGTATTTATTATAGCAGGTACTCTCAAGCTCTTTAGCTTTTTTCCTATGATATGAGAAGGATTCGTAATCTGTTTGTCTACCATACACCTTATACTTCCGGTGGTATTTATGTTTTTCTCTTAAAACTTTTTTCAGTTCCGCGCTGTACCAAGGTGGGTGTGAATGCCTTATTATATATTTATTGGGTACGTGTTCATCCCTCAAGCGGTATATGGTTTCATAGAAAATAGACAAACTGTTATTAATATTGCTATCCCCAAACTGTTTACTCCATTGTATTTTATCTAGCTTAGTACATATGGCTGAATAGTCCCCATACCTATAGAAATACTTACGCCTAGCATTGTGGCATAACTTTTGTTCACACATATTAAGCCGTAGTTTTATTTTTATAGACTTGTGGTGAGGGTCTTCAGGGACGAGAGGCTCGTCGCACGCGTCAACGGTTACGTCTCTATTAGAAAAAATAAGGTCTAATAACCGATTGTTTGATTCATTACGAACCCAGTTAAATTGGCGTAGATCACTTTGATCGACCGTGTCGATGAAGTAACACTGTGAGTCGTCTTGTACATTTATGGGACTCAAATGGTTAGTTAGTGGTTCCGATATCCAGCTTATGTTTGCAAGGTTAAAATCGCCAAGCAAAAGAATTTCATTATTGGGGAACTGCGTATAGACCTCGGCTAATTTATCCGTAAAGTTATTCAATTGTGAATTGAAGCTGAAACCGCCGCTCTGCGAGCACAAGTAAACAATCCCTAGATGCAGGTAAATCGTTTCGCGTTTATCTAAATTCCAGCTAACCGTGAGCCAAAGATCTTCTGCAGACGATCGCCAGTCTGTTCGTTCGTGAACCACTAAGTTTCGACGCACGGCGACGAGCACCCCGCCACCCATCACCTGTCAACCTGGCAACCCTCATAGTCCCTATCCCGACGCCATACAATATAGTTATCGTTAAACAACTCTTGATCGAATATACCATCTAGTAACCAAGTCTCGGTAATACAAATAATATCATAATTCGAAAGCATAACATTACGTTTAAATAAGTTGGTTTTAGTACGTAGGCCGCGGGTATTCTGGTAATAAATACTAAGTTCAAGCTCCGTTACGGTGATGGAGATATCCATATGAAAAGCTATGTTGGGAATACATAAACATCAGTGAGACTGAATATATAGAATAATTAGGCAATAACATGAAAGGCTGCGCGAGGTAAACATCGATCGTAACTGGTTTGGTTTTAAATTCGTTTGCTGCACTATTGTGACATTGAAAGAAAAATAAGCAAAAATGGATTTCAAGATAATAGGATAACTTTATGGTATGTGACAACTGTTTTTGAAAGTAATAACATTCAAAAGCACCTGTGGATATGAAAAAGTATTTTACGTACTCACGATTTGGCAAACTCGACCCAAACATCAAAGTAATAAGGGTAGTCCGCGATTGCACACTTGTGGTATTCACTGACAACGAGCACCGGCAAACGAATGAATAGCGAGCGGTAATAAATTCGCCAGGTGCGCTACACCTAGAGGGCCGCTTACGCACACTTGATGAGGACATTAAATTTAAACAAAATAAACATTTGTAATTTAAAGTAAAAAAGTGAGAAATACAGTTTTCCAAGGTTATCATTTGATTTTCTTGAGATCGGCTTCGCAGTTGATAGTAAATATAGGCGTTCCTGGAGATCTTCTCGCGAGTATCTTGCTGTTTTTTACCCATAAAAACTGGAAATCGGATTGGAACTAACACCCGTCGAGTTGGTTTTTGTGGCGCCATCTGTTGACACGGTTGGGAAGGTGTTTGTTTCGTGTCGAACTATGTGCGGCGTCATGCGGGTAGGTGGCGCCGCCACATCACTCCCCCCCTGAGACCGGAGGTCGATTCTGTTAGTGTGCACAGCAGTCAGTGCGTCAGTGCTTGCAAGTGCCAGTGGAGAGTGCTGCTGCAGGATGCCCCAATCTACGGTGAGTCGAGACGGGTGGGGTGAAGGCGCGTTGCCAGTGATGCAGTGTGCTGTTCCTGTCTGCGGTGAGTCGACATTGATGCACCGGTCGTGGGCTGCGGAGACCAGGTCGGGATGATGCCGTCGAGTGTGCCGGAGGTCCAGGAAGCGTCGTCCAAGATGCTGCGGTGGAACCTCGACAGTTCGGATCAATGTGATTTGTATGTCAAAAAACTGTGTATAAATAGTGAATCGTATAGGTACGCAAATTTCAATAATAGTACTTCAATACAATCGGAGATATTACGGTCTGTAGGTATCCTGCTAACTTGACGTTTCTTACGATAGTGATTCCAGAGAAACGGGAACAAGCTTTGAACAAATAAATACATGAAAAAATTGTGCGTAAAATTGTGAATCTTACGGTATAAATAAAAAAAAATCTTCTTTTCTATTTTCCAAAAATCTAATGTAAACTTTTGCCATAGGTACATTCGATTTTAGGTACAATCGTGCACAATTTCATTTATTGACGTACTGCTGATATTAAAGTCTAATTATTTTTAATTCCAGTCATAAAATGACACTTAAATCTATCCTTGTAATGTCAGTTTCATATTATTTTTATGGAAACTTATGTCAAGCAATTGTCATTTTAGTGACTCGAATTAAAAGTCTCGGATAGTGGTGAACGAACGAGTGTCGCTGGCGTAGTACCTACAAAGAAACACCGAGAGATGGCGTGATTTTGTAGTGCGCGAAAAGTATTTTATTTTATTTGTTTGTGTTAAAATTGGTAAGCAGTAACTAAGTACATTTGCGTTTTTAAATCGTTAAATAACAACCTACATTTTTAAAGGTACGCAGGTTATTTTCTATTTTGGCTTTTACACAAAAGATATAGCGGTACCTAATGTGAGGTAGATATTTTCTTATGCGTAACACTAAAAATAAGACTGATTTACGCGTTATGTTACTTTCTAAATGTAAAAATAATCTGATTTATTAAAGATTTTTTACAATTATTACACTCGTTTTATCCATTTAATGTAGGTATTAAACAATACCTAATTTGTTTTAATAATAATCATAAAAATAGCACCATCTCTCGGAAAAGAATGTCAATTTTATATTAAAATTAGAATCAGTAGGTACTTAAGTAGGCAGGAAGTAGAAAAATATTATGTTTCTCCACACAATCAAAAATTTTATGATTTAATAAAAATAACAGTAGGTAAAGAAGTAGGTAGAAAAATACTTGTTTATACCAAATCAATAGCATTGACCGAGGCTATATATTGACAGATTAAAAAAGAATGTTTTTCACTTTTTACTCGATAGTACCCACCTCATGATTAAAATAAAGTTTAAACCTTATTACTGTGGAGCAAAGTTCAACATTGATTGACAGCCTACATTAAGAGTATTATGTAGAAGTTTACATTGGAAAATAGCAAAGAAAGAATTCTTTTTTTATTTATATCGTAAGATTCACAATTTCACGCACAATTTTTTTCATGTATATATTTGTTTAAAACTTTACCCGTTCCTCTGGAATCGCCTCCGCAAGAAACGTCAAGTTAGCAGGATACTTATAGACCGTAATATCTCTGCTTGTATTGAAGTACTATTATTGAAATTTTGTGTACCTATACGATTCACTATTTATGCAGTTTTTTGACACATAAATCACATTGATACGAACTGTATTTTTAAGGTTCCTGCTAACTTGACGTCAAGTTAGCAGCCTCACCAAGATACTCAAATATCTTTTGAACCATAGTATCACTATTTACTCAGAACAATTTAGTTATTGTTCTGAGACTATTTATATGCTATACGTCACTATTTATCATGGACGTAATATACTAACAGGACTATGCACTGTTAGCAATATTGCGAGCCGAGTGAGACCGCCAAATATAGAGGCTCTTTGTCACTTTCCAAAGAGATGACAATCAATTTTTATTTACCATGGACATATAGAAACATTTTACGTTACTGAGGTTTCTTGATACTGGATTTACTGGGTTCAAATAAAACAAAAATGCTTATTAATTACAATAGTTTATATTTTTAGATATTGAAAGTTGAAAAAAGTTAACTGTCTCAGGTGGGAATCGAACCCATGTCTTCCGGAATCCAGGCGGCTGCGTTGACTACTTCACCACTGAGGTATTGGTTAGACATGTCGAAATTTGTCAACGCTTTATTGTCTCATAAACCTTTTTGAATTTACATTCTACATACCAAACCGAGTACATGTACAATGGCGGACTCCGTCGCTTTACCAGTCTAAAGGTCAAATCCCTTGCACACCGCGTCGTCTATTTGGCATACCCGGGCGGTCAGTGCACTTCATACGAAAATCGCTGCAAAGTGGTAAAGCGACGGTGACCCAGACCGGACTCCCACTAGAAATCGAATACGGTACCTCTAGGTCTGAGATTGGTGGTATAAACCACGCACAACATTATTTGAATATGTTATGGAATAGGGTTGGACATATATTTGTAAAAACAACAATCATTTACACAAAAGTCTTTTTAAAAATACTTTTTTATCGTCCAATTATCTTTTTGTCTACCAAGCATTTCAGGGCTTCTTTTAGCAGTGAAGAAGAGTTTGTTGTGCAAGACACTCCACAGCTTCATATACAAGATACGACATTTACAAAAAGTATGTCGTTAAATAATACAATGAACATTCAAACTTACATCTAAATAAAAATAAGCAGGAGTGCGATTCTCTAACGCTTAATCGTAAGATCGGCTGACGATCGACTCTCACTTCGACACACACAAAATCGGGTCAAAAGTGAGTATCAAAACCGCATTTTCTAAACTCGACTCTACGCTAACGTCACAAAGGTCACTTTTGATCGGAAAATGTTGGTCGTAGTGAGTGCGCGCTTACGATCGAGCGTTAGAAAATCGACGTGCAGCTCTCGGTATTATAATTTAAAAAATCAAAACAGTTACCTACTGTGAAGATTGATAGGACAGCGTTGGTTTTTAATGTTGTAAGAGAATGAGTAGAGTTAAAGTCTCCGGTTTGAAATAGCGGCTGCATAAAACTCGGTTTTAGTTATTCTTAGCGTCGCCGGTATATGACTGAGTTATTTTTTTAGCAAATCTTCATTTTTCGGGAAACTACGACAATAAACATGTGATGTAAAAGTATTTTTTATATTTCAGCAATAATTTTTAACTAAAATGTACCATAGGAAATAAATTCATGGTCACCTTAGCAATCACAAATGTCATAAATGCTGTTTGTTGGCTTACCCGTGAAAAGATACACCACAACCACAATACGATTCACTTCGGCAACCACTAATGCAACATTTCTTGACCATTTTCGATGAACAGCACAAAATTAAGTTAAATTTACGACCAAACACAATCTTTACTCGTTCGCACGACGATTGTCATGACAACATGCTTACTAGCAAAAACAATTGTAAGAAACTCTTTTAACAGTTATCACTAATATTATTACGTATCTTAATTTATTAAAAAACACCGTCAACATAATTTAATTACTGAGTAAGTCATTAAAATGATTGTCACGTAAATTGACACTGATGACATTTTCTTACTGTCATTTTGACATAGAGCGAGACAAATTGCCTCTAAACGTTATCTCATTTTTCTTGGAATTAGCTCTCTATTTGTGCCGATGAAAAATACACCTTATTGGAGCATAAGATTGTTTCCGTGAAAGCAATTTTGGAGAGTAATCCGTCCTGTTAGTATATTACGTCCATGGTATTTATACACAATTTTTGACGTAGTCATAAACATCTAATTCCGTGGTACTAACTGCCACGGCCATATTTATTAATAAGACGGCAATAGTTCAGCCGTTGCTATAGATTAATTATTAAAAAAAACAGAGGAGGCTATTGCCAACATTTATTTTGAAGAAAAGGTTCCTTAGCTGGAAGGACTACACTCACTCGAGAATTTAGTCATGCAACTCATTCGCTAAAAGGTAAACGAAAGCCGATCACAAAGTTAAAACTAAAGAAATTCACGATCTTCGGTAGTATTCATATTCATAAATGTATATGTATGTATGTATGAATTCTCATGAATTCAAACATGTTCTCTACAATAAAAATAGTCATTCCTAGGATAGATAAAAACAATGTTCAATCTCGTATACGCGGCGCGGTGCGCGTTCGATCAGAGTAACAACAAAAGAAAGGCGTTTAGCGGAAGCACTCACACTATTTCTTATTATAAGGAAACACATTTTTTATTTAAAAATACATACAAATCGCACGTTACCTTAACATAAAAATTACTAATGACTTCACAATGAAACATGGCAACGGTGAACCGGTGACAGACAACGCAGACGGCGGAGGTCCCGCGGACACGGGCGGGCCGTTCGATACACGATTCTCTCAGAATATCCTCACGCTACAACTGCGACACCGAGAACCATAATACTTATAAATAGTTCCACCCGTCATCGGCGGCGCGGCGGGCGCTAGAACACGGCGATGTCGGTGCGGCGCACGGCGGTGAGCCCGTCGTCCCACGTGAGCATGGCGTTGAAGGACAGGTAGAGCGCCGCGGCCGACAGCAGGTGCCACAGGTCGTGCGCGTCGTAGAAGCCCAGCGCGCGGCACTCGTGGTTGAGGTGCCGGCTGCGCGCCGGCGTGGCCGCCCACGACGACGAGCCCACCGCGAACAGGTACAGCGCCGGCGCCCACGCCCCCGCCGCGCCCACGGTGAACGCCCACGCGTACCAGCGCGGCCGCTCGCCGTGCAGCAGCTTCATCACCAGGTAGAACACCATGTACAGCAGCGTGTTGCCCAGCAGCACGAACAGCAGGTGCGACGCGAAGTCCGCGCTCTGCGTGAACATCCTGCACACGCAACCGCGCTCAGCGCCGTGCCCCATGCCCCAGCGCCAGTGCGGCCGCACGCACGTCACTGGCTTGTTGTAGGGGGCTTATTGTCTAACTTCAACGTCTATCTCGAATCGCAATATCTTTCAAGTCACATCGATTGTTTTAAAATTAATTTACGATAAATATTGAAGTTAGACAATTAGCCCCCTGGCCACCATGTTCTCACAGTATATATACATAAGCTAAAGCAGTACCGAAACTAGGCCTTTTTGTTGAGATAAATACCTGCGCGACCACCCAGAAGTGATGACACAGATGCGCCGATTCGGGGAAAATGGCCGCCACAGCTAAGAGATTAAAGTATAATCCAGGTGTTTTGGTGGTCTAAGTCGGGCTTCCCCCCCCCCCCCCCCTTGGTCAGTTATTGTGCCGTGGTATTGTGTGCAAGTGTTTCCAAACCTGAAGAGCAACAGCTCATGGTTGGGCTATCAGTAACGCGGCGTGGCCGGTATAGGAGGAACGTTCCTCTCCTCTCCGCTATCCTGAGGCTTTCATGAGACACTTGCAGTAATTTCTAAATAAATCGTGCCCTCCTAGACGCCGTGAATCGCGAATATAAGTACGCCCCGGAGTGTTGGTTGAGGTTGGGATAACGTGCATTCTATTCCACACATGACCGTGCTGCGTACTATACAGCGTCAAGAGCGTTAGGGTTGTCCTCTTAATTTTGATTTAATTTTATTATTTACTAGCAGACCGCCGACGACTTCGTTCGCGTGGACCCCGTACCCCCTGACGAATTTTCAAAATGACTCCCCTCCCGTACCACAGTGACGACGCCTACATCGCATTTGTTCTATCATCAATAGTTTTCGTAGCGCACTCGATGTAAGAAATTAATAAAAGTTTTAGTAAGGATCCCTAATTTTTTGAAAATATAATAAAGCTAATGTCACCCGGAGATAGTGTAGCTAATTTTTTAAATCGGTCTATTACTTTCGGAGCCTATTCAATACAAACAAACAATAAAATCTTTCCTCTTTATAATATTAGTATAGATTAAAACGTTTATTTAGGTTTTTTAATGATCAAATAATCGAATGGATTAACTAGTTTACAAACAAAATTGTGTACTTAATTTAAAAAAATTCAACATTTTAAGAAGTCTTTATTCTTCGTTAGTTAATACTTAATATAAATTACTCACCGAAAAATACTTTCGCCTGCTACGACATGTTCGAATAGCTTTATTGGTAAATATAGTGTAAAAAATTCAAATTCTAATGAAAAGCTTTTGCAAATAAATTATCGGAAAACATGGACACGGCACTATAAAATTGATTTTGTCTACTTCTTTGTAAATTAATACAGCTACTTAACAATTATTGTGTTCTCTTTGAAAACAACAGCGAAAAATTTCGTCCATTTTCTCGACACATTGAACAAAATCATCCGGTGGTACAATTACTATAGTCTGACCGCTACCGCTGTCCCGCGCCTTGGGTATGCGAGCGGCGAGGCGGGGAGGCGAAACAGTTGCTCCATTTTGTCATTCTGCCGTCATCGCTCACGGCGGCAACTAGTATGTCAGACGCACATGAGATAAAAAATTTAACAATGGGTCGTGCATTATCTAGAGATAATCAAATCTGTCATTTTTAAAGTGGCCGAATATTTTAAGAAAAGAATAGCAAACAAAGAAAGTTTATATTATATATTTCCAAGAATTAAAGATTTATTTCATTTATATTGGTTCTTTAATTGTACTTATCTAAAAATCATACTGGATAAAAACGGATTGGATGTAATTATACTCGTAAATTTAAAGCTTCAATAAACTGTGCTTCGATATCGTCAGATCTGTCACACACTACGAATCTCATGTGAGTTCATGCTCTTTACTTCCCACTCCCCCCACCACCCGCGCATGCCTAAGGCGCGGTACAGCGGTTGCGGTCAGGCTTAGTACCGGTAGAAAGGGGCTATTTGGTCACCGTGGGGCTTTTTGGAAAAAAATAATATTTTTAAACGAACGCAAACAAATTAAAAATAATAAACGTGAACGCAACCTTTTTTTTCTCTAACAGTTGGGAACTCGGTTATCTGTCAATCTCGACCAATCAGAGAGAAGAACACCGCTCGTATGATGTTATGAACTACATTTAGCAAGAGTCTGTCAGTGGCAAGACAATTTTTTTGTTGAAACTTTCGGTTGGAATTATTATTTGCAAACATATTTTTATGGGGTTTCTGCACGAAATTGTGAAAATTTACGTATTTTTAAGTCACTTGTACTATGCGCTGAATTAGTTAAATACATTAAAACAACTTACGTAAGTTAGCCTGATTATTGCACAAGGTCTTGGCCTTGTTGAAATTTGAAACAAATTGTTTATACAATAACAAACCATACATAAATCTAATGACTCTTAAAAACATTTTTCTTCGACAACTTTCTTAATTTTACGCATGAAACAATAATTTTTTTTAACACAAGCGCGTGATGGTTTTGTACATTTCGCAGAATAAAAACATTGCTCTAATCAAATTATTAGGTCTGAAACTTCAAAGCAGAATTGTTCTAATTTCAAATATCAATATGATTGATTTTGCTTTGAAGTTCATTATGAGACTTAAGTCAGTTTTTGCGATCGCGCGGCTCCGCGCGGTGCCCTCTTAAGACTGTGGTAAGTTTTATTGTACATTTAACTTTGTGACTGCATCCTGCCTGATGGTAAGCAGCCGATGCAGTCCAAAATAATGAGAGCGCTCCCCACCGTGGAATAAGCACGATAACGAGCGCACCCATTCATGACGGCCTGCATAAATGCCGTTTCACGCCCCGCTTAAAAGACCCGGGACTGTAGGAGCTGGGAAACACATGCGCCGGCAAAGAATTCCAAAGCCGAATGGTCTTACAGAGGAACGACTTGCCAAATTTTTTGGTACGAGTACTGATAGTCTGTACAGTATGATGGTGGTTCCTAAGACCAGCACGTGTAGTCCGGGATAGGAAAGGAGAGGGCGGGATTAGATCAAAAAGTTCTTCAGAACACTCTCCATAGTAGTTCCGGTAGAAGACACTGAGAGAAGCAATGTCTCTACGCAGCTGGAGGTCCTCAAGGGAAGCTGTAACCTCAGCATCTCCAATAATGCGTACCGCTCGCCTTTGCAGTCTATCAAGTGCATCGAGGAGGTATTTAGCGGAGCCGTCCCATAGATGGGAACAATACTCCATACTCGATCGCACCTGAGTTTTGTACAGCAAACAACGCTGCTCGGGAGTGAAAAACCGCCTCACCTTATTGAGAATACCCAACTTCCGGGAGGCAGTTAAAATAGCACTCTCGATGTAGCATTTTGGATTCAGTTCCTGGCCGATGTCCATGCCAAGAATGCTGAGGTTCACCGAAATGGGTAACGGAGAGTTCTGAAGAGAAGGAGGAGTAAGGAAGGGAGTTACCTTGGACGAGAATGCACAAACCTGGGTTTTGCTAGCATTAAACTCGACCAGGTTTTTGGATCCCCACTTAGAGACACGATCGAGAGTCAGGTTCACTTTGGCAACCAGTTCTTGCCTTTTCACCATGATATCGGCTTGCTTTGCCGCAGGATGTCCCAAGTACCGCTCATGCACCGTACTGCCATCCGCATAACAATGTATATTGCCCAAGGACAACATATCATTAATATGCAGAAGAAATAGAGTAGGTGAGAGCACAGAACCCTGCGGCACTCCGGCATTGACCTTGAAGAACGCAGAGGAACTACCCTCACAAAGGACACGAATCCTCCGCAACTATTCAAATAAAGGATTATAATAAAGTTTATTAAGCTATTTCAATATATTTAAAATATTACAACTCTTTTTCAAATTGGGGGGCTTTTTGGAAGTTGATATAAGGGTTATTTGGAATTTTTAACCAACTTCATATCCAAATTGCCTTGCACCGTATGGAGTATTAGTTTTTATTTTACCTCATATTACAGTAATTCGTTATTTACAGATGCTACATTAGTTTCAAAGTGGCAAGAACAAAAAAAAGCGGAACTAGGGATAGAAGGGCTCCGCATCAGGCAAACTGCCACTGGCTCCAGGATAATAGAGATCCCGGGAACATCCAGTGGACCTAAGGCTGATGCTCTGGCGACCAAGGTCCTCAGCACGACCGCCACAGTAGTGATGCCCACTTGGATTCCATCTGGGCCGAAGAGGTCGTCGCCACCTTGGATAATCAGTTTTGGGCCAGGCGCGATAGGCTCCGTTCTGGTCCGGTGTCCTGTGGGGGCCGCTAAGGGTATTGTGAAAGCAGGCCGGCTCCTGGTTGGTCCCTGGCAAAGTGGAGCCCGTGTCGTGGCTTTGGAACCGCTGGCAATGAGGTGCTTTAAGTGCATGAACCTCGGGCACACTCGGCAGCGGTGCCCAGTGGAAGTTGACCGCACTGACACGTGCTACAATTGCTGTCAAAATAGCCACAAAGTGTCGCGGACATGAGGTGCGCAGTCTACGCCGCTGCTAAATTGCCCTCTGGGCATATCATGGGGGGAAGGATCTGCTCCCCCACCAGTTCCTTGGACAAGGGCTACTTCAAGGGCGCCATGGCATTTGCCCAAGGAGGTTGAGTTGCAAGAAACTTAATGTTAAGTACGGCCCATCTCAACTTCCTCTAGACTAATTTAAACCACTCCGGAGCTTAACAAGACCTCTTAGTGCAGCACATTATGGAGTGGGGTTTGCACGCTATGGTTGCCGCCGTGTCATCCAGCCCAAATTAGACTGTGGATACCACCAATACAGTGGCCATTGGAACCCCTACGGGCGCTGTCCGCTCTCCTCCCCTCTCAATTAATGAGAGGGGTTCGGGATTTGTGGCGTGCGCTTGGAGGAAATAGCCCTCGTAGGGGTATATTTCTCCCCAAACGGGAGGTTATCAGACCTGGAGGATTTTCTCCGGAACCTGTGCGTGGACGCAAGACGCTTGGCGAAAACCCAAGTCTGGACATGCACAGGGGACCTGAACTCCAAATCCGCGAATTTAGTATTGACTTTTGCATAAATATCGCGTCCGTGTTTAGATTGAAATAAAAACGGTTTATAAAGATATTTTCTATGTCACTTTTTATTCATACCAAATAACCACCCTGGGGGTTATTTGGAAAGGCACCTTTTTTAAAATAAACATTACTCTTTGTTCATTCTGTGTTTTTATTTTTATATTTTTATAGAGTTATATCTATAGGGGTTAAGCATTTAACATACTTCTTTGTCTGTTAAAAATTAAAGGAAAAATAAATATTCAAATTATATCACTACTTTTTTACCAAATAGCCCCGTTATACGGTAGGTAAGTCTCGACGCGGCACTCGCGACTGACAGCACTGCTATGTCCGCTTATTGTTAAGATTTGTGCGTCGTTTCGTACGTTTGTACGTAGCTTCTTTACTGCTTTAGCTTATATTTATATACTGTAATGTTATATTGACGAGACGTTTGGTTTTCTATCTTGCCAGTTAAACAACTTTCGCAAAACATCTCGATCTCTGCTTAGGAAAGCACAGAAAGCCGTTAGTCCTAGTTGTTGTCGTAAGATGGCGTTGAAACCACCAACCCGCATTGGATCAGCATGTTGGGTTTTGGCCTAAACTTCCCCAATATGCCGTTGCCAGCGCCCAGCTGTAACACGGTTATAGGCTGATGATAATGTCACACCAGGGTAGTCGATTTCATGTAATAGCGCTTCTATTTTTGACCTCCTCGTTATATATTTAACTTTCCCATCAGGTGAAATAAAAACTCAGAAGTCGTCATTAGGAAATATATAAAAAAGTATACCCGAACAGGGCGAAGGCCCAGTTGACGGCGTTGGCGATGAGCAGCAGCAGCAGCCGCGCCGAGTACAGCGGCCGCAGCCCGCCGCCCCACGAGCGCACCTCGCGCGCCGCCATCGCCAGCGTCTCCTTCTCTGCAGCGCCCCCAGATCAAACGATTAGTAAGTGTTTTAAAATTTATAATTTTGCTGCGCACAGTAGTGCTTCACCGCGTAGGCGTATACGGAAGACCAACGCTGCGGTGTCATTTTGCCACCAATGTTAAGATTGTCATTCATTTTTCGGAATATGTTTGAATAGTGCCGTGAAATACACAACTGTGATAGTTTATAATAAATGATGAATTCACTAGTGAGTCTATGACTAATCACACAATTAGTAAAATTTTAATGAAGTTTAATAAGTACCGTACCTATTTTTTTTACTTACCCTATCTCACCGTTCAACTCCTTGACGCAGAAAGCAAGTGACAAAAAAACTATTATAAAACACAAAATAGTGGGACTTCAGCATTGTAACGTAAAGTATACACGATTCGGTTGTCCAATGCGTGTCCCGGTAAACGATGGTCCCGCGGTCATTTGACACTTGTCCAGGATCTCTACGTTCATTGGACCCAAAGAAGTATCATTCGTCCGTCAAACGAAACAAGCAATCTCCCGCCGCAGGACGCAGGTATGGGAGATACGGACCCGGTGTAGTGGCGGCATTGGCTGTGTGTGTGCGTGCGTGTGTGTGTGCGTGCCTGTGCGTGTGAGCAGCGGCGGCACTCACCGAAGCGGAACTGGCCGAGGTAGTAGATGCGCAGCGACAGCAGCAGGAACGTGAACACGTGCAGCACCGTGAACACGCCCCAGAACAGCGGCCCGCCGCCCAGCACGCCCCACACCACTGCGGGCACATCTCACACACATATATTTTCCATACCATAAGCTAAGCAGCATGTTCGTTCTGTACTGAATATGGCATAGGACGCCGACGGGTCGAAAGTTCAAGACAGGACATATTATTCATGGTAAATAAATAAAAGTGAATATCGGCTACATTTGGGACTTATTTAAATCATCGCCGCCAGCTTTAAAATATCCGACTGCTGGGCTCCCCACCCCGAATGAATGATAGCACACATGGAGAGATATGGACCTAACTGACCACGCCCCCGATGCGGATTTAAATAAAACTTTATTAAATACTGTACAAAGTACAGTTTTATAATAATGTAACAGCAAAACAGTATTACACAACGAGAGCAGTAATTATTTTATTTTTATTGAATACAGTTCAAAGCCGCCTTTCTTAGTGTGCACACGTTGTTGACATTTCTATAGTAAATCAAGTACAAATACTCATAAAGTTACTATACCTAGCGGAATAGAGCAACAAACATGAGCTGTCAAACGAAACCGAAATATGGTGGCATTTGTGTGTGTAAAGAATGCGTTCAGTGATTTTACGTCATGTCGCTTTTCACATTAACATCGATATCGATTATATTAATTACTAACAGTAATAGTATTAATAGAACTAAAATAGGATGGGATGGGAAAATATCCACGATTTCACGTAAAATCCGAAAAATTCGCAAAACCCAAATTTTCAGCGTGCTGATAAGTGATGACAAACAGTAGCCAAAAACAGTTCTGTGACGTCGCATCACGCATCTCTTTTTATCCCACAGTGTTGTTGCTAGTGACATCCTGCTCGCTCAGTCCTTTGTTTCTCTATTCCGCTAGGTATAGTAACTTTATGCAAATACTTTAGTCACCATGCGCGCGACCCACTGCTGGGTATTATAGGCCTCCTTTGTTTTGTGCTATTCCCCTCCATCCTGTGCCGATCTCATCCAGACGTTGCCCGCTACCTTGACGATAGCATCAGGCTAACGTGCTTTCAGACGACAAATCGTCGCCGCAGTGCTTGTTTGGCCAACAGACCATTTGGGTAATTTTACAGGAGCAATGTTTTTTTTTTTACATGTAAAATTCAAAGTTTTTTTAATTTTTATAGATTATTAATGTCCAGATGTACCATATTTTTGGAAACTACCATAACATTACTCCTTTGTTTGAGTCATAACATAGAAAAACAAAAAAACATTGCTCCTGTAAAATTACCCAAATGGTCTGTTGGCCAAACAAGCACTGAGGCGACGAAATACTAAGTGTGTAAATATCAATGAACTATGGTTAGATTGAGGTGTAAGGTGTAAGCGATGCGCGTACCGATGGCGATGAGCACGGCCAGCACGCCGAAGGTGGAGTGCGCGCGCGCGTTCACGTCGGGGTGCCGCGACTGGTAGATCTTCACCATGCTCAGCACCGCCAGAACGTACATGAACGACGTGTCTGCGCACATTGGGTACATTACCACACACACACTGTTGGACTTAATAAATACATATGTACCACAATACAATTATGTTAGGTAGAACACCAAATGTCGTTCCGGAAAAATCAATTGAATTATTATTGTTTAAAAATAAACATCCAATTCTCACTTTTTATATCAGATGTACGGGACTTAAAAGAGCCGTATGTGCATATCGAACCGTCCCCATCATCATAACCATCAACTGAAAGACGGCCGACAAAGGCTTCCCTCAAGGATCTAGCGACTATCGAATCGGGATGCCACGTAATTTTCAGACAGCCGCAATTTTAAAGAGTTATTTTCTGGCCGTGACTTTAAAGATTAAACAAAGATGTACTTTATGAAATATTCTACGTCAGTGGTGCTCGTCAACAACGCTGTTTCGGTAAAAAATACTCAAACCATTATGCAAAGATAATATATTTTGCACCATGCATATTATGTATGGCGACGGCAGAAAAATAGTGAATTAAGAACTAATAAAATAATTATAATAAGGAAGTAGTCTCACCGAACTGGAAGTTGAGCCGGTTGGGGCACACGTGGTAGCTGGCCGACAGCAGCGCCACCATCATGAGGCCGGCGCCCAGCGCGCTCAGCAGCCCGTAGTGCGGCGGGATGCCGTACTCCTGCACACCCCGCACAAGGGGGGCTACACTAGTGTTCCCGAGGTCGTAACTTAGGCTTTTGACAGCCTAAGAGCCTACATAACCATTTAGGTTACACCTATTTGAGCCTATTGGTTGAGAGCCAATAGGTCTTTAAAAGGCCTAGGCTTTTTTAAGGCTAGTCTGACAACAGTAACGCCTAACCCCTTTGAAATGGCTATATAGGCTGTGAAGCTCTTAGCCATCGAGACTATAGCTTTTATTCAAGAATATCTACTTTAGGAAGTTAGTTCACTCTAGTATCAGGAAAACTAAAATATTCGTTCGAATAATGTTAAAGGTAACACCGACAATTAAGTAATAAAAAAACATGAGATTTTTAACATCCATCTATTTTGTTCTGACATTTTAGGATATTTTTGTATGTTTTACTTACTTACCTACAATGATTAAAAAATTTTCTTAGGGGACTATTGAGAAATTCATAAACTCTAGTCTCACTAGTTCTACCACATGTAGGTATTCCAATGAATTGTAGGACTAGTGAGAAAAAAAAGTATATTTGTAAGACTGAAGAGTAAAAATAATGAGAATAAACGAATTATGACGGCTTACTCAGGCCAAGTCTAAAAAAGGCTTAAAATAAACTACAAAAAAGGCTGTAGTCGCAAAAAGGCCTGAAGACTTTTTAAGTCCTTTAGACTTTTTAAAATGGCAAGACTTATTAGCATGGCCCTATAAAGGACTAATAGGCTTTTTAGGGCTTAAGGCCTATAGTCTTCAGAAACACTAGTTAAAACGGGGCCGACTGCTTTTGCGATTTCGTTTCAATATTGTGTATAATACACACATCAAAAGTGTCTAGGGATCAACATATATTTTTGCAATAACTTTTCTCCTGATTGATATTAATTAAAATTTTCTTTAAGGATTCATCAAATAAAGTGTTTTCGTTTGTCTACAGTAACGATAAACCAAGTCACCTTTGCATTAATAAAGAAATTTGCCATTTTCCTAATAAAGGGATTTTTTAACATTTGAACCACTAACATTAAAGTTCGAAAAAAAGACTGAAATAACAGTTTTCTTTAAAATTTTATTGGGTTACTTAAACAATTAATAATCCGTGTTTCTACCGCGAACACTAACAACACAAGAACATCGGTTTGGCATACTCAAAATGAGTTCATCCAAATCACCATGTGGAATGGCCGCCCATGTTCGTTGCAACAACAAAAAAAGGTCTTCTTGCGACTGGATACCCTCCATATTCGGCAGAGCTCTTCTCTGTAGCATATCCCATGCATGCTCAATCGGGTTCAAGTCTGGCGACTGAGCAGGCCAGGGCATGACATTGATGTTAGCTGCGGCGAGAGTCTGTCTTACAACTCTTGCGGTGTGCGGTCGTGCATTATCATGCATTAACTGAAATAAGGGACCGATTTGCATTTGTAGAGGAACGATGACGTCTGATACAATCGTCTCAGCATAAATTTGAGCGTTGAGGTTGCCTCTGATCCAAATCAACTCAGTTCTTCCGCCGATCCAAATACCCGCCCATACCATGATGGTTCCACCACTATAAGGATGGACTTCCTGGCAGGATTTTAATCGCTGTTGGCGTCCAGGGGTTCTCCAGTGTCGTATACGTCTTGTATCCGGTCTCATACCAAAACGAGACTCATCAGAAAAGCACACGAAACGCCATTGTTCTTCTGCCCAATTTCTGTGTTCAAGAGCCCATTGATATCGAATCCTACGATTGTGCATTGCTATAGGTGGTACCCTTAGCGGTCTTCGGGAATGAAGGTTCACTTCATGCAAGCGGTTTCTGACTGTTTGGTCGCTAATTAAGTTCCCTGAAGAGTGATGAAGCCTCACGGCTAACATCATGGCGGTTATTGTTGGAGCTCTTCGAGTTGTGATTTGAATGTATCGGTCTTGTCTCCGTGTGGTGCAGCGATACCGTCCTCCATGGCGCTCAGCCACGGTACCAGTGCTTCGGTAACGTGTCCAAAGTCGACTGATAACACTCTGACTTGTATTCAGAGCTAAAGCCACAGTACGTTGCCGGGAACCAGCTTCTATCATTCCCACGGCTCTGAGCATTTCTTCCCTGCTTAAATGACTTCGCCGCTCCATAATAACGTTGGTTTTAATCAGTAGTAGGGAAACAGTAGCACTAATAATGTCTTCAATGCGTTGTATGTTTTTATAGGGAAAATATTGACAGCTGATTTTCATCTTTTACTATAAAATTGATTGAAAGTTCCTGTTTCAAATTATGAAATGCACCAAAAAGGATCCATATAAATTTATAAAATCATAAATTTATTACAAAGCCACATCTCAATCTCAAGAAATCCGCATAAAAATGCTTGATCCCTAGGCACTTTTGATGTGTGTAGAACGTGTCGGTCACGGTTTAGAGATTGCAGACGGTCGGTCAGAAATTTTTGTTTTTTCAAGTCAGCAGAATGCTTAATCATGTTTCCTAAATACGACACACAAGAAATAGCGAAAAACACTGAAACGCTGAACACTGAACTGTTCGAGACTCACCACTAGGCGAGATGCATGCAGGTTGGCAACTTTACATCGTGAAATCAAAATAAAGCAATTCGTCGTTGCAAGTCGTCACAGCCCTTAGACTGCACGGATAACGACACGACAGCGGCGCGCAGGCCTAGCATGCGCAAGCGCAACACGAGATATGTCGTGGACAATATTCTCCCTTCTTCGATGGCGGGAACGACAAACTATCTCGGTTACAGTTGTCAAAACTCGATAAAATTATGTTGCATGTTAGGGTTTGTAGACAAAAATACCACAGACAAGCAAAAACTACTATTACGTCCATTTTTGACAACTTACTACTATATCATGTCTATTTATTGCGTATAGACATAACACGAGAAAACGGGTCGAGAAAATATAGTCGTGTTGCGCATGCTAGGCCTACTGGGCACGGTGGATGATACTCGTGCGTACCTCGTGCCGCGGCTGGCGCTTGCGCGCGGCGCGGCGGCGGCGCACCTGCAGCATGAACAGCGCGCCCAGCAGCAGGTAGCCGAGGTTGGAGAACACGTGGTTGAAGTCCGACACCCAGCCCGCCGGGTGCGCGCACAGGAAGTTGTAGTAGCACGTGTCCAGCGAGCCCGATATGTTCAGGAACTGCCCAGGTACGACACTATTCAATACTCAATCCGCAACTATCATCTAATAATGGTTATTAGTTTACTTTTCGAATCGGCCGCTGAGCGCTCGGACCGATATGCGGAGGCCCCGGAAACCCAAGTTCGATTCGGTTTGGAATTTCCATAGTATAGCCAGAGTTTGCGATCACCGACTCTCATTCGGCAAAAGGAAGATCGGGCCGATAGCTTTGCCCATACTAGCTTTAAAACGCTGTCATGTAAAACTATTATACACGTATGTGCAATAAAGTGTCGATCTGTGCGTACTATAGTCTGTTCGATTCGATATAGCTTGATACCTGTGACAGGTGTCAAATAGTCATGCCTAGGGTTGAGACATTACAGATTTATTAGAATCAAATAATAATTGAAGTTATAAATTGAATATTATTATCTGTCGCTAATCTTTTTTTTCCTCAAATTATCATTTTGGATGCTATTTAGATCACTTAATTTTTAGAAATACATATTAATATGTAAATAAAAATACTTAAATAGATTTGGAACGATTTAATAATTAACAAATTCTTATTAATGTATTTAGTGTTGGTGTACAACCTAAATCATCACTGTAATTACGTGAGTCGCTAGAATAGTCCTGTAAATTAATGATTAATTCTTGGTCATAAAAGTTGTAAAATTTTACTTCACGCTCCCAATCACCTTCAATTAGTTCTTTAATTTTATAAACCACTTTTTTCCATCCATCAGGGGTAACATGTGCACATGCATCATGTAGTAATGTTATATACTATTTTAAATCAATATACTCAAAAAAAAAGTAAAGAATAACGAATCAAATAATACAGCTAGAATTATAAATACAGAAGTGAAGTCAATCGATTGGTTATTGAATATCAATTGAACTTAAATTGATTTACTATCCCAACACAAGTTTTTTTTGTATTGGAATGACCTTGTGAAGGGTACGTTTTTTCATTGTAATGTTTAAGAATTATGTTAAATGTGTGTTATGTGAGTTTATTGGAATAAAATCTAATCTAACGTATAATAAAATAATCACAAAAGGTAATCGTAGTACATATGGTAAGTGATGAACTATAAAAATATTATTTTTTTGATGTAGTCAAATAAATTCATACGCTTTTACAAAGTCACGTCGTCGTTTTTGATGACCCTGTCACAGGTATCGAGATATATTGAAAAGACTATAGTGGTAGAGCGGTGTGCGGGTACGTACGATCTGGAAGGTGAAGACGAACTGCAGCACGGGCAGCGAGTAGAACACGGCCACGGTGGCCAGCGTGGTGAGGTAGCGGTCGGCGCGCGCCCGCAGCACCCGCCCGCGCCGCCGCGCCAGCGCCGCCAGCCGCAGCCGCGGCGGCAGCCCCCACGGCGCCTGCGCACCCACCGGGTACAGTTGCATTTTAATCAATTCATAAAAAACGTACCTCCATATTATTTTGCATCGCAAACCTGCGTTCCGCTCGCTTCCGTTTGTCCATTTTGTTGGACGCCGTCCTGCGCCACGTCGGCGGTGATGACGTCAGGGGACGTCCCGTCGCGGGCCGTGACAGGGGAAGCGCCGTTAGGGGACGTCCCGTCGAGAGACGTGACTTCGGCGTTCAACGGCGCGCCGTCCGGGACAGAAATCGGGGGAGCTTCGCCCGCGGCCGCACCGACGCTGCCGTTGCGAACGGGCGCGCCCGGCTCGGGGCTGTTGCGGTTGCTGGCGCGGGGCGACGCCGCGGGGGCGGGGGCGGGAGCGGGGGCGGGCGCGGGGGCGGGCGCGGGGGCGCCGGCTTCAAGGTCGGATTGGTCGGAGTCGCTGTTGTCACTGCTGTCGAACGTGGCGGCTGTGGGACACAGGGTCACTCCCATGAGCATTACTGCTGTACGCTTATGACTGTGCAATGGTGAAAAACATTGAGAACTATTACAATGATGGAGTAAGGAAATAAGATTCATTCCTGATGACTAAATTAATCAGCACGCAGCGTCGTGTTGAACTCGCGTCGGCCATCGCGACGTCGCTGTATAGTGGCAATTTTGGCATAATTAATGTAGTTGTCGAATAATCTTTTTATATAATTATTATTACTAAAAAAATCATGGATAAAACTATAATTGTAACAGTTTACAATGTACAACACGAAACCTAAAAATACAAGTACAATACACTTTCAATAGTCAAAAGTCAAAATATATTTATTCAATAAACTCAATTAATATGTACTGTGAAACGTCCAAATATTTTTTAACCTACCACCCATTCAGGATATCATTTTTTAACTGTGGCAAAGAACGGGCGCAAGAAACCACAGCGCACAGAAGCAACGATACATTTACAAAAAATATTTATATTATATGTCGTTACCAGGTCACAAAATACAAAATATGAATTTGAATGTAAATAGTTTAATTAAATATGGTGCTCTATATAAATTAATTTTAGACAATTAGAAATAGCTGTTGGAGTACTTGGAGCATTTCAGACCCAAGCTGTTTTGTCTGCTGTATAATCTGACACTTTATAGTTATAATAAGCTTTTTTATAAAGCTTTTCTTTGATTTTCATTTTAAATTTATCAAGATCTAATTTCTGAATATCATTTGGTACTTTGTTGTATAATCGTACACACAGACCCTTAAAAGAATTATTTATTTTATGGAGCCCAGTATAAAGTACTGCTAATTTGTTCTTACTTCTATTGTTTAATTTGTGAATATCACTGTTTTTTGAAAACATTTCAATATTTTATGAACATACATCAGATTTTCATAAATGTATTGTGATGCAACTGTCATTATACTTATATCCTTAAATCTCCCTCTGAGAGTCACCAGCCTGTAGGTTATATATTGCTCGAATAGCCCTCTTCTGCAGCACAAAGATAGTTTGAATGTCGGCAGCATTTCCCCACAGTTAAGAGGCGGCTGCCTAAACGAGTAGCGATTTCGAAGATAAATTATCATATGTGAACAGCATACTAGACATATCAAATTTAAGTATATATTTCTTTGTATAGTTGACTAAGGCTTGAGCAAAGCAAAAACAAAAAATATTGGTTTATGTACGATACTTTTATTTATCGAAAATGATGAGTTTTTGAAATATTATTACGTATATCTTTTTACGTTATAGAGCCTTACGTATAAAAATACAACGAATATATTACTAAGATAGTTAGTTAGGGACTGGTAAGACAATTTTTCAATTGAGTACTTAATAATCGAATTATAAATGAAAACAGTTTTGTGACTTACGTCATTTACTTCTGCGCTAAGCGTGTTTAAGCGGCGCACGCAATATTCAACCGTACGACTGCACAAATAGAACTATTCTAAAATCTACGCGAGCGCACTCCCAGTCCCGCAATGCGCGTCATGAACGGTGGACCTGTGCAACTCGCTAGAGCAAATGACAGAGATGCTGATTACGTTATTATTTTATTACGTACGACTAATTGTTTAGCAAGTCGTTTGTGCTAGCCAAATTATGGGCAACAAGAAAAATAAAAAATATGTTTCGAGGAAAAAGAAGGAGATTCGAAGTATTTAATGCGTAATGTATGAGTATAAGTATAATTTTGAATCCATTTCAGTACGTAGATTTTGGGTACCTATCGTAAGTCTTGCCGTAGTCTATCACATAATATTACTGACCTTTTTTTTTTGTGCTAATCTGCGATCAGATCTAAAACTATAAGCAGATTTGTTAAGGATTTTTGAGTTACCTATTTAAAAAATTATTTGACTAAGGCTGTTAGACCATCGCCACGATGATGATGGTGATGTAGTCCTTCAAAATTAATAATCAATACGTAAGTACATACAATAATAAAAATGATACTAAGCGCTTTGCATAAACAAAATATTACGCTTTCTCTAACTAAAAGAACAATTTGTACTTCGGAACAAAGACAACGCGTGGAGTCGCCAAATAAACTAATACATTTATTACCGATTCCAATTTGTTTAGAGGAAAGGTAAGTGTTATTCAAATCAAATAGTATCTTATTAGATCATTTCAGCAATGTTAGTTTTATTAATACAAATCCAATCTTTAAAGAAAAAACTCTTTATTAATTTGATTATTAGAACTTTTATAATTTATTTCGATATTTAATTTTAAATACTGTATTAGTGTTTGTTTCAAATAACATGAATTGATATTTTTTAGGTTAACGTTCCTAAGCCTAGGAACTGGCAAAAATAACGCTAATGCTCAAAGCGTTATTCGCATTCCATTACTGTCTATATGTGAAGATCTAACTTAAGTACGTTTTTTATTTATTGTTTTTAAACATAAGATACATTTCAGCGTTTCAAATTGAACAAGCTTGATTTGTACGGGATAACGCAAGAACAAATAACATACACTAAACCGTCACTTACCTATCATTGACGTTTCGGTCTATTTTCTATACCCGTAGTTGTGAGTGGTCTAGCTAAATGTTTCGGTGTCAGTTATCTTGTTGTTTCTTGAGCTTCAATATACTTAGGTATTAGGTTGAAAGTTTAAATTCTACAGAGCCACTCAAAATTTTATAGCTTTTTTATATAAAGTTCTTGACAGGAATGGCCAAGTGAGTATTAATTTAAACAAATATAATACTAATTTCTACTATATTATATCAGTTATAATATATTATATCAGTTGAACACAATAATTAGATATGTCAAATATTTCGTATAAGTATCTCGTCTCTTTTTATATTTTCAGGTTACTGTAAATATAAAATCAGATTGGTATTATCAAGCCGAAAGATATACAGAATAAGTGACGGCTAAAACAATCACTCCTACTGACATTATAGCTATACGTAACAGTAATGAAGACTCGTTGGAGGTCACGAGTTGCAAGGCTCCAGCAGTAGAGTGACGTTAATTAGGTTTTACGGAATTATAATTCTACCTCCATATCAAAATACATTTACTTTGATTGACTGGTTGGATTTTATTTTTCCAATAGGTAATTTATTTTTAATTATCCAATAATTTCATATCGATAAAACAAGTAAAAGTGTTTACTTAGGTATATTTAAGCGTTAATAAAACGATAAAATATATAAAAAACATTAAAAGTAAAAGAAGCTTAGAATCCCTCACCAACTTATTCCCATTTTTTCTTTCCTGCTCCGTTATCAGATTTTGATCATCACCTAGCTACAACCTATTTGTAGAGACCATTCCAATGAGCCTAAACACGATACCTATGTTGTAAGTTGGTAAGGAATTAGTTATTCTTGCAGATGCTGCAGCATCAGGTCAAAGTTACCATGTTCTTTCAATATCATTTAAGTAACAGGGTATCAAATTTTGAATCGATCAGACTTATGAAAGTTGCTCAAATCCTTTTCTCGACTACAGTAGAGATAATGATCTTAAAAAGGCTAAACAGATTTTCTTAAAACACATTTCTTCTTAGAAAAAGTAAAAACATTTTTATTGATTGATAGATTCTGGCTCAAAATCACTCACGATCAACACACCTCAAATAAAAAAAAAACAAAATCAAAATCGGTGCATCCGTTCGGGAGATACGATAATTCGTACAGATAAACAATTTACTCAAATACACACGTTAACCTCTCAGTCTTGGCATTGAAATGTCTAAAAATGTTGACAGCAGGTGCTGTCAATTTAAATTTGCGGAATAGAAAAAAAATCAAACGCAATTCATGTTAAATTTTGCGTTCACGATACATAAAATGTACCACAAAACCGAAATAATCAACCGTGTTCATACTAAAGTAGTCTCTAAGTGTATCTGAACACGGTACAAAGTCAAGTGGAGAGCGCGGCTAGCGCGGCCATATTTTGGCCGCTTGGGGTCCGACGGAATAGCGAGTTTTTAGGTGCGGCCAAATATGGCCGCTTGGGGCTTAAACTTGCAACACCCTTAATTTTGCGTCGGGGGTTAATAAAATGTGTAAAATTGAAGTGTGTCTTTGTGCATTATAATAAAACAAATAAAAAGAACAATAACATTATAATATTACAATTATTTACATTGCAATCCGGCTTGACAAATATAATTTACACTACTTTTCCCGAAGTAGTTTCATAATGATAAAGTTAACTTACATAAATAAAAAAATAAAATTGAAACAATAAATAAATAAAAATGAAATAGGTATACAAAGTACAAACATGATTTTCAATATATTATAATCAAAGTTAAAATACTACTGCTCATAAAAAATATGAATAATCTGTCTTTAAAATTACTGAATAAAGTTGAAAAAAATTTGTCGAAAATGCTCTATTCATTCTATGTTCTTGGATCATGAACTCGAATGACCTGCGCGCGCGCGAATTTTGAATTGGTTGATATTGTATCGCTAGTGTAACGAGTGTGGCATGCGGGTGGCGGGGCGGCTGGGCGGAGCTAGCGCTGGATTTATTTTAGGGAGCCCGCTCTTAAATGCCGTACGACATTACACTATGAAAGTAACTGAAATAAACTAATCTAGCTGTATCAACGTCAGTTAACTGACGGATCTTCATTACTGCATGAGCCGCAGAGCTAAGTATATTCGACAATTTAGCTATATGTGGGCCCCACTGAAGCTTGGCATCCAACGTGATGCCTAGAAACACAGTGGTGTCCACAGGATTCACATTCTTATCTTTAATTTGTACACTAGTTACTGCTTAACATTAGGCAATACAAATCTTACACATTTGGTTTTCCCTCGTTTAATAGCAAGTTATTAACACTAAACCAGTGAACAATCTTTGAGGCCGCATTATTCACATCGTCGTAATTTGGGTGTCGTCGTTTCACTTTGTATAAAAGTGAAGTATCATCAGCAAACAATACTATCTCATGACTGTCTTTTACAAAATAAGGTAAGTCATTAATATAAACCAAAAACAAGAATGGACCAAGTATTGAACCCTGCGGAACTCCCATTTTAACCACTGATCCCGGAGATCTTTTACCGTTAATGTCGACCTTTTGAATCCTGTTACTCAAGTATGAGACTTTGGCGGTCTTATCACTATAAAGCGATTTCTTCCAGACAACCAGTCGGATGAAGAGAACTATCATTATCAAGAAAATATCATATCATGTATCTCACTCGAGTCTCGCCGCTGCCGCCGAGCCCGCGCCGCGTCCGCCTGCGACTGCAGCGTGTTCTCTGGGGAATACATTGAACAAAGCGATTATCCTTCTATAGATGACCAACCAGCAGTGCGAGCACGGATCTTTTATCGACCGATAAAGTGACATTAGTTAGACGATAAAATTTGACAGTTCAAGTCGACAAATTGACATCTGAGCATGGGACTCGAAAATGACATTTCTTGTATTTTCGAGTCTCATGCTTAGATGTCAATTTGTATCATATTGATATGTTTATATGATATCTTAAAATATATTTTTGGAGTCGGTGCCAGCCTAATACAACAATGTAGCAATACCTTATAAAATCTATTTACTAATGAACACGACAACTGTTAAAGGCTAATTAAACATATTTACAAATAAAAACGACAATGGGGTTAAACGGCAGCGAGGCCGACCCAGACGGAGGTGGAGAGATGAGCTTGATGCTTACGCGAAGGATTGGCCAACAACACGCAAAAGACCGCGAATATTGGAAGGGGGGGAGGGGGGCCTTTGCCCAGCGATGGGCAAGCAATATGGGCTAATATAATAATAATATAGTATGTCGTTTAATGTATATGTTTACCTTGGCTGGCACCGACTACAAATTTTTTTTTAAGATTATAAGATTGAGTATAATAAAGGTTAATATTGCAAGTAAATTGAACAAAATAAACTACGCAATTATTTTTACGTTTTAGTGCATTTATTTCAGTAAATTTTTTTGGAGTCGGTTTTTTTTTATTTATTTTTTTGTTTATTTCTCGCTTTTTAGTGAATCTTTCCGATCTATTTATCGAAAGCGAATATTGGTAAACCTACAAAACGCACTGCTCGTATGAGACAGCGCCGTTTAAATGCGACAAGCGAAGAAAAGGAGAAACGCCTATCACAAAGTAGGAAAGCTACATCCAAAACAGACGGCAAGTTACCCAGATTTACTCGTGAACGCTGTATAGACCCCCCTACGATGATGACTTGCGAGTTACTAGGGTTCACCGTTAGGCAAACTACAGGGACGTTTTTGACTTGCTTCAGTCGTAGATCGTAGCCAAGTCACCATTGATCTGCTCAATCGCTTCTGAGAGGTTCTCAGTCGAGGCCTGAAACTAAATTTGTAAGTCATCGGCATAAAGATGTTAAGAAGAATTTAGACAAGAAGTGACAGAAATAATAGTGTGAATAGTGTATTTTTAAATCCTAATAGAAATGTTTCGGAAGGAGTGATAAAAAGTGGCCTATGTCACTATTGTTCTTCAACTATCTATGTGCAAAATCAGGTCGATGCGGAAGTGAGAGACGGACAAACAAACAAACACGCTTTCGCATTTACAATATTAGTTAGGAAGGATTTATTGCCGAAGTGGATCTCATTTGACTTATGCCTGAAAATACCAAAATCGCTATAGGTATGCATACAATATTTGAGGAGTTCCCCCAATTCCTCAAGGATCCCACCATCAGAACTAAGTTCCGGTACCTGCCTTCTTTTGCTTCGTCATAGTCGCTTGATAGTTATCTTATCGCCACCCGTGAAATACTTATCATTGAGGAGTTCCAATAGCATACTGTAGTCTTCTTCATCAGTTCGACTTCATCAAATGATACTTTCTGAATGCAAATGTTTGACTTATTGCTGAAAATACCAAAATCGCTATAGGCATGCCTACATAATTTGAAGAGTTCCCTCAATTCCTTGAGGGTTCCATCATCAGAACTGGATTTTGATAAAAATGGGACCAATCTGGAAGTATATCCTTTTAAATAAAAAAAGAATTTTCTAAATCGGTGTATAAATGACTGAGTTCTGAGGTAACAAACATAAAAAAACATACAACCGAATTGAGAACCTCCTCCTTTTTTTGAAGTCGGTTAATAAAGTTATCGACGCTTTCGACGCCATTGGAAAGTTACTAAATATTACTCTTTTCTTGGGCGATCGTGAAAAAATTGATTTCGGGCACCTTTTGCTGGTTGCAGAAGAGATGCAACGACGACGTGTCGCGAAGAAACTAATATTGTCCGGCGCCATCTGAGGGAGAGAAACAACCCCATGGATTTAGAAGATTCTGATTTCATGAGGTTGTTCCGCATACCCCGAGAAATGTAATAGCCTTTGTGGTTATCGAGAGCATTTGGAGCGACATCCGACGCATTACCCGTCCATGTTGTTGTAAGTAGCAGGAATTTGGTTTTTTTATTCCTATTTTATATTTTTATTCTAACCTCAACAATTTATTTTTTGCTGGTCGTCACCGCTCTGTGCGGTTTTATGCGGTCGGTAGTTATGGTAGTTATTTTACCGTTATAGTTACTTAATATTAAATAAATATTAAGGATAAAAATTTGATTTTTTTTAAATTGTTTAACAATCTGACAGACACTCCTTATTTATTGTCAGTTAAATATTTGTGTACCTAGGAGTAAGTCAAGATGCTGTAAAAAATATTAACCTTTTTGTATTGATTTTGCTCGATCAAACTTAGGTTATTACAGCGATATATACGTTACACTAGATAGGCCTTTCCGAACACGCACTATGTTCCCCTCATCTGCGGAGTCGACTCGGCACCTTGCTTTGACATTCGCGCGTGCGAAGCGGCGAAAATAATTCTAGATTTCTTTTCAAAGTGTACACCTAGACATTTACTACAATTCAGTTGTCAAGTAAGTGAAATTAATTGTTTTCCAAGTCATTTTTATGTATATAGTTATATCGTAAGTAGTGTAATATTGGGCATTCTAGATCACTTTTCACTCCATTGATCTCACTGACGTTCGATCAATGTCGTTAAAAGTGATCTAGAATGTCCCAATATTACTTTTGAAAATCACTGCCACTCGCTCAGTCAACGTCAAAAAGTGATTTAGATTGTCCAATCGACTTCTCGTGTTTTAGAATGTCTAATCGACTTCTCGTGATCTAGAATCCCATACAACGACTGCGATCTACTTTACACATTTTCAAGGTCTTTCGTTCATAGGATGCAGGAGCTTTTGACAATATGGAATTACAGCACAACTATAAATGAATGTGACTTAGTGAACTCTCAGTACGGAATAAGTGTTGTTTAGACGTAAGCGCCTACACGATTAAAATAGCAATATACCATTAACAGCTACGCTCCTCAGTCTTTCCGAAGGCGCTTGGTCAATTTATTCTATATTGTTTATAATGCCATTTTGTAATATAGTTTCGATTCATCATTGAGATCACATTATTAAACTTAAGTATCCGTCATATACGGTTTTTATTTGCCACCACGCTCCAAGGTGTATCATATAGTTGCATTTGTCAAATTTTATTCCTGACCCATAAGAAAACACTTGTGTATTTTAATCGAATTCATATTTCAATTTCTGTATACAACGACTTCGATCTACTAAACACATTTTCAAGGATTTCGTCTACTGAATGCGAAGGTTTTTGACAATATGGAATAACAGCACAACTTAAACTGGATGGGGCTTCCTGGTCTCCCAGGACTGGATCCCCGAATAAGTTAGTGCTATGAATAACATTTATCAAAGTAGTACCTCGACCCATAGGAAAACACTTGTGTATTTTGATCAGAATCCAGTATGTAATAGTTTAATTTCTGTATACAACGACTTCGATCTACTTAACACATTTTCAAGGATTTCGTCTAATGAATGCGAAGGTTTTTAACAATATGGAATTACAGCACAACTTAAGCTGGATGGGGCTTCCTGGTCTCCCAGGACTGGATCCCCGAATAAGTTGAACTATGAATAACATTTGCTAAAGTTGAACCTCGACCCATAGGAAAACACTTGTGTTTTTAAACCAAACTTCATTTCAGTATACGGTGACTCCGATCTACTCTACACATTTTCAAGGTTTTCAACAATTGGAAGAAAAGGTTTTATGCCGAAACACCTCAACCTCGATCCAAGGAAAACACTTGTGTATTTTGATTAGAATCAGTTGCCAATTGTCATTGTCGACTCTGATCTACTCAACACATTTTCAAGGTTCTCATAAAAAAAACACTTGTATTTTTTGATCTAAGTCAATGCAGACAACTGTGCAGGGAATTGTTAGTTACCTTATTTATATCAATCCCGCAAACAACAACGTATGCAATCACTACACACACACACAAACACACACACATACATTAACTACGAGTTCGACTTTGAAACTTCCCGTTTCAATGCTAACGAAAACAATTTTAATACGGGTTATTCCCAAGCGCCATCAAAAATTTGTTTGGAAAATATAAGAAATCCATACATCAATTCCTATACTCCTCCAAAGACCAAATATTATAAAAGATATTATCGAATCAGAAATGAGGAGATCCGTAGACGAACTAAGGCAGCCGATATAGCCCGAAGAATTGCTAAACATAAGTGGCAGTGGGCAGGGCATATCGCTCGAAGAACCGACGGCCGTTGGGGCAGATCGGAGTGGCAACCGCGCACCGGAAGACGCAGTGTGGGCAGGCCTCCAACAAGGTGGTCCGACGATCTGGTGAAGATTGCAGGTAGCAGCTGGATGCGTGCGGCGCAGGACCGGACGTGGTGGGGATCCTTGGGGGAGGTCTTTGTCCAGCAGTGAACGTCTTTTGGATGATGATGATGATGATGACCATTTTTTATCACGGAGGAGCATGAAAATTAATATATTTGTATTTTTTCTGGGGAGGACTTTGGGCCATTTTGTTGTGGGAGAATGGGAATAACCTTTAACATAAACACAATTAGAAAGATAAAGCTAAGTCTATACTGTTTTAATTGACAAACGCATTAAACATACATTTTCATAATACATACAAACACAAACATCACGGCGTATTCCCACAAGTGGGATAGACAGAGCAACAAGTAACAATTAATTACGTCATGCTGAAGTCACGTTTAGCAACAAGTGATCAGATAGGATTTTCATAACAGTACCTTTCAAATTATGGTTTAACTTATAAAGCAAATGTCGATTTGAATACGTACCCACTAAATATGGTTAGATTTAATTATTGTGGGAATAATATGAGTACATAAACACCGAAGTTATAAAAATAGACTGCCTCACGGTAATCGAACCCGCGTCTCTCGATATCCGAGCGGCTAACTTGTAACATACCGAGACATTTGTTTAATTTAGTACGTACATCAAAATGTTTAACTTTTACCGTCTCATTAATAAAAATGGCCAAATGTTACACCTCGGTTTAAAGTGACGCTGTCTCGTTTTTGTTAAAGAAGACAGATAGAGACAGCGTCAATTTAATCCTAAGTGTAACTTTAATCAACGTTTATTAATGACAGGGTTAGAGTGTGAGGAACTCGATGAGGTACCTAGTGGTGAACTCGATCTGTGATTGTGGTGGTTATGAAACTCTCGTTAAGACGATCATGAGATGAAATGTAATAGTAAATTTCATGCTTAGTGAAAACAGTCCTAATGTTGCACATCCGGACAATCGTCGTCAGCGCTTTATCGAAAGGTTAGCAATTACACAGGAAATGTAAAATACTTTCGCTGCAAGTTTTCGCACTAATCGATAAACTAAATATTTTGCTTAAAATTTAAAAAAAACAGAGGTTACAAACATTGCTTCAATTTTGTAATTACTTCCTTTCTTGCTACTAATAACACATATTTATTTATAACATTGTAATACTTATTTAATTACTTTTGCTTAAACGTACACTCGTTAAAATATAACAGCTAATGTAGTGGTTAGGTAGGTACTTGACTATAACGCGAAAAAGGCTCAGGCTAATGGTTTGATGAATGCAAGCATTTATGTGTACATCGTATAGGTAACGGTTTGTAGTACAGAAGGTTACGCTACCGATTAAGCTTGCTTTACTTAGATAATGTATGTGTTTATAATAAGCCCAATATGTACCTATTTGGTTTGTAATAAAAGCAATAATAATAAAAAAAAAATTTGGAATTAACAGTTTTTACATACGGTGTTATTCTTGAAAGTAAAAACTAGCACTAATAGTTTAATTGTATACAAGCAAAAAAAAAAAAAAGTTGATCACTCCTGCTTAGTAAAATTGCTGTTAAACACTTTTCTCCAATAAATACCCGAAAAATGGTAGTTGTCGTATCAGTGCTTCCTAAGTCAGATCGACCACTAGTACGCCTAAGCTACGCCTAAGTTTTTAATATTTAGTGCTTCGGTACTCTGAAATCGCTACGAGAATCATCCAGAAGATATACACCGAAACAATGTTCGTAAGTTTTAAATATTTTTATTTTTCTATTAGCAATGTTGTGTTTGCTCGACTTCGTATATGTTTTGTAAGGTATGTCAACGGTTGATCCCTTCTGCATCTGCAACCGTTAGCACCGCCAAACCGCAGTGGGTGTGCGTGGTGGGCTATGGTCCGTTCTCTCTATGTCATCATCATCATCATCATCAGCCTATAAACGTCCCACTGCTGGGCAGAGACCTCCCACGTGAATAATAGCACGGGGATATTAAGCCATAACCCACCACGCTGGTCCAATGCGGGTCGGTGGGTTTTAACGACTGTCATCTTACGACAACATCCGGGACCAACGGCTTAACATGCCTTCCGAAGCACGGATCTCTCTCTATGTGTAAAGAAGTTATTAAAGAAGGTCTGTAGAGGAGCAGTGACCTAGACCAGCAAATGTTATTATTTAATCGTACTAGTATTTACTGTCATATGTTAAATGTTAATGTCACTAATATTTATTGTTATTTTAGGTCTGAAAGCAAGCAAGTTAAACGCTCTGCCAAGAAAAGCTGTGTGTTAGCCAATTCATTTGACTCGGACAACGAAAGCATAAGGTAATTTGCGTTGATTACTTTTAAAACCTGTTAATATATTTTATGTTATTTCGTATATCGTCAATATTAATAATTAGTTTTTAATTACATTTCTTATCTTTCTAGCTCTAAGAAGAAATGCCTGTACTCGTCGTCGGTGCCTAAGACTTCAACAACGATTGTGAAAAAACAAGAAGGGTCTAGCTCCGCTTTAGACTGGTTAAATGATTCAGAGTCAGATAACGAAGTTTCGCCGCCTCCACGCAAGACAGACCAGACCTTCGACAGTGTACTAACGCGACGAGTACCAGGCGGGGTAACGCGTCGGACTGCGAAGCTCGACGGTGAACTGGTGGCGGAGCTGCGTCTCTACGACGCTGAGGAGGTGCGTAGCCTCACCGGTCTTGAAAGGTGTGAAAAGGCAATAATTTGGGTTCGACTACAAGGCGAAGCTGAGTCTCCTGAATTGTTGACTATAAAAAAATTCATAAAATTAGCCAAATCAAAATTTACTGAAGAGGGGGTATTCTTTAGTGATAAAAAGAAAAAATAGTCACAGTCAGCTAGGTACTACATATTAACTAGTTACACTCTCTTCGGTAAATTTTGACTTAACTAGTTTTACTTATATATTATATGTGTGTTAGGTTTTATACATTTTACTTAAAAACTACTTTAACCTCTTGTAATTTTTTAACACAGTGAAAACAAAATCATAATGGTTAAGACTATATTCTGTTCAACTTGCAACTTATCCGTTAAAAATAATGCTTTCTCTGCTCATTTAAAAAGTATTTTACACAAAAATAATAGTTCTGTAATTGAGAGCGAGGGTATCGAACAAGTGCATAGCGCTCTTCGCGGTCGCATAGCGTCGTACCGTGTTCAATGCGAGGACGTTGAAGAACGTATGCATGTGTTTGCTCCTGCAGATTTTTTATCGCAATTGCGCCTCCGCGTGAAACTTTTACTCTCAGCCCGAATTGAGGCTTATACAAACCTTAAAGTAAATTTCGAATTGTTTTCTGAATTTTTTCTGCATAAGGATGACTCGATTTCAACGAAATCTTTTGCTACTGAAAACATTATCTTACATAAAAGTTATAATTTTGATGCTATGTATACAAACATTAGCCATAAAATTTGTAAAAAAGTTGAAGAATTTGAGGAAAGAGATAGTGGTTGGGCTTACTTACGAAGCTTGTATCTAGAAGTAAATATAAACAAATATAACCCGTTGAGAGCCTCAGGTTACTTAGATTTACCTAACGCTATAAAAAACAAACGTGCATGTATCAACATTAAAAATTCGGATGATTACTGCTTTTTATGGTGTGTCATGGCATCACTTTTTCCTGCAAAAAATAACGCAAATCGAACCACCGCATATCCGCATTTTGAAAGTGTACTTAAAGTTAAAAATATGACATTTCCAGTAGGGTTCACAGATATAAGAATTTTTGAAAAGAATAATCCCAACATAAGTATTAATGTTTATGGCCTTAAAAATAGCAGTAAGGTTGTTGGACCTCTGTACAAATGCGAATTACGTAAAAGACATCACGTCAACATGCTTTTTCTCGAAAATGGAAAACGTACGCATTACTGTCTAATTAAAGATTTAGCTAAATTACTTCGCAAGCAGTTAACTAAACATCATTCCAAAATATTTTTATGTGAGGATTGTATGATATTTTTTGATAACAATCTTAAACTCGAAGCCCACGTTTGCAGTGGTGTAGCAACAATTTTACCTAATCAAGGAACTCGAATACAATTTGAACATTATGAACGCATGCAAGACATGCCTTTCGTTTTATACGCAGACTTTGAATCTTTGTTAGAGCCAGTTGAACCAAATTCTGAAACAAGTTGCACAACGATTACGCAAAAGCATGTACCAGCTGCATTTGCTTACTACGTTGTATGCTCCTACGACAGCTCCCTTAATAAATATGTGTCTTATCGAGGACCTGACTGTGTGAATAAATTTTTTGATAACCTTCTATCTGATATAACTGTAATTTATAATATTTTGCATTCATCGATCCCTATGTTCTTAACAGATAAAGATAGAACCAATTTTGCTCAAGCTAAAAACTGTTATCTTTGTAACAAAATATTATTTGACGACAAAGTAAAAGATCACTGTCATCTTACTGGACGATATCGTGGTGCAGCTCATTCTTATTGTAATATAAAATATTGTTTGCCTAAGTTCGTTCCCATATTTTTTCATAATTTAGCTGGTTACGACAGTCATCTTTTCATACGACAGTTAGGAGAATTATCAGGTAGGATACAAGTGATTGCAAAAAATAAAGAAAATTACATATCGTTTACCAAATTTTTTCGAATTAGTAACGAAGCTATCATACCTGTTCGTTTTGTCGATTCTTTTAAATTTTTAGGCACAAGCCTAGAGAAGCTAGTTGCAAATTTAAATACAAATGATTTTAAACATCTATCTTTTTTTTTTCCTTCTCAGGAACATTTTAATTTACTTAGACGTAAAGGGGTTTATCCTTACGAATACGTCACTACTTGGAGTTCTTATGATGAAGAAGAAATACCTCCTTATAAATGCTTTTTTAGTAAATTGCACAATTGCAACGTATCAATAGTAGATTATGAACACGCAAAAAGAGTATGGCAAACCTTTGAATTACGGAGCCTTGGAGAATACACTGATTTATATCTTAAGTCAGATGTACTCTTACTAGCGGACGTCTTCGAAAGTTTTCGAAAAACGTGTAAGACGAATTATAAACTGGATCCTTCTTTTTACTTAACAGCACCTAGCCTAAGTTTTGACGCTATGCTATTAAAAACAGATGTTAAATTAGAATTAATAAATGATTTGGAAATAATAAGAATGATACAAAAAGGCATACGCGGTGGTATATGTTTATGTTCTACAAGATATTCGAAAGCCAATAACAAGTACTTACAAACTTATGACCCCGCAAAAAGTGATAACTTCCTTGTTTATATTGATTGTAATAATCTTTATGGTTATGCTATGTGCGCTTATTTACCTCATTCAAATTTTAAGTTATTAAGTGAACTAGAAATTTCAAAAATTGATTTTCATAATATACCCATTGACGGGGACATTGGCTATATACTCGAAGTAGACTTAGAATACCCTTTCCATTTGCATAATTATCATAACGATTTTCCATTCTGTGCTCAAAAATTTGCTCCTCCAGGATCTAAAACTTCGAAATTGATACCAAACTTATACGATAAGTTTTTGTATGTCATTCATTTTTCCCATCTGAAAACATGTCTAAAACATGGTTTATTGCTAAAAAAAATACATAGAGTAATTCAATTCAATCAGAGTCCATACTTAAAACAGTACATTGATATGAACACTGAGTTACGAAAAAAGGCCAAATCTATATTTGAACAAGATTTCTTCAAACTTTTAAATAATAGTATATTTGGTAAAACACTAGAAGACACCGAGAAAAGGGTCAGCGTGAAGTTGGTTAATAAGTGGAATGATGAAAAGAATATAACAAAGAAAAGTTTCGGTGCTGAGCAACTAATAGCTCGACCAAATTTCCATAGTGCTACTATTTTTACAGAAAATTTTATAGCTGTTCAAATGAAACCCGAGACAATTACTTTAGACAAACCCATATATATTGGCTTTTCTGTATTAGAAATATCCAAAAGTCATATGTTTGATTTTCATTACTCTATTATGAAACCTTTTTATCGGGAAAAATTAAAGCTTTGTTATACGGATACTGACAGTTTTCTTTATTCAATAGAAAGCAAAGATTTTTATACAGATTTAAAGTTGAATTTCCTTAGATATTTTGATACTAGTAATTATCCATTAAATAACTGTTACGGTATACCTGGTCTTAACAAAAAAGTACCAGGTCTTTTCAAAGATGAACTAGGTGGAAATTTAATTTCTGAATTTGTTGGTTTACGATCAAAATTATACTGTATAAAAACAGTACAAGAGGAGTTAAAAAGGGCTAAAGGTATACAGAAACAGGTTTTGAAAAACGTACATTTCGAAGATTACAATAACGTATTAAACAAAAATACTTTTTTAAGAAAGAAAAACATAATTTTTAAATCCTTAAAGCATGAAATATTTACCCAAGAACAGAACAAGATAGCTTTGTCAGGTAATGATGACAAACGCGTAATATTAAAAAATAAAATATCTACTATGTCTTGGGGCCACTGGGATTATATATTTTAGCAATTATTTTTTTCACTGTGTTTTTAAATTCTATTATTTAGATATATGACTATGATTTAGATATATTATATTAGAGTTATATTATACTTAAGGCTTGAGAAATAAAAAAATGTATTATTATTTATTACCATTACTAAGATTCATTGGTTGAATTTAAAATAATATTAACTTTTTATAAACTATTGTAACCAGTTTTTCAATATACTTAAGTAGGTACATATAATGAATATTTTGATTTATAAAAATTGTTAAAAAATATGTAAGTTGTTGCTTTTGCTCAGATTCATTTATTGTTTGAATAGGAAATCTAACTTAGATTATGAAATGTAATGTAAAATTTACTCTACCCAGCTGTATTAATATACCTAATAAAATATAAAAGTAACCGACTAACTTGCATTTTTATTTAATTTATTATATATCTTTGTATAATAAAACATTGACGGTAAATAAGTAAGAAAATTCTAACGCAAACAAGTTTGAACAAGTCAAATTCAGAGTAGGTTGTACTCTTCTGATTATAAGGTAATATGAAACCTAATTAATACAAATCAGGTCACGTTATTGGCAAGTTAATCATTCTTTAATAATATCAATTCTTTCTTTTTATTTTGCTGAAATGTCCATTAATTACATGTTTTACTACCTATATTGTCTTGCTGTGTCATCATGTACATTAATATAAATGGGTTTCAAATTAGTTTCAATTTCAATTATTAAAGTGAAGGCGTCAGTAGTCCAGCTAGATAATATCAACATGGTAAGTTTAAATAATTTTGTATGATTATAAATTAATTTTATTTGTGTTGTAATTGTGTCGTTATTTGGTGAAAAGTGGGTTATGGTAAAGGACTGCTTTTGCTGTCCTCCTTGCGTAGTCGCTGACTAACCCTTCGGGGATAATAGTCGTGGTTTTATGTATGTAATAAACTATTTTATTTTATGTTTTAGAATACTCAAGAGAACCTGGTGTCGCTCAGCATCAACAAGGAGTTCGTACAACCGTCATCTCCCACTTTTGAACAGAACGCTCAAGATATGCTCGAGGGATTTACAGAGGAGTATCCGAATTGGAGAGCAGATGAACGGCGAGGCGATTCCCCGCTGTATAACAAGGTGGTGAATAATATCACCAAGAAGAGACTTCGAAAAAGAAGAAGTTATCTGAAGCATTCTCATTCTTACGTGATGAAAAGTACGCCGATTCAAGGTCGTCGATTAATTAAGATTGAAGTGGTGGACTTCGAAACAAATCATACTGATCCATTATTATCTGCGCAGTATGTGGTAACAGAGCATATTGACCCCATAATGGATCAAACAGAGGCTATCATTAGCAATATATCAAAAAAAGTTTGTGGATATAGTTATAGTTTTTAAGAAATTCTAAAATAAATATTATTGAATTGAATACTAAGATCGTTTCATTCACCCTTTTTACTTTTAGTAATTAAACAAAAAGATATTTATACACATTTGATTTATTGAGGAAAATACTTTATTACATTAATAACTCAATTAACATTTAAAGTGTACCACTTTTTTAGACACAGAACATTTTTTAAAGCACACATTTTTTTATGGTACTCACAATTAAATTTATTTACATCTACATGGTAATCACTATATAATTTTAAAAAGTTAGGACAACCTATTTCTTCCAACTCCATTATTTCACAATCTTGACATAGCTCGCGAACCCATATTCCTTTTTCCAATCCCTTTACTAATACCTTCTTACTGCTTAAATACGGAACTATTATTCGTCTAAATTCACGGTAATCAATGAATCCCTGACTCCATTTGAGCCCGCGATTCCTTTCTAACCACCGGATTTGCTTCTTTTCTTCATCTGTTAGGTTTTTAAAAGCATATGGTGGCTTAATTAAGAACGTCTGCGTATGGTTTTTAGTTGCTATTGATAACTCTTTTACAATAAAATTATTTTTCAAATCCTTAAATCCTTGCACATCCACTATAATAGTATCGTTATTCATGATAGCTTTTTCACAATGTTACTCAGTGGTTTATATTCAAATATGCAATCGTTCAGTATAAGGCAGTATGCAGCGGTCTGATCAGGTATCTCTTGATCTGTTTCGATTTCTACTCTTACGTCGATTGATCCCTTCAGCATTTCTTGTTGGCGAGAACAGTCAACAACGAATAAAGGAGCAATATCTTTAAACTCTTTTAAACTCGACAACGGTTCTGATCGACGTCCGTGATAATACTGCTGAAACCTTGCATACTGTTCGTATATTAATAAAAACTTGTTGTCAGAGAAATTTATGTTAAGTCCTTCGTAGGGGTAATATGATGAATTTAAAAACACTCTTACGTCACGAACATTGCAATGGTCGAACTCAGCCATTGACATTTGAGCATTATGTTTTCGGTTTGTTTGTAAGGCAATAATAACAAATCGAGGTTTCTCTGTTTGCGATGAAGTTTTAATAGCCCAAGTATGCTTACGTGTCTTGGGTAGTAACGGATATTCATACAAGTCCCAGTTACGAAACGCTAGTGTAATGGCTCGATCTTTTTCTAAATGCTTTAATAAATTAATTCTCTCTCGATCTGACACTTTAATATGTGGAACACGCCAAACGATTTTATTTATTGTTATATTTTCCACTATTTGCTCTTTACTCAATTTTATTGCATTGACATTTGTGTTGCTCCTCAACAGTACTAACTCATGTTTACAGTTAATTAAAACTTTTTCATAATCTTCTGCAAATCCTAATATTTTATTTAATGGTATGGAGACAGAGAAAACTCCGTTTGTAACATTGGTTATTCCTGCAGGAGACCAACCCCAAACTTTTGCACTTTTGGATTCATTTTCATTCAAAGACAAATAAGACTTCATTGTCGTTGTGATACCTGCATTTTTTATTTTATCTATTTCTATTCCATTTAACTCATATCGAATATCTTGGAATAGAAATAACGCAGGATTGTTTACAAAATGCACACTTGTTACCTTTTCTTTAGTGGTACTGTTATATACATCAGCTTTACCTTCAATATACAAAGTGCTGCGTGACGGCAACACATACAAATCTTGCTGATTGATTGGTATTCTTATTTCATCATTATTGTTGAAACTTGTTACATACGGCTTATACGAATGATATTCAAAACTCTCGATACTGTTATCGTATGACGTTGGCTGAGATATATTTAATATGTTCATTTTAACAAGCCTACTAGCTTTAGAAATTCTTTATTATTTTTAGTAACCTTCTTTTTTAAGTCAAACGGTGTTCTTTTACTTATTGCTCTTTTGGAACTGACTTGAACACCTGATGAGGTAGGGTTTTTATTAAAATTAATCATTTTTTTCTAAAATGTAAATAAAGTTGTACGTCTTCTCCACGTAAATTAATCTGTCTATTATCAGCGTCTAACAACCTAATATTAATTGCACTAATTGAACTTTGATTGACTGGAAAATAGATTAAGTTTTTAGGAATTTCAATAATTCTATAACCGGGTGGTACATTAGGCACAAACTCATAAATAATATGGCTTGCTTTCCCATTCACGAATGATCCGCTAACTACGTCACATTCGATGCGTACGATGGTTGTTGCTAAAATACTGACTGGGTACTGAGACTCACAACTTATATTTGCCTTAATTGTGTCGTTAGCAAAACCTAAAATTCTACCAATGGAATTATTTTTCTCGAAATGAACATCTTCTGAACAAAATATTTTGGTTTTGAGAGTATTATTATTACAAGTCAATTTTAATGCAGTGTTCTTAATGTTGCTTTTTAAAAATTCGCAAATATCTTGAAGTTCATATGATCCTTCAGGAATTTCGATGAACTCATTGATACCGTAATAAAACTTATTGTTCCTTTCGTCTATATTAGGAATAGAATTAAAAGTAGAAAAGTATATAAGTCCGCACTCATATTGCCCACGTAATTCTAAAGTTGGTGAATAGTTAGTTATTAATGAGGCTCCTTGCCCAGTTATGGATACAGTGAAAGACATTTTTATACTGTCAAGTTATTTTAATTGTAACCTATATAAATGATTTTTCCAATACTTTCTTAAAAATAATAAACAAAGATGACCACAGTTTACAGTACCGAAAGATTGATACTGTTTGTAATTATAATTTATGTGCCTATCTTTCAAATATTTTATTAATTCTAATGGAGGTTTTAAGTTACCAAAACTGTTAAAATATTCACAGTAATTATTTTCTTTTACATAGGCTACCCAATGAGTTCCAGGATTTGAAGAACTATCTAAATTAAGAATAGCACACTCAATTTTTCTTGGTTTTGAGGGTAACGTATCTCTCATAAAAACGCCACGAAAATATGGAATATCAACTGAGTGCTTTAATATATCTAAATTAGTAAGTGCTCGTTTGGGTAACCGTTTAATTAGTTTTTTGGAGGTTGCAAGTACAAGCCCGCTCCTTTTTTGTGAGACTTCAAATACAACCCTTTTCCAAGTGCAACAGCTTCCATCATCTTGTTATGTCGTTCTGATTCTTGAAGATTTTTTTGAGCGACCTTGTAATCGTTAACAGCCTTTGTTATACCTGCAGCACCCCCAGCGAGTGAACCAAGAGCTGATAAACCAGCAAAGATTGGTATGAGGGGTAACAACCCACCAGTTTTCGGAACAGGAATGCAGCGTGGGAAGCGTATTCCTTTTATATTAGAAAACACTTTTTTTGCAGCTGCATGCGCATATTTTATAGCCGTGCGGTTATCATTACATTTTATTTTTTTCATTTGCTTTTGAATTTTTTTAACACCTTTCATGAATGACCGCACTCCTGCTCCGGCTTTAAGTTTTGCTTTCATTGCATTTTTTACTATCCATGATGCAATCTTTTCTCCTTTCCCAGCATCTTTCGATTTCAATCTTTTCTTTGCCATATTTAAAAGTTCTAAATCGGCGTTTTGTCTAACGTTCCAATCTTTATTATTGTAAGCAATATCGTGATACAAGCAAGCTTCATCCAATTTATTTATTCCTCGTTCACCTCTTAGTAAGCGTTTTTTAAGTTTTGTTCCTGGACCACAAAACTGATATCCAGGTAAGTGTAACTCGAACGGAATGTTATCTATTAAATTGTTGACAATGCCGCTTCCTTCCTTCATTGATGTTCGTAAAGTGACTGTACAACATAATCAGGCGATATTTATATTAAGTCATTAATAATTTTCTGTCAACCCAACTGTTTTCACCATCACTGAGACCCAACCATTTGACAAAGAGTTTGTTTCCTTTTTTCTTTAAAACTTTTTCAATAAGATATATATCGGGAAATTGGGTTCTTTGCAGTTCGTATCCGTAAAAAGATCCTAAAATGATTTGCTTATGTTTGTCTTCTAAGTGGTATGTGACAGGATTTGTATGGTTAACTTTCACAACGTTGAAGATTTCTGTTGACCAGTTGGGAGTATAACCTTTGTAGAATTCACCTTTGTATTTACTAATCCGAACATGATCACCAACACGGTACTTATTTTTTTTCGTTATGTTATTATTTTGTGATTTGATGATGTTGTACTTTACAGTTGTCTGATTTCTTTTGTCAACATCAATAGGTTTAAATTTTGTTATACGATGAACAGTGTTATTATAGCTTTGTACCACGTTTTTCAAATTTTTATTTATCCACTGGTATTGACCGCATAAGCTAAATAGCTTATAAAGGTGACCTTTTAGCGTTCTAATTACTCTTTCAACAATTGCTGCTTTTTTCACAGAATAAGTGGAATAATGGTTAATGTCATATTTTTTCATCAACTCTTTAAAGTTTTCATTATAAAACTCTTTACCTAAATCTGTTTGCAAATTTTTTGGTTTCCGAGACGAATTCAATAATATATTTTCCATTGCGTTGGTGACATTAATTTTATCTTTACTCTTCAAAGGATTTGTCCAAACGTATTTCGATAAAGTGTCAATAACTACTAAAACATATTTATATCCTTTATTAAATTGTGAATACTTTTGAAAATCCATAAGGTCAGCTTGCCATGAATCATCTACTCCTTTTATAATTGTACATCGGCGAGGAAAATTTCTTCTCGCCGCTCTGTGAATTTCTTCTACTATATCTCTTTTACTCATTTTTGTTTGACTTTGCTTGAATCATACGGTCTATTTCTGTTTTTGAGTAAAACATAGTAGACAAGCGATTGGAAGTAGCTGATTCTAAGTTCTGGATGTAAATTTTTACACGACTATTAACTTTATTTATTTCATTCCTTAGATCTTGTACAGTTTTATCCAAATATGCCTTATTTACAGCTTCATCGTCCTTGTCTGGAGATGATAAACCTTTAAGTTTTGATGATTTTAAGTCGTATTCGCCCGTTTCGCACTTTTTTAACGTATCGTTTATGGTATCGATGTATTCAGATAACCTCAAACGTTTATGAATGTGATGACCGAATTTATCTATATTCATTATAATCTCGAAGCTTTGCTTACTGCGAGTATACTGCTTAATTTTCCCCGTGCTATTTGTTTATATTCCATATTTATGATGCCCGCTTCGCGCAGTTCTTCAATTATTGCAACGATTTCATTATCCAAACCCGTGTTACCAGCAGCTTTTGACGCAAGCAGTAATTTCAATCGTTCTATTAATTCATTTGGATCATCCCAATAAACTAAATCTGTATTTGTTTTAACTTTTTTAAAAAGATTGATACCTTTTCCCTGTGGAGGACTCTCAGTACTAGTAGGTTGTTTAGAGAATTTAAATAATGGTTTTATAATACTCATGTATTTAAACCCTTTATTGCTGTTTATTGGTTTGGCAGGATCAAAGTTACGTCTGTGTGCATTAGTATTGATAAGTAGTAGCTTGTAGTTTTCAAGGTCGTCATCTGTAATAACATCTAGATTTGGTACCTTTTTATATAATAGTTCTTTTAAGCCAAGAGTCTTTTCAAAAGTAATGTTTCCAACTTTAAGAATTCTACCGTCATCATGAACGCGAGTGTTTCCAAGCTCAAGTTTCCCTCGCTCATTTCTAATTCCAAAAGGTATGGCATTAAATACTTCAGATGACGTAGACCATGAGGAAGACTCATCTTGATTTATAATGTTTGGTGATGATTGGAGGGACTTAAAAGAACCTTTACTTACATCATGGTTCTTAAAAGGTGACGTAGTTAGGATTTTGTCTGATTTTTGTGGTGTGTCTTGATATTCCTCTTCATCTACACTATTAGAATCAATATATTCTTCACAAGAAGAATACGACTTCTCGCTTTCATTTTTCCTGTTTTTTTTTGATATGGGATCATAAAGCTTTACTTCCTGTAAGTTCTTTTCATCATTTCTATTCGCTAAAATGTTAAGAGGGTCAACAATAGGTTTAAATATTGTTTCCAGGGTAACATTGTTAGAATTTTTAGCATCCTTTATTAAGTCTACCTTCCTTTTAACAGCTGATGCTGATTTTACAATTTGTTCTTTTAAATCTCTTTCCATTTCAATAAATAGGTTTCCTTTCAGCTTTAAGTCACAAATGAAAGTGATTTTATGGCATAATTACAACTGCTTTTGTACATTAATCTAATTCTATAAACGTATCAAATGTCTTCCTATAACATCCTTTGTTTCGTTCACAATCCTTATTTATTACAAGATAATTGAATGGTTTCTTCCAAACAGTTGAGCACATTTCTCGAAATTGTGACCAAGTCATGTCCGACCCTACGTGTTCATCATATACGTGTTTCAAATTTACATCGTCCTGCTTAAATAATATAATTAGGTTAGAATTGTCCCTAATAAGTTGTTTTGGTACTTTTGTATAAGTTTGATTAATATAAAAACAATCGATATTTTTATGACGTCCCATAGCAAAATAATCTCGGATGTGGTTTTGGTTTTCACAAGCAACATCATCAAATATAATAATCGAGTCAGACAAAGCATCATGTGGACTCAAAACTTCGGTGTTGTCATTATATTTATGATACGATGTACCTGCAACCATATTTAATACTTTTTCTAAAAATATGTATTTAGGTTGATACAAAGATTTTGAATAAACATAAAGGTTGCGGAACCGTGGACCATCTGTATGTAGTAATAAACTAATTACTAAGTTTGTCTTTCCACAATTCGAAGGGCCGCAAACAATACAACGGATACTGTTCGGCAATAAGTTGCCATGACGTTTTAACTCATTTGATGATGGTGGGCAAATGCATTTTAATTTTAATGACTGTTTTTGTTTAACAAATCTCATAGCAGCTGTTTTCTTATTGACCACAGTGTTTCGGGAGTTTCAATAAAATGACTTTGAAGCATAGCGCTTAAACATATATACGAGCGAATGGCAGTGATTTTCAAAAGTAATATTGGGACATTCTAGATCACTTTTTAACGACATTGATCGAACGTCAGTGAGATCAATGGAGGAATATTGGGAATTTTCAAAAGTAATATTGGGACATTCTAGATCACTTTTAACGACATTGATCGAACGTCAGTGAGATCAATGGAGTGAAAAGTGATCTAGAATGCCCAATATTACACTACTATCGTATTATTAGAATAGAAAAGATATTTTTTTAATTATTGTTATTGACAATCTTTTTGGGAAACCATCTTGATACACACTACGTTGTCTTTGACCGACCTGGCACTGCGGCGCTGCGATGTCTGTCTATTGATTAGACGACATTTAAATGTTTAAGCGCTGCAGCGGCTGCAGCGAACTTTAGGTCTCTCATTCCAGATGTTGAACAAATGTATGAACGTTGTTGTCTATACTTCTAGGTCAATGGGTTATTCGGGGACTCCCGGGAAGCAGTGATGAGCGGCAGGACGGCTAGACGACCACCGTTCGCGGTCGTCGTGGCGTCAGGCTGTCTCGGAGCAACCCACAATGGAGTCCCGCACTGGTAAATCTGTGGGTATTATGTGCGCACGCCTGCGAAACCATGGGCGTGTCCGTCTCCGTGTTGTGTTGTGTCCTTCAAAATTGGTGTTGTGTTGGTCCGCATGCCCGGGTAAGCCGGGCATGTCAGTCATGTGTTGTCTTGTGGTCTGCCCCCTAAATGGGCTGTTTTATTTGTAGTGCTTCGCGCGCGTAATCGCCGTGTGTTGGCGCGTAATGGCTGCCATGCAGGGATTATAGGCCAACACACGGCGACGGGGTGGCTCTCGCGTGGTCATTGCCCTCGTGGATTAGGTCCCGTGACCGCCACCTCAGCCTTATGCTATCGGAGTTTGGTCCCCCGGTGATTAGTGGGTAGGCCCCTGCCTCTCGCCCGACGATTACGTCGTGGAAAGGGGGACGGGAGAGTCCCACATATCCAGTCTCCCTTCTGGAGGCTGGAATCCATAAGCAGGGATTACACCGGGTAAAAAAAAAAAAAAGGTCAATGGGTTATTACTCTCCGTTGAACAGGATTGTCAGTTATATTAAATTACACAATATCAAGATCGATCTAATAAATGAAGGTGGCTTAAAAAAAACAATACCAAATTGATATCTTCTCAGGTCGCATGCATAATTTTAAGACAAGTCTAGGGATTGTTCTTGATAGGATGTGATGCATAGAATAATAACTAATTCTGAGATGCGATGTGACTATCTATTGTTGGCCTTAAGTAGGCTTAATGTGTCGATGAAATTTGTAAATGTATAATGTTGTACTCAAAATTATTATTTATTGAAAATTGTCAATTTGCATGATCATGATTTCTGCTTTTATTATTATTTTTGTTAGATTAAATTGCTTACTTTTATTATTGTTAAATTAATTGATTTAATTTTGTGATTATTATTATTATTGTAAAATTTATGTATTTTTTATTTTTTTATTGTGGAATTTAATTATTATTGTAATCTTCTTATATATTTTTCTTGTTATTATAATTTATGCTGTAGCTCTTTTTAACTTGCAAGTGGTTTGCACCTGTAATTGAGGTGACACTTGTCAGGCGTCTAAAATGTGTCATGTTATTTTTTTTAATGTAATATTATTATTATTGTAAAATTTATGTATTTTTTATTTTTTTATTGTGGAATTTAATTATTATTGTAATCTTTTTCTTATATATATTTTTTGTTATTATAATTTATGCTATAGCTCTTTTTAACTTGCAAGTGGTTTGCACCTGTAATTGAGGTGACACTTGTCAGGCGTCTAAAATGTGTCATGTTATTTTTTTTAATGTAATAGTGTTCACTTTGTTGAAGCAACAATAAGATAAATAAATAAATTAAAATTTATTGATGATTAAAATTTCTACCTTCTCTTAAAAAAACCCTACACGCTAAGAAACAATAACAAATTAAAAAATATAAGATTCGAATGGAATGAAAAAATTACCGTGTTGCCATTTATAAATATCGAGAAAATAGAACACAACACGATAAAACCTACCGATCCGAGTCCCGTGCTAGCGGTTATAGATAAAATTCGATAGATAAACGGTTTTGTCGACCGATAAATTGATCGATCGGTAAGATCCGTGCTCGCACTACAGCTGCAACACGTGTCGCGTTTATACCGACCTTCGGCTAGCACTGCCTTGGGCGCCACGAGCCGGGCCCAGCGCGGCCAGCGCTGCGCCAGCACCAGCAGCCCGAACAGCACGTAGAAGCCCGCGAACAGCGCCAGCGTGCCGCCCGCCGCCGCCGCGTACGCGCCGCGCGACAGCGACGCCTGCACGCGATATACACTCAATGTAACATCCAATTCAAAACATCTTTTGTGTTTACGAAGTTTAAACCGAAAATGTCAGTATAGGTGAAGCTATAGTTTTAAACTACCATCACACCGATAAGAGGGCTCGGATGCCCCACTCGTTCTCCTTCCGGCTGCGGCTATATAGGGTCTAACAATATCAATAAGCGAACGTTTAAGGGGAGCATCTATAGATCACACTGAGCATACTCACCAAATTTGATCCGAAACTACAGGCTCGTTACCGAGATAATAAACAAAACATTATCACATCAAACAAAACATCATAGTACAGCTGTACTAGACTGCAAACTGCCGTATGCATGTTGCAGACGGGGGCGCGCTGTACCTTGGTGTCGATGGTGAGTGTCTTGGTGCGCGGCGGCGGCGGCGCGCGGTGCTCGGGCGGCTGGAAGGCGGCGGCCACCAGCCAGTCGTCGGGCTCGGGCTCCACGCCGTCGCACGCCACGTCCGTCTCGTGCACCATTATCACCACGTAGAAGCCGCGCGGGAAGCGCGAGCGCTGCAAATAAACTCTACTTTTAATCTGCCTCTACGACCGGCGACGACTGTAATAGGAAATTTTAACAATGCTCACCGCCAGCTGCACGGCGCCGGAGCGCTGCATGGTCATCCGCACGGTGGTGGCCGACAGCTCCTCCAGCGTCTCCGCGATGGGGCACTGCAACCGCAACGGAAACGTTGGAGCGGGTCTTGCAATAACATAATGCTACTTCAATAATAGACAGCGAGACAGTGCATTATAGAGAACTCGTCTAGCGATACCTTTAAGGGTACTAACGAGACTTCGTCCGCTTAAACACTTTTATCCCGTGATCCCGAAGATATATTGAAAAATCCAGTCGCATCTCTCGTGCGTTAAGATAAATTTCACGTCCTAGGTCCAGCGATTTAGGCGGCGTGGTGTACGTTGTTTGGTAAGTGAGTAGCAGAGGGCGGGAGGCGTACCTGCAGCGCGTGCACGGCGACGGTGGCGCACACGCCGTCCCGCGCCGCCAGCACCAGCCGCACGCTCTGCTGCCCGTCCGGGAACCGGTACATGTGCACGCGCGGCGCCGTCTGCAGCCAACGCCAGAACACTCACAACTCTCGTATCTTACTTTTTTTATATACATTGGTAAATATCAATTAACGTCCATTTTGTTGGGACCAATTTACTTTTTAATAGGAAAGGTTAATTATTATAACAAAGGTTAAGAACCAGGTATTTTTTTTTCAGTGTATATAATTTTACTTAAGTATATTTAAGCGATAATAAAACAAAATATATTTCAAAAAAACATTAATCTATAAAAGATATTTTTATCAGTTCGGAATTACCACCGGTCTTAGGTCAGGTCCTGAGTCACGGCGCATCGCGCAGGCGGAATCCGCCGCGAACAAAACAAATACTCGACATTTAAGAATGTCCGAACTGCGAGCGGGCGCGCCTACATACATTGTACGCGCCGGAACGGCCCGACGAATCGCGGCCGCCCCATCGTCAGCCAATAGCAGCGCGCCATCGGCCGGGGTTCGCCGGCGCACAGCACGCGCCGGCAGTCCGTCTCCGGCCTCCAGAGCAGACCCGCGCGACCTTAGCCGCCAAAAGACGCGCCATCTTTGGACTCAACCTATCAGCTCGTAAATCGTGTGTGTGTGTAAACAATATATGTGAATTAAGTGTGCGCCGTGCCGTGACCGAGAAGCCCGATTTCGAGTTGCCTACAGCCGCCTGTCTCCGCCCGTTGGCCCGGTCACCCATCCCAGGTAAGCCATTCCTACCTCCTGCCATTCCTTACGTCGCTGTTCCGGCGAACGCCTTTCGCCGTAACATTTTGGTCCTTCGAGCCGGATATATCCAGTCCATACATAAAGTCAGCTAATTTTAATTTTAATCGCATTTCGCTGCGCTGCACACATTTCGCTGCACTGCGCATTCAATTATTGGTTTACCCCCCTCAGTTAATATTTAATAAGCCGTCTCGATTCGTGCTACGCTTCACATTACATTTTACACAATGCAGGCCGAGCTCAGTTGCTCTCAAACGCGCTTTACTGCCCCTATTGTAGGGCTAGGAGACACAAGCTAATAGCGTGCGCACACTACAATGCCCAGCCACACAGGGTCGCTGGGACTTTGTGCGGGCGCGTGAGCGCAGCCAACGCTGCCTCGGCCCACACTATGAGGACGAGTGCAAGTCGGTGAAGGGATGCAAGGAGTGTGGGAACTCCGACCACCACTCGTCCCTTCATCGACCAGACGGCTCGACTAAATCTTACTCGTCGTCAGCACATTGGCTCCCACCGCACCTAAGGGAGCAGCCGAGGCAGCGGCCCAGTAGCAGCACGCAGCACGCGTCCGCGCACGCGAAGCAGCCGCAGCAGCAGCTGTGACTAATACACACTAATGCCCAGTCAGCCCATGCCCAGTCAGCTCATGCCCAGTCGGCCCATACACAATTCAACACATACAACACATGCGTTCAGCTGATGCCTAGTTGGATCACACACTCAGCTCATCTACTCAACCCATACAACCTCGGACCATACACTAACTCAGCCCAGCACGAATCGATGCTGTACTTAACTCCAGACTTCTTTGCCCACTTTCGTCTGATACTTCAGAGTCGCCCACAGCCGGACATTTCATCCTGGGCCGGCCCCTACGGCCTTAACGGTCCTATCGTCGGTCAATAGCAGCGCGCCATCGGCCGGGGTTCGCCGCAGTCCGCCTCCGACCTCCAGAGCAGAACCCCGCGACCTTAGCCCCCAAAAGACGCGCCATCTTTGAACTTAACCTATCAGCTCGTAAATCGTGTGTGTGAACAATATATGTGAATTAACTGTGCGCCATGCCGCGACCGAGAAGCCCGATTTCGAGTTGCCTACAGCCGCCCGTCGGCCGACCGGCGGACGGCCCGGTCACCCATCCCAGGTAAGCCATTCCTACCTCCCGCCATTCCTTACGTCGCTGTTCCGGCGAACGCCTTTCGCCGTAACATACATTATCCGTACGCTTCGCAATCCGCCTGCGCGATGCGCCGTGAGCCCGTGACTCAGGACCTGGCCTTAAAAGGCATAATTGAGTTGTAGTTGTTTTTAAAAAATAATGTGGTTTCACTGTAGCTCGGGGCCTCACCAGCGTGACGGTGGTGGTGAGCTGGCGCTCGAAGGCGATGCGGAAGTCCCTCGCGGGCGCCGCGCGCAGCCGCACGCCCTGCGCGCACGCCGACACCACGTGCAGCGAGAACCAGCCGCGCACCTCGCCCTCGCCCACTGCACACACGCTCGTTACTGATTCAGCACAGACGTCCAGCAGTGCGATTCTCTAAGTTAAAGCCTTGGTAGCAGCGGCTGCCGCAGCGCTGAGAATTGACTCTTATCTCTTTCATATTCATAGAATTGGAAAGAGACAGCAGATCACAGCCATGCGCGCAGCGTCGCTTAGAGAATCTTATAGCAGTAGACACGGATAGAGAGAGCAATCGGTACCCAACAAACATTATGACTGCAAATATACCTAACTTTAGAACCTAAACTTTTATGAAGGTAGGGTAGTAGCTGCAATTATAGTTTGTAACGACAAAAGAGTGTTAGTAATAAAATATAACACTTATAGTGACAAAGCAAGTTTATAAGAGCAATGTATGGATGTTAAACTCGTAGAGCAGCGATTATTATCCCTACAATACAGACCAAAGCTTCTGTGTTATGACTTTGAGCGAATCTTACGACTACAAGATCCATATAAGAAATAACATTAACTATTAACTTCTAAAGTTCTAAGCAAGCTACCACAAACTCTTTCGGAGCGCTGATAGCTGCACAAAAGGAGCAATTTACGCTACTAGCACTACAATGGTGTTCATTAAATCTTTTACAACATCAAACTCCTAAAGGGATACAAAACTCCCTTGTATAATTTTGGGCTAAATAGTAGGGATATTTCTCCCTATTAATAGACCTTATGGTGACAAGTACAGACTCCATATTATTTAAGGTTGAATTATTGAGTTTGTTACTACTTTAGTACCCCTAATTGGTCACGTGTGCGGTCATGTAAGCATAAAATGGCGTCTTAACATAGCTCCTCTAAAAAGCGTTTTAAACTAACAAAATGAAAACATAATACAATGAAGGTATTTATTTTTCTAGCCTTCTAATACCAGGAACACGACATTTTTAAGTCAATAGGCAAGGTTTTGTTACATATTTAGTAGAAAAAAGGTTTGCTCCATGTGAAGCAAAACATTTTTTAGATAAATACACTACAAATAGTAGGCCCTTCAATTATTTGCTAATAATATGTACACATATTCACAGTTTACTTAATTTCGCAATGAAAATTCCACTTCAGCTTCCACTAACAATGAGTTAAAATTTTTGCTCTCAACTTCGCCATTTATTTTCGTAAACACAATGTATCGTTTTTTTAAGGGAATATGTCATTCATAATTTATTTAACAACGTTATAAAAAAACATACCGCAGCCGGCTATGAAAAAAAGTAAAAAATTATATCCATAAACGCTAAAATTTCCTATTGTAGATCTATACAGCAACTCAAGGTGTTACAATTTACCTTATTGCCACCCTCTAACCGCTCAAACAGTAAGTAAGTTACATCATAGATTTACTATTATACCCCTTACGGAGTTTATATTCATACATTTGCTCCCTTTATAGCGCTCAAAGTGTCAATTAGAGCATGTAGCTCTACCATACCGCTTGAGGAGTCAGTAGTCACTTAAATACTACTCTCACAGCGCTTTAAGTCTCAGTTACCGCTACTGTACCTCCACAATTGCTCTTCTTTATCTCTTAAATTCATTCTGTAACTCCACTACATCGCCATAGTGGAACCTAAGACCATAAGAACTTGTGCCCATTCCAGGGGTATAGCAGAATTATATCTCGTTATAACTCCCATGCGATAGCACTTATTGATGACCTTAGGATCTCTTTAGCTCTTTAATATATCTGTTCTAACTCTTATATTAGCGCCTAATGTTAGTTGGGTAGGGTATCACGAATTTTCGCGCGATAGAAATCAGTGTGTAAGTGGCGGAAGCACAATCCCTGCAGCTTTCGCTATGAGACTGTGATTCACTGGCTTGGACATTAATGCTCTTAACATCAAATACAAAATGTATAGCTTTCTATTTCATTGAGGAAGTACAGTGAAAGGACGGGACGTCATAAAAGATCCCTATGCTACTGGATATAGGGAAACCTCAGTAGGCCCCACTCGGATAACTCACGGCAGTCGGGCAGGTCCTGCACGTCGTCGGGGTCGGGGCACAGCGTGCGCTCCAGCTCGAAGTAAAGCCGCGCGCCCACCGCCCGCGGCACCTGCCACGTGCCCGCGCCTGCAACACCAGATGCGTCACGCCAAAGGTGCGCGGCACGCTGCGGCACGCGACCCAATGGACGCCATCTTGGAATTCCGATTGAACACAATGTCGATCCACCGCGTTACGTTCCCGGTGACAGTTTTAAAATATATAAATCTCGCTGTTGCCTGATAAAATAACAATGATGTGCTGATGATTCACGAAGCAAATGGATCTTGGTCGATAGATTGCAATGCAATCGGTTTGATACTGTAGGCCCGACTTCTAAATTCATGGTCAAAAAGCCATACCGTTTGTACAAATGGACGTATGGTCAATGCCTATATTCTGCATTGAGTTAATATGTACTACGTACTAGAGAAGACATCTCAACTAGATTGTTTGCAACACGCGTTAGAGCCAGCTCGCTCCACCTCTATTAGTCTGTGGTAGGCGCTAGATGCAAATACGTGTGTAATTATGTGTTCTGTTTAATAAAAATATACCTTCATGTGTGCTAAGGTACTATTTAAAAAACTCAGGAAACACAAATAAAAACAATGGAATCACTTTTCACCTGTAAGTACGCATTAAATTAACGTTTTAACATGCATTTGACTAATTATTTTATCAAATCGCCAGTCATGAAGCGGCGGCCATGTTTCGGTAATAGCATTGCATAGAGTAACAATATTTCTGTTTTGTGCAAATGTAACACTTTTAACGCTTTATGTGAAATAATTACTAGGGTTGGAATTATGATGGCAGTTTGATTGGGGATTTTGTTAGAATTATTATACTTAGAATATTTTTCAATTTTTGATAAGTACTCCCAAAATTTTTTTTCTGAAATAAAAATTAAACGAAACGGCAGAAACTTACTAAACTTGTATTATTTCAAGGAAGTTAAAATATTTTGTTACCATTGAAATACTTTATTTATTTATTTCTCAGACCTATATATTGGCCTCAAATACGATTTTTAATCTCATCTCAATAATGCTTGAAAAATTTGAGCATCTGAATATTTGATACTCAATAATATTTTTACACGTACCTACTTAAATAATTTTTTTTTTAATAAAGGAGGTCGTGATGTAAATGCAATTGATAATAAAGTGGTGTGTCTCACCGGCGCGCTGGCGGTAGGTGACGAGCAGCGGGCGCGACGGGTGGCCGCCGTCCGCCGCCAGCCACACGCGCATCGGCCACTGCCCCTGCTCCGGGCTCTGCGGCACCATCACAAACCACACAATCATTAAATACCACCTACGCTATACAGGATCGCCAACATCGGTCAATATGTATGAGGAAGACAACGAAACATTGAAAAAAATTACTACCTCAGGTGGGAATGGAACGTGTGGCTCATTTTGGCATGGCCACCATCACCAACTCCAAATCTGACTTAATAGATAATTTGTCGAGAGTATGTCGCCAAATATCAGAGTTAGTCGGTCTACCGGTTAAAAGTTATAAGGGGTCATTGGTGGCCATTCCAGGATGAGCGCTAATCCTGGCATGGCCACCTTGTATCTCGAAAACTACTGGTCGTAGCAAAGATCTGATTTCACCAATAGTATGTCGAAAATATGTCGACAAAACCTTTAGTTTGTCGGTGCTACTATAAAGGGAAAATCAATTTTTAATTTTCCCACAGTAGATGCACAATCGCGTGCATAAAGTTTATTGAAAAAGTAAATTAATAATTTAAATTTAAAAGATTTCTTGATATAAAGAGTGCAACTTCATATTAATTATATGTATATGAGTGATAGGTGGGTACATAATCGGATGATTGGATATAGATAAATAGTTCATTCAATATAAACCTTCACAGGTTTATATTGAATGAAATAAGTGCCTACTTATTGACGTCGAAAACAAATAAAATAACACTTAACTATCATTTAGTTAAATCTTAACAATAGTTAGATTCAGTAGAATCTTCACCACCAGTTCGAATATAATCAGTCACGCATGAAATTTCGTAAAATGTACAACAGTGTCTACAATTTTAATAATACTGAACCTTAAGAAACCAACTTATGTACATAAGTTGATAATACATACAGATGGAAGTGCGCTTCACCCGGAATCCTCAACTACTGAGGAACTGGCTGTTTCTTGCATCTCATCTACAACTGCCGGAATATAAAATGCTACACGAACATTGATGTTATGGCGACATATTTACATAAGATGGTGGTAGCTAGCCAGGCGGACTTAACAAGCCTTACCACCTACCAAACCAAATACACAAAGGTGTACCCCCCGCTGGGAATCGAACCCGGGACCTCTGGGTCTAAGAGCGGTGGACTTAGCCACTAGACCACAGAGGCTTTGTGTTTCATTATAATAAATAAAATAGTGTAATGAAATTGTTTTGGTTTATAACTAATAAAAATGTTAATTAAAAATATTAAATGCTTGAGTACGCGGTTATACTATGTTGCTGTTATATGGAAAAACGAAGTTGATATAACTTTTCATAGAAGCACCGACAAACCATGGAGTTTTTTCGACATACTTAGACATACTCTCGACATACTATTGGTAAAATCAGATCTTATAGTTTTCGAGATGCAAGGGGGCCATGCCAGGATGAGCGCTCATCCTGGCATGGCCACCAACGACCCCTTATAACTTTTGAACGGTAGACCGTCGAACTCTGGTATTTGTCGACATACTCTCGACAAATTATCTATAAAGTCAGATTTAGAGTTGGTGATGGTGGCCATGCCAAAATGAGCCACACGAATGGAACCCACGTCCTTCGTAACCCGAGCGGCTTTGTTGGCCTCTCCACCACCTGAGGTAGTTATTTTTTTAACGTTTTAACTTGCGTTTATAACTACCTACATACCTAATATTATTTTATTTTAGTTAATTAGGCAAGTTAGTAGCATAGAGAGATTAAAAAATGTTTGAATTTATTTTTAAAAATATATTTAGTATATGTTTACTAACCGTGTCGCGTGGCGGCTATAGAATACTCCCCCCCCCCCCCCCCCTCTCTTTCCTTGGGCGTCGTAAAAGGCGACTGACAGACTAAACACTGCACATACATCCAACAGCATTGAGCGACGATGGGTTCACCACCTGTCACACTAAGTACCTACAAGTGCAGTAGCTATTTGGTGAAAAGTGGACTATGGTAGAGCTCTGCTTTTGCTGTCTTAATTTCCTCGTCTGTGACTAACCCTTCGGGGATAATAGTCGTGATTAATGTATGTATGTATACATTTAGTCATATTGGTCCCGTAAGTGACAAAACAATTAGAGCGGCCGGCGGTAAAGGAAGGAATAGGCTCGTTTCTTGAAGATCCCTAAGTCGTAACGGTCCGGAAATACCGCCGCCGAGAGCTGGTTCCACAACACTGTAGTTCGAGGCAAGAAATTTCTTGAAGAACGCACAGTAGTAGACCGCCATCCATCAAGGCGATGTGGATGGAATGACAGTCGATTGCGTGTAGTGCGGTGAAGGAAATTAGCGGCAGGGATCAAGCCGAACAATTCCTCAGAACACTCCCCATGATATATACGGTACAATATACAGAGAGACGCAACGTCTCTCCGAAGAGCCAGTGGATCGAGCCGACCTGAAATAACCACGTCGCCGACAATTCGAGCAGCTCTGCGTTGAATGCGGTCAAATGGAAGGAGTTGGTATTGGGGTGCTCCAGCCCAGAGATGGGAGCAGTATTCCATATGCGGCCTGACCTGTGCTTTATACAGTTGTAAACGGTGGGCCGGCGTGAAATACTGACCCGCTCTATTAAGCACACCCAGCTTTTTCGAAGCTAATTTAGCTTTACCTTCCAAATGACCACGAAACTGAACGTCACTCGAAATATCGACGCCAAGGATTCCAATAATCGGATTGGTATCAAGGGGAGCTCCCTCAAAGTTCAGAGGTACGACGGAGGGATGTTTTTTCGCGGTAAATGCGCAAACTTGTGTTTTGGAGGGGTTAAAGCGGACTAGGTTATGTCGGCCCCAATCCGAGACATGACTTAACATGTTCTCGGTGTCAGTCACAAGCCCATTCCGGCTCTCGATGACGCTTTCCAGAGAAATATTAGCTCGCCCGGTGTAGAGCGTATCCCCAGTACTGTCATCCGCATAGCAATGAATGCTGTTGTTATGCAGCATGTCATTGATATGCAGAAGAAACAAAGTAGGGGACAACACACACCCCTGCGGGACTCCAGCATTCACGGGCTTCATGTCGGAGCACGAACCGTCGACTGCGACTCTGATGCTACGCCCAGTAAGAAAGCTGGCAACCCATGAACACAATTTCTCAGGAAGCCCGTATGATGGAAGTTTAGAGAAAAGAGCCCTGTGCCATACCCTGTCAAAAGCTTTCGCTACGTCCAAGCTAACTGCCAGTGCCTCCCCTTTACTCTCGACTGCCTCCGCCCATCGGTGAGTAAGGTACACTAAAAGATCACCAGCCGATCGACCGCGACGAAAACCATACTGGCGATCACTTAGTAGCTGGTTCTCTTCTAGGTACCTTAAGAGCTGGCGGTTTATAATGGACTCCATTACTTTGGAGAGTAAAGAGGTAATAGCTATTGGCCTGTAGTTAGACGGATCTGAGCGATCGCCTTTTTTTGGAATCGGGTGCACAAGGGCTGTCTTCCAAGAGCTCGGGACGACGCCAGTGGTGTAAGAGAGCTGGAAAAGGCGCGTTAGAACTGGTGCCAATTCAGGAGCACACGTCCGAAGCACAATGGGTGGAACTGCATCTGGCCCACTCGCCTTATGGATATCAAGGGAAAAAAGAGCCTTACGAACTGACCTTTGCAGGAACTGAACGTTTGGCATTGTACAAGCGCAATGCGGTATGGTTGGTGGAGAGTTTGCCCCATCGTCCAAGGTCGAGTTTGATGCGAAAAGAGAGCCCAAGAGATCGGCTTTCTCCTTTGCAGTATAGGCCAGGCAGTCATCGGTCTTGTGCAATGGTGGTAGGGACGGCTGACAAAAATTCCCTAAGATAGCTTTGGCGAGAGACCAGAACGCACGCGTCCCCGAAGGAAGACGCACTAGCCTCTCGCCAATTCTACCTATGAATGATGACTTCGCCTTGGCGATGTCCTTCTTAAAGGATCTGGCGGCAAAGTTGTACTTCTTTCTGAGCGCACTGGTGTTTGGATCCTTTGATGACACCGCATTAGCCCAGGCTTGTGCTAGTATTTTTGTTATTCATTTTAGCACGATGACTGAATCATATTTTTAACACTTCTAAATTAACACGACACATATAACGTCAGAGGGGCTCGATGGCGCAGCGGCTAGCGCGTTCGGCTAGCGATCTTGCCCGCTAAGCAACTTTCGCAATACCGGGTCGCCTGATGGGTGACCATTAAAAACATCTCGAGCTCCTCCGTGCTTCGGAAAGCACGTTAAGCCGTTGGTCCCGGTTGTTGTCGTAAGATGACAGTCGTTAAACCCACCAACCCGGGCCAGCGTGGTGGGTTATGGCCCAATATCCCCACGTGCTATTGTCCACGTGGGAGGCCTGTGCCCAGCAGTGGGACGTTTATAGGATGATGATGATGATGATGATATAATGTCAAGTTCAACGATATATTTTTCCGTTAAGTGAAATTATAACGCAAAAGAACTACCTAATAAAGGGTTTTTGTATAAAGTTTTGAGTGTATCGCCTAAAAAACACACACTCGCTTCTCGTATCAGTGATACGCGAAAACTGCTCTCAACCCCCTTGTTAAAACCCCTTTTATGTGATGAAAACAAACGCTGAAATTAGTTTATGTACTTATGTAATCGGGTAATAACTTAATAAGTACTGTCACTGGTATTTACATTAATTTATTCCATGACACGACAGATTAGCAAAACTGACAACCAAACTGTCTGACGAACAAGGAAACTTGCGAACAAGGAAAGTAACGGGTAAGGGTTGTGAGTTTCTCCCGTGTTCTTTTAGCAACAACACGTGTTGTGAGACTCCATTTTAACTCAATCTACCGTACAAAACTAAATATAATTTTAAAATATAAGTATACTAAGTACCCTTGAAATGATTTGTTAGCCGTAGGCCTAATACGCAATTCGTCCATTTCGCATTTTGCCGTTCGCCTACTACTCCATTCGTAATTGGCTTAATGCTAAACGCGAAGCCATTAATTAAGATTAATAATAAATAACGGGTAAGGCGCTACGCAAACGTAGACACTTTCTGTTGCCGGCATAGCACACCGTCACTCGCAGTGTCCGGTTCCGGTAGCGGCAACTGCACGCACTGCGAATCACGTTAATATGGCGGTGTGCTGTCGGCAACAGAAAGTGTCTACATTTGCACAGCGCCTTAGGAACATGACGGAGTAGCAAAACTCCGTAATGTTCCTAACTATCTGACGAATAAGGTTTACGAACCAGGAAACTATTATAACTTAATAGAGAAACCGACAACGGCAAAACATGAAATTGGCGAATTCAAAAATTGCCTAAAGGTGTGCCTCCTGCGACACTGTTTTATGTATTCTAAAACTAACAAAATATGTAAAAATATGTACGTAGGCCACGCCCATATTTGTTAGATGTTTCATATTAGGTGTTAGAAAACACAAAACAGTGTCGCAGGAGACCCGCCTGAATCAGTAAAATTTACGAGTAAGGAAACTGACCAGTGATCCGCGAATCCGATCTAAGAAAACAAAACATATTTAAGGTCTTTCATTGTTGTAAGTCAATCCGAACCGACATTATCATTCTTTCCGCTACGCCAGTGTTAATGCCGTTTATATTTGACTAGGCGTTTTGTTGTTAGATCAAGCTCAACATATAGTTTTATTTATCTCTAAAAACGGGACTATTTCTTTAGAACATTCACATGTTTACCACACAACATAATTACATTATTTCAAAACCATGATATTTATAAACTATTACCTCTATATATTCTACTTCTTGTATAGCACATGAATCAGATGAACCAGACGTGTTATACCTATTATCTATCCAGCACGACCACACTACGGTTTTCCTTAAGAGGCCTATTACATCTCGAATGTGATTTTTGCGTAAAATGCCCATTTTCGCATTCTGTAGTAATTTTGCAGTTGCATTTATAGTTTTTATCGAAATAGGATAATAAATTCACTATAAAATCTATATTCCTCATGAAGTAACAATTATTCTGGTATAAATTTTGCTCAATAATATTATCGTAGATAGGAGATACTCACAGTTAACTTATAGCGATTTTCGAAGTTTTTTGGTTTCGAAAAAGATTTTTTTCCTATATAAAATCAATGATATCTAAAATTCCGAGGCCGCTACGCACTATTCGACTACATAAGAGATAACATTATATTTTTTTTATTTCACTTGTTTAGAACAGTAGTTCAATCGATGAGCTCAAAAAAGTGCCTTCGCGCACTTTATGAAAATCTTTCTCTGCAATTTTGGGTTTAATTAAAAACTTAAGCAAAATTTACAAAAAGCGAGGCCGCTACGCACTATTCCAATAGCTACTCTACACTTACTAAATAAGTCATAAGTGTTAATGTATTTTTATTCCTGAGATCCATAATGCCAAAATTGGCCATTTTAAGCAAAAATCACAGTCGAGATGTAATAGGCCTCTTAATGAGTACATAAACAAACACACTTACATAAAAAATGTGCTCTTATAGTTTAGCTTTTTCAGCATAGAGTCATGGTCGTGCTAGGAAGTAGCTTTCTGGCATAACCACGCCAACTTTTGAAATATATTTAGGTACCTATTGAGTTTTAACTAAATTTTCACAAATTATAGATTTAAAATGGTCTAAGCGATTTTAAGCAGTAAGTAAGCTATTAGCTTAGATACTGTTCAAATTTGCAAAAGTTCAACTTTTTTCACTGTTGGCCACCTCACCGCTCTTTTTTATGAATAATTGTTATGTACTATAAAAAAATGAGTGAAACAGCTGTGGTGGTGCATGATGGTATAACACGAATCAGACCGGTGTTGTACCTTAACATACAACACTTTAGAGGATATAATCACATGTCCAACTACTAGAAGCGTAAATAAACCGTAGCCCACGGACCTTGAGCAATCGTACATGTTGGACGGCTTAACAAAATAGATCACTGATAACTTGGTGTGCCTTATCAGTGGATATTTACGTTGTCCATCTATTCATGTTCTTAAAATTATGTATCAGACACTAAAGTATTTATTTTTAATCATTTTAAGTTTATGGTATTCGACCAGACTGTTTACTTAAAAGACAGACATAGTCTGTTTATATAAAAAAAAATTAGAACTTACTTTAAATCTTGACTAATCCAAAAACCAACAGGCAGCTGCAACTCACCGGGATGAAGTCAAGTATGTACTCGATGTTGGCGTCCACGGCCAGCTCGTGCGTCTGCTCCAGGGCCAACCTGCGGCACATCCAGCGTTACCGAGGACCATCGCGGCACCACAAACAACGCACAACATAGCTTATCATTGTCGCCGAAACATCATTTGAAAGATTCTACAAGATTGAATCTTCACTTCATGCTAAAAAAGGCGATTGAACATAGTTCACACTCACGAAATATGTTGTCAGTGGGCGTTTAAGAAATTTAACAACAGTATTACAATAAATGTTATACTTTTAAATTCAAAGTAGGAACATCGTTGCATGTGGGGGGCACTTGTTGCATGTGTGGGGGCACTTACTGCATGCGCAGCACGGTTACGTTCTGGCCGGTGCCGGCGGCGGGCTGGGCGGGCTGGGCGGGCTGGGCGGGCTGGGCGGCAGCGGGCAGCGCCAGCGCGGCCAGGGCCAGCGCCAGGGCCAGCGCCAGGGCCGGGGCCAGGGCAAGCAGCGGCGCGCACATGTCGGGGCTCGGCGCGGCGCCGACTACTACGGCCGAGGTGGGTCTGTTATCATCGGTATCGACGCACCGATAACGCACTCCTAACTCCGAGAGCTCTATCGCATCCGATCGTTAACTATCTTTGTGACACACCAAATTAGTTTTATTATTTTAATCAGAGGGTTTTTTTATGAAGTAGTTTAATTAATAAATATTCTACGATTCGTCCGGTTGCAGTACTCGCACTCGCGCATCTGCCTTAACTTTTGGAGGTGAAGTCGCGATGCTAGTTTAAAATATACTGATAACGATTTGGCGATGTTTTTTGGACGGCTTGAAAAACGAGGTTATCGAGTTCATGTGTCACCACGTTAGACTAAATCCCCGCACGTCATTTTAGCGAAGCGAATCTTCCAGTTTCACGATAAAGCCAATTGATTAATGAAGATAATAGGTATTTAAAAAAAAAAAATTATTGTCGTTTTTAATTAAACAACAGTGAAAACACTTTCGTAGATTACTATTTTTATACCACAGCTATACGAGAACTAAAGTATAACAATTGTAGTACTAATGTGGTTTAAGATAGCATCTTCAAAAATCTCAACAGACAAATTAGACAGATGTAAGTATTCTTTCTATCAGATGTTGAAATCTATAAATTACTAGAAATTGGGCGGAAGATAAATAACACCCCAGCGCGGCAAAGTCGTTAGGTTTGTGTAAGGGGAGGGAGTAGAAAAACAAAACAGCGTCGGTAGTAAGAAATAATTTATTATATTTATGATGAGTGCTTAGCTGCTGGGGGCGGGGGCGGGGGCGGGGGGCAGGCGCGAGTAGCGCAGGCCCAGCTCGTCCACCACGGCCTGCACGGCGTCCAGGCACGCGTCCAGCTGCGCGCGCGAGTGCGCCGCCGACAGGCAGAACCTGCAACCGCATAAGCACTATGCACTATGCACTATGCACATGCACATGCACTATCACATGCCGCGCGTAATGCCGTCCGAGCCACTCACTCGGCCCGGTGGAGGCGCTAGCTTCGGGATTGGCCCATTCCCGTGGCAGGGGACTAGCGTACGCCGCGAGTACGGTACGGAAGGATGCACGCGAAGATGCGTTATTGTATTAGGGTATCATTTAAACGGCTGGCTAATTATTTATATTTTTGTGAGCATTTAATGTTACTACATTACCTATGATAGTATTACAACTCCTTCTCAGAGACTTTAGGTCATATTTTACGCCATACCTACTCTGATCACAAAACAAATATTTCTATTTATATTTAATCGTAAAACAGGAAAATACGTTTAACACTAGGCATAGGTACATATAGAATAGTTTCTGTTTTACTGGGCGTATCACTTTAGATACGCAAACAGACTCTTGTCTCCGGCGTCATAACGTCCACTTTTCAATACACACCTAGTTGAATCACCGGCTCGCCCTACTCAAAGTATAACTCGAACCGAACCTAGATAAGATATTACTATCTGTTCCGCTCTTCTAAATCGAATAATACAGTAATATTTTAAAGTGATAATTTTATAATTAGATTTGGAGAAAAGATATATTTCTTTATAGTAGGCATTCATTTTCATTGCTGATTATTCATTATCATTGATTGACATTCGTCATTGTACAAACTGGTAAACTAATAGTCTGACTGTCCCGCTTCACTATCAAGAGTTAGCTAAATGCTTCAATTAGACAACAAATTTCCAGAATTCTACATTTATTTTTACAATCCATTGTACAATAACTAAAATAAAGTTAGATATGAAAGTGTGCGATATGCATTGGCAATTGGCATGGCAAGGTGCGTGTGTGAGCGCCGCCGCCGCCGCTTAGATAAGCTCATACAGGAAAATTAATTTTCTTAATAATTATCTTTATCATAATTTATGATCCACCAATATGTGTATATTTGTTATCTGTAACATTTCCTGTTGTCAATTTCGGTTTCGTTTAAGAATATTTTACTAGTATTCAATTAATTGATTTTTCAAGAGATAACACAATATTTATCTCAGTAGTGTGTTAACAAAAAATATGATTGTAGTCTGACGTTCAGTTTTGCTATACGCAATGCTACCGATCTTTCAAATGTTATTTTTTTTATTTCAAGTAAGTTGTATCTCTTTTTATACACATTTCATTTAAGTACAATTGCATAAGTGTTTCGTTAAATAACATACAAAGACATGAAGTTAAATCACAAAGTCAAATCAAAATACAAGGACGGCGTGAAGCAGGGAACGTGCCGAGTTCTGAATGGAAATTCGTTATAAATTAACCTAACAGTACTTGTGTGTTTGGAACAAAATGGCCACTTACGGCTGGCAACTTTTGTTGTCATAATTTGTAGTGACAGTCGTCTGACTGTCAGTGTCAGTGTGACACACACTCACGTTGGAAAATTGAGATAGGTTAGGAACCTTGACCGCGGGGTCGCGTAGAAAGTAATTTGGTTGTAATTTGATATGTAGGGCACAGAAACAGTAAATTCGGCGGACCGTAATCACAATAAACAGTGAAACAGTGAAAACCATAAGTTTAGTTTGAAACCAGGGCGGCCTGATTAAAATCAGTGAATTGTTGGTTGACCGGCACACGTGTCGTGGCGGGCTAAGTGATTGGTGCAAGTGGTATGTATTTGTCTGGGTTCAGCGCTGAGGGGTAGACGGGACGCCTAGGGCCTTTCCATACCACAGCAGCAGCCAGAGACAGTCGCCGGGGAGGCGAGCTACCACCATCACCACCGCAGCCAGCAGCGGCCTGGGCGCGGCGGACTGCACCGGGCTGAGCGGCGCGTCTCAAGGGAAGACTAGTATGTAAGTCGTTTAAGATTACTTTAGTATTAAGTTAGCATAGGCTGTATGTAAGGTTTAGAGGTTCCTCGAGTGAGCCATCTGGACCATAGATTTAAGTTGGCTAAAAATAGCCTGGTAGCAGAGATTCATTTTAGGGAAGTCAGTTGATGTAGACTATCTATATCAAACATTTTTTGGTAGCAGAGCGTAGTTAATCAACGGACCTCAAGTAATTAGTAATTAGTTTTTGTGTAAGGATTGTGTTCCAACTGCACATGTAATATGTAGGTTGTTGTGTGATTACAGCAAAGTAGGTAAGATTGTCTCACTGCGGTCAGTGTAACAATAACTAATTTGGTTTTGTCTCGCATTTGGAATGCGTTGAATATGTAAGAATATTTCATTGCGGAAAGTAATTGCAAGTGCAATTGTCATGACCTAACTTGCTGTAATTACTTGCTCAATAGTGCAACGTAAACATTTGTTTTTTGATTACACATTTGGAATGTAATTACTTGCTTAATAGTGCAAGGTAAGCATATGTTTCTTGGTTTGGTATACATTTAGAATGTGTTTATTTGAGTTAGGATATAACTGTTGGTTGTATTAAAATCATATCACAGTACAGTATTTACTTGCTTTGAATTTATTTGAGTACTATCTACTCACCGGGGCGGTGTAATTGTCAGACAACTTTTATGTACTTGCTTTAAATGTTTTGATTTTGGTTGTTGCTTTGTTGTCTAACTTTAATTTAGAATTAGTCTCGCTAAGGTAGTGCAGATTTGTAGACAACAAATAAATATTTTTGATGTTAATTTTGCATTTGGTTTGCAAACGGAATGTTAAGATCCTAACGGTTTGCAAATAATTATTCATTTTGTTTGTTCCTTGATTGCTTAAAAACTTAATTTGGAATTTAAAGCATTGAAAATTGTGGAATTTTGATTTGGTTTGTAGTTTCATTTTGAAAACATATTTAAATATTGTAGGCATTTGATTCACAATATTTGTAGTTAGGTTGTCTAGCGATTGCAAGGCTGTAGACACATGTATTAATATTGCAGTTATGTTACTATATAAACTGTTTGCTTACATAGTGAGTTTGGCCTATGTATGATTGATTAACATTTGTTTATTGTAGTTCTCTTAGGGAAACTAATTTGAGTTCCATTCATTTGTAACATTTGTTTGTTAAATGATTTGTTTACTTAATGGCGTATGTAATATTAAGGAACATTTTTATTTGAATTTTTATTTGTCTTTGGAAATTCTTTGGAACCGATTAGATTTGTTTTGTTCTACACAGCGGCATATGTAAAATTAGGTTGGATTATTACATAACGGTTTATACAATAATAATAGCACATTTTGTTTTGTTTGTGCCTTCATTTTTGAAAATTAATTTTAAAATTTAATTTGATTATTACATTGGTTTAAATTGGTTGATTTATGCATAGGGACTATGTAATAATAATACTTGTACATTATATTTGTTAGTGCGCTTCTCGTAGCAAACACGTATAAGTTTATTTTGTACTTATTAATTTTGGTTGTGCCTACATTGTAATTCAAAGGGTATGTGTGTAGGAAATATTGTTCTGCTATATTTGTGCTATTGTTGGACATAGAATCTAATTCCTTGTTATTTGTTTTTTGTTGACAACGCGATGGCGGAGGCAGTCTCTGCAACGCAGCTGCGCTGGTTCGTGCATACGCAGGATCTGCTGTCTCGGAGGGGCTGCGATGATGACATCCTCGAGCGAGCCAGGCAGTTAAGGCAGCGGGTGTCTTCGGTTGAGACCGCCATGGTGGTTTTGTCGGAGACTGCTCCAACATCCCACAAAAAGGTATGGTCGGCATACGAGGATGATTTCGACCAAATCATGGAGATTAATGATAATGTCGTCCAGGCGGCCTGCGACATTAAAAGGCGACGGATAGGGGATGTCCAGCCATCCACACCGCCACCAATGGGAGGGCCCAGGATACCTGATAGGCTTCCTACCCATCAGTTAGGAAGTTTGGGTGGCGAAGTGGAAGAAGGGTCATTGGTAGACGCACACGTGCGCCAATTGTTGTCGCTACCTAAGGTAGCCAATCGGGCGGACTTAAAGACGCAACTGTTGACGCCAGTCACAGTTGCGTGTAATGCGTTGCGACAGTTAGGGTTGCCAGTAGCCGAGTGGTCGCTCCTACTGGTACACATTGTGTTGGACAAGCTGCCGACGGACGTTCGTTCCCGGTTTGAGCGGGAAACGGCAGAGAAAGGTGGGGCTACTCTGCCGGGATTGGAGGAGCTTCTAAAGTTCCTCGGCGATGAGACGGGGGTCGTAGCGACCTCCCAGCCTGACCTGCCGCCATCAGAGGCGCAGGCTTCAATGGGACGCCAGGCGAATCCCACTGTACAGCTGCAGCCAGGACACACTACGTCGCGGCGGGCGGCGCTGACTGCAGCGGCCGGCATGGACCCGGCTTGTACACAGTGTGGCCAAACGGGTCATACTACGACGCGGTGCCAGGACCGACGAGGGCTGCGTGTAATGACGAGGCGGCGCATAGCAAGGCGCAGCGGCCTTTGCTTTGGCTATAGGCCTCAACGCCGCAGTGCATTTGGTGGACCACAGCTTTTATTATTGTTGGGTGTTCACGGGTCGGGAGCGGCTTCACCGACCACACAACAGCGGTGGCAGCGTTACACGGGCAGGGGTGCTCCAGCGCGGAGCACACACCTACCAGCGCACTGGAGGCCCAGTCATGCGCGAGGCGCGCCCCCACACCGGAAGGTGAACCATGCGCAGGCGCGCAAACCCGCGCCTGCAGGTTACCATGCCGCCGGCCCGAGTGCGATTTGGGTATCACACGGGCGGGGGCCCGGTGGTGTCACGATGGAGGGACCCCTCCCTGCAACTAGCTCTGTGCGCGCCAGCGTGCAGCCGCGATCGAGCTATGCCGCAGCGGTTATCGTACCACCCGCGGTATCACACGGGCGGGGGCCTTCTTTGGAGTTGGGGGACTCGGGCAGGACATAGCTAGCCTGCCCCTTTGCGAGAGCAAAACCACGGACGGTTTTGCTTTATACGTTTGAAAGATTTTAAGGAAATCTTAGATTTGAAATTTTAATTTGTGCGACATTGTTTGGTGGCATGTTTACCGGGAGTTTGACGGGGCTAACACAAGTCACCCTCTCCTCGGTACATGCATCTGTGTGAGAATGTCAATTTCGGTAATGAAATTCGCCCGCAGGGATAACGGCACAGACATTGGTCTAGATCGGGCAGACCCACACTTTGTCACCTGGCCCAATTGACCTACTCTTGGGCTCGGGTGTACTAGGACGGGTCCTACTAGGCACCCAGATAGCTCTGGGTCGCTTTACACTGCTGGCAGTGCCAACTATTTTTTTTTGTTTCTATTATGTACACAGTTTGACGACTCGACTCCGCATAGTCTAGAGTCAGTGTGTTTGTGTACCATTTCCATAACTATGCACAAGTTTGGGAAATTGAGAAACCTCTCATGGTCTACATGGTAGCCCATGCCCATGAGGATTGTGAAGCCTTTCAATAGGCCAGTACGTCACGGTTGACGTCTGTTGGATGTGTTACTAGGTAACGTAATTTGTAATTTTGAATATTGTTTGTCCAAAGAGCTTTATTTGTGTAGTGCTCTTTCGGTGTTTATTTTGTCACAGTGGACGTCTTCACCCGTGCAGCCGCAGACGGGGGGTCTGCCTTCGGACCGAGTCACTCAGTCTCGTCCGTTCTTGGGGGTCGCACGCAACGGGTTCTGCTGGACCTTTCTCGGTAAAACCGATCAACTGCGCAACGCTCGGGTTGTAGGTAATTATTTTGTGTTTTTTTGTGCCTGGCTACTAAGGCCGTCCTCTTAGGAGTCTCTTCGTTGTCCACGGAGGCCTTCGTCGTCGCGTTGGATCGTTTCGTGTCGCGTAAGGGTCTACCTTCACTTATTCGCTCCGACAATGGCACAAAATGGCAAGGGCACGGGTGTAACTAAATGATGTTTGTAAATTTTTAGAAAATAAGCTTTGGTGAATAAGACAATTTAGCATTATTTTAATTTGGCTAATTAGATTTAGTATGTTGTTGAAGGAGAATGACTTGCTCTCCTTGCTTGTAGCTAGGGCAGCATTGTAAAGTTGTTTGTTGGCGAGTATGGGACTGCGGTTCGATTCCGCGATGAGCCGCAACAACTGTCTCTCCTTGCCCGATGGATTGAGCTAACGATCGGAGCCTTCCGATCGGGGCAGGGGTCTGTTTGGAACAAAATGGCCACTTACGACTGGCAACTTTTGTTGTCATAATTTGTAGTGACAGACGACTGTCAGTGTCAGTGTGACACACTCACGTTGGAAAATTGAGATAGGTTAGGAACCTTGACCGCGGGGTCGCGTAGAAAGTAATTTGGTTGTAATTTGATATGTAGGGCACAGAAACAGTAAATTCGGCGGATCGTAATCACAATAAACAGTGAAACAGTGAAAACCATAAGTTTAGTTTGAAACCAGGGCGGCCTGATTAAAATCAGTGAATTGTTGGTTGACCGGCACACGTGTCGTGGCGGGCTAAGTGATTGGTGCAAGTGGTATGTATTTGTCTGGGTTCAGCGCTGAGGGGTAGACGGGACGCCTAGGGCCTTTAAATACCACAGCAGCAGCCAGAGACAGTCGCCGGGGAGGCGAGCTACCACCATCACCACCGCAGCCAGCAGCGGCCTGGGCGCGGCGGACTGCACCGGGCTGAGCGGCGCGTCTCAAGGGAAGACTAGTATGTAAGTCGTTTAAGATTACTTTAGTATTAAGTTAGCATAGGCTGTATGTAAGGTTTAGAGGTTCCTCGAGTGAGCCATCTGGACCATAGATTTAAGTTGGCTAAAAATAGCCTGGTAGCAGAGATTCATTTTAGGGAAGTCAGTTGATGTAGACTATCTATATCAAACATTGTGTATTGTCGAATATTGTGTAATAATTATGAATATAAGTACGTGTGCATGAGCATGGGCAAATTTATAAAATAGTGCGGCGCCACCGCCTAAAACCTCTCGACAAGTTCGTATAAGCTTTTAGCACAGTTTCACATCTTTTATTATTTCTGTACCTCGAGTTAATGTATTCCAAAATGAGAAGTAAGTATAGTTGTTTGCCGTCTTTGCTGTCTCCTTCCGCTTTTATTTACTCGAATGAGGCAGCATCAGTCAACTTCGTCAGTCTACGTTGCGTCATAGAATAACATTCAAGGGGATCGAGGGAAGATCATTCACCGTCTTACGTTTATCATCAGCAATTATCATCGATTATAAAAATGTAATTAGCTGGAAGTTTAAACTTATTAAGAATTGATTATTTTATATTTAGGCCTGTGCCCAGCAGTGGGGCGTTTATAAGTTACTGATGATGATGATATGTAAGGGCTGTTCGCTATATAAATAAAATAAAACTGCACAATAAAAATCTTATTTATCTTATCCAATAGACTCTCATTTGATATTTTTTTTGCGTTAATAAGGCTCAAGTATACTTAAACGCGGTTCGATTCCCACTTGAGGTAGTAATATGTTGAGCGTTCAAAGCATAGGCTTGTATGTGAGCGCGGGCGAGCCATCCCGTGCGCAGGCGTCGGCGCACGCACTGGCGAGCTTATGCTAAAGCTGGAAACAAACTATCGAACGCAGCTGACGGACGCGACTTATAGGTAATTTAGTCAATTAATGTACATTAAGTTGTGCAAACTATCGGACGTATGTCGCGTTCCGACGTCCGACAGAAATCTGGCGCGCTGGATGTTTGAAGGCTGTGCAGTGCACACTTATCAGTCGCGTCCGATACTTTGTTTCCAGCTTTACCTAACGATGCCAGTCGCGGCCGCTGCGCCCGCCGCCGCCGCTCGTAAAGCGACAGCCCTACCGTTTAGGCAATTATCGTTGGCTCGGGGGCCGAGTCAGCGCACTTGTTGTATTGTAGTATGCTCCTAGTGGTAAAGTAGCGGGCACCAGTAAGTACTGACCGTATGCGCGCGGTGCTGAGCGGCGTGGCGGGGAAGCCCACGCCCACGGCGGCCACGCCGCGCGCCGCCAGCCGCTCCACCGTGGCGGCCATCTTGCTGAACGAGTACACCAGCATCGGCACCACCGGCGACGCGCCGTGCCCGAACGTCACCACGCCCATCGCGCGCAGCCTGCCGCCGAAGGGACGCATTCAGTTAGTACCCCGACCTGCGACCCCGCATTGCGAAACTCGATAAACTGGCGAGATCGCAAACCGACTTTAGCCTTAGCGCTATCGAGCCCCCAGCGCAGGGTTACCCTTGAGACCTTACACGTGACCCCTGGGTGGTTCTAAACGAGTGACACTGACCGAGTGGTAGAGCCACACACACTGAGCCGGCTCTCCCGGGGTAATATTACACTCACAAATAATCGGCGTGAAATAATGGCACTCGGTGCTGTTGTGTTTCGTCCGGCCAATGAAGGCCCTTAACGGCAACGCGTCTGCGATTCCTCTGGTTTTGCGGGTGTCCATGAGCGGCGGTGATTACTCCCCATCAGGTGAAATAAAAAGGCAGGCAGCGGGTTCGTTTTGGACCCCCCGCCAAAAGTGAATATTATGGTGTAAAAAAAGTAATAATATAATATTTGACGAATAAATAATGAATGTTTTCTTTTTTTTAATAAAAATTTTTTGGTCTCTATAAATATCCTATAGTTCTTAGCGTAATCACAGCGATGGGGCACGCTGCCATTGGTGCACGGGGTGAATAATAGCGGTCACGCGCATGCGCTTCGATAACCGCGATACGCCGCGCGCTAGATGACGCATAAATATCGGAATGTCGGACCGCTAGATCCGATACTACAATAATTCCGATACTGAGTGGTCCAGTACCGTAATATCAGAAACAGCAGAACTACACTTTCACTGTTTATTTAATGCAGTTAAATGACACTTCGACCTGTCTAATCGTAGTATAATTGTATTGCGATTTGACAGTTTGAAAGCGTAACCGTTTCTGCCTTGTTGCCAGCTCGCGCCCCGCTATGCGGTTGATGCAATGCATGCAAGACAACCATAGTGTTGTCTCGATTAGATGCTTTGTCATTTTTAAGGACGTTAATTTAAGCAAAGCGGTCATTTCATTAGAAAAATTTGATTGTTATAGAACAACTGTTGATTTTTGTTTAATTTTTTTTTTTAAATTCCAGTTATTTAAATTATTATAAGTATTGAAAAGTTTCATTTTGAGTTTCACTTTATTAGAAAAATAAAAGAGTTGATTTCTTATTTTATTTCACACATTTTAAACTGGATTAGAAATAATATTTATATTAGTTTTATTGTTAAACATCAGCCGGCTTTGAGTTTTTGTTTTTAATTAATAGATGAGAAACTTATGATTGGTTAAACCTAATTTTCAAAATTCCAAATGTCAAGAAAACTGAGACTTAGGCTGGATTCGACCAAACTGGAATAAGACTTACTCCGAGAATAGCCTATACAAATTCGGCGTTTAATCTAGGTATAAGACCTTATTTCAGTTTGGTCGAATCCACCCTTAGACTGATAAATAGTTAACTTTAAAGTATATATTAGTATTTTTAGAGTTGTTTTTATTTAAGGATTAGAGAGCTGTGATTGTTAAATAATTTTTTTTACCAAAATGTCAAGTAGACTGATTTAGAAATAAGACTTTATTTCGTATTGGTAAATATTGTTCGTATCATTAAATTATATTTCAGAAAAATAGGTATTCAATTAAAAAAAATATTAAAGAAAAATTAAAGTAAGTAGGTACATAATTTTAAACAAGATAGATATTTTTTCCAATTATTTATGAACATAATATGACAGTGCTAGCTAGTCAAATGCATTGCATACATATAGATAGGTACTTTATTATTAAACATTATTTAATCGTATTTGTCAGAATTCCGATGTTGAGATCCAGTATCGGAAATCAGTATCGATACTGAAAACATTCCGACATGCCGTAACAATAATTTTAATTTTCGAAAAGTGAAAACAAAAATGTACAAAATAATGTTTTATTTTTCATTATTTGGTTGTACTGCTGCTATAGGATCACGTAAAAAAATTGGCGGGGGCGCCACGATTCACCCCGTATTGATCTGGTGCACGCCCGCAAATGGTCACGATTGCATCGTCGTCGATTCGCAGGGTTCAATTTAGTTCAAATTATTTATTTCAAGCATTCATGACTTACACGAGTTAGTAACGATTTAATATCTTGACCTATGTTAGTAAATTGATAAAAATACAAATTAAAATAAATCACAAATCAGATTAAAATGAGAGTTCAGAGCGCTAAGTGTGATTAATGGTAGTAGTGCGGGGGTTGGATCTGATGGAATCCGATATTTGGTAGTAAATGTATTTGGCATCAGAAGTGGTGGTACCTGCGGCGGAAGTAGTCCGTGTTTTCCTTGAGCTGCCTTGCGCGGCTCTGCCCCCCCGGCGCGTCCAGCTCCCGCAGCGCCCACAGCGCCTGCGCCGCCGCCGCCGCCGACATGCCGTGCGCGTAGCTGTGCGCGTGCCCCGCCGCGCGCAGCCGCCGCACCAGCGCCGCCGACCCTACGAGACAGATAGCTCATCTTAATCTTACTTCAAAACTATTTCATTCAATTAAACTGAGTCTAAGTAACATTGCACCTTCGCTGTACAATTATTGTAAATAAATGAACACCACCGTCGATGCGAATGTAATATCGGTGCGGTCGGAATCGACACGTTCGACGGCCCTAATCATCGATACATTCCGCTCGTTCATTTCGAGTAGTGGTCGAGAGAGCCGGATATAGCGGCGATGCTCACCTGCGACATAGCCGCCGGCGGCGCCGAAGCTCTTCGTGAAGGTGCCCATGAGCACGTCCACGTCGCTGGCGCTTACGCCGGCGTGGTCGGGCACGCCGCGCGCGCGCGCGCCCACGGCGCCCACCGAGTGCGCCTCGTCCAGGTACAGCTGCAGCCCCAGCCGCTGCTTCAGCGCCACCAGCGCGCGCAGCGGCGCGATCGACCCCTCCATACTGTACACGCCTTCCACCACCTGGCGGAAGCCCCGAACGCGTTACGACACATCGGTACGTCGATAGTAATCTAGCGATGAAACTCAAATTGAATGATCGGGGCGAATATTTTTATCTGACTCGAAGGACCGATCGCATGTTTAACGGTGAAGGTGCCGTTGCACGATGCCAACGAAAAGAAATTAAATACAAATATATTTAATAATAAAATTAAATACACCACCACCTTTTTGTAAAACAATGTGGTATGCGATGCAAATTGAGTGATGAGAAGATATCGCAGCCCGATGCGTTGGTCCGATTAAAACCGTACTGCATTGTACACCTTTATGCACGATGCTCTGCAAATCGTATATTTTAAATTGTCACAGTTGATTTTGCCAAATAAAGGGCAATGCCCATTATGGACCTGTTTTTTTTTGAAAATGGCAAAAAAGCTCTAAAATTCACTAAATCTAACCATGCCATTATAGTTTATAAATCCAATACTAAATTTTATTTTCATATGGTAGTAACCAATTCCAGGTTTTTGAATGCACTCTGCCACTTAAAGTGTTTTGTTCCGCCTGTTAACCGTAAACGTTAAATATATTAATTAATTTGATGTTTATAAAACTATATTGTACGAGTAGTTCTCCTTTTTAAGAATTGTTATCATAGAATTAAATACGCTTAACGAATTATGAATAATTATTAACAATAATTCATCATAATGAATTGATTGAACGGCTCGAAAAAATGGCACGCCCCTCCACAATTTGTTTTGAATGTGTGTGTGCATATACGTCACATTGTACAGTAAAGCAAAATAAACAATAAAGTACTAACTGCTGAAAAGATGCTACAATGTACCAAAAAGACGGTTATTGTTATGAACAATGCATCTTTAACGAAGAAAATACCTACTTCAAATAGCAATATTTTTTTCCTTTCTTTATGTAACCTGGCAATCTGTGTTAACACAATGAGCCATTTAGTTGGGGTTTTGTTTGGTTGTAGTAATGTCAGCAGAAGAAACTAAAACTAGGCATTCCCTTCAAGTGGGTTGAATCTCGCGGACAGCGTAGGAACACTATGCCGCTTCAGTCGGGAATAAATGACACTTCCTGTGCCTGTCAGTTTCAATGCCAGCTCATTAACATGGTTTGATATTTTCGTCTGATAGCCTATGCTGTACCTAGCAATCTCTTGTTTGACGGTATTGATTTTTAGATCCTCGTGTACGGTGTAACGCACATTAAGCAATACCTAATTATTGCAATATTTATAATTTGCTTACATGCATTTATGTTTGTACACGCGCCGGTATTTTATTCAATAAATTAGTTCAACTACGGTTAGCACTCAAGACGGTTGTATCATTTCCGACATCCTAATATCAGTTCCTAGCAGCATCAGTTTATCATATCAATCAGCTATCATAATTATCATCTAAAGTGTGTAGAGCCAGTCCCTACATATTTTTGGTCCTTCGAGCCTTTATTTACTTATCACCTGTTTAACAGTCCTTTTGGCTCTAATCGAGTGCGCGCGTTCGTGTCAAATAGGGATCCGCGTAAGTCGAGTGCCGTGAGAGCTATCAGTGCCTATCATCAGTAAAATCTTAAAAAACTTACAAACAATTAACTACTTAAGTATCTATATATCAGTATCAGTGACATTGTTTTTTTTTATAAAAACTCAGTTAAGTACAAATCAGTGACAATAAAATACAGAACAATTATAACATAACAGTGACTATATCTGTGATTAAGTGGCATACATTAGCATTTCCTGGATTTTCCTGGAGTTCTTTGTCTGTGCGCCCCAAGGCTGCACGGCAGAGTCATCACCAATACAGAGCAGTATCAGCCAACTTCACCGTGAGCAGCACAGTCGGTAACTGAATCACCATATCCAGCTACCAGCATCAGCACTTATCAGTAAGCTTGTTCCTTTTTTTAGTACTAACTCATTAAGATGGAAGCTTTAATTAAACGCCAAGCAGAAATTTTGGAAACCATTAAGCAAGTTAAGAGTAACTTCAATAAGGATTCGGAAAGCAGGAAGACACCGGAATATATCAAGAGACGTATAGACACGCTTCAGAACCTCTGGGCAGAGTTTGACAACAACAATAAACTTCTTTTAGAGAGTGATTATTCGAAAGATGAGCAATATTTTCAAGAAAACATTTACGAGAAGGCGCGTAAAATGTATGTGGAAATTTATCAAGTACTGTTTTCATATAACCAATCCCCTCAGGACGACTTCGTCATTTTCTTAAACTTGACACTTTGCTAACTTGTCTCATTTTTAACGCGGCTCTTTCTTAGTTGGTCTCTTTTGCAAATTTGACACTTTCATAACTCGTCTTATTTTTAACTCGGCTCTTTCTTAGTTGGTCTCTTTTGCAAAGTTGACACTTTCATAACTCGTCTCATTTTTAACTCGGCTCTTTCTTAGTTGGTCTCTTTTGCAAAGTTGACACTTTCGTAATTCGTTTTATTCTTAACACGGCTTTTTCTTTTTCTTTGTCAAGTATGATAATAAGGCTCCCAAATTTCGTTTATTCTTCGGAACAGGGGAGGGGTAGCCAGTAGGTGCCAGGTTTTTTGCATTGCAGCATTGCCACTTTGTGTTCCCTCATTAATGACGTGCGTGACTAAATTTATACACAACGGCAGTCGGAAAGGGGGTACTAAGCCGAAAGAAGGGTAAAGTATACATGATATTAAATAACTTTTGTCCAAGAACTTTTCCTAAAAAATGAATAATTTTAGATTAACAGCTGTTTTAAGTTTTCATAAGAAACAACGCTGTGGTAACCCATTGGCCCTTACGTCGGAACGCTTTAAGATGTATGTAAACTCATTTATTATTGTAGGTACAGTCGAGTTCATAAATATGTATACACTTTAGTACCTTGGCTTGTCTATTTAATGTCTGTTTAAACTGCCATACATGAATTGTCAAAGCGATTAAAGTGACAAGGTACTAAAGTGTACACATATTTATGAACTGGACTGTACACATCCAGTCCAGTGAATCTTGAAAATGAAAATATGAATACAGGTGTCCCGTAACAACTTTCATAGAGTTTATGAAAAAATTAAGATTTAGGAAAGTGTCAAGTTAAGAATGAGACCAACTAATAACGAGCCGAGTTAAAAATGAGACCAGTTAGGAAAGTGTCAAGTTTAAGAAAATGACAAAGTCGTCCGGAGGGGAGACGGGTTGCAAAAGTGTCAACTTTGCAAAAGAGACCAACAAAGAAAGAGCCGAGTTAAAAATGAGACAAGTTAGGAAAGTGTAAAGTTTAAGAAAATGACGAAGTCGTCCTGAGGGAACCAATCCACTTCCGTCGATTCTAATGTTAAAATATCAGAACTAACTCCACTACAAGAGTTGTTATCAAAACAGAAAACTAACATTAGAGCATTTAAGCGATTATTGAACGGAATAAACCTTGACCTATTAACTGAAAAATGGGAGATCAAAGACGAGCTTACGTAATCTTCAATCCAAATGGAATGCGATTGACGTCCTTCATTTAGATATTGACAACATCACCCAAGGTAACTACAAAGAATACGACACCGAATTTAATGAACATAAATATTGTTCAAGGACATGAAACGCAAGATAAATCAAAAATTATCAGCATCGAGTCATCTTCAGCTGTCCACTCCACGCCTAGAAATTCCTATATTCGCCGGAAACTACGTTAATTGGCCCACTATTTTTGATCTCTATTCCGCCGCCATTCATAATAACAATATGTTGAGTAAATCACAAAAAATGCAGCATTTAAAGGGAAAGCTTAAGGGCGAAGCAGAAAGACTTATCCAGCATCTGTATATCTCCGAAGAAAACTATGACACTGCTTGGGAAATACTCGTACATAGGTACAATAACCCTCAACTTATTTTCACCAAACATATCGAGATACTTCTCAATCAAACAAATATACAGCGACAGACAGCATCAGAAATCAAACGCTTGCATGACGTTACAGCAGAGTGCATTCATGCCATTCACAACTTGGGAGTAAACACAAATACATGGGATCCGTTAATTGTACATTTGGTATCAAAAAAGTTAGACCCTGAAACTTTTAGTGAATATAAGGAGGCTCGTGAGTCACCAAGAGAGCTACCAACTTTAACAGAGTTAATGAATTTTTTGGAAGGAAAATTCATTGCTCCAATGAATTGCAACCTGTACATAAAAGGGAAAGAGAGCTACCGAAGCCTATCCAACAGCAGACATTTAAGAGGTATCAAAATCAAGAAAATACATTCAGAAGAAATAATTTATATCCTAATGAACAGAAGCAAATATCATCATATCATAAGAAATTTGGAACAAATAACTTTCAATCTAATGCAGCTTACACGCGTCGTTGTCCACTTTGTAATCTAGGCCACGATTTATTTCAATGCGACAATTTTAATTCAATGACCTCAGATGTTAAAATAAATACAATTGCGAAACTGAAAGTATGCAAAAACTGTTTATACCATCATTTTAATAATGTGTGCATTTCGCAGAAACGTTGCAAGCATTGCAACGGCGATCATAACACGAAACTTCATGACGCATTTGCGCAATCACGGGCGGAAACCGCATCAAGCTCTAAGTCCGTCGGAAAGTCTACTCCTAATATCAAATCAGCAGCATATACACTATTAAAACATTTCAGTGCACATCACGTATCTCAAAACGATGAAGAAACTTTATTAACGAAGACCTTGATTCAGATAAAATCTTAAGATGGCTCTTATGTTACACTGCGTGCCTTATTAGATCAGGGATCACAGATATCGTTAATTACAGAGAGAGCAGCTCAACTCTTACAATTACCTAGAAATAAATATCACGCATCCATTTCGGGGATCGGGCACGACGCAAGGCAAAGCAAAGGAGCTGTGTTATTGGAATGCAAATCAATATATAATGACTATGATTTTACTACACAAGGTTTAGTTATATCATCTCTTATCAGCAACTTACCTAATTTATCATTCCACAAACAGTCATGGCAGCATCTTCAACACATTGATTTGGCAGACCCAGAATACAACCTTTCTAAACCTATTGACCTTTTATTGGATGCGAGTGTGTATTCTGAAATAATAATGAACGGCCTCATTAAAGGACCGTCACATGCACCGATTGCACAGCAGACCAGGTTAGGCTGGATACTATCAGGCAATCTATTGCGAGTGAATCGAAATTGAAAGTGGCTCCCAAACTTACGAGGTTCAGATTAGACAGTGACAGTCAATGACAGACAGTGAACTACCTACCGCGTGTGTTGTGGTCGTACCAGACAATCATAAATATTAACCTTTACTTCTAATTAATATACATACATTAGGCTCATTGAAATCACGTTGTATCATTTTCACCATTTTTATAACATTTAACAATAGTTTCATCTTAGACATGTAAAAATAAATGCTACATAATCTTTGTCATCTTGCATCTTCTTGGTGCGGCAATATGTACGGTGTAACGCACATTAAGCAATACCTAATTATTGCAATATTTATAATTTGCTTACATGCATTTATGTTTGTACACGCGCCGGTATTTTATTCAATAAATTAGTTCAACTACGGTTAGCACTCAAGACGGTTGTATCATTTCCGACATCCTAATATCAGTTCCTAGCAGCATCAGTTTATCATATCAATCAGCTATCATAATTATCATCTAAAGTGTGTAGAGCCAGTCCCTACACCTCGTGTATGTATCTGTTGCTCACGTAGTAGGGTATGTCCAGCATCGCTCTCAATGTCTTGCTCTGGAATCTTTCAAGCAGCTCTATGTTGCTGTTGCTAGCAGTACCCCACAGCTGTATCCCATAGGTCCAAATTAGTTTGAGGATGGTCTTGTAGATAGCTATTTTGCTTTCTCGAGACAGGCTTGATTTACAGTCTATCAACCAGTACATCGCTCTAAATTTAGTGTCCAGCTGTTTACGCTTGGTCCAGATATGCTTTCTCCAGGTGAGTCGTCGATCGAGATGCATACCCAGGTATTTGGCATCTTCAGATTAGGGTATTTCCTCATTATGGAGTCTTATTGGTGGGCAGGTCTGTCTTCTCAGAGTGAATGTGTAACATGCACGGATTTACCCTGGTTCGCTTTAATACGCCATTTGTCCAGCCACTCCTCTATTTCGAGAACATGAGCTTGTAGTTTGGCGGACGCTATAGACGGGCAATCATGGACCGACAGAAGAGCTGTGTCATCTGCATACGTGGCGGTTGTAGTGTCAACGTAAGTTGGCAGGTCAGCAGTAAAAATCAAGTATAGGACGGGGCCCAATATTCTTCCCTGCGGCACGCCCGAGAGGATTCCGCGTAAGGAAGCAATTTCCAATGAATACAACAATTTGTATTTAACTTCAAAATATCTTTTGTAAAGATATGACCTTAAGATTGGCAAGAATGAGTGGGGCAGCACCTTTTTAATTTTGTATAAGAGACCTTCATGCCACACCCTGTCAAACGCCTGGCTAATGTCAAGGAAGACGGCAGAGCAGTACTGCTTGCACTCCAGCGAACGACTTATAATGTCCGTAATGCGGTGTATTTGTTCCACATGATATTTAAAATTAGAACAATTCTGCTTTGAAGTTTTAGACCTAATAATTTGATTAGAGCAATGTTTTTTTTCTACGAAATGTACAAAACCATCACGCGCTTGTGTTAAAAATTAAAATTTACTAATGGGGGTGAGCTGCGGAATATCAATACAAATATTTTTATGTAAGAATTATTGTTTCATGCGTAAAATTAAAAAAGTTCACGAAAAATATTTTTTTTAGGAGTCATTAGATTTATGTATTGTTTGTTATTGTAAAGGCGAAAGTTTGTGAGTGTGTATGTTTGTTACTCTTTCACGTAAAAACTACTCAATGGATTTAGATGAAATTCGGCATATAGATAGTTTATAACCTGAATTAACACATAGGATACTTTTTATTTCGATATTCCCATGGAAACGTTGTAAGTATGGATGGATGTTTGTTACTGTTTCACATAAAATCTACTGAATGGATTTGGATGAAATTCGGCAAACAAAGAGTTTATAACCTGGATTAACACATAGGATACTTTTTATCCCGATATTCCCACAGGAACGGGCACCACGCAGGTGAAACCGCGAGCGGCCGCTAGTAATTATAAAGGAGAAAATTTGTGAGTGTGTATGTTTGTTACTCTTTCACGTAAAATCTACTAAATGGATTTGGATGAAATTCGGTATACAGATAGTTTACAACCTGGATTAACACATAGGATACTTTTTATTCCGATATTCCCACGGGAACGGGAACCACGCGGGTGAAACCGCGAGCGGCCGCTAGTCATTATTAATTATTAATTTTGAATATTTTGTTGTCAAGGTTAACTGATTTATTACCATTTCTTTAATTTAATTTTTCATATTTTCTCTTGTTTTATGACATGGAACTTCGAGCGACGTTTTCTCCGAAAAAACGCAAGCGAGCCTGTCGGGAGTTCTACACATGCATTTTTTTAATTTCTAATTTTAAACAAACCGTGACCATTTTAGAGCAAAAAAACTGTGCATCGCCGGCAACCGGTCCATGTGTCGCGTACATTGTGATGGAGTTCACGACCTGCAGCCACGTAGGTAACGAAGCACAGATGAGGATTGAAAGATAAACTTGATAATCATATGTGAGTATTCACGACTATTATCTCCGAAACGGTTAGTCAGAGACTAGGCAATGAGGCAATAATTTATGATCAAGAAAAATAAAAAGATCTTAAAAAATATAAATAAATAAAATCATAAGAGTGCACTAACGATGACGATGCGTCGCCACTTGCCCTCGGCGCGGGCGGCGCGCGCCAGGCGCTCGAGGTGCCGCAGGTCGTTGTGGCGGAACACGCGCACGGCGGCGCGCGCCAGCCGCAGCCCCAGGATCAGCGACGCGTGGTTGTTGGCGTCGCTCAGCGCCAGCGTGCCCGGCCCCAGCAGCCCCGGCAGCGACAGCGTGTTCGTCGCGAACCCCATGCCGAACACCATCGCCGCCTGTTACATTTATTCAATCTAATCACTAGCCAGATAGTTGTCTAGTATCACGAGTACGAGACGTAGGATTCGGTTTCTTAATAATTGCCAGCGAACGAGCATACGGCCCGGCTGACGGAAAGCGGACGCCGCAACTTGCAACGTGTAAGGATATCACGTGCGCGACGCCGACATTGAAGCGTCAGTTCTGTCGATTCCATGCGCTGTAATTTCACAGGAGCTTTAAAACACGGTAAAGAAAAACAATGCTGCCCCAGCGGCAAAAGAAGATTTTAGGTGGTCGCCATCCAGTCCTATGATCAGGCAATTAGGTTGATTAATATAGAGGCTGAATGTGATCGTTTGTCGTACCTCTACGCCGAGGAAGTCGGCGAGCGTGTCCTCCAGCTGGCGGTGCAGCGGCGTGGAGCCGAGCTCGGCGCGCGGCGAGCCGGCCGTCAGCCCGTAGCGGCGCACGGCCGCCGCCACCGCCGCCAGCGCCGGCGGCTCCGCGCCCAGGCCCATGTAGTTGTACGAGCCCAGGTTCACGCACTTCAGCTTGCGCCCGGTCAACCTGCCGCGTCAACAGCTTTTGAATCAGTGCCAACAGTTCCAGATACAACTATTCGTTCTATAGAGGGCTTCTTTACAGACCTCGTTAACATTTAGTTTTTGGAAAGCCCTTCCCGTATTTTACGCACATCATATTATTTATATTAAGTGAATCTATTGTGAACGATGAAACCAAAAGCTCACTTTTAATCTAAAATCTATCTAGGCCACCCAAAGGTGTCTAACATTAATTAATTAGTGATAATAAGGCACACTTTGTAAGTAGATACAACTGCTTTTCCTTACTTTGCTAAAATTGATTTTGTAGTATACTTACTATGAAATATATTTGTCATTGTCTGATCTATGTAATTATTATGATTAAATGTGACAAAATAATATCATGTTGATAATAATATCTCCTCCTCCTCCGTGCTTCGTTTTCCTCATTGCTGAGGGTCGTGACCTCCTTCATCATATATGCGACGCTTGATGATTGAGCGTCCAGATGCGCCAACCGTCCGGTTGCCGCCAACGTGTAGTGCATCGTGCATAGAGGTGTCCAGCGCGGTACGGATTTGGTCGGACCAACGCATCGGGCTGCGGCCGCGAGCTCTTTTTCCTTCTACCTTCCCCGTGACAATTAACTTCTCTAAATTGTCACCACTTCTTCTGGCAATGTGACCGAAGTACTCTAGAATTCTCAAGAGGCATACGGATGAGAGCCTGGATTTGATTTTCAGTTGCTTGAGAATCGACACGTTGTTGGTCCGATGAGCTATCCAAGGAATCCGCAGCATTCTTCTCCAGCACCACATTTCAAACGCATCAATGCGGTTTCGGTTCGATGCTTTTAGCGTCCACGTCTCAGCACCGTATAAGAAAATCTGATATATGAAATGCTGATATATCATTATTATAAAAGAAGGTATGGGAATTAAAGTATGCCTAATGATTTATTCTGAATGAACGTAATGCGAAACGAAGATAATGCCAAAAAACGTTATGCAACCTTAAAATATGCCTCTTTAATTGATGCAACCCAGTTAAGTTGCTCCAGTCAAGTCAGGGAGGCAGCAGGCCTACCGGTTCCTTGTGTAACTGTTCACAGTAACAGCGCCAAGCTTCAGCGTCAATGCGGTTTCGGTTCGATGCTTTTAGCGTCCACGTCTCAGCACCGTATAAGAAAATCGAGAACACGAGAGCACGCACTAGTCTGACTTTAGTACTCAGTGAAACGCTACAGTCTTTCCAAGTTTTGTGGAGTTGGGACATAGCGTTCCTGGCCATTCCTATACGCCGCCGCACTTCATCTTCGGTGGAACCATTATTGCTTATGCTTGATCCCAGGTATATGAAGTTGTCAACGACTTCCAGTTGTAAGGTACCACTGAGATCCAGCTTTTTCGCGCGGTCCACCACCATAATTTTTGTCCTGGATCTGTTGACAAATAGGCCAAGCTCATTGCTGACAGTCTCCATCCTGCTCAGTAAAGCGACCATTTCAGCTTCAGTTGCAGCTAAGAGAGTCGTGTCATCGGCATAGCGGAGGTTGGTGATTTTCACTCCGCCAATGCGCACTAATCCATCCCAGTCGTCGCAAGTTCGCCTCATGATGTATTCTTGAGATGTAGGAACGCTAAATGACACACAATATATTGGCTTGATGGTTTATTGGTCACTGGAATGCACGCGACGCAGCGCGCTCGGGGTAGGTACATAGGTATAGCTACGTAGCATACACATCATTCCCTCTACCTTTATTTACGAAACCTGGTGACAAGTAGAATAAACATCAATTAACAATTATAATTAACGAAAACAATACATTAGTTACATTATGTGTTATTCCTAGGCCTCAATCGTTTCGACCAGGGTGATCGACTCTGGGGGGGGTCATTTGCATTATTATTATCTGATGTGATTACAGACTGTCCCACTCCAGCATCCATCGGTGCCTCCGAATCCTCACAATCATTAAACTCGTCCTCTTCCGGCGCCTGTTCAGAGCTACACGCTACAGTTTGTGTTGGCTCATCAGTTGCATCATGTAATTGTCTAGGTGGCAGCACTGGAAAGGCACCGGAAATAGCCGGCTTTTCGGGCAATTCAACAATTTTTTCCTTGCTACCGTTATTTTCTGTGACATATTTCATTAACTGGTCAATATGACGAATACATTCTGTATTATAATCTCGAATAAATATTTTAAACATTCTATTTCCAATTATGTTAGTTACTTTGCCTTGTACCCAAATTTCTTTTCGTGCACTGTACCAACGAACCCAAACATAATCACCAATTTTAAAGTTCTTATTTATCGAGCAAGACGGATTTTCTAATGAACACATAACTTTTTCACGAGGAAGAATCAAATCTAAACGCGTCCTAAGTTTTCGTCCAAACATAAGTTTTGCCGGGGTTTCGCCTGTCGAACAGTGCACTGTATTTCTATGGTCAAACAAGTAATCTAACAATTTTTCATTTACATTGTTTTGGCAAGCATTTTCATTAAATATACATTTCAACATTTTTTTACAGATTTTAACACAGTTTTCAGCTTGTCCGTTGCTTATAGGGTGATAAATGGGTGATGTCATGTGTTTAATCCCGTTAAATAAACAAAATTCTTTAAACTCATTGGAACATATCTTAACATCGTTATCCGAAACAATAACAATGGGAATTCCGAACACTGAAAATATGCGCTTCAGTTGTGTAATTAATGCCTGAGTTGTAGTCCCATTAGACATGTGTAAACATTCGAGCCATTTACTATAAGCGTCAACTACAATTAAGTAATCTCTCTGCGCTATAGTAAAATAATCAATATGCAGGCGCTGCCATGGTGCCAGCGGCCGCGGCCAAGGCAGGGGGGGCGCGCGCGCGGGCGCGCCTCGCACACTAACACACGTCTCGCACGCACTCACGCGCCGCTCGATGTCACCATCAATACCGGGCCACCACATTCTACTACGCGCGTTGCACTTTGTTTTTACTATTCCTTGATGTGAGCTATGGAGTTCGTCTAACACGCGTAACCGTAATGAACAGGGAATAACGACCTTATGTCCTTTTAATAAGCAACCGTTTTCAATTTGTAAATCTGTTTTACGTTGAAAATATGGCAAAATTGATTTACTTTTGATTTTTTTGGGCCACCCACGATTCATATACTTTATAACAATTTGTAGTACTTTATCTTGCTCGGTGGCCTGTTGAATATCCTTGTAAAATACCGCCGGCGATATGGAGCTTAAAAACTTCAATGCCATAAAAGAATCGAATTCTTTTTCGCTTTCGCATTGGTTTTCTTTCAACGGCGCCCGAGAGAAATAGTCTGCGACTACGTTATTGTTACCGGAGGTATATTGCACTATGTAATTATATGCGGATAAAATGATCGCATATCGTTGCAATCTTAGCGATGACGTCATAGAAATGCCCGTATTATTATTGAAAATAGACACTAGAGGTCTGTGATCTGTCTTTAAAATAAATGGGTCGCTTCGGCCGTACAAATATTGGTGAAATTTTTTTACACCGAATATAATTGCAGTTGCCTCTTTCTGGATCTGACTGTAATTTCGTTCACTAGCGGTAAGCGACCGGGATGCATATGCGAGAGGTCGATCGACTCCATCGCGATCTTGATGTGCCAGAACAGCCCCGAGGCCGTCTGGCCCCGCGTCCACGGCCAGCACGAGACGCGCAGTCGGGTCGAAGTGCGCCAGCACGCGCTCGGATGACAACTCGCGGCGGACGGCCCGCACGGCCGCTCGCTGCCGCTCACCCCAACTCCACACGGCGTCCGCGCGTAACAATTCATGCAACGGTCCTAACAAGGATGACGCGTTCGGTATAAACATTCTATAATAGTTAACGACACCTAGAAATCTTTTTACTTCCGTGACGTTAGTTGGCTCGGGGGCATCTATTATTGCACGAACTTTATTCTGACAAGTTTGTAAGCCATTTTTACTTATAACATAGCCTAAATAGGTGACACTATGTTGAAAAAATACGCATTTCTCTTTGTGGAGGCGCAGGCCAGCGTCCCTCAAGCGACTTAAAACCTCATTTAAACGAGCTAAATGTAATTTTTGCGTAGGCCCCGTTATACAAATATCGTCTAGCCAGCAGCTTACCCCGTCAATGTCTCCAAGCAAGGTTTCCATTGCCTTTTGAAATATAGCGGGTCCGTTGGCTAGACCGTATACGAGTCTAGTGTATTTAAAAAGGCCCTTATGCGTATTGATCGTGGTAAGCTCCTGTGACTCTTCGCTCAATAAAAATTGGTTATACGCGTTTTTTAAATCAATTTTTGTATATTTTTCGCCTCCACCTATTTTAGCAAACACCTCTTCAATACGGGGAAGAGGGTATTTATCAATAACCATATCTTTATTGAGTGTTACGGAGAAATCACCGGCTATCCTAACTTTGTCTCCCTCCTTGAGGACAGGAACAATAGGTGTCGCATATTGTGAATGGCTCACAGGTACCAATATACCTAAGGATACTAAACGGCTCAACTCTTTTTCGACTTTACTTTTGAGAGCAAAGGGGACGGTACGCGGTTTAAAAAATTTTGGCGTACTATTAGGTTGTAATACGAGATTAACTTTAAATCTATTAAAAGTTCCCAGCTCATCACGCCATAGTTCTGAGTACTGTTCTAGTAAACTCATGACATCATCATTCATTTTCATACTATTTATTTTTTGGGTGAATATCATATTAAAAGCCGACATAAAATTTCTACCCAGAAGGGGTGGACCACCGTTTTTAATAATAAAAAATTTAATGTTTCTCAATTCGTTATTGTAAGGGATCTTACATACATATATAAACACATTCTTACTTTACACTTGTTTAATTTATAATTAGAAAACTTACTTCTATACAACTTGTCTGACATGACTGACGAGCCAGAACCCGAATCTAACTCCATTTCAATTATTTTATTATCGATACAAACATTTATCAACAATGGCTCACAATTTACGTACCTCATTTGGAACATATGCCATTCCTCGCATTCACCATCATCAGTGTCCTCACCATCACCCTTATGGATAACGTCCTTTGGTTGCGAAATATTATTCACTCGCGAGTTAGCACTGCACATTTTTTTTAAGTGACCTTTCTTGCCACATTTTTTACACTTATAATTTTTGTAAAAGCACTCCGATTCACAGTGATTTTTCATACCGCAAATGGCGCAACAGGCTGGCGCGCGGGGTTGATAACCTCCCGTGGCTGGGCGACCACGTGCTCCGCCGGAACTTCTTCTGGTGCCGCCATCGAGTTGTGCACGAAATATAGGTTCCTCCTTGATGCCAATCGCTTGGAACTCTCTGGAACAAGCGGCTTGTTCCGCCAATTCCAGTGCACGTGAGAAGGTTAAGGATGATGGATTCTGTTCGAATAACTTTTCGCGTTCGGGACCTGGCCCCAGGCCAAGAACGAAGCGGTCCCTTAGGTTTGTTTCCAGTGCCTCACCAAAATCGCAGTAACAAGCGAGGCCCCTGAGTCTCACCGCCCAGTCCACCAATTTCTCGCCTGATGCTCTTGTTGCTTCGTAAAACTTTGCTTTATCACCAAACGAACTCTTTCTGGGCTTAAAATGAGTGTCCAGAAGCGCAATCAACTCTTCGTATTTAAGCGAGTCCACGTCCTTGGGGTAGGCCAGATTCCGTAACAATCTATAGGAATCGTCGGATAAATGCGTTATGAGTTGAGTTAATCGGCTTTTGAAAATAGCCCACTCACTACTCTTATAATCGAAAATAGGCAAAACTCCAATGAACGCCATTTTGAACACGCGCGGTTATAATCCTCGTCGCCAGTGAGATGTAGGAACGCTAAATGACACACAATATATTGGCTTGATGGTTTATTGGTCACTGGAATGCACGCGACGCAGCGCGCTCGGGGTAGGTACATAGGTATAGCTACGTAGCATACACATCAATTCTCCGTACGCATTAAATAGAACAGGAGATAAAATACAGCCCTGCCGAACGCCTTTTTCAAATTTGAATGATTTTGAGGTTACCCCAGCCACCTTGACCACTCCCTGACTCTTGAAAGTACAGACTTTTAAGAAGTGCAATAAGGTGGTCGGGGACACCAAGCTCCGCAAGCACTGTCCACAAGCTTCCCCAGCTGACACAATCAAACGCCTTACTATAGTCTACGAAACACATGATGACTGGTTTGTTATATTCGTAGGCCTTTTCCACAACCTGCCTGACTTTTAAAATTTACTCACGCGTACCTCTGCCTTTTACAAAACCCGCCTGCTCCTGCGGTATTTGCCAGTCTAGATAGTGTCGGATGCGGTTATTGATAATATGGAGCAGTATTTTGCTGGCATGAAAAATGAGGGCTAAGGTGCGGTAATTTTCACATTGTTTCGAAGATCCTTTCTTGTGGAGTGGCAGGATGATGGACTCTGCCCAGTCGTGAGGCCACTCACCACTGCACCAAACTTTGCAGCAGATGGAATGTATGGTGTTGATACCCAAGTCACCCAGGGGAGCCCTTTCGGTCGCATAATCTCTTTCTTCATAATGGAGTTTGGCATAACAGTTTCAGCATAAAGTTTTTTCGCATTAATCATGATAAGCAGAGTGTTATAAACCCATAATGGTTTCATCGGCATAATTTTAATCAGCATAAATGGTTAGTCTTCCTGTGACCACGGACCCTGTAAAGGGTTCGAAACGTCAGGATAATATAAAAACTATGTAAATAGTGAATTAAACGCGAGTTAATCCGTAAAAAAGTGTTTCATTTCAATGTGTAGTGCTCGCTTAAATCTCAGAAAACAATATAGCATAAATGTAAATAACATAATTGCTATCCGTCTATATTGAATTTTTCATAAAATACGAAACGCATAATGGATGAAGCGCAGTTCTATTGAATTTCGAGGTTATTTTGTTTTTTTGAGAACAGAAATACTAGCTGCCCTATTCCTGTAGGTCACGTGATAGGTTACAAATTTAAGACAATCACGAAGGGCAGCGTTGTATTAAAATTCGAATTAAAACTTAAAAAGTGAATACTTACTTTGTGTTTTCGGTAAGGTTGTACTACAAAAATCAGTGACAGAAACGAATCGCGGCAAAACCGCCTCCACGTAGTCTTGTCTACCCTACGCTAGAGTGTAATTTAAGCCAGCGTAGGCGCGGAGGGGCGAGGCGGCCCGCGAGCTGAGGAGCAGGTAAGCGAAACCCATCTGCGACGATAAGCTCGCGTGGGACCGCCGGAGCCTCGCAGCGCCAGAGCCGTGACAGAAACCATGCCTGCTGCATGCTTCGATGATGCTGCATGCTTGGTTGCATGCTGCATGGTTGCTGCACGCTTGCTGCATGCTTGCGTGCATACTGCATGCTTGGTTGCTTGCTGCATGTTTGCGTGCATGTTGCATGCTTGCTTGCATGCCGCATACTTGCTTGCATGCTGCAGCTTGCTTGCATGCTCCATGCTTGCTTGCTTACATGCTCCATGTTTGCTTGCGTGCTGCAGCGTGCTTGCATGTTCCATGCTTGCTTGGTTGCTTGCATGCTGCAATGTTTGCTTGCTAGTTGTGTGCTTGTTTGCATGTTGCATGCTTGCGTGCATGCTGCATGCTTACTTGCATGCTACAAGCTTGCTTGCATGCTGCGTGCTTGTTTGCATGCTGCGTGCTTGCTTGCATGCTTAAACGTTGCTACGAATAAAAGTTGTTTGATGATGTTGCTGCATGCTTGGTTGCATGCTGCATGCTTGGTTGCATGCTGCATGCTTGCTGCACGCTTGCTGCATACTTGCTTGCATGCTGCAGCATGTTTGCATGCTCCATGCTTGCTTGCTTACATGCTTCATACTTGCTTGCATGCTGCATGTTTGCTTGCAGGCTGCATGCTTGCTTACATGCTGCATGCTTGCTTGCATGCTTCATGCTTGCTTGCATGCTGCATGTTCGCTTGCATGCTGCGTGCTTGTTTGAATGCTTAAATGTTGCTACGATTAAAAGTTGTTAGATGATGTTATGAATTTCAAATATTTGAAATGTTGTATTTTTATGATATTGGAAACGTGTTTCTGGAAAATTAATCATTTAGCATTAATAGCTTCGGCCAAACGTTGAGTGGGATTTCAAAACATAAAGATTTTGAAAAAAAATATAACAATCGATAATAGGCCATTTCAAAACTTTGTCAATTGTGTTTTAAGTAAACAAAAAATTACAAAACGTTTTCGGCCAAATAAAATGCGTGCATAAAAGTTTTGAATTTAAGATAGATAAAAGACCCTAAATGTTAACATTACGGTATTCTATATGACTGCCAATAAATGTTATGATTAGTAATCGTTATTGTAAAAACATTTATGCATGAACATTTGATGCTGATATATCTTTATTATAAAAGAAGGTATGGGAATTAAAGTATGCCTAATGATTTATTCTGAATGAACGTAATGCGAAACGAAGATAATGCCAAAAAACGTTATGCAACCTTAAAATATGCCTCTTTAATTGATGCAACCCAGTTAAGTTGCTCCAGTCAAGTCAGGGAGGCAGCAGGCCTACCGGTTCCTTGTATAACTGTTCACAGTAACAGCGCCAAGCTTCAGCTATTCCATCAACCTCGTGTATCAGGTGGCCGTTGCTGTCTTCTATGACCCAAGTCTTGGGTTTGAACTTTTTCGACAGCAAGCGAACTTTCTTAAAGAGGTATTGCCTTTTGAAATTTTATGGAATGACGTTCAATGTCGCTACAGATGGTCTCAATGGACTTGTTTTTGTCGTCGCGACAGCCCTTGTCGATGGCCCTACAAAGTTCTGAATATTCCGCCATGACCTCCGAATTTTGCAAACCCTTGATCTTTGTTTCTTTCCTGCGTTTTACGAGTTCCCATGTGCGGTCTGAGATCCAGGCAGTATTTTTTTCTGTCAGTTTTCACAGGTACGGCGCTTAGGACCTCAGTCATTGTGCCTTTGAGGTGTTCCTATTCAGCATTGGCATCAGGAAATGTAGTTGTTTTGAGAAGCTTCTTTTCAATGGCGGTGCGGAATGATGGTCTTTCAGCCAGCTCAAGGCGTCTAGGCTTAGAGGTGAAGGTAGCTTGAGAGGAGCCTTTAGCCGGAACGCGAATTTTGACACCAGCAAGTTATGATCGGATCCGCATTATCTACAGTAAGCTAAACAAGAAATAGATAATCAAGGAAGCCGACCGTTAGTCATATATACACATACACGACTGTTACCCCGAACAGCTGGCAGAGACTGGCAATGAGGACCTGCTACTCTATCGGCTAAAAATATGAATATGGACATGGGCTTCAATTGACATTTGAAGCCCATAATATGCCCATCATATAAGTTGTATGCCTTCATGAAGGAGGACTTCTGGCCGAAGGGTGTGGTTTATAGACGTTTTCGTGGAAAAATACCTATAAGTGCCACCGATACGACACAGAAAATGTCCTAATATTAATTTACTAACATAGTAACTATAAGTTTTCATATTTACTAACAAAATTTTATTATTGTATGTATGTTAGTCTGTAAGGTATTTATCTATGGGCCTGCGTTACCTGATAATTAACGAATAAATAAAATTAAAAAAAAATAAGGACAAAATATGGGCTTCAAATGTCAAATAAAGCCCATGTCCATATATTATTTTTTTTGCCGATAGACCCGCAGGAGCAGTCACTGTAGCATACCGCAGTTGAGTGGTGGGGGCATTCGGCTCATCGGCTGTCAACCGCAATGACGGAAGTGCTACATCAAGTGTTGATGTTTTCCAGAATTTTGCAGACAGTCCACGTTTTACCAAATGCCAACTGCACACGTGCATAGCGTGATAGGTGGTGAGCCCCGTGCTATGCTGTTTATGTATGTGCTTTACCACCGTTAGTCATTCACTGTGAAAATATTTACACAAAATAAACAACAAAAAAAATATTTGCAGAAATTTCTTGTAGTCACAAAGTATACCCATTATTTTATGCTTCATTACTATTTACACGAGGACTCGATAATCTTGAAGTCTGGTAACTTGCTCTATTTCCGGGAGGGCGAACAACTGTCCCAGGGTGGTGTCGGGTTTATCGTCCACAGCTCTCTCGTGAACAACATTGTCAAGACCGGAAGTGTGTCGTCAAGGGTAGCGCACCTTATACACAGAATAACCAAACGGTATTCGTTGAAGGTTATACAGGTATACGCTCCGACTACGGCACACCCCGACGATGAGGTGAAGGCACGTATGAGGACATCTCGAGAGCCATACAAGTCTCCAAAACTAATTAAACAGTTGTCATGGGAGACTTAAACGCAAAACTGGGCCTAACGAAGCGGCGATGAGCTGAAAGTGGGACGATTTGGAGTTGGAATTCGGAACCACCGGGGCCAACACTGCTGGCGGAGTTTCTGGAAAAGGAGGAACTCTTCATGATGAACTCCTTTTTTAGTAAATCTGAACACCGCAAGTGGACCTGGCTAAGTCCCGATGGTGCAATAAAAAATGAGATTGACTTTATCATGTCGACGAGAAAACAAATATTCAATGATGTCTCTGTGATCAACGCGTTCAAAACTGGCAGTGATCACCGGTTGGTAAGAGGAACATTGAACATTAACATCAAGCTGGAAAGACGTCGATTGATGAAGTCTACGCTCCGCCCTGCACCCATCCAAATCCAAAACCCCGAAAGCTTCTAGCTCGAACTGAAAAATCGCTTCGAATGCCTGAAGTATTGCGTAGACGTGGACGATTACAACAACAGGTTTGTAAAAACTGTCCATGCGGTTGGGTCTAAGTTCTCCAAAACCCACTGTATAAGAGGACCTAAAAAGCTCTCAGACCATACTCTCAAACTGCTGGAAGAGCGGCGCGTGATGGTTCTGCGTTCTTCAGACGATTCGTCTCAGCTTCGGCGGCTCAATAGGCAGATCTCGAAGTCTTTGACTCGCGACACTCGCCGATTTAATATCGACCGTATTAAAGAGGCTATCGAGCGAAACCAAGGTTCAAAAGTGTTCGCAAGAGATTTGGGTATTGGGCAGAGCCAACTGACGACGCTGAAAACCGATGACTGCAGAACTGTCACGTTCAGGTCCGATGTTATGGGAGAGGTCGAGTGTCTCAAGACGAAAGTCTTCGACCAGTGTGTGTTGTGTTGTGTGATGACATACGGTACCGAAACGTGGTCGCTCACTATGGGCCTAATTAGCAGGCTCAAAGTCACGCAAAGAGCAATGGAGAGGGCTATGCCTATAATCGGGGTTTCTCTACTTGATCGAATCAGAAATGAGGAGATTCGTAGACGAACTAAAGCATGGATGCACAGACTTATTAAGACTAGGGGCCACTCGGGCAAATTATGAACTGATGGTGGGCCACCAGAAGTATAGGTAATTAAAGACAATGAAAAATTGATAATAATGTATTCAAATTTAATATTTTCGAATGTACGAGAGTATTATTTTTGCTGTCGGCGGGCCACCAGTATTCGACCGGCGGGCCGCATGCGGCCCGCGGGCCGTAGTCTGTGCATCCCTGAACTAAAGTAACCGACAGCCCAAAGAGTCGCCAAGCTCAAGTGGCAATGGGCAGGGCACATCGCCCGTAGAACCTTTGGCCGTTGGGGCAGAACGGTTCTCGAGTGGCGACCGCGCACCGGAAGACGCAGTGTGGGCAGGCCTCCAACAAGGTGGTCCGACGATCTGGTGAAGGTCGCGGGTAGCCGCTGGATGCAAGCAGCACAGGACCGGTCGTGGTAGAGATCCTTGGGGGAGGCCTTTGTCCAGCAGTGGACGTCTTCTGGCTGATGATGATGACTATTTACACTTTAAAAACTGTAAAATAAATAATATGTGGAGCCGAAAAATTGTCACCACATATTATGTGAATTGGAAAAATAGTATCGAGCCCGGTGCGGGCGCTTATATACGCGCTGTTGACGCAGAGGGCATCAACATGCGACGTAGGTTAATGGAAAAGATGGGATCGGCTTACCGGGGTCCGAGTTGTATGCACGGGATCGAGCTGATGGTGGCCGCGGCTGGCGTTCTTGGCACGGGCTTGAGGGCGGCAACACACAGACACTTCACTTAGGGCACTGGTGTTCGTTAAGCGTTAGGGGGAGCTGGTAGTCCTAGCTCTCTCACTGCACACACTGCACACATATGTGACGTGGTCACGGGCTGAGTTCAAGGGCGCGCGACGCGTGGGTTCGCCTTGAGATCTCGAAGGGCACTAGTTTTGCGCGGGCGCACTATATGCACTCTAATTGGCCGGCGTAGAGACGGCTGTTATTCGTCGTTGCGCTGTGGCGCAAACACGCGCTTACCTGAAGGACCAGTTGTGGTCGTCGGAGTGGCGCTCCATGAGCGTGACCTCGGCGGCGGGCGCGGAGCAGATGGGCCGGTTGAAGCAGTGGCGCACGCGCCGGTACACGTAGCGCGAGTAGAACTGCTCGAACGGGTCGTACAGCGGCGCGTACCCCTGCGGCACACACGCACTCGCCTTTACACAGCGCCACCGAGGCACAGCCCGCACAGCCCGCACAGCTGGCGGACTGTCCATCCGGTGACAGGATCATTGACTTTACAGACATAATTATAACGGTGAATATTCTTTTGTAACGGCCGCTCGCTGATATCATTTCAAAATTATAAACATTAGAGGTCATAATTATACCACAGGCAACAATAGCCGGAAAAAAATATATTTGCGTATGAAAAGGGTACACAGGGAGATGTTGTTACTTTTTGTTTTCTAACGTTTAAGCGAACCCTGCACAGGGAGACTAAAACACTCTCATATATGTACTAAACAAGCGCGAGTTCATCCATTAAAATTAATTAAAATTTATTAATTTTAATGAAACGTTTTTAGATTTTAGGCTCATCCTATTCATCTTCTTTTGTTAGCATGCAAAACTACATTAAAAATACAAAAATAATAAAGATAATTAATAGTTCAAAATACGGCAACATACGGCTGTAGTGTGCGGTTTCTCTACTTTTTTTTCAAAATCTATCTTGTCCATGGCGTTCTCCTAGGTTTGAAACTGCCTTGAGCGGGTTTCCGCGCGGTTAGGTTGCCAGTCCCAATAATACAAAAATCGGACACATTTAATTTTATCCGGACATTTAGAAAGCCAAGCTTTGGATTTTTTAAGAAAAAATGCTATAGTTATTTGTCAATGTGAATGAACTCTTTGGAAAGCCAGACACCTGGCAACTCTTCCCTGGCACGCGACCGAGCAGTATTATGGGATCGCGCATCAAATACATACTGCTCGGTCGCGTGCCCCCTCGGAACATAACGCAGTTTCACTCTTAGAGCACGATATTTGATATATTTTTGTTAGTATGTAGGTATGTTTGTCCTATGTCCATGAAAAAATTCACCAAATTTATGCGAATCACAGACTGCTAAAATAATGTAAATTATCATTAAATCAATCTTGTCTCTTGTCTTGTCTTGTTGTTTTGGATGGTTTGTTCGTTCTGCACTTTCTGCCATTGCCAGTTGCCATAAATTTCCTTGTTTGTTTGCTTGCTCTGAAATGAAATGCTATGCTTTGTCTATTATTAGGCAAAGGGGCATGAGGCATACAGGCACATAGATATTTATTCATATTTTTTGTAACATAGACGCATTAATATTTTTCTTATTTTATTAAACATGTAGCACTAGGTATGTAGTCTAAGTTGTTGTTTAAATTAAGTTTAATTTTAGTTTATTTTATTCTGTAAGAAGGTTTTTTATTAATGTTTTTGTTTAAATTTTTTGTTATTTTTTTGTTGTTAGATTGGCACAACTGTTATCCATTTTGGCGCGGAGTTTGAGTTGCATCTGATACTTAGATAAAATACAGTGCTGTTTTAGTTAGTTTATATCTAGTGTGTATTGCGAATTTCATAATGGATAAAAAAATCGAACAAAGAGTTTGTCTTAAATTTAGCGTCGCCAATGGAATTTCGTGTTCGGATTCGAAGTCACTGAAAATGTTACAGAAGGCTACGGTGAATCGACTTTATCAAAAACACGTGCTTATGAGTGGTACAAAACGTTCAAAAGCGGTCGAGATGTGATGAAAGACTTGCTTCGCTCTGGTAGGCCATCAACGTCTTCAACTGAAGTTAACATCGCAAAAGTGAAGGAAATGGTGACTGAAAATCCTCATTCAAGTTTGAGAACGATAGCCACTGTACTTTCTGTATCTCACGAGTTGATCCGTACTATTTTAAATAATCACTTGGGTATGAAACATGTTGCCGCTCGGCTAGTCCCAAAAGACCCGAATTTTCTCCAAAAACTCAATCGCATAAGAGTCGCTGAGGACATGCTAGAACGAGTCAATTCCGACCCAACATTCATGCAACGCATTGTTACTAGTGACTTCTTTTCCTAAACTCCAATTACCACTTCGTGGCATCCGTTTTCATTCGGTAGAAGACATAAAAGAGAATTCGCGGCGAGAACTGAACTCAATTCCGGAAAAAGCGTTAAAAAAATGTATTGATGATTGGATTATTCGTTGGCGTACTCGTAAGTGTATCGTTTCTGAAGGAGCATACTTTGAAGGCGATATAATAAATTTGGATGAATAACTAACATTTTGTGTATTATTAATCTTTTCGCGGTACTTTCTTGACAGAGTAGTATATAAGCCTGTCTAGCATGTATTTTTCTACATTTCTGCATGACTACACAGTTTTTTAATTCAAACATTGTAGAAAGTGTAATAAATAATGGACACGTCAATAATCCAATTAGACAGACACGCGGCGCAGGCTGGGTTCAATGAAAGCAGCAGCGCGCTCATGAAAGGCGCGCGCGGGCGTGCATGCTACTACATTTAGGTACTAGACGAAATTACCTAAGCGTTTTTTACACATATTTTTTAACAATCATATCACCTGGTTTATTTATTAATACCTATCAGTATAATTATATTATGTACCTATGACACACAATATAGAAAGTATGGTATCTGGCGATTAGATAAAGCAATTCTATTTTTGCCTCTGCCCACTTTCAATAAGATCGAGCAAGCTCCAGCCAGGCCAGACAAGTGCCTTGTCAGATAGCTTGGTAGGTCTTTTTAAAATTAGTTCAATAGTATTTTTTGATATACGAGTACCTAAATATATTTAATAAAAAAATACTTACATGCAAACATTTTTAATAGCTCAATTCATTTTATTTAATTTAATTTATTGCATTTTATTCTTTGACGTTTAGTTATTATGTAATCAGATAAAGCTAAATTGGTTAAAACCAATAAATTATGGGTGGTTATCAATAACTGTTTGTTTCTTCTAAGAGGGTTTATACATTTTACGGTAAAATTTCGTTATTGGTTTGTAAAAGAATTTGGAAGTTTGTATGTGCACAAACTTCCAAATTCTTTTACAAACCATAACGAAATTTTAATAAGCCATTTTCATGCTAAAGGAAAATACAAAGATTTTTATAGTTATAGGAAAACAGTTTATTCAATTCAACAACTATAAATGACATCACTGTAGATAAGTAAATAAACTTTTATTGGTTGTATTTTATTTAGTGGGATGTTTCTTTGGAATATCGAAATTTGTAAACTCTATATATTATTAAACTATAATTGGAATCATAACGTTTGTGTTGAGGATAATTCCTGCATTGCTTTGATAGCAAGCGGCTATGCGTGTATAGTTTGTTGTCAAATGAGCGCGCAGCATCGGCGGCCGCCTGGCAGTTGTGAGTTGTGTTAGCTCGTATTGTGTTCGATAGTCTCAGTTCGGCCTCCGCACTCAATTAACGTTAATTAATAGGTATATCATTGATGTGATGTGGAACAAAGTATTTTATAAATAGTTACAATCGCTCCTTTCAGACACATTTATTAGCATAATTATAAAGTGTCTCCAATAGCTTTACTTTCCTTTGCAGGCAGATAGTTCGTACACTTTAGTAATATTTGGTTTAAAGTCTATAACGATAGCTTAACCTTGAATAGGCAATACACATTTAGGACTCTCTACAAATCGGTCTACTTCACCAAACATGAATTAGGCCACTACTACATGGCATGTCACAACACAAGGTGCTACGTATTTGTAGCACAATTGCTTACGCATATTGGTATGTCACGTGCTGCCCTGTTAGGGCATGGTAACATTAAAGGCATGCACTATTTAATTGTACCTCTAAGAACATAAAAAATAATTATATCAATACTAATGTTGTGTTATTACTACATACATACATAATCACGACTATTATCCCCGAAGGGTTATCAAAGACTAGGCCATGAGGACCGCAAAAGCAGTCTTCTGTTATAGTCCACTTTTCACCAAATAGCGACTGCTTAAGGTGCTCAGCGTGACAGGTGGTATTATAATTATTACTCCATATTGTTTTATAAAATAAATGGACAATTACTATTATCCATTTTTGTTAAATATTTTTTTAATACTAGCGGCCCGCCCGCGCCAAGGAGATTGACCATTTATGAAATCTCTTTGTATCAAAATCTAATTAACATAGAAAAGAACAATGGGCAATAGTGATCCAAGAGCCTCCACTATTGAGACTTGTGGGAAATGAAAGTTTATAATTGTCATATGATTCTGGCAAAAGATTATTAAAATACGACCCGGAATTTTTTTTATGGTTACGTTAACCTGTCCATAAATAATAAGATTTTACGTTATGTGTAGCGCATGTTTAGACATGTTTGTGCCTATTCTGGCAAAAGATTATTAAAATCCGACCCGGAATTTTTTTTTATGGTTACGTTAACCTGTCTATAAATAATAAGATTTTACGTTATGTGTGGCGCATGTTTAGACATGTTTGTGCCTATCTAAATAAGATACGGTATCTCGTTCCTTCGTCCCTAATTCCCGGTTCAATTAATTTGTTATAATGAGACTACAGTAAATGGATACTGTAAAATTAATTGGAATTGGGAATTGGATGTGCGAGTGAGAGTTGCGTCTGGCCAGAATGAACATAACACTGATCGACCTAGACATGTGGACAGCTCGTGGAAATTCATCTGCCAGAGTCCGCGGACGAATCTGTTGACGTGTAGAGGAGGCATAAGGGCAACCCGGGCATGACAGCAGATGCCGCATGTCTTGCTCGGGAGCGCCACACTCGCACTGGGCAATAACCCCACCTGGCCATATTTGATCTGCAGCGGCCCACTTGGGTCCGGAGCCGGTTAAGCGACTTCCATGTGGGCCACGCTAGTTCATTGCCTGGGGGAAGGTTTTCGGAAGGTGCAATGGAGTTAGGTGGTGGGGCACATATTTCCCGCCGTAGTTTTCAGGTTTGCCTCTCTAGGGTGTACCGTTAAAGCTTTTGTAAACTTCAGGAAGCTCCTACGACTTTTGAGGCGACTTTCAGGCGGTTGGTGACTGAACAGAGAGTGCCTGTTGTCGGATTCTTGTTTTAGGTTTTCCACAGCAAGCAACACCTCTGCGAACTTGCGGCGGTGCTATACCAGACAATGGGTATAGCATGTTAAGGGGAGTGGGTTTGAGACAGAGAAGCAGAGTGCCAGCAGAGTCCCTGACGTCCGTAGTACTTACATGAGGTTTGGCACCCCATGAAGTTGATGTTAAACGAGAGATTAAGTTGTTGCGGGAACTACCTTTGAGCTTTGTTTTCAGACAGTGCCTTATAAATGTGAGTGTCCTGTCAAGCGTTACTCCTAAATACGTCGGGTTTTGGCAGTGCTCGATGTCCACGCCTCGTCAAGATATAAAAAGAGGCCGCCCTGCCTGCCGGCCGGTTTCAGAGATGGAACACACAGGATTGAGTTTTGGCCGGATTTGGCCTTAAGCCATTCTCGTCGTAGTACTTTCCCATGATTTCCAGAGCTGCTGTCAGGTGTTCTTTCGCTTTCTCAAACTTGGTTGTTTGTGGGGTAAGTGCCAGGTAAGTGCCAGCTCATCGGCGTACAGAAAGCGTTCAGGGGGCTGGGCTGGTCATTGGTAAATATGTGAAATAGGATGATCTACTTTTCTCCTTGAAACCTTGATCGTCAGTTATTTATTACTGAGACCTTTGTAAGTAGTCTTTTTACGTTGATAGTGTCGTAGGCCGCGGACAGATGGATAGAGACAAATAAAGATTATCTACTAAAACTATATACCTACTGTATGATACTATGCAGCATATTATGTACTTACATATAGCGTAATAAGAAACGTGTTATCCCGATAACAGTTTTTTTTAATATTTATTGAAGGAAATTCCGTATTATCACTCATTCATTAGGAGGTAACACACACACACAAATATTATTTAAGATAATTTGATTTAATGTAAAAATATTAGCTACACCAAAAACTAATCTCAAAGTCAAAGTCAAATTATTTATTCAATGTAAACCTTTACAGGCACTTATTGACGTCAATACTAATTTTAAAAAAACCCGGCCAAGTGCGAGTCGGACTCGCCCATAAAGGGTTCCGTAGCAGCAAGTAACATCATAATATAAAAGTTCTTGTACTTCGTTGTAACTTTAATCGATGTTTTAATAATAGTGTATTTTGTTAATTAATTAATTTATGACGTATTAAAAAAAACTACTTACTAGATCGCGTTCAAACCAATTTTCGTTGGAAGTTTGCATGGTAAAGTACATCATATATTTTTTTTACTTTTACCATTCTCTTATTTTAGAAGTTACAGGGGGGGGGGGACACACATTTTACCACTTTAGAAGTGTTTCTCGCGCAAACTATTCAGTTTAGAAAAAAATGATATTAGAAACCTCAATATCATTTTTGAAGACCTATCCATAGCTACCCCACACGTATGGATTTGATGAAAAAAAATGTTTGAGTTTCAGTTCTAAGTATGGGGGAACCCCAAAATTTATTGTTATTTTTTCTATTTTTGTGTGAAAATCTTCATGCGGTTCACAGAATACATCTACTTACCAAGTTTTAACAGTAAAGTTCTTATAGTTTCGGAAAAAAGTGGCTGTGACATACGGACGGACGGATCCATAAGGGTTCCGTTTTTTGCCATTTCGCTACAAAACCCTAAACACCGGCGAAGTGCGAGTCGGACTCGCACATGAAGGGTTCCGTAGCAGCAAGTAACGTCATAGTATAAAAGTTCTTGTAGTTCGTTGTAACTTTAATCGATGTTTTAATAATAGTGTATTTTTTAAATTAATTAATTTATGACGTATTAAAAAAACTACTTACTAGATCGCGTTCAAACCAATTTTCGTTGGAAGTTTGCATGGTAATGTACATCATATATTTTTTTTACTTTTACATTCTCTTATTTTAGAAGTTACAGGGGGGGGGACACATTTTACCACTTTAGTAGTGTTTCTCGCGCAAACTATTTAGTTTAGAAAAAAATTATATTAGAAACCCCAATATCATTTTTGAAGACCTATCCATAGCTACCCCACACATATAATTTTTGATTTTCAGTTCTAAGTATGGGGAACCCCTAAAATTTATTGTTTTTTTTTTCTATTTTTGTGTGAAAATCTTAATGCGGTTTACATAATACATCTACTTACCAAGTTTCAACAGTATAGTTCTTATAGTTTCGGAAAAAAGTGGCTGTGACATACAGACGGACGAATCCATAAGGATTCCGTTTTTTGTCATTTGGCTACGGAACCCTAAAACAGTTAAATAAATTGTTGTTAAGACTTAACAACTAATCTAACAAACTATATTCTGTGCCAAACAAACGCGCATCGCTACCCCTAGTAATACCACTTCACGCCGAAACAGGATCGCGTCGAACCAAAATATAAGCCGTTGCGATAGAATTCTGTGTAAGGCAGTTGTACCACCGCCGACGATGAAGGAGCAGCGAGTCGAGCTAGTAAAACTTAGTTGGCGAGCAGCTGAAAGCGAGTGTGTAGTTCCGATAGTTTTGTCGCTGGGCTATAAGCGAGTGTACGAGTGAGACAGGCGATTACTCGCGCCACTCGCTCGCGGCGGCCGAGCCGAGCGTACAGTCCTCCTGGCGGGAAATGACCGCTGCCGCTAGTTGGTCTTTCGGCGTGAGTTCTGATCGCTGAGCGAGTATCGCTAAGCGAGAATTATCTTTGATAGCTCTTGTTGCTCAGCGACGAACTAGTGGAGCGAGTCCTCGCCCGCAGTGTGAACAGTCAGCGATCAACTATTTATATATGCATCTCTTTTGTTTACACGGAATGTACATCTATTGTACGTTTCTTGAGCGAGAAAACAGCCGATAGTTCGTCGTTTACTCGCCGTCGGTGGGACAACTGCCTTAACAAACGTATCTTGGTATGAGACAAAATGGCGGGCAAGTGTGTCTCCCTAGCGACACAAACGGCTAAAACTTATAATTTATCGTTTTTTGGGATGAAAGTTAAAGAATGATAAATCATAATGAATTGTCAACAGTTAACACTTTAACCTGCGAACACTCGCGATATGAGCAATTCCCTCACGGTAAATTTAAAACTCACACTATTTTTTTTAAAAAGTGCGCACATCTCGATTATCAGTTAAGTAGGTACTAAAGTGCGAAAGTGACACCATCTAATGTGTAAGAGGTAGGCCTCTTACACATTAGATGGTGTTACTTTAGCTAAAGTTGAGCAGGTCAAAAGCGTGGCTAGATAACAAATCGAAACTCGCAACCCATAAAAAAAAAACATTTAAAAAGGCATCCCGTATTTTCTGATTGCGTTTTTTTTTTAAATACCAACGTATTTTTAAAAAGAAACGCAATCAGGTTAGAATAATATGTAACGCATAATACCGAGATTATAAATGTGTTATCCACAATTAACATTTTCAATGACTTTACTCATTCAATGCATTGGCATTCAAAAACAATTTCAGCCTGTCAGCACACACTCGGAAAATACATGTCTTTATTGCTATTTGTAACTTTTTATTTTGTTTGTATTCTATATTTTTTGAAAGTTATTTTTTTTTAATAACTACGGGCCTGCCCGTGACGTCCGCGCGGCCCCTGTACCCCTTGACGAATATAAAAAAAAATTCTTACACACAAACCTTGTCCTAATAAATACAAACACAAAAAAGAATTAGCCAATTAGGTGCAGCCGTTCTGAAGTGATGCAATGCGCGTACTAACATTTCGGCAATCGATTTTAATTAATATTGATAAGTTCACATACATCTAACAGCATTGAGCGGCGATGGGCTCACCACCTGTCACGCTGAGCACATGTGCAGTCACTATTTGGTGAAAAGTAGATTATCTATAGCAGAGGCTCTGCCATAGCAGAGGCCTGCTTTTGCGGTCCTCATTGCCTAGCATTGCATTGGGTTTTTTTGTATTATTTCAGCTTTATTTTTTTTAAACCTTGCTACTTACTACATAACAATACATTCATAATTGATTATTCATATATACATAACTAGCTGTTTTACAGAGTGAACAAAGATTGTTGCTATTGCAACAATTCTATTGAACAAGTGCCCTTTGCCTACCTCTCTGTTCTTCTCAGTGGCAACTTTGGGCGTGAATAGCACCTGGTTGACGAAGCCGAGGAACATGAGGATGTAGAGCCCCAAGTGCGTGAGCGCAGCCGTCAGCAGCGAGCACTTCTCGAACGAGCCCGGGAACGTGTCGTACTGCGACCAGTCCATCGGCGGCGGCAGCCCATCAGCGCCGGGGCACAGCTTCTGCTCAAAGTACACTACCTTCAATATTTCACAGGACACAAATTTACATATACTTAGCTAGTATTTTTATGAAAAATCGGGATTTTTACTATGTTTCAGTTGTTGATTTTGAGTCCCGACATTGCATACACCATGATCACCAGTTACTCCGTGATCATGGCGCATGTAACTGCGCTGAAATATCGGGGACTCAAAAACAACAACTCAAAATGGTAAAAATCCTGTTTTTTCATAAAAATAAATGTAGTGACCATGAAAGTTTAAAATGTTATATAGCTGGTAATTTAGACTTTGCAAAATGCTTTTATATGTAGGTAAGTGTTGCTTTTTAATGTCGCATTTAACTTAAAATTTATCATAAAATAACACATCAGGGGGGTTACTCTCGAACGCAAACTCAATCTTAATACAATTCCAATGCGATTAATATGTATCGATGTTGGGATAAGTAAATATAATTCCGGAACATCATCTCGATAATAATTTGTTCAATCAATTTCCACGCAATTTATTGTCGCTTACAAAAGTGCCATTTGACATTTTTTAGATTTGTGATTGGAAATTGACTAATGCAATTCTGTTTCAAGAGTAAGCCTACTGTCACCAAACAATAACTCCAGCTTATTTAAGGTTTGTTATTAACAAGTGTACAAACAAAATTCATAATTGTCAATTCAATACAGTTGATTGATTGATTGATTGATTATCAGCTGTAGACATCCCATTGCAAGGCAAAGGCCTTCCTTCCCTCTTTGCGATTTAGGGCTCTTAATGTCCAGACATTACAGTAGGAGTCAAGTTCGTACCGCCATCTCCATTTCATTTGTCCAAACAAATGAGTTGTCCTGGTGGCATTTTGTCCATGATCAGTGTTTTATGTTTTGGAGCGCAGTAATGTGTTTTTAAAGCAGTACAATAATCTGACTCCTAGAATGTTGGGCTTCATGGCACACTGGCATACCCCGAGTGTGGACTTTAATTGAGCAGTAAAAGACCAAGTTAATACAGTTACTTAAAAAAAAGATCTAGGCGACATTGCCATGGCATCTGAGGCATATTATAAATTATAAGTAAAATTTCATACAAATGACCTTAATCAGATGTTCTACAAGTTTAGCAACCTAGTTTACCTAATGATCTGCAGATCTGCAGATCTATAAAAATTACTGGACAAAGAAACTGGGAGTGTGTGTGTGTGTGTAGAGTGGCCGCTTCTCAAAAAAACTTTAGAAATAACTTGAAGTTATGTACTAAAAATAAATTAGTTATCTCTTTATTTTTTAAACAATGACATGGAGCAAAACTACATAATCCAACAAAAGCTTGTGGTTAGATTTGGTTAGATAAAAAAATTTAAAATAGATCTGAACTGACAAAACTTGTTATTGAGAATGCTGTTTCCTGCTATATAGGTTAAGTTTGGGTCCATTGGATAAACAATAACTGATGTAAGCAGTGTTTTAGGGCATAAATAATGTTTCTAGAAGGTAATGGGCTATGCTCCACATAATGACAAACACGAGTATTATGAATATTTGCACAGCTTCTGGTTATAATTTTGGTGACTGATCTATTGCAATTTTCCCAAGTAACTTTTTACATTAACCAACTCGGTAATTTAACTTTTGTCTAATGTTATAGGTGACTAAAATGTTTATTCATCTAAATTATTTGGTAGAGGTAGGTAGGTACTCTTCAAAAGAGAACAAAAATTTTATGCTAATCGGGGTCACGTGATACTTCCGGAACTGAAATCAAATTTAATGAACGCCGCTATTCTTTTCGTTGCGTTGAGCTGGACGTTTCAATAGATGGGTTGGCTGACCACGCCGGTTTTCAGCCTATTTTATGGAACCGCTATCAAAGCAGCAATAACTAAAAAGGTCCTGTGTATAGGAACGGAACAGGAAGTTATCTCTTTGTAAATTTGGGGCAAAATTCACGAATTAGTTACCTCTAAGGTTAGATTAGAAAAAATAAAAGAAAGTCTACTTACGTTGACCCCATTGTTGAGGTGTTTGGATTTAATATGGCCATTACTTTGAATCTCCAGATTTCCATTTAGTAAATTTTCTTCCTTCTCATTACATTCTGAAACGTTATTAGAAAAGATAGTTTTATCATAGTCAACACACCCGTTATCGACAGTCGCCGCCATCCTTGTGAAACAACAAGCAAAGCAAGACATACAAACTTGGCATTGGCAGGCAATAGAGTCTATAATCGCATTAAAGCAGCTGAGTGTTGGCTGACCAAAAGCCAACCGAGTATCTATGAAAATAGAACCTAAAACAAAATTCGCTAGTTGTCAAAAGTCTATTTTATTCAGAGACGGTGAACGGAACGGTGTTGTGTTGGTCTGTACATTTGAACTGTTTAACCGACCGACGCGACGAGGTAAATTTTGACAGACAGACACGTTCCACGATTATTTTCTTAGTTAGTTTGGTACTTTTTTTTTACCATAGTGAAAGAGTTTTGTTGAAGTTCAAGTTCAAAATCATTTATTCAATTTAGGATATGAATGTCACTATGCCATCGGTTCGTAACGTAAGTAAGTCTAACTATGGAGCGGGCGGGAGCCTTGTACACTATTAAGGCGGGTCTCCTGCGACACTGTTTTGTGTTTTCTAACATAAAACATGTAACAAATATGGGCGTGGCCTACGAACATATTTTGACATATTTTGTAAGATGTTTGATGTTAGGTGTTAGAAAACACAAAACAGTGTCGCAGGAGATCCGGCTTAACACCTAATTCACCTAAACCTAAAATCAAACATCTAACAAAATATGTCAAAATATGTACGTAGGCCACGCCCATATTTATTTATTTATATATTTTGCTTTGGAAGACCAACAGCACATGAAACATACTTACATTAAGAAATAGGTAGCAGATGGCCAATAACAGGTCTCCACGTTTAAAATCAGATTAAACAATGCTAGTATGTAACAATGTTGAGTGGATTATAAAAATGTCTTAAATAATTTAATAAAGAAATCTTGACTTAAAAGCCTTAATATTTGTTAGACGTTTGATGTTTGAGGTGTAGAAAACACAAAACTGTGTCGCAAGAGACCCGTCTTTAGTTATTCTGTGCTTGTACTGAGAAAAACCGGAAGCAAGTAACTCAGCAAAGGCATTTCTTTTCTCCGTTTCTTTTACAACGTCAATACAAATTGGAAAATGCCCTCCCTATCATAGAAGTACACTTTCCATTACAAGATAAAAAATAGGTAAGTAACAATAAATGTAACAATAAATTTTTATTTACCTCGGACAAAAATATTGACATTTTATGTTAGGTACCTACTTGAGGCGACTTGATACTGGATTTACTGGAAATTCAAAACATTTTAATAAAGTTTATTTACATTTATCTAAAGTATGTAGGTGACATTATGTTCGATAACTTTTTGCCATCTGGTAGGTAGGGAGGGACATGATCCCATTGCTATAGAAATTTTGGGGCCTCTGATCAAAATACCGCCGCGACAAGTGGTTTTGGCAGTCCTCTCGTGATGTTAACCTGACGCAACCTAAAGAATTCTGAAGAGACCGAAACAGGTGGAAATCTGAAGGTGCAAGGTCAGGACTGTACGGCGGATGCATTAACACCTCCCAGCAAAACTCTCTTCATTTTTGCTGAGTGGCTAAAAGATGTGTTAGGTCTAGCGTTATCATATGATAAAAAAAACCACACACTCTTCTGTTGATTAATTCCGGCCGCTTTCTCTCAACTTCTTGCTTTAATCTCATCAGTTCAGAATCGATGGTCCTGCCTGGTGGTCACAGCTCATAATGAAAATGAACTTCCAATCCCACCACACACAAAGCATTACCTTGTTGTGAGCTAACCCGGGTTATGCCACAGTCTGTGAAGCCTGACCGGCTTTTGACTACGACCTTTTTCACACGTTCTTGTCGTACGTGTGATCCATTTTTCATCGCCAGGGGGGCTAACATGCTTTATAATTTGAACCAAACCACAACTGAAATGCAGTCGTTAGACGTACTTTTATAGTGCTATCGCGTTTGACACACGCGATAGCGCTATGCGGAGTCGGCTGAACGGTAAAGGTTTAGTTTTGATAATATCGTTGCTTAGTGTAATTATTGAGGCCCAGTTCTCAGCTTCTTCAAAAATGGTTAGGTTTCCACGTCGTAATAAAGAATCACAAATGAGTTGGTACACGGTTCATTATGTTTCTTTCAGTGAGCTTGTGAGGTACCCAATATCGAGCTTTTTTGTGTACCCAGTTTTTTTCAAATGCGCCAAAACTGTTTTGTGGTCAATTTCCAGTTCTTCAGCTACGTCGTAACTACTGATATGCCGATCTTGCTCTACTTTTTCAAAAATAGAATCCATTTCATCCGTAATAGCAATGATATTATAGTACTTAATTATAATATCATTGCGTAATATGGTGACCAGAGCGACGTGCATCTTTGTTATCAAAATTTCCGGATTGAAAAAGCTTAAACCAAATTTGTGCTACTCTCACAGCCACTGCACTAGGTCAATAAATATCGCAAATTTTTTTTGCTGCTTGCGATTCATTTATACCTTTTTTGTAGTAAAATTTTAAAATGTATCGAAGTTCTCCATTACATTCACTCATCTTAAAAGTAAGAAAAAACAAATGAAAATCACACATTTTCCTAATTTGAATTTGGAATTATCTTCTTTAAAATTTAAACTTTTAATGATACCAAAACCACCCAGAAACAAATAGTATAGCAGAGATATTATTACAAGTTCATACATACCTGTGATACATACTATAAGCGTTAAGACTTTTTTACCAACCTAATTTATAGCAAAAATAAGTAAGTATTAATTATAAAAGTTTAAGTTTTAAGAAACGTTTAAAAAAGTTTACTACTTCAGTTGGGAATCAAACCCACGTCCTTGGGAAACCGGGAGGCAGCGATAACCACTCAACCACTGAGGTATTGGTTAGACCTGTCTTCTGGTTTAAAATGACGACTGTATAAATCAAAACTTTCGGTAATTTTCTGCGTCGCTGGTATATAATTTAAGCCATTTTTAAGCATAATCTTTATTTTCAGGAATCTACAACAATACATATCTAAAAGAAAAGAATTTCATGTATTTCTAAACAATAATTTTAAATGTTTCAAAATGTAGGTACGATACGAAATTAATTTATGATCAGTTTAGCTATCACAACAGAGTCGTCTAGTTTCAAATCCCGCTAAAACGATTCAATAACATTTTTCAGAAATAAAAAAAAACGTTTGAAACAAAAACAAAACCACTTTCGTAGGCATTTTCAAATTATGTACATGGCACTCAAACATACCAATATAACAAATAAAAAAGAGGCTATCAACACTACAATAACCAGCTAAAACAGGTTTTGATTTTTGATATAGCGGATTTTGAAACTTACTTATAGGGGCATTTGCAACTAACCGTTGTGAAATAGCGGGATTTGAAACTAACATCATTTTGAGGTGATGGTCAATATTATGCAACAAAAGTAATAAACTAAAAATACAGAAAATTAATGATAATGAGCGATTTTCTGACAGTCCAAATTAAAAAGTAAAAATTAGTTCAAAAACACTCGATAGATGTCGTTTTGTGAAAGCCGGCCACCAGCCGTACCTACCTAAGGGCTGTAATAAATTCTACACTTTTACTTGTCTACCAAAAGAATAAAAAAATAGTAAATACTTACCTATTTATATTCAGGACATTCAGAACCTATTTCTATTTTGGAATAGAATAAATATTACGCAGCCATACACGTGCTCTTCATGAACTTGCCTTTTACTAAGCGCCATCTATGAAGTCATTTACGAACCAACTTCTTCTTTTTTTTTGATCTCGGAAAATCACCCATTAGTAATGGGCGATTTTCTGACAGCCCAAATTAAAAAGTAAAAATTAGTTCAAAAACACTCGATAGATGTTGTTTTATGAAAGCTGGGCTACTTATGGGCTGTAATAAATTCTACACTTTTACTTTTCTACCAAAAGAATAAAAAAATAGTATTTACTTACCTATTTATATTCAGGACATCCAGAACCTATTTCTATTTTGGAATAGAATAAATATTACGCAGCCATACACGTGCTCTTCATGAACCCGCCTTTTACTAAGCGCCATACTAATCTATGCTAAGCGCCTTCTATGAAGTAATTTACGAACCAATTTCTTTTTTTTTTTTTGATCTCGGAAAATCGCCCATTATAATCAGTTTTAATATACAAAAATTTCAGAGATAAAACAAACAAACATACATACAATTATTTTGCATATTATACATTAAGTTGCAAAAGTAAAAAAAAAAATTACACATTACGGGTATTAAGTCAATAAAGGTCATTGTATTAAGTAGATAATTTACACAATTATTATATTATATGAAAGTTAAACCAAGCAACTATGTTAGTGATTATAAATTTCCCGAAAGTGAAACGGTAGTTTTACTATATCCAGTCCAATATTTCATATAAATGCTGCGGAGTTCATACAAATATGCATCAAACATATTCGTATGACATCGATAGCTTGTTATGAGATAACGTTTTGCTTTCGGGAAATTTATAATCACAATAAAGTTAATCGTCGGGTAAGCAACAAAAATCTTGCTTCTGTTTTACTTAACAAATTTTGGAATGGCAGTTGACTGTTTAGTAGAAATAAGAAACAAACCTTTTTTCACGCAATACTTCACGCTTCCACTTTGATTTATAGACTAATCTCTTGCGTGCTTTACCGGGCTCCGATTTCTTGATAAATTGTTGTAAATCCCCAATTTTTTTCCACGACTTGAGCGAATACAAAAAAGATTTTTGTGGCACCTTGCTTACCAATGCAATAAAGCTAAGATTTTAAGCACCTATTAAGAGCGTCTCTCATTCTTCGGCTTGTACAGTCTACAAAACAGAAGAACTCTATTTGGATCTACTGTTTTTGCACAAACTGGCAAATGGAAATGTGAATTTCCCTTTCCTCCAACTATTGCAGGATCTATACATCAACATACCTTTTATTTATTTATTTATTTATTTATTATTTATTTATTGAAAAGAACACACACAATACTTACAGGCTAAACTTTAAAAGTGTATATACCTTTTTAGTTATCACGCCCATCCAAGTATAATATTTTTTTTATTTTTTTTATTGGAGACTTTTTTTATCGATTGCGCGTTTGTCCCCGATTTCACCTGTTGGAAAGCGATAATGAGGACGAAGGTGGGGCACGCGCAGTCAGTAAATGCCTGTTTACTCTAGCCTTAAAGACGCCCAAGTTGTAGCGTTCAGGAAAAACAGACGCAGGGAGGTCATTCCACATCCTAGCTGTCCTAATAAGGAAGCTAGAAGCAAATCGCTTCGTCCGGGCGGGTGGAATATCGACAACATAGGGATGAAAGCCCTCCCTCCGTCTAGTAGTCCGATAATGGAACGGGGAAGGAGGTATGAGGTTATGTAACTCCTGAGCACACTCTCCGAAATGTAACCTGTAGAAGACTGATAAGCAAGCCACTTTGCGTCGGTGTTCCAAACTTAAAAGTTTGTTATTGACCAGCTCATCGTCACCAATCAGCCTCTTTGCTCTTCGCTCTACAGAGTCCAGGGCAGCCAGCTGGTGCTTTGCAGATCCATCCCAAAGATAAGAACAGTACTCTCGCCCCATTCGGAGACAGCTTGGAGGGCCAAGTCAATACGCTCGACCAAGTCAACTCTCAGGGCGTGAGTTTCGTCCTTGGAAGCTCGTGCATTGGAAAAGTATCTATCGACAACTGTGCTGTCATCTGCATACCCAATAATACCGGGTTTCAGCAGATCATTTATGTGCAGCAGGAAAAGCGTTGCAGACAGAACGGACCCTTGGGGTACCCCGGCATCTATCGCCATTAAATCGGAGGATTGGTCATCGAGGACCACTCGAATCGATCGTTCCCTCAAGAAGTCTTGTATTCAGACGCACAAGCCGACGGGGATCCCATAACTTGGAAGTTTGCTAAGTAAGCTCGCATGCCAGACCATACCAAACGCCTTAGAAATGTCTAAAGACACGGCAAGGGCTTCACCGTGTTTTTCAATCGCTTTACTCCACAGATGTGTTGCATAGATTAGTAGATCTCCCGTAGACCGCCCTGGACGAAATCCGAATTGACGGTCGCTAAGGAGATCGCTCATTTCAAGATATGCAAGGAGCTTGTTGTTTAAAACACGTTCCAAACATTTACAAAGGTAACATTTAGTAAGGACGTGATAGCGATGGGTCGATAGTTGGTAGGGTCAGATCGGCTACCTTTTTTTGGAACTGGTTGCACATTAGCAGACTTCCAAGCTTTAGGAACAAGGCCAGCCCTTAAAGAGATTCGAAATAGGCGTGTTAAAACTGGAGACAGCTTAATAATAGTAACCTTTTCTCCATTCGCTTAAGCAAAACTAACTCTGCTCAATTTTCACTTTAAAAAGACTACTATGTCAGTATAGTCAGTACAGGGTACAAAACTGGGGCCAATATTATTTGTATTGTATATAAATGACATATTGCAAGCGACAAAACATAAATGTATATTTTACGAGAACAACATATCGATAATTGTTACAACAAACAAAATTAACTCCATAAAAAATCATGAGTTTGACATTAATATAGCTATAGAAAATATAATTAATTGGCTTGAATTCAATAATCTAAAAATAAACTTAGATAAATCTAATTAGGTATATTCAGTTTAATAAATCAAACCCCACTAAATACAATTATAATCTAGAGATCACAAAAATTATAGAAGTTACGCAAATAAAGTTTTTAGGTGTTAACATTGATGAAGATTTGAATGCGCGATTTTCTGACAGCCCAAATTAAAAAGTAAAAATTAATTCAAAAACACCCGATAGATGTCGTTTTATAAAAGCCGGCCACCAGCCGTACCTACCTAAGGGCTGTAATAAATTCTACACTTTTACTTGTCTACCAAAAGAATAAAAAAATAGTAAATCCTTACCTATTTATATTCAGGATATCCAGAACCTATTTCTATTTTGGAATAGAATAAATATTACGCAGCCATACACGTGCTCTTCATGAACCCGCCTTTTACCATGCGCCATACTAATCTATGCTAAGCGCCATCTATGAAGTCATTTACGAACCAATTTCTTTTTTTTTTTTGATCTTGGAAAATCGCCCATTGGAAAATGCATGTAGCTAATTTATGTAGTAGGGTTAATAAGTTTATTTTCGCTATAAACCAAATTATGAAAGTAACTAACAAACAAACTGAGATTTTATCTTACCATGCACATATAGAATCTATATTACGCTACGAGATCATAATGTGGGGAAATAGTACAGACAAAATTAGAGCATTTATTGCACAGAAAAAATGCATCTAAGCTATATGCAGAATCCCCCCGACGAGACCTGTGTAAGGTCGTGAGCCGGGAGTGAAATAATACACATGAGTGCTGGATAAATACTGAATATAATTTATTGATACATGCCTTTTAAATAGATAGTCTTACATACTAACTCCATACATCACACCTCCTTCCCATACAGAAAATAAAATAAAAGGATACATTTTATTTTATTTTAAACGTATTAACGATACAATGATAACGGTTTTTCTACAATACATCAAATATTAAACATTCTAGTACTTATATTAGGTACTGTCTAAAACATATATATTTTTAATAAAGTCTTTAGTAGGTACATAGGATAATATACATATCTTTAAAATTTTGACAGCAATACAACATTTCTTATCTTAATATAAAATCATTCTACTGTTGAATAATAACGTTTTGTCCTATTTTTATGAACAACATATCTTTTATTGTCTTTTATAATTACAACATTTGGTGGACATTCTTTTAACACTTTATACGGACCAGAATATAGGCTTTGAAACTTATTTCCAGTTTCATTCTTTAATAAAATCAAATCATTTACTTTATATGATACAGGATTAACATTACGATCGTACCTAGCCTTTCTATTTAATTTACTAGCTATTAAATTGTCACGTGCTTCTTTTTGTGAAGTTTGAATTCTAAACTTTAATTCTAAGGGATAGTTATCAAAGTTGTACAGAGGATCAATCATTCTTGAATTTAGATTAGACGGTAATGTACATTTTTTACCAAATATTAACTCAAAGGGAGTAAACTTAGTCTCCGTATGAACAGAAGTGTTATAGGAAAAACACCAAAAGGGAAGCCAAGTACTCCATGCCTCTGGGTGATTACCTGTTTGGATGCGTAAATAGTTTCCCATGTGTTTGTGTGAATTCTCTAAAGCACCGATACTTTGATGGTGGTACGCGGTAGACTGTAATTGGTTAATATGTAAAAGTTTACAAACCTCCTTCATTGTAGTTGACAGAAACTCTGTACCTCTGTCTGTAGCGATTTCGTTCGGAACACCATACCTAAGAATCCAATTATTAACAAAATTCCTAGCTACCTCATTCGAACTTTTTGATTCTAATGGATAGGCCTCGACGTATTTGCTCAACTCACATTGTATAGTTAGAATATATTTATAACCATTGCAATCGCTATCTAAAGGACCTACTATATCTAAATAGATTTTCTCTAAAGCCGAATTTGCTGTAGAACTAATCGTCATCGGCTCCTTAGTATGATGTGATGAGTGTTTTTGTTTTTGACACTTGTCACATCGTTTCACAAATTCAGTAACATCTATTTCAAGCTTCGGCCAGAAATAATATTTTTTAATAGTATTCACCATCCGCCTTATGCCCGCGTGGCCACTAGTGGGCAAAAGGTGGAAGTCATTCAAGATTACACGTTGATCGTCTTTATCAACTATTCTTTTTGTGTCGTTTAAAATACATACTCGTGGTCCGGACCAATCACTTATACTCTTTATCTCCTTGATTAACTTTTCGACAAAAATATTATTATTATCATTTTTAATGAAGTATACTTCTTTTATATCAATTTGCCCACAAAATATATTCAGCTCTCTCACAAATTCGCCTGGCGTCAGTTGTGATCGAGAAGCTAAATCTATAAAAATTGTATTCAATAAGGGCGCATAACTCAAACACGTACTCTCGTGACTAATCTCTTTTAATTTACGATATCGATTTAATTCATAAGCGCTTATGAAACGTAACTCCGTGAAATATTTCGGTTTGCTATGTACTTCTATAACTTTTGGGTGATCAATCCAATCGTTATTAGAAACAATCGCATCCCGTGCTTGTCTAGCTCTTTGCCCTCGCGTCATTACATTAATTAACGCATGATTCATTTCTTTTAACTCTTCCGACGTTATTTGCAAACGAGATAGAGCGTCAGCAGCGACATTATTTTTGCCTCTCAAATATTCTAATATAAAATTATATTCCTCTAATCTTAATCTAAATTTCATTAACCGACTGGATGGATCTCTCATTCCAAATAAATAAATAAGTGGTTTATGGTCAGTTTGAATTTTGAACGTCCTGCCATACAGATATGGTCGAAAATGCATTACGGCCCACACAATCGCAAGTAATTCTTTTTCAATAGTCGGATACCTTTTTTCTGCTCTGTTAAGACTTCGACTAGCGTATGCTACAGGCCTTCCATCACCATTGCATAAAACTGCTCCAACGCCATACCCCGATGCATCAGTTTGTAAAATAAATTGATTTTGCTCTGAGAAGTCAGGATATTGTAACACAGGGTGAGATATTATATTTTCTTTCAATAACTCAAAAGACTTTTGGCACTTCTCATCCCAATTGAAAACTACATTTTTTCTACATAAATTATTTAATGCATGCGCTTTTGTAGCAAAATTTGGAATGAACTTTCTGTAGTAATTTACAAAAGCTACAAATCGTTTGACCTCGTCTACTTTTTTAGGAACCGGATAATTCTGAACAACCTTTATTTTTTCGGTATCGGGTATGACGCCGTCAGCTGAGACAATATGACCCAAATAAAGCAGTTCTTTCTGTAAAAAGGAACATTTTTGAGGGTTTAATTTTAAATTTACTTTACGTAATCTCTCGAAAATATGTTGTAAGTTACTAATATGACTCGATAAGTCTCTACTAAAACAGATCAAATCGTCTTGGTACACTAGACATTTTTCATATGTTAATCCAGTCATTGCCATCGTCATCATGCGAGAAAACGAACTTGGGCTAGTTTTTAGACCCATGGGCATCCTCGTCATCTGAAACTGTCCCGAACAAAAAGCAGTGTACTTGCGACTGTCTGGGTCTAAACTAACATTATAATATCCTTGATGTAAATCCAAATGAGAAAAATACATGCAACCGGACAAAGAATCTAATATTTCCGTTATATTTGGAAGTGGAAACTTGTCATCATGAATGTTATTGTTTAATTTTCTATAATCAACAACCAAACGCCATTTTTTGTTTCCGTTTTGGTCACTTTTCTTTGGCACTAGCAAAATAGGGCTAGACCATTCGCTTTGACAAGGCTCAATAATTTTTTCTTTCAGCATATGGTCAATCTGATTTTTTATTTCCTGTTTTAAAGCATGCGGTAATCTATACGGTTTTGAATAAATTGGCTGTGTGTCAGGTTTTAATTTAATAGTATGTTGATAAATATCAGTGGTTGACAACTTATCCCCTTCCAAATAAAAAATGTCGGAATATTTTGCACATAAACTTTCTATACTTATTTTTTCTTCCTTATTTAAATTTCTTAAATCTAACTTTGAAAACAAACTTTTAACTCGGACTGCATTTTTCTCATTTTCCTCAAAATTACAAATAGAATATTCCCTTATACTTTGAATATCAAGCTTTATTTCTGATAAATTTAATTCTTTTGTGGTTGTGTTCAAAATTCGCACTGGTATTTTACCATTAGTGGGGCTAACTAACATACTGGCAACAAACACTCCTTCACATATTTCTTTTGTACAAATTACGCAATCTTCTACTAAGTTAGTGTTAAAATAATGTATAGATTCTGACCTAGGGGGCAATGACATTAACTTGTTAGATGAACTCATTAATTTTAAAACAATCTGTTTACTTTTATCGGGCCATAACGTTAAAGTGTTATGCCTCATGTCGATAACCGATCCATACCTTCCTAAAAAGTCCTGTCCTAGAATACCATGCGACTTACACGGCAGAGTATCAAATACATAAAACTTATGATTAATACTATGGCCATGTATTGACAACGGTAAACATACATATCCGATTGCCGGCACTTTGCCACCTATACCGTTTATAATTATGTTCTCTTTGTAAAGTGGAATATTAAAATCAAGAACACATTTGTATTTTATTGCCGAAATTGAAGCCCCCGTATCAATGAGCCAACTAAACGCATAAATGTCTTTATAAAATAATTCGACACAATAACTACTGTCACTAGCTAGAATACTATAACATTTAGGCACGAAAAAACTCACTTTCAGCTTCTCTAATCTGTGTCGACGTACTAGCCTGGGGTTGCGACTGTGAATCATCATTTACTAACCTTATCTGTTCTCTAAACTGTCTCTGAGCTCTATAATTATTATTGGAACTATTACCTCGATACGCATGTCTGCCTCGGGACGTATGTCCCCGTGACGGCGGCTGCTGGAACCACTGCCTGGCACCCCCTCGAGGTTGATGCCAATTGCTGGAACCACGGCCGCGACCCGCGTTGTACGTACCTCTTTGGTAGTTCTGGTATTGAGGCTGCCTGGAATTGTTTTTAAAATTTCTATTATTATTACGTCTAAATGCCATGACTTCAGCCATATTATCTGAACCTGAAACATCCTCGTCTACCCCGGCCTGAATTGCATCTTTTAAATTATCAAAATTTTGTGCAGTTATAATAGTACCGATCCTACGGTTTCTCAATCCGTCACTAAATTGTCTAATTGCCTGTTTCTCATTGATTGACTTCAAAACGTTAAATTTTTCCACTATCTCCGTCGGACTGGGAAACGGTAAGTTCAACTAACATTTCGGACAACATTTTTCCAAAAGCATCAATTGACAAATTATTTTGTTTGCAGTTTAAAAATTGCTTTTGCAATGCGCTGGCTGACTTTTTAGGTAATAATAATTTTCTCATGTCATTTATTAGATTAGGAACAGTATCATAGTTTGTTCCTAACTTTAACTTGGCAGACTGTGACAGCCTACTCTTAAGAATAAAAGAAATTAATTGCGACTGTGATTCAGCATTAATGACTGAACTGTAATATTCTATACCGTCCATCAGCTGTTTTGTATTAGAAATTTCGTCATTCATAACCGGTAATAAGGTCAAAGCCACTTTCAGATCGAATTTGTCCATTTTGGTTACGTAATCTAAAGACTCGGAATATTCACACAATTTAGTAATTTCCTTAAATAAATTATTAAAATCCTCGCAACACTTTTTTATTAGAATATTCTCCTTTTCATCTAACCGGCCTACTTTATTAATATTTTCTATATAAGTATTATATTGGCCACCGATTAACTTGGCTTCACTAAGCTTTTTCTGTAAAATATTACCCTGTCGTCTAGATGGGCCAATTTTAATTAAATACTGTCTTATTACAGATAACTCTTCATACAATTCCTTTATATATGTGGCCATAGGAATTTAATAATTATTAACAAAAAAAATATTACGAATAGGGGAATTTAAGAATTAAATTTAAATACAATAGTTATAATAACATAGCATTAAAAATACGCACCTTTATCATTGTCAAGACGTAGAACTTCATTGTATTTAGCTGTAATATGTAAAATATTAGTACCTTTGCTCGCTTACAACATTAATTATTAGGTATAAAGATTAATACAATTTTAATTTCTATGACAGGTTAAACATATTTTCTAAATAGTGTCCATTAAATAGCACGATGATCAGCATCAGAATATTTGTGGTGGACAAATGGAACCGAATCTCGTCGATTGGCGCACTATTTTGGCCCCCAGCTGCGTTTTGGGCTATTACAATATTTTCTTCTTTTGACTGCTGCTTTCCCATTTTAAAGTTTGCGATACACAACTGTCACACTTGAAAGTTTTAAAATGAATTGTTTCATCCATGATTGAAACACACCGAGAGGCCGATATTTACAGAAACTAGTCCTTTTACGGCCGGCGCCGGCGGCGGCGCAGCGGCGGCGGGCGCCGGGCGGTGTCAGGATCCTCGCGCGCGTGTCTCTACTTTTGGCAGGGTCGCCATGTAAGGTCGTGAGCCGGGAGTGAAATAATACACATGAGTGCTGGATAAATACTGAATATAATTTATTGATACATGCCTTTTAAATAGATAGTCTTACATACTAACTCCATACATCACACCTGTAAACCAATGTTTCGAGATCTTGGTATCCTACCACTGCCATCAGATTCATTGTACATATATACGAAATTTGCAGCTTCGTTAAGAAGCATAAAAATTTATTTAAAATGGCAGACCCATATAAACTTGTCTTAAAAGATACACCAAAATCTGCCAAGTACATTAAAAGCTGCGTGGCAATGTGTGTGCGTATTTTTAAATAAAATTCCTAATTATCTCAAATTGCTAAACACTAATCATTTTCAAAGAAAATTGTATAAGAGGTTAATAGTTGAGAATACATTTTATGACATAAAGGATTTTTTTTGTATTGATAAATAGTTATATAGGTACTAGGTATATAATTTAAAATTATTTACTTGCATAATGTTATAGTTTAATGGGTTTTAATTATTGTAAATATTAGAGTATTACAGTACTATTATTTATTCTGTGGTATAACTGAGAGGGCTTAATGTTTGCATGCTATTATAAAACGGGCTTGTTATGTTATCTATGTGTTTTATAATGTAACATATTTATACCATGTCAAAGTGCAAATAAACAATTATTTTATTTTATCTTATCTTATAATGAGTTAGCCATAAAACAAGACATCGACATCTTTACAATTAATTTGCAAGTGTTCAGACGGTGCGTTCTTGACGTTTTTTGTGATTTTTCGGTCGTTTCCCTTTTACCGATAAGTAAAAAGATAAGTTTCAGTTTTTTTTAATGTTTTGTTTTAATTCTCATTCGATTTAATTGTGTATTTATTGGATTTAATGTATTTTTTATATTTAATCTTTATTTAGTTAATTAATTGTTTAAACTTTATTTCATTCACTTTATTTGATTTATTTTAGTTTAATCTTTATTATTTTACTTAATTTAATTTTTTTCAACTTTGTGTAATCAATTATAATGCAATTTATTTTTATTTAAATTTAAATACTACTTTCTCTTTTGTTTTTGAGTTACTGTTCAACAAATATGATTGTATTTTGATATTGCATGTCGTGACTACCTATAATTGAACTTGTTTTTTTGTTACATTCGAATTAGTGTATGTTGTGTTTGTAATTCATTTTAAATAAATAAATACAACTATACAGTAAAATAAAACAAAAAGTGTTACCAAACTTACAGACTTGGTTGGAAGTGTTGGATGGAACCCTTAAGGGGGTACCGCGCTATCGCAAACACTGACATAACTCTCATAATGAATTTCAAAGCAAAATCAATCATATTGATATTTACAATTAGAACAATTCTGCTTTGAAGTTTCAGACCTAGTAATTTAATCAGAGCAATGTATTATGTGAAATGTGCAAAACCATCACGCGCTTGTGTAAAAAATTAAAATTTACTTTTAAAGAAGGGGATGCCTTGCGGAATATCATTACAAATATTTTTATGTAAGAATTATTGTTTCATGCGTAAAATAAAGAAAGTTGTCGAAAAAAATATGTTTATAGGAGTTATTAGATTGATGTATTGTATGTTATTGTTTAAAGAATACAAGGCCATGACCTTGTGCAATGATCTTATGTTCTTTTAATGTATTTAACTAATTCAGCGCATAGTACAAGTGACTAAAAATACGTGAATTTTCACAGGACCCTTACCTACTACCAATCAGTGAATATGTAGCGTATCTCTACTACTAACAAATAGATTATTGATTGTGCTAAAACTAAACAAATGAATAACATTTCATTGAATTATATGTTATATTATTTAATTACATTATTTAAATTCTATACTTAAATAAAATTAATAAAATTTATAAAAATTAAATAAATTTACAATATTTAAAATATTGCCAAGGTTATGCCAAGAAGTCCCCGAAAAAAGAAAGTTTTTTTATGTAAGTACCTACAGTGCGACATAAAAGAGTTGAAATTAAATGAGGGCGCTGTTGTCGTTAACATAGCAACCCTGATAGGTCGACCAAATTGGTCTTGATACTTGTTTTTATTTAATATTTTCATATAATTTAAAAACATCACTTGCTCTGATAAAAAGGAAGTAGCTAAGGCATTTGTGTTATAGAAATCAGAAACAACGACGGTACCACAACACCCAGATCCGAGACTATATAGAAAAGTTGGTTTTCTACATTAACCCAACCGGGAATCGAACCCGGGACCTCAGAGATGGCGACGCCAAGTCCGGGGTGCTCGCCTCTCGGCTACGGAGGTCGTCAAAATAATTAATTTAAGTAGTTTGTATGTAGTAATGAAAACAGCCATTGTACTTATAACTTATCTTTATTTAGGTATAAAGCTAATCTAATAAATTAAAGTCCAGATACTCTTCAAGTTTTAGGAAATGTTTGCCGCTTCCATCATAGCCAATATGTTATGTACTTCTTTTTATACAGTGAAAAACATATTTTTCTGACGGATTGCACATATATTATATCAAAGTTATCGAGTTCCTTTGCAGGTCGACACTTTCTGTGTTTAGCCGGAGTCAAAAATTTTCCTCCATTTTCGGAGCCTTGTTTAGTTTTTTTTTCGCACAGTACTTTCAGACACACCTAGAACAATAAAAACATATATGCTTATAATAAAACAAAACCAAAATTGTTCAGTCCTATGGACTGAGTTATAAACATAATTTACTATGCCACATTCTACCCCTTAACACTTGATAAAATGTCTCAATAAATTAAAAAGTTCAAGATTCCCTTGTCGAACTATAATAACTAACATTTTTGTTTGTAATATCATAACCTAAAAACTTTTAAAAATATTTAAAAATACAGATTGTTTCACGGAGTTGTTCTTTTACGAGAACCGCCACGGATGGTCATAATCATGTTATCAGTGTTTTAAATCCAGGAATGTAGAAATATCACTTAAAACAACAATTTTTATCGTAACCACGGACAGAGTTGAACAACCACTTGACATTAATTACAGATAATCTATGTTGCCAGAAAATGAGTGAATTTAGTTCTGGATTATTTATTTCTACTCTTTTATGTCGCACTATACTTACTTTCATAAACTGGATTTTGTCCTTCAATAGGCGATTTTTTGACAGTCCAAATTAAAAAGTAAAAATTAGTTCAAAAACACTCGATAAATGTCGTTTTATGAAAGCCGGCCACCAGCCGTACCTACCTAAGGGCTGAAATAAATTCTACACTTTTACTTGTCTACCAAAAGAATAAAAAAGTAGTAAGTACTTACCTATTTATATTCAGGACATCCAGAACCTATTTCTATTTTAGAATATAATAAATATTACGCAGCCATACACGTGCTCTTTATGAACTCGCCTTTTACTAAGCGCCATACTAATCTATGCTAAGCGCCATCTATGAGTCATTTAAAAACCAATTTCTTTTTTTTTTGATCTCGGAAAATCGCCCATTGGATACAACATCGTTAGCTTATACTACAGAGATTGGTGATTTATGATCATGGTATGCACAGACTATATAATAAATACGTTTGTGATGTTAAGATTCTTATTATTAAACCCTTTCCCGCTACGAATTCCAGAAAAGGATTTTTTTTTAATTTATTTCATGTTGTTATATTAGAGCTCATGGATTATGCTTAAACTAATATGAACGTTTAATGTTAAATGATATTTCCCCCAAGCCCTTTGAGTTCCAGTAAGGATGTGGGACTTTACTGAGATCTCGCACGGACTTCTTGATAGAATATTAAAAGGGATATTGCACTGTTTTGTTTTATTTTCCAACACTCATGCACGTTCACGAACACTTAACAGTAAATAATCCACCATTATTTCATATTAATATTCGATAAAACACAAATTATATAAAATAAAACTAAACTGAAGACATGACGCTTCACTTCCCGCCAAGAAGTCCCCGAAAAAGGATTCATACTATTGCCTTTTATTTAGTAAGAAAAATAAACGCGACGTAGGTACCTACATCACCGTAGACAAAACTTCGTGATTCGTGTGTTGTCGGTGTTATTGTCATGTCAATGTCAGATTGTCAGTCAAGTCAGTACGCAATTGGGCGAGTCGGTAAAACAGTTTCCTGGTTATTCCGCATAGACATTTGTAAAAAGTCGATAAGTTCTCGACTCTGCCTTTTTCAGAAAGTTCTTTTTGCTGGTTTGAATACAATCTGTTCCTATTAATTGAAGTTTTGTTTTATTTCTCTAGTAAATATTCGAAAAGTTAATATTAGGTACTTATTTCATAAAATTTTGAATATTGGCGAAAGGTGCCGCCCCCGCTGCACTGCATCGACGTTCAGAGTACTTCGGAGGGGCCGGCTATGAGTAATACCGTTTTTCGTGCTGAGTGACGTCGTGCAGCGGCTGCCGGTAAGCGGCTCGCAGTCTTCAGTCAGTCCGATACGACGAAGAGGCACGGCAGGACCCGCCCTCTGCAATAGCACCCTCGCGTTTACACTTTTATCATACTATATCGATTAAAACTCGCAGCTACTGCCCTTTTATTATTCCAACAAGAAAACGCTATGGACAGCGCTGACGCACTACTGGGAGGGCTAGCGAGCGGCGACAGCGTTCCTGCTGAAGCGGCGCCGCGCGCGGAGCCGGCTTTGAAGCGCGACCAGGACTCCACTGACGACTTCGAGCACCTGGAGCGCGACAAACACGAGACGAGCGAGTCGCCGCTGCACCAGCATCGCGCCGCCTCGCAGAGCTTCCTCGACATGGAGCGTGACGAGTTCGCAGACACTCCGCGCGCGCCCTCCGTCACCGACAAGCTAACCGACCAGCTCGCGGACAAGTTCACCGACAGTGAGTCGGACGCCGACACTGCGGGCGAGTCGCCGCTCCACCGGCCGGAGCCAGCCAAGGCGGCGGTGGAGCCGCCGGCGGCGGCGGGCGCGCTCGACCCCACGCCCGTGCTGGCGCCCGCGCCCGCCGCGGCACCGCTGAAGGCCGCGCCGGAACCCGTGCCTGTAGTGCGGGCTGAGCCTCCGCGCATTGTGACGCCGGAGCCCAAGGCAGAGCCGCCCAAGAGCGAGCCTTTGCCGCCGCCGCCGCAGCCGCTGCAGCCGCCGCAGCCGCGGCCCGAGCCGGCCCGCGCGCCCACCGCGCACGTCATCGAGGCCGAAGTCATCTTCTGCCAGATGGGACTCGGTGAGTTTTCATAGCCAACTAGAAAGGTTTTTTATTTTTTTAGATTAGGAATGTGGTCGTTAAGAACGACTTTTATAAAAATATTTCATTGGTGTCTTGTTAATTCAAAGTAAGTTCTATTTGTATCGATATGATTTCACCGGCCATTGCGAAGTTCCGCGGCCGCCGCGACATGCACGAGCCGGTTTTTATGACACACAATGATCGTTCACTCGAGCCGCAACCTCGTTTCGAGGCGGCGCTTTAGACCGTGAACAATCACGTCAGCAGGTGAACAAAGCCGCCGCGACAACAAACAGCGACAGACGACAGTCGACGATACACTTAAACCCCGAATAGAAAGCTTCGCACGTGATGGTCTTGTGGGACTAGGGTCGGTAGAATGCGTTGAGCACGATGTCTGGTGCAGGGCGTCCTGCAGAGGCGGCGGCGCGGCGGCAGCGGCGCGCGGGGACGTTGACCGCGCCGCGCCGCCGCCAAGCAACGGCGGCGGCCGCTGAAGCCGGCGCTGCCACGCACAACACAGTGCCATTGTTATTTTTTTGTTCCACCTAGTTCCTGTAGTCAGTCTAAAGTACTAAATCTTAGACACTGTCACTGCTAAGTATATAGAAGATGGACGACGTTCCACCGTTTGTGCCTTGCTTGCCATGAGGAACAGTACCTAGTAGGACTTATGAGTATGATAAAATCATTCTCAGAATCAGAACTAAAACATTATTTCGTTGACTGTGGGGTGAAGTACCTACCTAATCGATGTATTTGAATGTGAAATTCCATATCCGTCTGTATGACTCACTATGCTACATAAGTATGCAAATGCAAGGCAAACAAATTAAAAGCACTATAACCACAGTATAAATATATTTATACTGGGCTATAACCATATAAATAGACTTTTTATCTTATCTCAAGAAACGCGAACATTATTAGCATTATGATGTTGACCATGAAAAGATTTTACCTTAATTAAAAAGACCACGTTTATCCTGAAACATCAGTGCAAAATTGGATTTCTTCATATTATAACTTTTATAACCTACACGGCACGAGGCACGTTACTTTAAGGAACTAAGTACTTAGTACCTATCTAGGACATAGTTGTTTAGTTCATATCTATACGAGTATAAATAAAAATCGATTGCCGAATTATGAGTACGCGCGTCACTCCAGAGCGGCTGCACCTATTTTGTTTGGGCAATTCTTTTTTTGTTGCGTACGTAATTGTCAGGACTAGGTTAGAAATATTTTGTTTGGAGCTTTGTCACGGAATACAGGGTGTTCACGCAGACGAAGTCGCGGGAAAGCCCTAGTAAATACAGGCTGTGGTTCAGCCTGTATAATAAAATCTGACAAAAATGGCAGCCGTCATGATTTCCAGCGTATCTCCCGTGTGGCGGTCGCGGTATCGTGCGGGCGGTGCGCGGTATGCGTTTTCAAGTGCGTCGGCACCATTGCTAAATTTAGCAGCAGTTCGGAAGTGCCTCACAAGCGAATACCTCTCCGCGGCGCGCTCACGTCTCGCGCATCACATAGCCCGTCACATAAGCACATCTAAGCTCCATGTGGCCTTGAGTGACTCGCGAAGTGAATCATCTTTACTTACAAGGACTGTGTAGACTTAATTGTGCGCATAACTATGGGATCAGTGGGCGATGACGCGATCACTCGTGAGTAGCAATCTACAATACATTCTATATAATCTAGCGAATCAAAAAATATAATGCATTCGCAAATTGATCCGATTCTGATCCCAATGCTCATTTAGAGTTATTTTACTCCACATTAAACCAGGGGCCCAAGTCTGCTAATTTACGAATGGCATAATTGAATCGCAATTGTATCGCATTGTAATTGTTTGACACATTTGGTATTCTTAAATGAGTAAGAGAATACGAAATGTGTCAAACAATTACAATGCGATCCAATTGCGATTCAATTATGCCATTCGTAAATTAGCAGACTTGGGCCCCTGTTTGATGCGTGTTAACTATCACATGAAAATTAAGAAAATATGACTGTATCTATCTGGTGCAAGTTGCAACATTTTCGATTTAGGTCCTTATAGCATTTACAATGTCTTTGACCCTAATTACTCTTTAATTATTCTTACTATTTGTCTTCATAATGTGTACTTACAGTAAGTATTATACTTAGTTGAATTACGACGACGATGACATCATTCGCGTTCCGTAAGCGATGACGCCTACACCCAAACACCCTTTAACCCAATTCAGGATCCCCTTTGTCAAATGAGTCGCAAAAGCCCTTTGTGTTAACTTTGCTCAGCCGACGACTTTTCAACGTTGCGTCGCGTTGCACCGCACCGTTTTTGTCCTGACGTGAAATGAAGACAATGAAAGAAATACCTTATTCTGGATATAGAAACTAATGCAAATATATTACCACTTCTGTAGGTATATGGTTTATATAAAGATACTGCTCCAGTTTTTGTAAGTTCTATTTTCCGTCACAATCCATAAATTATTCCCGAGTTTGCGGAAAACCCTAGACAGACGCAATAAAGGCTAGGCCTCCGCTGTGGAGGTGCGGGGGGCGCGATCGATAGTCTGCCGGCGGCTCGCACGCGCCACATGCCAGCATGCCACCAGCACGCAGGGCGCTCCCGATCCTTAATCATCATTTATGATTATTCAGTTACTTGTCGACTTGATAACACGATGATGAAAAGCAGATTCCAATTTTCAATGCTTTATTTCATGGGATAAGCAATTATAAACTTTTAAAAAGTCACTATTTACGAAGATGCTAAGTAGGTACCTAATCCTAAACAAACAAATAAGTCGAAATAAATTATGTTGATTGTGGTGAGAAAATAAAGCTCCTATACTTACCTTTTTCTACTTTAACCTTCGAACTTATTAGAACATTTCGCCCGTGCCCCAAGACTACCTTTCCAAATGGTAAATAAACTTCCCGACATAAAAATATGTCAAAGGGCCCGACCTTTATCCTTGTGGGTATCGCTTATCCCACAAATTATTTTCTATAAGGGTACTTTCTATTTTAGTATTTTTGCGACCCTATTTCATCTTAAAAATACATTGTTTCAAAAGCCACACAAAGCATTCCTTGCTTCAAGGAAACTCTTAAAGTCAAGGATTTTTAATTATGCTTACCTGAAATGAATCATGTTTTAATTGGATTATCATTATTTTTTTTCATAATAGTCCCTGCGCGCGCTGGCCTAGTCTCGCGACAAAAAGTCGGTGATTGTGTCTTCCAGAGGGAAAATTGTGATTTTTTTAAGATATTCAGACGTTTTCTACAAGTCTAACCAATACCTCGGTGGCGGAGTGCCCAACGCAGCCGCTCGGTATGCGGCAGATACGTAGGTTCGATTCCCACCTGACTGTGGCAGTAATTTTTTCACTCTTAAAGTATATTTGAACGTTATTAACGCAAAAAATACCAAATATTACAAATAGTGACGTTGTTGTTATTATAACTTTAGTTATAGGTTAGTGCTATTAGAATAGAATATAATTCCTTTATTGCTTAAACTGTGTAACAAGTTCCTAAAATAATTAAATAATATCGACAGTTTGCCCATGATCGGGCATGCAGTGCACATAAGTCCTACATCCTACTAGTATTATAAACGCGAAAGTTTGTAAGTATGGATGGGTGTTTGTTACTCTTTCACGTAAAAACTGCTGAATGGATTTGGATGAAATTCGGCATACAGACAGTTTATAACCTGGATTAACACATAGGATGCTTTTTATCCCGATATTCCCACGGGAACGGGAACCACGCGGGTGAAACCGCGAGCGGCCGCTAGTATTTTTATATTTTTTGATACATTAAGCTAACACAACAATCAGCTTGCCATTCCCCCAACTCTTGACGTCATCATTAGTCCCCATAGTAACCGTAATATTTCAAAGAGTGCTTCCAATCTATCTGGTCGTCGAACCAGAACACCACCACCACCAGAGATGTTACTAAGTACTGGAAGAACCTTGCAAACTGCTAAGTGGTTTTACAGTAACGCTTACCGTCCGCGTGGGCAGTAAGCGCCGCTCGTAAGCTATGAAAAAGCGTAAGAACTGGACACTCAAAACTCATGGCCCGCCGCGACGCTTACCAACCGCACTGGGGCTCGCGACTTTTTAAAACCAGCCTTAGTACTTTGGACAGCTCTAGGCGCTACAACGTTCTCGACGTTATAGTTTTATCATTTTCATTCCATTGCTTTGGTGTAGTTAAACTTGAATTTGACTGGATCTCCCAGCAATCAATCGGAGCATTGAAATTCAGGCCACGGGTACTTCCCACGCAATGAGAAGATGTGAGGATGGAGTTGTCATATGGATTCTGCAGTGCCTCAACCATACCACCATCGACTAGGTTTGTTTAGAATGACCGATAACAAAAAAAAACTATTATAGGAGTGCTAAGTAAATTACGTATTATTTACAAGCTTCTTGTCACGAGCACATGGCTCTCTCAGTAACACAGACTTTAGGAGTTATGATGAGAGAGAAATAAAAATAGGCGTAGGTAGTTGCTACCCGGCGGTTTCTGGGCAGAAACTGCTGCTATCACTGGTCATGGTAATGTCCTCCTAGGTACTTTTTGACTGAAAACCAACACAAACAATGTGGCTTTGTGCTTCTTGTCAGTCTGCTTGTATGCCTTAGCCACTATTTACCTTCTTGTTACGCTCTAGTAAAGAGTAAACTAAGTCGGATCCTATTCATCGTTTGTAAGTGAGAACGGGACGGAAGCTTATTGAGACTTGTCGTGTATGTATGTAAACAGTAAGCGCAAAGGTATGTGGGGGCCTTTATTGTCCCCATCATGTGTGTCCCGTCCGCGGCGGGCGGCGCGGGTGCTGCAGGTGCGTGGTGACGTCACAATGTGCGGCGCCCGTATTAATAGCGCGCACCGTGGTCGCTGCCCGCGCCTTGTCTCGTCACTACAATTCCACTCACTATGCATTTGTGTCGACGTCCACATCTAAATTCAGTATCTAATATAATGCATCATGGATGCTACAGCATCGATCATGCAATGCCTGATATCTGACGACGAAGGTCGCCTATTTATATAAAATAAACATTCCTAAATATTTGATTTGGCACGATTCGCTATTAAAATGTATTTTCTGTAAAAAAAAGTAATGCTATGTGATTATTAGGCTATGATTTGGAGGCTTTAGACCCTGTCAGTGGAGGAGTGCCCTTGATTACGTCCCGTGTCCGAGTACGCCGCAGCCGCTCGTTAGGAATAATGATGTGGACCGCGCTACCATAGGTGCTACCAGCGCGGGTTATGCCGCCTTTGCTATTTTGAAAAAAAAGGTCTGCCTTGAATCGCATTTGTAATTACATTAATTACTGGCTTCGAAAAACATCTTTTCAAGTTGACTTTGTTATACTCGTAATTTCTAAACAAACGGTCATCACTTAGAACATTAAGAAACTCGAAGAAGCTGACGCATCTTGAAGACCTTGAAGAAGTAATACGTGCTAACTCCTAGCACTAAGTGTGTCAATACTAGGCAATACACGCCTAGTTTTCCGCGGCGAGTGATGGCGGATGCTGCCTGCCACACAGGCAACCAGGCAACTCTGACTATTACATCGATATCGTCTTATTTAAAAGCTTTTTACAAATTGCAATTGATCCGTCGTTATTTATTTTGTCACCATCTTCTATCTCCGTAAGCAGTTACTTAACGCCGCGCCCGTGCGTGACGAACGGACCGATTTTCATTACACGTGTTCAAAACTGCGTTACCCAAAGAATAACGTCAGTTTCAGGGAACGCTATCTCGCGAGATTCAGGCTCAGGCGAGATTTCGCGAGTTTATGAATAACAATACCGCGAGATCTCGCCAATTTCGAGATCTCGCGAGATTGGCAGTTTTATGAGTTTATTCTTGCAAATAATCACAAATATCACAATATTTTAATAAATTACGAAAATAATAAGAATGTGTTATGAAATAAACATTTAGTTTAACGATTTTTTTGAATAAACTTTTATGTATATAATATTGTTTGACGTATCTATCTATAATTTTTTTAATCAACTTTTATGTAGTATGTAATCTTTGACGTATCTAATTAAATAACAAATGAAATAAACAATTAGTCTTCTTTTCTAATATCAACAATTTAAACAAAAGTATTTTAATAACAGTTATTTTATAACAAAACAACAAGAAGTCAAATACTAAAATGAAACTCATTAACTAAGTTGAGTTGACTATTAAACTGAGATAATATTATCAATTAAAGAAAACTGTACCTACTCTATTAGATCTGAGATCTATTATCAAATCAAATCAAATCAAAATATCTTTATTCAGTAAGCTTAAAATAAGCATTTTGAATCGTCTAAATTTGTTTTTTTTTCATGGATGGATGGATAGGCATAGGAAATAGAAAAGGATTAGAAATTAGAGATTAATTAACAAAATATTTCAATCAAATGAAAGGCTTGGTTTGTTCAGTTCACATCACACGCTATTATTACCAATTATTTTGAGAATAGCTCCTTATGAAACATAAAATGTCCAAAGAATCGTCTGCTAAACTGCTTCTTATTATGCTGGCCAGATAATCAGCCGCTGAGAAGGCCCTTTCGGATTCAACGCTAGTTGGAACCCCAGATCTCAGGCAGTCATCCGCGAACTGTAAAAGTTCGCCTTTTGACACCCCGGACTCGTATAAATTCATTTCCTTTTTGATTAATGACTCCAGATAATTTGTAGTTAGTTTTCTGTGTCTTGGTTCTTTGAATGCAGCAGTCAATGTTTGCTGAATTTCTTCTTGCAATGAAATACTTTTGCGTGTCACAGAAAGAGATGAAAGCGGTTCATTATCGTTACAGTCATCAAATTCAGCAATATCATTAGCGGTGATAGCTGATGTTGATGTGATCGACCAAGATGGATCTGAATTTGTCTGTGTCTGTGAATTAGTCAGACTGTGTTGCGAATGCAAGCGCTCTATAAGTGATTTAATTTCAGTATGAACCACATTTTTCGGAGGCAATTTAAAGGTTTCGTCTTTTGCAAACTCTTCTTTATCTGCTTGGTATTTAACTGGATCTCTAATATATAACAAGCATGCTGTCAGATTCGTCCGACGCTCAACAATGCGCTTTCTCAAGGAGCCAGATAGTTTTTCTGCCAATGGAGTTTGTAGCTCTTCTAGTTTACGAATCATAAACCTAAGTGTTGTTTATGCGATAGCCAAGTCAGTATCTCGACGATATCACCTCCACAGCCAGTTTTACCACAGACGCAAGTGAATCTGAGCGAGACCTCGTCCCGCGATCGCTACCTCGGCCGCCGCCGCGCACTGCGCCGCGCCGCCCGCGCACCGAAAACGATCGCAGCTCCGTGTCAGTTCGCGCGCTGCCGCGCTTCGAATAAGACTTTTTTATGCTCGAGTGCAAACTCGTTATGGCGGCTCCACATTAGTGCCGTGAATTCACACACGAATTCACAGCACATGTCGTGCCCTCCACATTCACGGGATGCTCACAATCGTTCTTGAAACCCGCCGCGACATGGGCGTAGAAGCTGCGCTTCAATAACATTGTTAACGTACTATTTAGACGTCCAAAACATTATTAGAAAGCGTTGGAAAAAAAGAAGATAGTGGATGACTGAAATACATCGTAACCGATCAAAGTATATCTGCCGTAAACTGATTAATTTCCTCTGTGGTAAACTGGCAGGGGGGGGGGGGGGGGGGCCGTAAATGTGAATTTGTACGCGTGAATGCCGCGTGAACTCTTTGTCGCGGGACAAAATACGCGCGCGATCACGCCTGTTCCCCCATCAGATCGGGGAACAGGCGTGAACGCGCGTGAAGCCTGCGAAAACCGTCCACATTCACGTTCAGGCCTGTTTACGGAGCTTCATACGACACTAATGTGGAACCGCCATTAAACTCGCGAGATCTCGCTCATTTTTTGGCCGAGATCAATCTCGTTAAAAAACGCCGAGATCTCGTAAAAACGAGATCTTGCGAGAACGAGATTGCATGCCCTAGTCAGTTTTCTCCCCAACTCCGAAGCATCATCCATCTTGCCGTCTGAGACCGCAATATTATGAAAGATTTTTTTATTTTGAATAACATTTGTACTCGTCTGCCACTGTTGAGCGGTTCCGGCTGAATCTCCTGAATGAGCAACAGCTCTGCTAACCTTCGACCGGTCACTGACGCCGCGCCAGCTAGGCATCAACGAGATAAGTGAGTTCTCATCTCATATTCCAGAAAATGCAACTATGTATAACATTTCTGCTTTGTATTTTCATGTACGTAGGTAAATATTGTCATTTATTGAATGGTACTACGTTTTATAATTGTGGCTTTTCTGTACTACTGCCTCTACTAATCCACAAGCTACACACTAACTAGCACTTAATGCCTTTTTAACAAATAACGTAATGGTGATCTAGTGGGCTACGTCGGTGTCGGTACGTCAACCCCGCTTGGGGCATAGTGCGTGCACGCGTGGTGATGGTGCTGCAGCAACGGGCTTGGGGTGACGGCAGGCAGTGGTGGCACTGGCGGCGCGGGGCGCATGCGCGGGCCCGGGCGCGGGGCGGGGCGGGAGGGGAGGGCGCGGGGCTGCGCCGCCAGTATCGACGCGAATGTCGGGCGCGGCGCGCGCTCTGTCCGCCGCCTTCAACCGAATCACGTTGCTAGTTACGTAAAGTGGTACCATGGCGGACTCCGGGCCCTCCCTATGCAGTGTACTCAACCCCCGTAAGTGGCCCTCGTGCGCCTGCTCAGCTTTGAAAGCTTGTCTCTCCTTCTCGCGACTAACCCGCTAACACGCCGCCTTCTATTGCAGATGCCTGGTTCGACCCCCAGAGGCTACACCCCGAAGGTGAGTGGTGGCCGCGGCCGGAGGGCAGAAATACGCTTAGGTGGGCTCTCCGCCAAGCGCCGCCGCTGCCGCCCGGGCGAGCGCCCTGCGCCCTGCGCCCTCACTGTGACCCAGTGACCGCTGCCCTGCCGCGGAGGCGTAGTGTTTGTGAGCCCAGTGTGTTTACGGACCCCGGCGCCCCGGCGCCCCGGCGCCCCGCCGCGCGTCTCCGCGCGATGCGCGCTGTCGCTGACAGAACAATAATAACTCCATAATGTGTCAACTCAAGGTCTGATCGCATGCATGTTGCCCCGATTGTATCATCAGCACGCGCCATTGTCATTCATTACTGCGAACATTTGAGACGGGAATTAATTGCTCTTGACTTCTTCGTTATGAAAGTTGTGGCCTTTAATTAACGCACTCATTGAAACATCTCAAATCTCAGTCAGTTTAAAGTGAATAATATGAATGAGTTTAAGCCAATTAAACTTTTACTATCATAATAGTAAGTATATCATCTTAACTAATGACTTCGCGGTTTACGCATTGGGCCAATTTCAGTGTAGGTTGTTTTAATAGGGTAGGTACCTACTTGTTGTTTGTTACAAAAAGAACTCCGGTAAGACTCCAACTTTTAATAGTTAGTAAGCACAGTGGTATAAAAGAGCACACGCCTTTTATAACATTGAGCTATTATTACTATCTACGTAGCTCAATGTTTAATTATTGAAATCCGAAACAATGCAAGTGGACTTCATAAAATACTTCTTAATTATTAGTCAATTGCTATACTGTTTGCATAATTATTTTGATAATGAAACAGTGCGTCAAATGCGTAGCTACATATAACCTGGACATTTATGACGATTATTGGTAGTCGCGACACGTTGTGAACTGCAATATTTACGATGCGTTTGGTAGTTATGCGTTATGCATGTGAGTTATTAGAGTGGGGCTCCACGGGCGGCGGCGGGCGCATGCGCCCTGCCGCTAGACAACTGCTCTGCCAAGATGAAATTAGACTGATTTTATCCGACATTGGAGACTATAACAAGTTGATTTACGGCTTTAATTACTCCACGCGATCAGACACTCATGTCTGCGTTAATTGAACTCCTCGAAGCGTTAATTTCGTAGCGATCGATACATTGATCACAAAAATCCATTAGAATGCCAAGCCCGCATGTCTGAGAGATCCACCCAGGTTGGTATCCTAATAATTGAATTAGGGAATGTTTCCGCGCCGCGCCGCCGCCGCCGCCGCCGCGCGCTTGCATTCGATCATTTGCTTATCAATTCACAGTTGTATTAGCCCAAGGCTGTGGTTGGTACGTTTCCTTGTTTCCTATGTGCGTTAGAGTAACTCGATCGGACATCGGAGGCTATCCACGCGATTCACTTACATTAGTATAATATATTATTATTATCTAGTGTAAAGTTTTGTTTTGCACAATAACTGGGGCAGCAAACACTACGCCCGCCCTTCTGCCGGTACAGTACTTATCATACTTTTTGTTTGCATGTTTTCAATGTTAAGCTTCATGTACTTATTATACAATACTTAGTGTGTATAGTGTGTGTTATAGTTCATTTTCGCTTTTTGTTGAATAATGTTCATTGTTGAGAATAGTGTACAAATGACGCTTGGTGAGGTGAGCGCGAATCAGGGCACTCGCGGGCTGGTCACTGGCAATCCCGCGCCGCGCCCGAAACTCGCCCACCTCACACGCCGCGGCGTCTATCATCTGTCTAGATATCAAACAATCGAGATTAATACCTTACGAAACACATGTACCTACGCATCTACGACAATCTTATCTCAATACTATCCCACGATTCCATTCCTATTTTGAAGTGTTTTAACACACTTTTATTGTATGTAGATAAGTAGTAAAATAGTTTTCGTGACAAAAACAATCATGGAACTTACCAAACGTAAACCCATTTTTTAAAATAATTGTTCGAGTCAGTCGACTTGTCGGGTCGAGCTGGCTACCACCGTCTTTGAAGTCTCACGCATTAACACTGTTGTGTTAATGCGTAGCTGTAGTTAGTAGATGCGATGGCAGTTCCTCAGTGGTTTCAGGGAAAGTGTGCTTATATCTTCGACATTATTGTCATTTAAGTCAAACACTTCTCTGATGCAATTTTTTAATAACCAATTATTATGACAATAACATCAAGATAAAATAGACCTTGGCCTAAATTATTTGTAAGTCTATTTAAACAAAAAAAAAGAAGGAACGATTTGTAGTCTCATTTTCGCGAACGAACTGGCTCTAGCTTTCAGTTTTCTTTGTTCACGTAATTAATTTTCGTTAGACCAATACGCAATTAATGATACCTTCCATACGCAGAGAAGGAAAAAAGTAGCATTTCCCGTGTAGAAATCCGCGTGGCGCGCTCGTCTGGGCTTTATTTATACCGCTGCGACCGACGACCACGACCTCCCTCCCATTGTATTTCTGTATAAACAGTCTTTGCTATTACACATTCTTTACGAACACTGTTTGATTCTCCATGCCTCTCCCTGGCTTACACCTATAATCAAAAAGTCTATGCAACGTAGGGACAAGGCTAAAACTATACTCAAGAGGTTTCTGGGTAACGATAATCTGCGGTATTATAAAATCTTACGAAATCACTGCAATCGACTCTGCCGGGATGCCAAACGCCGATATATTCATACCACGGTGGAAGACTTACCTCCTGGTAAATTATGGAAGTTCCTTAAATCCCTCGGTGTGGGTAAGGACCGCGGCGGTACTGGTGAATTGAACCGAACCTCAATAACCTTAGCAAACGATCTCACCGGTTACTGTTGCTGATTCCACCAAGGCTGCCATGCTCTTTTTGTTAGACGCAGTTGCCGCAGGTTAAAAAGAGTATCCTCATCATCTGATGAGGATACTCTTTTTAACCAGCATCTGCCGTAAGATGCTGGTGCCTATCCTGGATGACGTTGTGCCTGTCATTACACACATTTTAAACCACTGTCTGGCAGAGATATTGAAGCTGTTAATAAAAATCTCCTCGCGGTAAAGGAGTGGGCGAGCTCATTTGAATTGCTTGTGAATGTATCTAAATCACAAGCAATAATCGTAGGTAGCAGCAGATTGTGCGATAAACTAGACTTTAAAAGGCTCCCCAAAATTACATATTATGATAGGGTGAATCTTGAATATGCAGAGAAGACCAAAAACCTAGGCCTTATGTTTGACCGTACTTTGCCTCGGACATCGCAGGTGAACGACGTGAGTCGGCGCATGCACTTACTCTTATTATTCTCTCAAGCTACTGCAGATCTTCTTACCGTAGGTATAATCCAAAAATTATGCTCGCTCAGTCACTTCTGCTCCCTCTTCTCGACTATGCCGATGTGTGTTACTTGGATGCTACTGAAGAGCTGCTGAACAAACTGGAGCGCCTGCAAAATTTTGGATATCCGGTTCATATTCGGCCTGCGCAAATGTGACCATGTTTCGGAATTTCGGTTGAAATTAAAATGGCTCCCAATCCGACGTCTCGCCGAGATATGCACATCCTCTGTCTCCTTTGCAAAATCCTTCACTACCCTCATTTCTCTCATTACCTTCGCTCCCGCTTTAATCTCTTACCCGCCACCTCCCGCCCCAAACGTTCTTGTGACACAAGAATCCTTATATTTCCTCAATCCAACTCCAAGTATTTCCATAGTTCATACACCGTCCATGCCACCAGTTAATGGAATAAGTTGTCTGCCGGCATTCGTGAGAGTCCATCGGTAGCATCTTTCAAACTCAAATTAAAAGACCACTACCTATCTAACAACAACAACAATTGATATCTTAACCAAATACAATATTTATAATATTATCCTACTAATATTATAAACGCGAAAGTTTGTAAGTATGGATGGATGTTTGTTACTCTTTCAAGTAAAAACTACTGAATGGATTTGGACGAAATTCCGCATGCAGATAGTTAATAAATTTTATCCCGATATTCCTACGGGAACGGGAACCACGCGGGTGAAACCGCAAGCGGCCGCTAGTATAATAATATGTTTTTTTTTTATTATAAAAGAGTGAGGCAAATGAGCAGGCGGGTCACCTGATGGAGAGTAATCACCGCCGCCCATGGACACCCGCAAAACCAGAGGAATCGCAGGCGCGTTGCCGGCCTTTAAGGGAGGAATAGGTTTAAGGAAGGAATAGGAATTGGGAGGGGGGGGGGGGCCTCCGGTACCCTCACTGGTCGGACGAAACACAACAGCACCAAGTGCCATTATTTCACGCCGAATATTCGTGAGAGGGTGGTATTACGCCGGGCGAGCCGGCCTGTATGTGTATGTAGGTTATACTTACAATAAAATTAGTTTACGTGTATATATATTATTGTGATATGTATTTGTAACTAATTCGTTATCATTAGTCCCGCAGACATTCTTTCCACACCACTGATAGGGTTGGCTGGAAGAGATCTCTTCAAGAGATAAGCTCACCTTTGTATGTCTTGTGTAACGTCTTTTTCAATGTATTTATTTCTATGTACAATTAAGGATTTATCAAAATAGGATGCCACTGGGATCTGTGCACCGTGCAACTGACATTTTTATCAAAACAACATAATATTACGGACAAAGATTTTCTCAGCATTTGGCATTAAGTTTAACGAAAATAAAAAAACCGGAGAAGTTTGAGTCGACTCGCCCACCGAGGGTTCCGTACAATTTTGTAGGTGCATAAACTATATTTTTTTTCATTCTTAGCCAAATATCGAAAACTATAATACATCATCATCATAAAAATAATTAAAAATCTGTTTAAGCTTGTGCCAATGAAGCCCTTTCATACGATACCCCACATGACATGTTAACTCAATTCACAATTTGGACCGCGCGATGTTCGTTCCTGGTATAAAGACCCTATTTTTTAATGATTTAATAACAAATGTATGGTTTTCAGATTTTTGCCTACTTGTAGTACAGACGGTAATACTTGCCTTTCTTAGTTCTAGGTCAACGGAAAATAAATACCCTATACATTTTGATTGGCTTGAGAGTGTCGACATATACGTTTTTTTTGGCATAAAGATCCTGTTTTTTTAATGATTTATTTATAAATGTATAGTTTTCATATTTTTCCCTATTTGTAGTATAAAACGGTAACACTTGCCAAAGGAGATGTCCATTTCTGCCCTAGAGACGTTTCATGTTTCTATAGTGAAAAATAGCGTGCCACCCGAGATAAACATAATTTCAAGAAATTGCAGTCTTGTAATTTATATTAAACGTGTATACTGTAGAAACTTCGTACCTAGCCGTGTTTTAAGTTATTTTAAAAATTACGTTTTTATAGGAATTAAAGTTAGACTTACGTCATTTCCTATCTACCACATCTGCCATTTTGTAATAATTTATGGCACTGGCATCAAGGGTTTTTGAGCCTCATCATATAAATAAATAAAAAATCAAAAAATCATATCAATACAACGTCAGTCGGAAAGGGGGTACTAAGCCGAAAGGAGGATAAAGTATACATGATAGTAATTAAATAACTTTTGTCTAAGAACTTTTCCTAAAAAAATGATAATTTTAGATTAACAGCTGTTTTAAGATTCCATAAGAAATTATGCTGTGGGGTAGCCCTGGCGGTCATATGTTTTGAGAGAGAGACGGATTTGAGTTCATTGAGTTTATTGCCGAGGTTAACAAGTGGCGTTAGCCCCGCTCCTATTCAGGGTTGTACATTTTTTATATATGAATGTTTTTCGCAAAGTTTATATTTGCAATATAACCGCACTTTCAGTTGTCCGCGGCTTAGTATTTCCTTTCCGACTAACGTTGTATACCTACATTTTATTCTTTCAAAGTTAATAAAAAAGGTAGTGTCATTTGTCTATGGTAGTGTGTAAGTAAAGAATGAAGTTGTCACTACTACACAGCATTTATTTGAAAACTTATTCTAATTGTGTTAAGCACAAATTACGTATTACATTATATTAAGTCTGTATGAGATTAATCCCTTTGCTTTTCCTATGTTTAAAAAATATGAATTTGTAATAAAATCTTGGGCGGCAATGTCAATTAATGTTAAAAGGAATTAATATTAAATCTTTATTATCTTTCAAACCTCTATATTTACAACAATAGCTATTGTTGATTCTTAGAACAGTATGAAGAACCAATACAGAAATTAAATTTTGATCAAGTAACATTAATAATTTTTTGTGGGGCGGATAATGTATGGGGAATGCGACATCTCGTTTCATAGTTCTAAATCAACGAAAAATACCCTATAAATTTTGATTTCCTTAAGAGTGTCGAAATATACGTTTTTTGGCATAAAGACCATGTTTTTTAATGATTTAATTGCAAATGTGTCATTTTCAGAATAAATAAATAAATAAATAAATAAATTTCCCTACACTCACACCAATTATCTAGCCCAAGAGAAGCTTCTAAGAAACTCGTGAAATGGTTACTAGACAACGGATAAACATACTTAAAATACTTAAATACATACTTGTTATACATAGAAAACATCCAGACCCGAGACAATTTAGAAAAACAACAATTCATAAATTGACCCGACCGGGGATCGAACCCGGGACCTCAGAGATGGCGACACCATGAAAACCGGTGTACAAACCACTCGACCAAGGAGGTCGTCATTCGTCATTCACGTCAGAATTTTACCTATATCTACTTGTAGTATATGACGGTAATACTTGCCAAATTTCATAGTTGAGACCCTTGAGTGTCGAAAATTCGAAATATAGGTACGTATTTTTGCAGCATAAGCGGCCGTATCTTTTTTTTACGTTAGATAAGGAGTTTGATTTTTTCACATCTTCAAGAGACTGTAGACCTGAGTATATCGTTTTAATTTCAACTAGATACCTCAACGCGTTCCCGAGATAAAGGCTTTTGCTTGACAGACATACAGACGGACGACAAAGTGATCCTGTAAGGATTCCGTTTTTAACTGCAGTGTTTTACTTTCACACTTGAAAATTAGGAACATTCAATGCCAAATGTTTGTATTACTTATACTTAAATGTCGTCTTCTTGTTGCACTCGCGTGCCGCGTACCGTACAAGACACGTTTCCGGTTGCCGGTAGTCGCGCGGCGTGCGTGACCGGACGCACTGCGCACTCTCACTAAAAGTGAGGAACACTTGTGTTGTTGTGACATACACCGTGAGGTTTTCACAGCAAAACACTTAAGTACCCCACTTGCACAAGTAAAATGATGAATTGAATGTGAAGGCAAGTAAAAGAATGTAAAAAGTAGGTACCTATGCTAGTCAAATATTGTAAAGACACGAAACAGAGATAAGAATAAACTGCGGCTATAAATAACCAGCTCCGCATTCATTCGTGTCATCTTACTATATTCATTTAATCTAGAGAATCGCACGCTCTGCCACAGAATAATAGCTCTGCGTCGCGTTACCGCTCGGCCACGCGGTGGCTAAAGGCGCGGCGAGCGGATGGTCCTTTCGTTGCGGTCTTTCTATTACCGTTGTCTATGACTGCTGAAGTATAACGTGCAATGAACTATAAATCCGCTTGTCGCGTCGCAAGACGCTCGTAGTCGTGCTGAGGCCTTAGCACGAGCGTCTTGCAATGCAACCCGACAAGCGGATTTCCAGTTAATAAAGTGTTAAACTACGGCAGTCTTAGTAAGCAGAGCAGTGATAGAAAGAACTCAATTTCCAAAGGATCATCGCCAGTGCCGTCGGGCGGCGGGCGGGCGGCGGGCGGTCTGCAAGTTGCATTGCAGCGCCGCGCCAGGCCGCTGGCTCTAGGCCTGTTGCTGCTTGCCGCGATGCCGCATGCCGGCCTGCGCCTGCGGGTCTATCGGCTAAAAAATATGGATATGGACAAAGGCTTTATTTGGCATTTGAAGCCCTTATTTTGTCCTTATATGGGCATATTATGGGCTTCAAATGTCAAATGAAGCCCATGTCCATATGCATATTTTTAAGCCGATACAGGGGCATATCGGCACGTCGCATCAGCCGGCCGAGTGCTTCCTCATTGACTTAATTAGATATCACAAACTTTCCAACAACAATTGATTTATTCTGGTAACAAACAATTTTTAATTGTTACAGCCTACGCCAGTATGTTACTTGCTAAAAACGTGATATTTCCGTCCTAATAAACATACAAACTCATCATTTATTTTGCCAAATAAGGTTGGTCTGTTTCGAAGTGGCCCAACGCTATATTTAGTTTTGTTCGCGGTGTCATGGGCAATTGGGCACGTGCTACGCGACGTCTTCTGCTTATCAGCATTACAAGAGTTACATTAACTTCTGTCGTACGGTGTAAGACTTCGTTTAAACGTCATCATCTTTTTTACTTTTTATAGCATGCTGGTACCTACACTATTCTAATGTAAAGGGTAGCCCCGTTATGAACTTCAAGAGAGCCCTTTAATTAGTTTGTCACTCATAATCTGGCCCTTGTGAATTTAGCCAAGTTACAAGTGTGAACAGTACGCGGGTTCAAGTATAGCAACTAACCTGGTTAGTGGATCGTCCGCCTACAACGACCAGGACTGATCAAATCTTTGTTTGCATAAATTCCGCTGCAACTTCTACTTTGACTGCCTTAGTGGTGGTGCTATGTATGCTCAGTGGGTTCTGTTCCGACAGTTTGAAAGAACACTGTCAGTCAGTTCCTCACATGAAGTTTCTGGATGAAGTGCGCCTACAACTTACTACTGTCCCACTGCCGCCCACTGCTGGGCGTAGGCCTCCGACAAATCACGTCATCGCCACAATTGATGGCATTGCCTTAATCAGCTCGCTTGCCTAATGCGGGTTGGCGATGATGGCAAACCCGGGCGCAGCATACAAAAGTCAAAAAACACATTTTGCCGGATTTGGAAGTTGAACCCGGTTCCTCGGCTATCGAGCCGGCCGCTTGACCACTCTGACACTGAGGCGTTGCTATAAAAATAAAATGAAACATTGTAAAAGTGTGGCCCGTTTTCCCATACTCTCAAAGCCCTAGGTACTGTCTGGTCTTGAACAGACGCGTTAAAAAAAATTGGTATTCGCAGTACATTACAACATAGCAACAACTACAGCGCCAGATATTCTTGTCTCAATAAAGAGACACTATCAGTTGCATAACTGTAACGTTGTGTGTACGATGTCGACTTAATAACCTTTCGTTTTGTGCAAGGGAGCGTGCGATGCACTTTGCTGATAACATACAATCGTTCTAACTGGAGGTGAACAAATAAACCGATCTAGGCTCTTTAATAAATAAAGAAATTTTAATAAAATAAGTGAAACTAAAATTTTAAACGATTCTATAAATGGAACAATAAGCATTATTTTATTCATTCACACACATCATGACTTTTTCAGTGATTCATTGATAACACAAGGCTCGGCTTTCGCTACTATTTAGCCTGTTCATGATTGAGGCAGTTCAATACCGCATCATTAGAGCAGGCGGCTTCCACTAATAAATTCTGCTTTACATAAAACATACCATTGAGAATCAGATTCAAAGATGTCAACTGTTGGACATTCTTATCTTAGCCACGTCCATTCACATGACATTAATCTCATCATCAGCCTATGGCCGTCCCACGCTGGGCACAGGTCCGCCATGACTGCCCGCGTGGGCACACGGCAGGTTGGCCATGGGCCATGCGTAGGTGCATAACCCATCCCGCGGGCCCATGGCGGGGGAGTGTGCGTTTAATTACGACTGCCATCTTACGACAACAGCCGGAAAGCAGCAGCTCGAGATGTTTTTAATTTGATCACCACATACTTAACATTCATATTATAAATAACCCTTTTTATTTTAATTTCCAGCAAAACAGGTAAAATGAACTCCCGCAATACCGAGACGACTTGGTAGGACGATGATACCAGATAACAGATAAATAAACAAACATTATCTTGGGGTCCAAGGTGAAGGAATAGAGATGATAACATTTAAATTTTATTCCGTCTGACTTACACCTGTTTAAATACACTGACATAGTTGTCGAATCATATTGTTGTCTTTAACCGATACTTGTAATTTGAAATTCCCTATAGTTTAAACGGGATCGATCGATAAGGTGGCATTGACCGCGCTCCCAGCTCGCGGCCCGCCCCGCGCCCGCGCCCGCGCCAGTCGCGCAGCGCCTGCCTGTTTATTTTGGCAAGCATACGAGCATCGACGATCGATAGAATCAGATGCGATCGATTGCAATTATCTCTGACTCTAATGCTTAATGCCATGCGTGCGGATCGAGCTTGAAACACTTTCCACTAATAACTTTCGCGGTCGCGCATAACTATGGATACAGCAAAACAAATAATTTATTTCATCTATCATTAATTATGTAAAACGAACTACTTATGTACTGTACGTCATAAATATTTCAAATTACTGTCTGCCGCTGTCCTGTGGCCTTGCACCGCCCGCCGCCCGCCGCCGCTGCCGCCACCGCCTGCGCCGCCGTTGTTGGTGAAGCGATGCGGAGCCGCTGAATGAATGTTACGGCGCCGCCGTTCCTTTCACTCTTTTGTTCCATTTTTTATAGAAAGTTTTTATTAAATTCTCAATAACGAATGGAATATACTTTTACAATATTTATACCAGCTGAGTTCAAGTCAATATGTAAAGAATTAAAATACTTTAGAATGTTCTGTGACTACATTTTGTAACAAAGAGTTCACTTAAAAAATACTTTAATATCTAGGTACTAATATTATTATATATACCATACCATATATAAAAAGCGGCACTTATCAAACGGATACGAACAATTGTTTTTACTGGTACCTATGTGTAGGCATTGTGGATTTTTTGCTAGTGCGTAATAAAAATATGATTAGATAAATAATATAACATGATATTTCATAAGTAACTATTAGAGACTTAAAATGGAGTCTTATACTGAAAACATGTATCGTATAATATGACACTAAATAAGGAAAGCGGGCCCACTGACTGGCACATGTCTATCATATCCATAATGGGTCCTAACCAATAAACCAAATTGGAAGACTACGTTGGCGTCAGCGTGTTTGCAGTACCTAGGTAGTCTGCCGGTGCCGCGGCACGGTAATATAGATGATATTATAACTTCAGTATTGTAACTTCATATAAACGGACGAAGCGCGAGCCATATCTTCGCGCTCCGATCTCGGCATGCGCTCGGCATGCAACGGCATGCGGCTATCGCGAATGTGCCACAATAACGAACGGACGGTGTGTTTTTTAAAACCGTAAACGTGCTATTTTTTTGATTAAAATAATTTCAAGTACTTTCTTAATATGGCAAGGAGCAATTGTAGGATATATTGTGCTGTTTTTGGTTGCATGAATTCCTCATTAATGCACCCAAATAGGTATACTTAACATTTTTTAGATTACCGCGAAACTCCGAAAGGTAAGACTATAAAATGTTTTTATTTATGTACTTACTTACTAGTAGGTACGTAATTTGTGTCTTTTTAAATAGATAGGTATTTCGTTTTTTCCTCCGAAAAAATCCCTGGATTAATGAAGTGAATAGGGTAAAGGAAAGTGATACACGAGTGAACTAGTTAGTTATATGCGGATCTTGATACGGTAGGTAGGTACGCTCGTGTTAAAAACCTTAAGTTTTTGGAAACATTAGTAATTAAATTAAACGATTGATTAACGACAATATTTTTCGGTCGCAAATTTATAAGACTAATTTGTTATTATGTTTTTTTAATTAAATCTACTAGTTCAAAAAAACATTTGCATGCATTTTTGTTAAACACTTCCTATATCATTCACAACGTATTTTATTTGTTTAAATAAAAAATATAATATTTACAATCACAAAATACATTCACAAAACTAGATAGAAACTCAAAGTTGTAACTAAAATACTGTAGGTGGGCAGCAGCCCTATCGCGTGTTTACGTATCTAGTTACCGCGCGGCTGTAGGCATTCTTTTCAAAGATAGGGCCGAGTTACAATACTGATGGATGATATTACCGTGGCCGCGGCACGCGTGGCGGTGCGTAGCGGAACCGCGTGCGTGGCGCGGTGACGTCACGGAGCTCTCCCTTTCACGAGCCTACTGATCTCGTTTAGTCTGACGTCGCCATCGCTCCCCTTTCCTGGCATCGGTAGCTGGACGCTTCAACACGTTGCTTGCCATGATAACATAATTCATGTCTCGTGTTTTCTCTGGCAAAGCACAAGGTACTCCCAAATTGACAAAACACTTTTAGAAATCGCTTACCTAATTAGTTTACAGAAGTCGTTGACTCCAGCGGCCTGATACAAATCGAGACACGTTTGCCGGCGTGACTCACTCGCTGGTCGAGTTGAAGCTTCGAGTAGGTATGCCTCAGTATGCCTTCGATATGACCGATGATATGGAGAATGGACATCTGGTTCGGCGGTGCTTCAGATATTATTGATACAATAATTTAATGGAGCGATTACCTAACCCTCTACTTTCGAAATCGAACGACCGAATGGAAAGTTTATTAGGTAGGTTGATGCATGCAAAACAATAGTGTTTTGTGCTGGGAACCTAAAAGTACCTTCTACTTTTGTACTCCAGTGCACGTTAAGATGGCATAATCAGCGTTGTTCGTTCGACCTCGAAGTGATAGCGATGTCAGCGGTGTGGCGGAGTGGGCCGGATGACGTGTGAAAGGTTGCCCCGCGCGGCGGCCGGCGCGGGCGGCTCGCGGCTCGCTCACTCCGCCGACATGGCGCGCCCCAAGCAGTCGCCCCGCCACGCCGCGCAGCTCGACGCCCTGCCGCCCCGCGGACCAGGTATCACTGAACGGCGCTCCCTGCGCCCGGGCCGCCCGGGCCCCGCACCCGTGTACGGTACAGTGGCCCCGTCGCCCGCACCCGCGGAGGCGGACGGGACCTCGCCTCAGAGTGCTAACGTGGACAACAGGACCATATTGCCAGTTAAGCGTGAAACGTTACGACTTAGCCTGTATGTAAAACACCGTAAACTACTCTCGATATGAACGGTACTTTGCAATAAAGTTTATTGTTTTTGATTTTTTTTAAAGCATGTTTTTGTAGACTACAACCGGGAACATCGATCGATACAGTCATTATCACTATCAGTTAATAATCTACGTAGTCTTATGTTTTGGTATAATTTTGAGTAAGTAGTAATAGTTTAGAGTTCATCGTTTATATTCATTTAGATACGCATGTTTTACTATGGTTTTTAATTCAGTAGTTACAAGATTATGTTATTTCTATAGCAGTTTGATATCGTCTGAGACGCACACGACTCGCGGAGGCCCGTCGCCGTCGAACTCACCCACGATCATATTTCGTGCGCTGAATGCGTGAGAGTATTCTCAACGAAACCGGTCCTCGGCCGGCCGGGCGGCGGGTCACTGCCGCGTGCCGCCGGCGCCCGTGTGCCATCGAGCTGAGCTAACATTAAGGTTGTGTCCCGTTTCCGTATGCGCAGTGGAGTCGCTGATCTACTGGCGGAACGCCGCACGGTCGGGCGCGGCGCTGGGCGCGGGGCTGGCGGCGCTGGTGGCGCTGGCGTGCTGCAGCGTGGTGTCGGTGCTGGCGTACGGCTCGCTGCTGGCGCTGTCGGCCGCCGTGGCCTTCCGCATCTACAAGAACGTGCTGCAGGCCGTGCAGAAGACCAACGACGGACACCCCTTCAAGTAAGGCCACGCATTGTTTATTCGCTCTTACAAAATAAGAAACAGTATTCAGGAGATAGTGCTTGCTCATATGTATAATTTCATAAAAAAAAGTTTGTTTAAACTGCCTTGGTGTGTACGAGCAATAATCGTAGAGCATCTTTTAGCATAGCATTATAAGTGTAGGATTTACGCCCTTAAATTGGTGGTTTGATTTGGTGATAAAAAGCATACAACAACTGCAAAGAAGATTAAGATTTAGTCGAGAATCACCATCTTTAAAATGACTTCCTACCAAAATATTCAAAAATTAAATCAGTCTTGGGCCAAAGACGGGAACCTTTCGTGACAACAATTAGCGAATAGGTACTGTTATTTGCCAGTGGCAGACCAGCAGAACCGCATAGTGGCCGCAGCTATAGAAGAGCTTTACGGTTCGTTGTTTTTCCTGTGCGACTTGAAAAGGAAAATGTTTTGTTTAAAAGGTAGTTAGGTGTTGTGTGTGTCGCGGTTCAAATTTCAGTCCTCCAGCAGAGGCCCGCGGCGGTCCCGCAGCGGCGCGCCGGCGCCATTGTTGTAAGTGGCTGGCGGCCCGCGGGGGCGCGACTCATTTTGAAATGTTAAAAGTCTCTTCATAGTTTAAACTTTCTATCCTGACACTATACAATGAAACCCATTAGTAAGAGAATTATTTCCGTGTGATTTTTGCACCGAGATAATTTGAGGGCCCGAGAGTGCCATTGTCTTGAACCCGTTAAATACAATGTTTCCAGGTAGATACGAGAACGAATTTTATTAGGTAGTAATAGCAAACGAATAATGTATTATGTTGGGAGATTAGTTCACCTGCAAACGTCTAAGCGTTGTATCGCGCCTGCTGTGTTTGTATAGCGGTGCGGCTTGTTCGCTCCCCACAAAGGTCTCAACTAATACAGCCATTGTTATAAAATACCAATTGGTGTATTGCTTTCATAGAGACTACCATTGTAACGTCATAAAATGAGTTACGATAATATTATTTAAGCTTTTTGAAAGTAGGTACCTAAATAATTAATTCAAAATTGCTATCTGTTAACCCGTATCGTGTTAACACCTTTATTAGGGAAAGCTGTCGACGTTCTAACAAGTTATGGTGATCAGTGAAAGCTTCGAATCAGTTTAATTGTGTCCGTGTGTGACGCGTGTGGTTGCGTTGCCGCAGATGGCTGCTGGAGGCGGAGCTGAGCGTGCCCGCCGACCGCGCGCAGGCGCTGGCCGCCGCCGGCACCGCGCACCTCAACGCCGCGCTGCACGAGCTGCGCAGGTACGCGCCACACACACGGCATAACACCACAACATAACACCTCAACGCCACACACGGCATAACATTACAACATAACACCTCAACGCCGCGCTGCACGAGCTGCGTAGGTACGCGCCACACACACGGCATAACACCACAACATAACACCTCAACGCCACACACGGCATAACATTACAACATAACACCTCAACGCCGCGCTGCACGAGCTGCGCAGGTACGCGCCACACACACGGCATAACACCACAACATAACACCTCAACGCCACACACGGCATAACACCACAACGTAACACCTCAACGCCACACACGGCATAACACCACAACATAACACCTCAACGCCACACACGGCATAACACCACAACATAACACCTCAACGCCACACACGGCATAACATTACAACATAACACCTCAACGCCGCGCTGCACGAGCTGCGCAGGTACGCGCCCACATTACACGACATAACACAACAACATAACACCCCGACGTCGCGGCACGGAGCTGCGCAGGTTCACAACAACATAACACCTGTAACTGCTGGACTCCTTCCACATAGACGAGAGCACGTACAAAGGGCCGTAACCTACGCTAACGGCCCGGTCACGATCTTGCCGCTGCGAGCGGGGACACAATGAACAAATAATCCGCTTTCCGTTGTTCCGCTGCTGTGCAGCGGCAAGGTCTTGCCTGAGCGGTAACCATACGTGAGTTGGTACTGGCTAACCCTTCGACGACTATCAGCTTACTACAACAACCAGGACGAGGGAGCTCTAAATACTTTACTGCGGTCACACAACCCGAACGCTTATTAGTTAGTAGTAATAGCGGAGAGGTCTTACGGAAACTATTAACCCTACCCCCATTTGACCAAAGTTCCGCTTCCGTGACACGTGCTATATAGTTTTCTGACAGATGTAAAAGTCAATATTTTTTAAAACAATAAGTTGGGAACATTTTTCTTGTAAACATGACATAAAACTTATTTTGTTATTGTATGTTAATTTGTATGTTTTTTCGACATATTCATTGGTCTTTATGTCTCAATTTGTCGCGACACGACTAAGAATGCGGTAACTCGACACTTTCGTTATCTCAGGAAATACTCTGTATGTACGTGAGCGTTAAGTTAGCAGCCTCACCACGGAATAAGATGGTTTTGACTACGTCAAAAAATTGTGTATAAATAGTGACGTATAGCATATAAATAGTGATAAGTACTATGATTCAAAAGATATTTTTGTATCTTGTTGGTGAGGCTGTTAACTTGACGTCAAGCTAGCGGCGCCATAAGAAATACAGTTCGTATCAATGTGATTTATATGTCAAAAAACTGTGCATAAACAGTGAATCGTATACGCAAAATTACAATAATAGTACTTCAATTCAAGCCGAGATATTACGGTCTCTAAGTAGGCTGCTAACTAGACGTTTCTTGTGATGGCGATTCCAGAGAAACGGGTATAAGTTTTAAACAAATAAATACTTACATGAAAAAATTGTGCGTGAAAATGTGAATCTTGCGATATATATAAAAATAATACTCCTTTGCTATTTTCCAAAAATCTAATGTAAACTTCTACATAATACTCCTGATAAGTATAGGTTGTCGATCAATGTTAAACTTTGCTTCACAGTAATAAGGTTTAAACTTTATTTTAATCATGAGGTGGGTACTATCGAGCAAAAAAGTGTTTTTTTTTTACTGTGTCAATACGTCATATCCTAGGATTCCTCGGTTCAATACTATTGATTTGGTATTTAAACAAATATTTTTCTACCCACTTTTTATTTACTACAAATATTTTTCTACCTACTGTTATTTTTATTAAATCTCATCAAATTTAAAACTGATATCATCTTCTTTGATATCCCAAGAGAAGAGGGGGGTGGTAGTATTCTTTCACCGCTACCTGACACGGTTTAAAAATTTAGATTGTTATTAAACGATTTAAACACTTTCACTTCTTAAGATGCAAATGTACTCACTGCTTACCAATTTTAACACAAAACTTTTCGCGCATTATTCTCGTATCACCGCAAGTAAGCAAAATTACGCCATCTCGGTGTTTCTTTGTACGACGTCAACGACACTAGTTCGTTCACCACTATCCTAAACTTTTAATTCGAGTTACTAAAATGGCAATTGCTCAGCTTCTATAGAAATAATGTCAAACTGACATTACAACGATAGATTTAAGTGTCATTTTATGTCTGGAATTTAAATAATTAGACTTTATGTCAGTAGGTACATCAATAAATAAAATTGTGCACGCTTGTACCTAAAATCGAATGTATGGTAGAAGTTTACATAAGATTTTTGGAAAATAGCAAAGAATTCTTTTTTATTTATATCGTAAGATTCACAATTTCACGTACCATTTTTTCATGTATTTATTTGTTTAAAACTTGTACCCGTTTCTGTGGAATCGCCATCGCAAGAAACGTCAAGTCAGCAGCCCACTTTAAGACCGTAATATCTCGGCTTGTATTGAAGTACTATTATTGAAATTTTGCGTATACGATTTACTATTTATGCATAGGTTTTTGACTTATAAATCACATTGATACGAACTGTATTTCTTAAGGTGCCTGCTAACTTGACGTCAAGTTAGCAACCTCACCAAGATACTCAAATATCTTTTGAACCATAGTATCACTATTTATATGCTATACGTCACCATTTATTACATTTTTTGTTGTAGTCAAACCATCTAATTCAGTGGTGAGGCTGCTAACTTGACGCTCTCGCATGTGCGACTAAGTACGTCACCTACCTGCATGCATTTTGACTGAATTAAGCGGAACTTTTTAATGTAGTTATGCTATAATCATATACTTTTGTGTCAACCATCTGTTAGGGAAGTAGTCTCCTGGTTTAGTGTCACCATAGAGATTTCCGCATAATTATGTTATCGGTTTTCATAGTTATACATTTCTTACAAACATAACAGTAAATACAAGTTACACATCACTTAAAATGTTACCTTTGGAGTCCGAGGCACCGCCACCGCCCTTTTAATCGTAGTGCCTACAGGCATAGGCTGTGCGCACCTTAACTAGTCATTGAGTCGAGTAGAAGTACATTGCCTCGCTAGTTTGCGTATTTTAGGATAAGTTATAAGCAAAGTAGCGAAGCAATTTATCACTATTCGACTAAAGTCGCCGCTCTAGAAGCTAGAAAATATGTAAACAAACATTTCATTTCATTTATTTATTCACCCTTTGTTACATAACGCAACCTAGGTAAGTCAAACATTTACAATAAATTTTCCTTAACTTAATGTAATAATGTAACTATATTGTCTACTAAGTTACTTAGCTACAATTACTGGCCATCACAGTCCCACAGACCACATATGGGACAAAACAATTGATTTAAAAATTGTGATATTTTATCAGTAAACCTGCTAGTTATCCATTTAATCATTTAAATGTAATATACACGAAACTAATGTTCTATTTCAATTAGTCTGATTATACTTAGCAATCTTAAGCGCTGCCGTTCAATGTTTTATGGTATGTACAGTAAATCGCGTAAATCTCCTGGATTGTAAACATTTGATTTTCGTCGTACATGAAGTTTCTTTATCTTTTAGCAGATTACGTTTGTAATTAATAATAAAAACTAATAGGTACAAAACAAAATTTAAAATTTGATCCAAATACATGCCCCTGAATGTTTACATAATTTGTAGCTTCCCGTGACGGGACTTTATGACTAGCACTGGTGCGAACTGCGAACTAGGCTTTAGTGAGCCTAGGGCGAGTGTGGTTGTGGTGGGCGCGGAATTAAGCGGCGCGGTGCGCGGTGTTGCAGGCTGTTCCTGGTTGAGGACCTGGTGGACTCGCTGAAGTTCGGCGTGCTGCTGTGGTGCCTCACCTACGTGGGCGCCTACTTCAACGGCATTACGCTCATCATTCTCGGTCAGTAATGCATTTATTCGCCGCACTTCTTTGATTGTAGATAAACTTTGTCACTGTCAGACGTACATTACATACAGTACCTATGTAAAAAAACCGTGAGGAATCGGTTAGAGACGTGTTGTAATGTAATAAAAAAGCTCAAAAAATTATTTGAAAAAACTTGTAATTAGGTACCTAGTCTTATAGCTGTGGTCTCTTGTTTCCCTCCGGAAACGGGTTTCATGCATGACGTGTGTATGTGTATTAAAGAATAATGAGAATCGCGGCGATTCATAAAGTGTGTAAACCTCTTCGATCATATGAACTATCGATACACGATTGCTGGTTGAAAAACGGCACCACGAAAACAAGGCTTGAATCAGAAAGGTGCCTTGTTTCTTATAGCAAAAGGAATTGTATAAATTCTATCTACGCCTATGTTGACTTTATAAGTACGCAATAATAAAATATAGGTATTTATGGTAATGAGGATTATGAGAAGCAACCTTTGTCATAACTGTAACTTTATATTTTATTAGCAGCCCGCCCGCCACTTCGTCTGCGTGAAGTGTAAGACCACGTATACGTATCCCGTGTAGAAGTTAAAAAAGTTTTTTGAATAAATCGAAATTTATTAATCAAACTCAAACTCAAAAATTATGTATTATGATTGTGTATTGATATATCATATATTGATCAACATTGAGTGTCTTGGTGACGCATACGGTAAGTACAGCAATACAGTTCGTATTGATACAGATTTATATACATACATTACACAAAATTTCAATAATAGTACTTCAATACAAGTCGAGATATTACGGTCTCTAAGTGGGCTGCTATGCTAACTTGACGTTTCTTGCGATGGCGATTCCAGAGCAACAGGTACAAGTTTTAAACAAACATATAAATGAAAAAATTGTGCGTAAAATTGTGAATCTTACGATATAAATAAAAAAAGAATTCCTCTTTGCTATTTTCCAAAAATATAATGTTAACTTCTACATTATATTTTTATACCCTTAATATAGGCTGTCGATCAACCTTGAACTTTGCTCTACAGTAATATGGTTTAAACTTTTTATTTCTAATCATGAGGTGGGTACTATAGAGCAAAAAAGTGAAATATCTATTTTTTTAATGTGTCAATCAATACCTCGGTTCAATGCTATTGATTTGGTATTTAAACAAATATTTTTCTACCTACTGTTATTTTTATGAAATCTTATAAAAAAAATATTGTGTCAATACTCTACTCTTTGTTTAATATAATTTATTCGGGAGAAACAATAATATTTTTCTACTTCCTGCCTACTTACCTATTAATACTACTGATACTCATTTTAATATAAAATTGACATTCTTTTCCGAGAGATGGTGCTATTCTTATGATTATTATTAATGAAAATCGATTAATGAAACTGACATTAAAACGATAGATTTAAGTGGCATTTTATGACTGGATTTAAAAATAATTATACCTTATGTCAGTACCTACACGTCAATAAAAAAAAAATTGTGCACGATTGTACCTAAAATCGAATGTATGGTAGAAGTTAACATTAGATTTTTGGAGAATAGCAAATAAGAATTCTTTTTTTATTTATACCGTAAGATTCAATATTTCACGCACAATTTTTTCATGTATTTATTTGTTTAAAACTTGTACCCGTTTCTGTGGAATCGCCATTGCAAGAAACGTCAAGGTAGCAGCTTACTTAGAGACTGTAATATTTCTGCTTGTATTGAAGTACTATTATTGAAATTTTGCGGGTACGATTCACTATTTATACACAATTTTTTGACGTAGTCAAAACCATCTAATTCCGTGGTGAGGCTGCTAACTTGACGCTCACCTAAAAATGATCTCACTCTGTTAGAAATATGTATGAATAAAAGTGACTCTATTATTCTCTGTTCATAGACAAATCGGTCAACGTCATACCGACTGACGCTGGACATCAAAATCAAATTCAAAAATAAATAATATTTTCCCATCCTTGTTCAGCATTTGTTGACCTGCGTATGCCTGTCCTCGTCATGTCCCCGCGAAGAATCAAAAGGACGCAATTGTAATGTTTAAATAATATGTAGATTATACCTTGTCGCATATTGTTAAGGCTTATTTGAAATGCTCATTTTGTTAAATAAACTGTTTCAAAACCATGCTACTCGCCAAAGCACATGCACGTCAAAACGTCGCAGGTGCCACTATTCTACTACAATTTAGTATGGGATTGTGTATCTATTGTTTATATGATCGAAGGTAAACCTTAAGTAGTTTTCCCTCTAGTCTAAGACATACTATTATCTGTATTATTAGTTTACATCTTTCGTATATATTAGATTATTGGTGTTAATAAGGCTCAAATAAACTCGAAAATAACGCCAACGCAGCCGCCGGCCGCGGGGGGCGTGGGTTCTATTACCACATTTTTTTTCAATGTTTCGTTATAATAGGTACACTAAATCATTTAAAAAAAATAGTTGCAATAAATATGATTTTTGTACAACTATAGGTACTATAATTGAAATCCTTTCTCAAATCCGAAGGTGAATTACCTATAATAGTATGTAATCTGTCCGCTGGTATGTTGCAGGATGGGTGGCGCTGTTCACACTGCCCAAGGCGTACGAGATGAACAAGGCGCAGGTGGACGCCAACCTCGAGCTCGCGCGCGCCAAGATCAACGACATCTCCAACAAGTGAGCGCACCCACTCCCCACGCACCAGGGTCCATCGACTCTGGAGGATTCCTCATATTGCGAAAGTTCCTCATTTTTCCTTATTCCGTTCGATTTTTGAGGATAAGAATTCTCAAAAATCGAAGAAACTTTGATATCCTTTTCCTTATCATAGGATATCTTATCAAAGTAATAGTACTTTGATATCCTTTTCCTTATTATTGTTAGGTAGTGAGACTCGTAGTAAGTGGACGTGTCGTAAAAATTTTGGAAAATATTAAATACAAGTGTCTTACAACTTCAACCATAAAGTAGACAAAATAGTGACGCTTTAAGATTGCACCTCGCGAGTGATATACGCTCCTGCAGTTCCTGCGTGTCAACTAGCAGCACCCCCTCGGGTAAAAAAGACAGGTTCATATTTTTCGTCTCACTTGCTTACTGCACGCGGCGCGCAAAGCTGGTTCTTATCCAGCGAGTACACCACGGATCAACATGAGTGTACAACGATCACCAACTGGAAGCGGCCCCTCCTCTGCACGAATTGATTCATAGTATGTACTACATACTCTGACTTGCCTAGCAAAACCATATCTGAAGACTTAATAGAGTCATCACAAATTACTTTCCGCCAAAAGCGTAAAATGAATTAGTATGAAGAGTACATGACTGAAGAAGTCTCAGAAATAGGAAAACAGATGTCAGCGATAAACGATCGAAATCTCAAAAGAGCTCCCTGTGAAAAATACCTCGGTCTACTTCTTGATGATAATCTTACGTGGAAACCGCATCTAGACAAAATTAAATCCAAACTTCAGTCCATAACGGGTACTCTTCGTGGTATATCTCAATGTTTCCCCACAAAAGATTCGTTACCTATCTCATTTATAATGCTTTAGTGAATTCCCACATAGACTATCTCTGTAAAATATGGGGTACAGCGGCCAAAAGTAACTTAGTCCTAGGTACAACAAGCTCAAAATAAAGTTATTGAAGTGCTCTTCAACTATAAATATCTGACTCTAACTTTACTTTGTTCTGACGAACAAAGTATATAATGATACAAAACTTTTAAATAACAACCAATTATTATGTCTATTTCGCATGTTTACTAATCCGAAAAATATTTTCAAAAGACATCCATACCCAAACAAACCATCACTAAAAAAATTGGTTGCCTGTAAAGTCGGTATACGGGCGAAAGTTTTACGTGACAACGACTTTGAGTGGTAAAATAATTTTAATGTGAATATTCATTCGTATAGTAGGAAGAAGGATGAAATAATATGGAAGGGACGCGTGCCTTTCACTTTTTATGTCTGTCTCTCTCGCTCTTAGGCGGGCTAACCATGCCCGAGTGGAAGGGACGCGTGCCTCTCACTCGCTCTCATTGTGAGCGCATAACGTTAAGGCGTTAACGGCGTTAAGTCCGCCTTTTGCTGTTTAAGCAATGAAGATTAAATAAATAAATAAATAAATAAAAAATAAATAAATAACGTGAGCGGAGCGTAACGCAGTTTCTTGAAGTGTCACCCGGCAAACCAATTTATAAGACGTTGTCACGTCAAAAGCAACAATTCAAAAAATAGAATTATGAAATGCAAATAACCTCATACTTCGACCGCCTAGAACCAACTATGGTAAAAAGAACCTTATGTTTGAAGTGGCAAAATTGTATAACAAACTGCCTAATGACGTAAAGATACCCAGAATATCCATAACACAATAGCAAAGAAAACACGCAAGAAAGATCATTGCTGCAGGACACTTCTTGTAGAATGTTGAGCGTAGTTTAGATCTATATCCGTGTTTGTGCCGCATATCTGCGCCTGACGCGCTGTGCTGGTTTTGTTATTTATTTTACATCTACCGTACATTGTCTACGTTTCTCCAAATAATAAGATATGTTAGTAAAGTTTTACTGTTCTCATGATAAGCGAACTGTAAATCTTAAAAATTAAACCTTATCCACATGATTTAATAGGAAGACGTTGATGTACTTTTAACCACTCTGATGCATCAAGATCGATTTGTATAGTGGTCAGTTTTCTGTTCTTTTCAGAGAGAGTTCAAAAATTAGAGTAAAAGAAAAAAGTATGGACTAAACTTTTGTATGTTTGTACTTTAGTTATTGATTGACACTTTATTTTCTGCATCCTCATTAGCCTCCTCCTCTTACGCATAGTCCTTCCCACCACCGATTCCTCATCCACCCTAAATGAGACGCACGGCAGGGCTGCGGCCGATGTGCCGGTGGGGCCCGCTACATTAGCAACTCGTGAAGTGAGTCGCGCGGCAAGTGCGGCCACTGCTGCTAATCTGATCTTTGTTTCAATACAATTTTAATAATACTACTGACGTTGTTACAGCGACAGGCTTAGATGACACTGTGGTAGCTAGCCACCAGCTAGACCCGCTGGGAATCGAACCCATAATTTTGTCAAGGGAGTCAAGTTGACCAAGCCTATGAGTTGACGAGTTGCAGCCCCGCAATGATCGGCACGTGTGTTGCAGGGTGCGCGCGGCGGTGCCGCTGGGGCGGAAGGCTGAGAGCGAGAAGGACAAGTAGGCGGCGCCCATTGTTATATTTATTATGTACTATTAAAGATACAAGTACCGTTACGTGTAAAGCTTTATGAGACGAGTCATGCGGAGATCGATGTATTTGCTTTTTGAAATTTTAAATTAAACCAACTGTCGAACCGAACGAGCTGTTTCAATGAGCGCCGCGCCGCGCACTTATTGATCTTGTATTTTTGTTGACGAACTATTATTATTACGCATTTTAAATGCTGCGTTTTATTTGTAAATACGATTAGATTTTATACTGAAAGCATTCTACCGTACGCTCAAAAATTCTTCAGATTTTCGTGCGTGTTTCGGTTCGGATCTCGCTCGTGGTGAATTTTCAGTATGAAATTTTATTAATTCGTATTTTTAGAGTTTCGAATAAAATGTCTATTTATTAAATATTATTGAACAATAAAATGCTTTCAGTGCCTGTTCCTCAAATATAGTTTTTTTTTATTAAGATGTATTTTATTATTTTTATCTCCGATTTCATTCGCCTCCCCGCCCGCGGCGCATTCTTAGTACTATACGAATGTTTTGTAAAGTGAATTTAAGTTTTGTTATTAGCGTTTCATCGTATACTTGTGGGTTGTGGGCGCGCCGCTGGCACAGTTTTGCCGAATGAGCTACCTTTCCTATGTGCCTGATGGCGCGGGTTCAAGATGCGGCAGGAGTCGATACCGAGGGAAGGCGATGTCTTGCTAAAACATACTCAAAATCTTTATTTTTTTGCAACTGAGTAACACTTTACCTATATAATATGTCGCAGGCAAATTGTATTACTCGGCATTATACAATGGTGTATCTACGCCTGGCTTACTCACCATAGAATTCTGTTATTTCAAGAATAAGAACTGAACCCAAATAGTACCAAATAGTGCCCAAAGGAAATAAATAGTACCCTTATGGTTCAAAAGTTATAGACATAGTTTGGTGAGTACGCTAGGCGTAGGTTCTATGCCTAGCGTACTCACCTCGTTAAAAACAGAACCAGCAATGGCTCTCATTTCCATTTCAATAAATAGTAACGGAAATAGTACCCTCTAAGGCTGGCCTCACACAGCCGGAATTGCTTTCAGAATTCAGAATCTGAATTTAAGATTCTGAATTCCGGCACCTTGACTCACACATTCTTAAAAATTCAGATTGATCAGTTGTCTTGTGACTCCCGGCATAAGCAAACGTCTCCGAGACGTTATCCGCTTGCTGTTTCAACCAGGGTTGCTATTTTTTTTCGCTGTTCCTACCAATTGACGTCCTCCGTGGTCAAGTGGTTAGCGCGCCGGGTCTGGCGTCGTGCAATCTCTGAGGTCCCGGGTTCAATTCCCGGTCGGCGAGTCAATTTAGAGAAAACTGTTTTTTTAATTGATTTCGGGTCTGGGTGTTTTTCTATGTTTATATATATTTATCCATTATCCAGTTTTACCATATTAACGAGTTTCAATAGAAGCTTATATTGCTATCAAATTTTATAAAAATAAAATATAAAAATAAAAATTTATGGTAAATCCTGCTAAAACTGCTAAGCGTTGTTAATTAAAATGCGCCAAAACTGCTCTATTTATTTTTATAATTTTTAAGAATTGAAGTACATCGAAAATTAAACACTATTAAAGCAAGAAAAAAGCAGGATCCTACTAAAAATGGCAACACTGAAATAATTCAGAATCTGAATTCCAGCATGTGTTGCCGCTCTATATAAAATGTAAGGGAATACGCGCGTTCTGAATCTTAAATATTCAGACACGGAATTCCGGACGCTCGTCAGCTCATTCTTCCAGATCGATCTGAAAAATTCAGATTCTGAAAAAATCAGCATGTGTGTGGAGCATACTGATATTGTATGGTATTCCGGCCTTTCTGAATTCAGATTCTTAATTCAGAAAGCGATTCCGGCTGTGTGAGGCCAGCCTAAGAGTGTAATTGTTATTTGACTTTTACACTAGAAAGTCATTAAAGATAGCAAACTTCATGTGTTCCTACCTAGCACGGCACGTCAGCAACAGGTAATATTTGCTGCAATGAGGGTAGCTGTGAATTGTTTATTTGTTAATTTTCCTACCAAAAAGCAGTTTTAATTATCCTACTTAAACCTACGCCTAGCGTACTCACCAAACTATGTCTATAACTTTTTAACTATAAGGGTACTATTTATTTCCTTTGGGCACTATTTGGTAATACTTGGGTACAGTTTTTTAGCATTCTTGAAATAATAGAATTCCATGGTGAGTACCTACGCCAGGCGTAGGTACACTTACAAACGGCACCGTCCGTTTGCAAACACTCACCTTTTTGTAAAATAGCTACTGGCGTTCAGTAGCCTCTACCGGACGGAATGTTCCGGACACTGCAACCACGTTTTTTATGATAGTGTCTCGTGTCGGCAACAAAGTGTTGTAGGTAATATACACAAAAAAACAGCTATTATTAAGAAAAATGCATGCACAGCATCAGTTTAAAGCCAAGTTTTACTTTAGTCTACGTTTTGGAATAGTGTTTGTTTTTGTGTGGGTTTAGCGCCACGCGCCGGAGTCGAAATGCATCCTGGTCAGGTAACTCTGATGATTCTCTTGCTTTCCTAAATTCAAACTTATGAAACGCACGAAAAGGAGCCACACTTTAGGTTGAAAGACGCCATACTGCGTTACCAGACGACCGACTCGGCGACAGCTTGCCGGCGCGTCACCACGGCAAAGGGAGGTTAGGCAATGAAACTTCACATCTCGGTAACTTGGAAACTTTTCCTTATCGCTCTATTTCACAACATATATATATTTATAAATCCAACAACATTACATAAAAGGAGCAGCGAGGCAGCCGGGCTGGCAGCGGGGCGCTTCCATTGATTATGCTCCAAAATATCTCTTAGCTTAGGTGTACAAATAAATTCATCGACAATGTCCACAGCCAACAGCTTATAAAATAAAAATATATTTTTGAATACTTTAAGTATCTAGGCTATATCTTATGATTTTGATGACACAAAAAATGCACACTTCTAAAATGTGCAGCTGGCCTTAGGCATGTCCCACCGCCGACGATGAACGAGAAGCGAGTCGAGTTAGAACTAGAAACGAGTTGGCGAGTAGCGGAAAGCGAGTGTGTAGTTTCTATAGTTTTGTCGCTGGGCTATAAGCGAGTGAACGAGTAAAACCGTACATTTAGTATAGTATTAACAATGAGTCATGTCAGCGTTAACTTGATGCGGGCGATGCGACGCTGACCTACATTAGTTATAAGGCAATGGCATTTATTATGTAATCATTATATAATTAATACATGAGACAGACGAATACTCGCGCCACTCGCTCGCGGCGGCCGAGCCGAGCGTACAGTAGTGCCCCAGCTAGCAAAATACCCTTAGAAACGAAAGCTTTTAAGAGCTATGTCCTTAAATAAATTTTATATACGTTCTGATTAAGATAGAGACTCTAATAATGGCATATCATAAGTCTATTTAAGCTATAAGAGCATATATACTTGTAAAAAATACTTTTAGAAGTATATAAGAAAACGAGAAATGACATCAATAAGACCAGTAGTGTTATAAACGCACTCTGTAAGCCTAATTCTTAATTAACACTTATACATGCACTATGTAAGTCCACTTAATCTTAAAAGTGAGTTATCAAAGTATTTTATTAGATATCGGCTGTTACACTTATAACTTATTCTTACAGACGTATATAAGCAAACTTTATATAATGTTTATTAGAGCAATAGTATTATACACGCACTTTATAAGCCTAATTGCCCTTGAGTCTTAATTAACACTTATACATGCACTTTGTAAGACCACTCAATCTTACAAGTGACTTTACTAAGTGTTTTGTTAGATATCGTCTGTTACTTATAACTTATTCTTAAAGATGTATATAAGCTTACTTTATAAAACATTTGTAAGAACAGTAGTATTATATGCGCACTTTATAAGCCTAATTACCCTTGATTCTTTATAAACTCTTATGAATGCATTTTGTAACATCACTCGATCTTAGAAGTGACTATTGTAAAAGATAGTAAAGAGTACTAGCACGTCAAATGTCTTAGAAACTAGATAATTGCAATTAGAATTCTAATGCATTGCAAAAAAGTCAAAAGGTGGTCGACCAGGAACTTCCCTGTTTGTCTTTTAGCCTACTTTTACTTTAATAATGAACCCTAAAGGTTATGAGCAATGGCCGCGTGGATTAAAAAATGTGGTTGAATTTGATTTTAGAAGTGCGGTTTAAACCTTAAACAATGGTAATGCACTTATATTGGTTCTGTTATAGCCACTATAAGGCATGATTGGTGATAATGGCGACATTTCCATATTTTTCATTTTTAATATAATATTTTTTATTATTAAAGATACATTGTTGAAATGGCCCGTAAAAATATTGTGATTGTTATTTCAAAATACTCGATAAAATCGACTTCGCAATGAAATAACAGTTAGTTATGCTTAATAAACATGAAATTATACTTACATATTTTGTAGGAAAGTGAATTAAACAGGACAGTACATATTACTTACGTTTTTAATACTCTTCTTATTATTCAGAAAAGTTTCACAAGCACTTGGCAATCCTTTCGGCGGACTGTGATTACATCTGATTACATGTCTTACTAAAAGCTCGCAAAGAGCACTACAAGTTATATCACACTTAGAACAGCATTAGTAAGTGCATTATAAGGGTAAATGCCTTTAAAGAATGCCTTTGTAAATCATTTGTAAGTCTGTTTGGTATTATTAAAGCATCAACAAGAATTTTGTAAGATTGGAAATACACTTCTCGAGACCATTTTAAGATATATTTAAGGGTAAATAGACTTATTAAGTGCGCCCAAATCCACACTTATAGCAGTCTATCGGAGTACCATAAGACTGGTAAAATTATACTCTTGGGATGTGTGTAAGAGGAAATTTTGCTAGTTGGGGCAATTCTCTAAGTTAAAGCCTTGGTAGCAGCGGCTGCCGCAGTGCTGAGAATGTACTCTTTCTCTTTCATGTACATAGAATTGGAAAGAGACAGCAGATCACAGCCATGCGCGCAGCGTCTATGTGTCACTCAGAGAATTGCATAGCAGTCCTCTTGGCGGGAAATGACCGCTGCTGCTGGTCGGTCTCTCGGCGTGAGTTCTCGCTGAGCGAGAATTATCTTGATAGCTCCTGTTAAGTCCTGTCACTCAGTGACAAACTAGTGGAGCGAGTGCTCACCCGCAGTGTGAACAGTCAGCGATCAACTATTTATATATGCATCTCTTTTATTTACACGGAATGTACATCTATTGTACGTTTCTTGAGCGAGAAAACAGTCGATAGTTAGTCGTTTACTCGCCGTCGGTGGGATAACTGCCTTAGGCATTCGTCACGCAGCGCCGCCGGATAAGTAGACTGACCCTTGAACAGACATTACCTACGTCCTATACGAGGCACTTTTAATGGTACAAGTAATTAATAATTATATAAACTTACTAGATATCAAATCTTGTAGGGGTAGTAAACAGTTTAGCCTTAAATGCAAACTACTTAATTTAATATTCTAAAAGAAAATAAGCACTCGTGTATTCATCTCGACAACGGATGTGTCTACGCAGTGACTAGCGAGGCTCACACCGCTCGTACTGTATACAAAAAAGTTGTAATATGTATAGGTAACTTTAATGTGCGCAAATTAAAACCATAATCTCAACCGAGTACTCGCTCCGCGTCTGTCCAGGGTTTACGTCGAGTAGAAAGCGCGCGAAAGGCTTTCAGCCATCCACAACGTTGATCATGAGCTCATGTATAATTTTGTATTGCATTGAAAAGTTCGGAACCAAACGCAGCTACGAATCTTGGGTACCGACCGTCGAGGTATTATAACCAGAACACCATTCCCATCCCGTACGTGTAATATGTTCGGCTAGATGCCCCCGGGCTGCCGGCTGTAGCGGTATTACCTCAACGGCCTTGCTTCGCGGCGCTAGCTGTGTGTCGCGGGGCAGGCGTCGGGCTGCGCGAACACGGCGGCGTAGTTGACCAGCGCGAACAGCAGCAGCGAGCCCAGCGCCGAGCCGCCCTGCGCCGCGCCGCCCGCCGCGCGCATGCCGCCCGCCCCGCCGCGCCGCGCCCACGCCAGCGCCCACATGCGCCCGTACGACACGCCGCCCGTGCACAGCACCCACGACGACACCTGCACACCGCACGCCCATATTACACGCACCTACTGCTGCTACAGTACGACTCCCGTAGCGATAGCACGCCGTTGGAACTTCCAACGAAACATAAAACTACTAATAGCACATGGGGAAATTCGGCCTACACTCGGCGCGCAACCTAGTACAAGTTGGTATGTAAACTTTTATTTGCGCAATAGGAGTTATTGCGGATGCTGACGGCTCGGCCGCCATCGGTTAGGCATTTACGACTACAACTGGTATTACGTTACATTGATTATTCGATTGTGGCAAACGGGGTGATATAGGCCGATACTCATCAATTGTAGCGAAAATATGAATTCAATGGCGGAGGCCTTTGCCCAGCAGAGGGACAGTAGGTACCTATATATTACTAATATAAATGTAAATAAGGCGACTGCTAGAAACCGCAAGAAACTTCAAGGGCTGGTCAGGTCAAGTGTTTCAAACAATGACTAAAATGACAAAAAAGCTAACTAAAGGTACTTATCGCCCAGCTGAGGCGGACGGGTGAACAGACGGGTGGGTCAACGGCCGGCCGCTGCCCGCGCGTTGTAAATAATCGTTATTTAATAATTAATTATTTTCATTTTATTTTTCTTATGGTATTGCTTTAAAATAAATTAGATACTCAAAAGACTATCAAATTAAAATTCATAAAATGAATTATTTTATGAAAAATAAAAAAAGCAATAATTTCTTTTTTGTTATTTTAGTCATGTCTAAAACACTTAACCTGACCAGCCCTTGAAGTTTCTTGCGGTTTCTAGCAATCGCCTTATATACAGTTGTGGTCATATAATTAGATTTTAGAAATTAGAAACGGGTAGTATTCAATAATATTTTATATTTGTACTTTATGAGAGTAATTGGTGTTACGAAAAGATTGCTGATCATATAAAATGTTCAAAAACTAATGTTTTTAACGCGGTCAATCAATTTAAGAAATTTCACACTATTGGTAGTGTGTCATTTCTTAAGAGGCCTATTACATCTCGACTGTGATGTGATTTTTGCGTAAAATGACCAATTTTGGCGTTATGGATCTCAGAAACAAAAATACATTAACAATTATGACTTATGGAATAGTGTAGAATAGCTATTGGAATAGTACGTAGCGGCCTCGCTTTTTGTAAATTTTGCTTAACTTATTAATTAAACCCAAAATTGTAGAGAAAGATTTGTATAAAGTGCGCGAAGGCACTTTTTGGAGCTCATCGATTGAACTACTGTTCTAAACAAGTGAAATAAAAAATGTTATCTCTTATATAGTCGGATAGTGCGTAGCGGCCTCGGAACTTTTAGATATCAAAAACGATAAATACAACTGCAAAATTACTACAAAATGCAAAAATGGGCATTTTACGCAAAAATCACATTCGAGATGTAAGTAATAGGCCTCTTAAATTGATTGACGTAGGTATCTCGAAAACCTAAATCTCGGACGACATCTCAAGTGAATTCTATGATTGTTCCTTTAGGGGCTCAGAATCGACAAGAAGGGAAGTTTTTGGCAGCAGGCAAGGAGTAGATAATTAAATGATGCAAAATTATATGGAAGAATCGCACGGTAAGTACCGCTCGTCAACAGGCAGCACGACGAGCGAGACTGGATTTCGCTCGAAAGTATGGCAGCTGGACGGAAAACCAATGGAAACTTGTATTATTTTCTGTTGAGTCAAAGATAAATAAACTGAGTTCTGATGGTAAACTGTATGTGCGACGTCCTGCAAAGCAAGCGTTGAATAATAAATACACCACAAAACAAGTAAAGCATGGAGGAGGAAACATTAAAGATTGGGATGTTTCTCTGGATATGGTGGGGGCCCCGTGAAAAAATAAATAAGGTAATCTAGATCAATTTAAATAAGTGCAAGAATATTTTGAAGGAAACAATACTTCCCTACGCTGAGGAGACGTTACCAGTGACTTGGATATTCCAACATGATAATGAACCTAAACACACTGCCCATCCTGTTAAAAAAATTTTAGGGAGCAATCAGTTCCAATGCTAGACTGGCCTGCAAATAGCCCAGATCTCAATCCCATTGAACATTAGTGGCGTGAAGTGAAGAGGAGCGTATCCGCTAAAGAACAAGAAATCTAAACGAGCTTTATGATGCGTTTGTGGAATCGTGGAACGCCATTTCTATTGAAATTTGCCAAACTCTGATAGCCTCGATGCCTCGTCGATGCAGTGCGGTAATTGCAAACAATGGTTATCCTACAAATGTTATTTTTTTTAAATTACAGTGATACCTCCTTCATTTACGTTATTCAATTAATTAAATTTAATTGTTATTTAATTTAATAATATTAGTTCCAGTTTGTGTTCTTAATTGTCCAGTGATTAAACGTATTACAACGTGAGTTATCACGTAATTACGGTATCCTAGTATAAGGTGTAGGCAGTGTATAGAGTGCCACAAGCGGCAACATAGTACGTTAGGTTACGATGCCGTTATTACGGCATCCCAGTACAAAGTGTAGGCATTGTATAGAGTGCCACAAGCGACATTAATAAATAGTCAATAAAAAATTTGATTATTAAATTATTATATACCTATAAATAGATTTCATACATTGTTTTCGGTACGAGCCGTTCTTAATTCTATGACCACAACTGTATACTTATTTATTATTATATATTCACAATTTGTGAACAGGTGACCTTTAGTTGAGTAGTTAAAGGAGGCGCTCCTTAAGCCTGTTTCACACGAGGGCAGAACAGTGAGGCAGAACTGTGGGCAGCACGGTACTGCTACTGTTTGAACGCACAGAACAGTACTGTCTTGACAGTAACCAAGGCAGAACAGTTAATAGCTTGCCGGTCTATTTTTTCAGGGCAGTTTGCTACCCCCAACACCTTTCTCGCTCGTCTGTCTTGTGGCTAGACTCGTGTGAACGCGAGGGCAGTGCAGTGCATATGGTGCAGCGCAAAGAGCAGGACAGTGTACGCGCGCGCGTCCAGACTTGTTTTGTAGTGACGTGTGGTTTGTTACTTAAAATTTGTTTGTTTTAATATTAAAGTGGCACCTCCTAAATGATCAATGGACGGCAGTACAAAACTCATAAGACTTTACAAAGAAAAAGTGTGTCTATGGCAAAGTGACTCTATTTATTTCATTCTTTTCAATTCCAATTAACTTATCCAGAACTATTAGTACATACTGCAATTTTGAATAACTGTTGTAAATGTTGCCGTTGTCGTCGTTGACGCTCCATCGCTACGCGAACTAACTGTCTTAAATTTAAACGCCACTGTCTATCCAAACTGTTATGTCCCACTGTTCTGCCCTCGTGTGAAACCGGCTTTAGGCACACATCATAGAAACGCTAATGAACCAATCCTAATTTTTTGATGTACAGTCGATGTACACGCCCTATGCGCAAGCTACTGGCGCGCACTGAATGACGCGGGCTGAATGGAGCGCAAGCCAATGGCGCCCAAAAGTGCGCGAACGAGAACTTCCTCCGCTGTACTAACAAGTGCATTTTAAAGATTATTTGCAGTGTTTTTCCTTAATTAGTAGTTGAGTAGTCGAAGTGATCATATACGAATAATTATTTATTAATATCAATACAGACATGAAGAATAAACATTATCTTATCTTTAAAATAATATCTTCTTGTAAAAATTACAACATTATTTTGTACTAGCTACGTCTGGGATTTAAAATATTAATCAACAGATACCTAAACGAGTAGGTATGCATAAAAAGAAGTAGGTAAGTTTATATAGATTGATATATGAGTATATGACAGTAATATTGATATCGAAGTCCTTATCTTAGCAGTAAGTGACACTAAAACTCAAATTAATCAAATAATCAAATGAATTATAAATATCCTTAATTAAGAGTGATTGCACGTGACAAACAAGTTAAGATGCAGGGCTGGTCTGGACTGCCTTCCACTGCATTATGTATCTAAAATGTCGTTTGATACTAATGTAAGATAATGTAAGCTGGACAGCGAGCGGTTAAGAAGAGATTCATAAATAATAACAATAATAACCCTGAACGAATCAAAGCAAAAGCATAGACTCTGCTCACGTGCGTGCGGCCGCGAATCAGGTTTATTCCTAAAGTGATATTTAACAACCTAATTATAGCCGTCATCGTTATTTTAGATAGGCAGCGTTGGTGCAGAAAGATAAACTGAACGCAGACGCAATAAAAATACATAAAATTATAAAACAAATTGGGCGCCATAATGGTATGACACATTTTAAATGACTGAATGAGTTTTTATCCAAGCAAACACCGTAGTAGATGATCGAAATAAAAGTTAGTAAACTTTTATTTCAATCATCCAATACGGTGTTGCTTGGAAACGAGCCCAGGTGGAGTTGGCCTTCCTGCACGCCAAAGTTGCGTCCTGACATCTTAACGTTGCAAAAAGGTCTATGCGACTCCACAGATTTTATAAAAAGCACTGGTGTTGTAATGGAGGCGAGTAAAAAATATGTGAACTGACCACTAAGAATTCCCCGCCGACTGTGTGCAGCAGCGGCGGCGCGGGGCTGAGCAGCGCCGTGGCCAGGATGTAGCCGAAGGGCACCGCGGTGGCCGCCAGCAGCGCCGCCAGCGCCGCGCCCGGCAGCGGCCGCAGCCACACGCCCAGCACGCACGCCAGCGGGTTGGCCATCGTGCCCAGCGACACCGCCAGGTGGTACGCGCGCGTGCCGTACGGCATGCACGAGTACGACTGGATCGACGGCAGCACGCCGTTCATCAGCGCGTTCAGCAGCAGCACCAGCCCCAGCAGCGCCAGCCAGCGCGGCTGCAGCAGCGACTCGGCCGGCGCGGCGGCCTCCTCGGTCTTGGCCGCCGCGGCGGGTGCTACGCGCTCCCGCCTGAACATAGGCAACCGGTCCACGGCCGCGAAGCTGGCGAGGCTCAGCGCCGCCAGCGCGCTCAGCAGCACCATGAACACGGTGGAGCCGAAGCGCGGAGGCGGGTACACCGGGACCAGCGCGGAGTCGTCGGCCGCCGGCACGCACTGCGGCGCGCCGCCCACGCCCTGGATCAGCGCCAGGATGCTCGGGATGAACCCGCTGAGCCCCTCGCCCACGAGGTACGTCGCGAGGTATATGTCGCGGTAGTGCCTCAGGTACGGGTAGAACAGCACGGAGCTGGTGCAGCCGACCAAGCCGGCGAAGAACGTGAGCGTGAGGAAGGCGACGGATCGCTCGGTGTCCCCCACGTAGGTGGTGAGGGGGTGCAGGAAGGCGTTGAGCGCCAGCGCCAGCGCGCCCAGCACGAGCAGCGCGTAGATGTAGGCGGCGTCGGGCACGCGCGGCAGCAGGCGGCGCGCCGCGGCGTACAGCAGCGGGCCGGCGTTGGCCAGCTGCACGGCCAGCGTCATGGCGGCGGGCAGCGCCCAGCCCTCGGGCAGCCGCTCCACCAGCAGCGGCAGCTGCACGTACAGCCCGTTCACGCCCACCCACGTGCCCAGCGCCCAGCACGCCATGGCCACGTCCAGCGCCATCAGTCGCTGCACGCCCCACATCTTCGGTTTATCGTTCCGCTCGCCGAGACACGGTGAATCCTCCTCGTTAGACCTAGGGAGTTGCCTGATTATCGATATAAGTTATGATATCTCCTGAATAAAGTGTATTGTTATAAAATTGTTATTCACGATACTTTAAGTATATATATTACTATACATATTGCTGTATACATATTACTTATATTAAATCAGCAATATTATTCTATTTCTTGGATACATATAGGTATAAATATGATGGATGATAATTTGTTTAATAAACAATATGAAATAAAGTCTTGCATTATTTTGATTGTTAGGATTGATTTATTAACAATGTAGCACTCATTACTAATTTGGTGATCAATCAAATCATGGCATAGTTTTTTTTCTACTGTAGTCACCATTCCGAACATAGCTGATGGCTCCACGGCATTTTATTTGAATAATTTTAGGTTTCATGTTACTATTTAGATGACATTGCAAGTAAAGATTAGGCTGGTTATGGCAGGCATATAAAAATTATGTAGCTGTTTAGGAACTTACATGAATTATCTTTAAACATGAACCTCTAATTTAAGTTAGTCAAAGCATTGAATGAGATAGTGAGCATAGTGTGTGCCGACGTACCTCGGGCGGAGCGCCTCACGCGAGCCGCCGCGCCGGCGCCGCGCCGCGCCTGTCACCGCGAGAACGTTACAGGCCACCAACCAACACTGACACATGATTCGCTGGGATGCTAACTATGGCAAAGGCGTACCAGCTGCCAGAATCTAAGTAACTATTGTTTGAAATGACGTTTAAACTTTAGAACTACATTATTGTGGAACCAGCTCTCGGCGGCGGTATTTCCGGACCGTTACGACTTAGATATCTTCAAGAAACGAGCTTATTCCTTCCTTAAAGGCCGGCAACGCGTCTGCGATTCCTCTGGTTTTGCGGGTGTCCATGGGCGGAGGTGATTACTGTCCATCAGGTAACCCGCCTGCTCGTTTGTCTCCAACTTTTATATATAAAAAAAAGAATCTATGACTTACTTTCTTGAATAATTGTACTGAAGCCATCTGTGCCAGGTCGCTATAACTGACCTACACATAGTTCCTTATCTACATATACAACATAATTATATTGATTGTCTAGAGAGTACATGAAAGTACCATGTGACTGTACTAGTTCACATGTCCAGCTCCTCCAACATTCTAGTTAAAATAGTATTGATAATTATTTCAGAATGTAATGTAACAATGTATTAGTAGGTAACAATGTAGTAAGTGCAGTGATGTACAGTTGATATCTTCTCTCTAAATAATCTACTACTACAACATATGTAGCTGCCCAGCACAGAAGACCACAGGTGCATACATAATTCTTACAAAATACCAATTGGCATGGCAAATGCAATGGGGTCACTTCTAGTTTTATTGAGCTGTCTAGCATGATATTTACGACATTATATAAGTATTATGCTGATTTTTTTTCAGATTAAATTTTAAAAACGAAGTCAGAACTTTTTAAACAAGCAAGTAGTATTAAACATATGTTGGTAGGATTAAAGATTATGGAATATAATTGGATTTAACTGTTCATAAAAAAATATGTTACATACGAGTACCTACAAGTTTATTTTTATTTGAGGTAGGTAATTTTCTAGACACCTATTAAGTATTCAGTCCAGAACTATATTCATTCTCTAGCACTTGGTAGTGCTAGTGAATGAATGTAGTGCACCTGGCTGGTGCCAGGCCAGGTTTTTACCAACAGAACAGAGTGGAATCAAATGAAAAACCTACTTATTTCCTGTAATTTAGTATGTTAGTATTACTGCCCCACACAAAACACTATTAAACACAATAATGTTAAAAGCAATTTATGAAGTGAAATTACATGCCAAACTTTTTTTGATGTGATAAAAAAAATAATCTTTTTTTATTCAATCTTTTAATTGTTTAAATATGAAAAATTGTATTATTGAAACATGTCATAGCAATTAATCACTGAATAACACTTAGATCCCTTTTATTATAGGCTTTGAATTGGTAAATAACCATAGTTAAATTAATAAATATTCAGTAAATTATGCTCAGCCCTTAGAATAATAACGCTATAGAAACCAAGTTCGCGCGCCTATTTTGAAGCACATTAATTGGAGCCAGAAATGGCACCAAACGCCGGACCGCTCCGTAGTGTTCAATGTCACAGCGCGCCGAACGTGTCTCGCGAAAACAAAAAAAAAATGACGGTTTGTGCAGTTAAATTGTGTCACAACACATCTGAAAAACAAAAGGAGTGTAATAACATCACTTTTCACAGGTAAGCTTTCAGTATTTCATAGTATCTTGTAGTTAATTAGGTCAAAATATAAACGTACTGCAGTGCAGTGTGATTCTCTAAGTTAAAGCCTCGGTAGCAGCGGCCTGCGCAGTGCTGTCTCTTTCATATTCATAGAATTGGAAAGAGACAGCAGATCACGGCCATGCGCGCACGTCACGCGTGTGTGAATCGGTTTAGTGCTTCATTTTTGACAGAGCGCTTGTATGAAGACTATCTTTCTATAGCATTATTATTCTAAGGCTCAGCCAGATATCGACAGTCGCGAAGAATAACGTCATATCTGCAAAAGAGTTGTATCACAGATATAACATTATTCTTCGGGACTGTCAATATGCATTTTATACTGCACTCGTAAATAAAGGTAGGTATTAGTCTAGCTAGGGTTGCCAACCATACTTTCTAATAAGTATCCTACGTTATTTTCGATAGATATACTTATACGTTTGCATGAAAATAAAGTTTGCGAAAATACTTTATTTTTAATCTTAACTGAGCTGAGATTTGATGCGTAAAAGGAATTACACTCATACAAATAATTACTGAACTACAATACTTATTGATATTGGTACTTTTTACTATTGGTTATCTTTACTTCTAGCCATTGACACCATTTTACTAAGGTAATTGGGCGCCATTATGTAATTATTTTATAAGTTTAAGTGATGACTGTCCAATAGTTACACGAGATATAATAAAGTTAAGTGGACCAACAGGATCAGGAAGTTGTTGAAATTTATCTACACTTTACAAGCCACATGCTGAATATATTTAATAAAATAATAAAACGTTTGGAAGGTAATACGGTAACTATACTGGATGCCCATAATGTTATGGATGTTTACATCTCGACTGCGATTTTTGCGTGAAATGGCCAATTTTGGCATTCTCAATCTCAGAAACAAAAATACATTAACAATTTTGACTTATTGAATAGTGTAGAATAGCTATTGACTTAGTTCGTAGCGGCCTCGCCTTTTGTAAATTTTGCTTAAGTTTTTAATTAAACCCAAAATTGCAGAGAAAGATTTTCATAAAACGCGCGAAGGCACTTTTTTGAGCTCATCGATTGAACTACTGTTCTAAACAAACGAAATAAAAAAAATTGAGTGTTATCTCTTATATAGTCGTATAACTCGTATAGTGCGCAGTGGCCTCGAAATTTTTAGATATTATTGATTTTATATAGAAAACAAATCTATTCTAAAACAAAAAACTTCGAAAATCACTTTAAGTTAACTGTGAAAATCTCCTATCTACGATAATATTATTGAGCAAAATTTATACCAGAATATTTGTTACTTTATGAGGAATAAAGATTTTATAATGAATTTATTATCCTATTTCGATAAAAACGATAAATACAACTGCAAAATTACTACAAATAGCGAAAATGGGCATTTAACGCAAAAATCGCATTCGAAGAATAGGCCTCTCAAGAAAAGAACTAAAACAAAGAAAAACGGTTAAGTACCTACTTTGGTTATGAATAAAAAAATAGAATTAAAAAACATGAACAGTCATCACCTGAAATGGTCAATAAATGTAATGTAATGTAAATGTAATATAAGTGTAAGTTATTATAACAATTTTAACAAAAATTTAGTTGCGAACAAATATTTTTTTTTGACACTGTAATTAAAATAAATATAGGTACTTAACATAAAAAACTTTACAAAACAAAATCTACGAACAACAATGAATTATTTGTTTATTAAAATTTTAAGTTGAGTGTAAAAGTAGTTTTGAAACTTTCAATGACAACAAAAAATTGTTAGCATGTGCTAAAAGCACTCTAAAATATAGTTTTAAAGTAACTAATAGAAACAGATTTTTAAAAAAAATACTTTTTTTTTCTTCCAAATACTTTATTTTTTTTTATTCTAAACATTTGATACATTATTTTTCTCAAAAATAGTTCGCAACCCTAGTCTAAAGGCTAAGTCTAGCTCAGTAATTATGATCTTCAATATTCCACAACAGAGCAGTTCAAATTCATTGGGGCCAATTGCTAACCAATGAGCATGTTATTGCACAATGAAACAATGTGAACAAATACGAGCCAATTAATGAAAACGTAATCTGCTGTGTAAACATGGCACATTTACAAATGACAGCTCGATAAATTAACAAATGAGTAGTTGTTTCTACATACGGTGCTAAGGTGCCAAGGTACTGCCCGTAACACTGGCGGGCTGCGGGCTGCTAGTGCGCTACCACCAGAAGAATTAGTATAAGCTTGCACTATCTCTGCCTGCACTTACATCGCGCACCTCTGATCATGTGTTGACGTAACCAATCTACGAAACCGACTGATACCCGCGATACCGACGGCCACAGCGCGCTAAATGCTAATTATTACACTTAATACACCAACCTTGTTGTATCCGCCATGTCGCCGTCTATTATACATGCACCACCAACTCATTTATTTCCGATCTTTCTAATAAAACTGATTCTTGCTAATACATGCATGTCTAATAGACCGTAGTTAATACATAAATGCAAGTTTTATCACGCATCTCAAGATTTGAATAAGAGTAGGTAAGTATCATTATTTTATTGTTAGGTAGTTTAAACCTAAATAATGTTTGTATGTGTATCTTTCATTTTATTAATAAAAATATCGCAAATAATGTACCGATGACGAAACAACACAATATACGAGACGAGGACCTCACAGGATTTCACCCACCCGCCACCATCAAGAAGACTGACATTGCATTGACATTGACAATTATTTTGATTTGACATTGACAGTGACAGAATCAGCTGTGCATGCGGTATGGGTCCAAGACACGCTCGCAACATTACTTTAAAAAGTGAACAGGTTAAAAGTTGACTAGCTCAACACCCCATTTGCAGAAATCAACGAAAAAATCTTTAAACTTGAATGAGACGCTGTATATGATTGACTGTTGGCTTTCACCTGATGGTAAGTGCCGAAAATATCGTAGAATAGAACAGAATAGACTTTAAATTCTATTAACCCTAGAAAGATAACCTACGCCGCAGAGGCGCCCGCGCAGCAAACTTATAGTTGTCTCTTTTTATTCTACGCGTGTATTAACTTGTCCTTTTCAGCCAACTTAGTCGTCGGCCAGACCTATTGCGGGAAGGCTGTTTCTAAACGGTGAGTACCATATTTTTGAAGTTGGGAGTTTTATTCGCTCGCGAGGCGTATGGTTATCTTTTATGTAACTTTTAGTGTTGCTTGTTTTTTTTGATTTATTGATATAAAGTGTTATCAAAACATGTTTTTGTATTGTTTTTAGGAAATATTATTAGCGTAGACCATGGCAAGTAGAAGGGCACTTGCGGAAAACGAAATATGCCTATTATTTGGACCGAGAAGATGAGATTGGTAATATTCAAGAAAGTGATAGCGAAGTAGAAGATCATGAGAGCGAAGATGATGTTCAGAGTTACGTCGAAGATGAGTACATCTATAAAATTTAAAAAAAGCGATACTGCAGCTACTACACGTCGTAAAAGAAGAGAATGTCAAAAATGAGCTGTGCGAAATGTAAAAAACCTATTTGTGGCGAACACAAAAATGACGTTTGTTCTAACTGCCTCTAAAGCCAATTATACTAAGGCTTTATTGTTTTTTAGACTGAATACTCTATAGTCTACTAGTTTATAAGAAAAAAAACATGTTGATTTATGATAATTTGTAATTATTTGTTCCTATAAACAGAAGACTGCAAATTTTTGTTATTTTCCATAGAGGTTTCGTAAATATAAGTTAAAAATTACTTTAATATCAACTTTATTAAAATAAATGTTTTTTATTTTTAAAACTCTTTCAAACCTTTCACAGTTTTAAATTAGTGATAATAAATATAAATTATTGGAATATATACACGCATTAGAAAAGTATGCGCCTCTGAAACGTATGGTTATCTTTTACGTAAAATGTAGTATGGTTATCTTTCTACGGTTAACATCTGAGATTAAACCAATGCTATTATTATAGTGTACAATTTACGAAGTAGAAGCGCGCGTCCCCGAAAACCTCAACTACTGTTAGCAAACTATGTCTAAATAATAATTGTTACTTGGCTATTTACTTTGAGATGGTAAGGGCAACCAAAAAGGGCTTAAATCCAAAGTCAACCACACCACCCCCACTGCCTGAGTATCTGACCCGGAGAACCTCTGTCCGGGTCTAAGAACGATGGTCTAACTCTAACCACTAGACTGCATAGGCGGTTGTCAATAAGGTCAGGTGGGGTAAATGAAACGACGGAGGAGAAACACACATGATATTAAATAAAACTTATGGGAAACTGATTTTTGGCGATGGTGAAAAACTTAACGTCAAAAAGTGTTAGGTGGGGTAAGTGGAACAGGCATGACGGGGGAAGATAATCGTTTGTTTCACTTTCCCGTATCAGAATTCACTAACATTTTTTACGTGTTATTATATTGCTGTCTTAGAATAATAACGCTATAGAAAGATAGTCTTCATACACTCTGCGCTCATGCGCGCGTATGCGCTCTGTCAAAAATGAAGCAATAAACCGATTCACACACGCGTGACGTGCGCGCATGGCCGTGATCTGCTGTCTCTTTCCAATTCTATGAATATGAAAGAGACAGCACTGCGGCAGCCGCTGCTACCGATGCTTTAACTTAGAGAATCACACTGCAGTACGTTTATATTTTGACCTAATTAACTACAAGATACTATGAAATACTGAAAGCTTACCTGTGAAAAGTGATGTTATTACACTTCTTTTGTTTTTCAGATGTGTTGTGACACAATTTAACTGCACAAACCGTCTTTTTTTTTTGTTTTTGCTAACACGTTCGGCGCGCTGTGACATTGAACACTACGGAGCGGTCCGGCGTTTGGTGCCATTTCTGGCTCCAATTAATGTGCTTCAAAATAGGCGCCCGAACTTGGTTCCTATAGCGTTATTATTCTAAGATTGCTGTCTAATTTAAAAACATTTTTCGAAGTACATACATTGCGACGGCGCGCCACGCGCCGCGCAAGGAAAGACACACACACCGCGCACACAGCGTGACGTCACAGCCGCGAGCCTTAGAAAAAGCGCCCGCGCACAGAGCTCGCCACCAGTCGTTGCCTCGACGCCGTCGTCGACGCATCGCCTGACCCGACCTAGGCTGCGCGGTACGGGCTTTCACCGTATGTGCGCTTCTGGGCCGATAGGGATCTCGGGTTGTAGCGGTACGGGCTTCCACCGTATCTTTGCTCACCCGGCCTCTGTCCTTAGAGACGTTTGAGTCGATCCGCGGTAGTTATAGATCCCGTAGCCGGGCGTGATTTAGTGGTTGTGGGTACGTAGTATCGGTGTAGACAGGTATCCTCAGGTTGGAGCAGTGCGGGCTCCACCAAGAGCTGCTCACCTGGGTTCCCCTGTCTGTAGATTAGTGGAGTGTTCTCTTACCGTAGCTGTGACCGTGCGGGCATGCCCCGCACTCGCTCGTCTGAGACCTCCGTTCCCCTGGAACTGTTCACGTAGGGCCGTATTCCGTTTCAGTAGAAACCCCACGATCACTATTGTCACGCCCCCCGTAGACGTAGCTTAGTGCTTATTTTAAATAAAGGGGCGTAAAAGACCCGCCCGTTCGATAATTGTATACCTGTGTTTATTTGTCGCATACCCGTGGCTAACCCTTCTAACGCTGAGCTAGCTAGGAAACCTTCTAAGCCCCTCCGGCGGAAGGAAATGTAGGATTCACTCTCGGCGTGCTCCCGCCACGAGAGTCCGGGGTTCGACTCCCCGCCAGCAATCCATTACATTTGGCGCCCAACTATAAAACTCACGAAAGGGTTGATTAGCTCAGAGGGGAGCCACGGGAAGAAATACAAGCTCGCCACGTGTAGTGAACGCGACGCTTCCCGCCCACCCAATTTAGGGTGGAATAGGTAATATAACCGTAATAATCACTTCTTCCCATTTAGCCCGCCGTTCAACCCGCCCGCCAGGATAGATTGGCCCCTGTCCGCCCGCCGTATGCACCAGCAACTGGGTGAGTTTAGAATTAAGAGTGAAAATTAGTGCGCCCCGTAAAAACCCAACGCGTCGCTCCGACACACCGACCGACCGACCGACCGACCGACACCGAAATAAGCTATTTAGAGCACCCCGAAGGAATGCAGACAGCGTGGATATATCAATTACGGAAGCTAGAATTAATTGAAGAAGCCGAGAAAAGAGACCTACCTACAGAGGGGCTAACAGTGGACGAATTAAGGAAATTACTCGTAGACGTAGTAAAAGAAGGCGAAGAATTTAAAACACCAAACAAGGGACACAGGAAGAATGTCCGACAGCGAAAACAGAGACATAAGCAAAATGATTAACAAACTCATAAAAGAGTGGAATCTGACCTTCAAACCAGGGGATGACGCGGTGGAGTTCATCGAAAGACTCGAGGAGCTCGTGATGGCCAGCGACATACAGAAGGAAGACGTACTACCGGCACTACCACGGATATTACAGGGAAAAGCCTTAATGTGGTACAGGAACAACGCAGCGTCATGTGACACTTGGAAAAATTTCTTAGAGGTGTTCCAACTGTATTATTACCCACATAACTACCAGGAGGACCTCATTGTAAGAATTGTCGCCCGAAAACAGAGGTACAGAGAAAGCTTCACCGACTACTTAACCGATTTACAAACTTTAATGCGAAGGTACGCCAAACTCTCTAAGGACGAACAAATCCACCGGATACACGAGAATATGGCTAAGGAATATAAGTTATATATCAAGAACCAAGACTACAAAGACCTCCCAGGACTCCTGAAACTAGCCGCAGAGTACGAGAACATAGCTACGACACCGCACGAAAACCAGTACATAGGGTACAGGGAGCCGCGCAGCAACGACGCCGGCACGTACCAACAGGGACGTAGGGAAAAAATTCATACCACGAATGACACCGTGGAGGTCGCCAACGACCAAAACAGGGAAGACAACAGAATCTACGTAGAAGCAGAATTCATGGGAACCAAGCACCGATGCGTAGTGGACACAGGATCCACGAGCACGTACATAAACCAGACAGTATATAAAGACTGCATAGCTCGGGGGGCAACAGAAATGCCTACCCAGAAAGAGGTCATACTCGCGGATGGAACCAACACACAGGTGGAAAAGACAGTTGTGACGGAACTTCAAATGAAAAATGTACGAATAAAACATTGTGTAGGGGTACTACCGACGGCAGCATACACAATAATAGGTATGGACGTGCTGAGGAGGATAGGCATGGTAATAACCTGGGCAGGCGAAACTGTGACACCGGAGGGCCAAAAAGACCCCGAAAAAAACCCCGTGACATCGCCAGAGGTGGCCAAGAGTACACAGAACAAAAAAGAGCCAGCCATACCCGCCACACAAAAGATCAATAGGATACACAACGAACCGGCGAAACAAAAATACTATCCAAGAAATCCGAAACCGAACCAAACCAAGAAAATAGCAGATGAGCTATCCCGAAATCCGATTTGCACCGCAACGGAACAAAACTGGTACAATAAGAAACGAAGACAAGTAGAAAAAGGGTTAGAATCACCACAAAAATACTGTCTAAGAAATCCGAAGCCGAACCGAACCGCAAAAATAGCAGATAAGCTATCCCGAAATCCAATCTGCACCGCAACAGAACAAACCGGGGACAGTAAGAAACGAAAAAAAGTAGAAAAAGGGTTAAAATTACCACAAGAATACCGCATAACCAAGAGAAAGAAAGATTTCTTCTGCTTTTTACATAAGAAGCACTGGGAACCACCCGATCCCCGAGAGTCCACACCACCCCGGAAACTACAGCCGGACCGAACCGAGTACGTCAACTTGGTTGAAGACAGCCGGGGCGAGAGTGCGGCACAGGAGGCCCCGCAGCCACCAGGGCCGGTCCGTAGAAACGGGAGACGCAGGGCGGGCCGTAAGCGGAACGGCGGGCAGAAGAGGGGGCTCATTCGCCTCGCGAAGACGAAACAGTCGCCGAGATAGTCCCAGTGTAGGCGTAGTTAGTAGTAGGGAGATGAGTGTAGACGTAGTTTTTTTAAAATTATTATTATATTGTTATTACGCAGGTTGATAGACCAGTATTTTTCACGAACCAACTCCGCATCATTTCTCTTTCAATAATTCATATTTTGGTTGTCGTTAATTAGTTACGTACAAACTACATGGTCATTTTGTTGGTATCGTTACCGGGAAACAAAATTTGTTCTTCCACAATTTAGGTTAATGTTAAGTATAGTAAGTACCTATACAAGTTTACCAGTAGAAGCCATAGTAGATAGGCTTACATACCAGTGTCATGCATTTGCTTACGGTGATTTTTCCCGTAGGTAAAAATCTCCAGAGAGGGGGAGGCAGTGCGACGGCGCGCCACGCGCCGCGCAAGGAAAGACACACACACCGCGCACACAGCGTGACGTCACAGCCGCGAGCCTTAGAAAAAGCGCCCGCGCACAGAGCTCGCCACCAGTCGTTGCCTCGACGCCGTCGTCGACGCATCGCCTGACCCGACCTAGGCTGCGCGGTACGGGCTTTCACCGTATGTGCGCGTCTGGGCCGATAGGGATCTCGGGTTGTAGCGGTACGGGCTTCCACCGTATCTTTGCAGACCCGCCCGTACGATAATTGTATACCTGTGTTAATTTGTCGCATACCCGTGGCTAACCCTTCTAACGCTGAGCTAGCTAGGAAACCTTCTAAGCCCCTCCGGCGGAAGGAAATGTAGGATTCACTCTCGGCGTACTCCCGCCACGAGAGTCCGGGGTTCGACTCCCCGCCAGCAATCCATTACAACATAAAGAATGTAGCTATAAAAAAATACTCACGATATCGTGCAATTTTTTTCTTAAGTTTACGTCGTTAAGTCTGATATACAGGTGTCCCAGAAATCAAAGTCAAGCCGAAAATGGGCAATAGGCCAAGTCGTGTTAGTTATTAGAAAAATATGAAAAAAAATCTTGGTCTTGTACTTCTCAAATTATAAGGATTTAAAAAAAAAGTCCTAAAAATTGACACCCTGTCTTTTTTATCTTTCCTGTTATCTTTCAAGTCCTGTGACTACAAATATTAACTTTTCGTCAGTTTTTTTTTCTGTGATGTAACCATGAAGAACCCTTCTGTAAATTACAGTTAAAAGTTAAAACGTAACTGCTTTAGTTTCAAATAAAATATTAGATTTGTGCCCAACATTGATTCAAAATAATTACATCAACCAACTTTAACCGACTGTTCTTTAAAAAAAAAGATGGCACGTTTAGTCTGGATTCTAAAATATTAAAATTCAGTTGTGAGATTCCTTTAGTTATGATTTTTCTTAAAACAGATTTATAAGGTTAAGAGCGTTGTAACATTTTTCCGCGCTCGGTGTAGCTCAAGATCGTTCAGTCGTCCCGGGTCGCAACTGTGTGCCGTACGCGTGAGGCAAAACTCACACACACTCACTCCGTCGCGTTGCCGAGCGGTAAAAACCTAAACACCGAGCGCGGAAAAATGTTACAACGCTCTTAACCTTATAAATCTGTTTTAAGAAAAATCATAACTAAAGGAATCTAACAACTGAATTTTAATATTTTAGAATCCAGACTAAACGTGCCATCTTTTTTTTTAAAGAACAGTCGGTTAAAGTTGGTTGATGTAATTATTTTGAATCAATGTTGGGCACAAGTCTAATATTTTATTTGAAACTAATGCAGTTACGTTTTGTTAAAGCTATGTTGCAGTTAAAACACAGTACCATAGTTATTGTAAGAATAGCCAAGTGAATCTGAAAATAAACCAAAAACGATAAATCATAAGATACGCCTGTAGGTACAGTCCACACAGTCTGCTATGCGATTCTTTAAGCGACACATAGACGCTGCGCGCATGGCTGTGATCTGCTGTATCTTTCCATTTCTGTGAATATGAAAGAGACAGCGTCAATCTCTCTCGTGGCGGGAGCACGCCGAGAGTGAATCCTACATTTCCTTCCGCCGGAGGGGCTTAGAAGGTTTCCTAGCTAGCTCAGCGTTAGAAGGGTTAGCCACGGGTATGCGACAAATAAACACAGGTATACAATTATCGTACGGGCGGGTCTTTTACGCCCCTTTATTTAAATTAAGCACTAAGCTACGTCTACGGGGGGCATGACAATAGTGATCGTGGGGTTTCTACTGAAACGGAATACGGCCCTACGTGAACAGTTCCAGGGGAACGGAGGTCTCAGACGAGCGAGTGCGGGGCATGCCCGCACGGTCACAGCTACGGTAAGAGAACACTCCACTAATCTACAGACAGGGGAACCCAGGTGAGCAGCTCTCGGTGGAGCCCGCACTGCTCCAACCTGAGGATACCTGTCTACACCGATACTACGTACCCACAACCACTAAATCACGCCCGGCTACGGGATCTATAACTACCGCGGATCGACTCAAACGTCCCTAAGGACAGAGGCCGGGTGAGCAAAGATACGGTGGAAGCCCGTACCGCTACAACCCGAGATCCCTATCGGCCCAGACGCGCACATACGGTGAAAGCCCGTACCGCGCAGCCTAGGTCGGGTCAGGCGATGCGTCGACGACGGCGTCGAGGCAACGACTGGTGGCGAGCTCTGTGCGCGGGCGCTTTTTCTAAGGCTCGCGGCTGTGACGTCACGCTGTGTGCGCGGTGTGTGTGTCTTTCCTTGCGCGGCGCGTGGCGCGCCGTCGCACTGCCTCCCCCTCTCTGGAGATTTTTACCTACGGGAAAAATCACCGTAAGCAAATGCATGACACTGGTATGTAAGCCTATCTACTATGGCTTCTACTGGTAAACTTGTATAGGTACTTACTATACTTAACATTAACCTAAATTGTGGAAGAACAAATTTTGTTTCCCGGTAACGATACCAACAAAATGACCATGTAGTTTGTACGTAACTAATTAACGACAACCAAAATATGAATTATTGAAAGAGAAATGATGCGGAGTTGGTTCGTGAAAAATACTGGTCTATCAACCTGCGTAATAACAATATAATAATAATTTTAAAAAAACTACGTCTACACTCATCTCCCTACTACTAACTACGCCTACACTGGGACTATCTCGGCGACTGTTTCGTCTTCGCGAGGCGAATGAGCCCCCTCTTCTGCCCGCCGTTCCGCTTACGGCCCGCCCTGCGTCTCCCGTTTCTACGGACCGGCCCTGGTGGCTGCGGGGCCTCCTGTGCCGCACTCTCGCCCCGGCTGTCTTCAACCAAGTTGACGTACTCGGTTCGGTCCGGCTGTAGTTTCCGGGGTGGTGTGGACTCTCGGGGATCGGGTGGTTCCCAGTGCTTCTTATGTAAAAAGCAGAAGAAATCTTTCTTTCTCTTGGTTATGCGGTATTCTTGTGGTAATTTTAACCCTTTTTCTACTTTTTTTCGTTTCTTACTGTCCCCGGTTTGTTCTGTTGCGGTGCAGATTGGATTTCGGGATAGCTTATCTGCTATTTTTGCGGTTCGGTTCGGCTTCGGATTTCTTAGACAGTATTTTTGTGGTGATTCTAACCCTTTTTCTACTTGTCTTCGTTTCTTATTGTACCAGTTTTGTTCCGTTGCGGTGCAAATCGGATTTCGGGATAGCTCATCTGCTATTTTCTTGGTTTGGTTCGGTTTCGGATTTCTTGGATAGTATTTTTGTTTCGCCGGTTCGTTGTGTATCCTATTGATCTTTTGTGTGGCGGGTATGGCTGGCTCTTTTTTGTTCTGTGTACTCTTGGCCACCTCTGGCGATGTCACGGGGTTTTTTTCGGGGTCTTTTTGGCCCTCCGGTGTCACAGTTTCGCCTGCCCAGGTTATTACCATGCCTATCCTCCTCAGCACGTCCATACCTATTATTGTGTATGCTGCCGTCGGTAGTACCCCTACACAATGTTTTATTCGTACATTTTTCATTTGAAGTTCCGTCACAACTGTCTTTTCCACCTGTGTGTTGGTTCCATCCGCGAGTATGACCTCTTTCTGGGTAGGCATTTCTGTTGCCCCCCGAGCTATGCAGTCTTTATATACTGTCTGGTTTATGTACGTGCTCGTGGATCCTGTGTCCACTACGCATCGGTGCTTGGTTCCCATGAATTCTGCTTCTACGTAGATTCTGTTGTCTTCCCTGTTTTGGTCGTTGGCGACCTCCACGGTGTCATTCGTGGTATGAATTTTTTCCCTACGTCCCTGTTGGTACGTGCCGGCGTCGTTGCTGCGCGGCTCCCTGTACCCTATGTACTGGTTTTCGTGCGGTGTCGTAGCTATGTTCTCGTACTCTGCGGCTAGTTTCAGGAGTCCTGGGAGGTCTTTGTAGTCTTGGTTCTTGATATATAACTTATATTCCGTAGCCATATTCTCGTGTATCCGGTGGATTTGTTCGTCCTTAGAGAGTTTGGCGTACCTTCGCATTAAAGTTTGTAAATCGGTTAAGTAGTCGGTGAAGCTTTCTCTGTACCTCTGTTTTCGGGCGACAATTCTTACAATGAGGTCCTCCTGGTAGTTATGTGGGTAATAATACAGTTGGAACACCTCTAAGAAATTTTTCCAAGTGTCACATGACGCTGCGTTGTTCCTGTACCACATTAAGGCTTTTCCCTGTAATATCCGTGGTAGTGCCGGTAGTACGTCTTCCTTCTGTATGTCGCTGGCCATCACGAGCTCCTCGAGTCTTTCGATGAACTCCACCGCGTCATCCCCTGGTTTGAAGGTCAGATTCCACTCTTTTATGAGTTTGTTAATCATTTTGCTTATGTCTCTGTTTTCGCTGTCGGACATTCTTCCTGTGTCCCTTGTTTGGTGTTTTAAATTCTTCGCCTTCTTTTACTACGTCTACGAGTAATTTCCTTAATTCGTCCACTGTTAGCCCCTCTGTAGGTAGGTCTCTTTTCTCGGCTTCTTCAATTAATTCTAGCTTCCGTAATTGATATATCCACGCTGTCTGCATTCCTTCGGGGTGCTCTAAATAGCTTATTTCGGTGTCGGTCGGTCGGTCGGTCGGTCGGTGTGTCGGAGCGACGCGTTGGGTTTTTACGGGGCGCACTAATTTTCACTCTTAATTCTAAACTCACCCAGTTGCTGGTGCATACGGCGGGCGGACAGGGGCCAATCTATCCTGGCGGGCGGGTTGAACGGCGGGCTAAATGGGAAGAAGTGATTATTACGGTTATATTACCTATTCCACCCTAAATTGGGTGGGCGGGAAGCGTCGCGTTCACTACACGTGGCGAGCTTGTATTTCTTCCCGTGGCTCCTCTCTGAGCTAATCAACCCTTTCGTGAGTTTTATAGTTGGGCGCCAAATGTAATGGATTGCTGGCGGGGAGTCGAACCCCGGACTCTCGTGGCGGGAGCACGCCGAGAGTGAATCCTACATTTCCTTCCGCCGGAGGGGCTTAGAAGGTTTCCTAGCTAGCTTAGAAGGGTTAGCCACGGGTATGCGACAAATAAACACAGGTATACAATTATCGAACGGGCGGGTCTTTTACGCCCCTTTATTTAAAATAAGCACTAAGCTACGTCTACGGGGGGCGTGACAATAGTGATCGTGGGGTTTCTACTGAAACGGAATACGGCCCTACGTGAACAGTTCCAGGGGAACGGAGGTCTCAGACGAGCGAGTGCGGGGCATGCCCGCACGGTCACAGCTACGGTAAGAGAACACTCCACTAATCTACAGACAGGGGAACCCAGGTGAGCAGCTCTTGGTGGAGCCCGCACTGCTCCAACCTGAGGATACCTGTCTACACCGATACTACGTACCCACAACCACTAAATCACGCCCGGCTACGGGATCTATAACTACCGCGGATCGACTCAAACGTCCCTAAGGACAGAGGCCGGGTGAGCAAAGATACGGTGGAAGCCCGTACCGCTACAACCCGAGATCCCTATCGGCCCAGACGCGCACATACGGTGAAAGCCCGTACCGCGCAGCCTAGGTCGGGTCAGGCGATGCGTCGACGACGGCGTCGAGGCAACGACTGGTGGCGAGCTCTGTGCGCGGGCGCTTTTACTAAGGCTCGCGGCTGTGACGTCACGCTGTGTGCGCGGTGTGTGTGTCTTTCCTTGCGCGGCGCGTGGCGCGCCGTCGCAATGTATGTACTTCGAAAAATGTTTTTAAATTAGACAGCAATCTTAGAATAATAACGCTATAGGAACCAAGTTCGGGCGCCTATTTTGAAGCACATTAATTGGAGCCAGAAATGGCACCAAACGCCAGACCGCTCCGTAGTGTTCAATGTCACAGCGCGCCGAACGTGTTAGCAAAAACAAAAAAAAAAGACGGTTTGTGCAGTTAAATTGTGTCACAACACATCTGAAAAACAAAAGAAGTGTAATAACATCACTTTTCACAGGTAAGCTTTCAGTATTTCATAGTATCTTGTAGTTAATTAGGTCAAAATATAAACGTACTGCAGTGTGATTCTCTAAGTTAAAGCATCGGTAGCAGCGGCTGCCGCAGTGCTGTCTCTTTCATATTCATAGAATTGGAAAGAGACAGCAGATCACGGCCATGCGCGCACGTCACGCGTGTGTGAATCGGTTTATTGCTTCATTTTTGACAGAGCGCATACGCGCGCATGAGCGCAGAGTGTATGAAGACTATCTTTCTATAGCGTTATTATTCTAAGACAGCAATATAATAACACGTAAAAAATGTTAGTGAATTCTGATACGGGAAAGTGAAACAAACGATTATCTTCCCCCGTCATGCCTGTTCCACTTACCCCACCTAACACTTTTTGACGTTAAGTTTTTCACCATCGCCAAAAATCAGTTTCCCATAAGTTTTATTTCATATCATGTGTGTTTCTCCTCCGTCGTTTCATTTACCCTACCTGACCTTATTGACAACCGCCTATGCAGTCTAGTGGTTAGAGTTAGACCATCGTTCTTAGACCCGGACAGAGGTTCTCCGGGTCAGATACTCAGGCAGTGGGGGTGGTGTGGTTGACTTTGGATTTAAGCCCTTTTTGGTTGCCCTTACCATCTCAAAGTAAATAGCCAAGTAACAATTATTATTTAGACATAGTTTGATAACAGTAGTTGAGGTTTTCGGGGACGCGCGCTTCTACTTCGTAAATTGTACACTATAATAATAGCATTGGTTTAATCTCAGATGTTAACCGTAGAAAGATAACCATACTACATTTTACGTAAAAGATAACCATACGTTTCAGAGGCGCATACTTTTCTAATGCGTGTATATATTCCAATAATTTATATTTATTATCACTAATTTAAAACTGTGAAAGGTTTGAAAGAGTTTTAAAAATAAAAAACATTTATTTTAATAAAGGTGATATTAAAGTAATTTTTAACTTATATTTACGAAACCTCTATGGAAAATAACAAAATTTGCAGTCTTCTGTTTATAGGAACAAATAATTACAAATTATCATAAATCAACATGTTTTTTTTCTTATAAACTAGTAGACTATAGAGTATTCAGTCTAAAAAACAATAAAGCCTTAGTATAATTGGCTTTAGAGGCAGTTAGAACAAACGTCATTTTTGTGTTCGCCACAAATAGGTTTTTTACATTTCGCACAGCTCATTTTTGACATTCTCTTCTTTTACGACGTGTAGTAGCTGCAGTATCGCTTTTTTTAAATTTTATAGATGTACTCATCTTCGACGTAACTCTGAACATCATCTTCGCTCTCATGATCTTCTACTTCGCTATCACTTTCTTGAATATTACCAATCTCATCTTCTCGGTCCAAATAATAGGCATATTTCTATAGCGTTATTATTCTAAGATTGCTGTCTAATTTAAAAACATTTTTCGAAGTACATACATAAAGAATGTAGCTATAAAAAAATACTCACGATATCGTGCAATTTTTTTCTTAAGTTTACGTCGTTAAGTCTGATATACAGGTGTCCCAGAAATCAAAGTCAAGCCGAAAATGGGCAATAGGCCAAGTCGTGTTAGTTATTAGAAAGATATGAAAAAAAATCTTGGTCTTGTACTTCTCAAATTATAAGGATTTAAAAAATAAGTCCTAAAAATTGACACCCTGTCTTTTTTATCTTTCCTGTTATCTTTCAAGTCCTGTGACTACAAATATTAACTTTTCGTCAGTTTTTTTTCTGTGATGTAACCATGAAGAACCCTTCTGTAAATTACAGTTAAAAGTTAAAACGTAACTGCTTTAGTTTCAAATAAAATATTAGATTTGTGCCCAACATTGATTCAAAATAATTACATCAACCAACTTTAACCGACTGTTCTTTAAAAAAAATGATGGCACGTTTAGTCTGGATTCTAAAATATTAAAATTCAGTTGTTAGATTCCTTTAGTTATGATTTTTCTTAAAACAGATTTATAAGGTTAAGAGCGTTGTAACATTTTTCCGCGCTCGGTGTTTAGGTTTTTACCGCTCGGCAACGCGACGGAGTGAGTGTGTGTGAGTTTTGCCTCACGCGTACGGCACACAGTTGCGACCCGGGACGACTGAACGATCTTGAGCTACACCGAGCGCGGAAAAATGTTACAACGCTCTTAACCTTATAAATCTGTTTTAAGAAAAATCATAACTAAAGGAATCTCACAACTGAATTTTAATATTTTAGAATCCAGACTAAACGTGCCATCTTTTTTTTTAAAGAACAGTCGGTTAAAGTTGGTTGATGTAATTATTTTGAATCAATGTTGGGCACAAATCTAATATTTTATTTGAAACTAAAGCAGTTACGTTTTAACTTTTAACTGTAATTTACAGAAGGGTTCTTCATGGTTACATCACAGAAAAAAAAACTGACGAAAAGTTAATATTTGTAGTCACAGGACTTGAAAGATAACAGGAAAGATAAAAAAGACAGGGTGTCAATTTTTAGGACTTTTTTTTTAAATCCTTATAATTTGAGAAGTACAAGACCAAGATTTTTTTTCATATTTTTCTAATAACTAACACGACTTGGCCTATTGCCCATTTTCGGCTTGACTTTGATTTCTGGGACACCTGTATATCAGACTTAACGACGTAAACTTAAGAAAAAAATTGCACGATATCGTGAGTATTTTTTTATAGCTACATTCTTTATGTTGTAATGGATTGCTGGCGGGGAGTCGAACCCCGGACTCTCGTGGCGGGAGTACGCCGAGAGTGAATCCTACATTTCCTTCCGCCGGAGGGGCTTAGAAGGTTTCCTAGCTAGCTCAGCGTTAGAAGGGTTAGCCACGGGTATGCGACAAATTAACACAGGTATACAATTATCGTACGGGCGGGTCTGCAAAGATACGGTGGAAGCCCGTACCGCTACAACCCGAGATCCCTATCGGCCCAGACGCGCACATACGGTGAAAGCCCGTACCGCGCAGCCTAGGTCGGGTCAGGCGATGCGTCGACGACGGCGTCGAGGCAACGACTGGTGGCGAGCTCTGTGCGCGGGCGCTTTTTCTAAGGCTCGCGGCTGTGACGTCACGCTGTGTGCGCGGTGTGTGTGTCTTTCCTTGCGCGGCGCGTGGCGCGCCGTCGCACTGCCTCCCCCTCTCTGGAGATTTTTACCTACGGGAAAAATCACCGTAAGCAAATGCATGACACTGGTATGTAAGCCTATCTACTATGGCTTCTACTGGTAAACTTGTATAGGTACTTACTATACTTAACATTAACCTAAATTGTGGAAGAACAAATTTTGTTTCCCGGTAACGATACCAACAAAATGACCATGTAGTTTGTACGTAACTAATTAACGACAACCAAAATATGAATTATTGAAAGAGAAATGATGCGGAGTTGGTTCGTGAAAAATACTGGTCTATCAACCTGCGTAATAACAATATAATAATAATTTTAAAAAAACTACGTCTACACTCATCTCCCTACTACTAACTACGCCTACACTGGGACTATCTCGGCGACTGTTTCGTCTTCGCGAGGCGAATGAGCCCCCTCTTCTGCCCGCCGTTCCGCTTACGGCCCGCCCTGCGTCTCCCGTTTCTACGGACCGGCCCTGGTGGCTGCGGGGCCTCCTGTGCCGCACTCTCGCCCCGGCTGTCTTCAACCAAGTTGACGTACTCGGTTCGGTCCGGCTGTAGTTTCCGGGGTGGTGTGGACTCTCGGGGATCGGGTGGTTCCCAGTGCTTCTTATGTAAAAAGCAGAAGAAATCTTTCTTTCTCTTGGTTATGCGGTATTCTTGTGGTAATTTTAACCCTTTTTCTACTTTTTTTCGTTTCTTACTGTCCCCGGTTTGTTCTGTTGCGGTGCAGATTGGATTTCGGGATAGCTTATCTGCTATTTTTGCGGTTCGGTTCGGCTTCGGATTTCTTAGACAGTATTTTTGTGGTGATTCTAACCCTTTTTCTACTTGTCTTCGTTTCTTATTGTACCAGTTTTGTTCCGTTGCGGTGCAAATCGGATTTCGGGATAGCTCATCTGCTATTTTCTTGGTTTGGTTCGGTTTCGGATTTCTTGGATAGTATTTTTGTTTCGCCGGTTCGTTGTGTATCCTATTGATCTTTTGTGTGGCGGGTATGGCTGGCTCTTTTTTGTTCTGTGTACTCTTGGCCACCTCTGGCGATGTCACGGGGTTTTTTTCGGGGTCTTTTTGGCCCTCCGGTGTCACAGTTTCGCCTGCCCAGGTTATTACCATGCCTATCCTCCTCAGCACGTCCATACCTATTATTGTGTATGCTGCCGTCGGTAGTACCCCTACACAATGTTTTATTCGTACATTTTTCATTTGAAGTTCCGTCACAACTGTCTTTTCCACCTGTGTGTTGGTTCCATCCGCGAGTATGACCTCTTTCTGGGTAGGCATTTCTGTTGCCCCCCGAGCTATGCAGTCTTTATATACTGTCTGGTTTATGTACGTGCTCGTGGATCCTGTGTCCACTACGCATCGGTGCTTGGTTCCCATGAATTCTGCTTCTACGTAGATTCTGTTGTCTTCCCTGTTTTGGTCGTTGGCGACCTCCACGGTGTCATTCGTGGTATGAATTTTTTCCCTACGTCCCTGTTGGTACGTGCCGGCGTCGTTGCTGCGCGGCTCCCTGTACCCTATGTACTGGTTTTCGTGCGGTGTCGTAGCTATGTTCTCGTACTCTGCGGCTAGTTTCAGGAGTCCTGGGAGGTCTTTGTAGTCTTGGTTCTTGATATATAACTTATATTCCGTAGCCATATTCTCGTGTATCCGGTGGATTTGTTCGTCCTTAGAGAGTTTGGCGTACCTTCGCATTAAAGTTTGTAAATCGGTTAAGTAGTCGGTGAAGCTTTCTCTGTACCTCTGTTTTCGGGCGACAATTCTTACAATGAGGTCCTCCTGGTAGTTATGTGGGTAATAATACAGTTGGAACACCTCTAAGAAATTTTTCCAAGTGTCACATGACGCTGCGTTGTTCCTGTACCACATTAAGGCTTTTCCCTGTAATATCCGTGGTAGTGCCGGTAGTACGTCTTCCTTCTGTATGTCGCTGGCCATCACGAGCTCCTCGAGTCTTTCGATGAACTCCACCGCGTCATCCCCTGGTTTGAAGGTCAGATTCCACTCTTTTATGAGTTTGTTAATCATTTTGCTTATGTCTCTGTTTTCGCTGTCGGACATTCTTCCTGTGTCCCTTGTTTGGTGTTTTAAATTCTTCGCCTTCTTTTACTACGTCTACGAGTAATTTCCTTAATTCGTCCACTGTTAGCCCCTCTGTAGGTAGGTCTCTTTTCTCGGCTTCTTCAATTAATTCTAGCTTCCGTAATTGATATATCCACGCTGTCTGCATTCCTTCGGGGTGCTCTAAATAGCTTATTTCGGTGTCGGTCGGTCGGTCGGTCGGTCGGTGTGTCGGAGCGACGCGTTGGGTTTTTACGGGGCGCACTAATTTTCACTCTTAATTCTAAACTCACCCAGTTGCTGGTGCATACGGCGGGCGGACAGGGGCCAATCTATCCTGGCGGGCGGGTTGAACGGCGGGCTAAATGGGAAGAAGTGATTATTACGGTTATATTACCTATTCCACCCTAAATTGGGTGGGCGGGAAGCGTCGCGTTCACTACACGTGGCGAGCTTGTATTTCTTCCCGTGGCTCCTCTCTGAGCTAATCAACCCTTTCGTGAGTTTTATAGTTGGGCGCCAAATGTAATGGATTGCTGGCGGGGAGTCGAACCCCGGACTCTCGTGGCGGGAGCACGCCGAGAGTGAATCCTACATTTCCTTCCGCCGGAGGGGCTTAGAAGGTTTCCTAGCTAGCTTAGAAGGGTTAGCCACGGGTATGCGACAAATAAACACAGGTATACAATTATCGAACGGGCGGGTCTTTTACGCCCCTTTATTTAAAATAAGCACTAAGCTACGTCTACGGGGGGCGTGACAATAGTGATCGTGGGGTTTCTACTGAAACGGAATACGGCCCTACGTGAACAGTTCCAGGGGAACGGAGGTCTCAGACGAGCGAGTGCGGGGCATGCCCGCACGGTCACAGCTACGGTAAGAGAACACTCCACTAATCTACAGACAGGGGAACCCAGGTGAGCAGCTCTTGGTGGAGCCCGCACTGCTCCAACCTGAGGATACCTGTCTACACCGATACTACGTACCCACAACCACTAAATCACGCCCGGCTACGGGATCTATAACTACCGCGGATCGACTCAAACGTCCCTAAGGACAGAGGCCGGGTGAGCAAAGATACGGTGGAAGCCCGTACCGCTACAACCCGAGATCCCTATCGGCCCAGACGCGCACATACGGTGAAAGCCCGTACCGCGCAGCCTAGGTCGGGTCAGGCGATGCGTCGACGACGGCGTCGAGGCAACGACTGGTGGCGAGCTCTGTGCGCGGGCGCTTTTACTAAGGCTCGCGGCTGTGACGTCACGCTGTGTGCGCGGTGTGTGTGTCTTTCCTTGCGCGGCGCGTGGCGCGCCGTCGCAATGTATGTACTTCGAAAAATGTTTTTAAATTAGACAGCAATCTTAGAATAATAACGCTATAGGAACCAAGTTCGGGCGCCTATTTTGAAGCACATTAATTGGAGCCAGAAATGGCACCAAACGCCAGACCGCTCCGTAGTGTTCAATGTCACAGCGCGCCGAACGTGTTAGCAAAAACAAAAAAAAAAGACGGTTTGTGCAGTTAAATTGTGTCACAACACATCTGAAAAACAAAAGAAGTGTAATAACATCACTTTTCACAGGTAAGCTTTCAGTATTTCATAGTATCTTGTAGTTAATTAGGTCAAAATATAAACGTACTGCAGTGTGATTCTCTAAGTTAAAGCATCGGTAGCAGCGGCTGCCGCAGTGCTGTCTCTTTCATATTCATAGAATTGGAAAGAGACAGCAGATCACGGCCATGCGCGCACGTCACGCGTGTGTGAATCGGTTTATTGCTTCATTTTTGACAGAGCGCATACGCGCGCATGAGCGCAGAGTGTATGAAGACTATCTTTCTATAGCGTTATTATTCTAAGACAGCAATATAATAACACGTAAAAAATGTTAGTGAATTCTGATACGGGAAAGTGAAACAAACGATTATCTTCCCCCGTCATGCCTGTTCCACTTACCCCACCTAACACTTTTTGACGTTAAGTTTTTCACCATCGCCAAAAATCAGTTTCCCATAAGTTTTATTTCATATCATGTGTGTTTCTCCTCCGTCGTTTCATTTACCCTACCTGACCTTATTGACAACCGCCTATGCAGTCTAGTGGTTAGAGTTAGACCATCGTTCTTAGACCCGGACAGAGGTTCTCCGGGTCAGATACTCAGGCAGTGGGGGTGGTGTGGTTGACTTTGGATTTAAGCCCTTTTTGGTTGCCCTTACCATCTCAAAGTAAATAGCCAAGTAACAATTATTATTTAGACATAGTTTGATAACAGTAGTTGAGGTTTTCGGGGACGCGCGCTTCTACTTCGTAAATTGTACACTATAATAATAGCATTGGTTTAATCTCAGATGTTAACCGTAGAAAGATAACCATACTACATTTTACGTAAAAGATAACCATACGTTTCAGAGGCGCATACTTTTCTAATGCGTGTATATATTCCAATAATTTATATTTATTATCACTAATTTAAAACTGTGAAAGGTTTGAAAGAGTTTTAAAAATAAAAAACATTTATTTTAATAAAGGTGATATTAAAGTAATTTTTAACTTATATTTACGAAACCTCTATGGAAAATAACAAAATTTGCAGTCTTCTGTTTATAGGAACAAATAATTACAAATTATCATAAATCAACATGTTTTTTTTCTTATAAACTAGTAGACTATAGAGTATTCAGTCTAAAAAACAATAAAGCCTTAGTATAATTGGCTTTAGAGGCAGTTAGAACAAACGTCATTTTTGTGTTCGCCACAAATAGGTTTTTTACATTTCGCACAGCTCATTTTTGACATTCTCTTCTTTTACGACGTGTAGTAGCTGCAGTATCGCTTTTTTTAAATTTTATAGATGTACTCATCTTCGACGTAACTCTGAACATCATCTTCGCTCTCATGATCTTCTACTTCGCTATCACTTTCTTGAATATTACCAATCTCATCTTCTCGGTCCAAATAATAGGCATATTTCTATAGCGTTATTATTCTAAGATTGCTGTCTAATTTAAAAACATTTTTCGAAGTACATACATAAAGAATGTAGCTATAAAAAAATACTCACGATATCGTGCAATTTTTTTCTTAAGTTTACGTCGTTAAGTCTGATATACAGGTGTCCCAGAAATCAAAGTCAAGCCGAAAATGGGCAATAGGCCAAGTCGTGTTAGTTATTAGAAAGATATGAAAAAAAATCTTGGTCTTGTACTTCTCAAATTATAAGGATTTAAAAAATAAGTCCTAAAAATTGACACCCTGTCTTTTTTATCTTTCCTGTTATCTTTCAAGTCCTGTGACTACAAATATTAACTTTTCGTCAGTTTTTTTTCTGTGATGTAACCATGAAGAACCCTTCTGTAAATTACAGTTAAAAGTTAAAACGTAACTGCTTTAGTTTCAAATAAAATATTAGATTTGTGCCCAACATTGATTCAAAATAATTACATCAACCAACTTTAACCGACTGTTCTTTAAAAAAAAAGATGGCACGTTTAGTCTGGATTCTAAAATATTAAAATTCAGTTGTTAGATTCCTTTAGTTATGATTTTTCTTAAAACAGATTTATAAGGTTAAGAGCGTTGTAACATTTTTCCGCGCTCGGTGTTTAGGTTTTTACCGCTCGGCAACGCGACGGAGTGAGTGTGTGTGAGTTTTGCCTCACGCGTACGGCACACAGTTGCGACCCGGGACGACTGAACGATCTTGAGCTACACAGAGCACGGAATCGCCGCGCGCCTGAGCAATAGCGGGCGCGTAGCGGGCGCGCGGCAAATCCGTGCTCTGTGATCCTGTAGCTATGGCGTACCTATATTTTAATAAGTAAAAAACTAAAGTTTACGAAAAAAATAAAAATACTGTCCACAATATATTATTTATGTAGGTAATTAAATTAAATTTATACAATAAAATTTTATTATAATTAACAGAGTAGGTAGGTACCTAGGTACTTATAAAAATAAACTAGTTTTTCCCGACAATGGCGAAGCAAAAAGGGAGATTATGATCTTGACCGATAATATATATGTATCTTTGTATGTTCGTGCATCTGTTTCCTCACAACTTCTAAACTACTAATCATAATTTGGCAAAATGAGGATACCTACCTACGTTGGAAGTACCTAAATCACTGGTTAAAGGCTATAACGTTACATTAAATCGAATATGGCGCCCTCTGAAAGACATGAAGTTGAAACTAAAAAAAATGTTGCGGTGTTTGATATCAAATGACAGGGCTTCATGAGCACATTCCAAAAATAAACATAAGTAGCGGTTGCTTAGGGCTTTATTGGCCACAATTAGACACGTATGTATCTTTGTGCATCACTTCAGAACGGCTGTACCTATTTGGCTAATTCGGAATAACAACAAACAGCAACGCGTCTGCATTTATAAAATGATGACGCGCCTCTGGTTTGCCCTGACGTGACTATCTCACCGAACTAGATACTATATAAGGCAGTTAAAATATTAAATTTTTGAGTACGAAATTTAAAATTGTTTGGACACTATTTTTCATAAGTTTTTAATTGTTAATTAAGTTCGTTTGGCCTGCCATGTAAATTATGAATCTATGGTACCAAAGCAAAACAAACTAAAACAAGTATGGAACTATAAATTCAAAAATACAGGAAAGAAAAAAAATTATGCTGAAAATATATTTCAAGTACATAAACGATGTCATATTTAGTTGTCTAAAAGATTACTTACTGTTTTCTAAGGCTTATGCGAGCACTACACAATGAAATGAAACACTTTTTACGGATTAACTCACGTTTAGTTTTACTACATTACATAGTTATATTTTTAGTAACATAAGTTATAAGTTATAAGTTATTTGCCTACCGTCAATCGTAATCATAATCGGTTAAATATAAAAATGATTGACGGTCGTTACGTTAGGAATCTGAAAAACTATGTTACGTAGTAAAATTTAACGCGAGTTAATTCGTAAAATGTTTATGTAGTGTTTTTTGATTCTGAATAAATTTATTTCTATTCTATTCTAAAAAGAAACTCTTTTTTTCTTTTACATTTCAATAAAAGATTTAGCTTTCACGCACGGTATTATGAAACCGGGGGGTAATTGTCTAACTTCAACACCCATCGCAATACCTTTCAAGTACAAGTACATTGCTTTACTAGTTTGCTTAAAAATTATTACTAAATAATTTTTAAAATAATCAAACTAGCAAAACTATGTACTTCTACTTGAAAGGTATTGCGATAGGTGTTGAAATTAGTCAGTTAGCCTCTGGTTCGACGTCAGATTAGCGACGGTTTTGTATGAGAAGCGATCTATACCGCGTAGTTTGGTGACTTTTTGGCACAATCTGGGGTATTATACTCATATTGCACGGGTATCTGGCACAGACAGACAGTAACTACTTATTATACATTGGCAAAAGAGCTCGATGGCGCAGCGGCTAGCGCGTTCGGCTTGCGATCTTGCTCGCTAAGCCACTTTCGCAATGGCGGGTCGCTGGATGGGTGACCAATTAAAAAACATCTCGGGCTCCTCCGTGCTTCGGAAGGCACGTTAAGCCGTTGGTCCCGGTTGTTGTCGTAAGATGACAGTCGTTAAAACCTACCAACCTGCATTGCTGCCATATAGGCTGATGATGATGATGATGATGATGATGATTCCTAAAGACATAAGAGTTAATAGCTGTCGAAAGTGTGTACATATCTACTTTTGTTGCTGACTGTACATACAAACATTGCAAGTTAAATAAAAGCTTTTAATAATAAAAAGTTTGTAGAGAAAATAGTTATAAGATCCACTATTCATCAAAATTTTGCCTAAATGAACAACCTAATTCAGATTCACAAATAAAATATTTACGCATCAAAATTATTTCATCGCACTATATACTACGTAAATTTACGCTTCCCATTTTTGAGGCGGCTGGAAGGTCAACCGACGTAGGTCCTACGTCGACGAGCGCCTGAGCGCGACTATATATGTTACTCTATGGCGCGACTGATTGAGGCCGTGCGATCGCCCCGATTATATGCTAACTTTGAACAATTATCTCATAAAAGATTGAGAAGGTATAATTTTGATTTTTTACACATTTATAGTACAATCTTTCTTCTTACGTATAAAATTATTTATGTTGCCTAATGACTTCTAGATTATGAGATATAACTTGTTTTTATGTGGTAAATTTCTCGGTTTTTCATTTTCTTAAACGTGATAAAATTACAATTTAATGAAACAAAAATTGAAATTTTCTTAATACATTTTCAATTTAAGGATACGTTCCTTTTAATGTATATTTTTTACGTTCTCATTTAGTAATAATAATTGGTGTAAAATGACTTCAAAGTTGCGCCTTCGTGCGTAATCTGGAAATCGCGCCTTCTAAATCCGCTGTTTTCGTAGTAAATTATCCAATTAAATCGAGTTTTGGTTAATAGAGTTACAATAAAAATACATGATTATTCCAATGATCGAAGTTAAAAGAAGCTAAAGCAATAAATTATATGACTAAAATCACTTCAAAAACTCCCAAGTTCTCGATTTACGTACAAAAAATGTTACAACGCTTTTAACATAATATTCGAACTTTGCCTTCAGCAGCAATGCAAGCTCTACATCTCTTTGAAAATGATCACTTAATAAGACGGGCGTATCTTCTCGAGTTGATGTATTCAACGCTTCGGCAATTCTTTGGCGCAGCTCATCTAAATCTTGAATAGGTTAAGAGTACACTTTTCTATAACGTTCCTCAGTAAAAGAAATCTAAGAGGTTTAAGTCAGGAGAACGGGCAGGACACGGAATTGTACCATTCCGCCTAATCAACCTATCGGGGTATTCTGGATTGAGAAATTCGTACTGTGGGAGCATAATGCGCTGGGCAGTCATCTTGTTCATACCACATGCTGCTGTAAATGTGCAGCGGCACTTCTTCCAATAAATCTGGTAACTGATTCTGTAAGAAGTCCAAATAAGCCTGGGCATTTAAGATCTCCGGCATCTCGACCTATTGGTCTACCTATAACCTATTGTGATGTTATTACATCACCATTCAAAATTCCCGTCCACATGTTTACTTTAAACCGGTACTGCAAACTGTCGCAAGTCTTTGAAAAAATTCTATGATCCGATGAATCAAGATTTAGTAAGCAAGCAACCAGTAGATATTGTTATACAAAGTCGGGTTTTTTCAGCTCAGACGGTACGGATTTTATTAAAATAAAAAATCCCATAAAGCACGTTAAATGAGCAATATTTTAATGCTTATTTGGTCGATGTACAAAAAATTCTAAGCTCGTCCCCGAGCGCCATACAAAAATGCGCAATCTCCTTTAACCTTATTTCGATTTCACAAGATACATATAAGAAAAACAAGTTCGGTTCATAGGTGCATAGACACATTATTTAATAGACTTCTGGAGACTGTTTCACTTACCCCTCTCTATGGGGTAAGTGAAACAAAACCATAGTCTTAAATTATTTTGTTGTTTTACGCTTATGGTAAGACTAAAGAGCTAAATGTCATATTACTGTAAAGAACTGACTAGAGAAGAGCACTTTGCACTTATTGCTGCTGCAATGGGCGATTTTCTGACAGCCCGAATTAAAAAAAAAAAATAGTTCAAAAATACTCGATAGATGGCGTTTTATGAAAACCGACCCGTTCCTACCTAAGGCGCAGGACAAACACAAGCGGCGTCGGGCGAGGTGCGGGCGCGGCGCGGGCGAGGCGCGGGCGAGGCGTATGAGCACCCCGCCCGCGCCACGCCGCATGTATATGTCCCGCGCCCCGCCGCTTCTAAACGATTCATATGAAATACGAATGACGCCCGCGCCTCGCCCGCGCCGCGCCCGCGCCCGACGCCGCTTGTGTTTGTCCTGCGCTTTAGGGTTGTAATAAATTCTACACTTTTGCTTGTCTATCAAAAACATAAAAAAATAGTACCTACTTACAAATTTTTATTCAGGATCTCCAGGACCTATTTCTATTTTGGAATGGAATAAATATTACTTATTTATATTGTTCTTCAAGGACTCGCCTTTTACTAAGCGCCATACTAATCTATGCTAAGCGCCATCTATGAAGTCATTTACGAACCAATTTCTTTTTTTTTTTTGGATCTCGGAAAATCGCCCATTAAGAATCGCGTTACAGCGTTAGATACTTTTATATTAACATACAAATAAAATATGTTTCACTGTGGGGTACCACCTGACCTTATAATAAATCGTAAAAATGAGTTATTTGGTTAAACATTTGATTTATTATGCGTAGGTGATCGCTTATGACGGCTAAACTAACTGGCCGTTATCAAGCAGCAATTACCTGGCATAGGTGGGTAATTTGCCGTGGCGCAAGGCGGGCAGCTCGGAGCCCGCGCTGATGGCTCTGCAAACAGCGCCTGGTTAGGCTAATCGCCTCACGACCTTAGGGAATTAAGGTGCAGCTGTCGCTCGAAGTGGATTACTTGAACTATTATTTGTTTCCTAAAGTTTATGCGGTGACTACCACTATATGTAAGTATAGTTATTTATTGTACGTGGGGCGCACTAAAAGTTTCCGGAATGAATAAGAAAAAAATACTATTAAAGGTCAAAAATGAATTTATTGTTTCTCAAAATATTCTCCCTTTGCGTAAATGCACTTTTTCATTCGATTAAACCAATTTTCAAAACTTTTGTGCCACTCCTCCGTGGTGACCTCAGAAACGTGTTTTTCATACTCTTCGACAGCCTCTTCTGGTGATGAAAATCGTTGACTGCGTAATTGGTTCTTCATTTTTGCAAACAGAAAAAAGTTACAAGGTGCCAGGTCGGGACTGTATGCAGGATGGCTCATAAGTTTTAGGTTTTTCACCTTCAAAAATTCGTTTGTCTGTCTGGCCGTGTGGGAACTAGCATTGTCGTGGTGCAAAATGACACGGCGTTTACGGTTATTTTTACGGAGTTCGTCAATAATTTCCGGCAAATAAATGGTCGTGTACCAGTCACTATTCACTGTACGACGATTCTCTAAAGCAACAGTAGCCACGTGTCCAGTTTTATAAAAAAAAGAAACAATCATCCGCTTAGATGCACTTTTCACGCGCGCCGCTTTAGTTGGTTTCGGCTCAACTTGAAAGACCCATACTCTCGATTGCTGCTTTGTTTTGGGATTGTAGCAATAAATCCATGTTTCGTCACCTGCTACTATGTCCCACACCAAATTTGACGCACCTTCGTTGAATCTGGTAAGCATGGCACTGCACCAATTGACGCGGTCCGTTTTTTAAGCCTCGGTCAAATTGTGTGGGATCCACCGCGAGCACAGCTTTCTCACACCCAAATGTTTGTGTAGGATTGATTGTATTTGACTCATGCCTATGTCTAAGGATGCGCCAATCTCATGGTAGGTCACATGCCTGTCTGTTTCAAGTATACGGCGCACAGCATCGATGTTTTTGTTGTTCACAGCGGTGGACGGGCGACCATCCCGAGATTCGACACTGAGATTAACACGACCGCGCTTGAATTCTACAAACCAGCTATAAATAGTCTTCTTGCATGGTGCTTCATCGCCAAAAGTAGATCTGTTAAGCTGTCAAATTACACTTAAAATCGTAGAAAATCATACTACGAAAGTTTTCTTGAGTTAAATCCAAGATAAAGTAGACACGCAATTTTTAAAATGGCGCCACAGTGTAAAAGCAGTTTTTTTTTATTTATGTTTAATGGCGCGCACGATTTGTGCTTTAGCCAAGGCAAAGTAAAAGGTTAGGAAGCGGTTTTTTTTATTGTATTCGAATAAAAGGAAATTGAAGGAATTAAGAAGGAAAGGATCAAATAGGATTAGATAGGAATTAATGATTGATTTAGACTTTGATATTGATAATGAACAAAAAGGAAGATAATGCTTTGTAAATATGATAATCATTTGTAAATAATAAATAGGATATAGAGGATGGAAAGGAAACATGAAGAGATGTTAAGGATTCGAAAAAATCGGAATGATCATATAAAGGACATGCAAAAAAGATATGATTAAGGTCACCAGTATCGTTACCACACTCACAAATGTCACTATCAACTATATGTAATTTTGCAAGATGGGCAGGAATGCAGACATGTCCCAGCCTCATACGACTAATGCTTTATGAAGCACTTTTACTAAGTTGAATTTCTGAAAACCAAGGCTTGACAGGAATGGCTGGCTGTATAGTTTTATACTGTCTAGCTTTTATCCGGCTGCTGATTTCCCAGTGATCCTTCCAAGAATTAATAAGATCAACCCTTGCAAGACTCACTAGATCAAAGCAATAATTTTTATAAGGGTGTAAATCTCCACAAAGAATAGTTGACAGTCAGATGAAACAAACTGCATTCTACAGCCAAAGAGTTCCATATTCAAATGTTGTAATTACTTTTTAAATATTGTTTATGCAAGTGGTCAGTTCCGAAAACTTTTAGTGTGACCTATGTAATGGCACATTTTATGTAATAGGTATGTAAATAGAAGCTGTATTTTTATTGTGTGATATTACTCGCGAAACTTCCAACCTTTACTTACCTATACAAATTAATATCCCATCCCAATCCAATCTTAACGTTTTATTCATTCAAGATGGTATTTAAAAGATCAAAAGCTACTGACCCACCACTTTAACTCTTAATTAAACCATTGAGGAGTCTTTAAGACGACTTTGGTAGGTCTCGGTTACACATATTCATGGCATTGAATGAGTTTGAGTTTTGCATTTAGTTCACTCAATACCCGAGCAATATGAATTCAAATTAGCGCTGGTGTCGTAACTCAAGAGTACAAAACTTTACAATACCAATCCCGATCGATGGGGATCGGTTTCAAGAGTGCGGGGGTCCCCCCCGCATTAGGCAAGCGTGGTAATTAAGCCAATGCCCATTCATTGTGGCGTACGTAACCCGTGTAACCTCACACTACTTCATTAGGAAGATAATAAGAAATTAAAATTTGTTTACACCACTCTTGCTTTATTGTTTTGCTTTCATATCATATGCCCCGTGTAAAAACAGATGTTTTCAACGCCATCTATTGATGGATACTAAAACGTGGTTTACGCCATTTTGTGTTATAAAACCATAATGTAACGAATGTATTTTACACCAAAATGGTGGGTTACACCACTTTTGCGCTATTAGCCCCACTTGAACTCAACGATTTTGCCCAGCAGTGGGACTGTAAGTATACGCTATATATGAACAGCGACGCGCCTCCCAACACCTCGGCGATTCCCCCAAGCTAAGTCAGGGACGAGAGCAAACTACCTATCTATATAGGCACTTACGTACTCCACGCCCTGAGACCAGGTAAAAATAAATTTGTATGACCGTAAGGGTTGTATCATTTTCATATACCCCTACGTCACAACATACTTTACTTTAGGTACGTGGTACCTGGCGTGCATGCCTATATGAGATCATGCTAGAGATAATAGCTTGATCACCTTTTGAGAAATGAGCTAAGTAGAAAGTGTAGACGAGGAGTCCACATGAACGGAGTAGGGGGCACAGAGTAACGGCGCGGCGCGCCTGTTACCTTGGGTACCTACATATCTGTCTTTATTTGCCTGCACAACAACACAAGCATGGCCTTAACGTTGCCATACTTATAATACTATCTTAACTATCTCAGATAATTGAATGAAAATTACTAACAAATGCACTGCAATCGTCCGCAGTCATTCCGGATTAACAAGAAGGAAAGACAGAAAAAAACATTTATTGACTCTCACATCAAATTAAATACTTATATGAAAAAGTAAAATACAAAAACAGAAAATAATAGAAAAGAAACACAACAGTGTGACGTGACGAACTAATCAGGACCAGCATACAGCATAATATGCCGCAGCAGTACTTACTGAAATAAACGCCACTCGCCGCGGACGGAACATGGACGCAATAGGCTTTATAATACGCTTTTTTCTTTCCAAAAATGTAACCCTGCTGACAGCTTTTATATGTTGGCGACCCGGTGGGTAATTGGACTTTGATTAAATTGTTTTTTCCTTAATAAAATAATTTGATAAGATATCTTTTATGTACTGTCTACCTTTATCTTTAAGTTGGACTGGATTTGATTGGATTTAGATTAATTTCACCTTTGAAAAAAAAATGTAGGCCTAGTAGCTTTTTATTCTTCTAATGGTAATAATTATTTGTCTTTATTTGAAATTGCATTCTGACCGCTAAGTAGATAAATCAGAAGACAAGCACAGAACCAGAACCACATCCCCTCACAGTAACATATTGTGTTCGGTAGAAGATATAGTGCAGCTGTGCCGTGCGGCAGAGGCCCGGGGCGCGCGTTTGCGGGTGGTGGGTACGCCGCAATCGACGCCGCCAACGCCGCCGACGCTGCCAATGTTGCCGCAGCTGCTACAGCTGGCGGCGCCAGCGATGGGGGGCGAGTACCGCGAGGGTGTCGTGCTCGACCTAGCCTGCCCGCATGCGGCACTTGTCATCGACGAGGTGGTATATTGGACACAAAATTAATACCATGTTTTAGAGTTTTGCATTATACTATAACGTGGCAGGCGTCGTCGAGTCGGGCCTTCAACCTGCGCTACAGCTGGCTGCTGCTGCACAACGGCAGCGCCGCCGCGTCGCCGGCGCGGGGCGTGCTGGCCGCCGCCGCTATCTTGCCTGACGCCGACGTCACGTGGGCGGCGGCCGATGCACTGCTCGACGTCTACCGCGTCAAGGAGGAACAGCCCCTCACCATCACCGCCTTGGGCCTGGACAGGACACGCCCCGAGCGGGAAATGCAACGCTTGTGGGAGACTCTGCCGACAGTTGTCACTCGCAGGAAGGACCTGAAAAATGTGTCTTTGAAAGCCGCTACCATTGTAAGTTCACGGCTCTGGTTTACATAACAGTGACGTTAAAATCTCAAATTTGTCATATCTTTTTTAAATTACCTTTGCAGATAACTCAGCCTCAAAATTTTAAGGGCTGGAATGACTTGACGGTGCGCCAAATTGATACGTTTCCCAAATTGACATATCCTTTGCTGATGCTATGTGCTGAGGATTTTAACTTTAGGTAAGTTTCAAAAAACATACACCCGTTAATCGAACGAAGTTAATCCGTATAACATACATAATTAATCACGATTATTATTCCCGAAGGGTTTGTCAGAGACTAGGCAATGAGGACCGCAAAATCAGTCCTTTATAATAGTCCACTTTTCACCAAATATAGCACATGTGCTCAGCGTGACAGGTGAGCCCATAGCCGCTCTAAGCTGTTGGATGTATGTGCAGTCTTTATAGTCAATTAGTCGCCTTTTACCACACCCAAGGGAAGAGAGAGTGTATTCTTTCACCGCTACGCGACATGGTTTATTAATTATTAATACATTGAGTGCGAACCAGGTCTAAAACACCTTGTCTATGTCTCGCTTACCGTGCGGTTAAGAAAACTATAGACTTCTTTGTCGTGCGAATGGCACACCATAACTTCACAAAGTTACGCTGCCGGTTGTGTGTGGAACAGCATGTACTTTGTCCAAACCAAGCACCACGCCGTGGCGTACTTATTTTTGCGATACACGACGTCTAGGATGGCACGTTATATATGCCTAGCCTAATCTTAAATCTAGAACTTACTGTAAGTGTCTCATCAGCAGCCTCAAGACAGCGGAGAGGGGAGGAACGTTCCTCCTATACCGGCACCACGCCGCGCCGCTGATAGCCCAAATCCAGAGCCGTTGCTATTAACGTTTTGAAACACTTGCACACAATACCACGACACCTGGATTACACCTTAAATACTATCTATCTCCAACGGGACTGCGAGAATTTGCCCATCGTCAATGCGACCGTTATCTATGACTGAACGCGACATACTGTTGACAAACGGGAGTGTTAAACCTATATACGCACTGACAATACGACCGTCCAGATGAAGGCATGCGTGGGACTGGGGAGGGCGCCACTGCGCGCCCTCGGTTTGTAACATCCCTCCGTACCGGATCGTCACAAATGGTACGTTAGTCTACGGGTAAACGGGAGAGTCGAGAGATCTTGTCGGCCCACTTAACGCGCTGCTGTAATATGTGTACATACTCCAACGACAATCGTGTCCAAAAACTCTGTGACAACTTTGCAACAGCTGGTGCCGAGAAAAACGATGGGATATCACATCTGTAAATGGATATTCCGGCAGCACGCTTAGAGGTTGTCCAATTAAAAAGTGTCCTGAAGTCAATGCCTCCAGGTCATTTGGGTCGGATGACAGAGAGCACAATGGTCTCGAATTGAGGACGGCCTCAATCTTACCAAATACCATATCAAGTTCCTTAAACGTAAGGACGGTGTCTCCTATCACGCGACGTCGGTGGGTCTTGGAAGCCTTTACACATGCTTCAAAGATCCCTTCCCAGTGCGGACATGCTGGAGGACTAGACTTCCAGATTATCCCACGTGGGAATAGGGTTGTTCCAATGTTAAAGTTACTCGCGTCCGTAGGGTTACCCTTGATACCCTACACGTGTGACGTGACCCGTGGGTGGTGCTAAATGAGTGACACTGACTGAGTGGTAGAGCCACGCTGCGTTGCAGCACGCATTGGGCCAGCTTGCCCGGGGTAATACCACAGGAATATCCGGCGTGAAATAATGGCACCTGGTGCTGTTGTGTTTCGTCGGGCCAGTGAGAGTTCCGGAGGCCCCTCCCCCCCTCACAATTCCTATTCCTTTCGTAACCCTATTCCTTTCTTAAAGGTCGGCAACGCATCTGCTACTCCTCTGGTTTTGCATGCATTGCTCTCCATCAGGTGACCTGCCTGCTCGTTTGCCTCCTTCTAATATATAAAAAATATAAAAATAAATGTCTACTTGATTTCCCGATAAAAATCTTTGCACGTTATTTAGATAATTGTTCGCACCATTATAATTTGTTCCACAATCGGAACGTATTAATGACGGCAATCCCCTGCGGGAAACAAATCTACTAAGAGTTGGCAATAAATGCCTCAGTGGATAATTCAGAAACTACTTCCAAGTGGACAGCCTTGGTTGACAGACACACAAAAACACGAAAATACGCTTTGATTCAGCTACCCATGGACCTGGTTAGGCCTTCGATCATGAGTGTCTGAAGGTTGCTGCCGTACGCAGCATTTAAGACTAATAAACTAATTTAAATACGAACTTAAATAACACCTTATGCTAGGTACTTACCGACTCATTCGATGGTGAGCCCGCCTTGCAACCTTAGAAGAGGACAGGAGGGGGGGAAGGAAATGGAATGGTCGCAGCCCAGCTGCCGTGGTGTGGCTCCTGGCCTCCGGCAGCGTTACCACACCGGCCGTCTCCAAAGGCTGTTCCAATTCGCCCACACACTCTCCGTGCCACCGACCCGTGCACACCCAGTCGTCAGACCACCGATGGCCTCATAGTGCCACTGCCACGCACAATAACACGTGCTAAGCCGCCAAGGATTTGCGACATATCCGCTGCCGTCAGCGTTCGTCCGTCCGATTAATTAAACCACTCAGCCTCCGATGGCTGTCTACATTAAGATCGACAAGATATTATCCGATTTCTTTTTCTCACAAACTCACGCCCCGAAGCATGTGATGAGTTTTCTACAACTGAACACGTGGCCTATGTGCTGACCCGAATCGAAGAAAGTCAATCAACGCGAGCGCGCATTCCGCCGACAGGATTACAATCCGCGCACCTTAATCGCGGTTTCTTTTACACCATATAATTAAATCTGACGCTGTTCCACCGTGGGAAATCAAAATCAGCACACCGTACAGATGGTAGCCATTACGTGTTATTCCGAAAACCGAATCATTAAAAGAATGACAGACAACGAATGTCAAATTTACCGACCTGTTTTGTTTCTATGTCCGTCAATTTTGGTAGGCAAAGTACCTCACCCGTACGGCCTTAATTGATTTTAAACAGTCACCTACCCGGACAGGTCCCGACATGTCCCTAAACATCAGGCAGTCGTGACAACGTTGTTACGAAATACCGTAGGTAATGCCTCAAAGTTAGCGCGGTTTGTCCGATCCACCACACCACAAAGGCTATTTCTCGGGATATGCGGAACAACCTCATAAAATCAGAATCTTCTAAATTCATGGGGTTGTTTCTCTCCCTCAAATGGCGTCGGACAATTTTAGTTTCTTCGCGACGTCGCATAGTGGTCATCTTTAAATAGGAGTGCGGAATTTATATGTATGTTTCTCTGCAGTTTCTCTGCGGTACATTTGTATGTATGTTTCTCTGCATAACATTGGTTTTAAATAATAAAAATATCTTGAAAACTATGCATTTCCGCACTTTGGCTCACCCTCCCCTTCTTCCTTAATCTAAAGAGTTTCCCAAGGGGGGGGGGGGGGGTCTAGATTTTTTTTATAATATTCCATATAAAATAATAAACCAAACTAATAAAAAACATTTTAACATTATAAAAAAACCTAGGCGGCAACCTAGGTAGGGTGCCGCCGGCTGCGGGGCAGGGACGGAGCTAACAGCGGTTAGGGCTGCAGAGAGAGAGGAACCTCCTGACGATGCGTGCCGTGTCAAGTAGTACCACCTTCTTTATCTGTCCCTTGATCCAGCTGTCTAGCGAGAGTTTCTTGAGATGTTGGTCGAGACTCTTCGCTATTTGGCCGTTTGCAGATACGACTATCGGGACAGTGATAGTCGAGTCAACATCCCACATGCCGGTAACCTTGTAAGCCAAGTCAAGGACGAAAGACTTGCTCAGCTTGTCCTTCTCAGCCTTCACGAGGTTCTCATCATGTGGGACGGTGATGTCGACTAGCACTGCCCGCCGCCGGGACCGATCGACTATCACGATGTCAGGCTTATTGGCAACAATAGTCCTGTCCGTGTTAACCGATCGGTCCCAATAGAGCAAAGCACGACCATTTTCGAGAACTGGCTCAGGTGCGTACTTATAGTACGGATTTAGGAAAAGCTGTGTTCGACTCTAGTCAGTCTTGATTCATGAGATGCTGCACCTGGGCTTCCGACTTAATTTGTATAATTGTTTTCAGTTTTTCGTATATATACACTCTACCGTATGAGGTCCAGCAAAATTTATACTGTTTAGATCTTGCAAGATCTCTGGCGAGAAAGTGCAAGCGGGAACCTTTCGCAGTTAGCTGCTCAAACACGAATACCGGTGTGTCTTCAGAAGTACGAAAACCCAAGTGTTTAGCACATAATTTCGATTTTGTTTTAACATTAAAATTCTTACACAATTTCAACATATCATTTTTTTAAATTGTTGACGAAGTTTCTACTATGATTGATGAATTTTGAGCATCCTTCTTTGCACGCACCCTGTATATGTCTTTGACATCACTTTTGTTTATATTTCCTCCTATGTTAGAAGATAAGCATAAAATCATTCATAATAAGTATAAACTTGTAATTCCTAAATTTCGACTTCAGAAAGTTTAGGAATCATTCATTGGACAAAGTGTCATATTATATTTCAATAAAATCCCGAACGATATTAGAATTTTGCCCTTTGACAAATTTAAGACACATGTTAAAGACATACTTTAAGAAAAGGGCTATTAAGTTAAACGCTGGTATTACCGCGGTAGTCAAAAATCTGCAGGTAACACCGAGGTATGTAATATAATTGTAGTTTTAAGCAATTACAGGCATATTTTACAAGCTTTTATTTAACTTGCAATGTATGTATGTATGTATGTCTTGTTGGGGTGGAATTTTGCAACTCAATTTTGACCCACTTCCCGGTTATCGATTGAGCTGAAATTTTGCAAACATGTGTAAACCGCATGATAATGCAATATTATGATGACATGATGTTGATCTGATGATGGAGCTGGAAAGTGGCCATAGGAACTGCGCAATGAAACAATACATCCTCACCGAGTTTGAGCTCGTTTAAATCGTCTTGACGAATAGTTTGTCTTTCAATGGTAACCAGGGTCTGATGATGGAGCTGGAAGGTGGTCATAGGAACTCTGTGATGAAACGACGCAACCCCAACGAGTTTCGGCTTGTTTCATTAGTCTTGACGAGTGCTTTGTTTACAGATGGTTACCAGGGTATGATCTGATGATTGAGCTGGAAGGTGGTCCTAGGAACTCAGTAAAGAAACGACGCAACCCCATCGAGTCTCGGCTCGTTTGGTTCGTCTTGACGAGTACTTTAGTGCTAGATGGTAACCAGGGTCTTATGATGGAGCTGGAAGATGGCCATGGAATCTCAGTAATTAAACGACATAACCCCATAGAGTATGGGCTCGTTTGATTCGTCTTGACGAGTACTTTGATGCTAGATAGTAACCAAGGTCTGATGATAGAGCTGGAAGATGGCCATGGGAACTTAGTAATTAAACAACTTAACCCCATCGAGTATAGGCTCGTTTGATTCGTCTGGACGATTAATTTGGTGCTAGATGGTAACCAGCGTCTGATGATGGAGCTGGAAGGTGGCCATAGGAACTCAGTAATTAAACGACATAACCCCATCGAGTATAGGCTCGTTTGATTAATCTTGACGAATACTTTGGTGCTAGATGGTAACCAGGGTCTGATGATGGAGCTGGAAGGTGGCCATATGAACTCAGTAATTAAGCAACACAACCGCGTCGAGTTTGATTCTTTTTAATGGGTGGTCTGTTTTGATGGGTGGTGAGTGGTGGTGGTTTGGTAGACGTAAATAAATTTTATATACATAAATATTTGTATTCAATGAGATGAACAGATAGCAAACGTGTCCAGGGATACCTAACTCAAAGTAAAAAATAAATTTATAAAAAAATCTTTTTAAAAAACAAGCTTTTATTTAAAGGCGCTAAAAAGAAAAAAAACTTTTACTTTAAAACTTTAACTATCTACTTTACTACTACTTTAATTCATTTCACAATTTATATGATATAACAGGTTGTCGCGAAATTTAAGTAAGTACTTGTATTTTAATAGTTAAAATCCATCACATCAAGTTTTTAAATTTGATTGTTTATTTACTAACACATAAAGTAAGCTTGTTTTTTAAAAAGGTTTTTTACTAAAATTTTACTCAAAAAGTTCAACTTTTATGAAAGATCAATCTAAATTCGATTGGATGGATCCGTGGCGGACTGTGCACAACAAAGCAGAAAAACAAAACAACGATTAGTTTGCTTCAAACCGGCGCCGGAGCACGACCTCCATATAAACGCGAGTCGCCAAATGTAAGTACACTCAATATTTTACTAAGGTTAATGTGTGTAAAGAAACCATTTTAACAGATTCGAGGTATGAAAATTGCAATAGAACTCTTATTTTTTTTCCTTAATTGAGCTATAAAAATTAACTTTGTATGAGAGTACTAAATTGAATACGACATAAAACCTTACTTAGTATATAGTCATGTATATGTTTAGGTAACTTAATTGGCTATCATTAAATTTTCATTTTGTTTAAAATTAATCAATTTTTTATCCCTCGGAACTAGATTATTTACACTGCTGCGAATGAAGGTATCACCAATGGTGAAAACAAGCCATTACTCGGTATTAACTTCACCATAGAAATCTAATACCGACTGATAATATCGTTTATTTTTAAGTTTAGGGTTCTCTAAAAACAATACTTGTATGAAATCCACAACCCTATTTTTACCTATACCTACCTACTTTTCTAACTGAGGATATGTTTTACGTAGGCAAAAATTCAAGGCTACCTCTTTTCTTTTAAAATAAACAACTTAATTTTTTATTTCTTATTCCCATAGATTCCCTTTATAGAGACGATCTCGATTAAATCGAAAAAAATCCCATAGATTAGAAAAAATTGTGGGCAGCTTGATTTACCGCCAAGTCTACCTACTTAACTTTGGACCATGATCCAGGATTGGGGAGATCAGGTAATTACAGTAGAGCGACTGCAGTCTGATCTCCGTGACCCTATTAACAGGGGAACTTAACTAGCTTGGATCATGGTTACACATTCAGTCGTCTGAGTGTGCAGGTTTCCTCACGATGTTTTCCCTCATACACAAAATAGCCAACAATTTTTTTAAAATTAAGATTTGTACGGAACCAAAATACCTATTATTTTTATACCCTCGGTAATAGAATCACGATTCGCGGTATTAGCTGCAATTACTTTAGCATACCTCGGTAATAGCTTCATCCGGCATATTATATTTAATTATTTTTTTTACATATTTACTCAAATCGTATCTTTTGTCATTAGATTCCCAAAGTACAGATCTCAAAGTATCAGGAAATATATACTTGTAACTGTTTTTACGATCGGAAATTCTTATTTCGAAAGTTTAAACCTTAAGGCCTTTATTTTACCTCGGTAATACCTGCGTTTACCTTACTCTGTAAGCGATTACATCAATGCCAAAAATGCATGGAATTAACATTCCTCTAATTTCGCACACATATTGTTCTAATGCATGCATAGTGCCGGAGTAAAACTTTTAGATTCACTTTTGTTTTTATCTTTTCTTTTATTATATACTTAATTGTTTTATGTATATTGATTGTATAATTTGGTAATGACATATTATTTTGTAAATGTCTTTACTTCTATATTATTATAAAGCTGTGGAGTTTCTTGCGCCCGTTCTTCTCCACAGCTAAAAGATACGTCCTGAATGGGTGTGCCCATCCATCCATATAGAGGCGTAAATTTAAACTTAAATTTTTGACGATTCAAAAGGCTTATTTTAAGCTTACTGGGTAAAGAAATTTTGATTTTTGTTTAACAACGGGGCCCTCGGACTTTTACGCCGTAAGGTCAGCTGATATCGACGGTCATCCGGATGGTTCACTGTCTGCCGAAACATCATGCGGATATCTGTCATCAGCACTACTTGGTGTCTACGGAAGTTGGTAAGAATGTCTGAGATCTCATTATGCAATTTGGGACCTACATGCAGATATTGGTTAAGCGAGACACCTGAAGACGTGGGCGCGGAGCCGTTACAAATTACTCGAATGTTTCCAGTACGCGCTTTCAAAACCGCGTGATGAGGAAGGAAGTAATGCTCCACCGAGCGCCAGTCTACGCGAGATACTGACATGTGCCCCAACTCCTCATACTCCCGAATGAAGTCTATATACTGCGTCCGGAAGATTTAATCTTTGCTCATGCGGCGTTCCATTGATGCTAACTTCATATCCGCTAACATTCTGGACTCACCCAGAGGTAGGCGACCGGTACGAAAGGGTAGTCGAGTACACAGTCGACCAGAGCGGAGTCGACCAGTGTTATTCTGGTAAAACAGTTCGCGCTCCTCTTGCTCTGGGTCAATTCACGGCGTGGATGGAGGTTCCACCACTTCCCAAAACTTCTGAACAACGTCAGATAGGGTAGCCCCTACAAGGAAAATGTTATCCTCAATAGTCGGTGGTGAGACTCGGTTCACTGGTTCCATTTGATGTTCTCGGTACATATGACAAAAGAGGAAAACTCTTGCGAAATGTTTGTTAATAAAATGAAATTAAATGAATGTAAAAATAGCTTTAGCAAAAGCCCATGTCAATCATTAAATTTAAAAAATGTACAATCTTTAAACATTGTCCACCAGAACATCCAAGGAATGATGGGCAAAGATTTGGAGATTGAATTGTTCGTGAACTGTAATAAAATTGATATTCTTTGCATAACAGAACACTGGCTTAAAGACCATCAGTTCATGTTCAATTTTAAGAATCATTTGGTAGGAAGTTCGTTCAGTCGAGGAAATGCAATACATGGTGGCACCTTAATTATTGTTAGTAAAAAGTTTAAATTAAAGGAACGCAAAGACATAGTGAGCCTCTCGGTTGAGCGAACAATAGAAATAGCTTGTGTGGAGTTGGAGCAGTTTGTTGTATTAAGTGTGTACAGACCTCCTTCAGCATCATATGATTTTTTCGAAAAAGTTATGGATGAGGCATTACATAAAGTCCGTAATGTAGGTAAAACAATAATTGTTTGCGGGGATTTTAATATTAATTTGTTAGAAAATTCCACGATGTCAACTAAAATTAAAAACCTATTTCTATCATACAACTTGAATCATTTATTTTTGGAGCCGACAAGAATAACTGCCACTTCGGCCACCTGTATTGATAACATATATACAAATGTAAAACCACTGGCTAAGCAAATTATTAATAACCTGGACTCTGATCATTGTGGCCAAATGGTTAGCTTTCCACACCAGCGTAAACAAGTGACGAAAAAGAATATCACTGTTGTACCAAAAACTGCAGGTCGGCTGGAACGCTTTAAAAGCAATCTAGATACAAAATTAAATTATTTAGAATACAATGACAACCCTAATGTCTTTTATAATAATTTTTTTAACATTTATTGTTCAGAATTTAATAAAACTTTTATTCCAAAAAAGATCTCAGTTAGTGGTACTGTAACTTTTAATGAATGGGCTACAATTGGTATTCACAGAAGTAGGAAACGCCTTTATGAACTTTATGGTGAACGCAACTATAACACCAGCGATGACTTCAAATTATATGTTAAAAGTTATTCAAAGTTATTCAAAAGAGTATGTCGATTAGCCAAGGCAAACTATCTGAGTTCTAAGATTAAGAATAGTAATGACAAAATAAAAATGACATGGAATATTATAAATAGTGAAACAGGAAAGGTCAAAAGTCGTAATAATGAGTACAATTTAAATTGTGATAATAAAACCTTGACTTCTGATGCTAATGTTGCTGCAGCATTTGAGAGGTTTTTTACTGACATTCCAGTTTCAACTACAAAAGCCTTGATTTCCTCCCCCACTGTAGCTGAATCTGTTTTGAAGGAGAATGTTAAAGATTGTGAAAATAATTTCAGTTTTCAAAAAATTTGTGTTATAGATATAATAAAAACATTTAACACTCTCAATAAAAAGAAAACTGCTGATCTGTGGGGTAATTCCGTGGACGTCGCTAAATCTGTAATTATGACAATAGCTCCAGTTTTAGCTTGCATATTTAATGAATGCATTGACTGTGGTGTTTTTCCTGACCTCATGAAATATAGTAAAATAATTCCATTATTTAAATCGGGTAGCACTTCTGACCCCTCTAACTTTAGACCTATTTCTGTGCTACCCACATTTAGTAAAATTTTTGAAAAGTTAATACTAGATCAAATGCAAATTCATTTTTATAAAAATAAACTTTTACATTGTAAACAATATGGTTTTACTAGGGGTCGCTCTACAACTGACGCCGGTGTTGAGCTTTTAATCCAAATATTTGATACCTGGGAGGAATCACAGGATGCCCTAGGGGTATTTTGTGATTTATCCAAGGCTTTTGATTGTGTTTTACATGAAACTTTGGTCAGGAAGCTTAACCACTATGGAATTAGGGATGCTTCTTTGAGCCTTCTAATCTCATACTTGAGTAACAGGATTCAAAAGGTCGACATTAACGGTAAAAGATCTCCGGGATCAGTGGTTAAAATGGGAGTTCCGCAGGGTTCAATACTTGGTCCATTCTTGTTTTTGGTTTATATTAATGACTTACCTTATTTTGTAAAAGACAGTCATGAGATAGTATTGTTTGCTGATGATACTTCACTTTTATTCAAAGTGAAACGACGACACCCAAATTATGACGATGTGAATAATGCGGTCTCAAAGATTGTTCACTGGTTTAGTGTTAATAACTTGCTATTAAACGAGGGAAAAACCAAATGTGTAAGATTTGTATTGCCTAATGTTAAGCAGGTAATAACTAGTGTACAAATTAAAGATAAGAATGTGAATCCTGTGGACACCACTGTGTTTCTAGGCATCACGTTGGATGCCAAGCTTCAGTGGGGCCCACATATAGCTAAATTGTCGAATAGACTTAGCTCTGCGGCTTATGCAGTAATGAAGATCCGTCAGTTAACTGACGTTGATACAGCGAGATTAGTTTATTTCAGTTACTTTCATAGTGTAATGTCGTACGCCATTTTACTGTGGGGAAATGCTGCCGACATTCAAACTATCTTTGTGCTGCAGAAGAGGGCTATTCGAGCAATATATAACCTACAGGCTGGTGACTCTCTCAGAGAGAGATTTAAGGATATAAGTATAATGACAGTTGCATCACAATATATTTATGAAAATCTTGTGTATGTTCATAAAAATATTGAAATGTTTTCAAAAAACAGTGATATTCACAAATTAAATACTAGAAGTAAGAACAAATTAGCAGTGCCTTATACTAGGCTCCATAAAATAAATAATTCTTTTAAGGGTCTGTGTGTACGATTATACAACAAAGTACCAAATGATATTCAGAAATTAGATCTTGATAAATTTAAAATCAAAATCAAAGAAAAGCTTTATAAAAAAGCTTATTATAAAGTGTCGGATTATACAGAAGACAAAACAGCTTGGGTCTGACATGCTACAAGTACCTACTCCAACAGCTATTTCTAATTGCCTATAATTAATTTATATAGAGCACCATATTTAATTAAACTATTTACATTCAAATTCATATTTTGTATTTTGTGATCTGGTAACGACATATAATATATATATATTTTGTAAATGTCGTTGCTTCTGTGCGCTGTGGTTTCTTGCGCCCGTTCTTTGCCACAGTTAAAAAATGATGTCCTGAATGGGTGGTAGGTTAAAAAATATTTGGACGTTTCAAAGTACTTATTAATTGAGTTTATTGAATAAATATATTTTGACTATTGACTATTGACTATTGACCATAACCACATACCCGAAAACCGTCGCGACGACAACCAGACCGCCCGGCTGGAGGACACGTTTATTGTTCAACAACAATCGCCCTTTTTTTTTTTTTTTTTTTTTTACCCGGTGTAATCCCTGCTTATGGATTCCAGCCTCCAGAAGGGAGACTGGATATGTGGGACTCTCCCGTCCCCCTTTCCACGACGTAGTCGCCGGGCGAGAGGGAGGGGCCTACCCACTAATCACCGGGGGACCAAACTCCGAAAGCATAAGGCTTGAGGTGGCGGCCACGGGACCTGACCACGGGGGTATTACCTCGCGGTGCCACCCCGTCGCCGTGTGTTGGCCTATAACCACTGCATAGCAGCCGTTACGCGCCAACACACGGCGACTACGCGCACACGGCACAACACGACCAGCCCAATTAGAGGGCAGACACAAGACGACACATGACTGACATGTCCGGCTTTACCCGGACATGCGGACACAAAACAACCCAATTTCGCTGGACACGAGACAACACATGACAAGAACATGCCCACGTCTTCGCAGGCATGCGCACAAATACCCACAGACCATCAGTTCGAGACTCCATTGTAGGTCGCTCCGAGACAGCCGGACAGCACGACAACCTCGACCATTTGGTCATCTAGCCGCCCCGCCGCTCATCATTGCTCCCCGGGGAGTCTGCGAACTGGTCCTACACCAACATAACAAGTATGAACAGACACGAGACACAACACGACACGACAACGACACGACAACAACAAGACCCACCCCAATTTGCTGGCGCGGGGCTCCCCGCATCCGCTCCGAGCGACCCGCCCCCCATTTGGGGGAGGCGTATTGTCGCTCATCATGGCTTCTGCATAGAGCCTCCGTGCCAGCTCCCCAACAACATCCACAGAGACCCGCACATTTACTGGTATGAGACCCTCCCGCTTCCGCTCCGAGCAAGGGGACGCCCTCGGAATGGCGCCCCGTTGCTCATCATGGCTTTCGCCTGGGTCCCATACCAGGTCCATGGAAGGACAGCCACAATACAAACACTAAACTAACAATCCGGACGCACAACACCAGACGTTGGACAGCACGAGGAGCTGTCCACTACCACCAATATTTGGAACACAGAGACATAGGAAAGACACTACAGGACAGCACACGACAATGCCGTCCATTGGGCCCCTGGGCACTTGGGGTGGTATAATCAAATACCCATGCCAGTGCCCATCTTCCTACCAGACCAATTGGGGACAGAGTCCTAAACCTAGACATAAACATTTACCTAAACCTAAACATAGACTCACAACTTGTCCTAACAGCAAGCTACACTAACACAAATCATCGGGCGTCCAGCCGCCAGTGCAGAACCTGACCTCCGCCAGACGCCCGGCATCACCCTACGGTGGATGGAGGTCCGCGTACCTTCGACGCCGCCTCCCTGTCCTCCTCCTCCTAATTGATGCAGCGTGGGCTGACTCCTCCCGGACGCGTTCGGCCTCCTCCTTGAGGCCTATGCACTCCGCAGCGAAGCCAGCCACCGCTGCCCAATTCCCCTCGTTCTCCACCATTGCAGCGACCACATCCGGCAGAGCTAGAGTGCCCCCCACTCCCAGGGACAGCTCCAGCGTACGCCTCTGTGACGCGAAGGCACTACACGACTCAAGGGTGTGCTGAGCCGTGTCCTCTTCTTCCCCGCAATGGTGGCACCCTACCAGTCGAGGTACTTTCACATCACCAATACCTCGAACACCTTTCTGGTGAGACCTAATTTGGAGGCCCAACTTGCCAAACAACCATGATGTAAGTACACATCCCTGAGCACCGGAATCCAAAAGAGCTCGGACTTTCATCAGGTTACTCTTCAGTCCCCTAACCATCACAGAGGCCATAGGGAAAAGAACGGTCTCTGGGGGGGCTGCTGTTGGCGATTGGGTCGACGTTAATTGCTAATGAGTGGGGAAGCAAAAAGCTTCTCCGGAGAGGGTCGCTGATAACTGGCAAGGGGGTTCCCACTCTGGCGTATAGCGTCGACGACAACGCTCTGAACACGGACGTTCCACCACTGATAACGCGGACCTTACCCGGGGATTGTTGATAGTGGCATCGTAACTATCAATCGGCTTCAAATTATTTCGCGGTGGAGAGTTCCTAGGGCCTTCGCCCGTACGGGGTGCATGCCGTCCCTGGAAACGTCCATATTTTGCGTAACCACCTTCAGACTGAGTGTGGTATCTATTAGGGCGAGAACCCCCGCCCGCACGGGGTGGCTCCGGAGCTCGTGAGCGCGCGCAATTACTTTGACCCTCATCACTCGCATGGGTTGGCTCAATACCTACGTTACTCCGGTTCATACACAAAGATGGATGGTGATTGCTTTCACAATAACCACAGGGGTGTGGTCGGGGACATTCACGCTATAGGTGCGGACCAAAACAAAAATAATACCATCCTCTTTGACAAGCTATGGCCCTACGACCCTGTATGCGTTGCTCCAAGAATTTCCTACAACGGGGCGTCTGATGCCCTTGGTCGTTGCAATATTCACATTGCGCAGTTTCTTCGACCGCGGAATATCGCTTGAATATTGTTTTCTGAGGTTTAAGCGAGCACTACACATTGAAATGAAACACTTTTTTACGGATTAACTCGCGTTTAATTTACTATGTACATAGTTTTTTTATATTATCCTGACGTTTCGAACCCTTTACAGGGTCCGTGGTAACATGGAGACTTGTGATCGCTTGAATGGTCAGGGTTGCTCCTGTCGTCCTGACCTGAAGGGTTTCCCACTCGAAGGTATCTGGGGATCACGAACTCTTAACCAAGATGGGCTAACCACATCGGAGTTCTCTGCTAATCGACACTCATCCTCCATAAATTTCAAGAGGTCCTTGAAGGACGGCAAGTATTTGGAGCTGTCCCCACCATACTGTTGTCCAAAGCGCACCTTCTTGTTGTCGGACAACTTATAATTACCAAGCACGATGTGTAGCAACAAAAAGGACCACTCTTCAACCGGCAGGTTTAAACTGCGAAGAGCGTTAACGGCAACCAAGAGCGGGTTTATAATCTAAACTCGCAAGCGCATAATATTTGTAACTCGGGGGAGGGTCAAAATCGTCGCGACATGAGCGTCAGCGAGCCTCCTCACATTTTGGTATCGCCGGCTACCTTGGGCTCATCCGTGGGGGCCAAGTGCTGCACCTGTTCGCGGGCCTGCCCTTCCAACACGGTGAAAAGATAGGCAAGCTTTTGACCCGAGGTCAAGTCCTCCCTTGCGTCAACGAGGCTATTAAATAAATTGTAGAAGCCCTCCCACTCGTCGAGCCTCCCGGAAAAACGATGAAAGTCGAGGGGAGGAAGGCGAGACCATAAAGCGTGCATGGATTTATTTGAAGATGATCAGGTTCCACATCTCTGCCCTGGTGGAGAGGGCGGGCTACCTCGGCAATACGATCTGACAGTTTGTGACATTAGTCAACGTCGTTCTCCACCTCCTTATGGACGTCCTCATTACGATCAACACACTTTTCCAAAAACTGCTCGTCTGCCATTGACATGCGAATCGGCAAGTCCACAAACCCATTCAGCAAAGCTTATCTGGTCTGTCTACCAAGGCTGCGGCCGTCGCTAGCCAATGCAATTCGGCTCTAATCCTAGCTTTGCAGGAGAGTACCGACATTGTAACAAATCTATATATACGTCTAAGTCTATACCTAGAGGGATGGAGGCGAGAAGAGTCTCCAAGATATAATAACTCTTCTGAAGGAGACCGACCCGGACGATGTGCCTGCATTCGTGGCGAAAGAGCTGCATAAGCTGCCCCCCGTCACATTCGACCACGTCGACGTCATCAGGCTGTTGAAGGACGTTACTTCCCTCAAGACGAGCCTGACCGAGGTACTGTGTAAATTGGAGGCCTCCGATAACACCGTAAGTGAGTTGCGTGCCCAAGTAGCGTTGTTAAGCAGCGCTGTTTCGGTATGTAGGTCACCTGAGGCCCCCAACGTAAACACTCGTCGCGGGGCGCAGAATGCATCCATCAGCAGTTTTGAGTCGGCTCATATGGATGCGTCACCGGCCGCTGCTATCGCCGCACGCGATTCCCCGCGCCCCGCCGCCCACTCCCTCGCCCCGACGGAAACGTCACGCGTTTGCACGTCGACCCCACGTGCATATGCCGCTGTCGCTGCTGTTGCCAGCCAAAGTCGACCCGCCGCCGCTCCGCAACCGGAGCGACGAACGACGAAGGGGAAAAACAATACCCGCGTACCTTTCGCCGAAGTTGTTTCCAAACCACAAAGGCAGATGGGAATGTGTGACAACGACGGCTTTACGAAGGTGGAGAAGAGGAGAAAGAAGCCCACCAGCCGTAACCTATGTGGCACAGCACCGACAGGTCCTAACCACCTGCTGCGGCCGGCGGTGCCGACGACGCTGCTGTACCTGTCCCGACTGCATTACTCCACGAAGTCAGAGGAGATAGTGGAGTATATCAGAATTAAAGCCAAATACACCCTGAGAGTCGAGCGGTTGGAGTCCCGCCACAAAATAAATTTTAATTCGTTTGTGGTGAGAGTGCCGACTGACCACCTGTCGACCTTTATGAAGGAGGACTTTTGGCCGAAGGGTGTCGTGTACCGGCGGTTCAGAGGTCGGTTACCAGACACCGCGTTGCGCCACACGTCGCCGACATGTACGACGAGTACATTACGTGTAAAATAAGATCTTACTAACATAGATAATAAGTATTATATACTAACAAAATTGTTTTATATTGTATGTATGTTAGCTTGTAAGGTATTTATTATATGGGCCTCTTTGTATTTTTACCATCCTGTACATTGTTTGTTGCCTGAAATAAAGAGATTTATTATTATTATTAAACCTATATACCTAACTCAGTAATTACAACTTATTATAAGTATAGGAGACGTAATTTATCATTATAAAAAGCTACTAAAAACCATACAAAAGTAACTTAAACAATAAGTAACAAACTATTTAGTTAACACTAAGTTACTATAACCCACCAAAGGGACTTAATATTTAATCTAAAATAACCCTTTAAATCCAAATAATTACACTACAGACTACTACGACCACATAAAAATCAAAATCATTAATAACTAATGTATCTTTTCAGAACCCGCACCAAAACCAGATAAACCTAATTTAGTGAAAGGTGTAAAAAAGAGAGATTGTGTAAGATGCTATGAAAAACTCCGAACCTTTTTAACAAGTCGCAAAGCAGACTATAAAAAGCTATAAATTTTAAACAAAACAAGCTGTTGACGTAAGCCTTCAGGTTCATGTCAATTAACTCATTAATGTTAATATTGAAAGCAAAAAGTGATATGTATTTTTACATGGAGCTAAAAATAGGATTTAAGTTTCTTAAACGTTACAGGGTTTGATAAGCCCTGTACCGCCACAATGATAATTTCATGACCATGTGTACAACGTCTTGTACCACAGGAATGGAAAAAATAGAAAAATCTCTGTCGCTGTGAACGTGTTAATCTGTTTGATTTTTTTAATTCTACGCCTCCAACAGAACTGGAGATTTATTTGCTATGTTACTCTTTTATTACTAAGGGTGAATAAGTTCCTACGTATTATGGGTCACTTTTTTTTTGGCTTTCCTTACATTGTTTTTCTCATATTCTATTCTTATTTCTACATTACATTTTCTTATTCTATTCGTTTCAGTTATTGGCATATGAACTTACATACGATTAGTGTTATATTCTATTACATTTTGTGCTTATATTACTTCTTAAATTATAACTTAATAACTTATTCTATTCAGGTCATAATGATTGTATAATACATAGTTTATACAATTTCAGTCCTTATTTTAAGCTAGTTACATGTTATACTTCTAATTTTTATTACGCTTTTTTACAATTTCTAAGATTTTAGTGCTGTACTCTAAGAACTTGTCCCTAGAGTCACTGGCCAAGATTTCACTGTAGTTTTTAGGGACTATACTCATTCCCTTATGCCTGTATGTTGTACCTCTCACGAGTGTGTATAGGGCACTCGGAGAGAGAGAGGATGTGCATGACTGTTTCCGCAATATCTGGATCGCAGGCACACGACGGGCTGTCCTTGCACTTGAAGCGATTCAAGTACTCGGAAAACCCGCCGTGGCCCGTGAGTATTTGTGTAGTGGCCTACGTGTGTGTGATTTAGCGCGTGATCTTGTATGCGGCGATTGCGGCAGGTAGGAACAGTTTAGTGTCCTCGGCTGTGGTACCTTCCTTGTATGTGTGCAGCATGAAACTCTAGTCAGAAAATTACACCACTATGGTATAAGAGGCACCGTACCGCTTTGGAACTTCTTACTTCTTATCTGGGTGATAGGGTTCAGAGAGTAGATGTTAATGGAAAGCGATCTCATGGATCAGCTGTGGCGATGGGGGTGCCTCAAGGCTCTATTTTGGGCCCTTTCCTGTTTCTCTTGTACATTAATGATCTACCTCATCTTGTAAAAAATAATCATGAAATAGTATTGTTTGCAGATGACACTTCTTTAGTTTTTAAGGTAAATAGACAACAATCAGTAATTGACCATGTAAACAATGCTCTTTCAAAAATAGTAAACTGGTTTAGTGCTAATAACCTGCTTTTAAATAGTAGTAAAACCAAATATGTTAGATTTTTTACAAAAAATGTCAAACAATTAAAAACCAGTGTGGTGATGGACAATGAGAGATTGGAATTGGTCAATAGGGTTGTCTTCCTTGGTTTAACTCTAATTTACAATGGGGCCCACATATAGAAACGTTATCAGGTAGACTCAGCTCAGCAGCTTACGCTGTGAGGAAAATACGTCAACTGACTGATGTTGACACTGCGCGGTTAGTTTATTTTAGCTATTTTCACAGCATTATGTCATATGGTTTATTGCTTTGGGGTAGTGCCGCGGATACAGATTCAATTTTTGTGCTCCAGAAATGAGCTATTCGTGCTATCTATATGATGAGTCCTGTAATGGTGGTGGGACGGAGACCCGAAATGAAACAATGTCTTGCGTTGAATCAATCCTCTTTATCCTCTAGTGTATCATCTTAAATACTAATTAACATCACATCTATACGTGACTAGAGGAAGGACGCCTTGTCAATCAGGAAGACCTTAATTATCACGTACTATTGAGTACGTGCTGATAGTGTAATTCACTATATCACACCTCCCCTGAAAAGGCTAGGCATCCCTTCCCTGAAAAGTAAACTCTTATTTTCTAAATATCTTAGTCCTATTCTTATGAACTATATATTCTTTATTATTCTTTAATATTTTTACATTAGTACCTAGCTCTTCTAAAACTTCAAATGGACCTAAATACAAGTCATTCAATTTATTATAATTTTCATTCTTATACAAGAGTAGATCACCTTTTTTGTAGTGTACTTCCTTACAATCTAAATCATAATTAGTTTTTCTACTTTGTTTTGATATTAATAAGTTGTTCCTGGCATCATTATGAGCTTTTTGCAATCTAAATTTTAACTCCGATGGATAATTGTCGTATACATATAAGGGATCAACTTTACTAACTAAATTACTAAGTACGTTACATGTTTTCCCAAAAACTAGTTCATAAGGGGAGTATTTGGTACTAGTATTTACAGAATTATTATAAGCAAAGCACCAATATGGTATCCAGGTACTCCAATTTGCCGACTGATTCTGTGTTTGTATTCTCAAGTAACATCCGAGATGTTTGTGCCAGTTTTCTAGCGAACCTATACTCTCATGATGATAGGGTGTTGAATTTAACTTATCAATATTTAGCAATTTACATACTGTTTCTAACGTGGAATTAATAAATTCCGTTCCACAGTCAGTCGCAATAACCCTGGGAGTACCATTTCGTAAAATAAAATTTTCAGTAAAAACCCTAGCAACAGTTTCAGCTGACTTATCAAGTATTGGGTAAGCTTCTACAAACTTTGTCAATTCGCATTGTATTGTTAATATGTATTTATTACCCAAATTATCGACCTCCAACGGCCCCACAATATCTAAATATAATTTTTCAAAAGAAGTAGATGCTGTAGTGGTTATTACCATTTTCTCTTTATTATTTTTATTACAAAATTTCTGCTTTTGGCAATCTTTACAGCGAGTCACATATTCAGTTATGTCTTTTTGCATATTACTCCAAAAATATTTTTTTCGAATATTCTTAGTCATTTTATTTATGCCTACATGACCACTTGTCGGCAATAAATGATAATCATTTAGTATAACACGTATCAAGTCTTTATTTGTAACATGTTCAACTTGGTTATTAATAATACATAACCGCGGTAATTCTTTATGTTTCATGAAAGTTTGGGTCAAAATTTTAATAAACTTTTTATTAAACCCATTTTTAATCACAACGACTTCTACAATATTATATTTTTTACATAATGCACTCAGTTCTCCTATCGTTGCGTCTCGGCGCGCCTCCGTTAGTAGAGATTCCTGATTTATGTAAATAGTAGAGTCACTAAATAACATATCACCCGTCTGTGAGACGTATCTTTTCTTTTTCCTCAACTTCACGAAGTTTTCATACGAACAAATATCTAACCTTACATCATTTTGTGATTTCTGCATAATATCTACCACTCTTGGTTGCCTATGATCAACAGGGGGCTCAACCCTGCTACTTCCAGAGGTAGCGGGTTCATTATTTTGCTCCATGGTTCTTTTCATTGAACGGGTTACTACCCCCAAAAAATTTGAATTTAGATTTTTTAACTCGTCTGATGTTATAATGACTCTCGATAAGGCATCTGCCGTTACATTTTCGGAACCTTTTATGTATTCAATATCGAAATCATATTCTTCTAAACAAAGTCTAAACTTAGTTAAACGGCTACTAGGATCTTTTATGCTAAATAAATGAACCAATGGTCTATGATCTGTTAATATTTTAAATTTTCGTCCGTATAAATATGGTCGAAAATGTTTTATAGCCCACACTACCCCTAATAACTCTTTATGAATGGTTGGGTAGTTTATTTCTGAACTGTTTAATTGTCTGCTTGCATAAGCTACGGGCTTATTATTTCCATTTGATAATACAGCCCCCAAGGCTACCCCTGACGCATCGGTTTGCAACCGGAAAACATTATCTTTTCCAAAATCTGGATAATCTAAGACAGGAAATGAACTAAGTGACTTTTTTAAGGTCTGAAATGCCACGTCACATTCTTCCGTCCACTGAAACTCGACATGTTTCTTACAAAGGCGGTTTAGTGGGTACACTATTGTGGCAAAGTTTTTTATGAATTTTCTATAAAAGTTCGCAAAAGCCACAAAACGACGAATCTTATTTACATTTTTAGGTACTGGGAACTTTTCCAAGACCTCGATTTTACTGTTGTCTGGCAACACCCCGTTTGGCGTAATAACATGCCCTAAATAATTAATTTCTTTCCTCAAAAATTCGCACTTACAAGGGTTTAGTTTTAAATTAACTGACCTAAACCTCTCAAATACACTCATTAAATTTGTATTATGCTGCGATAGGCTTTTCCCGAAAACTATTACGTCATCGAGATATAGAAAACATATCTCGTGATTTAAACCCGATAGAGCCATAGACATAAGTTTAGAAAATACGCTAGGACTCGTTTTGAAACCCATAGGTAATCTTTTCAGTTGATATTGCTTATCAGCTGTAAAAGAAGTGAATTTCCTACATTCTGGTGATAACCCTAGCTGGTAATAACTAGAACTGAGGTCTAAATGAGAATAGTATAAGCATCCCGAAAGTGAGTCAATAATTTCTTGTATATTTGGTAACGGGAACTTTTCGTCTACTATTTTTTTATTTAAAAGTCTATAATCTATTACGATTCTCCACTTTTTTTCACCGCTACTGTCAGCTTTTTTCGGAAGTAATAATAATGGAGAAGACCATTCGCTGGTACACTCTTCGATAATATCTTCTTCTAACAATTTACCTACCTGTTTTATTAACTCAGCCTTCTGAGCGTGCGGTATTCTATACGGTTTGACATAAACAGGAGACGCGTCATTTTGCAGTTTAATGTTGTACTCGTATAAGTTTGTAACGGATAGCTTATCACCCGGCATATGAAAGATATCTGCATATTTTGCACATATTTTCTCAATAGACCGTCTCTCTTCATCACCAAGATATGTTTTTAATTTAAGAAAATCGAATAGTTGTTTAACCCTCTCGACAGATTTTCCGTTTTCCGTATCAAAAGAGCATACGAAATAATCCGAGTATTTTCTAATTTTCGGGCTAAAGTTATTTAATTTTACATCTTCTTCCCGTGTGTTTAAAAATCGCACCGGAATCTTTTTCCCGTCTCCTACTACCACGGCGCCTGCTACAAATACGCCTGCAATAACTTCCTCCGCTAAAATGACACATCCGTCGTCGTCCTTCTTGTAGGCCCGTGTAGCACTATTTTCCTGATATTTTGTAGACTTCAACTAGCGATTTCGCGGCGCGGACTTGTGACACCATGTCACGGTCGCCATGTAATGGTGGTGGGACGGAGACCCGAAATGAAACAATGTCTTGCGTTGAATCAATCCTCTTTATCCTCTAGTGTATCATCTTAAATACTAATTAACATCACATCTATACGTGACTAGAGGAAGGACGCCTTGTCAATCAGGAAGACCTTAATTATCACGTACTATTGAGTACGTGCTGATAGTGTAATTCACTATATCACAGTCCCAGGGAGACATTGAGAAATAAATTCAAGGTGATAAATATTATGACATTACAATCTCAATATATTTATGAAAATCTTATTTACGTTCATAAAAATCAAACTAAATTTAAGAAAAACAGTGATCTCCATCAATTAAATTTAAGAAATCAAAACAAACTCGCTGTGCCCACTAGTAGGCTCCATAAAATATTTAACTCGTTCCCAGGTCAATGTATACGCTTCTACAATAAACTTCCAAACGACGCGGTAAAATTATTTTTTATCTCAGATTACATAAATGATAAAAGTATTTGGAATTGAATTGCTCTTCTTATGTTATGTTGATGATTGTATTTAGATTAATGGTAACAATATTAACTAATTGGCAATTAAAAAGAGTCGGCCTTGAGTTTCTTGCCAGTTCTTCTCAAGAAGCCCTGTCGCCGGAACTGGCACTTAAATTCACTTTCACATTCAAGATATTGTGATGAAAGTGAATCTAAGCTCCGCAGATTTAGCATTTAATAATTTTCATTTGAGTATGTACTTATATTTTATTTATATGACTATTCTAAGTGCTTTATGAAGTCTAAGGAATAAAGATATTTTGATTTGATTTGATTTGATTTATCTCTCATTCCATTCCTCAAGCGACTCATTACGAATGAGTCGCTTGACGAACGAAATGGGACATTTATCGTAGTCCGGTTTTCTCTTGGTATTCATAGCAGATTACTTGGCTAATAGGTCGGCCCTTTCGTTACCCTCCAGCCCGGCATGTGCTTTTATCCAGTGCAAATAAACAGATTTGCCCTGTATAAAAGCTCGCTTCAGATTCAAACGCGATTTGACCGCTAGGCAATGGAGGGAGGTCACATTAATGATGGTCTGTAGGGCTGCCATGGAATATACCAAAAGATAACTCTTTTCTACTAAGTACCATCTCTGAGGCTTTATGTAGTGCCAGGAGCTCAGCTTGGTAGACTGTAGCGTAGGACGGCAACGCAAGTTTTACGGCTTTGATTTCGGCAGCACCCTTCCATAGGCTCAAGGCCGCACCCACCTTGCCGTCAATCTTGCTGCCATCTGTATAGATACGGATGTTGTTTGTATCTGTGCTTGCATGTGTGTCTTCTGTAATGAGCTTGAGCTCCCGGGTGAAGTGTTCTGCTGGGTGAGGTGTGTGTAGTGCGGGATGAGGAACTTCGACTTCCCGATATTTTAGATCGGGCCGAGGCACACCCCTTCTGGCCTCATACAGGACCGCTGCCTCCTTAATACGGAGGTCTAGGGGGAGGGTCCCAGTCAGTACCAGTGCCGCATTCAGGGACACGGTCCGGTAGGCTCTACACATTTTTTGCGCGTAACCCCGTTGTAAGACACTCAGCCGCTTGCGCGTTGTAATCTTGTTCGCGGCTGAGGACCAAGCTGCACCTGCGTATGTTACAACGGGTTCCGCTGCTGCTACGTAAATGGATTTTACTACTTCTGGATTTAAACCCCAGCTTACTTTTGCCGCTCTTGATAACTGGTTACATAGACCCGAAGCCTTTCTACACACATTGGCCACATGTGCATTAAACGTTAGCTTGTTGTCGATTGTTAGGCCCAGGAGTTTAATTTGCGGCTGGTGTTTGATGTGTATTCCAGCCATGCTGAGGCGGGGGGCGTCACATTTAAGCTTCCTGGTGATGTTCATACTATTGGTTTTATACCGATTGGTTTTGTACCGGCGTTTCCGCGGGAGATTGCCCACCAACACCACCGGAGCAGCACAAGCCAGTGCTAAATACTAACATAGTTATAAGTTATATTTACTAACAACAATTGTTTAATTGTTTATTTTGTATGTATGTTAGTCTGTAAGGTATATATTATATGGGCCTCATTATATTTTATACCATCTATACATTGTATGTTGCCTGAATTAAATTAAATTATTATATATTATTATTGGTTTTATGAGCAGCGAACTTCAGCTTTTTTCTGACGCCCCACGCCTCAACAAGGGCAAGAATAGGGTTTGCCTGTTGTTGAATTTCCTGTCCTGTGTCCCCTAAGAATGCCAGAACTACATCGTTTGCGAACGCCTGTGCAGTGACGCCCTTGGCTTCGAGGTCCTTGAGAAGGGGGTCCAGCAGGAGATTCCACAAGATGGGTCCAGCGACCGATCCCTAGACACATCCCTTGGTGGTATTCCTGCGGACCTCTTCTCCAGTGTAACGTACTTCTACTTGCCTGTTGCACATATAAAACCCTGCGTACGTTTAAGGGGCAGCCCTTCTCCGGCCACCAAGCGCTGTCGAAGGCGCCCTCTATGTCCAAGGAAATTAGTGAGATTATCTTTTTCCTGTCTAAGTTAGTTCTGATGAATTTCATTAGGACATAGAGGGCGTCCTCGGTGCTGCGTTGTGGCATAAAGCCATATTGGTTTCTGCTGAACTTCGGGAGCAAATGATGTTTTAGCCTGCCTACAATCATTTTTTCAAATATCTTCCCTAACACAGGCAGAAGGCTAATTGGTCGGTATGATTTTGGGGCTGTGTAATCCTCCTTCGCAGGTATTTGCAGGATAACCACCGTCGCCTGCTTCCATATTTCCGGAAAAGAGCCATACTCCAGGCACTTATTTGCGATTTGAAGGAACAGGTCTGGATCGCTGTTCACTGCTATTCGGCAGATGTCAGCCGTAAGACCATCCTTGCCCGGTGCCTTCTTGGGATTTAATGACTCAACCGCCATGCGTAGTTCAGATCTTGTAAATAAAAGATCAGATGTATCAGCATCTGTTCCCTCATTTACAGTTCCTGCTATTTTCCGTGTTTTGGCATGCGTTTCGTCATTCTTGTTCTCTAGGTCTTCCGGGTAGAATGTCTCCGCGAGCAGTTCAGCTGATTCTATCGCATCAAGCAATCTCCCGTCCCTTTTGAGCATAGGGTTCTCTTCCCGTTGAGTAGTGCGTGAGATAACTCTATATATGCCGTCCCATACTGTCTCATTCGTTTGTTTAGTGCAGAATTGCTTCCAAGACGCCGTCTGGGCCTTAGCTGCGGCATTCTGGTATTCTTCCTTTTTGGCAACGTACTCGGCAATAACGGCAGCTCTACGCTGTGGTGCAGCACAGCGGATTCGATTTTTTCTTGTTTTGACCACCTTCTTTAACTCAGCCTGCTCTTCTGTCTACCATAACAGAGTGAGAGTGTCACTCTTTTTCTTGGTCGGAATTTTTAATTTTCATGCTTCTGTGATGGTATTATTATATTTTGTAGCGATCTTTTCTGCTTGTGACTTACTCTCTATCCTGCCAATCTCCGTGGTGTTTAAGTTGTGGCTGTACTGTTGTTTTACCAGCTCTTCCTTGAAGCTCTCCCAGTCCATCTTCTTGGTTTTGTACAGTCTTGTTGTACGCTCAATCCTGACACCCTTGGATTTCTGGAGAGCGACAAGGAAGGTTATTGCGTTGTGGCCAGAGCTGGTGAGTCCTTCATCTACCTCCCATCACATCATGTGTGGTAGTAAATCCGCTGTGCACGCCGTTACATCCACATAGCTTGAATAACGCTTTTCTCCTCTTACCGTGTCGAACGTGGGTATTCTGCTGTTGTTCATTTTATACAGACCCAGCTCGTGTAGTGTTCCCATTAGCTCTTCGCCCCAGTAGTTATTAACCCTATCCCCCCACCTAGGATGATTCTGTGTGCGCCGAAGTACTCTACAATGCGCTTGATCTGTTCCAGGTAAGGCTCTATGGGCTGGTCCGGCTCGAAATAGCACGAGACTGCCACTATTTTCCAGACACCAGTCTTGACCTCAACCACCACGATGTTGTTGGTGGTGAATTCTCAGTGTTGGACAACGTCAAGGGTAGAGTCAAAGACGGCGACTACTGCCTTGACGGTGTCCTGGCCAATGTTCTGGTATAGGCGTGCAGCTCCTCTGGTCTTCATGCTTATTCCGGCTCCCACATATGGCTCCTGGATGAGTGCCACCGCTGTATTATGCCTTCCTGCCTCGACGTAGAGTTCCTCCGTCGCCTAATCTCTTTGATTATATAAGTATAGTCAAGGGTTTATCTGTAAAAATCACTAGAAATGGAACACCAATGAATTGAGAAATATACAGCAGACGGATAAATAAGATATTTATCCGTCTGCTGTAGATATTACGAAGCAAATTGGAAAAGATCGAGTTAAGACTGATAATTAAATTATTGTAATTTTTACTTTTTCCTCAGTGACGTAATCTAAAATATTTTTAAGAATTTTGTTACTACCTTAATTAAGCTATTGCGGCAGCAATTTTTTAACATGTAAATTACTTTTCATTCCTCATACACGGAAAGTAGATCTGAAGTTGCCTGAGTAGCGGGAGGAAAGTAGTACTTTCTTCTTTAGGGAGAATCGTTTTTCTGCCATGTGTAATTGTGACTAATTATTAAAATAATACTAACAACACATCTCTTCCCTTGGGTGTCGTAAAAGGTGACTAACGGATCAAAGACTGCACATACATCATACAGAATAGAGTGGCGATGGGCTCATCAAAATAATACTACCAACCCCTCTCTTTCCTTCGGTGTCTTAAAAGGCGACTAAGGGACTAAAGACTGCAAATACAACTAACAGCATAGAGTGGCGATGGGCTCATCAAAATAATACTATACCAATCCCACTCTTCTCTTCGGTGTCGTGAAAGGCGACTAACGGACTAAAGACTGCACATGCATCCAACGGCATAGAGCGGCGATAAGCTTATCAAAATAATACTACCAACCCCTGTCTTCTCGTCGGTGTCATAAAAGCGACTAATGGACTTAAGACTGCTCAAACATCCAACAGCATATAGCGGTGATGGGCTCATTAAATTAATACTACCAACCCCTCTCTTCCCTTGGGTGTCGTAAAAGGCGACTAACGGACTAAAGACATTCATGTTTTTGTTTTTACTTTCCTTATATTCGTTATGAAAAGCACAGTGTTTACCTCGGTTGAAAGACATAATTACTCTCTCGAACTATTGGCGCCCTAGCTACGCTCAGGCGCCAAACCCCGTCTCGGGAGTAGGGTAACAATGTACTATTATTTGTTACAAAACTGGCAGGTACAATCTGAAGCAGGTAGACCTGTACGGGGATGAGCGCAACGGCTCGTTCGACGGGCTGGCAGGGCTGCTGCAGCGGCGCGAGGTGGAGGTGGGCATCACGTCCATGTTCATGCGACGCGACCGCCTGCGCGTGCTGCACTACAGTGCCGAGACCGTGGAGCTCAGGTGACGCTAACAGCCCTGGCGGTGCGGTGCCATGAAGAAGCTGATTGAATAAACACATTGTTTTATTTTATTTATTTTAAATGGCCTACCAACAGTTTTTGTACTAATACATTCACTAAAACTAATACATAAAATAAAAGTAATAACAGGTAAACACAAAAAACTAATTAAAGGTAGACACCACAATCATGACAAATAAAAAAGTAGTAATTTATCTACTAACTAAATAATAAAATTAACTATATAAGTATCTCTAACTTTTTTTAATTTTTAACTTAGTAATAACAGTTTTTTCTTGGCCACGTAAAATGTACGCTTAATGCTTTGTATGGAGTCATTAAATATGTCTATAATATGGTTACTATGATTGTTTACTAATCTGCAAAGTCTAGGTATGGCAGAGTTAATCCCAAGAATGGAACGACGAAGGCAGAGAGGTGTAATAGGTTTTCTAGGAATACAGCGTGGAAATCTAAAATTTATTTTACTTAGTCAATTAAGACAATCTATTTTGCCGTTAACTATATTATAAATCAGTTCAAGGCCAATAAAATCTAGTCTATCACTAATTGGAAACATATTAAAATGGTTCAATCGTTCATGATATGAACGCTGTTTTTAGCTAATCCTAGGGAATAAGCCAAGTGCCACATAAACCTCTTCTGGATCCGTTCTATTCGAAGAATACTGCATAATGTGGACGCCATACAACACTGTCATATTCTATTATACTACGCACCAAAGTGTTATACAGAAGTATTTTTGTTTTTGGTATTTTGAATGCTTTTCCATTTCGTATTACCCTACATTCTAGACGCTCTTTTTATAATATTGTCGATATGTGGCACAAACTCGGACCAAATATTTGGTCCGAGGGCACAAATGTAAGCTTACTGTCAAACATCACGCCTAAGTCTCTGATAGTGTCCATTTTTTTCAAGTCAATGCCATCAATAGAGTATTGATTTTGCATTGGCTGACTTTTACGTGTAAATGTAACTTGTGAGCATTTATTCGGGATTAGGTAGTTGCATACCGTTATTATGACACCATTCGGAAAGCCTATTTAAATCCTGTTGTAGCAGAGTACCATCATTCTTTGAGTTTATCACTCGTAATAACTTTAGATCGTCAGCGTACACAAATGGCGATGAGTTTTTAAAACATTGAGGGATTTCATTTATAAACAAGTTAAAAAACGTCCCAAATGCGTAATGGTACCCCGGAAGTTATGCTATATTTATCTGACACGAATCCATTAGCAACTACATAAAATAGCCGATTTGATAAGTAGGATTTGAACCAGTTTAACAGTGATCTCCCGAGACCAAATGACTGCAATCTTTTTAATAAAGCACAATGTTAAACCTTGTCGAATGCCTTACAAAAGTCGGTATATATAACATCCGCTTGTTTACGTGCATCTAAAGCTTTAACCAATGTATCTTCGAACTAGACCAAGTTAGTTTTTTTTTAATGTGACACGTCATAGTGACTAAATCCTGCCTGATGGTAAGCAGCCGATGTAGTTCAAAATAATGAGAGCGCTCACCACCGTGGAACAAGCACGGTAACAAGCGCACCCATTCATGACGGCCTGCATAAATGCCGTTTCACGCCCCGTTTAAAAGACTCGGGATTATAGGAACTGGGAAACACATGCACCGGCAGAGAATTCCAAAGCCGAATGGTCTTACAGAGGAACGACTTGCCAAATTTTTTGGTACGAGTGCTGATATTCTGCACAGTATGATGGTGGTTCCTAAGACCAGCACGTGTGTCCGGGAGAGGAAAGGAGAGGGCGGGATTAGATCAAAAAGTTCTTCAGAACACTCTCCGTAGTAATTTCGGTAGAAGACACTGAGAGAAGCAATATGTCTTTACGCAGCTGGAGGTCCTCAAAAGAGGCTGTAACCTCAGCATCTCCAATAATGCGTGCCGCTCGCCTTTGCAGTCTATCAAGTGCATCGAAGAGGTATTTAGCGGAGCCGTCCCATAGATGGGAACAATACTCCATACTCGATCGCACCTGAGTCTTGTACAGCAAACAGCGCTGCTCGGGAGTGAAAAACCGCCTCACCTTTTTGAGTATACCCAACTTACGGGAGGCAGTTAAAATAACACTCTCGATGTAGCATTTTTTTTGGATTCAGTTCCTGGCCGATGTCCATGCCAAGAATGCTGAGGTCCACTGAAATGGGTAAAGGAGAGCTCTGAAGAGAGGGAGGAGTAAGGAAGGGAGTTATCTTGGACGAGAATGCACAAACCTGGGTTTTTCTGGCATAAACTCGACCAGGTTTTCAGATCCCCACTTGGAGACACGATCGAGAGTCAGGTTCAGTTGGGCAACCAGTTCTTGCCTTTTCACCACGATATCAGCTTGCTTTGCCGCAGGATGTCCTATGTACCGCTCATGCACCGTACTGTCATCCGCATAACAACGAATATTGCCCAAGGACAACATGTCATTGATATGCAGAAGAAATAGAGTAGGTGAGAGCACAGAACCCTGCGGCACTCCGGCATTGACTTTATAGAACTCGGAGGAACTACCCTCACAAAGGACACGAATCCTGCGCTCTTCTAAAAAGTCTGCAACCCAGGCGCACAAACGGGGCGGCACACCGAAGGCCGGCAACTTGGAAAGAAGGGAGCGATGCCATACTCTATCGAAAGCTTTGGCGACATCAAGGCTAACTGCCAGAGATTCGCCATGCTTGTCCATCGCTTCACCCCATGCGTGAGTAACGTACGCTAGAAAATCACCCGTTGATCGCTAGGATCTGAACCCATACTGGCGATCATGGAGCAGCGAGTGATCCTCTAGGTAGTGAATGAGCTGGGAGTTAATTATCCGCTCAAAAACCTTGCACAGCACAGAAGTTACAGCGATGGGTCGATGGTTGGCTGGATCCGAGCGATCCCCTTTTTTGGGGATGGGTTGTATGTTCGCTTCCTTCCAAGATACCGGCACAATACCGGTATCGTAAGACATCCTAAACAACCGTGTCAACACAGGAGACAACTCAGCCGCGCATCTGAGCAGCACAATCGCCGGAACACCATCCGGCCCGCTAGCCTTCCGCACATCGAGCACGGCACGTACATCACACTGCCTGATACGAATATCAGGCATAGTGGCCCCACAATGTGCTATGATAGGTGGAGCGGCGCCACAATCATCGATGAGCGAATTAGCCGCGAAAAGGTCAGCCAATAAGTTCGCCTTCTCAAGCGGCTGGTAGGCTAACGAGCCATCTGGATGTTTCAACGGAGGCAACGAGGGAGAGCAGAAGTTAGCCTGCACGGCCGTAGCGAGCCGCCAATAGCTACGGCTACCCGTAGGGTGCGAGATCAACTCCTGCCCTACCCGCGCGACTCTTTGTGCATACGCTCCTGCGTGAGCCCTCTTATTAAAAAGAGGCCTTGTTGTAAGCCGCCTTCAAGGAGTCGGTACTCGGGTCATTTAGTGCGTTTAGTGCCTTTTTCAAGCACGATACGCCGCCTGCTTGCATTCAGCAGCTTTGGCGCATTCGCGATTGAACCAAGGCCGTTTTCTACCAACGCTGGCAAGATCTGTGTACGGAATATAATATTCCATACCCAACAAGATCTCATCAGCGATGGCAGAAGCGCACTCCGACGGGTCCTTTCCAGGAAATCCGTCCCAATCTGCTGACGAGTAGTGCCACAGACGACGCTTGGTCTCCACCGTTTTCGGTGGACCAGCGCTATGCGGTGCTGTAGCAATAACGAAGCAGTAGTCTGACGAGCCTAGAGGTGCAAGCACCGACACTCTATACCCTGCAGGGCGACTCGTCAGCATTAAGTGCAATAAGGAGGGCGCGTGACCTACGTTATCTGGTATCCTGGTGGGCTGGTCAACCAGTTGTGTAGGTCTTGTGTCAGAGCGAAGGCATGAGCGACTCTACCAGCGTGATCAGTTTTGGAGGAGCCCAACCATGTTTCATGGTGGGCGTTGAAGTCCCCCAAAACTACCACCTCGTCGTTTGGGAATCGCTCTTGCGCAACATCAGTCACTCGGCCAAGGTGGTCAAAAAGGTTGCTTGTATTAGCATTTCCCGTGTAGGTCCAATATAGGCACGCATAGACACGGCAACGGGAGCCGAATTCAATGCGCACCCATAGGATAGAAAAGGAGGGGTCTTCCAAGCAGTGCAGACGACGACAACAAATGTCAGCCCTCACGTACAGACACACTCCGGCTTTCGCGAGGAATTGCTCCTCAAGCTGATAGCCGGGGTACCTTAAGTAAGACGTGTCAGTAGAGCGACGAATTTGAGTCTCCGTGAGAAAAAGCAATGCAGGCCGCGCCGTCTCGAGGTGTTGATGGACGGCGTTGAGGTTAGAATGGAGCCCACGGATGTTAGTGAACTCCACCTCAAACAGCGAATTGGTGGTGGGAGAGGAGGAAGCCGCTGTATTACCTGCATTCTTTTTAGGCACTGTCATTGCAAAAAGGGAAGGAAGGGACGTGAACAAGGAGCCACTATTGTTGCAAACAGATGAACAAAGCGAGAGTCTTCCACTTCAGCATTGGAAGAGCGTTACAACCACAGCCGACACGCCGAACGGAAGGGCCCCCATACCCTCCCGGCAGTAGTCGCCGGGTCCCACCATTTCCGGTCACCAACCGGCACGACGATCCACTCCGAGATTATGCGCGACCTGGTGAGGCAGCCTCCCGGGGTGGTTAGCCCCGGATGGGCCCCTGTACTATGCCGCGGGCAGCCAGCGGCACCACCGCTTTTACGGGTCTCCCTGGCCGGCGTATCGAGTCTCGTCTCCCGCTCAATGGTTCCGCGGCAGAACTCTCTGGTCCACTGTTTGCAACAATAGCCGCTCCCCTGGCTCCGGTAGTGTGACAGTAGACCTAGCCCCGAGAAAAACATGTTGACATTCAGTAAATAATTGCTTGCAATGCGATTGTATGTAAGGACATATCAGGGACTCAAAAACTTTTATTATTGGTCTATAATCACTTACAAAATTCGACCCAGCTGCTTTCGGTATCGGTACAACTTTAGCTGTCTTCCATTGCGACGGGAATGTTCCTGTAGCTATTGATTTATTAAATATGAACAGCAAAGGACTGCACAATTCGTGTGCACATAATTTAATAAATAAAGGTGGGATGTTGTCTGATTCCGGACCCTTAGTTACATCGAGAGATTCCAATTTTTTCAGTACCTGATTACGATTTAATATTAGACCATTGAAACTATTATAGTCTGAATCCGTTGAAATGCTTCTGAGCTGATTCGAACTGGGTTGGGTGTCGCTATACACCGAGGCAAAGTAAGATGCAAATAGTTGACACGCAACTTCCCCGCTAGTTGTTGTAATTGCACCGATAGTAATGAAACTAGGGTAATTGCTTCTTCCTCCTCGTTTACCTTTAATGAAGGACCAAAAAAGTTTCGGATTTTTATTCAAGCTCTCTATCTTCTACGCCATGTATAGCATTTTTATTTGCAAGCACCTTGCACCTAGACTTTAGTAAATTTAACGATCCCTGGGATTTTTGTATTTGTTATAACGAGCCCTAATGTTATTTTTTTCCACGCAGAATTTTTATCAACTGTGCAGTATACAATGGGGAATATTTAGTTTTTGCCTGGTTCTTGAGAGGTACATATTTTATAATAACCTTCCATATTTCATTCTTAAGAGCATCCACGTGATCATGTACATTACCAACTGGGTCAAATTTACTAGACCAATTTATTTTGCCTAGTTCACTCCTAATCGACTCAAAATTAGCTTTGTAAATATTATATTTCATGAAGAACTAGGGGGGGAGGGGGTGAGTCGTCTATTTTCAACAAAATGTCTTTAACGGGCACAACTTTGCAATCGGGGATATCAGTTATAATGAGGTCTAAAATATTACCATTTTCATTTTCTTTCATGTTAATTTGTTTAACCCTTAATTTGGTTTTACTACATCAGCAAATTATTCTTATTTTTGAAATCATTCGATTTGGTTATAAAGTTAGGTTCAACACATCACTACAAAATCGGTTAACGATTAAGTTAAGTCATTACACATTCCTATTCTGTCAATCAAACACGATGCAGCGGAAAAGAAACAACCGATCCGTAAGTTTTATGAATTTCCACTATTTTGTGCAGTTAAATTGTTTGTGATTTGTCTATATATTATTTATATTATAGCAAACTAATCAAATCAGCTAATATTACGCGAAGAAATATTGTAACTAAAACGTGACATGCTTCCTAACCTCAATGTTGCTAAAAAAGCATCCGTGCCAAATATCCAAAGAACTACCCTGGTTTTGGTTTGATTCCATAAAGCAACATCGCCAACGATCGAACAAAGTAGTTATTTTGTGTTTGGTGTACGCACATGGAACTTTGTTACTGAGAAATTAGGTTCAAAATTTAATGACAAATGTATAGCCTTGCCTGCACTTGACCGTAAGATACCATCATTTTACGGAGTATGGAACACAATAAAAAATGTTGATAGTGTAAATCCATTGTTTTTTAGCTTGAGTTTAGTTTTTGGTTGCATGTTTTTTTTTTGTTCATAGATCGAATCGCATATTAGCTTTATTTCCCATTGCAAACGCACGATCTGATGAAAGCGATGTTCCAAAGTGCCAAACAACAGGAACTGGAGACAAAATCAAGAAACCCATCGTGGCTCGGGCTATTGATGACGTAAAGTATGATGGCATGAGTCATCTACCAAATGTAGGAGAAAAGGGGCGTTGTCGGCTATGCAAAGGTGGAGATTTTGTGTATCAAATGTAATGTTTGTGTTTGACGAAAGCTCGAAATTGTTTTTACGATTTTCATGTGAAAAATAAATTGCTTTATTATACCTCAAGGTTTCATATCCATACCCCGATTTGGCAATGTTGTAAAAAAGAAATGTTGTTAAAAGGTTGTCCATTTCGGAGTGTTTGGCAATGTTGTAAAAAAGCAACAAACGTTTTTCAGGAAAGTAATGAAAAAAACTTTTTTTCATTATTTTTTTTAACATCTGTCTACCATAACAATTAGGTTTATATAGATATTACCGAGAAATACCAGTCAATGTTGTGCTGCCAAATTAAGGGTTAAGTTCATTTATAATCAAAAAATCAACAAGCATGTCATATAATGCAGACCCTGCAGAAGAGGTTCCCAGTATAGACTTTCCATCCAACCATTTTATCTGACCAAGATTAAAATCCCCCAAAACAATATTATAATTTTCGTTCAATGTATGTTCATAGTTTTTGTTATATTTAGTGACAAATTTATGTAACAGTTTACAGGTTACTGGTGGTGGAAGGTACACGGCACAAACATTTAATCGTTTTACCGAGTTAGAAAAAGTGATCTCAATAGAGCCCAAGAGATCTTCACATCAACTTTCAAATTTTTGTAGTCTTTTAGAATTATACTTGTTTAAAACATCCGACTAATATTCCTCCACCATCAGATTTATTACTTGTTGTGTTATCTCTGTCTCGGCGATAAACTACATATCTATTAACAAATAGCTCTCGTCCGAAAATACAATATTTAAGCCAAGTTTCGGTTATAACAATAATATCATACGAATTACATTCAACTTTATTATAGAATTCATTCGATTTTGTTCTTAGACCACGACAATTTTGGTAATATATATTTAAACAATTGAATTTTAAAATTATAAAAGTAAAAAAAAAACATGTATTAAGAAAAATTAATAACTAATAAAAAAGATAAAAAACCACTATTGTAACTTAATTAAAGAGTCTTTATCCTTAATCATAACGTATGTCGAATCATCAGTCTTACGCGTGCAAATCCTGCCGTTCCGGACCCATACGTGCTTATATCCCAACTCTTTGCCTTTAATGCTAGCGGCCGCATGAAGAGATTTATTAGTAGGAGATAAATGCTCCATTATGTAAATTGGTTGTTTTTCACCTGCGATTCCGATGTGTTATGTGTTTAACTTATTGTTTTTATTTTCCTTGTTAAATGTAATAGTAGCTGCCAAAAGGTTATCGCGTAACAAACCTTGTAGAAGGAAGATGAACTACAATGGACCTGGGACGAGCTGAATTTCTATCGCCCTTTGCCACACGGGTACAATGCAATAAATTTTCCGCAGTGAGATTGCAACCTACGGCTTTGGCGATCTGCATTATAATTGAGTTTAAATTTTCTTTCTTATCCTCTAGTACGCATTGCACTTCTACGTTATTTATGCGTGCGTTTTGTTCCAAGATATTTATTTTATTATGTAGCGTTGTAACAGTGTTTTGCAATGCACTAATTTCCATCTTGACAGTTTCCACCTCTTCTGTTAATGTCACGTGATCCTTTATAGCATCCTCGAACTTTTCGTTGATAAAGCCCATTTAATTTTTAACACTCTCAACTTTCTGTTTTAGCGATGATAATTCCTTATTAATTGATTTAGAAATAGTTTTGCCTATCTGCGTTATAAAGAAGTTCATTTGTGTTTGCACGATTTCAGTCAATATTTCTCTCACATCCTGTTGTGTAACTGGCATGAGGTAGTCTGAGTGCGGCTTAGGAGAGGAAGATGGAGCCAGTCTCTTATTTGGCCTATTTGTCACGTGTAACTGTTGTTCTTCGGCCTGACTCTCATCAACCTTTTTCGAGGAAGAAGGAGGTGTCCTTTGAGTTTTATTAGACATTTTTAAACTTAATTAAAAATAATAATAATAAAAAATATACAAAAATAAATTATTAAATAAAAAAATTAAGTACGTATAAAAAAAAACAAATACAATATTTTGCTGTGGTTTGATCCAGGATTAGCGCGTGTTTGGTACGCACTAGTCCGCATTTCAACTGACTGAGCTACAGATCGCTAAGTACTCGTATTGTGGTCAAAAAACGGTGCGCTAGCCGACAAGCAAGGTTCATCAAACTTTCTATTTTCAAGGCCACAATGCACGAACACTGCACGACTGCACTCAATGTTACTGACGCGTTGTCGGCTCGTAGCAAAAACCGCCATATTGAAGATTGTGAAGATAATTATCAAGATTGAGTGCATACAACTACAAGAACAGCGGGAACCCTGCCTTTTTTGCATGGTGCAGCCAGCGGGCCTGCCGTTCATCCAGATCAGTTCAAGCAAGTCCCTTTATTCCTCATCCCATACACTGCTATGATCGGCGTCCTTTAAAGGCGCCGACACACATTTTTAAAAATATCGCTTATACGTCACAATTATTGAGTACCTACCTGTGCCTGTGCTGTAAGTCTGCAACATCCTCATGGATAAATTAGACTAGATACCTGATCCTAGTTGAGAATTTTGGGCTGCTATTTCTTATTAGAGTAGGCAAAATGATTCAGCTCCAACTGATGATAAAACAAAATAGCGTCCTGGAGGAAATAAGCTTGTAAATCAGAACTATCTTCGACTTCGAGGTATTCCTCGATATGGCCGTCATCACCTTTCGATTCGGGAGCTGCTTCTTCATGAAAGTGAACACGTTCACATTTAAGGCAGCCGCCCGATGCGGAAGGTGCGTGGTTCGATTCCCGCTTAAGGTTGTTGTCTTTTTTCAGTGTTTAAAATTTTACGTTCACATTAATTGTGATGCCTCGTCGCAGAGGCTCATTCATATTCCGGCAGCCGCCGCAGTCGTCGGTGAGCAACGTGTTCCTGCTGCCGTTCAGCCGCGGCGTGTGGGTGGCGTGCGGCGGCGTGTTGGCGGCGGCGGCGGTGTTGCTGGCCGCGCTCAGCCGGCGGCTGGCGCAAGAGGACCGCAAGCTCGCAGCCCTCACGCCCGCCGAGGCCTTCACCTTTGCAGTTGGAACAATATGCCAGCAAGGTCTGCTCTTGTCAAGGTCATACGTGGAGCATAGAAGATGGTTGCCAACGTTCATGCATAATTCTTCATCAAATAGGTAGTTTATTAATAAGTTGAGACTGAGATGAGTTAATGTATTATTGTAGACAGTAATGTTCCCCAGGGTTCCACATGAGCCCGGGCGCGGTGTCGGTGCGGGTGGTGATGCTGTGCGCGCTGCTGGCGTCGCTGTTCGCATTCACGTCGTACTCGGCCAAGATCGTAGCCATCCTGCAGACGCCCAGCCGCGCCATCCAGACCATCGACGACCTGGCGCGCTCGCCAATGGCCCTCGGCGTGCAGGAAACCACATACAAACGAGTCTACTTTGCGGTCTGTACATTTGGGGTTTGCTGCGCCCTAAGTGGATATTAACAATTTTAACGTTTCGTGATCTAATGGCTAAGATACCGTCTTTGATTATAATAATATAGCTGCATCCTTTGTTTTAATCTAAGGCTACAACGATCAAATGTTTTGAGTCTGAGTTTTTGAGTTTAGACCCAGAGGTTCCTCTCGGGTACAACTTTGACTTTAAAGATTCCGGTGAAAGTGAGCCTCTAACTGCGGTCTTAATATATATATATATATATTGAATCACCATAGACAAATAAGATATATGTATATTATTGTTTTTGTTATTACTTAACATTAGGTGAGATGACGGCCAATGGCCAAGTGCTTACCCGTAAATGAATAAAATCCCCAGGAGAGCGAGGACCCGGCCACGCAGCGGCTGTACCAGCGCAAGCTGCTGCCGCTGGGCGAGCGCGCCTACCTCAGCGTGGTGGACGGCGTGGCGCGCCTGCGCACGGGACTCTTCGCCTTCCAGGTACCGGCTGCCGGGCCCCAAGTGCACCTTATCTTAGTTTATTGCCGCCTTAATAGCATTATCAGTAGTTGGTGTAGTTATCCGTAAATAAAGGCTTCCATACACCACGAACCAGTCAGGACACGGCACACAATCAGACAAGGCGGCACGCTTTCAAAAAGTTAATGTAAGTACTTATTAGTATTCAAGCGGGGCCGCCTTCAACTCTCTGCCTCTAACTTTCTTTTGGGCCATAAAGTTACTATACCTAGAGGTTTAGTTTCTTTATGTTTTGGGCTGCGGGCACGAACAGCTTATAACGCTGCGCGCATGGCTGTGATCATAGATGTTACACATCGATCGCTGCAGTCACGGCTGTGGTCAAAGTTGAGGCTGTTTTATTTACCTATTTACCTACCGATTTTATACTTACAATAAATGTCAGAGAAGTGATTCCCTATCACGCCACTTACAGCCGTGCGGGGTTAGTGTCGAACAGCATTGATAATTATTGAGCAGATACCTATAGTACGTTCACCGGTGCATCGGTGGCGGTGTTGCAGCCGCGCTACCAAGGTTTAACACGTTCGACGCGGCAGTGATTTTTCTATTCTTTCCATTGCTGCGGCACCAGGCGTTGCACACCTGGTCATAAAACTTTCATTGTGGCGGTACCAGGCTTATTAAACCCTGTAACGTTTAAGAAACTTAAACCCTTTTTTGTTTTCATGTTAAAATATACATAATTTTTTTGCTTTGAATATTAACAATAATGAATTGATTGACATGATCTGAAGGCGTTCGTCAACAGCTGGTTTTGTTTAAAATTTATAGCTATAATAAAATACAAGGTCGTCTGCACTCTGTACCGCACTGAATAAGAGAAGTTTTGCGCATATTTTAGGGATGAGAAATAAAAATATCGATAGTTTGTACCTATCCCATTCATGTACTGTTAGTACCTACTACTTATGTATGTACCTATCTGCTCATGTGCTGATGTGTATTTGAGTTTTATGTACCTACTGTACTTATGTACTTACTATAATGTATGTGTACACGCCTGCAGATCAAACTGTTCAAAACTGTTAAGTTGCGACAAAATTCAAAATGTATTGAAGAAATTAGACATTTAGTGGTAGGTTGAAGTTCTGGCGTCCGTCTGTACATAAGCGTAAGTAAATAAGCTTATGTAGGTACATCAGTACATAGGTAGCAGTGGCGAAGCGTGAAATATTGAGAGAGGTAAGCCGGAGCAAAAAAAAATGCTTACCTACTCCAAGCGCGGGCACGCAGTCTTGAGTCCTTACCGAAAATCTGTGATTGGCATCCTGGCTTCAGTCTTGTATAGGCAGATGTATCTTCAGTCCACTTTTACTATACGTGTAAGCACTGAGATATTGAAACAGTGTCTTGCAAGCATAATAGAAGTGGCTTTGATAAAAGCCGTTTGTGGTGAAATGATGATATGATGTAAATTAAACAAAACTTAATCGACTAAGTACTAATAATACTACTTATACTCTAAAGCTATTCGTCTATTCTTTCTAACAAAGTGCGCTAAGACATTATCATAAAAGCCGGGAAGAATCTAAAGCTATTAATGCCGACATCTTACAATTCTACCGATTACTTTGCAAATCTACTTACTCTAAATACGTAATTTCAACTTATTACAATATCTACTTACCGCAAATACCTAATTACAACGTACGTCTTCGTAACTACTTTCTACACACAACACAAATAAACAAAGTCCAACTACAATACTAATCATTATAATAGGTGAAACTAACTAATAAATTCAAATACTGATAAAACACAGTCATGCATTCAATGATGAATTGCAATTACGTCAAATTATCTGTCAACAGAACACAAACCGAAAGCGATATTCCTCCGTCCCGCTCACGCGTACGCAAATTGTATAACTGTCTCTATCAAGTAACTCGGATAAAGACGGCTTACCGGCTGCTAATAAGCGGGTGGGTTTATTGACCTTTATGTGACGTCATGACGTTTATTTTGTATAGAAGTTTAACTGCCTAAAAGCCGATCGCGCCTGCGGCTTATTTTAAAGCAATATGTTGTTAAAAAGCAAATTTTGTTGATTTAATGTCCATAGTGTAGGCAATTTGTAATGTTTCTTTTATACATTTACTTTTTTAATTACTGATTGTGCCATTTCTCAATTCAAGTAGAGAGTGGTTGTGTTCTAAACTTCTGAAGGGAAGCCGGTGGGAATCGAGTTGTATGGAACCTTCGTCACTGATAGGTAGGTACATTAGTAAATAAGTAGGTAGGTACGTAAGCACATCAGTAATCTTATACGTAAGCTTATTTACTTTTATACTCACATAAACATATACCTTGTATGGTCCAAAGGCTCAGTCGCTGAACCTCTAAACCCTACAGCCTATACTATCTTAAAACTAACTTAACTATAATTAAGATAAAATAACTTACATCTACTGTTCCATGAGACCCTATCTACTGACCCCGATAGATAGGGTATCGCAACTGGAACTAAGGGTCCGGTTGTGTTTTCAGGGGTACTACGGGGTTCCGGTTCAAACCCCCCGCTGGTTGTGCCTTGACCGGCGCCTCCGGCGGGATCCGGCCGTAGGTTGGACTCGTAGTAGCTCGTGGTTAGCTGTAGAGCTTGGGAATTTTCGTCTGTCCTAGTATTGTGTGCCAGGGCTTCCAAACTCGTGCACAACGAGCGGGGCCTAGTAGCGGTCTCTGAGGTGGTTCTCATTGGACATTGGTGTTGACGTCTCCGCTACTAGTCTGGATAACTAGGCGGCCTCCTAGATGCCGTAGCCTCCGGTCCAGCCAGCCGCGTAGGACGTGGGAACTGGCTAGGCGCCTGGATGGGTTCCGAGAAGTGAGTGTGCTTACTACTCCGCTACCAAGGTGGACACTTGGGAGTCGACGACCCTAGCAGTGGCAACTGCGAGTTGTGCCCTTCGTGCAACGAGAGTGAGCGACCTCGACAGCTCCGGCTACCTATCTGGATAATAGGCAGTGAACTACACGTGTTCACGGGGATACTCTCCCGAGACACTAGTCTTATGAGTACCGAATGAAGAGCGCGCAGCGGCGGTCACTCATTTGGCGTCAAGACCTAACGCAGATGGTCTCCTGCGCGAGTGTTCTACTGGCGCAGGGACGTCTGGCACTTCTTGCATAACCTAACGGTTGGTCTCGAGGTGTTAGTACAAATAAACTTAGTGATGTAAGGAGAGGGGATGTTCCATGAGACCGCCGCGCCTCCTAGCGTGGTACTGGTGGCTCGTCGCTCGACTGGTGGTGGTAGACTGCGCCCCTGCGCGTCTCCTAGTTGCTGGTGCTGATAAGGCCCTAAACCAACCCCTGGCTACCCCGCAGTACTGACAAACCCAGATAAATACAATATGCACCGCGTCCGACACGCCACGCCACGTGTTGTACTTCAACCAAATATCTAGCTTTTAGCTAGCCCTGGTTCCAAATTAAACTAATGTTCCCCACACTGTTTCATACTTAATTACTATAATATTACGGTCCGCCGAGTCCAAAATGTGTCTTTCATTCCGATCGCTAGCTCAATCAATCGGGAAAGGAGAGACGTTGGAGAGAGTTGCTATGGCTCGCCGCGGAATCGAACCGCTGACCAAGCCTGTGGAGTCCCATACTCGCCAACTATCAACTTTACAATGCGGCCCTGGCGCCAAACAAGGAGGGCAAGTTAGTCTCCTTCAACAATATACTAAATCTAATTATCCAAATTAAAATAATATTAAATTATTCTTATTTACCAAAACTTATTTTCTAAAAATTTACAAACATCATTTAGATAGGTAGTCCTACCCTAGCCATTTGTGCCATTGTCGGAGCAAATAAGTGAAGGCAGACCCTTACGCGACAAGAAACGATCCAACACGACGACGACGGCGTCCCTGGACAAGGAAGAAACTCCCAAGAGGACGGCCTTAGTAGCCAGGCACAAAAAACACAAAATATTTACCTTCAACCCGGGTGTTGCGAAGAGTGGTCGATGTTACCGAGAAAGGTCCAGCAAAACCTGTTGCGTGCGACCCCCAAGAACGGACGAGACTGAGTGACTCGGTCCCAAGGCAGATCCCCCGCCTGCGACTGCATGAGTGAAGCCGTCACCCTGTAACAAAATAAACACCGGAAGAGCACTACACAAATGTGGCTCTTCGAGCAAACAATATTCAAAATTCCAAATTGGTAACCTAGTTACACAACCAACAGACGTCAACCGTGATGTACTGGCCTAATGAAAGGCCTCACACTCCTCATGGTCAGGGACCATCCTAGGGACCATGGGAGGTTTCTCAATTTCCCAAAACATGTGCATAGTTTTGATAAGAGACACAAACATAATGACTCTAGACTCTAGACTCATGCGGAGTAGAGTCGTGAAACTGTCCAAATAATAGAAAAAACAAACAGAAATAGTTGGCACTGCCATCATTATAGAGCGACCCAGAGCTGTCTGGGTGCCTAGTAGGATCCGTCCTAGTACACCCGAGCCCAAGAGTAGGTCAACTGGGGCCCGATGACAAAGTGTGGGGTCGGCCCGATCTAGACCATGTACATGCCTTTACCCCTGAGTGCGAATCGGTAAAAGGCTGTTAGCATACAATGGTATTCATTACCGTGGCCGAAATTGAAATCCTTAACATAAACACATGTACCGATGAGAGGGTGACTTGTGTTTGCCCCGTCAAACTTGCTAGCCCCGTAAACTTCCATGCCATCAAACAATATCGGCACAAAATTAAAAATTACAAATTTCTTTAAATTCCCCAAGCACGGCCGCCGTAGTAGAAAGCAAAACCATCCGTGGTTTTGCTCTCGCAAAGGGGCAGGCTAGCTATGGCCTGCCCTGGTCCTCCATCCTCAAAGAAGGCCCCCGACTAGGGCAGGTGAGTGCACATAACCATACTAGACGGGGCGTATCCCGCTGTTCTACCATATTGATGGTAGGGCGGGTGGTACCTCAGCCGTGGGTACTCGTGGAGCGGCGGCGAGAACCGCTGTAGCACCGCTCGGTCGCGCTGCTTCACGCCAGCGCGCACAGAGCTAGGTGCAGGGAGGGGTCCCTCCATCGTGTCACCGCCAGGCACCCGCCCGTGTGATACCCAACTCGCACACGAGCCGGCCGCATGGTAACCTGCAGGCGTGGGGCCAGTCATGGGTCCGCGCGCCAGTGCATGGGTCACCTTCTGGTGTGGGGGCGCGCCTCGCGTATGACTGGGCCTCCAGTCCGCTGGTGGGTGTGTGCTCCGCCCTGGAGCACCCCCGCCCATGTAGCACTGCCACCGCTGTTGTGTGGTCGGCGAAGCCGCTTCCGACCTGTTGGCACACAACAGCAATAAGTGGCGTGGTCTGCAATGCAATGCAGCGTTTGGGCCTATAGCCAAAGCAAAGGCTGCTGCGCTTTGCCATACGCCGCCTCTCAATTACTGGTAGCCCTTGTCGGTTCTGGCACCGCACCAAAGCATGGCCCGTTTGGCCACACTGTGTACAAGCCGGGTCCATACCGGCCGCTGCAATCAGCGCCGTCAGCCGCGCCGTAGTGTGTACTTGGTGCGGCTGTACAGTAGGGTTTGCCTGGCGCCCCGTTGAGTCCTGCGCCCCTGATGGCGGCAGGTCAGGCTGGGAGGTCGCTACGACCCCCGCCTTATCGTCGAGGAACTTTAAAAGTTCCTCCAACCCGGACAGAGTAGTCCCCTCTTTCTCTGCCGCTTGCCGCTCAAACCGGGAGCGAATGTCCGTTTGCAGCTTATCCAACACAATGTGCACCAGTAGGAGCGACCACTCGTCTACTGGCAACCCTAGCTGTCGCAACGCATTGCGCGCAACTGTGACTGGCGTCAACAGCTGCGTCGTTAAGTCCCCCATTCTGCTACCGATAGGTAGCGACAACAATTGACGCGCATGTGCATCTACCAACGATCCTCCTTCCACAGCGCCACCTAAACTTCCTAACTGTAGAGTAGGAAGCCTACCAGGTATCGTAGGCCTTCCCGTTGGTGGTGTTGTGGATGGTTTGGCATCCCCTATCCGTCGCCTTTTAATGTCGCAAGCCGCCTGGAAGACGTCATCGTTGATCTGCATTATTTGGGCAAAATCGTCCTCGTATGCCGACCGTACCTTTTTGTTGGACGGTGTAGCAGTCTCCGACAAAACCACCATGGTGGTCTCAACCGCAGACACTCGCTGCCTCAGCTGCCCCGCTCGCTCGAGAATGACATCGTCGTAATCCCTCCGAGACAGCAGACCTTGCGTGTTCACGAACCAGCGCAGCTGCGTCGCCAAGACTGCCTCCGCCATCGCGTTTTCATCAAGAAACAAATAAAAGAGGGATGAGATTCTATGTCCAACAATAGCACAATGCGGGGTAATGTTCCCTACATTACATACCCTTTTAAGGCTGACACACACCAAAAAGTGTCGCAGACGTGCTGCATTGCGTCTGCGTGCGTCATGATTTGTAATATTAGAATTTGTACGCGTAGGTTCACACCGACAGTGTCGCAGATGCATTGCGTTGCGCTTGCGTGCGACAGACGCACGGCAGTCCGTGAGATACAAACCGAAAACGGTCACGGTGCGGTCGCGCACCAGCGGAACGGCAACGTCACACACGCGCTCCGGCATGATGACGTTGTATTCCACAGGATTTTATAGTTGAGGACACACCGCGGTGACGTATACTTCTGCGTGTAGCTGCGACACTTTAGTTGTAAATATTTACAAATTTTACAGTGACTAGTGATCATGGATTTTGAAATACGCGAAAAGTTAATCAATATGTACACAGATACAAATGTTTATATGATCTACATGTCAAAAATTATAACTTGTCCTAACTTGTCTTCAAACAACTCAAGCTCTATGCACAGACGATGATATTTGTGGCGGCCTGCGCCGCCACATAATTTACTATCCTCACGTATTGATTAAAGAGTTTGTAAGCACATTCCTAAACGCGTGCAGATCTGATAAAGATATGACACGGCATCATCCCTCCAACATCTACGTAGTTATTATTATATAAATGGTCTTGTTAGCTTTAGATAATAAGTTAGTCACAATGTAGTCACTGTAAATATACAACACCACATAAAGAGACGCAGTCGTTATTTACCATCGCCATGGAATCCCTCCATCATTTCTACCTCGCATGCCTCATCCCCGACGGAACACTGGTGACCCCGCTCAAGCAACAAGCTACCTTCCAACGGAGTACCACGAAAAGAACACGTGAGTCATTTGCAATATCTACACATCAACCATGGCAGTAACATTTTATTCAGCGACGAACACAACAAGATTTTCAAAATAAAATCACTACGCCGAGTCATACCGAGCTACGACTGCGTCAATTAACATCATTTTTACAACTCACAACTTTGGCTTCCTTTCCGGCACATCGTATAAAGAACGTTTCATCGACCAAGGCAAAGAAATAAGGTACCCAGAAAAACAATGCGAAATAGAATATACTAACGATTTCATAACCGTACACATTATGTTATAAATTGTTCGGCGCGCAGCGAACGCTCAAGAATTTCCGACGCAGCAGTTTTCGCAGTTTGCTCTACGCTTGCGCAATGTCAAGATCACGGCATTAATGACTATGCTACTATACGGAATGAGTTTTGTACAGAGTTGTGGATTTTTCTATAGAAATAAATAAATAGAATCCAAAGCAAAATAAGCATAATATGTATACAACGAGTTTTCACCCGTTTAACCGCCTCACTTTTACCGACTGACAAAGTGGTTTGAGGTATGTTATACTTACGGGAAGAAATATCAAAAAGCATTATTTTACCAGTTGATTGTTTTATGGAGATATTATTATATTTTATATGACAATTACGGATATAGAGTAATTCACTTAAATGCTACTAGCTACCTCCAGTGCGAATTGATTTCTCCGGTTATCTGACAAAGAGCCAAGGAATACGCCAGTCCGAGGATAAATATGAAGCTTTTATGAAGTATATTCTCAAAATGAAGATATTCGACAAGTTCAAAATATTTTTAATTGTGCAATAAGATGTTACAGTAGAATAAATAAGCACAAAAATGAACCATGTTTGGGTAACTAATGTAAGTAATAATAAGATTTTAGTCAATTTTAGTTTAATTTTTTGTTATTTACGTATTTCCTTATAATATATTGAATGCAACATGTCATAACTCTATGTAATGTTTAATCATGTAATGCTTAGTCAATACTGATTTAAATTTTTTGGTATTATTTCTGTTTATTATCAATTTGTTGTCTATTGTTAATTTGTTAGAATATGCGTAATTTTAAGTGTATACTTATGTCATTTAAAAATTTAATTTGTGTGTACAGTCTTTATTTTTATTTTTTTTATTTTTATTTATTCAGGAACAGCAAACAGTTACATTACAACTTATAACTAAAATAAATTTAAATAAATATTAACAGTAATGCAACCCACAACGCTATTCTCAGAGTAATAGAAATTGTTACTAAACGCTAGAGGGTGCTAAAGTACGAAATATTACGAATTATACACCATATATTATTATAAGATAATCTAACTTTTACACATAACATTGTAGTAGTAACTATAGTATATTTTCTATATTTTGTAGTTACATAGAATACAAGTACAAAAATAAAAAACAAAACAAATTATCAATTTACATTTAAAAGTTTCCTAAAGATGTGAGATTTAAATTTACCACTGTCATGTAAAAATATGTCGATTGATTCGAACTCTTTATTGTATGTGTCTACCATACGGCGGATGGGTGCGCGTTGGCCAGTGTTCGTGCGGCAAGTGCCTACGGCGAACAGACGACCTGCGCGCACTTCCCGTTTTTGGATTGTTCTTGGTACTAAGTAACATAGGTTATTCACAAGATCAATGCAATCGAATTCACTGTTCACTATTTTATATAAAGTAATTACTTCGAGATACCGACGTCTACACTCAAGTGTCAATATTTTATATTTGTTAAGTAGCTGGGTATACTCCAAATACCTGCCAACACACCTGTAGTGCATTGTACGCAGAAACCTTCATTGAACGTTCTCAATCGCCTCCCTATACTTCTTATAAAAAGGGTTCCAGATGGGTACCGCATATTCAAGCTGGGAACGGACTAGGGATTTATATAAATAAAGGTATGTAGAGAAGCGTTTAAAATCAGAAGAGGATCGCATTACAAAACCGTACATTTTAAAAGCTTTTCTAATTATGTTTTCAACATGTTGGTTTAGTGATAATTTACAGTCGAGGGTTACTCCTAGGTCTCTTACGGTGTTTATCCTACTCAGAGAAGCATTGCAGAGCGCATATGGAAATCGAATAATGTTAATATTTTTAGTAAAGCTTATGAAATTACACTTAGAGATACTCAAGAATAGCCTGTTATCAATGCAGTAAGTAGCTAGCCTGTCTAAGTCAAGTTGAAAAGCGATGCAATCATCAATGGATTTAATAGTTTTATATGCTTTTAAATCGTCGGCGTACAATAGAAGTTTTGAATTTTGAAAGCATTGTTTTATGTCATTTATATATAAAATGAACATAAGCGGCCCAAGGATGGAACCCTGTGGCACCTCTGAAGTTACCGAAACGCTTTTGGAATGATAACCATTGATGACTACCTTTTGAGACCTATTTTTGATGTATGATTCGAACCAACGCAGTAAATTGCCGCGTATACCGTTAAACGCTATTTTGTTTAGTAACTGCTCGTGGTCCACTTTGTCGAATGCCTTTTTAAAGTCGGTGTAGACGACATCGACTTGTACGCGGTTGTCAATATTTTCGAAAAGAAAATTACTAAATATTAATAAATTAGAAGTGGTTGATCTACGTTTGACGAATCCGTGTTGCTCTTCTATTATAGCGTTGTGTAAAATGGGGTAGATTTCATTATGTATAAGTCTTTCAAACAACTTTGATAAACCAGACAAGATAGATATGGGTCGGTATTGCTCAACATCATTTTTGGGGCCACTTTTGTGGACTGGGGTTATATTGGCGCGTTTCCAAACCTCCGGGAAGACTCCTTCCGTTATGCACTTATTGTAAATAATATGTAGCGGTGCACATATGGTACTTGCAGTCCTTTTTAAGAACAGTGGTGGAAGACCATCAGGACCAGCTCCTTTTGAGGAATCTAATTGTTTAAGTTCTCTTAAAATGTTTTTCTTACTAAATTTTAAATCTGAAATGATAATATTATTATCAGAAATGGTATCCGGAGATTGCCAATGTTTAAGAGTAGCTGGTTCAAATACCGATTGAAAGAAATCTGAAAACATATTGCAAACAGTCTCCGGATTTTGAGTTTTCCGATTTTTATATTGCATACTAGAGGGAATTCCTGATCTGGTTTTACGATTGGATACATAAGTCCAAAAATGTTTTACATTCTTAGTTATATTATCTTCTACTGAGGTCATGTATTTTTTGTAACATTGGTCACACATTTTCTTAAAAGTATTTCGATATTCAGAAAATGTTTCATAGTCCGAGTCATTATGAAATTTTTTCCATTTAATCCAAGCTTTATTCTTCTTTTTAAAAACATTTATCAAAGAACTTGAGAACCAGACCGGGAAACAAGCTGATCGGACACTTGCCAGTGGAGCGTGCTGTTTGACTATACTATCAACAGTGTTGTAAAATATATTAAGGGATTCCTCAGCAGGGGAGTGACCTAACAATCCCTCCCAGTCTGTGAGCTTCATTTTTAGGTTAATAGGTTCGAAGTCTGCTTTATAAAAGTTGTATTTTGTCAACGGTCGTTTTTTCATGGGGTGAGGTATATGGTCCATTAGTATTTGTGCGGTAAACGGTGGATGATGAGCATCAAGCGGAAGTAATGGGTGAGACTGCGGGGAGACTGTACAGGTGGAGTTGGTAATACATAAGTCCAAAATGTTTCCGTTTGGGTTTGCAATGTTGTTGTATTGCGCAGAGCTTAATGATGCCATAAAATTTTGTAACAAAGAACACACGCTTGACGAGCCTGATGCCACTAAACCAGTAAACTGAGGCTGATTACAATTGTTTGCAGAAACGGGAATCCATTTAATGTCGGGAGCGTTATAATCTCCAGTAATAAAAATTTTTTCGACACAAGCATAACTCAGCACGTCCTGTAACATGTCGAAGTGTTTATCATATACCTCCACAGGAGTGCGTGGTGGAATGTAGGCAGCACTAATAACATGACGTTGACACCGACTAATACTAGGTATTTCTATGAGTAAATGCTCTATACCAAGTGGCTGCGGAACGGCAGTTAAATTAGAAATGTCGAAGACATTTGGCCTCAGTCCGCGCAGAACCGCCACAAGCACTCCACCTCCGTCCAGTTTATTTGTAACTACGCGGTCGCGGTCACATCGATAAACTATGTAGCGTTGGTCAATGAATTCATTGTTACCAATTTCAGGCACTAACCAGGTTTCGGTTAGGATAATTATGTCGTAAGCGAATGACAGAATGTTCAAATATAGTGTCTGTAGTTTTGTACGCATACCTCTACAATTTTGATAGTAAATAGTTAAATGCTTTTGTTGGACTCTACTATACATAAAAAAATAAAATTTCTATAAATGCGTATTCATAAAATGGTATTAGTTTATACTTGGATAATGCCATACGTGTGTTGGCACTTAATAGTGTACGATAAAATTGCATGTAGGTTACGTAATAAGCTCTAGGGAGACAGAGACCGCTCGACGAATAAGCATAACAAATGTACAAATAGTTCGTAGAAAAAATATTTATAAAGTATTCTGTGGTTGCAAGCAAGTCTCGGTACTTATAACGTGATAAAAAATATTAGTAACAATATTGGGATGTTGAGAGGAATTTTATACATACCTTTTTAAAATCAAGTTTCTTATAAAAATTATTCGTGTAGGTAATCGGTCGTTTTTTAAAGGTATATAAGTATTTTGTATATATTTATATATATCGAAGAATACCAGGAAACAGCTCTCATTAGCAGCATTCAGAAAGCCAGCCAGCCTTAAGGTTCTATCGCAGCAATGTAACGCTGGATCCTCGGCATCACTCGACGGTCAAAATAAGTACCGTCGCACTCCACACGTCTCGACTCACCCCAGACATGGTAGCACACGCTCGTCTCGAGTCACTGTAGACTGGAGAACGCTCGTATTGTCAACGAAGACTTGAGCACGCTCATTACGACTTAACGTGGATTAGAGCACCACTGGCATCTCCAAGCTGAAGACCTGATGGTTTTTTCATTCCCTTTTCTAGAGGGGGAGTACTGTGGCGGCCTGCGTCGCCACATAATTTACTATCCTCACGTATTGATTAAAGAGTTTGTAAGCACATTCCTAAACGCGTGCAGATCCGATAAAGATATCAACCCTTCAACATCTACGTAGTTATTATTATATAAATGGTCTTGTTAGCTTTAGATAATAAGTTAGTCACAATGTAGTCACTGTAAATAAACAACACCATATAAAGAGACGCAGTCGTTATTTACTATCGCCATGGAACCCTCCACCTCGCATACTACGTCCGACGGAACAATATTCACCGAGGTCGTCTCTTTTTTTGTTTATATTGATTGCGCACCCACAGTCTCTTTTTAGTTTCTGGTGGTTCTAACGCAGCCAAAAAAAAGTAACAGATCTTCATCGGATGACTGAATCTAACCATCCTTTACTTGAAATGCTCGATAAATCGTCCTCGACGTTCGACATCTTGAAAGAAAATATCAGCCGCGATCCGAAACGAACACACGGCGTCGCAGACGCACAGTGTCGCAGATGCAACGCGCTGCAATGCGTGTGCGACGCCGTGGTGCCGCCGCCGCCGGCCGGTGTGAATTGCTTTATATCGCAGCGTGCTGCAGATGCAACGCATCGTGCTGCAGACGCATCTGGTGTGTGGCAGCCTTTAATTACAATGTAGCAACAACCAAAATTAATAAGTACAAAAAAAAGTTATACGGGTTTGCAACGAGAAGCGCACTTACAAATAAGATGTGCAATTATTATTACATAAACCGTTATGCAAAACCAACCAAATTTCAATCAATATAATAACTAAATAAATCTAAAATGGGTTTAAAAAACAAAATACCCTAAACAAAACAATATGGCTATTATTATTGCATAAACCGTTATGTAAAACCAACCAAATTTCAATCAATATAATAACTAAATAGATCTAAAATTGGTTTTCAAAATAGAGGCACCAACAAAACAAGATGTGCTAATATGATTGCTTAAACCGTTATGTAATAATCCAACAAATTTAAGCAATGTGGATAACAACTAAATAAAACTCATATTGGTTTTCAAAGAAAAAGCAATAAATAAAATAAATGTTCAACCAATAGATAAATGAACTAGAGAAGACGTCCCATACCATAAATGTGCAGTTGCGCACAGCTACAATGATACTTGTACCGTGGTGCGGGGCTTAACTAGTTGTCATAGAAATGTCTAAGCGCGCAGATGCGACACACTATTCATACAGTTTTATTACCGAGTTGTAAAGTTGTAAGATAATGTTTTTATTGTTGTTAATTGTAATATTGAAATGAAATTAAGTAAATTAATGCCTAACATAAAAGTAAGTCAATAATTGATTAAAATATTTCATAACAATGATAAAAATCTTTTACAATTATTTAAGAAAAATATTTATATAAGTAGATACTTACGTGTAAAAATATTACTGAGTATCAAATATTCAGATGCTAAAATTTTTCAAGCATTATTAAGTTGAGATTAATAATCGTATTTGAGTCCATTAAAGGTATGAGAAATAAATAAAAAAAGTATTTCAATGGTAACAAAATATTTTAATTTCCTTGGAATAATACAAGTTTAGTAAGTTTCTGCCGTTTCGTTTAATTTTTATATCCGAAAAAAATTTTCGGGAGTACTTATCAAAAATTGAAAAATATTTTAAGTATAGTAATAATTCTAACGAAATCCCCAATCAAACTGCCATCATAATTCCAACCCTAGTAATTATTTCACATAAAGCGTTAAAAGTGTCACATCTGCACAAAACAGAAATATTGTTACTCTATGCAATGCTATTACCGAAACATGGCCGCCGCTTCATGGCTGGCGATTTGATAAAATAATTAGTCAAATGCAAACGTTAATTTAATGTGTACTTAGAGGTGAAAAGTGATTCCATTGTTTTTATTTGTGTTTCCTGAGTTTTTTAAATAGTGCCTTAGCACACATGAAGGCATATTTTTATTAAACAGAACACAGAATTACACACGTATTTGCTTCTAGCGCCTACCAGAGACTAATAGAGGTGGAGCGAGCTGGCTCTAACGCGTGTTGCAAACAATCTAGTTGAGATGTCTTCTCTAGAACGTAGTACATATTAACTCAATGTTATAAACAAGTAAATCAAACTTGAATTGATTTCCAAAGAAAAAAAAAATGTTTATTAATATTACATACGCCACTATGTAAACAAATAAATGTTACAAATGAATGGAACTCAAATTAATGTAACTAAAATTATTTTCAAAGAAAAAAAATAAGGAACAAAATAAATGTTGATTAATATTACATAGCCGCCATGTAAAACAATGTGACAAATAAATCAACCCTAGTTGTTTCTAAAGAAGCCACCATAAACATTAAATGTTCAATTAATAATACATAGGCCAAATTTACTATGTAAACAGACAATTTATAATTCAATATTGATATATGTCTACAACTTTGCAATCGCTATGCATTCAAACTACAAATATTGTAAATCAAATACTTACCTACAATATTTAAATATGTTTTCAAAATGAAAACAACAAACCAAATCAACTGTTCAACAATTTCCAATGCTGGGCCCACAATTTTATAACAGACTCTAAATTTAAAATTAATAAAATTAAGTTTGCAAATCAAATTCTTGCAAGCAAATCAAGATTTTAACGCTGCCGCAGCGATATTACTTTAGGTTAGATTTTCAAACAACCAAAAATCTAATCAAATGTTTAATTATTTGCAAACAGCTAGAATCTTAATGTTACGTCTGCCAGCCAAGTACTTACAACAAAATCAAACTATTTATATGTTGTCCCAAATCCACGCTACCGCAGCGAGATCAAACTATTTATCTGTTGTCCCAAATCCACGCTACCGCAGCGAGACTAATTTTAAATTAAAATTAAAATCAAACAACATAGAAAGAAACCAAATCAGAGGATAATATACACATCAATGTACTGTAGCAAACAGTTTTATCAGTACAACTTTCTTTACAAGAAGTACATTAAAGCAAGTAAGTACATTAAAGTTGTCTGACAATTACACCGCCCCGGCGGCTAGTTAATATTACTCAAACAAATCCAAATCCAAATGTTTGCAATGCACTGTACACAAAGACATTAAACTATTACAATCTCTTTGACTGTACACAGTGACATGATTTTAAATACACATCAACACAATGTTTAATACAACCAACAGATAAATCCTAACTCAAATAAACACATTCTAAATGCATAACAAACCAAGAAACATATGCCTACATTTCACTAACCTTAGTGGGATAATTCCAAATACACATCAATGTAGCATGTAATACAATCAACCTACTAACATTGCATTCTAAATGCAATTAAATATGCGGTTGCGAACTCTTAAATTTCCTAGAAGGAAATATACCAAAAATCCAAATTAATTTCCATAAACTAGCCCCTAATTATCAGTGCTAAAAACGATTTTTTTTTATCTTGCCCAAAAATACAAGAGTTCAAAAACACTTTTAATTTCGACGAAACAAATTTTCGACCAAAAACTCAAAATTTAAAATCATTCAAAACCTCAAAATTAAACTTTAGACCTAAAAACACATAAAAACAAACTTTTTACAAAAATTTTTAGATAAAAAATTCCTTAACATTAACTTTAAAATAAAAATCGAACCTAACCTAACCCTAACCTAACTTAGTATGGCGCATACGCTTAGTCCGCCGCCTGGTGGGATGAGCAAGCCGGAGACGCCTGGTATCCTCGAAAAATCCTCTGTGGGGCCTTTAGAACTGCGATCCTACAGTACCTCAGTCGGATAAATCAGGCGGTTACGGCGGGCAAGTCGGTGACGAAAGCAAACAAGCAGATAATCCTCAAAACCACGGCCAAAATTGAATACTGCATTGATGTCTTCAACGAGAAATTTGAAGCGCAGACGCCGCACACCCGCAGCCCGAGCCTGAACCGGAGTTCTCCTCCACTCAGGAGCACATTAGTGAGGACAGCATAAGGGAGTTAGGCCATAAGCTGGACAACAGCGTGAGCGCCGTAGTCGCGATGCAAAGCGAGGCAGCGGCGGAGATCCGGCAGGAGGTGGCTCAAAAGGTCGAAGAGATGTTGGTGCAGCAGGCGCGTCTCGAAGATCTTGTGCGGCTGACCGCCAATATGGTCACAGCCGCACTGAAAGAGGCTCCTCTTGCCCAGGGTCCACCGACTCTGTAACCACTTGGAGTGGTGGTGGAGTAAATTTAATAAAATAATACAAATAAAATAAACAAAATCACCAATAAATCACATAAATAATTAAAACTCACTTAAATACTTAACTTAAAACTATAATAACAAAACTTAAACCTAACCTAACTAAACTAAACCATGAGATAAATAATATAAACAAACAATCATTAACTTAAATAAAAATAAACAAAACTTAAAATTATAAGTAGATCAGTCAGTCTAAACAAACAAAAAACCTAAAAACTTAATTAAACAATAGACTGGACAATATAAAATAAATAAACCTAAAAAGCCTACAAACTATAAACTACATTACTAAATTAAAAATAAAAATCACTTAAACTCCAAACAAACTAAACATAACCTAAACTTAAACCTAACCTAAATAAACAAAATAAATACTCTAAATAAAAATGTACATTTTAAATTCTAAAATATAAATAAACAAAATAAAAAAAAAAATTAACTCTCAAAAAACCTAAAATCTTAAAACATATATACAGTACCTTAAATTTCTTTCTTCCCCCCTATTTCCTTTTCTTCGTTTTCTTTCCCCTTCATTTTCCCCCCCTAAGCGCCCCGCAATTCGTTGGACGTGGACCTTCAGTCCACCCCAATAAAAAGGACAATGTCCTATTAGTAAATAAAAGATAAAACAAGTAAAAAATATGCTCTAATCACGTTGGAGCCGCAAGCACAAAAAAATAATATGCGGTTGCAAACACAATCTTAACGCTAACCTATTCTAATGTATTTGTTGGTACAACTAACCAACGTTAAAACTAATAACTAATTACTAACTAAATGAGGTTAGTTGATTAACCTACGCTCTGCTAACAAAAATTGTATGTTATAGAGACGTCATTCGCTGAACCTCTAAACCCTACAGCCTATACTACCTTAAAACTAACTTAACTATAATTAAGATAAAATAACTTAAGTACATCTACTGTTCCATGAGACCGCCGCGCCTCCTCGCGTGGTACTGGTGGCTCGCCGCTCGACTAGTGGTGGTAGACTGCGCCTCTGCGCGTCTCCTGGTTGCTGGTGCTGATAAGGCCCTAAACCAACCCTTGGCTACCCCGCAATACTGACAAACCCAGACAAATACTATATGCACCGCGTCCGTCACGCCACGCCACGTGTTGTACTTCAACTAAATATCTAGCTTTTAGCTAGCCCACCCTGGTTCCAAATTAAACTAATGTTCCCCACACTGTTTCATACTTAATTACTACGATATTACGGTCCGCCGAGTCCAAAATGTGTCTTTCACATAACAAATTACAAATTCAATGTGCCGCACATTAACCAAAGTGTGTACAAAGTGCCACACTGACAGCCAATCTGTCAGAGATATTTAAAAATACAGTGGGCGCTTTCGGAAATGGTTGTTTTATCCAAAACAAAATAAGCATATATAAATACTTACATAAAACTCAAGCACATAAGCACATGAGTGCATAAGCACATAAGTAGGTAGATACTAAATGGCGTCTTTTAAAACGGAACATAACAATAAATAGTGGCAACATAGTTAACTATAACAAAGTGAAAGATATTCCTTTTTCTCCCTTCTCCATGTTAAAGTCACGGACCTGAAAAAAAGACGGACGTAACCTCGTCTAATCATGAGTGAAGCATGATAATGGCCGCCCGGCCGCCCGTTTATGGTGTGTGCGTAATTTGAGGGTTACCATCATAAACCATCAATTTCCCTAATTTTTCAATCTCGCAAACTAAAACATTGTTAACAATATGTAATCATATACATATTATTAAAACGTGACATTGCATAAACCATGTTTTTATTCGTTGTGAGCTCCCGATATTTCAGCAATTTAAACGGTTGCACTTCAGAATCTTAATGTTGATGACTTAACAAACATAATTTTTAAGACCACAGTGATAGAAAAGAAAACACATGTTACTTGTACGTATAAATAAATGTATTATTTACTTAACATAATGTTCGATGATTATGTATTAAGTAATGAATAATAATAAAATAATCATTTATAATGATGAAATAATCAGTGCCATTAGAGCAAACATACACAGCTTTGCCTTCTTCATCATAGCAAGGAAGTTACCATCACAAACATAATATATTATAATAAAAAAACGGGGTGTACCTATTTAAATAGAGATGTTTGTAAGAGAAATACTGACAGATCATTTATATATTACTTAGATAACTAAAATAATTTGTACTTTATTTCCGTTAGCACAATTTAGTTTCAAAAGCTTATTTTATAGTAGTTCTTTTAAATTTTTATTCAAATCATTTAAATCTATAGTAATCATGTTAGGCATAAAAGGATATTAGCGAACTCCCATACAAACTTATTGTCAACTCTTTTTTTAAGCGTCTATAAATGAAAAAAAATATGTTGGTCGTGGTGCTGCTTCAATTTTCGGTGATAGCTGAAAGAGAAAAATAATGTCAAAATTTTAAAGACCCAAAACAAAAACAAAGCATTATATAAAAAAAGTTCCTACTTGTTGTGAAGAAGTAGTTTCGCTTGATACATGTAACCAAGGCTGATCTAAATCGAATGCTTCTGATTCCTTTGTTTGTCTTAAAGAAAAAAACATCATTAAGATAAATTATTCAACAAAGACTGATAATTTTAGATATCTCTGTGTTTGGTCATATACCTGCTGTAAAGATGTATTCGACAAATCTATATTGTTGTAGGGATTCTTTACTGGCATCTGATATTTCTGCATCGATATTTTATTAAGTCATCAGGTCTAGGTCTTTACCAACAACGAAATCATAAGCCGTATACAATGACTTGACACAAACAGAGCAAATGGTTGTTGGCAGCAAAAAAAACAAACAATCATACAAACATTCACATTCTTGATATCATATTATTCTATAGTCTACTAAAATTAGTAGGTTTGTTACCACTTTATTAAGTAGATTTTTAAAAAGGCACAATACCTGCAACGAAGACGATATCGTGCGTGATAATGACGTCGCCTGTTGATCGTTTGCTATTCCTCTGACATTTGTTGACATCTTAAAAAGCGCTTTACAAAATTAAATGTTACATAGCATCAAACATTAAATTAATCCTTGTGCAAAAAAAACAATAACTACCTGCAGTATAGGTAACGAAGTGCTTTGTATTTATGTTTCCGGAGAGTTCGAAAGTAACTGCAAGTAATAAAATAATTAAGAAGCAGCTAAAGAATTAATAAATTAATAACAAATATTACAAACACAATAATATTAACCCTTTTTACGGAACCAAACACCGTAGCCCCTTAGCCGTAGTTACAAAATTTACGTCATCAAAATGTGCACTGCACACGGTACTAGCAGATGATGGGTTCCAATTGTTTTCTCCTCTGCAGTTTCAAATAATTAAGAGCCAGTCATCTCTACGATTTTTATTTCTAGAAAACCAATTAAAAAGGATGCAAGAGTTATATCATAAAAATATATAATATAGGTTCTATTATTTTCTTTTGCGATATACCTATATACGGAACCATAAAAAGTTACGAATTCTGATCGTATCGCGTCACATGCAACAAATATAATTTTCCCCACTTTAAGGGTAATTTTCCCGTAAAAAAGTAGCCACATTGTTGTACTTTTGTTTACAATTTACATCACATTCAATAAAACATAAATAACAAAAAAATATCACGAATCGTCAAAACTTACGCGTGGTAGGTGATGTTTTATTGTTTACTCATGTAGTTCTTTGATGATTTCACCACACAAGGCGGCATTTTTTTCAAATTTTCGTCGATACAAAAAGACGTGTCACTGTCGCTGTCACGTGGGGTAAATGGTGGCGGGTTGTCGGACCTGCTGTATTGGTGTGAGTGTAGTGTCATGTACAACAAACGAAATTGTAGGACCTTGCACGCTTCACATCTTTATAGTGCGACATTCCGTCCGTCTTTTTTTCAGGTCCGTGGTTAAAGTGTTAAAAACAGCAAATACTGTCGTACGTCAGTCGAGGCGCAAATATTTTTTAGTCTCAAAGAAGAATAACCTACCCAGAATCATTTAATATTTTTAGTTAATAAAAGTAACGCTATACATTTTAATAGTATTTTACATTTAATACGAGTAGGTACAAGTAAACCTAATTGCAAAATCTGAAAATAAAATATTTTGACAACGACGACGACGAACGGCGGAATCAGCAAAGAGGGTAGAAAACGGAGCCCCGGTCGATAGGTAATAGTTTGCTTTAATGCAAGGTACACAAATTCAAACTCGCGTGGATTGCTACCTGTAAATCTCTACATGTCGCTATCTAGTAAACCCCACCGTTTTTGACCTATTTCCGCGCTACGCTTTTTTGTATGGAGACTGTCAGTCTTTATTATCTTATTTGTATCTATTGTATAAGGTTAGTACAGAACCCTCGATGCGCGAGTCCGACTCGCACTTGACCGTTTTTTGCTACCTACCTACAGGAAACGTAAATAGGTAAATAAAATAAATAGTCTTTGACAAATCAATCTAAGAGTATAATTCGATTGCATATTGACATCACTCTCTTCACGAACGTCGTAATTTAAATTTATTATTTTACGGCACCTTTTCGTCGGTCTTGACGCCATGTCGATGCGTGTATTAAGTTAATTTAATATGGGCTATTAAAAGAATAACGAAACGCTTAATATTATTATAGTATTTATTAAAATAAATAAAAAATAAAACAGGTTTATAAAGGGCCTTTACACAGATAGTACATGATGCATAATTTAGGCATGGGCATAGTAAGTACATAGAAAATACATTTACTATTTTAAATATGGTAGATGACAAAAAGTACTTAACTTAGAGCTCCGTTCGGTCCGGCTGCCAGCAAAGAAGTGACGCCACGAGGCGGAGCGTCCGCTTTTATAAGCGGTGACAAACAAGTGACGTCACATCGAATGATTTTCTAGCAAAAAGTCGTAACATCTTTCTTTTGTAATATTTTCATTGAATTTTGATTAGATTAAGTATAAATAGAGTTACTAGGAATAAGTAAACCTAAAAAATATGACTTTAAGCTTACAATTGTATAATAAATGAATTGAAGCAAGTAAACGAGGTTATTTAAGTGACAAACAGCTTTAGACATCAGTAAAATTGATAGTGTTACCTGAATGTGCAAGGACATTGCTTAAAGTATTTAGTAAGCTTATTTAGTTTAGTAGTTTATAAGATTCTTGTGAGATTTTGTTTTTAAAGTTAATAAATCACATAACAATACTTAAAAGATGCTTTTCTATAAGTAAACTAGAGAATAATATGTGTAAATTAGTGAGACAAACATGCTTAATTAAATCGAATAATCTATCACGGCCAGACTGACCTGTACTTCGTTCTCGAGGTACCTACTATAGTTTAATAGTCTCTGGCCTTGACATATTAGCCCTATCACCTGCTGCGAATGAATTTCAGACTAATATCAGGGCAGGACCGTCCAGCAGTATATTTTATGTTTTTAATTAGTCTCTGGCCTTGACATATTAGCCCTATCACCTGCTGCGAATGAATTTCAGACTAATATCAGGGTAGGACAGACCAGCAGTTTAACTTAAGTTTCTCTATAGTCTCTGGCCTTGACATACTATTCCTATCACCTGCTGCACATGAATTCGGAATAGTATCAGGGCAGTGACTGATCAGCAATTTTATTAATCGTAAATAATTTTTCGTGGTAAAAGAAAGCTTTCAATCAGATTGATTATAACAAAAAAAATGTTTTATTTTTTACTAAATACATGTGTATTTAATTTACATTACACTTTTTTTTTAATTCTATGACATTATAATTTTATAAATCCTAGTAATAAATGTTTTAATATTAAACAATGTACTACTAGTATACTCGTAGCTGGCAGACAATGTGTTAAATTTATACATACGATTGATGATACATAAAAGTAATTGTTATTCTAATTATGAAATTAATACAGTCTATAATTATAATCTATCACGGTCAAAAGAAATAATAGGGAGTTTTCAAATAAAGCATTTTGTTCTACCCATTCACCCGGCCAGTGTCTTAATTTTTCTTTGGCCACTATGACATTTCTCAAATTATTTTGTCCTTCAAGAGAGATTCTATCGTTTTCTAAAATGGTGTAGGGACCTTTAAACTTTGGGCTTAGTTTGTCATGACGCCTATGGTTTTGATTTACATAGACAGTATCTCCCACGTTATATATTTTATTGGTCCTTCTAGTGGTATCAAACCTTTCCTTATATTTTCCAGCAGCAATAATTAAACGTTGCTGAGCTATTTCTTTATCTACTTGAGGATCAATAATTTGAGCATTGTCATCAACCTGAATATCAGCCAGTCGAGCCTGTACGGAGGGTATGTTTCCTTCACGTCCTATTAATATTCGTAACGGTGAAAAGCCTGTAGATTTTGTAGATTAGGTAATATTTAAGTGATTGTACCTTCCACAAAACGTTCGGCCAGTCTGATATATTGTCGATTGAAGTGGTTAACATATTAGTTACGGTGCCCACATACCGCTCTACTTGACCATTACTTCTTGGAGTGCCTGTCGAAATCATGTGATGTTGTATCTGCAATTCTCTAAGCAAAGATTGTACTTGACCTGAACTAAAGTTTGTACCTCTATCCGTTATTACCAAAGTCGGAGCGCCGAAAGATGTTTGAGTTTCTCTTAAAATATCGACTAGTTCATGACCATTAAGCGTTTTTAAGGGTTTTAGAATGGTGTATTTAGTGAATCCGTCAACAATCAGTAATAAATACACACATCAAAAGTGTCTAGGGATCAAGCATTTTTATGCGGATTTCTTGAGATTGAGATGTGGCTTTGTAATAAATTTATGATTTTATAAATTTATATGGATCCTTTTTGGTGCATTTCATAATTTGAAACAGGAACTTTCAATCAATTTCTAGTAAAAGATGAAAATCAGCTGTCAATATTTTCCCTATAAAAACATACAACGCATTGAAGACATTATTAGTGCTACTGTTTCCCTACTACTGATTAAAACCAACGTTATTATGGAGCGGCGACGTCATTTAAGCAGGGAAGAAATGCTCAGAGCCGTGGGAATGATAGAAGCTGGTTCCCGGCAACGTACTGTGGCTTTAGCTCTGAATACAAGTCAGAGTGTTATCAGTCGACTTTGGACACGTTACCGAAGCACTGGTACCGTGGCTGAGCGCCATGGAGGACGGTATCGCTGCACCACACGGAGACAAGACCGATACATTCAAATCACAACTCGAAGAGCTCCAACAATAACCGCCATGATGTTAGCCGTGAGGCTTCATCACTCTTCATGGAACTTAATTAGCGACCAAACAGTCAGAAACCGCTTGCATGAAGGGAACCTTCATTCCCGAAGACCGCTAAGGGTACCACCTATAGCAATGCACAATCGTAGGATTCGATATCAATGGGCTCTTGAACACAGAAATTGGGCAGAAGAACAATGGCGTTTCGTGTGCTTTTCTGATGAGTCTCGTTTTGGTATGAGACCGGATACAAGACGTATACGACACTGGAGAACCCCTGGACGCCAACAGCGATTAAAATCCTGCCAGGAAGTCCATCCTTATAGTGGTGGAACCATCATGGTATGGGCGGGTATTTGGATCGGCGGAAGAACTGAGTTGATTTGGATCAGAGGCAACCTCAACGCTCAAATTTATGCTGAGACGATTGTATCAGACGTCATCGTTCTTCTACAAGTGCAAATCGGTCCCTTATTTCAGTTAATGCGTGATAATGCACGACCGCACACCGCAAGAGTTGTAAGACAGACTCTCGCCGCAGCTAACATCAATGTCATGCCCTGGCCTGCTCAGTCGCCAGACTTGAACCCGATTGAGCATGCATGGGATATGCTACAGAGAAGAGCTCTGCCGAATATGGAGGGTATCCAGTCGCAAGAAGACCTTTTTTTTTACTGTTGCAACGAACATGGGCGGCCATTCCACAGCGTGATTTGGATGAACTCATTTTGAGTATGCCAAACCGATGTTCTTGTGTTGTTAGTGTTCGCGGTAGAAACACGGATTATTAATTGTTTAAGTTACCCAATAAAATTTTAAAGAAAACTGTTATTTCAGTCTTTTTTTCGAACTTTAATGTTAGTGGTTCAAATGTCAAAAATCCCTTTAATAGGAAAATGGCAAATTTCTTTATTAATGCAAAGGTGACTTGGTTTATCGTTACTGTAGACAAACGAAAACACTTTATTTGATGAATCCTTAAAGAAAATTTTAATTAATATCAATCAGGAGAAAAGTTATTGCAAAAATATATGTTGATCCCTAGACACTTTTGATGTGTGTATTTGTAACCTGACTCAGATTGCCTAAATGGGCCAGTACAGTCTAAGTGTAGAGTATGAAACGGTTCTGATTTTTGTATGGGATGTAATAAACCCTGTTTAGGCCCTGAATGGCTTTTGCCTTCTACGCATACTAAACAATGAGCGATATATTTTTTTGTAAAAGCTGCAATTCCAGGAAACCAGAAATTCTCACGTATTTTATTTAAAGTTTTGTCAAAGCCGACATGACAATTTTCATCATGGAATAAGCGAAGTACACTAAGCCTGTAGCCTTTTGGAATGTAAAATTTGGGAATGGTATCAGGATCTTCTTTATAAAGTAGTAATTCGCCCCTTACAACATATTGATTTGCATCTATATCTCCGTGTCTAACCTTTTCTAACAGATTTTGAGTCTCAACATCGTTATTTTGAGCAATTTTTAGCCAAGACGGTGGATCATTTGCATCATTTATGACATTAACTGATTCAATGAGGCCAGCAGAAAGGTTTACAGGATTTCGGCTCAAGTAATCTACATGTCCCACGAATTTTCCCTTTTTGTACACAATATCAAATTGGAAATTTTGCATGTAGGTCCACCATCTGGCCACCCGAGGTGATAAATCTCTATTATTCATGGTTGCTTTAAAAGAGTTACAATCAGTCAATATAGTAAAGTTGACACCTAGGAGATAAACGCGAAAGTGTTTAAGAGCATTAAATATAGCCAATGTCTCTAGATCATAAGAGCAATATCGTGATTCGGCGGAAGACGTACGTTTACTGTGTAGTAGGCTATAACCCTAGTTTGAAAGTCTTTTTTTTGAAATAAGATAGCACCATATCCGACAGCACTAGCGTCGGTATGTAGTTCAGTTTTAAGTTCTGGGTCGAAAACGTTTAAGTGCGGCTTTGAAATTAAATGTTCAATGATATAGTCTCGGGCTGCGTCTTGTTCTGGGTCCCAATACCATTTTTGGTCAGTTTTGTTTAGCTTGGTAATGCAAGCGGTTCGGGATGCAAATTCCGGAATAAATTTTCGGAAGTAGCTTGCCAGACCCATAAACTGACGAACCTCCCTGACATTATTCGGTATAGGTGAATTAGTAAGAGCGGATACTTTGGCATCACTAGGTCGGATCCCTTCCTTTGAGATCCGTCGACCCAAATAATCTATTTCTTCGACAAAAAATTTTCATTTTTTAAAATTCACAGTAAAACCTGCCGAACTTAAAGCTTCCACTGTCTGTTCCAAATATATTAAACCTTCCTCTATAGTCTCAAAGGGTATAAGTAAATCATCTATGTAAACAAGTAGGAATTTAAGATGTTGTACTGCTTTACGTATGGCGCGTTGAAAGACAGAAGGTTCGTTGCAAATACCAAACGGCATCATCAAAAATTCATAATGGCCGTTGGGCGTAACAAAGGCGGTATATTTAATGGAATCTTCAGAGATTGGTGTTTGATAAAAGCCGTTTTTCATATCAATGGCTATAAAATATTTCGCTTTACCGAGTTTGTCTATTTGATCGTCAATTAAAGGTATGGGGTATCTTTCTTTCTCAATAATCTTATTAAGTGCTCTGAAATCGATACACATTCTGTCAGTCCCGTCCTTTTTTTTTACCAAGAGGACTGGACTGGCAAAACAGGAATCGCTCTTCCTAATAATATTCTCTTTTTTCTCCTCTTCGACCTTTTCTCTTTCAACGGCAGCTGAGCGATAAGGACGGTAATTAATAATTTCATTCTTGCTTAGACGAAGCGTCATTACACCGGTTTTGACTTTCCCTATGTTGCCGGAGGTTGGCAAAACCGACGGATACTTATGAAAAATGTCTTTTACTTTACTTTGTAAATTTACATCTAAATGCTATATTGACTCTATCAATTCAGCAATCAGATCATCAGATTCTAGATTTTCGGATCTAGGGGAGAGTGTACGTTCTAATTTACATCCACTTGAATCCATAACGAAAGCAATATCTGGGTGTTGAATGGCATTTCTACCAATTAAACAGTCATAATGAAAATCGTCGTCTCTGGCTACGTGAAAATCTATCTCCAAACTAACATTATCGAATCTAACAGGATAAGTCACTTTTGAGAAAACATTTATTTTTCCGTTTCCTATTCCTTCCAAGTTATAGAACAGGTAAAGAGTTCACCCCCAAGACGTTTAGCTATAGAATCTTTAAGTACACTACAACTAGCACCCGAATCGATTAGAGCCTTTATCGCTACCTTGTTAATAGTAACATTAGTTAGAGGTAAATTAGCTTTGGTAAAACAATTCACGCTATTTTATGGATTCGAGTTACTTGTAGATTTATAGCCTTTTGCTTGAAGAAACAAACAGATTCATCGTGACCCATCTTTTTGCAATCGGTACATTGAGGTATGCTTAGCATAGTTTGATTAAGTCTCGTCGTGGTTTCAGAATTTTGTGGTCTAGCTATTTTTGAAACACTGAGACTTCACATGTCCTAGTTTGTTGCAGAGAAAACATCTACTGGGCTGTGTTTGCGTATTATCAAATTTTGGGCGTTTACGAGGCACTGTATTAGAAAGACAGTCATGAAAATTTGCATCAAAAGAACGTTTCCGTGTAGGTTTAACATAAGTTGAAAACAATGAAATTAGTACAGAGGTTGATCTAACTCTGCTATTGAAAGCGGTCATTTTAATATTTATGTCATTTATTCCCCCACAAACAAGATCGACTAGCTGTTGCTCAGTGAAAGTAATCTACTAAGCACTAGCTACGTAATAATTGTAGTTTTTCTCGGGCGTATTCACAATAGGTTTCGGGTGTATCTGATGAGTAGAGAACTGCTTTAGATAACTTTTCGGAAAGATTATTTTTTTCTGGATAAAGATATATAATACAAGTTTTAAAGTTTGTCCAAGACCTACTATCCTCGGGATCCCATGTTTCGAACCATAAAAGTGCGAAACCCTGCAGGGCCTTACCAGCTTTGGCTACTGTTGTGACACTGCTCCATCCACGGTCACTGGCAACGGCGTCAATGTTGTTACACCAACTTTCGACACCGTTGTCGTTTTTGTCGGGATCAAACGGCGGCAGGTCCAAATCTTCGTCACGATGTTTAACGGCAACCGCATCTCGAATTGCTCTCAAAAGGCCTTCTAGGACCGTGGGGTCCATCTAATAGAAAAAACAACAAATATTAGTATTGGAATAGGTACCTACGTAAGAACCTAAAAAATCTGTAAAACTAATAAGCATAAAAAAGTCGATAATATGTACCTACAGGTCAACATATTTTCATGATAACTTTCTCTTCTGGTTGTATTATCGGGGAGTACTCCGACCAAATACTGATCAGAATTGGAAGCTATCTCCTGCTCATTTGCCGACAATATCAGGGTGTACCCTGACCTAATGTATGGCAAATAGGAGGGAAAATAAGCAACTCAAAAGGGGAAAATAGTATTTAAGTAATATACTCGCAACAAGTTGGCACATTTCAGCGATAGCTTTCAATTCGTCGCATTATAAGGGAGTACCCTTACCAAATACTAAAGTTGAAAACTATCTTCAACGTTATCAGTCAGCATTATCAGGGAGTACCCTGACCGAATGCACAACAAACATCGGAGGAAATAAGTGACATTTACAAAAGAAATAATGTTGGCATCTCATATAAACATATATCCACTTTCATCATTCGTATCCCACTTCTGATTTTAGGTTAATTTAATATGGGCTATTAAAAGAATAACGAAACGCTTAATATGATTATAGTATTTATTAAAATAAATAAAAAATAAAACAGGTTTATAAAGGGCCTTTACACAGATAGTACATGATGCATAATTTAGGCATGGGCATAGTAAGTACATAGAAAATACATTTACTATTTTAAATATGGTAGATGACAAAAAGTACTTAACTTAGAGCTCCGTTCGGTCCGACCGCCAGCAAAGAAGTGACGCCACGAGGCGGAGCGTCTGCTTTTATAAGCGGTGACAAACAAGTGACGTCACATCGAATGATTTTCTAGCAAAAAGTCGTAACATCTTTCTTTTGTAATATTTTCATTGAATTTTGATTAGATTAAGTATAAATAGAGTTACTAGGAATAAGTAAACCTAAAAAATATGACTTTAAGCTTACAATTGTATAATAAATGAATTGAAGCAAGTAAACGAGGTTATTTAAGTGACAAACAGCTTTAGACATCAGTAAAATTGATAGTGTTACCTGAATGTGCAAGGACACTGCTTAAAGTATTTAGTAAGCTTATTTAGTTTAGTAGTCAAAACAAATTCTTGTGAGATTTTGTTTTCAAAGTTAATAAATCACATAAACAATACTTGAAAGATGCTTTTCTATAAGTAAACTAGAGAATAATATGTGTAAATTAGTGAGACAAACATGCTTAATTAAATTGAATAATCTAGCACGTGCGTTCTTCTCGAATGCGGTCCAACACTGGCCGTGCGAAAGGTGCGCGGGGTACCAGGAGCATTCGACCTGGTTTCGACCTGGTTTCGACCTGGTTTCGCACTGTATTTAAATTTTATTTCATCCGTGCGATACCAGGTCTAAAAAACCTGGTACTAAGGTAGGTACACCACTGGACTCCATTTTATTAGCACATCTTAGATATATATTCATCTCCTTCCTTCACCGAACCAAATTGAAGTTATGCCTTTCGCACGACAAAGAAGTTTATAGTTTTCTTAGCCACACTTGTAAGCGAGACACATACAAGGTGTTTTAGACCTGGTTTCGCACCCAACTTGTTAAACGATGTTTGCGCTTAGAGAATCGCACTACAGGGCGGCCCGCGCTGCGGAATGTGTATGGTGTTTAAGAGTACCTACTTATTATAATTGAGAATAGAATAAGCATATGATTACGTTTTCATAAATAAGTCTGCTGTTCCTCCGGGCTTATTCATGTTAATCAACTGGCACAGGTGGAGGAGAGCTCTGGCTACGACATCATCAGCAAGACCTTCACGGAGCGCGAGAAGTGCGGGCTGCAGCATATCCAGGCCTTCCGGCTGCCTATGGTGGCCGTGCCCATCCGCCGCCTCTCCGGGTACCGCGACCTGTTCGCCGCCAGGTACACCTTAGGTGGAACTGTTCGAATGCTACTGCTGCTCACTACGTCAAAACTGTATTTTACATTTTAAACATTTTATTATTTATTAAAATATTTATATTATTTTAAATCAAAAGTTCGCTGTAGTTGATTCTCCAATTTCCTCTTTTTGATGACAGTCGTTACAAGTTAGAACTTACCATGCTGAAACAGTACTGTTACGGCCTTGAAAATGAGAAGGCTTAGGAGGCTGTGATATGTTTATTTATGCTGATGGCCATAAGTAAGTACCTGGTAACCGCCGTGTGCGCTGTGTGCTGTTGTGATGACTGATAGTGATGACCATTAGTAATAGGATTTCACTACCTAGCAGTCATGGTTATCTCATTGGTTAACAAAGTAGGTAAGGCTCATGAGGGTTACCTGTTTCAGTTGAGCTGGTGTCGAATAGTGTTTGCGTGTCCCGCAGGCTGCGCTGGCAGCGCGAGACGGGCCTGCTGGGGCGGGCGCGGCGCGTGTGGCTGGCGGCGCGCGCGCGCTGCGGGGCGGCCGGCGCCGGCTTCATCAGCGTGCGCCTCGCGGACGTGTGGCCCGCCGCTCAGGCATGCACATCGCACTGTCTAGCCTAAGCCAAATACTCGAACAAAACGCTTTTTAGGAGAGATCGACTATTTTAAAAAAGCCGCTGCATTATTTTTGATGGAAAAAAAAGGCGGGTCACCTGCTGGAAAGTAATCACCGCCGCCCATGCACACCCGCAAAACCAGAGGGGTCGCAGATGCGTAGCCGACCTGGAGGAAGGAGTAGGAATTGTGAGGGGGAGGGGGGAGAGATGGGCCTCCGTAACTTTCATTTGCCATTGTTACACGCTGATATTCTGTGAGAGGGTGCTTACCTACGCCGGGCAAGCCGGTCCAATTCGTGCAACGCAGAGTGGCTCTACCATACAGAAAGTGTCACTCATTTAGCCTATTTCCATTCTTCCTTTTCTATCCAAAGTCCTTGAGCGTCTTGTCCACAATCAAATTAGCAAGTTCCTTTCTCTTAATAAACTCCTTAACCCACTCCAATCCGGTTTCCGTCCAGGCCATAGCACAGTCACTACCCTAGTCAAGATCACTGACGACATCCGCCTTGGCATGGAAAACGGCCACCTAACTGTGCTAACGTTGCTGGACTTCAGCAATGCCTTCAACACAGTTAACTTTGACATCCTTTTAGCTTTGCTGCGCTCTCTTAACATATCTCCAACGGTAATTGAGTGGTTTCGCAGCTACTTGTACGGGCGCAGGCAGCGGGTTCGCCTTGAGGAGAAGTTCTCTTCGTGGTGTGACTCGACGGCTTGTGTCCCGCAGGGTGGCGTTTTATCTCCTCTTCTCTTTACTATGTACATCACTTCCATCTCTGAAAACCTTAATCGTCCTACCACCTCTATGCAGACGATTTGCAGATATATTGCCAGGCACCACTGAGTAATCATGCTGAAGCTATTGAAACTACCAATGCGGACCTGGGACGAATCGTTGAATGGAGTCGAGCCCACGGACTTAAGGTCAATCCTGGGAAAACACAGTCTATTGTGGTCGGCAGCTCTAGGTTGCTCTCCAAAGTCAACTGGGGAGACCTTCCTAAGGTTGACTTTGGTGGAGTGGCCATCCCCTTCAGCCAATCTGTTACAAATCTGGGTATTGTTATTGACGGATGCTTGAGTTGGGGTCCACAGCTGCAAGCTGTCAGCCGCAAGCTTTACGCGTCATCGGCAACTTTAAGAAGATTACGTAACTTTTTACCCACTGCCACTAAAATTGCGCTAGCACAATCTCTGCTGCTTCCTGTTTTAGACTATGCTGACGCCTGCTATCTTGATCTCACGGAGGACCAGCTAAATAAACTTGAGCGCCTTCAAAACCTTTGTATTCGATTCATATTTGGCTTGCGCAAGTATGATCATGTTTCTGAGTACCGCTCTAAACTCAAGTGGCTTCCTATTCGTCTTCGCCGGAATACTCACACCCTCTCCCTTCTATATAACACATTGTTTAATCCCACCTATCCTACCTATCTAAAGGAACGTTTCAGTTTCCTTTATTGTTCATCCTCGCGTTAGTTACGGTCATCAGAAAATCTAACCCTTCAATTCCCTTCTCACAACACCACCTTTTACGATTGTTCCTTCACCGTTGAAGCTGTTCGTCTCTGGAACTCGCTTCCAGTGGCGATCAGACGTGCGAAATCCATACACGCATTTAAGGAGCTCGTGAAAAATTTCTACCTTTCCAGTTAACCCTTTCCTGCTCCATAGCTGTCGTTGTCCGCTACTTCCTACCTGAGACTATTATGTTTAAGTATGTATAATTATGTATTATATATTTATGTAGGTATATTTAATATATGTGTGTGTATATATATTTATTAAACCCGATTATTTATTTATTTTATAATGTTAATATTCTTATTTTTTGCTTTTAATTGTGTAACTAAGTATGTTTTCAATGTTTGCACCTCCGATCTAAGAGTATATTAGTTCTCTCCATACGACTGGTTGTCTGGCAGAAATCGCTTTAAGCGATAAGACCGCCAAATTGTAACATTGTTTTTCTTTTCTTTTCTTTTTTTTCTTATGTAAATGCACTGTAAATGTTTGTGTTATTATGTTACAATAAAAGTATTATCTATCTATCTATCTTAGCACTACCCAGGGGTCACGTATAGTATCTCTACGGACGCAAGTGACTTTCACCTCCAAAACCATTCCCCGAGCTCCTCTCACATAACGACTACACAGGTTAGAGCAGTGGACCGGCAATCCAAAGGTCTTGGCTTTGAATTCCAATCGAGCTGCCTGAGACTGGTTGATTTTTTTTCTAGTAATCATTTTATACGACTACACAGGTTGGCTGAAGATAACTTAAACATCTCTAGTTAATGGAAGGTGCAAATCTTGGCGAGACCATCACTTAAGACTTCTGACTTGATGGAGAACGAGTAAAAGAATAGTATATAAGAGAAGAATACCTATAATAATAAGAGTAGGATTCCAAACGTAAGGGTTAAAAACAAAAGTAGATAATAAAATGTTTAACTACTTTTATTTGAGTTGATAAACGCGACTTCATCCAAATAAAGTGTTTCATTTCAAGGTAAGAGACTTCGCCCTTATAAACCCAAGGAAAATTTGCTGCCTTGAATGGTCACCCTTCCTTATCCTTACATACCCTACTGAAAAAATAAAAATAAGTATGGTTGCAGGTGCTGGCGGGCGGCGCGCTGCTGGCCGCGGCGCTGCTGCTGGCGGAGCTGGCGGCCGCGCGCGCCGCCGCCGCCGCCGCCGCCAGGGGCAGGGCCACTCGCTTCAAATCTACAAGCGGTGGCTACTAACATTTTTATTTTATTTATTATTCTATATCAGATGAAACGCAATGTAATTCAAAAAGTGAACATGAAATGAAATGCAAATACAGTTATTTCAAAATCACGTTTAATACACATAAATATTTACAAACATTAAAATTTTCTCACAATTTCACATCTGCAGCGATGGCTGGAGTTAGCAGAATATCACCATTGAAACGTACACAAATGGCTAATAATTTACATTAGCAAAGTGCGTACTCTGAACGAGCACAAGTTTTTTTATATTTGTTATAAACACCAAAAACTTTGTTTCATCATACTCTCTCGGTGGTAGAATATGGTTGCTTAGAACTCTAAAACACACTGATAAGGCACAGAGAGTGCGAGATATTGTTAATGGACGAAGGTAGGAATGGCTCCTGCAATGGCACCGCGAGCAGCTAGAGGTAGATGCAGACTGCGACGAAGAGCGTGCCGAGCAGCGCCGCGCTCAGCACGTGGTCCAGCAGCGTCGCCAGTGCCGCCCACGCGCCCACCTGCGACGCCGCGCCCGTCTCCTGCGGCACGAGAAGCACACAGATGATACTCAATAATGTAGTGTGTTTAGAGTATATCCGACACACACACACATCTCCTACCACTACATAACCATGCTGCACGTAATAAAGGTTCTTCTGATCGCAGTCATTGTTTCATTCGTTGCGCCGAACCTTCCGCCATTGCATGGCGACCCTGCCAGTGCTGCCTATCGGCGGCGCTGGGCCTGATGGTTTTAATTATAAAAGTGTGTTCGCGTAAACCTTAAAAAACAATATAAGTTCTCGTTTATCATTAAAATTATTTATAGACTAAAGGGAGAGATGTCCCAACTCGGGACCAAAGGAAACAGCCACCGTCTCCAGAGAAAGACAGCCTGATCTGGTACACCGACGGATCCAAAATGAAGTCGGGCACTGGAGCAGGGGTCCAAGTCTGCTAATTTACGAATGGCATAATTGAATCGCAATTGTATCTCAATTGTATCGCATTGTAATTGTTTGACACATTTGGTATTCTTAAATGAGTAAGAGAATACCAAATGTGTCAAACAATTACAATGCGATCCAATTACGATTCAATTATGCCATTCGTAAATTAGCAGACTTGGGCCCCAGGTATCTTTATTCATATTCATATTCATAAACTTTTTTTTTTTTTTTATTGTGGCACGCCATAGTGGCTTCACTCTGCCTGATGAAAAGCAGCCAGTGAAGCCCAAGAAGTGAAAGCGTTCGTCACAGCGCTACCACGCTATGCCGAACGCTCTCACTATGGCGGCCTGCATAAATGCTTTTTCACGCCCCGCTTAAATAACCCGGGAGAGAAAGAGAAAGGAAACACGGGTGCGGGAAGCGCATTCCACATACGGGCAGTTCGGCAAAAGAACGATTGTCCAAACTTTTTGGTACGTGTCTTGATGGTCAGCACGGTATGAGGGTGGCTTCTAAGACCTGCACGCGTCGATCTGGAAAGGAAAGGAGAGGGAGGGATGAGGTCAAAGAGCTCCTCAGAGCATTCACCACGGTGCTTTTTACCACGGTAAAGGCGGTAAAAAGCACTAAGGGAAGCAATGTCCCTACGTAGCTGTAACGGCTCCAGACTGGTCGTAACGTCATCGTTACCGATAATACGGACAGCACGTCTTTGCAACCTATCAAGAGCTTCGAGCAAGTACTTGGCGGATCCGTCCCAAAGATGAGAGCAATACTCCACGCAGGAGCGCACCTGAGTCTTATACAAAAGACAACGTTGCTCCGGCGTGAAGAACCGCTTCACCTTGTTCAGGATTCCGAGTTTACGTGAGGCTGTGGTTATAATGCTCTCAATATAGCTCTTCGGGTTGAGGTCGCTGTGTATGTCCATACCTAAGAGACTGAGACCAGTCTGGATGGGTAATAGGTTGCTCTGGAAGGAGGGTTGGGGGAGAAATGCGGACTTTTTAGCCGTGACAGCGCAGACCTGTGTTTTTTTGGCATTGAACTGGACCAGGTTATCAGAGCCCCATTTATAAATGCGGTCTAACTCCTCGTCCAGCTCAATGACAATCTTCCGTCTCGACTCCACTACATCGGCCTGCTTTGCCGCAGGGTGACCCAAATAACGCCGATGTACTGTACTGTCGTCTGCATAGCAATGAATGTTACCCAAGGATAACATATCATTGATATGCAGAAGGAACAGCGTGGGCGATATTATAGAACCCTGCGGCACTCCGGCGTTCACCTGCAGAGACTGTGAGGCACTGCTTTCGCAGAGTACGCGAATGCTGCGCTCATGCAGGAACCCGGCGACCCAATCGCATAGGCGAGGTGGTAAGCCGTATGACGAAAGCTTCGAGAGAAGCGAACGATGCCAAACTCGATCGAAAGCCTTGGAGATGTCCAGGCTAACAGCCAGTGCTTCTCCATGCTTATCCATTGCTTCACCCCACAGGTGTGTTATGAACGCCAGGAGATCACCCGTTGATCGTTTCGGTCTGAACCCGTATTGTCGATCATGAATCAGGGAGTGATCTTCTAGGTAGCGAATGAGTTGTCTGTTTATGATTCGCTCAAAAACCTTGCAAAGGACAGAGGTGACAGCAATAGGTCGATAGTTGGCTGGGTCAGACCTATCTTCTTTTTTGGGGACCGGCTGGACGTTCGCCTTTCTCCAAGCCTCCGGCACAATTCCAGTAGAGTACGAGAGGTGGTATAGGCGTGTCAGTACTGGAGACAACTCGGGAGCACATTTTTTAAGGACGACTGCCGGTATACCGTCAGGACCGCTAGCCTTCCGCACATCAAGTGACTGCAGCACGGCACGGACGTCACGTTGTCTGATTTGGACGTCAGGCATTGTGGAACCACAGTGAGGGATGGTAGGTGGTTCCGCGCCGCAGTCATCGATACGCGAATTCGCCGCAAAGAGCTTCGCTAAGAGGTTAGCCTTGTCTAGCGGCCGATGGGCCAACGAGCCGTCAGGGTACCGCAGTGGGGGCAGAGAAGGCGCGCAAAAGTTGGCTTGCACCGCTTTGGCCAGTCGCCAATAACTTCGGCTACCCGTTGGGTGCGACAACAGCTCTTGGCCAACGCGAGCAACGCGCTGGGCATTCGCTCTCGAGAGAGCTCTCTTGCAGACTTTGGTAGCCTTGTTGAAGACTACCTTGAGGGAAGAGATGTTACGATCGTTGAGCGCGCGAGCCTTGGTCCAAGCGCGATACGCCGCCTGTTTAAGTTCAACAGCTTTGGCGCATTCGCGATTGAACCAAGGGCGCGCCTTACTTCCGCTGACGGCATCAGTGTAGGGAATGTAATATTCCATCCCCAACATGATCTCGTCAGCGACAGCAGAGGCACTCTCCGATGGGTCCCTACCCACAAAGCAGCGCTGGCCCCACGGGATGGACGCAAAATAGTCGCGCATACCATCCCAATCTGCCGACGAGTAGTGCCATAAACGCCGTTTAGACTCCACTGAGGGAGAGCTTTTACGGCGCAGTACGGTGGCACCAACCAGGCAATGGTCAGAAGTGCCCAACGGAGCACTTATCGACACTCTGTACCCGGCTGGTCGACTCGTCACCAGTAAGTCTAGCAGGGAAGGCGCTTGACCCGATATATCTGGAATCCTGGTGGGCTGGAGAACCAGTTGAGTCAGATCATGCGTGAGAGCGAATGCGTGGGCAGTTCGGCCCGCGTGATCTGTTTTGGAAGAGCCCAACCAGGTCTCATGGTGGGCATTAAAATCTCCCAAAAGTACCACATCGGCAGACGGAAACCGCTCCTGTACGTCGTCAACTGCTTGGCTCAGGTAGTCGAATAACCGAGTTGTCTCGTGGTCTCCGGAGTGGGAACGGTACAGGCAAGCGTAGACATGGCTCTCGGAACCAAGATCCACGTGTACCCAAAGGATGGAGAAGGAGGGGTCTTCCAAGCAGCGCAAACGTCGACAGCAAACGTCCGTCCTGGCGAAAAGGCATACTCCGGCTTTCGTACATGGTATACAAAGATGGTAGGTACATTATAGTGTGCACATGTCTTGCCAGAATTATTGGCATGCAAATATTAAAATTACATGGAGATTACATTTACAAATTTGATTATTACGAACACAAACAAATTAGCTATCCTCGAGTATAATAAATTAATTTAGTCAAATGCATAATTATAAAATTCAGATTTAGTTATTAAAAATGTCAATGGTCGTATAATTGTATTATTCCAGTGTTATACATAATAATCAAAATAATGAATACATGCGATTAAGTAATTCGTTCAGGTCATAATTTTTTTGGTCAATAAGCCACTTATATAATTTATTCTGAAAAATGTTAAAACTGTTATCTTTTATTTCACAAGGAATTTTATTATAGATTTTTATTGACATGTAGATACAATTCCTTTGGTACTTTTGCGTTTTTGCTGTTACATTCAACACTAACCTTTCAGGATCTCTTTTGAGTCTAGAGTTTATATTTTTTGATTTAGTGAATAGTTCCTCGTGTTTCTTTACAAAGCAGCCAATTTCAAAAATGTACATTGCCGGTAGTGGTAATAGGCCAAGCTTTATGAAAGCTGATCTACAAGACTCACCAGGCGGGATCCCACACATGGCTCTTACACATTTCTTTTGCGCTATGAAAACTCTGTTTATGTCCGCACTATTGCCCCATAATACCAGTCTATAGCGTAGTAAAGAAGCAACGAATGCGTGGTAGGATGTGACAACTGTTTGTTTGTTAGTCACTTGCCTAATTTTTCTATTGCAAAGATTGTCAATGTGTAACTTCCAGTCTAAATTTTTATCAATAAGTACACCCAGAAATTTAGTATGTGTGAATTCTTCTATTTTGTCGATATTTAATTTAAAATTGTACTGTATAAGTTTTGATTTATTAAATTGCACAAAGTTTGATTTGCCCAGGTTAAATTTAAGGTCATTGTTATCTAGGTATTTTATAATGTTGTCAACAGTTCTATTTATTACCTGTTCATGCATTTTTATTGAATTGTCTTTATTTTTGTCAGATGTCACGATTATAGATATGTCGTCCGCAAAAAGAACGCATTTATGCTTGATAGTTTCTGTAATGTCGTTCAGGTATAAAATAAATAATAGCGGACCCAATACACTTCCTTGAGGGATAAAGCGTGATGTACTTTTGCAATTAGACGCGAATGGCGTGAGTTCACCATCAACGATTTTATTGACGACTACACGTTGGCATCGATTAGACAAAAAAGACGATATCCACTGCCTTGTGGGTCCTCTTATTCCAAGCGACTCTAGTTTATGCAGAAGGATATCATGGTTAACGAAGTCGAACGCTTTTGATAAATCAAAAAATAGCCCTGTAGTTAAGTTGCCAGCATTAACACTTTGTAGTAGGTACATTACTTACAAGCGTATAGATTGCAAGTGTCGTTGACTTGTTCTTCCGAAAGCCGAACTGATCGGTTTTCAATATTTCAAAAGTGTTGCAATAATTTATTAGTCGCTTATATAAACATTTTTCAAAAATTTTGGATAGAACAGATACCAACGTGATTGGCCGATAATTGTTTATGTCGTCCTTTTCACCCTTTTTGTAAAGTAGCTTGACGATAGACTCCTTTAGCAGTGAAGGAAAAGTGCCCGATGAGAACGAGAGGTTGATCAAATACGTCAGGGTTGTGGTTAATTCCTCTACACAAGCCTTCACAACTTTTGTGGCAATTCCGTCAAAACCCTCAGATGTAGTGTTTTTTAAACTGATAATTTCCTTCTTAACTTCCGCTTGTGACATAGGACCGAGAAACGGAGTTAGGTTTTGTGATCTTTTCCTTTTTTGCATATTTGCAAGACGACCTCCTTGGTCGAGTGGTTTGTACACCGGTTTTCATGGTGTCGCCATCTCTGAGGTCCCGGGTTCGATCCCCGGTCGGGTCAATTTAGAAATTATTGTTTTTCTAAATTGTCTCGGGTCTGGGTGTTTTCTATGTATAATAAGTATATATTTAAGTATGTTTATCCGTTGTCTAGTAACCATTTAACGAGTTTCTTCGAAGCTTCTCTTGGGCTAGATAATTGGTGTGAGTGTAGGAAAGTTTTATTTATTTATTTATTTATTTATTTATTGATTGAACATGTACTACGGCTAACTTCTATAAAAAAGTCGTTAAAAGCTGAGGCCACGTCTGAAGGATTTGTCAGGGTTTGTTTATTTATATTTAGTTCTATGTTATTATTGTCATTTTTCGAATTACAAATTTCATTTTTAGCTATCGTTCATGCCGCTTTGCATTTATTGTTGCTCTTTAGTATAAATTTTGAATTTGAATTTTTTTTAGAAAAGTAAATACTTTTTTTTAGTATCTTTGAATAATTCATGTAATTGTTTTTGTTTATTATAGATTTGTTTTTATAATATTTACACCGCAATGACCTTTTTATTTTACAACTCTACTTAGTTTGGGGGTCAAAGTTGCTCGCGTCCGTAGGTTTACCCTTGAGACCCTACACGTGATCCCTGGGTGGTGCTAAATGAGTGACACCAACTGAGTGGTAGAGCCACGCTGCGTTGCAGCACACATTGGGCCGGCTCGCCCGGCGTAATACCACCCTCTCACTAATATTCGGCGTGAAATAATGGCACTTGGTGCTGTTGTGTTTCGTCCGACCAGTGAGGGTTCCGGAGGCCCTTTCTCCCCCCCCCCCCTCCTCCCAATTCCTATTCCTTCATTAAACCTATTCCTCCCTTAAAGGCCGGCAACGCGTCTGCGATTCCTCTGGTTTTGCGGGTGTCCATGGGCGGCGGTGATTACTCTCCATCAGGTGACCCGCCTGCTCGTTTGCCTCCCTCTTTTATAAAAAAAAAAAAAAAAACTCACTCTCAAGCCCTTGCTTATCCAGTTTTGCTTTTTTTTATTGGCAATATTTACTTTTAATTTTATGATTGGGAAGCATAGGTTATAAAACAGGCAAAGAGGAGAAAGAGGAGATTCATGAAAAACGCGAAATGCCATATCTAGGTCCAACTCAGAATATACCTCTGTCCACGACAGACTACTTAAGCACTCTTTAAATTTCAGAACGTTTTCGTAGCAGTAGTCTTTTTTGAGAACAGAGCACGTTTTCGACCTGCAGTCTATTTTATTTACTGGAAAGCTTAATAACTGTGCGGTGTCGTGATCGGACAGGTAGAGTGGAAGTACCTTCGAATTAGCATTTTTTATGTTACTAAATATATGATCAATACATGACTCCTTGCGTGTTGGGACGTTAATGTGGATTTGAAAGTCGTGGTTAAGGCATAAATCACGGAAGTAGTCAGGGATTTTTCCTTTTTTTAATGTATTTACATTGAAGTCACCCGTCAATACGATTTTAGTGTTTCGCGTTAACTTTCTAATGAGGTCATGTAATAAAAGGTCTAATTTATCTAAAAAGGTAGTTGGACTTGATGTCGGCGTTCTGTACACACACAACACCATCAACTTGTGCAAGGGCATTACTTACGATACCGCAAATCTCGAATACCTTTTGCACCGCGTAGGATTTTAATTCCGTCATATCTCTATACACACTATTAACCTTAACCAGGATACATGTACCCCCTCTCTGACTATCTCGACAAAAGGTGGATGCCACTTCATAGTCATGTATGCGTATATAAGTATCTTTCGTTTCCGGAGCGTAGAAAGGTCTCAGATAGACATATTATATCCGGCTCATTGTCGTTTTCGTAGAGTTCCTGCAATGTCAATTCTAATAGTTCCTGCTTGGGCAGTACACTGGCAATGTTTTGATGCATAATCCTAAATATATGTTAATGTTTTTTAGACACGAAAGGAAGACTTCTTGCTTGCGCCTGGAAGAGGTGGTACGCTATTGCTTAGGGATGAATGTGATGTTTTGTTTACAACGGAGGCAATAGTAGCATCCCGCCCTTGCTGAGACTTCGGGAAGTAGTATGGGATTGTACCCTTTACATATCCCCCGGCAATGCTGGACGATTTTTGACTTGGCTTGACTTTAATCAATTGCTTAAGTTGCTCAAAGATCAAATATTTATGCTCATAATCCAGACAATCAATAATACTTTTACAATTTGGGAATACTTCGGTAACTACAACCTAGAAAGTGAGATTTTTTATACCTATCACATATATAGCCTTGTGCTTGAAACCACGAAAGCCTTATACAAGCTAGGTAGGCACAACAGGGTGAGATTGATCTGGGTACCAGGCCACATGGGAATCCATGGCAATGAGATGGCCGATGCACTTGCTAGGGAGGGCTCAGAGACCCCATATATTGGTCCTGGGCCGTTTGTGGCACTAGCATCGAGTACCATCAACAAAACCTTCAAGGACCACATCCAAAACAGCATAAAACCGAATGGAAAGAGCTACCCGGCATATGAGACGCAAAATCCTTTATAGGCGAAGGCGCCCTAGGACGGACGAACTGGGCACTATGCCACAAAACAAATGCTCCACAAAATGCAACTAGCAACAGACAACCTGTGCAGGGCATGTGGAGGGGAAACGGAGTCTATGCAGCACCTACTGTGTGACTCCGACTCTTTTGCCAGGAAAAGAATGAATCTTCTGGGATCGGCCTACCCCAAACCAGAAGATTTTAGGCTCTTCTCCCTCAAGGACATTGCCAAGCTTATGGCAATTATCTTCACTGAGGAGGCAGAGTGATAGGACGGGGTGGCACAAAAGATCCCAATGGGTCGACGTGCTACTGCGAGAGGGAGACTTCTGCAGGCCCCACTAGATAAGATAAGATAAGATAAAGACTAAAAGTGAAAAATATAACACATTAATGTTTTATATTTTAGCGTTTTATTAACGCTTAAATATACTTAAGTAAAATTTTAAACACTGAAAAAAGACGACAACCTCAGGTGGGAATCGAACCACGCACCTTCCGCATTCCGGGCGGCTGCCTTAACCACTTGGCTACCGAGGTCTGGCTTTCAACTGTCGAAATTTGTCAGTGCTTGATGCTTACGTTTTATTTTTTTTGTCAACATTGCTTCATCAAATCTTAGAAGTTTTCACCTCTGAGATCTGAAAGAAATATTTTTACAAATTTTAAATTTAGCACAGTCATGAACTTATTTAGTGAAATATAAAGAATATGAAGTAGACTGTTATTATGACCTAAAACCAGTGAATGTATTTTCTTTTAATTGGCGAAGAAGCTTTTAGTACCTAATAATGGAAAAAGCAGAATAGACCGCAAATGCTTAGCAAATATTCGCTGCGGACATGATGATGGAGATCGAGATCATGGTACTTAATTAAAATTTGTAATATTTTCGGGTGAAAATGAAACTGGAGAAAAACGCCACTAACCCAATTAAAATTCTATGAACCTTGAATAACAATAGAACTTTTCTTGCACCAGCCGTTCCAAATAATGTGTTCTCACCTCGCCGGGCGCGAGCTTGAACCACCTGGACAGCTGTGAGGCGAGCGTGCGCAGCGCGCGCGGCGGCTGGTCGCGGCGCTGCGCCAGCCGCTGCGCGAGCGCCGCCGCCGCCGCCGCCGCGCCCGCGCAGCCGCACACCGCGCACATGACGCACAGCGCGCGCGGCGCCGCGCCCGCGCCCGGCACGCGCAGCAGCGCCGACACCAACCTGACGAAACATACGATACACCATCCTATAAACGTCCCACTGCTGGGCACAAGGCTCCCGCAATCCGCATGCACGACAGCGTGTTGGGCGATTTTTTTTATTTTTTTTATTTTTTTTAAGTAATACTGGCTGCTCCCGCTTTTTGGCAGGTTTTTGTTTGTCTGTTTTTTCTTTGAGATTAAATAAGCTTGAGCTTTAAGAGCTCCACATTTCTATTTTTCTTTTGTTTCTTTTCTTGGGGATTAAATAAGCTTGAGCTTTAAGAGCTCCACATTTCTATTTTTCTTTTGTTTCTTTTCTTGGGGATTAAATAAGCTTGAGCTTTAAGAGCTCCACATTGCTATTTTTCTTTTGTTTCTTTTCTTGGGGATTAAATAAGCTTGAGCTTTAAGAGCTCCACATTTCTATTTTTCTTTTGTTTCTTTTCTTGGGGATTAAATAAGCTTGAGCTTTAAGAGCTCCACATTTCTATTTTTCTTTTATTTCTTTTCTTGGGGATTAAATAAGCTTGAGCTTTAAGAGCTCCACATTTCTATTTTTCTTTTGTTTCTTTTCTTGGGGATTAAATAAGCTTGAGCTTTAAGAGCTCCACATTTCTATTTTTCTTTTGTTTCTTTTCTTGGGGATTAAATAAGCTTGAGCTTTAAGAGCTCCACATTTCTATTTTTCTTTTATTTCTTTTCTTGGGGATTAAATAAGCTTGAGCTTTAAGAGCTCCACATTTCTATTTTTCTTTTGTTTCTTTTCTTGGGGATTAAATAAGCTTGAGCTTTAAGAGCTCCACATTTCTATTTTTCTTTTATTTCTTTTCTTGGGGATTAAATAAGCTTGAGCTTTAAGAGCTCCACATTTCTATTTTTCTTTTGTTTCTTTTCTTGGGGATTAAATAAGCTTGAGCTTTAAGAGCTCCACATTTCTATTTTTCTTTTGTTTCTTTTCTTGGGGATTAAATAAGCTTGAGCTTTAAGAGCTCCACATTTCTATTTTTCTTTTGTTTCTTTTATCTTTTTTTTTGCTTTTTTCTTTTTCTCTTTTTATCTCTTTTCTTTTTTAATTACATACATTTCTTAATTCTATTACATTTCTTTTACTTATATTTTACAATTTATTCTTAAATACCAATACATTTCTTTCTTACATATTAGTACTTACATTTCTTCTCTTTTATCGTAATTTCTATTAAGTGTACATTTCTTAATTATATTTATATTATTACATTTGTAGGCTACAGGAGGGCGTATAACATGGTTATGTTCCATCTTTTATCGTAATGTGGGCGGTATATTCACATTGAAGACTCTCTATCACGGAAACCAACTGATTTTGTTTTATGAAGCCGTTAAACTACAAATATCTTCAATATCTATTTAGGCAAGAACTTAAATCACTTATCACAACAATCGCTATTTAATAATCACTTAGTATTGCATCGGAACTGAGCGACTCATTGAGCACGTATGGCGGAGACGGCTCCCGGATCAAAAGTGTTTTCACAAAAATGCCCGCTCCTCCGCCATGATTCGACGCTTCGCAAGAGGGCCTGTGTTGCCACCCTATCCCGATATTTTAGGTGCACGTCCGTTGACATACAGCCTACATACAGCTTACATACAGCCTACCAACAGCCAAAGGCAAAATGACGATCCGACAGAGGGCGCTTCTAGTTATAGTTTAGCTTCGATAGTGGTTCCTTCTGCAATGCGCCGTCACGGCCGGACTGACAATCGCCCGTCCTCGGGCGCATATTATGGATGTTCTAAAACAGAACAATTTACACACACTGCTCGTCCAGCCTGACACTGTTACCACCACACCGTTACCACCACCACCACCTTATCAAGCAAACATGATTCCAGCAAAAGCATGTGTCCTTTCGATCATACAGGTGTACAAACCGGACGACATCTTTCGGCAACACATTCTCTGCGAAAGCATGTGTCCTTAAGATTGTACTAAATATTGTACGAACCGGACGACATCTTTCGGTAACACAATCTCTGCGAAAGCATGTGTCCTTTCGATCATACAAGTGTACGAACCGGACGACATCTTTCTCCAAACACGTAAGGCTGGACCGGACGAGCGTGTCCTTTCAACCAGCCGTTTGCAGCTGCATGGCCCGGACGACGCTGTCCTTTCGACCACCTTTATACTACCCACACTCTCCATTCTTACTACACAACACACGTACTACACAAATTAAACTTTAAGCAACTACTAATGCATGTCGATTACACATACCTAGCGGTTACGGACTGTTCTGTTCTGCATGAATTTGGACTTCATGCTCAATGATTTCATGTTTTGACGTTTCACTTACAGTATCCGACTCTGCTGTAAGTGTGTCTGACTCTACGGTAAGCGTATTGGAGCCTGCAGTTAATGTATCACAAGTACTCCTGTCCCGTCTGTCAAAGCGATCACCAGAGGTCTACGTTATCCGGCGCCGTCATGGCCTCCTCCTCCTCGTCCTACTCACCCAATAAACTACACGATATTTCTTTTTTTTTATAATAATAATAAAGTTTATTATCGCCAAAGGTTGTACATAAAATCTTACAAGTAATATGGCAGTTAAATTAATGAACTTATGACATAAATATAAATGTTGTGTAATGTTGCCCTTACTGGGTCAAAAAATGACCCGTTGAAGGACTAATTATTACTAATTATTTCCACTAGTCCATTATGACCCCGAGGTACTGGACGCAAGTTCTCATCTGCATATTTGAGGGTGCGATGTGAACCGGTAACACTTCTTAACTCGTATCGGTCGTTATGTAACACTGCAGATATTAGAAAAGGACCCCTAAATATCATTTTCAATTTAGTTTGTTTACGTTCACTGCTTTTGATGAACACTGTCACCCCTTGACATAGGCTTGATAGTTGCGCGACCTTGGTTAAATCTTTGAGAATCTGACGCGCGCGGCTGCTGCTTTTCGTATGTTATCAGACGCATTTTGCATAAATAGCAGTCCCTAAATCGATTCTCTGTTCGATACCTGGATCTATCTTTTTTTTATAATATGGATCAGAAAACCCAGTTTTTGGCTTTCCCAAAGAATGGCAGCTTATACAGAGCATAAATTCTGTTGGTGTCAATTTCGTAACTGTGGATTTGGTGCTGTTGAGTGCTAACTAAACATTTCCTAACGCGTCACGCCGTGTTTTGCTGAGGTAATTTTCGACAATAGTTAGCAAGCCTTTAAAAGTGCGCATGACGCCCTCAACTTGTCTATTAGCTCTACTTGAAAATCGATTTTATGTTCGGCACAAAAAGATGTAAACTCTGCACTGATATAACACTGGCCCTGGTTAGCAATAACGCGCTTATGCGCCCCAAAGAGACTACTGTCCTTTTTAAAGCGCCAACCGCACCAGCTGCATCTACAGATACCGTATGTTCCAACAGAACGTATTTCCTGAATGCATTAATTATTACCGAACAGTATTCTTTCCTATCACTCTTCACACGGAGTTTACCGGAAAAATCTATATGGATCGTATGTTAGGGAACAGGTATTTTAACGATGGGATGTAACTGAATAGGTTGCAATCCTGATGGGACCTTTGATTCTTTGCAAATAATGCACGAGTCGATAAATTTACGAACACACCTGGACATTTGTGGAAACCAATATTGCTCGTAAAGTTTCTCTAGAGTTTTATCGCATCTAATATGTTGTATCTCACTATAAACATGGTTAATTAGAGTTCAACCAGCAACCAAGAAATTGCTTTATTCCTTCCGACTTCTCGGTAGATCATACCATTTATGACGTCACAAGTGTGAGCTACTGTTTCTGGGAAACCGTTACTATTATGTCTCTCAATAAAGTCTGGTATCTCGGCCTCACGCTTCTGCTCGACCGCTAACTATCCCTGATGCAACTCAACAAATTCTACGCTTTCCGAATTTTTACTTGACGTGTCCTTAATGTTGGATTGGAAATTATGCGAAAGATAATCGGGGTGTTCTAAGTATTTTACGACCTTCCCGATAGATAACTTCAAAATGATACGCTTGGAGAAAAGCCTACCAGTGGTGGACGCGTAGAGTAAGATCGATTTTGGACTTGGAGGCTTTGAGTGACTTTCAGTCCACAAATACCCTGTCTTTACCCTAATGGTGTACCCATTCCATAAATAAATAAAATATAATGGGTCGCCTGTGCTAAGCCCCGGCCCGAATTCTTACTCATTATCGTTTTTTTTTTAATTTTAAGATTTCTTTCTCTTAGGACCCGAGTAACAACACATCCGTGATCCGGTTTCAAGTTTGTCGATCATTCGATCGACGAACCTCACTAGTATATTCATACTAGTGAGGTACCGTCTACGGTATTATAAGCGTGGTCGGTAACAATAAAACGGGTAATGTTATTTTTTTTGTAGAAAAACCATTACAATTCTAATGCCAAATTATCTAATGTAGATTGTGACTTTCTAAAACCTACTGTGCTGTTTGAGAACAGGTTAATGTCTCACGCAGAACCATTCTATCCTACTATTCAAAATGACGTGAAAATCCTTCATTATAGGACATCATCGCTATAGGTCGAAGTGGTGAATCAGAATTTAGGATCTCGCCCCGGTTTCGGTATTGGTATGTATGCGTAGCGTATGTATATCCCTCCACTGCGTTGGAACAAATCCCGTACTAAAAAATATATATTGTAAAAATTTAGTAAAATATTTTCTACGCTAAAACCTCAGTGAGAACGACCGATGGCCACGTACCACAGAACCGCTGTGAAGGAAGCACAGGCGCAGAGCGGTGCCCGGGAGCGCATCGGCAGCGCCGCAGCGGCCACCAGCATGAGCGCCGCGGCCGCCAGCACGGCGCCCGTGGCCGCCGCGTGCGCCGCCGCGCGCCGCCGCAGCCGCACCGTCCACGCCGCCACGCGCCGCTCCCCCGCCGGCGACACCGCGCCCGCTAGCGACACCAGCTCCCAAGCGCCCGCTTCGAACACTACTGCCAACTGACAATAATATGTGTCATATTTATCACATTCACTTTGGTGAATCTCATTATCATCCCATCTCATACTGTGTGACAAAGAAGGCAACATTTTTATTTGATATATGGTATGCTCACCATGATATCGCTTATTTCCAAGTCAAGCTCCTGTATGGAGAGCGTCCTGGAGCCGAACTTGAAGATAGCAGTCTGCAGGTCCAAGGGCCAGTCGGTCAGGTCGAGCGCGACGGGCACGGCGGCGTCGTGGCGCAGCAGCCACGCCAGCCGGCCGTCGCTGGCCACGCGCACCTGCAGCGCCGCGCGCGCCCCACCCGCGCCGAGGCCGTTCAGAAGCTCCACGGGCGGAAGCCACAGCCGCGAAGGCGACGCCAGCACGCTGCCGCACCCCCACTCGCTAGCGTTCCACCAGATGCGCGGCTCCTGCCATGTCTGGAACCATACAACTATTGATTAATGTTTTGCATTTTAGCGTTTTATTAACGCTTAAATTTAATACTTAAGTAAAATTTTAAACACTGAAAAAAGACGACACCCTGATGCGGGAATCGTACCACGCACCTTCCGCATTCCGGGCGGCTGCCTTAACCACTTGGCTACCGAGGTCTGGCTTTCAACCGTCGAAATTTGTTAGTGCTTGATGCTTATGTTTTTAGTCAACATTGCTTCAATTCGTCAACTAAATATATAAAATTGTCTTCAGTCCTTTTCCTTCTGCCTTCACTTGCCCTCGGATACATACATAATCTGAGCATCGGATCAATCACTGCTTGTAAGTCACTACATTTTTTTTATACATTTTGGATGTTGATGAACTAGTCCAAAAGTCCGGGGATAATCTAGCGTTAGTTAAACAGTACTAACTACCCTTTCGGCTTGGATCTTAAAACGTGGTGCACGAATTTGTATAAAACGAGTATTCCACTTTGTTATAAAAAATTAGAGATTCTAATGCACATTTGCATTTTCTAAGGAGACTTAGTTTTCGAAAAAAGACCCATACGAAGAATTGTTAACAGCACCTACTCCTGTGTAGGTCACGTGATAAATTAGAAATTAAAGACAATCGTGAAGCGCAGCGTGGCGATTGTCTTGAATTTCGAGGTTATTTTTTTTTATGGAACAGAAATACTAGCTCCCCTTTACTCCTGTAGGTCACGTGATAGGTTAGAAATTTAAGACAAACGCGAAGCGCAGCGTAGCGAAATTTCGAAGTTATTTGTTTTTTATTAGACAAAAGAAATCTAGTTCTATACAAAAAAAAAAATTATAGCTCTTGTTGGATGGGGGGGGGGGGGTTCCCCCTCTGATATCTCTTTTCCCCCTACCTTTTTTACACATTTTAAGGTTAGTTTTAACGAGAACAAATGCTTGTATCTCCATAACTATGTATCTCCTGTAAGTGAGAATGACACTGGGGGGTACCCCTAGATCTCCCCTCCACCCCCCACCCCCCTAAATTTGTGCACCATGTTTTAAGATTTTTACCGTAGATAATTTTTCGGAAAAGTTGTAGGTACACAAAAAGGAAGAGAGATATTGCGACGAACGGCTGAGCTCACTGACCAGCGTGAGGTCGGCGAGCATGTGCACGGTGTGGTCTGGTCGCAGCGCGGCGTGGCGCAGGTCCAGCGCCAGGTGCACGCGCACCGGCCGCGCCGGCGCCAGCTCGCGGTCGTACTCCGACAGCATCGCGTCCAGCCGCTGCGACAGCGCGGACACGTTGGTGCACGCCCGAGCGCCGTCTGGAGACAACCAGTTTCACAATACACTCAAAGTCAGCGACAGGACAGGCTAAGCAGTTTAGCACTGCATCGGGCGACGCACAACACGGACTAAAATTACCCTTGTTTACCCAGTGAATTCGCCTTACCGATACCCCACCCCGGAAGGAAGGCAGGGTTATATGGGGCTCTGTCTGTTTCCCATTCCACACTAAAAACCTAATAGTAATCGGGGATGTGAGGAAAGCTAAAATTTAAGTACTAAATAGCCAAGGAACTGAACAACGGCTCACTAAAAAGAATACTGCCATAGCCTTTCTTCCCTGAAACGTGGACTACGGCAGTGGACTGCTTCTGCGGTTCTCATTTCGCGAAACTCGCAACACTGCCAAAGAAAATGGATATTAATACACATGGATCAAGAATGGTGCTGTGCTTGTTCGTGAAAATAAATCCTCAGCCGTATTTAGATATATCCTAGAACACTTGATTTTGAGGGTCATAGCATAATATAAATTATAATATACAACACACTGAATCAAATTAGCACTTATAAGCTTACTTAACTTATGTAGTATTGAAGCATAACAATTGAAACCAATATTTTACAGAATGAAATGCATAAACATTCATTTGAAACTGAAAAAAGTAAAAAGCCTTTTTTAAAAACAAGCTTTTATTTAAATGCGCTAAAAAGAAAAAAATAACTTATACTTTAAAACTTTAACTATCAACTTAAAACATCATTACACAATTTATGTGATATTAAAGTTTGTCGCGAGATTTAAGTAAATACTTACTCGTACTTTCTTAGATTGAAAATTTTAATAGTTAAAACCAATCACATCAAGTTACATATTATTTAATTTAATTATTTTTACACATATAGTAAATCTCGCGCTAACCTTTTATATCATTTAAATAAAAAAAATATAAATCATTTATTAAACCCATAGCAACATAACTAATTATAATTATTATCAAATAATATAATAACGTTACAATTATTCTGCCGTACTTAAGCTAGAAAAGGGTTAACCCCAAGTAGTCGATTTTGAGATATCGTCAAAAAACGTGGGAAATGAAAAATTATACTAGATAGAGAAAACGTTCCTCTACACAAAAATAGGTCATATTGTACTCTACCTTAGGGTGTTATTACCATTTTAAAATATTGACAGTAAAATTCCAAAAAATGATTTTTTTAATTAAGCTAAGTATTTTTTTCTAAAGTTAAAATAATTACGGCACTAAAACTGGGTTAACCATACCGTAACTGACTTTTAGCGTAGTAATTTCGGGTAACTGTCACAATCAATAATTTACTTCAAAGTTATTCAGAAATGCTTAGCTATAAGATAGCTAAGCTTCTTAACTGGTTTATAACTAAGCTTTCTATATGAGAAACAGCAGCACAATCCTAAATAAGATAATGGCTAAGGTATTGTAGCCTATATATAACTAAGAAAAGGAAATAATTTAAAAAGTATAGCAAGAATTTACAAGACATTACTTAGCTAAAATAAAGTTATGTATATATTATTCGTGGTTAACCCTGTTATAGTTTAGCAAAGATCATTGATAAGTTGAAAAAATAAAACCATTAATTCAAAGAAAATGTGTAATAAAAACATACACATAATTAAACAACATCATAAAATTTAACCTTATCGTAGTTACATCGTATCTTCCACGTCGTATTTTAAAGTTATTAAATTTCTCGAAAACGTTTAACATGAGACCACTAAAATTTTGCAAAAGCTTAAAATAATTTTGTTTTAAAATTGTTTCAATTATACATTATAAAATTAAAAATCTGTAAGTACTTAGCATAATAATTATCAAAATTAGATCCATAAAATTTTACGTGGTCACACAACATTACATACTAAATACTTCTGAACATGAAAAGCATAAGGTCGTATCTAGAAAAAGTCAGGTTTTCAAGAGAGCCAAACAAAATTTTAAAATATTTTTGTCAAATTTTAATACAAAATCTATTATTTGTAACAGTTTTTTGAGTTTTACTTATGGTAACCATTCTTACCTTTAATATTTTTAAAGACTCATTTAAATCTTTAAATAATAAAAATATTTTTTTTGCCTAAATCCGACTTTATATTTGAAATAATATAGTTTATGAAGTACTTTGTTTACGTTATATTATTGTACGATTAATGCTGACAATGTACATGACTGCACTGTAATTTTATGTTTCAATTCAGCTTTATGGTTTTAACTTCTAACGATGGTATACGTCTGATATAAGTATGTTCTTGGTGACCTAAAAGTAAATTATGCATGAACAATGAGCTTTGAGCATACGACTCCCTACATCATCAGGTTTCTTTTTGGCCATTGTAGAATGATACGGAGATCCTTGCTATCTCGCTAACTTGCTTGCGTTTTTTCTTTTCCATTTAGCTGGAGTCACAACTTTCTTTTATACTTTTTGCGACATTCCTGACTCATAGCTGTTATTTGTACCTGTCTCCTGAGTGTTATTGCTGTTTATTGAATTTGGCAAATTAATTGTCTCAACCCCTCAGGTGATTCTAGCCACGACGTGCCTACAAATGTTGATCGCTTATTTGATGATAGGCACGTAGTGCCTCCGTATTTCAAGTCTGTTTTATACTTCGGTTTCAGTTTTTAGTGTCTGCGGCTTGTATCGGTTGGCTGCACGAGCTGTCTAGTGTGAATAAACGTCAATAAAAACAGACTTACTTCGAAAAGATCTATTTTTAAAAAATAAAAATAAAAAAATAAAAAATAACTCGATGCGGAAATTGTTGTTTTTCTTTACATTTTTCTATGAAAAGTTGTAAACATTTTTATATATTATTATTACTATGTAGTAAGAGGTTACATATAAAGAAGAAAAAGATACCCTTATCGCGTTTAATTTAAAATATAATAAAAAATGTAAAAAAAATATATAAATAAAAAAAATATATATAATTAAATATTTGTTTAATATTTTTTAATGAAACCGCCATAATATTGAAGATAATTTTTCTAGGAATCCAACGATATACAATATGTGTGGTGTTTAAAAAAGGAAGGCCACAAAAACCACTTAACACTACTCAAGTACCTGTATCAAATTACGCCGCGTCATACCCAAATCAAAGAAGGACTTGCGCGCGCGCTGACGTCATCACGTGAGGGGCAGCCATGATACCATAAGTAGGTATATTTGAATCGCGATTCAAGCTGTCAACTCCCCTCGAATCAACAACATTTTTGGGTGAAGCATCAAATATTAGGCACAGTTATTTGGTTTATGGACAACTATAGTTTTGCAATATTTTGATTGCTGTGGTTAGATAAAACTTTATTCGTTATCAGAATCACTGCTCGTATAACCCTTTGCAATTACATTGACGCCTACAACAGTCTCCAGACATGGCTTCTTTGTAGAAGGTAGAAAGTAATTAGCACTGTCAGATGATTCCTTTGTAGGACCTATAAGATCTTCTAATGTTACTAATTCAGTCATTATCTAAATTTACTGGACCGTCGTTCTCAGATAGTGAGGATATGTGACGTGTCACAGGTAATTGCCATTTTTTTTTATCAAGAAGTGTCTGAAGTTTTTCTGTAGAAAATATGCATCTTTTCACTTGATATACACGATTAGAATGTTGTTTGTTCTGATAAATTGCTTATTTCACTACAGCTTGAATCATAGTTGTCTTTATTAGGTTCATAATTTTTGTCCTTAACAGAATCGTCGCTATTGTAGTCAAGATTAACTTCCGATTCATCATTAACAGTCTCATGAAGGGTTTTCTTAAACGTATTTTCCAAAGACAATCAAGTCATCTAAAAGAAAAAAAACGTTTCATATTTAAGTATAGGTACAGGTAGGTATTTTAGTTATTGTGAAAATCCTCCATTCATTTATTAATAAAAAGATAAATAAAACTTGTCAAACAACGTATGACTTCTTCAATACTATTATTACTTTCCTTGGGATTTTGAGATGTTTTTAAAATCGAAATGTTAGAATTTTGTTGTTCTCTTTTGCCCATGGCTTTTGTTCACTAAAACATTATTATTTATTTCAAATGGAAAATATAATAAAATCAATCAACAATAATAATAATTAATTTGTAAATGCTATTTAATTACCTTTTTGAACAAACGTAGGTAATAGTTTTTAGGAAGATTACTAATATTTGTGCACAGCTCCACCAGCGAGAATTTAGTTTTAGATAAATTAGTGTTTTGTTTCATCCTGAAGATGCTATTATGTAGTTGAAAATGTACGTACCTATAAATAGTTTTCAACGCTGTTCGACACAAGCTCCGCTCGGCTGTAATCGGCGCGCGGCGTGATAGGGAATCACTTCTTTGACCTTTCTTGTAGGTATACAATTGGTATTCTGTAAATAAAGCAGCCTCAACTTTGACCACAGCCGTGACTGCAGCAAAGATGTGACGGCTGTAACATCTATGACCACACCTATGCGCGCAGCGTCTATATGTCGCTTAAAGAATCGCATAGCTGTATATATAACTTGTATGGCAGCAAGTACATACCTACTAACATGTATGGCAGCAGCGGTACAGCGGTCGTGGTCAAGCTATACAAGTAAAATCATAATGTCTATAATAAAAACCTATATTCAAGAAATGACTTACCTTTCCATATTACGAGACATTGTGTTTTAGCGGGAACGCGACGAAATTCGCCGCTCGTAGACTCTCCGGCCAAATCACAGATAGAACAATATACTGTAATGGAATTAGATTTGACAATAATTGACAAATATTGACAATTATACATATACTTAACAATACATAATACAATAATTGTCAAATATTGACAATTATTGCAACTGCCGTGTGCGTCCGTGGCACGAGATGCAACTGCAGATAACTGTGTTCTAGCCTATTAATGAGGCTTAACCTTTTTTAAACCAAGGATGACGTGTTTAAAATGAATTTATTTTACTTGGCATAAGAAGGGTTAAAGGATCTTAACTGATTTGTAATTAAGTTTTTGTTGTTAACCTATTTATAGTTTAGTTTTGTACATAAATTGAGGAGTGTCTGTTCAAAAGGTCATATTTCCCTGTAGAAAGAAATTGTTTTTTATTTTTTTTCCTAAACTGTTACATATATCCTATCCATATTTGATAAAATTCTGATCGAAAAACACATATTTCCAATATAAAATAAATCTTTAACTTTGACATTCCGACCAAAATGGGCTTATTTCTGTGTATAAAACATATTTCGATCAAAAAGTCTTATTTCTCAAACAAAAATATGTTTTAAGAAACAATTTTGTTCAAAAGGTAATTAAATCTTGCCATACATTATTGCCTGCCGAAAATCGAGTTTGTTCGATTAATAAAATCGATGTTTTGGATGTATGTATACTCTAAATAGCCATTGTTTATTGATTGTCAACTGTGAAAGAAAAATAAATGAGATTTAGTAGAAGTTTATTGGTATGTGGAACATTTTAACATTAAGATTTTTTTGTTTTGGGTGTATTATTTGAAAATACAGAGTTAAATCGCTTATTTTTTTAAATGGATGAAGGTTATGGAATTGTACATACATTAAATATGGGAACTAGAACAAAGAAGCGAAAAGACTGTTCTATAAAAGGTCGTATTTCTGGAATATTCTGATCATTTTGGAATATTCTGACCAAAAAGACTTCTTTTTGGTAATTCCGATCATAAAGTCGTATTTCCAAATGAAAATTATTTATAAAAAAAGAAATACAGTAAAAAACTAAAATTAAAATGAACATGTATATCAAAAAGTCTATTTGCGTTTAATACAATAATAACAATTACCATTATATTTCAATAAAAAATTAAAATACTTTTTGTTGTTTCTTGTAAAATTTGTTTATCATGGAATTATGACCTTTTGAACAGACACTCCTCAATTAGCTTAAAATATACTAGCCTTTAGCAGGGTTAAAGTCCCTTAACTTAATTTAAGTCTAGCATAAGTGAATAACCCTATTAAAGCTAAGCAATTTTTACAAAAATATCTAGACTTCGTTAAGTTATGATACTTTAGCCCCCTTATAGACTAGTATTGTGGCTTAGCTGATTTTTAATTAAGTAAATCGTAAAAATAGTGTCACTTAACTGTTCACCGACAAGCTGTATCTCTATAACTAATAATGATACAGGTATGGTACCTAGATCAAAATGTAAAGAATTTTGCGCTTTGTAACTTTGCATTATTAACTCAAAATTGATCAAACGAGGGTTAACCCTTTCTTAGCTTAAGTACGGCAGTATTATTTAAAAAAGTATTAGAATTTAATGAAAATATATTATATTATTAATATTAAATATAAGCACTAGAATAGAATAAAATACGCCTCACACAGCCAGTTCACCAAACATGTAGTTCGAGAAACCGACCGAGTAGAGCGGAGTCCATTCCTCTCACCTATCATATAAATTGTGTAATGACGTTATAAGTTGATAGTTAAAGTTTTAAAGTATAAGTTATTTTTTTCTTTTTAGCGCATTTAAATAAAAGCTTGTTTTTTAAAAAGGCTTTTTACTTTTAATTTATTTTTTACTTTTTAGTTATCCCTGGACACGTTTTTCATCTGTTCATCATATCATAAACAAAAATTTTTTACGTCCACTAAACCACCACCACTCGCCACCCATCAAAAACAGTCCATCCATTAAGACGAATCAAACTCGACGCGGTTGTGTTGGCCACCTTCCAGCTCCATCATCAGACCCTGGTTACCATCTAGCACCAAAGTACTCGTCAAGACGAATCAAACGAGCCCATACTCTTTGGGGTTATGTCGTTTAATTACTGAGTTCCTATGGCCATCTTCCAGCTCCATCATCAGATCCTGGTTACCATCTAACACCAAAGTACTCGTCAAGACGAATCAAACGAGCCCATACTCTTTGGGGTTATGTCGTTTAATTACTTAGTTCCTATGGCCATCTTTCAGCTCCATCATCAGACCCTGGTTACCATCTAGCATCAAAGTACTCGTCAAACGAGCCGAGACTCGATGGGGTTGCGTCGTTTCTTTACAGAGTTCCTAGGACCACCTTCCAGCTCCAACATCAGATCATACACTGGTAACCATCTAAAAATAACGCACTCGTCAAGATGAATGAAACGAGCCGAAACTCGATGGGGTTGCGTCGTTTCATTACAGAGTTCCTATGACCACATTCCAGCTCCATCATCAGACCCTGGTTACCATTGAAAGACAAATTACTCGTCAAGACGCTTCAAACGAGCCCAAACTTGACGAGGTTGTGTTGTTTCATTGCAAAGTTGCTTTGGCCACCATCCAGCTCCATCATCAGATCAGCACCATGTCATCATAATATTGCATTGTCACGCGATTTACACATGTAGGTACGTAAAATTTCAGCTCAATCGGTAACCGGAAAGTGGATCAAAATTGAGTTCCAAAATTCCCCCCGAACATACATACATACATTGCAAGCTAAATAAAAGCTTGTAAAATGGGGTGATTTGACAAGCTTTTACATGTCATACGCGCGGCGCTCGGTGTGTTATTGTGTATTATATTTTTTACATTTATAAGACTGCGTTAATTAATACTTTGTTGATTACGAAAATAGTGCTTCTATCAAATCATGTATTCATTGTTTTAATATAATCAAAAACCTTGTGTCTGTGGTCGTTCAATAAAATGTCACGCGGTGGGCAAATGTTGAACGCGCAACGAAATACGTTTACCTACGTTATTGAATACGTGGTAAGAGTCCCGTGATTGGTCCAAACCATCGCAAGATTCGCAAGTAGTGCTGCAGCACTTCGTCAGGAAGGATGTGGCGCTAGCTTTCGCGCAAATACTTTATTTTTAAGTTTTTTTAAATTTTTAAAACTTTGGTGCGGTAGGTAGGTAAAGCTCGTGTCCTGTTTTGCTACTAAATTAAAGAATAGTTACACTTAACTGTCCCGAGAACATGGTTGCATTTCTCCCTGAGTAGGTATTGAAATCAAAATTAACACGATTTTATTTATAGTTATACATAAATAGCTTTATTTTTAAATTGTCGTCAGATCCATGGCTGTAAAATCCATGGATTTAAGTCATGGATCTGTTTTATCGGCCGTGGATCTGGACTACATATTCTATGACAATTAATTTTTGTGCATAATTACCGTGCCTTATAAATAGACTGACTCGTTTTTCCTTCCTTTGCCATGTTATTTTTGTTTTCACCAGTCACGAGAAAAAATAAATGCCATGGCTCTGACGCGAAAAACGCTTCACCCAGGATTCTATCATTTGCGATTCGTCGTCAGGAACACTTGCGCAAGCTCAAAAAGAGACCCAATTAACCGTATAAATATGATTATTTATGCGTACTTTTTTTTTCCATTGATTTTGCTTATTTAGATGTCACTTCTGTATTGCACATGAATACGTGGGCTGCTAAACCCGTTTTCATGTACCTTCATACTGTGCGCAGCCAGGTTGATTAGGCCCAGTGGGAGTATTTTGATGGCGCGTACCAGGCACCTTAAACCTGGCTACACTCATTAGTTTAAAATCTTCTCTAGCAGCTGGGAAATCAGTAGTGTTTTAACGCATCAATGTAACCCTGGCTTAGCTTTAGGATCAGACGAAAAAAACGGATATTTTGAGGATTTAAATCACCAGCAGTTGCACAAAGTACTGAACTCAAGCTCAGACAGACACTTCAGGAGTTGAAAGTATCCAAGGATACTGCCTGCTGCCACGAGAGAGAGAAGAGAGTGAGATGGAAATAAAGTCCATTATTGACAAACATTCACAGCTCAAGAATGAATTAAGCCAACTGCACATTCAACACCAGGATGTGCTTCACCAGCATAACCATCTACAAGGTGTGGTCTCCAACTTCGTGGAACAATACAGCACTTATTTAGGCGGCTTTGGACCGCATCACAGAGCTGGAAAGGGACCTCAGTGCGGCCAACCATCAGATTTCTCAACTCGTTGAGAAGCAGCAGCAACATGAAGTGGAACATACTCAATCTTTGTTCGAGGAGCTTATGGCATCACCTGGTGGAATCTCAGTAGAACGACTTCTACTTAACAACCACAACACTAATAATTTAAGCAACAATAAAATTAAGAAATATGTTAAAATCCATAGAATTATAAGGAAAACTGAAAAATTTATCAAAAAGAACAATTGTTTTTACAAAAATATTGCTCTTAGGAAAGAACGTATGAGCCTTTTACATTCTCTAAAGATATAAAATACAAAATTAATTAAAAGTAGGGAAATGTATGACCGGCACACTCAGCAATTACAATCAGATATTCAGCGGTTGCACGAGACACTTGATAGTGTAAACAATAAATATGAGCGCAGTGAGACCATCATTCATCTAAGACTTTTTGTTACTACTTCAAGCCGATACAAATTGCAGGATAATTGTTGGTGCTTTTCCCAACTGTAAAAACTTAACCTAGGAACAAAACAAACGCATTTTTGACCTAAATATATTAAACCTACTTAATAATGTATTTTATAATTTATCCATAGTAGGTACAAGCTGGTAGGTTAGTTTAGGAAAAATACTAATATAAAATGTAGAAACAGTGTTCGTGATAATATTTCCTTCTATTAATTTGTGTGTACACCTTTACCATTTTCGGTTTTTTGACAACCTGTCCTTTTGAGAATCTGTCCTTATGAGAATGACCCCTTTCCGAGCCTTATGAGTTACCCAAGGTAAACAAAATCGGATACTGTTCTATCCCTTGGCCGCCTAGTGTGATCGGGATATTTGTGAGATCAGCTGTATCCATAGCCTTGGTCTTTCCTATGTTCATCTTCAGTCCGACTCGTAAGGAAGCGATATAAAGGTCTTCCAGCATGTCTTGCAGGTGGTGTTCGGATTCTGCGATTATTACAATATCGTCGGCAAAACGAAGATGGTTAAGATACATGCCGTTAATATCTATACCTTTCCCATATCAATCTAAGGTCTTAAATCTTAAGTCTTCAAGTGCGCTTATTTTAGTAATAGCTGCTGTATATGAATAAATTCTTTAAATTATTTGTGAAATTGGTAGCTGCTTGTTTTTGGGTATATTATGATATTTATAATAAGATGTGGATAACGGTGCTGGTTACAATCATTAAGATTTTTAATTGTACTGTACTTATTAAGTAAACCACATTGTAAAATTGTTTATTGTCCTTAACAAATAAAATAAAATAAATTGTCTAGTCTCTGACTGACCCTTCGGGGATAATAGTTGTGACTATGTATGTCTGTATGTAGGAACTCCAGTGAACAACTAGGCGTTCTTGGACGCATTAGAATAAGCCGATTTCAAACGCATGCGGAAAATAATAATACCACCCACGTAGGTGCCTAAGTTATTATTATTAGTTATATATGGCTCGCGGGGAAATTCCAAACTATTTTTATCAAGGCATAGTGAGTCAGTCAGTAAGTTAATGACAGATACGAACTTATTATTCATAGTTCATAGTTATTTATTCCATAAAACAATTTACATTGTATTGGAAGTTACATAAAAAATAAAATAATACAGATTAGAAAAAGAAAATGAATTACATAGAGCAACACTTAGACCATTAATGATTTAAGGCGCAACAGAGATCTGAAATAGGGGCCATTTAATTAAGGTGGACATAAATAGTTTAGTTAGTAGACTTTGGTTAGTAATAAGCGCCAAAAAACGAAAAAAATAAATCCGAGTTAAAAGGAATATATTTCTAAGACCCTCTTAATAGGCTAAATCTATTAGGAAAGAAAGGATACAATTGTTAAATAAATTATCAGATTGTTGCTGCAAATGTCATGGTTGACATGCGCAACTATAATGCTGAGCGATTTAACGATTTGAATCCATAAATAAAAAGCGTAGTTACTTGTTGTGATGCTGACTACTCTTATATTACTGTGGTGACTGGGGATCCGGCATTGGAAAAGCAGGAAATCGACATAGGGAGGTCTGAGGCTTTGACATGTCTTTGTGAAAACTTTTATACACCTGACCACTTTGTCCAAATCAGTCTACTGCTAGGCTGGTTTATTTTGCTTATTTCCATAGCGTTGTGTCATATGGAGTATCACTATGGGGAACAGCAGCAGACATACCTAAGTAGAATTTTCATTCTCCAGAACAGAGCAGTTCGGTTTATACAGGAAAAAATATTTTTCTGTGCACATATTTATTTTTTAAATTATGTAGGTAGTAACTTAATCTAGAGCTACAGATTAAATTTTATTTTTTTAAGCGAAAAATAAAGAAACTAAAATTGATCAAACATATCCACAAAAATACCGTTGATCATGGTTAATCGACCAGGACCGCGCAATGAACTCAGACACATTACGATACCACAGGATACCTAGGTTAGGTTACCTTTACGTTACGCGTGACCTTTCGTTCGCCCGGTAACCACGAGTTATTTTTTATTGTGACGGACAAATTAAATAAATAATGAAAAATTAAAAAAAAAATAAAATTACTTATATCTATTATTGTTACTAAATAATATAAAAATACGTGCACAAGCACATATAAAAAAAAAGTGTATAGATCAGTTAAAACCACGTGATTCCTCAGAGGAACTATTTAAATATATTGATTCATTACTTTACCGTCCTTGTACATGTTTGTAAATATTATGTGCGCTCGTAAAAATCTACACCTTTATACCAAGAATAATGAGATTCGCGGATAACATCCGCGTATATTATTATAACACAAGGAACAGGAACAAACTGTGGGCTCCAAAGTTCAGACTTAGCAAAAGTTGTAAATCTTTTTATGCAACTCAATTCGTTTTTATAACAAAATGCCTGACGAAATCACTGCATTGACAGATAACTTTAATTTGAAAAATTCAATTTTATATGATCAATGACAACAGACAAATATGCATGGAAGTAAGTCTAGGTACTCTGCACTGGTGTTTATTATTATTATTTCAAGACTATATTAACTATTGTTTCATACAATTATTATAAACTGTAATTTATTTAAAATTATATAATCATTAATTTGTAATAAAATTTTATTGATGCGTGCAAATAGTAGGTACTTAATTATCGTTAGATCTATTACACTGTAAGTTACTTTTGTTACTAGAGGGAGAAAAAAGAAAGGTCTTCTGAGTTTCTTGCCAGCTCCTTCTCAGTCGAAGGCTCCCTTTCCCAAAATCCGAACTGGTGGTAGTTTAGTTAGGTAGGTAAAGTGTATTAGTTAGTTATATTAGTTGTTAAGTTTTAACTACAAATTAATTATCTGTTTTTTTTTATTAGTTAGTAGTTAGTAGACGTCAATAAGTGCCTGTAAAGGTTTATATTGAATAAATAATTTGACTTTGTGACATGAAAACTCGAGTTACACTCAAACTGAAACTGGACGTATAGTAATACAACTTAACGTTAAGAACTTCTTCAAGTAGGTACCTATTGCTACACCGTAACGTAACCATAAGAATATCGGATACTATTTAGAAGATTGACCACAAACTTTGATTAGGTTAGGGGATTTCGTTAAAATCTAGATGATATCCGACGACGTATGCTTGATCCGCAACGAGTTATAAATTTTCTCTAAATGTTCCTCTACTTTAACGTAACAAAGGTCATTTATGATGGAACAAGTGAACGCGACTGTAGGTACGTACAATTGATCTATTCCTTTCTAGTACAAAAAACTATAAAAACTAATAAGTGTTTGTTTATTTTATTGTTAGAGATTCGACATGTTGAATCTATTTATACACACTGCAGCATATTATATACATTTTACCACCACGGTAAAGGCATCTAAATGATTCGAAACATCAGAATAATAATATAAGATAAAACAATAAAAATGTTGTTAGTTTCTAGTAGATACTATCTACACAGCATCGGGGAAGCGCTTGGCCGTATCTAACCTGATGGTAATGACGATAGGCCGAAGGACCTTTACCCGGAGTCACAACTACTGATCAATTGGCTTTCTTATCTCACACTCTTACACTGTCAGAACAGAACAATGCAATCCACAATGATGTTATGGCTACTCGATAGGTTACATGGTTATAGCTGGCAAGGTTGACCTAAAACAAGCTCTGACACTAGCCAAATAGAGTATCTATTTGGTTATTTCATATATCTATCTAGATATATGAAATCGAATCTGATACATTATGAGACCACACGACTACAGAGGCGGTTAATTAAACATCACTGACAATAGGAATAAAGTTCGGCCGCCACTGCCAGCACTGCACTTCCTCAAAAAGTCATATCTCTAGCCCTACTGGTAATACTGGCCTTAATTATTGTTTTCTTAGCTACAATCTTGTAGAGAGCGGGAGGTGGCAGTGGTGTAGTGAGGTCGGGAGGTAAGTACCTTGAGGGAGCAGCAGCAGCAGCGCTGCGGCGGCGAGGGCGGCGTGTGCGCGCGGCGGCATCCTGCGGCGACTGTGCGGCGGCGCGGCGCGGTGTCACAAGCGCGCCCTATTCCACAACCACTCGCCGTTAGGGATTTTATTTGTTGTTAGCGTGTGTGATAAATACAGAAGTCATGCATAACAAGGAATGTTAGGGCTTAGGGCCATAGGACATCTGGGTAATAAATACGTAAGCATATCAATTTGCCGTTTTCAAAACTAAAATGGTCCTATAAAAGAACAAAATTATTTCTCTACTTAGATTTAGGTAAGTAGGTAAGTGAATTATTTTATTTTTTGTTTTCATAAACAATAAACCTAGAAAAACCTTTTATTTTTAACCTGAACAAAAAATCAAAAATCAAAATTTCTTTATTCAGTAAGCTTAAAATAAGCATTTTGAATCGTCTAAACCTTAAATTTACTTCTCTATAATATGGATGGATGGGCAAAACCCATTCAGTAGGCCTAGCATGCGCAACACGAGTTAAGTCGCGGACGAGAGACGACAAATCATTTTAAGTAGTCATGTTAAGGATTGTAGACAAAAATACCAACGTTTATGTAAAATCTACTATTAAGTGTCTACCTATATTTGAAAGAAAGAAAGAAAGAATAAAAGTTTATTTGGCGTAAATATACAACAACTAGACAATAAACAGAATAAAAATACAGATATAAAAACATGCCAAATAGGTCCTCGCTCAGCCTAAGCCGAAGCACAAGTGCCACGACGCTGGTATTCTGCGGATACCATTTATAAAAATAAAAACAGATGGTGTCCGGCCATACACTCATAACGAATTGCTATCTTTTGTGCACACAGCTACACTAACAACAGTAACGAATCTTATAAATCAGATTAAAACCCTGCTATAGATCCAGTACTCAAGCTTTCGTCAGCTACTGAGTAATAGTAACAATAAGTAAGTACCACTATAAAGAATGCAATCCAAACATCTACAAATTCACAACAAGAACACAACACAATTATACATAAAAATCCAATAGAATTAATAAATTAATGTCATTCGTCTTTCTGTGTATTTAGCAAATATGTACTTCCTGTACCTAATTTTAAAGGAGACAATACTCAAACCATGTCGTATATGTGGAGGAATGTTGTTCCAGCACTTAGAAGGCGAATATCGAAAACTGCCACGAAAAGCAGTAGTCTTATAAGTTGGACAAATTAATCGGTCATACTCGTATATTCGTTGGCGTTGAGTAAATTGTAATTTTCCATATAAATATGGTGGACTTTTATCTTTTATTACACCAAAAAGCAAACTTGCAAAATGTAACCTACGGCGAGTTTCCATATTCATGAGGTTATTGTTGTTTAAATATGGAGTTATATGAGATCTTGGAGGTACAGGGAAACAGAATCTAACGCAAGAGTTTTGGAGGCGTTGTATCACTCTTTTAGTGCGAGCTAGTAAACACGTACCCAACACCAAATCAGCATAGTTTAATTTTAATAGGATCAGTGACTCGCAAAGGTAAATTCTTGTCTCCACACTCAAGTACTGCCGCACCTGATACAACACTCTCAGTCTGTAATAGCACTGCTGGACAACATCGCTTACATGCTTTTCAAATCTTAAACTACCATCCATACAGACCCTAAGATTTCTAGCTTCCTCCACTTGCTCAATATTAACATTATTAATTTTTATTTCAGGCGCACAACCGATAATCCGACTGACTTGAGTCTTAGAGCCCAGGATCAAAAACTTGGTTTTGACTGGGTTCAACACCAAACCATTTGCTTCCGACCATTCAACTATGTGTTTAAGGTCCCGATTTATCTTATGCGTGGCTTCTTCAGTTTCAGATGGCTTAAAAGATATGTGCAACTGGAGGTCATCTGCATAAAGATGATGGTCTGTGTGCGTAATTACTTTAGGCAAGTCAGCAGTGTACACAATGAACAGAATAGGTCCCAGTATCGAGCCTTGTGGAACGCCTTTACTTACTGGAGATGTGGCAGATACTTTTCTTATTCCACTGCTAGAAATGACTTCTACCTGTTGCGTGCGATTATCTAAGTAACTAGAAAACCACCGAAGTGCAAGATCATCAAAGCCGTAGTACCTAAGTTTAGCAACAAGCAACTCAGTGTTAATCGTGTCGAATGCCCTAGAGTAGTCCAACAGTACCAAGATCGAACCTCTTCCCGCATCTTGCCCCCCCCCCCCCCCAATACATTATCCACAACATCAAGTAATGCAGTTGTTGTACTCCTACCCCGTCTAAATGCTGATTGTTTATCAGGTAAAATGTTATTTTCGTGTAGGTATTCATTGATTTGCATACACACTGCCTTTTCTAATATCTTTGACATAAATGGTAGTATGCTAACTGGCCTAAGATCATTTAGACGTGTTGGACTACTTGTTTTTGGTAGCGGCTTGATCTTTGCCTGTTTCCATAGCTCTGGGTAAGTGCCTGTTTCAAGAGATTTGTTCACAATGTCAGTAATAACCTGCAGTGTTCGTGGCAAAGTTAAAAGAATCATGTTTAGGGATCATCATCTCATCCACCCCTTTTGAATTTGTATTGATATTTTTATAATTTTAAATACTAAATCTGCGTCTACATGCTTAAATAAAAACACTGAATCACTAAAACAATGTGAAGAAAAGTGTGCAAGATGGGCAACATCAATATGATCATCACCGGGAACCCTTAAAAAAATGATTGTTAATGCGGTCTGGGTCACTAATGTTTTCTGGCAAGTCTGCAAGTTTTGACTTAAAATCGACAACATTTCGCTTTATATTTTTCCAGAGTGCCCTAGGGTCTTTCAAGTTTTACGTTAGTCAAGGTAATACGCTGATTTTTCACGATATAAAGCTGCGTTCACTAACTGTTTGAGTTCTTTATGATCACTTTCAAGCTTTGTTTGACGACTCTTAGTCTGAGCGCTATCCCTCAAAGTCATCATGTCTCTAACGGTTTCTGTTATCCATGGATAACGTTGCTTTCGCAAATAAATCTTTTTTATTGGTACATGAAGATCAAACAACTCCTTAATTTGAGCGTTAAATGCATTGACAGAGTCGTTTACGCTGTCGTAAATAAGTCGTTCCCAGGTTATATTATTTACATGTACATTAAACAAATCCATGTCTATGTCCTTCAACGGTCTGTAGGCAATCCAGCGAGGTTCTGTCCTAGGTTTCTTTACATTCACTTCATAAGAAATTAATGCATGAGCACTAAGATCAGGTACATAGTCCACAGTTAACTTGGTGACTTTGATGGTACTGCAAACCAGATCCAAAAGCGTTTCTGAGTGATCGGTGAAATGCGTTGGCTCTGTTACATATTGTTCCAGATTCACACTCCTAATGAAATCCAGAAACTTTATCGTATTCGATTCATGAGCTCGTAGCATATCAATGTTAAAATCTCCCGCTACAATAATTTGGTCGAATGAAGAGAAACTTGCCATTGACTCCGCCACAGCATCCAAGACCGTATCTACACAAAGCCAGGGCGGTCGGTACACAGTACCTATTGCAACTTTAACACCGTTCAGCCTGACACCGAGCCACATCTGCTCTACGGAGGGACAGACTGGATATTTGACATATTTTGTAGAGTTGTAAGCGCATCCATGTGTCTTTAGTGTCGATAGACATTAGAGATAAATTAATAAAACACGAGAAAACGGGTCGAGAAGAGTTCTCGTGTTGCGCGTGCTAGGCCGAAATGTTAATTCTATGCATTTTTGTCATTGATGTACCGTAGAACTGGGCTATGTGGTAAAAAAGTAGGGATAAAATTTGAATATTTATTTTTCCTTTAATTTTTAACAGATAAAGAAGTATGTGTTGCTTAATACAGATATAACTCTATAAAAATACAAAAATAAAAACATAGAATGAACAAACAGTAAGGTTTATTTTAAAAAAGAAGGTGCCTTTCCAAATAGCCCCCAGGGTGGGGTTATTTGGTATGCATACAAAATGACATAGAAAATATCTTTATAAACTGTTTTTATTTCAATATAAACACGGACGGCGATATTTGGTAACATACATTTAAAAATTTACAAATAATGCAAAAGTCAACACTAAATAATTTAACATTTTTACTTAAAAACTAATTTGGAACACAACTGACAGACTCTCGCTAAATGTAGTTCTTAGCATCACACCCGCGGTGGTCTTTTCCCTGATTCGTCGAGATTGATAGATAACGAAGTTACCAAATGTTAGAGAATAAAAAGGTTGCGTTCAAGTTAATTTGTTTGCGTTCGTTCAAAAATATTATTTTTTTCCAAAAAGCCCCACGGTTACCAAATACCCCGTTCTACCGGTACCGGTACCTAATCGCTTACAGTGTAATAGCCCTTTTCTAAATGTCTGTCCTTAGCATGTGTCTTAAATTTGTCAAAGGGCAAAATTATAACATCGTTCGGGATTTTATTGTAATATAATATGACACTTTGTCTAGGTACTTTCTGATGTCGAAATTTAGGAAAATTGAAGTTTATACTTATTTCTAGTTAGTTATTTAGTTTGTGTAAATCGATTTTTTTTAAATGAGAAATGTTTGACACACTTAAACAATACAGTTATAAATAAATTCTGATGAAACTGTAAGAATATTTATTTCTTTAAACAACTCCTTATGGGAGTCACGTGATCCTTGGTTATACATAATTGGACCTTGCTGCTCTTTTCTGTAAAATGAAAATGATTTATTATATCTGCTGCTTTACACCAATGTAGAATACCATAGGACATAACACTGTGAAAGTAACTAAAATAGACTAATCGAGCAGTTTCCATGTCTGTAAAATGCCTAATTTTTCTAACAGGGGGAGACTTCGTTCAGCTGCTTACGCTGCAGCGTAAGCAGCTGAACGAAGTCTCCCCGCAAGGGTGCTAATACATAATAACATAATAATTTAGTCGCTACTAAAGTGTAATTTACAAAAGATCAAACCTTTTGAATTATGATTGAATGTAGCGTCCCGCCCGCGACTTGTGACTCGTGAACTCTCCGCGTCCCGCCCCGGGACGCAAAATCATTGGACTCCAGAACTTGTACTATTATGTATTCTATGCTCTAGAGTGATGCGTTAACAAACATTCGTGGATTATGGATTTTTATTTAAATGGATTAAACTTCAAAGGTTTTAGTTTGAGGCCGCGTCGCGCAGCGGCTCATTATAATACTACCACCCCCTCTCCTCCGTTGGGTGTCGTAAAAGGCGACTAACGGACTAAAAACCCTTCGGGGATAAAAGGAGATAAAATTATAAATAAGAGCATTCATTAACACTTTAGTTTGGGGGTTAAAGTTGCTCGATCCCTGGGTGGTGCTAAATGAGTGACACTGATTGAGTGGTAGAGACACGCTGCGTTGCAGCATTCATTGGGGGGTAATACCACCCTCTCACGAATATCCTGTGTGAAATAATGTCACTTAGTGATGTTGTGTTTCGTCCTGCCCCCCCCCCCCCCCCCAACCCTCTCACAATTCCTATTCCTTCCTTAACCCTATTCCTTTCTTATAGGTCGGCAATGCATCTGCGACTCCTCTGGTTTTGAGGGTGTGCAATGTAATGGAAAGCAATCACCGCCGCTCATCGGGTGGCGATTGCTCATCGGGTGGCGATTGCTCATCGGGTGGCGATTGCTCATCGGGTGGCGATTGCTCATCGGGTGGCGATTGCTTTCCATCACATGACCTGCCTGCTCAATTGCCTCCTTTTTATATTAAATAAAGAAACAATTGCGATTAGCATTAGTAAGTACTAATTTTGCTTCAGTTACGTTAAGGTTACGAGAGTAAAGGAAGCAAAAGAAGTGTACCAGGATAACGGAGTAAATGTAAAAGCTGACTCTGTCTAACGCTCCGGGATACGGGATGTAATGTGTATAGTATTGCTTAAAAAGCATTTTAAAAATAAGTCGAGTAGTCACTAGCAGTGGCAGCATAGTTCCCCTGCGGGCGGGCTGCGTGGGCGCACTATCGGCACGGATTTCCGGAGTGCAAGGACAATCCCGCACTTACTTAGTATTTCTGAATTCACAGCGTCAACAAATTATAAAATTCTGTATAAAAAACTACAATCAGTTATTTTTTTTAGGAACGTGTCAGTGGATTTGTAGCGGCCACGAGATTGAGCTTTCTGTAACCGCGCGCCCGACTGTTGCCTGGGCTGTTGCTTAGGGATGGCCCTTAGACCACCTGTGTAAATCACGTTAGGAATACGGCTCACATAAATTGCAAAACACAATTTAGTGTTGGATATTGTACTTAGTTTTTTGTGTCTTCGTAGGAAAGTTTTAGTATCAGTTTGATTACCTACTAAAGATTTTGTTACATCAACAAAAGAAGATTTACGGTTGTATATTTTAGTGTACATGTAAAGGAAATTAAAAAAAGCTTAATAGAAACACCGAGTAAGATGTGAAGCAATCACTCGGCATGCTGTATGGTCTCAGTCGCCTCAGATTGCATTGCAGCAGCCAAACAAACACTACCCCTTTTTGTGTCAATATAGGAAATGGATTTCGCGTTTTAGTAGCTGGTTTTCTTCTCGCAATCACCTCTTCAATCATTGATCGAAGAATTACCTACAAAATAAAACAAATCATATCGAGGTACTTATTTTATTAAATTATTTTATATTGATGTAAACCAAACAACGAAAGATAAAAGGAATCAACATAAGTAGGTTTCAACAAAAACAACTTATAAACCGACAACAGTAATCACCCCATACATACACATATGTTCCCAAATACCTAAGCTGTTAGATACACTAACCGGATTTCATGCCGTCTTATTAAATAATTACAATGTTTCACTAGGAACGTATAAGTGGATAGTTTTTTTTTATAATTTGTGAAATTGAACATTTCATAAATACGTTTTGTGAGTAGATAATACGCTTCTTATTAAGTGTTGGAACAATTACTTTTACTTACAATTTTTGTATCGAAATAATTAACTCAAATAATATGAATGATGCAGACAGTCATAGGAAGGAGTGAGGCTTAAACGCTTTGATTTTAAATCCGTTATATTCTATTATCTACCTGTTAGATACATAATCTGAAAATAAGGTTTGACAACTACTACTTACTTATTACAAAAACGAAACAACTATTACAAATATTTGGAGTTAAAACAATCTGATAAAAATATAATCTAAAACTCGGTACACCTAAATAAAATGTTACTGCTTAGATACACACCAATAATCTGTAATATGTATTGAAGTTCATTGAGGTAGGGATCGTATATCGCCTGCGTCTATTCTTAGAAACATACTAACAAATCTATTAACTAAGTAATTACCTTATCCATGCCAAAAATTCATCAATAGGTATGTAATGTCACACAATGAGTATATTTACAAGCAAGCAAATACTTCAATAAAATGCAGTGAAAGCCATGATAGGTAACTTAATCACCGTTGATTACGATGCCGACTACGAGTATACCTATTCACAGTCACTCTAGAAGGAACATTAAATACAGACTACACACACATTGTTATTACATAACTCCTGCACATAAGTAATATTATATTTAACACTGAATAAGCACTACTTATAATAATTCTACTTATTTACAATCAAAATTATAATTGTGCATTTTACTTAAACTAATTAGGTTATTTTAAAACTCTTTCAACAACATTACTGTATGTAAGTTACTCTGGAAAAATACACTCTTACAAATAATGTCATTAAAAAGTTGTAAGTAAAACATACTTAACGTCTACATTGAAATATAATACAAAAACAAATAGTAAGTATGTCTGCGATCACATATTATGTGATCCTGACATCAAGATGAAAAGAAAACGATTTTATTTGAACGCGACAAGATGCGAATGACCTCAGACGAAGGCTACCTACTACCTACCTAGATCGATGACAAATCAGTACACTATTGCTGTCTTTATTTAATATTGTACTTATTGGTAGAGGGTAGGCGGTAAGCGGGTGTTGTTGCTTGTAAATAGGTCACACAAAAAGTCTCCGGAACTGGCCACTTACATTGTAACGTTATAAACGTATAACTATTAAATACTTATATAAAATTTTAATTTATTAATAAACAAACATAGATTATCTTATCCTAATTAACTTAATTCTAAATATTACTTTAAACCAAATTACTTGACTAATAACTACAAAGGAAATGAAGCCTTAATAGTTTCGATAACTGCAAAACAAACGTATTATGTTTCCTTGGTTTTATCATTGCGCGCACGGTACCCTAACACGCCTTTCGTATATTTTTTTTATTTGATGAAAGTAGGTAGGTTAATTTACCTGCGCGGTGGGATTGGCGTCGTCTCACACGCTCGAGAGACAGCCATACTAAACAGACGTTGCTTATGTAAATTTGTGCATTTTTTAATACGTTTTATTATAAATATTTAATAGGTCACGTATTTGACCAAAGCTATTATTTTTATAAAGTATTCAGCTTTATCGTCATTCTACGATAATTGTGCTACTTAATCCCCGTTAGGGTAAGTGTTGAACAGCTTTTAAAATTAGAGTAGTTATTAGCTAGTAAGTATTTAGTTGTGTGTTAATCCTTTGTTTAGCCTTAGCTCGCTTATGCAGTGCGTGTAGATAGCATTACTAAGCGTGCGAAGGTTTGTTTATAATTTCAAATCAAAGATTTAAACATCTAACGGTGATTTTCAAAAGTGTTGTATCATGTAACCGTTAATGGGTGACCGTCATTGTATAATGTTAAATTTTAGTTGTGCAACTCGTTTGCTAATTTCTATTTGTTTCCTTGTCTGTCAGGAAGACTTCTAGAGGTTGTTAATTATTTAATTTCTGTTGAGACCGGTATAAATACGGTCGATCTCTTATTTAGTTCAACTTTAAATTACGGAGAGGAATTAAATGTTTTACATGTAACCTCGACCGGGACTCGAACCCGCACATATGTAATTTGCTTTTAATTTATTTTAATTATTATTGAGACCGGTACTACTACGGTCGATCTCATATTTAGTTTAATTTTAAATTACTGGATGGAAACCAAATGTTTCAAAAGTACCCTCGACCGGGATTCGAACCCGCACTTAAATAATTTAATTTTAATTTGTTTTCTTTGGAACATCTTTTAGTTGTTAGCGCTTCTCGCAATGCTTTTTAACTAGGTTTTAAATTTAATAGTTTTGTGCACTCCGCTCTGATTGTGATCGCTTCCCACCTCACACTACAGTCTCTTCTCATCTGACTTTTTCGGATTGGCTTGGGGTGAGGTGGCTATCGCAATCGGCGGCTGCTGGACAAACCGGCTCACGCTGCGTTGTGTTCCACGTTCCACGCTCGGATTTCCACGTTTGGAGTTCAACGCTTGGATTGGAGTCCTACATTCCTACGTTCCACGTTCTACGTTTGGAGTTCTACGCGACCGTCTTCGCATTTCGACGCGGCCGCCATTTTGTGGACACACCACGCAGCTCGCAGCTCCTGTACAGCGACGCGCCTCCCAACACCTCGGCGTTCCCCAAGCTAAGTCAGGGACGAGAGCAAACTACCCAGCTAGGCCCTTATGTACTCCACGCCCTGAGACCAAGTTTAAATAAATTTGTTTGATCGTAAGTGGGTGTTATTAATTCATATACCCCACGCTACGTCACACTGGCGCCTCAACTTGGTTTCTTGGCTGGTGGTTTGCTTTCGCAGAGAGATGTAGTGTGTTGTGTGTGTTTTGTGTTGTATTGTGTAGTTCTTTGTTTTGTAACAGGCGGAGTTCGTTTTTATTTTTTTTGTTGAAAATAGGTAGGTAGGTCCTGTTCAACACTTACCTTATCTAACGGATATTTTAACTTGTTTTTGATATGAGTTCCGTATATATATATTTTTTTTCTTTTCATTGTTTTTTTAACGTTGCTTCCTAAGAAATGGCTTTTCGTATAAAATTTTTATCTTTGCAAAAGTCAGAGTTAGAGTACGAAGTGGCAATTAGGGGTACCACGCCTAGTAGTACCGAGCAGGAACTGCGTAAGCAGATTGTAAGTCTAGGGCGTAAATTTCCGTCTGAAGACATTGTAGTCAGTCCATTTGATGCTTCAGAGGACTTGACCGGGGTTAGTGACGTTCTCACAAAAGTTAAAATAAATTTAGATTCGGCCTTATATAGGGTAGATTTTTTAAGGATAGAAAACGTTTTGCATCACTTGCACCATCGGATCGGCCGGATAATATGCAATGAGACTATTAAACCTCAATATGATGAGTGTGTTTCGCAGTTTGGGAAATATTTTGAAATTTTTGAAAGTATTAAGGATAGGGGGGTAGATCTTCTGCTTCCTCTCAGCAATGGTGAATCTGCTAAACCTGCAGTGCCTATAAACGTTTCAGTCACATATTGTGATCGTGAGGAAACTAATAATGAAATAGTTGAATTGGAGTCCAATGGAGGAAAATTGGACATAATTCCCCAAAATATTAGGCCTTGCTATGCAAGTACGTTAGAACCAATTGAGAAAGCCAAGTCACTCGAATCGGTGCAGACCGTATGTCACAATGATGTGAAAAGTGAGTCTGATCTAGCAAAGACTCATAGTATTGCAATTTCTAATACATTGCCTACAGAAATTAAATACAATGGAAATCGTAATAAAATTGGCAGTAATTTTAAATCGAGTCCACCTAAACAAAATTTAAATATAACATGCAATAGAGCTCAACCATTTAGTAATAAAGGGAATTTTAATTATAACAATACCTATAAAAATTATAAAATGAATGATAAAAATTCAAATGTTCAAAATATAAGTCTATAAAAATCCAAGGGTGCACTCCTTAATAGTGCATACGGGTATGCGACCCCGGATTCCTTAGCTACTACGACTTTGTCCTAATGTCCTTTCCGAGTCAGTAGTATCCTTTGTACCTTTTTCCTACCCCAATTCCATAATTATCCTATTCCATTCTTATTTTTTCCTTTAACCCAGTGCCGGCAGTAGCAATAGGCTCGCCACACCCATTACATGGGACTAAAGCTTGTCTGGCATACTGTGGGTGTATAGTATACCTATGCCTACCCCTTCAGGGATATACGGGCTTGAGTTTTAAGTAACTATGTATGTACATTTGAACATACTTTAAAATATATTTTTATTAACTTTACATGGCTAACAACTTCGCATATAACATCTTTAATAGTAATCACAGTTTGTATGGGTTACCAGTTCTATCGTAACAGGAACCTTTTGTTTTGTTAGGTTGCGTCAATATTCGTTATGATTGTTTATTGTTGCCAGTTTGTGAGCGTGAAGTATGAATTTATGAATGACAGGATAGATACAAACTATTGACTTAGTTACTAAATGCGGATTTTATTAGGAGGAATAAAATCCTTGGTGACGCGAGGGGGTAATGTAACGTTATAAACGTATAACTATTAAATACTTATATAAAATTTTAATTTATTAATAAACAAACATAGATTATCTTATCCTAATTAACTTAATTCTAAATATTACTTTAAACCAAATTACTTGACTAATAACTACAAAGGAAATGAAGCCTTAATAGTTTCGATAACTGCAAAACAAACGTATTATGTTTCCTTGGTTTTATCATTGCGCGCACGGTACCCTAACACGCCTTTCGTATATTTTTTTTATTTGATGAAAGTAGGTAGGTTAATTTACCTGCGCGGTGGGATTGGCGTCGTCTCACACGCTCGAGAGACAGCCATACTAAACAGACGTTGCTTATGTAAATTTGTGCATTTTTTAATACGTTTTATTATAAATATTTAATAGGTCACGTATTTGACCAAAGCTATTATTTTTATAAAGTATTCAGCTTTATCGTCATTCTACGATAATTGTGCTACTTAATCCCCGTTAGGGTAAGTGTTGAACAGCTTTTAAAATTAGAGTAGTTATTAGCTAGTAAGTATTTAGTTGTGTGTTAATCCTTTGTTTAGCCTTAGCTCGCTTATGCAGTGCGTGTAGATAGCATTACTAAGCGTGCGAAGGTTTGTTTATAATTTCAAATCAAAGATTTAAACATCTAACGGTGATTTTCAAAAGTGTTGTATCATGTAACCGTTAATGGGTGACCGTCATTGTATAATGTTAAATTTTAGTTGTGCAACTCGTTTGCTAATTTCTATTTGTTTCCTTGTCTGTCAGGAAGACTTCTAGAGGTTGTTAATTATTTAATTTCTGTTGAGACCGGTATAAATACGGTCGATCTCTTATTTAGTTCAACTTTAAATTACGGAGAGGAATTAAATGTTTTACATGTAACCTCGACCGGGACTCGAACCCGCACATATGTAATTTGCTTTTAATTTATTTTAATTATTATTGAGACCGGTACTACTACGGTCGATCTCATATTTAGTTTAATTTTAAATTACTGGATGGAAACCAAATGTTTCAAAAGTACCCTCGACCGGGATTCGAACCCGCACTTAAATAATTTAATTTTAATTTGTTTTCTTTGGAACATCTTTTAGTTGTTAGCGCTTCTCGCAATGCTTTTTAACTAGGTTTTAAATTTAATAGTTTTGTGCACTCCGCTCTGATTGTGATCGCTTCCCACCTCACACTACAGTCTCTTCTCATCTGACTTTTTCGGATTGGCTTGGGGTGAGGTGGCTATCGCAATCGGCGGCTGCTGGACAAACCGGCTCACGCTGCGTTGTGTTCCACGTTCCACGCTCGGATTTCCACGTTTGGAGTTCAACGCTTGGATTGGAGTCCTACATTCCTACGTTCCACGTTCTACGTTTGGAGTTCTACGCGACCGTCTTCGCATTTCGACGCGGCCGCCATTTTGTGGACACACCACGCAGCTCGCAGCTCCTGTACAGCGACGCGCCTCCCAACACCTCGGCGTTCCCCAAGCTAAGTCAGGGACGAGAGCAAACTACCCAGCTAGGCCCTTATGTACTCCACGCCCTGAGACCAAGTTTAAATAAATTTGTTTGATCGTAAGTGGGTGTTATCATTTCACGTACCCCACACTACGTCACAACATAAACAATATTTAAAAAGTAATTACAACATTTAAAAATGGAACTCTTGGGCTGTGGAATGCAGTTTGTTTCATCTGACTGTCAATTGCTTTTACACAGTGGCGCCATTTTAAAAATTGCGTCTCTACATTAACTTGGATTTAACTCGGGAAAATTTTCGTAGTATGATTTTCCACGATTTTAAGTGTAATTTGACAGCTCAACAGAGCATCGCTCGGCCTCAATCTGCTTTTGGCGATGAAGCACCATGCATGACGACTATTTATTGCTGGTTTGCAGAATTCAAGCGTGGTCGTGTCAATCTCAGTGACGAATCTCGCGATGGTCGCCTGTCCACCACTGTGAACAACAAAAACATCGATGCTGTGCGCCGTATGATTGAAGCAGACAGGCATGTGACCTACCATGAGATTCGCGCATCCTTAGACATAGGCATGAGTCAAATACAATCAATCCTACACAAACATTTGGGTGTGAGAAAGCTGTGCTCGCGGTGGATCCCACACAATTTGACCGAGACTCAAAAACGGACCGCGTCACTTGGTGCAGTGCCATGCTTACCAGATTCAACGAAGGTGCGTCAAATTTGGTGTGGGACATAGTAACAGGTAACGAAAAATGGATTTATTGCTACGATCTCAAAACAAAGCAGCAATCGAGCGTATGGGTCTTTCAAGATGAGCCGAAACCAACTAAAGCGGCGCGCGTGAAAAGTGCATCTAAGCGGATGATTGCTTCTTTTTTTAATAAAACTGGACAAGTGGCTACTGTTGCTTTAGAGAATCGTCGTACAGTGAATAGTGACTGGTACATGACCATTTGATTGCCGGAAATTATTGACGAACTCCGTAAAAATAACCGTAAACGCCGTGTCATCTTGCACCACGACTATGCTAGTTCCCACACGACCAGACAGACGAACAAATTTTTGAAGGTGAAAAACGTAGAACTTATGAGCCATCCTGCATACAGTCCCGACCTGGCACCTTGTGACTTTTTCTGTTCCCAAAATTTAGAACCAATTACGCGGTCAGCGATTTTCATCACCAGAAGAGGCTGTCGAAGTGTATGAAAAACACGTTTCTGAGGTCACCACGGAGGAGTGGCACAAAAGTTTTCAAAATTGGTTTAATCGAATGAAAAAGTGCATTTACGCAAAGGGAGAATATTTTGAGAAACAATAAATTCATTTTTGACCTTTAATAGGATTTTTTTCTTATTCATTCCGGAAACTTTTAGTGCGCCCCATGTATTAATGCAAAGTACGACAGCCGGCGGCAGTCGTCGCGAGCACCGCTGCATGATATTGCTTCTTGTATATTGAATGCCATGTATATTTACACCATGACTCCATGTCGTTAGTGTTTTAGTGATCATATTGTTCAATTTATGCGATGAGCACCACAAAACCACTTACTGCTTAATTACATTCAGTCAGTACCTATAACCACGCAGTAAGTATTACATAATCATGAAAGTTTAGAAAAATTACTACCCTTTTTCCACTTTGGTAGAAGAACATTGTAGCACTTGCACTTCCCACGATGTTTACTGTGTGTGCGGGGGGTGAGGCTGTGCCCCCGGCGGCGGCTGTGCGGCGGCGGGCGGCGCCAGGTAGTGCCAGTAGGGGGCCGCGTCGGGGGCCTGCGCCTGGCACGCCGCCGCCAGCCCCCGCCAGCTGAACCGGTAGGCGTAGCGCTTGCCGTGCACCTGTGCAAAAGTACCACATGTATCTCATGTTCACCTAACCTACCGACCCAGTTCGAATGTCAACTGAATGTTAATAAAACTGAAAAAAACAATAACTTTCGATATCTTAGCGCTTTAGTAGTTGACTCGACGTCTGGACGTCTCGACATGGAAGGACTAGAGGCAAATGTTAGGAGAACTTTTTTGTTGTAACAGGCAGATCTGCATTATTGAAAAAACATGCGAAGAGCACTACCGTGCGGCTTTCTTGAGTTAAAATGTGCTGCGTCGTAAAAAGGTGAAACGAAGAGGGGCCCAATCCATAACTTCTTACTAAAAGTTTTTTTTTAAAAATCGTCCTTTGGGTATGGCTTCTAGGTGGTTATATGAAGAACAGCCCAAGTTTTGTACTTTACCACAGACAAATACGACATTTGATTATTTGGTGAAAAGAAGACAAATCCATTTCATTTTTAAAACAAACAGTTTTTTGTCTCTCCTGTAAAAAGAGTTATTCTGAAAATGGGCCCCTCTTCGTTTCGCCTCTTCAATTGTTTATATCTATGAGTGCAATCATATTTTATTATTTGCTATTAACTTTTGTTAAATAACATCTTATTTTAATGATATCAAATGATTACATTTTTTTGCAAAAATAAACTGTACTTAACGTAAAGTAAATTTTAAATGTAAAAAAAGAAGAACACAGATAAGTCGTCTGTGCGTCCCGTCACCGACCTTGGTCATGATGTTCTTGTCGTAGTAGTACCGCAGCGCGCGCGACAGCTTGTCGTAGTTCATGTTGGGCTTCTGCTTGCGCCGGCCCCAGCGGCGCGCCACCTCGTCGGGGTCCGCCAGCCGGAACTCGCCCTCGCCGGGGGGACCCTAGCCACAAACAAATTTTAACGATACCAAACTCACAAACGATATGAAGAATTTTTGCGTTATTTGAGAAATAGGCAAGCCACACTTAATCCAAAATGGTCGCGTTCGTGCGGTTTCATAAAAGCCTCCTCGAGCGTATACGCTCAGTTTGTGGAACGAGCTCTCTGCCAATGTATTCTCATTTAGAGAAGTAAAGCATAGGGTTCTTGTAAAAAGGTGTTACGCATTACGGTTTTAGACAGGATCGGCCACGCGTGAGCGACACCGCTCACCGCCAGGCCGCAGCCTACTGACCGCCTTGCCAAGGGGGTGGGGCACTGACCTCCCAGCAGATGCCGGGCGCGCCGGCCGCCAGCTCCTCCAGCAGGAACTGCCACAGCTGCACCTGCCCGCCGCCGCCGCCGCCGCCGCCCGCCGCACGGGCGCAGCCGCTCAACGCAGCGTACGGGTCTACAGACAAACACACATAAAACGTTAGACAAAAACTTTGTAAATTCCTTTTTCATCCCCCCATCTCGGAAAGAGTATTTTTACTCTTCGATATCTGAGTGCAAAAGCCGTTTTTACCCGCTAGAGGACAAAGTAAATTGAATTTTTAACATCGTGTGCACTTAGTATGTGTATTCAAAACATCATTAAACCTATTTTCTTCTTCCTCCATGGTGCCGATTTATCATACGACCTTTTTAAATTGTTAAAAACTCAGACTCGGAACCTTTTTGGTGTACCTACTTTTTTAATTTGGTTGGTAATTTCCTCGTTGAGGTGAGATGAAAAGTTACGTGTTGCACTCGAGTGCAAAGATTTTTCACCTCGTGCTCTTTTGATTCCTTCGGTAACGCTCAGGATTCTAATTTTTGAATCACTCGCTGCACTCGTGATTCAATTTTAGAATCCTTCGCTTGCTCGGTCATCAAAATTGAGCACGCGGTTAAAAAGCAAGTTTGCACTCTTATATAACAAATAACTATTTCAACACACTAGCTCATTAAACCGATTTCAGCATCGTAATGTAGTTAAAAAATAGAATCTCGACCAGAACAAAGAAATAATAGCACTTTTTTTTCCTCTTAAATAACATTGACCTAGAAGTATATAAATCGCTGTTAAATAATGGCTTTGTGTGATCAGCACATTTAACCAGTGTCAAGTTTTTGAAAGTATTTTTTTTTACATTAAGTGGATGATAATGAGTGATAATAACCGCTTAATGGTAAATGATTTTCCCCCAAACCCCTCGAGACTCAATAAAGCTGTGAGACTATATTGAGGTCTCACACGGACTTCTTGAGAGAATTTGAAAAGTAATGTTGCACTGTTTTGTTTATTTGCTAACACTCATGCACGTTCACGAACACTTAACAGTAAATAATCCACCAATATTCGACAAAATACAAATTATAGAAAATAAAACAAAACTGCAGACGTGACGCTTCAATTTCCCGCCAAGAAGTCCTTTAGCAATTATTCGATTAAGGATTCTTTTTTCAGAGATTATTCGATAAGGAAAACGTTTTTATTTTTAAATTTTTGTCCGTCAAATGACAATGAGCCTACAAAAACGAAAAAGTCTTTAGTCATAAGTAGAATAATCATGAAAAAAAGACTCGACTTATTACTGTTTACATAAATCAACAACTGTTTTGATGGTAAAATCATTTGAATCTATGAACAACAAAGACCACGCCCACACAGTCCACGCTTCAGCAAGAAACAACTGCACAGCCTGCACATGTGCTTAGGTGGTGAGCTTTTAGCCCGTTAGTCGCTTTTACGACACCCACGGGAAGAGAGGGGTTGGTAGTATTATTTTGATGAGCCCATCGCCGCTCTATGCTGTTGGATGCATGTGCAGTCTTTAGTCCGTTAGTCGCCTTTTACGACACCGAAGAAAAGAGAGGGATTAGTAGTATTATTTTGATGAGCCCATCGCGGCTCTATGCTGTTGGATGTACCTATGTGCAGTCTTTAGTCCATTAGTCGCCTTTTACTACACCGAAGGGAAGAGAGGGGGTGGTAATATTACTTAACCGCTACGCGACTCGGTTAATTACAAATGACTGCCATACCATAATGATCTCGGTTATAATTTCGTATTTAACAATCATTTGTAAATGAAACCAACATTACTATATAGAAAAGTAGAACGTACTTTCTTGGAAAGTTTATCTTGCGTAGTCTGATCGTAGCGAATCAGCTACGTAGACGCTGCTCACGCCGCCGTAGCGCCGTAGTTGCTACAGTTCATGTAAGTGGAGCCCATTACATCTCGACTGTGATTTTTGCGTAAAATGGCCAATTTTGGCGTTCTTGATCTCAGAAACAAAAATACATTAACAATTTGGACTTATTGAATAGTGCAGAACAGCTATTGGCAAAGTTCGTAGCGGCCTCACTTTTTGGAAATTTAGCTTAACTTTTTAATTATACTCGAAATTGCAGAGAAACATTTTCATTAAATGCGCGAAGGCACTTTTTTGAGCTTGTAGATTGAACTACTGTTTTAAACAAATATAATAAAAAGATTAGAATGTTATTATCTCATAGTCGTATAGTTCGTAGCGGCCTCGGAATTTTTAGATATCTATTTATTATTATTATTCTAAACCAAAAAACTTCAAAAATCGCTTTAGGTTGACTGAGAATTTCTCCTATCTACGATAATATTATTGAGCTAAATTTATACCGGAATAATTGTTACTTCATGAGGAATAAAGATTTTATAATGATAACCCTATTTCGATAAAAACGATAAATACAACTGCAAAATTACTACAAAATGCGATGCGTCGGCCGTCCGAACTCAGCTTTATATTCTCGCAGAGTGGATATTTGTAATATTAAGCATGAATTTATTATCCTATTTCGATAAAAACGATAAATACAACTGCAAAACTACTACAAAATGCGAAAATGGGTATTTTACGCAAAAATCACAGTCGAGATGTAACATGGCCTCTCATTGAACTCAATTATGTTCATAATCTTTAAACTACAAAAATGAGAAAAAATAATTATATACTATTTATACTACTGATACTTAACATTTTCATAGTGCTGCCACAGAACATATAAATTCAAATAATTCAAATGATTTATTCGTAATAAATGCGGTACATTATAGTGATGGTAAGTGTGAGGTTGAGAATCGCATATATAATAGGACTGTAGGTACTACTCGTGCAGGGTGTCTGTAGATTGTTTAAACTTGTTTTTAATCCGTATGATGTCAAAGTTTTGCCCTTCGACAAAGGAAATGGTTTTACTGTTAATAATATAACATTACGGAATTTGCTCCCACTCACAGGTGTGACCTCTGTAGTGCCGAAGTACCTTTGTAATTACGGTCGTTATGTTAAAATCGTTTTTTACCGTACCTCAGAAGGAAAAAACGGAACCCTTATAGGATCATTTCGTTGTCCGTCTATCTGTCTGTCCGTCAAGACCCTTTATCTAAGGAACGCGTGGAGGTATCGAGTTGAAATTAAAACAATATAATACTCTAGTCTACAGTCTCTTGAAGCTGTGAAAAAAATCAAACACCTAAGTTAACGTAAAAACTTACGGCCGTACTTAACGTAAAAAACGTATATTTGGACTCTCTCAAGGGAATCAAAATTTATAGGGTATTTTCCGTTGACCTAGAACTATGAAATTGGCAAGTATTATGAAAAAAGACGGCACAAGGGTTATAACTCGTATTACCGTCTTCCACTACCCGCCTTATTAATAAAAATGGCCAAATGTTACACCCGGTTTAAAGTGACGCTGTCTCGTTTTTGTTAAAGAAGACAGATAGAGACAGCGGCAAGTTAATCGTAAGTGTAACTTTAATCAACGTATATTAATAACAGGGTACAAGTATAGGGAAATATCTAAAAACTATATATTTGTTATTAAATCATTAAAAAACAGGAACAATCAGAACAATCTTTATGCCAGGAACGGCGGTCCAAATTTTGAATTGAGTTAACATGTTATGTGGGGTATCGTACGAAAGGGCTTCATTGGCACAAGCTTAAACAGATTTTTAATTATTGTTTTCGATTTTATAATGTACGCAACCCTCGGGGGGACGAGTCTGACTCGCACTTTTCCGGTTTTTATCTACAGCCCGGCAAATGGCTCTACTCCACCATACGTTAAGTGGATGTTTTACTTTCTCTTCCATTGGCTGTACGAGAAATGTGTACCTTTCGTTATTTTCGAGTTTATTTGAGCACATTTCTCTTACAGCTAATGGAAGAGAAAATAGAGCAGTACCATTGCTCTAAACTAAAACTTTAGAATGAAACTACTCGCGGTTTCGAAATAGTATTTTGGTCACAGGAGGAAGATTAATTTTTATTAATTTATTTGTTTATTTCTTAAATTAAAATAATATTTATTACAGTCTGGTGACCCAATTTTCCTGTGTATAGTACCTATGTAAAATTTAACTTAAGAAAATTCTTAAAACGTTTCATTATATTGTGTAGTGTTCTCGTAAAAATCAAATGGCAATAGTTATCCTATTAGAATTGCATGTGGGCGACGGCTGCCCGCAAGTATCCGCCGCTTTCAACAAACGTGAAGTAAAACTAAGGATACCTACCTATACCATTGATTATGAATTATAACTATGTACCTATTAATTGCAATTGTTGCCTTGTGAAGGTGTGCCAGCTATGTAAGTACAATAGATGCATTACTCAAGTCCGCTCTGCCGCCGGCACTACTACTACACTCGGCGTCAAAAAAATCGCACCTTTTAAAAATCATCTTTAAAAATTCTTAAACCTTATGTAGAGGATAGTGTTGGGTATCATTAGAAAGGTAACAAAAAGGAGTATCAAAAAACAATTAAATTTAACTTTCTGTTTAATTATAATTATACAAACAACATTAAAATTAATAAAATAATAAAAATCCTTAATTAAGTCCTAATTAACAACAGATAATTTACAAAGAAAAATGTACAAAAAGTGTCTTAAAATTAACTTAAAATCTAGTGTTACCCCCCCTTGCCCTGATCACGGCTTCCATACGGTCCCTCATGGACCTCACCAACTTCAGGAGCTCTTCTTGAGGGATAAGCCCCCATTCTTCAATCACCGCGTCTTGGAGCTCCTGTAGAGTCGAAGGAGCTGGATCCCGAGATCGAACCTTACGTTTAAGATGGTCCCAGAGGTGCTCTATAGGATTCAGATCCGGACTTCGCGCTGGCCACTGCATCACAGAGATTTGGGACCTCTGCAAGAAGTCGCTCACGATGCCTGCAGTGTGAGCGCGAGCGTTGTCGTGCATTAATGTGAACCCCTCGCCAAAAGATTCGGCAAAGGGGACCACATGCACTTCCAGGACCTCAGTGACATAGCGGCGAGCAGTCAGCGACCCTTGTCCGCGAGCACCTCCAGTCCGGGAGACGCAGACAAGGTCGGTTTTGCCGGCAGCAGACATACCGCCCCAGAACATGCAGGATCCGCCACCATATTCCACCGTCTCCTGGATGCAGGCTTGGGCGAAACGTTCACCCTGCCTCCGGTATACTCTTCTCCGTCGGTCGTTGCAGAAAAGACACACTCGCGTCTCGTCTGAGAAGAGAACAGCTCTCCACTGCTCAAGGGTCCAATCGACGTGGTCATGAGCAAACTGCAAGCGGGCTCGCCGATGCGCTGCAGTCAATTTTGGACCCGTAGCAGCTCTGTGGGCCGCTATCTTCTTCTCCTTCAATCTTCTTCTAACCGTAGATACGCTTACGGTGCGTCTGCGAACTGCCTGGAGCTGCTGTTGCAACTCAACAGCGTTGGAGAAACGATTTCTCAAAGAGTTCGACACAACGAACCGGTCGTCTCTTTCCGAAGTGCAGCGACGTCTACCCGAACCGTGTCTGCGGATATAGCCACCGGTCTCTATGAAGCGCTGGTACACTCTTCGAACGGAATAACGGCTCAGGTTCAGTTGCCGGGCGACATCACACTGCCGCACCCCTGATTGCAGTAGTGCAACCACTTGAGCGGCTTTATCAGCTGTGGTATCCATCAAAATCTGTGCGTGTGTCCTCTTCAACGGTTGAATAGCGAATGACCCACATTGAACCCGTGTTGACCGTTTTATACCCACAAAGGAAGCGCAACTAGCAACTCTCACGGGTAGCAAAATTTGCATCGAATTTTTGTGACACTTTATTTGTTGCATTAGGTTTTATTTGATAATGAAAAGTAATGTTTTTTATTAAGTTAATTAAGTAACCTTGTAAATAAAATCATAATTAATGCGACTGCATGTGCATATCAAGAGTAAATGACATTTGAAAGTGATTTTCTAAGAGGTGCGATTTTTTTGACGCCGAGTGTAGTAGTAATGTGGCTTGTAACCTCCCCCCCCTTATTATAAACTGCTACACCTAAATCTAAACCTAAATCTAATGCCTTTCTCACCTATATGCCTAGCTAGCTTATAATACATATACACATCCTCGCCGCTTTACCTTAACTTAAATTATTATCTAATTCTTAAAACTAATTAACCTAATTTATCTACAATCTAATGGTTGTGTCTGGAGTTTTGTAGAGTGTGTAGCGTTTGTATGAAGATGGAACCTTAGCATAGCTTAATTCTATTTGCAGTGAATTTCAGTCAAGCAATGTAATATTATAATAACTACTATTTTGGCCAGATCGTCTAGTGAACCCTCCGTTGTTAACCGCATTTAAGTAACTCAAGTTCTTTCGTGAAAGTTTAGTAATTGGCTTATCCCTGTGTTAAATTATTTTCTCCTGACCTAATTACCTACCAGTCTATAAATCCTAACATAAATATGTGTAGCCTAGCAATGACTCCGTCTGAACTGTGACCTAAATCCTTCACTGCAGCTGCGGGGAAGATTTGTAACCACTCAAAGGTAATCAGATGATAGCTTAGCTTGTAGGTATTATTATTTATTATCAGTAGCATGATACATAAGAGGCCTGGTGCAATTTATGAGCCCCACCACCGCTCCATAGCGTACTGTACATCTCATGGTTTAATTACAGTTCCGTCACATTGGCTTTAACTTTAATTATTAGCTTGTGCCTTTAATTCTTTAACTGAGAATTTACATCTCTCCTCAAATTTAATTTCATTTTACATTATGAACTATGTGTTAGCAATTTAAATTCTTATTATTCCACATAAATCAATAGAGTTTATCTCAAGGCTTGCTATCATCCAAATATCCTTTTCACATTAAGAACTTAATTATTCAATGCAATAACTTATATTCAGTTCCGTAAAGGGTGGATAATTTAATCAAACGCCACTTCAGGCGGTGGCTAAAGTAGAATGCTATTAATTCAGGTAAAACTACTTTTATTTACTCTTAGTATTTATTATACAGGTCTTGTAAAGTTCCAATATAACTACATTGGATTGCTGCATTGGCAGATTATTACATCTTAAGTTTATTAAAGGATGTTTAATTCATTCAATATCCTTGACTTTAGGAAGTGAACTGAAATAGAATACTATCATTTGAAGTAAATTACTTTGGGTTACTCTTAGTGTTCATTATACAAATCTTATAAAGTATAAATACATCTCAAGTTTATTGAAAGATGTTTAATTCATTCAACATCCCTGACTTTTAGGGAGTGAATGTAGTCAATTATTTCTCCATCAACCCCCACCCTCTGTCTCTCAGACTGAGTGGTTAATTTGATAGACTACTAAATCATAGTCAATATACCTTTAGTAGGTAGTAAATTAGGTAGTTAATTATCACTGTTAATCATTAAATAAATTACATTTAGAAGTTATCTTTTACTCACTTTAATAAGTATAAATTAGACTGTACTAGGTATTAGTCTGATTGATTAGATTGTTCCCATCAAATATTTCTATGTTTCATATTATTAGAAGTAAGTACTTACATATCTTAAGAGGTCTATTCAAATGGTATTAGTAGACCATTGTCAGGCTAATTAGCTGGTTGTTATCAATCAATTATTTCTATGTTTCAGATTATTAGAAGCTCATAGCTTGCAATGTCTTCTTTCAACGACTTATCCTAGGTTCTAAACTGGTTTTAGTTGTTCAGTTTGTATCAGCTTATTTTTGCTAAGGTATCGGATGTAAAATTTTCCATACTTTGAAGAGTATAGCCATGTGAGATCGTATTGCATCCCAGGGAAAGCTAACAAATGCCTGTTTGGTCATATCAGTGTTAGAAATCAAACATCACAGTACGACTAAGCTTATTTGCTATAACTTTTTAGTATTTTTCTTGTAATAGAAAACCAGTCTAGACTTTTAGGTACTCCAAAGTAATGATGGTACGATATTATCATACTTCTGTTAATTATTTAAAATGAATAATTAATTGGTAACAACTTTAGGAAAACAATTAGAATTTTACCGGCCTGCGGTAACAGATTACTTGCCTAGCTAGGACCCACATCACTTCATCATAATTTTATTTAGCGCCGTAACTTAATTATCCCTGCCTTATTAGTCTGAATTAATAACTAACCATATATATATATCCGCCTACCTATAGATTCCTACAACTTTCCTCACTTGAAAATGCCTATATTTTGTCGAACTAACAGTCCCTCTTGTGTACCTTGCAAACTAGGCCAAGCCTCATTTAATTTAAATTCGTGGTGTGTGGTGAGAGTCGCATTGCCCCTGAAAGCAACTAACTCCTAAATGTTCTATCAGTCGAGCCAGTATACTCAGTGTGTTATTTTCCTATCACTACACTGTATGTATGGAGATAGACTCGAGATTGGACTGGGTCATACGGGTCTACCTCCAGCTAAATGGTGTCTGACCTATCTTCAACTTTCACTAGGGAGACAACTGTCTCTCCCCCATTACTCCGTCGAAGATAGTGTATTGTTTAGCGTAATAGTGTAAAACGCCGATCTTATTAAATACAATCAAAGATCATCCAGACCGAAGTCTGTTGAAAGGTACATAGGGTTTTGTTGTCACCGTGACTCGTTTCCGCCGATGTACCCCAGAATACTTCATTCTGTTAACGGATTCAAGTTGCGATCGCAATAGTTTACTTTATTAATAACTTTCAATTTCACAAATCTTAATTAATATCGCAGCTCGAATATCACTTAGCGCACTATCAAGCTCGGACGCTATTTTTCCCGTATGAGTCGTACCGCACTCTTAAGTTGGACCGCTCCGTTGACGTCCCAAAACTGAATGCCCGCTAATTTTCCGCCCTTTTCCTAAGCATCTTACTTTCGCGCCACACGCCTAAGATTTTTCCGCGCGAGCCCACTTTTCTTCCCTTCAACCAATCGCTAGCCGTTTCCCCGATCCCCCCCGCCTTCGCGTCGCGCCACGTGGAGCTATCATCCGACCTCTCTTTCTGTCTTTTTCTCAACCTCTCGCTCGCTCATAGCCGCTTTCGCCGCGCAATTCTAAAATTTTTCCATAATCTAACCAAATCTCGTCCGACAGCCAATATTTCATCGTTGAATATCTAAATGTAGCCTTCTATTAACACTTCCCTCTTAATAATCCTCCACTTAAGCCAATAATCCTATATTTTGGGAAACTATCAAAAGTTCCGTATTCCGACCATAGATGGCGTCCGCCCGTAGGTGAACCACTTTGCCGACCCCAGAGCAGTCCCCGCGAAACTCAAAATAAAATACGGTCCTAGTCAACCTAGCAACCTTACGCGAAGCCCAAATAAATGACTTCCGCTAGACGCCACCTATGTCGCAAGGGACGCGCAGAGCAGTCCCCGCGAAATTCAAAATAAAGAAGTCAAACTAGCAACCTTATGCGAAGCTTACGTAAATAACTTCCGCTAGACGCCGCCTATGCCGCAGGGGACGCGCAGAGCCGTCCCCGCGAAATTCAAACTAAAGATAAAGCGCTAGACCATTGACCATTATTCTGAACTAGTTTATTATTCCCTTTTTCATGCTTATTATATTAATGGTGCTACGCATTAATATTTATTTTAATGCTACTCCCACACATTCCTTACTAACGGACGGATATCATTCATTCTGTACCGTTACAGCCGCCCCCGATAGAATTTAAGCAGATAAAGTACCACTCTTATCTGCGGCGAATTATATCTAAACCCTGTACTTAATTAAGTACAAAATAGCACCTCCTTCCTTGCCAACCTCATTGTCATCCTAGCCCTCAAAGATATTCCTACTATTTATAGTTCCTCCCCAAATCCCTAATGACTCCTTCCTCCATAAGCTTTCTTATTGCAAAATAGCCCACCCCCTCATTCTATTCAACTGACACAAAATCATAATCGCATACCCAGTTCTCGTGTTCGAAACGAAATCCCAGTAAACTTAGTCTCGGTAAATATTTCCCAATAACTTAGACATCTACCATTTCTTTAATCATACACAACCTCCGAATAATGATTTGCCTTTTGTTTACCATCATAACAACAAATCTTAATATAATTTAAATCAATATAACAGTCTCTTGCGCTGTCTAGTAACGCCCCCTAGCGAAAACTCTTCAACTCTATGACGATTCCGACGTAAGTTTATAACATCTTCCGAACCATTCAATTATTCTATTCTTTAAATTATTTTCCTAGAATAATTTCAAGTACATCTGTCATCATGGCCTTCTTTTAACTTACGTCTTTTCTTACAACTTGTTTCGCATCTAAATGTTGCAACCTAGGGATCGAACCTGGGATCTTTCGTGGGTGAAGCATCAACCACTTCGCCGTCATGGTCTTTTAGTTCCAACTAGGTTAATGAATAATTATTAATAATTTGAATTAAAACTTTCCTTCATACTTCAACGCTACCAATCTCATCTTAGCTTATATAATTACTTAAGATAACGAAACGTCGGAACAATTGTCTACCTCAGGCAGGGATCGAACCCGCGTCCTCCACAATTCCTAATTAGCTACTTCTTTTAACGGAAACCTATTTTCCTCTCCGCGGATAAGAAATCTTAACCAAACCCCCATATCAACCAAAACCAGTAGGCATACCATCATCGCCCAAGAGTTATAACTTTATTTTAGATGAGATACATCTAATGTCTAATCCTGCAAATAACCGAGATAGAATACTAGACTCGCTTCCGTCCGGTACGCAGTGACACCGTGCATACAAATAAAGGTCTTAACGCCTTACAATAAGGTTGTCGAACGTAAATACTTATGGATAAGCTCCCTCACTCTAAGGTGGTACGCATCTCGAAACACGTCCTTGAGTTTTGAACTAGATACCCCGTAGTTCAGATCTATTAGAAGTTTGTGTGCTATGTATATCTGTCTAACTGTCAATGTATGCGTCATCGATAAGTACTTGTTAATACCCCGGTACGCGCTGGACATTGTATACCAATTGACAAGTACTGAGCTTATGCGTATAAGCAAATACTTATCCCAAAACCTATCTAATAACTATTTCTCACCCCTAGTTATTACTATGTACGAAAGACAACATTTAGTCTCATTTGCTAATATATAATACGTCAATATCCCCTTACTTTCCTATACCTTTGAAAAATATCATTTTCCTATTAAAATAAACAGACCGGTAACTATCTTATCCGCCCCCACAACTCTACTTAACTTCCTACCTTTTATATAACTAATAACGATCAAATCGGTAAATAATAAGCCACTGAAGGTGACACTTAGTTTTAGTATTCATGGTAATTAATATCGTGAGTTCCTTCTCGTATTTACTGAATTCCAAACTGCGTGATTCAATAGTGCTAGTTTCTTTTTATTTTTTATTTTTTTATTAGATGATTTTAATTTTACACTCGCACAAGACACATTATTAAGATGGTAATCTCCCGAATGTTTGTAACTCTAATTGGTTACTCATTATGCATTCTACTTTACTTTTCAGCCTTCCGTCCAGATGGTAAAATTCCCCAGCAACACGAGATCCCCTGACCACGCCAAAATGAAATGCCATCAATGGCCTCTGTTTCTGCAGCCTAAGACATTATCTCTCTATAGGTTAGTCAAGTATAATTGTCCTGATTTAGACTTCACAAGACGCCCCCAAAGGAACCACCTTACAGCAGAATTTCCGCAACTTTAAGAAAGGCTAGTTTAGGAAATGAAGCTAAATGGAAACCACTTAATTTTATTGTGTGCTGAGTAATTCCCACTTCTACAGCACAGTTCCGAAACTTCGATTCAATTACTTCACCAGGTAAATCAAAATAAACCCTACACGCTTAACTAAGTTCTATTTGTGCCCAGTGCGACTAAAAATATTCGAACACCCTAAACAAGCTACTTTTACTAATTTAACAGTGCCAATTAAGAATGCTCCCTTGTGTCATCTATAATTTTATTGTGTGCATAGACGACCAAAGACCTCGCTTTCAGCATGCCTTCTTCGTTGGACCCGCTTAGTTAAATACTCTAATCAAAATTCTAAAGTTACAATTGAAAATGTCAAAAGTTCGAATATTATGCAATAGAGAATTTCTCTAACATAGTTACTCCATCTCTTCGCACTATTTAGTCAGGCATATTGCAATTCAAGTATTTATTTTAATTTATAATGACCTATCTTCTCCACCCCTGTTCACATACTTTAGCCATCCCTATCCACAGCTGCGGTGAAGATAATTAGTTAATGAACAAAACATCCTATAAACATTCTATGTTACTACCGCAATCACAAGAAATATTTACTAGAAGGATTATCTATCATACAGCTGACTATAACAAAATGAGTCCCCCTTATCTTTCTCCGTTCCTCTTCTAACGTAGAAGACAACAACAGACAATTAACAATTAATTACTTATAATTTAGAACAACCCTAGGTAAAACGCTACCACAAAACTAGTATAGAACAGAATAATACTAACCGAAGTAAACTTTTGTATTCACACTTGCAAATAAAATATCTTTATCTTTCCGTGATGAATGATTTTGATAACACTATTTCATCAACTCAATGTCCCGGCCTACATATGTGAAAACTGTCAATTAATTAGTTTGTATAAAACAATCTAGATGCAACATGCAGTTCACATTAACTAACAATTTTAAGGTTGTGCCATAACTTCGACAATAACCTACCTTAGCACTAATTTTAATCATCTACAATTTCATCACGTACATATTAGATGCCAATAATCTAGATTATTTAAGAATTCTAGCAATTCATATTAATATAATAAATAACCAAAACAAGATAATACCGCTTTGACAGTCTGCGCTGACCTTCCCACAAGTCAAAAACGCGTTTCGTTCGTCCTATCATTTCTAAACCTGTAGACATTTACTTTGTACTAAACAAATTCTTGAGTTAATAATTATTTGCCAATTGTTAAGCAAACCTATTTAATTTCATAATAACAATTTTAATATAGCAGTATTAGAATATTATTATAAATCTCGAACATCTTTATTTATTATAATCAACATTACCGGTTAAAGTATTTGAATGGCCTAGTGCGAACTAGGTTTCAGGTCTCACCTCGGGAAAATAAATTTACTATTGACTTTAAAATCTACTACTTATAAATTTATTATTTTCTTCTGACATATAAAGATAGGCTATGACTCTAGGTCGGGTTTAGTAAACTTTGAACTATGGCTACCTCCACAATAATCTCGATTAAATATATATATCCGCAAAACGAATTATGTCTAATTCGGCCGATTTTATTAAATTTAAATTATGCTACTAAACAGTACGTATCCTAAGAACGTCACACATCCGAAACCCATTTCAGTTCTAATTTCTTTACCCATCTAAATTAAATTTTGTACCTGTCGACGCGAGATAACATCTAAATAATTACTTTGTATGATTCGAAGTGTGATAGTTGATTTTGTATTGTAATCTCGATAACGCAATATCAGGGATTTACTTATTAATAAATTTTACACTAAGAAATTTATTCTCAGCTCGCAATATCATCGCTTTATTTCCGGCTTGAATGTTTCTGCGGACTATGAGTTTAAATTTATCCTACAACTTAAAATTGTGGTATATAAAATCGATCACTGTTTTATAAGTAGCTTGCGTTAACTTTTAAAATAATAAAACGAGTTAACTATTGATTATGACGTGACATCCGCCCGCAACTCGCCTTTATAATTGATGTGATAACATACGCTATTGTTATCCCTATAGCGTAACAGTGCTATAACTCGTTAATTTAGCAGTTAAATCTCGACTTCAAGCCAGTCAACTATTTTTTCTTTTTCTCTACCACTATTATTATATTTTTCTTTCGACACCTATTTTGCTCCCAAGCTCAATTAATATCTACCTTCCACAATTATCCATCATCCGTCAATCTTAGGTATCCTCGAGAAATATTTCATCTTAATCGTTCAACGGAGATAGACAATTGTGCAAGGTACCCTTCTTAATAGGCTAATCCAACCCAGTGAATTTAATGATTTATCTATCTCTACCTATCCTAACTAATTAGTCATGTAGTAAAGTCTTTTCTTTTCACCGCTCTCCCGACTTAGATATCTCTAGGTAACTCACAACTGATAATATTAGGTAAGTAGGTATAGTAAGCTGTGCCCAGCGAGCTTTACCTCTGCGTACGTTAACCTCATCTTAAGCTAATAATAATCCTTTATAAATCTTCATAATTAACTATTTATCACGATTTCAACTATACGGTAAGAAGCAATGATTACCGGTAACGACTAATTACAACGCTGCAAGAGTATTTCAATTATACATATTATTATTAGACAGCACCCTTTTACCATCATCCAAAATAAAATCTTTTATTGGTAACCCAACGCCATCTAGCCTCGCTAATAAGTAACCTCCCCACAATAGAGTAGATATTAGATAGTTGTTTCCAGACGGTAACGACTTTTATCGCCTACTAGACGTATTTATCCGTTTACATTATGCATCCCTAACTACGTTGCTTTTAAACCAAAATTCCTACTAGCAATGAATAGTCATATGATTCTATCCCCTACATGACATACCTGCTACTTGTTATTACTTATAATCGCGATTCCTCATCAACGCGTGTATTTTGAACCGTAATACTATTTTATGTTACTTTTCCTAGGATTTTAGCGAACTAACAAAATGAAGCGGCATTTCCATTGTGCAGAGCAATTGTCCCCATTTACATGTCACATAATAATAATTCCACCACAATGTCATTGCATTCTAATCTACTACGTGATAAGTATTAGGAAAATCTCTTTCAATGTAAAAATCGCAGGTATTAAAAATAGCAGGTATGGAAAATAACAGGTGATTCCACTTGCTATAACAAAATCACATGATTACGCGATAAGGAAGTTTCCTCTCCGATTGGTTTTATGACGTCATGTTTTATAATCATTCCTAATTCTAGATTGTTTATGGTCTCGCTAAATCATTTGTCTCTATGGTCCAACCATAGACAAAGAACGTTATAGTCCTTGACTAGCCTAAACTACTCTATGGATTTCAGATGTGAGACTCAAGTACACTATTATAATTTTTTTTTCTCTAACATAACCAACAAAATAAATTATAATACGTGGAATAGCACATCAACTAAAAACCGCAATCGCTCAACGATTATTAGTCAAAATATAATTATTATTAGTTTTATATTATGCTGTTAGCGTCATAACTTTATAATATTGTACAGCATATCGCCGTCCTATAATATAAATTGAATCCAGCAATAACTTAGTTGGTTAATTCTGTCCAATCTCGCCCCCTTGCCTTTCCATCCGACAGCAATAATAATTAAACCGCCCCCTATTCTACAAATCTTTCTAAATCAATAAATGTTGAACTATGTCACCCCATCGACTTTTTACGATCCTAAAAATAACTCAACACAAGGCTGTATGAACCAGTTGCCTATGCCTATATGAAATCTATCACCAGGAATAGAAACAAAACTACAGTTACCATAGCTCCTAACGTCAACAACAAAAATTGGTTAACTGGTTTCAGTATTCAAGAAAACAATTACTAAAGGTTTCAGTATTCACAGATAACTCAACAGTTTTAAAATTAATACTCCCGGAATAGTTTGGTTATTGACTATATCTAAGTACTTTGTTCACTCATTAAACTTTGGAAAACCAACAACGCCTAACAGCCGCACGGTACCTGATGCTGGCGAACTCCGCCATTAAATAAAGAAGAAAAAGATAATGACTGAAAGGTATTGTATTTCAAATAATACTCATTACATTATTGTTTTGTAGTTTTATCTCCTTTGACCTTTAACCTAACCTGAAAATCTTTTTGTTACAGATTTCGTACAACAAAATTTTAGCTCCAGCTCTCATTGCGACTGTCTACAATATTGGTCTTAATCTATTATCAAGAACCCGTAATACAAAGTGTATGAATCAACTTTAGAAGATAACAACGTTTATTGTGAAAAGTGTCAAATTATAATTCACCCATTATCAAGAGCCCGTAATACAAAGTGTATGAATCAACTTTAGAAGATAACAACGTTTATTGTGAAAAGTGTCAAATTATAATTCACCCATTATCAAGAGCCCGTAATACAAAGTGTATGAATCAACTTTAGAAGATAACAACGTTTATTGTGAAAAGTGTCAAATTATAATTCTTCAATATCTCTGAATTAATTAATCTTCATTGAATTATTCCCTATTAAGCCAATTCTAAACTCACGCATCGCAACACGACAACAATTTGTGGGAAAAATCCCACTTCTAAATTAAAGTATTACCGCTTGACTGAAATCCAATACAACTATATTAATGATAATTTATAACTTAACTTTCTAATCCTGGTCATGGCTTACCAAATTGTAACCTCCCCCCCCTTATTATAAACTGCTACACCTAAATCTAAACCTAAATCTAATGCCTTTCTCACCTATATGCCTAGCTAGCTTATAATACATATACACATCCTCGCCGCTTTACCTTAACTTAAATTATTATCTAATTCTTAAAACTAATTAACCTAATTTATCTACAATCTAATGGTTGTGTCTGGAGTTTTGTAGAGTGTGTAGCGTTTGTATGAAGATGGAACCTTAGCATAGCTTAATTCTATTTGCAGTGAATTTCAGTCAAGCAATGTAATATTATAATAACTACTATTTTGGCCAGATCGTCTAGTGAACCCTCCGTTGTTAACCGCATTTAAGTAACTCAAGTTCTTTCGTGAAAGTTTAGTAATTGGCTTATCCCTGTGTTAAATTATTTTCTCCTGACCTAATTACCTACCAGTCTATAAATCCTAACATAAATATGTGTAGCCTAGCAATGACTCCGTCTGAACTGTGACCTAAATCCTTCACTGCAGCTGCGGGGAAGATTTGTAACCACTCAAAGGTAATCAGATGATAGCTTAGCTTGTAGGTATTATTATTTATTATCAGTAGCATGATACATAAGAGGCCTGGTGCAATTTATGAGCCCCACCACCGCTCCATAGCGTACTGTACATCTCATGGTTTAATTACAGTTCCGTCACATTGGCTTTAACTTTAATTATTAGCTTGTGCCTTTAATTCTTTAACTGAGAATTTACATCTCTCCTCAAATTTAATTTCATTTTACATTATGAACTATGTGTTAGCAATTTAAATTCTTATTATTCCACATAAATCAATAGAGTTTATCTCAAGGCTTGCTATCATCCAAATATCCTTTTCACATTAAGAACTTAATTATTCAATGCAATAACTTATATTCAGTTCCGTAAAGGGTGGATAATTTAATCAAACGCCACTTCAGGCGGTGGCTAAAGTAGAATGCTATTAATTCAGGTAAAACTACTTTTATTTACTCTTAGTATTTATTATACAGGTCTTGTAAAGTTCCAATATAACTACATTGGATTGCTGCATTGGCAGATTATTACATCTTAAGTTTATTAAAGGATGTTTAATTCATTCAATATCCTTGACTTTAGGAAGTGAACTGAAATAGAATACTATCATTTGAAGTAAATTACTTTGGGTTACTCTTAGTGTTCATTATACAAATCTTATAAAGTATAAATACATCTCAAGTTTATTGAAAGATGTTTAATTCATTCAACATCCCTGACTTTTAGGGAGTGAATGTAGTCAATTATTTCTCCATCAACCCCCACCCTCTGTCTCTCAGACTGAGTGGTTAATTTGATAGACTACTAAATCATAGTCAATATACCTTTAGTAGGTAGTAAATTAGGTAGTTAATTATCACTGTTAATCATTAAATAAATTACATTTAGAAGTTATCTTTTACTCACTTTAATAAGTATAAATTAGACTGTACTAGGTATTAGTCTGATTGATTAGATTGTTCCCATCAAATATTTCTATGTTTCATATTATTAGAAGTAAGTACTTACATATCTTAAGAGGTCTATTCAAATGGTATTAGTAGACCATTGTCAGGCTAATTAGCTGGTTGTTATCAATCAATTATTTCTATGTTTCAGATTATTAGAAGCTCATAGCTTGCAATGTCTTCTTTCAACGACTTATCCTAGGTTCTAAACTGGTTTTAGTTGTTCAGTTTGTATCAGCTTATTTTTGCTAAGGTATCGGATGTAAAATTTTCCATACTTTGAAGAGTATAGCCATGTGAGATCGTATTGCATCCCAGGGAAAGCTAACAAATGCCTGTTTGGTCATATCAGTGTTAGAAATCAAACATCACAGTACGACTAAGCTTATTTGCTATAACTTTTTAGTATTTTTCTTGTAATAGAAAACCAGTCTAGACTTTTAGGTACTCCAAAGTAATGATGGTACGATATTATCATACTTCTGTTAATTATTTAAAATGAATAATTAATTGGTAACAACTTTAGGAAAACAATTAGAATTTTACCGGCCTGCGGTAACAGATTACTTGCCTAGCTAGGACCCACATCACTTCATCATAATTTTATTTAGCGCCGTAACTTAATTATCCCTGCCTTATTAGTCTGAATTAATAACTAACCATATATATATATCCGCCTACCTATAGATTCCTACAACTTTCCTCACTTGAAAATGCCTATATTTTGTCGAACTAACAGTCCCTCTTGTGTACCTTGCAAACTAGGCCAAGCCTCATTTAATTTAAATTCGTGGTGTGTGGTGAGAGTCGCATTGCCCCTGAAAGCAACTAACTCCTAAATGTTCTATCAGTCGAGCCAGTATACTCAGTGTGTTATTTTCCTATCACTACACTGTATGTATGGAGATAGACTCGAGATTGGACTGGGTCATACGGGTCTACCTCCAGCTAAATGGTGTCTGACCTATCTTCAACTTTCACTAGGGAGACAACTGTCTCTCCCCCATTACTCCGTCGAAGATAGTGTATTGTTTAGCGTAATAGTGTAAAACGCCGATCTTATTAAATACAATCAAAGATCATCCAGACCGAAGTCTGTTGAAAGGTACATAGGGTTTTGTTGTCACCGTGACTCGTTTCCGCCGATGTACCCCAGAATACTTCATTCTGTTAACGGATTCAAGTTGCGATCGCAATAGTTTACTTTATTAATAACTTTCAATTTCACAAATCTTAATTAATATCGCAGCTCGAATATCACTTAGCGCACTATCAAGCTCGGACGCTATTTTTCCCGTATGAGTCGTACCGCACTCTTAAGTTGGACCGCTCCGTTGACGTCCCAAAACTGAATGCCCGCTAATTTTCCGCCCTTTTCCTAAGCATCTTACTTTCGCGCCACACGCCTAAGATTTTTCCGCGCGAGCCCACTTTTCTTCCCTTCAACCAATCGCTAGCCGTTTCCCCGATCCCCCCCGCCTTCGCGTCGCGCCACGTGGAGCTATCATCCGACCTCTCTTTCTGTCTTTTTCTCAACCTCTCGCTCGCTCATAGCCGCTTTCGCCGCGCAATTCTAAAATTTTTCCATAATCTAACCAAATCTCGTCCGACAGCCAATATTTCATCGTTGAATATCTAAATGTAGCCTTCTATTAACACTTCCCTCTTAATAATCCTCCACTTAAGCCAATAATCCTATATTTTGGGAAACTATCAAAAGTTCCGTATTCCGACCATAGATGGCGTCCGCCCGTAGGTGAACCACTTTGCCGACCCCAGAGCAGTCCCCGCGAAACTCAAAATAAAATACGGTCCTAGTCAACCTAGCAACCTTACGCGAAGCCCAAATAAATGACTTCCGCTAGACGCCACCTATGTCGCAAGGGACGCGCAGAGCAGTCCCCGCGAAATTCAAAATAAAGAAGTCAAACTAGCAACCTTATGCGAAGCTTACGTAAATAACTTCCGCTAGACGCCGCCTATGCCGCAGGGGACGCGCAGAGCCGTCCCCGCGAAATTCAAACTAAAGATAAAGCGCTAGACCATTGACCATTATTCTGAACTAGTTTATTATTCCCTTTTTCATGCTTATTATATTAATGGTGCTACGCATTAATATTTATTTTAATGCTACTCCCACACATTCCTTACTAACGGACGGATATCATTCATTCTGTACCGTTACAGGCTGTAGGTTTACACCATCAAGTATCGGCACTTAGCCCCTTACCTCTGATAATGGACGCTCTGACGTCGGACATACAGGAGGGGGCACCTTGGTGTACTCTGTTGGCCGACGACATTGTGCTTAAACATTGTGACAGATTAGACGAATGTCGGCAAAGACTGGAAGTACGTAGCCCTAAACGTCAGTAGAACCAAAACAGAGTACCTATCTGTGAAAATCCCTAACGTCCTAACATATCTATAGTGAAAATCCCTAACAGTCTGTCACGATTTCGATTTTCGGTATCTCTGGAATCTTGTGCAAAGTGACGGTGGTATCGGTAGGAACGTAAAAACACCGGATCAACTCAGGTAGAATGAAATGGAGACAGGCCACTGCAACAACATGCGATTCGCGAATGCCTCTGAAGCTAAAGGGGAAAATATACAAAACTGTCATAAGACCAGCCCCCTTACTCTCGAAACCGATCGCTATTGGATCGGATTGGTATTGTGAATTTTCGTATTTAGTTACGACACCAGCGTTAATTTGGATTCATATTGGGTGAACTAAATGGCATTGAGTTTTGTGTTTTTTTCACTCAATATCCATATTAGCTCTGGGGTCGGAACTTAGGAGTGCGAAAATTCACAATACCAATCCAATCCAAAGCGATCGGTTTCAAGAGTAAGGGGGCTGGTCTTGTAATGTGAAGATGACCTCCGTGGTCGAGTGGTTAGCACGCCGGGTCTGGCGATGCGCCATCTCTGAGGTGCCGGGTTCAATTCCCGGTCGGGTTAATTTAGAGAAAAACTGTTTTTCTAAATTGATTTCGGGTCTGGGTGTTTTTTTGTATGATTTATCCGTTGTCTTCCTATATTAACGAGTTTCAATAGAATACCTACTTATCTTGATCTAGATAATTGGTGTGAGCGTAAAAAAAATATTAATTTTTAATTTAATTTTTATATTTGATTTTAATTTAATGTATGAATCTTAATTGCCGTAAAGAAAACAGATGAAAGACGATTGCATGTAGCGGAGATGAAAATGTTAAGGTGGATGTGTGGAGTGACGAGGATTGACAAAATTAGGAATGAATATATTAGAAAAAGTATGAAAAAGATGAAAGGGAACCGTTTGTCTTGGTATGGACATGTAATGAGAAAGTTTATTTTTTTTTTGTTTCTGTTTCATCTTGTTTTGTTTTGATTGTACCGCATTTGAAGCAACACAAATGATTTGATTTTCCCGCATCACTTTTAGGATTTTTCAAGGGTTACCTGAATTAAGTTTTGTAGGGGTTTAATTTTGTTTAGTGTAATTCTCTGTAACACAGAACATACCCAGGAGCAAATGGGTCAAATAAATAAACTAAAATAAATAAGACGTTTAATATAGTACGTTACGTTCCGGTTTTCGATCATTTAAAGTTCCGATACAACAAAAAAGTTTTATTTTTTAACCGACTTCAAAAAAGGAGGAGGTTCTATGTTTGACGTGTATGTTTTTTTTTTATTTATTATAATTTTAACTACAAATGAGATGAATGATGATGAGAATAGTTATAAGCTGCAAAACTTGATGCATACAGTGCAGAAATGTTAGTCACCTTGATAGAAGTGATGTATCCGCCGGTGGTCGGAGGCGCTCAGCCACAGCATCCCACGCCCACGCCCACGCCGCGCCGCTCACATGCCACCCCACGCCCCACGCCCCACGCCCCGTACCCCACAGCACCAGCACCACAACCACACTTGTCACCTTGTATCACTCACGTCACCAAGTTTTTGGTCAAAGTTGTTTGCACCCACTGTGACTATTGATTATTGTCACGGCGATGAGCAAACTACAAATAAACAACTTAATTTTACACGAGCGCGTCAAAATAATGAAGCTATCCTACTTTAATCCAATATAGGCCGACAATGTTTACGTTATATTTAACAGGTGCTTAAATATAGGTATTTTTAATGGAAATATTTTTTTTAAATGATTTTAAATTATTACAGTTGTGTTTAATCTCTTAGGCCATTTAAGCAAACGAAACGGTCTCAAGTAATGATTTGGTCTTTCTTGATTTGTTCAGTTTATATTAGTATGCGATGTATTGCCGCAAGAGGCCCCGTGTGCGGCCGGATGCGGCGCCATAAGCGCGCGTGTGCCGCAGCCGCCTCGGCCTCCGCCCTCCGCCCGCGGCCCTCCGCCCCGCCTGCTCTCCGCCCTCCGCCCTCGAGTTGACTTTTGACTCCATAATCACAATCGCGATCTTGGAGATCAAATACTCAGACCCTCGACCCCATTATCAGTTACGCTGCATATACTCCCGGCACGATTCAATCAATCACGGCAATGACTAATGTTATGTTAACCAGAGATAAAAGAGTGATTATCAGATTTCGTGCACATCCAAGAAAATTTGATATTTTTTAAATTACTAAAATGTATTGATATTATCAAAATATTATTTAAACATTGAAAAAAGACGACAACCTCAGGCGGGAATCGAACAACTGTTGCAATGTTGACTAAAAACATAAGCATCAGGCACTGACAAATTTCGACGGGTAAAAACCAGACCTCGGTAGCCAAGTGGTTAAGGCAGCCGCCCGGAATGCGGAAGGTACGTGGTTCGATCTTTTTTTTTCTTGTGTTTAAAAATTTTACATATGTATCTTATTTAAACGTTATTAAAAACCTTATGTTTTAAAAATAAGAAGAAACAAATATACCTACTTATTTTTGTGTTCACAAAGTAACGCAGGACGAGAATAATTTTTTTAATACGCTAAAATATATGAAAAACATTGAAATATTATTTTCTAATTTGCCAATTTATTTATATTTATTGCGCTTACAAATTGAGAACCTATGAGCTTTTAAAATTTTATTTGGAAACGGTAATGATTAATAGTCGGATGGTAATGATAACAGTGCATACTGTATATTGGAAATGATTACAAGCCATTCCTTATGGCTTTTTATGTAAGGTGTTTCAAACGGTATAATGATCTCTTTAAAATAAAATACGTTGTAGATAATTCAAAGTTTAATCATAATAAAATGAAGAGGAAGCATTATTTATGCTTTCTCTTCATTTTATGAACTTATCCTTCTTCTTCTTCTATAATTTAAAAAAAGTAACAATCATAATTACAAAAATATTTAATGAATTAAAACAAAATAAGCTATTGCTGTGCAGTCCCACGATTATCATTTTATAAGAGAAGGAAAAGATTATTTAAAGCGTAATAAGAACAAAATAAAATAAAAGGTATACAAGATTTGACGCCACGTCAACAAAGACAACAAAGAAGAAAGTGGCGAGAAAATCGGCAAGGCTATTTAGAAAAGAAAAACTTTTGTTTGGTTTTCCTTTAAGTTTATTTTGTTTTTTACGCTTCAAATATCTTAACCTGTCCCTAAATATTTTAAATATAACTAAAGTAACTAATAAAACTAATAAAAGCACTAAATATTTTTCAGGGTCATTTTTTATCCCTTCATGTCACTTTTGTTTCTTGTGAATTCTTGCTTGGGCCAGGTTTTCCTCATTTTTGTTTTTCTTTTCCTTTTAGTTTATTTTATTTTTTACGCTTCAAATATCTTAACCTTTTCTTACTTTTGATACTCCCCATTTGCATTAATTTCTGAAAATATCACAATAAATAATTGCGTAAAAACAGCCTACTAGTAAACCTACAAAATATACGATTGCGGGTTCAAATCCCGCTATGGGTGTTAAGTATTTGGCCTTTGCCACACTTAGCGGAAATTCCATCGCGGATCTTCCGTTGTAGAACGCCAATACATGTTATTACATTAAATGACTAATAACGGACACACTACGGGGAAGATCGGTTGCTCCGATGGTATTGACTTTTTACCGCAACGGAAGATCCGCGACGGAATTTCCGCCAAATGTGGCTTAGGCCTTTAGGTGATGGACATGACATTTTTTACATGAATCAATAATGTTTATAGTTCGGTTATTCGTTATCGTTGTTATTTTTCACTGTACAAGTTCTGCTGAGATTGAGAATTCGTTGTAGAAGTATTTTTATTTATAGTATTTTTTATATAAGTACAGGATGGCCAAAAAGTTGACGTCCAAAAGAAAAAATTAGGTCCCTCGTGTCTTGAGGTATCCAAATCACCCCCATGTATGTTCCGCGAATTTTCATAGTTTTGAAGTTATGATTTTTTTTCTGAATTTTTGAGATATTATGACATGTCCAACTTTAAAAACAATCTAAAAAAAGTATAGGACTTTGTCGAGACTTTTTTATTGCAACTATATCTTCATGGATAAAATAATCAGCTTCTTAACTGTGATAAGTTTATAAAAAAAAATACATTTGGTGAATTATGACTTAAATATTCAACTTTAATTTAAAAATCTGAACAGGTGACTTTATGGTTCCTAAGTAGGCTTCAAAATTGCGACTCTCAGCTTTCATAATCATTTAAAAAATGGAGTAGTTATTGGGGCTACTTTGGCTTCAAAGACGGCGAAGTGGAAAATTCTTAAGATTAGCCAAGTGATTAAAAAAGTTTTGGCCACTGAATCATTCCTAACGTTATCGTTAATTTCCTAACCTATTTTATGTTTTAATAATGTCGTATATTTTTATTTCTTTTATTTTTATTTATTTAAAGTAGTTAAAAATTAAAATACGAATATGTGATTCCGACAAAGGTTTTTTCTTTCTTTTTTCAAAAAATATATTTTAAAAAGATAATAATATGATTTCCAACCTTGTCGTTCATTCGGTTCGTGTGTTTGCGTGAAGCAGCGGGTGGATTATAGAAACAATGAACTGGCGCGCGGCACGCGGCATGCGGCAGTGCGGCACACGCCGCACCGCGCCGCGCTAAGCCTTTCTATCCAGCCCGCAGCGAGACGTTACGGCGGGGAACTTATGAACTTTTGTTTATTTTGTTACTCATAAATAAGTATAAACGTTATCAGGTTCAAGTAATCCAACACGACAAGGTCGAAAGTTAAAATACACATTAAAAAAATTATAACAAGTCTTTTTTTTCCCTACTTCGAAACTAATCGAAACAACGAAAAAAATTGCAACTTTTGCCTACCTTGCGGTGAACATAAAATAAAAATAAAATTGTTTACGCACACATCAATCTACACCAACATAAAGCTTCTTTTGAAACTCGTTAATATGGGAATATAGTGGATAACATAAACATAGAAAAACACCCAGACGCGAAATCAATTTAGAAAAACGGTTATCTTTAAATTGACTCGACTGGGAATTAAACCCGGGGCCTGAGATAGGGCGCGACGCCAGATCCGGCGTGGTAACCACTCGACCACGGAGGTCGTCGGGTAAGATTTTGTAAAAGTACCTAAATCAGTAAATGGTAGTAACTACAAACCTTTTCCTTCCGCCGCAGTTCACGCGGTCTTAGGCTTTTTATTGAGTCATTATTTTTTAGTTATTTTCATAAAATTCACGATACGGTCCGTGATTATTATATAGGTCTTGTATATTTATTACTTAAAGGTCACTTTCATAGGTGCATCGTCATATTAAATCTACTTTACAAAACTTCGGGTACTAAATAACAATGCTTCAATGAAAAAGGCATTTGCTTTAAAAGTCACGACTTTTTGTCGGACCAGAACTAGTCATCATATCTGTAATCCCGGGATGAAGTTGTCAGTAGTCGCGGCGCGGAGGGCGGGCGGGCGCCATGCATAATGCAAGCCGCGGCGCGCAATTACGGCCTACCTGCTGGGAGGGACGGCCTGCGGGGACTTACACGTTATCTCGACAATCTCTTTCAATAAATAAAAAAATACATGAGTTTTAAAATATTCATTTTTATTGAAAGCAATAAATAAATCTATGTTATGTCTATGTAATGTTGACTAAAAACATAAGCATCAAGCACTGACAAATTTCGACGGTTGAAAGCCAGACCTCGGTAGCCAAGTGGTTAAGGCAGCCGCCCGGAATACGGAAGGTGCGTGGTTTGATTCCCGCCTGAGGTTGTCGTCTTTTTTCAGTGTTTAATATTTTACTTAAGTATACTTAAGCGTTAGTAAAACGCTAAAATATAAAACATTAATAAATAAATCTATACCTTAAAGATTGACGACTTCATTGATTGCAATAGTAAACAAATATGAAATATAAATAAAATAAAATAATAGCCCTATAGATCCTCACCTCCATCAGGCAGAGTACCCAGGCAGGCTGGCGGCACTGCCTTCAAGCAGGCGACGCTAATGAAAGGTCGTGGGATCCACCAACAGATTTTTTTCAAATGCACATTCTTTTTTATGCCAGTTAGTACTACAGCTAGTACTTTGGATACTTGGCTGATATCAAAGTTATTCGTTTTCCCTCTATATGGTTTTACATAATAATAGTACATTATGACACTAGTGTACTAATGTTGGTCATTACAATCGGGGCGGGTATTATAGGCGTAATGGAGCGGAGGATTGTAATGTCATTACCAATGGGGCCGCCCATTAATCACGTGATGTTTTTTTCAGAATTTTAACCTCCCCTCCCCCTTGGTGATATGTGGTGAGGTTTAAGTCTAACCCCCCCCCCCCCACTCAAAATCACGTGTATTTTTTAGTAGGTACCTACAAAAAATATTATAATTTTTTACAAGCTTTTATTTGCAATGTATTATGTATGTCGTCTTCGGGTGGAATTTTGCAACTCAATTTTAAAGCAGATATCTTCAACTGATTGAGCTGAAATTTTGCATACATGTGTAAATTGTGTGACAATGCAATATTATGATGACATGGTGCTGATCTGATGATAGAGCTAGAAGGTGGCCATAGGAACTTCACAATGAAACGACACAACCTCATCGAGTTTGTGCTCGTTTGAATCGTCTTGACGAGTAGTTTGTCTTTCAATGATAACCAGGGTCTGATGATGGAGCTGGAAGGTGGTCATAGGAACTCTGTAATGAAACGATGCTACCCCATCGAGTTTCGCTTCGTTTCATTCATCTTGACGAGTACTTTGTTTTTAAATGGTTACCAGGGTCTGATCCGATAATGGAACATAGAAGGTGGTCATAGGAATTACGTAAAGAAACGACGCAACCCCATTAGGTCTCTGCTCGTTTGATTCGTCTTGACGAGTACCTACTTTGGTGCTAGATGGTAATTTGGTGCTAGACGTTACTGTACACTTTGGTGCTAGCTGGTATAATGGTGGTGGTTTGGTGGACGTGAATAAATTCTGTATACCTACACGTTTAGTTAGAAGAATAGATAAAAAAAGTGTCCAGGGATAACTAAAAAGTAAAAAATAAATTAAAAGTTAAAAAGTTTATTTTAACAACATTTATGCGTCAACAACATAAGCTACGCGGACGACATGGTGTTGCTGGCCCCCTCGGTCGGTGCGTTGAGAAAACTGCTAGGTGTGTGCGAAATGTATGCCAAAACTCATGGATTACTGTACAATACCAAAAAGAGTGAGTATATGGTGTTCAAGGCTGGTAGCAAGTGTCCTACTACAGTACCACCCACACGGTTGTATGGTTCACCACTATGCAGGGTTAACTACTAATTTCAAATATCTTGGGCACATTGTTACAGATGATTTAAAAGATGAATTAGATATGGAAAGAGAGCGTAGGGCGTTGTCGATAAGGGCGAATATGTTGGCCCGCAGGTTTTATCGTTGTTCGGACGCAGTTAAAATCACTCTCTTCAAAGCATACTGCACTTCTTTCTACTCGAGTAGCTTGTGGGTCAAATATACTAAGAAGTCGTACGACGCCCTTCGTATTCAATTTAATAATGCGTTTAGGGCACTCTTCCGACTGCCTCGTTTTTGCAGTGCGTCCGGGATGTTTGCGGATGCGCAGGTCGACAGTTTGCCGGCTATTTTGCGCAAAAAAGCTGGATCCCTATTGCGTCGAATCCGTGTCAGCCGCAACAGTGTTTTAAAAGGCTTAGTCGACAGTGGGGACTGTCCACTGATCGCGCACATGTCCCATATTACCCGGTCTGTTCTAGTTATTAAGTACTAACATAGGAGTTAAGCTTTTGTTATACTAACCACAATATGGATCTTTGTTGTCCGATAAATAAACATTTTTTTTTTTATCTAAAACCAGCTTAGGTATATATAAATGGGCTAAAAAGAAAAAAAATAACTTTTACTAACAACTTTTAACGTCATTACTCAACTTATATTATACCTATAAAAGGTTGTCGCGAGATTAACTATATAATTAAGTGCTACACTACACGCCGCTTTCAGTTAAGAAATCGCGCGTTTGAATAAAAAATAAAAATAAAGAAAACACATATTCTGAAAATTACTGCGTGTTTTAGTTGTTTTTCTAGTGTATAAATCTTTGGTAAGCCAACATATTTATTATATTTTTCTTTGGACTTAGATGGTAATAGGCTGTCAATAACATTTTGTGCTTTACTTAATGCTTCCGGCAGTGTAGTCTGTAAAGGAGATCATTTAGGCTCCATACATTTTTGGGCATTTTCTGAAAGTGCCGGCTGAAAAAAAAATAGTACGTATTGTTAGAACTAGCCATTTGGAGTAATAGTTAATGCGGCACAAAAGTTGTAGGATTGCTCTGAGCCAAGTTATAGAAGTTCGATGATTCATCATTTTCATACATTTGATGTAAAATGATGTCCTTTAGTTCTTCATTACTAGAACTAGACATATTTATTAATAAACTTTCAAAGTAATATTGAACAAGAAGCCGCTGTATGAATCAACAAAATTTAATTATGTGGTACCTATTGACGGCAAATTTTATTACGCACGTTGTTTCTCGCGCGCCTAAGTAAAAATAATAATAAGGCAAAAGACAACAGCCAAACAGCCTATAGATATTAAAAATATAATAAGCTAAACAACAATGTTACAAATTTAGGTTAATTTATTGACAAAATAAATAATTTAGTGAAATTACTCAGTCTTTATTTACTTATGTAAAACAGTTAATTTTTTAATATTTTAATCCTAATAGTTAATTTACTTACAAAAATGTTTTAATATTTATAAATACTCTATGTTGAGATTCTATTTTTAAACTACATTACCGCACTAGTGTGTTTAAAATAAGCTACATTACGATGCTGAAATCGGTGTAATAAGAGCCACTTTACGAGAAAGTTAGTGTTGTTGAAGTTGAAAAAACTAAGTATTTTAAATTAAAAAGTTTTGTAATTATATACACATAAGGATAGATGTTTATTTTATCACTACGGCCCAGTGCAGGCCAGCGCCATTTTTTTTAAATAGGTATGGGTTTGCTCTTGATCCCAATCAAGCCCAGGGGCTAAGACAGGATCCACGACGGTGCGAGCTAACCCAGAAGGTGCCTATTTACTCTTGCTTTGAAGATGGACGGGTTATATGTACTCGGACACACAGACGTAGGGAGGGAGTTCCACTCCTTTGCTGTACGCAGTATAAAAGATGTAGATTGTGATTTGATTCATTGGTGCACAACTGTAGCACAGTATAAATATAAGCTAAAGCAGTACGGAAGCTCGGCCTTTTTCTTGTTTTATATACCTACGCGCCAATATTATTTATTCTGTGCGTTAGGGTTGTCCTCTTATTTTTGTAAAATTGAAAAAGTTTTTGTTTAGTTAGCGCTCTATCTTAGCTAGTTAGCGCTTTTTTTAATATAACTAGCAAAGCATAAGGGTTGTCACTTTTCATCATCAGCCTATAAACGTCCCACTCCTGGGCACAGGCCTCCCACGTGAACAATAGCACGTGGGGATATTGGGCCATAACCCACCACGCTGACCCAGTGCAGGTTGGTGGGTTTTAACGGCTGCCATCTTACGACAACAACCGGGACCAACGGCTTAACGTGCCTTCCGAAGCACGGAGGAGCTCGAGATGTTTTTTTTAAATTTGGTCACCCATCCAGCGACCTGGCATTGCGAAAGTTGCTTAGCGAGCAAGATCGCAAGCCGAACGCGCCAGCCGCTGCGCCATCGAGCGAAAAACTAATAAGATAAAGATGGCGACTATTTTGCTCATTCTATTATCGGATTCACTGTCGGAAACCACACAGATCCCTGATATCGATTTTAAAGCAATCGGTTGTCGATTTTCAAAGCAAAGTTTATTAACGATGAAGTTTCGTGGTATCAATTTCACCATTAAAATAATCAAAAAATATACTAAAGTAAGTACGGCACATATCACCTAAACAACCAAACGATTTATTTAAAAGAAAAAGCATTTTATTTAGTAATAATAAATCATTTTTACCTTTCAACATCAGCAGGAAGTTTAAAAAACGAAAGCTCCGGTTATGAAGAAGCCGAGTTCAAGCAGCCGTATACTACGCAATACACTCGCGGCATTTTTAAAAATCGCGGGCACAGCGCACGCAATACACAACAGTAACCAACCGTCTCGAGGCGACACGCGCTACTGAGAGCACTGCGATGTCCGCTTAGGGGCCCTGTAAAGACGTGCGTCTGTGGGCGTGCGTCGTTTCGAGCGTTTGTACGTAACTTCCTTACTGCTTTAGCTTATATTTATACTGTGACTGTAGGCCACGATCACTTGGCATTCACACAATGGCGCATGGCTGACATGGCTCACAGGATGGGTAATATGTATGAGTAAACTTTTTATTTTGTAACGTACCTGTTATACACCCTCTTATGGGTGAGTTCCACCCATGAAACTGAACAACTTTCCCCAAGAAACCTATGTGCAAAAATGACAAAAAAAATTTAACCTCCCATACTATTATTGTCGTCAGCTGATCGGACAGTTTTGTATGGGAGGTCGACATTTTTTTGTCATTTATGAACATACGTTTCTTAGGGAAAGTTGTTCAGTTTGGAGGGTGGAACTCACCCTTAATTTTTTTATGGTAAATAAAAATTAAGTGTGTATTCTTTGTACTTACGTATATCTTTTTGTTATCCACGTGGGTAGGTCTGTGCCCAGCGCTGGGACGTTTCTAGGCTGATGATTTGATTTGATATATCTTTATTATGTGTTTTTCGTTAGTTTTTCTGCGTGTTTCGGCTAAGACGGAAAGCTTACCTGAATTTTTACTTTAGAAAAATAATTTTATTGTAAAGGTCTAATTTAATTAATTAAATTAGTAGTTGACCTACTGCATTGGTTAGGATAATGACAGGGCGACATTACAGAGATACGAAGGTTAAAAAACATAATTGAATGGTCGTAATTTACAGTCTAAGAGCGGTTGTAATTTAGCACAGCGCCAGTCGCCGCTTCTCGGAAGCCCACGCGCGGGGCAAGCCACGAGCGTTGGGCGGTATTCAAGATCGTAGTGAAAGAGTACGAGTATGTAGTTTAAGCATACTTTATATCTATGAACGGTCACTTCGTTCAATTTTATTGAATTGTGTAAACGAATGCGTTCAATAGGAATCAAATTTCAGTAATTTTATTTTACTGTTTAAGTAGGTACTGTACCTATTTCTGTTCACCGATTATATACCTAGTCTTGCCATAAGTTCTGTCCCAACGTAAATGAGCGTATTTTAAAATAAATAATATGGCGGTAGTACTATTATTAGATATAATTACATTAAGTAGGTTTTATACTATTCATTTGAATGAATGAATGAATGAATGAAAATAATTTATTCGTGTCACACACATACATGTAAATATACAATTTTAAACAAAACTATGTTATTGTGACACAGAAAAGGTATCCACTCAGCATTAGTCAAGTCACCAAAGGTGCCCCGACGCTGATCTTCCGCGGATACCTATAGAACAACAAAATACAGCATAATATAGTATATATTATGCTGTTTTCTGTGACTGACTTCGTCTATGAAAAATAATTATAAAAGGTAAAATTAAAAACAATAAAAACATATATATCAAAACATTCTAGTAAAAACAATATCAACTAAACTAAAACTCTGCAAAAATACTTCAATAAACATTACATTACCCTACCCCATTCATATAATAAATAAATAAATGTAAATACAGTTTCAGCGTAAAATGTAAGCTGTATAAATAATTGTATTTTTATTTTTTAATTTTTTTTATTACTATCTAACACATAGCTGTGTAAACATGGAGTGAGGTTCCACAAGGAATCAAAAATCGAATTTTTTTTTTTTTATTGGTTGAGTTATTGCGATTTAAATTCCACAATAGAAAGTTTAAAATCGCAATTACTCTGTTAAAAAAACGTTTTTTAGAAATGTTTTCAACAAATTATTTAGATGTTTATATCTTACTTTAGCATGCCGAGTTTCATCAGAATTGGTTTAAAAAAATTTCAATTTGGAATTTTGTTTGACAAACTGAAATGCGTAAACCCTCATAAGAAGCTACTGAGCTCCCAAGGGAGCTGTATGCATACACCCTATCGTTTTGACGGTTAAACTTCTCTTCCACAGAAAATTTTTTTTCATCCGTAAAGAGAATTGTCTTGTGGCCACCGTCGGCGTATCTCTGCAACAACTTCTTGGCTCTCACGATTCTCTGTGGTAGGTACCCCACTCCATGTTTACAAAGCTATGTGTTAGATCAAAATGAAAGTATAAAACCTAATTAATATGATGATATCTAATAATAGTTCTACCGTCATATTATTTATTTTAAAATACCCTCATTTAAGTTAGGATAGAACTTATGGCAAGACTAGGTAGACTTCTGTATCATCTTATCTTAGTTTTAATGCAAAATGGGTAATAGAATACTATGTATATCTAAAATAGGTTTTACCCAATAAAAAAAAAGGTAGTAGCATTAACGCAGTAGTTCTTTGACCTTATTGCAACTAATTACTATTAAACAAATACGTAAAAAAACCCCTCCGGAACCATCGGTCCGCTGCCGCTCGTGATTGGGGTCGTTTTGGGAGGCGTGGAGGGGCGCGGCGGGAGGGGCGGCTGGGAGCGGCCTGCGCCGGCCCGCCTCCGCGGTCCTCGTCATCTCCTCAGATAGTGATCTGCGGAGACCGAGGCACGGCCCAGACCGGGTGACGGCTCGTTGGTCGTTGGCAGTGAAATTTTCAGAAAATATTAGGTATGAAAATCCTCTCAAGTGTAACTGTGATCCGATCCGAAATCAAAAGTAAAAAGAATTTTATTTTATACATTATACTTCTCTAGGGCACGTAAATTATATCACATTAATTTTATGTGTTCACAAACGATACTCTTGTATCATTAATAGGTATTTTTTTTAATCCAAAAATTTTAAGAATCGAAGATTGATTGTTTTAAAATATAAAACAATCAATATTCTATCATCTAACAATCAAACGTTAATGTAAAATGGCCAATGGAGCTTTAAAATAACGGCACAGCGATCTAAAGTGAATCTCGGCCTCTGATGAATTTAAGCTCTCGTAAGAGCTTCAAGCATAAATGCTTGAAGCTTTAATTGGTTTTAATATATTTTTACTCTTCTACTAGAGCACGTATAAATAGACTATTAATTCTTTTGTTTTGACATAATTATATAAAAATCCACAGATTTCGCAGTCCCCGCAAGAATCGGAGCATCGAAAATGAATAAGTACTTACAAAAATTTACGATTTTTTTTTTTATTATTTTGAATAACACAGTACTTACAAGTTGAATAATCGATTATAACATACACTGCACAACACAGAGAATACCATTTTCTTTTCTTTTACAACCTAAGTAAATTTACTTAGATTTTCGAAATTCCAACTCCACCATTACCATGACGATCGGTCAATAATCAAAGAAGCTACATGACTTTTATATACGGAAATACCCGTTTTTTTTACAATTCCAAATCTAAAGAGACCACCACAATTATTAACCGATTTCCAAAATTTTTTCGCCATTTTGTAGCTAAACTAAAAGGATTTTTTCCGATAAATTTACAATTTAGTAAACAAACACCCAATTTTTTTACATTTTTTAAAATTTGAAAAAAGTATCCAGCCGATTTTTAAAATTCAAACGCTCACATGTGTCTCGATAAATTCCTCAACTCTTCGTACTATTCCCATCTTGATCCTCCCGAAATCCTCGGAGCTATGGCCAAAGATACGTCTCAAGCGATTTTCATCTGATAACCATTTTCTATGGTAAAATAAGCAGTCAGTAAATTTTATTCGTACGATTTTACATTTTTAAAGAGATACGATCAGTTGTCATTAAGTACTTTAACTTTTGTGTTCTAGCTTACGTACTAATAGGAAAACTTCTTAAACTCAGGTCAGTAACTAGCAATAAGCTCAGATATGTGGCGATGTGCAAGCTAGATAGCAGGTGATCGGCGGGTCCTGAAAGCGCCGCTAGCTCCGCATTCCGGCGCTATGATTCACCGGCAGCGACGGCGGCGGCGGCGGCGGGCGGTGGGAATGTGAAAGCGAGTAATCCGGCCCCGGCCCCGACCCGCCCGACCGGCCGGCTCGTGACAGGGGAAATAGGCAATCTCACAACCTCAGCACTAGCGCGGCTACGTAACGTTGAGGATGAGGATTTTCTGTGTATACAGGGCCTTTACCTTATACTTATACCACAGAATAGAAAACCTTCTGTTCTGTGCTTTAAACGCTTTTAACTACTACATACCGATTCCAAAATATATATTTTACCGATTTTTTATGATATACATTTTTTCCGAGAGGGGACGATACGATTCGCAGGCAAAATGATTACGAGCTAAGCCTTGAGCGGCAGCTGTACCTACCAGATAGAGAAAATTTTTCTAAATATACTACCTAATAAGTATATATTTTAGGTAGCTAATTATAAGTAATAGATCATAACCTCTTACCTCGTGAACATCAGGTTTATTCCAAAAATAGGAACCACAACACCATATCGCCTCAGTAATTGAGTTCCATTTTCGTCACACAAGTCTTCTGTAAATCTCCACCTCGGCTCACACAATTAATTTGATCCCGAAATCCCGGCGAAGTGGAGCCGCATAAGCCGCGCTGATCCCTCGCCCGCCCTCGCTGCGCCCTTGCTGCGCCCTCCGCCCTGTGACCGGCATTGACTTGCAAATGCGCCCCCGCTGCGCCCACGCTGCGCCCTACCACTGGAACTAGACGTTATTGAGATAGATAATATTAACTTGAAACAGAATACATTTACCTATTTCATTCAACGTTTAACAAAGAAAAATATAATTAACAAATTAAAAGTAAATCGATAAATAGGTATATAGCAAGTAACAAAACAAAGTACTTACTTTGAAAATATATCAGATCCATATTATAGAGCCGATTTCAGTTAGTTCAGCTTTAAGTGTTTGTCTATCCATCGTCTATCTATCACTTTTATCACACCTACATATTCCAGAGACAAAGTTCTAGTTAGATTATCTGACACTTACCGATCGTATCTTATCTATCCTGCAGAGGTCTCCCTGTTGCAGCAGCACGTCGACCCATCGGGATATTTTGTACAATCCCGTCCTACCACTCTGCCTCCTCAGTGAGAATGACTGCCAAGCTTGGTAAGTCTTTGCGGGCGAAGAGCCTTAAATCTTCTAGTTTATTGTAGATCGATCCCAGGTGATTAATTATTTTCTTAACAAGGGAGTCACAGTAACACAATAGGTGTTGCATGGACTCCGTTTTCTCTTCACATGCTCTGCATAGGTTGTCTGTTGCTAGTTGCACCTTGTGGAGCATTTGTTTTGTTCACTATGCCTAGTCAGGACACCGGCGGGGATTAACCGGGTCTGTCCTTTGACACTCACTTTGCTATCGCAGATTCCTGTAAGGCTTATTATAATATTATTGCGCCCCACTTCAAAGGTCAGGAAAGCTCAATCTGTTTATCCTTCATAAAGCTCACGCGTTGATATCTTTTATTGGCTTTTTGGCTAAAAGTCAACGTCTATTGAGCTACTCACAGCAACAAAGGTTGATTGGATTCATTATTTATCAGTAAACGTCCATAATCCTTCACCACTAATCTATTTAGGAGGAAGAAGCACCTCCGACTAAAATGGGAGATTTCTTTATATGTCTCGTATACTTTATGAAGAACCATGTGAAGAAAAGTTTCTAACTAAAAACAGAGTATTATAGTTAGCTCACAACACACACAAGAAATTAGAACAAAAGCTGCTCAAAATCCCAGCGAACAAAAACCTAAATTTTTTGTAGGTTTCAAATAAACTTCTTAAACAAAATAAAGTAGCTCTTCTCTAATACCTACTTAATAACTTCGACGACGTCTCCCCCGCTGATTGCAAAAGCAATCCTTAAAAAATACTTTGTTTTGCCCATTTTGGCGAGTTAGTTGCGTTTACAACAACGACATACAAAGTTATCGATTTATTAACTTTATTCCTATTACTAATATCAACGACGATCTTTAGATGTTTAGATTTTGGTATGAGTAATAGCACTACTCATTTGTTGTTCTTATTTTTCTGTTTTATTAACCAACTTGTATTGCTTAAGTTAAGCACGTTTGAACAAACAAGCTGTGGCTCTTCCAATTGAAATTGATGAGCCGCCTGCCGCCCGCCGCCGCCGCGCGCCGGCCTGGCGGAGCACACGCTCGCCTTGCTTCTTGGAATATGAGATTGTAACATACACTAAGGTCAGCTGTATGTATCTATTCTGTCTAGACAGACATCAATTCAAAATATTGAGATTATAATAGTAAAAAGTTATATCTTTTCTATCTATCTTCTTTTTTCTTGCGTGTATCCCGCATGGACATTATGGTATCCCGTCTTGTGATTGGCTCTGCTTTCCTGCTTTTCTTTCTCTAATTTGCCCTGTTATGTAAGTCAAATTCTGCTATTTTTTTGTCAATCTATGAAAGTTTCTATGCTTCGGAAGGCACGCAAGCCGTTGGTCCCGGTGGTAGTCCTAAAGATGGCAGTTGTTAAACCCACCAGCCCTCACCAAGACGAAACCACCAATGTACGTATATCGTAAAACGTATATCGGCTGAGATCTATGGGAATGATGATATAGTTTGGATAGTGTTATAATATTGTTTAAGTAATTTTATCGCAAATTTTGTTGTTTTTTCAACATTTTTCAATTTGTAGTTTGGATGGGAGCCCTTTCGGTCGCAATATCTCTTTCATCTTATTGTAGTTTGGCATTACAGTTTCAGCATAAAGTTTTTTCGTATAAATTATGATAAACAGAGTGTTATAAACCCACTACTTTAATTGCCTTTAACATGATTTTAATCAGCATAAATGTAAAGAACATAATTGCTGTATGTCTAAATTTAATTTATCACAAATACGAAACGCACAATGGATGAAGCGCAGCGCAGCGATTTTCTTGAATTTCGGGGTTATTTTTTTATTAGACAACAGAAATACTAGCTGCCATACTCCTGTAGGTCACGTGATAGGTCAGAAAAAGGCAATCGCAAAGCGCAGCGTAGTGTTTGTCTTGAATTTCGAGGTTATTATTTTTTATTATAGACAACAGAAATACTAGCTGCCCTACTCTTACAGGTCACGTGATAGGTAGACGATTAGGCGTTATACCTACTCTTGTGATTAAATGTTAACATTATTCTATTATGTATGACTGTCAATAAATATATGCATGAACATTTTATGCTGATATATCATTATTATAAAAGAAGTTATGGGGAAATAAAGAATGCCTAATGATTTATTCTGAATGAACGTTATATGCGAAACGAAGAGAATGCCTAAAAACGTTATGCAGCCTTAAAATATGCCTCTTTAATTTATGCAACCCATATTGGGTATGGACCCGTTTAGATAGATGAATCTGATTCATGTAAGCATTGCTCTAATCAGGTTCAAGCAATGTACAGGACTGCGGTGCAGGCTTGCTAACTGGCTTCAAAACGTTACCTAAGCTGTTATTACATGTGTGTGTATACGGCGTACACTCTGTAATTCAATTACTCATTTTGCACCAACTTAAACTACATACCAGTCCCCTATATGGTCACGTCGGCGTCTACGGATTTATATGTGTAATTGTGTTATACATTATGTTAGTTCTGCGAAAATGGTCAAAAATAGATTCAAGCGAACTCGTGGGAGTGCCGCGGCCTCTGCCAATGGCGCCGCGCCGCCGCGGGCCCGCCTCTAACTAATGTATTTATTATATTTGACATTTAAAAAATGTAATAAATTAGTTAAGGCAATAATGTAAAACACCACTCAGGTCATAAGAGTCAATAAGCGTTTTTGCTTTATTTGTTGTCTTACTAGGGGCCAATCGCGATAAAAAAAGTTCGACTGAAGCGCAACTGAACCGTCATCATCATCATCAGCCTACAAACGTCCCACTGCTGGGCACAGGCCTCCCACGTGGACAATAGCACGTGGGGATATTGGGCCATAACCCACCACGCTGGCCCAATGCGGGTTGGTGGGTTTTGACGACTGTCATCTTACGACAACAATCGGGATCAACGGCTTACGTGCCTTCCGAAGCACGGAGGAGCTCGAGATGTTTTTAATTTGGTCACCCATCCAGCGACCTGGCATTACGAAAGCTTAACGGTCAAGATCGTAAGCCGAACGCGCTAGCAGCTGCTCCATCTAGCTCCTCTGAACTGAACCGTGCTAATTATAAATTGTGCTAACTTTTTGACAGCTAGTTGAGACGCAACTGGAACAGAGTTGGACCGTGGCTTCACCGCTGACAAAAAGTTCAAGCGACGCTACTTTTTGTGGATCTTTCGTTAAATCAACTAACCACAGTTGTAAATTTAATTATTATTAATTAAAAAATGTATAACGGGCATATTGATTTATTAAAAAAGGTCCTCTAAGACAGGAGAAGTTGAAAGAATTTCAAATATTTTTTAAAGTTGAAGTCCATAAAATTTTAAGTCCTTCGTTGACGAGATGGTTATCCCTACAGGCTTGTGTCAACTCAACAGAGTATTAGAAAAGTACGATGTACTCTCCTAGTACTTTAGAATCGAAATTTTAGAAGATCCAAGCAAGTGATACCTAATAGACACACTTGATAACAAATTTACTAAAATTTACCTACAATTTATGTCTTACGTCTTAGAACTTTTTATAGGTCAAGAATCATAAGGCCGCTGGCAGTCGCGAAACAATTGATTTTCAATTGTGTCTGGTTTTACGGAGCTCAAGGGGTTAACGATTTCAACCGCCTGTTCCAGTCTGAAAAATTATTGCTCCACCAGTTAAGACCGGAAATCCAAAAATTTATTAAAATTATTTAGAAGTAACTACGAGTATACTTACATGGAGTTTCATTATCGTAAAACTACAGATGCCTACAAAATAGAATACGTTCTAAATTTATTATTATTATTATCCTAAATTTATTTAGGAGTAGCAGCACAATCGTCACTTGAAGAACTAAGTACCTATCTAAAGAAATTCCTGAACCAAAAACCCAAATTATTAACTTTAAAAAAACCTGCTTAACATTTTACACAGAATCAATTAAACAAATAAGCCAACGTTACGATTTTTCTGACCCACTTTTTAATATCATAGAAGTTGTTGAACCGAGCACAGCTCATCGATTCGAATTAAAAGATTTGACTGATGTTATGACCAGATTCCCAAACTTAGAAAATGATTTTGATGTTGTGGAGCTACATAAAGAATGGAAAAACATGCTTTCCTTGACCACAAAAATTTTAATTAATCTGATAATATTGAAAAATATTGGGGATTTTTTTACATTGAATAATTTAACCAAAACTCCAATGTATCCTAGTTTAAAAAAAGTTATTACGCTTTCACTTGTTTTGCCGTTTTCGAATGCATGCGTCGAAAGATTTTTCATTCAATTAAAATTGATTAGGTACCTAAATGTGAAACCGGAACAGATTAAACACACAAACTGTTTCTGCTTTGATGGCTACTAAAGCAAAATATTAAAAACGCCACAATATTTGAGCCATCAAAAGCAATGAAGCACGCAAAAATAAAATATATCACACTGGTGAAGGTACTAATTGCATAATCTTCTATAAATCTGACAAAGTTTTAATTAACTTTCATATTAAATTTCAGGTTCAAGTTCAAATTAGTAACCCTCATAATTATTAATAAATTGATTAAAAAGTGCAACGTGCATCATTGCTTTTGATGGCTCAAATATTGTGGCGTTTTCTGAATTGGTTTAACTTACATTCATTGTACCTATACGTCTATCTTTGTCAGGTTTACTGTTTCGATTAGTAATTGTTACGATTCTTTCGAATAATACCTATTGTTTTTTTTTAAATCGACTGATTTAAACGGAACTCCAGTTTTTCGTTTACCTTCCGAACAGATTAAACACGCAAATTTCGTCAAATCAAAAGCAATGCTGCACGCAAAAATAAAATATAGCAAGAGGTGAAGGTACTCATTGTTATGTTTTAATAAAAAAGTATAATCTTTTATAAATCTGACGTTTTCAGTAACTTTCATAATTATAATATCAGGTTAAAGTTCAAATTAGCGTTCAAATTACCACGCATACCTCATCTCATTTTATAATAAATTGATTGCAAAAAAAAAAGTAAATTATAAATCGAAAGGTATTTCATAATTGGTTTAACTTTCACATTAATCATTGTATACGTCTATCTTTTTCAGGTTTACCAATATTTGATTAATAATAATAATTGTTAAGACTCTTCCTAAGATAAAAATATAAATAAAAATGAATTCAGTCGTTTTTCTACAATAATAAGGTAATGTTACTTTTGTCGTGAAAATGTTTCTTTTTGAGCAACCTCGTGTTACTTTTAACTATCGGCCACTGGCAACACTGCTTTATCCGAACGATTACATTACTTAACTTTTGCACAATTAATTATTATGTAATCTGTGGCACAATTGCACTGTTTCATATTAATAAAACGAAGTCGCGCGAGTCCCGCCACCCGTGCGAGAGAATGGAATCCGATGACGTCACGCCGCGGGTTTCGCGCGTATTTTGATTGTTAAAAAACAATAGCGCGTGGTCATTTTTATGAATCTTTAAAAAAATATTGTGAAGTAAATACTTCACAATATTTTTTTAAAGATGAAGGGCTACAGAAAAAAAATTAATGTCATATTTTAAGTTAAAATGTAAATATTTAAAAAATAAATAAATAAAAATACTTTTCCCAAGCTCATTACAAACACAACAAAAAAGAATTAGTCAAATAGGTGCAGCCGTTCTGAAGTGATGCGCCAACAAACATTCGTGAAAATTGATTTTTAATTATACATAAATACCTAGAACTCTTTGAAACCCGGCATGGTCTCTTGAGCATGCCGGGTTTCAACGAGGATATGACACCATAACCACACTCACACAGTAAGGAAGATTATACAGATGACGGATAAGTAAAATCAGCATCTGTGCATGAAGTTTAAGAGAAAGTTATTGACTCTATTGAAAACCTGGTCAGTTCTCATAGTGATGAGAACGATGCCTAGTGAGGCATCGTTGCAAAGAAGCAAGTGCCTAGTGATGAGACGCCACAACGATGACTTTCCAAGTAAAAAAAGCAGACTAAACATATCACCATGCGTCGAGGAATGAGACAGGGGTATACATGTATGTTCAAAACTGTTTATAGGATGTTTTTAAAATACAACATAAAACTACAACAACAAGAATATCCGAAACTTGCGATTTATGCATTACATGGATTACATCGTCTTTAGTGCTGAAAAGTTGCAGGATTTACAACAAATACTGGACTAGCTAATTTCTTTTAATGTATCAGTCTCCGGATGTACACAGATATGGGACAACAAAGGTCATGTACATAACCATAAGTGTTGCTTTCGCAGTTGTTTTCTAGGTAATATGTTTACTGTGATGTCACTGTAAAGGATAAAATCCTAAACGAAATTTATTTTTTTATTTTTATTTATTTATTTGCATGTCACTTGGTATTTTTTAAAAGGTAATATAAAAATATGTATAAATGGTAAACATGTGACACCTGTAAGGGCACCGCAAAGTGTGGAGCACTACTGCTTCCTTAACTTAAAAATAAAACTTTTAAATAAAATTAACAAAACAAAATAATAGAAATAGAAATAGAAATATCATTTATTTGCGTTAGAATAAGGTACACAGTAGATGTTTGAAGCAAAATATATAAAATCTGCCTATTCAGCCATTACAAACAGCATGCAAATATCTATAATTAAACATTAAAATTAAAATCAAATTATTGTCAAAGTATAAAAATAAAACCATTAACTTAAATATTTAACAAAACATTTTAGGTAATAAAGTCAACATCAAGCGCATGAACTTATTCTAGGCATCTATATAACATTTATGTTATGTAACTAATTTATAAAAACTCTAATTTATAAAAAGCTTTACTTAAAAGTACTTTTTTAATACTTTTACAAAACAAGATAATTTTGCTTGATTTTTTATATAATTAGGACACAGTTGTAAATTTGAATAGCCATAGAATGAGGGCCGGCTCTATATAAGCTAAGAGTAGTAAAAGGCAGTTTCAATTTGTTTGCATTTCGGTTATTTCGTTTTATACCGGTTATTTGTGTGTAGAGATGAAGATTTTTTTACAAATTTACAGGATTCTAAAATGTAGGTATATGGATGTTAAAGTTAAAAATGGTTTACAATAGGTGGTTTGGTCTGATATATTTAAAAGTATTCTAATGCATCTTTTTTGCAAGACAAATATGTCCTGTATAACATGTGTATAACTTAACTATTTCCCCAAATCCGTAAGTGAGTCTAGAATAAATGCATGCGTAGTATGCAGTCAGCCCCGATTGGAAGTCTGTTGATTTTTGAGTGTGATTTGTTTTATAAGCCTGTAGACATGAGGTTTCCAGCTTATGTTAAAATCCATTTCGATTCCAAGTAGTGTGACTGTGTCGGTTTCTATTAGTGTGTTCTTCTATTAAGGATGTTTTTTGGAATGGTTTAAATTCAATGTTTTTTGTTTTTTTTTTTAATTTAATAAGGAATTGTGGTCGTTGAGCCAGTTTTGGATTTTATCTAGTGTTGTATTCATAGTAGTTTATTTTTAATTTCAGTAGAGTTAGAGCACGGGAATAGAATAGATATGTCATAAGCGAAAAGAGTACAATTTTCATTTATTATTTTAGGCAGATCATTTTATGTATATTAAAAATAGGATGCAACCAAGGACGGTGCCTTGCGGGATTGAACTAGTAGTATTTAGTTTGTTTGATTGTAAGATCAAGCAAATGTTAAAACATGTAAATGTTGATTTTTTCCTGCATTTAAATTGACGTTTTCTATTTCTACATTATTGTTCTCGGTTTGAGAGGTATGAGCTAAGCGATTTGTGAGCTGTTTCCCTTATGCCCGTGCCATAAAGTTTACTTAAAAGAATATCGTATTTAACGCGATAGTAGGCTTTACTCATATCGAGTAAGAGTCTTACGGTGTATTTTCTGTCGTTAAGTGTATCTAATATTTTTTGAGTATATTTATAGAGCCCTAGAATAGTGGAGCGATCCATTCGGAAGCCATTTTGGCTGTCGTCAAAGATATTATATTTTTCGTAGAAGGAATAAAGTCTTTTGTTCATCACTGATTCTAATATTTTTGATAATATTGGCAATAGCGAGATAGGACGATAATTATTTGGATCTTTTTTATCCCCTTTTTTGTGTATTGGCCTTATGATGGATATTTCGAAGGAATCTGGGAAAGTACCTTCTATGAAGGACTGATTTATAGGAGTGGTATAGGGATAAGTTAAAAGATCTGCACATTTTTTAATTAAAGTGGGGGGAATTTCATCAATACTATAACATTGATTTACTTATTTATTATTTTTTTTATTACTGTTTGTATTTTGATTCTGCAGGGTGTAACTATAAAGTACTTTCGATGTAATTTTGGACTTTTACTGATTTATAATTGTCATTCTGTATTGAAGATATCGTGTTTGTATTTCCAACGTGAAAGAACGTGTTAAAATAATTTGCTATAACTTCTGGTTTGGTTTACCTATATGTCAAAATATATTATTTATGTGTTATTTTATATTTTGTCTAGTTAGGTTATTACTTTTATTGTTTATTATGTGATTTATTACTTGCTACATTGTTTTAATTTTATTTTGTAACTTAACGATTTTTTCGCATTTTTTATATTGTTTAGTTTTTTAGCTCTGTATACAGTTTTTTTAATGTTTTTCCATATAATTTATAGTATGTATATAAAATTTTATTATTTGTTTTTGTTATGAAAGATTTTTCGAGTCTTTTATTTTTACAAGAAGTTTTAATCCCTTTTGTTAACCACGTAAGTATCTGCTTTTTATGATTTTTTTATACTTTTTTAGTAATATGTTTAGTTACCTAGAATTAATTTCATAGTTTTTTGAAAGTTATTACAGTTTTCATTTATATTGCATTATATAGAGTACTATGAGCTTCTGAATTGCTTTGTATTTTTTTCACTAAATAATCTTTTTTCGTAATAATACGCCGGAGAACCAAAGTTATCGACATAGCTCAACCAAACATCAAAATCAAATTCATTTATTTGGTTTGGCGCTAGAATAATAATTGAGCACTTAAGAATGTAGCTATGCCATCGGTTCGTAAAGTCTAACTATGGGGCGGGAGCCTTGTACTGAGAAGAACCGGCAACAAACTCAGCAAGGGCATTTCTTTTCTCCCTTTCTTTTACAGCGTCAATTAGAATTGAAAAATGCCCTCCCTATCATAGAAGGACACTTTCCATTACATCATGAAAAACATATAAGTAGTAAGATTACAAGACAAACACAACAACATTATAAAAGAATATCTTTTAAAAAAATAACAAAAAATAGTAAGTATTTAGTTTGTGAATATTACTATTGAAAATGTTTTAATTTATGAACATCGATACTTACATCAGATTCTCATAAATGTATAGAGACGCAACTGTCAATAATTCATATCGTTAAATTAAATAGCTCTCTGAAGGAGTCTCCAGCCTTTAGATTATAAATTAATCGAATAGCCGTCTTCTGAAGCACAAACATATTTTAATATATGGAGACTGAATTTAAAGAAAATACTCAATTATTTATTAGTTTTATTGCAATAGGATCAAAATTGACGATTATTTGCACGCCAAAATATATGTAAATATATAGTATACAGAGAACTACAAAATACTCACATCTATTATTTAAATAAGTAAATAGAGTGGATTGGTATTTTTAAATTTATTTTCGGATTAATAGAGTAATAAGTATTCGAATAGAATTTACACTTCTCTAAACGATAACGAAAATTGGAATACCAAAAGTTTTCGGATAATTATTGCACACTGTAAGAGTTTGTAACTGTATTACATTCTATTAGATATCTTTTAAATTATTTAGACTAGCTGGATAGGTAAATAGTTGCCTAACTGCCTATGGCCTATAGTCTCTGACTATCCCTTGAGAGTAACAGCGGTGAATGCTCAGAATAATATGCTTTAGTTATTGTTCTGAGGGTGAATGCGTGTGTTTGTGTGTTTACATTTTGGAGTGCTTCATTATGACAGAACGTCAGTAGACAGTTTTAAAAAATTTACCTATCCAGCTAGCCTAAATAATTTAAAAGATTTTTTTTTTTTATAAAAGAGGGAGGCAAACGAGCAGGCGGGTCACGTGATGGAAAGTAATCACCGCCGCCCATGGACACCCGCAAAACCAGAGGAATCGCAGATGCGTTGCCGGCCTTTATGGGAGGAATAGGTTTAAGGAAGGAATAGGAATTGGGAGGGGGGGGGGGGAAGGGGCCTCCAGAACCCTCACTGGTCGGACGAAACACAACAGCACCAAGTGCCGTTATTTCACGCCGAATATTCGTGAGAGGGTGGTATTACGCCGGGCGAGCCGGCCTAATGCGTGCTGCAACGCAGCGTGGCTCTACCACTCAGTCAGTGTTACTCATTTAGCACCACCCAGGGATCACGTGTAGGGTCTCAAGGGTAAACCTACGGACGCGAGCAACTTTAACCCCCAAATATCTAATAGAATGTTAATACAGTTTCGCCATAGGCAGCTAAGGGGCACTGCCCCAGTCCGCGGCACACCGGGTGACAGCACACGTGTGCTCAGTGTGATATTAGTGAGCCTATCATCGCTTTATGCCTTTGCATGGATTTATATTAAAATTAGAAATTAAATTTGTTAACGCTCACCGCCACCACACAGCCCAGGTGTAAGCTTTGCTAATTAATAAGTAAACAGGCAGCAATCTACGTCATGATCTCTTAGCATAATATCGAGGCCCTGGAGGAATGTAGGTACCTAACTACCTACAACACGTGCGCGGCAAGACCTGGCACTAGACTGTGAACGCGCTCTAGGCTTACACATCCCCTTCTACTAGATATCCTTAATGCAACGAAGTACTTAGTTGTTAGCACTTGCCGTCCACGTTTTTTTTCATAGGCTGAGGGCCCGGCGGCTGCTCGTTTGCCCACCAATGTTTATGATAACTGGTTAGCACACCCATATTCACCACTTACTGGTACGGTTCTCTATAGTTGCGGTTCCGTGGAAATTTTTTTATACTTACACGATTTGCACAAATAAAAATTATCAGGGGGCCGATCGCGTTATTTTAAAATGTTTAGGTTCGTTTGTGACTCAATTCTGATCGAGCTCCAATTCTCCAAAACTTCAAGTCTGAACCAGAGTTGAACCATAATTGGACTTGAATTGGAAAAGGGTCTTCATCTTCAATCATCTAGTGTTACGCAACCTTTTTATTTTCGAGCTATACCTACCTATAAAATCAGGAATTGAAAAATGGAAAAAACATACCATACAAAAACTATTTTTCAAGAAAGAAAAAAACCTGTTGTATATTGGGAAATATTAGCTTTTTTAATTTAACAAATACTTCGCTGTAAAGGTTGTTGCTTTTCTGTCTGTCTGACTTCCCGCGATGTTTTTTTCTACTTTCTTGATTTTTAATTTAGAAAAAAAAATGCGATAGGTATGCCTACCATGGCGCACCAAATAATGACAACGGCACACTGGTCTAGATGATCGAAGGAAAGGATAATAATAATAAGGTGACTTACACTACCTATAATTTCATAATAACGTTTTAGATATTTTACAGGTATTTTGACCTGTGCTATTTTTATTTAGAATGAAACGTATGCCGTTAATAAGCGCCAGTGAAATAATGACACATTAAAAAAACACTCTCCCACGAAGTTTTTGTTAGCCGCGCGCCGCGACGCCGCCGAGAGCAACACGGCGCCGAAATCATCAGTCACGCGCACCGCATACTGTGCCGCAAGCGCTATCACCTCTACAATCAGACTATAATCAACTTTATTGCCTCCCCGTTAGGGCCGTAGCCCGCGGATAGGAGAAGACGGTTTTTTACAGATTCCATTGAGTCAACTCGATGCGGAACTGCGTGCGTGAATCACTGTTTCCGAGTAAATATTGAATCATTTCCGCTATGTAACTATTTGGGTTAAAATAAATTGTACGCAGACGATTCACTTGATCTTATGCAAGTACTGCGGAGTCAGTGCTACATGTGTGCAATCAATGACTCAAACGGATCTGTACCAGTAAATACGCTGGTTAGTTGCGATATTAGTTTTCCCAACATTATGAAAGTTTGGCCACTACAGGATTTACAATTTGTTCTGAGAAGCGTATGTGGGCAATGCCCCGCGCGTTGCGCAGCGCGCGGCCAAGTCTTTGCCTTGGGTATTAGCTTGGCGCTTCCACAAGCGCAGAAGAAAGGTTCTATAGTCAAGTCTCAACATAAATACCTAACCTTTGATTGATTTTTCCATAGTTGCAGCTTTCATTTGATATGATTTTTTTTTTTACTATGTAAGATGTGTGTTAGTTTTAGAGAGTTTTTCGATGGATAAAATAAAATCGTGTATTTATTCATTTAAATTAACTATTGATTGCAAAGTCATCAAAATCGCCGGCAAAACCAAATGGCACCACCGCAGTTCCTTGCACGTGAACTCGATTTTCATATAACACGCAAAGGTAACCTTGATAAGTAGGTACATTAATATCAAACTCAGAAACTAATCTGGTTGTGACAGTGACGTAACACAATCGGATACTGCTTCCGGAAAACGTAGATATGATGAAGTGAGCTGGGCTGCACCTGCACTCGCGGGGCAGTCGGCAGTGATCTTGTTTACTAGCCCGGCATGCGCATGCGCAAATATTACAAATATTTGGGCGCGCGTACGCGGCGGCGTGGGATCGCTGGCATTTTTGGCGGCCAGCGCGCAGCATCCTGATTCACCTCGCATGTTTCGAATCATTTTTAACCAATGACTATATCTGTAACTATTTAGTGACTATATGCCATAAACTTTTACTGATATATACCTACTTAGAAGTACCCATATAGTCTAATCGACGTAGCATTCGTAATTTTTTTTTAAATAACCTCACAAATTATACTTACTCAAATGTAAAATGCACATTAGTCACTAGTAAAATACTATTATATAGTACGGTTACTCTTTCAGATAGGTATAACTGTAAGTGCTCTGAACTTATCTATGTCACGGAAACAGATAAGTTAGTAGTCTTATCAATAAAAGATCTTCTCTTAATAATATTAAACGTAGCCATACGTAAACGTGAGTCGCCGCGGCGGGCGCATCCCCGCGCGGCGTTTCCCTATTTCGCGTCGTTTCCCGGATTCTCGCCTCCCGGGGAACTTAGAAATGATAATTGAATCGTTTAGATGGACACCCGATAACGGGAATGACCACGGTCGGCCCTTATCTTAATGATTATGGTAACATTGGGATCAATATAAATCTCTCGCAGGGAAAAAGATGTTTTCCAAAAATCCAATGCATGTAGATTGCGTATTAACTTAGCCGTCTCCTTCTTGAATCGAATATCTACAATGTACCTACACGCTTAGTTTTAGGTTATTTGCGCGCTCCAGATACTAGATATACTTAGATAAAACTAAAAACTATTACCAAAAAAAAATAAAAAAAACTGAAGTTTCTACATTATCCCAACAAACATTTAGTGTCTCAGGTAACTCTTATTTTATAACTTATAGAGGCAAAAGAGGATATGCGATTAAATCGTAAAGTGGTACAATAGAGTTAGTTGTACATTAGGTACAGGACGCTAAGAGTATGTTTTTAAGGTTTGTTTATCTGTATAGTCCTTATTAGCTCTTCTATATAGGAATAGGCTCTAATCTTAATAGCTTTATGAGCTATACAGCATATAAAATTATGAACTGCAAAAGTTATATACAGACTATAAAAATCACTCATGAATCACTCAAAGATTTATAGGCAAATAGTAAGTCAGAGCTCATTAAAATAATATTTAAAATGAGTACGGTTTGCCATCAATTGATAACATTGCACTCCTACTACCGATCAAAGAGCTAATTTACAATCATATGCTACTCTACTAGCTCTAGATTTTATTGCCGACTTTGTAGCCCTAAAAATAGCTTCCATGTTAGATGCTAATCCTATCTTAACTCTTTTGTATAGGCGTTGTAGAGTCTTACTCTTAGCCAATAAATAGTACTGCCCAATCCAGAGGTACAGGAGGGTTAGTGCATGCAATAACACCTTTGTAGCTCTTAACACTATTCCTTTGAGTTACCTATAGTCAACTTCTTAATAGATCTCTTTAAACTCTTATCTAAAGCCCCTAAATGTTTGTTGGGATGTGCGTCTTGCGATTAAACAGTAAAAATAGATCCTCGGTTGCAAAACAATAAAATATTTACTAACATTAAATTAAATTACTTTGAGAAAATGTTAGTGAGATGGTGGACATAATACGTATACCACTAACCAATTAATATTACAATATGCTCATTTACTTAAATGAAAAGAAACATGTTGGCTTGTAATACCAAGCTAACTTTCCTTAAAGCGCCGTCGCCTAATCATCTCCAGTCGAAAAGTAAAAAACGATACTCGGAATGCTTGCACTCCCGCGCATAGTTCTGCGTGCCTTCACCTCTCACACCTTGCGCGCTGCTATGACCTTGCTCGCTTGACCAAAGCGCAGCCATACAATACACGCACGCATGTAGTAATTAAAATAATTGGAAATGAGTAGTTACACCTAGTTAATTAATATTTTTTACCCAAAAAAAAGAAAGATACATATTTTTACAAATTGTTGGTTTAACTTTTAAAAGAAAATTATTGCTTACGTGCGTCGTTGAGAAGGTTATCATAACATAAAGTTTTCTTACGCTAAAACGAAGCTTAGATTCCATTTAATGGTTTTAAGTTCTTTTTTAAGTTGTTTTTTGTTTATAAATTGTTACAGTATTACTCTATGCTTTCTTTTCTTTTATACGATAGTCTACGATACGATAAAAGGTTCTAGTAAGTTTAACGATATTTAATGAGTGCGAGTGACAGCGCTCTTTTCCGCGAAGCCCGCGCGATTGCCGCCGTGACGCCATGAGTCACCCGCCGCGCCCCGCCCCGCGCCGCCCCGCACCGCCCCGCATTGTGAATGGAATGACTCACCGCGGGACTCACCGCGGCGTTCATTCATGACTTTTGGCGCGCTTTTTACTACACAGTGATTACGTTGACACGAAAGATGGCGTTGCTAAGTTAGAGAAATATTGTACAGACAATTACAAGTCGTCTCGATAGGTACTTACCCAAGTAGCATTTCGAACTGTATAACCTACCCAAGTAGCATTTCGAACTGTATAAAAGCTGTAGTATACAAAATTTGAACACTTAACACTGTACAACCTTACTGTACAGTGGATGTATAGCCCGCTATACAGACCTTATAATTCCAAAAGGGGCCCCAAACTGTACAGCCTTAAGTGTAATAATAACAGCTGGTGACGCTTCGGCCACTTTCGAAACCAAAGTTTCGAAACCAGATGCGAAAAAGGAATTATATTTCTTTATTCTAAACCAGGTTGCATAAAAAGAAAAATAAGTCTGTTTTCGAAACCCCTTCCGAATCCAGAATATAGAATCTGATTTCGAAACTCAATTTAATTTTTATTTACTGCCGAACCCGAGACTACATGGTCATACATTTACACTGTGTGACAAAAAAAAACAAATTAATTACTTAGTTATTTATTACTCATCTTTCTATTATTTATATTTAGAACCTATCAGTGTTAACGGGGTAAGATAGAGGTTTGGACCCGGACGAACTCTGCAAGAGGCCCTACCATTCAAGTACCTATATAAGTACTGCGTAGTTGATATTTGATTATTACAAAGAAAATAAAGAATTAATGTAATAATTGCTTCGGTAATAGCTTCACCACACTCTTACGTATGCATGTGATGAGGATATCTTAGTCTAGTGTTCGACGGTATACAAAAATTTAATGGAGTTTCGAAAGCAGATTCTATAGTCAATAGTCAATAGTCAAAATATATTTATTCAATAAACTCAATTAATAAGTACTTTGAAACGTCCAAATATTTTTTAACCTACCACCCATTCAGGACATCATTTTTTAACTGTGGCAAAGAACGGGCGCAAGAAACCACAGCGCACAGAAGCAACGACATTTACAAAATATATATATATTATATGTCGTTACCAGATCACAAAATACAAAATATGAATTTGAATGTAAATAGTTTAATTAAATATGGTGCTCTATATAAATTAATTATAGGCAATTAGAAATAGCTGTTGGAGTAGGTACTTGGAGCATGTCAGACCCAAGCTGTTTTGTCTTCTGTATAATCCGACACTTTATAATAAGCTTTTTTATAAAGCTTTTCTTTGATTTTGATTTTAAATTTATCAAGATCTAAATTCTGAATATCATTTGGTACTTTGTTGTATAATCGTACACACAGACCCTTAAAAGAATTATTTATTTTATGGAGCCTAGTATAAGGCACTGCTAATTTGTTCTTACTTCTAGTATTTAATTTGTGAATATCACTGTATTTTGAAAACATTTCAATATTTTTATGAACATACACAAGATTTTCATAAATATATTGTGATGCAACTGTCATTATACTTATATCCTTAAATCTCTCTCTGAGAGAGTCACCAGCCTGTAGGTTATATATTGCTCGAATAGCCCTCTTCTGCAGCACAAAGATAGTTTGAATGTCGGCAGCATTTCCCCACAGTAAAATGGCGTACGACATTACACTATGAAAGTAACTGAAATAAACTAATCTCGCTGTATCAACGTTAGTTAACTGACGGATCTTCATTACTGCATAAGCCGCAGAGCTAAGTCTATTCGACAATTTAGCTATATGTGGGCCCCACTGAAGCTTGGCATCCAACGTGATGCCTAGAAACACAGTGGTGTCCACAGGATTCACATTCTTATCTTTAATTTGTACACTAGTTATTACCTGCTTAACATTAGGCAATACAAATCTTACACATTTGGTTTTTCCCTCGTTTAATAGCAAGTTATTAACACTAAACCAGTGAACAATCTTTGAGACCGCATTATTCACATCGTCATAATTTGGGTGTCGTCGTTTCACTTTGAATAAAAGTGAAGTATCATCAGCAAACAATACTATCTCATGACTGTCTTTTACAAAATAAGGTAAGTCATTAATATAAACCAAAAACAAGAATGGACCAAGTATTGAACCCTGCGGAACTCCCATTTTAACCACTGATCCCGGAGATCTTTTACCGTTAATGTCGACCTTTTGAATCCTGTTACTCAAGTATGAGATTAGAAGGCTCAAAGAAGCATCCCTAATTCCATAGTGGTTAAGCTTCCTGACCAAAGTTTCATGTAAAACACAATCAAAAGCCTTGGATAAATCACAAAATACCCCTAGGGCATCCTGTGATTCCTCCCAGGTATCAAATATTTGGATTAAAAGCTCAACACCGGCGTCAGTTTTAGAGCGACCCCTAGTAAAACCATATTGTTTACAATGTAAAAGTTTATTTTTATAAAAATGAATTTGCATTTGATCTAGTATTAACTTTTCAAAAATTTTACTAAATGTGGGTAGCACAGAAATAGGTCTAAAGTTAGAGGGGTCAGAAGTGCTACCCGATTTAAATAATGGAATTATTTTACTATATTTCATGAGGTCAGGAAAAACACCACAGTCAATGCATTCATTAAATATGCAAGCTAAAACTGGAGCTATTGTCATAATTACAGATTTAGCGACGTCCACGGAATTACCCCACAGATCAGCAGTTTTCTTTTTATTGAGAGTGTTAAATGTTTTTATTATATCTATAACACAAATTTTTTGAAAACTGAAATTATTTTCACAATCTTTAACATTCTCCTTCAAAACAGATTCAGCTACAGTGTGGGAGGAAATCAAGGCGTTTGTAGTTGAAACTGGAATGTCAGTAAAAAACCTCTCAAATGCTGCAGCAACATCAGCATCAGAAGTCAAGGTTTTATTATCACAATTTAAATTGTACTCATTATTACGACTTTTGACCTTCCTGTTTCACTATTTATAATATTCCATGTCATTTTTATTTTGTCATTACTATTCTTAATCTTAGAACTCAGATAGTTTGCCTTGGCTAATCGACATACTCTTTTGAATAACTTTGAATAACTTTTAACATATAATTTGAAGTCATCGCTGGTGTTATAGTTGCGTTCACCATAAAGTTCATAAAGGCGTTTCCTACTTCTGTGAATACCAATTGTAGCCCATTCATTAAAAGTTACAGTACCACTAACTGAGATCTTTTTTGGAATAAAAGTTTTATTAAATTCTGAACAATAAATGTTAAAAAAATTATTATAAAAGACATTAGGGTTGTCATTGTATTCTAAATAATTTAATTTTGTATCTAGATTGCTTTTAAAGCGTTCCAGCCGACCTGCAGTTTTTGGTACAACAGTGATATTCTTTTTCGTCACTTGTTTACGCTGGTGTGGAAAGCTGACCATTTGGCCACAATGATCAGAGTCCAGGTTATTAATAATTTGCTTAGCCAGTGGTTTTACATTTGTATATATGTTATCAATACAGGTGGCCGAAGTGGCAGTTATTCTTGTCGGCTCCAAAAATAAATGATTCAAGTTGTATGATAGAAATAGGTTTTTAATTTTAGTTGACATCGTGGAATTTTCTAACAAATTAATATTAAAATCCCCGCAAACAATTATTCTATATTCTGTATTCGGAAGGGGTTTCTAAAATAGACTTATTTTTCTTTTTAGGCAACCTGGTTTAGAATAAAGAAAAATAATTCTTTTTTCAAACCACTTGCTTAAAAAAAGTGACATTCTATGCCACAAAAAGCGAACATAACAATAGTCATTTTTAATCTGTTAAAAACAGGGAAAGAAAATTGTACTGAATTTCATTCATCCTCTAGGGGGAGAATGTGATTTATCATTATTAGGTTCATATTATTATTAGGTTAATTTTTTCGCAAATGGTACGAAAAGTAGAGTATTTTCTTCGGTGATAAAACTGTCTTAGTTTTGGGTGAACTTAAATCTCTCGCTACACTCAGGACTCGTCTTAAATCCCTCGCTTCGCTCGTGATTTAAGTTTTTAACACCCTCGCTACGCTCGGGAGTAAACCTCGAGTCCTTCGTTACGCTCGCGATTTAAATCGTCACCCGCGACAGAAGACACTGCTTTATCCCCTTGGTTAATAATCTACTATTTCGCATCTGGTTTCGAAAGTGGCCGAAGCGGCTGGTGAACATCTGTATTTTCGCTGTACTACCCAAAGTGAAGTCTGACATAATTAAAATCCATTAGACCGCTACAGTTCTACAAATCAGCGTTTTTCATTTTACAGACAGCCTCATGCTGACTAAAGTCTTGAAAGAATAATAATTTTATCGTTAAATCTTTATTCCATAAAGATTGTATTATGAGAACTCGCTCGCGCCGGGAAATAACATTTATATTATATAACAGTCTATATAAACATTTTCAGAAGTATTACCTTCTCCTGTTATTCCCTATTAACACCAAAGGCTGAACTATAGGTTAAACCTACACTCATCGTGTCAGCTTTAAAATAGAGTACGACTATATTTTTACACAGCTGAAAGCAGTGTATTTACACTTTAGTAAAGAGCGTTGACGTAAAGGGGTTTCCCAAATAACCATTGATCAGTTATTATCAAGCTTAAAATGATGGCTTTACAACAGAGTTGGTTTACACCAATATCCAGATAATAGGAATATTTAATGTAAATATAGAAGAAGGAAGCTTTACAAAAGTATAATTTAATTCAAGAGCTACATTCAGTCGTTAGGTAGCTCTAGTCTTCTAATTCTGCTTATGGTATATTTTCACACTAGATGCTGTATTTTGGTATTTTCTAATACTCTTTAAAAACAATAAAGTGATATTTTCGTCTATATACAGTCGTTAATCAGCTGGACTGTACTAAACTACCAAATCTTGCTGAAATACAGCTATAGACATATTTGTAATCACTTGTATAACACCTATAAAGTCGTGGTCGAGTGGCTAGCGCGCCGGCGCCGGTTTGGTCTGGCGTCGCCATCTCTGAAGTACCGGGTTCAATTCCCGGTCGAGGCAATTAAGAAAAAAGTAACTGTTTTTCTAAATTGATTTCGGGTCTGGGTGTTTACTTTACATCATAAGAATGTTTGTTTATCCGTTATCTTTAACAAATAAAAATAAGTTTCAAAAGAACCTTAACCTAGGCTAGTGTGAGAGTCAACACGTTATTTAAGTTTATAAAATCCATCCGTGCCCAAAATTTTCTAGTTTTTTAACAACATAATAAAATATGGAATTTAAAAAAAAAACTCCTACTGCACCTGTCTGCGTGTTTTATTAGCTAATTTTAAACTCCATTGAAGGGCTCGCGTTGACTACTTCTCCCCTAATGTAGATATGAAACGTTGCGGTGCTGCCTGGTTATCTGGAGACCCATCCGCTCTTGGATCAGCACAAATCCCTTGAATGTTTTTGATTCACACAAACTTAAATAATCTATTACCGTAGCAATCTACCACATTAACCAAAGGCACCATTATCTCGTTGCCGTCATAGTAATGAGAAATAGAAGTAGGTACCCATATAAGTAATTTGAACTTACCGAAGTCGGCGTCGCTGGCGCCGGCGGCGGCAGCGGGGGCGGGCGCCGGGCGCGCCTGGTGCTCGGGCAGCGGCGGCGGCGGCGGGCGGCCGCGCGCGCTCGCGTCCGCGTGCGCGAGAAACGCGTGTAGGATGCGCGCCGACTGCTCGTCTCCGTCGCACACCTGCACAACCAAATACTATAATTTTTATGTCTATAAATCTTATCCTCCTGTCGATCACGACTATTGGACTAGAATACTCCCAGATGGAAACTTTAGATGACTTCCAAATATTTGTCACATCCGTACTCACTTTAAGGAGCCCAAAGGAGACCGTAAACAAAGTTTGTGGCATATACAGAGACATGGAAAGAAGAATGGTGGGAGTGTTAGACCAACAAATGCCTACGAAAAGAGCAACGTGCAGGACGTTGGCTTCATGGTGGCTAGGCTGAAGTGGGAGTGGGCTGGCCACATTGCACGAAACGAAAAATGGATTTCTAGTGCAAAAGAATACTGGAATGGCGTCCATGATAGGATCAAAGATTCAAAGGTCCCGAGAGGTCGACCACGAATGAGGTGGAAAGACGACATCAAGAAAGTGGCTAGCATCAACTGGTCTAGTTCCTTACTGCCCAAGATAGGAACAAGTGGGAAAAGTAGAAGAAGGCGTAAAGTGAAAAAGTATTTTATAAATGCTAAAAGCTACAGAGTTCTGTTTCATCCTATACTTTTTCAAGAATTGCTACTCATAATTAATTATAGTACCTATATTAGTGGAAACTGGCTGGGTAAGTACGAGTATTTTATTTAAAATATTGAAACAAGCAAGTGGATTTGAGGAACTTCTTATTTCAAATTTAAGTACCTATACCTACGTATAATTATTATAAGTTTTATAACAAATTTACAATGTTTGCCACTTTTTCATGGACGTGGTGAATCAGTGATTAGAAATTAGTGCAAAGTTGTAGAGACATAGGTAAAATAAACAAAACCAATGCCGACAGCAATGTGGCAATACTGTCTTTAAGTTAACCGCTATCAGCACCACTTGAAACTAGGCAGATTTTGCATTATTTAGCCAACTTTAATTAGGGTTGTGGATGCTGGATGGAACGCTATCAATAGATAAGTTAATTATCTCACCTGGCTCCAGTCGCGTGGCGTGAGCGCGAGCAGCGCCCTGCCGTGCGCGGGCAGCAGGTGCGCGCGCGGCGCCCGCACGCCGAACGCGCGCGCCGCCCAGCGCAGCCAGCGCCGCACGTCCACGGACTCCCATTTCGCGGGGTCTGTAAGTGCAAACCACACCATGTGTCTGAGAAAATAGTTGGGCTGTTGATTGCGGTACTTCGCTTATTTATAAAGAATTTTAAAACTTTAAATTACTCATGTAACGCGAACAAGGGTCGATCGAAATCATATAAATACTGAAACTCTGAAAAGGTCAAACATTAACGCTCACCAGTAGTAGTTTTTAATTATAAAAGCTTACAAGTAGTACCTATCGTAATCGTTCCACAGCCTTAAAATTTTTATTACAATGCAACCTTTTTAGTGTTCGCGTTGACTATAATTTGTGTTGGTATAGCGAGCACCACTCGAGCACTATGCAGTTCAATATCTTTGAGATGTGTTTTTAGGGTTTCGTATTACAAAAGGAAAAACGAACATTTATATGATCACTTTGTTGTCCGTCTGTCTATCAAGACCCTTTTTCTTGGGAACGCGTGGAGGTAATATCAAGTTAAAATTAACGTTTAATACTTTCAGCTGCGGCCCCTTTAAGCAGTAAAAAAATCAAGCTTCTCAATCAACGCAATACAAAGATACGGTCATATTAGTCTTATTTCCGAACATTTGGCAGGGGAATCAATACCTATAGTACTTCCCCCATTCACCTAGTATCATGAAATTTGGCAAGAAAATATTTATGCGACATAAATTTGTTTGTACGAAACCCATAGTGCGCGAGTCCGACTCGCACTTAACTGACTTTTATTTTGATTAAGTAAACGTAGAAAAAAGAGAAGAAATTATAAAATTAAATGTGACTAACATCCTCTACGACAGGTATAGTATTTAATTTCTAACATTGAGCAGTACTTACTTACTGCCCCTTAGTAACGCTTGTAGCACAGTATAATATTACCCTGCTTGTAGTCTTGTAGTCAGTCATCCACCATAATAACCATACATAATCATGTTAAGATATTTGAGCTGATTTTGCTTTACGTGCCTGACAACATAATACCCCTATCTTCCCTTGGGTGTCGTAAAAGGCTACTATCGGACTAAACACTGCACATACAGCCAACAGCGTAGAGCGGCGATGGGCTCACCACCTGTCACGCTGGGCACATTGCATTGTTATTTGGTGAATGGCAGAGGACTGATAGGGCAGGGGATAAGAGTGAATGTATTACATTATTATTTTTAGAGAGATTATTGTTTTAGTCGTTAGATTACAACTTAAAGATTTAAGACATTTCGGTTTTAAATCAATTGTGTTTATTAATGTGCTGCATTTAATGTGTCTTCTAAAATACACCTTTATTACAGTAGGTAATATAAATTATCGTGCCTTTAATTTTTATTCGTTTAAAAGAAATTAAGGGTGAATTCCACCCATGAAACTGAACAACTTTCCCCAAAAAACCGTGCAATAATGATATAAAAAAGATTTCGACCTCCTATGTTATTGTCGTCAGCTGATCGGACAGTTTTGTATGGGAGGTCGAATTTTTTATGTTATTTTTGCACATAGGGGAAAGTTATTTAGTTTCATGGATGGAGCTCATCCTTATTTTCTTTTAAACGAAAAATATTAAGGGTGTACCTATATGGCACGGGAGTATGACTGAAACATCAGCTGTATGCCGAGGTATGTAGCATGAAGGTATTTTATTTCCAAAACGAAGAGTACCATTATTATGGTACCCTTCGTTGAAGTAATTCAATTTTAATTGAAGTAAGTATATCAACTTTATTGTCGCGGGTGAATTTAGAAAAACTCTTTTTCTGAATTGATCTGAGGTCTGGGTGTTTCTACGTATGTTTATCCGTTATCTAGTTTACCCATTACTTGCGCTGAATCATTGGCGTGACAGGAGATTTTTTAAAGGAATGGTGGGTGATACAGTGGCACACCCGCTGTACCGCCAGCTATGCGATTCTCTAAGCGACACATAGACGCTGCGCGCATAGCTGTGATCTGCTGTCTCTTTCCAATTCTATGAATATGAAAGAGACAGAGTCATTTCTCAGCGCTGCGGCAGCAGCAGCTATCAAGGCTTTAGTTTAGAGAATCGCACGGCAGGAGCCACGGAGCTGGTATCGATTCAGTGATAAGCCGCTACCACGCAGGCCCCTGAAGGATTGATCCTTTTCAAAACAGAAGGCCACGCGGTATCCTCCTTCCACATTAAGCTTTATCGTTATCGACGAGCGTATAAAAAGAATCTTATGAAAGTAAATTAAGCAAAAGAAGTGTGTCAGGACTCTTAACAAGAAATAGCAGAGGCCTACGCATAGAGGAAACTTTTGGATTGTTTGTTTGTATTGAATAGGCTCCGAAACGACTAAACCGATTTAAAAATTTCTTTAACCGTTGGGAAGCTACACTATCTCCGGGTGACATAGGCTATATTAAATTTAAAAAAAATTAGGGATCCTTACTAAAAGTCTAATATATTCCTTAAATCGCGTGCGCTAAGAAAACTATTGATGATAGAATAAAATAATGTACTATGGCCTTGCAGAACACACCATTATCTACAAAAATGATAGCAATATGTCTAACTATTTTAGTTGCGTAACAATAAGTGTTTTTTGGGAGGGGAGTCATTTTGAAAATTCGTCACGGGGTACGGGGTCCACGCGAACGAAGTCGCCCGCCGGCGGACTGCTAGTAGTTTATAAATTCGTATTTTTTTTGATATCGCCCTTATTTTTCTAAAAATGTTTGTAATTAAAATAAGCTAGGTTTCTGTTTGCAAATTGTCACCTTTTTTTTACATCTCCCTACATTTAAATTAAACTTAAAAATACAGCAAAGGAAATACCATCAAATTTAACTACTTTGTAAACATCCTCATGTTCAATTAAATCTGAAGATGTTGTTATTAAATGCTTTAGGCCTAAAATTTAGGCCTATGAACGGCCCGCCGAAAAGTTTACGCTCAATAGTATCAAACAAAGCGAAGGTGTTAGGTGCGTTACGCCCATATTTACTGAATTAAAATGTATTAGTAGGAGTAACAGGAGTAAGTCTTTCATATTCTAAGGTTCACCATTCGTCAAAACTATGACCTTATAATATATAACTCAGAACCTGTGAGTTGCAGCTCTGTATTTATTTTTGTCCTTACTGCCTCTGTAACGTAAATAAGACTTACTATACTATTTTTTATAGATTGTTAAGAGTTACAGACAAAATTATGTAGATTAGTGAATAAAACCATGGGAACTGGACAAGAAGCTACCAAAGTTTCAATTACCATCAGCATCCGAGTAAACCTATATAACCTTGAATACCATAAACAACTCTTAAGTAACAATTCTTAGATTGGACAATTCCTAGCGTTAGGCATATTATTATACGAATTTTAGGCAAAATAAAATATTAACACATTATCAATTTCAGAGACAGACTACAAAGGAGTCGTCAACATGGACCTGATATCGATAGATATCCCGGAGCACAAGGACTTTCTCCCAAAAACAAGACGTGTTTGGAGATACTATAACCACGCCACTGATTTCCTGATTATCACTGTTACCACGTGTATGGAATAACTTTACAGGTGCATCTTCACAATTCCACATCACCACTGAAACACTTGACGATCACAATGGGCATCACCAATTCACTTGCAAACGAGAGGCAAAGCCCCAATTACCAGTGGGAACGGAGTCATCCCCCTCGTCGGAGTCGCCGGCGGGGTCAGGCAGCTCGGCCTCCATGCGGGCATCGTGGCGAGGCGCCAGGGCTCCTCCGCCGTGGTCGCAGCACGGCACTCCACACACTATAGGGTGCGCGGCCGCCCTCGCCGCGCTTTTTATCCGCCGCACCGCGTCACCGGAGTGACGTCGCGATTCGTCACCGCGATCTGCAGCCGCCGCCGCCGCGCGCCGTAACGAGGAAAACGCTTTCTGGGAAGCTGCGCGTGCGCCGGCCGCCCGGACCGCTCATAGTTTCGCGGAGATCGCGCGCGATTGCTGGCCATCTCAAATTTGATTAAACTCTGTGGCAGTGGATGCAATTAACAGATTTAATAGTTAAATTTTGTTTGATGCCAATATTTTATTTGTTTCTGATAAACACTGTGTTGTTTGTTATGTAGGTATCGCAATTGATGTTGGATATCTGCCAATACTATTGCCACATTACCCTAAATGCATTGCAATGAATCAGATAAATATTATGATGTGCCTGGTGGGGACGGTCATTAGTATTATCGTGGTATTATCAATATGTCATAAGTCATAACAGTTTCTTTTTAAAGGTGCATTATCAGACACCTGTAAAAAACTTACACGAATCTAACAATTAAAATTCAAAAAAAGCAGAATATGTCGTGCGTCTTGCCATCTCTGAGGTCCTAGGTTCAATTCCCGGTGGGATCAATTTAGAATTTTTCAAAATTGCTTTCGGGTCAGGGTGTTTGTATGTTTATGTAATATCACCACCCCCTTTCTTCCCGTGGGTGTCGTACAAGGCGACTAACGGACTAAAAGACTGCACATACATCCAACAACATATAGAGGGGCGATGGGCTCACCACCTGTCACGCTGAGTACATGTGCAGTCGCTATTTTTTGAAACGTGGACTATGGCAGAGGAGTGCTTTTGCGGTCCTCATTGCCTATATATAGCTATGCCTATATGTGACTCACCCGTCGGGGGCAATAGTCGTGTATCTATGTACTTATGTATGCCATCCGCCATCTAGTTAAGCTTTTCAAAAAAATTCAAAAATTTAAGTATTATTAGAGAGAATAATTAACAATTGTTTATATCCCTACATGTAGATGGTAATGATGATGGGGCTAACATGTTATTTTTTTAAAAAGCAAAAACCCCTTTAAACATAACAAAAAAAAATAACTTTATAATAATATAGCCCAACTTAAACTTTTTTTTAATACGTACCTAGTTGGTGTGAGCGTTAGAAAATTATTAATTTATGAAAATTGTGCACAAAATTTATTTGCCAAATAGATTAAATAAGATAATAGTACATTATGATACAAGTGTGCTAAGTTGGTCATTACAATCGAGGCGGGTTATGGAACCGACGATTGTAATTACCAATGCACACGCGTTTCATATGACGTTTTTCAACACACTTGTTAGGAAAACCCATTTTCTGAAAATGACTGCAAGTTTTTGTTGTTTATCTATTCTTTTTTTATCTTTGGTAAGCCAACATATATTTTTCTTTGGAATTAGATGGTAATAGACTATCAATAACATTTTGTGCTTCACTTAATATTTCCGGCGGTGTAGACTATTTAGTTCTTCATTACTAGAACTAGACATGTTTATTTTTAAACTTTCAATGTAAGCATTATGTATTGAACAAGAAGCCGCTGTGTGAATCGACAAAGTATGTGAAAGGAAGGAAGTCTTTCCATCCTTGGGTGTCGTAAAAGGCGACTAACGGACTAAAGACTACTACAGCATAAAGCGGCGATGGGCTCATCAAAATAATACTACCTACTAACCCCTCTCTTCTGTTGGGTTTCATAAAAGGCGGCTCATCAAAATATTACTACCAACCCCTTTCTTCAATTCGGTGTCGTAAAAGGCGGCTAACGGACTAAAGACTGCACATACATCTAACAGCATAGAGCGGCGATGGGCTCATCAAAATAATACTATACCAACCCCTCTCTTCCCTTGGATGTCGTAAACTCGTAAAAGCGACTAACGGGCTAAAGGCTCACCACCTAAGCACATGTGCAGACTGTGCAGTTGTTTCTCGTAGACTGTGTGGGCGTGGTCTGTGTGAAGTCGAGTCTTCATGATTATTCTACTTATGACTGAAGACTTTTTCGTTTTTGTAGGCTTATTTTCATTTGACAGACAAAATAAAAATAAAATCATTTTTCGGTATTGGAAGAAATGCTATATTTCTTCGCTCTGTTCGAGATTCTATTTTTAAACTACATTACCGCACTAGTGTGTAATAAGCTACTTTACGATGCTGTAATCGGTGTAACAAGAGCCACTTTACGAGCCAGTGTGTTGAAATAGTACATTGTTACCCTAGGGGTTTAGTAATTACCAATAGTTCGAGGGAGTAAATAAGTCTTTCACCCGAGGTACACACTGTGCTTTTCATTACGAATTTATGGAAAGTAAAAACAAAAACATGAATGTCTTTAAACTGTTAGTCGCCTTTTACGACACCCAAGGGACGGGGTTTGTAGTATTATTTTGATAAGCCCATCGCCACTCTATGCTGTTGGATGCATGTGCAGTCTTTAGTCCGTTAGTCGCCTTTTACGACACCGAAGGGAAGAGAGGGGTTGGTAGTTTTATTTTGATGAGCCCATCGCCGCTCTATGCTGTTGGTTGTATGTGCAGTCTTCAGTCCGTTAGTCGCCTTTTACGACACCGAAGAGAAGAGAGGGGTTGGTAGTATTAATTTGATGAACCCATCGCCGTTCTATGCTGTTGGTTGTATGTGCAGTCTTTAGTCCGTTAGTCGCTTTTTACGGCACTGAAGAGAAGAGTGGGGTTGGTATAGTATTATTTTGATGAGTCCATCGTCGCTCTATTCTGTTGGATGTATGTGCAGTCTTTAGTCCGTTAGTCGCCTTTTACAACACCCAAGGGAAGAAAGGGTTTGGTAGTGTTATTTTGATGAGCCCATCGTCGCTCTATGCTGTAGGATGTATGTGCAGTCTTTAGTCCGTTAGTCGCCTTTTAAACACCCAAGGGAAGAAAGGGTTTGGTAGTGTTATTTTGATGAGCCCATCGTCGCTCTATGCTGTAGGATGTATGCAATCTTTGATCTGTTAGTCGCCTATTACGACACCCAAGGGAAAAGATGTGTTGTTAGTATTATTTAATTAATTAGTCACGTTTACACATGGCAGAAAAACGATTCTCCCTAGTGAGGAAAAGTACTACTTTCCTCCCGCTCCTCAGGCAACTTCAGACCTACTTTCCGTGTATGAGGAATGAAAAAATATTTACTACTAGAGGCCGCTCGCGGTTTCACCCGCGTGGTTCCTGTTCACGTGGGAATACCGGGATTAAAAGTATCCTATGAGTTAATCCAGGTTATAACTTATCTGTATGCCGTTATTCATTTAAATCCAATCAGTAGTTTTTACGTAAAAGAGTAACAAACATCCATCCATACTTACAAACTTTCGCGTTTATAATATTAGTAGGATTCAGTCTCGCTTGTCCCACTGCTGGGCAAAGGCCTGCCTACTCTGTCCTCTCTTCGCTTCGGTTTAGGGCTTATAACCTGCCAGTCTATGGGAAGGCCCATAAAATTCGAGCTCGTGACACCGGCAGGCTCAGAAGCCTGGCAACGACGTCGTTAATAATATTAAGAAACATTGGATAAAATTATTAAATGCCATTCGCCGTTCTAAGGCGCTAAGTATAGTTTACCACTTTAAACGCAATGGCAGACACCGGTGACCGACAAACAATTAAGGAAAATGCCCATTTTGGACCTATCTTATTTTGAGAATGTATAAATATAAATCGTATTGTCAAAAATAGTTCAAAATTACCTAAATCTAAGCATGCTGTATTGTCCCACTGCTGGGCAAAGGCCTGCCTACCCTCTGTCCTCTCTTTGCTTCGGTTTAGGGCTTATAACCTGCCAGTCTATGGGAAGGCCCATAAAATTCGAGTTCGTGACACCGGCAGGCTCAGAAGCCTGGCAACGACGTCGTTAATAATATTAAGAAACATTGGATAAAATTATTAAATGCCATTCGCCGTTCTAAGGCGCTAAGTATAGTTTACCACTTTAAACGCAATGGCAGACACCGGTGACCGACAAACAATTAAGGACAATGCCCATTTTGGACCTATCTTATTTTGAGAATGTATAAATATAAATCGTATTGTCAAAAATAGTTCAAAATTACCTAAATCTAAGCATGCTATAATAGTTTCCCTGTAAAGTCATAAAAAAATACAATACTAAGTTTTATTTTCCTATGGCAGTAACCAATTTAGGGTTTTTGAACGCACTCAGAAAGCGTTTCATTCCACCTTTTTGCTGTTGTTAACTTTAAATATATAATTAAATTCATGTTTATAATCTATGTTTTTTAGTAGGTACCCTTTTTTAAGAATTCTTATCATGGCATTAAATACGCTTAAGATGGTATACGCATATCGGTTTCCCATACAGTTTACCAAGTCGACATTTTTAAAGACCAATATGCCAATTTTAATGACAAACACTTATCAGATACTGTTCTATCATAAAGTTTACAGTTTTAGGTAAATAATAGGTTTAAAAAAATAGGTAAAAACATTTTAAGGTACGGTTTTATTAAAAAGAAAGATAAAGAAAATAATGTACTAAAAACTACAAAATAATTAAAAGGTCCTAGGCACCAGTCGGCACACCACGCTCCTCATCACTCTATAGTCTAAGATCCGAGTATAGAACGACCTTCACCGAGAAGGTTAATGGATGAAAAGTATTTTATATCAAATTTAATATGTTAAATAATATATCGCGAGTGGGTTGGCTGAAAAATTTTAGTCCTGTACCATTAATGATTAATTTAATATTTAATTTTTTTATTATTATTATTTTGCACTGGTTTAGTGTGTGTATGTTTGTAATGAGCTTATCTTTACATAAATATAAATTTTATTTATTTAACCAGACGGTTGCAAATTACTAATATTGACTTGCCTGTTTACACCTGCCTACCCACTGTTAAGACAGGAAAAAAATAGTCAACCCAACGTTTTCATATTATAAAGGCCTCATACTTTCGATTGGTACCTATGTAATTTATCTAATAACGAAACAAGTGCAATATTTTAAATTTTTTTTTAAAATATTTAATTAATCATATACTGGACTGAAATTTTTCAGCCAACCCACTCGCAATATACTATTTAACACATTAAATTTGATATAAAATACTTTTCATCCATTAACCGCTCGGTGAAGGTCGTTGTATACTCGGATCCTCTACTACTAGAAGAGCATTGATCAGCCGTAAAAATAAAATCGTGGGGCGCGTGAAAGGACACCGTCCACTTTATATAGGTCCTTGGGCCTACATATGAACAGTAAAATATTTTAATGTTATAGATTGTTTTAAGTAGCTTATACTATGTAGAAAATATAAATAAATGAAGTTTTGTATCAGGTTGGTTAAATAATACAACATAAGTTAAAATCCAAAAACACAAACAGTACAAACGAAACGAGCGGTGAATGCAATAAAATGACATTGGGCAGCAGGATGACAGATTTAACATAATAGTGTTGCCAAAGTATAAAAATAACTTATTCAAATTTTACAATTACATGTTTCTTATTATCTAATACATTGTTTCATATAAGCTTTACATTATTTTCCTTATATTTATTACCTATTTTCTTATTAACTATGACATTTTCTCACTCAATATTTTACTTTTTTCCAATATATTTATTCTAGCACTTGATTATTCATTACATTTATCTTATATTTCTTCTTCTTTCCTTCTCTTAATAAATACAAGTATATTTCCTTTGCCATAATAACTTTTTATTTTATATTAATTACTATATTCTTCTTAATAAGTTCTGACTTACTTTTGCCACGTGTGTGGTCTTTGCTTTAACTTGCTTACTTATCTATTAGTCCTTGTTTCTCTTGTTAACTATTGATACTACTTTCTTGGCAAAATCAAAAAATATTTCTCTTTCCTTCTCGTTTCTTAAAATTTCCTTTAATGTGTCTTTACTAAGTGTGGTGTCAATTTTGTGTTGCAGAGTGTACCTATCGTGCATGTGTATTGGACATTCGAGTAGGATGTGGAAGATGTCCTCGGCCGCCGCCGGGTCACAGGCACACGAGGGGCTGTCCCTGCACTTAAATCTGTGCAGGTATGCACAGAATCCCCCGTGGCCCGTCAAGACTTGCGAGGCCAAGCGGTCGATGGACATCTTCCTCACCACACTGTGTGCTTCCACCCCGTTCGGGAAAAAGACCTTGGTGGTCGCGGCTGTGGCTTCGGTCCTATACCTGCAGTCCCACTGTTCGATCGTTTCCGCCCGTATATGACGTTTAACGAACGAGATGGGGCTGCAGTCCGCTCTGGTGTTCGGTTGGAGGGCGGCTTCCTTCGCTAATTCATCCGCTCTCTCGTTCCCTTTCACTCCGACGTGGGCCCGTATCCAATATAGAGAGACTAGATGGTGGTTGTCTCTCAGGAATTCTAGGTTACCCTGTACCGCCTTCGTGATCGGGTGCGAGGAGTCTGGATCAAGTAGCGACTGGAGAGCCGATCTTGAGTCGCTCAGGATGGCCGCTTCTTGAAATTTCTTGCCAATAATAATTTCGGTCGCTTGAAGGATGGCGTATAACTCGGCTTGGAAGACTGTACAGTATGGTTCCAACTTGTACTTCCGGGTACACGTCTCTGCTAACCTCTCCCAGCAGGTCAGGGCGGCTCCGACTTTCCCCTCCAGTTTGCTGCCATCTGTATATATCTTGACCAATCCTTCCGCCAATTCCCCATCCTCTTCCGCGTTGTCTAATAGGGTGAATTTTGAATATAGCGTCCGACTGGGGTGGGTATTTTCTGTATAGGGTACGCGCTGCTCAACCCTCCTGCCACTCAATACTGCCTGGGGTTTCCCACGCTTTGCCTCAAAAAGCCGGGATGCTTCTTGGATCCGAAGATCCAGCGGAAGCAGCCCCGACAGTATTAGAGCAGCGTTCAGGGAAACCGTCCTGTTACATTTTGCTATCTTTTGCGCGAAGCCCCTCAATACTGCATCAAGAGCTTTCCTGGAGACTACTTTTCTCGCTTCCTTCGACCAAACGCTTGCCGCGTACAAGATCACGGGTTCGATAACAGCTTTATATATTGTTTTTATTATTTCCGGGTGTAGTCCCCAGGTAGCTCGTGCAGCTCTGCAAATTCCCTTGTAAATTCCTAATGCTTTTTTACAAATATACTTTATGTGGCTATTGAATTTCGATAGCCGTGTCTCCCATCTCCAGACGGGACGTGTCAAACTTTAACTTTCTGGTAATAACCATGGCCTTGGTCTTATGTGGCGCAAAGTTCAGTTTGTTTGACACACCCCACTTCCGGATACGGGAGAGAGCGGCATTGGCTTTAATAGACACCTCGATGGATGTGCTGCCATCAACTATCAATATAACGTCATCCGCGAAGGCCTGGCAGTAGACGTCAGTTTCGGTGAGTAGGTTAAGCAGGGGGTCGAGTATCAGGTTCCAAAACAAGGGTCCACCAATTGAACCTTGGACGCAGCCCTTGTTTGTCCCCTTACTATACTCTTCCCCCGCATACCTCACCGTTACCGTACATTCAGTTAGATAGCTATCTACCAGCCTCCGCAGATTAATCGGACAATCCTTCTCTTCCAATTGTACTTGGATCTGTGGCCACCACGCATTGTCGAAGGCCCCCTCAATGTCCAGCGAGATCAGAGCCATAATCTTTTTCCCTTCCAGATTATTTCTGATCCGCTGGACCATGTCATATAGGGCATCTTCTGTACTGCGCTGTGGAACAAATCCATACTGTGCGGGGTTCAGTCTCGGCAGGACATGCCATCGTATTCTCTTTATTAAAAGCTTCTCCAAAATCTTACCAAGTACTGCTAATAAACCTATTGGGCGATACGACTTAGGGTGGGTGTAGTCATCTTTTCCGGGTTTTCTTAAAAGGATGATTGTGGCTTCTTTCCAGGGTTTCGGGAAGTGGGAGAGCTTAAGGCATTGGTTATATAATGCCAGGGACAAAGAGAAATCGGTGTTTATTGCGGCCGCGCAAATGTCTGCCGAAAAGCCACCCTTACCCAGGGCCTTTTTGGGGTTGAAAGAGGCCACTACGTGTCGAAGTTCAGCCTCCACGAATGGAGGGTCACAAAAACCATTTTTGCTACCCTCATTCGTTTCGGCTGCCCTTCTTCGCGTTTCTTTATGGTCCTCGCTCTCCCCCACTTCAGTGTCCTCCGGGTAAAAGCTGTCAGCCATTATGCGCACCGACTCCTTTTGCCGTCCCTGGCTATAGGTAGGTCCTCATAGTTACTTTTTGTTCTGCCTATTACCCTATATATCCCTATATATCCCCATGGTGGGTCCATATTGGATGTTGTCCTTTCTGTCAACAGTCAATCGTTCATATCATTCTAAAATTGTATAGGTACCCGTAATTATACAAAATACATCCGTAAAAAAAAAAAAATACGCCGAGAAGGACAAGCTAAGTAAGTACCTTGACTTGGCTCACGATGTTACCGCCATGTGGGATGTGGATTCAACCATTATTGTACCGATAGTCGTTTCGGCACACGGCCTTATAGCGAAGAGCCTCGATTAACATCTAGAGAGGCTCACTCTGCAGCCCTAACCACCAATAGCTTGGGTCTATCCCCGCTGCCGGTGGCAACCTAGGTTAAGTTTTTATGATATTTTATATTGTAAATATGTTTTTATATAAAATATTGTAAAAAAAATTTAATTAAGAATTATGTTAAATAAAGAGGATAATAATAAACGACTCGGTTAACCAGTTGAACGTCAAAGCCGCGAACTGTCAATGCAATCTCACTCGAGCATAGTTAACTTTAATAAAAAATATTTTAGTAACTAGGTACGTATACTTAATTAAATTAAACTACCGTGTTGTCACGTTTAGGTCTATTTAAGATGATGTATAAAGTAGCTAACAATGGAGCTTATTAGTATTTGCGAGTCGTTTAAGGTCTGTCCGTATACGCAAAAAATTAGTTCTCAGTGCGCGCGCACGGCGTGTCACGGCGCGGCGTCGCGCGTCGGCGGGTTTCCCGACCGCCACCGCAGCATTAGCATGCACCGAACTCTTGCAATCATAAACAACTTGACAAATAAACCGCACTATAATAGTCAATTTTTAATTTACTGAGAACAACCAGAAACTCAGCAAGAGATTTTATTTTCTCCCTTTTTCTTGTCTGTTTAGACATGAATAACGTTATATCTTTACTAAAATTGTATTCATCAAGGGTTATTTTGATATTTTTAAAAGCAAGATGCAGCAGGAGTATGCAGTGTACTTGGTTTTTTTTGTTTTATAGGTAGGTATAATAATTTGTGTCAACCAGGATGTCGAGATATTGTTTCTGCCACGCAGGATTTCAGGACAATCTGAGTCCTTTATGGTTTTGCCTAGCTTTGAATTCTCTCAGTACTTTGTTGAGAAATTCAAGGTTAAGCTGTCGACTGCGGAGAGGGGGTGAAGTTATGTCGCATTTGTTGTACATGGATGACCTCAAGCTGTTCACACCAAAACGCCAAGACTTGGTGAAACTGCTGAAAATGACTGATACTTTGCAGTGCCATCAAGATGGAGTTTGGTGTGGATAAGTGTGCGGTTATGCATGTACAGCGTGGGAGAGTAGTAAATTCAATCAATTTAAAACTCTCCGAAACGATATACTTCAAAAGTCTATCCGAAGTTGAAACATACATATAACTATCTTGGTATGTATGTCTTTGGGTGTTGAGGATGGAGTCATAAAACAGTCATTACGGGAGCGATTATTTTGCCGCCTAAGAAAATTACTTAACAGTCTTTTATCGGGTGGTGTAACGGAACAGAATGAATGATATCTGTTCGTTATTAAGGAATGTATGAGTACTGTACTAAAATTAATATTAATGTGTTGCACTACTATTTTACTAAGCATAAAAAGAGAAAATAGACTAGTCTAAATAATTGCCGAGTGGACGAGTAGCTTTATGTTTAAAAGTTATAAGGATTAGTCATTAGACCACTAGCTTTATTTATTTAAATTTCGCGGGGACTGTTCCATATGGTCAAATCACTTCACATACAAACAGGCGCCATCTACCTTACTGAATACTAAACTTTTAGAATTTCGATAAATATCACATTACTAGCATTGATAACTATCTGCCTAAAAGTAACTCGTTGATGGAAAACTGCATCTAAGTATCTAAACTTGTAACACAATCAATAATGTGTACCTAAATAATATCTACTTAGGGAGATTTGATTAATTCACGTTGGCGCTAACTCACGCTTCAAATCTGTCACGCTAGAGGGCTCTCTTTCCAATATAAGACATTACTCTTTGTGTAGTGCGACGTGGAGTGGGGGGACGCCAGCGGCCATCGGGCGAGAAAAGGGTAAGGTGCGCGGATGAGAAATGGAATTTGTAGGCAAAGTGTGTCAATGTCAGTCTAGACTGACTTCAACTCGGACCAAATGACTTCAACCATCAATTATCCTCTTATGTGCTAAGGTCATTTTTTTTCAATATGGCCGCATGTGTCAAACTACTTTCGCATTACTTCCTTTTTATATCCGGTCTAGGTCTAATGACGATTTCCATTAAATTTTTATATAGGGACTATATAAAAAACTTATATCACTGGAATTCTTATAAAATAAGCTATCTGTCTATGTATAATAAAGTATAGCTTGATTCTATATTAAATTGCAAAAAAAGTGAAAGTACTTTTTTTTCCCGATTTAATATAAAATAATAAATTTAATTATAAATAAAAGCATGAAAGGTGCAATAATTATTATGAGTATTATTTGTTATATTTACAATGTAGAATACACGTTTAAAACAGAATAAACCTCGCCATACATTTTTTATATGCGCCAGATTTGGCGCGTAATAAGTACCGGGCGATAACAGACACGGCTCGAACCCACATAAAAAGACGCGCGCAGATCCTCTATTCGGTGCCGTATTAAAATATCTGTGGCGTTGTAATGCCGTCTTTGTTCCACTCTATACATTAAAACAAAGACAAAAGAAATAGCAATAGTTTTATGAGCAAAATTCAACTCTAAATATGACGGGGTAAAGATTCCTTTTTCTGAGGTAAAGAGCGACCTCCAGGAGGCCTCTGACACATACGGGTCTGACAGATATCGACCTTCAGGAGGTCGCTGGACACACAAGGGTTATCGGTTCGTAAGTCTAACTATGGGGCGGGAGCCTTGTATGTACAGCACAGACCACTTAGGTCTGTGATGTACAGAGAAGAACCGGCAAGACAGTCAGCAAGGGGATTTCTTTTCTCCCTTTCTTTTACAGCGTCAATACATATTGGAAAATGCCGCCCCTATCATAGAAGGACATTTTCCATTACAAGATAAAAAAAAATATTTAGTGCGATTACAAGACAACACAACAACATAGGTACAAAAGAATATCTAATAAAAAAAGGTATTCCTCAATTTAAAATAAACTAACCAACGTCTTACAGTATCTTTAAAAAAAAAGAGAAAGAAAGACTATTAAATTGTGCGAGAGACTTGATATGGATCTTTTCGGTTCTAAATGTGATGCGGTGAGGCGTAAACTTGCATTATTACCATCCGTTTATTAAATCTGGCGGGTTCTATTGTGTTTGTTATAATATTGTTTGTTCTTTAAATAGGTGGTTTAATACATATAATACAAATTAAGTTCCATATCTAGCATGCTCTGTAATAGTGTAGTTATTATCAATTTGGCGATTGTGAAGTAATCGATTGTATTTGTTGCTTGAGTTTGTAATGTTACTATCACATTTTTATTTATGTGAATCTGTAAATGGTTTGTTGTTTCACTTTTTCAGTGTTATACTTTTTATAGAACTGTCGATTCACCTGTGAATATAAAATAAAATAAATACTACCAATAAAAATATGATTGCAAGAGCAGACCAGCCTCCGTAAACTTATCAAAGATAACAGCTAGTAGTATGAGTCACTTCCACAGAAATATATGTCACTTCACTAAATGTGATATGGAGATTAGTCTCGCGGGCGAGTCACAGAGTCACAGCACCAGCCGGGACAGTCAATGATAACCGCTACACTGATGACACGCATCGAATTGTACTATAGACAAGTACCTAACTACATGAGTAAATGATCAAATAATGTGGACATTTTCGTTGGAAGTAAACACATTTATTACATAGTTGTTATGTTATTATGATTCCACTTTTTCATAAATATTGTCGTCAGCTTTGATATACTGACACCACCATTGATATACAAGTCCAGTTGGCTGTTAATTTTAAAGAAGGAACGCTCTGTCGAAAATCTGACAAGTCAGTTATGCGCACACGAAAGAGTTCTACTTCAGACACACGCAAGTCACAGACGAAACAAATGCAGAAGCCCTATTCACGAAGATGAACAAAGGCAAGAAGAAAAACTATCCCAAAGAGCTTAAATGTAATTATTGTAAAGTAAAGGGCCATAGAGTCCGAAGTTGCAAGAAGTAGATTCAAGACGGAAGACCGCCAAAGGAATCACAAACTGTAAAAATGAATCTGACAGTAATGGCAGTACATTTGGCAGAAGGATTTGGCGAAACAAAGGATCTAGAAAATTGGTACGCGAACAATGGTGCGACCAGTCACGTGACTAATAGAGGAGACCTGTTTCAAAGCTTCAAGTACTGCAAAAGCCAGCATACTGTGACTGGCGCAAATGGCCAATGTATTGAAGCCCTAGGTTCCTAGGTAGGCCCTGTAGTTGCCGCCGTGAGCGATGACGGCAGAATAACTAAATGGAGCAACTGTTTCGCCCCCTCGCCTCGCCGCTCGCGTGCCCGGGGCGCGGTGCGGCGGTGGCGGTCAGACTATAATACATACTTTTTTTCCAGAATTTAAACCATTATTGTCTATGTCTTAGATGGTTTGAAAAACTCAAAGCGCCGACCTATCTAGCCTTAACTCGTAAACCCTACGCGCGCGCGTAAACCCTGCGCTCCTGACGGACGTCAAATCGATATCGAGTCGGCTTTGCTTAACAGAATATGAACGCTCGGGTCACGCGATGGGTATCGGTTTCGCGTGGGGGTCGTTGGAGGGTGAACCTTCTGTACGGAAGTAATATTAGTTATTCTGTGCTTGTACCAAGACGAAAAACGAAACAATTTTAAAACACACAATTTATGCTTATTAATTTTTGACATTTTCTACACTTAAGTTTTTATAAAAAAAGATATTTGAATGATTAAAAATGTCAACCTTATTGGTTAGGTACTAATGTTTTCCAAAACTCATTTCAACCGTTACTTTATTTTACTTTAAAAACTCAGTTATTTCCAATTTCTATTACTTAACACAATATCAATACGATAATTGGAAATCACATTTAATTTTATTCCTTAAAGTAATAACTTAGGTTAACAATTCATTGTGATTTATCATTCTTCACCTTTCATCCTAAAAAAAAACGATAAATTACCTATAAATATTAGCCGTTTGTGTCGCTAGGGGAGAGACACTTGCCCGCTATTTTTGACTCGCACCAGGATACGTTTGTTTACACAATCCTATGACCACGGCTTAAATTTCGGTTCGACGCGATTCTATTTCGGCGTGCAGTGGTGCTGGGGGTAGCGATGCGCATTTTGTCTGGCACAGACTATAGCTCGTTAGATTAGTTGTTAAGTCTTAACTATAAGTTAGTTAACTGTTTTTTTATTATTATTATTATTGACGTCAATAAGTGCCTGTAAAGGTTTACATTGAATAAATAATTTGACTTTTACTTTGACTTTGACTTAGGCATTGGAGATATTCTTGCAGAAGCTGATGTAAACGGCAAGCTAGAGACGATACTGTTGAAGGATGTTTGGTATGTACCCAGTATTAGCAGAAATTTATCCTCAGTACTTGCTACGCATGACATATCGGACAGGAGTGTCTTTGAGTCTACTACATTATCATGTACTCTCAAAATGAATGGACAGACAAAACTGATTGGCACCCGCAGCAAGTGTGGGGGATTCTTCAAACTGAAACTCAGATGTCTGAAACCAACTCTACAAGTGAATCAGCTGTCCACAACTTCAAATCTGTTACAGCTTTATCATGAAAGATTTGGTCACCAAAATAAGAGTCACGTGAAGAAACTGATAGAAAGGGAGTTCAATATCAAAGTCCAAGCAACCAAGGAACTTTGTGAAGGATGCATTTATGGTAAATCTCACAGGTTAAAGTTTGGAACCAGGGAGAAAGCATTCCAACCCGGAGAATTGGTATATGCTGACGTCTGTGGACCCTTTCCGTGTTCTATCACAAAGCTGAAGTATTTTGTCCTTTTCAAATATGATTACACGAGGTACAGATTTGTGTACTTCATGAGAGAGAAAGCTGAAGTTCACGCAAAGCTGTTGCTTATGCTAGCTGAAGTGAAAGCAGCTGGAATTGTCATAAAAGAACTATTAAGCGACAGTGGCGGAGAGTTTGTCAACACCAAAATAGAAGGTACTCTTAAAAAGGAAGGCATTGCTCAAAGATTGACAATGCCCTACACTCCAGAGCAAAATCCGACGGAGAGAGAGAACAGGACTGTTGTGGAGATGGCGCGAAGTCTGATGTATGCACATGTCAAGATTCCTAATGAACTTTGGGCTGAAATGGTATTAGCAGCGGTGTATATCTTAAATAGAACTGGCCCTACTTGCATAGATGGGAAGTCACCGTACGAGCTATGGCACCACAAGAAGCCTAGATTGAGTCATATGAGAATATTGGGATCTCACTGTTATCCACATGTTCCCAAGCAACGAAGAAGGAAGTTGGATAAAAAGGCCTAAAAGGGAATATTGATCGGCTACGACTCTGACGATGGTTACCGTAGACGACTACCGTAGAGTGACTCATTCAAGTTGATTCGGTCAAGAGAAACCTACCTAGAAAAAACGGAGAAGCCTGATTCCTCTCAGAGCAAAGATGCTGATAAAAAGTTTGACTGCCTATTTGACTTTGTTGTGCCTGAAAATGAAAAACACGTCCCGGCTGAGATGAGCGATGACTAGCAGCCATCTACTTGTCATTGTGGAGGAGGTACAAGCATTACGTCATCAAGTCAGCAAGATAAACGTTCTTCTGTTATATTCAGAAAATGTTCCCAAGACTCATACATTTTTAGAGGCGGAACAGACTATTGATGACCCAATACCTGAGCAAGAGGTTAATGATGATACGATGGAAGCAGACCAAGAAGTCAATGATGCAAATGAACCAAAAATAGAAGGTCGTCTGTCTGCATTTGAAATTGAGGCGGAAGGCACGAGGACGCTACGACAGCGGTCAAATCATAAGCCACCAGCTAAATATAAAGACTTTGTCTGCACTGCAATGTTTGCTTTAACGTTAATTCTGTTAACGATGAACCTCTAGCGGAACCAAGCACGTTCCAAGGAGCTATGGCATGCAAGGATTCTCATCAATGGCGTAAAGCAATGGATAACGAGATCAATTCTCTTAGAGAAAATCAAACCTGGGAAATGGTAAATTTACCAAAGTGACGAAAAGCTATCTCTAGCAAGTGGCTTTTTAAGATTAAATCAAACCCTGATGGTTTGGTTGAGAAATATAAAGCCCGCCTTGTAATACGGGGTTTTTCACAGAAGAAGGGACGGAGCATGCTTGCTTGCATGCTGCATACTGGCTTGCATGCTGCAACTAGCTTGCATGCTCCATGCTTGCATGATTCATGCTTGCTTGCATGCTGCATGCTTGCTTGCATGCTGCATGCTTGCTTGTATGCTGCATGCTTGTCTACCATCTGCATGCTTGCTTACATGCTGCGTGCTTGCTTGCATGCTTAAACGTTGCTACGATTAAAAGTAGTTCCATGATGTTATGAATTTCAATTATTTGAAATGTTGTATTTTTATAATATTGGAAACGTGTTTCTGGAAAATGAATCATCTAGCATTAATAGCTCTGGCCAAACGTTGAGTGGGATTTCAAAACATAAAGATTTTGAAAAAAATAACAATGTAAGTATAATAGGCATTTCAAAACTTTGTCAATTGTGAAAAAAATTAAATTTACGATAGGTAATATTATGGTATTCTATATGACTGCCAATAAATGTTATGATTAGTAATCGTTATTGTAATAACATTTATGCATAAACATTTGATGCTGATATATCATTATTATAAAAGAAGTTATGGGGAAAAAAAGTATGCCTAATGATTTATTCTGAATGAACGTTATGCGAAACGAAGATAATGCCAAAAAACGTTATGCAGCCTTAAAATATGCCTCTTTAATTTATGCAACCCAATATGGACCCCAAAAGGATGTCATGTTAGCTACAAATGACATCGATGAAGACCAGAACTTCCCTTATAGACAAGCCGTTGGTGCTCTCTCTTACCTCATGGTTGGCACTAGACCTGACTTAGCGTATGCGGTCGGCATGGTGTCCCGCAAGCTCGATTGCCCTACGCTACATGATATAGCAAGACTAAAGCGAATCTTTCGCTATGTTAAAGGTACCATGGAATACGGTATTACTTACAAAACTTCCACTGCACGCCAAGGCTTAAGGTGCTACAGTGACGCCGATCACGGAGGTGATGAATCCACTGGACGCTCCACAAGCGGCATGATATGCCTTTATGCCAAGTTACGGTGCTATAGCATGGCAAAGTAAGCGTCAATCATCTGTCGCTTTATCAGCCACAGAAGCTGAAATAGTCGCAGCCAGCGAAGCTGCTAGAGAGGTAATATGGCTCACACAGATAATAAACTTTATGAAGACTGAGGTTGTGAAAGAGATCACCTCACTCTACATAGACAGTGAATCAGCAATAAGATTGGCTCAGGCACCGTCCTAAAAGACACATCATAGAACGAAGCACGTAAGGCTTAGACATTTTTTTGTAAGACAGTGTGTCCTAGAAAAGGATCTACGTGTTAAGAAAATCTTCACAAAGGATCAGTTGGCCGATTTCCTAACTAAACCTCTGTTTAAGCCTCGACTACAAGAACTCTGCAAGCTATCCGGAGCCTACATATGAAGAAACAACTACAGTTGCCTTGAGGGGGTCCATATTGGATTTCATAAATTAAAGAGGCATATTTGAAGGTTACATAACGTTTTTTGACATTATCTTTGTTTCGCATAACGTTCATTCGGAATAAATCATTAGGCATACTTTATTTCCCCATACCTTCTTTTATAATAATGATATATCAGCATCAAATGTTATGCATAAATGTTTTTACAATAACGATTACTAATCATAACATTCATTGGCAGTCATATAGAATACCATAATGTAAACATTTAGGGTCTTCTAACTATCACAAATTCAAAATTTTTCTGCACGTATTTTATTTGGCCGAAAACGTTTTGTAATTTTTTGTTTTCCATAATTTTCTTTTTACTTAGACGAACATTTGATTATTTATTTATGTTTTGAAATCCCACTCTCATCTAGATGATTAATTTTCCAGAAACACGTTTCCAATATTATAAAAATACAACATTTCAAATATTTGAAATCCATAACATCATCCAACAACTTTTAATCGTAGCAACGTTTACGCATGCAAGCAGGCACAAAGAATGCAAGCGAACATGCAGCATGCAAGCAAGCATGGAGCATGTAAGCAAGCTGCATGCAAGCAAACATGATGCATGCAAGCAAGCATGCAGCATGCAAGCAAGCATGTAAGCAAGCAAGCATGCAGCATGCACGCAAGCATGCAACATGCAAGAAAGCATGCAGCAAGCAATCAAGCATGCAGTATGCAAGCATGCAAGCCGCCGGCCAGCCTCAGCTACGGCGGCGAGCGTTAAACCCACCTGCTTCTCAGCTCGCGGGCCGCCTCGCCCCTACGTGCCTACGCGGGCTTAAATTACACTCTATCGTAGGGCAGACAAGACTACGTGGAGTCGGTTTTGACGCACGTAAACAATACAGTTATCTTCTAGTTTTATATAATATCATTGACAGTTATAAATATCCGTCTAAATTGAATTTTTCATAAATACGAAACGCATAATGGATGAAGCGTAGCGTAGCGATTGTATTGAATTTATAGGTTTTTTTTTTTATTAGAGAACAGAAATACTAGCTGCTCCTGTAGGTCACGTGATAGGTTACAAATTTAAGACAATCGCGAAGGGCAGCGTTGTATTAAAATTCGAGTAAATTTTTCTCTAAAATTTGTTACAGATTTTCGTTTTTTTTAGGTAAATTAAGTAAAATGTTTTAAAAAGTGAATACTCTGTGTTTTCGGTAAGGTTTATACAAAAGTTAGTGACAGAAACGAATCGCGGCAAAACCGAGTCCACGTAGTCTTGTCTGCCCTACGATAGAGTGTAATTTAAGCCCGCGTAGGCGCGGAGGGGCGAGACGGCCCGCGAGCTGAGGAGCAGGAGTGTTTAACGCTCGCCGCCGTAGCTGAGGCTGGCCGGCGGCTTGCATGCTTGCATACTGTATTGTTTACGTGCGCCCGCGTAGGCGCGGAGGGGCGAGGCGGCCCGCGAGCTGAGGAACAGGTGGGTTTAACGCTCGCCGCCGTAGCTGAGGCTGGCCGGCGGCTTGCATGCTTGCATACTGCATGCTTGATTGCTTGCTGCATGCTTACTTGCATGCTGCATGCTTGCTTGCATGCCGCATACTTGCATGCATGCTGCAGCTTGCTTGCATGCTCCATGCTTGCTTGCTTACATGCTCCATGTTTGCTTGCATGCTAGCTTGCTTAGATTCTGCAAACTTTCGTTCGTGCTGCAGCTTGCTTGCATGCTTCATGCTTGCTTGCTTACATGCTGCATGTTTGCTTGCTAGCTGCATGCTTTCTTGCATGTTGCATGCTTGCGTGCATGCTGCATGCTTGCTTGCATGATGCAGCATGCTGGCTTACATGCTGCATGTTTGCTTGCTAGCTGCATGCTTTCTTGCATGTTGCATGCTTGCGTGCATGCTGCATGCTTGCTTGCATGATGCAGCATGCTGGCTTACGTGCTGCATGTTTGCTTGCTAGCTGCATGCTTTCTTGCATGTTGCATGCTTGCGTGCATGCTGCATGCTGCAAGCAAACATGGAGCATTTAAGCAAGCAAGCATAGAACATGCAAGCAAGCTGCAGCATGCATGCAAGTATGCGGCATGCAAGCAAGCATGCAGCATGCAAGTAAGCATGCAGCAAGCAATCAAGCATGCAGTATGCAAGCAAGCAAGCCTCGGCTTGCTGGCCGGCTCTGCCGGCCAGCCTCAGCTACGGCGGCGAGCGTTAAACCCACCTGCTCCTCAGCTCGCGGGCCGCCTCGCCCCTCCGCGCCTACGCGGGCTTAAATTACACTCTATCGTAGGGCAGACAAGACTACGTGGAGTCGGTTTTGCCGCGATTCGTTTCTGTCACTAACTTTTCTATAAACCTTACCGAAAACACAAAGTATTCACTTTTTAAAACATTTTACTTAATTTACCATAAAAAAAACTAAAATCTGAAACGAATTTTAGAGAAAAATTACTCGAATTTTAATACAACGCTGCCCTTCGCGATTGTCTTAAATTTGTAACCTATCACGTGACCTACAGGAGCAGCTAGTATTTCTGTTCTCTAATAAAAAAAAATAACCTCGAAATTCAATACAATCGCTACGCTGCGCTTCATCCATTATGCGTTTCGTATTTTATGAAAAATTCAATTTAGACGGATAGCAATTATGTTATTTACATTTATGCTGATAAAAATTATGATAAAGACAATTATAGTACCTAAAATTATGCCGATGAAACCATTGTGTTTATAACACTCTGCTTATCATGATTTATGCGAAAAAACTTTATGCTGAAACTGTTATGCCAAACTCCATTATAAAGAAAGAGCTTATGCGACCGAAAGGGCTCCCGCCTTGAGGAATGGGGACGTTAAGAAGAAGGTGCAATATGTTGTATTATTCTCTATTACCATTGTACTTCATTATTTTACGTTTCCTAGCAACTGTTGTTGATAGTTGACTCTAAACAAATTGTCATAAACAGAATATTTGTTTTATTTGTATTTCTCTAAAGAAAGCAGCAGATACAGAAACCATTTTCATTTTACAGAAAAGAGCAATAAGGTCCATAACCTAGGATCACGTGACTCCCTTAAGGAGCTGTTTAAAGAAATAAATATTTTTACAGTTGCATCACAATTTATTTATAACTGTCAATGACATTATATAAAACAAGAAGATAACTGTATTGTTTACGTGCGTCAAAACATTTATCATTTCAAAAAAAATTGCGATATACACAAACTAAATACTAGAAATAAGTATAAACTTGTAATTCCTAAATTTAGACTTCAGAAAGTTTATGGATCATATATAGGACAAAGTGTATTTTTTATTTACAATAAAATCCCGAACAATGTTTTAATTTTGCCCTTTGACAAATTTAAGGCACATGTTAAGGACAGACTTTTAGAAAAGGGCTATTACAAAATTTTGGAATCCTACCTAACAAATCGATTGCAAATTGTGAAATATGATAAATATCAAAGTACTCCTAATCCAATTGTTTGTGGCATTCCTCAGGGTTCCATTCTTGGCCCGTTGCTATTTTTAATTTATTTAAACAACATTAATCAGCTCTCGCTAAACAGGGAAGTACCTTGTACGCAGATGACACGTGCATCTTTTACTTTGGTCAATCACTAAAAGAAATCACTAACCAAGCACAGGCAGACCTAGACATGCTAAACAAATGGTTTCAGTATAACTTACTCACGGTTAACGCAACAAAAACTTGTTACATGTTATTTAAAGCAAAGAATAAAAGAATACTAGATTATCCAGTCCTAACTATAAATAATATTGCACTAAAACAGTCATCGGAGGAAAAATATCTTGGTCTGATACTTGACAGTGGTTTAACATGGAAAGCTTACATTAACAAAGTGAAGAATACACTGTCATCACTCCTGGGCTCCATACGCAGGAAGATTAGATGCCTGCCACGAAAAGTTTGTTACACGGTTTACTTCTCTCAAGTTAAATCACACCTGGATTATCTAATAGAAGTATGGGGTAGTGCAGTAAAATCAAATTTAAAAGAACTCCCAAGTAATCCAAAATAAAATAATTAAAGTATTGTTCAAATACGATTTTCTTACGTCGACAAACACAATTTATTCTGAAACGAACCTTATGACCCTAAACCAACTTTACCATTATAACACTTGCATTTTGATAAAAAAGATTTTATTAAAACAGATACACACCCAATTGTCATTTCAAACTAATAGAGCTAAAGGTAAACGATTGCTTCGCCGAGCTGAAAACTTGCATTTGCCTGTACCCTGAACTAACTACGGCAAGAAAAACATTAGCTTCGAAGGGGCACATATTTATAATTGCTTGCCAAAAGATATTAAGGACACAGTCAGCCTAGCTATATTTAAGAAAAGATTAAAAACCTACATAACTAGCAATATTAGCCACTAAAAGTTATTATTTAGCTCCATAAATTAAGTTAAGTTATGGTAGATTTGATTGTTTTTTTATTTATCTTCTACTAAAATTTACAGATCATGTACAAAAACAATGACATGTCAACAATATAAACTAAGTTAAAATATAATTTGTGTATGTATAGAAATGGTTTTTGGTTATTTGATTATATAAGTACATTTTTGCACGCCGTTACATAGAACATTACTAGATTAAGTGCATGTTTTAGCTCAGTAAGTGAAATGTAAATTTCTTATGAGTTAAATAAATTCTTTAACCTCATTGTTTACGTGCGTCAAAACATTTCTCATTTCAAAAAAAATTGCGATAAACTATTGCACTAACTAAATACTAGAAATAAGTATAAACTTGTAATTCCTAAATTTAGACTTCAGAAAGTTTATGGATCATTTATGGGACAAAGTGTATTTTTTATTTACAATAAAATCCCGAACAATGTTATAATTTTGCCCTTTGACAAATTTAAGACACATGTTAAGGACAGACTTTTAGAAAAGCTATTACACTGTAAGCGCTTACATCAATGAAAAAAATGCGGAATTAACATTCATCTAGTTTCGCACACATTGTTTTAATGCGTTCATAGTGCCCGAGTAAAAAAACTTTTAGATTCACTTTTGTTTTTATTTTATTATTTAATTGTTTTATAATTATTGATTGTATAATTTGGTAACGACATATTGTTTTGTAGTTAAATGTCGTTACTTCTATATTATTATAAAGCTGTGGAGTTTCTTGTGCCCGTTCTTCTCCACAGCTAAAAGACTTCCTGAATGGGTAAGGTGGGTGGGTGGGTTCCTATGCCTATCCATCCATCCATAAAAAAATAAATTTAGACGATTCAAAATGCTTATTTTAAGCTTACTGAATAAAGATATTTTGATTTTTTTTTATTTTGATTGCAATCATTAAAAAACTTACATGTCAGCGTACCACTTGTTATTTTTTTGTCTGGTAAGTAAAGTTAATAACTATGAATAGTAAAACCATGGTCATCCTACTACTCCTTGTTACAAAATAATATCGTATCTACTTCACTTCATAAAAATGTAGGAAGACCATACATTCTAATTATTTTGGTAACCTAATTAAAACAACAAAGTTAAATTTATAAAAAGAAAATATGTAACTACTATTAATATTGCAATGGCCATAATTTACTTACTTCGACGTTTTATTTGTATTGGCACCTCGAAACCAACCGTTAGGTTATTGCAAGAAGTGCCAGACGTCCCTGCGCCAGGAAATACTCGCGCAGGAGACCATCTGCATTAGGTCTTGACGCCAAATCAGTGCCCGCCGAAGCGCTTTTCATTCGGTACTTATAAGACTAGTGTCTCGGGAGAGTCTCCCCGTGAACACGTGTAGTACACTGCCTATTGTCCAGATAGGTGACCGGAGCTGTCGAGCTCGCTCACTTCTCGTTGCACGAAGGGCACAACTCGCAGTTGCCACTGCTAGGGTCGTCGACTCTAAATTCGACTCCCAAGTGTCCACCTTGGTAGCGGAGTAGTAAGCACACTCACTTCTCGGAACCCATCCAGGCGCCTAGCCAGTTCCCACGTCCTACGCGGCTGGCTGGACCGGAGGCTACGACATCTAGGGGGCCGCCTCTACTAGTTATCCAGACTAGTACCGGAGATGTCAACACCAATGTCCAATGAGAACCACCGGACAAAGCTGTTGAAGAATCCTTCAAAGCTAAAGCCGGAGTTTGCTTATTCGTTCAGGCGGATGTTTGCTGTCGCCGTCTGCGCTGTCTGGAGGACCCTTTCTTCTCCTTCCTAGTGGTACACGTCGACTTAGGCTCTCATTGCCGTGTCTACGTCTGCGTCTACCGATCCCATAACGGCGACATGGAGACAACTCGACTAATTGAACATCTTAGTCGGGTAGCAGATGATGCGCAAGAACGGCGCTTCCATCCATCTTCTATCGGCGGAATTGGTGTTTTTGGTGGACTTCAACGCCCACCATGAGTTGTGGTTAGGTTCCTCCAAAACAGACCATGCTGGTAGAACTGCCCACGCATTCGCTCTCACGCATGATATGACGCAAATGGTGAACCAGCCTACCAGGATCCCAGACATAGTTGGCCATGCGCCCTCCTTACTCGACCTTCTGCTGACGAGTCGCTCAGCTGGATACCGGGTGGAGATTCGAGCTTCTTTAGGCTCCTCGGATCACTGCTTGATATCCAGCACAGTGCCCTTGGCATCGCGCCCGCCAGCAGCGGTTTCGAAACGCCAGATTTGACACTACACGTCGGCAGACTGGAACGGTATGCTGGAGTATTTTGCATCCGTCCCTTGGAGGCAGCTGTTATGAAATGTTATGAAACCTTATTATTGTTATTGTTGGTTTTTTTACTTTTCTGGGTTGGTGTTTTTTGATGTGTAATGTCAATGAAGAAGAAAAAATATAAATTGAGAATTTAAGAGGAAAACATATGTTTTATTTATTATAGTTTTCTCCATAACAAAGAACCTTAAGATTTTACATGTGGCGACCGTGATAGTTTGAAATTGTATGATTTCTATAAATATGGAGAAGTATACTTAACCGAGCGCACAACTGCGAGACGGCTTTGTGAATGAATTGGTGATCCGTGCAATAGTTTAATGATTTGCGAACAGTTACAATACAAAAGTGTTGGTGTCGGGAAACGGATATAATGCAATAGACGACGAACAAAGTGTTGTCGCAGTTAAAAATACAATTAAATTATGTGGCGCCCTCTATGTAGTGTGCGTACAATTCTCCTCCTCCATACCACTCCATGAAGGCTCGAACATGCCCCCGGCCTTGGAAGCACCAGCTTTCAAAAGAAGTAGACTCCCCTCAACTGGAACTAGTGGTCGAGTAGGGGACAAATCTTGCTATATGCGCGTCTCACAACTCCAGACGCAGTCCGGATGTCAGCCACTCTGGCCACTCCATCCATTCCTGGAATTACTCTGTCGATTCTTCCAAGCCGCCACTTCAAGGGTGGGAGATTGTCATCCTTGATGACAACGAGCATGTACGGTGTCAGTGGAGTGGCATCCCTCAGCTTCTTTGTCCGCGTTTGGAGCTCGGACACGTATTCCTTCGCCCATCGAGACCAGAAGTGCTGGCGGATCTGCTCCACTCGTTGGTAGCGTGTGAGCCGAGTTGCAGGAACCTCAATGATGTCATCGCTGGCAGGCGCAGTGAGTGGTCGGCCAACCAGAAAGTGAGCTGGACTTAAAGGAGTGAAGTCGTTGGGGTCTGTGGATATAGGGCTTAGAGGACGGGAGTTCAGAACGGCTTCAATTTGTGTTAACACCGTGCTGAATTCCTCGAAGGTTAAATGTGCGTTACCTACAACACGTTTTGAATGATATTTGCAGGATTTTACACCTGCCTCCCATAAACCACCAAAATGAGGAGCGTACGGTGGAATAAAAGTAAATTTGATGTCTTGACTAATAGCATAATCTAAAATTTCAGGTGAACAGCTATTTATAAACCTTTTGAAATCGTTCATCAAACCCACAAAATTGCGGCCATTATCAGAAAAGATTTTAGTAGGTTTGCCTCGCCGTGATATGAAACGCTTGAGTGCCAATAAATTATCATCTGTGGATAAGTCGCTGACGAGTTCCAAGTGTATTGCGCGAGTAGTGAAACAAATAAAAATGCATACGTAACATTTTGTTGTTCTAGCACCTTTGCCTTTGCGATTCAGTATGAGCAGCATTGGTCCACCGTAGTCCACACCGGTACACATAAAAGGGAAACCTGGAGTCAGTCGTTCTTTCGGCAAATTACCCATTATAGGTGAGGGAGTTTTGCCTCTCAACCGTTTACACACAACGCAGTCCTGTACTACCCTCCTCGCAAGGTTCCTACCGCCGATAGTCCACCATGTTTCTCGCAGATTGTACAGGAGTGCCTGTGGAGCTGCGTGTAACAAACTCTTGTGCTCGTGTTGGAAAATCAACAAAGACATATTACGTTTAGAGGTAAGGAGAATCGGGTGCTTTTTATCTAAGGAGAAGTCAGGCGAATTGGTAATGCGACCACCGACGCGGATTATTTTATTTTCATCTAAGAATAAATTGAATTTAGATAAATTGTGCTTATTTGGTAATGAACCATTTTTTTTAAGTAACTGATACTCCTCTGGAAACGATTCCAATTGGGCCAGTCTAGCCAGCGTTGTGTCAGCTTCCCCCAACTTATCCACAGTGAGAACACCTGTTCGCTCACTACCTTTATTGCGCGTGTAATAAATAAAGTGATGTACTTATGCGACAGCGTGCCTCATGCGATTGAATTGAGATAATCTGTTAAACGGAAAAATTTACTTGCGAAGTCTTTCTGTAACGAAAGAATGGGTCACCCTATCTTTCAACTCGGGCAAGTCATCCTGCGTGTCAGGTGATGGCAAAGGAACGTCGCTACAGCTGAAATCCGACTGGCGGAGGAAAAACGGGCCCTCCCACCATAAGTTAGTAGTTGAAAGATCCTCCAGCCGAACTCCGCGTGAAACTAAATCGGCTGGATTTTTCTTGCCGCTCACATGACGCCATGGAAGTTCTCCCGTCAATTCGTGTATTTCGGCAGTTCTGTTTTGTACAAATGTTTTTTGTAAATTTGGTGGCATGTGTAACCAGCCTAAAACGATTGTTGAGTCAGTCCAAAACATAACACAGTCGAAGCGACGTTGAAATGCCTTGTGTACTGTACTCGCCACGGGTGAGACGCCTTGTTATAAGCGTATTAAGATACGCCTAGCGCCATCTAGCGTTGTATCGCGAAGTTGGCGCGCGGAGTGTGAAACCGGACGCGCGCCCGCGTCAGTCTGTCTGCTAGCTACCGCGAGACGCCCAAAGATATACGCGCCCTGATATTGCCGTAGACTGCTTATATATAGTGACTCTGTGACCTTATTAATAGTGACCCGGGATGATAGTGCCTGTGATCAGGTGAAGTGACTTTGTGCTGTGCCGTGACTATCACATCGCCTTTAATCGCCGCCCGTTAGCTCGTGTCCCGGTGCCAGCGATCTCGTTAAGCCTGCTCCCGGTAAGCTCCTTTCTACCTCCCGCCTAACCACGTCGTATGTTGGTGCCTCTCGCACTAACATAAATTGGTCATTCGAACCGGTAATATTAAAAACCGGCGACCTTCCCGTAACCAGTAAACTGTTGACCATTTCACCATAACTTTGTTTCACGTTCCATCAGCTCATTCAATACATTTTCATTTCATTCATACAGTCCGCTAAAAATAATTATTTCCGCCCATAATCTAATTCGTGCCATTGTAGTAAAACGCTGCTGACCAGGATAGATATTCTTTATTTTTCTTTAACAACCAGTATTTTACATTTAGTCACACACAGTATAAAGTATAAACACCGTTTAACCGTCCGCACAGTACAAGCGCCAAAGCCAGAATCCCTCACTCACCGAGTCACTAACTGCTGTCCTACTTCTCCCCCCCCCCCCGAGTCCCCGACACATGACATGTGTTAAATCATAGATTGTCAATCGTTCTATAGATTTAAGAATAGACTAAAATTGAATTATGCAAATAATTTTAAATGAACCTTACACTCGTCCATCCTGACCTCGTGCATGTCCTCATCACGTCCTCATACACGGTACCAGGAAGGCACGCTAATATTTAAGACATTAACCAGACCTTACACTCGGCGAGTTAGTACATTAGCAACCAATACATTAAAAACTTATACATAAAACAAATTACTTAAAATACAAGCTACTAATATCCTGCATGCCTATCCAACTCTTAGATGATTCAGAAACAATTAAAAGCTACCAAAAATCCAGTAAACCCATCGAATTCCCACAGGATTATTAAATTCTCCTAGCCGAAAACCATCCAATTCTTGCCTATCCAACTCTTAAATGATTCAAAAACAAATTAAAAGTTACCAAAAATCCTGTGTTTGAAAGCAAATAAACTATTTCATTTCATTGTAAACCCATCCAATTCCCACAGGATTATTAAATTCTCCTAGCCGCAAACCCATCCGATTCTTGCGGCTAGAAAAACACCGACTTTAAACCCATCCAATTATCTTAGTTATAAAACAGGATCACTGATAACCTTTTCTTTACAACCATAGTTTCATATAATAAGTTCATTTTTAATAACAACATGCTCCGCAAATGTTTCATTTTACTAACAATCACTTGACAAACATACTCGTACATTTGGCAAATCTTTCTCTTTACATATGTTTTGAATTATATTTGATTATTTATCCATCCATTTATACATTTTCCATATTGTAACATTTAGATTCTTATGGCAAATTGTTATTATACAAAAAGTAGTTTTTTTTTATGTTACTTACAGTTTTTCTTCCTACAATACTTTAGTAACAAAACATTTGGTCATAGTAAACCATACTAATTACGGACTTGTTTTCAGGGAGCAATTTACCTAGCAAAGAGAAAACGTATATCAACAGTACCTAAGCAAATAAAATAAAATTACAATAAATTGAATTATTTCATACGTAACAAATAATTTGTTGGATGTAGTATTGTATATTGTTACCATAGATCGGAATAGGCAGAACCTATTTCTGCACTTTTGCAACGACCGCCTAATATGGATATGTCCAGACAAATATTGTTATTTATTTAAAATGCCATAAAATAATATGAAACAAGTGATTTCTTATCATTTAGTACATCATAACTTTTGTTATTGAATTATTATTTTATATTATTATAAGTAATTTTATGGTATCAATTTCATATTCACTTTATCAATTTCAATAGCGTGTTAAACTTGTAAATAGCACTTTCAGATAATACTATATAACTGCGTGAATAGTGTTTTATATGACTAACCCATTATTAAGACAAACAAATGAATACGGGAAATTAATATCTCTCAAAATTTAATTTCGGAAGCTTATCTATACATTTGATAATTATCGTTTGAATGCCAATACCAGAAAACTCCACCCACTCCAATTCATGACCATTACCTAAACTGTACACAAATCACCGAGTGTCAAATTAAATGAAGAAGAACTTATAAGGGATATTATAAAGACAAACGATAACAATTAATATTTAAGCCACCAATGGATCTTGTTAAAACTCATCCTACGTTCTCTGTGTACAAATCACCGAATGCCAAAATAAATGAATAAGAACTCATATAAGGTATATTGTAAAGCTAAACAATAACAATTAAAATTTAAGCCACCAATGAATCTTGTATTCCTATTTTCTCTGTACACAAATCACCGAGTGCCAAATTAAAATGAATAAGAACTTATAAGGTATATTGTAAAGATAAACAATAACATTAAAATTTAAGAAACCAAAGAATCTTGTAAAAACCCATCCTACGATCTTACAGGATTATTAATCCAACCAAATAAGAAATGAATCCACACCAATAAGAAAACACAGTCCCTTATGTGAACCCATACATTTCTTCCATACTTCTCCCATTGTAAATTATAATAATCTCTGCTAAGTCATCCACTTCTACCAGGGATTCTCCGTACGATTGACAAACAGTTTGTTCATTATCTTCAAATTAGTAATTAATTCATAAATAAATAATAAGCAATAAGGAAATTCATCCATTAACTTTACATTTTACGTTACATAAATCATATAAGCTCCTTTAAGTTAATCATATCATTATCGTATTTTTCTTTTTAGCGTTCAATAATGTATCCCAACCAAGATTCTCATTGAATTCAACAATAAATATTCTAATGATTTCTATTTTATTAAACATCCACTGTGCAAGAACACACGGACACATGTACACTTTTAAACTTTCGTAATCTATTTAAACCTTTGTTGATCGAAGATTTGAACCAACATATTTAAAATAGAACAGAAATAAAAATTCATAAAATAAGTACTTCAGTTGTCTAATTATACTACTCGTATCTCTAGCGTTTCATTGTTATTATTTATCATGTGACCCATGTGTAAAATTCGATCAACAACTGCCACTGTCTTGAGTGTTTTTAGTGCCTGTGATCTGTGAGACCGATTATCGAACCAAACCTACATACGGTAATTTTAAAAACTGACTACCAGGTACGGTCCTATGTGGGAATAAAGAAGTTGTATAGGTACCTACTCTTCCCCTTATTTCCCAAAGAACAGAGCAGAGCTTTTAGGCACCATCACGTGTTTCTATTTAGTTAACGACTGACGAAATGTGCGCCGGTACTTCTAGGAATTAGTCCCCAACCACCAGGAATATAATATCAGCTTCTACATTATCCATTTTTATACGAGCGCTAACACTTCCAAACGATAGTAAGTACAATTTAATTTCCAAATCGCTTTTAAAGTCAAAAGCGATTTGGAAATTAAAATCTAAAGATTTCCAACTTTAAGCCCAGGAATAATGAAAACGTTATTACAAAACTAAGTTTGAGTCTGAAGTCATGCATGATTGCATGAACCATCTACGGTGCTGCAGATAAACCCACGCGTTCTCTAGTGGATGATTTTATTTATGTTTACCTACATCATTGTGATAAATATCAAAATCAGACTAGTTGCTATTAATTGGGACTGCACTTGCAGACAAACCATATCTTTAGGCTTTGCAAAAACCAAGTTTTGTAAATACTAAAATAAAAAGAAATTGTTTGAAGCGAAAAACATTTTGACGTGATATTAATTTGTTACGAAACAATTTGCAATAAATGAATTCGACCCCGACTTTAACTATTAACTATTTAAATCACCGTCAAATATTAAAAACCATTTACATTGCTGCACAACCATTTTCAACAGGATTACATACTATTTCTATTACTTACAGTATATATTTTTTGTGTTTCATTGTTTTTACATGAACACACTATACCTTATAAGAGCGCATAGCGCTTTCAACCTAATGCAGCAAAATAAACTAAGAACACTCATAAGTATATTCGGAGGTATTTTCATAATTCTGACAAAATGTTTAAACAGTATTGAATCACGTGCGCACAGTGACTGCAACGCAGCCCCACTCACGCTAGCTAGAATCTGCTTAAATGCTTTCAACGATATAACTCTAGTCTAAAATGAAAGTTAAATCACAAGTCTCACATCAATTAGGTTGAAATACAACCAAAAGACAAATTGTGACATATTTTAACTTGTGATTTACTCTTAACCTGTTGTATGACTAGTAAACTAAATAATTTAACTAAAAAGAAGTATGAACATCTAGTAAAACCTGTGAGTAAAACGAAACGGTAAACTGAATGATGATTGTACGAACGAATGGAAAATTAGCATCTCACGTTTATTAACTGTGGATTATCTTATTAAACCCTGGACTATCATGTGTTAAAGAAGGTCTTGGCCTTGCACTAAGAACACATTTAAACCCGGCATGACTTTAATACCGCGACAAACCCAGACCCTTTATTATTTATTCATCTAAATATGTTTGTAATGACAACGTTTAAGTTTTATTTGTCTTATCTAATGAGGTCTGCAGAAATCTCCTTCTCGCAGCAGCCCGTCGACCCATTGGGATCTTTTATGCAACCCCGTCCTATCACTATTTTTAAGTAATCAAGTATTATTTACAAAATCGACTTTAATCCTATTTTCACTTCCAGGCCTCACATCACAATAGTTGGATTGATGACCAAATCTATCACAAACGAGACACAGTATTATGGGAGGCCCGGGCCTTGTTACTATCACATGTTTATCCATCACTGTCATGAAGACTCCCAAAGGCCGCCAACAACTGAGCCTTCGCCGAGTCCGGTATTACAACAGCTGAGCCACAGTATAATATAATAGTATTCAGCATTACGTCCCCTCACCAATCGAAGTCGCTCCCGCGCATCCTCGCAAGCCACGGCACGACATTATCAACTGTTTTGTTGAATGCATAGAATATGATTTGAATGTTTATATTAATCTTCAACAATCTATAGACGCGAAATATATCTCCACTTATTATAACTATTACCACAGCCTTAGCTTCTAATACTGTGCTATTACTGTCTGCAAATAAAGCTGATACCTATCTAGTACTTAATTATTTTAAGTTTTTATTTATTTCTGGTCGTGTAGCGGCTCACTAAAAGAATACTACCACCCTCTCTCCCCTTGACTATCGTTAAAGGCGATTAACGGACTAAAAACTACGCATCCATCAAACAGCATAGAGCGGCGATGGGCTTACCATCTGTCACGCTGAGCAGAGCATTGCAGTTGTAATTTGGTGAAATGTGAACTATGGCAGTGGACTGCTTCTGCGGTCCTCACTGCCTAATTTTATCCTTTGGGGATAATAGTCTTGAATCTATGTAATTTATTTATTCTCGTGGTCACCTCTTTGCTTACTCCACCTGTCCAGCTTAGTAGGTAGGCGTGGAATAGATTAGATTAGATTAGATAACTCTTTTATTGCAACAGTTTACAATACAAATACATACAAAAGAAGAAAATAGGTAAAATACATAGTCACAATTTGGCGGTCTTATCGCTATGAAGCGATTTCTTCCAGACAACCAGTAGTAACGTAGAACATTGCCCGAATACCCACACCTATACAAGCTCTGCCCGCCCGGACTTCGGTCTGTCACGGTCGGTCTGTCACGGTCGCATTATCTAACTATTCATCGAAATCTATATTTAATGGAAGCTAATTTATGTCGATAAAGATCCAATAGTGCCCACCTGGGTACATACATGACCTAGACCAATTTACATATTTTAATAATACGATATAGCTCTGTAGCCAATCAAAGTAACTCTGCAACCCAATAAAGTATCGTTCTGAAGATTCTAGATCTTGGAAATGCTATACATCTATTAAACAAAGTTTTTACTCTTCCGGCCGGCTATAATAACTCGTAATTAATCACTTTCCAAATATAGCAATCTACCTACTTTACCGATTCACAACTTCTTCTCCAACCGCCCGGCTATCTCGCTTGCCTTCTAACCGTTCGTAGCGCCGATTCCCGCTGTGCTGCACCACGCTACGCAGATGGCTCGACTCCAGCTGTCCCCGTCGTCGTCGCCGTCACAGCCATACACCCGCGATGTCCGCAATCGGCAGCCCTCGCCAGATCCCGACGACGCGACGGCGCCAGCGCCGTCCTTCGTCGTTCCCGTCTTGCTCCATTATCTGGCGCTTGAACACAAAACAAAACTTGTAAGAGTTTCCTCCTTCTACCAAGAAAATGCAAGATATCTCGGAAACGGGGCGTCCTAGCGCAAAACGGACGAAAATTTTGTTACCCTTTAAGAAACCCCACTGAATTGAACATACACTTAATTTTGACCTCAAATGACCTTGACCTAGACTTTACAACTAAACTTCAACCGGTAGGGTATTATAACATTTCTTAGCAAAAACATGAAGGTAGTATTATATTTTAAATAGTAGTAGTCACCTAATTTAAGTCTTTTGATGAAAATGTAAAATACTCAGCGCAGAAATTAATAAGTAATTATCTCAAAACAGTAAAAAACTAAAAAGTCAAAATATCTATGATGGAATCACAAAATATAATTAAAAGCACAGTCAACCATACCATAACGAATCATGATTAACTTAATATTTCTTGCCTATCCTACAGTATACTCCTAAGGTATGAAGATTGACCCGAGAAGGAGACTGCCCTCCTCTGACAAGATTCCAAACACTACACGAAACCTCCCTACATTTTGTCTAACAAATCATGATTAACTTAATATTTCCTGCCTATCCTACAGTATGCTTTCGACTAGTATGCTGTCCCCTGCCAGTCTAGACAAACCCCACTCTCAAAAGACAATCTCCACTTGGTTTTAAATTGGCTTGCGCACAATTCTACCATGGCACATCCAGTTAGATCCGGCTTTACCTTCAACAAGGTATGAAGATTGACCCGAGAAGGAGACTGCCCTCCTCTGACAAGATTCCAAACACTACACGAAACCTCCCTACATTTTGTCTAACCATCGGTGTGAAAGGCTTTTTTTTTATAATTAGTTGCGGGTAATTTCTAGCTGAATTCAGCCACCTCACAGTCGAGTAGTTATGCATTAACACTGCTTAAGAAAAACGTTGTCGAATGTGAGCATGTACTTACCACTTCTGATTTGTAGTAAAACGCTGCTGACCAGGATAGATATTCTTTATTTTTCTTTAACAACCAGTATTTTACATTTAGTCACACACAGTATAAAGTATGAACACCGTTTAACCGTCCGCACAGTACAAGCGCCAAAGCCAGAATCCCTCACTCACCGAGTCACTAACTGCTGTCTTACTTCTCCCCCCCCCCCGCCCGAGTCCCCGACACATGACATGTGTCAAATCATAGATTGTCAATCGTTCTACAGATAATAATAGACTAAAATGTAATTATGCAAATAATTTTAAATGAACCTTACACCATCATTTATAAATTAATTCATTTGTTCACGTAGCTTTACCCTGCCCCAATAAAAATTTCGTCGGGTAGTCGTAAATCATTTGTGTGAGGATTGCGACTACGCAACATACAAAATTATTTTAACGCAATTATTTCTGCACGTTGTTTTAATGTTGATTTCGTGTATGCATCCGATTGTCTGATCACAGATCTAGGGTGTCATACAATGTTGTTGTGCTTTGAGCGAACTTGTGTACCTATACGATTGTTACCTAATGATACTTTGTTCGGTAAATTAGTAGTTAAATTATTACGTTAGGTTTGCGTTACGTTTATCTGCACATATAATTCTTGTTACGTATAACACACTCGCATTTAGTTAATAAATACTGTATTTGTATGGTGACTGGTATTATGACGAGAGATGGTATTGTTATTTTTCCCGTTTTATTTTTTTTTTGAATTTTTTATGTTCTTGTCGTGTTAAATCGGCTCATATCTCGTACATGCTCACCACTCGTGCCAAGTAGCGTGCTTTATTTTTTCGCTCGTGTTAATTTTATATATTTTTTTTTGTTTTTAATTTTTGCCTTTGCAATCGGCTCATTCTTTGTGCGTGCTCACCACATGAGCTTAGTGTATTTCATTTAGTTTCATCAGTTTTTTTTTATATCGCTTACGGCTATTTGCGTGCGTCACCTTCGCTTCTACACACGTTTACCCACTTGTGGGACACAGACAGAGTGTCCCAATTTTTTTTATTAAGTTTTTATTATTTGTTTTTTTTTTTTTTTTGCGACCGACTCATTTTTCGCGCTAGTTTCCGCTACAGGTCTGCCCGACTGTGAGCGCCTTGCCCAATAGTGGGCTACGGATGACGTGATTTTTTTTGTTGTTTTGTTTGTTTTTTGTTTTGCGGTCGGCTAATATTACGTACGCGCGTTCAATAGACACAGACATACACATACACATGCGTTTGCCCACCCGTGGGCCATATACAAGGCGTCCCAACTTAGTTTTTCTTTCTTTATTGTTGCGTTAATTTTAGCCCATTTGCCCTTACCTCAGTAAACAAATACGTCCAGCCCAACTATAGAATATATACAGGGTGTTGTTCTTTTTACTGCCTTTAAATTTGTTTATTTTTTTTATTTTTTATTATTTTTTTGTCTCCTTTCATTCATCGCGATGCCGACCAAGTCACAAGCCGCGATATTTAGGGAGGCCGCCAAAGCTATACACCAGCTCCTAGAGGTGGGATCAAGGATCATTGCTGGCGACACCAAACATTCCATAACGGAATTTAACGTGCGTTTCGCACAGATACAGGGCGTAAAGGACGAGCTGGACTCAGTATACTACAACATTCTCGACGAAGAGAACTTAGACGAGGGGATTGAGAAGACATACACTGAGAACCACACAAAAGCCTCCGGGGCATACCTGGGGATACTTGTGGCTAGGGAGGAAATCTTACCCTCTTCCACGTCGTCCCCAACCCATAACGCTCAGCCCAGTCTCGGCGTCAATACGCCTACAGCCGTCCTCCCCAAGATAGCGCTGCCCAGGTTCAGCTCAAAAGTGGAGCACTGGCCCTCCTTTATTGCACTGCTCAGGAGTTTGACTGACGACATGGCAACCTTGCCGGAAGCAGTCAAGCTCCACTATCTCTTCTCAAGTCTCAGCGGTGAGGCATTAAGCATGGTGTCCCACCTAAAGGTCACTAATGAAAATTTTGCCGTGGCCATGGACATCCTTACCAAGCGGTACGAGAACCGCCGGGTTCTCATCGATAGTTTCGCCGACATAATCCTGGGGCTGCCAAGCATCCACACGCGCTCTAACATACGCACACTTTTCTTCACTCCGCTCGTGTCCGCCCAGTGTGCCCTTAGTAATTTGGATCTGCCCAAAGGAGACGACTACGTGTTTGTGTCGATAGTGGTGCGAAAGCTTAAGGGTGAGCTCCGCACGTTATTTGAACGCAGACACGGGTCTAGCAGCACCCTGCCCACGTTGAGAGACCTCATCTCCTACCTCGAGGAGCACGCGCGCTGTGTGGAGACAGAGTTCTCCAACATAGCCCAGCCGCAACCCATTCACGCCCTGCCCGGCCCTTCTCGTAGCCGCGCGCCTCCACAGTTGCCCCATCGCACTTATGCTCAGATGGCTCAGCAACAACCCGACCATTACCATGGCCGCTCCTCAGCTCCATCGCCTCACCGCACCTATGATCAGCCTACTCACCAACCGTTCCGCCCAGCGCAGCAAATGCGTCACCGCCCATCCACCTCCCCGGCTCGCAGTCAGCCCTTCCCCGTCTACTCGGCCTTCCAGCAAAGCTGCTCCTCATCATCGTCCTCGTCCTCTTCCTCACGCTCGACGTCCTACTGTCCCTGTTGTGCCACTAGGGGACATAGGCTCATGACGTGCAGATGGTACAATGCCCAGCCAACACAGGGCCGTTGGGACTTTGTACAGGCACGCGAGCGCTGCCAGCGTTGTCTCGGCCCTCACTACGAGAGCGAGTGCAGGTCAAGGGGGGCATGCAAGGACTGTGGAAGCTCCAACCACCACACGTCCCTACATCGATCAGACGACCCAACGCACTCAGCTCATTCGTCGTCTGTACATATACCCCCACCACAGCTAAGAGAGCACTCGAGGGAGCGTCCCAGAAACAGCAGGCGGCACGAACCCGCACATGCTAAACAGGTGCAACCCAGCTCTGCTCACAGAGCCAGCCCGCCAAACAACAGTATGAAAAACTGCAACGGAAAGTTTTTGCGTCACAGGAGATGACGAAGAATGTTAAGCAGTTGGCTCCCCATCACTCAAATCTACGCCTGCCGAAACTAGAGATCCCAATGTTTAATGGCAAAGTTAAAACTTGGTTGAGATTTTGGGATTTAAGAAGACACATGCCGATCCGGCCATCGATGATAATGATAAATTTGCTTTTTTGCTACAGGCTATGGAGGTTGGTTCCAGGGCGCGGCAATTGATTGATACATTTCCACCTTGTGGGAAAAATTATACAAAAGCTTTAGAACAATTAAAACAACGATTTGCTCGTGATGAAGTAATCATTGAAGTTTATATTCGCGAGCTTCTGGAATTGATAATAAGACAAACAAAAGGTAGCTTGGGTAAGTGTTCTTTACGTTTTCTTAACGATAATGTGATGTCACAAATTCAAGGGTTAGAGTCACTTGGGGTTACACAGGATAAATACGCAGCATTTCTTTAACCCATGGTAGAGTCAGCGTTGCCAGAGAAAGTGCTCAGAGAATATTCTAGGTCGAGATCCAAAGGTGACATTAATGAAAACTTCCTGACACAATTATTGTCATTTTTACGTTTAGTAGTGGAGGCTGAAGAGCGTATTGCATTATCTCGTTCTAGCTTTGTGAGGGGCAGTACAAGTGAGAATATTGAGACTGGGATGCCTTCTGCTGCATGTTTTATGGTATCGGAGAAGGCATCTCAGGTTAAAACTGCTAATACCGAAAACAACACTGAAACGGCAGGGCGTAAAATGTGTGTTTGGTGTGACATGATATCGCACGCGTCATCTGAATGTATCATCGCGCAAAAAATGACATTAGATGAGCGCAAAGATATTAAAAAATAAGAGGGCAGCAGCGCTGCTTTAGTGGGAAGGACCCGACCGCTAGCGCCACTGCCGTTGCTGATGAGATAGTATTAGGAATGAAATACTATATTCCACACTCCTATGTCATCAGCAAAGGCAGATGAAACCGCTGGTTCAATTGCGAGTGTGCCAGCGCTGTTAAGAACAAACAGACGGCATACCGCGCTTGGATCAGAGGTAAAACTCATGGGGATCCTGAAACTCGCTCGCTAAAAGCAGCCTATAATAATGCCACCAAGTCGTGTAAGAGGGCCTACATTAGAGCGGATGCCCAGCGCGTTGCACGAGTAGGTCAAGAACTCCTGACGCATCCTACGGGCAGCCGTAGCTACTGGCGTCTGGCCAAAGCCGTGCAATCCAACTTCTGCCAACCCTCGCTGCCACCACTGAGATGTCCTGACGGAACTTTAGCTCACAAGCCGCAGGAGAAGGTCGATCTCCTGGTCAAACTCTTTGCGGCTAACTCCCGGATCGATGACTGTAATGCACAGCCACCCTCAATTCCTCACTGTGGCCACACAATGTCTGATATTAAAATCAGGCAGCGTGATGTCCGTGCGGAGCTGCAGTCAATCGATGTCCGGAAAGCTAACGGTCCTGATGGCATCCCAGCAACAGTTCTGAAAATGTGTGCAGCGGAGTTGTCCCCTGTGTTAACGCGTCTGTACCGTCTCTCGCTCTCTTCGGGTTGTGTGCCGGAATCTTGGAGAGAAGCTAATGTGCAACCGATACCTAAAAAAGGAAATCGGTCAGATCCGACTAATCCGTAATTTCAGTGTTGTGCAAGATCTTAGAACGAATATTGAACAAACAGCTTATTCGATACCTAGAAGATCACTCCCTAATTCACGATCGTCAATATGGGTTTCGGCCAAAACGGTCAACGGGTGATCTTCTAGCGTACGTCACACATCTCTGGGGTGAGGCTATTGACAAGCGTGGCGAGTCACTGGCCGTTAGCCTTGACATAGCCAAGGCTTTTGATCGGGTCTGGCACAAAGCTCTTCTCTCCAAGCTCCCGGCATATGGTTTGCCCGCTCAGTTCTGTACCTGGATTGCAAGCTTCCTGCATGAGCATAGAATCCGTGTCCTTTTGGATGGATGCGCTTCGCGGTTCATGTCAGTGAACGCTGGTGTTCCTCAAGGCTCCGTTCTATACCCCACGCTGTTCCTTCTGCATATCAATGACATGCTTCCTCTTGAAAACATTCATTGCTATGCAGATGATAGCACAGTACATGGGGGATATAACGGTCACCCAACGGCTGGGCGGGTAGACACCGAAATGAAGCGAGCAAATCTTGTCATTGAGCTCGATCGGGGGTTGGACCTCGTTTCTAAATGGGGCTCCGATAATCTGGTGGAGTTCAATGCCAAGAAAACACAGGTGTGCGCGTTGACAGCAAAAAAGTCGCCATTCCTTCCCCTTCCCTCTCTTCAGGGTACATCTCTAGGCCTGCAGAGCAGTATTAACATGCTCGGTATGGATATCCGCTGCGATCTGAACCAAACGGACTACATCGAAACCTTGATTAAAAATGCCTCACGTAAACTCGGTGTCCTGAACAAGGTGCGGCGATTCTTCACGCCTGATCAGTTTTGTCTATTATACAAGACACATGTGCGGTCTTGCGTGGAGTATTGCTCTCACCTTTGGGACGGCTCCGCAAAGTACCTTCTCGATGCCTTAGACAGATTGCAGTGCCGTGCTGTGCGCATTATTGGCAATGCAGAGGTCACTAACACTCTCGAGCCTTTGCAATTGCGTAGAGATATTGCGTCACTCAGCGTCTTTTACCGTTTATACCATGGCGAGTGCTCTGAAGAACTCTATGACCTCATCCCTCCTTCTCCCTTCCTCCATAGGAGTACGCGTGCTGCTCTCCGGAGTCACCAATTTACAGTCTCTAATATTCCATTACGCATAAAGAAATTTGGTGACTCGTTTCTTTGTCGCACTTCCAAAAGATGGAATAGTCTACCAGCACACGTATTCATTCCTACCTATGACATAGGGTCCTTCAAACGAGGTGTGTGTGCCCACAAAGAGGCACTTTGTGGGCTGGCAGAGTGGGGGTGACTGATGCTACGTCTCTTACGCTGCACCAATTGTCCTCGCGCCTGGACTTCATTTCCACTTAACATCAGGTGGAGTGGGGTCATTTGCCGGGCTTAGTATATAAGGTGACTGCTAGAAACTGCAAGATACTTAAAGGGCTGGTCAGGTCAAGTGTTTTACACATGCTAAAAATGACTAAAAAGGAATTCGTGTTTTTTTCATTTTTAATGTAATAATTAATTTAGTGAATTTTAATTGGAGTCTTTTTTGAGTATCTAATTTATTTTAAAGCATACGGCCGTCTGTTGACCCGTCCGCGTCAGCTGGGCGATAAGTACCTACGTTGACAAGTCAACAGACGGCTGGCCGGCCGGCCGTTGCCCCCGTCAGCTGGGCGATAAGTACCTACGAAAAAAAACTAACTCCTTTTTTGTCATTTTTGTCATGTATAAAACACTTGACCTTACCAGCCCTTGAAGTTTCTTGCGGTTTCTAGCAGTCATCTTTTCCCCTCCTTCTCCATCCTATGGGTACACGTGGATCTTGGTTCCGAGAGCCATGTCTACGCTTGCCTGTACCGTTCCCACTCCGGAGACCACGAGACAACTCGGTTATTCGACTACCTGAGCCAAGCAGTTGACGACGTACAGGAGCGGTTTCCGTCTGCCGATGTGGTACTTTTGGGAGATTTTAATGCCCACCATGAGACCTGGTTGGGCTCTTCGAAAACAGATCACGCAGGCCGAACTGCCCACGCATTCGCTCTCACGAATGATCTGACTCAACTGGTTCTCCAGCCCACCAGGATTTCACCTGGATTACTGGTGACGAGTCGACCAGCCGGGTACAGAGTGTCGATAAGTGCTCCGTTGGGCACTTCTGACCATTGCCTGGTTGGTGCCACCGTACTGCGCCGTAAAAGCTCTCCCTCAGTGGAGTCTAAACGGCGTTTATGGCACTACTCGTCGGCAGATTGGGATGGTATGCGCGACTATTTTGCGTCCATCCCGTGGGGCCAGCGCTGCTTTGTGGGTAGGGACCCATCGGAGAGTGCTTCTGCTGTCGCTGACGAGGTCATGTTGGGGATGGAATATTACATTCCCTACACTGATGTCGTCAGCGGAAGTAAGGCGCGCCCTTGGTTCAATCGCGAATGCGCCAAAGCTGTTGAACTTAAACAGGCGGCGTATCGCGCTTGGACCAAGGCTCGCACGCTAAACGATCGTAACATCTCTTTCCTCAAGGTTGTCTTCAACAAGGCTACCAAAGTCTGCAAGAGAGCTCTCTCGAGAACGAATGCCCAGCGCGTTGCTCGCGTTGGCCAAGAGCTGTTGTCGCACCCAACGGGTAGCCGAAGTTATTAGCGACTGGCCAAAGCGGTGCAAGCCAACTTTTGCGCGCCTTCTCTGCCCCCACTGCGGTACCCTGATGGCTCGTTGGCCCATCGCCCGCTAGACAAGGCTAACCTCTTAGCGAAGCTCTTTGCGGCGAATTCGCGTGTCGATGACTGCGGCGCGGAACCACCTACCATCCCTCACTGTGGTTCCTCAATGCCTGACGTCCAAATCAGACAACGTGACGTCCGTGCCGTGCTGCAGTCACTTGATGTGCGGAAGGCTAGTGGTCCTGACGGTATACCGGCAGTCATACTTAAAAAATGTGCTCCCGAGTTGTCTCCAGTACTGACACGCCTATACCACCTCTCGTATTCTACTGGAATTGTGCCGGAGGCTTGGAGAAAGGCGAACGTCCAGCCGGTCCCCAAAAAAGGGGATAGGTCTGACCTAGCCAACTATCGACCTATTGCTGCCACCTCTGTCCTTTGAAAGGTTTTTAAGCGAATCATAAACAGGTAACTCATTCGCTACCTAGAAGATCACTCCCTGATTCATGATCGACAATACGGGTTCAGACCGAAACGATCAACGGGTGATCTCCTGGCGTTCATAACACACCTGTGGGGTGAAGCAATGGACAAGCACGGAGAAGCACTGGCTGTTAGCCTGGACATCTCCAAGGCTTTCAATCGAGTTTGGCATCGTTCGCTTCTCTCCAAGCTTTCGTCATACGGCTTGCCACCTCGCTTATGCGATTGGGTCGCCGGGTTCCTGCATGAGCGCAGCATTCGCGTACTCTGCGAAAGCAGTGCCTCACAGTTTCTACAGGTGAACGCCGGAGTGCCGCAGGGTTCTATAATATCGCCCACGCTGTTCCTTCTGCATATCAATGATATGTTATCCTTGGGTAACATTCATTGCTATGCAGACGACAGTACAGTACATCGGCGTTATTTGGGTCACCCTGCGGCAAAGCAGGCCGATAGTGGAGTCGAGACGGAAGATTGTCATTGAGCTGGACGAGGAGTTAGACGGCATTTATAAATGGGGCTCTGATAACCTGGTCTAGTTCAATGCCAAAAAAACACAGGTCTGCGCTGTCACTGTTAAAAAGTCCGCATTTCTCCCCCAACCCTTCCAGAACCTTCCAGAGAAACCTATTACCCATTCAGACTGGTCTCAGTCTCTTAGGTATGGATATACACAGCGACCTCAACCCGAAGAGCTATATTGAGAGCATTATAACCACAGCCTCACGTAAACTCGGAATCCTGAACAAGGTGAAGCGGTTCTTCACGCCGGAGCAACGTTGTCTTTTGTATAAGACTCAGGTGCGCTCCTGCGAGGAGTATTGCTCTCATCTTTGGGACGGATCCGCCAAGTACTTGCTCGAAGCTCTTGGCAGGTTGCAAAGACGTGCTGTCCGTATTATCGGTAACGATGACGTTACGACCAGTCTGGAGCCGTTACAGCTACGTAGGGACATTGCTTCCCTTAGTGCTTTCTACCGTCTTTACCACAGAATGACGGAACGGAATGCTCTGAGGAGCTCTTTGACCTCATCCCTCCCTCTCCTTTCCTTTCCAGATCGACGCGTGCAGGTCTTAGAAGCCACCCTCATACCGTGCTGACCATCAAGACACGTACCAAAAAGTTTGGACAATCGTTCTTTTGCCGAACTGCCCGTATGTGGAATGCGCTTCCCGCACACGTGTTTCCTTCCTCTTTCTCTCCCGGGTTATTTAAGCGGGGCGTGAAAAAGCATTTATGCAGGCCGCCATAGTGAGAGCGTTCGGCATAGCGTGGTAGCGCAGTGATGAACGCTTTCACTTCTTGGGCTTCACTGGCTGGTTTTCATCAGGCAGAGTGAAACCATTATGGCGTGCCACAATAAAAATAAAAATAAAAATCTAGTGTTAGTAGATGATCCATTCTTTGAAGTTACAAAACGAATATGAATGATACGTTAGTAGTTATTTACTTTGACAGTGTGAACACCGTTTGTTAGGTGTCATCTCCGAATAATAATTCTATGGGTGTCATGTTTTAAAATCGTTCGTTAGTGTGATTACTTGCATTGCGAAAATATGAGTGAAAATCATAGAATAGATATAATCAAAAAAGAGAATGGTATCCCCATTGCGGCTTATCTTTCCACAGGCTAGTGAATATCTGACGATTGAAAAATCTACTATAAATAAAATTAAATAACAGTTTTGTTAGTTGTTGTGTCCCGGTAAATATTATAGAAACATGGACACCTTATTGGAAGAGACTAAAGCTACTACTTTTTATGCCTCTCACTAGGCTCGCTGTTACGTTCATAGTGCACAGTCCTGGGCCTCAATCACACTAAGCACCAACGATATTACCAAAACTAAACCTTTACCGTTCAGCCGACTTCGTATAGCGCTATCGCATGTGTCAAACGCGATAGCACTATAAAAGTACGTCTAACGACTGCGTTTCAGTTGTGGTTTGGTTGAGATTATTTAGCGTGATAGCCCCCCTGGGCTGCGTTCCGTCGCTTCACTTGAGTGCACTCAAGCCACAGAGCATTCAACCAACATGCTCTAAGACTCGAGCGCACTCCGGCGCGCGCTCTAACCGTTCCGTGGCTTGGTGAAATTTTACTCTGATGGCTGTCAGAGCGTAGTTTCATCCCTTCTGTGGCTAACCAAACAACCATCAAATCGGATGGTTATTTTTCACTCTGACAGCAATTTGACGTTTATATCATTGTGAAAAAGTGTCAAAGTTTGCAATTTGTCTTGAAAAATTCCGCCTGTTGTTTCGTAACGTTTTACTTTTCAATAATTTTGTTAAATATGGTATAAATGTGGAAAAAATGGAGACAGAAGAAGAATTTTCTCTCGTTTTGGATAGGAATACTTCAGAACAGGTTTTAAAAACAACTCGATCGTTCCGTGGCTTAGTTGCAACTCAAACGGGTTAAACTTTAACCAAACAACTACACCCAAAACGACGGAACGCACTCCGGTCTCTTCCTTCGTCTGTCAAAAAATATTGTGACAGACCATTATTCTGAGTGAGCACTTCTTGGCGGGAAAGTGAAGCAAGCGTCATGTCTGCAGTTTTGTTTTATTTTCTAAAATTTGTGTTTTGTCGAACATTAATGTGAAATAATAGTGGATTATTAACCGTTAAGTGTTTGTGAACGTGCATGAGTGTTGGCAAATGAAACAAAACAGTGCAACATCACTTTTCAAATTCTCTCAAGAAGTCCGCGTGAGACCTCAGTAAAGTCCCACATCTTTACTGAGGACTCAAGGAGTTTGGGGGAACATCATTTATCATTCATCATCTTAATCACCAACATCAAGGAAAAAAAAGAAATAAAAAAACTAATGACAAGGCAGTATGGTCTTTGACCTTAGCCTGTTCCTTCACGGACTGTCAACTGTCACTGTCACTGTCTCCGACTGTCATGTCAGGAGGCAGACAGAGACAGACAGTATTACCTTTATCTATGAGGCAGAGGCAGTGTTTTCTGGTGTTTGCTTTGTTTGCAAGTTCTAAATAAAAGGGAGTCAAAAGTTTTACATTTTAATTTAATAGTTTATTCGATTGCGTGTGTAAAGAAAAACTATGTTTTTAAACTAACTATTTATTCTTTTATAAAAAAAATATTCGTCTCGTGATACGATGGTTATCTTTGGCGTGTATATAGTAAGCAAATCGGGGGGCCTAATTTACAACTACGATCACAACATTCCTAAAGTAGAAACGGAAAAAACATTTGGCTTCCCTTTGGACCTTAAGTTACAATACGAGAATAAGAAAATTATTGTTGCTTTCGGGCAGAGAGACGGCATAAATGGTAAGCAAAGCACTAGAGACATCATGGCATTGCTTTACCGCATTAAAACTCATTATTGTTAACAATAAATTTACTTTTGTAGTTGGACATGTATTACAATCAGTAAATGGATCTCCGGTTAGTGGGCGTACTACCGAAGATGGTAGAGATGTGTTTGATCTCCTAGAAATTAAGGTAAAGCTAAGAAATCACTCATGAAATGGTGTCGTTTTAAAATTCTGTATGAGTTTAATTCAATTGGAAATATTTATTGCAGGATAATTTTCCTCTTAGTCTAAAGTTTGGTCGAGCTCGAGCAACCACCAATGAGAAAATAGTTCTTGCAAGTATGTTCTACCCTCTGTTTGCCCTTGCAAGCCAGCTGAGTCCTGTGCCCAAGTCTTCGGGCATTGAATCACTCATGGCTGATACTTTCAAGTTATCTTGCTTCCAGACATTGACAGGTATGATTTGTCATGAATACTCTGTGCATAGTACTTTGTACCTTGATGAATAGTGCATTTATTTATTATTTATCTATCACCAAATTTTTTAAAACAATTTAAAAAAGTTCACAGAACTATTGCAATAGTTTTTCTCCAGGATCTTGTATCATATTTTTGCTTAGCATATTGATGAACACATTATTTTCTTCCTCTAGCTAAAGTCCCTGTTAGACATTATTCAATTATCCCTATTGCATGTAGAGCCATTTCTAGCTGTCTATTCACACTCATCTGAAACAACATTGGAACAGTGCATGTCATCACATCATCAAACCTTATTACTTTCATTCAGCATTCTATTTTTCATATTTTTTAAAAGAATATAACCTATTTTCTTATTGACTTTGTGGGTTAGTATCAGTTGGTCTAAAACGCAACTGGTGTAAGTAGCAACTGGTCTAAAATGCAACTGGTCTAAGTAGCAACTGATCTGAGTAGCAACTGGTCTAAGTAGCAACTGGTCTTAAATGCAACTGGTCTAACTAGCAACTGGTTTATACGTAAAATAATCTGAAAAGACTATTATGTATATATAATTATATAGCTACTACTAGGTACAATCTTTTGTTAATAAATTATCTTAATCTTTATTTTCTTTACTGTTGATACTATTCGATCGACCGATCGTCATAGTAATGGTGTAAAAAGATGTGAATGCAGGCGAGATGTGCATTCGAGTTGTAATTTCGAAAATCTTAGTGAAATTCATTAGAATGAATGAACTTTACTTATGTTGTAAAAGAAAAGAATTTGTTATTCTCTGTGTTGTGCAGTGTTATACATTTGTATGTTATAATTCGACTTGTAAGTAATGTAGTTGTGTATTTTAGGAAAGCATATCTCAATAAAAATGTCTTTTTATTCAAATAAAATATTTTTCTTTTGTCAATTTTTGTGTTCTTTTTCAATGCTCCAATTCCTGCGAGGACTGCGAAATCTGTGTTTTTTTTAAAATATAATATAAACATTAATTAGGTTTTAGTATAAAAACGTTATTTAGTTTAAGAATAAATTTAAGTTCAGCACACATATTTTTTTAAATTTAATTACTTAATATAAAATAATATTTTATTTGGCCCCTCCTGTTTTAGACCAGTTGAGTATTAGACCAGTTGCACTTTAGACCAGTTGCTTATTAGAGCAGTTGCGATTTAGACCAGTTGCGTTTTAGACCATAGGCAGAGAGCTAGCTAGCTACGGAAATAGGTATACAATGTATAGAGCAACGAAATCCCTCTAGTTAGTATGCCATACTATCATTATTAATTTATTCGAGCGCCTGGCAGCTTTTCAGCGGTGTGTGTAAGAGTGGATGGGCAACAAAGGGGTTGTAATTCGAGATAAGATAATTGGGGGAAAAGTAGTGCCAGGTGACATCCAAGGTGTGGGAAAAAGTGCCAAAGTCCTCTAATTTATTGAGGGCTGGGCCTATACTTTTTCATTAGAGTGAACCTTCAGAATCGTGTGTGCAAAAATACAGGCGCAAATATTCAGTCGATCACCCCGCCAGGCGACGACAAAGGGCAGGGCAACTGGCTCCAACTCGTGCCGCTCGCGACGCCGCGTAACCGCCGAACGCGCGCCACCCCCGCCCGCCGCGTCAGTCATGCGATGTCGATGCCCGTGTCCTTTTCATTTATGTTTCAGGTCACGAAAAATTGCAGAGAGACGACATTTCGACAAACATCCATGATATTACAAATTACTCTTAATATCTTCTTTTTTTTATTGTGACACGTCATAGTGACTACATCCTGCCTGATGGTAAGCAGCCGATGCAGTCCAAAATAACGAGAGCGCTTCTCACCGTGGAATAAGCACGATAACAAGCGCACCCATTCATGACGGCCTGTATAAATGCCGTTTCACGCCCCGCTTAAAAATCTAATATTTGATACAAAATAAATAAATAACATAATGACGATGTTAATATTATCGCCCCAAATAAAACATACACAGATACACACGTAAAACGTATCTTTTTGGCTGCGGGTTAAAACATTTGTATGTGTTCGATCCCGGGTTGTGAAGTGTCTTAAAACCGGCCAAGTGCGAGTCAGTCAGGCTTAATAATAAGGTCCCGTTTTCACCCTTTGGGTAACGAAACATGATAAAATTTGACCCAGTAAATGAGATGAAATTTTTCGCGCTTCTGGACCACCTGGCACTACTTTTCCCCCAATTAAACGCCTGGCAATGTTATATTCGAATAGAATAGAATAGAATACATTTTATTTGCGTCAAACATTGTATAAAGGTTTTGATTAATTATAGTAAAGTTGTTCTCATGTTTAGCCATTTTCAAAACAGCATGCAAATTATATATCTCAATATTTTAAAATTACATTTATACTATAAAACTGAGTCACAAAACTACCAATTACACATTCACAAACTTACTTTCTTTGATTATATACATGTCACTTACATTATTTTATCTTATTCGGTAAAATTTTTAAATATTAAATAAAAACAATCCAAAATACAATACTTATTTTATAATACTATGTCAAATTAGCTCCGCTTATTAAAAACTCCATAACACTATAAAAGTATAATACTATGTCAAATTAGCTCCGCTTACTAAAAAATTCCTTTACACTATAGAAGTTGTGACTCTTAAGCCATTTCAACAATTTCTTTCGGAATAACCCATATTCTAAAGTTTAAAATTCATTAGGAATAATGTTAAAATCATTGACGCACATAGCTAAACAGCTTTTTCTATTTTATCCGATTTATGAATAACATTTAGTGTTAAACTATGTGGGTCTCTACGCAGTCTTGCGTTTAGACAATCACTAGATTTGAAAAGTGGTTCTTTTTTACTAAGTTACAAATTTCTAAAATATACAATGAAGGCAACGGTAATAAACCAAGACTTTTAAACAACGGCTTACAAGATTCGTCAGGCGGAATTCCGCAAATCGCTCTGATGCATTTTTTTGTGCTATAAAAACTATTGGAGTCTGTGCTGTTGCCCCACATTATAAGACCATAACGCGCTATCGATTCTACGTACGCCTGATAAGCTACAATAGCCGTTTTCTTATTTGTGACTTTCTTCACTTGATTAAGTGCATATGCAAATTTATTAATTCTGTTACATGTGTTATCGATGTGTAGTTTCCAATTTAAATCTTCATCAATAGTACATCCCAAAAATTTTGTATGTGGTTCTTTTTTGATTTTATTAAAATTTAATTTAAAATTGTATTTTGCGTCTTTTGATTTGTTAAATTGAATATTTATTGATTTATTTAAGTATCATCATCATCATCATCATCATCAGCCAGAAGACGTCCACTGCTGGACAAAGGCCTCCCCCAAGGATCTCCACCACGACCGGTCCTGTGCTGCTTGCATCCAGCGGCTACCCGCGACCTTCACCAGATCGTCGGACCACCTTGTTGGAGGCTTGCCCACACTGCGTCTTCCGGTGCGCGGTCGCCCATTGCCACTTGAGCTTGGCGACTCTTTGGGCTATGTCGGTTACTTTAGTTCGTCTACGAATCTCCTCATTTCTGATTCGATCACGTAGAGAAACCCCGAGCATAGCCCTCTCCATTGCTCTTTGCGTGACTTTGAGCCTGCTAATTAGGCCCATAGTGAGCGACCACGTTTCGGTACCGTATGTCATCACTGGCAACACACACTGGTCGAAGACTTTCGTCTTGAGACACTGCGGTATTTTGGACGAGAAGATATTTCGTAGCTTACCGAACGCTGCTCAGCCGAGTTGGATTCGACGATTGACCTCTTTCTTAAAGTTGAACCTACCTAACTGGACTGTTTGTCCCAGGTATACATATTCGTCAACAACTTCAAGAGCAAAGTCTCCAACCTTCAGAGGAGTGGGTACGACACGTGAGTTAGACAAGATTTTCGTCTTCTCCATGTTCATTTTAAGGCCCACTTGTTGAGAGACTCTGTTGAGATCACCGAGCATTGTGCCGAGTTCCTCCAGGGTCTCAGCCATGACTACTATATCGTCGGCAAATCGAAGGTGACTGATGTACACGCCGTGAATATTGATGCCGAGTCCTCTCCAGTCCAGAAGCTTAAACACGTCCTTCAGTGCAGCAGTGAAGAGTTTCGGAGAAATGACATCTCCTTGTCTCACTCCACGCTGCAGCTGGACTGGCTTCGAGCTCTGGTCCTGAAAACGAACTGTCATAGTGGCGTTTTCGTACAAACACTTAAACACTTCGATGTACAGGTAGTCAATTTGGCACCGCTGGAGAGACTGTAGCACGGCCCATATTTCGATCGAATCAAAGGCTTTCTTATAGTCCACAAACGCTAAGCAAAGTGGCCGGTTATACTCTTCGGTCTTCTGTATAACCTGCTGCAGCGTATGTATGTGGTCTATGGTGCTAAAGCCTTTTCAGAATCCGGCTTGTTCGATTGGCTGGAAGTCATCAAACCTGCGTGCGAGACGATTAGTTATAACTCTCGAGATCAGCTTATAAACATGACTTAGAAGTTTTCACCTCTTTTACTTAAGTATATTTAAGCGTTAATAAAACGCTGAAATATAAAACATTAATCTATAAACGCAGCTTCATCTTAACCGAATGTTCAAATATTTGTAAAAATATTTCTTTCGGATCTCAGAGGTGAAAACTTCTAAGATTTGATGAAGCAATGTTGACTAAAAACATAAGCGTCAAGCACTGACAAATTTCGACGGTTGAAAGCCAGACCTCGGCAGCCAACACCGCATTAGCCCAGGCTTGGTAATGTTGTCGCTTTTGGCGAGACGCCATTTTGCAGCAACGACCAAACCATGGTTGGGACCTGCCGCCAATGGGAACCACAGAGTTTGGAATGAAAAGTTCCATTCCCTGCAGTATCACATCAACGACAGAGTCAGCGGCGACATCAGGATCATCCAGCGAGAAGCAAACTCGCCACCACGGGTAGGACTCAAAGAAACTTCGCATCCCATCCCAGTCCGCTGACCTATAATGCCACACTCGACGGCTAGCCGCTGGTTGCGGTTTTGAAGATTCTGTGAGAGGCACAGTGCTGCGAATCAGACAGTGGTCTGAAGAGCCTAGTGGTGCATTAACAGAAACTTGATAGCCGTCTTGGTGCGAGGTCAGCAGAAGGTCCAGTAAAGAAGGTGCATGGCCCTCCACATCTGGAACCCGTGTTGGCTCGGCTACCAATTGGGACAGACTGTAGGCCAAAGCGAAGTCATGAACGGCTCTACCTGCGTGGTCAGTTATTCGTGAACTAAGCCATTCGGCGTGGTGGGCATTGAAGTCTCCCAATACCACAATCTCGGCCGAAGGGATCCGCTGGAAAAGGGAGTCTGTCGCCGTTTGAACGGTCTCGTTAAGTTGGTCAGTTCCGTTGTTACCGCTGTGGGACCTATACAGGCACGCGTAGACGCGAGGATGACGTCCGCAGTCGACGTTTAGCCATAATATGGAGAGGTCCCTTTATGAAGATTTCAGTAATAAGATTAGGGTCAGTAACTGCTAATAAGTCATTGAGTTTCTCTGAAGAAATGATTAACTTAATAATGAAATGTTGTCACATAGATCCGCTGTGTATCTATGATAGGTGCTCCTCAGGGTTTGTAGGGGTCCGATGCGGGTATGACTCGTAATAACAATAATTTTATGAATTATGATTCACCAACTAGTTTTATTATAAATAAAAAAAAGAAAAAAGTACAAAACAGATTGATAGTGGAGAGAAAAAGCAAGGAAGAGTGAGTCTAGTTAGTATCAGTTGGTCTAAAACGCAACTGGTAGTCTAAGAGCTAGCTACGGAAATAGATACAATTTATAGAGCAACGAAATCCCTCTAGTTAGTATGCCATACTATCATTATTAATTAATTCGAGCGCCTGGCAGCTTTTCAGCAGTGGGTGGGCAACAAAGGGGTAGTAAAATCAATTGAAGGTGTACAATTTATAGAGCTCTGAGTTTGGTGTGGCATAATAGCAAAGTATATATTTAATTCTTATAGTTATGATGGAGTCAACACAAAAATAATTAAAGCCATTGTAAATAGCATAATAGTTATCTCAACAGATCTAGTGAATTTATCGTTTAAATCAGGTATTTTTCCTGACGCATTAAAACTATCGGTAGTAAAACCACTATACAAAAAGGTTCAAAAGGACGATGTCAGTAACTACCGTCCTGGTACTCTAATTACGGTATTTTGTGCATGTATAGAAGACTTCTTGAGTTCTGCGAGAAATTTAAGATTTTACAAGATGAACAACATGGCTTCACAAAGGATAAATCCACGTCATTGGCTTCTTATTCTCTTTTGGATAGTATACTCACTAATATTAATAATAACCGCTTGACAACAGGACTATTTTTTGATCTGTCTAAAGCTTTCGATTTTGTTTCGCATCATATTCTTTTGAAGAAACTTAAAGTAGGAATAAGAGGCATTACACAAGAATGGCTAGCGTCATACTTGACCAATCGAAAACAGTGTGTAATTAATTATAGATAGGATTATGAATAATGAAATGACGACCTCCTTGGTCGAGTGGTTTGTACACCGGTTTTCATGGTGACGCCATCTCTGAGGTCCCGGGTTCGATCCCGGGTCGGGTCAATTTAGAGAAAAACTGTTTTTCTAAATTGATTTCGGGTCTGGGTGTTTTTTCTATGTTTATGTATATTTATCCGTTATCTTACCATATAAACGAGTTTCACAAGAATACTCATCTTGGTCTAGATAATTGGTGTGAGCGTAAACAAAATTTATTTTTTATTTTATTTTAAATGGTCTCGTACTCATCCATTATCGCGTAACTCTTCAGGTCGTTCCCCAGGGAAGCATTTTAGGACCTATATTATTTTAAACACTGAAAAAAGACGACAACCTCAGGCGGGAATCGAACCACGCACCTTTCGCATTCCGGGCGGCTGCCTTAACCACTTGGCTACCGAGGTCTGGCTTTCAACCGTCGAAATTTGTCAGTGCTTGATGCTTATGTTTTTAGTCAACATTGCTTCATCAAATCTTAGAAGTTTTCACCTCTGAGATCCGAAAGAAATATTTTTACAAATATTTGAACATTCGGTTAAGATGAAGCTGCGTTTATAGATTAATGTTTTATATTTTAGCGTTTTATTAACGCTTAAATATACTTAAGTAAAATTTTAAACACTGAAAAAAGACGACAACCTCAGGCGGAAATCGAACCACGCACCTTCCGCATTCCGGGCGGCTGCCTTAACCACTTGGCTACCGAGGTCTGTCGATTTCAGCGTTTTATTAAAGCTTAAATATACTTAAGTAAAAGAGGTGAAAACTTCTAAGATTTGATGAAGCAATGTTGACTAAAACATAAGCATGAAGCACTGACAAATTTCGACGGTTGAAAGCCAGACCTCGGTAGCCAAGTGGTTAAGGCAGCCGCCCGGAATGCGGAAGGTGCGTGGTTCGATTCCCGCCTGAGGTTGTCGTCTTTTTTCAGTGTTTAAAATGTTACTTAAGTGTATTTAAGCGTTAATAAAACGCTAAAATATAAAACATTAATCTATAAACGCAGCTTCATCTTAACCGAATGTTCAAATATTTGTAAAAATATTTCTTTCGGATCTCAGAGGTGAAAACTTCTAAGATTTGATGAAGCAATGTTGACTAAAAACATAAGCATCAAGCACTGACAAATTTCGACGGTTTAAAGCCAGACCTCGGTAGCCAAGTGGTTAAGGCAGCCGCCCGGAATGCGGAAGGTGCGTGGTTCGATTCCCGCCAGAGGTTGTCGTCTTTTTTTAGTGTTTAAAATTTTACTTAAGTATATTTAAGCGTTAATAAAACGCTAAAATATAAAACATTAATCTATAAACGCAGCTTCATCTTAACCGAATGTTCAAATATTTGTAAAAATATTTCTTTCGGATCTCAGAGGTGAAAACTTCTAAGATTTGATGAAGCAATGTTGACTAAAAACATAAGCATCAAGCACTGACAAATTTCGACGGTTGAAAGCCAGACCTCGGTAGCCAAGTGGTTAAGGCAGCCGCCCGGAATGCGAAAGGTGCGTGGTTCGATTCCCGCCTGAGGTTGTCGTCTTTTTTCAGTGTTTAAAATAATATAGGTCCTAAAATGCTTCCCTGGGGAACGACCTGAAGAGTTACGCGATAATTGGATGAGTACGAGACCATTTCATTATTCATAATCCTATCTATAATTACACACTGTTTTCGATTGGTCAAGTATGACGCTAGCCATTCTTGTGTAAAATAGAAGAATATGATGCGAAACAAAATCGAAAGCTTTAGACAGATCAAAAAATAGTCCTGTTGTCAAGCGGTTATTATTAATATTAGTGAGTATACTATCCAAAAGAGAATAAGAAGCCAATGACGTGGATTTATCCTTTGTGAAGCCATGTTGTTCATCTTGTAAAATCTTAAATTTCTCGCAGAACTCAAGAAGTCTTCTATACATGCACAAAATACCGTAATTAGAGTACCAGGACGGTAGTTACTGACATCGTCCTTTTGAACCTTTTTGTATAGTGGTTTTACTACCGATAGTTTTATTGCGTCAGGAAAAATACCTGATTTAAACGATAAATTCACTAGATCTGTTAAGATAACTATTATGCTATTTACAATGGCTTTAATTATTTTTGTGTTGACTCCATCATAACTATAAGAATTAAATATATACTTTGCTATTATGTCACACCAAACTCAGAGCTCTATAAATTGTACACCTTCAGTTGATTTTACTACCCCTTTGTTGCCCACCCACTGCTGAAAAGCTGCCAGGCGCTCGAATTAATTAATAATGATAGTATGGCATACTAACTAGAGGGATTTCGTTGCTCTATAAATTGTATCTATTTCCGTAGCTAGCTCTTAGACTACCAGTTGCGTTTTAGACCAACTGATACTAACCAGACTCACTCTTCCTTGCTTTTTCTCTCCACTATCAATCTTTTTTGTACTTTTTTCTTTTTTTTATTTATAATAAAACTAGTTGGTGAATCATAATTCATAAAATTATTGTATTACGAGTTATACCCGCATCGGACCCCTACAAACCCTGAGGAGCACCTATCATAGGTACACAGCGGATCTATGTGACAACATTTCATTATTAAGTTAATCATTTCTTCAGAGAAACTCAATGACTTATTAGCAGTTACTGACCCTAATCTTATTACTGAAATCTTCATAAAGGGACCTCTCCATATTATGGCTAAACGTCGACTGCGGACGTCATCCTCGCGTCTACGCGTGCCTGTATAGGTCCCACAGCGGTAACAACGGAACTGACCAACTTAACGAGACCGTTCAAACGGCGACAGACTCCCTTTTCCAGCGGATCCCTTCGGCCGAGATTGTGGTATTGGGAGACTTCAATGCCCACCACGCCGAATGGCTTAGTTCACGAATAACTGACCACGCGGATAGAGCCGTTCATGACTTCGCTTTGGCCTACAGTCTGTCCCAATTGGTAGCCGAGCCAACACGGGTTCCAGATGTGGAGGGCCATGCACCTTCTTTACTGGACCTTCTGCTGACCTCGCACCAAGACGGCTATCAAGTTTCTGTTAATGCACCACTAGGCTCTTCAGACCACTGTCTGATTCGCAGCACTGTGCCTCTCACAGAAACTTCAAAACCGCAACCAGCGGCTAGCCGTCGAGTGTGGCATTATAGGTCAGCGGACTGGGATGGGATGCGAAGTTTCTTTGAGTCCTACCCGTGGTGGCGAGTTTGCTTCTCGCTGGATGATCCTGATGTCGCCGCTGACTCTGTCGTTGATGTGATACTGCAGGGAATGGAACTTTTCATTCCAAACTCTGTGGTTCCCATTGGCGGCAGGTCCCAACCATGGTTTGGTCGTTGCTGCAAAATGGCGTCTCGCCAAAAGCGACAACATTACCAAGCCTGGGCTAATGCGGTGTCATCAAAGGATCCAAACACCAGTGCGCTCAGAAAGAATTACAACTTTGCCGCGAGGTCCTTTAAGAAGGACATTGCCAAGGCGAAGTCAGCATTCATAGGTAGAATCGGCGAGAGGACGATTCCTTCGGGGACGCGTGCGTTCTGGTCTCTCAGAAATTGTGTTCATAAATAAGATTTATAAATAAATCTTTCCTACAATCACACCAATTATCTAGCCCAAGAGAAGCTTCGAAGAAACTCGTTAAATGGTTACTAGACAACGGATAAACAAACTTAAAATACTTAAATACATACTTATTATACATAGAAAACACCCAGACCCGAGACAATTTAGAAAAACAATAATTTCTAAATTGACCCGACCGGGGATCGAACCCGGGACCTCAGAGATGGCGACGCCATGAAAACCGCTGTACAAACCACTCGACCAAGGAGGTCGAGTGGTTTGGGTTGCCAGCTTTCTTACTGGGCGTAGCATCAGTCGCAGTCGACGGTTCGTGCTCTGACATGAAGCCCGTGAATGCTGGAGACTCGCAGGGGTGTGTGTTGTCATGTGTTCCTACCTAGCACGGCCTCCCGAGCTAGGCACGTAAAACTAATGGCAATGCTTCAGTTGCTCAATGTACCTCTAGAATTTATCAACGGAATTCAATGTACCTCAACCGTTTTGACAGAAATTACGAGCAAGCGTAGCCATGATTAAAAAACTAAAACATAGTTACAATAAGAAGAACATGAAAAAGCCATTAAAACTCCAAAAAGTAGTGGAATACAATAAAATGTAACACTCAACGTAAACCACCTAAATCGCAGATCTTGGAACTTCTTGATAATGCAAATTCTCCACAAAAGTCACTAGATAAAGTTAATACCTACTTGGCCACTATTGGGAAACAGTTAGCTAAAAATATTATTACTAGCAGTTCTGTAGCACAAGATAGTGGGAATTTCGACGTTTCATGTTCATTTGCACTTGTAACCACTGATTCTGAAGAGGTTCACTCTGTTCTCCTCTCCATGAAGACTGGTAGCGCTCCTGAGTGGGACAAAATAGCTACACACTTTCTAAAAATAGCAAGCAATGAGATTGAACCTATTCATCTCCTGACCAATCGCTGTTTTGAGTGTGGAGTTTTCCCAGCTATCCTAAAGCAAACTATCGTTACACCCATAAAAGTGGTGATAAAACTGATCCATCTAACTTCAGCCCAATATCTGTAATATCTGTGGTAGCATATAATATAGTGGTGTATAAGGCCGAAGGTGGAAGTGCGCTTCACCCGGAATCCTCAACCAATGAGGAACTGGCTATCTTATCTCAAACTGTCGGAACACAATAATGCTATAAACATCGTCTGTCGGAACACAACAATGCTATAAACATCGTTGTTATGGCGACAGACTTAGATAAGATGGTGGTAGCTAGCCAGGCGGACTTAACAGCCCTACCACCAACCAAACCGAGCACACAAAGTTGTACCTGCCGCGTGTGGCTCATCTTGGCATGGCCACCATCACCAACTCTAAATCTGACTCTATCAATAATATATAATAAATATCTCAAAAACTACAAGTCATAGCAAAGATCTGATTTCACCAATAGTATGTCGATAGTTTGTCGAAGTATGTCGCCAAATATCAGAGTTTGTCGGTCTACCGTTCAAAAGTTATAAGGGGTCATTGGTGGCCATGCCAGGATGAAGCTCATCCTGGCATGGCCACCTTGTATCTCAAAAACTACAAGTCATAGCGAAGATCTGATTACTCCAATAGTATGTCGAAGTATGTCGCCAAATATCAGAGTTTGTCGGTCTACCGTTCAAAAGTTATAAGGGGTCATTGGTGGCCATGCCAGGATGAGCGCTCATCCTGGCATGGCCACCTGTATCTCAAGAACAACTGGTCGTAGCGAAGATCTGATTGCACCAATAGTATGTCGAGAGTAAGTCGAAGTATGTCGCCAAATATCAGAGTTTGTCGGTTTACCGTTCAGAAAATATAAAGGGTCTTTGGTGGCCATGCCAGGATGAGGCTCATCCTGGCATGGCCACCTTATATCTCAAAAACTACAAGTCGTAGCGAAGATCTGATTACACCAATAGTATGTCGAGAGTATGTCGAAGTATGTCGCCAAATATCAGAGTTTGTCGGTTTACCGTTCAAAAGTTATAAGGGGTCATTGGTGGCCATGCTAGGATGAGCGCTCATCCTGGCATGGCCACCTGTATCTCAAAAACTACTGGTCGTAGCCAAGATCTGATTTCACAAGTATGTCGAGAGTTTGTCGAAGTATGTCGAAAAACTCCAGAGTTTGTCGGTGCTTCTATAAAGAGAAAAATCAATTTTTAATTTTACCATAGTAGATGTACAATCGCGTGCATAAAGTTTATTGAAAAAGTAAATAAATAATTTTAATCTGAAAGGTTCCTTGATATAAAGAGCGCAACTTTATTAATTATGTGTATATGAGTGATAGGTAGGTACTTAATCCGATGTTTGGATAATAGACAAATAGTTCATTCAATATAAACCATCGCAAGTTTATATTGAATGAAATAAGTGCCTACTTATTGACGTCGAAAACTAATAAAATAACAGTTAACTATCATTTAGTTAAATCTTCAATAGTTAGATTCAGTAGAATCTAGCACCAGTTCCAATATAATCAATCACGCATGAAATTTCGCAAAATGTACAATAGTGTCTACAATCAATCATAATAATACTGAACCTTGAGAAACCAACTTATGTACATAAGTTGATAATACATACAGATGGAAGTTTCCTTCACCCAGAATCCTCAACTACTGAGGAACTGGCTGTTTCTTGCATCTTATCTACAACTGCCGGAATATAACAATGCTACACGAACATTGATGTTATGGCGACATATTTACATAAGATGGTGGTAGCTTATCTATCTGCTGTGAGTTGAAGCACCCTTTTTGTCGCTGTTACAACGGGTAGGATTCCGAAGCCAGCAAGTCAAGCAACAGCAACATCCCCAAACTTTTAAATTTATTGGATTTGATATTTTGTAAAGGGTTAATTGACCTGCGGTCGTCTATACCTTAGTTAGTAGTTACCTATCTGATTGATATTTTCAAATAAAGCATATTACACTTACATATTTTTTATTAGTATCCCCTTTTTTAAATAACCTATTGTAATGTTCGTAACTCTCCACTCAACTATCACAAACAATGGTTTGTTTTTAATCTATAAAACAGATAACAAAATATACAGTTCTAAATTGCGCCTATTCGCTAATAGCCCATATAAAGAAATGCAATGATAAAATATAAGTCTAAATTATGACACCAAAATCAAGGCTATATCAGGTACCGCTTTATTTTCGGTGAACTAATGTTTTGCATGATTATAGGTTACCTATCATAAATTCGAAATTTGCCTGTACGAATTTTATTTGGCCGAAAACGTTTTGTAATTTTTTGTTTTCCATAATTTTCTTTTTACCGAAAACACAATTTACAAAGTTTTGAAATGCCGATTATCGATTGTTATTTTTTTCAAAATCTCTATATTTTGGAATCCCACTCAACGTTTGGCCGAAGCTATTAATGCTAGACGATTCATTTTCCAGAAACACGTTCCCAATATTATTAAAGTACAACATTTCAAATAATTAAAATCCATAATATCATCGAACAACTTGTAATCGTAGTAACGTTTAACGTTTAAGCATGCAAACAAGCATGCAGCATGCAAACAAGCATGCAGCATGTAAGCAAGCAAGCTTGGAGCTTGCAAGCAAGTTGCGGCATGCATGCAAGCAAGCATGCAGCATGCAAGCAAGCATGCAAACAAGCAAGCAGCAAGCAACTAAGCATGCAGCAAGCATGGCAGCGTGCAACCAAGCATGCAGCAGGCATGGTTTCTGTTACGGCTCCGAGACAAGACTACGTGGAGTCGGTTTAGCCGCGATTCGTTTCTGTCACTGACTTTTGAAACACAATCTTACCGGAAACAAAAGTATTGATTTTGTGAGACTTTTAGGTTTATTCACCTAATAATATGAATATATGAAAAACAAAAAAAAACTGGGTATGAGTATGATATTTTAGAGTAAATGTTACTTCGAATTTTAATACTTCTTGATATTAAATTTATTGTAAACAAAACATCTTCCAAAAGAAAGAAAGTAGTTTTGATAATCGGCTAATAGTTTTCTGGAAAATAAAACGTATGTATGATAAGTTTATGGATTAACAAAATTATGTAAAAGCAACGATCTGGTATTTAAAACTTCGTCATACCGTTTTCGAACAATTGAAATTCGTACAGGAAAATTTCGAATTTATGATAGGTTACCATGATTATAAGCATCTGATATACATACATACACATCGAAGTTCCGTTCTTCGTTCAACACTTTATGCGTTCATTAAATAGCCGAATAAAAATTATTTAATGCTCGTGTACGCGATTGTACTATTTGCTGTTGTATGGAAAAAAGAAGTTGATATAACTTTTCCTAGAAGCACCGACAAACTCTGGAGTTTTTCGACAAACTTCGACAAACTCTCGACATACTATTGGTAAAATCAGATCTTCGCTACGACCAGTAGTTTTTGAGATACAGGTGGCCATGCCAGGATGAGCGCTCATTCTGGCATGGCCACCAATGACCCCTTATAACTTTTGAACGGTAAACCGACAAACTCTGATATTTGGCGACATACTTCGACATACTTTCGACATACTATTGGTGAAATCAGATCTTCGCTGTGACTAGTAGTTTAAGAGATACAGGTGGCCATGCCAGGATGAGCGCTCATCCTGGCATGGCCACCAATGACCCCTTATAACTTTTGAACGGTAGACCGACTAACTCTGATATTTGGCGACATATTTCGACATACTATTGGTGAAATCAGATCTTTGCTATGACCAGTAGTTTTTGAGATACAGGTGGCCATGCCAGGATGAGCGCTCATCCTGGCATGGCCACCAATGACCCCTTATAACTTTTGAACGGTAGACCGACAAACTCTGATATTTGGCGACATACTTCGACATACTTTCGACATACTATTGGTGAAATCAGATCTTTGCTATGACTTGTAGTTTTTGAGATACAGGTGGCCATGCCAGGATGAGCGCTCATCCTGGCATGGCCACCAATGACCCCTTATAACTTTTGAATGGTAGACCGACAAACTCTGATACTTGGCGACATACTTCGACATACTTTCTATAAAGTCAAATTTAGAGTTGGTGATGGTGGCCATGCCAAGATGAGCCACACACCTGCCGCTGGGAATCGAACTCCCGGGTTCGATTGATTATAAGCATCTGATATAATACATACACATCGAAGTTCCGTTCTTCGTTCAACACTTTATGCGTTCATTAAATAGCCGAATAAAAATTATTTAATGCTCGTGTACGCGATTGTACTATTTGCTGTTGTATGGAAAAAAGAAGTTGATATAACTTTTCCTAGAAGCACCGACAAACTCTGGAGTTTTTTCGACAAACTTCGACAAACTCTCGACATACTATTGGTAAAATCAGATCTTCGCTACGACCAGTAGTTTTTGAGATACAGGTGGCCATGCCAGGATGAGCGCTCATCCTGGCATGGCCACCAATGACCCCTTATAACTTTTGAACGGTAAACCGACAAACTCTGATATTTGGCGACATACTTTGACATACTTTCGACATACTATTGGTGAAATCAGATCTTCGCTGTGACTAGTAGTTTAAGAGATACAGGTGGCCATGCCAGGATGAGCGCTCATCCTGGCATGGCCACCAATGACCCCTTATAACTTTTGAACGGTAGACCGACTAACTCTGATATTTGGCGACATATTTCGACATACTTTCGACATACTATTGGTGAAATCAGATCTTTGCTATGACCAGTAGTTTTTGAGATACAGGTGGCCATGCCAGGATGAGCGCTCATCCTGGCATGGCCACCAATTACCCCTTATAACTTTTGAACGGTAGACCGACAAACTCTGATATTTGGCGACATACTTCGACATACTTTCGACATACTATTGGTGAAATCAGATCTTTGCTATGACTTGTAGTTTTTGAGATACAGGTGGCCATGCCAGGATGAGCGCTCATCCTGGCATGGCCACCAATGACCCCTTATAACTTTTGAATGGTAGACCGACAAACTCTGATACTTGGCGACATACTTCGACATACTTTCTATAAAGTCAAATTTAGAGTTGGTGATGGTGGCCATGCCAAGATGAGCCACACACCTGCCGCTGGGAATCGAACCCGGGACCTCTGGGTCTAAAACCGGTGGCTTAGCCACTAGACCACAGAGGCTGTTGACTATTACTGTGTCAAACAGTTGCGAAAACTATAAGTTTTCGATCTTAAGACAATGTCGTAGGGCAAGAAAAACCAAAAATGAAAATGATAAATAGCAAATGCACAATCTAATTCATGGAGCTAAAATAATAATTATAAATAAGGAACTGAATATATAAATAAGATTAATATTTTATTTGTGATTTTCAGGTGTTAAATTTATAATTGTGACTGATCCAAATATGCAAGGAGCAGAAGTAGTCTTGAAACGAATATATGAGATATACTCCGACTATGCCCTTAAAAACCCATTCTATTCCCTGGAGATGCCGATCCGGTGCGAGTTGTTTGACACCTCTCTGCACACTCTGCTGGAACTCGTGGAAAAATCTGGGACTGCTAATTTATAAACTGTGCTTATTGTTAACTTATTATAAATAGTATGTTATATAATATAGGTACCTATTTAAGTTTTTTGGATTAAGTGCTGATTGTTATTTTGTAAGCATAATTTATGATATAAATCTCCTTTGGGCTATTTTGGCAGTTTTATGAAGCAATTTCAACAGATCACCTTCAGGTATTTAGTACCCTTAACGGATGCAACCTGGCATTCTTTTGCTGGTATGTCAGATTTTTTTATTGTAAATGTACATTAGTTTCTTTGTATTGCTTCATAATACTCTTCCTTCCAGAAACATTAACCTCTCTATGTGAGAAACCAGACAATAGAAATAGGAACAATTGTTAGTAACCATTATTTTTTTCTTACATATAAGAGGTTATGTACCATCAAGAAAAGACTATAAAATAAAGCCTGTTATTTTATTTACGAGATACATTGTTTGTCGTGCTTATCACCAATGGTGCAATACTTTTTTTTATCAAAATCTTTTGTTTATTGTCACCACACTAAACTTCACACTAGTGACAAATACGAAAAAAATCTTTCCCAGCTTGACTTCCTTATTAGTCAATTACGGAGTTCCAGGTTCGAATTCCTAGAAAAGTGAAAGTACCATTTGATCAGGTGGAACAGAACTCATTTAAATAAGTGATGTTGTCCTGTACTTGTATATAAAATTATTGTGATCACATTACACCACTTGATAATTGAGTAAAAGTAAAATGGGCTGAGAGAAAAACACTGGTTATTTTACAATAAAAAATTTATTGATATAATCATTATTTATTTATAACAATTCAAACCGGGGCAGTCTGTCCCCACACATTCGCCCTCCATATTAAAGTTATATCTAACATTACTTCGTAGTTATCTTTAATTATTACCGAACGCTCCTTTGTACTTCCTACGCACACACCCGACAGTCGTACGACAACTTTATTGCCTGATATTTGGTACACGAGCGGACCCCGGCGGCTACTCGGCAATACAGTAAAATGTCCAAAAAAACTCTATTTAAAACTATGATAATAACACACATTTCCGCCGCCTGTCCAGCCCCGGCCGAGCGCCCCGAACAAATACACAAGTTACACGTCACGGCTACGCTGCCACTCGACGCCGTTAGGACGAGCTCCGCGGCCGAGAGGGTGCGACGGCCAGTCTTTACCCGTGGTCCTGGTGGGTCGACCCATTACCGGGTCCACGGGTAATTTTAATTACCCGTGGGGGTCCATGGCACTAGGGATTACATTTGGATGAATGTTTCGACTTCGATTATATCGATATTAAATTAATTACAACCATGAACTTCAACTTAAGATTAAATACAAATTCATGTAACAGCATATAGGTACTTCAAAAGAGATCGCAAATTACAAAGAGAGTATCCTTTTCCTGTATTAGTCATGTTGTCATGACTAGTAGGATCTTTATTCATTTGTTCTCAATTATTATATGCAAGTTACGCATTGAAATTGAATAAAAAAATTTTTTACCGATACACTAATGGGATTAATTACTGTTGAAATATCAGTTGGACACGCTAAGAAAGCTAGAAAGAAGTGAAAAAATGTTAAGATAGTTTATGAGTCATTAATTATATATGTATCGGTTATGAATTCATAATTTTCAATATTGGTTCTAGTATGAGAATGTTTTGTTCCTAAGGATGGAATTATTTTATTTGATTGAGTAAACTTTGTGTAACTGATGGTTTTATTATCTATCGATACAGTCAGAAGTCCAGGAAACAAGCCCTAGTGCCATGGGTCCACGGGTAATTAAAATTACCCGTGGACCCGGTAACGGGTCCACCCACCGGGACCACGGGTAAACAGTGGCGACGGCCCCGTGGCTACCTGACGGGAAAGCTCGCACGGCACTGGACATTTTATTCAAAAGTATAAAGGTCGATTCACACATATCAGTGAAGTCACAGTTCCGACACAGTACCGGCACAGTGCGAAATATTCTTTTATACATACATTCTCTATGAAAGCACTGAGTGCACTGTGTCGTCACTGACACTGACAAGTAGGGATGCGTTCATAGAGAATGTATGAAAGAATATTTGGCCACTGTGTCGGAACTGTGACTTCACTGATATACATGTGTGAAGCGACTTTAACGGCTCGTCAGCGAATGCCCTCGCGGGAGAGACACGGCGAACGGTACAAAAATAGAGCCGCGAGCGATCTTCGCTTTAAAATATAACATCCGCTCGCTACAATTAAGTCTTAATTAAGTTAAACAAAGGACCTACATAAATAATTGAGTACGCGCGGGCGGCCCACGCGACGGCGCGCCGCGATACGTCTACGTTAATTTAATCCCACCTTAATTTTAAGAGCATGTTAGTCTAATTTTAAGATTTTAAAATAATAGATGAACGACGCCTCAGCGACCATTTGTTGGCAACTCACTTGTCTTGTTCGCGCGGTACCGGGGGCGAGGGAGGCTGGGATACAAACAAGCAATGAAACATTCACCAATAGGAACACATTATTTTACACCGCTTGAGCGATGCAAGAAAAACTAAGTCATTCTATTGGTAGTTTTTTTTCGCACAGCTCTGGTGGAACGCAGCCTGAACGCGGGCAGCCCACCGAGGCACGCAAATATATGCTTCAATACATAAGTATTATAGGCAATAAGCAATGCTTATAATATTTATGTATTGAAGCATATACATGCGGGCGTCGCCAACCTTGAACGATTCAGCTCAGAATGCCAACTTCGCGAAATGCCAACCGCTCGCAAATAGCCAACTTCTCAAAATGCCAATTTCTTGAAATGCCAACTTCTCATAATGACAACTTAAAATTATAATGAAATACAGGAGGGGCAAATGTTACCTCGAATAATAAAAACAACTTTAAAAAAAAATACCTAAATTTTTTAAGAAATTTATATTATTGAGGCTGTCTTAAAATAAAAAGTATAACAATTTATGTTTATTTTTGTGTTGATTTTTATTATAGAGTTAATTTATTTTTGTGATGAGTATGACTGACATATATTATATTTCCAATTGTATGGTGAGAGTACCTAGTTTTGTATAGGTATTTTTGATTTCGACAATAATTTGATCGACAAATCTATATCAAGAAGTGTGAAAAGACATTTGTTAAAAATTGTAATCTTCATAACTTAACACTCGTAGGAAAAATAAGCTTGCCGTCCCTAGACGAACATAACATATTGGTAATTTGTATATTGTATAATTTAGTAACGACATATTGTTTTGTAAATGTCGTTACTTCTATATTATTATAAATCTGTGGAATTTCTTGCGCCCGTTTTTCTCCACAGCTAAAAGACTTCCTGAAGGGGTTTTGCCCATCCATCCAAATAAATTTAGACGATTCAAAATGCTTATTTTAAGTTTATTGAATAAAGAAATTTTGAGTTTGAGAATTCTAACATTTTAGTATATTGAAATGGTTTACAATGTTCATTGAATCAAAATTTGAAGATTTGTGATTGAATATGACCCTAGTGTGATTATAATAATAATAAAGGCTTTTAGTTATTTTTATTATTTGCGGTAGCATTCACCACTCCTTTCGTTATAATTTTAAGTTGTCATTATGAGAAGTTGTCATTTGGAGAAGTTGGCATTGCGAGCAATTGCCATTTCGAGAAGTTGGCATTTTGAGAAGTTGGCTATTTGCGAGCGGTTGGCATTTTGGGCTGAATCGCGACGACATGCGACATCCAAATAGTGGCCCCGCCTACCGGCCCGGCAGCCCCGGCAGCCCCGGCAGCCCCGGCAGCCCCGGCAGCCCCGGCGGTGAGGACATTCCGAAGTGCACTGTTAGATGCAGCCGCGGCGCTGGCGCGGGCGTGGGCAGCCGCACCGCCGGTCGTTCGCGTTTGTTCTTCGACCGGATGCCCGACTTTGTTGCAGCCGTACTCATAGTTGGCATTGAAACGCCCCGCATGAGTTTTATTTTATTTTTTAAAATAAACCATCTATCGTTTATATAATATTGCACGGCTTGAATGGCACTGATATTGCACAGATGTTTATTTCAAAACAGTTACGTTTGCAACGGCCCACAAACATTTTAATTGATTTTTTTGTGTCGTTTTAAAAATTGGGTCATGAAACACTAGAGTTCGGCGTATCATTGCCAAAGCCGTAACTAGGTATCTGATGTAGATTAGAATTGATTACAAATGCATTGCGGCGGGCCGAGGCGCCGTCTAAGTACTCGGCCCGCATCGCCTCGCTGGCCGGACTAACTAAATAATAATTAAATAGTTGTTTACGCACTAGCTCATAACATTTCAGACATTAATATTTAATTTACTCACTCTTTGATAAAGCTTGTCGGACAGTAGATTTATAATGAGGCAGAGAAATCCAAGCAGTCGCGAAACAGAAAAAATTGAAAAAAAGTCACTGTAAAAAAGTTTGTACACTTTAAACAAATCCGCTATCTTTAAAGCATTTGAATAAGTCCTCTCTTCTACTAGCGGCATTCATGCAAAGGATCCATGCGTCATATGAGTGAGAGTCAGTATTGTAAGAAAATATAATCTGTCTCGTTCGTGGCCGTTCCAATCAGCTGTCATCACAAACACGATATAAGATTTATTCATCAAATTTTAAAAATAGTTTCTCGAAGATTACAAATTGAGATAATACGTTTCTCCATAAATACGTAGCTAACCTTAGAATTAGTTTAATCTGGTCAGTGCTTTAGTTTCATTCCAATCCCGATGGCCGTCCGCCGCAGGTCATGATGCTCTCCTCGGTGACTAAAAACTTGAATTTGCCATCGCACATAGAGGTAGTCAATCGCGTCGTCAGTATTCCGTAAAATAAATATAGTCGCACGCAGCGGTGCCGCCTCTCTGGCTGGTGATGAGCTCGGCAGGTATATTCGACCGGGTAACATCGAAACCTTATAATGTCAGCGAAAGCGGACAAAGACATAGACAACGGTAGCCTGTCAGCAAGTTATGTCCGAGTCGTACGATATAAATATGAAAGACAAATTGAAAACCGGTGTAACTGACTTTAATTCTCTAAATAATAAATAGCAAGCCGTATATAATGTTTCAATTCGAACGCACCGTTTGATCGTAGACTCGCTATTAAAAATAGTTGCATCTGCTTTGACAAAAAAAATGAAACAGTGAATTGAAGTTTTAAATGATCACATATCGATCGCCGAGATGAAGAGTTAAGATTTAAAATCTGTGTCGAATAGCTGACCGATCCGAAGTCCCCCGCCGCGGCACCACGCACACTTCACACGACCCTCGTCGTTTCGTCGAAGCCTGGGGGGGGGTGGTGTCATCTCACCAGAGCCCGGCTGGCGCTGGCTCCGGCTCCGGCTCTGGCCCCGGCCGCGGCTGCGGGCACTAGGAGGAGGGCTGGCGCGGGCCCCACAGGCGCAGCGAGTAGTCGTCGGAGGCGGAGGCCAGCACGTCGTGGTGCGCGGGGTTCCACGCCACGGCGTTGACGCAGCGCGTGTGGCCCGACATCACCGCGATCGGCTCCTCGCCGCCGATGTGCCAGATGTACACCTGCGGCACACGGCAACTCACCACTCACTACACGCTCACACAACATACATTCATATTTAAAAATGTCAAAATAATTCGGAATAAATAGATTATTTATTAGACTGTAAAAGCGTTCTCCAGTAAGCGAGCAGAATAGTTTCAAGCATGATTGCTGTCCTCGGCCGCCTCGGGCCGCGTGTATAATGAAGGGGTCTAGTTCATAATATCGACAGCTTCGATCAACAATACAACTAGATGTCAGGTCGGCGCTAAAAACATGTCTCGGTAAATAAACGCGTACTTGAGAAGTGAGCGTTTATTTTCTCGCAAGGCAATAACAGGAAAAAGTACTTTATGTGTTGCCCTTTAAGGTTGATTTTCCACTACATTTATACGTGGACAGAATTAAACGTTGATTTTGTACGTGACGCGTTATCTAGTTGTATGTTGATCAAAGATCGACAGTCACTGACGGTCGCTGTATCGAAAACGTTCCATCGACAGCTCAATGTATCGACAGAACCAAAAATTTATGGTATGCTACGTCCACCACCATCATTCACCAAATCGATAGTACGCTACATCGACAGTACCTATTTCATATCGATAATACGTTGTATCGACATTACACCATATCGATGGTACGCTGCATCGACTGCCCGACCCGAGCCAGATTCAAATAAAAAACAAGGTTTTTTTTTAAAGTTTTTAATCACAATTTGCTAAATTTGTAAATTGCTTGATTTTGATGTAACATAAAATAATTGAAAAATCATAAATTCGTATATAATAATAATTAAAAAAAACTTCTTAATATTAATAATAACAAAAACTTATTTCAAATAAAAACAAAAGCTATCCAAAATATTAAAATTATTGATTTTTTACTAAAAAAGAAAATTATTTTTCAACTATCCACTTTTAGTATCAGCAATAAATATATTTATATTTCTATAAAAGTGAAAGTATTATTATTATTGGTTTTAATTAATCTTATCAATGTTATAGTTATTGTTATAATAACTAAAGGTACTAAATACGAATTTATGATTTTTCAAACATTTTATGTAGGTTACATTTTAATGTAACCTACATAAAATGGTAAACAAGCAATTTATAAATTTAACTAATTGTGATAACAATTTTTTTTAAAATCCCGTGTTTTTTATTTAAATCTCGCTCGGGTCGGGCAGTCGATGCAGCCCTCGATACAACATATTATAGATATGGTACACTGTCGATCGATGTAGCGTACCATCGATTTGGGGTACTGTCGATACATGAACTGCCGATATTGCCGTGGCTCGGGGCCTACCTTGTTGTCCTCGCTGCCCGAGGCCACGAAGTCCTGGTGCGCCCCGCCGAAGGCCGCGTGTATGGTGAAGTGGCCCTGGCTGAGGCCGCGGAAGCGCCGCACCAGCGCCCGCGCGCGCACGTCCCACAGGTGCACGCCCTGGTTGGCCACGTTGAGCAGCAGCAGCGTGTCCGCCGCGTTCAGCGTCATCGCCATCACCGCGTGCTCCTCCTGGATCCTGCGCAACGCCATTCGCTCGGAAACCGTGCGCAAGCAGCGACGCCATACGACGACACTAAACAAAACTCTAGCCGCCTCTGTGGTCTAGTGGCTAAGCCACCGGTCTCAGAACCGGAGGTCCCGGGTTCGATTCCCAGCGGGGGGTACAACTTTGTGTGCTCGGTTTGGTTGGTGGTAGGGCTGTTAAGTCCGCCTGGCTAGCTACCACCATCTTATCTAAGTGTGTCGCCATAACAACGATGTTTATAGCATTGTTGTGTTCCGACAGTTTGCGATAAGATAGCCAGTTACTCAGTAGTTGCGGATTCCGGGTGAAGCGCGCTTCCACCTTAGGCCTTATCGTCGTCACTTACCATCAGGTGAGATGAAGGCCTAGCGCTTACCCGTTGGAGAATTAAAAAAAACTAGTGTTCCGATAACAGTTACTGCCGTCTGCGATAATCGTCACTCTCGAACGTAGTACATATATCTTTAATATTTAAATTTTTGTATTCACTATGCTATATAGATTTATGATAAAATGTTTACTAGAAAAACTGCTGGCATGCAGCGTAAATCAGAAATTACTAAAAAAAATCCGACGAGTCTTCTTGGGTCTCGGTAGCTTAGTTTAGCGATTAGAGCAGTGGACCGGCAATCCAAAGGTCATGGGTTCGAATCCCATTCGAGCTTTCCTGAAACTAGTTGTTTTTTTTCTAGTAAACATTTTATCCTGTAGTACCAACATATACTTTCGAGTTTAGGGCTGACGAATGTAATTTTTGAACTCGTCTGCGTCAACGAAAAATAAATTTACGAGTGCCATCTACGTAATATTGAAATCATAAGAACATGTCGGCATTGTTCACACAAATGGATTGTCCGCTGCAGACTATGAGTATGCTTACTGTCAGCTCCAGTGTGAACGTGAACTCAGTCTGCACTCATTGAAGTTTCTCGAATGAATTGTGCCCGCGGAGCTGCAATCTAATACGCTGTTACGTTTGGCTACGTAGCCAATCCGCATCCGCCGTGCATAGACGCGTAGTTCAAAAGTTCACCAGCGAGAGTCGGCGGCAACGCACTACGTATTAGCGTATAGTCCGTTCGGTGTGAACGAGAAGCTTAACCCCTTATTGCATAACATGTAGTTTCCGGCTTTTCATTTAATTTTGCCACAGGAAAAAACCACGCACCATATTTAAATTACATCTTGAAAATTCTTAATGCCAGATATGGCATGCTATGCAGTAAGGGGGTTAATATGCAGGGTCTAACAAAATCAATAAGCGAACGTTTAAGGGCGGTATCTATACATCGCAGTGATATGATAAAAACAGAGATTTGGTCAATTCCCTAAGTGATTCGATCAAATCACGGAGGATGATAAAATAACAACACGATTTTATCATTTCCCTAAACAAATTTAGGGATTTAAATATCACTAGGACATAAATTGCCCTACTCCTGTAGGTCACGTGATAGGTTAGAAATTGCGCACCGTAGCGATTGTCCTGAATTTCGAGGTTATTTTTTTTATTAGACAACAAAAATACTAGCTGCCCTATCCCTGTAGGTCACACGTTTTGGTCATTTCACAGAACCAGTTCTGGTATATGTTCAAATTCCTAGATTTGTTTACGGAAATGATAAAATCGTGTTGTTATTTTAACATCCTCCGTGATTTGATTAAATCACTTAGGAAATTGACCAAATCTCAGTTTTTATCATATCCCTGCGACATATACATCATTCTGAATGATGAAAAATGGGCTCCAGTTTTATAGCGATTTTTCTAAGTTATGTTTTCTAACAAACTAAATCAATTAAAATATTTCACATCATGAAACATGCTGTATCTTTACTAACACGCACGTAAGCGTCAATAAAAAGATATCTCAGTGTGCTCCGAGTTTAGTATGCATGTTCGGCTATCTTTGTGTGCGTGTAGTACAGCTGTACGGGTTTGGAAAGGGTGTATTTTTTGATTAATTATGATAATGTTTCGTTGATTATCTCGGTAACGAGCGTGTAGTTTTGTACCTTATTTGGTGAGCATGCTCCCCTTAAACGTTCGCTTATTGATATTGTTAGACCCTATATAAGGTGACTGCTAGAAACCGCAAGATACTTCAAGGGCTGGTGTTTTATACTTGACAAAAAAGGGATTCTCGTTTTTTCGAAGGTACTTATCGCCCATCTGACGCGGACGGATCAATAGACGGTTGTATGCTTTAAAGTAAATTAGATAGGTACTTAAAGACTATTCAATTAAAAATCACGGAATGGAGCATTTTATTAAAAATGAAAAAAACAAGAATTCCTATTTGTCCTGTTTAAAACATTTGACCTGACTAGTCCTTAAAGTTTCTTACGGTTTCTAGCAGTCACGTTATATATGGAAAAACGATAAACTGCGTACCGCGCGCTCGCAGTCCGCGGCGGACAATCCGTTCGGTGTGAAGCATGCGTTTGGAGCTTCGATTAACAATCCAACTAGATATCAGGGGCCCAAGTCTGCTAATTTACGAATGGCATAATCGAATCGCAATTGGATCGCATTGTAATTGTTTGACACATTTGGTATTCTCTTACTCATTTACGAATACCCAATGTGTCACACAATTACAATGCGATACAATTGCAATTCCATTGTGCCATTCGTAAATTAGCAGACTTGGGCCCCTGGTCGGCGTTAAAAATATGTGTCGGTAAATAAACGCGCACTTGAGAAGTGAGCGTTTATTTTCTCGCAAGGCAAGAACAGGAAAAAAGTACTTCAATTGTTGCCCTTGAAGGTTGATTTCACCACTTCATTTATTGCTTTGAACAAACTATTTATTTACGCGGACAGGATAAAGCATTTTTTTTTTTTTTACAATCACACAATTATCTAGCCCAAAAGAAGCTTCGAAGAAACTCGTTAAATGGTTACTAGACAATGGATAAACATACTTAAATACTTAAATACATACTTATTATACATAGAAAACACCCAGACCCGAGACAATTTAGAAAAACAATAATTTCTAAATTGACCCGACCGGGGATCGAACCCGGGACCTCAGAGATGGCGACACCATGAAAACCGGTGTACAAACCGCTCGACCAAGGAGGGCGTCATTGATTTAGTACGTGACGCGTTATGTAGTAGTATTGTAGCGGGGCAGGCACTCACACGTTGCGGTCGCTGAGGTCCGCGAAGTCGTACGCGCGCACGCGGTGGTGCGTGTCGGCGGCCAGCGCGCGCCCGTCGGCGCGGCACGCCAGCGCGTTGACGCGCACGCCGTCCCAGCTGTTCAGCAGCGCGCCCTGCCCGCACGTGCAAATACAAAACATTTTATTTGCTCTAAACAGTAAAGGTGTTATTACAATATTATGTACTTATATTGTGAAAAAGAAGTGGAGCTTAACCTATTTAGCCATTTTATACAGCATGCAAATATACAAATAATGATATACTTATAACAATTATTTAAATTTATCACCCAAGAATTCTTTTACACTATAGAACATCCTATCAGAAAGCCAATTATATAATACCCGTATTGTAGGAATGCATTAAAAATAATTAGTCCGCCATCTTGGGTTTAGAATGACGTCACACAATTAACCATGCATTGTCATCCAAACTGAACGTGTATACAAAATTTCAGCTCAATCGGTTGATGATATCTGCTCCAAAATTGAGTTGCAAGATTTCACTTAAACAAACATACATTGCAAGTTAAGAGGGTTTACGCCATTCGGTTTCCCATACAAATTTCCAAGTCGAAATTTTTAAAAACCAATGAGCCAATTTTCATGAAACTTTGCATGCTAGAGTGAAATACAGGGATCTAAATAGTTTGTTGAAAACATTTTGCGATTTTAAACTTTCTATGGAGGACTTTAAATCGCAATAACTCAGCTAAATAAACGTTTTTTAAAAATGTTTTCAACAAACTATTTAGATCCCTGTATTTTAGTTTAGCATGCAAAGTTTCATTAAAATTGGCTAATTGGTTTTTAAAAATTTCGACTTGGAAATTTGTATGGGAAACTGAAATACGTAAACCATCTTAGATAAAAGCTTGATGCAGCAGCGCCATCTATGTGTCACGCCCGCACTCACGTCCAGGCTGCAGTGGTAGAACTGTCCGCGCGCGCCGCCGCACACGAACTTGTCGCCCGCCGCGTGCCACGCCACCGCCGTCAGCGAGTCCTCCTGCGAGTGCGACATCTTCAGGTGCAGCGTCTCCGTCTGCGCACAACTACTCGTCACACCGCTGCCTCGTGCACAGCCTACCGCTCAATGGCTACATTCCTCAATTAATATTGGACTTGATGCTTTAGCTATATGGATTTGACAGTTGTAACAATAAAATATGAAATATGTCGGATATAGTAGTTTATAATTAAACGATAATTATCCAATAGTTTTTTTTTATTATGATAATTTCTTAATATTTTATTTTTACAAAATAAATTTGCGATTTTTTATCTGTGGATTACAAGACTCGAAACACGGGCGGCCATGATTGAGCTTCGTGTGACGTCACATTTCACAAATAAACAAAAACTATCTGTCAGGTTTCAAGATTTAGTTTAGTTTATTGTGGTGTGACGTCACAGGGCTAAATGTCACGTGACCAACCGTTTTCGCATGAAATTTGAAATGATTGAAGAAAAATATGTTTTTTTTTTCTATTAAAAAAGGCTTTTTCGAGAAACTACTCTTGTATTGGGTATAAAATAACCGTTTGTAATTTTTAAAATACTTTTCCGAAAACACCAAGTAGCCAATTGGACAGTTTTGGGTTGATTGACCGGCTGACGTGTGTATATAAAACCATATAGTTTCAATACCGATCATGCAATAAAGGGCACAAAGCTTTAAGGCAGGCTGAAAGTAACGCTTATGTATAAACAACACAATACCACATAAGCAGAAACTGTTTATAGCTTTCATAGGTCGCCGCTGATTCTTTGGCAAAAATGCAGTGTTATAGTGCAATGTTTAGTTAATTGGCTGATTGTCATTAGAGGACATAGTTTTAGAAGTGTTAGTAGGCACCTGCATGTTCCATATCCAGAGGTCGGGGCAGTCCTCGGGCCCCGCGGCCAGCAGGTAGCGGCCGTCGGGGCTCCAGCTCACGAACGACACGCCGTACGAGTGGCCCTCCAGCGACTTCCTGCCCACAGGAACATAATACCGATATTTTCTTTAAACTATTTAAACTTTAATTTCCCTTGAGCTCCATTCCTTGCGCGCGTATGTACTACTAACAAAATCTGACGTAAGTATACCACCTCAAGGGCTATTTTCATTTGCATATGTCCTGTCCCAACATCCTTTTTAAACTTTTACTACAACATAAGACTATTAACTCAAAAATCTTAAAATTGTGAAGACAGCTAAGATGTTAAAAAGGGACGTTTTGTTTGTTGTTAATCAATGGAAACAAAAGGCGGAACGGGATATGGCCACCAGATGCCAACTATTTATTTCTTTTAAATAAACGGTTCGTCATCATTGGTCAATGTTAAACAAGGGCGCGACGGGACGAACTATGGTCATCCTGTGCAAACAATTTTTTTTTTAATGGTACTGCATCGGCTTTGTTGATAGTACATAGCGTACGCACAGACAGTGTGCATGCTAATACCGACGCCAACTGGTCGGCCGGGAACTGCCTGGACTGCACATGCATATCACCCCTTTCTTGGAGAGTCACACAGCTACAGCACGACACATTGCCTGATAGATATTGGTAACATACCATATCTTATGTGGTACAAATTAAATAGTGATGGGTAAAAAACGATATTTCGACTTTTCGTTATATTTATTTATCGACCATCAATCTGCACCATAAAGAATGTTTTCTTTATTAACTATTTTTCTAACATTGTTCGTCTGTCAATGCTAGACATGTAGATCCTTTTACAATGTTTGTTCTACCAAAGTTCTATATAACTATGAATGAAACATATGTTCTTACTTTCTTATACATAATTATGTAATTCTTACACTTACACAAGTAAAAATTATCTTTTTTTTAGAATTATATTTTTAAAATATTTTTGGTAAAATTATACATACATACATATAATCACGACTATTATCTCCGTAGGGTGAGTCAGAGACTAGGCAATGAGGACCGCAAAAGCAGTCCTCTGCCATAGTCCACTCTTCACCAAATAGCGACTGCACATGTGCTCAGCGTGACAGGTGGTGAGCCCATCGCCGCTCTATGCTGTTGGATGTATGTGCTGTCTTTAGTCCGTTAGTCACCTTATACGACACCCAAGGGTCTAAGAGAGAGGGTGGTAGTATTCTTAGTAAAATCATAAATAAAAATATTTCATATAATTTGATACCCAAAACCCCAAGTCCCTCCGAGTGTAATCCTGCGCACTGACCTGAAGGAAAGTCGCTTGGCGGCGGGGTCGAAGTCCCAGATCATGACGGTGTTGTCCTTGGAGCCCGACGCCAGCTTGGAGCCGTCGGGCGACCACTTGCAGTACCACACCTCGTCGCAGTGCTCGTTGAGCACCTGCGCGCCCCAGAACAACAAAGTAATACTGATAAATACAATAACATTACACAGAAAAGAGAAAATAAACAAATATCTATTAAATATCTTGTTAATAAAAAGCAATCAAAATACTCACATATGCTAGTCATTTTTTATAACTTCCGTTTAAATGTGAGTAAAGCATAATCCTACTAATATTATAAACGCGAAAGTTTGTAAGTATGGATGGATGTTTGTTACTCTTTCACGTAAAAACTACTGAATGGATTTGGTTGAAATTCGGCATACAGATACTTTATAACCTGGATTAACACATAGGATACTTTTTATCCCGATATTCCCACGGGAACGGGAACCACGCGGGTGAAACCGCGAGCGGCCGCTAGTATAACATATTACTAAAAAATATAAATAAAAATATAAAGCATGCGGCACTGACCTGCAAGGAGTGTATGGGGAACCGGTCGGCCGAGCAGTGGTGGTCGGCCAGCAGCGTGAACGGCACGTGCTCCGGCCGCGGCTCCCCGCGCGGCTCCGCGTGGAAGCGGCAGCGCGCCGCCTGCGCACAATATATTCGTTACTAGGTGAGTTGAGCTAGCACGTCCATAGGCCTGTGCACAGCTGTAGAACGTTTATAGCTACCTACCGCCTCCGCCTTTATCGTAATTAACAGCGTAATTATCTATCGGCAGTCAAAATCTGATCCAGTTTCTTCATCTTCATCATAATCAGTCCGTGTCAGTCTGTTATAAACCAAAGGCTTGTGTGAGGCAGTGGCGCCTCCTCAGTCTGGCGCGCGCGATAAAGCTAAACGGTCGTATGACGCTACGCACAAACTCGCAATCCCGTTTGATATAAAGTCTTTTATGGTGTAATTGGTGTTTTGGTGGTCTAAGTAGGATGTCCTGGTCAGTTATTGTGTCGTGGTATCGTGGATTTGGCGCGGCGCTCCTCTCTTCTCTGCCCTGTGGCTGCTGATGGGACACTTGCAAGAAGTTCTAGATTTAAGATTAGGCTAGACATATCTATCGTGCCATCCTAGACGCCGTGAATCGCGGACATAAGTACGCCCCGGCGTGTTCGCTGAGGTTAAAACAACGTGCTTTCTATCCTACACATGACCGGCTGCGTACTACACACAGTCCACTGCTGGAGATAGGCTTTTTCAGCTTTTCTAGTGTAATTGCCGCCAGCCACCTTACGATTGTATCACCTAGCCGGAGGGCGTCCAGTTCCTTCCATGATCACTTGTGGCCGGATGAGCCCTACCTGATGCGCGGCGGCCTGCGCCAGCAGCGCCCGCAGCCGCGCGGGGGGCATCATGAGCGCGGGCGGCAGCGCCTGCTGCACCTGCGCCAGCACGAGCGGGCGCGCGGCGCCGCCGGCCCAGGCCGCTCGCGCGCGCAGCTCGGGCGCGTCGGCGCACATCATGAGCGCCGACAGCCGGTGCACGCGCGCCGTGTCGTGCTGCAGCGGCGTCAGCTCGTTGCGCAGCACGTGCAGCGCGTCCAGCGCGCGCCCCGCCTCCAGGTGCTCGAGGTACTTTTGCTCCAGCACCACGAACTTCATTTCCTGCAGTTATAGGAGTGAAAAGACGTCATATAAACTTACTTTAACGAAATTAGCACGATAAGTATAGTTTTATGAGAAATCAAGAAAACAGTACTTGTCTGGTAAATAAAAGAATTCGATGGCGCAGCTACTAAGACCACTAGATTTGTGACCAAATTAAAAACACCTCGAACTTCTCTGTGCTCTCTGTGCTTCTGAAGGCACGTAAAGCTGCTGGTCCTGGTTGACGTCAGATGGCGGTGGTCGTTAAAACCGACCAACCAGCTTTAGGCCAGCGTGTTGGATGGCCTAATCTCCCCATGTATCTGTTGTCCATGTGAAAAAGTCTGAGCCCAGTAGTAGGACATTTGTAAGCTGATGATGATGACATGGAAACAAATGCTGCAAGTATTTGCGTAGTTGTGAGTGATGTCTGTGAGTGCAGTACTGACGGCGAGGTTGTGGGGGTCGAGGTGCGGCGAGTCCTGCAGCAGGTCGTGCAGCGCGCGCAGGTCGTGGTCGGCCTTGACCCAGTCGCCCGCCAGCACGTGCTGCCGGAACGTGGCCGCCGCCGGGTGCTCCAGGTGCAGCCCCGACTCCTCCATCAGGAGCGTGGCGCTGCGCCTAACCGACAGGGGAACCCGTTACTAACACAGGGAGAGCCACACCTAAACTGGCCCATTTGGATTGCCAACTGGGTTAGTGGGGAATTCCGAAACATTAAGAGATAGTGGGATAAGTAATGTCGTTTATAAAGTTAGGTAAAACTGCATTAAAATAATGATAGGAATGTTAAGCTAAGTCAAACTACCATGCCTTATTATACCTACGTAGATCATAGCATTGTAGTGGACTAGCTAATTTATAGATAAACTTTTTAGTACCAACCCCTCTGTCAAAAACGAAATCATTCGAGTAAATTGTATGGCAGTGTAGGGCAAAATGTAATCTAACTACTGATTACTAACTACGATTACAATTTGTAGTTAGTAATCATAATATTAAATTACATGAAGTAATCATAAAAAGTAGTTAAGTATTTTGATTACTAACTACAAATTGTAGTTGCAATCGCGGTTACGTGATTACTTTTTGTAACTACCTACGTTTACTTTTTGTAAAAAGACAAAATACATTTTGCAAGGTGAAAAGGGTATGTTCTATGGCTTGTTACTTTCATGCTTATTATCTCTAAGAAGAAAATTAGAAAAACTGTGGAATAAAAATTTTGACGACTGCAACATTCTGGCAAGAACGCATTTAGAAAGCGTTAATAACCGTTTTAACGATACTTTTGATATTTCTACCGCCAAAGCACAAAACGCAGCGATTGCTGCAATGTCAATGCCACGATTTATAACCAAATGGATTGCATGTGTTCCTATAGAAGATTATCTATGATTGAAAAATCTTTTTAAAGCAGCTATTGCAAAAGAAGTTTCTGAAAATGCAGAATCAAGTTCAACAAGAAAAAATCAAAATAAAGATGATGATTTTTTTGAATTTGATAGCTCTTCCTCAGATACCGAAGAGAACGTACGAGTATGTCGAGCCCAGAGGTCAAAAGTTGATAATTATGATAGTTTCCTATTATTTGTCAGATATGGAGCGTGAACTTAGTGTTCTTCACAGATACCCAGAAGTAAAAAAAGTCTTCATGAAATACAATACCCCTTTACCTTCTTCGGATCCAGTGAAAAGACTATTTTCATATGCGACAATGATAAATCACCCTAAGTCGCAGAAGCTATTAGACGAAATGTTCGAAAAACATGTTGTATTAAAGGCTAATTTAAATTATTAATTTGAATCTATTATTCAAAATTGTTTCCAAGATGTTTGCTGTGCAAAGTTGATTATATTATCTATTAATCTACATAATAATATATAAATAAAAGTTTCACGCAAATCTTCTCATGTATTAACTCCGCGCATGAAACTGAACAACTTTTGCTCTACAAACTTTTTCCCGAAATCTCATAAAAATCGGATATTCATACCATTTAGTAAGTCACATGATCAGTTTGTATCATAATCTGAATTATTTTTTTGCATTTCGGGAAGAACAAAAGTGGTTCAATTTCATAGGCTGAGTTACCACCTGAAAGGTTTTACGTTATTTCATTATCACATTGTAAAAGCACCTACGCATCTATTTACGAATCGAAGTTTTATATTCATCGTTAATAAAAAACTTAAAATAAATTTAAGGTTTTTTGTATACCACCGATTTAGAGGTTATTTTGTAGAATATAAAACATCTTCTGTTAGCCATTTCTTTTAACATTTTAATTTTTAACTTTTTTACATATTTAGTTATACATTAGGATTTTCTTAAAATGAAAGTAATCAGTATTTATAACTACTCGATTTCCGCAATCAGATTAACAACTACTATTTGTAACTTGATTATTGTAGTTAGATTACATGTAATCATAACTACTTGTAGTTAACTACTTTTAATCGTAGTTAGTAGTTAGATTACAAAATAGTAGTTAACTGGGCCCAACACTGTTGTATGGGAAGAGCGAACTAAGGCGTCAACGTCAATTAGTGTTCATTGACTATTTTTTGTGTTACAAGAAATTGTGTTTAGATCAACTGTTGCTTGTTGTCAGTTGTACTTTAAATGTTTTAACAAATCTATGAATATTCAATACAAATTAAATTAAAGCTGTGCGGTAGCGACTTTTGTCTTATCGACGACACCATTCTCTATTTCTTTTGAGTGTAGAAAATGTGAATAAAGAACTTTGAAAAATAAAAATAAAATAAAATAATTCAGAGAAAGCATAATTTTGTGCCAAATTAATTATAAACGATGTAATTTTACAGGTAATCATAAGATAAATATATGTAGTTTCACATTGCTGAGAGCGCGGTCGCCTCACTTGCGGCGATAATTGAATGATCGCAACGCGAGCCGTGCACGGCGCGGCAGACGCAGTTCAATACTTCATCATATTCGCAGTCGTAATGTTGCCTAGTATTGGATTAAAATATAACGGAGATACTGCTAAAACCCCTGCAGAATGACATGATTCTTAAAGCACATGAAATCTTGCAGTAAAATTCCGCGTTAAAACCAATTTTGTTGGTATTTGCAAAGCCCTCTCTTATAACAATACTTTACTACCCCATTAATTTAACAAAATAATAGTCTATTAAAAAAGGCCCGCCCGCGAGTTCGCCCGCGTGAACGTCCTATATCCCGTGAGGAATTTCCAAAAACTTTCTTTCTTGCCTAAATGTCGTCCTGACAATAATTACAAACAGCCCAAATAACAGCGAAGTAGGTGCAGCCGTTCGCAAGTGATGCGCAAACATACATTCGTGTCATTTGATTTCAAACATTCACATTGTTATTAAAGAAAGCATTTTTTTTCTAAAAATGTTATTCAAGAAGTATCATTAATTAACTATTTTAGAAGAAGAAATAGTATCGTGAATGCGTGCAGCTGCATAGAATGCTAATTGTGACACCGAGCCGTAAGTCATTGCCACTTATCGATTGAAGTCAATGTAACAGATTAATTATGCATGGTGCGCCCGGCCAGCGGGCAGCGGGCAGGCCGCCGCCGCCGGCGCCGCGGCGGCGGACGGTCTCAGGAGCGCTGAACCGAGTCGCTGGTAACTGTTGCAGCTGATGCGACACGATGCTACGCTCAATTAGCTGAGCGCTACAATGTTTACGCCTACACGATTTACTCCTCTTTGCCGTTATGAATTCATGATAAAAGCAGCATTCATTCCAAATTCACATACATAGCACTACATAATGTGTCAAATATATAGCTCAAAACCTCACACACCCTTGTTTTTATTATAAAATTACTTACCTTTTCGTATTTTTAAGTTACGACACCAGCGCTAATTTGGATTCATATTGGGTGAACTAAATGACATTGAGTTTTGAATTTTTTTCACTCAATATCCACGCAATATGAATCCATATTAGCTCTTGTGTCGTAAGGTACTTACTTATATTATGGAATAATTTTTTTTCGATTTTAAGAAATTGCTTTCTTTGTAAATTAGAAACTCTATGGTAAATACGCGCGATCTAAGGCTTTGGTCTCTTGATCGTAACGCACAGCGCTGCGGTATGCGGCATGCGGTAATATTATTCTGTGATGCGGTGCCTGACACATAATTGTATGAAAAACATCTAGTACCTACGGTCTCGTCTCTTGTTCCGTCGCAGTCTGCGTCAGCGGCGAAGGGTAAGCGCGGTGAAGTGGGGAGCGGGTATCCCGCACTACGCGGCGTCGTTCTCGTTGATTCGCTGTAGTGTGCGTCGCGGGTGGACAATGGATTTGTTTGAAGATAATTTAATAGGATTTGAATGAACTTTTCTCTTAAAATCAATTAAATGCCTTTTTATTAAAGTTTCTAAACAACCTTCATCCCTCCGTTGTAAAAACATGTTTCTCGGCCTGCTTCTTTGTCGTCTACTTTGGCAGCTGCGGCAAAATCAATTGACCACTTCTCCGCAGAGACGACGGTAAACGCTGCGTCACGACGCAGCGTTTGGGGTCTGCGGGCACGAGACTAGCGACGGCCGAGCGACGGGCGACGCGACGCGACGGCAATGCATCAACAACATGGACACGTATGGTGACGAGCACGAAACGAGCGATGCCGGGGCGATGCGATCGAGCTATGCACGGGCGACACGGGAGCGACGGCGGCGGCGCGGAAGCGACGAGAACAAATGAACAAACTAGTTAGATTAGGTCGCTCGCGATTACAGTAGTGTTGTGTTGAAAAATATTATAGTACTTACCTACCTAATGGATATTAAAAATAATAATGAAGCAGAAGAAGATATTAAAAATATAATAAACTAAACAATAATGTTACGAATTAAGATTTTTTTTTCTTTAGGCATAATTATACGATTTCCAAAAATAACACGTTTTAGATTGCTTCTTATTTTCTCTAAAATGTAATCAAATGTGTGTAAACTCATTCTTGTATAGTTGGATAATTTTGTTGGATGGCACCAGCTTAGCTCGTAATAAAGGGTAGAAAATTCGCCCAAATTACTTCTGCCTTTATTTATTGGATGAACACTATCTCTAGGTAATAATAACTCCGTTCTCATTAGTAGACTTGGCTCCAATAATTCTCTTCGACGTAAACTTGTGTTACGATGACATGACATATTGCTCACAACACTACCTCTAGAGCGACATGGAGCGACAAGTTTCGTGCCCACGCGAGATGTCGCGCCTCGTCGCCCCGCTCCGCCGTCGCGTCGCCGTCGCGTCGCGTCGCCATCGCTTGGCCGTCGCTAATCTCGTGCCCGCAGACTGAACCGCATACCGCAGCGTTGTACGTTACGATCAAGAGACCAAAGCTTAAGCCTGCAAAAAGTGCGAGCGATGTTGCCGCCGCGCCGCAATAGCATTCAAATTGTGAGTGCAACATTGCTAAGAAAACGATACTTTACATAATTTAAAAAACGCTTTTTTGACTGCGCCGCTTTCCAATATGTTCAAAATCGATAAAAGAATCAATTCTACTAATAAAATATATTTAAATAAATTTTGAACACCAACTAATATCAGATTTTGAATTTACATTGTATAAATAAAAAACTTTTTAATATAACAGAATATTAATAATCTACCAAAAGGAAACTATGAAAATATATTTGAAGGAGTGAAATCAATAAATATTTACACAATTTTAACTAGAATCTACACAGAAATATGAGATGAGACACAACACAATATACTATGCATGCTATGATCAAATATTATTTGCTATTTATTGTTGGTGTCACTTTGTTCTAGACCAAAGAAAAATAAATAAGTCATTGCAGCACTGCAAAGTCGAAGGTGACATTGTTGTCTTTGAGGCCAACCAACAGGGAAGCACTTGTGTCGTCACCATGTACGATTTTACAACTCCCACAGTGGCGGCGCAGCGTGACGAGTGCAAGCGAAAATATTTGTAGACTTCAAAACAATGACGTCATTAAGTAAATTATCCGTAGTTTTAGTGCAACAAAAACAAAGAAGTAAATGTGCAACCTTAAATTAAATTATTATTATTAAATTTAAAAAAAATAATGTATCCCCTGCATGTTTAACGGCGGCCAGACAGTACGAAACAAAAACATATACATTGAATAACTGATTACTTACTGGTTACTTAATGAGAAGAGATGTTAATTGTTATTAGCTTCCCTATAGCAATTCTAATAGTTGCTACAGGGAAGCTAGCTGCTTAGCTGTAGTATCTTGTACAATAAAATATCAGGGTTAAAAAATATCTTAACAATGAAAAAAATATTGTGGAAACTAGGTCTCCAATTTCTCAACATCATCATGTTTATACAGGGAGCATGCCACATGACCTCTGCAACACAGTCACCTGTACCAGCTGATTATAATAATGATAACAGACATCATTAGCAAAGAAAGGCACTTCGAAAATTCATATTTTTTGCAAGTCATTTAACTCTTGTTCTTTCATTGTATCCTGTTATCGCCTTTGACACCTTTACCTGTTTTTTTTTAAATATTCTCTTAAGATTCATCTAATATTTAATTATTACAAGTTAGACTCTTCTAATTAGAATTAATCTAGCTAGTATCTGCAACAAAATATGTTAAAAAGTGATTTTTAGACAAAGAGTTCCAAAGAGTTACTCGTAACTACATAACCAAAAATGTATGATTTCTTTACTTGAAGGTATTTTTCAGTTACTTCTTCACATGTTACACTACCTTCCTAATAAAAATATCTAATGGAGTATCAAATTTAAAGCATATGAGTAGCAGAGAATTAGTAAAGTTAATAATACCAAAAATTTTGAAGTAAATGACCTGGACCTGGTTCAGCCATGTTCTATAAAATTGCTTAAAGGTTAACAGACATGCAACTACCTTACTAAACATGAGAAATCAACTTCAACTATAAAAGAAAAACTAGGTTTCTCTGACGGTTTGACTGAACAATTTAAAACAACAAAATAATACCAAAACAATCACAAACATTAACAATGTAAAGCTAAAGTTGGTTTTAATCCAACCATTCTAAAAATACTGTCTACTAACTAAAATACTTAAAGTACATTAATAAACAGAAATCAACACAAACAAGTATGCATTTCGACTAACTGACTGTATGTGTACATGCAAATGCATCAAGTGGATCATGTAGAAGTGCTTGTACTCACTCTAGTCCAACGGAGATGAGGTGCTGCCCGATGAGGCGTACAATCTCCTGGTCAGTCTGGCTCATGCGCAGGCCGGGCGGCTGTAGGTCACCGTTGCTGGCGGGCGCGTCGCCGTTGACGTGCGGCGGCGCGCCGTTGGTGCACGGCGTGTGCGGCTGGTGCATGGCGGCGGGCTGGGCGGGCGGAGACAGCCTGCGGGTCCGCTTGCGCGGCGGCCGGTGGCCTGCGCCCTCGTCCCCCGACCCCGAGTCAGTGGAGGCCAGGCTGGCCCGCTCCGCTCTGCGTCCTCGCCGCGCTCCCCGGAGCGCCGAGATCACGAGCTCGCCAGCCGCATCGGCCTCGACGCTGCGGCCTCGTGACGTCACGGCCGCCCGCTACGCACCGTCCGCGCTCAATGGACCATCTCCCTTTGTTCGTCGCTGCAGAATGATGCTTCTCTGTTATTCTTTCGAGAGGCTTCTCCGTCGTCGATAACACTATCTTGAGTCGTTCCCGTGGTTCGTGTCTTTACAAAAAAGCTTTGATCGCAAGTCAATTTACAGTGTTCACTATCGTACACAAAAATCAGCTGAAAATGAAACGACAGCTGTCTTTCTTCAATAATGCAACATCGCCCTTCTTTCCGTTTCGAATGACGTTCAGCTTTGGTCCCGTTCGGTAGGTTGCGCATTCGGTTGGAATCGCGTTCTATTGCAGTGACCTCAAAAATAAAAACAATAATTACTTCCAACAGTTCATGCACTAAAATTTTCTATGACTCAAACTTCTGTGGTGTGAAATTATTTTTATTAATTTAGAAAGTACCTGCGTTAGTTTTTTTGTGATTATGTATTCGTCTTGCTGATACAGAATTACAGAAGTAAATTAAAAATCGTATTTGACATTTCGCATTTTCTGTAACATTATAATAAAAAGTTTTTTTTTATATTTAGATAATTCATTATAATAATTAATAGGTGTTAACGCTTGTTGTTATTAAAAACGTTGAATAACAAAATTAATTCATAATAATTTCATCTCGGAAATTAATGTTACTAGAACGCAGTCGATGTTTAGTCTGTGGAGGAACGCATGAATGGTGGATTTTTAAATCCAGCTTCAGAAATTGGGGACAAAGGGCCTTAAAGGGTTAATGGTACAGATAGTACAAACTTATCTCTACATCATACGAGGCATACGAGGTGATAGATAAACATTATTAAATCAATATAAAAACAAACAAACCTTAGCAACAGGCACTGGCAGAGAAGAGAAAACGAGTAAAGATCACAGTATCACACTGCAGTGCCGCCTTTGTAAACACATCACTAATGTCAAATTAATTTGAGTGACGTTGACGACTGAACTGACGTAAAAGTCGCAATGTTGTTTTGTGTCTCCACAGAAATAATAAAAATTACATTTATTATTGGTTAGTTTTTAAGTAACAATGGAATTATTTGGGTACAAATTAGTGTTGTTGTATATACTTGTACGGCCCACAAATTTACAACTACTCATTAATGTAAAAAATCAGGTAATTATCGATTGTGCAGCTTTAAATTAATTTTATTCGTTTTAAACTATAACTTTCTAGTGGTATCTAGGCAATTGCAAGTTAATTGAAGTTAATATGAATTTGTTTGTGTTGTGTCTATATTCTGACAGCACTACACATTATTTTACATAGTTTATATTCATTACCTACTCAATAATCTTCGGAGAAAAAGGTGTTAAAACTTAAAATTCTCACAGGGCGGTGATGTAATGCAAGAAAACATAACAGCTAATGTATCAGAAGACACTATTACACTAGAGTTCTTACGATTGGACGGAGTTTTCATATCTCAACTTGTGGACTTTACAAATGTAAGTGCTATTTATTTATTGACAAGATAAAGTTGCCGACATTTATTAATAAATTTGAAAGGTATGTTATTATAAGTATATCATATACGTAAATAACTGTAGCCATATTTTCATCACTAACTGCTGTTCAAATATTTTTAAAATACTATTACAAAACAACACCTGTTTGTTATCTATCTCTAATAATAGGTATTCGTTTACGTCACTGGTACAGTCAATACTCAATATTAGTGTACCTATTTAATCTATTCTAAAAGTGAATTGGTGGAGGTTTGGTTTGGTTGGTGAATTGTTAACAATTAAAACATTACTACTCCTAAAATGGTAGTATAGCCTCCATGTCAAAAAGGGGTTATTGCCTTGAAACAATTTTGAGACTAGTTGTAACTAATGCAATTTTATAACCTTGAGTAATTAAATCCAGGAAGTAGAGGCGATGAAGGTTGTGATCCCAGGGGAAGAAGAACTGGGACAGTCTGGTCATCATACTCTCTGCTTCCTCACTCATGCAGCACAGGCAGACTTTATAGCACCAGATGCCATGGCTAAACTGAGACAGGTAACTATTTAATTTTAAAAGTTTTTGAATGTTTTATCATCAGTCTATAAACGTCCCACTGCTGGGCACAGGCCTCCCACGTGGACAATAGCATGTGGGCAAATAGTTTTTATTAAAGTGCTATATTAGTTTTTAATTGTTTCATGTAATAAATAATCTCGATTGACATCAACCATAGTGCTAACATAGATTTCTTATTCATTATACAGTTTGGCAAAAAAGAGTAAAAATTTAATAATGGCAAAGTATTGCCACTATTAAATTTTTACTCTTTATTCCATCCACACAGTAGTGTGGAGTTTGTCAAAAATTTCTACACATTTTTGTTAAACTGTACAGGACTGTAATTGAATAACTGTATTATCTTTTGACATTCAGAAAAACCCGGGCACAGTGCGCGTGGCCGAGGAGGACAAGGGCTGGCGGCAGAGCACGGCGACGGGCTGGGCGGGGCGCGCGGCGCGGCTGCTGTCGCCCGCCGCCGCGCGCCACTGCGCCCCCGCCCGCGCGCGAGTCTACCTGCGCGCCGCCGACCTGCCGCGCTGGCCGCCCAGGGCAGGTCACTCCCACACACACACACTACTAAAGTACAGGGGCGGACGGAACTTCGTTGGCCCCTCATGCCATACAATGCAGTTTTTTCACAACCAATTGGCACAGTACATACCTCTGAAGCGCTTAGAGTAGGTAGGTGCACAGAATAACTAATAGTGCTACCGTACAGAAGTTTACTCACTAAAGTCTAGTTTAGGTATAAAAAATTACCTACTCTTACGGATTTCATGCGAAATTGAAACTTATTGTGTGACCCGAGCGTTACTTATGGATAAATTTAAGTATATATTAACCCTTTCACGGGCAGTACAGCTGAAAATTTTTCATTGCTTTTCAACCTTATTCCAAGAGCATAAGGTTCAATATTTGGTGGCAATATAGCTGCCATTGCCTTCGAAAGGGTTAAAATAAATCAATAAAGATAATAGTGTGAGTTAATTCACAAACATACCTTAAAAAGTAAGCTTAAATCAAAACACTTTAAATTGGCATCATGTCTGTTCATTAACCTTTTGGGCGCCACGACATAAACGCATTCCTGTGTCCTGTACGCCAGAGCATAAAATAGACAAAAATACCTACGAAAAATATAGTGCCGCCAAGAGTCGATAAATTGGTAACACACAGCGACCTGTTTTTGTTGCTTTTATATGCAATAAATGACTACTTATAATCTGGGATATTTAATTTATACTTGTGCCATCTTCCACTCTTTGTATATATGTACTTAGTACATAAATAAAAGCATAGCATTGAAAATAAAATGGTGGTAAACCACAGCACTATTCTCTATAGTGATGTCTTCATTGTTACGACTGGACGACAACGGCGCAGCTGGCCATCCTATAATGCCTCTTCCGTAGAGATGTACCCGAGTCGCGCGTAATGTATCAATTTCGAAATCGATACCTAGAAAGACATCGATTAACTTTTTCACCGCCCAACTATCCGTATTAATACTCTTTTGTATTTACTTATGTTACTATGTCTTACTATGAGCTTTGCTTATAATAAGTAAGTGCAGACGGCAACAGATTTAGTGAAAGGTTAAATCCTTATCTTTAAATTTCGTGTTAGTGCATCCGAATGCAGAACAGTAACGCTTTTGTTTCACCATCCTGTGAACTATCCTCTTGCGAAAATAAAGTTAACGTGAAACAAACTACCGCGTCGGTCGCTTTCTGTGTACTGCGTGCGTGACACTCTACTAACTAAATTGTCTCCGCGCGCGGACCGAGCGTGTAGGTATATAAATCGACCGAATTACGTAGTGACACGGGCCTGCTGATACGCTATTTTAGATCTTAAATCCTTATCAATATATCGTTTTAGTCTACTCACAATACTTTTCGGAACGAGCGCACAGAATAATATTACTAGACGAGCGTAATGCCGAAAGTTAGCAAGTCGATATACCTACTTACCCGCTATTTTAGACCTTAATGCTTACTCACGGTTACTTACCTATTTTTTTTTAAGGATTGATTATGTTGAACTATGGTTTTTGAGATTTATTTCTGTAAAGAATATTACGCTATTATATTATACCTATATGTACTTTAACTATCGTTGAATTATAAAAATACACCAAACACTTTGAGAATTATCCGCTCGCGTGATCTCGAGATGATACCTAAACATCTTTATAGTGATTTCGTCCTTGTTGTCGCAACCGTTACGAACTAAAATTGCGGCTCGCCTTAGAAAAACCTTTGTTATGATTTTTAGTTGATATTGGTTATTTTAAACTCGAAAACAAAAACTTTAAAAATGTAGGTAATTAGCGGAGTGTAATACGTAATTTCGAAACACACTATCTCGATGCACGTTAGCGCGACAAATTGCGACAAACCAAATCGCGACAAACCAAATCTCGATGCCATCTATCTAAACATGGTGATATCTATCTATAAAAACAAAACTGAGAAGGTACCTACTTGGTATTAACCATGGGATATAAAAAAGACATACATAGAAAGTGTCAACTTTAACCGGTGCAAAACAGTACAAAAATATTTTTATAAATAAAAAGAAACATATTTTAGTAAACTATATAATATAATAAAATATAATATAATAGGTATATTAATATAATATTATTGTTATTCATTTTTTATTTATTATTAAATTACAAAGCTAACTTTCTAGTTAGCTTTGTAATTAAACTACAATTAAATTATATCACCGTGCACACGTGTTGTATGCATATGATCCATAGTAGATGACGGTAACTACCTCTACCCTAAGTAAAAATAAAATAAATCTTCCCGCAATAGTTATGTTGCCGCAAAATCGCTAATGACGCAGTGGATGACGTTCTGTTTACAGTCACAAAAGTTAAGCAAATTTGCGCAGGTCGAGTAATTGATGGGTGACCAGTAAGCGACCTCGGCGAACATTGCTTAACTTTCGCGATCGAAAACCTTGAGATTTTATGAACCTACGGTCACCCATCCCTTTGGCGACCTCGGCGAACATTACTTAACTTTCGCGATCGAAAACCTCGAGATTTTATGAACTTACGGTCACCCATCCCCTTGACGACCTCGGCGAACATTGCTTAACTTTCGCGATCGAAAACCTCGTGATTTTATAAACCTACGGTCACCCATCCTCTTGGCGACCTCGGCAAACATTACTTAATTTTCACGATCGAAAACTCGAGATTTCTATGTACCTACGTTTTAATAACAGAAATAAAGTTTAATTTATTAAGAATTTGCATACACTTACTTACCTCTAAATCTTCTTCAATAATTGAATCAGATTCCGAAAATTCATCGTCATCATCGACGCCTTCCAAAATGCGAAGAAGTTCAATTGAATCGCTCGTGTTGCACTACACTACTTTCCTCACTATGCGCTTATGACGTCATCAGGCTATCGTCTATTCGTGACCACGGCGCCCAGAGAACTGATTATTGATGACGTGCTAGGCCAGAGTTGCCATATTGGATGTATTAGGTGAAGTTGATTTGACGATTCTTTATTCGTGTAGCTGAGCTACGGTACGCTATGGTAGTGTTATTTTTCTTACATTTCATTTTATTAAAATAGCAATAATAATGAAATAAAATAACACGTTTTATTTGAATTTTGAATAGGTTATTTACATTAAAACTACCTTCCGCAGTACAGCATTAGCGGTCAAGAGTAGACGACTTTGGCGTGTTGAAATAATATATTTGCTTAGATAAAATTCCATGTTTTATAGTTCAATATTTCTCAGTACTTATGGCTCTAAGAGACTTGTTTTTATACTCATATGTCGCAAGGATATTCTTTATTGCCGAATGTAGAAAAAAAAATACCAGTAATAGTTTTTCAACACATCTATTTAATATTTTTGTAAGCAGGGTTTTTTGTCAACTATAGATGTCGTTGGCGCACAGGGCCCGCAAGTGCTGGTCAAGTATAGACGACTTTGGCGCTCAAAAGGTTAAATTGTTTTTGATAACCCATTAAAGATTTTTATGTCTAAATAACTACAGACAAGCAACTATTACTAGATGGAAAATAAGAGAAGCACAGATTTAAGATTTATTATTTATTTAGACACCCGTAACCACAACAGTATCATTTATACGGATTATATCGTCGTTTAGTAGTCCTTGTTCAAAAATCACAAATGACCGTTCGTTTCACGCGCGACGTGGAGTATGCGAACCGAGTGAGCGGCAGCCTACTGGCAATTGCCATACGCCTGCAGTGGCCTGTACGAGAGGCGCGCCGCCCGAACATACCTAAACTGCGGAGTGGCATTCCCCTGGTAGGTGCTCAGATGCGAAGTATCGTACATCTATATTTGCCATAGTACACAGATTGGCCATCATCTTACCTGATGGTATGTGACGATGAGGTAGGTGGGAGCGCAATTCACCCGGAATCCTTATTTACTGAGATCTTGTTATCTTATCTCTAAACGTAAGAGCACAAAACTGCTACTAACGTGTATCCTATGGCGACAGAGTTAGTAACATGGTGGTAATAGCAATGGCGAAGCAGACCTTTAACAAGCCCTACCACCTACCAAATATATGAGATAGGATAAGATAAAAATACGAAGAAAGTACATATAACACCATGACTGCCCTATCAATTTATTAACTATTTCTTCTATCCAGTCCAACATGGTTGCCTGGAAGAAATTGCTTTTTAGCGATAAGGCCGCCAATTGTATGTACTATGTGTTTGTGTTTTTATATGTTTCTGTGGTGTACAATAAAGCATATTTTATCTTTATCTTTATATACTTACGAGAATAGAACTTTGGTTCGAAACAGTTTTTTATACTGTGGTGCGATGGTAGAGCGACGTTTCCGCTTCTAATTTTTTTAAGTAAGAAGGAAGTCTGTGCAAGAGCGTTTATACAATGATAATATTTTTTACAAATGTACGTTTGCATGATCAATAAGCAAAAAAGATTGTGGGCATTTTTCCCCGCTAGTAAGTCACGTTTTAGAGTCAATCTAAGTAGCAAAAATTCTATGATATTAATATTACAATATGGGACAATATCTACATCTTTTGACATCATTGTGTAACACCACTATTCTGCCCACTTCTTATAAGGTTGGATATTGAGTGTTGTATGCATCAAAGTGCAGTTGCATCAAAACTGTAACTATTAATAGTGTGTGTGCAGGCATGGAGCAGCCGTACTCCGCGGAGGTGACTCCGTTCCCGGAGCGCTCGGCGGGGGAGGCGCGGCCCGCCTGCGCCGCCGCCGCCGCGGACGCCGACTGCCTCTGCCACTTGGAGGTATTCTTGTAGTGGCCTGCATTCTGTTGTGACTTGGCTACTGAAGTCGTCTTTATTCTTTCGTTTCGTATTCGTCGTCGTATAATTTTCAATATGGACAATGTTTCGGTTCAGGTGCACTATTATATTAACTGTGCTATCATGATGGCTTTGTCCAGCCCGTGCAAATTTCTACTTTGAAAGCCAAAGGCGCCTTTATTTATTGTCAACAATTACTATGTCATTTGTTTCCAACAAAATTTGCATTAATTAATTTAAAAAAATATCTGTAAGTATTGTTATTGTATATTTTAAAAATCGAATAATGCTATTTATTTAACGGAAAAAGGTTGCCATGTGACTATAGACAGTCCCTCCTATAGTACTTATATTCAGTGTTCACAAGAATATTGTTAATAGTAGTTTCGCCTTTGTTGTAGGTATGCGTAAACTGGTACCCGTGCGGTCTGAAGTACTGCAAGGGCAAGCCGCAGGGCGGGCTGAGCTACCGCTGCGGCATCAAGACGTGCCGCCGCTGCTACCGGCACCAGTTCTACGCCGCGCGCCGCCAGGCCTGCGCCGCGCTTTCGTGACCAAACGCGCGGCGCCCGCGCCTCCTCTCTCCCCTATGCCAAAGTGTCAACCTATACCTAAGCTTTTTGTATGTTTGTAAGCCTTATATTGTAAGTTGTGGCAGTGCTATCCTATTGACCTTTGTAAATGCAGTGCTGTATTATATTTGTGTAGTAAAATTGAAATAATAAAAATATTTCTATGAAATGTTTACTAATAATAAATTGAACAAAAACACTAAGTATTATTTACGTAATCACTTTTTATTTACAATATCTTTTTGTTTTATTTTAATATTGCCTGTTAAATCCTGTGCTCGCGATATCGTGCTTGGAACAATTAAAATTCTACTGTGTCTGGATTCATGGTGCGCTTACTGGTCAAACTGTTCTTATTTCTATCATATAGTTAAGTGAACTTTCCTAATGAACAACAAATAAAAATGTACATATCTAATTTTTTTATTTACAGTAAAGGCTTATATTTTACTTACAAACAGATTATGGCAAATGCCTGTTTTATGTAAATGTGTGGCATGGAAGTAGTTTGTAGCTGAAATAGCAGTGCAGTGTAATGTTACAATATTATAGTCATCCAAAAACTATGAAGGATAAATTATTTACCAAATATCAAATTTATAGATAATAATATCACTTATGCAATTTTCGTCAAAACTGAACTGAGTATGAGAAAATACTTCTAATCCACCTCTTTACTTGGTACGTTATTGTCACTTGTGTAGTACGCATACTTTCCTTGTGAGGGCACTAGTGTCATTACGGTTTTGGCACGAATCTGGACGGCACTGGGAGAAACAACGTTTTATTGGTCAGTTGCGCGCGGTCCCCCGCACGAGAAGGAGTCTCTTGGAGCTACAACGTTATTAAGGTAATTGTGACAATTTATTTTTATGTTTTTGGAGCAATAATGACACTTGTGTAGTGAAGTAGTGACGTTGTTTCCCCGATCTTTGTATTTTATGGTTTAAAGTTAAACATTAGATTAACATTTGTGACGATATTGCTCCAGTATAGTAGGATTAATGTTGTTGGTTAATATTTTTATGATAATTGTTCCGACTTGATTAATTGATGAGCAGATTAATTATGACATCTTTTATCTTTTTTATCTCGAATTTTTAAATGAGTTGTTTAGTTAATGTTAGATGTTTAGATTTTGATTTACATTCCTGCTTAAATTGAGAAATGGTATCGGTGGTCCCACAAATTTTAAGAAAATATTATTTTGTTTTTATTTTTATTTTAAGTGATCATTTGTTTCGTTTGAAATTGAATTATAATTAGTATTGTATTATTAATGTGGTGGTGCTTCCTCTGTCTTTAAGCAATCTAATAAGTTATTATTTCGCGGCAATTAAAATCATAATATTGATAAATCAGTCAATCATTTATTTGGTTATTGTAATTTTTTTTGGTTACCTGTTTGTTATCATTATTTTGTATTTTTTTTTCAGAATGAACCAACGCAACAAAAATCTTGTGCTACTTGCACTTTCAAATGGCAATGAAAACTCAATTGAAGTTCAAAATTCAGGCAATTCTACAAGGTTACTATATTCAAAACCAAAAAATACATTGTATCGTAATACAAATTCCGAGGTTCAAGTATCACCATCCAACTTAGATGACCCAAAAACAACTACTGATAATACTTTAGAGAAACCCGGTAACTCTCCGCCTATTTTATTTGCGGCTAATGAAACGTATGAACAAGAGGATGTTGACTTTCAAACAGGCGATTTTTCCGGCACTGATTCAGGAGACGAATACAGGCCTGGCCCTCGTTCAAGATCGTCTTCATCCAGTAGCTTACATTTCGGTTCGACGCGATTCTGTTTCGGCGTGCAGTGGTACTGGGGGTAGCAATGCGCATTTGTCTGGCACAGACTATAATAGCTCGTTAGATTAGTTATTAAGTCTTAACTATAAGTTAGTTAACTGTTTTTTTATTATTATTATTAGTGTTGACGTCAATAAGTGCCTGTAAAGGTTTACATTGAATAAATAATTTGACTTGACTTGACTTGACTTGAGCTCCAGTAGCAATTCTAGCAGTAGCTCTAGTAGTAGTTCCAGGGGCAATTCAAGTAGCAGTTCCGAAGTGAGAATCTTGTTCACGAGTATAACCAACCAGCGTTACCTACCTGGTAGTACCTACTGTTGATTATTAATTAGTTAATATAAATACGGGTACAATGACTGTGATTAAAAAGCCTAACAAATAGTTAAGTTCTTTTTTTTTTTTAATTGGCAACGGGTAAGCGCTTGGCCTTCATCTCACCTGATGGTAAGTGACGATAAGGCCGAAGGTGGAAGCGCGCTTCACCCGGAATTCTCAACCACTGAGGAACTGGCTATCTTATCTCAAACTGCCGGAACACAACAATGCTATAAACATCGTTGTTATGGCGACAGACTTAGATAAGATGGTGGTAGCTAGCCAGGCGGACTTAACAGCCCTACCACCAACCAAAAATGTTCTATGGATAATTGCAATGATAATGTTGAACTCCCCTGGTTAACCTGGACTCGGGACGATTGTTCAAGTTTAGGCATTAAGAAGATGTCTGTCATTAAAAGTCTGATTAATAAAAAGTTACTACTAAAAGTTACTTAGAAATGATGTTACACTTTTTTGCTATTTTAATAAATATTTTTTAGAAATGTATAAAGACGTATTTTGTTTGTTATGACATAATTGACCAATAAATTATGTTCTAGACCCATAACGTCACTTCTGCGAGGGTAGTAATTTTCAAACGTTTATAACTTCATAATAGTAAATATTGAAATGTTTGCTTTTATGTTAAAATAAAGATTGAAGTTGTAATTTAAAAATTAACATTTTATTTTTTTATTCAAGAAAAACTATACAATGTAACAGGTTGAATTTTCAAATGCTTCTCCTGAAAAATTACGTCAGATGCATAAGTGACGTTATAGCACCGTAGGTGCGATATATCTGAGCAATACTTGCATGGAAATAATGCTTTTAACGTGGATAGCTCATTAGCTGGCTTGTTATGAGCTTAACCAGGGCCCTTATTCTGTAACGATTCCTTGTTTCAAAACCACGTTAATTCCTTAAAAAGTTACGATATCTTCCCAAAAACGTATGCGTTTGACGTTTGTGCGCGGTAAGGTTTAGGTGTGGAATCTATAGATTGCGATACAGAATCAGGGCCCAGGTATGGGCAGAAAAAAACTATGTGACTCTTAAATCAATGAGAAAAGATTGAATTATTGGATGTACTTATTAACTTTCAAAAAAACACTGTGAATGAGTTATGTACAAATTTTAATTCAAAAGTTTTCATAACTCAATTGAAGTAATAAATTAAAAACTAACTTTAAACTATAATATTTCATGAGCTCATTTGTTGGCATTTGTTTTAGTAACAACCAGGGAAAGGTTCGTGTCTATTCTTTCGAAGAACAAATTTAATTTTTCTTTCCATATCCTCATTGTAGATCGCCTTGCATCTCTCATGGTTTACACGACGCCTGGTCTGTAAAGAAAGTATCTTTTATTCAATGCACATAAATTGTTAACAAATATGTGCCTTACCATGAAACCTCATAGGGTTTATCTGGTTTCCAGAGAATAACTATTTACATTTCGGTACACATAATGAGTTTTTAAACATTAACATTTTACAAAATAACGCGTCTTACAACTAAATACAAAGCCAATGTTGCTGTATAAATGTATCAAATACCTGAAAAGGTTTCTCATAATATCGCGTGAGTCTAAATTGTTCTAAAATGCCTTCTTTCCCAAGAATTCGATTAACCAATCTGCAAGCATCGTCGACATTGTTGTTTTTTACAAAAACTGTTCGAGCTATGAATTGAGGGTGCCTATTTGATAATAATCTAGCTGTAATGAACATTTTTAGTAAAAAGAACTATAAAACAAAGTTAAATAACTCCTCTTAGAACTTCTGAATCTCCAGACCGAGAGAGAGGTTATTTTATTTTTAACATGACACAATGACACTGACGTTTGACATTTTAGTTAACTGTTTTAGTTAGTTTCATAAAGCAAAGGAATGCATCCAAACTGCCTGAACTTTGCTAAGAAGTTTTAAAAAAATCTTTAATGTGAGACCGTGAGACCCATTGTTTTATTATACTTATTGAAACGTAAAAAATTACTACCTGTGGGAATGTTAATTTATCTGCAATTTTATATTGTTGCAAAATGCTTTTTATGCTACGTTTCACGGTAATTTCATTATTTTATTTTTAAATAAAATCAAAGATAACACTTTTAAATGTCATGACATAATTAATCATCTCTGATCGCAAAGTCATATTTCCTTGTCTTTTTTGTTGTATTTAATTGTATTATTAACGTATCAAGACTTAATCAACGTAGAATTTAGTTTGCATTCATAATTTTCTTTATCACTTAATTAGCAAGTAAATCATTAAATAATTATGGCAAATGACAGCGATATAAAGTCATTGATGTCGTTATCTTCGAAATCGGAGGGTAGCACGGCGCCGCAGAACCGGACGCGGTGGCGGAACGCGCCGCTGCACGAGCGCTGCACCATGCCGGATATAGCGAAGCTCAAGCAGGCGTTCCAGGACGCCTACCGCCACAAGCTGCTGCCCGGCGAGTTCCGGCAGCTGCTGCGCACCCTGCTCAACGTGGAGTACGACGATGATGAGTTTAAGATACTATTCATGAAGGTAACTTTTAAAACTTTGAGTTCCCGCTTTGACATTAATAGTTATTAAGGTAAAACTTTTGAATCAAGTTGCTTGAATTAGGGGTGGGGATGGGGCGAGGGGATGGGGGAGGGAGAGGAGTAACCCCCACTTACCCCCCTGCCGCAAACAAGTAGTTTTTAAGTTAGGTATGTTAATTTTTGTATTTTGAGGTTATGTTTTGTAATAAAACTTTTGAATCGAGTCGCCTAAATTGGAGAGGGAAGGGAAAGGGAGGAGGGAGCAGTACCCCCTCACTTACCCCTCCTGCCGCAGACAAGTATTTTTATTTATGTTAAAGTTTAAAAAACATGGAAAGCTACAAAAACGTCTTTTCTGGCGCTTCGCCCGCCGCTCCCGCGGCACGCTCGCTTCGCTCGCTCGGCTCGCGCGTTTTAGGTCAACATACTAACCTAATTAACACTTTAGACTTTTTTCATGACTCGATTCAAAAGCCAACCCGTTATTATAATTAAAAATATTGATTTGTGTATCACCAATTAATTATTGAAACATTTCGTTGAGAGAATTCAAAAACACCTTACGCCATGCATGCATACATCAGAAACGAGTAAAAACAGAAAGACTCCGCGTCACTTACTTTTATATTGACGCGATGTACCAAGCTAGTATTAAGTATATGTAAATACAGCACACCCCTACACAAAGCTAAGCCGATCGGGCGCCATTATGATGTCAACCAACCGTCCCCGTGACAGCACACGCACCAGCTTACAGGTTGTTTCACTTCTTAGTATCGCGGCACGGAGTTCTTCTTTTTTTACTCATTCGTGGCATCCATGTGCACATTTAAGCCATGCGGCAAAGATGCATCGTGTAGGTTTTCAGGTCCGTGCGTGTAGCAGATAAATTCTATACCGAATACGGTATAGATATAATAACTCAATAGCAACCTCCAAAATTGCGCGCAGGGTCGGTCGCGTCGCGTCGTCGCTTCCTCGGTGTGAACTGACCCTAATTTTACTATTTTTTCTATAGCTGTGACGAGTAACTTTATAGTATCTCTATCTAACTTTGAGTATGTGGTTGTGATGTGCTGTACACCGCAAGATCAACACGAACCGCGACGGCGAGATCGACTGGGACGAGCTGGTGTCGCACCTGCTGCTGGGCTACTTCCTCAACGACCCGGAGAACCAGCGCGCGTCGCTGCAGCCGCCCATCATGGGGCTGCCCACCGTGCGGCGCTCGCAGCACCGCCACCCCATCTCCAGGATATGCTTCTGCCCCGACGTCTCTAAGGTCCTCCCTTCTTTTAAACAATTTTTTAATTCGATCTGTCAACAAACACGTAGTCTGTATCGTAATTGTTAAAACCTTTACGATAGCGTTTCAATAATCATCTAGGGCTTTAAAATACGGAAACTTCAAGTACCTATAGTATAATAGTCAGGGCCTGGGCTAGGGAATTCCACAAATAAAGTCACCAAAGATAGCTTAAGTCTTAATGATGATACTACTTGATTAGAAAACCTTGAATTTGAACTCTTTCTACTAGGTAATACTTGAGCCACCCTATAAAAACAAGAATCAATTCTGATGTAATTATTTGAAATTGTAATGAAGGGCGTAACCGCCTTGTTGTTGCCACCAGGACCGCAGCACCGACCCCATGCAGGGCAGCTACATCACGGCCAGCCGCGACGGCATGATCAACTGGTGGTCGCTCGACATGACCTTACTGCGAACTGCCTTCTCGTCAAGTCGTGAGTTTAAATTACTACTTACTTTTACTTCATCTTGGTAACTAATTTAGTTCTTATGAAATTTTACAAAAAAATGTTGGTGATCACACAATTTTAAATGCGCATACACCAGGTTTTTGTGAACTTGATCAGAATCTTTCGTTTGCTTAGTTTAGTTAATAGCAAAGGCTGGTCCGCCTTTTTTGTCACCTGACCTCCAAACTTCAATATGAAGATGGCACCCAATGATGATGATAATGCTTTGGGTTGACCAGCTCACCTGAAGGTGCGCACCACGTGGGTGACGGACATGGTGTGCATGCCCGACGTGAACATCATCGTGACCTCGTCCACGGAGCGCGACCTGCGCTTCTACGACTGCACCGCCAAGACCTTCACGCTCAAGATCGTCATCACCAGCTGGGAGTACATGGTATGAATGCGCCATTCAGGTTCACTGCTTCTCATGGTATCTGACGAGAATTCCAGATAGAAACTGAAAACATTGAGCTAAGGTACGTTTACGTATGATGTAGCTGCTGTAAGGTTTCTTTGACAAATTTTTCAATTGATTTATAGGCTATACAAGGCTTTTAGTTAGCGATGACGTTCATCGACAAAATTTGCTTTTCAAATCCGCTGCAAAAATAGTTGCAGTGAAATTATAGCTGTAAGCATGGACGTGTGTCTGCGCAGATCTGCACGATGCACTACCACTTCCACAAAGACGCTTCGGAGAAGTGCATGCTGATCTGCGGCGACGTGGGCGGCAGCGTGCGCGTGCTGCTGTTCTCGCCCGTGGAGCGCGGCCCCTTCCGCAGCCGCGCCGGCCGCTCGCTCATCCAGCTGCGCCACGTCGACCTGCAGAAGCGGGTGCGTAACGGCCTGCTTGCTGCGAGTATGCTAATTAAATTAAGGGGCTCTACATGTTTTCAGTTACGTCTACATGAAAGTTTTGAAAAAAAAACATGGCAGTCGTCTCTTAAGTAATACAGGTTGTGGCGGCCTGCGTCGCCACATAATTTATTATCCTCACATATTGGTTAAAGAGTTTGTAAGCGCACTCCTAAACGCGTGTAGATCCGATAAAGATATGACACGGCATCGTCCCCAATATCTACGTAGTTATTATTGTATAAATAGTCTTCTAAGGTTTAGATAATAAGTTAGTCGCAATGTAGTCACTGTAAATACTACGTAGTTATTATTGTATAAATAGTCTTCTAAGGTTTAGATAATAAGTTAGTCGCAATGTAGTCACTGTAAATATACATCACATAAAGAGACGCAGTCGTTATTTACCATCGCCATGGAATCCCTCCATCACCAACCTCGCATTCACTCGCCCGGCGGAGCACTGGTGACCCCGCTCAAGCAACAAGCAACCTTCCAACGGAGTACCCCGAAAAGAACACGTGAGTCATTTGCAATATCTATGTCGTTGAAATGTATCAACCATGGCAGTAACATTCTATTCCGCAACGGACACAACAAGATTTTAAAATAAAATCACTACGCGAGCCACACCAAGCAGCGACTACGTCATTTAACATCATTCTTATGGCTCCCACAACTTTGGCTTCCTTTCCGGCACATCGTATCAAGAACGTTTTATCGACCAAGGCAAAATAAATAAGGTACCAAGAAAAACAATGCAATATAGATATACTAACGATTAGCTTATCTGTTCACATTACGTTATAAATAAATTTTGCGGTGCAGCGAACGCACAAGAATTTCCGACGCAGCACTTTTCGCCGTTTGCTCTACGCTTGCGCAAGGTCAAGATCACGGCATTAATGACTGTGCTGCTATACGGAAACAATTTTGTACAGAGTTGTGGTGAGTTGTGGTCTGTAGAAATAAATAAATAGAATCCGAAGGAAAATAGCATAAATGTATACAACGAGTATTCACCCGTTTACCCGCTTCACTTTTATCGACTAACAAAGTGGTTTGAGGCATGTTATCTACTTATACATATGGGAAGAGATATTTAAAAGCATTATTTTAGCAGTCGATTTTTTTATTATTATATTTTATATGACAATTACGGATAAAGAGTAATTTACTTAAATGCTACTAGCTACCTCCAGTGCGAATTGATTTCTCCGGTTATCTGACAAAGAGCCAAGGAATACGCTAGTTTGAGGATAAATATGAAGCTATATTGAAGTACCTCTACTCAAAATGAAGATATTTAAGTTGAATAATTATTCAACAAACGTTCAAAATATTTTGATTGTGCTATAAGATGTTACATATGGTGATGGTATAACTAATGTAATAATAAGATTTTAGTCAGATTTAATTTAAATTTTTTGGATAGGTACCTACTTATTTAATTGCAACATGTCTTATCTATAATAATATGTAATGTTTAATGTTAGTCAAATTCCAAGTTTAATTTTTTGGTATTATTCTATTTATTAAGTCTAATAGGTAGTTCAATTTATTATTAACGTGTCTATTGTAAGAATATGCGTAATTTAAAGTTGTACTTATGTCATTTAATAAATTAATTTGTAAAAAATATTAGTAACAATATTAGGATGTTGAGAGGAATTTTATACATTTTAAAGAAAAATCTAGTTTTTTATAAAATTATTCGTGTAATCGGTCGTTTTTAAAAGGTATACCTATAATAAGTATTTTGATCAAATATCGGAAACAGCTCTCATTAGTAGCATTCAGCAAGCCAGCCTGCCTCGAGGTTGCATCGCAGCAACGTATCGCTTCCTGGATCCTCGGCATTACTCGACGGTCAAAAAAGTACCGTCGCACTCCACACGTCTCGACTCACCCCAGACATGGTAGCACACGCTCGTCTCGAGTCACCGTAGACTGGAGAACGCTCGTATTGTCAACGAAGACTTGAGCACGCTCATCACGACTTAACGTAGATTAGAGCACCACTGGCATCTCCAAGCTGAAGACCTGATGGATTTTTTCCCTTTTTTCTAGAGGGGGAGTACTGTGGCGGCCTGCGTCGCCACATAATTTATTATCCTCACGTATTGGTTAAAGAGTTTGTAAGCGCATTCCTAAACGCGTGTAGATTCGATAAAGATATGACACGGCATCCTCCCTCCAACCTCTACGTAGTTATTATTGTATAAATAGTCTTGTAAGGTTTAGAAAAAGTTAGTCACAATGTAGTCACTGTAAATAAATATACAACATCACAAAAAGAGACGCAGTCGTTATTTACCATCGCCATGGAATCCCTCCAACCTCGCATTCACTCGCCCGACGGAACACAGGTGATTGGTAGTAGCATTGAGATTATCTCAATGGGTAGTAGATAAGTGAAAAATATGCATGCTGTGGTTTTAAGGCTCTGTAGATGCTTTTTAATTTGAATAAACACCAAAATACGTTTACGTTTTAAGATGTTCGGCCTTTATGTAAAATTCACTACATTATTTTTAAGCGGGCTGTTTTCATCCAGTTTTATTATGAACGCGTAGAAGAACTGCACTTGCATGATATCTATTTAATTTGTCACGAATGACAATGCTGAGAATTCTTTGAGTATGATTGCACTCACATACCATTATATGGGTCAACTGGGTAAATAGTCCTGGTTTGCTTCAGCCGCGCCTGCTGGCCGAGATGCGTCTGGTGGAGCTGCCGCGCGTGCACTCGCAGTGGGTGCGGCAGGTGTCGTACTACGCGTCGCTGCACTGCGTGGTGTCGTGCGCCACCTGCCCCGACGCGCTGCTCATGTGCGACATCGACGGCTCCAAGACCAACAACATGTTCCGGGTCGACAAGGTATGCGTAGCATGTTTCGTAGTATCACATATCTCAGGCTGTTGCCCTATTCCATTTAGTTTTTATTTTTTAAGCTGGAAGCTGAAAGGTATCCCCTCGGAATCCGACTGGGTGACGATCACCTTAATATTAATTTCTGTCGCTGAGAATTCCGGAGCAGTGCAGCCCCGGGAAGCACAGTCCGTCGGGTTAATATCACCCGGGACGTATCTCCAGATGATAGGACTTCCATTGCTCTGTATTTGGGAAACCCGGTTTCCCACGAAGATCTCCAAAGTATGTGGCGCCGCGCGCAACCATGCCAGTGCGACTTGGCTGTCTGACCATGCAAAGACATCCCGGATGTCAACAGTGGCGGCCAACTCCCGACAAACATGACTTAGCAACCTGGCTAATAGATGAGCCCCGCTCAACTCCAATTTAGGGATGGTCAGACGAGTTCATAATGGAGCAACCTTGCTTTTAGCTAAAAGTTCGTAGGTAAACTTATGACGAAGTACGGGGTCACGCGGCATGCGCCGTTCCATGGCCAGCAGCCGTTTCTTCGCCAATGTCCTGAACTGCCCTAAAACAGGATAAGAAGCAATAAAGGGTAACCTAGTTACAAACCTTCCGGACGTCAACCGTGACGTATTGGCCTGATAGAAGGCCTCACACTCCGCATGGTCAGGGTCCACCCTAGGGACCATGGGAGGTTCCTCAATTTCACAAAACCTGTGCATCGTTTTGGCAAGAGACGTAGACATGATGACTCTAGACTCATCCGGGGTCGAGTCACCAAAGACTGGTCCTATAATTGAAAAACCAAAAAAAGAGTTGACACTGCCACCAGTGAAGAGGGACGCAGAGCTTTCTGGGTGCCTTGTAGGATCCATCCTAGTACATCCGAGCCCAAGAGGAGTTCTACCGGAGCCGGATGATAAAAGAGTGGGCCGGCCAGATCTAGACCCGTGGTACATGCCCTTATCCCTGATTGCAGATCGGTAGAGGGCTGCCAGCCCACTATGGTGTCCATCACCGTGACCATAACCGAAATCCTTAAGGTAGAGGAATGCACTGAGAAGGTGACGTGGGTCTGCCCAGTCAGACCCCTAACTTGCATGCCCCCAACCCCCAGTAAAGGCACTGAGGGGGCCTCTAGACTCAAGCCCAGTTTTTGGGCCACTTGTGTGGACAGGGGACAACCTTCGGCATCCGAGTCCAACAAGGCTCTGATGGTGACAGAGTCTCCCTGAGGGCCCCAAACGCGAACCGCCGCAGTAGGTAGCAGAACCGTCCGCGGTTCTGCTCTCGCAGAGGGGTAGGCTAGCTATGGCCTGCCTTGATCCTCCGTCTCGAAGAGGGCCCCCGAGTAGTAGTAGGGGCGGCGAGTGCTCATCGCCATACTAGGGGGGGCATATCCGGCCGCTCTACCATACCGATGGTACGGCGGGTGGTACTCCAGACGTGGGTACTCGAGGAGCGGCGGCGAGAACCGCTGTTACACCGCTGGGTCGCGCTGCTCTATGCTCTAGCGCGCACAGAGCCCGGTGCGGGGAGGGGTCCACCCTTTGTTTTTTTTATAGCAGAAGGAGGCAAACGAGCAAGCGGGTCACCTGATGGAAAGTAATCACCGCCGCCCATGGACACCCGCAAAACCAGAACCAACCATTTTTTCGTGGTGAATGCGCAAACTTGTGCTTTAGAGGGGTTAAAGTGGACTAGGTTATGTCGGCCCCAATTCGAGACATGACTTAATATATTCTCGGTGTCAGTCACAAGTTTATTCCGGCTCTCGATGACGCTTTCCAGAGAAATATTAGCTCGCCCGGTGTAGAGCGTATCCCCAGTACTGTTGTCTGCATAGCAATGAATGCTGTTGTTATGCAACATGTCATTGATATGCAGAAGAAACAGAGTAGGGGACAACATACACCCCTGCGGGACTCCAGCATTCACGTGCTTCATGTCGGAGCACGAACCGTCGACTGCGACTCTGATGCTACGCCCAGTAAGAAAGCTGGCAACCCATGAACACAATTTCTCAGGAAGCCCGTATGATGGAAGTTAAGAGAGAAGAGCCCTGTGCCATACCCTGTCAAAAGCTTTCGCTACGTCCATGCTAACTGCCAGTGCCTCCCCTTGACTCTCGACTGCCTCCGCCCATCGGTGAGTAAGGTACACTAAAAGATCACCAGCCGAACGACCGCGACGAAAACCATACTGGCGATCACGTAGTAGCTGGTTCTCTTCTAGGTACCCTAAGAGCTGGCGGTTTGTAATGGACTCCATTACTTTGGAGAGTAAAGAGGTAATAGCTATTGGCCTGTAGTTGAACGGATCTGAGCGATCGCCTTCTTTTGGAATCGGGTGGACAAGGGCTGTCTTCCAAAAGCTCGGGACGACGCCAGTAGAGTAAGAGAGCCGGAAAAGGCGCGTTAGAACTGGTGCCAATTCAGGAGCACACGTCCGAAGCACAATGGGTGGAACTGCATCAGGCCCACTCGACTTATGGATATCAAGAGAAAAAAGAGCCTTGGTGGAGAGTTTTGTCCAAGGTCGAGTTTGATGCGAAAAGAGAGCCCAAGAGATCGGCTTTCTCCTTTGCAGTATAGGCCAGGCAGTCATCGGTCTTGTGCAATGGTGGTAGGGACGGCTGACAAAAATTCCCTCAGATAGCTTTGGCGAGAGACCAGAACGCACGCGTCCCTGAAGGAAGGCGCACTAGCCTCCCGCCGATTTTACCTATGAATGATGACTTCGCTGGCAATGTCCTTCTTAAAGGTCCTGGCTGCAAAGTTGTACTTCTTTCTGAGCGCACTGGTGTTTGGATCCTTTGATGACACCGCATTAGCCTAGGCTTGGTAATGTTGTCGCTTTTGGCGAGACGCCAATTTGCGGCAACGACCAAACATTGGCGGCAAGTCCCAACCATGGGACTTGCCGCCAATGGGAACCACAGAGTTTGGAATGAACAGTTCCATTCCCTGCAGTATCACATCAACGACAGAGTCAGCGGCGACATCAGTATCATCCAGCGAGAAGCAAACTCGCCACCACGGGTAGGACGCAAAGAAACTTCGCATCCCATCCCAGTCCGCTGACCTATAATGCCAGACTCGACGGCTAGCCGCTGGTTGCGGTTTTGCAGTTTCTGTGAAAGGCACAGTCAGGCCTCCGTCACTCCATATACTTGCGCGCTATAATTACCTACCGCCCGGCCGAGCGTTCTCGGGCCGTTTGCAGACCAAATTCAGTGCGGTTTTCGCAAGCAGAGCGCACGCACGTTGTTCAATTTTAATTGTTCCAATAGTTTGTACGCGTACCTACGATGTCGTCTGGTGCTTTATGTGCAGTAGATGGGTTTGTTGTGCAGCAGTAGTTTTTACTTTACTACACACTGACCTCTATTTACTTTTGATGATGATGTCAGCACAAATTTATAAAAATATATATATTATAAACGATAAAATTTTAAACTACCACTAGTCAGAACAATATTCACAGTTCTCAATAAAATAGACACAAATAGTTATTTATGTTAATTTAATTTTATCGAAGAGGCAGCCCTGCGATTGCTGTGGGATCACGCGGTAGGTTATTATAGTTTAAATATTAGTAGGCTATTATAGCAGTAGGTATTGGTAATTTTTTACTGAGTGAAGTATCTGTTAACTCTTCTTTAATCTGTGTCACAGTGCTGTGAATCAGACAGTGGTCTGATAAGCCTAGTGGTGCATCAACAGAAACTTGATAGTCGTCTGGGTGCGAGGTCAGCAGAAGGTTCAATAAAGAAGGTGCATGGCCCTCCACATCTGGAACCCGTGTTGGCTCGGTTACCAATTGGGACAGACTGTAGGCCAAAGCGAAGTCATGAACGGCTCTACCCGCGTGGTCAGTTGTGCGTGAACCAAGCCATTCGACGTGGTGGGCATTGAAGTCTCCCAATACCACAATCTCGGCCGAGGGGATCCATTGGAAAAGGGAGTCTGTCGCTCTGTTTGGACGGTCTCGATAAGTTGGTCAGTTCCGTTGTTACCGCTGTGGGACCTATACAGGCACGCGTAGACGCGAGGATGACGTCCGCAAGTGTCGTGTAGCCATAAGATAGAGAGGTCCCTATCTTCAAGATTGCCAAGGCGATGGACGCACATATCCTCCCTGACATAGGCACAAACACCGGCTCGTGGCACAAATGCATGTTTCAGGTTGTATCCCGGGTAGCGCAAGTAGGAGATGTCAGGAGGGGGGATATCTGCGTCTCGGTAAGGAAGAGCAAGGCCGGTTTCTCCGTCTCGAGGTGGTAATGGACGGCGCTCAAGTTAGAGTGGATTCCATTTCATTGGATGTTGCAGAAGTCCACGAGAAGCGTAGGAGAAGGTGCCAATTGTCTTGCCTTTCTCCTGCCTGCAGCATGCCTTGACACGAGCGGACTTTTGCCCTCCCCAGAATTCGTAGGGCAGCCTAAACGAGAACGCTCAGGGGGGATTGTCCGACACTGGATGTGTCGGTACCCCCCTGGGGTAAATCTAGATTAAAGTTCGCTGCCATATCAATTGTGAGGGGTGGGGGGAGGGGTCCCCGGAACCCTCACTCGCCGTACGAAACACACAAGCACAGAGTGCCATTGTTTCACGCCGAATATTCGTGAGGGGGTGGGGGGTGGTATTACGCCGGGCGACCGACCCAATGCGTGCTGCAACGCAGCGTGGCACTACCACTCAGTTAGTGTCACTCATTTAGCACCACCCAGGGGTCACGTGTAGGGTCTCAAGTGTAAACCTACGGACGCGAGTAACTTTAACCCCCATTCTTTGTGTCAACTGTCGGGCCCCCGCCCGTGGGTGCCCAATTCACACTAGAGCCGGCCGTGTGGTAGTCTGCAAGCGCGGGGCCCTCTATGGGTCCGCGCGCCGGCGCATGGCTCACCTCCCGGTACGTGGGCGCGCCTCGCGCAGGACTGGGCCTCCAGTCCGTTCGGGGTGGGCTCCGCCCTGGAGCACCTCCACCCATGGTGCGCCGCTGTCAGTAACAAATGGTGGGGTCTGCCACACGCACTGCAGCGCTGGGGCCTGGGACAATTTCGTTTAAAATTGTCCCCCAGGCAGCCAAAGCACAGGCCCTTGCGCTTTGCCATGCGCTGCCTATCAGTCACTGGCAACCCCTGCCATTCCTGGCATCGCAACAGAGCGTGGCCCGATTGGCCACACTGTAGACAGGCGAGACAGACAGAGACTAATTTAAATTAGGTTTTCAAAAAACCAAGAAAGAAACCACATTAGATGTTTTTATACACATCAATGTACTGCAGCAAACAGTTATAACAGTACAACTTTCTTTCCAACAAGTACATTAAAGCAAGTTAAATGTCTGACAATTACACCGCCGCGGTGAGTTAATCTTACTCAAATAAATTCAAACTTAATGTTTGCAATGCACTGTACACAGTGAGATAATTATAAATACACATCCATATAATATGTATTTTATTTTTATTTTATTTTATTTCATAGGAAAACTTACAGCTATTACAAACATTTGCTCTAATCAAACTTAAAATAACTATTAGCTACTAACAAGTTTTCACGCCGTAAAGCAACAAACAGTTATAACCTTAGAATTTTCTACTTATAATTAATAACCAATCGGTCCGGGATAAAACCGCGTTCTGCGTACCAAAAATGTTTCATCCAGAGGCTCAGCCGCTTTACCTCTAAACCATGACAAGCACCTATTACTAACTGAAACAATAATTGAGCAGCACTTACATATAATAGAGACGGTGACTGCGAATCCTTGACGCTGCTTCGCCTCGCGTGGGATCTGTTCGCTGGCCGCCAGTGCGCCGCTGGTGTTAGGTTTATCCTAAACTTCCCCTGGACTACCCCTGAGAGCTCTTCAATACCCCAGATAAAATGAAATGCACTAGCTTACAGGCTGTTCTCAAGGGACACGTCACGCACGTGTTTCAGGGACAGTCGCCTCGACTGCCGACACCAGTAGACTATTCACGATACTCCCGCGGTACGTGAACACACAATAATTAATACTAGGTAGTAGAGCCGTCCGCAAAATTAACGTTTAATCTGGCGCTATGAATATAAGACAATTTATGGGTTAACCAAAATGTGATCCAGACGCCATCAACGGAACTACGTAATATCGTGTCACAAAAAATTACAAGTCATGTCAAACGCATGAAGTAGGACAGAAAAACAGAGCTGAGCACCGTATGACGTCACACCGATAGCACACCGAGCTGAGACAGACCGATGTATTCTGTTTCACGCTTTTATTTCAAACAGTCCTATTCATATAAATTACCCAATATTTTTTTTCGTACGTTTGGTTTGGTTACATACTAGACTTGGAGCTTCTGGCTTCCGGGCTTCCCCTAATCAAAATCCCTGGGCACGCCACTGCTTAGGGCGTGCAGTGCTTCGCGTTCGACGAGGAGGCGCACGTGCTGGTGACGGGTGGGCCGGACTGCACGGTGCGCGTGTGGAATCCCTTCGTGCCGGCGCGGCCCAGCTTGGTGCTGCTGGGGCATCACGCCGGCATCACGGCGCTGGTGCTGCAGGCGGCCGGCCGCACCGTGTACTCGCTGGCGCGCGACCGCGCCATCAAGGTGTGGGACGTGCAGAGCCAGGCCTGCGTGCAGGTTAGTGCCGCCACTCGTGCTGCGGGCGATGCCCACGGCGCCTGTGCTGCAGATTCATACAATTCTCATCTAACAGTACATAGAACTTGCGGCGGACTTTAATTTCCAAGTAGCAAACTGATTCCATCGTTCTGTATATAGGTGCGTACGTCATATAATTATGTAATGCGGGTTGCATTGTCTCGGACGAAACAGGGCGAGCAAGTAAAAGCAAACGATAAGCATCGACGTGCTGATGCGGTCTCGTCGCCTGCCCCGCGCGGGAGTCGTGATTGGTATAGTCTATTGTCGCCCGCAGACGTACATCGACGTGCCGCCGCAGGTGGGTGAGCGCACACCCATCTCTGCGGTGTACAACCGCGCCACGCGCGAGTTTCTGCTGGCCGCCGTGAAGATAGCCGTGCTGGTGCTGGACGAGCAGCTCAACCCACAGCACACGGACGGGTTCACGCACTCGCGCGCCGTCGCCGCCGTGCTCTACAACCCGCTCTTCAAGGTGGTCATCACCGCCGGCATGGACAGCATCATCATCAACTGGGACCCCATCACTGGTATATTTTATTTTGATACTTTGTAAAGTCATCATTAGGTTTATGAAATAAGTCAAGTTGCGGGATCTTTAAGTAAGTAAACGTATCAAAAGGGTTCTCGATCTGTTTAATTAAAAATATAACTAGTAATATAATTTATTAAAAATATGCGATTATGAGCACAGTGCCTAAAATGCAAGATGCCACTGCTGTTATAATACCTAAAACGCTAATTGACTAAGAAGCAGATTGCCTAAAATGCAAGATGCCACTGGTGCTATAATACCTAAAACGCTAATTGACTAAGAAGCAGATTGCCTAAAATGCAAGATGCCACTGGTGCTATAATACCTATAACACTAATTGACTAAGAAGCAGATTGCATAACCGTGAATCCTACTAGACATTGTAATTGCCTAAATTTTATTTCGTCTACAAATCGGAATGAAATCACAAATCACACGTATGAAATCATGAAATAATACTTGTTATAACTTAATTTTAATTGACTTTTATTTCAATAAAATCCGAAATTGCTACCTTCGTGCATTTAAATTACCATAAAAATAAAATAAAAAGGAATGTAAAACAGTAATACTTACCATTTTTAAATTAAAATTAATTAAGCAATGTATTATAGTAATTGGCACGGTCTGTCTTGTACATTTTTTATAGCAGCAGTGGCATCTTGCATTTTAGGCAATCTGCTTTTTAGTCAATTAGCGTTTTAGGTATTACAGCAGCAGTGGCATCTTGCGTTTTAGGCAATCTGCTTCTTAGTCAATTATCGTTTTAGGTATTATAGCAGCAGTGGCATCTTGCGTTTTAGGCAATCTGCTTCTTAGTCAATTAGCGTTTTAGGTATTATAGCAGCAGTGGCATCTTGCATTTTAGGCACTGTGCTCATAATCGAAAATATGTTATGTGTAAAAATTATTGGTTTTCGATTTCTTCACTTCGCCTATCCCCGCTTTTATGAATAGCTTGTGTGTGATGGCGTGTGCGTGTATCGTGTGTGTCGCGTGGGTGGCGAGTGTGGCGAGTGCGTGTGTGATGTGTGCAGGCAAGCGCAACGCCATGGTCCGCGACGCGCACACGCGGCTGCTGCACGGCGAGCTGATCCCCGTGGAGATCACGGCCGCCTGCTTCGACCCCGGCCACCAGCTGCTGCTCACCGGCGCCAGGGACGGCACGCTCAAGGTCAGCATACCCTTCATCCCTCTAAGCAATACTGCCAATACTCGCTCTGTGTACTACCACTACTACTACTATACTGGTGGTTATCTACTTGTGTGAAACTTTGATGCTTTCTGTGCTTTAGTTAAACAACAAAAGTTATTTTTAATTGCCTCTTGTGATATTTCTTGAAGTCGATAAGATACGTCCAAAATATCTTAATTTGTGTAAATATAATAGAATAGTTAATCTTTATAGGTCAAGTCTTCAAACTTTAGTAACGATATGTTTGGTCCAGGTGTGGAATTTTAACACTGGCTTGTGTTTAAGAAATCTGACAATTGAACACATGTGCGAAGTCACCAAATGTTTCTGGGTGGAAGGAAGGTTGGTGCTAGTTTTACTTTTATTGCCGTATTGTATTTATTGAAGCGTCCGATTATAATATTTTTTTATAAAATTGAAATTCAAATGTTTTGGTAACTTTTTATAACCAAATTTTAGGTGATCCCTAAGTGATATATTTCTTTCAGTTTTTACTCCGGCAACCGTCACATAATTTTGCCTTGCCTAGGGTCACCCAACGCTAGGCAAAATTAGGTGACCCTACTCACCTAATAGTCTAGAAGAAAAAAAACTAGAAGTACCTACCTGTCATAGAAATCTTAGTCTCCTCTCCATAGAATGTGTTTACTTTTATCTATCTAATTAACCAACATTTACTCACTGCTGAGTATAAACCACTTCTTTTGCACGTTCTGACATGTCTCGTCGTCCGCTCACCAAGCTGGTGGTCGGCTCGGTGGTTTTCGCGCTTCACGTGTCCATTCTGTGACCGCCTTCATCAATCTTTCTGCAGGATCCTGGCGGTGGGCTGGAACCGGCACGTGACGGAGTTCGAGGACACTGGCACGGCCAGCACCGGCAAGAGCTGGGAGACGCGCCACACCGACGACGTGCTGGCCGCCGCCGCGCGCGCGCCGCTCTCACTCGCCACCGCCAGCTACAACTCCGAGCTCATGCTGTGGAAGCTGGAGACGGGGCAGCCTTACAGGTGACGCCACCTAAGGCTCGCCGGGTGAATAGCAACCGCAGCCAACGCAGCTCATGGACGGTTACGACCAATGTTAAAGGCGACCATTACATAAAGATTACAAAAAAACGAAGTTGCAGAAGTGAACCACTTATTATATTTTACTCTAAATGAGCCAATTTGATACTACATTTATTACCTACTTTAATAATAGACTTTAGATAAGGGAATAGAGTTCGATGGCGTATGTTGTTGACGCAGCCTTTTGTTAATTTGAGGTGGTCAAGCAAATTTCACAATCCTTTAACGGAAGATAGGAGGAAATTCTCGTCTTCTTCCATGCTTCTAAAGGCACGTAAACTGTAAGTCCGATTGTTGCTTCTAGATAGCAGTCGTCAATGTACCCACCAGCGTTAATTGGGGCAGCATTGCGGGTTATAGCTTGATTAACTTACATGTTTCTGTTTATTCATGCGGGAAGGCGTGAGACGCTACGAGCAGATCGAAAAACAATAAAGTAATCGGAGTGTTTGTGGCAGGCGGTTCTCGTGCACGGACCCGATGCTGCGCATCAAGATGCACTACAGCAAGCGCGACTCGTCGCGCGCCGCCTCGCCGCAGGGCGCCGCCGCCGCGCGCCGCCGCTCCTCGATCAAAGTCAGGTAGGTACGCACCAAACTTTACTATTTATTATGATGAACTCGTGGAACTATTTTAATAATTATTATCTACCTATTATTAGTTTCGATTTGTGCTTGCACCTATTTATTGTCTTCTTCGTCGAGTCCTCATGACTGGGGGTCGTGACCACCAAAAACAGATTTGCGGACCAGGGCTCTCCAAGAGGTCCTATGCTGGGCTAGGCGGATAGCCGCTTGCGTGTTGCATTACAGGGTTTCAAGGACTGCATCCCTCAACGTGGCCCACCAGAACAAGCTTCTCCAGATTACCAGAATCCCGGCGTGCGACGTGACCAAAAAAGGAAAGCGATCTTTTGAGGCAGACAGATAATAGGCGGGTTTTAATGTCAAGCTCCTAAAAGATAGACTTGTTAGTGCGGCGAGAATTCCACGAAATATTCAGCATTTTACGCCAGCACCACATTTCGAACGCATCTGTCCTTGATAAAATTCGAGCTTTTAATGTCCATATTTCAGAGATGTATTCCTATACATCTATATAATTGAGAAAATCAAGGTACGCATTAGTGTAACTTTTGTGATATGATACATGTTACGATTTCTTCAAAATTTCTCTAGGTGTGTTACTGCTACTTTTGCCATTTGAGTACATCAAACAACTTCCCCTTCGCAGTCTCACCATTGCGTATTAACGACCCCAAGTACACAAATTCCTGCACCGTGTCTAGGTCGCGCAACTCCTGAGATCTAGGCAAAATTCCTGCTCTAGCAACGAACATCAATTTGTTTGTTTTGCTCTGATTTATCCGAAGACCGTACTCAGCATTCACACTTTCGAGCCTACTCATCAGCTCAGCAAGTTCTCCCATATTGGCGCCTATGAGCGTAGCATCGTCGTCGAACCTTAAGTTGTTGATATTATGACCGCCGACTCGGATTCCGCCCTCCCAGGATGCTAACACTCGACGCATGATGTGCTCGCCTACGATGTTAAATAATTGAGGCGAGAGCACACATCCTTGCCTCACTCCGCGTTCAGTCGCAAAAGGCTCAGAAAGGACGTCATCCAGCCGAACCCTCGGTTTCCTCTCCAGGTACAGGTTTTGAACCAGAAATATCAGGTGATCCGGTACTCCTATTTTCTTCATAATTTAAATTTTTTTGACCAGATGATACAGTCAGATGAAGGCCTTAGCGTAATCGATAAAGTAGAGTGCCATAAGAACGTGGAATTCCCTGCTTTTTTCTATCAACTGCCTTATATTCAAAATTTGCTCACTGGTATCTCTCCCCCTTACGAAACCAGCTTGCTCTTTTGCTATATGACTAGTGATAATGTTTTACAGTCTCTTGTTGATAATATGGAGGAGAACTTTGGTCGTGTGGAAAATCAAGGAGATGCTACGGTAATTCTCGCATTTTCTGTTGGATCCTTTTTTATGCAGGAAAGCCACTATTGACTCTGTCCAGTCTTCTGGCCATTGACTAGTCTTCCAGACTTTGAGACATAGTGTGCACCGCATTCCTTCCTGATGATCCTATCCGCTTCATAAGTTGTGCAGTGATTCCCGCTAGCCTTCATATTTAACCTCCGGATTGCAGCCTCGGCTTCACACGGCAACATGTCGAGCTGCCGTTCCAGGAAGTCCAGCCTATCGCCCGACGTTTCAACCGGGTCCACACTGTACAAGTGTTCGCAGTACCTTCTCCACCTGTCTAGCACAATATCCTTTTCGAGCAATGGATTGCCTTGTTCATATCTTCTATCGTCCATGACATGGGTTTGTGCTCCTTGGTTAGTAGCCTGACACTTCGGAACAAGTCTTTGGAGTGGGATGTCCTAGAGCTTCTTTAATTACACTTCAGATAGAGTTAAAGGCGGGGTCTCCTGCGACACTGTTTTGTGTTTTCTAACACCTAACATCAAACATCTAACAAATATGGGCGTGGCCTACGTACATATTTTGACATATTTTACCCACTCCAAGACTTGTTCCGAAGTGTCAGACTGCTAACCAAGGAGCACAAACCCACGTCATGGATTTAATTAATTAATGTGCACATTCCTGTCTCGCCTACAAAGACGTTGCACAGGTAAATTAAGCTCTGAATACTGCTGCCGTTTGGATTGTGGCCTTGCATTTTTAGGCCTTTTCTTTCTAAAACAGCAGCCCATGTTTCATCGCTCATCCAGTCTGATTCAGGTGCAAAAACTCTGCTAGATTCAGCGATCATTCCGCCTTTTCGGATATTATGGACTTTAGTTGGACCCACGCTGTATTAGCTGAATCGAAGGGGTCAAAGTCAGTCTTGTTGAACTTAGACTGTACCAGTTCTTCAAAAGTCTCTTCCAAATTTACGGGCAGCTTGATTGCTGATTTTGGCTTAGTTATATTTACGGACTTTAGGCGGATTTTAAATCGGGTCACGAGTAGTTGATGGTCACTGCCACAGTCTGCGCCAGGTCGCGTTTTTGTTGACAGGATTGATGATCTCCAGCTTTGACCAATCATGATGTAATCGATCTGGTTTCTGTGTTTTTTTGGGTGATTGCCAGGTATAAAGTCTTCGAGGGTGCTGCTTGAAGTGAGAGTTCATAATGCACAATCCTTTTCCTGCACAAAACTTTAGGAGCATTCTCCCTGATGGTTCCGCACACCAAGACTATATGTACCTACGACCTCACGCGAGTAGTCATCCCCTGTAGTGCAGCTGATTTTTGCATTGAAGTCGCCCAGAATAATCGTAGCCTCCTTACTTGGAATGGTACACAGCATCCAGCTCGCCGTAGAATAGCTAAATCTTTTCTTCAGCCGATAAGGAAGTTGGAGCATAGACCTGAATGATATGAACAGGATGTGGATGAGCAGACACAGCATGCATGAGCAGCACTTTAAGCGTAGCAACTGGCAATTCTTTCGCTAATAGCATTGTAACCTAATATTTTGCCTCTTGTCTGTTTGGAAACCGTAAAACCCACGCCACTGAAGCTGTTATCCTGGCTACCAGCATTGATCTTCATACATCCATTAGCCGTAATATAATGACCGCAATCTTTAATGTGTGTTTCACTCAGTCTCAACACATCAAGGCCGTTACCGCTTCATCTCACTTTCTATAATTTCATGTTTACCCGGTTTCAGAATGCCCCGTACATTCCAAGTCCCCACATTTAGAGCCCCTGCCTTTGCTGTTAAACTACAAGTGTAAGGCGGTATTGTTTCAGCAGTAACAAAATTTCTACAAGGAACCTGTATATCCATTCGCTTGCAGCCGGTAGCATATTTGCCACCGTCGACCCGGAAACGAGCTGGCGCCGATGGTCAGTCGGGTGGCATGACATAACACTTGGACTCGCTTTGTAATTGTCCATGGTTCTTGGGATTTTAGTCACGGTAGATTCCCGTTCCTTTCTGCGCAAGTCTTTTAGAGGGTATTTAATCCTCAAGGCTACTGCGACCAACTAATCAGGTTATCATATCCGCCGCCTGAGGCTCGGCGTTGTTGCTCGTTTAGCACCACCCAGGGGGTACGTACAGGTTACGAGTAGTAAAAGGTAATTCATGTGGATGCGAGCAACCTCACCCCCCTGGACGCGAGCAACCTCACCCCCTATCTATTGTAAACTCTGCATCCCGTTATTATTTTTTATTGCTTGCTTTCCATAATCATCTTTGACATCTGTTTGGGCTCTGACACACGAGTGGCACGTTGACGACAGACGGCAGAGTAACAGCAGTAACAACGCCATCGACATGCCAGCGGCCAGCGGTCGACAGGTATCGACGGCATCAACATGTCGGTTGCCGCCGCCTCATACGACAGCTGCAGTAACTTACGTTGTCGGCAAACTGACGTCCGTGTGTAAGAGCGCTCATGGTGATTTGTGCGCAGCGTGAGCAGCGCGCGCGACAGCATGATCGACGCGTCGCGGGCGATGGCCAAGGCGCGCGCGCGGCGCGTGTCGGGCGTGGCGCTGCCACAACGCGCGCAGCTCATGCGCCAGCTCGCCGTGCACGCCATGCAGTTCCTCGAGACGCGCCCCTACGCCATGCACGTCGGTACGCCACCAGCTTTTTTTTAATTCAGAACACTAACAACACTTCTAGATTTTTACAAATCTTGGCTATTGTCAGTGTATATTATTAATAATATAGTTTCAAAGTTTCCATGTAAAGTAAAATGAGCTGTAAGTATAGCAGTAGGTAGCAACATAGGTTTAACGATGCTGGTTCGACGTTATAGGGACTCAATAGACAATGGAATGGACCTGAAAACTGATAAACGATGTCTCTCAGCGTCCCTGATGGTGTCGCTGGAGAACGGACAGGTACAGGGCTGGTCGGACCACCCGGCGGGCGGCTTCCAGGGCTCCTTCCAGGGCATCCACACGCTGGGCGACTACGTGTCGGCCTTCGCCACCGACGTGGACAACCAGTTCCTGTTCAGCGGCACCACCGTCGGCTACATCAAGGTCTGGCTCATGACCAACTACCTCACCACTGAGAAGGTAACTATAAAGCAAGGTTTTTATAAAATATTTACTGTCCTTCAACTTTTTTCGTGGTTTTTGTCTTGCCAAAAACTGCGACTTACTAGAGAAGGAAACCTAAAATGAGTGTTAGTGCCCCCACATAATATACAATGAACGTGATACGTCTATACAAAGAACTTGTAGCCGCACACTCACAATAACAAGCACAGAAGATGTAAAGCAAATCCATTTAATAGAATGTCAGACGGAAGTCTTTTCTATATGAAACAAGGACATAGCTCTGAAAAGAGCTGCCATATGAAATAAGAATAGATCGATATGAAACAGGAACATAGCACTGAAAAGGGCTGTCGTAATGAAATAGGAATGGAGCTTCGTCAGCATGCAATCAGCATCTTCATTCTTCGCCACCATTCTCAGCTGCGTGTACACATCACTCGTAACAGCGCCACGTTATCGCCATCGCCGCACGCCGCACGCCACGCATCTTCACTGCGTCCGCTCCGTGGTCTGTCGGCCGTCGAAATGGCCGAGCGCAACGAACGTCGCCAGTTTTGTCGCGTGCGTGTTTCCCCGCCCGCACTTCCCCGCGTCGCGAAGCCCCGCGCCGCGTGTTCCCCGCACCGCGTTGCATAGCGACCGCGGGTGAATGAGACACCCGTTGTTCCTCTCTCTTTTGCGTAAGTGACTAAGTTAAGCAACCTATGTTTGTAAATATAATAATTGTAATATATATGATCACTAACTAAAATAAAGTATCCATTCTACGACTGACCATCCTGAGTATAATTTCTCTCCAAGCTTCGCTTCAACCCCACTCGCTAAAAACTTAATAACAACATCGACATATTTTCCATGAAAATAATGAATTTAAAAAAAAATGTAAATTCTCGGCTCGGCATCTCGCACTTATTATGAAAACTTTATAAAGTTGTCAACATTATTCTAGAATAAGTTTTAGATCTGTTTGATTTTTATCATTCACCATTCTATGTATATCATTAGTTTTTAATTGAATATTAGTTTTAGATTATATAAACTTTAATATGTCGTGTTGTGTAGGTACACATGTTTTAGATAGGAATTTAGCTCTTATTCAACTTATGGTGCTTTTTTGTTATTTTTTAATTTCTATCTGTTTTGTGTACCTAATAAATAAATAAATAATGTGACACCAAAAATTTTCCTTTCTGTAGGTAAGGTTTTTATTAGTTTTGTCCCTTTATTCGTTTCGGCCAGTAATGACGACAGCACCTGTTGTCCGTTGTTCGGCAGCAACACGTGAGCATGCCGCGGCTGCGGCTGCAGTTCCCGTTCCTGTGGCGCGACCGGCTGGAGGGGCGCGCCAAGCGGAGCGTGCGCGATCAGCCCGCGCCGCTGCTGCTCAGCAGCTACCGCGCGCACCTGCGCTGCATCACCACCGTCGCATACATCGACGAGCAGAAGCTCGTGCTCAGGTACCAGCCCGCGCCGCTGCTGCTCAGCAGCTACCGCGCGCACCTGCGCTGCATCACCACCGTCGCATACATCGACGAGCAGAAGCTCGTGCTCAGGTACCAGCCCGCGCCGCTGCTGCTCAGCAGCTACCGCGCGCACCTGCGCTGCATCACCACCGTCGCATACATCGACGAGCAGAAGCTCGTGCTCAGGTACCAGCCCGCGCCGCTGCTGCTCAGCAGCAGTAAGTTCCTTAGCGAGTGCTATGGAACTGACGCCGTGTCCGCACAGTCAAATATTTGACTTCAAAATTGAACATCGTTATTTTCGTCTAATCCAGCGGCAGCTCGGACTACAGCGTGCGCTTGTGGCGGCTGTCGGGCGAGTACCTGCAGACGCTGGGCAGCTTCGTGCCCTGGACGCTGGACGCCACGCGCTTCCCGCCCGACGTGCAGAAGGTCGCCAGCTTCACAACCTTCAAGGTCAGTCACTCAAACGTCTGTAGGTAAAGATAGAGCTGGTTTCCAAAACTATATTCTCGCTAGGTTGGTACGAGTAGTTTGTAGAACAGAATCTTTTTAAGTAATTACTTACGTACGACTTGTGCTCAGAAAGATTTGTATATAAATGTAGGTATGTGTTTCGAAAGCGAGATTGCCGCTGTTTTTCCTAATTTTCTTCCAACAGGAAAATTATTAACAAATTGACCTTCATCTTATATTGATTTTGACCACATCGTAATCATAATCGAGGGCGATTATCAAAAGCTTTGCCGAATATAAAACAGTTCGTTGAATAGGTACATGTGACAAACAGCACAACGTTTATTCACTCGAAATGTTTTTGAGTATAATGGAGTAGGTGTGTCCATGTAACCCAACGTAGGCCGCACCAGAGGACCTATTTTCTTTCTCCGAAACGAAATTTCGGCCAATTTTCCTTTGCTATAGCGCTTTCTATTATTTTTTAAATTGTAAAAAAAATTCTAAAATTTAACGGGTAATCTAAATGCCAAACCTATTTTGCACGAACGAAATTTCGGAAGGAATGAAAACCGCTGTAAATAGCAAACGAAAATCGAGCGAAATTTCGTTTCGGAGAAAGAGAGTAGGCTCCCTAAGTTCTGGATATGGATAGCCCTGACTGCAGCTAACTCTCAGTTTGTTGTCAAATTACCTAAACCTAATGACGGATAGACAGACACTGCATCAGGTTTTAAACAGGTTTGAATTTAGTTCACTTTTAACCGACTTCAAAAAAAAGGGGGGAGTTCTCAATTCGGTTGTATGTTTTTTTTATGTTTGTTACCTCAGAACTCAGTCATTTATTCACCGATTTGAAGAATTCTTTTTTATTTGAAAGGATATACTTCCAGATTGGTCCCATTTTTATCAAAATCCAGTTCTGATGATGGAATCCTCAAGGAATTGAGGGAACTCGTCAAATATTGTAGGCATACCTATAGCGATTTTGGTATTTTCAGCAATAAGTCGAGCATTTGCATTCAGAAAGTATCATTTGATAAAATAGAACTGATGAAGAAGACCACAGAATGCCATTGGAACTCCTCAATGATAAGTATTTCACAGGTGGCGATAAGATATCTCGATTAAGATAGTTAAGCGACTAAGACGAAGCAAAAGAAAGCAGGTACCGGAACTCAGATCCTTGAGGAATTGAGAGAACTCCTCAAATATTGTAGGCATACCTATAGCGATTTGGTATTTTCAGCCATAAGTCAAATGAGATCCACTCCGGAAATAAATCCTTCCTAACTAATATTGTAAATGCGAAAGCGTGTTTGTTTGTTTGTCCGTCTCTCACTTGCGCATCGACCTGATTTTGCACATAGATAGTTGAAGGATAAATAGTGACATAGGCCACTTTTTATCACTCCTTCCAAAACATTTTTATTAGGATTTAAAAATACACTATTCACACTATTAATTCTTTCACTTCTTATCTAAATTCTTCTTAACATCTTTATGCCGATGACTTACAAATTTACTCTCAGGCCTCGGCTGAGAACCACTCAGAAGCGATTGAGCAGATCAATGGTGACTTGGCTACGATCTACGACTGGAGCAAGTCAAAAACGTCCCTGTAGTTTGCCTAACGGCGATCCCTAGTAACTCGCAAGTCGTCATCGTAGGGGTCTATACATCGTTCACGAGTAAATCTGGGTAACTTGCCGTCTGTTTTGGATGTAGATTTCCTACTTTGTGATAGGCATTCTTCGTTTTCTTCGCTTGTCGCATTTAAACGGCGCTGTCTCGTACGAGCAGCGCGTGTTGTAGGTTTACCAATATTCGCTTTCGATAAATAGATCGGAACGATTGTGTACCTACGCCTAGCGTACTCACCATGGAATTCTGTTATTTCAAGAATGCCAAAAAACTGTGCCCAAATAGTACCAAATAGTGCCCAAAGGAAATAAATAGTACCCTTATGGTTCAAAAGTTATAGACATAGTTTGGCGAGTACGCTAGGCGTAGGTTACGCCTAGCGTACTCACCTCAGTTTGGGAAATCTGAGCAAGCTACAACTTAACTAGTATGTCAAAAAACTGTACCCAAATAGTACCAAATAGTGCCCAAAGGAAATAAATAGTACCTTTATAGTTAAAAAGTTATAGACATAGTTTGGTGAGTACGCTAGGCGTAGGTTCTACGCCTAGCGTACTCACCTCGTTGCGCGAAAACAGAACCAGCAATGGCTCTCATTTCTATCTCAATAAATAGTACCGGAAATAGTACCCTCTAAGAGTGTAATTGTTATTTGACTTTTACACTAGAAAGTCATTAAATTTTTTTGATAGCAAACTTCTACATACATTGACACGAGGTACAGGCGAACTCATAATAATTTTAATATTATTAAATTTCGTATTATGAACCTACTACATATTACTTTTAGTTTTGTTGAAATTAATAGGTGTATATACGTAACGAGGAAGTTTAATATCAGTTATATAATTGATTATAATTATTTTTCTTCTAAATAAGATCCATTTTTTCCAAAATATTGACTATCGTATTTTTGCCGGATTTCATAAAGTAAAAGCACCTTCTATATAAGGAACTATTTGCCTTATGTCTGAAATTGAAAGCTCAATATTGTGCGAGAACAATCTGTTACTTTTGTTGATCATAGTGCAACTTATCGACGCGCGACAGCGATGCATCTTAGTATGAACAAGTTACAATAGATGGCGCTTATCACACTTCTTACTTTAATTACTTACAAACTGACCTGTATTATGAAAGTGCTAAAGATCAATATTGCAATTCACAACAATTTGCTTGACGCCGCGGTGGGAACGCATAGTTTTCGGCAACCGATTTTTTTAGTCGTTTGCTTTGCCTTGCCACCGCAACCGCATAGGTTTGCGAATACTTAGTTAATTTGTGAAACAATTAATGAAAAAACTTGTGAATTTTGTTTCATTGTGATGTGAGTGATCTTTAAATGAGTAAGTACCTAAGTATATTTCATCTGTAATAGCATTTTATGTTCATGTCGATTTGCAGTTGATCTTTCATTAGCTAGGTAGGTACCTACTCAGTTTGAATATATTATATATACTTACCTACAGAAATACGTTATTGTTTTTTATTAATCGTAGAATAACAACTTAAATCATATTCTTAGTTTTCTGGACTGTATAAAGTGTTTAACTGAGTCGCGTACTTACCGGTGAAAGAATACTACCACCCGCTCTTCCCTTGGGTGTCGTAATAGGCGACTAACGGACTAAAGACGGCACATACATCCAACAGCTTAGAACGGCGATGGGCTCACCACCTGTCACGCTGAGCACATGTGCAGTCTTTATTTATGTAGGTATGTATCTACAATCTATACAATCTGTATATTAATAAAAAATCAATTGCCAAAATGTTTGTACGCGCATCACCAAAACGGCTGCACCAATTGGCTAATTCGTTTTTGTTGTATTTGTAATTGTCGGGACAAGGTTTGTATAAAAATGAACATTTTTGGAAATTCGTCAAGGGGTAAGGGGTTCACGCGGACAAAGTTGCGGGCGGGCTGTCATTCACGATCAACAAATCATAAATAAGCAATGCTTGATACATAGATATAAGTTGGAGTGGGTCTCATTCACCCTCGACTACAAATTTTGTGATTTATAACAGTTATCACTAGATTTATAGTCGAAGTAAGAATCACCGCTAAAAACCAGCTTTCATATAAAAAAATCCGCATCCAAATCTAGGATATTTAGGAGCTACGGTGCCAAAGACAGACACACCAACCTCAAGACCCCCCTTTTTTGGCCACCCTTGGTTTACTGTTATTAAATATGTACCTATTTTATTTTAGGTCGTCGTGTATTAATGAACTCCATAGTTATTCCAATCTTAATTCCTTTGGTAATAAAAATAATATTTTACCATTCACTGTGCTCGACTGTACCACAAGTAATTTTTGTATGTAGAAGTTTGCTATCAAATTTAATGACTTTCTAGTGTAAAAGTCAAATAACAATTACACTCTTAGAGGGTACTATTTCCGGTACTATTTATTGAGATAGAAATGAGAGCCATTGCTGGTTCTGTTTTCGCGAAACGAGGTGAGTACGCTAGGCGTAGAACCTACGCCTAGCGTTCTCACCAAACTATGTCTATAACTTTTAAACTATAAAGGTACTATTTATTTCCTTTGGGCACTATTTGGTACTATTTGGGTACAGTTTTTTTGACATACTAATTAAAGTTGTAGCTTACACAGATTTCCCAAACTGAGGTGAGTACGCTAGGCGTAACCTACGCCTAGCGTACTCACTAAACTATGTCTATAACTTTTGAACCATAAGGGTACTATTTATTTCCTTTGGGCACTATTTGGTACTATTTGGGCACAGTTTTTTGGCATTCTTGAAATAACAGAATTCCATGGTGAGTACGCCAGGCGTAGGTACACGAACGATTCACTAAAAAGCGATAAATAAACAAAAATTTTAACAAAAAAAACCGTCTCCAAAAAATTTTACTGAAATAAATGCACTAAAACGTCAAAAATAATTGCGTAGTTTAGTTTGTTCAATTAACTTGCAATATTAACCTTTATTCTACTCAATCTTATAATCTTAAAAAATATTTTTGGAGTCGGTGCCAGCCTAATACGACAATGTAGCATAATAAAATCTATTTACTAAATATTTACAAATAAAAACGACAATGGGGTTAAACGGCAGCGAGGCCGACCCAGACGGAGGTGGAGAGATGAGCTTGAAGCTTATGCGAAGGATTGGCCAACACACGCAAAAGACCGCGAATACTGGAAGGGGGGGAGGGAGGCCCTTGCTCAGCAATGGGACAATATGGGCTAATATAATAATAATAATAAAGTATGTTGTTTAATGTTTATCTTTTCCTTGGCTGGCGCCGACTCCAAAAATATTTTTTAAGATTAAAAGATTGAGTAGAATAAAGGTTAATATTGCAAGTTAATTGAACAAACTAACCTACGCAATTATTTTTGACGTTTTAGTGCATTTATTTCAGTAAAATTTTTTGGAGTCGGTTTTTTTTTGTTAAAATTTTTGTTTATCGTTACAACGTGTCAGGGTAAATGTCTAAAATATATTGTTGGCGTTATGGTAACCTGTCGACTCGCATTGGGCCAGCGTGGTGGGCCATAGCCTCGTCTCTCCTTGTGCTGTTGCCCACGTGGGGAAGTGTGAGTGGCCAGCAGTGTGGCGGCTGCAGGCTGCCGATGCTGATGTAGCTTGTGGCAGGTGTGGCGCGGCGGCTGGGTGTCGCGGTTCGCGCCGGGGCAGGTGCCGGCGGACGCGCTGCGCGACATCACGGAGCAGGAGCTGCGCGCGCGCACGTTCGGCGCGCCGGCCGCCGAGCCGCTGCTAGGCAACTACTTCCGGCTGCCGTCGCGGCCCGAGCGCCAGCTGCCGCCCGTGCTCGACGACTCGCTGCAAACGGTGAGTGCCGCACTACCGCAGGATATACGCTCTCTTGGCTCAAACGATCAATTTAAAGAGGGCACTTTTGCATTAACAATATTCGTTTTCTTGAATTTTTAAACTGACTATATTTATGCCGTAGTTGTGTTTGTAAAACTGCTTATTATGATATCATTGTAACAATATACACTAAAAACTCCAAAAAAACTTATCCAACGTATAATCGATAACACTGTATGCATACCTTAAAGCTTTCCATAGTAGTAGGTAGGTACCTATTAGCGGTAGCGGTTTTTGCTGCCACTTTAATTGGATTATTTTGGATTATTTGCAACATCCATCTCAATTCAATGAATACCCATGTAATAAAAAAACTACTGCCTCAGATGACACTCGTTTTTTGGCAATCCGGGCGGCATCTGTTCCGGTGCTGATGGTGTTGTCTGCCCGCCCTAGATCCCGCTGTACGCGCACCTGCGCATGGCGTCCACGCAGCCGCTGCGGCGGCCGCCCACGCCCGAGCTGGTGCGCAACACGCGCCTGCGCGGCGCCCGCGCGCGCAAGACGCACTTCGGCCTCCAGCCGTCCGAACACCAGTAGCGCCCGCACGAGCCAATCAGTCCATTTGTATTCAATGTGTAAGAAGATAATGTACAATAAAATATCAAAAGCAAAACGTAGACTTTTATTCGCTATTTTAATTTATCTTTCTAATGGCACCTTCCCTCTTAAAAACTTATCTAGCAATATTAATGACTACGAGATAAAATAAACGCCATTCAATAACAATATATCATTATTAACAAACGCATTTACGATAAAGACTGACACAAAAGATGATTCATATTCTCTGTACAAGCCATTTTAATATTACATTTATTTTTATTGCATAATTTGCATTGCTGCGCCAATGCACTTTGATCGTATTGCTTAATCAATCGTGATCTACGGAAATGCATTTTTTAATATACTAGACGAGACAGTGCATTAAAGACGCTCGGCTAAGACACACGCATTTTAATTTGACACCTCCACAGAGATCGTCCCGTGACGTCAGTGACATTAGTTGACATCAGTACGGATACCGGCGGGCCCGTACATTCTCCTTCGCAACTTGCGCGTCGATAACGTCCGATCAGCTAACTACTTTATACACCACGGATTCGGTGGACTGGAAGTGTAAAACGTGTTCCGGAGGAAATAAACCAAACGGAGTGTCGTGTATCTTACCGGAGGACGATGGTGACGACAATACCGATACTGAGACCTACACCACCAGTAACGACACTTTGAACAGAAATGTTACACAAGAAATTATGCGAGAAATCCGAAAGGAAGTGAAAGAAGTCATGAGAGAAGAGCTTCAACGCACACTACAATACTATTCAGATAAGATTGATGAATACGAAAATAAAATGCAAAATTATGACAAATCCATGAAGACTTTGGAGAACCAATGCACCGACCTACGAAACAACTTACGTAATGCAAATCTTAAATATGATGTCCTGGAAAGTAAACTGAACCAGATTGAGCAATCTCAACTAGCAAACCAATTAGAAATATGCGGTATTCCAGAAGAAGAGACGGAAAATATCGATTCCATAGTCCGAAAATGTGCTGTATCTATACGCCAGAGCCCAGACGACGTTGTCAAAACCTTTAGAAGGAAGAGAACCCGCCACAATGCGTCCAAAAAGGATCAATCGCCTATCACGGTGGTCCTGCGCGAAGGAACGCGTGACCATTGGCTGGAATCGGCGAAAACGAACATGATTACAGGAGCAACTGTGGGCTATGAAGATACACATAAGATCTATCTCCGCGAATGCCTGACACCAGCTACCGCCTTTCTGTTATGGAAAACAAAAGACGAACTTAAAGGACTTTTTAGTTATATTTGGTGTAAAAAAGGTAATATTTTAATACGCAAAACGGATAAAGCCAAGATCATTCCAATAAAGTCAATTCAAGACATCGTAAGTGCAAAAGCTGTCACACATAACAGTAAGTAAAATTACTTAACACCCCGACTTTCAATGTAAGTACCTACACTCTTTACTTATTAAAATACGCGTCGTTTAATAAAATTATTGAATCTGACTGCCACGTTTGGAATGACTTTGTTGAAATGCTACCGGCACCCCTTGATTCGTTATTGCTATTTCACGTTAACATACGATCCATTAAAAAAAACTTCGCTAAACTTGAATACACAATATTAAAATCCAAAACAATTATTCATGTCATATCGATAACAGAGGCCAATATACACGAAAACCAGGTACAATTATTTCAATTGCCTGATTATACTTTATTTTCGGAATTAAGAACGGAACGAAGAGGAGGCGGAATTTTGTTGTACGTTCACAAGTCTATCACGTTTAATAGGTCAAATACCTACAACTCGCAAGAGTTTGAATGTTTAACCGGCGAAATCGCCATAAACAAACTTAGTGTTGGCTTATGTGTCGTTTATAGACCACCTAACACGGTTAAACGTCAATTCATTAATAACCTCCACAGTTTGCTAGCTACTTACTCCAACAAACAAAATTGTATAATAATGGGAGATATGAATTTAGATTTAAAAGACTCCAGTACAATAACAAACCAGTACTTAGACATGTTGTGCGGTTTGGGATTCACAAGTGGTGTGAATACTTACACGCGAGTAGAAAAATACGGCGATCGTATAACCAAAACATGCATAGATCATGTGTTTATCCGGAACGTCACCTCGCACGATGTTCACACTGCAGTAGTTAATACGGCGCCAGCTGATCATTGCATAACGGGTTGTTCCTTTACGGGCGTGTTAGGTGCGCGTGACTCACATCACCACAACAAACAAACTTACACTAAAATAGACGAAGTGAAGCTACGCCGCGAATTATTAAATACAGACTGGAACTCATTACTGCAACATAGCGATCCCAACGATATTATGAATAATTTGAACGAACAGTTTAACACCGCCTATAATAAATGTAAATCTACCACCATTAAAAACGACAATAGTAAGCGTAAAGAGTGTGCATGGGCCAACCAACGGCTTCAATGTATGTGTAAAAAGCGTGATGAATTGTACACCATTTGGTCTTATAATAAAAGCGACGTAAAAAATAGATTATTATATAACATGTATAGAAATAAAGTTAACAAATATGCGAATTATCTAAAAAATACACGAATAAAAAAAGACATTTGTAATAATTTTAAAAACACGAAAAAAATCTGGGAAATAATAAATAATCTTACCGGTAAAATTGTAAATCGAATTGATGACATATTAATAAAAACCTTTAAAATGGAGTCTATAGCACTAGCCAATAAATTTAATATCGAATTTGATAACAATACAAAAAATATAGGTAACTTTTGTGATACACGTCTGTTGAGCCCCTCGTCATACGAGATCATACCTGATAGATCGATTAGAATAGTAAGGGCTCGGGAGGAATCCATTGCTCGCATTATACAGCAGTTAAACGATAAAAAAAGCCCCGGCCGCGACGGCATTAGAACCAAAGACGTCAAGCTTGTCAACAATTTAGTTCCGATTATTACACACCTAATCAACTGTTGCCTAGATACATCGTTATATCCGGATCTACTCAAGTTAGGGGTAATACGCCCTATTTATAAAAAAGGCAAACATGACGAATTTAATAATTACCGCCAATTACAATTCTTTCGTGCATCGACAAAATTATTGAACGCTTCTTGTGTAATCAACTAAATAACTACTTACAGTCAAACAACATCATTAGTAAGAACCAATACGGGTTCCAAAAACACAAGAGCACTACACAGTTATTACGGCTCTTTACTGATGAAGTTAATGGATACCTTAACTGTAAATTCCATATAGTAGCACTGTTTATTGATTTTAGCAAAGCGTTTGATATGCTTAATTATGACATATTATATGACAGACTGTTGCGGAGTGGCATACAGGGCCCCTTTCTGGAATTACTGAAAAATTACCATACGAATCGTTACACTGCCGTAAAAATACAAGACCAATACAGTACTAGACTGCTAACCACCAAAGGTACGGCCCAAGGCTCGATAATTGGACCTACCGAATATCTAATATACGTAAATGACATGACTAACGCCATTAACGCTGGATCAGTGTACCAATTCGCGGATGACACATGTCTTCTGGTAGCACATAAAGATATTTACGAAGCTCAAAAGTTGATGCAGGATAATTTTAATCAGCTAATTAAATGGGCGCACGATGTAGGTCTAGTAATCAATGCAGATAAAACCAAAGTGATCCATATACGATCATCTCATAATAAGGCGTCAACCGCACCAGTCGTAAGGGCCCACACGCACTGTTGCTTACATAATAACATGTCTAACAATACATGCAGCAGTTGCCCTGCTCTGCAAGTTGTTGACAAGCATACGTATATTGGTCTCGTTATCGATAGCCGATTTTGTTGGGGACCACACAAAGAGCATGTCTGTAATAAACTAAGATCTATTATAAGCAAATTAGTTATACTTAGAAATAAACTGCCATTTAAAACCCTCCGATTGTTATATATGGCCTTAGCAGATTCGGTTATCTGCTACGGATTAAGTAGCTATGGTAGAACCTATGATACTTACATCAACGCGATTTACAAACTACAACTAAAAATACTAAAAATTATTGTACCTAAATTTATTAAGAAAAAATATAAAGAAAACGATCTAGAACTTTTTAGATACTGTAATGTTATGAGTGTATTTCGAAAAATCGAATTTTCAATTTTAACTGAAATAAACAACCCAGATTGCTTAATAGAAAAATCAAGGCCTAGTAATCTTAGAAACATCTCTTATGATAATAAATATATTCTACCAAACGCCATAAATGTGTATGGAACTAGAGTCAGTAATTATCTTGTACCCTTATATTTAAATAAACTTCCAATGGATTTCCAATCAATGTATATTAACAATGTTAAATTTCTTAGATCTAAGTTAAAAAAGCATTACATAACGGCGAGGGATGTGAGCGGAGGTCTGGGTTGATTTTATCAACTTAGATTATCGTTAACATCTCCTGCTAATTAATAATTTATACTAGCGACTCACCGACACCCAGATAAACCCTACGAGGTTTTCGTGGTGCGGTCTTTATGTACCTAAATTGTAATCCTTTTGTTTTTAAATAAATTTAAAAAAAAAAAAAAATCTTACGAGCACCTTAGAATCCTTTCCCCCGGGCGGTCAGCCCGATCCGCGGCTTAGCCTTCGGGGCCGGCCTTTGGTTCTCCGCTGTCGATATCAGACTCGAATGGCCCGGAGAATCTACTAAGCTGTAAAGCGACCTCTAAAAACCTCCTGAGTTTCACCGTACATTTAGTGCCCGTTGTCCTACTATTAGGACCACGGGCACAGTAGGTTCACTTTGAATACCCGATCACAGATATATGTTTGTCTTTTTCAATACCGGTATAGACCTGCCAATACCGTGATAACGGTATTTCAAGAAATCAATATAGGTATTGCCGTGATTTGTAGTAGTTCAAGTACACCTAGTAAGAAAGTGATTATAAGACAGTCACACTGGATTTCGGAATTGTGGAAGCTAATGATACTCATCCAAAACTGAATTAGCAGCAGCTTCCGACTTCAGCATCGAAACAATGTTGGTCAATTGGCAAGGTAAAAAAAGCTTGACAAATGCGGGTGTCCCACGAACACACGTCAAGGCTTGCATTGCTCTCCTCAACAGGCACAAAAGCGAAGGAATTTTGAACCACATAGTTACATGCTCTGCCTACTTTAATGGATTTTGTTCGACAATCAAAAGCACTCAGCAACTTGGCATGTCACACCCCGCTAAAAATACCCGGGACTAAAAGAGCTGGGAAACACATGCGCCGGCAAAGAATTCCAAAGCTGAATGGTCTTACAGAGGAACGACTTACCAATTTTTGGTGTATGATGGTGGTTCCTAAGACCAGCACGTGTAGTCCGGGAGAGGAAAGGAGAGGGCGGGATTAGTTCAAAGAGTTCATCAGAACACAGCTCCGTAGTAATTCCGGTAGAAGACACTGAGACAAGCAATGCAGCTGGTATGCGATTCTCTAAGCGACACATAGACGCTGCGCGCATGGCTGTGATCTGCTGTTTCTTTCCAATTCTATGAATATGAAAGAGACAGAGTCAATTCTCAGCGCTGCGGCAGCCGCTGCTACCAAGGCTTTAACTTAGATAATGGCACTGCTGGAGGTTCTCAAGAGAGGCTGTAACCACAGCACCGCTTTCTATTGACTTCGTAACCCGTCGTAACCAAATTACTCCATTCCAGTCATTCTCTTTCATGAGCACTTGAAGGCACTCGCTGCTGACTCTTATCGAAGGTAAGGCTTTGTTCTCCGGAATACCCGTGAATTCCACGATGCTAGCGCCATTAAACTAGTTTATACTGCTCTTGTAAGAAGTAAGATTGAAGCGGCATCAATTGTATGGCATCCATATGAGAGTAGTTACGCTTTGCGACTAGAGAAGATCCAAAAAGCCTTCTTAAGATTCTTTTACAAGAAACTTTATGGATATTATCCTTTTCTTTACCCCACAAAATTTTTACTTGGTGCGCTTGGTTTCACCTCCTTGGAGGCAAGGCGTAACTACCATCTACTAACGACCGCTTGCCAGATATTGCGCGGTGTATCGGACTGCCCGGAATTAGTGGCTCAAGTAGTAAGACTATCCGTTCCTAAAGTACCCAAATACTCACTAAGACCCCGTAGTCACGCCTTACTAGCTGTGCCTCGTACGCGCACTGTTGCGCACTCGAACTCGCCTCTCATTCGAGCTTTAAATTTATTAAATCAGCTTCTGGTATCTTCACCACTGTGATCTGTTTGCTGACAGATGGAGGGAAGTGTGCGGAGAATGTCTGAGGTATTGTGAGATTATTGATAGTGTGAGAAATAGTAGTATTTGTTAGATAAATAATAGATTTTTATATACTTATATGTTATTTATTTTTTATAATGTTTTACATTACTATGTTCAGTTTTTTTTTCTTTTTATATTTAGCTTTTTATTTTTTGTTGTTGTTTTATATTAGTAGTTACCTGTTATAATTTTATTTTCTGTTTTATGTATAGCATAGCGTATTAGTGTCATACTGTAATGTTGTGTTATTGTTTGAATAAATAAATAAATAAATAAAATAAGACTAGCGGACCGCTCGCGACTTCGTCCGCGTGGACCCCGTACCCCGTGACGAATTTTTGAAAACATTATATATAGTCAATAGTCAAAATATACTTATTCAATAAACTCAATTAATAAGTACTTTGAAACGTCCAAATATTTTTTAACCTACCACCCATTCTGGACATCATTTTTTAACTGTGGCACAGCGCACAGAAGCAACGACATTTACAAAAAAATATATATTATATGTCGTTACCAGGTCACAAAATACAAAATATGAATTTGAATGTAAATAGTTTAATTAAATATGGTGCTCTATATAAATTAATTAGAGACAATTAGAAATAGCTGTTGGAGTACTTGGAGCATTTCAGACCCAAGCTGTTTTGTCTTCTGTATAATCTGACACTTTATAATAAGCTTTTTTATAAAGCTTTTCTTTGATTTTCATTTTAAATTTATCAACATCTAGCTATGGCAACACTGGGCGCACGGGGGCGCCGCGATCTGCGGGAGCGCGCGCGGGACGAGGAAGACGGATATACACAACGGCGCCGAGTCCGCGCGCGAGACACTTCCGGCTCGAAGGACCATATGAAGCTGGTAGTACTTATGCAGGGTGTTGAATGAAAGTGGACTGTATTACATAGACTGATTATTGTATCTAATTTAAATATAACTACAAGATTAGCCCGACAATGAATTGCTCGTGAGTGCGCGGCCGTGGATGTATGGAAGTGTCTCGCGCGCGGACTCGGCGCCGTTGTGTATATCCGTCTTCCTCGTCCCGCGCGCGCTCCCGCAGATCGCGGCGCCCCCGTGCGCCCAGTGTTGCCATAGCTAAGATCTAATTTCTGAATATCATTTGGTACTTTGTTGTATAATCGTAAACACAGACCCTTAAAAGAATTATTTATTTTATGGAGCCTAGTATAAGGTACTGCTAATTTGTTCTTACTTCTAGTGTTTAATTTGTGAATATCACTGTTTTTTGAAAACATTTCAATATTTTTATGAACATACATCAGATTTTCATAAATGTATTGTGATGCAACTGTTATTATACTCTCTCTGAGAGAGGCACCAGCCTGTAGGTTATATATTGCTCGAATAGCCCTCTTCTGCAGCACAAAGATAGTTTGAATGACGGCAGCATTTCCCCACAGTAAAATGCCGTACGACATTACACTATGAAAGTAACTGAAATAATCTAATCTTGCTGTATCAACGTTAGTTAAATGAAGACCCGTCAGGTCTTCATTACTGCATAAGCCGCAGAGCTAAGTCTATTCGACAATTTAGCTATATGTGGGCCCCACTGAAGCTTGGCATCCAACGTGATGCCTAGAAACACAGTGGTGTCCACAGGATTCACATTCTTATCTTTAATTTGTACACTAGTTATTACCTGCTTAACATTAGGCAAATACAAATCTTACACATTTGGTTTTTCCCTCGTTTAATAGCAAGTTATTAACACTAAACCAGTGAACAATCTTTGAGACCGCATTATTCACATCGTCGTAATTTGGGTGTCGTCGTTTCACTTTGAATAAAAGTGAAGTATCATTAGCAAACAATACTATCTCATGACTGTCTTTTACAAAATAAGGTAAGTCATTAATATAAACCAAAAACAAGAATGGACCAAGTATTGAACCCTGCGGAACTCCCATTTTAACCACTGATCCCGGAGATCTTATTCCGTTAATGTCGACCTTTTGAATCCTGTTACTCAGGTATGAGATTAGAAGGCTCAAAGAAGCATCCCTAATTCCATTGTGGTTAAGCTTCCTGACCAAAGTTTCATGTAAAACACAATCAAAAGCCTTGGATAAATCACAAAATACCCCTAGGGCATCCTGTGATTCTTCCCAGGTATCAAATATTTGGATTAAAAGCTCAACACCGGCGTCAGTTGTTGAGCGACCCCTAGTAAAACCATACTGTTTACAATGTAAAAGTTTATTTCTATAAAAATGAATTTGCATTTGGTCTAGCATCAACTTTTCAAAAATTTTACTAAATGTGGGTAGCACAGAAATAGGTCTAAAATTAGAGGGGTCAGAAGGGCTACCTGATTTAAATAATGGAATTATTTTACTATATTTCATGAGGTCAGGAAAAACACCACAGTCAATGCATTCATTAAATATGCAAGCTAAAACTGGAGCTATTGTCATAATTACAGATTTAGCGACGTCCACGGAATTACCCACAGATCAGCAGTTTTCTTTTTATTGAGAGTGTTAGATGTTTTTATTATATCTATAACACAATTTTTTTGAAAACTAAAATTACTTTCACAATCTTTAACATTCTCCTTCAAAACAGATTCAGCTACAGTGGGGGAGGAAATCAAGGCTTTTGTGGTTGAAACTGGAATTTCAGTAAAAAACCTCTCAAATGCTGCAGCAACATCAGCATCAGAAGTCAAGGTTTTATTATCACAATTTAAATTGTACTCATTATTACAACTTTTGACCTTTCCTGTTTCACTATTTATAATATTCCATGTCATTTTTATTTTGTCATTACTATTCTTAATCTTAGAACTCAGATAGTTTGCCTTGGCTAATCGGCATACTATAGCCTATGTCACCCGGAGATAGTGTAGCTTCCCAACGGTGAGATAATTTTTAAAATCGGTCTAGTATATTCGGAGCCTATCCAAACAAACAAACAATCAAATCTTTCCTCTTTATAATATTAGTTTAGATAAGACAGACAAGGCAAAAAGACTTTAGTACTTTTAAAATTTATTTATTTATTATTTGGACAGTCAACAAAAACAATGATACTGTTTCAAACATAAGCCTTATCTAAGCACAGTTTTTACTTACAGACAGCCACGGCATACGTTGTGTGACTTTTTAAATCATTAATAAAACTAATCAAATTAATCTAAAATCTAATAAGATATTAATTATAGTGAAACTAAATACTAAAGGGGGTTCACGTGACGACCAATAACTTTGACACTTTCCTTGTATTTACGTGCATTGAGGGGAAAAATGTCCAAATTTTCCAGACCATAAGGGCGAGAAAGGGCGTTGCATTGCCTTTGGATCCGGTTTAATGTGGAATGGTAACCCAGATTACTCTTCACTGATTTAGGCACGAAAATGTTAAATCTGCTAACTCGTGGTAGTTTTTTGGGTGTATTGATGTCAATTTGTTCAAGTAGATTAGAGCAATCGAGGCCACCACCCAAAAGCTTGTATAGAAACATGCTATCGTGACGTAGTCTTCTTTCTCTGAGACTTTCGATTTAAAAGTATTCTAGACGGCTTTCATAAGATCTCAGAGTGAGGAAATTTCTGAAAGACAGGTGCCAAAGAATCTTTTTTGCACGCTTTCCAGGCGTTTAAAATGAACGTCATATTGAGGAGACCAAACGACACTGCAGTATTCAAGTACTGGCCTGACAAGGCTATTGTAAATGGTAATCACAGTAGATGGATTATTCCTAAGGACGAAGCCTAAGAGCCTAAACGATTTTGTGACTATTTTGTCAACATGGACGCTAAATTGTAGCTTAACATCCAAATAGACACCAAGATCCTTAATTACTTTAACGTGGTGTTGTTAATTTTGTATAAATTATTAGTTTCTGACTTTTTTCTTGTAAAACTAATTTGACAGCTCTTACTGATGTTGAGTCATGCAATTTTTTACGCACCAATCTGAAAATCTATTCAAATCTTCCTGAAGCAAAAAAGTGTCCCTAGCAGTTTTTATAGGTTTCATTATCTACAAATTATACTATGGAACTGACGGTGTTTAGAGAGTTGTGGACATTACTACGTCCAAGGGCATCTTCAAAAGAACAAACTAAAGTTTGTGCTCTGCCCACAGGAGATTTTTATGAGCTCCTTGGAACCTCAGCTTCCAAGAGGGAGGAGGATGTTAAGCATACTAACGGCAATGGAAGGAAAAGCGAGGACGGCGCAGCGATACCAGCGCCACCGGCGACGGCGGCGCAAGATAGAAATAATTAACGTTTTCGGCTCGTACGCGTATAAAAATATATTTTTTTATATTTTTGGAGTTCGCGATGTCATTAATAAAAAAATTGAAAAATATTGGGCCGATATGGGATCCTTGAGGCACCCCTGATTTTGCCAAAAAAGGTTTCGAGCTGAATCCATGTGAAAATATGACCTATTGTGTTTGTTTTGCCAAGTTATCAATTTGTATACATATAACCAAAGGACTGAAACTCAAACATTGGTAACCCATATGAATCACATGGTGATACATACTAGGATCAAGTATAACAGCTAGTTATTATTAATTTTCAATTAATCATGTTAACCGTAACATAGGTACGTAATATCGGATTGAAACATTCTTGGGGTAAATTTTAGTAGTGGTTGGCAGCACTGGTATACCTAGTCTTGCCACAAGTTCTGTCCCAACCTAAATTAGGGTATTTGAAAATAAATAATATGACGGTAGTACTATTATTAGATATCATTATATTAAGTAGGTTTTATACTATTTATTTCGATCTAATACATAGCTGTGTAAAGGAGTGGGGTACCACAGATAATCGAATAGCAGTGATTGCATTACACAAATGTAAGAAAACACCAGTCGAGATTTTCAACTTGCAAAAGACATTAAAAGAAAATTGTGTTGAAGAGAAGTTTAACCGTCAAAAAGCATACATCATGCGCGCAGCTCCCGAGAAGCTACTAAGAAAATTCTGAAGGTCGAAAGAGGCCAGCATTTGTGATGGTTGGGTTGGGCGTGTCCTACGAAGGCGTGACAAAGCTCTATTTTTGTGAACAAGGGGTGAAAACACGGGCAACTAACTACCAAGCGATATTTTAGAGAAGGTGGTTAAGCCACTAAGGGTGGATTCGACCAAACTGGCATAAGGTCAATATAATAATACCTATAATACCTAGAATAAACGCCGAATTTGTATAGACTAATCTCGGAGTAAGTCTTATTTTAGTTTTGTCGAATCCACCCTAAGTAACATTGTGTTCGCTGGATAAACAATGAATTTGTATAGACTAATCTCGGAGTAAGTCTTATTTTAGTTTTGTCGAATCCACCCTAAGTAACATTGTGTTCGCTGGATAAACAATGGACATTTCAACAAGACTCAGCACCAGCGCACAGAGCGAAATCAACCCAGCGCTGGTTAGACGTAAATTTAACGGATTTCATCGCCTCTGAAGATTGGCCCCCTGCAAGTCCTGATCTTAATCCTTTAGATTATTGCTTATGTAATATTTTAGAGGAGAAAGCCTGCTCAAACCTCATCAAAATATCGAGTCGTTAAAAGCAGACTTAGTGAAGACAGTCGCCTCGATACCATTGGATGTGGTACGTGCGGCCATAGATGAATGGCCAGGACGTTAGGAGAAATGTGTGTATGAAATAGAGGCCCAGCCGCTGGGCTCCCTATATCATCACTCTGCCAACAGAGAATGTATGATTTAGAGCTCCGAATCGCTGAACCTCTAGCTAGACCATAGCATTCTCACTTACAAACTATTAAACTATTGACTACACCTAATGCTAATTTACTATTATAAAAGGACTTACATCTAATGGAGACGGCGAGTGCCAATCCTTGGCTGTGCGCCGTGCATCCTCGAGTGGTAGGTAGTCTTCGCCGCTCCGCCGGCTGCTGTTGACTGCATCCGATAAGCATCTCCTGCACGCTGGTGGTGAATGGATAAGCCCTAAGCTTCTCGTCTACCCCTCAGTACTGATCCCAGACAAATATGATCCTTCACCTTAGTAGAACCGCGTCCTAGCGTGGTTACAGCACGTAGCCCACTGCCGTGAGACTGCACCGTAACAAACCGATGCACAATAACACTTAGTTCACTCAACCCTTGGTATTTAAATACACACAATCAACTGACGGCACGCCACGTGCGTCAGTGTCGACCCGTCGAATTACAATCAAAATTAAAAGTGGGAGTGTGAGTGAAAACGTCAAACACTAGCCCAGGCATGGGCTCAACTTTACCTATTATTCTGGTCCGACGTTAGATTAAAACAAAAAGGGAAGATACCAGCGTCTCGTGAGTAAGCCGCCAAAATTAGGCCTAAAGACACAATTTCACTTCACTCGCAATTTGCCGAGCAAACAAGCTACATCGCACTATTGCGGATATTCTGCTGTGTGAAAAAGAGAAAGACGTCGCTCCGCAGTGGCGTGTCGGAATCGGTCGCACGTACTCGTCTGTTGCAAAGCGACCGAGACGTCAACGCGCTACTCGCTGACTCCCTCGCGCTGACGTTGAAACTTACCGCACTGTCTTGCTCGCTCGATTAACACTTTATAGGTGTTACCTTCCTTTTTTGTTTTAATCTAAGGGTCCGACCAACCAAAGGTTTTAAGTATTTCATTATTACAACCGGCGTGCTACACGCCTTATTCCAACCAAAAAAATTCACAAGTCAGTGTTCCGTCACCGCAACGTCACAAAAGTCACTTCTGACAGCCGTTCTGTCATAGACATCAAAAATACAGTAGGCGCGTTTTGTTATACTGCGTTTTTATTCCAAACAATGTGTAAAAGCTAAAGTTGGTCATTTTGTGGTAATAGTTTAAATATTTGTGGTAATCTACACAGTTAAACGTATAACATACATGCTTTTAAAATTTCACTTTTTTTTTACACGACATGTCTATATGAGGGACGACAGAATTTATGGCAAGACTAGGTATTTAGACGTCAAGTAGGTACTATGAGATTATCCCTATCGGGTATACGCGGAAATGACAAATCTATGTTATACTGATCCTAGGATACATAGGACAAGGTTACGTAAGCTACAGAGGTGCACCTTCGAACGCGAATTATATGCAATTAATGTTAAACAAACATCTCAGGTAACAAATAAAACAAGGAAATGGCTAATAGTTTAATTTATTTTTAATTATCCAGAGTTGCGTATTCAAAAATATACCTGTAAAACTTTAAAATGACTTCTTGTGAACGTTACTAGTAATTACACTAGCCTAGATTACTAATCTTAGAAATGTTATTTGCCGTGGCTTTTAATCGCCATATTCGTAATAACGTCACTTCTATTAAAACTACTTAGGTAGTGTTTTGTCTAAAACAGATTAACAACCGGTTAGAATTGTTATGAATAGGACTAAAAAGATGTTTGATAAAATACCCTACCACCTACAGAGTGTGTTGACCTGTGTTTTATTGTAATACAGCATTAGGAAGCTTTGATTATTGTACTATTTAGCATGGTGGCGGTGGCGCTGGTCTGTGTTGCGTGGGCTGTGCTCAGTTGTTGGCGTCGCGCTTGGCGCCGCTGAGCACGATGTAGGGCGAGTGCGTCTCGCGCTGCTTGTCCTGCAGCATCTGCAGCGTGCCCAGCGGCGTGTCCGTGGAGCTCATCTTCTTCATCAGCTGCGGAGAGAGGTGGTATTAGCTGCACACTGCTTACACTCTCACAAAAACTAATTTTGCTGTGCCCTACAGGGTTTATACATTCTTTATTTGCTTAAAACACGGTATTCATTGTGGTAACAGATATAGTATGTCCACATGTTTTGCAATTTGTGTTGCATGCAAATATTGAAATATAGTACATCAAACAATAACATTAGGTATAAATAATTAAATTTCCATAAAAATCTCATTCAAAATCAATAAAATAAAATTTACAAACCATTACAATAATTAAAATAGATCTTTTGTATCATCATCATCATCATCATCATTTGTATATGGCAAAGCAATAAAGAAATTGAAATACAAGAACTGGCCCAAGAGTAGATAAATAGGCATATAAACAATGGTACAATAGGTCATCACGGCCGCATGTTAATTTAATACCACTATGTGAAAATTGCGTGCATTCGTGTATGCGTTTGTAAACAGAGAGCCGATCACATTGAATTGAATGCTGTTAATTGTCAGTGTTGCATTAAACTATACCGATACAGGGCATCCCACAGCTATGCTACACGGAGATAACATTTCATTTTTCAATGCAAGATTTCATTTTAATTTTAAAAACAATTAGAACTGCTTTTAATTTTTTTTTAATATTTCATTTTTCAATGCAAGATTTCATTTTAATTTTAAAAACAATTAGAACTGCTTTTAATTTTTTAAATAAGTGTCTGCCTTAACCAGAAAGCGAGACTAAGGTAAAACCCCCCATTATTGTGGACGGGTTAAAGACAGAAATATACATTTTTGAAAATAATTTTCCTGCATGTGAACTTTTTTAATCGATCTTTGTAGTAGTTGTCTTTATTTTAACATATTTTTGATTAAAATAACCTATAAACGCATACATTATACAAATATTGAAAAAAAGAAAAAGGCTTATTTTGACCCATTAATGGACAGCAAAATTCCAGAGATTGGACACCCAATAATGAACGCGATCCAGTGATGGACCCACCAAATGAGTGAAAACATTACCACAAAAAAAAATTTTTTTTGTGATACCGATCGAAACAGTCAATCAAAAGTGACTAACTTGTTAACTTTGTTAGGCTATTTATAACATCACAATAATGTGATATAAACCCTTTTGAAAGAAATGTTATGATATGATTTACGAGTAGATAACTCACCCCCTCCTGCACGGCCTTCTTGATGCGCTTCTCCTGCTTGTTCTTGCCGGGCCCCTTGCCGTGGAACTTGTGGCTGAGGTAGCGGAAGGCCTCCTTGGGCCGCAGCGCGCGGCCGTCGTCGTCCACGTACTCCAGCTTGACGCTGGGCCGGAACGCCGCCTTCTCGCGGAACTCCACCAGCGGGCCCGAGTGGCCGCCGCCGCCGCGCTCGCGCCGCCCGTACTTGTCGTCCTCGCTAAAGCATCACTACACTGTGTATCACGAACACTGTTTGAGGCTATCAGCGCAAAAGTGGTGTAACCTCGCAATCTATTGATGGATATTAGACGGTGACTTACGCCACTTTGTATTGGAAAACCATAAAGTAATGGATGTGTTTTACACCAACATTTTGGGTTACACCACTATTGCGCTAATAGCCTCTTTCTTAAACGTGTAGAGATTTAATACGCATGAGTTATCTGCATTCGTTCTTACTGATTTTATTTTTATTATTTAATTATTACTTTTCTTCGAAAAACATATGTATATTTATTTTTTTAGGACGCAATAATACGTAAATATTTCTGCAAGGGAATTTCTGTTTGTCATTTTCGCGAACACTTACGTTTCAAATATTTTTACATTATGTAACAAGAGATAAAAGTTTAAGAAAATCACATCAAAACAATGTATACATCTTTCTGTTTAATTTGACATCTAATACTTGTAATTTACTAACGATAAATCAAATAAACATCTTTTTTACAAGCGGTTGCACTGACTGACACTACACAATCTTGTTCACAAATGCGTCACCATTTGTTTTCAACGACCAATACTCACACTTTTTCTATGAACACGATAGCCAATCATAATTTAGTATTCGAGCGCATACAACACAGAATCGAATGATGTCAAACACTCTTATTGGTTAAAATAAGTTGAAGGTAGTAAAAAATTAACCATAGACCTTGTCACTGGCGGGACACCCGGCATTCCCGCCGACACTCAACGGTACTTCTTTTCGTGGGAATGCCGGTATTCCCGCCGACACTCGAGAGGTTAAAGTATAACGAATGACTAGTATAAATCTTTTTTTCAAATATTTTCGAATGGTTTTAGCGAATCCTAAAGGTATCGGGCGTATGTGTCGGGCGTGTTGAGCACTCACCCCTGCGCCTTGTCGTCGATGGAGTAGTGCGCGGCGGCCAGCAGGTGCGCGGCGGGGCGCGGCGCGGGCGCGGGCCCGGCGCGCTCCAGGTAGCCCTTGCTCAGCGCCAGCCGCAGCGCGCCCGCCACGCCCGCGCCCAGCGCCGGCTCGGCCTCCAGCCCCAGCGGCGGCCCTGCCACCACACCATACACCCATCATAAAGATAAACAAACATTTCGACGGTCCCGAAGAATAACGTCATATCTACGATACAACTCTCTTGTAGATTTTTTTTTGGACAGAACACAACAGCACTTATACAATACATGGATACATTTATATAAATCTACTTAGCTATTAACAGGTATTCGCATATGGAAAATAAGATGTACAGTCACGAGCACCAATATGTATACACTTTGACTCTTATTCCATTGTATTAAAAGTTAAAATTGTTTACATATTTTTGCTCGTGACCTGCACATGGACCACATAAAAACATAAAAAATAAAAAAAAGCCTTTGAAAAAGTGGTTCCAATTATGCCACACAATTTTGTTTTCGAATAATCACAACTAATTTTGATAGTCGGACCTACAACTACCAAAATACGTATAAAATTTAAATGGCAATGTCAAATGATAACGGACAGCAATCATTGGATTGAGGGAGCATTGGCTCCCTCTCGCTTGAAGCATTAATTCGAAGTGACACTTTGAGAATGTTTATGCGCCGATGATGTTGGCAAGCAGTGAGATGTGTCACCTGCGGCCAGGTCTGCGGGCTGGTCGCGGTGCAGGTCCACGCGGCTCCAGGCGCCCGCCGCGCCCGCCGCCAGGCCCTCCACCTCCATCTCCTCGGGCTCCGACTCCTGGCAAACCACAAAAAAAGCGGACGTAAATCTATTATTACAATTTTTGTACAAAAAAAAAAAGATTTGACTAACACTGTAACTCCTACATTTTTTATATACATTATTTTTTAAAATATATTTAAAAATAACGTTTTATAAATAGATAAAGTCTATTTTTGAGATTTATTGATTTCAAAGCACTCAGGCTAAGTCGGAGCATTAGTAACATCCGTCAGCAGTAACGCCCGAGCCAATTGTATAATTTTTTATAGTAATTATAAACTCGTCCACGAATGCGCTAATTTTCAGATTAGCAATTGTATAAAATAACACCTCAGCCACTCGTTTCTCTTCGGCCCAACTTTCAATCTAAAGTTTACAAAACTATATAGAATAAAAACTAAATAATGTAAGCGTTGTTAACTGTGATGTCTGAGTACTCTTAAGAGCCGTATGTATCTACAGTCGCGGAAGTTCTCGGTCGACCGCATTTCGGCGATATTCGCTCGCACACCAATTCACACGATCTACACGCAGGTACGCGCAAGTACTCGCAGGTACGCGCAAGTACTCGCAGGTACGCGCAAGTACTCGCAGGTACGCGCAATCGGAATGAAGCGCATGAATATCGTCGGAAAGTGGTCGGCCGGGAACTTGGTCGGCTGTGTCTACAGCATTGCACGTGCCGTACCGTGTGCGGCGCGCGGGCCGTGGGCGCGTCGCCCAGCGTGCGGCAGAACTCCGCAGTGGCGTCCAGCAGCATGCCGGCCCCCTCCCCCTCGCCGCCCGCACCCGGGGGCTCCTCTTCCTTCACGCGCTCTAACATCTCCACCTGCAGGTAACAATAATAAGCCTTTATTTGCTGATATAGAAAGAAATCTTCCAGCTAGACATTACAATGTTCTAATAATTTCGGTTGAGTGCGGACGGATGCCACGCACGACGATTACGATTTGGCCTGTGTGACAGTCGGTAGCTTGTGTAAACCTCAAACGGTAATTTATTTAAAATCACGGGAGACTTAAAAATAAAAGAAAACGTATACAAATCAAATCATAATTACTTTATTCTGTAAACTTAAAATAAGCATTTTGAATCGTATAAAAATATTTTTATTTCTCTATATGGATGGGTAGGCACCCACCCAACCACCCCACCCATTTAGGACGTCTTTAAGCTGTGGAGAAGAACGGGCGCAAGAAACTCCACAGCTTTATAAAAACCTATGTTACCCGGAGAAAGTGAAGCTTCCCAACGGTGAAAGAATTTTTCAAATTGGTCTAGTAGTTTCCGAGCCTATTCAATGCAAACAAACAAACAATCAAATCTGTGGCGGGGGCGGCGCGGCCTGGCGCATGCGGTGGTGTTACCTTGTGCGGCGGGGGCGGCGCGGCCTGGCGCATGCGGCGCGCGCGCGCCAGGGCGGCCTGCAGCTCCATGTCGGGCTCCGCCTCCTCCTCGTCCACGGGCAGCGCCCACGCGCCCCAAGACACGGCTACGGCACACAAACAACACTCACTACAAATAAACATTTAGACGGGGATTAATGCTAATTACTTATTAAAGGAATTCTACGCATAACCGTATTGCGTAGCGGTGAAAGAATACCACCACCCCTTTTCTTCCCTTGGGTATCGTAAAAGGCGACTTACGGACTAAAGACTGCACATACAACCAACAGCATAGAGCGGCGATGGGCTCACCACCTGTCACGCCGAGCACATACATAGTCGCTATTCGGTGAAAAGTGAACTATGGTAGAGGACTGCTCTTGCTGATTTATTCTTTGGCGATAATAGTCGATTATATATGTATGTATGTTATGTACATTTTTATATCCATAGGTCGCTGGTTCATATCCGGCTCGAAGGACCAAAAATTGTAACGGTACAGTTATGTCGATAGGGATAGGGAAACGTAAATCACTTTACAAAATAAGCACTGTTTTGACTCTAATTTATTAAACTTAACACGTTTTTGAAGGTCAGAGAGCGCTGACGTGAATTTTCACGTCAGCGCTTATACGAACAAATTAAAACTAGTTAAACACATTGTACTTTGCTCTGATGTACACCCGACGTTTCCCCGTCACCCGAATAAGGTATGCGTAGGATGCATTAATAAGTAATTAGCGTTGATCCCAGTAAAAATATTTATATAAAAACGCTAAAGTTTAAAAGTGTATACACTCGCTACGATATCAAAGTTATTCATATTAACTATCGAATGATATGCTTTTATTACATTTTAAAACATTTTTCTCCAACCATTTCCTTGCCCTATGAGCTTCCATCACATATCAAACAATGTAGCCACTATTCTGTTACCATTTAGTATAGGTTTGTGTGTCCAGTTTTAATATGTGATCGAAGCCAGAGTAAGTAAGAGTAACATCTCCTTATTCACTAAGTTTTATTTGTACTGGCACTTTGAGACCAACCGTTAGGTTATGCAAGAAGTGCCAGACGTCCCTGCGCCAGCAAATACTCGCGCAGGAGACCATCTGCGTTAGGTCTTGACGCCAAATCAGTGCCCGCCGAAGCGCGCTCTTCATTCGACACTCATAAGACTAGTGTCTCGGGAGAGTTTCCCCGTGAACACGTGTAGTTCACTGCCTATTGTCCAGATAGGTAACTGGAGCTGTCAAGCACGCTCTTTCTCGTTGCACAAAGGCACAACTCGCAGTTGCCACTGCTCGGGTCGTCGACTCTAAAGTCAACTCCCAAGTGTCCACCTTGGTCGCGGGGTCGTGAGCACACTCACTACTCGGAACCTGTCCGGGCGCATAGGCAGTTCCCACGTCCTACGCGGCTGGCTGGACCGGAGGCTACGGTATCTAGGGGGCCGCCTCTACTAGTTCTCCAGACTAGTACCGGAGATGTCAACACCAATGTCCAATGAGAACCCCCGGACCAAGCCGCCAACTTAAAGGGAAACTCGCGTTCCCTGCAGGACTTTTCGCTGCTGGCCCCACAGAGACCGCTACTAGGCCCCGCTCGCTGTGCGCGAGTTTGTAAGTCCTGGCACACAATACCAAGACGAACATTCATAAGCTCTATAGCTAACCACAAGCCACTACAAGTCCAACTCACGTCCGGAATGCCGCCGGAGGCGCCGGTTAAGGCACAATCAGCGGGGGGCATGGAACCGGAACCCCGTATTACCCCTGAGAAACACAGCCGGACCCGTGGTTCCAGCTACGATACCCTATCTATAGGGGTCAGTAGATAGGGACTAAGTAAGAGTAACAACATGTTAGGTGACTATTGATGTTCTACTGTTATAATAACCAACGCGTGATATGAGTGGCGTGGCGTACCCGTGTCGTCGGTGTCGAGCGGCGCGGTGCCGGCATCGTAGTCGTCCACGTCTATGGGCTCCTGTTTCGCTTTTTTGCGCATCTTGCCCTGCAACCAAAAATCCTTTTCAAAACAAACTAAAGTTAATACGTGATTGAACGTACTCTGATCACTATTAGCATTTTTGTCTATAATATATTAATTATTATAACAGATAGTAGACTAAAAAATATATTGGCTATTCAGAAGTACTTATCAATTAAGTCTACCTATCATAATATATTTGTTGGAAAGAGCGCGAAGACAGATGACACTACTCTGTTACTTTGTAATTTAAATTCGGCAAAGTAGTTTCCTTATACAGCCAACTAAAAACGTCAAGCTTGAGAACAGCTTGTGTATAGTCTACATACATACAGGGTTCTACATACGGGCTGGCAACTTGACACATGTTAGGTTGGTACACCGCACCGCAAGCGAAAATCGGCCGAAATTTCGTTTAGGAGAAAGAGAGTAGGCCCTCAGTCTTCCTTGAGGCCACAAAATCATTTCCGCGACCATATGACGATTATTTCTGCTCAGACTAGCAAGAAACCGATGAGTTCATGGGTTAGTCAGAGACTAGGCAATGAGGACAATAGTTTATAAGATTACACTGAAATACCACCTTAAAAAACCGACAAATCCGAACAGCGTGTGTGCCTACCTTCCGCTTGGTCTTCTTGAACTTGGCCTCTACCTCGTGGTGGTCCATGTAGTCCGCGGCGGGCTGCAGCGCCGGCAGCAGCAGCGACTCCAGCCGCTTGTTGGCGCCGCCCGCCACCAGCTCCTGGCGCTAAGGACCGCCACCATCGATATTACTTATCATACTTCAAGTTCAACATTTCTTTATTCAATAAACTTTAAATAAGCATTTGAATGTCTAAAATTATTTGGATAGATAGTCAACACCCATTCAGGAAGTCTTTTAGCTGTGGAGAAGAACGGGCGCAAGAAACTCCACAGATTTATAATAATATAGAAGTAACGACATTTACAAAACTATATGTCGTTACCAAATTATACAATATACAAATTACTAATATGTTATGCTCATGCACTATGTCCATACATATTGTCATTTACATAATCCTCCACTTTATGATAACTTTTACTCATAAGGGTTTTTTAACATTGGCTTTAAATATATGAAAAGGCATTTTAGTAATATTTACCCAAGAAAGGGCCACCTGTTTTATGAAGTCTAAAACTAGGGACGGCCAGCTTATTTTTCCTACGAGTGTTAAAGTTATGAAGATCACAATTTTTAACAAATGTCTTTTCATACTTCTTGACATACATAAGGTTTTCAAAAATAAATTGTGACGCAATAGTTAATATATCGGTTTTTTTAAACACTTCTTTGAGTGAGTCTCTAGACTTGAGGTTGTATATGGCGCGGACTGCCCTTTTCTGTAGAATAAATACATCGTCAATATTAGCAGCGGAGCCCCACAATAGTAAACCATAAGACATCACACTATGGAAATAACTAAAATAAACTACTCTTGCCGTCTCAACATCAATTAGAAGCCTTATTAAGCCTTTTTAATTAGAAGCCTTAACTGCGTATGCAGCTGAACTCAGTCTTCCTGACAAGGTAGCAATATGTGGGTCCCATTGTAAGCGTGAATAAAGTTTAATGCCTGGAAACACAGTAGAATCTACTAATTCAACTACATTATTGTGTGCTGACCTGTCTTACATTAGGTAAAGAAAATTTTACACACTTTTTTTTGCTGAATTCAGTAATAAATTATTAATAGCGAACCAATGTAATAATAACCTTTGAAAGTGCACTATTTAGATCGTCAACATTTTCAAGGCCTCTTTTAACATTAAAAATAAGAGTCGTATATCTGCAAATAGTACAGTCTCACAAAGTTTCTAGGAAAGTAGGTCAAGTCATTTATGTAAATCAAAAAAGTAATGGTCCCAATATTGACCCTTGGGGCACGCCTATAGTTATGGGTGCTCCTGAAGACACAGCACCATTAATAACAACTTTTTGAGTTCTATTCGACAAGTATGATTGTATAAATAAAAAACTAAAAATCCTATATTATTTCATTATAACGTAGATGGTTTTATTCTTAAAAGAAGGCAGGTAGTGAGCGATTTAGGAGTTACGTTTGACAGTAAGCTCAGCTTCACACACCATTACGACACAACCGCCGCCAAATGCAGACAACTGTTGGGTTTTGTTTGCCGCATGTCTCGTGAGTTTAAATCCACTGAGAGTGTCCTTCAGCTATACCGGTCGCTGATTCTTAGCCGGCTTGAGTATGCTTCCGTCGTTTGGTCACCTTACTATCAAAATCACATCGATAGGCTGGAATCAATCCAGAGGCGTACCTTTAAGGTTTTGACGGCCAAGCGTGGTCTTAAGCGCGAGCTTCGATCTTACAGCGAGCGTCTAAGTTTCTTTGGTTTGCAGAGTTTGTATGGTCGCCGTCGGATGCATGGTATTTTGCATTTATATAAAATACTGAACGGTCTGTTATCGACATCTCTTTTATCTCAAATTTATTTAAGAATTCCCAACAAGTCACCTAGATTGGAGCGTCCATTCAGTGTACCGCTTCTTGCCAACAATGTATTATTCAACAACCCTATACATAGAATATGCCGTGATTTTAATGTATTGCTGAACGAAAAGGGACCCTCTATTGTGCCTGACATCTATAGTTCGTCGCTTAACAGTTTTAAATTTAATCTAAGTAAATTAATAGAGTAATGAAATACTTGATATGTATAGACTTTTTAAATTTAATTTTTATTATGTTAATTTTAATAATATATAATAATTATAATATCCATTTATCTCAGGTTATTGCCCATAATTTGTTAGTTTACACATGACTTAAAAACTATGTTGGTAATATTACTTTTAGTAGTTAATGTACTTAAATAATTTTTTATTTTTTATTCGTTTTATAGTTGCTTTTGTGTTGTATTCGAATGTCTATTTATAATATTTTAAAATCTCAATAATTAATGCATGTACCCATATTTTATTTATTTTATTAGTATTGGATCAAATTAGGATGAGATTATTTGCCTTGTCAAAGATTACTCATGTGGTGTACACACGTCATAGGAACTACAACCTGTCCTTGATACATATCTTGTTACATTTTTTATACATGCTATGTTGTATTCTGTTTGTGTACCGAATAAATAAAAAAAATATAAAAAAATAAGGCTCAGTGGTATTTTTGAGACACCTTAATGCTCTAACTTATTAACTAAAGTTTCATGACTAACGCAATCAAATGCCTTTGAGAGATCAAACATTCAACTTCAATTAAGCAATTAATACTAAGTAATTTTCAAGAAATCTTCCACCGCGAGTTAGCTTGCTATGGCTTGAGAAACCACCTCAAACCATATACCTGGTTACGATAAATTCATTCTTAAATAAACTAACATCAACGGGTAGAAATTTTGTAAGTTTGGCTACAGTACTGCGTGCAATAAGGAGTATAAACAAACAACGATTAAAAGAATAATATCAACCCATCTCTTCTCTTGGGTGACGTAGAAGACGATTAACAAACTGAAGACATCCGCATAGGCTTACTACATATGCAGTTATTATTCGGTGTGTGGTAGAGTGAGCGTGTGCACTGCTGGCATAGTGGTGCGTGTATGTGGTGAGTGTCGCGCTCACCATGGCGTCGCGCCGCCGCTGCTCGTCAAACACTTGCGTGTCGCCGATGCGGAACCCGCGCTGCTTGGCCTGGCGCTGCGCGTCGATCTCGTCGTCGTACTTGGCCAGCACGGGCTGCTGGAAGCCCAGCGCCGCCTGCAGCGCCGCCTCGTCGTCGTACGCGCGGTAGCCGGCCGCTGCCTTCTTGCGCTCCGCGATGTTCTGAATGGTACAACGGAAACATTCTTATCATCGTAATCACATTTATAGCTTTATCAAATATGTCAGCAGATGTACGATCTGCCTCAGCATACTTCAGTATGCACGCCGGCAGATCAACCTATCCAAGACTGTCAAACTTATCCAATCGATATTGATCCATAAACTCTTAGTAATAAAGTTTAAAATGTAATGAAGAAATTTTAAATTTTTTTGTACGTTAAAGTGCTAGCGTCCGTACCATGTCTCTTTAACTCCTCAACCATTATGTGTGAACGCAGTAATTCATATGACATGATACTATAGTGGTAAGCTACTTTTAAGGCCAACTGTACATGGCTACTCAGTCAATCAAGATCTGATTGAAGCGCGCTACCATCATCGGTCTTATCACAATTTACCAGATATAATAACATTAGGCAAAGGAAGCGTTCGTCACTATTTTATTAGCACGCGCTGCTCTACGCATTCGCACATAAAATAAAAATATCATTTAGAGGTAGACGATGGCCGATCGATAAATATGCAGCTCTCTCTTGTCTATACATCTCGTATTAAATTGTAGTTTACATGTTGTTTTAAAATCGCCTAAGTACCTTGTTGTAGCGCTCGGTGTCGACGATGTTGACGTTGACGAGCACATCCTCGGCGTCGGGCGCCAGCACGTGCTCGTCCGCCAGCGTCAGCACCACGTCGCGCTCCGCCCCCAGCTGCGGCACACACCACACCACACATCAACACACTGTTCCACACCAGCTGGAGCTAACTATGAACATTGGATCAATATTTTAGAGGCTTTTGTTTCCATAATATTTCGTAATAAAAAAGAAATCTATGAAAATCAAAAGTTTTGAGTTACTAGTAAGCATAATTGTGCGGTGTAGTGTCGGGGATAATTGATAAATGATATAAGAAAAACACTGAGTCCGAAGATGATAAAATATAGTATTGATTTACATGAGTTATAATTAAACAATAATAAAAGCCAATAAAGGTCCCACTGCTGAGCACAGTCTTTCCCACATAGACAACATCATATGGCGAGATTAAGCCATAACACTAATAACAATAGTAGATTCTGTATTGGTAATATCACAATGCGATAGCGGGGTGTGCATCCTGAATGAAGTGCTTGAGCATGGTACTCTGAAGAGAGAAAGCCTGTGCCAGGAAAGTCATTTATAATATTTGTAAACAGGTAGCGAGTGACGACCGCACACGCAGGCGGGCCTCCAACAAGGTGGCATGCACAATTCCGGTCGTTGTGGAGATCAAAGTTAAGTCATTTGTCTGATGATGGTGATGATGATGCTGCCCGCACTGACCCCGCACTCACCGCGGCCACGTCGTGTGCGACCCGGAGCCCCCGCAGGCTGTGCGGCGTGTAGCAGTGCGCGCGCTCGGCCCGCGCGCCCCCCGCCCCGTCCTGCTGTCCCGCCCCGCTGTCCCGCCCGCTGCCCCAGCCCGCTGCCCCGCCCCGCTGTCCCGCCCGCTGCCCCAGCCCGCTGCCTCGCCCCGCTGTCCCGCCCGCTGCCCCGCCCCGCTGTCCCGCCCGCTGCCCCAGCCCGCTGCCTCGCCCCGCTGTCCCGCCCGCTGCCCCAGCCCGCTGCCTCGCCCCGCTGTCCCGCCCGCTGCCCCAGCCCGCTGCCCCGCCCCGCTGCCCCAGCCCGCTGCCCCGCCCCGCTGTCCCGCCCGCTGCCCCGCACTCACCGCGTCCACGTCGTGCGCGACCCGGAGCCCACGCAGGCTGTGCGGCGTGTAGCGCTGCGCGCGTTCGGCCTGCGCGTCCTCCGCCACCAGCGCCGACACGCCGAACTCCTGGTCCAGCTCGTCCAGCATCGCCGCCTATACACAAATTAAAAATGAAACAACAGGTCATCAGAGGCCAACGTTAATTAATTAAGCAGTGTGTTACCCTTTTAGCAGCATCTTGCTTCTGTTTCTCAATTTCACGTGACTTTTTCACCCAAGCTATCGCGTCCTCGTCATCTGAAGCTTCTGCCAATAGAGTTGTTTTTAACCTAAAAATTTTATAATTTATATATCAGTTTCATAATAAATGTCACATACAACATAAAAATATCAGTAAACAATGATAGTTACTTCTGTTCTAATTTTCGTTTCTCCTTTCTCTCTTCGAGTTTTTCGCGAAGTTTTTCAGTTTTCTTCTGTTGAGTAATATTTGAAGCTGGCTTGTGGTAGAATTCACCTAAGTCATCTTTTATTTTGCCATCCTCTGAAATGAAACAATTTCGTAAGATATATCTATTCGTGGCTTGGAAAAAAAGGTTTTTCAATAAAATATAACTCTGGCTATATGTGAAATTCGCATAAAAACTGCTTCATTGTAAGTAGGAAAAGATGCGTGTCACTGACCTGCTGGTTTCTCCGCGACTTGGAGCGGCTTGAGGCCGAGCTTGGCGCGCAGGCGGTTTGTGTCCTCCACGGACAGGCTCTCCTGCGCCGCGCCGCCCGCCCCCGCCGCCCCCACCGCCCCCGCCGCCCCCGCCGCCAAGGGCGATGGCGCGCGCTCTCTCTCATGCTCCCTTTCGAAGCTTTTATCCCTTATTGAAAAATACTTATTGATTTACGAGAAGAAATATTAAGTAGGTTGCTTCCAGAAACGTGGACGGACAGATGACTGATATCTAGAAATAATTCACGATGACAAAAGAATTTCCAATTTTTAAACTTAAACAGTGAGACTGTCTGAAATGAACTGGATAGTTAAGATTACGACACAAAAACGAAAACTTAACACACTTAGTATGTCAACTACTTTTTCCAAATCACATAGGGTTATAGTGAAACCAGTAACAATCAATTTTCTGTCGTGACAGTCTCTAATTTATTTTTGTTTGCGTGGGTAGATGCTGTACAGATAAACAAGTAGTACCTGTCATTGCGCTGGGCCTTGTGCGCCTCCCTCGCGCGGCGGTCGCGCTCGCGCTCCTTGTCGCTGGTGCTGGGGCTGGGGCTGCGCGCGCGCAGGTGCGAGTCCACAGGCACCTCCTCCACTGCAACCAGAGTGACACGCGTTATTACCGCTTACCACGGAATCAACTTAACGACAACTTTTTTTTCATCCCCCCATCTCGGAAAGAGTATTTTTACTCTTCGATATCTGAGTGCAAAAGCCGTTTTTACCCGCTAGAGGACAAAGTAAATTGAATTTATAACATCGTGTGCACTTAGTATGTGTATTCAAAACATCATTAAACCTATTTTCTTCTTCCTCCGTGGTGCCGATTTATCATACGACCTTTTTAAATTGTTAAAAACTCAGACTCGGAACCTTTTTGGTGTACCTACTTTTTTAATTTGGTTGGTAATTTCCTCGTTGAGGTGGGATGAAAAGTTATGTGTTGCACTCGAGTGCAAAGATTTTTCACCTCGTGCTCTTTTGATTCCCTCGGTAACGCTCAGGATTCTAATTTTAGAATCCTTCGCTTGCTCGGTCATCAAAATTGAGCACGCGGTTAAAAAGCAAGTTTGCACTCTTGTATAACAAATAACTATTATTCTCTTTATTTTCGCACTTGGGTGGTTCTTTTGGATTTTATTCTGCACCATCCTAAAATAATGGTGCAATCGTTTTTTCTTTTGTTCTTAGTTTAAGTTGCAATGGGTTATGTAAATTTCCTCTTGGAAGGTAACATAAATTACATTTTACATCAGAATGGGAATTAATAAAACTTGAACAGTCATTCATTGATTGTAATTTAAAATAATCAAAGCCATGTAATGATTTCTCATGATTGCTTTCCTTGTAACTATCAGTGCATGGGGCACCATATTAAAATAAATTATTCCATCTTTCTTAGAAATAAATTTATAATAGCATAAGGGATGAATTATATTAGACCGGCTCGTGCACGGGGCGTGCCGTGTGCGTGGCCCGGACGGGGCACTGATTTGAGACGTTGCATACATTTTGTATGAAGCAGTTCATATTACACAGTGCACCGTCCAACATAAATACGAAATGTAAGTAACGTTTCAAATCAGTGCCCCGTCCGGGCCACCCACACGGCACGCCCCGTACACGGCCCGGTCTAATATAATTCATCCCTAATGCAAATAATTATATTATTTAACTCTTTAGTAGGTAATAAATAAAATAAAATTTACCAAAAAAAAGATATATTTCTTTTTTTACCTACTTTCAATTATTTTCAATTAGGGCTACATAAGACTAACTGCAGCACCCAGAGACATAAATTAACATTAACGTATACTTACCACACAATTCATTGTATCGTAAAGGAAAGGAAAGAAAGAAAAGGCAACCATTATTTTGCAATTTTAAGATGTAAGTAATGTTTTAACATAAATTAATGTCTCTAAATGCAAGCTCACAACATTAAAAGGAGTTCCGTTTATAACAATATTAATCCGTAGATAGATTTTTCCATGTTTGGCGTGCTCATGTTATATGCCTCCTTTGACTTATTTCCATAAAGTTCGTTTATGTACCATACCTACAATGCAGACAACACTTAAGAGGGTTTACGCATTTCGGTTTCCGATACAAACTTCAAAGTCGACATTTTTAAAAACCATTAAGCCAATTTCAATGAAACTTTGCATGCTAAAGTAACATACAGATATCTAAATAGTTTGTTGAAAACATTTTTATAAAACATTTTAATAACTGAGTTATTGCGATTTTAAACTTTCTATAGTGGACTTTAAATCGCAAAAAATCAGCTAAATAAACCTTTTTTTTAAATGTTTTCAACAAACTATTTAGATCCCTGTATATTACTTTAGCATGCAAAGTTTCATTAAAATGGACTTATTGGTTATTAAAAATGTCGACTTGGAAGTGTGTATAGGAAACCGAAATGCGTAAACGTAAACCCTCTTATGATTATAAATCACCTACTTTAGAGCTTCTTTGGTATTACTATTGCTATACCATGTAAGTAAACATTCAATTTACATTTCAATTTCCTTCAAGAGAATAACATAACTTTCACTAAAGACTAGTATTTGCCCACCAGTAAATAAACATTTTTTAATTTATTTTTATTTATTTATTTATAAGGGCAGGGCCTGAAGAGGCGATTCTGAAAGATGAAGGGGACTGAACTGACTGAAGATGGTCTGGATTCGTCTGGATTCTCAAGATATTTTATATGATGTCCAGACTCCAGACAAAATCTCCAGACAGATAGTTTTCGTAAAGGTTTATGCACAAGTTATAAGACTGGTGGCGGCCAGCGGGCATAAAATGAATGTCGCAAGGAAATGTGGGAATTGGTAACCAAAAATGTTACCAATTTCAACAACAGTTTTGAGGAATGTAAAGAGGGATCTTAGATATTATATTTTATACATAACGTAATGTCGGAGTTTCAGACGGCAACTTTAACATTAGAAAGTGATGCATGCACTGTCATAGAAATTGATAGAGTAATGTGAAAACTATAGAGCAGCCTTAAAAACCGGTTAAACGACAATTTTTCGGAAGCAAAAATAGAACATTATTAGGGAAGGTTTATAATGAGAAAACCCTTTTTTGTGCCGAAGCTGAATAGTTTTTGAGGCGAGCAATTTAATACTTGCAAGATCGCTATGATTTTTTAGATAACTCTTTAATATAAGAAGCTGACTGTACTAACGTCTAAAGACGAAAATTTATTTACACGGAAAGAACTTTCTAAATTGCCTGACTTGCTGAATATTTCAAACAATATTAATAATGATGATTTATATTCCGATTACTGCTGTCTGCGTGAAATATTTGAACACCTTCCAAAAGACAAAAACATGTCTAATGACAAAATTTGAGGATATTTTTTTAAAAACTTGAGATTAAAAAGAACTCAAAATACTAAAAAAAAATACAAAATACTTGTGGCAACGTAAAATTTAAGTTTAATAGGTTAAATAATAAACGATTGATCTCAAAATTGTTAATTATTCAATAAGGTTTGGGCATTATGTCAAAATTGATTTTAAAATTTCAAGTATTATTTAGATAGGTACTTAAAATTTATTTCTCCAGATAATAATCCCAAAATCCAGACATTTTCAATTTTTTTCCAGATAATTTAGTTTCCCGTTCTGGCAACCCTACCTCTAACGCCAAAAGTCCTTAACAAATCTGCTCAAAGTTTTAGGACTGATCGCAGATTAGCACAAAAAAAAATATATATAAGCATGCGAGTCTGCTAGCTTACAGCTTGGGCCATGATGCCAGCAGACTAATTATTACATTTAGGTACAAATTAAATTCAAACATATTAAATTAATTAATTTATAATTAAGTAATGCAGTCTTCCTACATCAAGATAATGTAAAATATCTGAGGATGCACTTGAATCTTAAATTGAATTAAAAGAGTTAAATGGAAGACAAAAGGGTCGATAGAATGGCACTCATTACTAAGCATAAATAACAAAATACTAATAAATAACACAATCATAATCATAACCGTGTCACGGAGCAGTGAAATAATACTACCATCCCCTCTCTTGGGTGTCGTAAAAGGCGACTAACGGACTACAGACTGTACATACATCCAACAGCTTAAGCGGCGATGGGCTCACTACCTGTCACGCTAAGCACATGTTCAGTCACTATTTGGTAAAAAGTGGACTATGGTAGAAGACTGCTTTTGCTGTCCTCATGGCCTAGTCTCTAACTAACACTTGGGGGATAATAGTCGTGATTATATGTATGTATAACACAAACATTAAACCTATTATAAACTTTTAGAAGGCACTATGGGGAACAGCTAGTCACTCCAATGTATGTTTAAAACTATAGCCAGTGTTCCATGGTTCATCAGAAACACAGAAGTGTTACAATATATATGCAAGTTTCCACAATAAAAGAGAACACTTAGATGAACTGCATCAAGGGCTAGAAGATGGAGCAGCATATGAACATAGTGGTGACCAATCTTATGGACAACAACAATGCTGTGCATTGTCTGTGAAGGGCATGTCTTGCTTCATTATATATTTAAAATGAAGACCATTGATAACCATGGATGTGACACACAGCAAACCTGATAAAAGCTGTTGGGCTGCTTATAGATAATTTAAAAATCTATATATCATTGTTAGTGAATTTACTTATAAGAAACAGGGTCAAAGACAATCCATGCTGTGAGAATAATTTTGAAAAAGTCCCCTGACAAAAACATCTTTCTGGTCTCTAATCAAAAGCCAATCAAAGCTAAGTGAAATGAAATGAAAAATAATTTATTTAGCTACAACACACGAGACAGTTACAACGATAACATTAAAACAACTAAGATTTAAAAAAAAAAAACAACGAAACACTTAATGTATAATAGCACATTAGTTTCTCACGGCCGCAGCTAAACAGGCAGCCAATTCAGCATTATGTCAGGTCCAATAATATGGAACCTGACGCTGGTTTTCAATTGGCTCCTTAAAAAAATTTTCTTTTGACATATGGATGAAAAAAGTCAATATTAAAAAACAGATAAATAGGGTACCTAACAATAGACATACTTACATAAGTTTTGAATCCATGTGATAAATACAACAATGTATATAAATAAAAACAACAGACCACAGCCCGTTGTCCATTAAAAAATTAACATGTATGGTATGGAGAAGGAAGATATTGTATGTTAAAAACGAGGTAACATTGCAAAACAAGCAAACTAAACGCGGATAACGCCGACACAGAACTTGAACAAGAACGATGGCCCAGAAGACAGGGAAGCAACCTATCCCAACGTTCTGTAAAGCAGACATGTTTAATTTTTTAAGGTCAGAGCAATGCTTAGGGTGGGAACTGATCCTCTGTTTCCCTCCAGGACACCCACCGGCTGAGGCATGCCATCACCAGTAGGGGATACAGCATATTCTACGGTAACAAGCACCCCGCGCTGGACATATTTAGGCTGGCGCACACACACGCACACACACCCCCACACATAATATACATTCACACACACCCATATATCCTCACATACAGACACACACACACGGAATAAATGATATCTCACCGCCTAAATGAAAGATATGTTAGCATTGCAAATACCCAAGTCAAGTTGCGAATCAAGTAAGTAGTAAGTATGCGCTTAGCATTGTAAGCGGTGACTACCTATTTCAAAATGTCTTCTCTTGCACAGATCAGTTTCTACAAAATCTTTTGTTTCTCAATTTGCTAAACAGAATTATATTGTAAGAACAATCTACGGCATGTTGATTAGTCTCATAATGATTTGTTGTCATAAACCTTACGACTTGTAAGAGGCCAATAAGGAAGTATCCATTTTTACATAAATAAAAAATACTGATATAAATTGTAAGGCAATGAAATTGAAATAATTATGGTAAAAGAATTATTTCAATGACTTGAAAAATGACAAAATGAAGTACTTTTACTGAATCCCGAACGAATTTTGAAATGCGCGAGGAGCATTTGCTCTGTGATGTCACAAGTCTCGCTGGGTCAATGGTACGGGTGGGACGGAAAGCGCTTAGCGGGTATTTTGAGTGTTTCGTCATTTGTCAGTCAAAGTAAGTACATGGAAGGCCGTGTGTGAGTGTCTGTGTGAAAAGTATTAAGTAATTTTAATATATTTTGTTTATTAAACATCTTCTAATAAGTAATAACTTGATTAAAAGTAATATTTTGATGATGGAGAGTGGATTTGTGCGTGGACAGTATAATAAAGTGAACATGTTATGGTTTTGGATTTTCTGGCAAACAATCCACTGCTTATACTACATTTCAGTTTATAATGAAGACCCTCGGAGTTCAGATTTAATGTTTTAATTATTTGGTTAATCATTAATAACCATGTCGTGAGTGGTGAAAGTATACTCCCTAAAGTATACCCTCTCTATTCCCTTGGGTGTCGTAAAAAGCAATTAACGGACTAAAGAAGGCACATACATCCAACAGCATATAGCGGTAATGGGCTTACCATCTGTCACGCTGAGCACATGTGCAGGTAGACTATGGTAGAGGACTGCTTTTGCGGTCCTCATTGCCTAGCCTCTGACTAACCCTTTGGGGATAATAGTCGTGATTATTTGTACGTATTTATATCAGACTTGTCCACTCTCGTTGAGCTTGTATCAGTTCTTATTTATATACAGGGTGGAAAAATCGAATGTCACATGGATGGCAACTACCTTAAATATTGGAAATAGCACAATGTGCTACGTATAATAGGAGAATGACATTCTGTGTAAAGGAGACTTTCCTTTATTTTTAAAAACAATAAATTCTAAATTTTTATGGATTTTTGAAAAATCACTTGTCTTTGGCGAAACCAGTCAAATGTGACAAAAAATAACATGCCATATTTTATGATGCAGAACGAAAGGGTTACTGATAAGGTTAATTTTTAAACAGTTTTATTTAGCTTGACCTGTTTGTTGTTGAAGTTGTTTCTCTAAATAACAAACACAATAAAAATAACGGAAGGCCATAAAAACTAACAATTCCCATTTAAATTTGTTTTCACCCTTCACATGAAATGCACTGTGGCAACTACTTTAAACAGGTCGCCTGTTGAAATACCAGACACAATAGAATTTCTATTGTAATCGAGCTCTAGGAGTACTTGCCACAGACGAGGGGTTATTGGAAATAGCAAATTGTAGGCAATGAAGACTTACATTTATTTTAGAAAATAATAAATGTAATTTAGTACGGAATTTTGAAAAATCTTTTGTCTTAACCGGGAATCTAATCGATCAAATACCCACTGTCACAATAGATCTAACATGTGAGGAGAGTAAAAATAGCAACCACTCAGTGAAGATTGCTAGCTGTAGCAAAATTAAACTAAAAAAAATATATAAATACATTACGTGATGTCACAAGAACGAGAAGTTTTAGAGAATACGGGAAAAGTATCATTTATGAAGATAATTAAAAAAAAATTTCAATGGGCTTTATTGCAACTTTATTAAGTACTATTTTTTAAAAATATATATATAAAAAAATGGAAACTTCCTTATTCTTCCCTAGTACACTAATTCAACACCGGATTTGAATGAATATGAATCATCAATAATAACACAGTTGGACAAAAAACGCATTTCTTAAAAATATGTATATATCAGGGATCATGTAAAAGGTATGGTGCTTTGTATATTTGACCTAAATAAAAACTAAGTTTAAAGATTTTTAATAATGAGTTATTATCAAACACTTAAAAATCTCTTGCAAGCTCATAATAACAATATAGTCAAGGCACCTCAACCGGTCAGAATTACACTTAGATCTTCTTGATTGCCTTGGTTCAGTACAATGAAAACATATTTGTTTACATTGCTCAAGCCCGATATTATGTTTCTACTGCTCCTTTACAATGCTATGTACCCACCTCACCGCCGCAGCTCTCGCGACGCGGTGGCCCAACACGAAAGCCACCGGGTCTGAAATAATGAGCAAACTATGCCATTATCATGTCAAACAAACCATCGCCAGCAATGCTGATCATCTCACTTCTATTTTATAACATTGTGGGTACACTTTATGTTCAAATTAATGATATATATCAAAGGTGTCGTGAGATAATCATCACTTGCTGACGTAGTATTACAAAATTACTAAAGGCGAAGAACTAACCGTCAGGGGAGCGGTCCTTTTTACGATCCTTGTGTTTCTTATGCCTTTTTCGTTCGCGCTCCTCGCCATCCAAAGGAGAACGAGACCTACTTCGGTGCTTCTTCTTTTTAGATTCCTTTTTATGCTTTTTTGAGCCCATTATTCAGTTTTCTTGATATCTTTGTCAACAAACAAATGGCAATATGCTGATACGTAGTATCTATTAGTTTGTGATACGTTCGAAACTTTTTATACGCTGCAAAAGATACCGGAAAAAAATTTTTTCAACGTGCGTGATTACCTACGCGTGACTTTACTTGTCAAACTTGTCAAACGGCCATCTTGTTTTTTTTTTATTTATTAATTTTTTTTTATATATATTTGTTCCATGAAGGAACAGGCTAAGGTCTGAGCCATACTGCCTAGTCATTAGTTTTTCATTTGTTTTTACCCTTGATGATAATGAGTGATGATTAAGATGAATGATAAATGATGTTCCCCAAACCCCTTGAGTCCTCAGTAAAGATGTGGGACTTTACTGAGGTCTCACGCGGACTACTTGAGAGAATTTGAAAAGTGATGTTGCACTGTTTTGTTTCATTTGCCAACACTCATGCACGTTCACAAACACTTAACGGTTAATAATCCACTATTATTTCACATTAATATTCGAAAAAACACAAATGTTAGAAAATAAAACAAAACTGCAGACATGACGCTTCACTTTCCCGCCAAGAAGCCCACGGCCATCTTGTTTCACGATGACATTTTTTTTTCTCTTATATAATGGCTTCGTGCGATCAGCACATTTAGCCTGTGTCAAGTTTTTATTAGTAATGGGCGATTTTCTGACAGCCCAAATTAAAAAATAAAAATTAGTTCAAAATCACTCGATAGATGGTGTTTTATGAATGCTGGGCCGTACCTACTATTTCATACCTAGATATGTAGCTGTATGTATTGTATACTACGTATAGGGGATATTATAGCAAAGACTATAGTTATTTATAGCTACGTAGTATGTAGTCTGTCACTGTGGTACCTACCTACTTAATAAACTAAAACTAAATTGTGCACTTTTGCTTGTCAATCAACCAAAAAATATGTGGTTTTTTTTATTTCAGGACCTATTTTTATTTTCAAAATTCGTTCACATCTAGAGATGAAACGATCCCATCTGGGTATCGATACTTTTACTCGATACCGTATCGGTCGCGAGGTAGCGATACCTACTTGGTATCTAATGAAAAGTATCGATACCTACTTGTATCGGTCAATTTTCTCGTCGAAAGTAAGGAAGTATTAGAGGTAAATAAAACAGCAGTGTTAGTACACACGGCGTCAGATCAACCTACCCAATACTGTCAAATTTCTACATTTAATTTTGAACTTTATTGTTTGGTTCTAAGGATCTATATTCATTGGAGTAATAAGTAAGTAAATAAGTCATAAGTATTTATTAATATAAAATACATAAATATATTAATGAAAACAATCAGTTATAGAATCGATTAGTAAAAAATCCGTTATCGAATCGATAACCAATTTTTTCTTAATTCTTTTGTGTATTTTATTTTAGTAAATACTTATGAACATACCATGAACTAACACTGCTGTTTTTATTTGCCCTTAACACTTCCGTCAAAAAATATCAATGTGCTCCCTAGAAACAAACTTTTCCGGATGTTTCCGGTTAATCGAGTTCTGATAGCAGTCACTTTCTCATTTTTTTTTGTAAAATAATGCCACGCCTCAGTCTTTTGTGGTCCCATTAAATTCAGTTAAGTTTTAATTTAAATAAAACAAATGAATGCAGTGGGTGCACGGCTCGCCAGTCGCCACGCGTTGAATGAAAGTAGTGACCGACCGACCGACTGACTGAATGAGTAAATGACGAAAAACGCAGTTTTTACTACACGCAAGGCTGCCAACTAAGCAGTAGAAAAGATGCGTACGCAAAACAAAAATTCAATTAGTGAGTGAGTGATCCACCGACCGACCGAGTACCGATACAAGTACACTTACTTCCCGATACTACATGTTACTCGGTTCCAAAGTATCGAGTACAAAAGCATTTGGTATCGAAAGAAAAGTATCGAGTAGTGACTTGTATTTACTCGTATCGTTCATCCCTATTCACATCACAGTTTGACAGTTGCACAATATTATTATTTTGTGCTAATATGTAGGTACCTACTTAACTATTTAATGTTTTATTTTACTGCACACCTTTTCAATCAAATGTTTTCTTTGAAAGAAATGATGAAGAAATGCCAACCTCGTGCATTGTTGCTTTTTGTAAAAAAAATGGCTCTCACACTTTTCCTAAAGATGAACCTCGAAGAACACAATGGATTGAAGCCATTGAACATAAAAAGCCTGGATTAACTGTAAGAAAGCATTCTAGAATATGTTCAGATCACTTTAAGCCAACTGATTTCAGGAGAACACCATTAGCATTGTTGCAGCCATGTAAGTTAAAGTCATAGAAAACATTTATTAAAGGATATTTTGTCCCACACCTCACTTGATTCGCTACCATGTTGTTTTGCTGTAGAAATTTAAACCTAACTTTGTTTATAATTTTAGATTCAATCCAAAGAACGTTGTACAAAACAGCTATTCCATCTATATTTCCATGGAAAGCTGCTCAGCAAAGTACTCCAGTTGCAGATTCACCTATAATAACCTATGCAAGAAGTAAGTCTGATGCATTACCTAGTAGGTATTAAACATTTGAAGTCAAGATCTTTGTAAACCTAATCCTTGGAAATAATAAGAAATCTATGGAATTAGTAATTTTTTTATTTAGTAACTTATATATTTACTGAATGTAAGCCTTAATAGGTTTGTTCGTCTTGGGAGTATAATTATCTGCACTACATACTGATAATTAAATTTAAAAATTAATCACAGGTATATTTGCATTTTAATCATATTGGTATTTCTATTTTCAGTACCTCCAATAATGTTTGTAGAAGAGCAGCCATATTTAAGTACTGTGGAAAGTGATTTTTATGTAGATCCATTAAATTTGACTAATGAAGACTCTGATTCTAACGAACAGATTAACTTTGATGTAGATCCATTAAATTTGACTAACGAAGTCTCTGATTCTAATGAACAGATTGACTTTAACGTTGATATCGAGGAAATTATTGCAGAAGAGTTGGAAATTTCTTCACTCGAAGTAGAGGATGATTTACAAAAACAGTTGCTGGATGGCATCGAAAAACATGAAATGTCTGTACAAACTGAAGAATATTATTATTGCGGGTTCAGTATTCATCATTACAAGAAAAATCATAAAGCTATGCATTTCTACACTGGTTTAGAGAATTTCAATAAAGTAATGCTTGTGTTCAACACTTTAGGACCATGTGTACATACGTTAAATTATTTTTATGGGAATCCTCCTGAGGACTTAGATGCATTGGAACAATTTTTCATTACTTTATTAATCTTGCGGAGACATAAACCTTTTGAAGAAATAGCCATGATGTATAATGTAACAATCAAACAAATTTACAACATATTTATCACTTGGATAAGGTTCATGTCACTCCAATGGAAAAATCTGGACCTATGGCTTGACAGAGAAAGTGTAAAAGCGTTTATGCCATTGGACTTTCATGACAAGTATCCATTAACAAGGGTTGTTCTGGATGCCACTGAATTACCGATAAAAAAACCAAAGTTGCCCTTTGCACAGCAAGTCACATTTTCGTCTTATAAAAACCGAAACACTGTAAAGATTCTCATCGGCATTACACCAAGCGGCATGATAAGTTATGTGTCTCCATGCTATGGTGGATCTGCCACTGATAGGCAAATCATAGAAAGAAGTTCCATACTTAGCAGATTCAATTATAATGATGAAGTTATGGTTGACAAGGGCTTGAATGTCCAAGATATTTTTTTAACCTATGGTGTAAAAGTCAACATGCCGTCATTTTTTAAAAAAGGTAACCAAATAGGGTCCCAAACACTTGCATCTAACCGTAAAGTAGCAAGTAAAAGGGTTCACGTAGAAAGAGTTATTGGCTTGTTAAAAACATATAAGATCTTGTATCAACCCATGAACCAGACTGAAACTATGTTGTGAAGTGATATTGTTTATGTTTGTGCGATGTTAGTTAATTTTCGGTCTAGTATTGTAAATAAATATGCATAAATCTTTTAAAACCTTTTATTGTAAAAAAATTTATGTACCAGTACACTTTTGAAGTATTCTTCATAAAATGATTTTAACTGCAGATACATGGCTTCAATAAAATCATCATTTCTGTCAACTATTATAATTTCCATGTCATATAATGTGTAGATACAGAAGTACGCTCTTTGCCTTCCAGTACACATCAGCTGGCCCTGTATTTGGTAAAAGTAATTGTGCTGCTCATCTAATTTTAGGGAGCCAGTTTGCTCACAGATATATATATACTTGATATTCTCTGGAGAAATTTTTTCATTTTTTGCAGTAAATGGACATTTTACTTCAAGCACATCACTGTCCCCGACCAATCGGTCCGGTGTGCTTGCCAAAAATTGATATGTTGGATGTACAATTATACCACATTTCTGGGTATTCAGTCCGGTGATTGTTTCAAACCGAAGTACAGCTTCTTCTTCATATTTAAGCCCGTGTTTAACAGCTGCAGTTGCTATGTCTGTATTTTTTACTAATGATTTTGCTAAAGCTTTTTTGCCATTGTTCGATTTACATATTCTGCCAAAATTTGAACTATGCATCCTCATAAGGCGTTCTTTTTTCCACAGCTTTTTATTTATCCTTGTTTTTTCTTCTAATGCAGATCTTTGTTCCATAGTTAAAATTAAGTTTTCAAGAAATGTTTCTTCACTTGTTTTTTTTAAATAATCATGGTCACTGCATGTAGTTTCTTTGTCAGCTGGTTTAATTAATTGTGCTATAGGCATAGATGTTCTGCATGGATTTTGGGCACAAAAGTTGGTGATCATATTTTTAAACTTCTCAGTGTATTTTGCAGGGGACTCGGCTACTTGTCTTGGGTCGAATGTTGTCATTTCTTTGTACTTTTGATTATTAAATTTTAATGTAAGATCTTCAGCTTTGACAGGGTCTCCAGTATGACGTACATTTGGATGGTGAAATGTTTGCAGATTGCTCGTGCTGCTAGCTCTCAACTTCATGCTTTTACTTTCACGGAACTCGATGATGCCAAATAAAACTACCACAACATGTTTACATTGGGCATATGGTCCCATGCCAGCGGCACATTCACACTGTGCCTCTAGAATAAGATGGTTTTTCATTTTTATTGTGACATTGTATGTAACATTTTTTCGCATTTCAGATGCCACCATAGCTGTCACAAAATGTTCACTATTTGTAGTAGCTATACGGCACGACATTAGAAAGTATTCATTATACATGTTTTTAGATGTCAAAATATTTTCTCTTTCGGTCAGTTGGCAAAAAATAGTCAGATCGTCTGGAGTCAATATGATGGCATTGCAGTATTACTTGTGACATCTCGGAAATGTTGAGGATCTGGCAACGTTATTTTAAATACTGTTTCAGGGTCAGTAATTAGCGGGCCAAAGAGCTTGTCATAATCCTCAAGCCTGCAACAATAAAAAGGTGATTAAAGGATTTGCCAAATAAGAAAACACAGTGCCCCTACATTTCTTACAGAGAAGGCAAATCATCAATACTGCCTAATACAAATGAAAACCATGTGAGTCATCTTATAACATAGGCGGCAATATTACATTACAGACCGATTAGTATGTCCTGCCTACCACAGGACACTTCTGCGTTCAAGGTAGCTTTTAATACCTATCTACAAAGTGTTGAAACAATATACCCCCACCTATTAGAAACAGCTCTTCAGTTTATACTTTCAAATTAAAACTAAAGGGATACTTATTGGACTTACTTAAAGTAAGATAGTAAATGACCTCCTCTAATACTCAATGTTAACATTGCCGTTGCTATTGACTGAAATAGGATGTTTTTTGTTGTACTTTTAATTAGGTATTTATTTTTTGTTATTCTTAGTGCCAATGCATATTTTCTATAACTATGTAAGATATAGAAAACCAGTGTCGTGACACTTTGTGTCATGGCTTAAGCTGAGCGGAGACCTTTTTGGTACAAAATGTGTTATAATCTAACTTAAGGATGTTTTTGTGTATTGTTTTTTTTGTATCAAATAAACATTTTTCTATAATATCCACTATGAATGTAGTTTTATTGTCTGTGAACGTAGTTTTGTAAGGAAATCTACTTTACAATTAGGATTTATCTCAAAAAGCTCAAAGTTTGGAGCTCAAACAAACCCAGCAATATCCTGTGCCGTCCTAATTAAAGATGGTAACATCCATGTGGACCAATCAGAGCACAGAATTCTTATGAAATTCTGCTCTGATTGATAGTCATCGAGTTTCTTATACATCGGTAACAAACATGGCTATCTCCATGCCTGTCTAAAACAAACTCGACAATATCCGAAAGTTTCAAACAAAGTCGGCAATCTTTAACGATTTTTTGAGAATTTTGCTATAAATTGTAATTTAATAATAATGTAAAATTACCATTCTCATTGTACATTTCATATTAAAAGAAGTCAATCAATGAATACACAATATACGTTTATACCACTTTACACATATAACACAATAATCCAACAAGATGGATATTGCCGCCTTTGATATTAGATTACTCATGTAATTAAAAATACAAATTATTACATACCGTCCAACAAGCACAGCCTTTTTTCCGGTCAATTTTGCGTTACGCTTCCGAAGCTCGTTTTTCAGGTCTAATAAAGACCACGATCCATAGTCTCTGCTCATGGTTTTAGAAATTAAACTCTTACAAGTGTTCAACAAACACACGACACAAGAGACAAAACCGAGTGTAAGATGGAGGAATAAAAACAAAAATAACAACTAACTTGGTATCAACAATAAAATCAACAACAACAAACAATAAAAACTTAACGAGAACAGAACAAAATAACAGAATATCAACAAGAAGGATCAGCGAAAACTGGAAAAGATACTTCGTCAACGAATGCGTCCGTCAGAGTCAGTATTTTAGTAGCGGTGAGAAAAAGTCAATCTCCTCTCCCCTTCTCAAATACTTTTTTTTTATTTTTAATATTACGCAGCCATACACCTACTCTCCATGGACCCACCTTTTAATAAGCGCTATCTATGAAGTCATTAGGAACTAATTTCTTTTTTTTTTTTTGGTCTCGGAAAATCGCCCATTACCTATTATTTTCTTTACATTAAGTGGATGATAATGAGTGATAATAAACGTTTAATGGTAAATGATTTTCCCCCAAACCCCTCGAGACTTAATAAAGCTGTGGGACTTTATTGAGGTCTCACACGGACTTCTTGAGAGAATTTGAAAAGTGATGTTGCACGGTTATGTTTTATTTGCTAACACTCATGCACGTTCACAAGCACTGAACAGTAAATAATACACCATTATTTTACATTAATATTTGACAAAACACAAATTATAGAAAATAATACAAAACTGCAGACACGACGCTTCACTTCTCAGAACTATAATATTATGGCTGTGGATAGAGTGCCGCAAGCGGCATTCTAGTACGATCGGTTACGATGCCGTAATTACGGCATCCTAGTACTTATTACGATCGGTTACGATGCCGTAATTTGACTGCATCCTAGTACGAAGCGTATAGAGTGCCACAAGCGGCATTATATCTCAATCGGATAGGGAACCGTAACATATTTTTTATTAGTCATAATGTTCAGACGACTTATTATTCAAAAGATATTTTTGTATGGATTTGGATTTCTGTTGTTTAATAATAAAAAAAACCTCGAAATTCAAGACAATCGCTTCGCTGCGCTTCTCGATTGTCTTAAATTTCTAACCTATCACGTGACCTACAGGAGTAGGGCAGCTAGTATTTCTGTTGTCTAACAAAAACTTTACGGCAGCTTAGGCGGCGTCACTATTATACCGCAAAACTTACGGTTCCCTAACCGATGGAGATACAGTGCCGCTTGTGGCACTCTATACACTTCCTAATATTATTGTTCTGGAGCTTCACTTTCCCGCCAAGAAGTCCGATGATATTTTTGCCTCGTTAATATTTTTTATGACTTAGTGCGGTTTGCACATTTAGCCAATGTCAAAGTTAGGGAAAGATAGTAGAATAATAAGGATTCGGATTTTGTATGACTTTTAGGATGGAATAATAGGATCAATTCAATTCAATTTAATTTATTTTCTCATCACAAGGTTTACGTTGTATAGAGATAATGGCAAATTATCAATAAATAGAACCCATAAGTACCCCTTGTGAGAGACAGGTGGTTGTGATAGGTTTGAAAAAACCCGTAGACCACAGGTCACCAGTGCCCCATTCCACGGACTCTGAGCAAACTATAACTATTTCATTAGATAGGAGTGGCGGCGCCACCTACCTGCATGACGTCGCACATAGTTCGACACGAAGCAAACACCTTTCAACCGTGTCAACAGATGGCGCTACAAAAACCAACTCAACGACATCTCCATACTAACAGAAAAATAGTATGGGAAGCCTGCATCGCGGTAGCGAAGTTTCACCACCTCCTTCGCTATACATAGCACCTCCAACTAACATCCGTCGGACCTCGGTCCCCGAGCTATAACACCCAGCTCGGAGGAAGATCTTCCCTTTGCCTTCCTCAAAGTTGCATCGATTCCTACCAACCACGGCTTCCCTACGATAGGAGAGTATATTTAATGTATTTATAGGTTATAAAAAAATACTTACATAGTCTGTTAAGGTAATAAATAAAGGGTTCTTGTTAATATTGAAATAAGTCCAACAACAGGCAAAGGTAACATTTAGTAATAGTAAAGCCAGTTTAAAAAATGAAAAGGCGCGTAATCAAACTTTACTTCATGTACATAGACCAAAGTGTGTGCGTCAGTCAGCACAGCTGTGCCACAGTAGAAAATAGACTTTTTGACTATGCCAGGAATTAGTCAATAATTAGTCAAAGTCAAGGAATATACCTATTGTTTTATTGCCTTTATCAAGCTCTTGTGCGATATAGTTAGTTAACTGATGAACTGCCTTATCCGTTGATAAATGAACAACCCTAGGGATATCTACGAATTTAATATGCAATAAACTGTATGACGTATGTTATAAAAATTATATAAAAAGTATAGAATGTAACATAAAAACACATCATAGGGCTTTCTGGACTTACATTAGAAATAAAAGATGTTCGTCTAACTCTGGCATCCCTTCTTCTATGCACTATAAATTTTTTTTCCCTTTCTTTCTGTAACCTGGCAATCTGTGTTAAAACAATGAGCCATTCAGTTGGGGTTTTTGTTTGGTTGTAGTAATGTCAGCAGAAGGAATTCCTACGCATTCCCTTAATGTGAGGTTGAATCTCGCGGACAGCGTAGGGACACTATGCCGCTTTAGTCGGGAATAAATGACACTTCCTGTGCCTGTCAGTTTCAATGCCAGCTCATTAACATGGTTTGATATTTTCGTCTGATAGCCTATGCTGTACCTAGCAATCTCTTGTTTGACGGTATTGATTTTTAGATTCTCGTGTATGTATGTTGCTCACGTAGTAGGATATGTCCAGCATCGCTCTCAATGTCTTGCTCTGGAATCTTTCAAGAATCTCTATGTTGCTGTTGCTAGCAGTACCCCACAGCTGTATCCCATAGGTCCAAATTGGTTTGAGGATGGTCTTGTAGATAGCTATTTTGCTTTCTCGATATAATGATGCACTATAATGACGGAAATACTGTAACGGATGGCAACGATATAGTAAATTTATTTGCGACCCATTTCAGATCGATTTATAATGACAATCAACTTATCACAACAAATAAAAAAAAACAAATTTAAAATTTTCCTAATTTTCGAATTGGATTCCAACGTATCGTATACTGTCAAGCTTAATAGTGTAAGACTCAGTCAAAATAAAGTGTTGAAAAGTCTAAAACGCTTGAATCCAAATAAAGGTGCTGGACCAGACAATATCCCTCCCCTCTTTCTAAAGCGGTGTGCGAAGCCTCTATCCTGTCCTCTTACACTTATCTTTAATAAATCACTAAGTAGTGGTGTATTCCCCTCTGAATGGAAAAGAGCGCGGATAGCTTCTGTCTTAAAAGGGTGACACCAACAATGTAAAAAATTATAGGCCTATTTCTATTTTGTCGGCTTTCTCCAAGATGTTTGAAGCTATGTTGTGCCCGATCATTACCAATCACACTAGGGCTCAAATCAGGTCTGAGCAACATGGATTTCAGGTTAAGAAGTCAGTGGTTACTAATCTTGTTTCTTAAATAACACCAATTGTGGAAAAGGTTGACATGAATTGCCAAATAGACGCCATCTACACTGATTTTTCTAGTGCTTTTGATCGTGTTGATCACCAACTGCTTCTCAAGAAACTTTGCCATCAGTATGGTATATGTGATGAACTTCTTGGCTGGTTCACTTCATACCTCGCAGACCGTGAGCAAGTGGTGGTGGTAAATGGTTCTAAATCGGATGGATACATTGCGCGCCCTGGAGTGCCACAAGGCTCACACCTGGGCCCAATTTTGTTTGTGCTATTCATAAATGACATTGTCTCATGTATCCACCATTGCCGTTGCTCGATGTTTGCGGATGACATGAAAATATCACGTGAAGTTACGTCTTTAAATGATGCACAACTGGTTCAACAGGATTTGGATCGCATTGGAATATGGTGCAATAATGATCATATGACGTTGAATGCGGCCAAGGGTAAGCACATTTCTTTTACGCCGAAAAAGAAACCATCAGTAATAAATAAGTTATTTCATTAACAAAGAAAAAGTTGGTGTCTGAGGTTCGAGATCTTGGAGTGTTACTTGATTCAAAAATTAATTTTGTACCGCATTACAATGCAATTATAAAAAAGGCGTTTAAGCTACTTGGTTTTATAAGGCGTAACACTAAAGAATTCAAAGACGTGTCATCAAAATATTATTATTCAATGGTTTGGTCCGAAGTACACTTGAATTTGCCTCTGTAGTTTGGAATCCTGTGTATATGGTTAATTCTGCTCGCCTTGAATAAATCCAACGAGCGTTTACAAGGCATTTGGCATTTACCACACCTGGAATAGGATTTAGGTGTTCTTATGAGGACCGCTTGGCGTTCTTCAAAATTAACACACTGGCTCAGAGACGACGCATGCAGGACTTGTTGTTCCTTAAAAAAAATTGTGCAGGGCTTTTCGATGTGCCAAGATATATTGAATAGGATCCTTGTTTGTGTTCCTCTCTTGCGTAGTAGGCGTAAACACAGACACTTTTTTAAACCCCCTTATTACAGAACCAATCTGGGTATGCACGCGCCTCTAAGTAGATTAATAAATACTTATAATTAATGGCATAATCTTTATCATCTTGACATTTTCCATGACCAACCCAAAATGCTCAAGGAAAATTTTTTAAAGATACCTAACTATTTCATTTTTTGCTTTTTTAAACCAATCTGTTTTAACTTTTAGTAACTTTAATGTTTTAGTTATATTTTATTATTGACATGCAAATAGGTACCTAGATAACTCATAATTCTTACCTGTTCTTTTATTTCGAAGTGAAGAAGAATATCGTTCGAAGAAATTCGTTTATTTCATTACACTTTAGGTCGCGACTGTACCCTTTGTATTAAAAAAAATGCCTTATATCTAGAAAAGTAAAGAATATTGCGATCTGTATTTTTGTATGATGCATCGAATAATTTTCGACTAATTCTCCATGCAAACAGATCTTCGCTACGTGATTCCATTCTCGAGATACAGAAAACCCATTATAACTTTTAAACACGAGACTAATTGTGTTACTTGGCGACTAATTTCGACCAATTATCGACTAATTCCTGGCATACTCAAAAAGTCTGTTTTCCACTGTGGCACAGCTGTACTGACGCACTGTCCATTCTCGTGCCCTTCCTGCAACGAGAAGTGAGCGAATTCGACAGCTCCGGTTACCTATCTGGAAAATAGGCAGTGAACTACACGTGTTCACGGGGAAACTCTCCCGAGACACTAGTCTTATGAGTGTCGAATGAAGAGCGCGCTTCGGCGGGCACTGATTTGGCGTCAAGACCTAACGCAGATGGTCTCCTGCGCGAGTGTTTGCTGGCGCAGGGACGTCTGGCACTTCTTGCATAACCTAACGGTTGGTCTCGAGGTGCCAATACAAATAAAATTTGGGATGTCCATTCTCGTTAGCGTAGAATCAAACTAGTCGTAATCAAATCGGCATTTCCATATTCGACTATACGCCAAGGCCAGGTTCTTTTGATCGGAATGTGGAGGCGAAGCGAGCACGAGCTCACGATCGAGCGTTAGAGAATCGTAATCGTAATCGCAACCTCAGGCCCTTAAAAGTTAGTACAGTAAGTCTATAAAACAAAGGTAATTTAAAAACTTTTTATTTGGTTTAGATAAATTCAAACTGACAATCACAATATTTTCATTTATTGCTTTATTTATCTTTCATTTTGCTCAGAATTGACCTTAAAAATAAGTTCTCTTAACATAGTTTGTTCATTTGAGCAAATACGAGTAGGTACAAAATATAATTTTATTTATATTCCTATCTTTCGTAAGCTAATTAATATAATTACTTAGAGATCTCTAAAACTCAGCTCTTTGAAATGAAAGAGAGTAATAATTTCTCATACAAAATTAGTTCCTTTCTTACATATTTTTTATTAAAATGGAATGTTTCTTTGTATTTGATTAAAGATTAATATGATATGTTATTATATCAACACAGTACAGTCAACTCGACCTTATTTATAAATATCTTATATACATAACAAAAATATACCTAAACTCACTATGGTACCCCTAAAGGAAAAGTCAGCCCCTGACAACAGTTGCAGAGCACATTTATGTCTACTTTGATAATAATCGTCTCTAATTATGCGTTCATACACGCTTATGAATTATGATTTGGTATTACATCCGTTTAGTTGTAGAATGCGCAACAGGATCATACATCAGGATCAAAGCCATCGGAGGCGTAAGACAGAAAGAGACGAAGAAGCATAATTCGGAAGTCGAGGGAATAGACGACGTCGCACGGGCTTACGCCTTGAAGTACACAATGCGGGAGGGTTACAGCAGCGCGTGCGCGGCGCGGGGTGGGGGGGTTACAGCAGCGCGTGCGCGGCGCGGGGCGGGGGGGTTACAGCAGCGCGTGCGCGGCGCGGGGCGGGGGGGTTACAGCAGCGCGTGCGCGGCGCGGGGCGGGGGGGTTACAGCAGCGCGTGCGCGGCGCGGGGCGGGGGGGTTACAGCAGCGCGTGCGCGGCGCGGGGCGGAGGGGTTACAGCAGCGCGTGCGCGGGGCGGGGGGGTTACAGCAGCGCGTGCGCGGCGCGGGGCGGAGGGGTTACAGCAGCGCGTGCGCGGCGCGGGGCGGGGGGGTTACAGCAGCGCGTGCGCGGCGCGGGGGGGGGGGTTACAGCAGCGCGTGCGCGGCGCGGGGCGGGGGGGTTACAGCAGCGCGTGCGCGGGGCGGGGGGGTTACAGCAGCGCGTGCGCGGCGCGGGGCGGGGGGGTTACAGCAGCGCGTGCGCGGGGCGGGGGGGTTACAGCAGCGCGTGCGCGGCGCGGGGCGGGGGGGTTACAGCAGCGCGTGCGCGGGCACGATGCGCGGCGGCGCGCGCGCGGGCTCGCTCTCCCACGCCACCACGGTGCCGTCCGCGTAGCAGCCGAACAGCAGCTGCGAGTCCCAGCTGTACGCCAATCTGCACACGACAACGTCTTTAGCATACACTTTTCTCACAGTACACCAGCTTAAAACGGCCTAGTTACAGAAATTAAGTTACTGATCTTTATTTTTATTTTTGTCGACATTGATATGGTTCAGTCGTAGAATATACCTTTCGCATAATGCACCCCATGCCCAAAATATTTCTGTAGTCTAATAAAAAAAATAACCTCGAATTTCAAGACAATAGTTTTTTTTTATATCACAACAGGTAAGCGCTTGGCCTTCATTTTACCTGATGATAAGTGACGATAAGGCCGAAGGTGGAAGCGCGCATCACCCGGATTCCTCAACCACTGAGTAACTGGCTATCTTATCTCAAACTGCCGGAACACAACAATGCTATAAACATCGTTGTTATAGCGACAGACTTAGATAAGACGGTGGTAGCTAGCCAGGCGGACTTAACAACCCTACCACCAACCAAACCGAACACATAAAGATGTGCCCCCCCGCTGGGAATCGAACCCGGCACCTCTGGGTTTGAAACCGGTGGCTTAGCCACTAGACCACAGAGGCGATTAAAAGTACGTTTTTATAATTAGTTACGCTGCGCTTCGCGATTGTCTCAAATTTCTAACTTATAACGTGACCTACAGGAGTAGGGCAGTGGGGTGCTTATGCGAAAGATACATTCTGCGAATGAACCATTGGTATTTTTTAGCACCGGACCAAGTTATCTAGATGCGTAATAATAAAGTATACATTTTACATTTTTCGGAGACACGAATAAATATTTATTTATTTATTAAATTATAAATAAAAATAAATATGAAATCAGGCGATGATAAAAATTTAAGTAATATTTTATAAAACCAGTTTTAATCAGATTCTAAATAATTATCTCCGAGCATGTTGTTATTAGTTAAACATCAAAATGCTATAAAAAAAAATTAATTAACTATTATACAGCTTGTATCAAGGGGAGCCAGCCATATTTCACGTACCTAATCAGTTACTTTTAGTAAGCTGGTACACATTAAAACATTTCTTGATATCTCGAGCATTGTGGAAGTACATACTTTTGAAAATAATACGAGTTTATCGACATTATGAACAAACACTATATATCAGGAGTAATGAACTCTGTCTAGTGTCATATGCTGATGACACTGCTCTGCTGTTCTCTGCTGACTCTCATGAAGATGTCTATAAACATGCACAACATGGCTTCAATATTGTTTATAACTGGCTCCAGCAACATCTACTGACACTGAACGCGGTTAAAACTAATTATATACATTTTTCTATGCGTAAATCAAAATCGGCACCGACGAACCCTAAACTTTATGCACACCAATGTAAGGACCCCACAAATCTTCTGTGTAAGTGTTCAGATATTTCTATGACTGACAAGATTAAGTACTTGGGTGTTATAATTGATGAAACCCTTACTTTTAGGCACCATATTGAAGCTTTATGCGGCAGAATACGAAAATTAATATTTGTTTTTAAAAAACTACGCACAATTGCGGATTTAACATTAATCAGGCAAGTTTACCAAACTTTATGTCAATCAATAATTACTTACTGCATTACGTCATGGGGTGGCACTGCTAAAACTGTATTACTAACCATTGAGAGAGCCCAACGAGCGGTATTAAAAGTCTCTACCTTTCGTCCATTCCTCTTCCCCACTGACATTCTTTATAAATCCTGTAAAGTATTAACGGTTAGACAGTTATTTATATTAAACACCGTCATCAAACAACACGTCGCACTTCCATACAGCACTGAAACTACTAACAAAAGACGAAAAGATATTGTTTGCCCTCAAAACGCGGGAACAAAACATGCCTTCTCTTCTAGATTTTACTTGTTCTTAGGTCCACTTCTTTATAATAGGTTAAACGCTAAATTAGGCATATATCATCACTGCTACAGTAAAACAAAGAATATACTCAAAGAAGCCCTTCTCAGTATGTCCTACGAGGATACAGAAAAATTATTAGTTGTCTTAAAATGAATGTTGCTCTTTATACCTAGCAGTTTGGAATGAATATTGTTTAAATTTTATACATTAAGTAGTTAAGTTTATGAATGGAATGTTGTTTTCGCTATTTATTTATTTAGCCACAAAGAATAAAAGAGTCATTTGTATTATTATTTAAGAATTTAGTATGGTTCCTAGTTTGAAACAAATAATGTTTAATTTATACATTAGGAAGATAGGTTTTTAATGAATATAGTTCTGATTTTTTATTTTTATTATTATTTAGTCTCTATGAACATAAATGTATTTTGCATTGTAATTTAAGTATTTAGTAAGTCCTTTATTTTTGCCTGGAAAACAGGATAAACCTAGTTCAGGCAGTTGTGTATTTTTGTCACTAATAGTATGTTTAGTATTCTGGATATGTTGTAAAATAAGTTATTCATTATAGATTTATTTTTTATTTACTCCCTCCTTTGCCTCTGCTGTGACTCTAGTATTTTTGTGCCTAATGTGCTGACTCCGCCCGCTTTCAACTATTTATTTTTGATAAAGTTTTAAGGGTTCCGTGTTGTTATTTTTTACTAAGAACATAAGTTACAACTACCTACTTATATTAGATAGAAAAGAAAATTGAGACGTTCATTTAGTCAATTATTCTCTGTTCCTATCACCAGGTCAGGTCAGGAATGTGTTATCTATCAGGTAAGTACTTTTGACGGTTAATTAGTATGGAGGTACGAATCCAAAACATTTATGATTTTGAGAAAATTAAATGTAAATGTAAATAGTCGTCTGAGTATTGTTCATGAATTGAAATTGAAACGCTTGTCATACGAAACGCACTGAGAAATGTCTTACTTCGCATAGCATTTCTACTTTGCTTAAACCGCGATCCTCTAAGCGACACATAGACGCTGCTGCGCGCATGGCTGTTATCTGCTGTCTCTTTCCAATTCTATGAATATGAAAGAGACAGAGTCAATTCTCAGCGCTGCGGCAGCCGCTACTACCAAGGCTTTAACTTAGAGAAACGCACTGCTGAACAATAACTAAAGCATTATTGTTCTGAGGCTTAGACAAGTAAATGTTTGTGAATACGGGTTTCAGCACTATATTCTCCCGTTTACACGCAGTAAAAATAACAAAACAGAAAAATCTGACACCATGTGACTTTTTATTGTAACTTTTATGTCGGCTCTAAGAAAACAGAAAATTATATTATTAATAATTTGAACAGTGATAAAAAAATGACTTAAGGTCAATGTGGGAAAGTCCGGCATACTTTTCTAAAAGGAGATAGGTAATTTTGGGCCACAATGAGTTGTTCGTTACAGAAATAATAATGGTATAGAAAATAAGGTCTTCTTATTGTATTATTATTGGTTTCTAAAATAAACCTGTAACACTCCGCAAAATCTAGATAAACAAATAAAACGGATATTCGAAAATAACACTTAATCATTCTTTGTAAACACACATCTAGTCAGTAACAAATCGATTTATCGAATTCGATATACTTTTTTCTAACTGCAAATACCTCTTGAAACAGTATTTAATTTAAAATAATGAATATACCAATACGTTAGTTCTTGTATTTTGTAGACTGAATGAATTAACAATCATGATAATAAATACAAAAGAAAAGTAAAATATTAATTTAAATCGATTTTTAAAATCGATTAAGTATTGAAATGTCATGTCAGGTCTTAATATGTCATTTGTCAATACGATTGTCATCCATTCATTCATTCTCTTTGCTCTATGCATTGTAGAATATTTTGTGCCGGCTTTTCTTTCTAAATAGTTATTTTCTCACGACATTTTATGTTAAATTATACCCCTCAATACAGAATTAATCTAGATCAATATAAAATAAGCTTCAAATTCTTGTAACTACATAAATAACTAAGAAATAGTGTAAAAGTAGAACAAGGCATTGAGGTAAGCAACTCACGTGAATCCTCTATAACTCTAATCTGCGGAGTTGTACATGCAAAATAATGATACATCTGTAATGCTAACACAATTCCCTTCACAATGCAGTAATTGTTATGTCTGTAACACAATTTAATATAATGGCCCAAACGTCCATACAAGCTGCCCTATCTCCTTTAAGTTTAACATAACTTATTGAATCGAGATACGCTATATAAAGTAACTTGTGTCGTCGGAAGTTATAGGTAATATATTTATTTACTTATATTGGTCTAAAAATCACATGAATTGCAATAATCTTTAGATTTATATGATATTTTTTAAAACTCGGCGTGTAGACGGACTTCCCGTGAGTTTAAGGTAAGTCCGTCTAGTAGCAATATAACCAAAACTTGTGACGCAATATGTTTGAAAACAGTTTGTAGCAGTGATGTACAACTGGCGTTGAAATGTGTGTTTTATGAATTCGTCCACAAGGTTTAAATTTCAATGATAATTTACTTTATTTAATTTTAAGGCAAGTCCGGCATATCTTTGGTGACAGTGGTTGCAAACATTTTTAATAAAATAGCAACGAATTTCCTTTTTTGTAAAAAAAATACTAAGTAAAACATAAATCATTATTTCGTATTGAACATTATAAGTAGTGCTGCAAAATGAACAAATACCTTCCCTCATTATCATTTAAGGGGTCAGAAATTTTTTAACTATATTCTTTGCACACCTGTCAACTTTCTTTGGTTTTTTAATAAAAATCAACATTTGTATTTTCTTTGTTTAAGTATTTGTCCCTTGTACGCCGCCGTTTTGAGCTAAAAAACAAAGAAATTTGACAGGTATACTAAAAGATTCCAATCCGTATTAGACATTAGTAGGTTGCAGGACTTAGAAAATTTTCGAGCAAAAATTTACTTTTTTTTCACAAACCGCCGAAAAACACTGCCATCAGAAAGAGATAGAAAAAGTTTTAAAAAATTGTAAAAAAAAAACTTATTTTTTTTTTGTTGAGTTTATATGGAGCCGACACTTTAAAAAAGTTGTATGACTTAGAGAAATATATGTATGACTGCCATACCAAAATATTGCTGGTTTGGGTAACTTAAGTGTAATTTTCGATCCCTAAAGTACTAGGAGCCACTCCTGGTATGGGCGGAGTCACAAGAAAGCGTGCGCGTGCGTCTTTTTTCTTAATGGCTTCCGTTGCTCATTTCATTTTTCTAACCGCGTTGGTTGACCCGGTAAAAAAGTAAGCATTACTGAAATCCTAACTATTTCTATGAAATTTTATTATTTAAACTAAGTTTAACTACGTTGTATCACACAAAGTTTTAATACAATACAATACACATTCGTTTTTGTTTACAATAATAATGATAATAAGAATAACATTTTTAAACCTCTGTGACAAAAGTACTAAATAAAACTTACGTGTGATGGTAGATTTTATCACTAATTGACTAAATTAATAGCAACAAACCTAAAAATAATCCATACATTGTGTCAGTGAGTGCTGTTTCGCAGCGCTTAAGCCAGTTTACACTGGTAGTATTTTGTGACATCGATACTATTAGGTTTGTATTCTGTGACTTCGGAAAGTATTAGTAGTAAGTAGCACTGCAAGTAGACAGTATAAATGTTACCTACTAGTCTAAAATCATTGCAAGTTACTGAACTGCACTGAAAAAATTTGAACACCTCGGACGGGAATCGAACCACGCCAACCAACCAACAACCAACACCAGTCTCCACAGTCCAATCCAGAGTCCAGACTCATCTGTCAAGTGGTTAAAGTTCAGCCGCCCGTCTTTTTTCTTAAAGGGTTCTGTATAAAATGTAAGTATTCCTGAAATCCTAACTATTTGTATGAAATTTTATTAGGTAAACTTAGTTTAACTTGTTGTATCTTGTTGTACTTGTTGTTGTTGTAAACTTTTACGATGCAAAAAATTATCTAAGCGTTATGAAACGCTAAAATATCTAAGAAGTGAAAACTTCTAAGGTCTGATAAAGCAACAGGATAAAGCTAAAAACATACGTATCGAACGCTGACAAATATCGATGGATAAAACCAGTCCTCGGTAGCGTAGTGGTTAAGGCAGCCGCCCGGATTATAGATTGTGCGTGATACGATTATGTTTGACATTTATTAATGCAAAAATTTATTTAAGCTTATCTACCAATAATTCACAGTTATTATCAAGTCTACACAACCATTATTTTGGACCCCTAAAAAGTACCAGGAGTAGTAGTAGTAGTAGGCAGGTAGTCTAGTTCTAGTAGGCGGCACGCCCCGCTAATAGGAACACTGTGGGGCGGCGTTAATAGTAACGCCCTTGGTAGGTTTGTTTGCCTACAAAAATCGTAGGTGGCTCAAAATCACCAAGGTAGCAAATTTCAAGATTGGTTTTATGCCAAAAAAAATTTTAATCTACAATGACGACTCTTGGTTTATACTGTTGCAAAAGTTTTATATTATTAAACTTTGACAGGGCAGCGCACAGAATTTTATACTTTTTTTGGAATATTGCTTTTTAGTGAATGTCTTACAGAAAATCATCAATTCGGGAACGTTTTTCTAAGTTTGATAAAATGAACAAAAACAAAACAAAGTACATAACTAAAGGATTGTTTATTTATTTAAATAGGTATTAACAATTTTTTACTTAACTTATGACATTTTGGAAAAATAAATAGTTTACAATGTTCAAGTGCGAAAACAGTTAATGTGAATGGGATCAAAATGAGTGAATAACAAATTACATAAATTTTTAACATTGTTTTTAGAAAATATAATAAACTTTAATCAGATTGAGTGCAATCAAAAAGAGAAGGTATTCAATATTTAATGTACTTACTACATAGGGTCTAAACAGGTAAGTATTCAACAATATAGTTATACATTTAGGAAAGTTAAAACTCTACTCAGGATCTCAAAATTATCACTCTGTAAGTAATCCTTTTGATATCCTGAGTGCCATCAAAAAAGTAGTTATTGAACATGGAGATAAAAATAGGGTCTAAACATGTATTCAACAATAATTAAGTATTAATAACAATTAAGTTATACATTAATACACTTAGGTAAGGTAAAGGTCTACAATATATTTTTTTAAATTATTTAAACTATTGGAAAAAAGATCAAAATTATGGAATGTTCTATTGTAATCTGTCAAACAACGTCAAAAGAAACCATTAGAAGTGTATTTTCTTTTTGCTTTTGGAACAACGAAAAGATTATTAGTGCGTCGAATACTTTTGGTTGGAACACGAAGTTTCAGCTTATTAAGTAAGTCAGGGGTATCAATATAATTATTGATAAGCTTATATAAAAACATGGGTATATTATGTATCCATAATATATAACAATATTGAAAATATTAAATACAAATTTTTTTACAAGCAAAAAACGTCAAAAAATAAAAAAAAGTTGCTATTATCATGCATAAAATTTAAGATATTTTAATTATTCAGAGCTCTTATAATGGAATTAACGCTATATATACAGAATTAAAGTTCTGTAATGTAATAAACTATGTTTTTACTAAAATAAATAGCTATTTTATTGAAAATTGTAATGTTCCCGGAAATGACCAACTATTCCGGTTAATTTTTACATCTCTTTTTCGACGTTTTTTTTTAAAGAATGAATTTTCCGCTTCATTTGAACTAAGTTTCTTCCTGCTTTTTTATTTTTCGGTATGCTTTCGCCCTATCTTTTCAAACAGTTTTTCTTCCTACCAGTGGCGGTACCTTCATACAAGCCGAAAAGCCCGGCTTGCCCTAACAAAAACTCAATATCACTACTGGTAAAACGCAATTATTAAAATCACTTAATATTTTTTACCATTGTTAATTTTCTTTCATCAGCATTCAAATTATCAATTTTATAAGTTTCTACTATTAAGAATCACCAAACAAATCGCATAAAGCTGCTTATAAATCGTGCGACGCTTTACATCTCTCTCGCACAAGTTGGCTTGCAACCGGGCTTCGGATTTAAAGTATATCCGCTCTCTTCTAACTTTAACAAAATTGCTATTCTATAAACATAATACTGCGTAAGTATGTATAGATTCTATGAGAAATTCATACTCTTCGTCAAAGCCAGCTTGCGTTATGAAGTTCGCAAGTAAGGCCTTCTCCAAATCAGGCTTTATTTCTACCGAATCACGTGCAACTTAAACGCGGGCGAACCAATCAGAGGCGACCGACGACAGCTCGAGCTCGGGCGAACCAATGAGAGGCGAGCGTTAATACGCGATTGTGCTGTGCAGCAGCCACAGGCAGCAGCCAGCCATTTTTTATTCTTTGTTATTGTCACACTTCACTTTGTTTGAGGGATTGTTTATAAGTAACAAGTGTTTTCGTAATTTGTGATAAAAAAATGTGTTCCGAGTTCAGTTCGTCGCTCTAGTGGTTAGTGGTCTCTGTGACGAACTTAGATGTGTTGGGCATGTGATGTGTTGCAAACAAATGTGTACTTAAACGTGTTGATGATTGGCATACGAAAGGCAGAGGTAAATAAATTCTTTGAACATCACACATGATTTATGTATTTCGCAAACTATTAAAAGTCATCTAGGGCATTAATTATAATAGGTCTATGTAAAAAACTCTTTGGATTGTTGGTTGCTTCCATTCAAATAATTAAGTAATAATTAATAAATTAAGTGTAGAGGCCTACATATCGACTGTGATTCCCGCGCAAAATGCCTATTTTCGCATTTTGTAGTAATTTTCCAGTTGTATTTATCGTTTTTATCGAAATATGATAATAAATGCATGCTTAATGTTACGAATCTCCACTCTGCGAGAATAAGCTGAGTTCGGACGGCCGGCGCATCGCATTTTGTTGTAATTTTGTACTTAGTTGTATTTATAGTTTTCATCGAAATAGGATAATAAATTCATTATAACATTTTTATTCCTCATGAAGTAACAATTATTCTGGTATAAATTTTACTCAATAATATTATCGTAGATAAGAGAAATTCACAGTTAACTTAACGCGATTTTCGAAGTTTTTTTGGTTTTGTTTCATTTTTTTATTTCATTTGTTTAGAACAGTAGTTAGTTTCCAGGAGCTCAAAAAAGTGCTCTCGCGCAATTTATGAAAATCTTTCTCTGCAATTTTGAGTTTAAATAAAAATTAAGCGAAATTTACAAAAAGCGAGGCCGCTACGTACTATGCCAATAGCTATTCTACACTATTCAATAAGTAAATACTGTTAATGTATTTTTGTTTCTGAGATAAAGAACGCCTAAATTGGCCAAAATAAAATTCTTAAAAATCACATTCAAGACGTAATATAAGGTAATAGGCTTTATTATTGAAAATTTGCATTCACAATGCTATATAGATTTAGGATAAAATGTTTACTAGAAAAAAACAACCAGTCTCAGGAAAGCGTATCAACTACTGGAAAAAATTCAACGAGTCTTCTGGGGTCTCGGTAGCTTAGCGGTTAGAGCAGTGGACCGGCAATCCAAAGGTCACGGGTTCGGATCCCGTTCGAGCTTTCCTGAGACTGGTTGTGTTTTTTTCTAGTAAACATTTTATCCATAGGTAATAGGCTGTTTTTTACAAACGACAAGAACGTTTGGAATCCACGGCCTATGACGATTTGAGTAAAAAATGTGGCTAGTGTCACAAATGGGCACCAACATTGTACAGGTAGCAAGATTAGTAACTTCAGGTTTCGTGGCTTGCCCCAATCTGAAGCCCTAGGCACGCCACTGCTTCCTACCTCTTGTCTTTTTTCTGAAGATACTGCGGCTAAGTCGTCATCTGATTGTGACGGCGTACTACTTATTAGATTTGCTACACCTTTTTCTTTTTTCTGTATTTTTCGATGCTTTTTCCCAATATTTTCTTTGCTTTTGCTTCTCTCGTTCGGTCATATCAGTAGTTTCTGCCTTTATCTTTTTATAATATTCCCGGTCCTTTGCCTGTTCAATTTCTTTCTGTTGTTCAGTCATCTTATCCAAATTCTTTCTTTTACTTTTCTCTTTGGCGCAAATAAGCTGCACTATCCTATTTAAGCTTTATTGAGTTTTTTTTTCTCTATCAGGGGTCTCCATTACGCTGTAATTACAAAACAACGAATTTGTAAAATAATTTAATGAAAAAATCTAAGTGAATCGCTGTTAGAAACAATAATTATCATTCCAAGAACGCAAATCATTTCAAGAACGTTTCCGGAATGACCGTTCTCGAAATGACGATTTCAAATAACTGCGCATTTTTTAAACGGCAGCCATATTTGACAGCAATTCTCGCTTCCTTATTGTAAAATATTTGAGATTCACATTTGATAAACAACACTATAAAAGCTATTATTGCAATATTTTGATTGAAAAACGCGTTCCCCATTTGACGACCTATTGATGTACGCTCTGTAAATAATGAATTGAAAGACACTTACCACTTATTTTAACTTCTTTTGGCGAACTACTTTCTTCACAGCCACTTTTGTTTACAACTCTCTCTACAGCTGTTCCATAGACTAAGGAGAGATGCGTTCGAAAATTTTTTTTCGCGAAATCAAAGCTGCGTTTACTAAAATGATGATTACATTATCGGACATTTTATTTTGACTTACATTTTTTAAATTAGTTTTTCTTCTTTATCAATGCTTGCAATAATTTAATATTAGATACAATTGAAGGTGAATGGGTATTAATAACCGTTAATTTTTTTTTATTTTATGACTACTTCTTTTGACTATGTGTTGGGGCAGCTAATGGCAGTCTACGTAGTGCTCGTGAACCGTACCGCGAGAGATTCATCGACGGCACACCAGAAGCTGAGCAACGAAGCTTGCCATCGGCGGATTGCTTCGACGAATGGTTTTGCGTCTCCAGCAGACTGGATCCTTTCGAGGGACGAGTCCGGAGGTCCAGCCAAATATGCGGTTTTGAGGAGGCTGTGTTGGAGCACTTTCAAGAAAACCCAAGGACCAGTACACGTCGAGCTGCAGCTGTTTTCAACGTGGCTTACATGAAGGTTTGGCGGGTGCTCCGAGATGACGGCCAGCATCCGTATAATTTTCGGCGAACCCAAGAACTCACGCCTGCGGACTTTGAACCGCGTCGTGGATTTTGCCCCAAGCGGCAAGAAGTGAATCATACGCTGCGTTTGTGTGCTGTTTTTATCGGATTTATCAAATGTAAGAACTGTTTTTTATTAGAAAATAATTATTCTGAGTAATGATCCTATGTAGGTAATAAGTAGTAAGAAATACATCGAAATACGAGTAAAATAATACGTGGTGTAATCCGTTAGCACGTTTCCAATTTCCGAGTGTATTGTAACAATGTTTGTTTTGTTTACTTTTACATAATAACTTTGTTATTTTTAAACGGTTTTTAGCTTCTTTAGTTAGGTATTTCAAAAATAAGTCATTTTAATCTAAGACATAATATGTAGGTACCTACCTAATCGTAGGTAAGCGTACCTATCTACTTTAGAGTCGAAACAATGTGGCTGTAAAATGAAAATCTTTTTATTAGTTTGATGATAATTACTTAGGTACCTACCTACTTAACCCCTCAAGCCCCAAGCTGCCATATTTGGCCGCACCTAAAAACTTGCTATTCCATCAGACCCCAAGCGGCCATATATGGCCGCGCTGGCCGCGCTCTCCACTTGTGTTTTGATACACTTAGAGACTACTTTAGTATGAACAAGGTCGATTATTTCGGTTCTGTGGTACATTTTATGCATCGTGAACGCAAAATTAACTACTTTCGATTTTTTTTTCATTTTCGCAAATTTAAATTCTCGCCAAATCGCACCTGCTGTCAAAATTTTTTTGACATTTTGTCGCCAAGACCGAGAGGTTAATAGAAACTATTAAATCACGAAAGTAAAATAGCTGCCTACTTATCTGTCTTTGTTTTATTAGTCTAACAAATCCAACAAAAAATGCCGCCAAACGACTGCCGACAAACAACCCAGACCCAGACGGGTTGTTTGAGTCAAAATTAAATGTGCCGTCATTTTGATTTTCGCAGCCCGCGCTGACCGACCGGTAGCCGAGCCGGCAACTGCTTGAGCGGGAGCGGGCGAGCGAACTACAGTACACCTCCTGTGCGCCTGGTAGGGGGCGTGGCAGCTAAAACCACCCAAAACTAGGGCACACAGTTTTAGGAGGTTTTAAACAGGAGGTGCAGTATAGGCAGTGTATCATACAGAGTTCATGACCCTGTTAGTGATGGGTTAAGCTTGTTCTGATTTTAAATTAACGACAGATTAACTTTGTTTGTAAATGCAAAAACAAATTAAATTTTTGGGGGTCAAAGTTGCTCGCGTCCGTAGGTTTACCCTTGAGACCCTACACGTGATCCCTGGGTGGTGCTAAATGAGTGACACTGACTGAGTGGTAGAGCAACGCTGCGTTGCAGCACGCATTGTGCCGGCTCGCCCGGCGTAATACCACCCTCTCACTAATATTCGGCGTGAAATAATGGCACTTGGTGCTGTTGTGTTTCGTCCGACCAGGGAGGGTTCCGGAGGCCCCTTCCCCCCCCCCCTCCTCCCAATTCCTATTCCTTCCTTAAACCTATTCCTCCCTTAAAGGCCGGCAACGCGCCTGCGATTTCTCTGGTTTTGCGGGTGTCCATGGGCGGCGGTGATTACTCTCCATCAGGTGACCCGCCTGCTCGTTTGCCTCCCTCTTTTATATATTAAAAAAAAAATTGAGCTTATCTTGCTAGGGTATTTATAGAAAGGGTCTATACTAGGGATAATTTGAAACCCTGGATTATGGCTGGCCCCTCTTGATACACGCTGTATTATCCTATAAAATAAAATAATATTTTTAACAATAGAAATGAGTCACATTAAAATTATACAGTATAAAATAATAATATTATATATAGCTTCACAGGCATGCGCTACTGACCCTATGAGCGCGGGCTGCCGCGGCGCGGGCGGCAGGCGGCGCAGCGGGCGCAGGTCCCAGGCGGAGTACAGCAGCACGCCGCCGCCGCCCAGCCCGCCCAGCCCGCACGCCACCACATTCACGCTGACGCCCTCCGGCGCCGCCGAGTAGCACACGCACGTCACTAGCTCCGCAACCCGTACGCTGCCTGCAGGTGCACCGACAACGGTATATTTGTGATACTGAGCCAGGCAACCAGCCTACGACGGACTACTCGATATATAGCGGCCGCGGCCGCAGGTGTTCATGGAGATTTGTCGAATTTTGAACCTTCAGTTCCTAAGTTGGACTGTAATTTAACCGTATCTAGGACCTTCTAAATCGGGGCACAGCAGTAAGCAATGCTACTCAAAGGCACAAACAGACATTAGGGTGGTAGCTATCTAGTACGATTCTGAGCACTTCATGCACTTCATATTAGCGTAAACTACTCCTAATTTAAATTTGTTCATAAAATATTACCTAGTCTTGCCATAAATTCTGTTCCTCATATAAACATGTCTAGAGTAAAAAAGAAGTGACATTTTAAAAGCATGAATTTTATACGTTTAACTGTGTAGATTACCTCAAATATTTAAACTCTTCAAAATGACCACCTTTAGCTTTTACACATTTCTCCAAACGACCCTGGGGCCTGTTTATCGAAAGGTACAAACAAGTTCACAAGTTTACAAGCTTCGATATGTAACAAGGACTTGTAAAATCTGTTTCAAGATGTAAATGACACGTGTCGTTTTTTTAAGGCAACAAAATAGATATAACATTGCAATAATGACATAAAAATGCACTGGCTGATAAATATTTTATCTTAATGTCAATGTCACTGACATAATGACAGATCACTCGTAATTAAAATAAATGATATCTTATAACAGGAAATTGTATTAGTTCAATTTATATAATAAACATGTCTAAAATGGATAATAAAATTTCTGTGTTTACTAAAATTCATGAATCAAAAGACATTCTGTTTGGAAAATTTCCGATGGTTTCTCAGAGACAGCAATTGACAACTATGAAAGAACTAAAATGGCTGCCAACTTGTGATTCGCATGTTCTACAAGAGTAAAAATACAAGTGCTTGTAAAATATGTTTCACAAAAACATTACTAAACTATAATAATATTATGTTGTCGTCTTTTTTCAGTGTTTAAAATTTTGCTTAAGTATATTTAAGCGTTAATAAAACGCTAAAATATAAAACATTAATATTATGCTATTTTACAAGTTCGATTGGACGATCTCTCTGAAAAACTGACGAGGATAACTTTTTACAGAGTTGCTCGAAATCGTTTAAATAGTAATAGTTTAATGTCTTTGAAAGTCTCAAACAGAATGTAACATCACGCGTGTGGTACGGGCACCGTGGCATTATTATCCTTTTTATTTTAATTAATGGACAATCATTTTATTTAGGATTAACAATGTTTGACAAACGAAGGTATAAAGATTTTCACCCGTAAAGGCGGGTCTCCTGCGACACTGTTTTGTGTATTCTAACATCTAACAAAATATGTCAAAATATGTACGTAGGCCACGCCCATATTTGTTAGATGTTAGAAAACACAAAACAGTGTCACAGGAGACCAGCCTTTAGTTTAGTTTCAATATTATTATATAATATGCGATACATACAATTTGAAGTCTCCCGACACTGCTAGAATAATTTCTGAAAGTCACTAGTTACAAGTGTCAAAACAATTTTTTGAAAAACAGAATTAGTTTTACACGTGCAAATATTTCTTGTGAGGTAGATCATTTGACTGAGATTTTATTCTACATACGTGCTAAGTACACACTACACTTGTAAGTTCATCTATGGCCGCACGTACCACATCCAATGGTATCGAGGCGACTGTCTTCACTAAGTCTGCTTTTAACGACTCGATATTTCGATGAGGTTTGAGCAGGCTTTCTCCTCTAAAATATTCCATAAGCAATAATCCAAAGGATTAAGATCAGGACTTGCAGGGGCATCTTCAGATTCGATGAAATCCGTTAAATTCACGTCTAACCAGCGCTGGGTTGATTTCGATTTGTGCGCTGGTGCTGAGTCTTGTTAAAATATCCATTGTTTACCAGCGAACTGTGTTACTTAATGGCTTAACCACCTTCTCTAAAATATCGCTTTGGTAGTTAGTTGCTCGTGTTTTCACCCCCTTTTCACAAAAATGGAGCTTTGCCACGCCTTCGTAGCACACGCCCCACGAAACCATCACAGATGCTGGTGGCCTCTTTCGACCTTCGGAATTTTCTCAGTAGCTTCTTGGGAGCTGTGTGCTGTGCATACACCCTATCGTTTTGACAGTTAAACTTCATACATTTGTGTAATGCAATCACTGCGATTCGATTATCTGTGGTACCCCACTCCATGTTTACACAGCTATGTGTTAGATCGAAATGAATAGTATAAAACCTACTTAATATAATGATATGAGAGAGAGAGAGAGAGAGAGAGAGAGAGAGAGAGAGAGAGAAACATTTATTGACAACGAAAAAAAAAAAATAATAACAAAAGATCACATACAAAAAAAAAAATTTGTCAATCAGGACCCCGCCTCAGCTTGTGTTGTTGCGACCAGAACGTATCGCAACAACGCTGGTATTCTGGCGGGGCCTGTCGGTGCACGGTACACGAACAACATACAGATTTACATGAAACACATACACATTACAATAAACTATACATAGACATAGACAATACTAACAGACAATAAAAATAAAAAATTTATGGGCAGAATGACCTTTACTCCTTAGCAACTTAGACAACTGATGTTTAAAAGTCTTGTTCTGCTTGTCCCATGTCATTCATTGTTGAAATTGATGTCATCATTTCATTTGATTTGATCTTACATTTGATGCCAAACCAAAGTTATGTTACTATTAGGTACGCAGTTATCAAAGTGTTATCTTTACAATTTCATTAACGTAGTAGTGATTACATCCTCTCAGCTTGTTCAGATGATCGAGGCGTTCCATACAAAACCAAAAAAACAACAATTCCACTCAATTTTCACAGGTACTTGTTCCTTGGTTTTAATGTTGACAAAACTTGGTGAAGCAAGAGAATAAAGCAGCGACGCAAATGGGAAGAACGCATTATACGAAACAGCAGACATTTCCCACGCCCGTCGAGAGCCACTATGAAGTAAGTAAAGTACATAATTACTCTTACAAATATATGAATTTATGCCTAAACAGTACAGACAAGTATGAAAAACTAGCCCGTTCCACAGCCATTTAAACCGGTTGTTTATTTCAGGTCTCGCCGCTCGGGAAAAGAAATTCCATACAAAAGTTCCATAAAACAATAATAACAAAATAACAATTCACAGGTATGTAAAAAAAATAAATAAATAATAATAATTAAAGCTGCGTATTTTGCGACGACATTAAGTAGCACTTCAGTTTACTTATTAGCGCTTTCCTTGTCCCTAGATCTCGCAGCGGGGGAGGAAGATCATTCCAGCACTTAGAGGCGGCAAATCTGAAGGATCCACGAAAAGCGGCAGAATGGTGTTTTGGAGTTGAGAATACATGAGTGCAAGACCTTTTGGGGTACTTATAGTGAACTTGTACTTGCTCAAGCTTTTCTGAAAGATACTGTGGATCACCTGTGTGAATGATCCCAAACAACAAAGACACCAGATGCACACGCCTACGCGCTTCCATTTTCAAAATATTGGCGGAGTTTAGGAAGGGGGTGACATGTGTTCGTGGTGGTATGTGGAAACAAAAGCGTGCGCAAGCATTCTGCACTCTCTGTATGAGCCGAGCTGTTCATGCTAGTATGCATGGGCCATAAACTGTGTCACAGTAATTGAGCTTCGATAGAACTAGTGACTCGCAAAGCACAATTTTGAGTTGTTCTGACAAGTATTTTCTTATTTTGTACAGCAGTTTCAACCTATAAAAACAGTTGCGCGCACACTCAGCAATGTGGTTTTCAAAATTTAGACTGCTGTCAAAGGTCAATCCCAAACTCTTGGCTTTTTGCACTCTCTCTATGACTACACCATCTATGTGCATATTAAGTGTGCAGTCGCTGAGCCTTATCATATTCTTTCTGCTACCAATAAGCAGGAGTTTGGATTTTTGTGGATTCAGTGCTAGACAGTTAGATCGAGACCATGCCGCTATCCCTGCCAAATCCTCGTTCACTTTGGCTACAGCAGCGATGGTGTCAGTTGGTTTGAATGAGTAGTAAAGCTGTATGTCATCAGCATACATATGATAGCGACACTCACATATGCTGCCCACTACATCTGCACTATACAGGATAAAAAGAACAGGACCCAGCAACGAGCCCTGCGGAACGCCTCTAGTGACCGGGAGAGAGCGAGACCGCAGCTTAGTCCCATCAGCTGCCGTTATCTCCACATATTGTTGGCGGTCTGAGAGATAGCTATGAAACCATTTTACAGCACTTGTATCGAAGCCATAGTAGGCCATCTTAGATAGTAAAAGTGTTGTGTTTATGCAGTCGAAAGCACGGGAGTAGTCCAGCAGCAGCAGCGCACTGACCATTCCATGGTCCTGTGCAGCCAGTAGGTTGTCCACAACATCTGCCAGAGCAGTTGCGGTACCACGACCTTTGCGAAATCCAGATTGCCACAGTGGGAGCATGTCATTATCTTCGAGGTACTTGGTGAGTTGATCACAGACTATTCTTTCCAATATCTTTGAGATACAAGGAAGTAGGCTAATTGGTCTTAGGTCCTTCATCGCTGTGGGATTAGAAATTTTGGGCAGAGGTTTTACCACTGCCCTCTTCCAGGCTCTTGGGAATGTGCTTTCGACTATAGAGCCGTTTACTATGTTAACGATAGCCTCCAGCGACTGCGGCAAGATCAACTGCAACATCTCCAGTGAAATGTGGTCATCCCCTTGAGCGTTAGACTGAAGTCTTCTAATGGCTTTAAGTACTATATCCTCACTGACCGGCTGCAGCCTAAAAGTCGTTGCGCTATGCCTATGATGTTCGAAGAACGTGAGATGGGAAATCGATATGCGGTCCTCCCCCGGCACATCAAGGAAATGTCTATTAATAGCATCAGGGTTGTTAAAAGACGGTGGTAATTCATATTCGGCTTTTCTACTAGGCAGTATATTCTGTTTAAGGTTCCTCCATAACTGTTTAGAATTACCTATATTGTCATTTATGTTATTAGCAAAAAAGCTAGTCTTCTCACGTTCAACAGCTTCAATCACGAGGTGCTTCATGAAGATATAGCTGCTTTTGTGAGCTTGATCTTTGTACTTTTTGTATTTTTGGTGATAATTATTTCTTAAGCGCATCATAGACTTTACTGTGTCTGTAATCCAGGGGTGAGGGGAAGACTTAAATTTTCTAGTTGTGACTGGAGCATGCAGATCAAATAGCGCTGTGACAGCAGACGCAAAATTGTCCACCAAAGCATCGACATCCTCCCGAGACCGCTTAAAATAATCCCAATTAACGCATTCCAGATCAGGAGTGCGTTCCGTCGTTCTGGGTGTAGTTGTTTGGTTAAAGTTTAACTCGTTTGAGTTGCAACTGAGCCACGGAACGATCGAGTTGTTTTTATAACCTCTTCTGAAGAATTCCTGTCCAAATCGAGAGAAAACACTTCTTTTGTCTACATTTTTTCCACTTTTATACAATATTTAAACCTAATTATTAAAAAGTAAAACAATACGAAACAAACAGGCCGAATTTTTCGAGACGTTTTGACTTAAATTGCAAAATTTGACACTTTAACAATGATATAAACGACAAATATCTGTCAGAGTGAAAAACAACCATCAGGGATGCGTTCCGTGGCTTCACTCGAGTGCACTCGAGCGCACTCCGGCGCGCGCTCTACCCGTTCCGTGGCTTGGTGAAATTTTACTCTGACGGCTGTCAGAGCGTAGTTTCATCCGTTCCGTGGACGCACTCCTGGAGTGCGTTCCGTCGTTCTGGAGTGCGTTCCGTCGTTCTGGGTGTAGTTGTTTGGTTAAAGTTTAACTCGTTTGAGTTGCAACTGAGCCACGGAACGATCGAGTTGTTTTTATAACCTCTTCCGAAGTATTTCTGTCCAAAACGAGAGAAAACTCTTATTTTGTCTACATTTTTTCCACTTTTATACAATATCTAAACTTAATTATTAAAAAATAAAACAATACGAAACAAACAGGCCGAATTTTTCGAGACGTTTTGACTTAAATTGTAAAATTTGACACTTTAACAATGATATAAACGTCAAATAGCTGTCAGAGTGAAAAACAACCATCCGATTTGATGGTTGTTTGGTTGCTGCGCTCTGAGCCACAGAACGGATGAAACTTCGCTCTGACAGCCGTCAGAGTAAAATTTCACCAAGCCACGGAACGGGTAGAGCGCGCGCCGGTGTGCGCTCGAGTGCACTCGAGTGAAGCCACGGAACGCAGCCCTGCGTTAAACCGTTCCAAAATAATGCTCTTATAAGGTCTATAGGTTACCAGCTGAGGAAATGGTTTTCTTTTTTTATTTTAAAAACAGCTGTCAACATTGCGTGTCCACCCAGTTCTGGGGTATGCGTGATTGTAACATTGAGAACCGATATATCAGAACAGATTACATCAATTAGGCTGTGACTGTGCTGTGTAAAGTGCGTTGGCTCATTGACCACTTGTTTCAGGTTCATGCTGCAAAGGATTTGCTCGAGATACTTGGTTTTCCCACTGGCCTTATTGAGGAGGTCTATGTTGAAGTCCCCAACCAGTATCAGACCATCCTGTTTTGGAAAGGAAGCTATTGACTCTGAAATAGCGTCTAGGAAAACGTTCACATCTTGCCATGGTGGTCGTTAAGCAGTTCCGATAACTATGTCCAAACTGCAAAGCCGTACCTTCAGCCACATCTGCTCCACAGCTGAAGCAACAGGGTGCGAGCAAACACGCGCGTTCGTTCCTCTGCGAATGTAGAATCCTACTCCACCGCCACGCCCACCACGAATGCTGTCAGGCCTTGGTATATGACAAAACTTGTAGTTTGCCAGTTTTGGCGCCTTGTCACTCTGTCCCGTTCTTAGCCACGTTTAATTTATGGCCAGTACATCAGGAGCTAGATCTCCCGCAGCCACAATGAACTCCTCATGCCCTGTGCTTAAAGACCCAGCATTAAAGAGACCAACTTTTAAGTTCGTGCTTTTAATCATTTGTAACAGTTATTGTTAATTCAGAACTGCAGTGTTTAATTAGCCTCATCATCAAATTAATGTGTGGTCTATTCAAGATCATACCCATTGTATACATTTTATGGCATCCATGTTTGATTAACATTAGTGTGTAATATTCATTATGTATATAAAAAATGTAAAAATTAAAAAGATACGCACATGTTTTGAGTTTTGAGACCTTAAAATAACCAGTGTACAAATAACCGAGAGGGGCACTAATTTCTTTTAGAACACGAGTGACAGCACAGTTATCAGCACATAACGTTATTACTATACATTTATTATGTGTGGCAAACAAATAGACAAAGAACGCTATGAGGACTGCAAACAAAGACAAACACATACACTTCAACAAATAAAGTATCAAAATAAAGACTGTAAACAAATATAAAGACATACACTTTGACAAATAAATTTTATTATGTTGTACACAGAATCCAATTGCAACGAGAAACTGCCATCCGGGAATTACTCGGAGGCTACTGCTGGAGGCTCAAAGGTTTTGATGAAATCCTCCTCTGAACGAAACTGGTAGGCAGGTTTCCCTTCCGCCTGGCGAGCGAATATGCGACCTCGCTTGGTCCAGGTGTACCGCCATCCCAGCCTGCGACATTCCTCCCGCACCCGATGGAACAGCTGTCGGTGCGCGCGGGTCAGCCGCTCGTTGATAAACACGCGGGGCCCGGCCGCGGCGCGTTGGCCCGCGCGGCGCACGCGCGCGGCCTGCAGCAGCTCGTCGCGCAGCTGCCGGCGCGCGCAAGACGCACCACCACGCGGCGCGCGCGGCCCCCCGCCTCCGCCGGCGGCGCGCCCACGCGCTCCGCGAACACTACGTCGCGCTCCTCCAGCTTTACGCCCATCTGCCCGGCAAGCACAGCCACGGCGTGGAACACGCTCACCCCTTCTCCTCCGGGAGGTGGCCGATCTCCAGGTCCGCGAGCAGAGCCTCCTGATCGCGGTCGTCGAGCTCCAGCTTGAGCTCCGAGATGGTTCGCTCTAGCTCCATAACCTTGCCTAGCCCCTCCCCCGATTGCCGCTGCTCCAGCGCCTCCAGCCTCTGCTCGACGCCATCCAGTCGCGTTGTTATGGCTGTAAAAGAATGCCGCAGTTGCGCCATCTCTCGCCGGAATTCCCGCATTTCGGCCATGCATTCGGCGAACTCACGTCTAAAATCATCCAAACCAGCGACGGTTGTCCGCCCAGCCGCGGCGCCCGCGTCAGGCTGCGCTGGCAGGGGCTCAGATTCTGACGCTTCGCCGACTCTTTTTACAGGCGTCTGGCTGTTGTCGCCCCTGCGTGCGCTCCTTTTACAATTAGGGCAAAGCCAGTCCTTACTAATTGAGGTTTTTTCTGCTAATGCCAGGCAAGCCCTGTGGAATTTGCTTGGACAAACGCTGCAAGACGCGGCACCTACCGGCGATAAAAATTTACCACAAGCGCCACAGTTCAGCATTGCTCGCTATTACGTCGTAGTTTAGGAGAACGTCAAGAGATGGCGCTGCGATGCTTTGTCCCTCTGTATAGCAGTGGTCAGGTATGAGTCGGCGCCGCTAGGTGGCGCAGTTGCAGAAATGGTAAGCGCTTATGCTACTGCTCGTACAGCGGCGCTGATAAAATTATTAAAAAGAGGGCGAGTGTCTTTGATTTATTCCCAAATTACCCCTTTGTATTTAAAAACCGGCCAAAAGTTATATGAAAAAGATAATTATCTAGATTTAGACAACAACACAGATAGCGTCCACACTTGTACAACTTCACTGACACTGCCGCTTAAAAACAAACACAATCACAGCTCAAACAAACGTGTTTTTACTTAATTTATAGAATATAAAGGCGCACAGGATGTGTACTGTATGTCGTCCGAGACGTCACATCCGATATCTAGTAATAGTTGTTTTAAACCAGCAATGAACTGCAAAACTGCAAAACTGCAATGGACAGGGTATAGAAATAAAAACTGCCAGGTGACATTGATATTCGTAGTCTGTCGTGATCATTAATTAATTCGAGTAAGTAAACGTGGCTGTCTGGGTTCGGTGCGCTGAATTTTGTTTCCCATCGTTTTTAATAAGGGACAGCGCCAGACGCCATAGAATAGTTAAAATCAACCGCGGTATTGTACGCGCTTGTAATCGTGACGTTCACGATACGCGTCCGCGAAATAACGAGTTCGCGATCGCCGCGTGCCTAACCTAAAAACGGGGCGAGGAGCTTGTAAAATGGCGGTTAAGTCGAGTAGAATCTGATTACGGTGTGCTAGTTAGTGAGCCCAACGTAAGGTTGACCTTGATAGTATGGTCCGTGGCAGATAGTGTAGTGATTTGGGTGGTGAAATCTGACCTGCCACATGAGGTCTGGAGTTGGCCGTGGGACGGCGTCTGCACAGGAAGTTGGGGGGCGCGCCCCCTTCTACGCATCGTGGGATCAACTAGTTCAGGATAGTACAGCAGCGCAGGTCAGACCCACAATTAATTTAATACATATTACGGGGTGCTTCGCCCCATGTATTAGTCTATGGTAGTACTATTATTTATTCTGTGTCTATGAGCCCGCTATGAGCCTGGTTTATGTTGGCGAATGAGGTGGGGTTTGGCCAGAATAAATTTTGGTACGCAGAGCGAACTTAATTTTAATTGTTTGTGCCTCGGGGCCAATTAAAGTTTAAAATTAAGTTTTAAATAAGGGCTTAATTTAGGTTTAACTATATTGTCTTAAGAGTGTTATATTGATAAATTGTGTAAACAGGTGTCTAGTTACCTGTGATTTGGTTTTGTTAGTATATAACTTTGGTTGATTGTATCTTGTAAGTAACGCTTTGCACTATGTCGTTGTCAGCCATTCAAGCCAAAATCAGTAGTGAATTGAGATGGTTCAAATCAGCCCAGAGATTGATAATCCGCAAGGATAGACAGGATGCGCTCTTGCTTCGAGCCCTGGATGTACCAGCTCGCCTAGAAAAGGTTTTGGAGTTATTAAGCCGAGTCGAGGCTTTTTCTGAAGATGATGGTCAGAAACGGGCCGCATTGTCAGCCGATGTGGATCAGTGCATGTCAATGGCCGATGATGTATGTGCTCCTACGAGTTGAAGAAATTAAACGACAGTGCCGGGCTGGTTGTGATGAAGAACGGGGAGACTCATCCCCCTAGGTGTCGTTTCACGGTTACCGAGCATACAGATACCGACTTTTGGGGGTGCTATTGGTGAATGGGTCAGCTTCATCAACTTGTTTGATAGTCTGGTGCATCTGCGGCAGGACTTACCTAAATCCAACAAGATCGCTCAATTAATGTCGGCTCTTCGCGGTGAGCCTAAGGAATTGGTGGCACATTTAGCTGTGACTGAGGGAAATTATGATACAGCCCGCCAACTGTTAGTGAAGCGTTACCACAACAAGCGTAGGTTGGTATACGCTCAACTTAATAAATTATTTAATATTCCTACGGCGACTCGGATCTCTGCCATACAGACAGAAGCATTGAACCCGTCGTTGACGGTCACGAAGGCACTAGAAAATTTAGGTCTGCTAGTCGGGGAATGGTCTTACCTAATTTTGTATATTGTGCTTTCTCAGCTGCCCGTAGATCAAACCGGGTCTGTACCGGTTTGAGCAGTCACATGGGATGGCTGCGGACGAGCTGCCCACCTCTTCCCAACTCATAGAGTTCTTTGAAAGAAGAGTGTCACAGGGCAGAGAACATGGGCTTGTCCATGAAGCCCTCTGCGGAACCACAGAAGACCGCTCCTAGGAGCCATGTGAGAAGAGGTTTTCCGCAGAGAAGAAAACCAAGGAATGCGTAGGGGCACATGGGTGCATTGACCCATGGGGATTGTTGCCCATTTTGTAGGCAGAGTGGTCATGGCTCGACCACCTGCAAAATATTTAAGGACCAAAGTGTCCAAGGGCGACGTAACATCACCAAGCAGCACGGCTGGTGCTTCCTGTGCCTGGGTCCGCATATGGTTAGGGACTGTGCTAGGTCAGCGATGTGTACGTTTTGTGGTAGCCACCATCACGAATTGCTGTGCATGAACCAGCCCGGACAACACCAACCGGTTGGACAGGGCCGCACTCAGGTACAAATGGGGCCACGTACACAGGGCCGGAGTTGGGACCAGGGGCAAATGTGGCAACGGGACCAAGGACGTCAGGAGGTTGGGGCCGATGTTCAGGCGAACATCGCAGGTGGCTTCCCGACCCACTCGAGTGCCAGAAGTGCCAACAGGTTCGCTACGGGCGGGTGTCAGGGAACACCTTCGAGATTTGCGCGGTCAGTTAAAACACCGCCTCGGGTATCACCGCGCCCGTCGCCGCCTTCCGAGTTTTATCGATGGTCACCGCCGATCATGGAGCGCCCTCGCTTAGTTCACCGCACCCCCTCACGCGTACGTCGCCCAATAGCGTGCCGCAATATAAGAGGCCCATACAAGGGGCCATGGGATCCTCTCGTAGGGTTTGACGTGTCCCGTCCGTCGGGTCAAGATGCGTGAGGCCCCGGGGCTCCCCGCTAGGAAATTGCCGCCCAATCAAGTGTTGCTTCCCAACCGGAGGCTTAATAGTCTTGCCCACTGCCTCCGTGTGTGTTTGGGGTCCGAATGGCAATGCAACGCACGTTCGCGCCCTGTTGGATTCCGGTGCCCAGGGCTGTATTGTGTCGAACGATTTGGCGATATGGTTGGTTGGGCTTGAAAACAATTAACTAAATAAGACCATTCGAGGCGTGGGGAATATTGCGGTAACGAATATTGTCGGTCAATCTACGATTACGTTCTCCTCACGTTTTGACGCTTCGTATAGAGCATCCGCTTCAGTACTGGTAATGACTTATGTGATGGGTCGACACCCTCTAGTGAGGTTGAATCCGGCTGTTCAGATCAGATCTTAAACTAGCGGATCCCGATTTCGACACCCCAGGTACGGTTGACGTGCTGCTAGGAATAGATGTTCTGGGTAGTTTTTTGTTGTCGGATCGACGGGTTTTGCAGCATGATGGGTTCATCGCTGTTCAGACAAAACTTGGCTATGCAATTATGGGTCCAGTTTTACCCATGGTTATGCCTACCGAGTCAAATGGTATACTTGTTTGTTCAGCCTTGTCCGAAACGATGCAAAAATTTTGGGAGATCGAAGAACCACCCACCGCTCGTCGAGTCGACCCAGACGAAAAAAGAGTGCGAACTGTTTTTACCAGAATAATACTGGTCGCCTTCAATCTGGTCGTTTTGTTACTCGGCTCCCCTTCAGGGCAAACCGGCCGCCGTTGGGGGAATCTAGGAAGACAGCCGAGTCTCGATTGATGTCGATGTAACGTCGTATAGCCAGGGATGCGGTATTTAGGCAGAAATATGTCGAATTCATGAGGGAGTATGAATCTTTAGGACACCTGTCTGTGTCGCGTGTAGATTGGAGATCAGATGATCATTGTTTTCTTCCACATCATTCTGTCCTGAAGACTCCTAACGGAAAGATTAGAGTCGTGTTTGATGTGTCTGCACCAACTTGGAAAGGTATGTCCCTGAACCAATGTCTACATTCAGGAGCAAAGTTGAACCGTAATGTTTCAGACATACTCACGAGTTTTCGGAAACACCGGTGGTTTTTGTCGCTGACATCAGGATGATGTTCCGACAGACGGTGATTCATCCGGAAGATAGGAGGTATCAGTGGATACTATGGCGAGAGTCGCCGTACGAACCGATTAAGGTTTACGAGGTGAAAACAAACACGTACGGTTTACGCTCGAATCCCTTCCTCGTGTTTCGTACACTGCGGGAGTTAGCGGCTCGGGACCGCTTGTACTTCCCTAGGGCTGCTGCTATCCTGGAGCAGGATCTGCTACCCTAGCGGCTAAAAAATATGAATATGGACATGGGCTTCATTAGACATTTGAAGCCCGTAATATGCCCATATAAAGACAAAATATGGGCCTCAAATGTCAAATGAAGCCCATGTCCATATCCATATTTTTTAGCCGATAGACCCGCTGTACGTTGATGACGTCTGTACAGGGGCAGCCAGTATCGAGGAAGCGCTCGCCCGACGAGACTAGCTTAATCAGCTTTTAGAGAGAGGAGGTTACGAACTAAGGAAATGGATGTCCAATTCCCCTGAGTTGGTGGCGGGGCTACCTGATGAGTTCCAACAGGATCCGCACGTATTTAAGAATCCTGACAACCCCAACATGCTGTCGGTGCTTGGCATACAATACCGACCTGTTCAGGATGTGTTCACCTATCGAGTTGTGTTGGAAACACCGAAGGCCTGGACGAAGAGGTCCGTGTTGTCGACGATCGCGAGAACGTTATTATTAAAATGTTTCATGGAGCAGCTATGGTCGGCCCAGCTGGACTGGGACACTCCCCTCTCAGAGTATTTGTTGAGGGATTAGACAAAAGTTTTTCCTCGCTCTCGGAAATAAACAAGGTTTCGCTGCCACGTAAGGTTGACCTTGATAGCATGGTCCGTGGGAGATAGTGTAGTGATTTGTGTGGTGAAATCTGACCTGCCACGTGAGGTCTGGAGTGGGCCGAGGGACGGCGTCTGCACAGGAAGTTGGGGGGCGCGCCCCCTTCTACGCATCGTGGGATCAACTGGTTCAGAATAATACAGCAGCGCAGGTCAAGCCCACAATTAATTTAATTCATATTACGGGGTGCATCGCCCCATGTTCAGAGTAAACTCCAGCTCGTTTCACTTCCAGGTATTAGTCTATGGGCCCGCTATGAGCCTGGTTGATGTTGGCGAATGAGGTGGGGTTTGACCAGAACAATAGCACTACCGTCATATTATTTATTTTAAAATACCCTTTTTAAGTTGGAACAGAACTTATGGCAAGACTAGGTATATGTTTGATTGTGATAAATATACGAATTTCTATAAGGCAGCACGCGTGTTGCATGCGGCGTGCGGTGTGTGGCGTGCGGTGTGTGGCGTGCGGTGCGTGGCGTGCGGTGCGTGGCGTGCGGTGCGTGGCGTGCGGTGCGTGGCGTGCGGTGCGTGGCGTGCGGTGCGTGGCGTGCGGTGCGTGGCGTGCGGTGTGTGGCGTGCGGTGTGTGGCGTGCGGTGCGTGGCGTGCGGTGTGTGGCGTGCGGTGTGTGGCGTGCGGTGTGTGGCGTGCGGTGTGTGGCGTACGGTGTGTGGCGTGCGGTGTGTGGCGTGCGGTGTGTGGCGTGCGGTGTGTGGCGTGCGGTGTGTGGCGTGCGGTGTGTGGCGTACGGTGTGTGGCGTGCGGTGTGTGGCGTGCGGTGTGTGGCGTGCGGTGTGCGGCGTGTGGCGTGTGGAGCACTGACCGACGAAGCGCGCGTTGACGGTGTGCACGCGCACGACGCTCTGGTACTTGTCGGGCGCGCCGCGCTCGTACGACGCCGCGAAGTCCTCCTCGGCGGCCGGCGGCGCGGGCTGCTCGCGACACAACAGTAACGATTACTATAGAGCAGCAGTTTTAAACAAATCATTCAATCATTACCGGTAGAACGGGGCTACTTTAACAGCACGTGGTAATTGTGATTCCAAAGATAATTATAAGACTGATATAGTGCCTATAATGTTGTAACCTAAGCATAATAAAAATGACTGATTGATTGTTTTTAATTCAGTTTCCAGTATAATGCATAAAATATTTTTTTTATCAAAACGATGTTAAAGAAACCCATATACTTCAGATCTCGGCGGTGGAACCAGCTCTCGGCGGCGGTATTTCTGGACCGTTACGACTTAGGGATCTTCAAGAAATGAGCCTATTCCTTCCTTAAAGGCCGGCAACGCGTCTGCGATTCCTCTGGTTTTTCGGGTGTCCATGGGCGGCGGTGATTTACCTACTCTTCATCAGGTGACCCGACTGCTCGTTTGCCTTCTTCTTTTATATAAAAAAAAATCTTTGACGTAAGTTGTATTTTAATGCCAAAACCAAAACATTAAAAAAATCTATATAAAATGAAAGGGGCCTGTAGGGCTTGATATTAGTATGAGTTTGGTAGCCAAAGAACACATTGTCCTGTTGGAGCAAAAACATCATTAAAATACGAGTATGTACAAAGTAGCTTTACGGCAATTCAATTACGAAAATGTTTAAATCTACAGTCCGTAATGCAAATAATGGTAAAACAGATGTGTAATATGTTTTTGACATTATGTCTGTCTAGTTTTTTATGTCTCGTCGTTAACATCGTTATTTTAATTTAAATAGTTTGAATTTTCCATTTATTTTTAAAATAAAAATTTCATTAGAACTCATAGTACATTTATAAAATAGAAGTATATTAGTAGTGATCTACAGCCGTCACCTGTGGTTCGTCCCCCCCCCCGCCGTCGTCCGAGTCGGCCGGCCCCCGCGCGGGGGGCGCGGGGGCGGTGCGGTGCGCGGACGCCACGTCACACAGCGTGGGGCTGATGCACACCTGCGTCACGGCCAGCAGCTCGCGGTTGGGCAACGTGCGGATGTACGTCAGTCTGCGGGGACAAGCACAATTGAGGCACTGCCTATTTGGTCCCGTTAACATTTTCTTTTTACTATTTCTATAGCAGTAGCTATGGCGAAAGTCAATTATTTTAACTACTGTTAGGTGCTTTTTTAAACATTGGGAATAAAAGAAATGAAATATTTCACCAAGGTATCGCGAGGAGAAGAGAGGGTGTCCAGAACACGAACGATCGTAGGTTCGATTCCTCCATAGAGATTGCGCTTTCGAGTATCGTCATTTTCTGTATAATATGTAACGTTAGGACTGACAGAGTCCCCTATGAGAGCGCCGTGTTGTAGTGACGTTTTTGCACCGACCTGTTGAGGTCCCACAGCACGATGTACCCGTCGGCGCTGGCCGTGACGAGCAGCGTGGCGCGCGCGCACGCGTGCACGTGCACGATGGGCGCGCAGTGCGCGTGCAGCGCCCGCCGCCGCAGCCGCGCCCCCGCCCCCGCGCCCGCCCCCGCCCCCACGCGCCACGCCTCCACGCGCCCCGACTGGTAGCCCACCACCACGGGGTGCGCGCTGCTGGACGACGACGCCACGCACGTTATCTGCACCATAACACTTTATCGGTCAACAATCTCAACATCATCGTCACAAATAATGTTTTTTTAAATAGCGACAGAGTTAACCGCATTACATACGTCAAATTCTATAATAGCATTTTACACCTTAAAAACTTACCATATTTTGTTTTTTTTGAAATTTTATATTTTTGTTTAAAATTAAGTTAATCTATTTTTAAGCGTAAATCTGTAAGAAACTAAAGAAGACCCAAATCACCCAAATATTTATGCGGAAGCGACATAAATAAAAGTATAGCTTTAATAGCGTTTGGTGTGGTAATAAGGGCGTTGCACCTGGTCGCTGGGCGGCACGTGCAGCAGCGGCTCGGGCGGCTGGTCGCGGCGCAGCCTCAGGCGCACCACGTCGTCCCAGTGCCCCCACGTCACCAGCCCCCACGACACCTCGCCCGCGCCGCCCGCGCTGCCCGACGGCGACTCGGCTAAATCACAAACGAACAGTGAGGAACAAATTTTGTCGTAGAATAATAACGCTATAGAAACCAAGTTCGCGCGCCTATTTTGAAGCACCTTAATGCTCCAAACGCCGGACCGCTCCGTAGTGTTCAATGTCAAAGAGCGCCGAACGTGTCTCGCGAAAACAAAAAAATATGACGGTTTGTGCAGTTAAATTGTGTCACAACACATCTGAAAAACAAAAGAAGTGTAATAACATCACTTTTCACAGGTAAGCTTTCAGTATTTCATAGTATCTTGTAGTTAATTAGGTCAAAATATAAACGTACTGCAGTGTGATTCTCTAAGCTAAAGCCTCGGTAGCAGCGGCTGCCACAGCGCTGTCTCTTTCATATTCATAGAATTGGAAAGAGACAGCAGATCACAGCCATGCGCGCAGCATACTCGTCACGCGTGTGTGAATCGGTTTAGTGCTTCATTTTTGACAGAGCGCTTGTATGAAGACTATCTTTCTATAGCGTTATTATTCTAAGAATTTTGTATTATAATACTATTATTTGAATTTCATTTGTGCATCTGTCTGAAATCTGATGGAATGTCTTAAAATTCAAGTATACAAAACAATTAATAACCCAAAACTATGTAAAATCGACATCATTTATTTATTTAGGGTCCATATTGGCTCACCTAAAGTTCTTTACCATAAAATGTTCTTCCTACCGATTTGTAATCCGAATGATCACTCTTCCTAAAATTTTTCTAAGTTTTCATTCATACAATTTGTAGTACTATGACGACGTTCATAAATTCGGTCATATCATGTTTCCGAAAATTAAAATTCCTACTGTTGTTTTTCATAATGCCTTTATCCATTTACATAATTTACATAATATTTTTACAATGGAGAATTTTTACTACAGAAATAGGGCAGCTAGTATCCTCAATGATTTAAATAATAGTGTAAAAGACGGTTATGTTGAAAAAATATAGGAAAACAAATAATAGTATAATAGATGTTTATTGCTACTGACATTATGAAGTTGAATGATTCGGAATAATAAACATTAGAAACAGAGTAGTTAGGGATTGTGATTGTTTGGATGAAAAATATTAGGAGGAACATTTTCGGAGTTTCAATTATCGGAGTTGAAAATGAAGGTGAACTTTGGCGCACCCATTTATTTAAACAGGTAAACACGCAGAACACACATTAAATATTCATCATCATTATCAGCCTATCGCAGTGCACTGCTGGACATAGGTCTCTCCCAGGGCGCGCCACTCAGCCCGTTTGACAGCTCTCTGCATTCATTTACAATAGACATTAATTAGATAGTAAATATTGGGTAAAGAAGGCTCACAAGTCACACATCACCCTCGATGTTACTTTTTTACCATGATCGTGCTTTTGTATCACGCAAAAAGTTTTTACAAAATATCGTAGTTTCCGTAATATCGGTAGTACGTACCGGGCATGGCGGCGAGCGCCGAGTGCTTGGGCAGCGCGGCGACGGCGCGCGCGTTGGGCAGCGGCAGCAGCGCCGCGGCCGCCGCCGCACGCCGCGCCGCCACCGCCGGCGCCTCCAGCCCCGGCGCGCCGCAGTAGCGGCCCCAGCGCACGCCCACCGCGCCGCCGCACGCCTCCACCTAAAGGCGCCCACTCACATTCAATATTCGCTCGATGTGAGCGTTATAAGTCGAATATTCGGCATGTCAGTACAGCGCCCGAGCGCGCTCCACTCGGCTGTCAATTTTTTGGCGAATCCCATTGAATGTTACATTACAAGTCAGTCGCTGCCTGCGCGAGCACCGCACGCGTCGTGTCTCTGCACTAATTGTGTCGTAATATTTTAGCGCGGTAAAATGCAGTGGAGTCAAGAGAAAACTCTGTTATCTATTGATATATACCGCAAACTACCCCATCTGTGGAATCCAACACATCCAGATCATTACAATAAACTTAAGAAAATTGATGCATGGTTCGAAATAGCTGACGACATGATGGATGGGATGGAGCACAGGCGAGCAAATATTCGTCGCGAATATTCAGGTGTTGTGAGCATTTGCTCACAAATATTCATGCGAATATTCACATCAAGCGAATATTCAATGTCAGCCGCCGCCTTAAGGCGCCACACCATCATCATCATCATCAGCCCATAACCGTCCCACTGCTAACCTTCCCACATGGACTATAGCACATAGGGAGCTTGACCACGCCGGCAACTGGTTCGGTGGGTTACCACATCGGTTATAGAAAATTAATTTATTGGTTCAGACAGAACGTCGACCCGACTTAAAACAAAATATAAAATTTTGATAATACATTTTGAACTTTAGGGTTGAAAGAGAAATTTGGCAATCTTGGGTAAGTCGTACTGTTGGCGTGTGTACTACCAAAAAAGATGAAGAATTGAGGATCATTTACGGTAGAAAGTGTCGCGATCGGGCGGGGCATGCTCCCGTGCGCCAGCCGTGCGCCGGGCGGGCTACTCCTTCATGCTACACCGGGATGTTTGCGAGTAGTCTTTGCACGGCCGACTATGTATGTGTTTTGTATCGTAGTGATTTCAATAGTTAATAGATTATTTACTTTTCGCTTTGGTGAATATATATTTTTTACAACTTGACTTGGCAGCTATTGAAATTGCTCGAAAGTAGCTCTTTCATATGCTTCTCGTATTTTCATTCCTCATCCTGCTCTTTCATTCATCAATCATTTGTTCTTCTTGTGGTTTGGAGTTCCGCCTACACTTAATGCTGAATTAACTATCTATTCTTCGTACTTTTATTTCATTACAAAAAAGGATGGATTAAGTTATTTCTAGGACACTTTTGTTTCAAACAACCCTGGACCTATCAGATCTCCGATCAGGGTTGCATGAAGCTGCTGCTTTATGCAGCGTTAATGTCTTACTTGCTAATTCCTAATTACTTACCGACTGGTCCGGTGTTCAACTCGTCTCGCGAGTCGCGACCCAAGGATAGGAGGTGGAAAGAAAACAGGATTTGATCGCAGCGCAGCCAGCGGTGATGTGAGGCGTAGCCTCGGGGCGTGGCATGCCTGTCGAACCCAACAGGCTGCTCCAAACGCTCACAGCATACGTCCACCTCACTATTCCTCATTATCGTTCAACCGTATCTTGTTATGTTTATTCCCACAAAATGTCACATTAAATAAGTTAATATACTATGCTTTGTAGGGAAATGATTTAAACTTGCCGACAAGCCATTTATTCGACCTAGCAAGTAATGCTTTTCGCGAGGGAATAACGCGTACCGAACGTGAAGGATTTCGAGGTCTAGGTTGTCGTTCAGCGTTAGTTCCGTCTGATTATATACACAAAAGCATCCGATGGCCTTTTACAAAGGATTACCAGGATTTAATTCGATTTTGCTTTTATGTCACAAAAAAACTTATGCGCCGGCGGACATCTTTTCCAGTACTTAGATGACAACAGTACATAGACAGTGCCAGATCGCTATTTCTGTATGATTTTTTTCTATCCTTTTTGGTTGAGGATTCCGGGTTCGTGTGCTTCCACCTTCGGCCTTATCGTCACCTACTATCGGGTGAGATGAAGGCCAAGCGCTTACCCGTAGTAGAATAAAAGAAATAGAAAAGTGGTGGGCACCTCCTTGTGCGGCGCGGGCAGCAGGTCCCGCGCGGCGTGCGGGTGCGGCGCGCGCAGCAGCTGGCGCGGCGCCTGGCCGTAGGTGCGCACCATGGCCGCCGCCGCCGTGCGGTCCAGCTCGTCCGCCAGCGACAGCGGGTCGAACCCGTAGTACGTCTGCCGGCCACACACTCATTCCACTACTTGGTACACACACAACACATTGCACTTACACACACTTTTTGGCGATATTCGCTTGCGCACCATCTACGCGCACGCTACGGTTCGTAGGCGTGGTCGGTGTTCGGTGCGAAACCGAACACTTAACTTTTCTATATTTCTTGTTTGTAAATGTCGTTGCTTTTGTGCGCTGTGGTTTCTTGCGCCCATTCTTTGCCACAGTTAAAAAATTATGTCCTGAATGGGTGGTAGGTTAAAAAAGATTTGGACGATTCAAAGTACTTACTAATTGAGTTTATTGTATAAATATATTTTGGCTTGACTTGACTATACCTACCTACTATCGTCACCGGCGCCGTGTGCCCTAAACTCGGTCATTGGCCGCAGTCGCCGTGTATGTATTGTCATCAAAATATCAAATTAATAATTGAGTGTCTATTTCACCGTTATTGCAATCGAATGCACTCATCAACACTCATTATCATCTACCATTATAGACTGTTAAGAACATTCTATGATAATGTTAGATGATAATGAATGATTGTAAACATATATTAAATCAGTAGTTTCGTAAACATTTTATCATTTCAACAATTCCCCCGAGCTCAGGCTCCAACTGTCGGAATGGAGCGCAAGCGAACATCGCCGCAGTTATACAATAAAAATTATATTTCTAAGTTTCTACAACAGGCAAAGCCATTAAAACATATAGGGATATAAATAATAAACTGTACGATTCGTGGTAAGTAAGCATAATGTTATATTATATCATTATTGAATTATGATTATGCAATTCAACCCTTAAACCGTGTTCATTTCTGACCATCATATCATCTCAGCCTCCTGTGGCGCTACATAAACTAAAGAATTACCGTTTTCATTTAAATAGATTTCAAATTACCGTAAACAACCGTGTCACGAAGCGGTGAAAAAATACTACCACCCCTCCTTTTCCTTTTGGTGTCGTAAAAGGCGACTACCGGACTAAGGGTTGACCACCTGTCACGACGAGCACATGTGCAGTTGCTATTTGATGAAAAGTGAACTATGGTAGAGGACTGCTTTTGCTGCCCTCATTGCCTAGTCTGTGGCTAACCCTTCGGGGATAATAGTCGTGATTATATGTGCATGTTATCCTTAGAGCAGCTTTCTTTTTTTATTAAGGTCAATTAAACGAGAGGAAATAATGGTCTTCAATCTTCATAAACCGACATCTGTCAGCAATCGTGGCCGTTTAGCCTAGTTTGCATCTGTGCAAGTGATTTAGCCAAATAGCGAACAATCAAGGAGATTATTGCTTTGTGTCTTTGTTTATTTAATACGATTTTTAAAATAATAAAAGTAACAAAGCAATGAACTCCTTCTACTTCAGCCTACAGTCACCCACTGCAGAGTGTAGGTGTCTTTATATGACCGCCATCCTGTCCCATCTTAAGCGTTTCTCAGCAAGTTCTTTTGCATGAGATCGGTGATGTCGTTTATGAACGAACGAACGAATGACGACTAAACGACTAGCACATGCGCGAACTAGGTGCTTTTTAAGTTCGCGTCTGTCACTCACGCAGGCTGGAAACACGTTGACGGCGTCGATAGCGGCCTGCCCCGTCTGCTTGTAGCCGAACACCAGGTCCACCCAGTGCGGCAGCCGGTCCGTGACCAGCGGCGACTCCAGCGCCTGCCGGTGCAGCAGCACGAACAGCCGCGCCTCCGCCGCCCACGCCGGCACCTCCACGCTGTCCACGCCCAGCCCGCACTGCCGCACGCCCAGCTCCAGGCCTGCTCAATACATACACACTACGTCACCTACGAACCCGCATGGGTCCAGCGGAATAGATTATGACCCAATTACTATGTGGGAAAGACGGTGCCCAGCAGTGGCACTATTATTTAAAATTTAAAATTTCAAAATCATTTATTCAATTTAAAGCTACAATAATTGAGCACTTATGAATGTCGCTATGCCATCGGTTCGTAAGTCTAACTATGGGGCGGGAGGCTTGTACTGAGAAGAACCGGCAAGACACTCAGCTAGGGCATATCTTTTCTCCCTTTCTTTTACAGCGTCAATACAAATTGGAAAATGCCCTCCCTATTATAGAAGGACTTTTCAATTACAAGACAATACAACACATACAAAAGAATATCAAATAAAAAAGTATTGCTCTATTTAAAATAAATGAAATAAGATTGCAAGAGCAGACCAGCCCCCACAGGCGGCACCCGTTCACGAGTATGACATGTGAATCAGCCATCGTTTCGCTCAACTATGTTTTAGGGAACGTAACTTATTAAAGGCTGATGATAATGACATACATTGCGCCGGAGGAAAGGGGCGCCCCCCTTTCCTCTGAAGCTTTTTATTTTCTAAAAGCTTGAAACATTTCTTTTGCTTCATGTTCACAAGGCGAACATATACGCTTTGTATTGACGGTATCGATATCCCGGACATCAGCCTGTACGAGATTGGTATGGCTCTCAAGCAGCTTAAGAACAGCAAGCATCGGATGCTGACGAAATTACGGCTGAGCTTCTGAAAGCAGGCGGAAACCGATACTCGCAGCTCTTGGGAGACTATTTAATTCCGTTGTACTCGGAGGTAGAATGCCAGAAGCGTGGCATGAAAGTGTGGTTGTGTTGTTCTTTAAAAAGGGCAACAAGACCCTACTGTGGAACTACAGACCCATATCACTTCTAAGTCACGTTTATAAGCTGTTCTCGAGAGTTATAACTAATCGTCTCGCACGCAGGTTTGATGACTTCCAGCCAATCGAACAAGCCGGATTCCGAAAAGGCTTTAGCACCATATAGACCACATATATACGCTGCGGCAGGTTATACAGAAGACCGAAGAGTATAACCGGCCACTTTGCTTAGCGTTTGTAGACTATGATTTGCCTTTATATATTATCTTTGATATGCCTTTGATTCGATCGAAACATAGTCCGTGTTACAGTCTCTCCAGCGGTGCCAAATTGACTACCGGTACATCGAAGTGTTGAAATGTTTGTACGAAAACGCCACTATGACAGTTCGCCTTCAGGACCAGAGCTCGAAGCCAGTCCAGCTGCAGCGTGAAGTGAGACAAGGAGACGTCATATCTCCGAAACTCTTCACTGCTGCACTGGAGTCCTCCAGCACGTCCGTGTTTAAGATTCTGGACTGGAGAGGACACGGCATCAATATTAATGACGTGTACATCAGTCACCTTCGATTTGCCGACGATATAGTAGTCATGGCTGAGACCCTGGAGGACCCTCTATTGCACTATGCACGGTGATCTCAACAGAGTCTCTCAAATAGAGAGAAGACGAAAATCATGTCTAACTCACGTGTCGTACCCACTCCTCTAATGGTTGGAGACTCTACTCTTGAAGTTTTTGACGAATAGGTAGACCTACCTAACTGGACTGTTTGTTTCAGTTCAGAACAGTCCAGTTAGGTAGGTTTAACTTTAAGAAGGAGGTCAATCGTCGAACCCAACTCGGCTGGGCAGCGTTTGGTAAGCTACGAAATATCTTCTCGTCCAAAATACCGCAGTGTCTCAAGACGAAAGTCTTCGACCAGTGTGTGTTGCCAGTGATGACATACGGTACCGAAACGTGGTCGCTCACTAAGGGCCTAATTAGCAGGCTCAAAGTCACGCAAAGAGCAATGGAGACGGCTATGCTCGGGGTTTTTCTACGTGATCGAATCAGAAATGAGGAGATTCGTAGACGAACTAAATTAACCGACATAGCATAAAGAGTCGCAAAGCTCAAGTGGAAATGGGCAGGGCACATCGCCCTAGGAACCGATGGCCGTTGGGGCAGAACGGTTCTCGAGTGGCAAACGCGTACCGAAAGACGCAGTGTGGGCAGGCCTCCAACAAGGTAGTCCGACGATCTGGGGTGGTGGAGATCCTTGGGGGAGGCCTTTGTCCAGCAGTGGACGTCTTCTGGCTGATGATGATGATGATGATGATGATGATGATGATTGACGATACACTTGATGTTGGTAGTTGTAATCTCTAAAGTGGGACTTTCAACTGATGTTGAAACAGGTCTCACCTTCGTTGTTGTGGAACAGCTCTGGCAGGTAGAACAGCTCGGGGATGAGCTCTTTGACGTCGGTGGGCGAGTCGTTGGTGATCAGCCGCCAGGTGGTGGCCAGCGAGTGGAACGTGCGGTCCGGCATGTCGAAGTTGTTGTCTGTCACAGGACATACGTAACCACTGTTAAGTTATATTGTGTAGTATTCTATATTGCATGTTTGGTTGTTTATAACTGAATGATGAAAAGCTTTAAAATAAACAAATAATATTCTTTATGTGATTGATAACTTTATTTAATAATACCTTAATAAGAGGTAATAAAGTTCAATAAAAAACTTAAACTGACAATTCTATATTCCTACTCTCAGAAATATAGTAGTAATATGTACCTAAAGTTATTAATTGTAATTGTAAATCATTCAAAAATGATAATTACTCAGTGAATTATTTGTCATTTCTAATTTTCAGATTCCATCGGTGCGATGTTTAAATGTCACATTGATACATCGCACCTCGGCAGTGTGATTCTAGTGGTCTTTCGGGGAAGTGGCCGAAGTGGGAATTTGCATAGTGGTCTTTCTGGGAAGTGGCCGAAGGGAGAAATTTGCATAGTAGTCTTTCAGGGAACTGGCCGAAGTGGGAATTTTCATAGTGGTCTTTCATGGAAATAGTTGAAGTAGGAAAAGCCCTAACAAGAAAATGTCCGATATAGGAATTTACAAATTGGTCTTTCAGGGAATTGGCCGTAAGTGACCGGATCCATTCTCTAGACCCGAAACTTGATCTTGAATCCGCAGTGAGTTATTAAATCCGCATTCTCTAAATTGAAACTCTACGAAAACGTCACAACGGTCACTCTCTATAGAATCGAAGTTTACGGTGGAGCTTTAGAATGATGGTGTAAGGTGTAAGGCCATACCCTGGTAGTTGAGGAAGAGCTCTGTGAAGGGCGGCAGGCGCACGAGGTAGTGCAGCACGCCGCCCGAGTTGCTGTACAGCGACGCGTAGTGGTGCGGCGAGCGCGCCACCAGCGGGCTGCAGCCCGAGCGCCGCGCCGACTGCAGGTCCTGATGCATACATACATACATTATGGCATGCTCGTTTTGCGGAGGAGAGGGCAGGACCACAGCTTCATATTTCCCACGATCGTTATACACCCACACCAGCCTCTTTCGACCTTCGGAATTTTCTAAGTAGCTACTTAGGAGCTGTGTGCATACACCCCATCGTTTTGACGGTTAAGACTAGATTAAGATTTTTTTTACTGTATAGAGAATTTTCCGGTGGCTACCGTCTGCGTGTCTCTTTGCAACTTCTTGGCTCTCACGATTCTCTGTGGTACCCCACGCCATGCTTGTTAACACAGCATGTGTTAAATCGAAATGAATAGTATAAAACCTACTTAATATAATGTTATCTAATAATAGTACTACATCATATTATTTATTTTAAAATGCCCTCATTTAAGTTGGGACAGAACTTATGGCAAGACTAGGTAAATGTCCCACAGCTGGATACAGGCCTTCCCGCATGGACAACACCACATGGGGAGGTTGGGCCATAACGCACCACGCTGGCCCAATGCCGGTTGGTGGGTTTTAGCGACTACTATCTTTTAAGGATAACCGGAACCAACGGCTTTACGTGCTGCGAAAGTTGGTTAGCGGGCAAGATCGCAAGCCGAACGCGCTAGCCGCTGCGCCATTGAGCTCCTTACACACATCCTTACTATACTCCAGCCAACCAAAACTAACAAAGCGTTGCGTACCAACCAATGACATGCACATGTTAACAACCTTTTCGAAATGAGCTTGGGAAACGTATTTTTATTTATTTATTTTTTAAATATTTAACTTTTAACTTAAAATATGACATTAAAATTTTTCTGTAGCCCTTCAAAATACTTCACAATCATTTTTTAAAGATTCATAAAAATGACCACGCGCTATTGTTATTGTGACAATCTAAATACGCGCGAAACCCGCGGCGTGACGTCATCGGATTCCATTCTCTCGCACGGGTGGCGCGACTCGCGCGACTTCGTTTTATTAATATGTCCATATGAACCAGTGCAGTTGGGCCACAGATTACTTAATAATTAATTGTGCAAATACACACATCAAAAGTGTCTAGGGATCAACATATATTTTTGCAATAACTTTTCTCCTGATTGATATTAATTAAAATTTTCTTTAAGGATTCATTAAACACTTGACCGTCATTAGAAGCTTATAATATTGAGATAGGCATATCCGTTTCCCGTCGTATTTTCCTTTTCTTTCTTCCGGTATATCGCTGTCTCTCTCGCTCATCCCACTCAGTGGCGTCACCAGGTGGCACGGTGGGGGAACCAGGAGATTTCACCCCCGTGCCCATTTGTTCATCATTGGCGTGAAATTTCCCGTCGGCGTAACTTGTGCACTACATAGTGATCAAGTGACAAAGAAATAGAATTATTTTTATTTATACTGCAACACAGTTCTCGTGAGTTTCTACAATACACGTGAGTACTTAGAATAGTTTCTTAACTTAACGGTGTTACCGTTCGCTGAATTTATAATTTAAACTTATCTGGTATATCAAACTTTTTATTTTACCCGCAAGGGATGTAGATACACCTTTTCTTTTAAGATAAGAAAGCATTCGATTAAAGATAGTATTTTTTAAAAGTGTTTTTTGTGGTTAATATGTGGTATCTACCCTCCAGGCACTTTTTCTTTTTATTTTAGATAAGAAACCGATAATTAGTGCTTACATTAGATAATGAGAAAAACGAATTGTAGCTAAGCGGCTATAGCTGGTCCTTCTAACAATCCCGATCGTATCGGCGAAGGTTGAGTTCGAGTTAGTCGTCATCGTTCAAAGAAGCATGGTCATCGTACCCGCCTTTCATGACGATAACGACAATGTGTCTGCTTTATCGGACGTTAGAGGAAATCTTACAACGATTGTTGCACCTCGCAGGTGTTATCAATACTGACTAAAACAGTTAACAATTAAAATATTCCGTGTAGTGATCTAGATTTGGTTTTTGATTTTAAAAGTAAACTAAAAGAGCCAGCTAGGCAGCTAGGTAATCTTGTGCACCAATAACTTTTTGTATTTTAAAACTAAAAAGATATTTTTAATAATTGTCTGCGCAGTTTACTAGTTGGTCGCAAACATCTGATACCTCTCTTATTTTCAGTGGTGATTAGATTGTAGACTGAAACTACAAATATACGCAAAGAGGATAATACTCATAAAAATGTAAAATACCCTCTAATGCTTGCTACTTTGAATAAGATTTTACATTCAAACACACATTTGTTTAATTCTGAACAGATTACAGTTGCATTAAAAAAAAAAAAATTTGTCCTGTTAGATAACTTTTTGGCCAGTTATTAAATCTGGTAATGGGACTGCCTCGCAAGCAAAACCTGTACTCACAACAAACGGTTACCTTTCGCAAGGGCAAACTTCTTATAGTATACCATCGCGTTGTTCTTCTAGTTCATGGGACAGACACACACACAGCATGCTGTGAACCGCACTCGCAGGGCGCTTACCAAAATCAATGTCCTCCGCAAGGACATACTTATGGCAGCCACGAACCATATCGTGGCTATAATCTGCCCGCCCTCGCAGGGCGCTTACCAAAATCAACGGTTATTACACGAGTGTTCGCGGTTTTGCGAGAAGATGCAATAATTATGTTAACATAACGCTAAATGTACCTTATTTAATTTAATTTGTTTTTGAATAATATGTTTAATTATTGTAATTGGTATTTAACAGTTTTAATAAAATTAAATAAATAAATGTCCTCCGCGAGGGCATGCTTATGCCAGCACGAACCATATCGTAGCTATAAACCGCCCTCGCAGGGCGCTTACCATAATCAATGGTTATATTACTTGAGTGTTTGCGGTTTTTGTGAGAAGATGCATGTATGTTAATGTAATGCTAAATATCCCTCATTTTTTTTTTAAATTTGAATAATACGGTTAATTGTTGTAAATGGTTATGTAACCGTTTTTAATTAAATTAAATAAATAAATGTCCTCCGCAAGGACAGGCTTATGCCAGCCACGAACCACAGTGTGGCTTTGAACCGCTCTCGCAGGGCGCTTACCAAAAACAATGTCCTCCGTAAGGACATGCTTATGCCAGCCACGAACCACATTGTGGCTATGGACCGCCCTCGCAGGGCGCTTACCAAAAACAATGTATTCCGCAAGGACATGCTTATGCCAGCCACGAACCACATCGTGGCTATGAACCGCCCTCGCAGGGCAATTACCAAAATCAATGTCCTCCGTAAGGACATGCTTATATGCCAGCCACGAACCACATCATGGCTATAAACTGCCCTCGCAGGGCGCTTAACAAAAACAATGTCCTCCGCAAGGACATACTCATGCCAGCCACGAACCACATCATGGCTATGAACCGCCCTCGCAGGGCGCTTAACAAAATCAATGTCCTCCGCAAGGACATACTTATGCCAGCCACGAACCACATCGTAGCTATAATATAAACAACGGAGGCTGTTCTTACTTTCGATCCCCAGGATCATAGGCTTAGCAGCTCTTTCAATCAGGACAAAAACGTCCATCTTCTCTGCTAACAGAGGTAACAAAAGACATAGACAATGACGCTCCGAAATTTCGAGCCAGTCAATTTGCACTTTATCGACACCGTTGGGACTAAATAGGTGCTCCAAGTATCATAACACAAAGGTATCGAATACCGTTTTATCTGAAGCCATCGCTCAAGGTTCCAAACGTTACAATCGACAGTTGTTACACGCTTGTATCGAACAAAATGTCTGCAATGCTGACACAGATGAAAGAACAGGTTTCTAGAAACAGTAAGTTTTTTTTTTTTTTCCAAACTTCGTTTTAACCCAGTTCTTAGTACCAAAGAGCACTCAAGAAAGGTCACTCCGTCCAATTTTTAACCTGAAGTCGTTAAATTATTATATGAATTCCGGACTGTGTACGGCCAAGAGACGGGATGTACAAATTACTTTTCTCAGACCTAGGTACTACCATCTGACTATAGCCAAATCTCACAATGGTTTCTTCGTCTGTTCTACAAAGGCGAATTACTAAGAATTATATGCCTTCCATTTGAGATGAGCACGGCAATGTTTTCTTAGACTATTATCTTATAGACATAAAGGCCAGATGGTTCTGTCCAGACATGCCAACATTGTAATAGAAACACTTACTTATTTTGGTGTCTACATAAACTTCAAAAGGTCTGTTTGACCGCCCTCGCAGGGCGCTTACCAAAATCAATGTCTTCCGCAAGGACATACTAGGATACATGGAGGAATCACAAGCGTCCATACATACCTACATATGCTCACGACTCTTATCCCCGAAGGGATAGCCAGAGACCAGGCAATGAGGACCGCAAAAGCAGTCCTCTGCCATAGTCTACGTTTCACCAAATGATAATTGCACATGTACGTGACAAGTGATGAGCCTATCGCCGCTCTATACTTTTGGATGTATGTGCAATCTATGGTCCGTTAGTCGCATTTTACGATACCTAAGAGAAGAAATTGGGCGGTAAAATAGACTCTACCTTACGATGTAGTTAAATGTATTGGTAGCTAAAAATTATCAGAAACACCAATACATATACCTCCACCAACATTCTTTTTGACAACCGTTGCTTCAGGATTGGGGGGTCACAACTCAACAATTCTGCCCTATCGGGAAGGTGGAGTGCATCCCAACAAAGCTGCACTGCAATCAAAAAGAAAAGCGGGCTGTTCTAAGTCTTAGTCAAGCATCGAACACGAAGCCTGCGACAATTTTATTTTAATCCTCCAAATTGCCAACCAACAAATGACGACCAACCAAATTGTGGTCAAAATTCATTACATTCCAGGGAAATTAAACAGCCATGCAGATCAACTATCTCATAGCCAAGCTCTAGAGTGGCATCCACTGCCAGAATTCACACAAACGATATTCGCGAAGTGGGCCTGGCCAATAATTGACCTGTTTGTATCCAAGAACGCTCGAGTAGTGGGTAAACTATGCAGATTTATCTCAATGATTACGAAGCGATATGTTTCACAGTGCTTTCAGCCTGAAGTAGAACGCTTCTCTCTGGCTTGGAAATTCGCACCACCTTCCCTCATCCCCCGGGTGCTAGCACACCTCAACAGCAATTTATCTGATTGTGGTACCCCTTGCTGCCTCATGCACAGTATGGAATTCGAAACGTAGACGCCTGGTAGACATAACCACAGGCCTGCCAACCTCCAAGGTTCAAGACATGACGTTGAAATTTGGTGTGCTTAAATGATATATCGTTATGGAACCACAAGCAAATTTCCCTGCTTAAGCGTCCGGTTATTATAAAAACATATGAGCACTTGTGCTTGGTCCAGTAGTACAGGAAGGGCGTAAGCAGCAGCAGCGGCGCCATCCACACGCGGAACGAGTACCAAATGGGTCCAGTCAGTCCAGTTTTTGGCAGATTTACACTTAATATTTTAAATCTTTCTTACAATACTATACACTACCAAAAATTGTCGTGTCTACTTTATGCAGCGCACAATTGTATGGGAATCTTAGTGACGAGGTAATAGATAAATATGTTTTAAAATCAATCTCAATTAAACATTTAAAAACAACAAAACCTCCTTTTTCCAGGTTTTAGTAATATTAGTCTGTAGACCTTTGTAATGTATTTCAAACGTAGGGTCAACTAGATTTCAAACAGTTCGTAACACTGCAATATTATTGTCGCATTGCTCCTTTGTTACCTTGCTGTGGACACCAAACATTATTTTGTTCAGGACAATGCAGTAACATTAAGGCGACAGTTTGGGTCAAAGACTGACTGTAGGGACTACAGACAAACACGCTGGAAATTGCTACTGGTTAAAAGGATCAATAAATATTGTACAAAATGGCTAAACTAATTTATTTAAAACTTCGAGTGGTTCACCTACACCTGTTTCAAGCACTGTGATAGCTATAGATGGATATTACAGCCACACCTGGTTGTTTTGCTCCGCTGTAGCATCTACAAACTAGATTGATATGATTTACCCATTGAGGATATACTAACTATTGATTCAGGCGTCACGAAGTTTTTCATTTTTTATTTTTACCCTGTAAAAAGATTGAAATCAAATAGTAAACAATATTTTTTTCCTAATAATAATGTTTACATGGTTTATAAGCTAAATTATTTGATTTTTCATCAATGACTGGCCAATTATTTTCTTACATGACTTTTACAATTTGTAAATAATGAGTACTTAATTAAATCTCTTATTATAACTTTTTGTTTAAACCATAATCATATGATTAACTCTCTCGCACTTATAGTTTAATTTATTTCTCACATTGGCGTTTTCACCAGGCGATAACAAACAGGTCTCAATATTATAAGCTTCTAATGACGGTCAAGTGTTTAATAGACGCGTTTTACCTGAAATAAAACGCATATTAAATACTTACCTCATTAGAAGCTTAATTTTTATTTCCGCCTGGTGCTTAATGTATATTTCGACGCAATGATGAACAAATGGGCACGGGGGTGAAATCTCCTGGTTCCCCCACCGTGCCACCTGGTGACGCCACTGAGTGGGATGAGCGAGAGAGACAGCGATATACCGGAAGAAAGAAAAGGAAAATACGACGGGAAACGGATATGCCTATCTCAATATTATAAGCTTCTAATGAGGTAAGTATTTAATATGCGTTTTATTTCAGGTAAAACGCGTCTATTAAATAAAGTGTTTTCGTTTGTCTACAGTAACGATAAACCAAGTCACCTTTGCATTAATAAAGAAATTTGCCATTTTCCTAATAAAGGGATTTTTGACATTTGAACCACTAACATTAAAGTTCGAAAAAAAGACTGAAATAACAGTTTTCTTTAAAATTTTATTGGGTAACTTAAACAATTAATAATCCGTGTTTCTACCGCGAACACTAACAACACAAGAACATCGGTTTGGCATACTCAAAATGAGTTCATCCAAATCACGCTGTGGAATGGCCGCCCATGTTCGTTGCAACAACAAAAAAAGGTCTTCTTGCGACTGGATACCCTCCATATTCGGCAGAGCTCTTCTCTGTAGCATATCCCATGCATGCTCAATCGGGTTCAAGTCTGGCGACTGAGCAGGCTAGGGCATGACATTGATGTTAGCTGCGGCGAGAGTCTGTCTTACAACTCTTGCGGTGTGCGGTCGTGCATTATCATGCATTAACTGAAATAAGGGACCGATTTGCACTTGTAGAGGAACGATGACGTCTGATACAATCGTCTCAGCATAAATTTGAGCGTTGAGGTTGCCTCTGATCCAAATCAACTCAGTTCTTCCGCCGATCCAAATACCCGCCCATACCATGATGGTTCCACCACTATAAGGATGGACTTCCTGGCAGGATTTTAATCGCTGTTGGCGTCCAGGGGTTCTCCAGTGTCGTATACGTCTTGTATCCGGTCTCATACCAAAACGAGACTCATCAGAAAAGCACACGAAACGGAATTGTTCTTCTGCCCAATTTCTGTGTTCAAGAGCACATTGATATCGAATCCTACGATTGTGCATTGCTATAGGTGGTACCCTTAGCGGTCTTCAGGAATGAAGGTTCACTTCATGCAAGCGGTTTCTGACTGTTTGGTCGCTAATTAAGTTCCCTGAAGAGTGATGAAGCCTCACGGCTAACATCATAGCGGTTATTGTTGGAGCTCTTCGAGTTGTGATTTGAATGTATCGGTCTTGTCTCCGTGTGGTGCAGCGATACCGTCCTTCATGGCGCTCAGCCACGGTACCAGTGCTTCGGTAACGTGTCCAAAGTCGACTGATAACACTCTGACTTGTATTCAGAGCTAAAGCCACAGTACGTTGCCGGGAACCAGCTTCTATCATTCCCACGGCTCTGAGCATTTCTTCCCTGCTTAAATGACGTCGCCGCTCCATAATAACGTTGGTTTTAATCAGTAGCAGGGAAACAGTAGCACTAATAATGTCTTCAATGCGTTGTATGTTTCTATAGGGAAAATATTGACAGCTGATTTTCATCTTTTACAAGAAATTGATTGAAAGTTCCTGTTTCAAATTATGAAATGCACCAAAAAGGATCCATATAAATTTATAAAATCATAAATTTATTACAAAGCCACATCTCAATCTCAAGAAATCCGCATAAAAATGCTTGATCCCTAGACACTTTTGATGTGTGTAGTTAAGTAATGTAATCGGACGCCCGCCGGGTGCGGGCAGCGACAACGGCGGCGGGGGCTATCGGATACGATGACGTCACGTCACGTCAGTCGAGTGTCAGCGAACTAAGCGAGGTAGAAGTGTTTTATGCAATTATTTATGTACAACAACTTTGTAAATACTTCTCGTATCGAAGTGAAATAAAAACTATAGGTTTTAGAATAACGACTTCTATAATGGTATAAAGTAAAAATGAACTTATTTTTCGTTTTTCCCAAGTCCATTGGACAACGGAAAAGATTTTGCATAAAATGTAAAAAAAATTATTTCCAATAAATTGATTAAACATTGAATAAAAAAATTAAAAACAAACTAATTTAAAAACTTTAAATTAGTTCTAAACTCTACTATAAATATATTTTTTGTTGCATTAATTAACAGTGAAGTATTTTTTTTAGTTTTACGTAATGTAATGAAATGAGGTTCATTCGTACATGGTCGGTTATAATGCACAATATATGCAGCAGATTTCAGAATGCTAGTATAAAATAGCGAAAATGTTTTGAATAACTGTATTTTAGTAATGTCATTTGTTTAATAGTCAATCAACTGAAAATTGTTAAATTTTTTTACGTTCTTCATGTTTTTACGTTTTTACCGACATTTTGTGAGTGATTTGAGTGAGATATGTAGTGAGAATAATTAGTCTTATAATATTTTTATGTAAAATTAAGTAATCAAGGAAATAATACGAAAAGTACATTTACATGTAAAAAAAATATTTTTTTTTGTGGTGTACAATAATGTATATCTTATTTTATCTTTATCTTACATTTTTGGCCAGATTTGTGATGACCCTAATTTGGTTTGGTTACATAAATTCTTTGTCGAGTTTGGCTGGAGTATAGGTACTAACTAAAAACTACACAGCGGTGTGTATGTGCTCACGTTATAGGTGTTGATGTAGTGCGCCTCGCGCGCCTTGTGCTGCACGGCCATGGGGCGCGCCAGGTCGCGGAAGGCGGCGGGGTCGGTGAGGTCCAGCCGCCGCGACCCGTAGTCGGCCAGCACGAACGGCAGCACCGGGTACTGCATCAGGTCGTTGTACGAGCGCCCGCCCAGCCCGTTCAGCCGCATCAGGTACTCCCAGTTGGTGATGCTGCCGCTGCGCCACTGCGACATGGCCTCCGCCAGCGTGTCGGGCTCCGCCCTGAGCGATCGGGGATGCGGGATATAACTTTTATCTAGTTTTGTTGATTGACAATTTCATGTCAATAGGTGGTGGTAAGTGTGTATAACCGGCTGGTTAGATAGATAAATAGAAGTGGACCAGTTGTAATTTGTAATATAATAAAATTAGATGAAAATTAGTAGAGAATATATTTGTCAAATATATCAAAAGGCGAAAACCGACTCGTACTTTTAATTTTCTTAAGTCTAACTCGATCGTAAATTAGACAAGCAAAAGTCGAAGACGGCGTCACGAGAGCAGTTCCTGTTGAGGTATGATAAACAACGAATTCTCAGGAGAACAGTAAGGTGAGAGTAAACAGGGCTTAGGGTTTGTACTGACTGGTCGGGCAGGTGGTGCAGGAAGGCGGCGCGCTCCTGCTCGCAGCTGAAGGCGAGCAGGTGCGCGCGCGTGGCCGTGAACAGCTCCACGGCGCGCTCGCGCAGGCACCAGCGCCGCGCCGCCACGCGCCGCACGCGCGACAGCGCCCAGCACTGGCCCTCCCCCCCGCACCACCCCAGCCCCGGCTCGCCCGACCGCTCGTCCGGCACGAAGTGGATCGATCTGGGAAACCACCAGATCTCACTAGTGCTTTCGAAAGCCTCGTTTGATCACAGTTAACGACAGTTCGATAGCTAGACGAGAGAGATAGAGCATCATGCGATATTATCATCGTATTCACATTTAGACATTTCTATGATTTGTTAAGAAATGGTTTCGACAACTAGCGTTAAACATTAAAAATGAACATAAACTATTTTTCTTTTCCATTCACACCTTTTTTTTGTATAATGCTTTTGAGTCATAACCGACCTGTCGGTGAGCAGCAGGTCGCCGGTGAGCTCGCTGTCGACGGTGACGTGCGTGACGCGCGCCATGTAGGCCACGGCCTCGTCGGGCTGCAGCCGCGCCGCCAGCCCCACGCGCTGCAGCGGCGCGCGCACCACCGCGTGCAGCGGCGGCGGCCGCAGCGCCAGCTCTGGGGGCGCGGGACACGTCACACTCCACGGCATATCACACACTACCGCACATATGATCAGCGTGATAGTAATACGAGCCCGTGGTCGCTTTATATTGTTGGATGTATGAGCAATCTTCAGTCGCCTTTTATGATACCCGAAAGAAGAATGGGTTAGTAGTTGTATAGTACGCAGCCGATCGTGTGTAGGACAAAAAGCCCGTTGCCCTAACTCAACCAACACGCCGGGGCGTACTTATGTCTGCGATTCACGTCGTCTAGGATGGCACGATAGATATGCTTAGCCTAATCTCAAATCTAGAACTTACTGCAAGTGTCCCATCAGCAGCCTCAGGACAGCGGAGATGGAAGGAGCGCTCCTTTTAACGACCACGCCGCGCCACAACCACTAGCTGTTGCTCTTCACGTTTGGAAACACTTGCAAGCGATACCACAACACAATAACTGACCAGGGGGCCCACCACCAAAACCATCTGGATTACACCTTAAAAGGACTATTGATATCAACCGGGTCTGCGAGTTTGCGCAGCGTCATGCGACCGTTTACTTTGATTGCACCCGTGAGACTGGGGAGGGCGCCACTGAGCGCCTTTGGTTTATAACAGTAGTATTCTTTTAATAATGAGCCGCCGCCACCACACGGCAATATTAGTTGAATTCCTATTCCTTCCTTAAACCTATTCCTCCCTTAAAGGCCGGCAACGCGTCTGCAATTCCTCTGGTTTTGCGGGTGTCCATGGGCGGCGGTGATTACTCTCCATCAGGTGACCCGCCTGCTCGTTTGCCTCCCTCTTTTATAAAAAAAAAAAAAAAAAAAAAAAAAAAAAAAAAAAAAAAAAAAAAAAAAATTGGTGAAATTGTCACCCTTATCTTGAATACGCTGTGTCCGTAGTCTGGGAAGGTGTCGAAGGTCATTCCACACGTAAGCATACGGTCCAGCACTCACCCGCCTTGTGCCGGTGCTCGGGCTTGAGGAAGCGCGGCGGGATGCGCAGGTGCGCGCGGCGCAGGCGCACGCGCTCGCGGCCCGGGCCCTCCGTGGGGTCCAGCTGCCACGACTGCGGGTAGCTGCGCGGGTCGTGCCACACCGCTGCACAACACAAACTATTCGTAGCTACATCGGAACATTACAAGATCACCCGCATTTTTATACGAATTTCGCCGACAAGGCTTTATCAAATATAACGATTTGTAAGCAAATAGTTTAGGATAAGTTAGAATTATGAAAAACTACTATACCCAAAACTGTCTGAGTTATTAGGCGATGGCATTCTGACCAAATTATTTAGCGTAATGATTCATTTTAAAAATTATACGTAAGTTATAACTATTCACTATTAGGACAAGAGAAAGTAGGTTAATCAAATAAGGATCTTTGGCAATAACGATAGGGCTACAAAAAATTTGGCAAACTATTATATGCCCCGGATAGAAAGATAGTATAGTGTAGCATTGATCAATGTAAACTGTAGGTATTTAAAGTAGAGCAGGCGCGAATGAGTAGTATGAAGTGAGTATGGTTGGTACCGCGCTCGTGCGTGTGGTCGCCGATGTGGCGGTGCCAGCGCGCGGCGGCGCGGCCGCGCGCGGCGTGGCGGGCGCGCAGCTGCTGCATGAACGCCTTGCGCGACGCGTTCTGCGCCTCCACCACCTGCGCGAGTGAACACCAACACTTCATCATACAAGCCCGAACCGGCATACGGCCTGCCTCATTGAAAGTAGCCCAATCAGCTCATAAACAGTACGTTGCCAACCTAAATTTTCAGTTCGTATACCTGTACTGTACGTTCTGTAATTTTACAAGACCTTTTCCTTCAAAACATACCGCAGCAATGCAAAACGATGCTGCTTGGCGACCAGATTGAATATTAAGGTGGTTGCCATATTTTTTTTAAAATCTACAACGTGTAGGCGCTTGGCCTTCATCTTAACTGATGGTAAGTGACGATAAGGCCGAAGGTGGACGCGCAGAAACCCGGAATCCTCAACCATTGAGCAACTGGCTATCTTATCTTAAACTGTCGGAACACAACAATACTATAAACACCGTTGCTATAGCGACAGACTTAGATAAGATGGTGGTAGCTAGCCAGGCGGACTGGCTCTACCACTAACCAAACTAAACACACATTGATCCACCACCTGCTGGGAATCGAACCCAGAACCTCTGGGTCTGAAACCGGTGGCTTAGCCACTAGACCACATAGGTGGTACAGTCGGATTTTAGGTAAACCTAACACTTTGCTTATTCGATGCGATCTGTAATGTACGGTACATTTCCATAAACTGCTGCGGCAAAGTAGTATATCAGTTACAATCATGGTTATTAATACATATACTTGTTATAAAGATTTATATTACGAGGCATCATGAAGCAATAGTCACCTGCCGCGTGATGGCCATGGCGCTGTCGGCCAGGCGCGTGCACAAGCTCTCCTTGCCGAACACCGTCCTAAGGGGACAAGGCATTGCAGATAACAAGTCACAATCAACCAATTCACTAACTTAAACAAAACGTCGCCCAAAAATAAAGGTTGCATGTTCATTATCCCATCTTCATCCTACAGTGGGACATTACTGTAGGATATTGAAAGTTGCTCTTATTTAGAAAACTATTATTCGTATTTTCTTCTTCAATCTACGTCGTTTGTCTTCCAGTCGTTGATCCAAAGAGACTGGCCAATCGTGTTCTCTCTTCCTCGCTCACCACTCGGTCCCATTCATTCATCTCTCACGTTCCGTCACACACGTGTCGTTCATTCTATATTAGTAAGGGTGTTATTACGTATTTATTAATATATGTTTAAATAAATGTGCAGTGTATACGCCATAAAATTACACACATGCATCTCGACCTAGTATATAAACGTACGCTTTAGTAAATAAACCTTCTGCTTTTGCATAAATACAAATGAAAAACTTATAAAGAAATAAAATGATTAATGTTTGATGCATTTAGGCACATGAAGTGCGCATAAAAACATCGTTTGCGCACTTTGTGCCTATACACAGTACTTGTATACATATGAGCATATTCTCCAACAATAGTGAAATGAAAGTCATTGAAACTTGTGGTCTAAAAATAAAAATGATATAAAACAAAAAATAAACTTGTGGCCAAAACAGATGGTATGTAGAGTGTAGTGCTGACCTGGCGATGTGCGGGCGCTGGCGCGCCGCCGCCGCCGCCCAGCGCTGCAGGTCGCGCCGCAGCAGCGCCGCCGCCTCGCTGGCCAGGCTGCGGCGATAGGCGCGTCAGTCGGGGAACATACACATCTCTCGGCGCAATATAACTAAACATACCTTTCTACAATACTATATTTTAAAGTAATTTGTAAAAAGCTAGGGTTACTTTCCTCTTTAAAGTTGATATGAGTGCCCAAAAAGGTATGAAAAATGATAACACACGATGTGCTAGTCGCGGTATTTCTTGAACACTAAATATATTGATAATATAGTAATTACATAATAAATGCCATTGTCTTATAACTAATGCAGGTCAGCGTCGCATCGTGCTCGTCGTGGTTGAAGTTAACGCTGACATGACTAATTGTAAATACTACACTAAATGTACGATTTTACTCGTACATAATTGTTACTTAGAGAGAAGAATAAAACTTGATAGAGGCTTTAGGATAGTGTTGACTAGAGAAAAAAAAGAAAATAAATATTTGTTTAAAAATGTTGGCAAATATTAGAAATAAATAAAATAAAAGTAATACGACACTATCTGTCAGTTTTGTGAATGAAATGTTAGCGTGCCATTGTTTAAGTCATGTACTGCAATGCAGCACGGCCCGCCTGCTGCAGCTGCTAGCGTACCTGTCGCTGGCCAGCCGCTCGGGCAGCGCGGCCTGCGTGCTGACGGCCCAGCCGCGCGCCCAGTCCAGCACGCCCAGCTCGGCGCTCGGCTGCCCGCGCTCCGCCAGCAGGTGCTGCTGCTGCAGCATCGACAGCAGGTACACCGCCAGCTGCGCAACCGAAACAATGACTCAAGCATTTGGGTTCACTTTACTCTTTGGACTGTACGATACAAACACATAAAAAAAGTATTCTATTTACTTTTGATTTTGGTACAGCATTTATACATTTTGGGGGTTAACTGAGTTAAGTTTAAAGTTTACGCATACTCCTCAGTATATTAGCCCATTTACAATGAAACGCAAACATTTTGTGTGTATGTAAATAAAATAGGTTTAGTTAATATAAATTCACCAAGAACAGTGTAAATGCAGGTGCAGCGGCACATCGTTACCTTCCTGCTGGTGGGCGGGTCGTGCGGCGCCAGCAGCTGCAGCGCGGCGGGCTTGGCGTGGTACAGCGCGCGCAGCAGCTCCGCCTGCAGCGGCCGCACGCCCGCCGCCGGCGCGCCGCCCCACCACACCGCCTCCAGCAGCAGCGCCGCCCACTCCGCGCCCCCGCCGCCCCCGCCCCCGCCCGCGCCCGACCACCAGCGCGTGCCCCCGCCCCCGCCCCCGCCGCCGCTCACAGCTGCGGCACACAGGGACGCATCATTACAATACTTTTCTAAGGGCCAGTTTCACAATGTCCTATATAAGGTATTTGTCAATAAAAATGCCAGTTTCGTATGAACTATCTGTAAAGTAACGGTTCATGGGAACTGTAACGTAGGTATCTTGATAACTATTTGTAAGACGGTGTCAGACGCCGATCGCGGCGTTAGCAGTCCGTAATATACGTCATAACTGAGTGCCCGTGTTTTATTACCTGCAACATAGTGAAGACATCATAGGAACTTACTTGGCGATTGTGAAACAGGCCTTAACTGTAGTAGTACAGCTAAATAAAGAAGAAATCAGTCGATCGCATATGGTAACATTTTTCTTTAATGTCGTAAGGAAGATAAGTTATGTTTTAAAAGGGTCCAAGTTAATGTTATGACAGCCAGAAAAGCACTTGTGACTTGTTGTCTTGATGTCATACGACGAGTACGCATACTTTATAGTAGAAGTCTGTTCAAAAGTCGACAAACCCTTTTTTTTACGCAAAGTGCATCATTACGTTCGGTTTGGAGTTTGTTAGCTAAATCTAAAGAAAAACCGGGCATAGACACGAGCAAATGGACTCTTTATTTACATAGTGTTGCATAGTCCATGGGCTGCGGACTGTGCGGTCATTTGCGGGCTCAGTCATAAATAATGTGGTCGCTGTGGTGGCGGCTCGGTATTACAAACTAACCCATTTTTCTCTAGGGTATCGTTAAAGCCGGATAATGGACTGAAGTCTGCTCATACATCTATCAGCATAAAGCGGCGATTGGCTTACCAGCACATGTGCAATAAAATTGATATTTGGTGGAACCTGCACTTCGTCAGTGCACTGCTTCTGCGGTCTTCATCGTTTTCTCATTGACTAAGGCAGTTGTCCCACCGACGGCGAGTAAACGACTAACTATCGGCTGTTTTCTCGCTCAAGAAACGCACAATAGATATACATTCCGTGTAAACAAAAGAGATGCATATATAAATAATTGATCGCTGACTGTTCACACTGCCGGCGAGGACTCGCTCCACTAGTTCGTCGCTGAGCGACAAGAGCTATCAAAGATAATTCTCGCTTAGCGATACTCGTTTAGCGATCAGAACTCACGCCGAGACACCAACCAGCGGCAGCGGTTATTTCCCGCCAGGAGGACTGTATGCTCGGCTCGGCCGCCGGGAGCGAGTGACGCCAGTAATTGCCCGTCTCACTCGTATAAAGGTAAGGGCCAGGTATACGTGCCCAGGGGCCTCTGGCCTCTCTAAGGTAATTAAAGTTAGGAAAGTAAGAGATTAGCTTTCGTAATAGTAGGGTTTTTATTGTTAACAACCTCTAAAAGTCTTTTTAATAGGCAAGGAATATCAATGTAATTAGGAAAATAAATATGTAGGGTATCCAGATTACGAGTGATACCGTAGGGTAGGTAACGAATTTAGGATAAAAAGAGAGGTCCGTACGAAAGGGACAGCTGCACAAATTACGACGGTTCATGTGGGTAGTTAATTAAGGTAAAATGTAAAACTGACCACATGAGCCGGCAGCTGTCCCACAAGGCTGCTTGTTGCCAACTCTTAGTGTGTTTAAGTCACGGCCGGTCAGAGCAGAATTTGTAAGCTCTCCGGACCCCCACCTTGACGAATAAAGAACCGAGTTTTATTGAAGAACATATACAGTCCACATCGAAGCACAACGGCTAAACTGTTCGGCGACTATACCCGTCAGGAACAATTTCTTCGCATTACCAGACCAGCGACAAAACTATCGGATCTACACACTCGCTTTCCGCTGCTCGCCAACTCGTTTCTAGTTCTAGCTCGACTCGCTTCTCGTTCATCGTCGGCGGTGGGACAACTGCCTAACCCTATGGGAATAAAAGTCACAAGCGTATGCATGTAGAATAATCTGACCGAGCAGCAGCGTGGCGACGAGCCTCTTGTGCAGCGCTGCGTGCGCGGCGCTGGGCAGCGGGCGCGGCGGCGCGTGCGTGAGCAGGAACGCCAGCGCGCGCGCCACGGCGCCCGCGAGCCGCGCCGCCAGCTCCCCGCGCTCCACGCGCTCCGCCCCGCCCAGCGACACCGCCGACGACAGCACTGCGCACAACACGCCAACACGTCAACCACATATCCACACAATCTTCCTAGTATTCCGGGCCTGGCGCTATCGACACGTTATCGGGGTAACTCAAAGTGAACATTTGGAATTGTATCGATAATTAATCCCTCAAACCCCAAGCGGCCATGTTTGGCCGCACCTAAAAACTCGCTATTCCGTCAGACCCAAAGCGGCCATATATAGCCGCGCTCTCCACTTGACTTTGTACCGTGTTCAGATACACTTAGAGACTACTTTAGTATGAACAAGGTCGATCATTTCGGTTCTGTGGTACATTTTATGCATCGTGAACGCAAAATTTAACATGAACTGCGTTCGATTTTTAAAATTTTTTTTTTCCATTTCCGCAAATTTAAATTCCCGCCAAATCGCACCTGCTGTCAAAATTTTTAGACATTTCGTTACCAAGACTGAGAGGTTAATGAGTTTTATTATTATTATTCGATAAAGCGTCTCATGAGCCAGTTCATTTTTGAGGGTTACATTGATGAGCAGTAAATGATTAATAATTCTATACCTATTTGACTGAGTTCTTTGCGAGATTGTATCACAGTTTAAGCCGCTCTATTTTTATCTGTGAGGACCTGTAATTGGCTTGCTAATTTTATCTATAAGTTTCTACATTGTAACATAGCTGTTGGTTTTCCTATCAATAAATATATAAATTATTATTTAAAGACTAGCAGCTTAATGAGCTGACGCGTATGACTCTTTCGATCTGGATAACGATTTACCCAGCCTGTTTCTAAATGAGTTTCAAGTATTAGGTAAGAAATATTTCTTGAAATCTCGGTTGCTACTGATCGGCATAGCTTCAACTGATCACCGCGGAGATAAAGAGTTTACGTTTTAAGTAGATGAAGAGGTAAGAGGATGGCAGCATACTTACGCTGCAAAGTTTTGACGTTAATAAGTGCCAATGAAGGCCTAATAATTAAATATACGATTTGAGTTAGCCTCACCGTTGGTGAAGTAGTTGGCGTAGGAGTGCGGCGCGGCGTCGGCCAGCCGCCGCTCCAGGTGGTCGAGCTGCTGCGTGAACAGCGCCACCTGCGCGTCGCGGCACACCGCCGCCACCTCGGAATCCGTCGCCGTCACCTCCGCGAACGTCAGCATGTGGTGCAATTCGCACACCGTCTATCCAAAACAAACATACTTCTTACAAAAGGTCTTAATCTTCTAGATGTAAACACAGCTTGCTTAAAAAATATAACTGCACGCTTTCGTATAAACGAGTATCATCATAGTATAGAGTGCCGCGAGCAGCTGGTGCAGGTCCCGCAGCAGCAGCGCCCGTGGGTACCTGCATGTCGTGGTGCGCGGCGAGCGCCTTGAGCGCGTGTGCCGCGAGCAGCTGGTGCAGGTCCCGCAACAGCAGCGCCCGTGGGTACCTGCATGTCGTGGTGCGCGGCGAGCGCCTTGAGCGCGTGTGCCGCGAGCAGCTGGTGCAGGTCCCTTGCAGCAGCGCCCGTGGGTACCTGCATGCCGTGGTGCGCGGCGAGCGCCTTGAGCGCGTGTGCCGCGAGCAGCTGGTGCAGGTCCCTTGCAGCAGCGCCCGTGGGTACCTGCATGCCGTGGTGCGCGGCGAGCGCCTTGAGCGCGTGTGCCGCGAGCAGCTGGTGCAGGTCCCTTGCAGCAGCGCCCGTGGGTACCTGCATGCCGTGGTGCGCGGCGAGCGCCTTGAGCGCGTGTGCCGCGAGCAGCTGGTGCAGGTCCCTTGCAGCAGCGCCCGTGGGTACCTGCATGCCGTGGTGCGCGGCGAGCGCCTTGAGCGCGTGTGCCGCGAGCAGCTGGTGCAGGTCCCTTGCAGCAGCGCCCGTGGGTACCTGCATGCCGTGGTGCGCGGCGAGCGCCTTGAGCGCGTGTGCCGCGAGCAGCTGGTGCAGGTCCCTTGCAGCAGCGCCCGTGGGTACCTGCATGCCGTGGTGCGCGGCGAGCGCCTTGAGCGCGTGTGCCGCGAGCAGCTGGTGCAGGTCCCTTGCAGCAGCGCCCGTGGGTACCTGCATGCCGTGGTGCGCGGCGAGCGCCTTGAGCGCGTGTGCCGCGAGCAGCTGGTGCAGGTCCCTTGCAGCAGCGCCCGTGGGTACCTGCATGCCGTGGTGCGCGGCGAGCGCCTTGAGCGCGTGTGCCGCGAGCAGCTGGTGCAGGTCCCTTGCAGCAGCGCCCGTGGGTACCTGCATGCCGTGGTGCGCGGCGAGCGCCTTGAGCGCGTGTGCCGCGAGCAGCTGGTGCAGGTCCCTTGCAGCAGCGCCCGTGGGTACCTGCATGCCGTGGTGCGCGGCGAGCGCCTTGAGCGCGTGTGCCGCGAGCAGCTGGTGCAGGTCCCGCAGCAGCAGCGCCCGTGGGTACCTGCATGCCGTGGTGCGCGGCGAGCGCCTTGAGCGCGTGTGCCGCGAGCAGCTGGTGCAGGTCCCTTGCAGCAGCGCCCGTGGGTACCTGCATGCCGTGGTGCGCGGCGAGCGCCTTGAGCGCGTGTGCCGCGAGCAGCTGGTGCAGGTCCCTTGCAGCAGCGCCCGTGGGTACCTGCATGCCGTGGTGCGCGGCGAGCGCCTTGAGCGCGTGTGCCGCGAGCAGCTGGTGCAGGTCCCGCAGCAGCAGCGCCCGTGGGTACCTGCATGCCGTGGTGCGCGGCGAGCGCCTTGAGCGCGTGTGCCGCGAGCAGCTGGTGCAGGTCCCGCAACAGCAGCGCGCGCCCATCCTGCAGCGCGTCGCCCAGCGCGCCCACGCCGCGGACCGCGCGCACCACCACCTCCGCCATGGACACCTCGCTCAACCCGCGCAGCGACGACTGCACCGCCAAACAATCAAGCGAGTAAAGCAAACAAAACGAAATTAATAAAAAAAAAATCAATAATTACTTTCAATAAACTAAATAACTAGAATTGGTTATTCTTATTTTGTATGCTGCGTATTTTTTTTTATTTCATGAAAAACAAACGGCTATTATACTTATACAATAGTGCAGTGTTTCTTAAAAACAAAAAACCTTATACAGTTTTCACAGGTAGAAGAAAATATTTGTATTAAAATTACATTAAGTAGGTAGTAACCAGCAACATTTTGAATTTAGTAGGCGAACATCAGATAAACCTCAACATTCATCATATCCCGGGCAAGTACAACAGTCATGCAGACCACTTATCACGTCGTCGCAAACCACCGGAGTGGCATCTTCTTCGGGCTGCCTGCAAATGGGGATTCCAATGGTAGATCTGTTCGCATCAGCCTCGGCTCACGTAGTCTACAATTATGTGACACAGGATTTGAGAGACCCTCATGCCATGTTTTACGATGCGTTCAGTGTTCCATGGCACTACCCCCTAGCTTGGGTATTTCCACCTCCATATCTGATCCCCAGAGTGCTAACACACTTAATCCAGTCATCAGGGATATTTCTAGTGGTAGTACCACGATGGGAGAAGGTCTTCTGGAGTGCAGACCTGAAAGCCCGAGCACTCGCAGCCCCGTTAACCTTGAGAAACCTGAAGAAGTATCTAGTCGACACATCAACGGGGCTCCCATCACCGCAAGTCGAGAATATCGTCCTAGAGGTCTGGAAGTGTGGGGGTGGACAGAAGCCACAAAATAATGGAATAAGGACCAATTGTCCTTACTCAAGAATTCGTGGCGAACATCTACCTTGAAAACTTACGAAGTAGCTTGGAGACGTTGGCTAGTATGGTCAGAAAAGTATGCGATTGACCCGAAAAATCCCACAGGTTCTCAGTTGGCACAATTTTTGTCTGGTTTGTATTTGATTCATAATTTATCGTACAATACCATAATTTTAGTCCGGTCGTGGGACATTAAATTCCATAAAGAAGTTTTGATAATTCTAAAACTTTTCGTTTTTGCTGAGTGGATAGAGTATGTGGATTGTGAGCTACTTTTAAAAAGTTAGAACTTTTATGACTGTGCTTTAGGTATGGTTTAGGTATTTCATAATATTTCGTGTAAAGTAATGTATATAATATTAAAGTTTGAAATGTTGAGTGTTTTATAATAAGACCTATCTTATCTTTGTGTTGTAAAAAGTTTAGAAACATAATATATGTGGAACTATGAAAATCACAAAATCACTCTTTTTGTCGTTAAATAAAATTTTAAAATTTATGAAATAATATTTAAGACTTTCAGTGGTTAGTGGTATACATGTTGAACAAAGTTTAGAAAGTTAAGTGGTGTGCTTCTTTGATCATTTCATTTTTCTTTCGTAACACACGCAATAATAAATTAAAATTGACAGAATCGCTCATACATGTCCTTTGTAATACTATTTTATACCACACAAAAAATTAGAAATATACATACAGTGCATTTTGTTTAAATCACGAATAAAATATTTCGCTAACGTAACGTTTCTTTATGCGGACGCGGGCGGCTGCGGGCGCGGCGCTGCGGTGGCGGCGGGCAGGCGCGGGGGTGGGGGCATACCTACCTACACTCTATATGACTGATAATCCACTCGTCACGTCAGACGAGTTGAATAGTGGATACAAGGCGAACATAATACAAGAAGACTTAATGCAGGAAAGTAAACTAAGTACCTGCCTACTTACTTTACATCTTAGCTGACAACAAAACATTATTAAATGACAAGTTTTGAGTAGGTAGTTAAGTACAGATCGCGCAATTCTTCTTACAGATAAGATTATTCTACAATTATCCGAATTGGATGAATGGGATGAAAACGTACGTAACGTAAACGGATGAGTATGTAACATATTCTTTATTAAAAATAAAAACTGCAAATGATTAAGTACGTATCTGTTTATTTTTCATTTTGGTTAATCAATCTATCATCCTGTCATGTTCACAAATCACAATAATAGGAAAATAATTTTTAAGATGCATGATTACAATAGGCTATAGAATTGCGTATCTAGCTAGGGCCACATCATACGATTAAAGTTTTTTCCACAACCCTTACGTGTTTTTTTGACAATTAATCAATTAAGAGCTTCAGGTAAGTATGCAAAAGTATTTCCTAAATTATAGTATGGTAAGTAGGTACTCTTATTATCACTAAATCATTCATCACTACCTAGGTACCTACTAATTATAAAACACAGTCCCCCTGCGTCTGTATGTCTACATAAGTACGTAGGTACCTATTTACTTAATTAAGTATTATAATATCAATTCTACTAGTCACCTGCAATTATTAAGTACCTACCGATATTATTACAATTTACAAGTACCTAACTAGGTTGGTAGTTACTAGGGCTTGCTCCCAGGAATTCCTGGTATTTCCCGGGAAATTGACTTTTTACGCAGTACCGGTACTGAGAATTTGTTTCCCGGGAAATTCGGTACTTTTGGTACTTTTGTTATAACTTCAAATTACGCCAATATTAGGCTCCGCGTTTGCGGTAGTCGTCACCGGTAACCTCGGCTAATGCTCTTAGTTGAAAACCATACAAATTTCGTAGCGTTACCAAATTTTTGTCTCCACAGTTCTCAACCGTAACGTCACCGGTACTTTTTCTGGGGAAAAAATTGTAACTAATGTACCCGTACCCTACACCGTACGGTTTCATCGTCATCGCACTCCAATGATTTGATAATTCCATTTAAATAATTTCTTTTCTGTTTGCTAATTTAGCTTTACCTTCCAAATGACCTCGAAACTGAACGTCACTCGAAACATCGACGACAAGGATTCCAATAGTCGGATTGGTATCAAGGGAGAGCTCCCTCAAAAGTTCAGAGGTACGAGGAAGGGATGTTTTTTCGCGGTAAATGCGCAAACTTGTGTTTTGGAGGGGTTACAGTGGACTAAGTTATGTCGGCCCCAATTCAAGACATGACTTAACATGTTCTTGGTGTCAGTCACAAGTTTATTCCGGCTCTCGATGACGCTTTCCCGAGAAATATTAGCTCGTCCAGTGTAGAGCGTTACTCCCTTACTGACAATCGCGTAGCAATGAATGCTGTTGTTATGCAACATGTCATTGATATGCAGAAGAAACAGAGAATGGGCTAACACACACCCCTGTGGGACTTGTTGGGATTACTTTGGAGAGCAAAGAGGTGATGGCTATTGGCCTGTAGTTGGACGGATCTGAGCGATCGATTTTTTTCGAATCGGGTGGACAAGGGCTGTCTTTCAAGAGCTCGGGACAACGCCAGTAGTGTAAGAGAGCCGGAAAACGCGCGTTAGAACCAGCGCCAACTCATGGGAGGAACTGCACCAGGCCCACTCGACTTATGGATATCAAGGAAAAAAAGAGCCTTACGAACTGACCTTTGTAGGAACCGGACGTTTGGCATTGAACAAGCGCAATGCGGTATGGTTGGTGGAGAGTTTTTCCCATCGTCCAAGGCGAGTTTGATGCAAAAAGAGTGCCCAAGAGATCGGCTTTCTCCTTTGCAATATGGGTCAGGCAGTCATCGGTCTTGTGCAATGGTGGTAGGGACGGCTGACAAAAATTCCCTAAGATAGCTTTGGCGAGAGACCGGAACGCACGCGTACCCGAAGGAAGACGCACTAGCCTCTCGCCAATTCCACTTATGAATGATGACTTCGCCTTGGCAATGTCCTTCTTAAAGGACCTGGCGGCAAAGTTGTACCTCTTCCTGAGCGCACTGGTGTTTGGATCCTTTGATGACACCGCATTAGCCCAGGCCATGTAATGTTGTCACTTTTGGCGAGACACCATTTTGCAGCAACGACCAAACCATGGTTGAGACCTGCCGCCAATGGGAACTACAGAGTTTGGATTAAAAAGTTTCATTCCCTGCAGTATCACATCAACGATAAAGTCGGCGGCGACATCAAGATCATCCAGTGAGAAGCAAACTCGTAGTAGGACGCAAAAAAACTCCCATCGCATCCCAGTCCGCTGACCTATAATGCCAGACTCGACGTTTTTAAAATTTCTGTGAAAGGCACAGTGCTACGAATCAGACAGTGGTCTGATGAGCCTAGTGGTGCATCAATAGAAACTTGATAGCCGTCTGGGTGAGAGGTCAGCAGAAGGTCCAATAAGAAAGGTGCATGGCCCTCCACATCTGGAATCCACGTAGGCTCTGTTACCAATTGGGACAGACTGTAGGCCAAAGCGAAGTCATGAACGACTCTACCCGCGTGGTCAGTTTTGAGTCAACCAAGCCATTCGACGTGGTGGACATTGCAGTCTCCCAATACCACAATCTCGGCCGAGGGCATCCGTTGGAGAAGGGTCTGTCGCCGTTTGAACGGTCTCGGTTTGGACGAATTTATATTTTTTACTCACCTTAAAACACTCATGATAAAAATCCATTGTATATAGACTCTTTTAAATTTAAAACATTCAACTCGAATGACCTCTAGCCAATTCCATTCGATAAAGTGATGCCACAGCTAGTATAGCAATTAGCAAAACAATTTTTTTATTATAAAAATTTTGTGTAATATTTTGATTTGCTCATTGATCCATTAATCAAACGTTAGTTACATCTGGGTTAAAAATTCAGTACCAAAAAGTACCGGAAATTTCCGGTTTTCCCGGTACCATAGTAAGCGCAGTACCGGGAATCCTTTTTTCTCCACAGTACCAGGACTGTAAGCCGTAGTAGTTACTTACTTAATGGAGTAACTGCTAATACTACTTTACGTTTCATAACATACTATGTAACATAATTATACATACGTCTTCTTTGGCAAAAGTCTAAATTCCATTTCGGTATTAAACGCTAGTGTTTATACGTTCTGCTCAAGGTCACCAGCGCTCGAGCTCTCACGTACACGGAGTGTCACTGGTGGTGCAAATAAACATGTATAGGTAGCACAGTAAAATATATTATATTACCGTTTAGGTAGTCTGATGTGGCGTTGACTGTACTGACATACCTAGCCTAGGATTATTTGAAATGGTAATTTGTTCACTTTTAAGTACACATTATAAACACCATAACTTGTAGTAAATTAAGTAAGTATTCAGATTAATTATTACTTAAAAGAAGACAACCCAAAAGTCATTAGAAGAGATAAGAGTACGCGATAGAAAGAGAGGCAACTTCTAGGTGAATTTAACTGTAGATAAGGGAGCGGTGTGCGACCTGAATTGCATTTTATTGTGTCTTAGCAAGAGTCGCTATTTATTTAAATGACTTTGCGGAGTGAATCTTCTGTACTTGTACTATTATGTAAATATTCTATGGTATTATGCACAGATAAGGGGCAGGGGCAAATAAGATAATAACGTCGGCTTACTGCAAGAAATCATTAAAGAGCAGTAATAAAGTAAGTAGCAGCAATAGCTACAAAAATTACAATGTGTCCTAATAGAAATAAATCAACTTGTGACGGGTTGAAACAAATAATACTGCTTTTGGCGGTGTGACCAGTTAGAACAAAATTTTGGTGTAACGAGTTGATGCCCAAATCCACCTGCCCACGTCCTGCATGCCCAATCGCGTATTTAGGGTGGATTCTACCAAACTGGAATAAGACTTACTCCGAGATTAGTCAATACAAATTCGGCGTTTAATCTAGGTATAGTGAAATATTTTATTCGTGTTAAAACAAAATGCACTGTATGTATGTTTCTATTTTTTGTGTGGTATAAAATAGCATTACAAAGGCCATGATGAGCGATTCTGTAAATTTTAATTTATTATTGCGTGTTTACGTTTTCATCCCATTCATCCAATTCGGATGATTGTAGAATAATCTTATCTGAAAGAATAATTTCGGATGATTGTAGAATAATCTTATCTGAAAGAAGAATTGCGCGATCTGTAAGTACTAACTACTGAAAACTAGTCATTTAATAATGTTTTTATTGATATCATAAGATGTAAAGTAAGTAGGTTAAGGTTCTTAGTTTACTTTTTCTGCATTACGTCTTCTTGTATTATGTTCGCCATGTATCCACTCGTCTGACGTGACGATTGAATTATCATTCATATAGAGTGTAGGTAGGTATGCCCCCACCCCCGCGCCTGCCCGCCGCCACCGCCGCGCCGCGCCCGCACGGCCCGCAACCGCCCGCGTCCGCATAAAGAAACGTACGTTAGCGAAATATTTTATTCGTGATTTAAACAAAATGCACTCTATGTATGTTTCTAATTTTTTGTGTGGTATAAAATAGTATTACAAAGGACATGTATGAGCGATTCTGTCAATTTTAATTTGTTATTGCGTGTGCTACGAAAGAAAAATGAAATGAACAAAGAAGCACACCACTTAACTTTCTAAACTTTGTTCAACATGTGTACCACTAACCACTGAAAGTCTTAAATATTATTTCATAAATTTTAAAATTTTATTCAAAGTTAAAAAGAGTGATTTTGTGATTTTCATAGTTCCACATATATTATGTTTCTAAACTTTTTACAACACAAAGATAAGATAGTTCTTATTATGAAACACTCAACATATCAAACTTTAATATTATATACATTACGTTACACGAAATATTATGAAATACCTAAACCATACCTAAAGCACAGTCATAAAACTTCTAACTTTTTAAAAATAGCTCACAATCCACATACTCTATCCACTCAGCAAAAACGAAAAGTTTTAGAATTATCGTAAGTAATTTCTGTCCGGCTACGCGACTATTTTACACAAATCGGTAGTTGCTACATTATGCAACGCTGACAAGTCGAGTAGCTTGAGTTCACATGTTCTTGTGAAACATATACTAAAATCTATAGCTTTAAAGAAACCAAAACCCTCTAAGCCACCAGTTTGGAATGTCGATAAATTAACAGCATTTTTAAGAAACTACACTTTAAACGATAAGAATTTGTTTCATGTATCCCGTCATTCTGCAGTGTTACTATTGCTTTGCTCGGGGCGTCGTATACATGACTTAACCTTACTGCAAATTGACCCTAATCATTGCATAAGATGTGACGAAAGTATTATTTTTTGGCCTCAGTTCGGGTCGAAAACAGACTGTAGTAATTATAGACAATCAGGCTGGAAACTCCTTTCAAACCCCAATGATCGTAAACTTGATCCTGTTTTTTGGTTAGAAAAACTAATAACATTGTTAAATGAAAGTAGACGTAATGCTGCAAAATCATTTAATCTTTTTGTTACCCGTAGAGGTGAGGCTAAACCGGCTTCGCGCACAGTAATAGCGAGTTGGGTAAAAACTCTGTTTAATGAAGCTGAAATTGAAGCTACACCAGTAAGTGTCCGGTCAGCAGTAGCTTCCAAAAGCTGGCTTGAAAATCATCCACTTGATGAAATTTTAGCCCGTGGAAATTGGCGGTCAGTTAATACTTTCCGGCAGTATTATAAACGTGAAGTATTAAAAAATATTAAACCTAATAATGTAACCCGATTATTTAATCCAATCGATTAGAATATACTTTTTGTTTATATTTATGATCAATGTTGAACTCATTTATTGGGTTGATTATTATTATTAATTTTACTGAACCTATTTAAAATATAAGTAATAAATAAATTGTTTTCTTTCCTTTAATTATGTGTCTTTATTTCAAGTTTCAACCTAACTTTTTTGTGAGTCACATTGGCGTATATATTAAACAATCAGTGGCGATTACCAGGCGATAACAAACAGGTCTCAATATAAAGCTTCCAGTGACGGTCAAGTAATTTAATAGCGGCGTTTTACCTAAAATAAAACGCATATTAAAATACTTACCTCACTGGAAGCTTTCCTTTTTAATTCTGCCTGGTGAAATTGAGCCAATGAAGAAAAAAATGGCGCGCTGGAAAACAGGTAAAACAAAAATGGCGCGCATCTGCCAGGTGTCGCCACTGGACCGGATACGAAGCGATAAAAAGTATGGAAACTGATAGTAATTCGACGGGAAACGGAAATGCTCTCTCAATATAAAGCTTCCAGTGAGGTAAGTATTTTAATATGCGTTTTATTTCAGGTAAAACGCCGCTATTATTGTATGATTTTTTTTCCCAATTAATAGTTAGTAATAATTTATTTACGAAAAAGCGGGGTTGTTTTGTAATAAAATAAAAAATATAAGTGGGCACCTTGTCTATGATCCTGAGCAGTATGAGCGTGATGTTGTGCGCCAGCGCCACGTCGCTGAGGCAGCAAGGCAGCAGCGCCAGCAGTGGCGGGCAGCGCTGCGTCCACTCCTCGCTCGCCTCCACCCAGATGTCTTCCTAAGAGTGTCCAGCGAAGTCATCTCAAAGATCGTAAAAGCTACGCAATTCAAAGCAACGGACATAACACTTTGTACTATTTATTACATCGTAGGCATTACTATACCACCTTTCGGCCAGTTTGCTTAACGACTAAGTCAGATTTACTGAATATTTCACTGAACGCTATTGATATTACTACGGACGCCAAAACTACTAGAATTTCATAACTCTCAACTCACGTCGAGCTGATCTTCAAGCGGCACGTCGCATTTGGTGATAAGTGCTGCACATGCTGTTGCAAGCTCCCAGGTTCCCTCGTACAAAGATATCTGAAAAGTATATTATTTATAAATTTTAACTTAATTAAAGGAAATAATGAATCTAAGTATTATTGTTAAGCCGTTTTGGCTAATTGGGTACTCTTGTATGTTGTTTTGTATTGTACTGTATCCCTTTATATCCCCCCGCGCTTGCGGCGCATACCTGGTCGGCCAGGTGCAGGTAGCAGTGCAGCTGCCGCAGCGCGCGCGCCGTGTGCGGGGGCGCGCGGCGCTGCAGCGCGGCCAGCACCCGCACCAGCGCCGCGCGCACAGCGCCGCTGCGGTGGTTGGCCAGCACCACCAGGCTCGGCGCGTTCACGGCGCCGTTTAGCGCCTGGGACACATCAGCAGCATGTTAATTCTAACACTAATGAGTATTGACGAAATTGATAATACTTAAATAAAAAAGTTTAACTGCCGTACTCAGAGACGTCAATTGGGTTTTAATGACAATTAAGTCTCTTGCTGTCACTTTCTCTCTATTTATTCCTCAGAACAATAACTTATTGTTCTGAGATTTATTCTATCTATTCCTCTCTAGAAGGAAAGGCATTTAATTGTCATTAAAACTTAATTGACGTCTCTGAGTATGGCAGCTTGTCCACTAAAGAAAGTTTGAAATTGCATAGACTCAGCTAAATATACGTGTGTTTTTGTAAATGTCTGTATTGCATGCAAAGATTCATTGTTTGTATGCGATACCAAAATGTGTAAACGACTTGTTAGTTAGTTAGTGTGTTTGTGTGATGTATCGCGCACCTGCGGCAGCTGGTGGTCGGGCAGCGCGGCGACGGTGTCCCGCAGCAGCAGCAGCAGCCCCTCGCACGCCGTCCAGCCCGGCTCGGCGCCCGCGCGCACCCGCCTCTGCGCACACCACCACGCTACACCACACCGCCTCAGACACCGACCATATCTCCCACATGAAGTTCACTTTCCACTAACCAAGCGGGCACAATTTCTTTCGTAATGGGTCAGCAAACGGCCAATCGAACCTTCGTTATTCGTCGTACAATTCGCGCGACCGTTCTTTTACAAGCGATTGGCACAGTACATACACCCACAAAAGTGTACGACAAATTATGGGTCAAAGAAGTTTCGGATTCACAGAGAGTGAGTGGGGCTTCAGGCCAGATCAGATATGTAGTTTATTTCTTCCGAACTGTATCCACCTTTTATTGTACAAGAATATTTTCAAATCATTGGCAACAAAACACATCTTTTTTTTATTGTAATATGTTGATAAGACTGACCTGCTGATAAATGCCGCCGGTGGAGACGTCGACGGTGGTGTGTTTGACGTCGTCGATATCTACAACAATGTACTCGGTGAGGTCGGCGTCGCCCGTCGCATCGGGCGCACCGGGCGCGTCCGCCGCCCGCCCGTCTGCAACCCCCCGCACCCACACGACAGTCCAACCGCAACGCCACGGCTCTTACGCGCCGCGCACATACTTAACAAGGGCGATTGTGGACGAAGCAAGCGCTCGTTCATAGAAAAATCGTCTAATTTACATTCAGTTACATCAATAAAAAATATGACGTGAAAGAATAAAAATAAAAAAAGATAAGTCCATAATCACCTATCGTTAACATGTATTATTGTCATCATGTACGTTACATGGTAGCAGAGCATTGATATAAGCAAAATATGAAGATACGTTGCGTGCGATTCTTGCAACTTGAGTACTATTTACCGATTAGTACCGAATACTGTGACAGTCTTCAATACAATAGTCACTTGTTTGTAACAGTGACGTTTAATTGTTTTTACTGTAAGAAAGAGCGGTAAAAATGCCTGGCTGTTCATTTATGCAGTGCACAAACCACTCAAGGAGCAAAAACAAAAACATGGAATAAATTTTCACGTGCAAGTACACCAAAAAAGTAATATTTTCATTGTAGAAAATATTGATTATGACATTTTTACGTGACGATTGTCATTGATTGTCATTATCGAGTGTTATTTTGTCGCGCGTCGTAGTCGACGTGGAACTTCGCGGAGTTTGCACACATAGCCTTGTAATTCATCGTTCTATCTCGCTCGCTCGATTGACACTAGCTGTCACACTACTACGTGTGTAGTTAAGTAGGACTATTTTTGATTCATACTTCGACGGGCATTCCGTATCTTCCTCTTTTGCTTATATCATGTAGCAGAGCATCTTCTTGGAATCAAACACAAGTACTGGTATCGAGTGCGAGGCCATACGCGGTGAGCGTACCGCATGCAGTACAACATCATGCATACATAGAAATATTTTTCCCAAAAATTTTGTTACTTTTTATTACATTTATTGTAGAGTATACCAGAGGGGTATATAAGGAGGTAATGTGTCCATGTCTACAGCTTCCTCATTCGACATAGAGAAATTCTAAGCATGCCATATTTTTGTGCATATTATGTGCAATCAAACGTGTCAGTCCTAATTTTTGTGCCACCACAACTTCGTTACTATGAGTTGTTTTATGTGTGTAAGCTGGAGACACGTGTCACCAGCACGCACACGCCCGTTAAGACAAACCAGTGAGGATAGGGTTTTAGACTATAGCCAGAAATTTTGTGCATAATTTGTGCACTAGAAACAAAAAAAACTAACCATCATACTCAAATACTGTTGAAACTACGACCATAAAACTGTGTGCGAGCTGGAGACACGGGTCTCTAGCTTGCACAGCTGTATCTTCGTAATTGTTTAAGCTACGGTTATGAATTATACCTCAAAATTTTGTGCCTAATTTGTGCATAAGGCACAAAAATTTTCAAAACTTTAACTCACAAGGTTTTTGAGCTACGAACCGATAAGTATGTGTAAGCTGGTGACACGTAACACGGGCTAACACATGGTGAATTACTGTAACTGTATAAGATAGCGTTTCGTTTTAAAGATCAACTAATACGTTATAATTTGTGCAAACACGAGGCAAAATTTCAAATCTCTGGGCCTCTTAGTTTAAAAATTATAAGCCAAAAACTGTTTTCCCGCCAAAAAATTCAAAATCATGGCTCGGAAGTGGCTAAGCGCGCCGTTGCCGTTCCGTGCGCTACACGTTTGCAATCGAGTTTGAACTTGAGAAGCCTATTAATTACATCTCGACTGTGATTTTTGCGTAAAATGGCCAATATTGGCGTTATGGATCTCAGAAACGAAAATACATTAACAACTATGACTTATTGAATAGTTTGGAATAGCTATTGGAATAGTGCTTAGCGGCCTCGCTTTTTGTAAATTTTGCTTAACTTTTTAATTAAACCCAAAACTGCAGAGAAAGATTTTCATAAAGTGCGCGAAGGCACTTTTTTGAGCTCATCGATTGAACTACTGTTCTAAACAAGTGAAATAAAAAAATTATAATGTTATCTCTTATATAGTCTAATAATGCGTAGCGGCCTCGGAATTTTTAGATATAATTGATTTTATATAGGAAAAAAATCTTATTCTAAACCAAAAAACTTCGAAAATTGCTATAAATTAACTGTGAATATCTCCTATCTGCGATAATATTATTGAGAAAAATTTATGCCAGAGTAACTGTTACTTCATGAGGAATAAAGATTTTATAATGAATTTATTATCCTATTTCGATAAAAACGATAAATACAACTGCAAAATTACTACAAAATGCGATGCGCCGGCCGTCCGAATTCAAATTATGCTCACAGAATGGATATTTGTAATATTATGCACGAATTTATTATCCTATTTCGATAAAAACGATAAATACAACTGCAAAAGTACTACAAAATGCGAAAATAGGCATTTTACGCAAAAATCACATTCGAGATGTAATAGGCCTCTTAAGAGCTAGCAATATTTAAAGTCATTTTAATTTTCGCACTACCCTACTTTTATTTTAAGGCCCCAGTACTAGTGTTTTTGCAATAGTGATAGTTTCACTTTCGATAGTTGACCTTGAAAAATAGTCGATAGCGCGAATAGCCCTATCGAAAATATCGCAATGCAACGATATACAATCGATAGTATCGATAGTGAAAATTAGGTAATACTTGGTCGATACTATCGATTCTAACGACATACGATACTATCAATAGTATCGATACTATCTATAAACTATCGACGCGTTTCGATAGAATCGATAGTTTTGCTTTAGAAACTATCGACGAATTTTCGATACTATCAAGTGAGTGTTGTAAATCTAATGATATGATGTGATAGATGACCTATGTAATTACCAGTTATATTACCTTTTATGAGCAAGCAATAGTATCGAAAAATGTTCGACTATCGATATTGAACAACTATCGATCGATTGGTTTTTTGCTGATACTATCGATAGTATCGATCGATTGGTTTTTTGCTGATACTAATCGATAGTATCGAAACTATTGATCTTTAGCAATAGTATTACTTATTTTTATCATTCGATACTATTGATGGAATCGTCAAGGGTCGATAATTTCGATAGGACTATCGATTGTATGACTGATTTTCGAGGTCTCGATCGTAACAACACTACCCAGTACACATTGGCGACTTGGCGTATGTTGGCCCATTGTCGGCAATCGCCATTGTGTAGACGGGGTAAATTGCGCGCCACTATCGATAAATTGCTCGCGCCTGTACACCACTACCTCGTCTACACAATGGCTATGGCCGGCAGTGGGCCAACATACGCCAATGTGTACTGGGTAGTGTTGTTGCGTAGGATCGTGATACTATCGTGACTTCGAAAATCAGTCATACTATCGAAACTATCGACCCTTGACAATACTATCGATAGTATCGATTGATAAAAATAAGTAATACTATTGCTAAACCTCAATAATTTCGATACTATCGATAGTATCAGCAAAAAACCAATCGATCGATAGTAACAGTTGTTCAACATCGATAGTCGAACATTTTTCGATACTATTACTTGCTCATAAAAGGTAATATAGCTGGTAATTACATAGGTCATCTATCACATCATATCATTAGATTTACAATACTCACTCGATAGTATCGAAAATTCGTCGATAGTTTCTAAAGCAAAACTATCGATACTATCAAACGCGTCGATAGTTTATAGATAGTATCGATACTATTGATAGTATCGTATGTCAATAGTATCGATAGTATCGACCAAGTTCAATAGTATTACCTAATTTGTACCATCGATACTATCGATTGTATCGATAGTATCGAAGCTTTTCATATTCATATTCATTTACTGCATCTTAGGATATCGATTATATCGGATATCGATTATCGATAGGACTATTCGCGCTATCGACTATTTTTCAAGTTCAACTATCGATAGTGAAACTATCAGTATTGCAACAACACTAGTACTGGGGCCTTAAAATAAAAAGTAGGGTAGGTTAGTTAGGTACCTATAGTGAAACTAAATTAGTCGCGTCGCGCATCGCTTTAACAAACGGCTCCTAGTCTAAAATTCTCGGTACATAAATTAAACAATCGAGAGCGAAAATTAAATGACTCTAAATATTGTTAGCTCTTAAGTTTAAACTCGATTGCAATCGTGTAGCGCACTGAACGGCAACGACGCGCTTAGCCACTTCCGAGCCATTATTTTGAATTTTTTGGCGGGAAAACAGTTTTTGGCTTATAATTTTTAAACTAAGAGGCCCAGAGATTTGAAATTTTGCCACGTGTTTGCACAAATTATAACGTATTAGTTGATCTTTAAAACGAAACGCTATCTTATACAGTTACAGTAATTCACCATGTGTTAGCCCGTGTTACGTGTCACCAGCTTACACATACTTATCGGTTCGTAGCTCAAAACCTTTAGAGTTAAATTTTTGAAAGTTTTTGTGCCTTATGCACAAATTAGGCACAAAATTTTGAGGTATAAGTCATAACCGTAGCTTAAACAATTACGAAGATACAGCTGTGCAAGCTAGAGACCCGTGTCTCCAGCTCGCACACAGTTTTATGGTCGTAGTTTCAACAGTATTTGAGTATGATAGTTAGTTTTTTTTGTTCCTAGTGCACAATTTATGCACAAAATTTCTAGCTATAGTCTAAAACCCTATCCTCACTGGTTTGTCTTAACGGGCGTGTGCGAGCTGGTGACACGTGTCTCTAGCTTACACACATAAAACAACTCATAGTAACGAAGTTGTGGTGGCACAAAAATTAGGACTGACACGTTTGATTGCGCATAATATGCACAAAAATATGGCATGCTTAGAATTTCTCTATGTCGAATGAGGAAGCTGTAGACATGGACACGGAGGTAATATAAAGTTCAGTGGCGCCACGGCAGTAGGTAAATTATACTAACTTCTTGGAGCAAAAATCAACAACTGTTTCATGCAAGTGACGGTGTAGGGGGGTCGTAATTTCTTAATAAGTAAAAATCAAAACTCCATAAAAACAATAATATTGTATAAACTCACCAAGTTGACTCTCTGAGCTTTCAGATGTAGTTGAAACGTCAATGTTCTTACTGGAACAAAAATATCATAGATGTTCAGCTATGGCTGACTTGTGCACGTCGACGTTTTTCACCGCCCTGATATGTTCCTTAACCCGACACGCTATGGTACGTTTCGTCTGGCCGATATAAGAACTTCCACAGCTGCAGTCGATCTTGTACACACCTGGTTTCTCCAAGGGGAAACTATCTTTAGGAGATCGCCTAAATTGACCCAGTTTTTTATGTGGTGAAAAGATAGTTTTTATAGAATATTTCTCAATTTATTTCTCATAGTTCAAAATGGTAAGAAACAAAACATGTTGGTATTACTAATTCTTTGTTATTTAAAAAAATATAAATTACACGACTTTTGTTTTGCTGCTTTCACCTGTTTTCCTTGATCTGCGAGTTAATAATGCCCTTCATTTGTTTCGTCGAGTCGGCGCTGCAGTCCGGGTCCGGTTTCAACTCTATCTCGTGAGTTTGCACCACGTCGGGCAGCACGTTGGTGTTATTATCACTCGGCACCTCCGCCGGTTGCGCCATCGCCTTCTCTTGTTCTTTGCGCTTCTTTGAGGAGTGTCTCTTCATGGAGTTGGAGTTGAACTCGCTCATTTCTTGCGTTTCAGGTGTCAGCAAAAAATAGAAGTTGGCACGGGAATGTGTTACGAAGGTATCGCTCGCCTGTTTAACAGAAAAGTTAGACGTCATATTCCCCCATAGGAGTGGTCAACCTGAACAATTTTTACATCAATACTTTTTTTAAATGTTTGCTATTTCGACCTGGTGCATCAGCAGCAGGAAGTCGGCCAGCAGCTCGAGCTGCGGCAGCAGCGGCGGCGCGCCCAGCAGACCGCGCACCAGCGCCACCAGACTGTCGCTGCTGCTCTCGTTCAGCGGCCCGCTGTCCGAGTTCAAGAACCGCTCCTGGGAACAACGACTGGATTTATAGATTGCCCCACGGCAGTGTGATGAACTCCCTCTGCGATCTAGTGATTATTTATTTATTTAAGGGAAATCCACAGACAACTAAATAGACAAGAAAAAATATGCGATGCCTCTTAAAAAACACATACTTACACCCTCAATGTTTAGAACCAGCAATGAACTTCGAAACGGCAAAACTGCAATATACTCTGTCCGTAGAGAAAAAGGAAACTGTCAAAATGTCATGTACGTGTTGAGATTGACAAACGAAAAAAAATGAAGTAGTCTTATAATTCGAGAAAGAAAAAGAAGTGTGGCGGTCTGAGTTCGATGCGCTGAATTTGTTTCCATCGTTTTTAATAAGGAACAGCGCCAGCCGCCATAGAATGGCTAAAATCAATCGCGGGTATGTACGCGCTGGTAATCGTGACGTCCACGACACGCGTCCGCGAAATAAAGAGAGTGATCAACTCGCGTTGTGTCGAGTAGAATCGAGTGTAGGTGTGCTCGGTTGGTGGTCCCCACGTAGGGTTGACGTTGACAGCAGGGTCCGTGGGAGATAGTATGTGATAGGGTGGTGACATCTGACCTTGCCACGTGAAGCCTGGAGTCGGCCTTGTGACGGCGTCAGGGGCGCGCGCCCCTCCTTCTTCTCATCGTGGGATCAACGTACAGGATAGTACAGCAGCGCAGGTCAGACCCACAACTAATTAATTTAGTACATATTACGGGGTGTATCACCCCGTGCTCAGAGCAACCTCCAGCTCGTTTCACTCCCAGGGAGTAGCCTATGGGCCCGCTATGATATGAGTTTTATTTTTATTAGTTTAATTGTGAGTTCCACCCATGAAACTGAACAACTTTCCCCAAGAAACCTATGTCCAAAAAAAATGACAAAAAGATTTCGACCTCCCACACAAAACTGTTCGATCAGCTGACGACAATAGTACGAAAGATCGATTTTTTTTTCATTTTTGCACATAGGTTATTGGGGAAAGTTGTTCAGTTTCATGGGTGGAACTCACCTTTAATTTCATTAAAACGAATAAAAATTGAGGGTGTGTAGCAGTAAAACAGATATAAACTATTTATACAGTATTAGACTACAGTTCTAGGTTCGATGCGCAGTCGGGGGTAGATTTTAATGTCCTCTGTTTGGTTGGTGGTAGGGCAGGGCACATTTTATGCAAGATTACGAGCAGCCATCATCTTATCTAAGTCTGTCGCCACAACGAAATAGCCAGTTCTTCAGTAGACAACGATCCCGAATGAAGGCGCTTGCCCGTTCGCAGCTCCGGCCCTAACGCGAGTCCCCACCGTGTGAGGCCGTGTGAGCATGAGCTACCTTGCAGGCGGCCAGCAGGTGCGTGAGCAGGTCTGCGCGCAGCATCTGCAGGTGGTTGAACCGCCGGCGCGGGTGCGCGGGCCGCAGCAGCGCGCCGCAGCACGCCAGCGCCAGCGCCCACGCCGAGCCGCGCCCCATGCCCGCCTGCCCCTCCACCTCCCACGAAATGTCCTGCGGCACATACAAAAGAAGCTTAGCGCTATTACATACACGAATGGCAGTTTGCCGGATTAATAGCTACTAACGGACGCACTAATAGCGATTAGTCGATCTATCCGGCTCGAAGGACTAAAAGAATAGAATAGAATAGAATTTGTTTATTCGCAGAAAACATGGTACAATTTTTGTTTTTAATAACATGATAGTGTGAAGTTCATGCATGTTTTACCGCTTTAGCGATATGCAAACATTTCATATTGAATTAGAACAAGCATTAATAATGTAATATTTCATTAAACCGATATGTTCGTCGTTAAATTAGAAGCAAGCCAGGGGCAGAATTCTGTTTAGATATTTTTCACCAAAATAAATGGTTTTGGGTTGTTACAAATTGAATGGTCTCTGTGAAACGGTAGTGATGTGTGTATATAGGCCGATTAAAAAGAGTATAGCTGACCTCGTCTGTGTCGAAGTGCTTCCAGGCCTGCATGACGAGCACGAGCAGCGCGGGCTCCAGCAGCGCGGCGTCGCTGCGCCGCACCACCAGCACGTCGCCCGCGCCCCCACCAGATGTCATTACGGGGCCGCTGCACGCTTCATCCATTATCACCTGTCAGTACGGATTAAGCAGTTGTTTACTTTGAACTTGTTCAAACAGAAGCGCATTGTAACCTATATTCACAATGTCCTCAATCAATAACTCAAATCATTTCTATCGTCAACTACTCGACCGATAATTACAAACAGTTGTGGTCATATAATTAGGAACGAGTAGTATTCAATTCAATTTTATGAAATCTAGTTCAAATAACTTTGCACTGATTTATTATCAATTACTTTTAACCACTTAAAAATGTACTCCCATGACTAAAGTTCCAACTCAGAATATTTTATACTTACAAATCAAATAAACTTTTATCGTGTTTCGAGACAATAAACCAACAAGACACGTTTTTGCAATGTACTGGCCGCAGGAAAAATAAATAATTAAGAACGCAATAACATTTCGTTTTGAAATGGTTCTAAATTCAAAATTTAAAAAAGAATTTTTTTATGCTATAATTCGGGAGTGTTTTTCCGCCATTTTTTCAAGTCTACAATCACAAGTTGTTAAATATTTAATATTATTTATTACAAAACATGGGAAAGCAAAAAAGTTGCGATTCTTCGACAAGACAAATTATGATTGCATTTTATGAACGAGATTGGTGTTACAAAAAGTTTGCTGATCATATAAAATGTTCAAAAACTAAAGTTTTTAACGCGGTCAATCACTTTAAGAAATGTCACACTACCAATAACGTATCTCGAAAACATAAATCTTGGAAAACGACATCTCGAGAGGATTCTGTTTGATCCCTTTAGGGGCTCAGAAACGATAAGAAGGGAAGTCTTCGCCTCGGCAATCTTGCACTCGCCGAGTGAGTTGGTGTTGGTGCGGGGCACAGAGCACAGAATCGCCGCGCGCCGATTCTGTGCTCTGCGGTGCGGGGCTTGAGGCGCGGGCAGGAGGAAGTAGGTGCAGCGCGCGGCACTTGCACCACTCGCGAGCCGCGCACGCACGGCGCGTAGAATACTCGCGATCGGCGCGCGGGCGGCGCATTCGCCAGATGTGGACGCACCCTTAAGGCTCGCGGCCACTAGGCTCGCCGAGCAGGGTCGAATCGAATCGCAGAAAGTCGCCTCCTATATATTTCTATGAAACTGCGTGAAAGAGTAACAAACATCCATCCATACTTACAAACTTTCGCGTTTATAATATTAGTAGGAAGTGCATAAATGGTAATAATATGGGAGAGTATAAAACGACGCTTGAATAAGTCGGACGTGTTTTATTTAATGTTCGAAGTTAAGACTCAGGCGCGAGCGCACGACCGGGCGGGACCCACCGGTCGGCCCCGATTTAAGTTCTATTACACGAACATTAATTACTATAAACAATTATGAACATTATTAGTGAAAATGATGATAATAGAAACCTAAGTGAGTGATAAAACAAAATGGTGGCAGAAATATATGTAGTAGAAATAACCGTGTCGGTAGCGGTGAAAGAATACTACTACCCCCTATCTTCCTGTGAGAGCCGTAAAAGGCGACTGAGGGATCAACCCAGAGGATAGGCAGCAGCATCCTCTGAGATTACCACCGTCATACTGCGATCGCCAACCCGCCTGCCAAGCGTGGCTATTATGGCAAATTTCCCTCCATAAACGACAGCACTAAACTCCGGCCCCTATTCCCCGGCGACCCCGCTCGCCCTAGCTACGGTAGCGGCCAAGGCAGCGACGGGGCAGGCGGACCGACGAGAAGGTTGGCGACCTGGAGGAAGAATTGAGCAAAATACGGTGGGGCATTGTGGGATTATCTGAGGTCCGAAGAGAGGGGGAGGACTCGATTATCTTGAAGTCTGGTAACTTGCTCTATTTCCTGGAGGGCGAACAACTGTCCCAGGGTGGTGTCGGGTTTATCGTCCACAGCTCTCTCGTGAACAACGTTGTCAAGACCGGAAGTGTGTCATCGAGGGTAGCGTACCTCATACTCAGAATAATCAAACGGTATCGGTTGAAGGTTATATAGGTATACGCTCCGACTACAGCACACCCCGACGATGAGGTAGAGGCTACGTACGAGGACATCTCTATAGCCATACAAGTCTCCAAAACTCATTACACCATTGTCATTGGAGACTTTAACGCAAAACTGGGCAAACGAAGCGGCGATGAGCTGAAGGTAGGACGATTTGGAGTTGGAATTCGGAACCAACGGGGCCAACTGCTGGGGGACTTTCTGGAAAGGGAGGGACTCTTCATCATGAACTCCTTTTTTAAGAAAGCTGAACACCGCAAGTGGATCTGACTATGATCCCTAAGGTGCAACAAAAAATGAGATTGACTTCATCATGTCGACGAGGAAGCAAATTCAATGATGTCTCTGTGATCAACGCGTTCAAAACTGGCAGTGATCACCGGTTGGTAAGAGGCACATTGAACATCAATATCAAGCTGGAAAGACGTCGATTGATGAAGTTTACGCTCCGTCCTGCACCCATCCAAATCCAAAACCCCGAAAGCTTCCAGCTCGAACTGCAAAATCGCTTCGAATGCCTGAAGGATTGCGTAACGTGGACGATTCAACAACGACAACAGGTTTGTGAAAACTGTCCACGCGGTTGGGTTTAAGTTCTTTAAAACCCACCGTACAAGAGGACCCAAAAAGCTCTCGGACTATACTCTAAAACTGATGAAAGAGCGGCGCGTGATGGTTCTGTGTTCTTTGGATGATTCGTCTTAGCTTCGGCGGCTCAATTGGCAGATTTCGAAGTCTTTGATTCGCGACACTCGCCGATTTAATACCGACCGTATTAAAGAGGCTATCGAGCGAAACAAAGGTTCAGCAGTTTTTGGTCAGTCGGCTTTTACGACACCCAAGGGTGATCCCCGCACCGCAGACGGTGCATAATGAGAAGAAAGTGTCAACAGTGTAAGACAATAAGTTATTATTAATTTAAACTGCTCTGGGTGGATTGAATTATTGTGCTCTTCGAGAGGAACTTTGATATAATTATTTTGAATGAAAATAACATCCCCTCTCCTTACATCACTAAATTTTATTTGTACTGGCACCTCGAGACCAACCGTTAGGTTATTGCAAGAAGTGCCAGACGTCCCTGCGCCAGCAAATACTCGCGCAGGAGACCATCTGCTAACGCAGACCAAGAGGTAAGACCTAACGTCTTGACGCCAAATCAGTGCCCGCCGAAGCGCGCTCTTCTTTCGGTACTCATAAGACTAGTGTCTCGGGAGAGTTTCCTCGTGAACACGTGTAGTTCACTGCCTATTGTCCAGATAGGTAACCGGAGCTGTCAAACACGCTCACTTCTCGTTGCACGAAGGGCACACATCGGAGTTGCCACTGCTCGGGTTGTCGACTCTAAAGTCAACTCCCAAGTGTCCACCTTGGTCGCAGGGTAGTGAGCACACTCACTAGTTCACTTCTTGGAACCCGTCCGGGCGCCTAGCCAGTTCCCACGTCCTACGCGGCTGGCTGGACCGGAGGCTACGGCATCTAGGGGGCATGTTATGAATGATAATAACAATAATATGTTGTCTTACCTGCAGCAGGTCCCGGCCGGCGCGGCAGGCGGGCGCGGCCAGCACGGCGTGCAGCATGTCGCGCGGCGCCGGCGCCAGCAGCTGCGCGCGCAGCCGCCCCTCGCCGAAGCACGCGCGCAGCGCCACGCGCAGCGCCAGCGCCTGCTCGGCGGCCGAGCCCTCCAGCTCCACCACCTGACACAATGCCATGTCTTTACACTCATTCACCCATTTGAATGGCTTCATTAGCAATATAACCAAAAATAGTTTGAAACCGTAATGTTATGTGCCATACCGTATGGAGTAAACTACCTTTTATCTGTCTCGCTGCTGAGCGATGGTCACCATCATTGAAATCGAGTTGATGGATATTAGCTTAATCACCGCGCTTGTCAAATGAAACTTGGTGATCACAAACCCGATCATTCCATAAAAAACACTGTCCAATATAAGTTTTTTATCGGGCTGACCACCCGGCCTCCGCGCCAGGCGATGTCGTGCGAATAATGTAATAAAAAAGGAACCTGCTAAAAATCCCCAAAATTGACGGAACACTACGTACCCTGGCGAAGAGGTGCAGCAGATGCGGCGCGCCCCCCAGCTCGTGCAGCGCGGCGTGCAGCCCGCGCAGGCGGCGCGCGCGCGGCGGCCCCGCCCACCGCACGCGCACCGCCTCGGGCATGCCCGCGCCGCCCGGCGCCGCGCCGCGCCCGCCGAACACTGCGAACACAATTGGCTAGTTGACTCAATTTCAAAATCATATTATAACGATACCTGTTTACCTATTTTATTATAAAAAATATTATTTTTCAATAAATCGATCTATTACAATATTCGTTTTGCATTTTTATATTCCGAATTAAATTTACCGCAAGAACGCTTAAGACCGCCATGACAACGTGAAAGACCTCACGCCGCGCCGTGCCAAACATTAGCTAGGGTTGGTAGTATAACTTTGATGAGCCCATCGCCGCTCTATGCTGTTGGATGTATGTGCAGTCTTTAGTCCGTTAGTCGCCTTTTACGACACCGAAGGGAAGAGAGGGGTTGGTAGTATTATTCTGATGAGCCCATCGCCGCTCTATGCTGTAGGATGTATGTGCAGTCATTAGTTCGTTAGTCGCCTTTTACGACAGCCAAGGGAAGAGATGGAAAAACTGCACATACCTACTATCCAACAGCATAGAGCGGCGATAGGCTCATCAAAATAATACTACCAACCCTTCTCTTTCCTTGGGTGTCGTTAAAGCAACTAACGGGTTAATTTTTAATAAAATAAACCAATTCATATTGTATTGGATTGTTTTATTTTCTCGCATTCGTAGTGAAAAGCAAACACGGCGCTAAAAACCCATTAAAACTCGGTTTCTATTTACTCCCTCGCTAAAGCTCGGGAGTAAAACTACCTCGTATATAATAGGTCATTTTAGCCCCTTGTATAACAATCTACTATTTCACTCCTCTTGCTCAAAAATACCGTCATTGTAGCGTTCTAGAGCGAGGAAAAAATATATTAATATCTTTTCTTGCCCTAGGGGAAAAAGTTTTTTCTTTTTAATTTTGTCTGTCAAATGACAATGAGCCTACAAAAACGAAAAAGTCTTTAGTCATAAGTAAAATAATCATGAATAAAGACTCGACTTATTACTGTTTATATTAACTTTTTTGAGATATTTATTTAAAGTATATGGTAAAATTAGTAATCATTTGAATCTATGGACAACACAGACCACGCCTACACAGTCCACGCTTCGGCAAGAAACAACTACACAGTCTGCACATGTGCTTAGGTGGTGAGCCTTTAGCCCGTCAGTCGCTTTTACGACACCCAAGGGAAGAGAGGGGTTGGTAGTATTATTTTGATGAGCCCATCGCCGCTCTATGCTGCTGGATGTGTGGTGCGGTCTTTAGTCCGTTAGTCGGCTTTTACGACACCCCAAGGGAAGAAAGGGGTTGGTAGTATTATTGTGAAGAGCCCATAGCCGCTCTATGCTGTTGGATGTATGTGCAGTCTTTAGTCCGTTAGTCGCCTTTTACGACACCCAAGGGAAGAAAGGGGTTGGTAGTATTACTTTTGTTTACGTGTCGTAAAAGGCGACTAACTAAAGACTGCACATGCATCCAACAGCACAGAGCGGCGATGGGCTCATCAAAATAATACTAACAACCCTCTCTTCCCTTGGGTGTCGTAAAAGCGACTAACGGGCTAAAGGCTCACCACCTAAGCACATGTGCAGACTGTGCAGTTGTTTCTTGCTGAAGCGTGGACTGTGTGGGCGTGGCCCGTGTTGTCCATAGATTCAAATGATTACTAATTTTACCATAAACTCTAATAATAACTATCTCAAAAAAGTGGTTGATTTAAGTAAACAGTAATAAGTCGAGTCTTTATTTATGATTATTCTACATAAGACTAAAGAGTTTTTCGTTATTGTAGGCTCATTGTCATTTGACAGACAAAAATTTAATATACTTTTTCCCTAGGGCAAGAAAACCTATTTTTCCCTCACTCTGGAACACTACAATGACGGTCTTTTTGAGCAAGAGGAGTGAAAAAATAATAACGTAAGTTTATCTTGTTAGTGGATTCAGCAGGCACAAAATCGCCAGGAGTGGCGAGATAGAGGTCTATACAGTAGTGGGAGTCACCGGCTGAGTAGATTAATAGATAAAAGTGTAATTTAACAATAACAACATGACAACCTAGTAAAGATTTTGTGACTTGTGGCGTGGACGATTGAATTGTCTGAACGAGGTACCTGTGGGCATGGCGAGCCCCGCCTGGTGGTAGAGGTTGATGGAGTGCGGCGCGTGCGCGGCGAACGACAGCAGCAGGCACTCGTGCAGCTCGCGCAGCACGCCGCCCGGCATGTCGTACACCTGCCACGGTAGCCAGGACCATCATTATCATCAGCCCGTTTCAGTGCAGTAACTGAACTCACTGACATGAACCGCGAAGCGTATCCGAGAGGATACGGATTCTATGCGCATGCGAGGCCAGCGATCAAGTTGCAAAACTGAGCGGACAGACCGTATGACGGTAACTTATAGAGAGGGCTTTGTGCCAGACCCGTTCAAAAGCCTTGGCTATTTCAAGGTGCAAGGTGACAGCCAGTGACTTACCACGCTTGTCCAGTAGTGGCTAGACATAAGCTCCTTACAATGCATCATATAAAATGTGAGTCTTGGAGGTTCTTAGAGGTCCCCCTCTCGCAGCAGCACGTTGACCCACCGGGATATTTTGTAAAACCCCATCTTATCACTCTGCATTCTTAGTGAAAATTACTGCTTTTCCCTCAAAGACTTCGCCGAGCTTATGAACTAATGCTAAGAGAATACAATGTTCTGATTTCGGATAGGTTGATCCCAGGAGATTAATTATTTTCCTGGCAAGAGTCACAGTCACACAATAGTTGCCGCATGGACTCTGATCTTCGGCTCTCCATATCCAACTGCTGCCAACTGCCATTGAGTATATCGTCGCTCCACCTAGCCGCAAGGAGTCCTACACTTATCGAGCCGCGGTCTCTACTCCAGAACACGTTATCGGTTATCGGTCGTGCAGCTAATATGACCAGTCCACAGCTACTTCAGCTTACCGATTTTTGTCTATATATCATCAATAACCAAACCGAATTCAATAGCATTTACATCTATTTGTATTTAGTATAACATGGCATAACTGTAAGTATGCGAACACGGACATGTAGTTTACGAATCATAAATAACCGCACAACTATAGCACTAATTAAGACATCATCAACAAAGACATCGTATATTTGCAAACACTGACCTGATCCCAATCCATGTCGGAGTCTATAACGTTCGGTGCCAGCACCGAAGGGTAGTTTGGAGACTCGCATCGTACCTGATTAAACATCGATTAATGGGAGATATCTAAGTCAATAATAGAATTTATCATAAAGAGTTGTAAAAAAGGTGTTAAAAAGAAAATTTCAAAAGTATTAATGAACGTATCACAATAAAAAAGAGCCATTAGTAATATAAAGGTAGAGAAAGAGATTTAAAAAAGCACCTATTTTATCACAAAAAAGTTAACCACCTTTGTTTATGAAGAATTGAAGAATGTTGCTAAGTGAAAGAAATAAACAAAAGTTTCGTTCCTTTAAAATATAAAATAACTAACGTGGCATGCGTGGTCAGGCGGGTGCGCGGCCAGGTGCAGCGCCACGTGCCGCGACAGCCGCGGCGCGCGGTACACGCGCACGCACGCCAGCGCGTACGCCAGCGCGTACGCCCCCGCCCCCGCCGCCGCCCCCGCCCCCGCCTCAGCGCAACCCAGCAGCACGCACGTCGCCGTCACTTTGCGGGCCAGGATGCCTGCCACAGACGCATACGTTAGTAATCTCATCACTATCACGTGGCAATGACATCAATAGTATATTTCATTACGAGTGCGGAAAGCCTGTCATTGCAAAGAGTTCCGACAAATGTCTACCCGAGCCGAGGCGCAGCCGAACGTGAGGGTTGACAGTCGGAACAAGTTGCAATGACGGTTCCGCACGTGTACTGAACAACTATTTTTAATACAGTTGCGAAAAAATGAAGCAATTTAATAAACAATATTTTTGAAAAATGGCGCCAACTGTAAAAGAATTTAAGCAGAGATTTTTTTGTTTTCTTCACCCAGTCTGGGTAGGCAAAGGGAACTATGCCCATACAGCCAAGTCTTCTGTAGATTTTTTTTATTGATATGAAATGAAAATGAAATTTAATGAGATGAAATGAAATGAAACCTAACCTAACTCATTGAATTAAATCTGATATTGAAACAAATTAGTAGCTTCTTTTTAGAAATATTTGCATGAAACATAAAAACTTCAATGAATTTTTTTTAGTAAAAACTTCGTGGTTGGTTTTATCTTTTTAATAGACATTATTTTGACAGTTGGGAAAGATAACGCACGAGTTCGGAAAAGGTAAAGAAAAAGCTCGAGTATGTAATAGCCCACATCCCGAACGCTATACGTCCCTGCAATACGCCACTTTTTGAGCAACTGTATTAAAAAAGAATTTTAAGTTTGGTACGCACTAAATTTTGTTTAGGTCAAAAATAACAGATGGCGCTGTTGATTCCTAAATCACACTTTTAAGTTTACCATTTATAATGTTACACTTTCAATTACTACTAACTAACCATTCATATACATTGTACTGTACGTCACGCCCTAGAAAACCACAGTTGACTTTTAACACCTGGGAGTCAAAATAAAAACATTTATGTAGAACAACAGACTCCATAAAAATCAAACGCATATTTCATTGTACCCATTCCATGTGTTCATTTGTCTAAAACATTTACATAACTACGTTACATTATTTTAAAAAATCTTCCCAAATGAATAACGTACCTTGCAAAGGTATAGACACCGTTTCACACTCGTAGCCGTTGACAAAAACTGTGACCTGCAACGTAAAATCTAGATAGAAATAATTTTGAAAATAGTACGAAAACAACAAGAATACAAAACCCAGGAGAGCTTTTTAAACTTTAAGCTTTTTTCAGGCAGGCAGCCACCACGACATTTCTCTTTTTACATATATATAACATGCACATATAATCCCCGAAGGGTTAGTCAGAGACTAGGCAATGAGGACCGCAAAAGCAGTCCTCTGCCATAGTAAACTTTTCACCAAATAGAGACTGCACATGTGCTCAGCGTGACAGGTGGTGAGCCCGTCACCGCTTTATGCTGTTGGATGTATGTGCAGTCTTTAGTCCGTTAGTCGCCTTTTACAACACCCGAGGGTAGAGAGGGGGTGGTAGTAAACCGCTATGCGACGCGGTTATATTCATTTTCGTAACATTAATACTCGCTATGCAAAGCGATGTGTTGCAAAATAAATTATACCATATGTTTTAACGACGATAAAATGGAATAGAACTGTTTGGTGAAATAAAGAACAGTTTTAATTATTGGAATACCACAAGGGTCTCATTTAGGACCATTAATATTTCAAAAACTTTATCTGCTTTCTCGGTAAAGTGTCTGGTCGACGGACGGGCGGTTGAATGCCCTCGTTACCGTTGAAGGAACGTGGTAACGGCCGACCTCCTTGAGCTTTGATTATTGGGATACTACAAGTCTCATTTAGGACCATTAATATTTCAAAAACTTTATCTACTTTCTCAGTAAATTGACTGGTCAACGGACGGGCGGTTGAACGCCCCCGTTACCGTTGAAGGAACGTGGTGGCGGCCGACCTCCTTGAGCTGAATGCGGCTGATGGTGAGCTCTCGTGCGGAGGCCACCACACTTTGGGTCGCAGAGCCATCGGAGTAAGTAAGTAAGTATCTAATTTTAAGGTTGATTGATGAGTCCCAGAGTACCTGCACGTGTATGCGCCGCTTCACGACGCGCTCGGCCACGTTGAGGCCGAGGTGCGTCCAGCGCCGCGACATAAGCCCCGCCTCCACGCGCGCCTCGCCTACGCCTGCGCCCGCCCCCGCCGCACCCCCCTCCGGCCGCGACAGGCGGAACACCAACCCTCCTAACCATCAACAGATTCATTTATTTTATTTTTATTTATTTTATTTCATAGGAAAAGTATAAAAAAGTCATAATATATTTATTCAATAAACTCAATTAATAAGTACTTTGAATCGTCCAAATTTTTTTAACCTACCACCCATTCAGGACGTCATTTTTTAACTGTGGCAAAGAACGGGCGCAAGATACCACAGCGCACAAAAGCAACGACATTTACAAAAAAAAAATATGTCGTTAACAGGTCATAAAATACAAAATTTGAATTTAAAAAATAAATAACATTTATTAATTTCTTTAGTGAAAATGTACTTTTTCAAATAATATTTATAGGGTTTTGTTAGTTTGTTATCATTAGTACCTTGTCGGATATTGTAGTAGCTATACAATAACATTAATTTAGGAAGAGCGGGGCCCCTGGTACGAGTATTACTGATACTTAAAAGGAGATCCTGAGCACTAGCTAATATAAACATGTATATAGTTACTGAATAAAATATATTTTGTATTTGTATTTTGTAAATATTTGTATTTTGTATCATTACGATTCCTCGAAAAAGTCATCGACAAGCACTTTTCGGTGTTTAGATTAAGTTTGTTCACGTCACAATAAGCTTTAAAAGTTCAAACATATACAGATCCTCTTGCAAAAAGAGACAATCAGTATTACTTAGTATTGATTTAAAAATGTTCATGTCATCGGCAAACAAAAGGACTATAGATTTCTCAAAGCACGTAGACACATAATTTATAAAGATTATGAACAACAAAGGACTCAAAATCGAGCCTTGTGGTACTCCTGAAGGTATACAGCCCCACGCAGATGTATATCCGTTAAATGGCAACAGCTTGAGACCTATTCTGAATATAAGAAGTGAACCACCGGTTTAAGTTACCCTGAATTCCAGCGTAAGATTGAACGATTTATGCGGTCGAAACATTTACAATAAAATTACGTGAACAAGCTCCGTGAAAAAGGTAAATAGTCATTAAATAAAATTAAATTTGAAGTTGTTGATGGCTGCTTTAACAAAACCATGTTGAAAAGGCGATAATATCAGATTGATATTAGAATAAACTTGATGGTGGACTATTCTCTCTAGTATTTTTGAGAAAATACATAATTTGGAGACAGGGCTGTAGTTGCGCACGTCGCTTCGGCTATCTTTTTTATGGACTGGTGTAACAAATGCTCTTTTCCATATATCCAGCATTACACCATCCCCAAATTAATTATTAAAAAGTAAACAAAGCGGACCTAAGCTAAGACCTAAGCTCATACCGTCATCCCCCTTCTTCCATCGGACATCCAGACGCACTGCCGGCTACCATCCTTTCTTGGTGGATATTTCTAAATGTCACACAAAGCGCTACTCAACATCTTTAATACTGCGCACAGCAAAGGAGTGAAGCTCCCTCCATGCGTCTGTGTTTACGAGTACTTATAACATGCCCACCTTCAAAGCAAGAGTGAGTAGGCACCTTCTGGGTTAGCTCGCTCCATCGTGAATCCTGTCTTGCCCCTGGGCTTCATTGAGATCAAGAGCAAACCCATAAGAAAAATTCAAATCAATTTCATTTCAACAGTTTAATTCAGACAGAATATAGGTGTGCTAGTCCTACTCGTCGTAGTAATGTTATAGTATAGAAACTAAGCCACAATGCTACGTGTTATTTAAACCGGTAAAAAGATCTTGCAGACAATAAGATTCATAACGAGCCAGTTCACTCACCATTGGTGCCATCCAGCCACATCTCGAACAGCAGCGAGTCGTTGCCGAGCGAGAACACGTGCGACAGCGCGGCCGCCCCGCGCCGCGGACACTCCTCGGTGTCATCTGCTGGAAGTTATTTATTCGTACAACACGAACAGTACTATACTTACTTCTTAAGAACGTATATCCTGTCTGATGGACAACCTGACACCGAAACATAGAAATAAAAACAATGTTGCTTTGAGGCAAATATACAGTATAAGCGGTATCATCATTTAGTCGGATTCTAGACAGAAAACTACTAAAAGGCCAGATTTAGAAATCAGTGCACCAGTATATCCATACACGCGTGCCCTATACCTACCTGCCGCGGGACGCAGCCACAGCGCAAGGGCCCAGCCCTGCAGCCAGGCCGCCCAGGCCGCGCCGCCCACGCCCGCTCGGCACGCCGCGCTGCTCCACGCCGACTGCACGCCTGGACGCAACAACATCTCATCATATCTCCTACTCCTATGCACAACTATATTGAGACAATAGAATTAAGCGTTAAGGGGCTACCACACTGTTGTAAACAAGCCTTTCCCACCAGGTCACCTTGGCGGGAGGCTCGTTTACAACTTGTTGTGAACGAGCTTCCACTTGGTTTGCCACAGTCCACAGTGTTGCCATTTTTAGCAGGATCCTGCTTTATTAGTATTTTTAAGAGTCAAATTTAGGCTACAGCAGGATGCTAAGTATTATCGTAAAATTTTGCATATTTGACATATTTTGTTTTATTTTCGAATCTATTTAAATTTGATTCGCTATTGGCATCTTTTCCACAGTAAATATATGAGCTAATATATTTACTGTGTCCCTTCCTTGATATACGTAAGTGGTGAGGTAATTTTTAAAAAAAAATGATTAATTTGCTGGAGAAAAACGAGATTAAATTTATATAATTATTAGCTAAATATGAGCTTTTAAAGATGTAAAAAATACCGCGCTGTACGTACATTAATATATACGGAACTTGGCTTTTTCCAGTAACCACGTTGTATGTAGGTTGTAGGTTGAAGATAGCGGTTTGTGTGTAATGGTGTTTAAGGCAGTGGCAACACAACGGTTTTCAACGCGCGCCCGCAAACAAAGGTCGTGGAAAGGTTGACCGAAATGTCGTTGAAAACAACCTACCACACTGTTGTAAACGTCGGTTTACAACAGTGTTGTAGCCTCATTACTTTGCACAAATTGATAGCAAATTGTAGAAAATAAGAATAGAGACATTAATGGTGTTAAAAGTTAAAAATATAAAGTATACGCACCGTCATATTCATACAACATACCGGCCCTGAGGTGCGTGTCGCGCAGCCGCAGCGCCAGCGCCTCGGCCGCCGCGCCCGCCGCGCCCGCCGCGCCCGCCGCCGGCGGCAGCGGCTCTGCGGCACAAATACGACGAAGGTCAGAATAGACAGATTTTTGCAAACTTTAAAGTGGGTAGCACATAAAAGAGGAAGATAATAAAGTGTAAGGGTTGATTTCCCCTTACACTAAAAAGATGATTGATATTGATAACTGATAATAAATTGATAAGGCAGAACGGGAATGATAAATGAAACCGTTCAGTAAGAGTGTAGATTTGTCACTAATTTATTAATTGCATAAATCGAATGGTACAATTTGCACACGCTAGCAAAACGTGGCGATTCCGTTTGATTACCCAATAGCTATATAATAATGCACTTATTCTAATTTTATATGTACGACCAACGACACATGAACTCGTACATAAAGTTTTATTTATAATAATATTTATTTATTTATTTAATTAGCCACACAAAACGGAATTACAGCGTTTACATAATCATTGGCAGTTTGTACAAACATTGGTAGACTGCAATTCCAAAGTATGTGCAGACAGCATGCATAAAACACATCGATATCAACAAAATTTACTAAAATTCTTAATAGGAAAAAAAGATTGGGAAATTATGCGTTGTTCAGCTAATTAAAAATTCAAAATATTATCATTGTTAATTGCTATAGTCGATGACATCGCACCTGCCTCATCCCTCTCTATGGGGAAGTTGAGTATGAAGTCGGGCGTGTTGGGCTCGGCGGCGCGCGCCAGCCGCAGCAGCGCCGCCAGCAGCGCGCGCAGCGGCGGCGCCTCGGCCAGGAACAGCCGCAGCAGCGCCGCCAGCTCCGTGGGCTCCAGGCTCTGGCACGCCAACACGTGGAACAGCTCCAGCACGCTGCGCTGCAACTCTGCAAATTAATTGCCACAAAAGAGAATTAAATGTTGTATTCTCTAAGAAAATTGTTAAAAACTGTATAAAGAAGCGTTGCTTAAGTAAGTGCGCGACGCAACGGCGTATAAGTTATTAAACATCGCTTACGCAATACCGTACATGGAAACGATGGGTTTAAGAGAAGATCACACGAGCAAAGGCTGTAGTCAGGGACTGAAAGCGGTTACGGTATAAGGTTACGTTACCGGTAAAAAATAAGTGTACCTTAATAAAATAAAGGTAAGGCTTTACCGTTATTTAACCTTTATGCGATATCGGTACCGAAAAACGTTGCATTGACAGTTGCGGGGCGCAGGGTGAGGGGTGAGACTTGCTTTTGCTTGCGAGGCGACGAGTAAAAACCTGTTTTTGTTGCGTGTCGCGCGCAAAAATGTGTAAAAAATGTGCGCGTGTAAACATCATTTTACACTAATGCGGAAATTGGTATTTACAAACTCATGTCAATAGTAAGCTTTACATTAGTCTACTCGATTCATTGCGTATGACACCATGGACCGTCATTGATATCTTTTACGTATGGCGTTTGACGCCAAATGGCGTCATAAATAATTCCTCTGAAATTCTATAGAATGACTATTTAGAGAGTTCTAATTAACAGAACTTACATTATTTGACACGTAGATTATGCCTGTATGGATCGTTTTAAGAGATAGTGCCAGTTAAAAAACTTCAGTGGTTGCAAACCTTTTGTTCCCTAATTTTACTTTTTTTGTGTATGGCGTATGACGCCACATACTTAGCGTCATAAAGAAAATTCCACTGAAACTTTGTAAAATTACTTTTTAGAGAGTTCTAATTAGCAGAACTTTCATTATATTGCGGATTTGCTTGATGTTATAAATAATTCGCTACGCGTTTTTCTACGCCGGACGATAAACGCGATTATGCGGCATACGTTTTTGACGCGTTAAGACTTATTATGGAACAACGATGTAAAGGTTTAAACTGGCTCGCCATCTTTCTTTTATTAATATTTTCTAATTATAAATTGAATTAGTGACGATAGTGCTTGGAACCGGTTTAAAAAACCCCGGTTATTGATTAAGGTTTTTACAAAAACTGCTTCCAATGTATATGAGAGGGCTTCAAAAACCTAAATAAACCGGTTTAATCCAAAGCTGCGAAATGTATTTACTGCTGGCGAGGCGATTAGGCTAATGGCGACCTTTCGTGTGTAGACATAAGCTCGCTAGTCGATTTAAAACTCGCGCGCTCGCTTTGGGAGAGCGGTATTTCAGGCAAATAGAATTCATGCCTACGTATGGAAGGTCGCTATTCGCTTTGCCACTCGCGCGCTCGCGTTGTCCCGTTGTGTTTAGGTACTTATAAAAAGAAAAAAACATCTTTAAACCGTTTAATTGATTCAAAACCCATTTTGTTTTTTTAGAAACAGGTTTGTTTAAGGTTTGGGTAGGCCCACGGGCCGATGTAATCTGTTATGCAGATGATACTCTGATCACGGCCCGGGGCGGAAATTGCGCAGAGGCAGGGAGACTGGCCACCGTCATAATATCTCTGGTGGTGGACAGAATCCGTATGTTGGGGCTCGAGATAGCGATCGGTAAAACTGAGGCTCTTCTTTTCCATGGGCCTCGACGAGGACCGCCGCCTGGAACCCACCTAGAAATAGACGAGCATAGGATCCGGGTTGGGGTCCGGATGAAGTATCTGGGTCTCATTCTGGACGGGCGTTGGCGCTTCGAGGAGCACTTTTGCGAACTCTCCCCTCTTCTCGTCAGTGCGGCATCCGCTTTGGGATGCAACATGCCGAATGTTGGTGGGCCGAACGCTTTGACTCGCCGGCTTTATGCTAGAGTAGTGGGCTCGATGGCCCTTTATGGGGCCCCTTTATGGGTGACTGCCCCCAACGCTACCAACAAACAACATCTTCGTGCCGCACAGCGGATAATAGCGTTGAGGGCCATCAGAGAGTACAGGACAGTGTCTCATGCTGCAGCTTGTGCGGTGGCTGGCATCCCGCCATGGGAGTTGGAGGCAGTGAAGCTGGCGGAACTGTACCGACAGCGGGCAGAGGCTAAAGAACAGGGTAGAAACCATACTCGAGAAGAGCTTAAACGGGCTCGAGATTTGGCTGACCAAGAGCTGCTGGCCAAATGGGCCGATGATTTGCGTTCGTCGACTTACGTCTCCCGGTTGTGCCGAGCCACCGAACCAGAATTGGGGAGATGGCTACAGCGGCGACATGGGACTCTATCTTTCCACTTGGTGCAGATGCTGTCTGGGCATGGATGCTTTGGACACTACCTGCACCGAGTGGCAAGAAGGAAGCCGACGTCAGAATGCCACAGCTGTAGAGCTGCGCAGGACACAGAAACGCACACCCTTGAGGAGTGCGGGTCGTGGGCTGCGCAGCGCCACAGTCTGATGTCGGTCGTTGGGGAAGACCTCTCGCTGCCTAGCGTGGTAAAAGACATGCTAGACAGCGACAGATCATGGAGGGCCATGGCCTTGTTCAGTGAAGCGGTTGTTTCACAGAACCCATGCGGACCCGATCCGACGCAGGCGAGTCGGTAGGAGGAGGCGGCATTTTGCCCACCTCCTTCCATCGCAGTGAGGCTTGCGTGACTGTGGGGTGGGAGACCCCATAGTTGCATTGCACGAGCCTCATGGGAGTCTGGAGGGCGCCCAAACTATCCTGGGCGTCCTCCCCACTGGCGGGTCGTCGTAGAGTGGAATTTGGAGTCTGCTGTCCGTGGTCCCGAACCACCCTGACGACAAGTGATGGGATGGTACAAGGAGTTTTAGTGGGTAAGGCCCCTCTTCACCCGAGTCCCTGTCGAGGCCTTCGGACCTGGACAGGGAAGCGGGCGTTGGGGGGCGAGTCGCCACATAACCAGCGGGCTTCCCCAGGCCCGCTGTGTATCCGTAAATAGGATTTTTCCTTGTTTAAAAAAAAAAGAGCCAAACCTTAATAAAACGGTTCCTATGTACTGGCTGCTGACAAGGTTTGAAAATTAACAGATAAACCCTTCCGGGCTGTTTGGAACTAATCTCGAAATACCTATTACTTAATACGATCTAAGATCTAAAAGACCGTTTCTCATAAGGAATGAAACCCGAATGGACTTACTACCAAAAAGAGCGGTTCTCAATATATAAATATATACTATTGTCAATAAGACTCAATTTCAAATGAACCGAGTCCCATTGAAACTTATTCCCAAAACGTCTAATTCCCAAAACGTCTCATTCCCAAAATACACTAAATTCTAGTATCAAAGTACTCGATTATCATAAAAACTAATTCTAGAAACGTCCTAGTCCCTAAACACACTAAATTCCGTCATTTATTATACTCTCTAGACAAACTTATCAGTCAAATTTCAACACTATCATAAAGATAATAAAGGTTAAGTTTTAGGTAGCAAAAAAAAACTTATAAAATTAGGTTTGCCTCTCAATAGGCCTGGTGACCTGCGTTTTGGCGAAAAAAGCAGTTTTTTTTCAAAACTTGGAAGTTCTGGATTAAACACGAAATGAAGAAATATACTAATTTTAGGTAAATTCCTAACTTGATCCGATTCGCCCTGCGATCCGGTTCACCTTGGTCTTCAATAATCAAACCAATTTGCCTTTCTTAACCCTTTGTGGATCGTAAAACCAGACACAATTGAAAATCGATTGTTTCGCGACCGCCGGCGGTCTTATAATCCTTGACCTATTAATCCATAATCCGACACTTTTAGGCGCGAATTATACAGAGAAGGCGTAAGGCGAAGTCGCGGCGCAGGCACAGAACAACAAAGCGGGTGTACCTGCGCCGCCGCTTCAGTGTAATTCACAACACGACGCCTTCATACATTTCATATGAAAACGTTTTGAAGCGGCGAGATGCCTGCGCCGCGCCTTCGCCTCTGTATAATTCGCGCCTTAGAGAACTAATCTGGTGCTTACAGCAATTTTTGCACTCAAACCTGCTGAATCAAACATTTAGTGTATTTTGGGACTAGGACGTTTTGAAAATTAGTCATTATGGGAATCGTGTGTTTTGATATTTCCATGTGTATATATTTTAGTGTATTTTGGGAATGAGACGTTTTGGGAATAAGTTTCAATGAGACTCAGTTAATTTGAAATTAAGTCTTATTGGCTTAATAGTATATGTTGAGAACCGCTCTTTTTGGTAGTTAGTCCATTCGGGTTTCATTCCATATGAGTAAAGGTCTTTTAGATCTTAGGTCGTATTGAGTAATGGGGTATTTCGAGATTAGTTCCAAACAGCCCGGAAGGGAATAAACAAGCCCTGAGTGGCCGTACATTATTTATTTTAAATATTGTATTGGATTATTTTATTTTTTCGCAATCGAATTAAGCTCGGGAGTTAAAATACCTCGTTTTAATATGTCATTTTACCGACTTGTGTATCAATCTACTATTAAAAATGGCTAGATTGAAAACTGCTTTTATAAGTAAGTTCGATTATTCGCAAATTCAATCGATTATTCAATATGAAGTTGAACCACCACGACCCATTTTCCATTTCATTGGACTACATTGCTCATTAACAATGATAACAAGAGTTCCGATACCTACTCATGCGTATTTTTTAATTTTTTTTTATATTTTCACTCGTTATAGTGACTGCATCGCAACACTACGGTATAGAACCTAAATAAAGGTACTCCTTTCACACTCTTTTGTAAACTTTTACTAAAAATACACAAAAGGTTTACAACCACTGATCCAAATAAATCACTTAGCAGCCATTCCAGCAAAATCGCGTAATTAAGTCACTTTACAATACACTAAACGAATTAGCAAAACCTTCACGTTTGACATCCGATGCCGACTGAATGTAATCACGTGTAAACAAGCCAAAATCATAACAAAAACAAAATATGTTCACTCATGGCTGAAGACGCGCAAGCGCGTCACTTTAATGGGTGGCGGCTGACGCCCGGAGGCGTCACAGAATATTTGTTAGCCGCAATGCACAAAAGTCATTAAAAGTGGGATACGCAATGAATCGGTTATGGGATAAATAAAAGTCCGTCCGCTTATTAGCAGACACTAGCTTGAGTTGGCGTTAATATACCTACCAGCAAGCGTACTTTTAAAAGTCCGTGTGCACGGCAGTTGCATTGTTCTACAATATTATTCTGTGGTTCTACTTAAATAAATATAATTACGTAACTGTTCTATTGTGCTGGATGGTTGCAATAGCCAGAAACAAATGGAAAACATAACACATAATTTTAATGAAAAATAACGAAAATATTACACTATTTGTTGTGTTTATTACAGTAAGTAAGTATCTAGTTAAAGGAATTTACTTAAGTATCTACTTACCTGTTGCTGATATTTTATCTTTTCGTGTGTTTTTGACATTGTTATCCACAAGAAAAAAATTACTTAGACACCTATGCGGGGCGCACGTGTTTTGACAACGAGAACAATCCAAACTAAAGCTTTCTAAGCAAACCAGTAGTCGCTTATGCTTGAAACGGTTGTTAGCCGTCTCTTTCATACCGAAATAAACCTTTATTATTCAAAAACTCAAAATTACGGTACCGATATAAATTTGGATATCGGAATATTCCGGTAACCGCTATTTTTCGGTATGACGCCATACCGCTATATAAAGGTACCTTAATTTTTGGGTTATTCAGTCCCTGGCTGTAGTGCTCTTAACGTTCGAATATGATTTATGCAACAACCGTGCGGTTGCACGTCGTACAGAAGTTATGGATGATATATAAAATAAAAATACCTAAGTGTGAGCTTGGTAAAAGTATTTTTATTTATTTATTTTTTAAATATTTACATTTTAACTTAAAATATGACATTAAATTTTTTTCTGTAGCCCTTCAAAATACTTCACAAATTTTTTTTAAAGATTCATAAAAATGACCACGCGCTATTGTTTTTGTGACAATCAAAATGCGCGCGAAACCCGCGGCGTGACGTCATCGGATTCCATTCTCTCGCACGGGTGGCGCAACTCGCGCGACTTCGTTTTATTAATATGTCCATATGAACCAGTGCAGTTGTGCCACAGATTACTTAATAATTAATTGTGCAAATAGTTAAGTAATACCGGACGCCCGCCGGGTGCGGGCAGCGAGCGCGGCGGCGGGGGCTATCGGATACGATGACTTAACGTTACGTCAGTCGAGTGCCAGCGAACTAAGCGGGGTAGTCGTGTTTAACGCAATTATTTATGTACAATAACTTTGTAAATACTTTTCGTATCGAAGTGAAATAAAAACTATTGGTTTTAGAATAACGACTTCTATAATGGTATAAAGTAAAAATGAACGTTTTTTTTTATTTTTCCTAAGTCCATTGTGTTATACAATAAGTATGGTCGCTGCATACCTTGCAGCTGCGGCACGGTGGAGGTGAGCAGCCGCGCGGGGCGCGGGCGCAGCAGGCGGCGCAGCAGCGGCTCGGGCGCGGCGGCGGCGGGCACCCGCGCCAGCCGGGCCGCGCACGCGCGCGCCACGGCCGCCGCCGCCGCCGCCTCGCTCCACGCCCACTCCGGCGCCGGTGGAGGGCCCTCCACTGCGTCCATCACCCTGGCAGGCGACACCAAACTTTTATTAAGAGAGTTTACGCATTTTAGTTTCCTTCAAGTCGAGTCGAAGGTCAAGTCGAAATTTTTAAAGACCAATAAGCCGATTTTAATGAAACTTTGCATGCTATAGTAAAATACTGGGATCTAAATAGTTTGTTGAAAACATTTTTAAAAAAGGTTTATTTATTTGGTCGAGTTATTGCGATTTAAAGTCCACCATAGAAAGTTTAAAATCGCAATAACTCAGTTAAAAAAACGTTTTTTAGGAATGTTTTCAACGAACTATTTAGATCTCTATATTCTACTTCAGCATGCCGAGTTTCATCAAAATTGGCTTACTAGTTTTTAAAATTTACAACTTGGAAATTTGTATGGGATACCGAAATGCATAAACCCTCTTAACCTTTACATAAATTATGCATTCTCACATTTACATATATATTTTTGGTATTATATAGCAGCACCTCTTAACATATTTCTTATTTAAATACTGTCGTAGTTAATGATATGGGTATCACTGAAATCCCACTATGACATATTATAATATAAAATTATTGTGAACATTATTGGGTACACGTTTTGTCTGACCCGTATAAAGTGAAAAAAATGTATTCGGAACAGAATAGTGTACTGGAAAGGGTCAATTTTGAATTTGTAAAATCTATGGCAACGCTGTATCCGGACTGTCAGTGACGCGTAACTTTTTTTTGGTTTTGGCGCGTGTGCAAATGGCGACGGCTTGGCCGTACTATTAAATTAAATTACTTTTACAAGTGGCATCGGGGCCAACTTAATAGTTAAATGTATCTTGGTTGAATTAATGCGCGGTCGTATACCGCGACAACGGTTTGTTCGCTAGTAATGGAAATTTGATGTGAGTCGACGGTGGCTGTCACGAGGCACGTGGCGTGAATTCAATTAGATTGTAAACTCAATATTTACTATTAAGTAAACTAAAGCGGACTTTCAGTTGCACCGTAGGTATTATCACAGTGTTAAGAACAGTGGTCCAACGCCTTTGAAGTTGCGCGAAATGCCGCCATCGTCTAGTCTAGACATTCGTCGTTGTCGCAGGGTTGTCACATTATATTTTTAATCTATTTCATATTTTGCTTTAATTTTATATTGACTAATTATTCTAATTTGATGTGTAATGTTATAAATGAAATAAATACTTATTTAAAAACGGTTTTATTTCTACTTTCTTGGGGTTTAAAACGAGAAAAAAACTTATTTTTAAAATTAATTGATCAAGATTGAAAAAACATAACCCGACACCCAAAACGCTGACTACCTGGGGGGGTGTGCCACTTTACGCCAATTAGCCAAGTGATACCCATAATTACGAGAGCGCAGTGATAAATAGTGAGCCTACTAATGAAAACATTTTTTTTGCAATTTTTAACGTTTTATTTTTCAACTTATACACCTTTTAGGTCTATACACTTTGCCCAGCGATGTTCCAACTTTTTTAAGCCCTCTGAAAAGTATGAGTTTTCAAACTCGGCAAAATAGGCCTCTGTGGCGGCGATGACCTCCTGATTCGACGCGAATCCGTCCGCAGAGCCATTTTTTCATGTTTGGGAACAGGAAGAAGTCGCAGGGGGCCAAATCTGGAGAATATGGTGGATGTGGCAGCAATTCGTAGCCTAATTCTACCATTTTTGCCGTCGCAACGTGAGATGAATGAGCCGGTGCGATGTCGTGGTGAAAGAGAACTTTTTTCTTCGATAAATGGGTTCGTTTTTTCTTCACTTCAGCGTCGAATCGGCCCAATAAATCCGCGTAGTATAGCCATGTGATCGTTTTTCCCTTTTCCAGATAGTCAATGAAGATCACGCCACGTTCAACCCAAAAAACAGTGGCCATAACCTTTCCGGCCAATGGGACCGTCTTTGCTTTTATCGGAGCACGTTCACCAGGTGAAATCCACTGTTTTGACTGTTCCTTCGTTTCTGGTGTGAAGTGATGGATCCAGGTTTTATCCACTTCACCAAACGTCGCAGAAACACCTTCGGATCGCGCTTAAACATGGCAAAAATCACCTTCGAAGTGGTCACACGATTCCGCTTCTGGTCCACTGTGAGCAAACGCGGCACCCATCGCGCCGACAGCTTTCTCATCCCCAAATGTTCGTGTAGAATGTTTCTTACACGTTCACCCGAAATGCCTGTCATCTCAACCATCTCCCTAATCTTCAAACGGCGGTCTGCCAATACTAAATCATGGATTTTGCCGATGTTTTCCTCGGTAGTGACTTCATTTGGGCGGCCTGGACGTTGTTCATCAAAAATGGACATGCGACCTCTCTTAAAATCGTTAAACCAGCGCTTGATGGTGGCAAACGAAGGCGAAGCGTCCCCATAGACGGCATCTAACTCTTCCTTGATTTCGCCACGCGTATTCCCTTTCAAAACTAGAAATCGAATCCTCGAACGATATTGCTCTTTTTCCATTTTCACAAAAAACTCGGGACTTATTCTATTCAAATAGCTGTAAAACACAAAATGCTCAATAGAATTAACTGAGATTATGACAGGAGTCGTTTAACCTTTTGAGCGCCAAAGTCGTCTATATATGACCAGCACTTGCGGGCCCTGTGCGCCAACGACCTCTATAGTTGACAAAAAACCCGGCTTACAAAAATATTAAATAAATGTGTTGAAAAACTATTACTGGTATTTTTTTTCTACATTCGGCAATAAAGAATATCCCTGCAACATATGAGTATGAAAACAAGTCTCTTATAGCCATAAGAACTGAGAAATATTGAACTATAAAACATGGATTTTTATCTAATCAAATACTATGTCCAACACGCCAAAGTCGTCTAGTCTTGACCGCTAGTGCTGTACTGCGGAAGGTAGTTTTATCGTTAATTACCTATTCAAAATTCAACTAAAACGTGTTATGTTATTTTATTATTATTGCTATTTTAATAAAAACAAATGTAAGAAAACTAACACTACCATAGCGTACCGTGGCTCAGCTACATGAATAAAGAATCGTCAAATCAACTTCACCTAATAAATCCAATAAGGCAACTCTGGCGCATCCCTAGCGCGTCATCAATAATCAGTTCTCTGGGCGCCGTGGTCACGGATAGACGATAGCCTGATGACGTCATAAGCGCATAGTGAGGAACGTAGTGCAGTGCAACATGAGCGATTCAATTGAACTTCTTCGCATTTTGGAAGGCGTCGATGATGACGACGAATTTTCGGAATCTGATTCAATTATTGAGATTAAGAGGTAAGTAAGTGTATGCAAATTCTTAATAAATTAAACTTTATTTCTGTTATTATACTTATATTATACTAGACTTTAAATATATTATTATTTATGTTAACAATTGTTTTATTACATTTTGTTTAATTGTATGTAATGTAAGTAATTATAATTAATATTCGAAACAAAATAACTCCTTGCAACTCTTGTAAGCCTAGGTTATTTCGCTAATTAAAGTGTAAGCGGGGGGCTTCGGGGGCTGGTCGGGTCGGGTGTTTTGAACATGACAAAGATGACAAAAAAGGAATTCGTGTTTTTTTTCATTTTTAATTAAATAATTCTTTTTGTGAATTTTAATTGGATAGTCTTTGTATTTATTTGAGTATCTAATTTATTTTAAAGCAATAACATAAGAAAAGTAAATGGAAAACAATTATTTACAACGCGCGGGCAACGGCCGGCCGGTCGACCGTCTGTTGACCCGTTCGCGTCAGCTGGGCGATAAGTACCTACGTTAATCTGCAATGATACCATTTTTGTCATGTTTAAGACGCTTGACCTGATCGGCCCTTGAGGTTTCTTGCGGTTTCTGGCAGTCACCTTACAGTCACCTTATATAATATAAACTTTGTATGCTTTTCTTTTCTTAAAATATTCGGCCACTTTAAAAATGACTGTCTTGATTATCTCGTGATAATGCACGACCCATTTTGGATATTTTATCTCATGTGCGTCTGACACACTAGTTGCCGCCGTGAGCGATGACGGCAGAATAACTAAATGGAGCAACTGTTTCGCTCCCTCCCCCCCCCCTCGCCGCTCGCGTGCCCGGGGCGCGGTGCGGCGGTGGCGGTCAGACTTTTTTCCAGAATTTAAACCATTATTTTCTATGTCTTAAATGGTTTGAAAAACTCAAAGCGCGACCTATCTAGCCTTAACTCGTAAACCCTACGCGCGCGCTTAAACCCTGCGCTCCTGACGGACGTCAAATCGATATCGAGTCGGCTTTGCTTAACGGAATATGAACGCTCGGGTCACGCGATGGGTTTCGGTTTCGCGTGGGGGTCGTTGGAGGGTGAACCTTCTGTACGGAAGTAATATTAGTTATTCTGTGCGAGTACCAAGACGAAAAACGAAACAATTTTAAAACACACAAATTTATGCTTATTAATTTTTGACGTTTTCTATGCCTAAGTTTTTATAAAAAAAGATATTTGAATGATTAAAAATGTCAACCTTATTGGTTAGGTACTAATGTTTTCCAAAACTCATTTCAACCGTTACTTTATTTTACTTTAAAAACTCAGTTATTTCCAATTTCTATTACTTACCACAATATCAATACGATAATTGGAAATCACATTTAATTTTATTCCTTAAAGTAATACCTTAAGTTAACAATTCATTGTGATTTATCATTCTTCACCTTTCATCCTAAAAAAAAAACGATAAATTACCCATAAATATTAGCCGTTTGTGTCGCTAGGGGAGAGACACTTGCCCGCTATTTTTGTCTCGTACCAGGATACGTTTGTTTACACAATTCTATGACCACGGCTTAAATTTCGGTTCGACGCGATTCTGTTTCGGCGTGCAGTGGTACTGGGGGTAGCGATGCGCATTTTGTCTGGCACAGACTATAGCTCGTTAGATTAGTTGTTAAGTCTTAACTATAAGTTAGTTAACTGTTTTTTTTTATTATTATTATTGACGTCAATAAGTGCCTGTAAAGGTTTACATTGAATAAATAATTTGACTTTGACTTTGACTTTGTAATACGTAATATTGACGCACGAAATCGCGACACAACATAGAAATTTTGTTTGTATTCGTTTTATGCGAATAAATGAAAGATGCTTATACAATTTTTATCTATTTTTACACTATACATCACTCGTAGGTACATAGAAATCTCGAGTTTTCGATCGTGTAAGTTAAGTAATATTCGCCGAGGTCGCCAAGAGGACGGGTGACCGTAGGTTCATAAAATCACGAGGTTTTCGATCGCGAAAGTTAAGCAATGTTCGCCGAGGTCGCCAAGAGGATGGGTGACCGTAGGTTCATAAAATCACGAGGTTTTCGATCGCGAAAGTTAAGCAATGTTCGCCGAGGTCGTCAAGGGGTGGGTGACCGTAAGTTCATAAAATCTCGAGGTTTTCGATCGCGAAAGTTAAGCAATGTTCGCCGAGGTCGCCAAAGGGATGGGTGACCGTAAGTTCATAAAATCTCGAGGTTTTCGATCGCGAAAGTTAAGCAATGTTCGCCGAGGTCGCTGACTGGTCACCCATCAGTTACTCGACCTGCGCAAATTTGCTTGACTTTTGTGACTGTAAACAGAACGTCATCCACTGCGTCATCGTGTCTCTTTATGGCATTAGCTATTTTGCGGCAACATAACTATTGCGGGTAGATTAATTTTATTTTACTTAGGTACCGTCATCTACTATGGATCATATGCGCATACAACACGTGTGCACGGTGATAAAAAATATGTTTGTTTTTATTTATAAAAATATTTTTGTACAGGTTTGCACCGGTTAAAATTGACACTTTCTATGTATGTTTTTTATATCCCATGGTTAATACCAAGTAGGTACTTCTCAGTTTTGCTTAGATAGATAGATATCATCATGTTTAGATAGATGGCATCGAGATTTGGTTTGTCGCGATTTCGTGCATCGAGATTTGGTTGGTCGCAATTTGTCGTGCTAATGTGCATCGAGATAGTGTGTTTCTAAATTACGTATTACACTCCGCTAATTACCTACATTTTTAAAGTTTTTGTTTTCGAGTTTAAAATAACCAATATCAACTTATAAATCATAACAAAGGTTTTTCTAAGGCGAGCCGCAATTTTAGTTCGTAACGGTTGCGAAAAAAAGGACGAAATCACTATAAAGATGTTTAGGTATCATCTCGAGATCACGCGAGCGGATAATTCTCAATGTGTTTGGTATATTTTTATAATTCAACGATAGTTAAATTACATAATAATATAGCTTATAATATAATAGCGTAATATTCTTTATAACACATTTGCTCGGTAAGAAGCTCTTATTACACCGATTTCAGTATCGTAATGTAATAAGTTTCGCACTAGTGCGGTAATAAAATTTAAAAATTAGTTATCATTTGAATCTATGGACAACATACGCCTTTAGCCCGTTAGTAGCTTTTACGACACCCAAGGGAAGAGAGGGGTTGTTAGTATTATTTTGATGAGCCCATCGCCGCTCTATGCTGTTGGATGTATGTGCATTCTTTAGTCCGTTAGTCGCCTTTTACAACACCGAAGGGAAGAGAAAAGTTTGTAGTATCATTTTGATGAGCTTATCGCCGATCTATGCTGTTGGATGTATATGCAGTCTTTAGTCCGTTAGTCGCCTTTTACGACAACCAAGGGAAGAAAGGGGTAGGTAGTATTATTTTGATGAGCCCATCGCCGCTCTATGCTGTTGGATGTATATGCAGTGTTTAGTCCCTTAGTCGCCTTTTACGACACCTAAGGGAAGAGAGGGGTTGGTGGTATTTTTGATGAGCCTATCTACGCTCTATGCTGTTGGACAAAGAAAAATATATGTTGGTTTACCAAAGATTCATGCACTAGAAAAAACAACAAAAAACGCAGTCATTTTCGGATTTTTTTTTTATCCTCACAAATATGTTATAAAACGTCGTATGGCATACGTGCGCTTTGATAATTACAGCCTCTGCTTTCTTGTAGCCCTCGCCTACGGCTCGGTCTAGCAATATCGCCTCGGCTGTAATTTTCATCTTATCGCACTTATATCATAATGTACTATTACAGAAATAAATCTCTAAAACCATAGTTCAACATAATCAATCCTTCAAAAAAAAATAGGTAAGTAACCGTGAGTAAACATTAAGGTCTAAAATAGCGGGTAAGTAGGTATATCGACTTGCTAACTTTCGGCATTACGCTCGTTCTGAAAAGTATTGTGAGTAGACTAAAAACGATATATTGATAAGTATTTAAGATCTAAAATAGCGTATCAGCAGGCCCGTGTCACTACATAATTCGGTCGATTTATATAACTACACTCTCGGTCTGCGCGCGGAGACAATTTAGTCGAGTGTCACGCACGCAGTACGCAGATAGCGACCGACGCAGCAGTTTGTTTCACGTTAACTTTATTTTCGCAAGTGGATAGTTCATAGGATGGTGAAACAAAAGCGTTACTGTTCTGAATTCGGATGCACTAACACGAAATTTAAAGATAAGGATTTAACCTTTCACAAAATCTGTTGCCGTCTGCACTTACTTAATATAAGCAAAGCACATAGTAAGACATAGTAACATAAGTAAATACAACAGAGTATTAATACGGATAGTTGGGCGGTGAAAAGGTTAATCGATGTCTTTCTAGGTATCGATTTCGAAATTGATACATTACGTGCGACTTGGGTACATCTCTATGGAAGAGGCATTATAGGATGGCCAGCTGCGCCTTTGTCGTCCAGTCGTGACAATGAAGACATCACTATAGAGAATAGTGCTGTGGTTTACCACCATTTTATTTTCAATGCTATGCTTTTATTTATGTACTAAGTACATATATACAAAGAGTGGAAGATGGCACAAGAATAAATTAAACATCCCAGATTATAAGTAGTCATTTATTGCATATAAAAACAACAAAAACAGGTCGCCGTGTGTCACCAATTTATCGACTCTTGGCAGCACTATATTTTTCGTAGGTATTTTTGTCTATTTTATGCTCTGGCGTGCAGGACACAGGAATGCGTTTATGGCGTGGCGGCCAAAAGGTTAAAAGATGGCAGAAGATAAAAATAAAAAAACAAACGAGTTAGTGTTGCCAGGTGGCTTCAAGGCTCACTACTTATCACTCTACCCTCGTATTTTACACATAAAGTCGCGTCCGCAATCTTGAAATAGATGTTGTATTCGAAATTCGTCGTCCGTGGCTGTTGGAAGCAGACGTCTCGCTCGCTGATTGTAACACAATTTTCTTTACACGCTATATCAATCTCTCGGTATAAGTTGCAAAGTTTATTCTCCAGTGACAAGTGAATCTAAGCTAATAGGTATAGTTACTGTGTCGTGTGTCTTCGGCTGCTATCGCTGTGGCCATCGGGCGTAATCGGTGCAACCGTCGCATCTGCGAGAACGGTGCGTTGCATACCTGTCTCCGTCGATTGCAGGCCACTGGCTGCGGCAGTGCATACGCATACATACCTAATCTACCTACAACCCAGCTGAGCAAATACAATGAGGAACTGCGCCGCTTGTAACAGCGAACTATTGGATAATGATCACATGCAGTGTACGCGTTGCGTGGAGGGTTATCATTATCTATGCCTGAATTTGCCATCAGAAGAGGTTAAAAATATAAAACAGGACGTTAAGTTTAAATGGATGTGTCCTAACTGCAGAAACAAACAGCCTAAAGGTGATAATTCGAACGAATTAGTTCGTCCCTCCACACCAACTGGATTAGCCGATATAACCTTTAATGTCACTCGCCGTAAGGTTCAAACTAAATGTGACCCCGTGCTTACTTCTAGTAGTGCCACCTCGGATTATGTCACCCGCGCTGACATTCAATTAATAATACGCGCTCAGTTATGGGCGAATTTACAATAGAAATAAAAGATACGATCAATACCAAATTTAAAGAGGTAAATGACAAACTCAGTGGATTTCAGGATTCTCTGTCGTTTTTAAGTGATCAGTTTGATTCTTTAAAAGTTCAATTCGGTCGGAACTTGTTGCGCTCTCGGCTCGAGTTAGACAAATCGATCAAATGTCTAGGTCTACGAATCTGGAACTCCAATGTGTACCCGAGCACAAGTCCGAAAATGTAATAACGATCGTAAAACAGCTCGGTAATGTCGTCAAATGCCCTATCAACGACGGTGATATATGTATTTTATTTTTCCCGTATAGCGAAGTCTAATCCTAATTACGCAGCGTTCTCGTTCTATCTTAGTAAAGTTCAACACTCCACGCACCAGAGACTCCCTTTTGGCAGCCGTAATTCAATACAATAAGGATCACCCGAAGGAAAAATTACATACTAGCGCATTGGGCTTGGATGATAAGAAGACAGCGGTATTTGTTGCTGAGAATTTGACTATCGAGAACAAAAGCTTACACGCCGCGACTCACCTCCGTGCTAAGCAACTAAATTATAAATATGTGTGGGTACGCAGCGGGCGAGTGTATGTGTGTAAATCGGGTACCACGGAAGCTGTGTTTATACGCAATATGGACACTGTAAATAATCTTAAGTAATTGTCTTTTTTTTACTGTTTTTATTATTTCTATCATGTGTTTACCCATAAAACTTTGTCAAAACGGATAAAATACATATTTACTTTCAAAACGTTAGGGGTCTCAGAACCAAGACTGTTGATTTTTATTTAAATATTATAACCTGCGAATACGATATAATTATATTGTGTGAGATATGGCTGGCCAGTGACATATTGGATTCAGAATTATTTACTGATAAATATTTTGTGTATAGGCGTGACCGGGAATCCAGTGGTTTTCATTGTGGTAAATCGGGTGGCGGCGTTCTGATAGCGATATCAAAACGGTTGTCTTCCTTTCGACTTTAGAGCTGTGATAGTAAATGTGAGGATGTTTGGGTTTGTGTTGAAATTAGATTAAACAACAAGCTAGAGAAACTTATTTTATGTGGCGTGTACCTTCCGCCGCCGATAAAAAGTCACATACTTGATAATTTTCTCGATAATGCGAATCGGGGTTTAGAAAATTTTGATAAAGTATTAATTGTAGGTGACTTTAATTTGGGCTGCATTGAGTGGAATGCGTCAACCGGATCAACGTTGGTAGCACCTATTAATCAACGTAGTATGTTCGAGCTTATGCTTACGGATTTTATTTCTTTAAACAGTCTGAATCAATATAATGGTATTCAAAATAACCAAAACAGAATCCTCGATCTTGTTCTGTCAAGTATTCCGATTCACGACCTAAGGGTTTCTAATTCCCCTCTAACCGGTATTGATTCTTACCACCCACCACTGGAATTCGAATTTGATTGCGATACTACACAGGATACTTTACACATTAACGAAAAGTATAGATATAAATTTTATAAAGCAGATTACTGTAAAATTATACACGAATTAAAATCAGTTTCATGGGATAAAGAATTTTCAGAATGTTCTAATGTTGACGCTATGGTAGAAGTATTCTATAAGATTTTAAAAGCTGCTATTACGAAATATGTTCCTAAGGGTAAACCGTCTACTAACAAATACCCAACATGGTTTAGTCACGATCTAATCCGTTTGCTGAAAGAAAAAAATAAATATCGTAAACTTTTTTTAAAGTATAAAAAACCCTTTAGATAATATTAAGGATAGGTGTTTAAAAATCACACATAAAAATTACAAAAATTACATAGCCTCTGTAGGGATCCTACTTGTTATATTTATATTTACATTTATATATAAATATATTATTTATATTTAATAATACAAAACTTAACATTAACTTAATTACTTAAATATATTACATTAAAACTAAAATCTATTTACAGGAACATAACACTAAATTACATATAATAATAACAACAAATATTTACATATGATAAATACACAAAATACAATTTTACTAAAAACATTTTTGTTAATCAACATTAAATCGACACGCATCTTGGGTCGTACACAATGGAGAAGCGCAATGCAAAAAAAAACGTTCTATTGTTTGCAATCATCTGGTCGGCGCCTGCGCAGGACGATGCGGCCGCGCCGGCAGTCGTGAATTCATTGGCAAACGTGAAACCCGTGTCGCTCGACTACCTACCGCTCGCTTACGTAGTTCGCGTAACTAATTTGTGTTGCTTGCTTAATGTTTGTATGTGATCTATCTATATAATAGTCCATTGCTTGTTTCTTCATCTTTCATCTATCACTCCTTCTATAATATTTGGTGTTGTGTGCTGTGTGTAAAAACTGTAATCTGTGCCGTACAAATAAACTGTTTCCTGCATATGTGAGTTTGAACCTTATTTGTACCACAACAACGTCCATCAACAACCACACACCTCACCCCCATACCTCTATTGAATCGTCTATCGCTTCAAATCCAAAGCTTTTTTGGTCATTTGTAAAGAATAAGCGCAATAATAGCAGCGCATATTCAGCTAGAATGCATTATGGCAACACATCAGACTGTACAGGGATTAAGGTTTGCGATCTCTTTGCTTTTTTTTCTCTTCAGTTTATGATAGGGATAAATGTCTTGCATCAGGGCAAAATGTGTATCAAATTACTGGTCAAACCAACTTTAGCCATAATTGCTCGCTAACACTTAGTAATCTTTCTTTCCAAAAGGATACAGTCGAAAAAGCGTTAAAAAGACTTGACCTTAGCAAGGGTGCTGGGTCTGACGGACTTCCTTCGCTTTTCATTTCTAAAATTAAATGTCGTGAAGTCTTAGCTGACCCACTTTCCATGCTCTTTAATGCGTCACTTTCGAAAGGTATCTTCCCATCTACATGGAAAGAAGCACTAATTGTGCCTATTTTCAAGTCGGGAGACAGGACTGCTGTGGCTAATTACCGACCAGTATCAATTTTGACAGTTTTTGGCAAAGTATTTGAGGCCCTCATTTATCCAATTATGTCTTGGCATGTAAGACACAATTTAATACTTCAGCAACATGGGTTTATTAAATCGAGATCAACAGCAACAAATCAGGTGAGTTTTGTTTCGGAGGTAGTGGACTATGTGGATCGTGGGACGCCGGTGGATGTCATTTACACAGACTTCAGTAGGGCGTTCGACAAGGTCGATCATAATACATTAATTAACAAGCTTTTGCACTGTGGTATTACAGGTAATCTTCTAAGTTGGTGTGCATCGTACCTTGTCGGACGAACTTCAAAAGTTGTCGTGAACGGTTTCGAGTCTAGTTCGTTTATGGCATCCTCCGGAGTCCCACAAGGATCGCATCTAGGGCCATTATTTTTCAATATTTTCATCAATGATGTGGCTTCTTGTTTTCTCCACTCACGGATTTACCTATACGCAGATGATCTTAAAGTTGTAAAAATAATAGGGGACGACAACGACTGTAGTTTGCTTCAGGATGATCTGGGTAGGTTTTCGCACTGGTGTGATGTAAACAAAATGATACTAAATACCGATAAGTGCCATTTTGTACACTTTTCTCGTAAAAAGCAGCCTTATTTTAATACTTCTAAAATAAATAATAATTTAATAAAAGAAGTAGACGAGATTAGAGATCTTGGTATTCATTTATATAATAAGCTTCGTTTTCACAAACATGTTAATAATTTAGCAAGCAAATGTTTTAAATTATTATGTTTCATAATACGGAATTGTAGGGATTTCAGAAACGCTTCAAGTAAAATAGCTATATATAACTCATTAGTAAGATCAAGTTTAGAGTACTGTAGCGTAGTCTGGAATCCTTATTATGATGTGCACAATCATCGTTTAGAGTCGATACAAAAAAGATTATTGTGGCACTTATCGTATCAGTGTGGAATGGCTAAGCAGCTTCCTTCATATAGCTCACGCTTAAAATATTTTAAACTTCTCAGCCTCGTCAGTCGAAGAAAGATTTCTGATCATTTGTTTTTATTTAAATTAGTTAATGGAAATTTAGATTGTCCGGATTTGTTGAAGCAAGTAAACTTTAATGTACCATATGAACTGGCTCGTCCGTCACGATACTTACCATTTAAAGCGAGGTGCTCAAAGACCAATCTTGGACATTTCTCTGCTATTAACAGAATGCAAGCACAATATAGTCACTTGTCACGCTCGTCTGCAGTTAACATTGACATGCCTTATCCTGAACGTAAATTTAGATCAATATTGATAACCGAATTAGATAATCAATTGCCTGGAGGGGCCACAACCACAAGGTGATTAATACAAAATCGGCTTGTGGTTTCTTGAATAAATCTTGTAGTTCTTAAGTAAGTTGTTTAAGTGAATGATGGTGTGTGCATAGTTTGCTTCCTAATTGCTTTATTTTAGTTTTTGCATGTCGTGGCAACCTCTAATTAAGACAGCGCTTTAGAATGTAACCCAATATCTGTTGTTTTATAAATGTACATGGTGTTTGTTTTGTTGGTTGTCCTTAAATAAATAAATAAATCGAAATCGGCATCCCCGAAAACTACGGAAATGATACCCATAATTTTTTTACATAAAAAAGTCGCGTCCGCCATCTTGGATCTCGAAATAGATTTGAAATCGGTACCCCTGAAAAACATGGAAATTATACCCATAATGATTTTACATAAAAAAAGTCACGTCCGCCATCTTGGATCTTGAAATAGATGTTGTATTGTGGCGCCATCTGTTGACACGGTTGGGAATGGATGGAATTGGATGGATGGAAATGGAATTGGATGGCGCCACAGTATTCGAAATCGGCACCCTCGAAAACCATAAAAATTATATCCATATTGATTTTATATCAAAACTTGCGTCCACCACTTCGATCACGATTTTAATAGCTAATAAAATCTTGCCTAAATATTAGCGAATTCTAAAATGGCGTTTATCCATAAAAAAAACATTGAAAAAGACCTTACGCATCTAAAATGCATATTGTGTTATGAATTAAATATTATCTTTCAATTCTCATAAAAAAAATAAATAAAAATTGACTACACGCATTTTAATACAATGCGCCACTCCTGACGCGTGTGTCCCGAGTGAAGTGTATGGCAAGCCCGAGTCGCAGGTCGCACCGCGCCACGCTCGCCCCGCACACCCCTCACGATTGCCCTGTAGACGTGCCCGTGGGCCGACTGTAAGAATTATATAGCCTGTGGTATTATTGTGTTTGAACTGTAATGGTGTAGTCTCACTGCGCTGGGCAGTGGGCCGAGGAGTTACGACCGCGCTAACGGTCGTCCTACCTGGTGAGGTGATCATAACTCTCTTATGGGAACAGAGCTCTGAGAGGTAGTCGTGATAGTATTAAGCAATTCTACTCGTCACCAGCGGCCTTAGGAGACGCTCAATGACCGCAGTCACCACCAGCTGGAGGAGTACTGAATTACGGTAGTGAAGAAGTTATGATGATTGTGCGTTTTAAAATTTAAATGTGTAACGGCTCCACTGTAGCGTAATTATAATTTGCTTTGCCTTAGTGATCAGATTAATTATTTTATTCAGATCAGAAAAATTATCCTATCATTATCTGCCCGTGTGTTAAACTACTAATGAAGATTAGTGCTTCTGTGTGCCTAGCATTTGTAACCGTTTCTGCCTTCTTAATTTATTAAAACCGCCTTGAGTCTCCTTTCACCTTACTAGCGCTAAGGCAGTAGTCTAGTTGCCTCATGAACCTAGGGTTCCCTTGTTCCTTGGCTCAAGTGGCTCAAGTACTAAATGCGTCCTCGCGTTCCAGGAACTCCTACCGGCTTAACTAGCCCCAAGCAATATCCGAAGCCTTCATAGTGGAGACCGGCTTTCGTGGCTCCCGTCCACAACTACTCCCGGTGCCCGTTCGCAGCGGCTGGACCAGTGAAGAGGACGACTGCATTCGTACCGGACTCGGGAAGAATCAGGGGAGTGCGGTATTCTGGGCAGAAACTAAGTGTGAACCTGGCCGACCTTTACGAACGACCCGCTAATAAATTTGTAAATTTTATAATAACTGTTTTATTTATTTTATTACCGTTTTCGTTATTTATTTATTCTTATTTGGTCGTGCACTAGAGACGTGACAATTTGTCCAGTTCATCTGTTACCTTTAGAGTTCATTATAATTTCTTATATTTAGAAATACGAAATTAACATTATCTAAGAGTTGTATGACACAAAATGTTTACAAAAGTAGCTCACTTATTGATGATCTGTGTGAGTATGTCGAAGACGATGACGCACAGCTCGGGGTGCGCGAGCTCGCCGCCGCCGCCGCCGCCGCGCGCATACTCGGCGCACTCCGCGCCCGCCGCCGGCTGCTCGCCCAGGGCGTCGGCCACGCTCGACGCTACGGGATCAGAAACGGGATCGATCATCTAACATGTTTCAGGAGTACTTTGCTTAATTGGGTGATTGCTGCTGTCATTCAGTTTAAGTTTATTATGGTAGAATCAAAGTTATGAACTATATTTTTTTTCTCTAGTTTATACCGTGGGGGACACCCCCGCTGGGAAAAAGCTTCCCCTACGTCCTACTATCTCTACCCGAAACCACCTCGTGCCAGTCGATCTGGTGAACTATAATATTTTTTTTTATACTAAGCCCGGCAAATGACCCCACTCCACCTGATGTTAAGCGGAAGTGATGTCCAGGTGCGAGGACAACTGGTGCAGAGTAAAAGACGTAGCATCAGTCACCCTCACTCTGACGGCCCACAAAGTGCCTCTTCACGCCTCGTTTGAAAGACCCTATGTCATAGGTAGGAGGGATTACGTGTGCTAGACTAGGTAGGTAGGTAGGCTAGGAGACTATTCCATCTTTTGGAGGTGCGACAAAGAAACGAGTCACCCAATTTCTTTGTGCGAGATGGAATATTAGAGACTAAATTGGTGACTACGGAGAGCAGCACGCGTACTTCTATGGAGGACGGGAGAAGGAGGGATGACGTCAAAGAGTTCTCAGAGCACTCGCCATGGTATAAACGGTAAAAGACGCTGAGTGACGCAATATCTCTACGCAATTGCAAAGGCTCTAGTGACCTCTGCATTGCCGATAATGAGCACAACGCGTCGCTACAATCCGTCCAAGGCATCGAGTAGGTACTTTGCGGAGCCGTCCCAAGTGAGAAAATACTACACGCAAGACTACACCTGTCTTGTATAATAGACACAACTGCCCCCTTACTCTTGAAACCGATCGCTATTGGATCGGATTGGTATTGTGAATTTTCGTATTTTTATGTTACGACACCAGCGCTAATTTAGATTCATATTGGGTGAACTAAATGGCATAAAAATTTTTTTTTACTAAATATCTACGCAATATGAATCCATATTAGCTCTGGTGTCGTAACTTAGGAGTACGAAAATACACAATACCAATCCGATCCAATAGCGATCGGTTTCAAGAGTAAGGGGGCAGATCAGGCGTGAAGAATCGCCGCACCTAATTAATCCTAAGTGATGACCTAGACATAGAGCGGGAACAAGGGCATTGGAGGTGAGATGTACCATGTTGGCCAGTAGGTTTGCACGTAGTTCAAAAGATGTAAAACTGACGTTGTTTAAAGCCTACTGCCAGTCGTTTTACACGTGCAGACTCTGGAAAAAGTATACACATAAAGCCTACAATGCTCTGCGTGTTCAATACAACAGCGGATTTAGGTTGCTGTTGCGGCTGCCACGTTACTGCAGTGCCTCGGGGATGTTTGCGGAAGCGTGAGGCGGCTTTCACGCCATAATGCGTAAAAGAATCGCATCCCTGATGCGGCGGGTGCGGGACAGTACCAACAGCATCCTGAACACCGTGGCTCTGAAGGGAGACAGTCCCATGCTGCGTCACTGGGTTGCCCTACATCTGACACCGCACGCCCAGAACATTGTTTTTAAAGAACTTTATTTTTACTATTTCATTTAAATTGCTTATTATTATTTTTATTTTTTATGGAAATATTTTAAATTTAAGTTTTAATAATTTTGAAATTTTGATTATTTTGTTTTTTTTATTGTTTATTATTATTATTTATTTATGTAAATCCTTTAAATTTTTAATATCTGAAATTTGAGTATTTGTTGATAAGAATTCAATGTTACTAACATGGGCTATGCCCGAAATAAATAATTTTTAATTTTTTTAGTTTTAATCAGGACACCGAGTTTACGTGAGCCATTTTTAATCAGTTTCGATTTAGTCCTTTTATTTCAGATCGCAGCGGATATCCATTCCGAGCATGTTAATACTGCTCTGCATACCTAGAGATGTACTAGGGCACAGGGTACAGGGTAAGCAGGGACTGAATAACCCAAAAAATATGGTAATAACGGTTATCGGAATATTCCGATATCGAAATTTATAACGGTACCGTAATTTTGAGTTTATAAATGATAAAGGTATATTTCGGTATGAAAAAGACGGCTAACAACCATTTCAAGCATAAACGACTAATATTATGGTTTTTCTCATCAATTTGCATTAGTTTGCTTTGTTCTCGATATCAAAACCCCTCACCCCGCTCTCCGCAACTGCCAATGCAACGTTTTTCGGTACCGATATCGCATAAAGGTTAAAAAACAGTATAGCCTTACCTCTATTTTATTAAGGTACACTTATTTTATACGTGTAACGTAACCTTATACCGTAACCGCTTTCAGTCCTTCAGCCCTGAAGAGAGGGAAGGGGAAGGAATGGCTACTTTTCGCTGTGAACGCGCACACCTGTGTTTTCTTGGCATTGAACTCCACCAGATTATCGGAGCCCCATTTAGAAATGAGGTCCAGCATCCGATCAAGCTCAATAACACGATTTGCTCGCTTCATTTCGGTATCTACCCGCCCAGGCGTTGGGTGACCGTTATAACCCCCATGCACTGTGCTATCATCTGCATAGCAATGAATGTTTCCAAGAGGAAGCATGTGATTGATATGAAGAAGGAACAGCGTGGGGGATAGAACGGAGCCTTGAGGAACACCAGCGTTCACTGACATGAACCACGAAGCGCATCCATCCGAAAGGACAAGATTTCTACGCTCATGCAGGAAGCCAGCGATCCTAGTACAGAACTAACTTTTTCTGATTCTTTGTTTAGCTTTAAGAAGAATGTAAAATTATCATTCGATTTTTAAATGTTATTTAATTCTTTTGATTATTTTATTTATTACTATTTTTCTGTATTGTGTTAATGTTTTATTGTTTGTTTTTATATTGATGACAATTTTGAAATTTTATAAACTATTCAAAATTCAATTACTTATCTAATAAAGGTATTAATTTTTTTATAAAATTATACGGGACAAAGGAGACCTTTCCTCTTCCAATACAACTACGGCCACTCATGTACCTAAGATTCAAAGGTACCAAAATGTAGGAAAAAAATCGTAGATTCCAGAAATATATGTATTATATTTTTTATTATAATTGTACCACCTAAAAATATCATAAGAAAGGTTTGACGGCTTGCAACATTGGATTAATTTAACTGGCAAGCATAACTCTCTCGCAGTCGGGTGCGTTTCGTCAGCTTACTTATGGGCCAACTAACTATTAGATAAAAGCATTAGAGTAACTTATTTTAACATAAACATAACCTGTTTTTAGCAAAAACATGATAAATAAATAGTAACAAAAATAAGTGTTTTTAATTGTTTTGATTTATTTTGTGCGTTTGATTATTTTGAGAGTGACAAATATTAGTAGACCGACTATGTGAGTTTATAGAAAACCATATAATCTACACTAGGTTTTGCACCTATTGATTATCCATTGTAAGATATTATATAAAATAACTTAATTAATGGCTTCACGGTTTAGCATTAAGCCTATTTCAAGTGGTAAGTAAATACTTATTTTTAAAGTATACATTTAGATTTGTATAGTAGATTGAAATAAAATGGAGTCTCACAACACGTGTTGTTGCTAAAAGGACAAGGAAGAAACTCCAACATTGTGAGTTTAGATCTCAAAAAATATTTTTTGTTCATCCACAAACTGTCACCACCACAAAAAACCAATAAGTATGACAGTTGTCACTGTCATATTTTTCCCTTTATTTGCACGTTTCGTTTCATGTTTACGATTTCTTAAACCATATTATGTGACTTTTTATTTTCCAAAAAAATACTAGTTGCGGCGTGTTTTATAGAAAAATGATATCAGAGGCTTCTGCATAATTAATAGGATATTTTAAAGTAAAGTGTACCTCGGTACATTTTGAGCCGAAATGGAAAGGTCTCCTTTGCTAATTTTTCTAATTTTTTACTTTTTTTGAATGTTTTTATTGCTAACGTGTAACATGTATAATTAAGATTGCATTTGAAATGATTAACTGTTATATTTAAGTACTTATAAATGATTTTAATGTTGATGTTAATAAATTAATAAATAAATAAGCGGGCAAACCGTATGCCGGGAGCTTGGAGAGAAGAGCTTTGTGCCAGACCCGATCAAAAACCTTGGCTATGTCAAGGCTAACAGCCAGCGACTCGCCACGCTTGTCAATAGCCTCACTCCAGAGATGTGTGACGTACGCTAGAAGATCACCCGTTGACCGTTTTGGCCTAAACCCATATTGACGATCGTGTATTAGGGAGTGATCTTCTAGGTTTCACAGACATTTCGTTTTTAAATATCTTATTAATATTTAAAAACCAAAACTAGAACGTAAAACTCACCGAATGAAATATCATTGAGGTGTGAAGATCCAGAGAGTTTTCTGAATTTATCAGATAAATCCAAGTTTCCAATCTCGACGTCAGCCTGAAAATTTCAATAATGCATTAGTAGTCTTAATGAGAATATGAAATAGCGAGATTTTTTTATCTTGTTTCGTAATCCAGTTCAGTTTTATTTTTTTAATAATAGTATTTGTGTTAAACATCGTTCTACAAAGTAGATATATAAATTATTTAGAACAAAACAAATGTACGCCGGTCACCACTACTTTGTACGAACCTCGTAGCCCTCATCGGGCTTTGCGGCGGCCATCTCGCCTTGCTCGCTGGCGTAAGCGCTGCCCGCGCTGTCGTCGCTGGAGGAGCCCGCCGCCGAGCTGCCGCCCGACGGGCACAGCAGCGGGGGCACCTGCACACACACACACACACACTCAAGGATTATTTTTTTATATATATAATAGAAGGAGACAAACGAGCAGGCGGGTCACCTGATGGAAAGTAATCACTGCCGCCCATGGACACCCGCAAAACCAGAGGAATCGCAGGCGCTTTGCCGGCCTTTAAGGAAGGAATAAGAATTGTGAGAGGGAGAGGGGGGGCTCCGGAACCCTCAGCGGTTAGTCAGGGGCTAGGTAATGGGGACGGCAAAAGCAGCGCACAAACACACTCAATAACAACTGCACATGTGCTCAGTTAGCGTGTTAGGTGATGAGCCCATCGCCGCTTATGCTGTTGAATGTATGAGCAGTATTTGGTCAAGCCGTTATTGAGTATATGGTAGCTAGACTAACGAACAACAATTGATTCTTATATATAATAAGATATCTACCTAACATGATATACATAGGTATGTTATTTTAAACTTTCTAGGTCACTACTATTATTTTTATAAAAAACAGGATTTTTACCATGTTTGAGTTATTTTTGATTTTTGTTCAGTTACTCCGTGATCATGGTGCATGCAACTGCGCCGAAATATCGGGACTCAAAAACAAAACTCAAACATTGTAAAAATCCCCTTTCTTCATAAAAAATAATACGTACCTATGTTATGTTAATGAGTATTTCAAATTTAAATGAACTAAAATATTCAATTACATTACAAAATAAACTACTCAAAACTATCACACAAATGATTCACCTTCAAAGTTTAATTCAAATAGGTACGTTATTTGCACAACGCACAACAACGAACTTTCTTTATTTTAATTGTTAGTTACGAAAATGTTAGTTTATACCGGTTCTTATGAATGAATACATCAGTGACAATATTTTCTACATGCTAGAATACAAAAAGCAAAAGCAGATCCCATCAACTGCCCCAATATCAAAATTTCCAATATTTAGATGCCTATTAAAATTCAATTAAATAATTGCACAACTTTTTTAAACATCTTCTTACATATGAATCTTTTTAAATAACTAAAATTCTATTTAGGAGTAAAATGTGATAATGCTTAATTAATATCAAACGAAATGAACTTACAGAAACGATCGACTTGTTTATCATAAGAATAACACAAGTACACAGCACAAAACCATAAAAACTAACACAATAACACTCACAACACCGACTATTTCCACGCGCAGCAGTGTCGCTACGTTGCTTCCGTACTCAAATGTTTAGTTATCGTCCTCGTTGTGTCGTAGTCAATTGGATGGAACATCGCAGTGATGTTATAGCTACTTCCTAGATAAACTAGTTTAAGCATATTGGTCGTTCGGTCCCCGACGACGAGTGCCGCGCGTGGACACATCGCGAGTCGTGAGCGTGACACATAGCAGATGGAGCTTCGACGCTAGTATGCACTTGGATGGCTTCTCAAACAAGGTTAATTGGTTCACTGTCAATGTTAAACCTAATTGGGGCACATTAGCAACACTGATTACTTTAAAGACAGGTACGCTTCAAACTTCATGACACTTGTTTGTACTTTCGATTTTATGTTTATTAGAGTACACAAATTAATAAATATACCATTACACATAACTTAATCAGACATTTGAAATATAGCTCTCATAAACTACAATTGAAGCGGATGATAACATATAAGTTGTAATTTTAGTTTTATAATTATAAATGTCCTACATAAATGATTTGCCTGTTTACCTTGATCAAAATATAATTCACAACAAAAATTGCATAATATGATTTTGTGTATTGTATAAATTGAATTCCACTTTTTCATTAGTAATAGTTAGTCTATTGCTGCAGTACTTGTATTCAATTTAATATAAATGAAAGAAGTAAATTTTATATTAACATTGCTTCACAGTCGAGAGGCTGTGCGAAAACCATAAATCGGTTACTAAAATTTAATTTTTATTGTGTCTGGTTATACGACAGCTGACAGGTTATTAAACATTTTATAATATTGTATTTTATCTCACAATTAATGCAAAGAAAGGTGATGGGTGTGAAACTCGATCCGTATAAGGCTAGTGTAATAATAGTAAAGGCTTATAACGGTGCGCGGGGCACGCGACCGCGCGGCGACCGGTTGTGGAAAGAGTGTCGCCTTGCCTTCATTAATGCATCTGATTAACTTTACTATCTTTGGAATGTTCTACGTAAAGAAAGCTACGTTTTATAGTTTTCTACAAACGTTGAGTAAGTTGACAGCCCTGGATCTTTATAAAGTTTTAGGTTTAGTTGAGTTGCATACATACATTTTTGATTTTGTACTTATATAAATACCTAAATGTGCATTTCAACTAGAAAGGTGAATTTATATTTAGCTTACTAGCCATTTCAATAATATCAATAACATTCATGTCTATCCATCCAATAACTTCCCGGAACAATTGCTTGTGACAGATACTTTATCGTGCTATAAACATCCCATTACTGGGCTCAGGTGTACAATACATAGTGAGATTGGCCTACCACGCATCTGGTGGGTAAACTGTAAATTTACGTCAAGAATCGAGAACGGCTTATTATCCATTCGGTGGCCCGACTATGAGCTATCTTTAAATTTTGGACGATTCAAAAGTGCTTATCAAATTAACTCTACTAAATATTATGATTTTTATTATGAAAAATTTGCGTTAATTATAAGATCGTAGCATGAACGCGCAAACTACTGATTCATCAAAACAAACTGAGGGGTCCTGATTGACAATAATAGTTTTGTGTACTATCTATCGTACTATCAGACACAACAGAATTTGAACTGTTCGCCACCTCTGGGTGTGTTTGTGATGACGAGGGGGTGTGATGTGTATATTTTTTGTGTGTCAATGAATGTTTCTCTCTGTCATCAAGGTGATTTAGTCCGATATAGCACGCACCTTGGCGCTGGCGACGGCCGGCATGGCGTGCCGTGTGGCGGGGCGCGCGGCCGCGACCCGCACGAGCGCGTCGCACAGCGCGCGCAGCCCGCCGCCCGCCGGCAGCGCGGCCGCGCCCGCGCGCCGCAGCGCCCCGCGCACCGCCCGGCAGCTCGCGCGCTTAGAACGCCCCGACGTCGCCTCTACAACGCAGTGCTCACCGTAAAGCGCAATACACACCAAAGCTTTATTGTCGGCGGGCTACTTGACGGCATATCACTCTATGCAAGATAGGTCGCCTGTCGTCGGCGACTTAAGTGTGTATTGCGCTTTACGCCTTCTCATCATCATCACTAGCCTATAAACGTCCCACTGCTGGCCAGTGACCTATCCACATGGACAAAAGCATGTGGACCTTAATCCACCACGATAGCCCAATGCGGGTTGGTGAGTTACATTACATGACACCCTATAACTACGTGCTTACGTGAACTCACGCTCTAGATTTCAGGGCAATTTAATGCATACACAATAATGCTAGAGTGCGATTGTTATATAAATACTGAGGAATACTACTCTCGAATACCTGTAGTGTAGAGGCCATGCACTGGACCGAAAGGCTGCAGAGGAGCTGGGGGAGATACTCCCAGGAACAAACCGTGTCTCACCGGACGCTGTTGTACATTGAGTTTTATCACGCAAAAAAATTGGGTGCGTTTTTTTTATCACCAGTAAGATACAAACTAGTGAAACTATGGTATAAATTATGAGTAGAGGAAGAAAGACTATCATAACATTCAACAATTTAAAACATAAATAACCCTAAATAAATATTTTTTTATGATACTGAACCGGCAAAAAAAGTAACGAAATCTTTAAAATGACGACTTTTCCACTTTTTTCCCTTCAGCCAAACTCTCAAACTACTTAGAGCTCACAAAAAACCTCATCAGAAGAATATTATAAAGAATAGAAATCTTTAAAATATATAGGATAACACTAAATAGTAATATACCTACTATAACGTATTGCGACATCACTTGCGTTCGCTTTTTGCAAGAAACTCAATCTAGCATGAAATGTCCAGTTACGCTTGTAAACGATACACATAATTATGACGTGCATAGTACACAAGAAAAATATTTTAGACTTTACTGTTTAGAACTTACAGTTTCTTAATGTACGTATCAGCCGTACGTAAGCCGGCTTCCAATAACGCAGATTACGATCGTGAGCATTATCTATAGAAATATTATAACTTATGTTTTGTCTGTAGTCAATTAAAACAATCAGTTTACGAAAAATAATTCATCTTCACTCAATTTAACAAAACAATCATATACTTAACTGACACAAATACTCGTTGTTTCGTAATATTTAATATTTTGCGTTAATAATGCTCAAATTAACTCGAAGATAACGGAATGTTGAAAAAAAGTCGTTGTTTATTTGTTTTTAAAGGAATTTCCGATTGGTCCCCGTCCCTTACATTATCGATTTTCGAAGCATTCGAATCGGATGACGACCGTGTTAAACCTAATGTGCATCACTACATGACTTCGACTCAAAATAAAAGTGTTGTAAATTATGGTTGAGTTTTTTTTGGTCTGTAAGAGGGTGACACATTGAAACGCATAACGTTTATTGCAATAATTTTATTTGACATAAGTACGCAATATGGCATACAATTCAAAAAGCATAATAGCTTGTAGCAAATTTTTTATTACGCAAAAACATAACGCAGAATCGTTGAAAGACATTAATCAAAAGCATAATCTTTAAAATCTATATTATTGTTTGTCATAACTTCAACTTCAACTTGTGTTAAAAATTAAAATTTACTTTTTAAAGAAGGGGGTGCCCTGCAGAATTTCAATACAAATATTTTCATATAAGCATTATTGTTTCATGCGTAAGATTAAGAAAAAATGTTTTTAGGAGTAATTAGATTTATGTATTGTTTGTTATTGTTTAAAGAATTTGTTTCAAATTTCAACAAGGCCATGACCTTGTGCAATGATCAGGCTAAGTTACATAAATTCTTTTAATGTATTTAACTAATTCAGCGCACAGTACAAGTGACTTAAAAATACGTAAATTTTCACAATTTCGTGCAGGACCGGGGGGTTAAGTCATAGTTTTATAAAGCATAATCGAGGTTATTTTTGTTTTTTTAGATGTCAGAAAAAGTAGCTGCCCTACTCCAGTAGGTTGTGATAGGTTAGAAATTTTTATTATATATTTTTTAATCATTAGACAACATATATCTAGCTCCATACAAAAATATGTTATTTTAAAGCTTGTTGGGGGGGTTGCCCCTCTCCACTCTCTTTTCCCCCTCCCCCTAAACATCTTCAATGACTTTTTACCTCCCCCCCTATCCCTAAATTCGTGCACCATTATTGTAGATTTTCACCAGTGCATGTATGCTTTTTCTATGGTTATGCTTTATAAGGGCAATGGCGAAATCATTGCTGAATGAATTCTTTAGCGTCTATAAATTTACTATTACAAATACGGATGAAATACATTCGTAAGATTTTTGAAACCATTAGAAAAACCTGTCTAAGTCTCTAAATAAAAACAAGTTTAAAAGACCCGTAAATTACTAAATAATGCTGTTCTGTCTAAGGCAATGACAACGTTTTTATTTTTTTTTCTCTTAAATAATGGCTTCGTGCGGTCAGCACATTTAGCCAGTGTCAAGTAAAATATTACAGTGAATATTTTCTTTGCATAAAGTAGATGATAATGAGTGATAATTAACGTTTAATGGTAAATGCCCCCAAACCCCTTGAGACTCAATAAAGCTGTGGGACTTTATTGAGATCTCACACGGACTTCTTGAGAGAATTTGAAAAGTGATTTTGTATTGTTTTGTCGTGTTTTGCCAACGCTCATGCACGTTCACGAACATTTAACAGTAAATATTCCACCATTATTTCACATTAATATCCGACAAAACACAAATTATAAAACATAAAACAAAACTGCAGACATGACGCTTCACTTTCCCGCCAAGAAGTCCATATTTTTATTTTTATTTTGGCATGACGTATTTTTTTTAATTTGTTCCTTGAAAGAACAGGCTATGGTCAGAGACTACTGCCTAGTCATTAGTTAGTTAAAATCACATTATTGTTATTACAAGCCTATGTATTTTCCCACTGCTGGGAAAGGCGCTCCCTCCCCTCTTTCCTTTTTTCGCGGTCTGTTGCTTGTGCTAGCCAATCCTTGAAAGAGTAACACAACTGGAGAGGTAAGTATTTGTTTTATCCAATTATGTTGGACATAACCTCCAAAACTTTTAATATGAATATATTTAATTGTAGACTTACTAGAGAAGTAAAACCAAGACCATGTTGTTCAGGATTACAAACTCTATACCAACATATTTTTTCTATTTATAGACGCTTAAAAAAAAGAGTCGACAAAAGTTTGTATGGGAGTTCGCCAATGTCCTTTGGCCATTTAATGTTATGCGTCATGAAGTTATGCTAGAAGACTTATGGCAAGTGACGATAATAGCCATTAACATTATTCATTGTCAGTTTATGGCGAAAAACGTTATGCGTTTCATTAGGTAACCCTGTAAGAGGTTTTATATGAAGGGAGGTTAAACCTCTACGTAGGTCAGGCCGAAAGAATCGGCGTCTTGTAGGGGATGCCTAGAAATATTACAAAAGCTGTTACTTACCGGAGACAGCGAACTGCACAGTAAGCAGCGCCTCCAGCAGCTTGATAAGTAGCCTCGCTTCAGCGTCCCCGCAGGCGGGCGCCGCCAGCTGGCGCAGCGTGAGCCGCAGCAGCGCGTACGAGCCGGCCAGCGCCGGCGCCGCCGCCGCGTGCGCGCGGAACAGCGGCGCCGCCACGCACAGCGCCGCGCAGCTCTTCCAGAACGCGCACACATTCTTCAACACCCCCAAGTGGTCCTCGATAGACTCCTCCACCACGTACTCCCTCGGCGCGAAACTATTCTTTATGTCCTGAGGCGACGACATCTTTCTCTTCGGCACTTCCTCCCCGCTCGATGGAAACGATAACATTTCCTCCTCTTTGCTGACGTCGCACAATTCCTCGAACTCTTCGTCGGGCAACTTTAACCTGTAAATCTTGTAGAACTGGTCCGTCATATCCGACAATGTTTTAAAAAGCATCTGAACCGAAGCGAGCGAATTCATTTCTCTATAGTAGGACAGTTCTGAATTTTCTTTGATCAGTTTAAATATTTCAACGATGATCGCGACTTCTAAGATCGAACAGCATTGCTGTGCGAATTCAGTTAAAGATACTAACTCGAGGACGTAGCTGAGCCCACCTTTTTGGATGAACTGTTCGGCGAACGATACCGTATTAAGAAGGTTCGCGAAAATATTGAGACAGGAAACGGTTAAAAAGTAGGCGGATTCCTCTAACCTGATCATGTACCTGTGTTTGGATACGATGAAAGTCGGGTATATGACGCTGAACAGAAGCTCATATTTCATTTCCATCCGGCATTTCGGTGTGACCCGCAGCAGGTGGCTGACGGTCGCGTGCAGCACGTTGTTGTGGTTGTCCAGTTGCAGCAATGAGTTATAGTGGATGAGGAAGGACCACGTACTCTTCCTATCAATAGCGCTGACGCTGTGGGAGCATAGCTTGGTTCCTGTCCTGACCGCTTCCCGCCGGTCCTCGTCGGACGGTTCGCAAATAAAGCACGGCAGCTGGTCCGTCACTTTAGGGATAAGAACACTAGCGCCGAGTTCGCCGTACACCGTGCACTCCAAGAGCTGCAGACAGGCGGCGGCGGCGCTGGGGTGCGTCAGCATGAGCCGCACGATGCTCTCCATGAGGGCGCCGGGCGCGAAGCAGCAGCACACTCCGCAGCCGAGCATCACCTTGAGCACGCAGTGGCGCAGCGCGGGCTGCGCGGCCACGGCGTCGTCGGCCGCCAGCGCCGTGAGCGTGGCGTACAGCACCGACACGCAGCACGCCGTGCCCAGCGGCGGCGCGGGCCGCGCCTCGCCCAGCACGTCGTGGTGGTGGTGCCGCCCCGCCACCACGCGCGCTCGGCACATCTTATGCCTCGTTCTGGGACACGCCGCGGAGTGTATCACTTCGCTTCTCACTCGCTTCATACCGCTTATGAGTTTTCCTATCGACTCAATTAGTTTCTTTATTAACACTACGGTTTCGTCCTGGTCTACCCCGGGAATTCTAATCATGAGTTCGATGCAGTCTTTGAGTAGTCCGCCTTTCAGGCATTCGCCGTAGAGTTTGAATTGCTCCGTGAATTCTCTCAGCTTCTCCACGCTGCGACACTGCATCAGCAGACAGTGGAAGAAAGCCGTGATCGAGTACGCGATGCCGAACACGAATTTGAGCAAATTTTCCGATTCAGTCGTACTTGGGGGTTCCGATTCTTTGGCACGTTTCTGGGTGTCACTTTTAGTTTGACACTTACTGCTGGATTTACAAACGACGTCTTCTAGCAGTCTCAGGAGCATCGGCAGGATTCCATTATTGATTAACTTGGCACACAAGTCGGCATGCACGAGCACTTTGTCGAGCGACACTATGAGCAGCTCCGTGAGCGCCACCTTGATGTGCGCCAGCTCCTGCGTGTCGTGCGCCTGCCTCGGCACGGAGCCGAACTGCAGCGAGCACAGATTGCGCAGCGAGAAGTTAATGCACTGCACCGATATCTGCGACCCTTCGGTCCCGGACAGACTGCTCTCGGCTTTACAGAGTTCTTGTAAGAGGTCAGTTATCATTAAAATGAATTCGAATGAAGAGATTTCGGTGTTAATAATTTGTCGATGTTTGTCGTTGATGTAGTCGTCGGCCTTGGGCTTGGCGAGGGCCCTGCGAGCGTGCGGCTCGCGGAAGAACGTGTCTGCGCCCTCGTTGGAAGAACGCCGTGGCGAGTTGAAGTAGCCGAAGTCGTCGCCTGGCCCGCACACCTTGACGCCCATGGACCGGTTGAGGACCTGCAGGTCGTCATTGGAGTCGCAAGACTCTGAAGAAAGGTCTTTCAAATGGCTTCTTCTTGATCTGTCTAAAGAATCAGTTCTTGTCTGGGCGCTTAGTCTAGATCTGGATCAAAAATTGTAAAAAAAGTTAAAAAATTGCGATCAAACTCTTTTTTTATTTTATACACCGTTTTACTAATTTCTAAAATGGCGTGTTTACCTTCCTGTAAGGGAGCCCCTCTCCGAGGAATTTGCAGAGTTAGCTTTGGAGCCTGGACTGCCCAAGGTTTTCGGTTTTTGTTTGGACCAAATCCTGTAAGAAAAACAATGTCTAAAAATACATTTTCACGTTTTTCTTAAAGTTAGTCCAGTAAGTCTGACTGACCATACAAAGAGGCAATGCCGCCAGTCCTTTGGGTACCTTGCCGCGAACAAGGGAGTTAGTTGATTTTTTTTATTTACGAATGAAATGTTTTTTAAATTGTTTTCAAGTTAAGTTATGTATGTTGATAAATAAATATTGTTTGTCCAGTATCTAAAAATATCGTATTCCTAATTTAGTTCTGTAGTAGGTTAATGTGTCGCACCAGCCAAAACAGATAAAGGCGACCGGTACGCAGTATCTGTCAGCAATGTTTAACTCAAAAAAATAGCCAATATCACTTTTGTGTAAATTTAGAATACTACAAATAAAGTGATTTTTTTCTATTAATTATCAATATTGCAGTTTCATGGTTCTAACATGTCGATGTAAATGGATGTTGCCCCGACGCGACGGTATCAACGTACGTACAGTGTGTGTGTACATACAATGCGTAAATAGTTTTAGATAGGGAGTCAAGGACGCGCCGTGGTCGCTATCTCGCGCCGGTGCAACCGTACCGTGCACTAAACGATTATCACATACATTAGGCAAATAATAAAAAAGGTATTCTAACATAGTCAAGTTCTACACTGTTTTGTGAGATTGGGGCATAGAAACAATTAATCTGTCTGAACTCAGCTGAAGTAGATTAGAGACTCAGCTCAGGTGTTCTTGATAGAGAGACGAATGGTCGGCAGCGTACGTGAAATATGCTTATTTCCACCATATTGAAATTCTAATATCATTGCGAAAATGAAGTTGTTATTGATATTTTGTTTTGAATGCATTGTACCAGTTTACATTGAAACAAACTTGAAAAGCGCTTTAAATAGTCAAACATTTGTCTTTACCCATACAGGCAGTGTTTAAGCTATGTCAGTGCATACCTGGTGGAGAACAGCTGGTGTATGGGCGTGCGGCGCGGCGGCGGGTGCGGCGGGAGCGGCGCGGGGGGCAAGCGCGGCGCCGCGCTGCACAGCTCCCCGAACAGCCACACCAGCACCGAGCTCAGCTGGCGGCAGCACGACAGCCCCTGAGCAATACGCAACGACGTTAGGCGCGAGATCATCCCCCCCCCCCCCCACAGCCACACCAGCTCAGCTAGCGGCAGCACGTTAGCCCCTAAGCCTATCGTAAAAATAATGTGAACAGGGGTATGTTTTGGTCACAATAATTTCCCCATAATATCAAAATCAAAATATCTTTATTCAGTAAGCTTAAATTAAGCATTTTGAATCGTCTAAATTTATTTTTTTATGGATGGATGGATAGGCATAGGAACCCAAAATTCAGCAAGTCTTTTAGCTGTGGAGAAGAACGGGCACAAGAAACTCCACAGCTTTAAAATAATATAGAAGTAACGACATTTACAAAACAACATGTCGTTACCAAATTATACAATCAGTTATGTAATGTCATAAAAGACAATGGATTAAGAAAAAAAACAATGTAAATATATTATTATAACCAGGCTGTTTTGTCTTCTAAATATTCCTTGACTGTGTAATAACCTTTCCTAAGTAAACAAGATTTTACATGATTCTTAAACTTATCTAAAGGTAAATCTATCAATCACAAGTGCTCGTTTCCCAGGCGTATTCAAAGACATCTGGTGCACCGGTGACTATTTCAGACAACAAAAAATACTCAAAAAGGCAAGTAAGTAAAAATACAGCTTGAAAAAAAGTCCAAAAAATATTACACAACATACAAAGTCACGACTATTATTCTCGGTGGGTTAGTCAGAGGCTAGGCAATAAGGACAGCAAATGCAGTCCTCTACCATAGTCCACTTTTCACCAAATAGCAACTGCACATGTGCTCAGTGCGACAGGTGATGAGCCCATCGCCGCTCTACGCTGTTGAATGTATGTGATATTGTATTTTGTAGTGTATTTGTAGCCAGTTTAAATTTCAAGATCACTTTTACTATTGTGATCAGCTTTTACAAAAAGCCTCTTCTGTCTTTATTGTAAACCAAGAATGTATAAACGAATATGAGATGGTTTATAAAAAGGTGTATTTCTGCACTTTCTAAACACTTTGGTGGAGAGAGCATAAAGCTACGTCGAGAAGTTCCGGCGGGGCGACCCGCGATAACCGCTCCCCTATATTGCATTAATGCGCTACGTCGCCGCGCGCCGTATCTAACGAGCTATGAATGCCATCCGCACTCACTATCGGCTGTATATAAATATAGCACTACCACACGCGTGGATTGGACTCGATTTGTTTATGAGATAAAGTTTATGGTACGCATACGCGCGGAAAACTTTCTTTATCTTATTCTCCTTATTATAATTTCGCTACCTAGATGTCAATTCAGAAACTGTAAAATTGTAATTTTTGAACTGTTTTAGTGTGGTAACACCACACCCTTATTATCTATCCTACAACCCTTGCTATCTTGCAATAAAAATCAATACAAAACTCTCCAAATTCCAGGATGTAAGAATGACGAGCTATTTGTCTTTGAGGCATAGTGGAGAAGTCAGTGTGGGTGACCTTAGGCTAAAAAGTTTGAAGCCACATGGCGTATAACATATTAGGCCTGGCGCACTCCGCGCTTTAGGTCTGAAGCTACAAGTAGCCGACCGAACGGACTCCCGCCAACACCCTGCAGTCATTAGAAGAGATAAGAACTACGCGATAGTACGCGATAGAAAGAGAGGCAACTTCTAGGTGAATTTAACTGTAGGTATGGGAGCGGTGTGGTGTGCATCCTGAATTGCACTTTATTGTGTCTTAGCAAGAGTCGGTATTTATTTAAATTACTTTATGGAGTGAAACTTCTATACTTGTATTATTATTGTATTCTACGGTTATATTAGCATAGTCCTCGTCACCTATTATGTGACGAGGCGTGAAGAGGCACTTTGCGAGCCGGCAGGGTGACGGTGACTGATGCGACGTCTCTTACGCTGCACCAGTTGTCCTGGCGTCTGGACTTCACTTACACTTAACATCAGGTGGAGTTGGGTCATTTGCCGGGCTTAATATAAAATACCGCGTCATCCCCATGTCGGAAGGCCTGTGGCCAGCGGTGGGGCGTTTATAGGCTGATTTGTGGTAGGTACCGACCTCGACGCCGAGGGCCTTGAGCAGCGCGAGGCAACGCCACGCCACGCCGCCCAGCAGGTACTTGCGCAGCAGCTCGGCGGGCGCCTGGCTGTTGTCGCGCGTGAACAGGCTCGCCGCCTGCGCCCGCCCCTCCACCGCCGGGCCATCGGGCGCACCTGAAAACAGCTCCGAGTCCGTACATCCGCGAATACAGTTCAAGAGTATACTATAGTATACTACTACGTTGTTCTGTATGTGATAGCCACATTCCACCACCACTTTAAAAGTTAGTATATTATTATGTAACTAAGTCGTACCGTCTCGTCGTCGTCGTCGGGCGTCAAGTACTTTATAACTACACTTGCCCGAGCGTTAAATTATGTATTTAATATTGTATCGTTTAGAGAGTAACTATAAAATTACTGAGACAAAACAAAAGTGCAATTAATATCTAAAAGTGGCGACTTGCTTTTTGTCTCTATCGTCTAGATCTTGTTCCACCAACGGCGCGTCGGCAGCGGCAGCGGCGGCGCCAGCTGGCTCGTGAACGACATCATGGGACACGACTCACTTGCTTGCTTACCTAAACTAGGGAGGTTATCCAGCTGCGCGGCGGGGGCGCCAAAGGGCGCGGGGGGCACTTGGGGCGCGGCAGCGTTGTCCAACGGTGGCAGCGGCAGCGGCGGCGCCAGCTGGCTCGCGAACGACGTCACGCGGTGCAGCCCGCACAGCAGCTCGCACCCCACCAGTGTCACCACGCCGCTCACCGGACTGGCGAACGCGTGCAATGTGTCAATGTCTTTATTGCATACCACACTCGTTTCATGTGTCAATGTCTTTATTGCATACCACATTGCAACAAAAGATCTTAAACTAAATCAGAGCATTATGTACCCTGGTAAACACAAAATTTGTAGAAGAGAGTACGAATTTATTATGCTTGAAAGTGTTACTTACTCTTTCATGCATATAAGGAGTATGACTAGGCGGCTTTCCAATAACATTTGCTTGAAGCCAATTAATGTGTTAGCGAAACAAGTTTATAATTATTACGTTTTAGTTTAGTTTAAGTTTAAAATGAAATTAATATTATAATTATGGCTGCAGATATGTCTTCCTCGCTGAAGCTGGACTTGCAGATCTGCACCGCACTCACTTCGTCCATCACGTCCAGCTTCTGTTGCAGGAAGGCGAGGAGCTCGTTTACCACGACATTGAGGAAACTCACCATCATTCACATATAATTTTAATTGTTTTGAAAGACACGTTAAGCCGATAGTCAAGCTTATTGTCGTATTTAGCATCAAAGCGCATTAAGCCAGCGTGGTAGGTTATGGCGCGATCTATCGTTATGGATATAACCCCTAACGATAGATTGACGTTTATGGCGCTGAAAAATATTAAACATTTTTACCAAAATTTTATCAGTTCCTTCGGATCAGCGCCTTCATTGACGCGGATCAGGAACTCAGCCAGGAACAGGTCGAGCCATGTGGATTTCTGTGAAGAAACCATGAACTGTACTAAACCAAAAAAAACTGCAGTGGACACAATTATTTTTACATATATTATATATAACGATACACAATACTGCCCTCCTACTAAGACAACCGTACTACGGATTTTATGAAAAATTTGTTAATACATGATTCGGAATCAGTTTTACTTTTTGAAGTTACGGTTATCTTAGTTTGGAAGGCAGAATGATGTCAGTAGATCTTTTTATTATTGAAATTTTGCATTCACAATGATATATAGATATAGGATAAAATGTTTACTAGAAGAAAAAAACAACCAGTCTCAGGAAGCTCGAATGGGATGGGACGAGCGTAAATCAAACTACTAGAAAAAATTCAACGAGCCTTCTTGGGTCTCGGTAGCTCAGCGGTTAGAGCAATGGATCGGCAATCCAAAGGTCATGGGTTCGAATCCCATTCGAGCTTTCTGAGACTGGTTGATTTTTTACCTAGTAAACATTTTATCAGATGTCAGTTCAGTAGATGGCAGAAAGTCTAAAGTCAACTTCTATCTAATCCAAGATTAAAGTAAAAAATAAACAATTAGGCTGGTTTTATTGTTACGCGTTTCGGCAGCGCTGTTGGAGCGCGCGCGTTCGGAGATGTCGGGGGGTTCGGAGTAGTTGCGTTTCAAAGTCGCGCGCTTGAGCAGCGCCGTTCGGTAAACGCACGTTGTTCGCCGGCGCTGCCGAAGTTAACAGCACGCTGCCCAGCGGCGTGAGTATAAAACCAGCCTGAAACCAGCCTTAGTTCCATAGGCATTGCGCATGATTGACGATAGACTGGCACCGGCTGGAAGTCAATGTTTTAGGAGTTACACAGTTTAATATTGCTTCAATGAGACGACAGCACACGACCAAGTTTACGGAGGTCGTCTAACTGCCGAGCTGCATTTCATCATTTCCTACATAAATTCTCCATTACCTATAAAAAAAGGATAGCATTTGCGCGGGCCGCGTTTAAACCGCGCTGCTTCAGGAGGTGTGTGAACCTTAAAGGTTGACACGACACGGGACAGGTTTTTCTTTTTGATTTAATAAACAAATTGGAATATAGACTGTGAGTGAGGTAAAGGTTGCGAAGATTCTTACCTCGTAAGTCCCTGTTTCGGCTTTGAAGAAATGGTCCCAGTAAAGCTTGAGCGAGTCCGGCTCTTCTTCCGTAGACATCTCCAACACTGACCTATATGACATCGCATTACATTATTAGAAGTATTCAATTTGAATAGGTAATCAATATAGTCGTCCTGTCCTTATCACTGGCTTCCAAATGGTGCTCTCTCTCTCAAGAAACAGTAAAAATTTGAGTGACAGTAGATGTATGCGCAAAGAACTTAGTGAATAATGTTTTTATAAACATTCTTCATGTAATTTTGCCAAACACACGCTATCAGTGGTTGGGGCTGGGGAGATTGGGCTAAAATAACACACCACGCTGGCCCATTGCGGGTTAGTGGGTTTTAAACTAAAACCACTACCAATTTCTTTCCTTGTCTTCCAAAGCTGGAAATTTGCACAAGTAAACAATACCTAGATACATTGAGTTCTTCAAAGCCATCATCATAATGCAATATGGGCCAACTGTGACTTCTGAACTACTTCTAGTAACATGCAGGGTAATCAGTTGCTTTGTGAGGCTTCTAAGCTCGTCGTTTGGTCCATCGGTCGCAATCGCAACGCAAGTCATAAATTAAGTAACCCTTACATAGGTATAATCGTAAGTCGTTGACACGAAACACTTTAATCGGATATGCTCAACGTATAGTTTGTAATCCATACAACTTTGTTTGATCACGTAAACAACGGAAAATAAAATATAAGTCAAGCTATGACGATTTCAAATAGGTTTTCTAATAAACAGCTATTAACTTAGTAATGAGTGATTTGATAATGTGCTTTATGTTATTAATTGTACGCACGCACGCCGCTCGCTCTCCGGTTTGCAGTGCGTAAAATAATGTACCTACAAGTAGTATTGCGTGTTAGGCCAAGTTACTTATTGCGGTAATTAGCTATTTGGTGAAAGTCTGGCACTTACCAATGTTCACTACTCACAACTGCTGTTTTCATTAGGCTATCTATATTTAATAAAATGCTAGCTTGTTCTGACAAAAGCTCTTCGAAGGTATCACCTGTTCAGAGGCTATAGAATAGATTGATTCACTTTTCTCTTCTTTCAAGGATCGATAGATCTTTGAAATATGACAGTTTGGTTGGGGACTATAACTTATGTTTCGATTTTGATAGAAATTGGTACTCTGGTAAGTAGACTTACCGAAACACTTAATGATGAAGATAGAGACCGATAAGAGTGTGTAGTGCAATGTGACTAACTAGAAGCAAAATCTTAGACCGTGACACAATGGGGCGCAGAAGTTACGGAGCGGATATTGCGGATTTGTCAATGATTATTAGTAATTGACGTGCACAGTGTGCACCGGCGGAGGGGCGACTGAGCCGGGAAACCTTATCTGCGACCATTAATATTGGATAGTGAGAAGACTTGATAATACTGACCATACAACAATGTTATCTGTAAATGTGCGATACTCTCATGTACTCGGTCGAGAAGCAGCTAATTAAACATAGCCCATTTAATAAGATGTTTTAACTATAAATTATTAAATCACTAACAAAATTTATGACCTGTGCTGTGCATTCGTAATTAAGAACAGATTTTAAACAGAATACAGAGATATGTAGGCAGTTTCTAATAATATTTTATGTTTATTAACATTTTTCCTGTGATTCATGAAACAGGATGAAAAAGAAACCCCCGTCGTTTACAATACAACACTTGCTTGTTGTGAATAAGTGCAGGCAAACTACTACAATTATTATTGTACTTATTCATTGTTAAAGCATATTATAAAAGACCGTCTATACTCTCATCAAATATTATGGAATGCTGGCTGGTTATGTACATACATATAATCACGACCTTTATCCCCGAAGGGTTAGTCAGATACTAGGCAATGAAGACGGCAAAAGCAGTCCTCTGCCATAGTCCACTTTATCCGTGCGGTGACGGAGAAAGAATACCAATCGCCGCCCCTCTCTCCGTCCGGTGGGTGTCGTAAGAAGCGACTAACGGACTCTTTCGAGCGATGATCTGCTCCACTGGTGGTAGGGCTTGACCCGTCTGGTTGGTGACCACCGTACGCATGGTGTAAAACCCGTCAAGTGACTGCTTGTCGGTCGCGTTTCGGGATCAGCCAGCGTATAACCAGAGCTCGAGAGGATGATGCTGCGATGTATTTGGTCTGTGGAGGCTTCCGTCAAACCAGTGCCAGGAGGACTTCGTTAACCTGCCGACCAGGGAGACCCGTAGAAACGGTTGTCCCGCTGGCCGCCCGTGGCACAGTACAGGGGCCCAAGCGAGCCTAACCAGCTCGTGAGACTGCCTCACCATGCCACGCATAATCTCGGGGTGGTCCGTCGTGCCGGTTGGTGACCGGAAGGTCCCGGCGGCCATTCCCGGGGGGGTTCGGGGGCCCTTCCGTTCGGCAGGTTAATAATACTCGTCTGTGGGCAAATTCCTGGGGAAACAGGCCACCACACTTTGACCATTCGCATCGCGGCATCATTTTCTCGATTCACGCCTCTCTCTTTCCACTCCTAAAATGACAGCGCCTAACAACAAAACTGGTTCTACAGCGGTGCACACCCCCACCACAACCTTACCGTTTGAGGTGGAGTTCGCTAACATCCGCGGACTCCATGCAAACCGCAATGCCGTCCACCACCATCTTGAGACGGCACGGCCAGCAATGTTGTTCCTGACGGAGACGCAAATAATCCGCCCAGCTGACACCACCTACCTGAACTATCCCGGCTTTGTGCTTGAAGAATCCTTCAAAGCCAAAGCCGGAGTTTGCTTATTCGTTCGGGCGGATGTTTGCTGTCGCCGTCTGCGCTGTCTGGAGGACCCTTCCTTCTCCCTCCTAGTGGTACACGTCGATTTAGGCTCTCATTGCCGTGTCTACGTCTGCGTCTACCGATCCCATAACGGCGACATGGAGACAACTCGACTAATTGAACATCTTAGTCGGGTAGCAGATGATGCGCAGGAGCGGTTTCCACCGGCGGAACTGGTGTTTTTGGGGGACTTCAACGCCCACCATGAGTTGTGGTTAGGTTCCTCCAAAACAGACCATGCTGGTAGAACTGCCCACGCATTCGCTCTCACGCATGACCTGACGCAACTGGTGAACCAGCCCACCAGGATCCCAGACATAGTTGGCCATGCGCCCTCCTTACTCGACCTTCTGCTGACGAGTCGCCCAGCTGGATACCGGGTGGAGATTCGAGCTCCTTTAGGTTCCTCGGATCACTGCTTGATATCCAGCACAGTGCCCTTGGCATCGCGCCCGCCAACAGCGGTTTCGAAACGCCAGATTTGGCACTACGCGTCGGCAGATTGGGACGGGATGCGGGAGTATTTTGCATCCGTCCCTTGGAGGCAGCGCTGCTTTAGTGGGAAGGACCCGACCGCTAGCGCCACTGCCGTTGCTGATGAAATAGTATTAGGAATGGAATACTATATTCCACACTCCTATGTCATCAGCAAAGGCAGACGCAACCGCTGGTTCAATCGCGAGTGTGCCAGCGCTGTTGAGAGCAAACAGACGGCATACCGCGCTTGGATCAGAGGTAAAGCTCATGGGGCTCCTGAAACTCGCTCGCTAAAAGCAGCCTATAATAATGCCACCAAGTCGTGTAAGAGGGCCTACATTAGAGCGGATGCCCAGCGCGTTGCACGAGTAGGCCAAGAACTCTTGACGCATCCTACGGGCAGCCGTAGCTACTGGCGTCTGGCCAAAGCCGTGCAATCCAACTTCTGCCAACCCTCGCTGCCACCACTGAGATGTCTTGACGGAACTTTAGCTCACAAGCCGCAGGAAAAGGTCGATCTCCTGGCCAAACTCTTTGCGGCTAACTCCCGGATCGATGACTGTGATGCACAGCCACCCTCAATTCCTCACTGTGGCCACACAATGTCTGATATTAAAATCAGGCAGTGTGATGTCCGTGCGGAAATGCAGTCAATCGATGTCCGGAAAGCTAACGGTCCTGATGGCATCCCAGCAATAGTCCTGAAAATGTGTGCAGCGGAGTTGTCCCCTGTGTTAACGCGTCTGTACCGTCTCTCGCTCTCTTCGGGTTGTGTGCCGGAATCTTGGAGAGAAGCTAATGTGCAACCGATCCCTAAAAAAGGAGATCGGTCAGATCCGACTAATTACCGCCCTATAGCCGTAACTTCAGTGTTGTGTAAGATCCTAGAACGAATATTGAACAAACAGCTTATTCGATACCTAGAAGGTCACTCCCTAATTCACGATCGTCAATATGGGTTTCGGCCAAAACGGTCAACGGGTGATCTTCTAGCGTACGTCACACATCTCTGGGGTGAGACTATTGACAAGCGTGGCGAGTCACTGGCAGTTAGCCTTGACATAGCCAAGGCTTTTGATCGGGTCTGGCACAAAGCTCTTCTGTCCAAGCTCCCGGCATACGGTTTGCCCGCTCAGTTCTGTACCTGGATTGCCAGCTTCCTGCATGAGCGTAGAATCCGTGTCCTTTCGTATGGATGCGCTTCGCGGTTCATGTCAGTGAACGCTGGTGTTCCTCAAGGCTCCGTTCTATCCCCCACGCTGTTCCTTCTGCATATCAATGACATGCTTCCTCTTGGAAACATTCATTGCTATGCAGATGATAGCACAGTGCATGGGGGATATAACGGGAACCCAACGGCTGGGCGGGTAGACACCGAAATGAAGCGAGCAAATCTTGTCATTGAGCTCGATCGGGTGTTGGACCTCATTTCTAGATGGGGCTCCGATAATCTGGTGGAGTTCAATGCCAAGAAAACACAGGTGTGCGCGTTCACAGCGAAAAAGTCGCCATTCCTTCCCCTTCCCTCTCTTCAGGGTACATCTCTAGGCCTGCAGAGCAGTATTAACATGCTCGGTATGGATATCCGCTGCGATCTGAACCAAAAGGACTACATCGAAACCGTGATTAAAAATGCCTCACGTAAACTCGGTGTCCTGAACAAGGTGCGGCGATTCTTCACGCCTGATCAGTTGTGTCTATTATACAAGACACAGGTGCGGTCTTGCGTGGAGTATTGCTCTCACCTTTGGGACGGCTCCGCAAAGTACCTTCTCGATGCCTTGGACAGATTGCAGCGCCGCGCTGTGCGCATTATCGGCAATGCAGAGGTCACTAAAACTCTCGAGCCTTTGCAATTGCGTAGCGTAACTCAGCGTCTTTTACCGTTTATACCATGGCGAGTGCTCTGAAGAACTCTTTGACCTCATCCCTCCTTCTCCCTTCCTCCATAGGAGTACGCGTGCTGCTCTGCGGAGTCACCAATTTACAGTCTCTAACATTCCATCTCGCACAAAGAAATTTGGTGACTCGTTTCTTTGCCGCACTTCCAAAAGATGGAATAGTCTACCAGCACACGTATTCCCTCCTACCTATGACATAGGGTCCTTCAAACGAGGCGTGAAGAAGCACTTTGTGGGCCGGCAGAGTGAGGATGACTGATGCTACGTCTCTTACGCTGCACCAGTTGTCCTCGCGCCTGGACCTCATTTCCACTTAACATCAGGTGGAGTGGGGTCATTTGCCAGGCTTAGTATTAAAAAAAAAAAAAAAAAAAAAAACTTTTCGCCAAATGTGCTCAGCGTGACAGGTGGTGAGCCCGTCACCACTCTATGGTGTTGAATGTATGTGCACTCTTTAGTCCATTAGTCGTATTTTACGGCACCCAAGGGAAGAGAGGGGTGGTAGTTATTTTAATGAACCGCTATGCGACACGGCTCTATATAATTATTTATAGCTCTATAGACATTGGAGTTCCCACACCAAGACATAGACATACTATGCAGTAGGTGTAGTAAAGACGATTCGGAGATATTGCTAGCAATCAGCGAAACTTAGACGCTGACCACATTGTCGGGAACTGAGGATAATGATATTATGAATAATCAAATAAATTGGCCAGTATCATTGGTTTCGCACTTCGCCGGGTGACCAGTGGCGGCTGGTGGGTTATGGAACTGGTGGTGTACTTTACTGGCTGACTAAATATTAGGATTTTCGTTTTGCACTATTGTTCTAAATTAATAAACGGCCCAGGTGGTCCAGCCCATTTTATATCTATTTTGTTTTGAAAACATTAATTATTGTTTTTAATATAGTCAATGTTAAAATTAATGCTCATTTTTACAGTTAGTTACACACACATATCTCTGACTGAGCAATTAAATAATTGTAACCTCTCTGAATCTAAATAAGTAAAACAAAAAACAACCACTAATTAAATTGCATAAAGAAAAAGTTACTATAACTTTGCATTTCGCAGCACCACTGATTGACAAGGCATTTCGACACATGGCTGGCCTCGTGCGCTATTGATAATGCTCGGGGAGGTTCGGTCTAGCTCGGTTCAATACACCCGTGCGGAGCACGAGAATAGGCAAATTACTCCATACTCTTTCTATCAACTATCTTTTGTATCACGTGCTAGGTGTGTTAACGCGTATCTCACAGAAGTTCCTTAAGTTTCACCGTGTACTTCGCCCTAGAGCACGAGGAATCTTCTTTACAGAAAAAATTATAGTCTGAGCTTAAATTTATTTCAACATAAATTCTCATATTGAAATTTATATTGAAAAGATTTTTAATACATTAATTAAATATTCACATTGATTAGTATTGTATCCGTAAAGTAAAGGGCAAAGAAAATCATGGATTACAAATTATAATTAAAATTACAGATATTAACAACTGTGTTTTTGGTATTGTTCTTTTCAATAATTACGTAATATTGGTATTTAGATTTATAAAATGAGTATGTTATTTTCAAAAGTTTATTTTGTACATTACAGAAGTAAGTACTTACTTACATGTTTGTCAATTTTGTCATGGTTTTTTAAAGATAATAACTTTTTTAAATCAATAGCTCAGACCAAATAAATAGTTCAATGGTACCTACTAAAAGCTGATAAATTATGAAGGCTGTTTTAAAGTCAGGTTATGTTAAACTAATTATTCTCTTGTACTTGTTGTGTAGGTATTACTTTTATTCTAAACTTTATTTACTTGAAGCATGTCACAAACTCAATTTTGTTTATTTAATTTAAGTTGGTTTATGTACCAAGATTTCTACTATTATGTACTTGACAACTTTGGTTCATACCAAATACATAAGCTTGTTATTTATGGATTAAAATTAGATTAGATTTAAATAATTCATCTTTTTCTGGCAATTGGTTAGACTCTATTGCAGTAAATATAATTACTGCCATAAGTAACTAATAAAAAAATAGTGGCTAAGATAAGTTTGGTAAATTACCTACAGTTTTAATTACTTACCTGTTAGTGGTGGAATTCTAAATAATTATATAAACTGATTAAAGAAAATAATCAAGTTTATAATATTCCTCACTAAGTACTTTTTATTAAAATAATGTAGGTACAACAACAACTTTTATTCCAAGTTCTTCAAACAAATTCACAACACACTAATACAATGTTTTGACATTTTGATGCAAATATATATATTTTTTTAATTTATTTGTTCCGTGAAGGAACAGGCTAAGGTCTGAGACCATACTGCCTAGTCATTAGTTTTTTTATTTCTTTTTTCCCTTGATGATAATGAGTGGTGATTAAGATGATGAGTGATAAATGATGTTCCCCAAACCCCTTGAGTCCTCACTGAGGACTCCTCAGTAAAGATGTGGGACTTTACTGAGATCTCACGCGGACTTCTTAAGAGAATGTGAAAAGTGATGTTGCACTGTTTTGTTTCATTTGCCAACACTCATGCACGTTCACAAACACTTAACGGTTAATAATCCACTATTATTTCACATTAATATTCGAAAAAACACAAATTTTAGAAAATAAAACAAAACTGCAGGCATGACGCTTTACTTTCCCGCCAAGAAGACAGTTGCAAATAAATTCAATTCCAATGTCATATTTTAAAGATTTCCATATTATTAAGAACGAAGGGATCAAAACTATACAGAACTATCATTTTAACTTTGTTTTTTTATATACAGATGGACAAAATAATATCTGTATTTCAATACTTACCTAACCACTCAGTTGCTCGCACCCAGCGGGCCCCTTACCCTTACGTGCTTGAGTGGCGCCAAAATGAAGCAGGCCGGGGCCTGCTGACTATTGTTACAAAAACATCAACTGTGAGCTACTGGAGCCGATCTAAGCCAAACCAATTACTGGTTTGAATAGTTAGATGAATAGAGCATCTGTTTTTATAGAATGCGTGGTGACAAAGTGTTGTTTTAATTTATAAAACATGGTTTATACTTTAGTACCGAAAAAAATCACGGATTACTTCCTATTTTATTTTATATTTTCAGATTAAATGGCCTGTGATGTCTTTTTTATATTTTACACGTATACTACACTCGGCGTCAAAAAAATCGCACCTCTTAGAAAATCACTTTCAAATGTCATTTACTCTTGATATGCACATGCAGTCGCATTAATTATGATTTTATTTACAAGGTTACTTAATTAACTTAATAAAAAACATTACTTTTCATTATCAAATAAAACCTAATGCAACAAATAAAGTGTCACAAAAATTCGATGCAAATTTTGCTACCCGTGAGAGTTGCTAGTTGCGCTTCCTTTGTGGGTATAAAACGGTCAACACGGGTTCAATGTGGGTCATTCGCTATTCAACCGTTGAAGAGGACACACGCACAGATTTTGATGGATACCACAGCTGATAAAGCCGCTCAAGTGGTTGCACTACTGCAATCAGGGGTGCGGCAGTGTGATGTCGCCCGGCAACTGAACCTGAGCCGTTATTCCGTTCGAAGAGTGTACCAGCGCTTCATAGAGACCGGTGGCTATATCCGCAGACACGGTTCGGGTAGACGTCGCTGCACTTCGGAAAGAGACGACCGGTTCGTTGTGTCGAACTCTTTGAGAAATCGTTTCTCCAACGCTGTTGAGTTGCAACAGCAGCTCCAGGCAGTTCGCAGACGCACCGTAAGCGTATCTACGGTTAGAAGAAGATTGAAGGAGAAGAAGATAGCGGCCCACAGAGCTGCTACGGGTCCAAAATTGACTGCAGCGCATCGGCGAGCCCGCTTGCAGTTTGCTCGTGACCACGTCGATTGGACCCTTGAGCAGTGGAGAGCTGTTCTCTTCTCAGACGAGACGCGAGTGTGTCTTTTCTGCAACGACCGACGGAGAAGAGTATACCGGAGGCAGGGTGAACGTTTCGCCCAAGCCTGCATCCAGGAGACGGTGGAATATGGTGGCGGATCCTGCATGTTCTGGGGCGGTATGTCTGCTGCCGGCAAAACCGACCTTGTCTGCGTCTCCCGGACTGGAGGTGCTCGCGGACAAGGGTCGCTGACTGCTCGCCGCTATGTCACTGAGGTCCTGGAAGTGCATGTGGTCCCCTTTGCCGAATCTTTTGGCGAGGGGTTCACATTAATGCACGACAACGCTCGCGCTCACACTGCAGGCATCGTGAGCGACTTCTTGCAGAGGTCCCAAATCTCTGTGATGCAGTGGCCAGCGCGAAGTCCGGATCTGAATCCTATAGAGCACCTCTGGGACCATCTTAAACGTAAGGTTCGATCTCGGGATCCAGCTCCTTCGACTCTACAGGAGCTCCAAGACGCGGTGATTGAAGAATGGGGGCTTATCCCTCAAGAAGAGCTCCTGAAGTTGGTGAGGTCCATGAGGGACCGTATGGAAGCCGTGATCAGGGCAAGGGGGGGTAACACTAGATTTTAAGTTAATTTTAAGACACTTTTTGTACATTTTTCTTTGTAAATTATCTGTTGTTAATTAGGACTTAATTAAGGATTTTTATTATTTTATTAATTTTAATGTTGTTTGTATAATTATAATTAAACAGAAAGTTAAATTTAATTGTTTTTTGATACTCCTTTTTGTTACCTTTCTAATGATACCCAACACTATCCTCTACATAAGGTTTAAGAATTTTTAAAGATGATTTTTAAAAGGTGCGATTTTTTTGACGCCGAGTGTATATTAAGTTATCTTTCTATTAAAAATAAAGTACATGTATGTTTCATCTGAAAAAATATTCAGAAAAAAATCGAGAAAGTCGCGCAAAAATTCGCGTGCTGCGTAATCTGCATGTTAATCGGGTTGGATGTTATATCCTATTTTACTCCAAATCTAGAAGGCCTAGAACAAAAATATGGCCAGTTTTAGAAAGATACAGTATTTGTCTATTATAATTCGTGAAAACAAATTAACTTTCTAGTAAACTGTAGTCATACAAGTTAAACAACAAAAGCTTTGATAGAAAAATCGAACGTTTTTGGTTGTCTTATTGCCGAAACCAACACGGTGCTATTAAAATATAACTTAAATATACCAAAAGAGCAAAGCCCGTAGTTTACAAACGTATACAATACGTTTCAAGAATACTCATAGTTTTTATGCAATAAAGTCATTAAAATGCAGCTCTAGAGCGCACGGACGACCGCTTTATCGGCAATATGGCGTCGAAATAAGGTTCGGGGCACATACGTTTGTGAATAGGGTGTGTCGCGATTATTTGCGAACAAAGATTGTTTTTTGGTTTTAATTATTTACGTTAATTTATTAAATGAATGTAATAAAAAAATATTCTTCGTAGTATGTTTTTTTTATTACAAATTATTTCAGTTTGAAGTATATTAAAATAGACATATTAAATTCTAAAATGTATTAGGACTTTGATACGTAATAAAATATATAATGTTATATACGATGTTTAGATTATTTTATTTACAATCACTGTAATAATAAATGAAAATTATTAAAACAAATGAATAAAAATTAATATTTTATATTAATACCTATATAATAATAATAATATATATGGTACTAATATAAATATCAAACCCAAAAGACACCACAACAAAGCTAACTGCCACAAAAAAAAGCAACTGCCCAAAAACAAATATGTGCCACCAACCTAATCCAAAAAAAGTTCTATTGCTTCCTGTAATTATAGGAACATGCCATAAGTTAGACTTACGTTGCGCCTTTGGAGAGTCAATCTGCATGTTCACAACAACAATACAGTGAGATTAATGTTTTAAATCACTATTTAGTAATTACTCTCCGTAAATACATACAATTCATGAAGTAAACAATAATAATCACAAAAGGAAATCACTAGAAAACCACCGCCACTGCAATAATTTACATTAAGACCTAATTTCGTCAGATTTTAATAGAATATCCATCCAGTTTAAAAACAAATAACTAGATAATTAGTTAGAGACTAAAATTATGCGTATTTTGATATATAACACCTCTAGATAGAAACAATAAGTAAAAAAAATACGGCGTTTTAAAAAATACATGATGAGCACGTAAACTCAACCTAAACACGTCCACTAAAAATAATCACATTGACTTTATTTGTTTTTATTTTTGACAGATCAGCTCCTATTGCTGATGCTTCGTTCATGTTCGTTCAGTAAGGCACCCATACACGTCCCGCGAGATACGGATTAGCGATATTTCGAGCGTCTTGCTTTACTTTTGTTGTTCCCGACGGGTGTAGTCGCCGAACAGTTTAGCCGTTGTGCTTCGATGTGGACTGTATGTTCTTCAATAAAACTCGGTTCTTGATTAGTGCTTCTTTATTCTTCAAGGTGGGGTCCGGAGAGCTTACAAATTCTGCTCTGACCGGCCGTGACTTAAACACATTATGGGTTGGCAACTAGCAGCCTTGTGGGACAGCTGCCGGCTCATGTGGGCAGTTTTACATTTTACCATAACTAACTACCCACATGAACCGTCGTAATTTGTGCAGCTGTCCCTTTCGTTCGGACCTCTCTTTTTATCTTAAATTTATTACCTACCCTACGGTATCACTCGTAATCTGGAAACCCTACATATATTATTTTCCTAGTTACATTGATATTCATAACAATAGAAACCTATAATTACGAAAGCTAATCTTTTACTTTCCTAACTTTAATTACCTTAGAGAGGCGTAAGGCCCCTGGGCACGTATACTTGGCCCTTAGCTTTGTCAAAACCATTACCTGTTTAATAAGTTTTACCTTTTGTTTAAATGAAACGCAAAAAAATAATTATTTATTATCAAAAAACCTTTACACATATGAGACTTAATCTACTTATGCAAAAACACATACCTAAATTTAGCCGTATTATATCTAACTATATAATATTATAAAGTCGAGACTTCTGGCCGTAACATTTGTATTATGTAACAATTGTAACAGGAAGCACGTGGGGGCATTATTGAGATGTAACGATTGTTACATGAAGCGACGGAGTGGCTAAGATATCTTATAAGAAATTGTATGAATCTAAATAATATTGCAATGGACTTATAGCTTGTATACTAATATTACTCAGGCTGTATAGATTGCTAGTTCCTTAGCCTTCCCTATAAGAGATGAAAATAAAGAAAATAATGATAATCAAAATTTCAAAAACTCAGGGGGGTTACTCTCGAACGCAAACTCAATCTTAATACAATTCCAATGCGTTTTATATGTATCGATATTGGGATAAGTAAAGATATTTCCGGAACGCCCATCTCTATAATAATTTATTCAATCAATTTCCACGCAATTTAATTCCAATGTCGCTATTGTCGCTTACAAAAGTGCCATTTGACATTTTTTAGATTTGTGATTGGAAATTGATTATTGCAATTCTGTTTCAAGAGTATAGCCTACCAGTTGGATGGACTTCGTGGCGGGAAAGTAAAGCGTCATGTCTGCAGTTTTGTTTTATTTTCTGAAATTCGTGTTTTTTCGAACATTAATGTGAAATAATAGTGAATTATTAACCGTTTAGTGTTTGTAAACGTGCATGAGTGTTGGCAAATGTAACAAAACAGTGCAACATCACTTTTCAAATTCTCTCAAGAAGTCCGTGTGAGACCTCAGTAAAGTCCCACATCTTTACTGAGGGCTCAAGGGGTTTCGGGAACATCATTTATCATTCATCATCTTAATCACCACTCATTATCATCAAGGGGGAAAAAAAGAAATAAAAAAACTAATGACTAGGCAGTATGGTCTCTGATTTTAGCCTGTTCCTTCACTGAACAAATATTTAAAAAAAAAGAGAAAAAAAAACTCAGTTGTCACCAAAGAGTAGTAGGTATAAGGCTCAGAAAAAAGGTTTATGGGTGTTGTCACTCTGTCTGTCAGACTCTGACTGTTATGTCAGTGTCAAGTAGGGATGTCGAAAATAAAAAAAAATCGATATATCGATACATCGATTTTTTTTAAATATCAAAATCGGGCTCGATGTATCGCGAAATTAATATCGATAAATCGATATATCGGTCAATTTTTTTTACCGTTTTAAATAAAGGAGAACTACCTGCTTTTTCTTAAAATCGGTTAAAAAAATATTTAGGGGAGCCTAGCTCAGTAATAAAAACAGATTTTTTATTTTAAATTATCTTTTTAACCGGTTTACAGTTCCGTAAGCCTTATGTGGGTTATAACAATTGATTAACCGATTGTTATATTTTTAGGACAGTGAACCTGTGAATCATGCCGAATAACTCAGTCGGCTCCTGTTGTTAGGAACCGCCATCCGCCATATTTACCGTAAAAGCCACTCTCTCTGACGGCACGGAGGAAGCCGTAGGTGTTAAATATTTCCGTTGCGTATACGTAGCACACATGCACACATGACATGAAGTAGACTGAAACAACGCACTGACAGTGACAGTTACACACTCACTACCACAGATTACATCAATGGAATTAAGCAACAATAAGTTTTTTTTAAACTATTTTTACGGCTTTTTGAATTCCAACGAGTTATAAAGTTAGATCGTGATGCGATGATAATAAATAAAAAAATATCGACTTTGATACCAATTTCGATATTGCTTAATTTGTATCGATGAATCGATATATCGAAAAAAAAATCACCTAAAAATATCGATATATTGAACAAAAAATGTCGATATATCGATGTATCGATATTTTTCAACAAGCCTAGTGTCAAGACTGTCAAGTCGGTCGGGAAGGGAAGTTGTATTGTAATTTAATATTTGTGAATGTGACTCAAGATCTGCCTGCCTGCACATATTTATTGTTAGTGATCTAAGTTGATTTTACATATTTACAAAAATGTGGGACAACGCCATCGAATATTTAAAAGATCCTCTTCTTGTAGTTAAAGTGCAGAATTTCTTTGGAGTAATTTACAAAAATAATATAAGTCAAAGTAATGACTATGAATCATCCGAAGTAATAAAATCTGATAGGCAAGATCGCGTAAATGAAGAATTCGATTTAAAACAGCATAAAAGAATACCTAGTAACATATCTAGTAGTTCACAATCTTCATATGATACTGATAGTTCTTTGGAAAGTACTGGGAAGGGTGAAGTTGTGTGCACTGTGAGCAATATATTCTGGTATTACTTGTTCGTGCTGGGCACCGCGCTTGGGGACGAGATATTCTACGCTACTTTCATACCGTTTTGGTTCTGGAACATCGATGGAGCTGTTGGCAGAAGAGTCGTGCTGGTCTGGACAGTTGTAATGTACATAGGTATGTGAATTTTGTGTTGTTCAATAAGTTAATAACTAGAACTAGAAAATTACCATTCATAAAATTTGTTATGTAATACTTTTATGTTGATTTCTGTTAACGCTAAATTGGAATAATTTTACACTTATTTATAGGTCAAGGAATTAAAGACATTGTCCGATGGCCTAGGCCAGGGTATCCAGTAAAGAAGCTACAAGAGAAGTGGGCCATAGAGTATGGTATGCCATCAACACATGCCATGGTTGGAGTATCTATTCCATTCTCTGTCTTATTGTATACCATGGACAGGTATCAATATCCCGTGCACTGGGGCATGATCGCTGCAGTTGCGTGGTGCACATTGATATGTGTAAGCCGGGTGTACCTTGGAATGCACAGTGTCTTGGTAAGTTGATAGATAATAAAATAAGAGAAAAAAAGAAAAAATTATATTAATTTATCATTATCAGCCCTTGTCAGTTTATTGCCTTTGAGGCCTACATGTACTCCCAAATACATATCACTAAGCCCACTGTTATCTTCAATTTATTGTACTATATTATAGGGTGAGGATGCCGATTATGAAATACCATTTTTATTTTTTGCCATAAAAAAATAAGTATAGTAATAAGAACTTTCAAAATCACAGTTTTGGATAGGGAATTTATTGTAGTTTTAAGAAATACTTGCTATTTAATCATATATTCATGGGTTTGATAGAATAAAAAAGGACAGAAATTGTGACTTGGGTAAAAGGTCTCCTAATTTGAGATACTAGGGGTTCCTATTGTGAGATAGTATGTCAAATTAGGTTCTATGAGGTTTACAAAATTTTGGCAGGTAGGTAATACACAAAACAAGCAAGTGATAATCAGACTTTTATACAGTTTTCTTGATACAAATATCAGTTGGCAGATGTCTGTTGTCAGACAAAGAGAGATCACAATAGTTTGTTAATTAACATTATTTTAACAACTAAAATTATTATTAAACATAGTCTTGTTCATACTTTTCTTACTTATTCATATATAGTTTTGTAATATAATTACAGTAATTTCATTGTGGTCCCAGGTTTTCCTTTTGATGAGAGGCATAAAACAAAAATTAAATTTTTTTTACGTGCCGCAAAAATTCTAATATGATATATCTCATGTTAGGAACCCCAGCGTGTTGTTAGGGAAAAACCGAAATTGAACAAAATAAGCAACTAGTTTTGTTTTTGACAAAGAAAACACTATTTATGGTACCTGTTTCGTAAAATTGAGTATAAGAGTGACGCAATGGCGTTAGACACATAATATTTAGCTTAATAATAACATTCCTACATACCTCGTAAAGATTTGATAAAAAAAAATAAAAAAAATTCTCTTGATAAAATCACATTTGCACGTTGGGTGAGCGGGGTTACTTGGCGTGCGAGGAGAGGTGTTCGATAACGTTTCGCGGGATACGAGTGCCAGGTGGCTGCCGTCAGTAAGTTGGCCAATACCTTACTATCTCAAATTGGGCGCCTATCTCATTATAGGCATCCTCACCCTATTAGCCCTCACTGTCCCACTACTGGGCAAAGGCCTCCCTCCATTTGTTCCACTGGTCGCGGTCGTGAGCCAACTCTATCCAATTTTGGTGAAATGCATCAAGTTCATCCTGCCATCTTCTCGGTCTGCCGTGGCGTCGCCGTGTTGTGTTTGGCTTCCAGTCTGTTGCCAACTTGGCCTACCATACTTCTGGCTTGCAGCAGATGTGACCAGCCCAATCCCACTTCAGCTTAGCTGCTTTCAGAGCCACATCTGTGATTTGTGTTTGGGAGCGCAGGTCGGTGTTTCGGATTCGATCCGTTCGCTTGATACCCAATATGCTACATTCCATTACGTGTTGAGAAACCTAATTACGACAGTACTAATTAATTGTAAATTGTATGTATTTCAGGACATTGCTGCGGGGTTGCTGCTCTCTTCATTGCTACTTGCGGTGCTGATTCCCTTGGTAGACTGGCTTGATGGTGTTTTGTTGATGAGTCACATGGCTCCACTCTTTGTGATACCATTCTCAGTGTTGGCCATTGTGTTCTATCCCAATGCTGACAAGTGGACTCCTACAAGGTGAGGCTCCTTCTATACCTGCATTTTAACCTGCAAACTTTCGATTGGGTGGTCGTAAAAGGCGACTAATGGACTAAAGACTGAACATACATGTAACAGCATAAGCGGCACTGTTATTTGGTAAAACGTGAACTGTGGCAGTGCACTGCTTATGCGGTCCTCATTGCCTAGTCTCGGGATAACCCTTTGGGGATAACAGTAAAAAATAAGTCAAAGCTATTTAGATAGTTTCGTGAAAAAATTTAAGTCAAAGTCAAATTGTTTATTCAATGTAAACCTTTACGCACTTATTGACGTCAATACTAATAACAATTTAAAAAAAACAGTTTACTAACTTGTAGTTAAGACTTAACAACTAGCATTGGACCGGCAATCCAAAGGTCGTGGGTTCGAATCCCACTCTAGCTTCCTGAGACTGGTTGATTTTTTTCTAGTAAACATTTTATCCGTTAACTAAAGTCTGTGTTCTGCAAAAGAAATATCTAGTTACAGGTAATATACATTTATGTGGCACGTCTATACTTCAAACTATTACATTATTTGTCTTGATACTTGCTATAAAGATAACGACATTGTAGTTAAGTAAATGGTGCCCTTATCTCAGGATGTAATATTTTAATATAATATGTAAAAAGGTACACAAACACATGTAAAATAGAGGCGCCCATGACTGGCGCTTACCGCGTCACTGATAGAAAACAATGAGTCATGTGTAGTCGCAGATTATCGTGAACATGACGCGTCGGTTGCAGGGGCGACACCACTATGATAGTGAGCGTGTGCGCGGGCATCCTCACGGGCTCGTGGTGCAACTACCAGCTGGGCAACATGGCGGCCAGCAGCCAGGCGCCGCCCTACGCCGTGATCTGGCCGTCCGTGGAGATGCTGGGCTGCGCGCTGCTGCGCACCACGCTCGGCTTCTGCGGCGTGCTGGCGACGCGCGCCGCCGCCAAGTCCTTCTCCTACGCGCTCGTGTGCGCGCTGCTCGGCAGCGACAAGAACCAGCTGCGCGACTCCCAGGACAGCCTCGACAACAGGAACAAAATCATCGTGGAGCTCTGCTATAAGTACTTCACGTACGGCCTCATCGGCTTCAACACCACCTACGTGTTCCCCAACGTGTTCGGCCTGCTGCGCATCGACAGGCCCACCTACTACACGGAGATTTAATTCTAGTCGATTCACATTTTGTTCTTTGAAAGTTTCATATGTTTATAGTTAACGAACGAACATATTGTCTCATTTGGAACATTCATTAGTGCAGCTGTTAATGATAACAACACGGTTCTTGAGATAATACGACGTAGGATTGTACGAACTCTATTATAATAGTTCCGCATTCACCTTATGAAATTACTACATTAGAAATGACTAGAAATTACATTTAGCTTTAAATTATTTCTTTAACTCGAATGTCAAATTAATAATTTTAATAATACGATTCGGTTACTTACATCCAAAAGAATATGAACCGCAACATGAGCGTTCCATTGAAGTCTTAAAACTTTAGTGTCCGAAAACTGGGACTGTGATCTAAAAGTTACGTTCATTATTCGTAACTATATTGTTTAGTTAGACGATTCCATTTCCGACGTATTATGTATACTCGATGGCGATCCATTTTGAGCACGCCTCACGCCTACTTACCGCTTTTCCTAGTGTTCATTACCTTGCAAACACGCACGCGAGACGCTGGTTGGTGTAAGCGCGCTCTCTAATGGCTGGCAACTGTTGCTGTGAACTCACGCCACGATTCGCGGCGCGTCCCCCCACACTCGCAAAGCCTCGATACGAACCGAACGCGAATTCGTGACAAAATACCGACTCGAATCGGGAAAAGCTGCAACGCGCGAACGCGAAGCCGCGATACCATCTACATTCGCGTTTCGCAGAGTTCGCTGACGTTTGCGGCGCGAACGGAGCCTGCTAGACTTTTGTTTGTTTTATTCGTTTTATTTAAATTGACCAATCACCGTTTCCGCTGAATCGATACTGAGATGAAATGTGCAATTTGAGCAACGTGATTGGTTGGTAAATTTTTACGCGTCGATTCGCACCATTACTGCTTTTCAAAAAAAGATGACTAAAAACGCCCTTAAGAGGCCTATTACATCTCGAATGTGATTTTTGCGTAAAATGCCCATTTTCGTATTTTGTAAAAATTTTGCAGTTGTATTTATCGTTTTTATCGAAATAGGATAATAAATTTGTGCATAATATTACAAATTTCCATTCTGTGAGCATAAGTTGAATTCGGACAGCCGGCGCATCGCATTTTGTAGTAATTTTGCAGTTGTATTTATCGTTTTTATCGAAATAGGATAATAAATTCATTATAAAATCTTTATTCCTCATGAAATAACAGTTCTTCTGGTATAAATTTTGCTCAATAATATTATCGTATATAAGAGATATTCACAGTTATTTTATAGCGATTTTCGAAGTTTATTGGTTTAGAATAAGATTTTTTTCCTATATAAAATCAATGATATCTAAAAATTCCGAGGCCGCTACGCACTATTCGACTATATAAGAGATAACATTATAATTTTTTTATTTCACTTGTTTAGAACAGTAGCTCAATCGATGAGCTCAAAAAAGTGCCTTCGCGCACTTTATGAAAATCTTTGTCTGCGATTTTGGGTTTCATTAAAAAGTTAAGCAAAATTTACAAAAAGCGAGTCCACTACGCACTATTCCAATAGCTATTCTACACTATTCCATAAGTCATAATTGTTAATGTATTTTTGTTTCTGAGATCCATAACGCCAAAATTGGCCATTTTACGCAAAAATCACGGTCGAGATGTAATTATAGGCCCCTTATCCACGTTGTGATGCCACCACACTACGGAAACTGAGCCTGCTTATGATATAAAACGTTTTCGAGTGTTGTGATTGTGCCTTTTAATATGGGTGCTTGATTGTATGTTACAATTAAATTAAGAATAGATGGGCACGCGACATCGTCGTTTTCAATAGAGCAAGTTGATACTTTGCAAACATTTCACATTTTAATGCGTTTTATTGTTAAATTATTCATAAAATATTACTTAGTCGTTAGAGGGCACCTACATACATAATATTTGTAACCCTGTTGAAAGCTAAGCGTTTCCAGCATTTTACTATAATAAACGATTATTGTAAGTCTAGTAAAAGTGGAAATGTCTAAGTAAATAAGACGCTGTATCACATACTGCACAAGTAGGTATACCATATAAAATGTGTGTTATTTTACATATATTTACACATAATTTAGTGGTTAATATTAAAATTGTGATATGTCCTAACATCACCCAAGTGAAATAAACGAATTACATTAGTTGTAGTTACTGGTCTTAGATATAGTTACTCACTATTATTTATAATAAAACATTTTATATGGTGCCTATTATTTTGTATATTATGTTTTAATGTGTAAACGAAGTGAAAACCATATCATATTAATTACTAAAAAACAAATATGTTATTTTTGTAATACGTAGATAATCATATGTTTTCCCTACGATATTGAATAAACCCATAATTAGTCAACTAGAATACCCGACGAAAGGGGTTACTTTTAAATTAAGTTACATTATTTAAATAGCATTACAATTTTATTTTATCGGATTCGATTCCTATTCAATGTCAAAAAGTAGCACGATACCCATAAATATAAACAAAAAGAGAAATATACGGCATGCCCATATTAAATTAATATGATTTTTTTAAAATTATGAAATAAGGAGGCAAACGTGCAAGCGGGTCACCTGATGGAAAGTAATCACCGCCGCCCATGGACACCCGCGAAACCAGAGGAATCGCAGGCGCGTTGCCGGCCTTTTAGGGACGAATAAGCTAGTTTATTGAAGATCTCTAAGTCGTAACGGTCCAGAAATACCGTCGCCGAGAGCTGGTTTCACGACACTGTAGTTCGAGGCAAGAAATTTCGTGAAAAATTTAGTAGGTAGACCGCCATCCATCAAGGTGTGGATGAAATGACAGTCGATTGCGTGTAGTGCGGTGAAGGAAATCAGCGGCAGGGATCAAGCCGAACAATTCCTCAAAACACTCCCATGATAAATGCGGTACATTATACAGAGACGCAAACGAATATAAATAAAATTATATTTCGACGCTTCATTCTTCAGATATAAAGTCACAAATGTAGTACCTTTAACCTACAAGGCAACTTCGCACATGTTAAAAGAAAAAGAAATTATCAATTTCTGAACGAACCAAAAACAAAACCCGCACCACTTCCGGCCGGCGCCTGCGCTGCGCGGCGGCCATTCGCCCCATTCTTTTTCCGTGCGAGGCAACGAACACGTGTCACAGTGACTTCACTTCGCGTTACTTCACCCGCCATTTTTTTTTATATAACCGTCATTTTCAATAAAAATGCTGAAACGGAGCTCGATAGAAAAAATCGAGCACTTACAAGAAAAATCAAGAGATTGCAAGAAAAACAACAAGGAAATGAACGACGACGCCGCCGCCGTGTCGTTCTTTTTTCCGATTCCTCGCAATCTGAAGACAACTCAGGTTAGTGAATTTTTCGTTTCGTCTTTTATAAAAGTGAAATAAAGTGAAAAAAAATAAGTGGTCGTGAAAGTTAATCCTGGGGATTGACCGTGAGTCAATACGAAGGAAATTTAAGCCCAGGGGTTGGCCGTGAGTCAACACGAGGGCAAAATCGATCCGGGGGTCGGCCGTGAGTCGACACGAGGATTTTTATATATCAATCGTTAATGATTAATTTTATAATACCCCCAACTTATTTAATGCACAAACGTTGCAATAGTGAAAATTCATTTTGAATTTTGGTTGTTCCAGATCATGACGATCAGATAAACGATACAAACGACGCGTCGCCAGGCGAGGCTTTGTTGGAGACACAACTCGAAGAGGCGGCGCCCTCGAGCCCACCTATTGCGGCGTCCGAGGACCCGCCTGATATGGCCTCGGGGCATCGGCTACCGAGCCTTGAAGCGCCGGCTACCGGATTCGACCCGGCACCCGCCGAGGAGGCCGTGCCCGAGTTGGACGCCGAGTACCTGTCGGCTCTCGGCGACACTGTAGCCGACGCGCCCACGTATGGCGAAAAGATCCACCAAGATCTAGCTCAGAGATGGCTACCTATTTTACGGCGAGGCCTTCAAAAGGAGACTAAGGAGACCCTGCTAAAGGAGTACGCGATTCCAGATAATTGCAGGTTTGCTCAGGGCTCCCTCCCTTAACCCCGAGATTTCTGCAGCGGTCACGGATAGCACAAAACTACGTGACAAAAAACTAGAGGCGATACAACAGCAGCTGGGACTCGGCATTACGGCCGTAAATAAGGCAATGTCTTTTCTCCTTACCGGGGACGACAAACAAAATAAAATACAGGCAATAAAAAGGCTATCTGATGGATGCCGGATTTTAACCGACCTTCATTTCATGGAGACGCAGGCGAGAATAAGGTTGATAACACCGAGTCTAGATAAGACATTCCTTTCCGTCGTTCAGAACGTCGAGAGAGATGAATCGCTTTTTGGAAGCAAATTATCAGACAGTATAAAAGCTTCCAAGACAATAGAGAAGCAAGGCCTACAAATCAAAAAAGGTGTCGCAGCCGCGAAAGCGCCAGCACCATCATATCAGCCAGCTACTAGACCTCATCACCAGGGAAACTGGACGGCCTCTCCTCGTTACCAACAGCCGTCGAACAGGGGGGGGGGGAGAGGAGGGGCACACAAGACTCCAACGGTGACCAGCAACCGCAAGGCCGCTCCCCCGACGACGTCGACGTTCCCGAAGGCGTCGAACACTGCGAAGCATCGTGCTCCAATGCGTCAGTGAATACGGTAATTACTCACGCTGGCAGATTGCGTTACTTTTATGAATGTTGGCTTAATATTACATGTATAATCCTGTAGTATTAAATTGGATCAGGCATGGGGTCACTATACCTTTCATCAAACGTCGTATAAATTTTCACCTACGGAAAGGCGTGAAATAAGTGGCGCTGTAATTAGTTTACTGAACTTAGGCGCCATACGTGAATGTGAAGCATGCGATGATCAATTTATATCAAAAATTTTCTTGGCTCCGAAACCTAATGGTAGTAAAAGATTTATATTAAATCTCAAACCCTTAAATAAATTTATAACTTAATCCCATTTTAAAATGGAGGACTACAGAACGGCCGCCAAACTTATACCGAGAAACGACTTCAACAACTTCTGTACTATATTTAGATGGTATTTTATGCATTGGTGAATGCTATAAAGATTGCCTAAATAACGTAACAGAAACGCTTCGTTTACTAAAATGTTTGGGATTTCGACAAAAGTTCTATAAAACCTAAACAGTGTTGTCGTTCCTTAGGCTTTATTTACAACTCCATAGATATGTCTATGTCTCTGCCCCTTGATAAACGCAATCATATTGCATTTTTGGTACATAAATTTCAATTGTTACCAATATGTTCTATTCGAGATTTTGCTCACCTAATAGGTACTTTGTTAACTGCCTGTCCAGCAGCATGTTACGGCTGGTTATATACAAAATTGTTAGAAAGACATAAATTCGTAGAACTCAATAAACATGGTACTTACGACGCCAAGTTCAAGCCATCTAATGACATATTACAAGATCTGGATTTGTGGTATCGTAATATTCATTCGACCTACAATTCCATCGGTAGTTTGAATTTCAACTTAGAGATCTATACAGATGCTTCCAGAATTGGCTGGGGGGGGGGGAGCTTTTTCTAATAATAACCGTGTAAATGGAGGCTGGACAGAGCGAGAACAAGATTATCAAATTAAATCTGGAGTTGTTAGCAATATTTTTACATTAAAATGTTTTGCTAATAATTTATCAGAAAGTACTATATTACTGCGTGTAGATAACACTACGGCTATTAGTTACATTAATAGAATGGGTGGAATACAATTCCCCCACCTAAATAATTTGGCTAGAACAATTTGGCAATGGTGTGAGAGCAATATATGGATTTTCGCATCTTATATCAATACAAGGGAAAATAAAGACGAAAAATAAAGCTGACGAAGAGTCTCGTAAGACTAACCCGGATATAGAATGGGTATTATCCGACACCGCTTACCATAACATTGTCCAGTGTTTGGGTAAACCGGAAATCGATCTCTTCGCTTCCCGCATCAATGCCAAATGCCCTTTTTATGTTTCCTGGAAACAATGCTCTTGATGTCGATGCCTTTAATTGGAAATCGTGGTATTTCTACGCATTTCCACCTTTTTCCTTAATATTGAAATGTCTTCAAAAGATCATTAACGATAAAGCAGAAGGTATATTAGTGTTGCCTTTTTGGCCGTCACAGCCTTGGTTTCCCCTTCTAAAGAGCCTATTAGTATCAGTTATCATATATTTGAATTTACCTAACGCTCTCTCTAATTCTACTTACAGAGCTCGTCCGCAGTTCTTCACACGGAATACCCTGGCTGCAGCGAAGCTATCCGGACGGCGCTCGCTAGAAGAGGAACCCCGGAATACGCCTTGAATCTAATGTTGGCTTCTCTATCAAGGAACACAATGATTCAGTATAACGTTACCTATAAACTTTGGTGGTCTTTTTGCAAAGCAAACAACCTCGATTGTTATGATCTTTCGATTTCATCTGTCTTATTGTTTTTAACAGTACAACATGATAGGGGTTCTGCTTACGGATCGCTAAATAGCCACCGCTCAGCACTGTCCTTATTGTTAGGTGAAAAAATAGGTGAAGATCAAAAAATAAGAAGGCTTCTTAAAGGCAATTACAAACTAAGGCCTGCTGTTCCAAAATATACCGGAACATGGGACCCAAAAATTATTTTAGATTATATAAGTACTTGGTACCCCAATAGAGATTTATCTATAGAAAAAATGACCAATAAATTAGTAGTTTTACTAGCCTTGTGCACTAGCCAAAGAGTTCAATCACTGTCCTTAATCAAAACCAATAATATTATGTTTAACTCTAGTGGAGTAAGAATAGCCATATCCGATATAATCAAAACTTCAGCTCCAGGGCGTGCGCAACCACTGCTATTTTTACCTTTTTTCGAGGAAAATAAGAACATTTGTCCAGCCACCACTCTTATTGACTATTTAGCTGTCACAAGGGACTTAAGACCGGCAGAATCTGAATATCTCTTGTTAACAATTAAACGACCCCATAAAGTGGCTGCAACCCAATCTATCAGTCGCTGGGTTAAAGCAACACTAGCAGAAAGTGGCGTGGATGCATCGGTGTTTAGTGCACATAGCACTAGACACGCCTCCACGTCTGCCGCTAGTCAGCTGGCATCTCTTTGGATGTAATTCGCAAGACTGCTGGCTGGACAAGAACGTCAGAAACTTTTGCAAAATTCTACCATCGCCCTGTTTTCGATGAAGGGCAGTTTGCAAAAGCTGTCTGCTTAAGTTAAGTCGTGATTCCTAACTATAATTTGTCAAATTATAATTATCAAAATATAAAGAAGCTTATACAAATTATTGTAATAAAATATTGATTTGATTGATATTGATAAATAAAAGACTGAAACAACACTATTTGTTTTTGTTATCAATTGATTTATTTCATATTGATATAACACAAAACTTTCTGCTCTCAACATCTACATTTGTGACTTTATATCTGAAGAATGAAGCGTCGAAATATAATAGATGATCAACCGAACTTACAAAGTGAAGTTCGATCATTATTATATGAGTACGCTTCATTCGAAGATATAAAGTCCCACCCAACCCCAACCCAGGGGAAAGTTTTGTTATACCTCTAAAGTCTAAAGAATGAGGCGAATGGCCGCCGCGCAGCGCAGGCGCCGGCCGGAAGTAGTGGGGGTTTTGTTTATGGTTCGTTCAGAAATTGATAATTTCTTTTTCTTTTAACATGTGCGAAGTTGCCTTGTAGGTTAAAGGTACTACATTTGTGACTTTATATCTGAAGAATGAAGCGTACTCATATAATAATGATCGAACTTCACTTTGTAAGTTCGGTTGATCATCTATAATTGTCCTACTTAACCACATAGGTCAATCGAGTGAGCAAGACAGTGATAAATTGCAACGCTCAAAAAGTTCCTTGACAATTCTACCGGAGCTGGTCAGCAAGCTCCGCTACGTTGCCAAATGTTACTAAAGACTGACAGTACTGGGAAAGTAGGTCCATTGGAGCGCGGTATCTTCCTCATCTTGTTTGTTTATATCGATGGCGATACCGGCTTGGTTTGTTACGAGCGTTCTTGATCATTCCAGAGCTGTTAAGATCGATAGTTCCGCCTCTAATTGTTAAAATATTCAATGGTACCTACGTAATGTGACGTTTCTGGTGGGTTTAGTTTTGGCATTGCCATCCCCAAGAAGCGCGATCAGGCCCCAGGCCAGTGCCATCAGGCTGCTGCTATCGTCCACTGGCTTATAAGCGAAAATAAGCCTTATTATAATTATGTCATTGACATCCAATCATAACAGTTACAAATATCAAAAATCAGCTTTATTTATGAATATTTCTAATTCTTCTTACTATAAAGCAGTTTTTTTAACATTGGTCTTCATCGACCTGTTCGAAATTGTTTTCTAAGTGATCCCGGAGACACCAGGGACACCCTTTTTAGCAGTCTCATAAGGATCTGTAGTTGCGTGCGTTCATATTTTACACTCTATTTAAAAGTAACCCCGTTCTACGAAATAATAATCAATAAAATAAATGTTTACCATTCCAATTTGCAATGACTGTATTTAACTAAGTATTTGTTGTGATCATATCAATATTGTGTTTGTAAGCCTACAACTGGATCTTGCACAAATTATTTTTCTACTTTTGCTTGATTGGCCTTACAGGTACCTGACTGCTGCAAGAACGATGTTGATATAGTTTGTGAACAGGCGATCCGTCGCTAGTTTTTAATTTCAGCTGGCTCCAGCCAATGTGATAGTTAGTTATTATTATTATATTACTGCCATTAAATAAAACTATTTGCACCATCGCAGTTTTTTTTATTATACACAAGTGAATGGTTCTAAGTATTGACCCTTTTAAACTTTAAACTGTCGATACGGTTGTATTTTTCATTGCTTTCAACCTTAATCCATATTCATAGGGTTCAATGTTTGGCGTCAGCGTTGCTGCCATTGACCTCGAAAGTGTTTTTAAGTTGTTTGCCGGATGTTGAGGTATTAAATAAAAAATATAGCTTGAATAATATAATCGTATTTATTTGTTTAACAATACATAGAATACAAAATATATTCACCTAACTATACATACTAATACAACATGTTTTAATTTACACAGATATATTGATTTGTTTATAATAAATACCTTTATAATATGAAAATGTTTAAAACTCACTACAATTACGTTTACTTCGCGTACATACATACATATATATATTATATTCTGATTAACCATAACCGTCAGTATGGGCCGGTGTTTGTATTCATGAATAACAAAGTCCAAAGCAAAAATATATGTATGTAGGTAGTACTTAACTCATATATTTTTCTCTCATTTCAATCTTTTGCGGAATTGGGAGATACCATTTTATAATATTTACTTAGTTACAGAGGTACTCGATTCTAGAGTTTTATGTGTACTTGTGTCATGTTTATTTTAGATTCGGAAATTAGTTTCTGGTGAATTACAAACACCTCTCGTTACTGTAATTTACTTCAGATTTCTAGCTCGTATCAAGTCATTCAAGTCTCATAATCAGGAACAAAATAGCTAAATACATTTAGTTAAATTCACGTAATATAACAATGGAACCTGAAGTATCACCTTTGCCTGATGCCAAAGATCTCAATATCTCAGTAGAGCAAACAACAGTAGAGTTGTGTCGCAGACGCTTACGTACAGGGAATATTATAGTCAGCGCGGCCGGCGCGCCTTCGCCGGGGCTTTCCGGGGAAAGTTGGAGCAAGGCCTGCGCCCGGCCGGGGTGACCGAAGCGCCCCGAAGCTTTACTGGAGAACTTCACACGGTAGTTCCGCCGCGATAACGAACAACGTGCAGTTCCGATTACAACTCTGACAGCGAGGATCTCCATTGCAAAGAAGATGAAGCTTGAGGGGAACCAGCTCCGACAACGTCATGCTGTCTACCGTCTGTTACGACGACGATTATGTTAGAATTTTGAAATAAAAGTCGGAATTGAACGATAAAATTAAAAAATAATTTATTTATGTTAAATCGCTCCCGCCGCGCCGCGCCCAGTGAGGTAGATCGGATGCGCGTCGTTTAGGAACACTGTACAATTTTCTATCACGTAGTTTAGTTTATTCGGGCGCTGAACTATACATTCAACCGTTTCATAGACCCGCAGACACCGCCGACAAACATTTCATCTTCGTCACATCGAGATCCTCCGGTCGACTCGTCGCCAACCATTAACACATTTAATATTCTACTTTTAATGAGTGCGACTCGATTGCACTACTCAAGTGCTTACAGCCATCGATTGAACACTGAGAGGAAGACAGAGTAATTTAAAGAAGGTACGAACGACTCCACTTATTCAGTATTATAGAAATGTAGTTGGTGTCTTCAGCTTCGTCCATCACGCCCCGCGGGAGCCGGCCGGCCGCCTCAGGCCACGTTGATGGCGTTGGGCCCCGCCAGCAGCCGCTCGAACAGCGAATCGCCCTCGCTGTCATACTGCAACAACACAGGGCCGTCAGGCGATATGCAACATTCAACCTTTTTAAATATCACAGGAGGCGGTGGCAAGTCAGTTTTAACTCTCAGCTTATCTCTGCCTATGATGTGTGATAATATTGTTTATATTTATCTTATATAGTATAATATGTATTTGTATAGTTATATATATTTTGTGTATAATGTATGTATGTATATTTAGGCTAGTTAAGTTAAGTGTTCCTTTTTTTTCCTTATTTAAATTGTTATTCTCGGAATTTTAATGTCACCGCCTACAATAATTTATGTACATCTTCTCTGGGGCCCAAGTCTGCTAATTTACGAATGGCATAATTGAATCGCAATTGTATCGCATTGTAATTGTGTGACACATTTGGTATTCTTAAATGAGTAAGAGAATACCAAATGTGTCAAACAATTACAATGCAATCCAATTACGATTCAACTAAGCCATTCGTAAATTAGTAGACTTGGGCCCCTGGTTGACTGTTAGAGAATGCCTTATGGCATTAAGTCCGCCGTTTGTTGTATTTTTGGCAATAAAGTTTAAATTAAAAAAATATATATATAATGTATTTATAAGACACTGGCAGCTACGTCGCCATCCAATATTGGACCCTACACACTAAATAAGATTATAACGATATAACGATGGATAGTTATATTACAACAAGCTGTGCCTATAAAAGGAAATTATTGCTTTGTCTCATACAAATAAAAGTTGCAGTTTCATTGATTAGAAAGTTTGCAATTTCGTTTCCGTATCTTTATTTCCTTAACTTGAGAACTATTTGATTTTTCAAATTAAGCTAACGAATAAAACCAATGCTTTAATATTATTGTACATAATACTGGCGGGTACATAGCAGCTTCGTATAGTATAGGTTTACATTTTACGATATTATTATTATTGATGGGATGAATGTTGCGTTAAAATGAATACAGCAGTAGGTATATAATAGTTGTAACATTATTTACATAAAGTACGATAAGGACTCAGTATATACGCGGCCATTAGTTTTACGAGCGATAACATTATGAACTCAGATTGTACAAAAGTTATTTATGTAAATAAAATATTTAACAAAGTTAATAAGCACAAAATTGTTTTTAAACATTTAGGTAAGTACTATTATAGGTTTGATGGCCAGCCAGCGAACATAAATAACCACTAAACTGATACGGAAGGTACCTAACCCTGTACGAGCCAATGGCCATAATACACCACGCTGTGGCCAAAACAATCCGCAAATATATTAAATAATTATTCGTAATATGTGTAAACAAATGTTAATAGTCCCATCCTAATACTTGGGATCCAGTTTTTTCGACTATTTTTTTGTCCTAATTTAATTTGGCTTAGGGAGCTAGCAATATATTTTTTTGTCATTATAATATATTGACATAAGAAATTGTTTTTTGGTATACTATTACTGAAAGCATAATATAAGGCGACTGCTAGAAACCGCAAGAAACTTCAAGGGCTGGTTAGGTCAAGTGTTTTAGAAATGACAAATATGACAAAAAAGAAATTCGTGCTTTTTTATTTTTCATTAAATAATTCACTTTATGAATTTTTATTTGATAGTCTTTGAGTGTTTAATTTATTTTAAAGCAATAGCATAAGTAAAATGTAATGAAAGAATTAACTATTAAATTATGATTATTTACAATGCGCGGGCAACGGCCGGCCGCCGCCATTGACCCACCCGTCCGCGCCAGCTGGGCGATAAGTACCTACGTTAGTCTGCAATCTTTTTTGTCATGTTTAAAACACTTGACCCGACCAGCCTTTGAAGTTTCTTGCAGTTTCTAGCAGTCACCTTATATATTGTTTAGGCAAATGTTTTTTGCCTAAACATTGGAGGAGAGCTGTGAAACAAAAAAGGTCCATTTAAAAAATGTATGTTGCACTCACATCATCGTCGTCGCTGGTGTCGTCGTCGCTGTCGTTGGCCAGCATGGCGAACAGCTTGTCCGCCCGGCCGCGGCGCGCGAGGCGGCGCGGCGTGCGGCCGCCGTGGTCGCGCGCCGCCCGCGCCACGCCCGAGCACTTCTCCAGCAGGTACTGCGCCAGCCGCACGTCGCCGCGCTGCGCCGCGATGTGCAGGGCCGTCCAGCCCGCCAGCCCTTCCTGTGGACAAACAAATGACACGTTAGCGATCTATTCCAATCCTTAACATCAAAAGGAGGGAGCCCTTGGCCTGCGTCTCACTTGATAGTGGCTGAATGGCCAAAATGGAAGCGCACTTCACCCAGAATCCTTAACCACAGATGGCTAAGGGTGTTACCAGACCAAACGACGATCGTCGATCAACGTCGATCGAAGTTGATCGACTGGCCTGGTAGCTTTAAATGATCGATTGATCGACGGATACCGTTCGACTAACCAAGCGATCGACGGTCGGTCGACGTTGATCCATTGAGCCCGGCTATATTCTATCAGTTTCTTTCAAACTGTATTCAGAAGAGGACGCGTTCTTCTTGGCCAGTGTGATGTTGCTCGTACTATGTTAAGCGGCCGGCGCGTCTAATCAAACAGCTCGATCGACTATCGATTGATTGATCTGGTAGAAACTATCGATCGACGTCTACTAATCCATTTTTACCATCGATCGATAGGTCTGGTAGAAACTATCGATCGACGTCGACTAATCCATTCTACCATCGATCGACGATCGCTCGATTGGTCTGGTAAGACCCTAACAGTGAAACACACAAACAACACGTTAGCGGTCTATCCAACCCCCTTACATAAAAAGGGGGAGCTCTTGACCCGCGTCTCATTGATAGTGAGTGACGATAAATGCGAAAGTGGAAGCGCGCTTCGTCCGAATTTTTTTTTTATAGTAGAAGGAGGCAAACGACCAGGCGGGTCACCTGATGGAAAGTAATCACCGCCGCCCATGGACACCCGCAAAACCAGAGGAATCGCAGACGCGTTGCGGGCCTTTAAGGAAGGAATAGGAATTGTAAGGGGGGGGAGGGGGCCTCCGGAACCGTCACTGGTCGAACGAAACACAACAGCACCAAGTACCGTTATTTCACTCCGGATATTCGTGAGAATCGTGAGAGTTAAGTTAACGTTAAGTTACAAGTTGCAACTTACAACAAGATGTTACAGAGCCATAGTAGGTACCACTAACCAAACCTAGTCCAATAATATTGTATGTTACCCCGATGTCTAACCACAAAACCACAGAGGTAGGCGGTTACACTAATGTTAGGTACTGTACGCATCATGGGAGTTGCCGAGTCGCGAGGGCACGGCGGCGCTCTGCTGACCTGTAGCTTGTCTCCTAAGCCTATGTCTGTAATTTCACTGGATTTCAATGCAAACTATTGCTTTCTGCCGGCAGAAATAGGTATAAAGTTTGTGATTCTAGACAGAATCACAACATCATGCGAAATTATTAATAAATAAACTAAACATTTCTGGAATTACCTAACAAGATTAAACCAACCAATCTAATCTTACTACTATTTCGATTTGATTATGTTTTCCCACAAGCTGTCAACAACATAGATTTAAGGGGGTGCCGCGCGATCGCAAAAACTGACCTATGTTCAAAGCAAAATTAATCATATTGATATTATAATTATGTTTTAAAGTTTCAGACCTAGTAATTTAATTAGAGCAATGTTTTTATTCTGCGAAATGTGCAAAACCATCACGCGCTGGTGTTATAAATTAAAATTTACTTTTTTAAAGAAGGGGGTGCCCTGCGGAACATCAATACGAATATTTTTATGTAAGAATTATTGTTTCATGCATAAAATTAAAAAAGTTTTTAGGAGTCATTAGATTTATGTATTGTGTGTTATTGTTTAAAGAACTTGTTTCAAATTTCAACAAGGCCATGACCTATGTGCAATGATCAGGCTAACTTACTTATGTTCTTTTAATGTATTTAAATAATTCAGCGCCTAGTACAAGTGACTTAATAATACGTAAATTTTCACAATTACGTGCAGGACCCCCTTAAGTCAAATATTATCTATCGTGAACGATAGCAGCGTCACAATAGTCACAAAGCCTTTTACACGTTTCCCGAGATAAAGGCCACCTTGGATACGCATTTGTTTTATTTTGTCCTATTTTTCGACATCGTGCATAATAACCAGTGGTCGGAGTAGGTATATTGAATTAAGGTCACTGACATCAAACGTATATGTTAATATGGATACTCCTCCGAGTTTCCGGATTATTATGATAAAAATACCGAAACATCGAAATTATTACATGAAACTAGTTAAAAATGTATCAATACTCTCAACGCTATGCTGCTAGTGGCGCTGGTCTCCATCTCTAATGTTGGCCGTATCCATTGTCTCAATCTCGCAAAAGAAAAGAAATCACGTCTTAAATTATTATTAGTGATTTTTTTTTGTTAATCTTTAAATATCTTGGAAACGGTGCGTCCTACGCTAAAATGGACGAAATTTTGTCCCCCCTTTATAAAACCCCCGTCTAACGCTAACCAACCATCACGATGGTACAATTATTAATAATTGTCGCTTTTTAATAATTATTTAGGGTAAGTAACGATTAACTACACTCGGCGTCAAAAAAATCGCACCTTTTAAAAATCATCTTTAAAAATTCTTAAACCTTATGTAGAGGATAGTGTTGGGTATCATTAGAAAGGTAACAAAAAGGAGTATCAAAAAACAATTAAATTTAACTTTCTGTTTAATTATAATTATACAAACAACATTAAAATTAATAAAATAATAAAAATCCTTAATTAAGTCCTAATTAACAACAGATAATTTACAAAGAAAAATGTACAAAAAGTGTCTTAAAATTAACTTAAAATCTAGTGTTACCCCCCCTTGCCCTGATCACGGCTTCCATACGGTCCCTCATGGACCTCACCAACTTCAGGAGCTCTTCTTGAGGGATAAGCCCCCATTCTTCAATCACCGCGTCTTGGAGCTCCTGTAGAGTCGAAGGAGCTGGATCCCGAGATCGAACCTTACGTTTAAGATGGTCCCAGAGGTGCTCTATAGGATTCAGATCCGGACTTCGCGCTGGCCACTGCATCACAGAGATTTGGGACCTCTGCAAGAAGTCGCTCACGATGCCTGCAGTGTGAGCGCGAGCGTTGTCGTGCATTAATGTGAACCCCTCGCCAAAAGATTCGGCAAAGGGGACCACATGCACTTCCAGGACCTCAGTGACATAGCGGCGAGCAGTCAGCGACCCTTGTCCGCGAGCACCTCCAGTCCGGGAGACGCAGACAAGGTCGGTTTTGCCGGCAGCAGACATACCGCCCCAGAACATGCAGGATCCGCCACCATATTCCACCGTCTCCTGGATGCAGGCTTGGGCGAAACGTTCACCCTGCCTCCGGTATACTCTTCTCCGTCGGTCGTTGCAGAAAAGACACACTCGCGTCTCGTCTGAGAAGAGAACAGCTCTCCACTGCTCAAGGGTCCAATCGACGTGGTCACGAGCAAACTGCAAGCGGGCTCGCCGATGCGCTGCAGTCAATTTTGGACCCGTAGCAGCTCTGTGGGCCGCTATCTTCTTCTCCTTCAATCTTCTTCTAACCGTAGATATGCTTACGGTGCGTCTGCGAACTGCCTGGAGCTGCTGTTGCAACTCAACAGCGTTGGAGAAACGATTTCTCAAAGAGTTCGACACAACGAACCGGTCGTCTCTTTCCGAAGTGCAGCGACGTCTACCCGAACCGTGTCTGCGGATATAGCCACCGGTCTCTATGAAGCGCTGGTACACTCTTCGAACGGAATAACGGCTCAGGTTCAGTTGCCGGGCGACATCACACTGCCGCACCCCTGATTGCAGTAGTGCAACCACTTGAGCGGCTTTATCAGCTGTGGTATCCATCAAAATCTGTGCGTGTGTCCTCTTCAACGGTTGAATAGCGAATGACCCACATTGAACCCGTGTTGACCGTTTTATACCCACAAAGGAAGCGCAACTAGCAACTCTCACGGGTAGCAAAATTTGCATCGAATTTTTGTGACACTTTATTTGTTGCATTAGGTTTTATTTGATAATGAAAAGTAATGTTTTTTATTAAGTTAATTAAGTAACCTTGTAAATAAAATCATAATTAATGCGACTGCATGTGCATATCAAGAGTAAATGACATTTGAAAGTGATTTTCTAAGAGGTGCGATTTTTTTGACGCCGAGTGTAGTTTAGGAAATGTAGTTTATAGATTTGTTGGGCTTATTTCCCCTTTGGAACTCATTGACTCACTTGGCCGCACATTTGGTCGTTGATTGTAGAGGTTAAGTCACTCTCACACAGGCCGGTCAACGGATAGGTGACCAAAGCTTTATTGTTTCGACCTGTTGGCTAATGTTGAGCCGGCTCTTTGGCCTAAATAAAAGTGTAAGGCCTAAGTAAAAAATCAAAATGTAGAACTTGTAACCGATGAGGATTAAAAATAATTATTTTTAATAAAACTGTAATAATGATTATTTGTATTAACAATAAACAATTTTGTTTGCTTACATATGGTTTTTTATTTTATTACTCTATTTACCAAATTTTTGGAAACTCCGGTACATTCCGGAAGAAATGCATGTCCATGTTATGATATCATGACGCAAGTATCTAAAATCAATATACCTACTCCGACCACTGATAATAACGCATAGTCATTGTTAAAGAAAAACTGTGAAAACCCCGCCGGCCGCGCCAATGGCATTGTATCTTATCAGCTGATTAGGCTACAAGACGCGTATTTTCCCATCTGTTCGATGAACGGGAATTCACGTCCCTCGTGACTTACAGCAGCGGCGTGGACTCATACTCACTGCGAATTCTTTTCAATGGGAACTGTGAAATGTGCGATGGGGATATTGGAAACATTCAAAGAGTAATTATTAACAGCATGATAAGCTTTGACTCATATTCAAAACCCTTAAAACCATTTTGAATGAAGTTCCAACAAAAGGGTGAAGCGTCATCGGATTCTCCGAAAATTCTGAACTACTCGTACATTTGGAAGTCACTCGTAATCTGTGTGCGTCAGTAACACCGGATCAAAGCCAAACAGACGCATCATCGACTAATAACCAAAGTTCAAAGTAGAATATCTCGACGGATACCAAAGTCTCTGCTTCGCATTACGTAACACGTACAATCACGACCATTATCCCCTAAGGATTAGTCAGTTACGGCAATGAGGACCGCAGAAGCAGTCCTCTACCATAGTCCACTTTTCACCAAATAGGGATTGCACATGTGCTCAGCGTGACTGGTGATGAGCCCATCGCCGCTCTATGCTGTTGGATGTTTGTGCAGTGTTTAGTCCGTTAGTCGCCTTTTACCATATCCAAGGGAAGAGAGGGAGTACCTAATAGTATTGTTACACCGCTACGCGGCACGGTTAAGTATTACATGACATAGCAGTTCATTACAATTCTAGTTTTAAAAACAATAGTCCATATCATATCCATACATTTCCTACATTATTATAATCATAACTCTGTCTGGGTGACGACACACGGACACGTTCAAGAGTCACTCGCACGCAATCGTTGTAACATTCGGTACTCTTAAAGATTTGGTATAATTATAACAACTGCGCACCGACCAAATAATACAATAACCCAATCAGTGTCATGAACGACAGTACTTCTAGATAATTATAAGAGAGGGATGGCACTTACTCTGACGTTGATGTCGGCTCCGTAGTAGACTAGGGTCTGCAGGGTCTTGATGTGGCCCGCGGTTGCCGCCAGGTGCACGCACGTCTGGCCTGCAATAAACATCACACCACCATTAACAAACAATTCGTTTTGTTAAAACTTTTCTTAATTTAGCCTACCAGATAGCGTGGGCGAAGCTAAGGAATTTGTAACTGTTGTGATTACCATAGGAATTTCCCTAAATAAAGATTTTAAAATGCTGTCTCTCGTATGTTATGCGACGTCTTGTTAAGGGGTTTTACGTTTCAAAGTACGACAGGTTATAACTGGCGACCACCAACCGGTTAAACTCAAGGCAACTTAAAATGGTATGCAAAAATAATATTATAACATTGTTTTTAAAACTCACAAACCCATCGAACATGTTAAGCTACATGTACAATGGCGGACTTCGTCGCTTTACCAGTCTAAAGGTCAAAATCCCTTGCACACAGCGTCGTATATTTGGTACGGGCACGTACCCAGGTGGTCGGTGCGCTTCATACGAAAATCGCTGCAAAGTGGTAAAGCGACGGTGACCCCCACCGTACACATGGATGGATAATGAATCGACGAGCACCGCCTGTTCACTCTTAAGATTAATTACGTTAATTCAAACATATATTTACGCATTAATGAATCACTGGAGGATTTCATCAAAACAATGCTTGTCCCCTGATAGTGTATTTATTACATGTAGGAAATACAGACCAAGTTAGATTTGCTGCGGTAGGAAACATCGGAACAAGAAAAATGTATAAATAATCATCTGGTACATAGGTTTATCATGTCATCCGGATGCCAGGGACATCACGAGTTGCACCACAGTACCTTAGGGCGAATGCTCATCATTGTTCCACATCAGAAGGGAGGGACTCATCGGGCGAAATGTTTTGGGATAGATTATAAATAGACTGGAATATGTTGTTTCAATGTTTAAATCGTCGGATGCGTCCAACTCATAAAGTTACTATACCTAGCGGAAACTTTATGGTCCAACTCTAGCTCCCACACATGTCATTTGTTTGAATAACAGAATTTATGATGAAATTAACCTGTCTCCTCGTGATCTTGCACATAGGTCAACCAAACAGATACGGTTAGTCCACTACATACTGTACAGGGTCATGGTACGATAAAGTTATCATCTTTTTAGTTTAAACAACTTATTCCAGAATCCTCGTTATATAAACGACGTTAGTTAGCTGAATTTGAATCTAATTGTTTCTGTGACATCCTGCTAAGACAGAAGAGATAATATGCTAAACATTTAAACGCTGCCGATTGTGGAGGCTGGAGTGGCTCCAAGTTTATTTATATCATCGCTAAAATAGACCGCTGTGTTTGGAAACGTCTCTGTGCGATATATATATTAACGTCCAAGGATCTCGGTAAAACATTTGAAATTTGTGTTTAGTAAAGAAAAATATGTCGTGTAGGGGATATCCCAGAAAGTCATATGACTTGTTACGTATCTGAAAAGATATGACTAAGTTGTCACGTTGCTGTATTTAAAGTATTTGTTCGGCACAAACGAGGCGATAGAATTTAACATTACCCCTGTCTATTGACATAACATTTTTCACATACGTTTACGGATCGGCAGAGCAAATACGACGTAACGTTAGGTAATCTAATAATGACGTATTGTTTTTAACAAAAATACATGATCTAAGCTAGTTCAGAGAGACATGAATAGTGATCGTTAATATTGACCAGTGGTTCAATATAAGGCAGATAATGAATGTTACTTTCCTAGGTTAGTATTTCCGTTAGAATTCAATGGCAAAACAGTGGTGTAGCGTGTTTGGAGTCAGCGCGGTACATCCGCGTCATTAGCTCTGGTGCCGGCATCACGACGCGCGGCGGCGGCGGTACCTAACCAGTTTGCGGCACGCATCACGCCATCACGCGTCAAGGATGCCGCTGCAGCTCCACGTTTGCGCTTCTATCATACGCGCGTCAATGTAATTACTCGCGCAATTTCTATAGCAGTTCCTCTTCAATGGGAACGTTTTAGTAATGCAATAATTTCAGATCATTAAACGTGTGAATGATACGACCTTACTAGACTAGACAATCCAACTCGATAAAAGCTGTTAGACGACCATTGTTACGACATTTATCCTCTGCTGAACTCATCGCATACAATAAACATTTTTAACAGGAAGACCTTACTAGAAAACGATTAACATAACAATTAATTAAGTATTATACTAATGTATGTACCTGCGATCTGATCTCTGTTGCGATCATTACATAGGTAGGTAACCTATGTAATGTTCGCAACAGAGACGTACAAAATGCAAATATCAGACCCAGCGTGTGTGGTGTCGTCAGAGGCGGGCGCGGGCCGCGGGGCGCGGGGAGGAGGCGCGGCGAGCGCGCATGGGGTATTGGGGTTTTCCCAACAATGCGGAGTGAGTGAGTGACGAGCCGCGCGGCGGCGGGCGGCGGGACCGACCTCACCACTCGCCAAATATAGACACGCTGGGCGCCGACATTTCACCCGACTACCAACGCCACGCACTACTCGCTCCTCAACAACTCAACCACAACACACTCGCTATCACAATCTCCTCGCAGGACACCGCTTCTCATAACCTGTTCTTCTGAATCATAATGACAGCATTAACGTAACGAACTGCGTGTCTTAGAATGCCGTCCGATTTCCGAACAATGCGTGCGATATGTTACATCGATGGGAGTAAACCAGTTAGTCTCCTCGTCATAAAATGTACAATTTGCTCGGCCGCAAAACTGGCGTAGTTAAATGCGTAGTGATTGAAGGGAAAATTACAGCTTTATTTGCTTTAAATGGAAATAACGCATTACGCCATCGGCATCGTGACGTCTCATTTCTAACTTGCGCGTGTAAAACATTTTGTCAAGAATGCAAACCGATAAGAGAATTGAATAAAAACAAATGTATCGCGAAATTACATGCCCATCGTGGATATGTAAGTAATACAAATAATACAATACAATGTTACTAAGAGAGTTAAAAAGGTTTACGATGTGCAGGAACATTGGTAAACAACCATGCAGTGTTTTGAGTTAACGATGTTGAAATTTTCATGTAAACGTGATGTGTGATGAATTGAGGACATTCACAAACGGAGGCATGCCTCGGAAAACCCCGCGCTCCACACTCCACTCAATTTAGGCTTCACGTGTTAATGTTCCGAGATACGCTATCTCGCTTGGAGGGGCCGCCGCACACACAGCTACCAGTGAAACCACATGGCTAGTTTTGCGGACTGAAATAAGTAGGAAGGAAGGAACACATTTAACAACAATGACCTGAGTCGTAATTAAATTTCATAAAGTGTGCTTAACTGTATCTGACACTTATGACATAGATTTGGCTTTAGGATGTCGAGCGAGAATCCTCAGAACTTAGAGCATAAGCCTCAGAATAATAACTAAAGCATTATTATTCTATGCGAGAATCCTTTCCTGTCAGTAGGCGTTCGTCAAAGTTAAAATAGTTTAATGAATTCGTATTGGTTTTTGTCGAACGTGTACAAGAGTCATGCGCAAGATCTATGTAGGTCCATAATAGAAAGCTATCTTTAGACAGCGGCGTGTGAGCGTCACATTAGGAAATTCCGCGCTTTCTCGTGGGGATAACCCGGCGGCGGCGCGGCGGGCCACAAAGGCCGCGCGCGGTGGGTGGGGCCCACCTGGCTCAACCTTCGCTGACACCAAGCCTGGGGTTTTCCTCGCTTTATTTGAAACCTGCATTTTTGGCATCATTGCAACACAACTCACTTGTGGCTTGCTTATTGATGGCTTAACAAAGTGATATCTTCTCTACGTTTGCACATGGATTAAAACTTTTACAGTATCCTATTCTTATCAGAAGTTAAATGACAGATAAAGTGTTATAAGTATTTTAAGAACACCGAAAATGTTTTTATAAATTACAATATTAAAATCAGTTTCGATAAGTAATGTTGTGCGATTCTCAGCGGGGGCATGGGTATTATCGACTTGGGCAGACGTAACAGTTCTGGTCTCAGCACCGGGCCCCGGCTGCGCTTTCACTCGCGCTGCGTTATGTGAGCGGCCAGCGCTGCCGATGGGAATACCCACGGCCACGGCTGCGCGCGAGCACGCCCGCACTGCCTGCGTAACTATCATACCAATATTTGACATGTGATTTAGGTTTAACAAAGACCAATGTTTATCTACAGCCCAGCAAAAAATTGCCATGAAACAATTTTTGGGTCCACTGGCTCATAATAAACATTACAAACGCAAAGACTTCCATAATTTCTTTGAAAAAAAAACAAGTTTGCCCCACGACGAGCGGCGCGGGTAAATCCATATGTAAATGCGCGACAGTTAGCACCTGAATAAAAATATTTTACGCCAGAGCGCGAAAGGTTAGCGGCAAGAATGGCTTGGGAAACCCAAAGATAATGCGCCGCCGCATATTCTACCTGAGCTAATGTTTAATGCGATTGGAATTTCCAATGTCTCGGTAGGCAGCCTACAAGTCGCCCGTATCTTTTCTAATGTTAGGCAGTTTGAGTGACATTGGATTGGACGGAGGCCTTGGGGCTCGGCGGGCCTCCGCTGGCGAGCGTTCGCACGTAAACAATGTGCGCCGCTCTAACTGGTTTCAGGCCAACGTTCCGAGCGATATCTCTAGAGAGTGCAAGCGCGTGACGTAATCCAAAAAAGAATAGCTAGTTTCTAGACACGTGTTTGTTTACATGCGCCGTGGCCGTCCGTCCCCTTCTAACCGTTGCCATGTCCTTGCGTATTCTCTAAGACTTGTGGGCACAATGTAAAACAGGTAGTCAACGGCGCGGCGGTCTGGCACGCCCGCCGCAATCGGACTAGTTTCTTGGAGTACAATGCCGCGTTCTCGCAGGAAAACCACAAACACCTTTTAACGGTTATTTCATACCTAATGGGCAATAGGAATAACCATAGAGCAATAGGTACGTACCAGACACGTTTTATGCGCCAATTCCTCGTTTGTTATTAGTTAATTTAGGCCAAGTAGGTACTTCCCTCCTACCCATTAAATAAGTTCTATCGCGGTCTCCGTCGCTTTACCAGCCTAAAGGTCAAAATCCCTTGCACACCGCGTCGACTATTTGGTACGGGCACGTACCCGGGCGGGCGGTGCGCTTCATACGAGAATTTCTGCAAACTGGTAAAGCGACGGTGACCCCCACCGTACATTGCTCTGACTGACCATTCTAGCTACAAATATTTTATAATTATAATAAACGCGCTCCGAGATAAAAAAAAATGTGCTTAGGCGCAGTTTACTGATAATGGAAAGGCGTTATACCAGGTTTGATAACTTCATTTGAGATTTAAACATTTAACACAGTTGGGTAGGTAGTAAGTAGTAAGTAATTAGTGGACAGAAAAGGCAAAAGAATAAAGTTTTACAAGTTCGTAGGTAACTGAAAAGGTATTTTTGCGAAGGACTGATGGAAAAACCAATCGACGGGTTTTTTTACATTGTGAATCAGTGTAAGGACAACAGAGTTCAATAGAAGTTAATATTGTTGGGAGTGCACTTTCATAGTTAAATTAAAGAGAACATAATAGTGGTTTCAAAATAGGTACAGTTAACAGGTTAGGACAACCAGACAAGCGACGCCATACATTCACAGTGGAGATTCCGCATATGCGTACGAAGCGCTTTGGGTCTTCTTTCATCATTCGTACTGCAAAGCTGTGTAACTCCCTGCCAGAGTCGGTGTTTCCTATCAGGTACCTACAATATTGGGGTCTTTAAATCTCGAGTGAACAGGTTTCTTCTAAGCAAACATGTTCCACCTTACGCCACATCATCACTTACCATCAGGTGAGATAGTGGCTAAATGCAAGCCTATCACACTATAAAAAAAGGTAAAGTAGTTGGTACCTAGGTCTATAATATAAATACTATTAGTAAGTAGGTAGTTTAGATGAGTTGGTACCTAGTACAGCAGTGGACCAGTTCTAATCTAAATAAATACATTGCGCAAAAAGCTTAATGATAGTTTAGGCTCCATACTGGCAATGAAAGGTCAGATGAACTTACCATTGTAATCTTTCTGATTAAGGATGGAGGAGAGGTTTTTGCGCGGCTGCTCATTGACTGGCGCAAGCAGAGCTTTGAGGCACTCCACGTTGCAGGTCTGCGCGGCGATGTGCACGGGCGTGCGGCCGCCGCAGTCGCGGGCCGCCAGCGACGCGCCCGCCAGCACCAGCATACGCGTCACCAGCGGGTAGCCGCCCATCACGGCCAGGTGCAGCGCCGTGTGCCGGTAGTCGTTGGCCACGTCCAGCAACGACTTCTCTGGACATAACTTAATGAGGACTCCCACTGATTCCTTTAAGCCTTTTACCGCTGCGAGGTGTAATTCTCTGTAAAGAAAATGAACGAATGTTCAGCCGATTTTATTAGACACCAGCTTAGACACTTTCTTTTGTGATGGTTTTACCAACTTAGTAACCTATCAACAAACAGATAAACGGTATAGAATTGCACACAAAACAAGCAGAGATACGAGGGGAATAAAAAAGTATTAATGGCATATAAACTCCTTGAACAACAAAAAAGTAAAAAGCTACTGGCATGTAATGTAAAGTCCAGACATTAAAAAAATAAAAATTATTGATTTTCTTTTCTTATTTTAAAAATAGAAGTCATTTGTTTTCGTCGTGTCGGAGCGTGGTAACGCAAAATGGATAAAATGAAATTCGCGCCGTAATAATAATAATATATATAATATCTCTGCTTGACTAATAGTCCATACAACTTTGGCCATGTTTGTACCTCGAGGTACATTGATACCAAAATGTAGAGAAAAATTCGCGGATTCCGAAAAACGTATTATTTTGCTTTTATATTTAGATAAAACTAGATAATAAATTAATAAAGTTGTGAATTACTTGTAACACATTTTTATCATGTGGTAACATTGGATGTTCAATTGCGTTTAGTATCAGACTTCTCCAAAACCTGTAGTGTTAAAAAAATATTTTATTTGCTCTTAATTATTGTTAATGCATCTACTTGTCGTCCATTTTAATCTAAAGATAATTTAATGGGCGTAAAACAATAAAAAATAGAAAATATAATATTAAAATCAGCAAATAATTGTCTCTCTGCAAGTAACAAAACGCTACAAAATGTAAAAATACAACAAAATGTCTTAAATGTCATTAGGTTCGTTTCGTTTCGGCGTTTGTTTCGTTTCGGGGTGCTTCGTTGTTTTCGTTTGCGATTCGTATTTTTATTTAATCTTGGCTATTCCCTGTGGTATTCCGTTTTTCCTTGTGATTTGATTCCTGTTGACACTGATCCCGAAAACAGACTATATTCATAATCGTGTCACAGATTATTTAACATAGACAGGGTCTAAAATGGCGTATTTTTTCAAACCGAAATTATTATTTTTTTATCTTTTTCAAATAACTAACAAAAAATGTAAGCCTGCTATATTATACAGCGTTTTATAGAGTAATTTTTTCCTTAAAGTGTACCTCGGTACATTAACTGGCCAGATTTTAGTGACCTCCTTTACTACTGAGCAAGTAAATCTAGACTTGAAAGGGACATTAAGGGTTAATGCTCCTCCGTATTCTACGGTTGCGCGGTGGTGTGCCGAGTTTAGGAGAGGAAGAACTTTTTAACTAAAGACGATCCGCGTTCGGGACGCCCTACGACGGCAGTTACCGAACAAATGATAAAAAGAAGTTGAAAAAATTGTTTTGGCAGATCGTCATGTTACTCTTTGTTCGTTTTGTAGCTGTAGAACTGATTTCTATATGAAGTACCTATCCATGAACATTTGGGCATGAAAAGTATCAGCGCTCTGGGTGCCTAGAATGCTTACAGACGAGCATAAACAAACAAGACTGAAGATTTCTCAAATCAATTTGAAATTGTTACAAGATCCTGACCGCTCTCTTCGTAACTATGGATGAAACATGGCTCCACCATTATGATCCTGAAACATCAATGACTTGGAAGAGGCCGTCATCTCCAACGCCTTAGAAGTTAAGGCAATTCCATCCACGGGTACGATTATGGGCTCTCTTTTCTGGGACAGCCAGGTGTTGATTTCTACCTGCTCCCGCGGTTAAAAGAACAACTGAGAGGTCACTAATATGGCAATGATGAGGAAGTGACTGCCGCTGTACATGATTTTTTAAGCGATCAAGATGAAGATTTCTTCAAGAAGGGAATCTTAGGATTAGAAAAACAATATACCAAGTGAATAATCCTCAAAGATGATCATGTCGAAAAATAAAATAACAATAAATAATATATAACTGCTTCATACTTATTATCACTTTTATTGAACACCCCTAGTACTTATATACATAATATGTTGAGATTAATAGTGTAACATTCATAATCATAAGTGCTGTAGGTAACCTAAACATGGCCTAACCTGAATAAATGATATTGATTCTGATTCTGCGTTCATAGTGCGGGAGTAAAACTTTTAGATTCACTTTTGTTTTTATCTTTTCTTTTATTATATAATATATAAATCTTTTGTTTTATGATTATTGATTGTATAATTTGGTAACAACATATTGTTTTGTAAATGTTGTTACTTCTATATTATTATAAATCTGTGGAATTTCTTGCGCCCATTCTTCTTCACAGCTAAAAGACGTCCTGAATGGGTGAGGTGACGGGTGAGGTGGGTGGGTGCCCATCCATCCATATAGAGAAGTAAATTTAAGTTTTGACGATTCAAAATGCTTATTTTAAGCTTACAGAATAAAGAAATTTTGATTTTGATTTTGGATAAATTTAAAAATAAATAAATTTGTTTACGCTCACACCAATTATCTAGACCAAGATGAAATTCTTTTGAAACTTGTAAGAAAGAAATATGGTAAGATTTTAACGGATAAATAAACATAAACATAGAAAAAACACCCAGACCCGAAATTTAGAAAAACAGTTTTCTCTAAATTGTTCCGACGGGGAATTGAACCTCGGACCTCAGAGATGGCGCGACGCCAGAACCGGCAAAATCGTGATAACTCACCAGTGATTAAGATTTACAAGGCTTTGGGCATAACCCTGGTCCTTCCCAAGACAAGAGAGGTGACCACATAATAAAATAAATACACAGTCATTAGGAATTACCCACATTGCATTGTGCTAGTATGAAACTTTGTCTTTGAAATCTTATCCTTAATAGCTTAACCTACTTTTGGCAGTATAATGATACTGCTGTAAACCCTAAATAGGACTGATGATCAGTCACATCTTAAGTTAAATAAATATTACTGTTTACTTTGTGACAGTAAGAAATGGGAATGATGAGATCTAGTTTAGCCAAAATGTATTCAGTATAAAATTAACAAGACAAAAAAAATAGGTATTTAATAAAATTTACTAAATAAAAAAAATTCAAATGTTAGGTTACGAGTTAAAACTTTTTTGTAAGTATTCTAAAGTAAGTGAGAATAAGTTTGTAAAAAAAAGAGAGACATGAAAATAGGGGAGTGAGTAGGATATGAACCGAATGTCATACTGAACCACTATTCCAAATATAAAAGATAGTAAATTTTTATTGTTATGTTGAACAATATCCTCTAGTCTGTGAGAAAACCAACTAACAATTAAATTACTACTGTTTCTGTCTAAACCGCGGGAGGATAGCATGGCATTTATAAATGCCATAACTATATAAAAAAAAATCCCATTCTACTTAGGTTAAAGTCAGTTGATAGCTTATTTTTCTTAAAGATACATAATGCCTATTTTAAGTACCTACTTGATTGTTACGATTACCTTTTTTGATGAATAACATTATTAACAGAATGTTCGAACATTTGTCTGGTTTGATTCCTGATTAAAGCGAACTAAGTATTGAAATATTCTGTTAATGCAGTCCAACTAATATTCAGAAATAAAATTTAATAAAGTACCTACCTACTTTTCCTCAGAGTGACATGGATGGCTCGGCTCATGGCTTTAAGAAAAACTCAGTACTTACAAGAAAAATATTTAAAAAAAAAACAACTGGATTAGACTAAACCAATCCACAGATGACTTAATTAAAATTTCAAATTAAATAATAAAGATGGTTTGCTAAATAGAGTTAAAAATATGAGAGTTAAAGTGAATACTATGCTGTATCATCTGGATGTTAAAATGTTTATATGACCATGTTATAATGAGATGTGCCTTGTTTAACAACAAACATCTCAAAGTCACTAGGTAATGCGGTTTTAGAATAAGCTCAACTTTCCTAACTTCTACCTAGTTTTTACTTTTTGCCTTTTGGCAAAAACAGAAAAGATGATAGGTTTTATTTAACTATTGCATTAATTAATATGGCAGCATTATAATAGCTTACACCACCAATATTGATAAACTGTGCCTGCTATTGGTTAATAGTACCTATATATATATATATATATAGCAGGCACAGATTAACTTAATACAGCAGTAAAAATTGTAGGTAAGTGCATACACATAGACTAAGGCTTACTCCAAATTGACATAGAAGGTACAGTAAGTAAACTTACGTGTCTCCATCCTCATCTTGCTGAAAGAGGTCACGTAAAGGTGCGAGAACCTGATTGCTTTTCTGTGTATCTCTCACTTGTGTACATTGTGTGGGCGTTTTGTTATTATCATCCAAGTCCAAATTTGACAAACTGTGTGTGCACAAATCTAAACCACTGTCTGGATTTTCTTCATCTAAATCTACACTCGTCACATTTTCACTGATCCTATCTGTAGGTTCGCCTATATGGCCAGAGTCTAGAGAGTCGATAGGTCCCGAAAGAAAACCAGAGTCCATGTTTCCGTCATCTACAATTTTGGTATCGAAATCCTTCTGCGCACTCATTTTGGATGAGTATATCACTGCACTAACTTAAGATTTAAAACACAATTTAGCAACGTTGTTTTAACACGAGCGAAGCTTGTGCATGGTTTAATATTTATATTTCGTCGACCGAAAGACAACTGGTTCACTGCAATAGCGAGTGAGCAATGAAATAAATTCAAGATGACGAACAAATAAATGAGAGAGAAGGAGCGCTATAATAGTTGATCGCTAAAACGAACGCAAATTTGATCGCACGCACGCTCGCAAGGTATTTCCGTACTTTTACGTTAGCCGTTCGGATACATTAAATTTTATGGATGATATCTACTTATATATATCCGTAAAAACATGACACTTGAGTGACAGATTGTTAATTACTCGTATTCAAAGACCTAGGTTATAGGTCTTTGCTCGTATTGCAAGATTGCAACGTTGTTTTTTTTAAATCCGTTTTTCGATTGCTGATCATTAATTTTTATTCAAATAGACTCTTTTTTTTAAAACTTATAATCTTATAAACTTATAAGAAAAATATATTTTGAATATTATCTTCTGAACATTATGGCAAATAAATAATATGTTACGGTTCCCGAACCGATTGAGATACAGATACCGCTTGTGGCACTATATACACTTTTTACTAGGATGCCGTAATTACAGCATCGTAACCGATCGTACTAGAATGCCGCTTATGGCACTCTATCTACAGCCATATTTTGATTGCCTCAAGTCTTAACTTTTTTGATTTATGTTACGAATATTTTAAAAGATGATGTTACGTACTACCCATTTTTATTTAACAATATTTTGTTTTTTTTAAATTTCAAATTCAAATCAATGGACGATTTTCTGACAGCCCAAATTAAAAAGTAAAAATTAGTTCAAAAACACTCGATAGATGGCGTTTTATGAAAGCCGAGCCGTACCTACCTAAGGGCTAGTAATAAAATTTACAATTTTGCTTGTCTACCACAATAATAAAAAGTAGTACTTACCTATTTTCATCTGAATGAAAGGTCCTAGATGTCCTGAGATATCCAGGACCTATTTCTATTTTCGAATGGAATAAATATTATGCAGCCTTACACGTGCTCTTCATGAACTCGCCTTTTTTAAGCGCCATACTAATCTATGCTAAGCGCCATCTATGAAGTCATTTACGAACCAATTTCTTTTTTTTTCTGATCTCGGAAAATCGCCCATTGTGTTTATTGCAACTATGTGATAAAGGAATCAAAGTACTGGAATATTTGAAATACTTTGGTAATGGTAACTAAACATTTACAAAATGGGTAATTGCAATGCAGATGTGTCATCTTATCTAGGTGTAAACCACAGACATATTATATGTCTGTGGTGTAAACTTATTTAATTTTAAAACATAACTTAATAACGTTGATAATTAAATAAAGAATGCAAATTTTTAGATCACGACACACAGACAAGTCATGACATATGAAGCCGAAACGTAAACACTGACGATAGTGTTAGTTCACAAATTTTAATATAAAGTCACTCAGCGGGCTATATTCGAAGTTACTCATTCATAAGGATCGACTCCGCAACGAGATGATCCGACAGAGAACCAAGGTAACCGACATAGCCCACCGGATAAGCAAGCTGAAGTGGCAGTGGGCCAGCCCAGCCCTTCGAGTGGCAGATGTCCCGCTCCGGGACATTTTGGTTAAATATTATAAGTAGGACGCCATTTTGAAAATAGTGGGTTAGGTGCATTATTTAATTGCCTTACCCTTAGGATTTCAAAAAACTGTAATTTTACTGATTTTTTATATGAAACCTATACCTTATGGTTGCATTTTTGTAATGAAAAAATTTTTTTAAAGAAAATAATTATAAAAATTTATAATCTAAACAGCATCGTATTGTTAATATGGCCTTAAGATTCACGCCGATTTTCGGTAAAAAAAACTCTTATAATTATAAAATTATAGTAGTCTTAGTTAATACCTTACTGTTAAATACAAAGCTAATATGTTAAGGCGGGTCTCCTGCGACACTGTTTTGTGTTTTCTAACACCTAAAATCAAACATCTAACAAAATATGTCAAAATATGTACGTAGGCCACGCCCATATTTGTTAGATGTTTGATGTTAGGTGTTAGAAAACACAAAACAGTGTCGCAGGAGACCCGCCTTTACTCTAAAACTTAAAGTAATAAAAAGATACATGCCCATATATATTTTTACCATACTAGCTTTACACACCAGCCGCACTTAAACAAAGCTAGTCGAGCACGTCGAGAGCGAGACAATTTTATAAGCAACTGCCTCACGTTGCCATTTTCTGTTAACTCATAGTCTGTCTCTGTCTTATGTTATGTTACCCAATGTGTGTTATGAAATTACAAAAGTGGTGTATCCGAACGCATTATAAAAGTGATGGAGGGCTTTCTTGGCGGGAAAGTGAAGCGGCACTTGCAGTTTTGTTGTTTAGCGAACATAGCGAAAATTTACATAAAATAGTGGTGGATTAAGTGTTAAGTGGTCGTGAACGTGTATTAATGTTAGCATATGAAACAAAACAGTGCAATCTCATATTCCAACTTCTATAAGTTCAGAAATCTGCGAATGGTGTAGGTAACAAAGATTTAGATTTTTACCGAAACTAAGAGAATTATTGCGGTAAATATCAGTCATGACATGATCGTCAAATTTTCATAAATCAAATAGAATTTCCATAAATTCTTGGCTGTATGGACTTGACATGTGTTTGCCTAACCTCACGTGAGTGAGCAGTTCTCAAAAAAGTACCGCTAATTTTTTGATTTTTTTTCAATATTGTTCTTTTATTAGAAAATTATTGTTGCGCTGCGCTCGACCTCAGTGAGACCAATCATTCATCTAAGGGTGTAGCTAATGTTATTATTGTGTTATTTAATATACAGTATCAATAAATATCTATAGCACAATAATAAGAACATTTTTTTCTGGACATGGTTACTATCTGTGTTCAATTTTGTTACCATTTATTTTAGGAAGTGTATAGAGTTCATCTCCATCGGTTAGGGAACCGTAAGTTTTGCGGTATAATAGTGACGCCGCCTAAGCTGCCGTAAAGTTTTTGTTAGACAACAGAAATACTAGCTGCCCTACTCCTGTAGGTCACGTGATAGGTTAGAAATTTAAGACAATCGCGAAGCGCAGCGTAGCGATTGTCTTGAATTTCGAGGTTATTTTTTTTTATTAGACAACAGAAATCTATCTCCATACAAAAATATCTTTTGAATAATAAGTCGTCTGAACATTATGACAAATAAAAAATATGTTACGGTTCCCGAACCGATTGAGATATAATGCCGCTTGTGGCACTCTATACGCTTCGTACTAGGATGCCGTCAAATTGCATCGTAACCGATCGTACTAAGTTGCCGCTTGTGGCACTCTATTCACTGCCTACACTTTGTACTAGGATGCCGTAATTACGGCATCGTAACCGATCGTACTAGAATGCCGCTTGCGGCACTCTATCCACAGCCTTTATTTTATCAAAATGAATTATGAAAAAAATAATAAAACATAATATATTAACATCATTGCAGTCTGAAGACAATAAACATGAGATTAAATCTAAATAATCTTAAAAAAAAGTTATTAATTTCAAAATTAAATGTAGTGAAGGACAAATTTTGATACCGAGGTTAAAAATGTAACCTTTTTTCCAATTTACCTTAAAATTTAATATGCTAGGCTAATCGAATATAATGTGCATCGTCAAAACTTATCTTTATTGTGAAATATGTAATAAGCTAACAATGTAATCTACAAATTCACAATTTTGGAAAAGGAAAAGTCTTTAAATATTTGAGGTCAGTAACAAAATTGAGTGCGATTGGTAACCAAAGAAAAACTAAGGATTCCTTCATACTGAGGTCTAACTTGTAATCTTGTTTTTATTTATTTATCATAGACCTGAATATAGAAATGACTTCAAAAATTATAGGTAGGTAAGTATACTGAACAAAAATCAATTTTTATAAAAAGTATTTCTTTTTCTGGAATCATTCAAAGTCAAAGTCAAAATATATTTATTCAATAAACTCAATTAATAAGTACTTACTTTGAATCGTTCAAATCTTTTTTAACCTACCACCCACAGGACATAATTTTTTAACTGTGGCAAAGAATGGGCGCAAGAAACCACAGCGCACAAAAGCAACGACATTTACACTTCTTGGCGGAAAAGTAAAGCGTCATTTCTGCAGTTTTGTTTTATTTTCTAAAGTTTGTGTTTTTTCGAACATTAATGTGAAATAATAGTGGATTCTTAACCGTTAAGTGTTTGTGAACGGGCATGAGTGTTGGCAAGTGAAACAAAACAGTGCAACATCACTTTTCAAATTCTCTTATGAAGTCCGCGTGAGATCTCAGTAATGTTCTACATCTTTACTGAGGACTCAACGGGTTTGGGGGAATATCATTTATCATTCACATTCTTAAACAGCACTCATTAAAAAAAAAGAGATAAAATACTAATGACTTGGCAGTATGGTCTCTGACCTTAGCCTGTTCCTTCACGGAACAAAAAAATAACGATTGTTTTGACTTTTGTTTTGTTTTGGAATAACGTCAAGAATCACGTCTCTCTCACGATTATTTAATTTTATTTACATCAATTAGCAGAAAAATATGTTTGCTGAAAAAGTTATTGAGCTACTGAAAGAAGCTGAAAGAAATCAAGATACGATAGATTCTTTTAATGCAAGTAAATTTGTAGTTATCTACATCTAACTGTTAAAAGTGCGTTTTATTTTGACTTTATTTAAAGACTAGCGGCCCGCTCGCGACATTGTTGATAATGATGGTTTGATAGCGAGAATCAGAATACATCTAACTGTTAGAAGTGCATTTTATTTTGACTTTATCTAGAGACTAGCGGACCGCTCGCGACTTCGTTCGCGTGGACCCCGTACCCCGTGACGAATTTTTGAAAGTAATAAAAAATATAGCCTATGTCACCCGGAGATAGTGTAGCTTCCCAACGGTGGTGAAAGAATTTTTTAAATCGGTCTAGTAGTTTCGTTTAGTGCCTATTCAATCCAAAATAACAAACAATCAAATTTTTCCTCTTTTTAATATTAATATAGGAAGCTTAAAAATTTTATTAATAAAATTATGGTTATTCCTAGTGATAGTAAAAAAATTAAATTAAAATGTTGAGCACTGTCTATTGTGTATACTCCAGTAAAATTCGATGACGAATGTTTGTAAACATATTATTAATAACTGTCATTTCTATGTGCAATTATCTAGTTTCACTCGGATTTTTTTTTACTGTTTTTTGGAACAAAGAAACATTAACTGTTTTCTTGTGAATGTCTTTCAAGAAAAAGTAAAAAAATCCGAGGGAAACTAGGTATTTGCAACAAACATTCATCATCGAATTTGGCTGGAGTATAGACAGTGTTCTACTGCCTAATACCTACTCTCTGATATTTTATTGACTGGAATTACCTAGGTACCTACATTCCGTAAATTTTGATCATAAAATTGATTTTTTTTAAGTAACACCATGACACATATTTTATAGGATGAAAAAATAAGGCAGATATTGGAAGAAATGCACACATTGTTTAAAATGAACATGAATGATGCGTAAGTATATATTTTTTGCTATGATCTATTTGTTTATTTATGATGGTCTGGAACCCACCAACCTGTGGCTATGGCCCAACCGGCCCGTGTGATGCTGCACGTGTGGGTAGGCCTGTGCCCGGCAGTGGGATGTTATAGGCTGATGATTTTTTGATTTGATGATGGTCTTAAAGACCACACTGATACAAAAAGCTCAGATGCCGTTAAACCAAACAACAGAAATTCAATTGGTATTACTTAACCTTTTCATGGAACTGAGATTATCAAACCCGCCTAAAAATACTTATCATTGAAAACAGCTTAGAATTGTGACATTCTTCAACAAGGTCCTGTCACTCTGTTTAAAAAAAATTTGTATTGTTTTACTTACCTAGATATACACCGAGATTTTTCATTGGTTTTGGAGCCGAAACCCTGTTCATGTTTATCATCAGTAGAAGCTATTTAGCATGTAAAACTAAAAATATGAGCATAAAAAAATCATTAAAAAAATATTCATAAAAAATGTAAGAACCCTTGGTACCGGACGATCTTACGAAAGTCAATGACCGAGGCGCTTCAAACGTGCTTCAAACGCTCCGCCTACCCCCCGCCCCGCCGCCGGCCGGGAGTCACTTTTACAACTTTTTTTCATAGCTCGTAAAGCGATTATTATTTCATAAATAGGTACAACACTTTTTTTGTATTATAACGTTTTCGGCTCCAAAACCAATGAAAAATCTCGGTGTATGTTTTAATAAATATACATAAAATATATTACATATTTCTATATCAATCGGGCACTGGATCCACCTGATGGTAAGGCGGTTGCAGTGTGCCGGTTCGGCACATACTCTCTTTAGTTCATAAAATCATGATAACGGCTATCCATACTAATAGATAATTAAACATTTAATAAGTAAATTAAATAAGACATGCTGTATTTAATAAATAAGCAGTAGACATACAAAAATAAATCAGTGTATTAACATCATAATAATATCTGTGGTTCATTTTTACTCCCTGTTCCCCTTTAAAAGTAAAATAATTTGAGAATGTACTGATAGAAAAATTTATCTCTTTTAGAAATGCAACAACAGAGAACAAATCCCTCTGGACAACAGTGCAAGTGCGGCACTCGGCCCTGGAGCGCAACAAGCGCTGCCTCCTGGCATACCTCTACAAGCGCATGGACAAGATCAAGACGCTGCGCTGGGAGTTTGGCTCAGTGCTGCCCCCTGACGTGAGGGAACTACTCTCTGATGATGAATATGAGTGGTTTTCAAAGTATTCTACAAATTTAGCTTCCTATATGAGGTCTTTAGGGCAAGTAAGTATAAATAAGGTTTAAATAAGATTAGATAAATATGTAATCAACATAACATCATACATAACCACTTCCCTATGGTAATTCAGATAGCAATTCTGGTATAATTAACATTGAAAGATGGTTTGCTCTCCTTGTTGTGGCCCATTATTTTTCAAACAAATTATTTTATAAATAAATAAAACATCTGCTACAACTGCCTTCTTGCAACTGGAGCATCAAAACAGAATTGTACAATAATGCAATAAATATTTATGATTTATTATACTCAGTGCTTCTGGCCATCACATCCTCCCCAAAAGTGCCACTACAGAACCAAATGACAATTACTGTGTTTTTATTCGTAAATCATTCCTATTATTATTAAAGCAAACCTAATGTACATACAATAACTATTTAAATGAAATATTGTTTTCGGATTTTTCTCGCCTTTATGGTCTTGTGGTTAAGCCAACGGTCTTAGACCCAGATGTCCCAAGTTCGATTCCCAGCACTGGATACATGTTTGTGCACTTGATTTGGTTGGTGGTAGGACGTGGTAGGTGCGGGAATATACCGTGATCCCGCCGCGCCGTCGACGCGTCGCATCACCGTTGTGGGAATTTCAATAACATCAGTAAAGGAACCTTTTTAATCGTACGTCCATTAATTTATGTATCACAACTTTTTGTGGGGAACACAAATCCTACACAGATAGCAGGCGTTATTTCCTCGGGACTTACTATGTAGATAAATGTTTGAAAATAAAAAGAACATATATTCCATGGCAGCCGCGCGCCGCTCCGCGGGCCGTATTTGAGCGATATGATAATGCAATTAACATATTATAATGACGGGCGCCCATATGCGCTGTCGTTTTTCCCGCGCCATTTTTGTTCCAGCAAGGCGGGTGGATTTATATGCACCCCGCCTTTTATATTTTAGTTTATTTGTTTAGTTATATTATTCACGGACCACGTTTCGTATGATAAATGTAGGGGAATTAGCACAGTGAGTGGGTACATGTTGCTAATGTAAGCTTATTTCTCGAGGCACCTTAAAAGATTCAATGTATTTTTTATACAATCTGCTAGCTTAGCACAATTGGTGAAACTGTAGAAACTTGAACTTGTTCCCAGGAAATAGGGTACAGCGGCATCGACCTGACGGAGAACCTGAAGCCTCCCAAAGCCCTGTTCATGGAGGTGCTCTGCGTCACCGACTACGGCAAGCTGGAGCTGGAGGACGGCGACGTGGTGACGCTGAAGAGGAACAGCCGCCACCACCTGCCCGCCGCCGACTGCCAGACGCTCGTGCGGCAGGGCGTGCTCCAGCAGATTCTGTGATATACGCTCAATAAATGGTTATTTATTATACGTGTTTTTGTTTATTTAGAAGTACGGACAGCAGGTAAACGAAAACTTTAATTATTTTACATTTTATTTTTTGGGTATAATGGGTAAGTATCAATATTGAGATATTATAGTCCTTTTAGAATCTATTCTTTTTTTTTATGTGACGCGTCATAGTGACTACATCCTGCCTGATAGTAAGCAGCCGATGCAGTCCAATATAACGAGAGCGCTTTTCACCGTGGAACAAGCACGGTAACAAGCGTACCCATTCATGACGGCCTGTATAAATGCCGTTTCACGCCCCGCTTAAAAGACCCGGGACTATAGGAGCTGGGAAACACATGCGTCGGCAGAGAATTCCCAAGCCGAATGGTCATACAGAGGAACGACTTGCCAAATTTTTTGGTACGAGTGATGATAGTCTGCACAGTATGATGGTAGTTCCTAAGACCAGCACGTGTAGTCCGGTACAGGAAAGGAGAGGGCGGGATTAGATCACAAAAAGTTCTTCAGAACACTCCGTACTCCGTAGTAATTTCGGTAGAAGACACTGAGATAAGCAATGTCTCTACACAGCTGGAGGTCCTCAAGAGAGGCTGTAAATTCAGCATCTCCAATAATGCGTACCGCTCGCCTTTGCAATCTATCAAGTGCATCGAGGAGGTATTTAGCGGAGCAGGTCTTATAGATGGGAACAAATACTCCATACTCGATCGCACCTGAGTCTTGTACAGCAAACAGCGCTGCTCGGGAGTGAAAAACCACTTCACCTTATTGAGAATACCCAACTTACGGGAGGCAGTTAAAATAACACTCTCGATGTAGCATTTTGGATTCAGTTCCTGGCCGATGTCCTTGCCAAGAATGCTGAGGGCCACTGAAATGGGTAAAGGAGACTACTGAAGAGAGTGAGAAGTAAGATAGAATAAGAATCACAATAAAAATAATTTATTGCTTTTACACACAAAAAAAAAATAATGCAACACTTAACAATAAACAACATTGTAACTGTACTTACATATTATGCATTAAAAAAAAAGTTACACACATTTTAAAGTGAAAGCAATTGGAGGTGGCTCAGCATATGCTTACAAGAAGATGCTCCCAGTAAGCGCTGCTCTCTTTATTTTATTAAAAATTAACCCGTTAGTTGCTTTAACGACACCTAAGGGAAGATAATGGTTGGTAGTATTATTTTGATGAGCCCATCGCCGCTCTATGCTGTTGGATAGTAGGTATGTGCAGTCTTTCCATCTCTTCCCTTGGGTGTCGTCAAAGGCGACTAACGGACTAATGACTGCACATACATCCTACAGCATAGAGCGGCGATGGGCTCATCAAAATAATACTACCAACCCGTCTCTTCCCTTCGGTGTCGTAAAAGGCGACTAACGGACTAAAGACTGCACATACATCCAACAGCATAGAGCGGCGATGGGCTCATCAAAATAATACTAACAACCGCTTTCTTCCCTTAGATGTCGTAAAAGGCAACTAACGGACTAAAGACTGCACATACATCCAACAGCATAGAACGGCGATGGGCTCATCAAAATTATATTACCAACCTCTCTCTTCTCGTCGGGTGTTGTAAAAGGCGAATAATGGACTAAAGACTGCTCATACATCCAACAGCATAGAGCGGCGATGGGCTCATCAAAATAATACTACCAACCCCTCCCTTCCCTTGGGTCTCGTAAAAGGCGACTAATGGACTAAAGACTGCACTGTGATATAGTGAATTACACTATCAGCACGTACTCAATAGTACGTGATAATTAAGGTCTTCCTGATTGACAAGGCGTCCTTCCTCTAGTCACGTATAGATGTGATGTTAATTAGTATTTAAGATGATACACTAGAGGATAAAGATTATTGATTCAACGCAAGACATTGTTTCATTTCGGGTCTCCGTCCCAACGCCATTACATGGCGACCGTGACATGGTGTCACAAGTCCGCGCCGCGAAATCGCTAGTTGAAGTCTACAAAATATCAGGAAAATAGTGCTACACGGGCCTACAAGAAGGACGAAGGAAATAAGAAGAAAAACTGTAAGCCAAAATTGTTTAACTATTGGAAACCCACAATCTAAAGACAATATTATTGTCAGTCAATCACCAACTCAATCGGCGGCAGCATCAACTCCCTTGGCCGTTGGGATGCAACTTTCAGAGATCTTTTTACTGACCATCGTCGTTGTACTAGCGGGCTATATAGTACTTAGGCTGCTACGTTACTTCAACGCACGACTATTAGAAGAGGTAGAACGCAGAGCGGTTCGACGGGAGTAGTGTAATATTGGGCATTCTAGATCACTTTTCACTCCATTGATCTCACTGACGTTCGATCAATGTCGTTAAAAGTGATCTAGAATGTCCCAATATTACTTTTGAAAATCACTGCCACTCGCTCAGTCAACGTCAAAAAGTGATTTAGAATGTCCAATCGACTTCTCGTGTTTTAGAATGTCTAATCGACTTCTCGTGATCTAGACTAATATTACTTTTGAAAATCACTGCCACTCGCTCAGTCAACGTCAAAAAGTTATCTAGAATGTCCAATCGACTTCTCGTGTTTTAGAATGTCTAATCGACTTCTCGTGATCTAGAATCCCATACAACGACTGCGATCTACTTTACACATTTTCAAGGTCTTTCGTTCATAGGATGCAGGAGCTTTTGACAATATGGAATTACAGCACAACTATAAATGAATGTGACTTAGTGAACTCTCAGTACGGAATAAGTGTTGTTTAGACGTAAGCGCCTACACGATTAAAATAGCAATATACCATTAACAGCTACGCTCCTCAGTCTTTCCGAAGGCGCTTGGTCAATTTATTCTATATTGTTTATAATGCCATTTTGTAATATAGTTTCGATTCATCATTGAGATCACATTATTAAACTTAAGTATCCGTCATATACGGTTTTTATTTGCCACCACGCTCCAAGGTGTATCATATAGTTGCATTTGTCAAATTTTATTCCTGACCCATAAGAAAACACTTGTGTATTTTAATCGAATTCATATTTCAATTTCTGTATACAACGACTTCGATCTACTAAACACATTTTCAAGGATTTCGTCTACTGAATGCGAAGGTTTTTGACAATATGGAATAACAGCACAACTTAAACTGGATGGGGCTTCCTGGTCTCCCAGGACTGGATCCCCGAATAAGTTAGTGCTATGAATAACATTTATCAAAGTAGTACCTCGACCCATAGGAAAACACTTGTGTATTTTGATCAGAATCCAGTATGTAATAGTTTAATTTCTGTATACAACGACTTCGATCTACTTAACACATTTTCAAGGATTTCGTCTAATGAATGCGAAGGTTTTTAACAATATGGAATTACAGCACAACTTAAGCTGGATGGGGCTTCCTGGTCTCCCAGGACTGGATCCCCGAATAAGTTGAACTATGAATAACATTTGCTAAAGTTGAACCTCGACCCATAGGAAAACACTTGTGTTTTTAAACCAAACTTCATTTCAGTATACGGTGACTCCGATCTACTCTACACATTTTCAAGGTTTTCAACAATTGGAAGAAAAGGTTTTATGCCGAAACACCTCAACCTCGATCCAAGGAAAACACTTGTGTATTTTGATTAGAATCAGTTGCCAATTGTCATTGTCGACTCTGATCTACTCAACACATTTTCAAGGTTCTCATAAAAAAAACACTTGTATTTTTTGATCTAAGTCAATGCAGACAACTGTGCAGGGAATTGTTAGTTACCTTATTTATATCAATCCCGCAAACAACAACGTATGCAATCACTACACACACACACAAACACACACACATACATTAACTACGAGTTCGACTTTGAAACTTCCCGTTTCAATGCTAACGAAAACAATTTTAATACGGGTTATTCCCAAGCGCCATCAAAAATTTGTTTGGAAAATATAAGAAATCCATACATCAATTCCTATACTCCTCCAAAGACCAAATATTATAAAAGATATTATCGAATCAGAAATGAGGAGATCCGTAGACGAACTAAGGCAGCCGATATAGCCCGAAGAATTGCTAAACATAAGTGGCAGTGGGCAGGGCATATCGCTCGAAGAACCGACGGCCGTTGGGGCAGATCGGAGTGGCAACCGCGCACCGGAAGACGCAGTGTGGGCAGGCCTCCAACAAGGTGGTCCGACGATCTGGTGAAGATTGCAGGTAGCAGCTGGATGCGTGCGGCGCAGGACCGGACGTGGTGGGGATCCTTGGGGGAGGTCTTTGTCCAGCAGTGAACGTCTTTTGGATGATGATGATGATGATGACCATTTTTTATCACGGAGGAGCATGAAAATTAATATATTTGTATTTTTTCTGGGGAGGACTTTGGGCCATTTTGTTGTGGGAGTATGGGAATAACCTTTAACATAAACACAATTAGAAAGATAAAGCTAAGTCTATACTGTTTTAATTGACAAACGCATTAAACATACATTTTCATAATACATACAAACACAAACATCACGGCGTATTCCCACAAGTGGGATAGACAGAGCAACAAGTAACAATTAATTACGTCATGCTGAAGTCACGTTTAGCAACAAGTGATCAGATAGGATTTTCATAACAGTACCTTTCAAATTATGGTTTAACTTATAAAGCAAATGTCGATTTGAATACGTACCCACTAAATATGGTTAGATTTAATTATTGTGGGAATAATATGAGTACATAAACACCGAAGTTATAAAAATAGACTGCCTCACGGTAATCGAACCCGCGTCTCTCGATATCCGAGCGGCTAACTTGTAACATACCGAGACATTTGTTTAATTTAGTACGTACATCAAAATGTTTAACTTTTACCGTCTCATTAATAAAAATGGCCAAATGTTACACCTCGGTTTAAAGTGACGCTGTCTCGTTTTTGTTAAAGAAGACAGATAGAGACAGCGTCAATTTAATCCTAAGTGTAACTTTAATCAACGTTTATTAATGACAGGGTTAGAGTGTGAGGAACTCGATGAGGTACCTAGTGGTGAACTCGATCTGTGATTGTGGTGGTTATGAAACTCTCGTTAAGACGATCATGAGATGAAATGTAATAGTAAATTTCATGCTTAGTGAAAACAGTCCTAATGTTGCACATCCGGACAATCGTCGTCAGCGCTTTATCGAAAGGTTAGCAATTACACAGGAAATGTAAAATACTTTCGCTGCAAGTTTTCGCACTAATCGATAAAATAAATATTTTGCTTAAAATTTAAAAAAACAGAGGTTACAAACATTGCTTCAATTTTGTAATTACTTCCTTTCTTGCTACTAAAAACACATATTTATTTATAACATTGTAATACTTATTTAATTACTTTTGCTTAAACGTACACTCGTTAAAATATAACAGCTAATGTAGTGGTTAGGTAGGTACTTGACTATAACGCGAAAAAGGCTCAGGCTAATGGTTTGATGAATGCAAGCATTTATGTGTACATCGTATAGGTAACGGTTTGTAGTACAGAAGGTTACGCTACCGATTAAGCTTGCTTTACTTAGATAATGTATGTGTTTATAATAAGCCCAATATGTACCTATTTGGTTTGTAATAAAAGCAATAATAATAAAAAAAAAAATTTGGAATTAACAGTTTTTACATACGGTGTTATTCTTGAAAGTAAAAACTAGCACTAATAGTTTAATTGTATACAAGCAAAAAAAAAAAAAAAAAAAAAAGTTGATCACTCCTGCTTAGTAAAATTGCTGTTAAACACTTTTCTCCAATAAATACCCGAAAAATGGTAGTTGTCGTATCAGTGCTTCCTAAGTCAGATCGACCACTAGTACGCCTAAGCTACGCCTAAGTTATTAATATTTAGTGCTTCGGTACTCTGACATCGCTACGAGAATCATCCAGAAGATATACACCGAAACAATGTTCGTAAGTTTTAAATATTTTTATTTTTCTATTAGCAATGTTGTGTTTGCTCGACTTCGTATATGTTTTGTAAGGTATGTCAACGGTTGATCCCTTCTGCATCTGCAACCGTTAGCACCGCCAAACCGCTGTGGGTGTGCGTGGTGGGCTATGGTCCGTTCTCTCTATGTCATCATCATCATCATCATCAGCCTATAAACGTCCCACTGCTGGGCAGAGACCTCCCACGTGAATAATAGCACGGGGATATTAAGCCATAACCCACCACGCTGGTCCAATGCGGGTCGGTGGGTTTTAACGACTGTCATCTTACGACAACATCCGGGACCAACGGCTTAACATGCCTTCCGAAGCACGGATCTCTCTCTATGTGTAAAGAAGTTATTAAAGAAGGTCTGTAGAGGAGCAGTGACCTAGACCAGCAAATGTTATTATTTAATCGTACTAGTATTTACTGTCATATGTTAAATGTTAATGTCACTAATATTTATTGTTATTTTAGGTCTGAAAGCAAGCAAGTTAAACGCTCTGCCAAGAAAAGCTGTGTGTTAGCCAATTCATTTGACTCGGACAACGAAAGCATAAGGTAATTTGCGTTGATTACTTTTAAAACCTGTTAATATATTTTATGTTATTTCGTATATCGTCAATATTAATAATTAGTTTTTAATTACATTTCTTATCTTTCTAGCTCTAAGAAGAAATGCCTGTACTCGTCGTCGGTGCCTAAGACTTCAACAACGATTGTGAAAAAACAAGAAGGGTCTAGCTCCGCTTTAGACTGGTTAAATGATTCAGAGTCAGATAACGAAGTTTCGCCGCCTCCACGCAAGACAGACCAGACCTTCGACAGTGTACTAACGCGACGAGTACCAGGCGGGGTAACGCGTCGGACTGCGAAGCTCGACGGTGAACTGGTGGCGGAGCTGCGTCTCTACGACGCTGAGGAGGTGCGTAGCCTCACCGGTCTTGAAAGGTGTGAAAAGGCAATAATTTGGGTTCGACTACAAGGCGAAGCTGAGTCTCCTGAATTGTTGACTATAAAAAAATTCATAAAATTAGCCAAATCAAAATTTACTGAAGAGGGGATATTCTTTAGTGATAAAAAGAAAAAATAGTCACAGTCAGCTAGGTACTACATATTAACTAGTTACACTCTCTTCGGTAAATTTTGACTTAACTGGTTTTACTTATATATTATATGTGTGTTAGGTTTTATACATTTTACTTAAAAACTACTTTAACCTCTTGTAATTTTTTAACACAGTGAAAACAAAATCATAATGGTTAAGACTATATTCTGTTCAACTTGCAACTTATCCGTTAAAAATAATGCTTTCTCTGCTCATTTAAAAAGTATTTTACACAAAAATAATAGTTCTGTAATTGAGAGCGAGGGTATCGAACAAGTGCATAGCGCTCTTCGCGGTCGCATAGCGTCGTACCGTGTTCAATGCGAGGACGTTGAAGAACGTATGCATGTGTTTGCTCCTGCAGATTTTTTATCGCAATTGCGCCTCCGCGTGAAACTTTTACTCTCAGCCCGAATTGAGGCTTATACAAACCTTAAAGTAAATTTCGAATTGTTTTCTGAATTTTTTCTGCATAAGGATGACTCGATTTCAACGAAATCTTTTGCTACTGAAAACATTATCTTACATAAAAGTTATAATTTTGATGCTATGTATACAAACATTAGCCATAAAATTTGTAAAAAAGTTGAAGAATTTGAGGAAAGAGATAGTGGTTGGGCTTACTTACGAAGCTTGTATCTAGAAGTAAATATAAACAAATATAACCCGTTGAGAGCCTCAGGTTACTTAGATTTACCTAACGCTATAAAAAACAAACGTGCATGTATCAACATTAAAAATTCGGATGATTACTGCTTTTTATGGTGTGTCATGGCATCACTTTTTCCTGCAAAAAATAACGCAAATCGAACCACCGCATATCCGCATTTTGAAAGTGTACTTAAAGTTAAAAATATGACATTTCCAGTAGGGTTCACAGATATAAGAATTTTTGAAAAGAATAATCCCAACATAAGTATTAATGTTTATGGCCTTAAAAATAGCAGTAAGGTTGTTGGACCTCTGTACAAATGCGAATTACGTAAAAGACATCACGTCAACATGCTTTTTCTCGAAAATGGAAAACGTACGCATTACTGTCTAATTAAAGATTTAGCTAAATTACTTCGCAAGCAGTTAACTAAACATCATTCCAAAATATTTTTATGTGAGGATTGTATGATATTTTTTGATAACAATCTTAAACTCGAAGCCCACGTTTGCAGTGGTGTAGCAACAATTTTACCTAATCAAGGAACTCGAATACAATTTGAACATTATGAACGCATGCAAGACATGCCTTTCGTTTTATACGCAGACTTTGAATCTTTGTTAGAGCCAGTTGAACCAAATTCTGAAACAAGTTGCACAACGATTACGCAAAAGCATGTACCAGCTGCATTTGCTTACTACGTTGTATGCTCCTACGACAGCTCCCTTAATAAATATGTGTCTTATCGAGGACCTGACTGTGTGAATAAATTTTTTGATAACCTTCTATCTGATATAACTGTAATTTATAATATTTTGCATTCATCGATCCCTATGTTCTTAACAGATAAAGATAGAACCAATTTTGCTCAAGCTAAAAACTGTTATCTTTGTAACAAAATATTATTTGACGACAAAGTAAAAGATCACTGTCATCTTACTGGCCGATATCGTGGTGCAGCTCATTCTTATTGTAATATAAAATATTGTTTGCCTAAGTTCGTTCCCATATTTTTTCATAATTTAGCTGGTTACGACAGTCATCTTTTCATACGACAGTTAGGAGAATTATCAGGTAGGATACAAGTGATTGCAAAAAATAAAGAAAATTACATATCGTTTACCAAATTTTTTCAAATTAGTAACGAAGCTATCATACCTGTTCGTTTTGTCGATTCTTTTAAATTTTTAGGCACAAGCCTAGAGAAGCTAGTTGCAAATTTAAATACAATTGATTTTAAACATCTATCTTTTTTTTTTCCTTCTCAGGAACATTTTAATTTACTTAGACGTAAAGGGGTTTATCCTTACGAATACGTCACTACTTGGAGTTCTTATGATGAAGAAGAAATACCTCCTTATAAATGCTTTTTTAGTAAATTGCACAATTGCAACGTATCAATAGTAGATTATGAACACGCAAAAAGAGTATGGCAAACCTTTGAATTACGGAGCCTTGGAGAATACACTGATTTATATCTTAAGTCAGATGTACTCTTACTAGCGGACGTCTTCGAAAGTTTTCGAAAAACGTGTAAGACGAATTATAAACTGGATCCTTCTTTTTACTTAACAGCACCTAGTCTAAGTTTTGACGCTATGCTATTAAAAACAGATGTTAAATTAGAATTAATAAATGATTTGGAAATAATAAGAATGATACAAAAAGGCATACGCGGTGGTATATGTTTATGTTCTACAAGATATTCGAAAGCCAATAACAAGTACTTACAAACTTATGACCCCGCAAAAAGTGATAACTTCCTTGTTTATATTGATTGTAATAATCTTTATGGTTATGCTATGTGCGCTTATTTACCTCATTCAAATTTTAAGTTATTAAGTGAACTAGAAATTTCAAAAATTGATTTTCATAATATACCCATTGACGGGGACATTGGCTATATACTCGAAGTAGACTTAGAATACCCTTTCCATTTGCATAATTATCATAACGATTTTCCATTCTGTGCTCAAAAATTTGCTCCTCCAGGATCTAAAACTTCGAAATTGATACCAAACTTATACGATAAGTTTTTTTATGTCATTCATTTTTCCCATCTGAAAACATGTCTAAAACATGGTTTATTGCTAAAAAAAATACATAGAGTAATTCAATTCAATCAGAGTCCATACTTAAAACAGTACATTGATATGAACACTGAGTTACGAAAAAAGGCCAAATCTATATTTGAACAAGATTTCTTCAAACTTTTAAATAATAGTATATTTGGTAAAACACTAGAAGACACCGAGAAAAGGGTCAGCGTGAAGTTGGTTAATAAGTGGAATGATGAAAAGAATATAACAAAGAAAAGTTTCGGTGCTGAGCAACTAATAGCTCGACCAAATTTCCATAGTGCTACTATTTTTACAGAAAATTTTATAGCTGTTCAAATGAAACCCGAGACAATTACTTTAGACAAACCCATATATATTGGCTTTTCTGTATTAGAAATATCCAAAAGTCATATGTTTGATTTTCATTACTCTATTATGAAACCTTTTTATCGGGAAAAATTAAAGCTTTGTTATACGGATACTGACAGTTTTCTTTATTCAATAGAAAGCAAAGATTTTTATACAGATTTAAAGTTGAATTTCCTTAGATATTTTGATACTAGTAATTATCCATTAAATAACTGTTACGGTATACCTGGTCTTAACAAAAAAGTACCAGGTCTTTTCAAAGATGAACTAGGTGGAAATTTAATTTCTGAATTTGTTGGTTTACGATCAAAATTATACTGTATAAAAACAGTACAAGAGGAGTTAAAAAGGGCTAAAGGTATACAGAAACAGGTTTTGAAAAACGTACATTTCGAAGATTACAATAACGTATTAAACAAAAATACTTTTTTAAGAAAGAAAAACATAATTTTTAAATCCTTAAAGCATGAAATATTTACCCAAGAACAGAACAAGATAGCTTTGTCAGGTAATGATGACAAACGCGTAATATTAAAAAATAAAATATCTACTATGTCTTGGGGCCACTGGGATTATATATTTTAGCTATTATTTTTTTCACTGTGTTTTTAAATTCTATTATTTAGATATATGACTATGATTTAGATATATTATATTAGAGTTATATTATACTTAAGGCTTGAGAAATAAAAAAATGTATTATTATTTATTACCATTACTAAGATTCATTGGTTGAATTTAAAATAATATTAACTTTTTATAAACTATTGTAACCAGTTTTTCAATATACTTAAGTAGGTACATATAATGAATATTTTGATTTATAAAAATTGTTAAAAAATATGTAAGTTGTTGCTTTTGCTCAGATTCATTTATTGTTTGAATAGGAAATCTAACTTAGATTATGAAATGTAATGTAAAATTTACTCTACCCAGCTGTATTAATATACCTAATAAAATATAAAAGTAACTGACTAACTTGCATTTTTATTTAATTTATTATATATCTTTGTATAATAAAACATTGACGGTAAATAAGTAAGAAAATTCTAACGCAAACAAGTTTGAACAAGTCAAATTCAGAGTAGGTTGTACTCTTCTGATTATAAGGTAATATGAAACCTAATTAATACAAATCAGGTCACGTTATTGGCAAGTTAATCATTCTTTAATAATATCAATTCTTTCTTTTTATTTTGCTGAAATGTCCATTAATTACATGTTTTACTACCTATATTGTCTTGCTGTGTCATCATGTACATTAATATAAATGGGTTTCAAATTAGTTTCAATTTCAATTATTAAAGTGAAGGCGTCAGTAGTCCAGCTAGATAATATCAACATGGTAAGTTTAAATAATTTTGTATGATTATAAATTAATTTTATTTGTGTTGTAATTGTGTCGTTATTTGGTGAAAAGTGGGCTATGGTAAAGGACTGCTTTTGCTGTCCTCCTTGCGTAGTCGCTGACTAACCCTTCGGGGATAATAGTCGTGGTTTTATGTATGTAATAAACTATTTTATTTTATGTTTTAGAATACTCAAGAGAACCTGGTGTCGCTCAGCATCAACAAGGAGTTCGTACAACCGTCATCTCCCACTTTTGAACAGAACGCTCAAGATATGCTCGAGGGATTTACAGAGGAGTATCCGAATTGGAGAGCAGATGAACGGCGAGGCGATTCCCCGCTGTATAACAAGGTGGTGAATAATATCACCAAGAAGAGACTTCGAAAAAGAAGAAGTTATCTGAAGCATTCTCATTCTTACGTGATGAAAAGTACGCCGATTCAAGGTCGTCGATTAATTAAGATTGAAGTGGTGGACTTCGAAACAAATCATACTGATCCATTATTATCTGCGCAGTATGTGGTAACAGAGCATATTGACCCCATAATGGATCAAACAGAGGCTATCATTAGCAATATATCAAAAAAAGTTTGTGGATATAGTTATAGTTTTTAAGAAATTCTAAAATAAATATTATTGAATTGAATACTAAGATCGTTTCATTCACCCTTTTTACTTTTAGTAATTAAACAAAAAGATATTTATACACATTTGATTTATTGAGGAAAATACTTTATTACATTAATAACTCAATTAACATTTAAAGTGTACCACTTTTTTAGACACAGAACATTTTTTAAAGCACACATTTTTTTATGGTACTCACAATTAAATTTATTTACATCTACATGGTAATCACTATATAATTTTAAAAAGTTAGGACAACCTATTTCTTCCAACTCCATTATTTCACAATCTTGACATAGCTCGCGAACCCATATTCCTTTTTCCAATCCCTTTACTAATACCTTCTTACTGCTTAAATACGGAACTATTATTCGTCTAAATTCACGGTAATCAATGAATCCCTGACTCCATTTGAGCCCGCGATTCCTTTCTAACCACCGGATTTGCTTCTTTTCTTCATCTGTTAGGTTTTTAAAAGCATATGGTGGCTTAATTAAGAACGTCTGCGTATGGTTTTTAGTTGCTATTGATAACTCTTTTACAATAAAATTATTTTTCAAATCCTTAAATCCTTGCACATCCACTATAATAGTATCGTTATTCATGATAGCTTTTTCACAATGTTACTCAGTGGTTTATATTCAAATATGCAATCGTTCAGTATAAGGCAGTATGCAGCGGTCTGATCAGGTATCTCTTGATCTGTTTCGATTTCTACTCTTACGTCGATTGATCCCTTCAGCATTTCTTGTTGGCGAGAACAGTCAACAACGAATAAAGGAGCAATATCTTTAAACTCTTTTAAACTCGACAACGGTTCTGATCGACGTCCGTGATAATACTGCTGAAACCTTGCATACTGTTCGTATATTAATAAAAACTTGTTGTCAGAGAAATTTATGTTAAGTCCTTCGTAGGGGTAATATGATGAATTTAAAAACACTCTTACGTCACGAACATTGCAATGGTCGAACTCAGCCATTGACATTTGAGCATTATGTTTTCGGTTTGTTTGTAAGGCAATAATAACAAATCGAGGTTTCTCTGTTTGCGATGAAGTTTTAATAGCCCAAGTATGCTTACGTGTCTTGGGTAGTAACGGATATTCATACAAGTCCCAGTTACGAAACGCTAGTGTAATGGCTCGATCTTTTTCTAAATGCTTTAATAAATTAATTCTCTCTCGATCTGACACTTTAATATGTGGAACACGCCAAACGATTTTATTTATTGTTATATTTTCCACTATTTGCTCTTTACTCAATTTTATTGCATTGACATTTGTGTTGCTCCTCAACAGTACTAACTCATGTTTACAGTTAATTAAAACTTTTTCATAATCTTCTGCAAATCCTAATATTTTATTTAATGGTATGGAGACAGAGAAAACTCCGTTTGTAACATTGGTTATTCCTGCAGGAGACCAACCCCAAACTTTTGCACTTTTGGATTCATTTTCATTCAAAGACAAATAAGACTTCATTGTCGTTGTGATACCTGCATTTTTTATTTTATCTATTTCTATTCCATTTAACTCATATCGAATATCTTGGAATAGAAATAACGCAGGATTGTTTACAAAATGCACACTTGTTACCTTTTCTTTAGTGGTACTGTTATATACATCAGCTTTACCTTCAATATACAAAGTGCTGCGTGACGGCAACACATACAAATCTTGCTGATTGATTGGTATTCTTATTTCATCATTATTGTTGAAACTTGTTACATACGGCTTATACGAATGATATTCAAAACTCTCGATACTGTTATCGTATGACGTTGGCTGAGATATATTTAATATGTTCATTTTAACAAGCCTACTAGCTTTAGAAATTCTTTATTATTTTTAGTAACCTTCTTTTTTAAGTCAAACGGTGTTCTTTTACTTATTGCTCTTTTGGAACTGACTTGAACACCTGATGAGGTAGGGTTTTTATTAAAATTAATCATTTTTTTCTAAAATGTAAATAAAGTTGTACGTCTTCTCCACGTAAATTAATCTGTCTATTATCAGCGTCTAACAACCTAATATTAATTGCACTAATTGAACTTTGATTGACTGGAAAATAGATTAAGTTTTTAGGAATTTCAATAATTCTATAACCGGGTGGTACATTAGGCACAAACTCATAAATAATATGGCTTGCTTTCCCATTCACGAATGATCCGCTAACTACGTCACATTCGATGCGTACGATGGTTGTTGCTAAAATACTGACTGGGTACTGAGACTCACAACTTATATTTGCCTTAATTGTGTCGTTAGCAAAACCTAAAATTCTACCAATGGAATTATTTTTCTCGAAATGAACATCTTCTGAACAAAATATTTTGGTTTTGAGAGTATTATTATTACAAGTCAATTTTAATGCAGTGTTCTTAATGTTGCTTTTTAAAAATTCGCAAATATCTTGAAGTTCATATGATCCTTCAGGAATTTCGATGAACTCATTGATACCGTAATAAAACTTATTGTTCCTTTCGTCTATATTAGGAATAGAATTAAAAGTAGAAAAGTATATAAGTCCGCACTCATATTGCCCACGTAATTCTAAAGTTGGTGAATAGTTAGTTATTAATGAGGCTCCTTGCCCAGTTATGGATACAGTGAAAGACATTTTTATACTGTCAAGTTATTTTAATTGTAACCTATATAAATGATTTTTCCAATACTTTCTTAAAAATAATAAACAAAGATGACCACAGTTTACAGTACCGAAAGATTGATACTGTTTGTAATTATAATTTATGTGCCTATCTTTCAAATATTTTATTAATTCTAATGGAGGTTTTAAGTTACCAAAACTGTTAAAATATTCACAGTAATTATTTTCTTTTACATAGGCTACCCAATGAGTTCCAGGATTTGAAGAACTATCTAAATTAAGAATAGCACACTCAATTTTTCTTGGTTTTGAGGGTAACGTATCTCTCATAAAAACGCCACGAAAATATGGAATATCAACTGAGTGCTTTAATATATCTAAATTAGTAAGTGCTCGTTTGGGTAACCGTTTAATTAGTTTTTTGGAGGTTGCAAGTACAAGCCCGCTCCTTTTTTGTGAGACTTCAAATACAACCCTTTTCCAAGTGCAACAGCTTCCATCATCTTGTTATGTCGTTCTGATTCTTGAAGATTTTTTTGAGCGACCTTGTAATCGTTAACAGCCTTTGTTATACCTGCAGCACCCCCAGCGAGTGAACCAAGAGCTGATAAACCAGCAAAGATTGGTATGAGGGGTAACAACCCACCAGTTTTCGGAACAGGAATGCAGCGTGGGAAGCGTATTCCTTTTATATTAGAAAACACTTTTTTTGCAGCTGCATGCGCATATTTTATAGCCGTGCGGTTATCATTACATTTTATTTTTTTCATTTGCTTTTGAATTTTTTTAACACCTTTCATGAATGACCGCACTCCTGCTCCGGCTTTAAGTTTTGCTTTCATTGCATTTTTTACTATCCATGATGCAATCTTTTCTCCTTTCCCAGCATCTTTCGATTTCAATCTTTTCTTTGCCATATTTAAAAGTTCTAAATCGGCGTTTTGTCTAACGTTCCAATCTTTATTATTGTAAGCAATATCGTGATACAAGCAAGCTTCATCCAATTTATTTATTCCTCGTTCACCTCTTAGTAAGCGTTTTTTAAGTTTTGTTCCTGGACCACAAAACTGATATCCAGGTAAGTGTAACTCGAACGGAATGTTATCTATTAAATTGTTGACAATGCCGCTTCCTTCCTTCATTGATGTTCGTAAAGTGACTGTACAACATAATCAGGCGATATTTATATTAAGTCATTAATAATTTTCTGTCAACCCAACTGTTTTCACCATCACTGAGACCCAACCATTTGACAAAGAGTTTGTTTCCTTTTTTCTTTAAAACTTTTTCAATAAGAGATATATATCGGGAAATTGGGTTCTTTGCAGTTCGTATCCGTAAAAAGATCCTAAAATGCTTTGCTTATGTTTGTCTTCTAAGTGGTATGTGACAGGATTTGTATGGTTAACTTTCACAACGTTGAAGATTTCTGTTGACCAGTTGGGAGTATAACCTTTGTAGAATTCACCTTTGTATTTACTAATCCGAACATGATCACCAACACGGTACTTATTTTTTTTCGTTATGTTATTATTTTGTGATTTGATGATGTTGTACTTTACAGTTGTCTGATTTCTTTTGTCAACATCAATAGGTTTAAATTTTGTTATACGATGAACAGTGTTATTATAGCTTTGTACCACGTTTTTCAAATTTTTATTTATCCACTGGTATTGACCGCATAAGCTAAATAGCTTATAAAGGTGACCTTTTAGCGTTCTAATTACTCTTTCAACAATTGCTGCTTTTTTCACAGAATAAGTGGAATAATGGTTAATGTCATATTTTTTCATCAACTCTTTAAAGTTTTCATTATAAAACTCTTTACCTAAATCTGTTTGCAAATTTTTTGGTTTCCGAGACGAATTCAATAATATATTTTCCATTGCGTTGGTGACATTAATTTTATCTTTACTCTTCAAAGGATTTGTCCAAACGTATTTCGATAAAGTGTCAATAACTACTAAAACATATTTATATCCTTTATTAAATTGTGAATACTTTTGAAAATCCATAAGGTCAGCTTGCCATGAATCATCTACTCCTTTTATAATTGTACATCGGCGAGGAAAATTTCTTCTTGCCGCTCTGTGAATTTCTTCTACTATATCTCTTTTACTCATTTTTGTTTGACTTTGCTTGAATCATACGGTCTATTTCTGTTTTTGAGTAAAACATAGTAGACAAGCGATTGGAAGTAGCTGATTCTAAGTTCTGGATGTAAATTTTTACACGACTATTAACTTTATTTATTTCATTCCTTAGATCTTGTACAGTTTTATCCAAATATGCCTTATTTACAGCTTCATCGTCCTTGTCTGGAGATGATAAACCTTTAAGTTTTGATGATTTTAAGTCGTATTCGCCCGTTTCGCACTTTTTTAACGTATCGTTTATGGTATCGATGTATTCAGATAACCTCAAACGTTTATGAATGTGATGACCGAATTTATCTATATTCATTATAATCTCGAAGCTTTGCTTACTGCGAGTATACTGCTTAATTTTCCCCGTGCTATTTGTTTATATTCCATATTTATGATGCCCGCTTCGCGCAGTTCTTCAATTATTGCAACGATTTCATTATCCAAACCCGTGTTACCAGCAGCTTTTGACGCAAGCAGTAATTTCAATCGTTCTATTAATTCATTTGGATCATCCCAATAAACTAAATCTGTATTTGTTTTAACTTTTTTTAAAAGATTGATACCTTTTCCCTGTGGAGGACTCTCAGTACTAGTAGGTTGTTTAGAGAATTTAAATAATGGTTTTATAATACTCATGTATTTAAACCCTTTATTGCTGTTTATTGGTTTGGCAGGATCAAAGTTACGTCTGTGTGCATTAGTATTGATAAGTAGTAGCTTGTAGTTTTCAAGGTCGTCATCTGTAATAACATCTAGATTTGGTACCTTTTTATATAATAGTTCTTTTAAGCCAAGAGTCTTTTCAAAAGTAATGTTTCCAACTTTAAGAATTCTACCGTCATCATGAACGCGAGTGTTTCCAAGCTCAAGTTTCCCTCGCTCATTTCTAATTCCAAAAGGTATGGCATTAAATACTTCAGATGACGTAGACCACGAGGAAGACTCATCTTGATTTATAATGTTTGGTGATGATTGGAGGGACTTAAAAGAACCTTTACTTACATCATGGTTCTTAAAAGGTGACGTAGTTAGGATTTTGTCTGATTTTTGTGGTGTGTCTTGATATTCCTCTTCATCTACACTATTAGAATCAATATATTCTTCACAAGAAGAATACGACTTCTCGCTTTCATTTTTCCTGTTTTTTTTTGATATGGGATCATAAAGCTTTACTTCCTGTAAGTTCTTTTCATCATTTCTATTCGCTAAAATGTTAAGAGGGTCAACAATAGGTTTAAATATTGTTTCCAGGGTAACATTGTTAGAATTTTTAGCATCCTTTATTAAGTCTACCTTCCTTTTAACAGCTGATGCTGATTTTACAATTTGTTCTTTTAAATCTCTTTCCATTTCAATAAATAGGTTTCCTTTCAGCTTTAAGTCACAAATGAAAGTGATTTTATGGCATAATTACAACTGCTTTTGTACATTAATCTAATTCTATAAACGTATCAAATGTCTTCCTATAACATCCTTTGTTTCGTTCACAATCCTTATTTATTACAAGATAATTGAATGGTTTCTTCCAAACAGTTGAGCACATTTCTCGAAATTGTGACCAAGTCATGTCCGACCCTACGTGTTCATCATATACGTGTTTCAAATTTACATCGTCCTGCTTAAATAATATAATTAGGTTAGAATTGTCCCTAATAAGTTGTTTTGGTACTTTTGTATAAGTTTGATTAATATAAAAACAATCGATATTTTTATGACGTCCCATAGCAAAATAATCTCGGATGTGGTTTTGGTTTTCACAAGCAACATCATCAAATATAATAATCGAGTCAGACAAAGCATCATGTGGACTCAAAACTTCGGTGTTGTCATTATATTTATGATACGATGTACCTGCAACCATATTTAATACTTTTTCTAAAAATATGTATTTAGGTTGATACAAAGATTTTGAATAAACATAAAGGTTGCGGAACCGTGGACCATCTGTATGTAGTAATAAACTAATTACTAAGTTTGTCTTTCCACAATTCGAAGGGCCGCAAACAATACAACGGATACTGTTCGGCAATAAGTTGCCATGACGTTTTAACTCATTTGATGATGGTGGGCAAATGCATTTTAATTTTAATGACTGTTTTTGTTTAACAAATCTCATAGCAGCTGTTTTCTTATTGACCACAGTGTTTCGGGAGTTTCAATAAAATGACTTTGAAGCATAGCGCTTAAACATATATACGAGCGAATGGCAGTGATTTTCAAAAGTAATATTGGGACATTCTAGATCACTTTTTAACGACATTGATCGAACGTCAGTGAGATCAATGGAGTGAAAAGTGATCTAGAATGCCCAATATTACACTACTGACGGGCAATTGGACCAGCACAGAACGTGTAAGCCAGCACGAATTAATATAACTATGCTACCAAGAATCTATGTGTGTGTGTGAGTGATTTTTTTTTTTTTTCTAAAGTGTGTTCATGGCAAACCTGTCAGAACTCTTGAGTGAGCTTAAGGCTATTAGAGACTCTATTATTAAATTAAGTAAGGACAAACGTTATTCCGCTCAGGGGCAGAATAAGTTTTTAAGAGCAAAGGAAATTAAAAATATTTTTGAACAAATATCTGCAGACTTATGTAAAAAAGGGATAGATGCTGTAGAATTACAAATAACAAAAGCAATATCGTCAAAGTTTTTATGTAATTTTGAGGAAATCGAGTCACTCGTTAACCCGCATCATTCAGAAACGATCACAACCATGGCCACGTTCGATCTAAAAGTCGCGCTCACGCTCCTCCCAGTAGTAGATTGCGACGAAACGCAAATTAACCAACTAATAGACGGAATAGAGTATTATAGTAGTACCCTTAGAAACGAGGACCAGCCTCTGTTAATCAATTTTGTTTTAAAAACTCGTCTTTCTAGCAGTGCTAAAACAAAAATTAATAAGTCTTATGTGTCTGTGGCAGACCTAATAAAAGATATAAAAAATGTTTTAATTCCGATTAAATCATACACAGCCATTTTAGACCGAATGCTACGATGTAGGCAAGGAAACAAGACCATAGAAGTGTTTGGTAGTGAAATCGAAAAAATGTCCAACGATTTAAGTACAGCACAGGCTAATGGAGACGAGTCGGCATATAATTTATTAAAGCCGATTAATGAAAAAATGGCTATCAAGCGTTTCGCTGACGGCCTAAACAATGCTCGTACAAGCATTATAGTTACGTCTAGGTCCGTAAGCACAGTTAGGCAGGCAATAACTATAGCCTTAGAACAAGAAGACTCGGTAGTGAAACCACCAATAAACAATTATGTTAACTATGTTTCGAACCAGCGATTTGAAAAGATAAATAAAAACTATCATCAACAATATAATAAGTCACGTAACAACAACGCGACGAGTCAGCAAGGTCGGGGTCGTGCCTACTATAACTCGAATAGGTTTCAGGGTCAGCGCAACACCAGGTTTACGTCACCTCATAATAAACGTAGGAATGTACATTTCTTAGTTGACTCAGCAGAACAGTCTAATGACGAGAACGAAAGGGAACGTCAGAGTATACGTCAGAACGAACATCATAGCGATGATTTTTTTCGTTCTGAATAGCGCTGAGGTAGATATTTGTAGTTATGGTAGTGGTAATTACGTTTGTTTTACTTGTAGTCAAACTCAAATTTCTCTATTAGTAGACACAGGAGCAAGCATTTCAATTTTAAAGTTAGATTGGTTAAATAAACTCCGTAGCGTGTCCCGCGACGCAAAGCTAGTAAGGGATGAAATTAAGATTAAAGGAGTATGTGGGGATTTAGTATCAATAGGTTATGTTTATCTAGACTTATGTGTTAACAATTATAATTTTAGGCATAAGTTTTATGTGTTTAGCAACTTCCACTGTAAAAATGATGGAATTTTAGGAGAAGATTTTTTATTAAAATATAGTTGTAAAATTAACTATGAAAATAAGCTGGTTACATTACAGGATAAGATAAGTCTAGAATTAGGCTTAGGTAAAAACATAATAACGACTATTCCAGGGAGATGTGAGGTCGTAAAATATGTTTCGTCAGAGATAAAGGGCGAATGTGTCATTTTAGCGGAGGAAGTTATTGCAGGCGTATTTGTAGCAGGCGCCGTGGTAGTAGGAGACGGGAAAAAGATTCCGGTGCGATTTTTAAACACACGGGAAGAAGATGTAAAATTAAATAACTTTAGCCCGAAAATTAGAAAATACTCGGATTATTTCGTATGCTCTTTTGATACGGAAAACGGAAAATCTGTCGAGAGGGTTAAACAACTATTCGATTTTCTTAAATTAAAAACATATCTTGGTGATGAAGAGAGACGGTCTATTGAGAAAATATGTGCAAAATATGCAGATATCTTTCATATGCCGGGTGATAAGCTATCCGTTACAAACTTATACGAGTACAACATTAAACTGCAAAATGACGCGTCTCCTGTTTATGTCAAACCGTATAGAATACCGCACGCTCAGAAGGCTGAGTTAATAAAACAGGTAGGTAAATTGTTAGAAGAAGATATTATCGAAGAGTGTACCAGCGAATGGTCTTCTCCATTATTATTACTTCCGAAAAAAGCTGACAGTAGCGGTGAAAAAAAGTGGAGAATCGTAATAGATTATAGACTTTTAAATAAAAAAATAGTAGACGAAAAGTTCCCGTTACCAAATATACAAGAAATTATTGACTCACTTTCGGGATGCTTATACTATTCTCATTTAGACCTCAGTTCTAGTTATTACCAGCTAGGGTTATCACCAGAATGTAGGAAATTCACTTCTTTTACAGCTGATAAGCAATATCAACTGAAAAGATTACCTATGGGTCTCAAAACGAGTCCTAGCGTATTTTCTAAACTTATGTCTATGGCTCTATCGGGTTTAAATTACGAGATATGTTTTCTATATCTCGATGACGTAATAGTTTTCGGGAAAAGCCTATCGCAGCATAATACAAATTTAATGAGTGTATTTGAGAGGTTTAGGTCAGTTAATTTAAAACTAAACCCTTGTAAGTGCGAATTTTTGAGGAAAGAAATTAATTATTTAGGGCATGTTATTACGCCAAACGGGGTGTTGCCAGACAACAGTAAAATCGAGGTCTTGGAAAAGTTCCCAGTACCTAAAAATGTAAATGAGATTCGTCGTTTTGTGGCTTTTGCGAACTTTTATAGAAAATTCATAAAAAACTTTGCCACAATAGTGTACCCATTAAACCGTCTTTGTAAGAAACATGTCGAGTTTCAGTGGACGGAAGAATGTGACGTGGCATTTCAGACCTTAAAAAAGTCACTTAGTTCATTTCCTGTCTTAGATTATCCAGATTTTGGAAAAGATAATGTTTTCCGGTTGCAAACCGATGCGTCAGGGGTAGCCTTGGGGGCTGTATTATCAAATGGAAATAATAAGCCCGTAGCTTATGCAAGCAGACAATTAAACAGTTCAGAAATAAACTACCCAACCATTCATAAAGAGTTATTAGGGGTAGTGTGGGCTATAAAACATTTTCGACCATATTTATACGGACGAAAATTTAAAATATTAACAGATCATAGACCATTGGTTCATTTATTTAGCATAAAAGATCCTAGTAGCCGTTTAACTAAGTTTAGACTTTGTTTAGAAGAATATGATTTCGATATTGAATACATAAAAGGTTCCGAAAATGTAACGGCAGATGCCTTATCGAGAGTCATTATAACATCAGACGAGTTAAAAAATCTAAATTCAAATTTTTTGGGGGTATTAACCCGTTCAATGAAAAGAACCATGGAGCAAAATAATGAACCCGCTACCTCTGGAAGTAGCAGGGTTGAGCCCCCTGTTGATCATAGGCAACCAAGAGTGGTAGATATTATGCAGAAATCACAAAATGATGTAAGGTTAGATATTTGTTCGTATGAAAACTTCGTGAAGTTGAGGAAAAAGAAAAGATACGTCTCACAGACGGGTGATATGTTATTTAGTGACTCTACTATTTACATAAATCAGGAATCTCTACTAACGGAGGCGCGCCGAGACGCAACGATAGGAGAACTGAGTGCATTATGTAAAAAATATAATATTGTAGAAGTCGTTGTGATTAAAAATGGGTTTAATAAAAAGTTTATTAAAATTTTGACCCAAACTTTCATGAAACATAAAGAATTACCGCTGTTATGTATTATTAATAACCAAGTTGAACATGTTACAAATAAAGACTTGATACGTGTTATACTAAATGATTATCATTTATTGCCGACAAGTGGTCATGTAGGCATAAATAAAATGACTAAGAATATTCGAAAAAAATATTTTTGGAGTAATATGCAAAAAGACATAACTGAATATGTGACTCGCTGTAAAGATTGCCAAAAGCAGAAATTTTGTAATAAAAATAATAAAGAGAAAATGGTAATAACCACTACAGCATCTACTTCTTTTGAAAAATTATATTTAGATATTGTGGGGCCGTTGGAGGTCGATAATTTGGGTAATAAATACATATTAACAATACAATGCGAATTGACAAAGTTTGTAGAAGCTTACCCAATACTCGATAAGTCAGCTGAAACTGTTGCTAGGGTTTTTACTGAAAATTTTATTTTACGATATGGTACTCCCAGGGTTATTGCGACTGACTGTGGAACGGAATTTATTAATTCCACGTTAGAAACAGTATGTAAATTGCTAAATATTGATAAGTTAAATTCAACACCCTATCATCATGAGAGTATAGGTTCGCTAGAAAACTGGCACAAACATCTCGGATGTTACTTGAGAATACAAACACAGAATCAGTCGGCAAATTGGAGTACCTGGATACCATATTGGTGCTTTGCTTATAATAATTCTGTAAATACTAGTACCAAATACTCCCCTTATGAACTAGTTTTTGGGAAAACATGTAACGTACCTAGTAATTTAGTTAGTAAAGTTGATCCCTTATATGTATACGACAATTATCCATCGGAGTTAAAATTTAGATTGCAAAAAGCTCATAATGATGCCAGGAACAACTTATTAATATCAAAACAAAGTAGAAAAACTAATTATGATTTAGATTGTAAGGAAGTACACTACAAAAAAGGTGATCTACTCTTGTATAAGAATGAAAATTATAATAAATTGAATGACTTGTATTTAGGTCCATTTGAAGTTTTAGAAGAGCTAGGTACTAATGTAAAAATATTAAAGAATAATAAAGAATATATAGTTCATAAGAATAGGACTAAGATATTTAGAAAATAAGAGTTTACTTTTCAGGGAAGGGATGCCTAGCCTTTTCAGGGGAGGTGTGATATAGTGAATTACACTATCAGCACGTACTCAATAGTACGTGATAATTAAGGTCTTCCTGATTGACAAGGCGTCCTTCCTCTAGTCACGTATAGATGTGATGTTAATTAGTATTTAAGATGATACACTAGAGGATAAAGATTATTGATTCAACGCAAGACATTGTTTCATTTCGGGTCTCCGTCCCAACGCCATTACAGCACATACATACACGATGGGCTTAACAAAATAATACTACCAACCCCCCTCTTCCCTTGGGTGTCGTAAAAGCGACTAACGGGCTAAAGGCTCACCACCTAAGCACATGTGCAGACTGTGCAGTTTTTTCTTGCTGAAGCGTGATTTGTGTTGTCCATAGATTCAACTGATTACTAATTTTACCAAAAACTTTTATCATAACTATGTCAAAAAAGTTGTTGATCTAAGTAATAAGTCGAGTCTTTATTCATGATTATTCTACATAAGACTAAATACTTTTTCGTTTTTGTAGGCTCATTGTCATGTGACAGACAAAAATTAAAAAAAAAAATACTTTTCCCCTAGGGCAAGAAAAGCTATTTTAGCCCCGCTTAAGAGCGCTACAACGGTCTTTTTGAGCAAGAGGAGTGAAATACATTTTTTAATATAAGTAGTTTAGATATTTAAATTTAACTAAAGTCGCGTCGCGTGGGGGTCGTTGGAGGGTGAACCTTCTGTACGGAAGTAATATTAGTTATTCTGTGCTTGTACCAAGACGAAAAACGAAACAATTTTAAAACACACAAATTTATGCTTATTAATTTTTGACGTTTTCTATGCTTAAGTTTTTATAAAAAAAGATATTTGAATGATTAAAAATTTCAACCTTAATGGTTAGGTACTAACGTTTTCCAAAACTCATTTCAACCGTTACTTTATTTTACTTTAAAAACTCAGTTATTTCCAATTTCTATTACTTACCACAATATCAATACGATAATTGGAAATCACATTTAATTTTATTCCTTAAAGTAATACCTTAAGTTAACAATTCATTGTGATTTATCATTCTTCACCTTTCATCCTAAAAAAAAAAAAACGATAAATTACCTATAAATATTAGCCGTTTGTGTCGCTAGGGGAGAGACACTTGCCCGGTATTTTTGTCTCGTACCAGGATACGTTTGTTTACACAATTCTATGACCACGGCTTAAATTTCGGTTCGACGCGATTGTTTCGGCGTGCAGTGGTACTGGGGGTAGTTATGCGCATTTTGTCTGGCACAGACTATAGCTCGTTAGATTAGTTGTTAAGTCTTAACTATAAGTTAGTTAACTGTTTTTTTTATTATTATTATTATTGACGTCAATAAGTGCCTGTAAAGGTTTACATTGAATAAATAATTTGACTTTGACTTTGACTATGTAGGTGCCATTTTGTTCTATAGCTTTTTGCCGTCTTGTAGGTAGGGACATGATTCCATTGCTATAGAAATTGCAAGATAGAACCCCAAAAATTTTAGGGCTTCTGATCAAAATACCGCGACAAGTGGTTTTGGCAGTCCTCTCCTGATGTTAACCTGACACTGCCTAAAGAATTCTGAAGAGACCGAAACAGGTGGAAATCTAAAGGTGCAAGGTTAGGACTATACGGCGGATGCATTAAGACCTTCCAGCCAAACTCTAATTTTAGCTGAGTGGCTAAAGATGTGTGAAGTCTAGCGTTATCATGATGAAAAACCACACCCCTTCTGTTGAGTAATTCCGGCCCCTTTTCTCTCAACTTCTTGCTTTAATCTCATCAGTTGTTCGCAGTAGATTCTGAATCGATGGTCCTGCCTGGTGGTAACCGCTTATAATGAATAATGCCCTTCCAATCCCACCACACACACGGCATCACCTTGTTGCGAGTTAACCCGGGTTTCGCCACAGTCTGTGAAGTCTGACCAGCCTTTGACCACGCCCTTTTTCGCACGTTCTTGTCGTACGTGATCCACTTTTCATCAACAGTTATCAGCTTCTTCAAAAATGGTTTGGTTTCATTACGTCGTAATAAAGCATCACAAATGAGTACACGGTTCATTAGGTTTCTTTCAGTGAGCTCGTGAGGTACCCAAAAATCGAGCTTTTATGTTTAGGTACCCAGTTTTTTTAAATGCGCCAAAGCTGTTTTGTGGTCAATTCCTAGTTCTTTAGCTACGTCGTAACTACTGTTAAACCGATCTTGCTCCACTTTTTCAAAAATGGCATCCATTTTATCCGTAATAGGGCGACCAGACCACGACGTGCATTTTTGTCATCAAAATTTCCGGATTGAAAACGCTTTATTACAGACACTGCACTAGGAACATCGCAAATTTTTTTCGCGGCTTGCGTTGCATTTTTACCTTTTGTGTAGTAAAATTTTAAAATGTATCGAATTTCTTCACTAGATTCATCTTGACAGCAAGAAAAACAAATGAAAATCACACATTTTCCTAATTTGAATTTGGAATTATCTTCTTTAAAATTTAAACTTTTAATGATACCAAAAAAACCAGCCAGATACAAATAGTATAGCCATAGAGATTTTATTACAAGTTCATACATTATCTTATCTTATCAACTTAGTGGGGCCTGCAGAGGTCTCCCTCTCGCAGCAGCACGTCGACCCATTAGGATCTTTTGTGCAACCCCTTCCTATCACTCTGCCATAAGTTTGGTAATGTCTCTGAGGGTGAAGAGCTAAAATAAAATCTTCTGGTTTCGGGTAGGCCAATCCCAGGAGACTCATTCTTTTCCTAGCAAGGGAGTGTTGGGTCGATAGCTTAATTAAAGAGTGGACTGTATTTTAAAGGTTTAATTTTGATTACAATGAATTCGTGTGCACGTACAAAATGTGATCGCCCGGTGCCTATGCGGTCGTGAAGCAAAGTGGCGTTGCGCGGCGGGCTTGTCCCACCATCGCCGCGCCGCCGCCGCGGCGTTCGCGCGCCGCGCCGTGTGCTGTCGTGCGCCGCCGCTCGCGCGCCGACAGGAGTCACAGTCACACAGTAAGTGTTGCATGGACTCCGTTTTCTCCCCACATGCCCTGCACAAGCTGTCTGTTGCTAGTTGCACTCTATGGAGCATTTGTTTTGTGGCATAGTGCCCGGTCAGGGCTCCGATGATTGTTCGTGCCTGCCTTTTGCTACCTCCGCATATGATTTTACTCCGCCCTAGGGCGTCTTTACCTATGAAGGATTTTGAGTGTTTCATACCGGGTAGCTTTTCCCATTCCGTTTTATGCCTGTTTTGGATTTGGTCCTTAAAGGCCTTATTGATGGTGCTCGGTCCCCGTGCAACAAACGGCTCAGGACCAATAAATGGGGTCGCTGAGCCCTCCCTGGCAAGTGCATCGGCCATCTAATTGCCATGGATTCCCATGTGGCCATGTACCCTGATTAATCTCACCCTGTTGTGTCCATCTAGCTTGTTTAAAGCTTTAGTGGTTTCAAGTACAAGGTTGGAGTCGACCCGAGGCGATATAAGTGAAGTGCTGCTTGGCTGTCACTCAGGATGAATACTTACATGTTTCGCTTTTTTAAGGGCGAGTTCTAAATTATTTTTTTTCGCATAGGAGAATTGCAAAAGTTTTGGCCTGGTATACAGTTGCGAATTTTCCCATGCTTTGACTATGTTCGAAGTCATTGCTAAAGACTGACCTGACCTGCTCCAGTACCCGACTCCATTTTGAATCCATCGGTGTACCAGATTAGGCTGTTCTTCTTTGGAGACGGTGGTCCTTGTTTCCATTCATCCCTAGTTGGGACATACTACTCTGTCAAGAAAGCACCGGGTAAAGATCAATAATACACAAAATTTTAGTTATTCATCCAAAGGAGAATGGGCAAGATGGGTTAGGCTGCGGCCACTTCAAAAACTGATTTTAGTCGATAGAGGGCATCGTTACGATCAAAAATGGTTATGAACTCAAGCACGTAACTTAAGTAGTTTTCTAAATATCTTCAATAATGTTTTTTTTATTTTTACGTGATATGTGAGATCTGTCTACACTCTTGGTGGCGTGGTTATTGTTTTTTACGTTTTTGTGATTAAATAAGGTGTCTAACATACTGTAGAATCGTAAAACATTATTGTCTCTCACAAACTATACAAAAAAAGTTACTTTTGCATGTAAAAGCTAAAACATTATATATTGTTGAGAGGAATAGGGCATTAAAACGAAACAATATTTTTTCTAAAACACATTTATTTCGTTTATAATAACATCATCTAAAAATATAGCTGTCATATTAAGAGCTCCTATTCGTGCTGTGCTCACCCTAAGTACATAATCGACATAAAATGGGCACAGCAACCCCAAGGTCCGTCTCTCCAGCGGTGCCAAATTGACTACCGGTACATCGATGTGTTAAAGTGTTTGTACGAAAACGCCACTATGGCACTTCGCCTCAGGACCAGAGCTTGAAGCCAGTCCGGCTGCGGCGTGAAGTGAGATAAGGAGACGTCATATATCCGAAGCTCTTCACTGCTGCACTGGAGGACATGTTTAAGCTTCTGGACTGGAGAGGACTCGGCATCAATTTTAACGGCGTGTACACTCAACTTCAATTTACCGATGACATAGTAGTCATGGCTGGGACCCTGGAGGACCTCTGCACAAAACTCGGTGATCTCAACAGAGTCTCTCAACAAGTGAGCCTTAAAATGAACATGAAAAGACGAAAATCATGTCTATCTCACGTGTCGTACCCATTCCTCTGAAGGTTGGAGACTGCTCTTGAAGTTGTGGACGAATATGTATACCTGGGGCAAACGGTCCAGTTAGGTAGGTCCAACTTTAAGAAAGAGGTCAATCGTCGAATCCAACTCGGCTGAGCAGCGTTCGTTAAGCTACGAAATATCTTCTCGTCCAAAATACCGCAGTGTCTCAAGACGAAAGTCTTGACCGGTGTGTGTCGCCAGTGATGACATACGGTACCGAAACGTGATCGCTCACTATGGGCCTAATAGGCGGGTAGCCGCTGGATGCGAGCAGCACTATACCGGTCGTGGTGGAGAATAGTGGAGATCCTTGGGGGAGGCCTTTAATAATAATAATAATAAGAATTAATAATTATTAATTAATAATCCGATCGGTTATCACGGACAGGACTATTGTTGCCAATAAGCCTGACATCGTGATAGTCGATCGGTCCCAGCGGCGGGCAGTGCTAGTCGACACGACATCACCGTCCCACATGATGAGAACCTCGTGAAGGCTGAGAAGGACAAGCTGTGCAAGTACCTTGACTTGGCTTACGAGGTTACCGCCATGTGGGATGTTGACTCGACTATCATTGTCCCGATAGTCGTATCTGCAAACGGCCTAATAGCGAAGAGTCTCGACCAACATCTCAAGAGACTCTCGCTAGACGGCTGGATCAAGGGCCAGATACAGAAGGCGGTACTTCTTGACACGGCACGCATCGTCAGGAGGTTCCTCTCTCTGCAGCCCTAACCACCGGTAGCTTGGGCCCTGCCCCGCTGCTGGCGGCACCCTAGGTTTAGGTTTTTTATAATGTTAAATGTTTTATTTTTTATAGTAGTTTTGTTTATTATTTTATATGGGATATTATAAAAAACCTACACTTAAGAAAATAAATAAATACGTGAATAATAATAATAATAATTCTTTATTTCAGGCAACAAACAATGTACTAGATGGTAAAAATACAGAGAGGCCCATATAATAAATACCTTACAGACTAACATATATATATATATATAATATAAGGTATAACTAAAACTACACTACTTCACACGTATTGACGGCGACGCGTGACGCTGCGCGGTGTCAGGTAGTCGGCCGCGGAATCGCCGAAACATGACACCTTTTGGTCAATAGTCCTCTTTCATGAAGGTCGACAGATGGTCGGTCGGGACTCTTACCACAAATGAGTTAAAGTTTACATTGTGGCGCGACTCCAACCGCTCGACCCTCAGACAGAACTTGGACTTCACTCGCACGTACTCTACGATCTCCTCTGCCTTCGTAGAGTAATGAAGACGGGACACGTACAGCAGCGTCGTCGCCGTGGCTGGACGCAGCAGATGGTTTGGTCCCGTCGGTGCGGTGCCACACAGGTTGCGGCAGGCGGGCTTCTTTTTCTTCCTCTCCACCTTGATGAAGCCGTCCTCGTCGCAACGGTCTTGCCGTGGCCCTGTAGACTTAGCTACGAGGCCGGGATCACGGCGACTCTTCTCTTCCCCTTTGATTGGTCGCCACTTGGGTTGCGTAGCGGCGGCAGCAACGTAGTCACATCGTGGGGTCGACGTGTTTGCTGACGTCTCCACCGGAGCGGAGGAGCGGGCGGCAGGGCGCGGGTCATCGCGCACGGTGACGGCGGCCGGTGACGCATCCATATGCGCCGACTCAAAACTGCCGATGGATGCATTCTGCGCCCCGCGGCGTGTATTTACATTAGAGGCCACGGGTGACCTACTTACCGAAGCAGCGCTTAAAAATGCTACTTGGGCACGCAAATCACTCACGGTGTTGTTTGAGGCCTCTAATTTGGTTTGTACCTCGGCCAGGCTTGCTTTCAGAAAGGTGATATCCTTCAGCAGCCTGGTGACTTCGACGTGGTCGAACGTGACGGGGGGAAGCTTGTGAAGCTTCTTCGCCACGAATGAAGGCACGTCATCCGGGTCGGTCTCCTTCAACAGAGTGATGATGTCCTGGAGACTCTTCTGAGTTCCATCCCTCCGGCGAGATGGCATCTGTTCGGCCTTGCCGACTGTCTGGAAAAGCAGCGTCTTGCCACTGCAAATCTCGTCCTCCTTAAAGTTGGACTTGCAGATCTGCAAGATGCTGACCTCGTCCATCGTATCGATGGCGTTTTGTATAAACGCCAACAGCTCGTTGGCTATGAGTTGTTGAGAACCCATAGTTACAAACACGTGCAGCAGCTAGTGCCGCGCGAAATGCGAATTAAAAATTCTTACTGCACAATGGAGCGCGTCCGTTTCCGAGCGCGCATTACACTGCACTGTCCTTTGTCCAGCAGTATACGTCCTCTGGCTGATAATGATTAATGACGTAGTCGACCAGTACGTTCTCTACATGTATCCTCAAATGTATTCCTTGTAGTATATCGTTTGCATAAGGTCCATTATGACAAAAGGTTCTCGAAAAGTATTTAAAAGGGCCGCTGCAATCTTAAAATCTTTTAATATATGAGGCGAAAGCGCCCGTTAATTGCTTCAACTACCCATCGACAAATCGTAACAAGTCGTGTCTTGTTCGCTTGAGTAGTTGAAATCTGAGTTTCATTGGAACCTTTTGATTCTGGCATATTCTATCCTACTCCTACTAATGTTGTAGGTACGCGCGAACCGCGCGACGGTGGAAACACTGCATCCAGCGCCCGCCCACGCAGCCCGCTCGCGTCTTCCGATACTGAAGAACAATCCTGTGTGTGTACATCAGTGTGACGTGACTATGTGAGGTGCCGCGAACCCAGAACCAAGAATCACCCTACAATCTCGCCCAGCCGTGGTCAGCTCGTCTCTTGTTTCCGGGGATTCCGGACACCTCCCGGTAAGTCCCAAATCTTCATCCCTTCTCTGCTGTATTAGCGGCACTACTTCAGACCCGCTAATACAAATATTATAAACGCAAAAGTTTGTAAGTATGGATGGATGTTTGTTACTCTTTCACGTAAAAAATACTGAATGGATTTGGATAAAATTCGGCCTACAAATAGTTCATAACTTGGATTAACCTGGTTAAAAACATACAACAACGACGACATAAAAATAAAACTATAATAATAAATATAAAAATTTCAGGTATTCATCAATATAAAATAAAATAATGTGACGTAGGGATATATTAAAATGATACCACACTTACGAACATACAAAATTTATTTTAATTTGGTCTCAGGGCGTGGAGTACGTAAGGGCCTAGCTGAATAGTTTGCTCTCGCCCTGACTTAGCTTGGGGAAGCGCCGAGGTGTTGGGAGGCGCGTCGCTGAACAGGAGCTGCGTGCTGCGTGGTGTGTTCCCAAAATGGCGGCCGCGTCGAAATGCGAAGACGGTCGCGTAGAATCTTTTAGAACGTAGAACTCCGAACATAGAACTTCAAACGTAGCATAGAACGTAGAACCCCTAACGGGGAATATCATCATCATTGGCCTTTGCGTCTATTGCAGACGATTTATGGTGCAATGCTGGGCAAACACCGTTTTTGGTGGCTGAAAAGTCCGATGAGAGAGCGACATGTTCTACCGCAGGCCTGACAATAGAAGTTTGCGACAGATGGGCCTGAGCCGCCTTGACGTTGTCTCTTTCTCTTGTCAGCGAGTGCCGCGAACCAGGTTTCATCGCAAAACTTGCGACCCTCCAACACGCGTTTACGCCACTCCGTCCGTTTCTCTGCAAGCTTTTCCCAGTTTCTGTGGTCAATGTGAAAGGCAGACATGTCTCTTTTAGCGCAATCCTTAAAGCGAAGCAATAGCCTCCCAACGTCTCTTTTTTCATTCGCGACAGCACCAAGAAGAACACGTCGTGGTAGTCGAGAGGGTTCCATCCTGTGCACATGCCCTAGCCAGCGCAAACGTCTCTGTTTGAGAAACGCGGTCAGGCTAGGCAGCTGTGCTATTTCTAGAACCCTTTCATTTGTGATCCTGTCTTGCCATGTTATGCCCAAGATCTTACGAAGGCAGCGCATATAGAAGGAATTTAAACGACGTTCTACTTTTGCGTATGTCGTCCAGGTTTCGGCTCCGTACAAGAGTATGCTTAAAAGAAGCTTGAAAGACCAACATCTTGGTCTTTGTTGTGAAAATGCTTGTTTTGCCATACTCGATTACTAAGCCTCCCGAACATGGTCGCCGCCTTTCCGATACGTATGTCGACCTCCGCATCAAGCGAGAGGTTGTTCGTGACGGTCGACCCTAGGTAGCAAAATCTGTCAACTACCTCTAACTACGCGCCATTAAGAGAGATCGCTGGGGCCACGGAGATACCTTGCACTAGCAGAACGGTCTTTTTCGTGTTTATTAACATGGCAAACAGGGAACACGCCTGTGAGAATTGATTCATCATTAACTGGAGCTCACGTTCGGAGTTAGCAACGAAAGCTGCGTCATCAGCGTACAGAAGACTGTTGACGAAAAGATCCTCGCGGTTTCTTTTAGATTTGAGGAGGGAGATGTTAAACATCTTTCCGTCGGTCCTCGTGTGTAGATGGATACTCTGTTGGTTATCGCCGAAAGCGGAATGTAATATAAGCGAGAAGTTATACCAAACAGGGTAGGAGCCAAGACACAACCCTGTCGCACTCCTCTGGAGACCTCGAACGGTTCTGATAGATTTCTATTAAAAACCACTGACCCCTTTATGTCCTCATGGAACGATGCCACGAGACAAAGAAGCTTAGGTGGACACCCAATGCTCTCGAGCGCTGTGTACAATCCCTTCCGGCTGACCGTATCGAAGGCCTTATTAAGGTCAACGAAGGCTGCGGCCAAGGGGATCTTTTGTTCACGACACTTCTCTTGCATTTGGCGAAGTGTGAAAATCATGTCAACTGTGGAACGCCCGGAGCGGAAACCACACTGTGACTCAGGATAGACGCGCTCTGCAAGCTTTTGGAGTCTTGATAGAATGACTAGGCCAAAAAGCTTGCCAACTACGCTCAAAAGAGAGATACCGCGGTAGTTGTTACAGTCGCCGCGGTCACCTTTCCCTTTGTATAATGTGATTATGTTAGCGTCACGCATATCCCTAGGCACACCTCCCGCGGCCCAGCAGTTACACAGTAGATTGTACAAGATTGGTCTCACGCATTCGAGTTTTACTATTTCAGCTTGGGTGCCGTCGCCGCCAGGACTCTTCCCGCGCTTAAGTCAATTGACAGCCTTGGTGAATTCCTATACAGACGGTGGATCATCTAACTCGGTCATTACATACAGTTTGGGCATGTTTTGCACAGCCTCCGGATGTATGTCGACTGGACTCGAGTAGAGATCGGTGTAGTGCTCGACGCAGCGGTCAAGTTGTTTTTGGCTATCTACGATGATAGCACCGTTCACGTCCTTGAGAGGAGCTGCCTTCTTGGCGACAGGTCCGAGGACCCTTTTAATGCCTTCATAAACACCGCTTATGTGTCCACTGTCGGCACACAATTGCATGGTGCGACCGAGTTCTGACTAGTACGAGTTGGCAAAGTACCGTGCACTTCGTTGAAGAGCAGCTTTTGCGTTACGAAGTGCTGTTTCAGTCTTCAGACAGGGATTCATGCGGTGTCTTAGGGCGGCATCGCGCTTGGAGTCAAACAGAGGTTGTGGATGTACAACGTTTTCTGTGAACCAGTCCTGGGATTTGTTTTTTTCAAATCCGAAAACCTCAGCGGCGCTTTCAGTCAGTAGTTTTTTTACACTTTCCCACTCATCATTGTGTATTGTGTAATGGCGTCCCATGCAGCTGGATTAATATTTGCCAAGCACTCAAACTCACAACGTTTTTCGTCATCCTTGGTATTAGAAAGGTTTAACTTTCTTCTGCCGGGCATTTTGGACGAATGTATTCTCTTGTGAGTGATGGCTACATGTGCTGCAACTAATGAGTCGTCAGTGTCACAGTCGGCGCTATGGAATGTGCGTGTGTGAAGGAAGTCGCGGAGATCCTTGCTTCTGGTAAGTACCACGTCCAGCTGGTGCCAGTGGCCAGATCGAGGTTGTTTCCAAGAGACTTTATGGGACAACTTGCCCTTGAAGTAAGTGTTAGTTACGCATAGTTGGTTCTCAGAGCAAAACTCTAACAAACGTTGGCCATTGTCATTTATATTGCCAATACCATGGTACCATGGTACCAATACACCCAGTCCACGTGGAATAGTCCCGGCCCACACGGGCATTGAAGTCTCCTAGAATATACAGGCGATCACCACCGGACACGGTGTTAGCCGCCACGGCCAGATGCTATAAAATGTGTCTTTCGACTCGTCCGAAGATTTTAATGTCGGAGCGTAAGCAGCGATCAAAGTAATATAACCGTAACTGCTATTTAGTCTCAAAACCATTATGCGTTCCGAAACACCGCGCGGGGTATATCGTTTTGGACCTCAAAACCAACACCGTATTCGCGAACCTCAGCGGAGTCTTTTCCTTTCCAGAAGAATGTATAAGTGGACTCACGCAATGAATTCTAAGTTTGCTCCCGTGAATTTTAACAAATTTATTATTTTTCGATGTAAATATTGACCCCCTTTCAATTATTCACCTGATATTGCACAACTAAACGTTTAACAAAGTGTTTTTTGTGTCTCTAAGTGCTACTTATTGTGAATCATAAAATTTCAATCGAATCGGCGAATGACAGTTCATTATTCGAATTGTTGTTGGTAATTATTGTGTTATTTCATTGTTTTCTCTTTACAAGGTAGTATTTTTATCATTATTTATGCATTCTAAAGAAACATACTTTTAAAGAGAACATTTTAGTTAAGTACACCTTTATTTTATTTGCTAAAAAGGGTACTTCTCTTTTTTTTTAAATTTCAGTTAACTTTATAACATTGGTTGAGTATCTCCCTGGTTCTAATTGCTATAAGTGCATTAAACATTTATCAATTCAAAATGTATACTGGTACTAGAAAGGCCTTGGCTCGTCAGGAAGAGTCTAAGCTCCACCTGGCTTTGCAGGAATTGAAGGCATCCAAGGAGTTAGTCAAACAATTGAATAGGGAAAGAGATGACAATGAAAAGGAAATGTTGAACTTACTGGATATAAACAATAAATTGAAAAAAGAGATGTCTTCATTACATTCTGAGTGTAATTGTATGAGGAACGGGACAAGCTTCAGTTGTTAGTAGACGGGTTCGACCAATGCAGGGATGAGTATGAGCAGGCCCTTGTGCGTATCTCTGGGTTGGAAAGGCAGTTACATGAGGCTAATTGTAGTATAAGTACTCTAGAATGTGACAAATTACAAGTAACTGCCATACAGAACCAAAGTCTGTTCGATGAGTTAGTTAGCTGTGCGCCTGAAATAGTTTCTGCTTCATTTAATATTAATCCTTTGGTAACAATTGACTTAACAAAGGAGGATAGTATTTATTCCAGTGATACTATCCAGCCTGTTAAATGTAGCAGAAATAAATTAAAAAAATGTATTAAATTAAATAAATATATTAAGAAAACTCAACTTTTAATGAAAAAAAAAGTCTATATGAAGAAAAATGTAACATTAATTAAAGAAAGATTACAATTAGTTAATAAATTAAATGAGTGTTCATCATTATTAGAAAAAAATAAATTAAAATATGACATTGAAATTGAAAAATTAAATTATAAGTTAACTAGTTTGCAGGAGTCATTAACAAGTATGACTACTAGGTATGAGTCCTCAAAGAAGGAGATTGGGGAATACACACTGGCCCTAAATAACCTTTTGGATAGTTCTCGGACTGAGAACTTTGATAATGAGTCTAGGCAATCCCTGGCGGCAGGCCTGGCTGCCTCGGAGCATTCCATGTCCATACCAGTGTGTGATCCCTCACCTCCTAAGCAGCTATGCCGTGGTTTGTCCAGTTTGAATTCCAATATTTCTTACCAAAAAGACAATAAATGTACTAAAAGTAGCACTCTAATGTTTAGTGATGAAATTGGAAGAGGGTTGGGTCAATTTTTAAACACTGAGGGGCAAACTGTCTTAAATTATTGTATGCCTGGTTTGACATACCATGATATAATGGAAAAATTGATTTCACATGACCTTAATAATGTAGAAACTGTTATTATTTTAATTGGGAAAAGGGGAAATGTGAACAAAAAAGTATTAGGTAGTTAACTTTTATGAAAAATTACTTTCTTTAAATATTCCAAAAATTATAATGTTTACACTTCCTTACAGTAAAAACTTGCCACACGAAGAAAATAATTATAGATTTAAGCTTAATTTGACATTGAATACAATGGCTTTCTATGAAAAGAAAGTAGAATTAATAGACATAAATAATTTTTTTTTTTTTTTTTTTTTTTTAATATTTATTAATAATAATATCTAATTATGGCTTTGGACGGTATTCTTCATTCAATATATCAACTAAGGTTCTCCAATAAATTATAAGGCATCAAAAAAATGGTCCACATCACTGTCATTGGGTAACGTGCCCAGAAGACTGGCCGCATTGCCACGCTGAATGGCAATACTGATTCTCTGGCCGAGAAAAGCACCAGCCCTCTGGTCACGTGAAGAGTCGACCAAACGCTTTGACAACTCTTTGAAGAGAAGATGAGCACTCGGACCCCACGGCCCCATGGTTTCAACCCCAAACGGCTCAAAAATGTAATTACCGATCAGATTTTTATACTTACGCCGTTTGAGGTTTTCAGCACTCGCAGCAGCTGCACCGGCACAACACGCCGTACTTGAAAGATGTGAAGGCGCAAGGGTGTCTACGCAAGTTGCGTCCCACACCAGAGGCCTTCCTAACTTCCAAGGCAACAATGTCATGCCATCTGGTCTTTTGCCATCGTCCCGAGCCAAACCATTGGGTTCTAGAACAGCTGGCACACCAGCGATGGAAAAAGCACGACGAATAATGTCATTCAAGTTGGCGTGTCGTGCAAAGCGACCCGCGCTCTTAGCGCACGAGAGACCATGGTGTCCGAGGCAGTCGACTGCTTCTCCGCAAGGACAAAGATGTGGAGCCCCGCTTGAAGTACCTAGGCGAAGACAGGTAGCGAGCCGAAAAGTACAGTCCTCCAACATAGTCCCTATGTTGGAAGACGGAAGTGCCTGAAATTATTATCTAATAAATTATTAGATAATAATTTTATATTGACAAAAGATAAATATTATCTTAAGACTTATTTTAAGCGACAGATAGCAAATTCGCTATCATTTTATTTTAAGTATTTAGCCAATAACATGGCTAGCTCAGCGGCTTCTATTGAGCTGCAACATACTGACATGCCAATTCAGACTTTGGAATATGTTCCAAATAATTTAAATTAGATTATAAGACAATAGAGGACACCTCTAGCAAATTATTGGAATTAAATTATAAGACAAAAGAGGAACTCTCTCGCAAAATGTTTGCAAATAAAATGAAATTAAATCAATGTAAAAATAGCTTTATAAAAAGCCCCGGTCAATCATTAAATTTAAAAAATGTAGAATCTTTGAACATTGTTCACCAGAACATCCAAGGAATGATGGGCAAAGATTTAGAGATTGAATTGTTCATGAACTGTAATAATATTGATATTCTTTGCATTACCGAGCACTGGCTTAGAGACCATCAGTTCATGTTCAATTTTGAGAATCATTTGGTAGGAAGTTCGTTCAGTCGAGGAAATGCAATACATGGTGGCTCCTTAATTATTGTTAGTAAAAAGTTTAAATTAAAAGAACGCAAAGACATAGTGAGCCTCTCGGTTGAGCGAACAATAGAAATAGCTTGTGTGGAGTTGGAGCAGTTTGTTGTGATAAGTGTATACAGACCTCCTTCAGCATTGTATGATCTTTTTGAAAAAGTTATGGATGAGACATTGCGTAAGGTCCGCAATGTAGGTAAAACAATAATTGTTTGCGGTGATTTTAATATAAATTTGCTAGAAAACTCCACATTGTCAACTAAAATTAAAAACTTATTTCTATCATACAATTTGAATAATTTATTTTTGGAGCCGACAAGAATAACTGCCACTTCGGCCACCTGTATTGATAACATATATACAAATGTAAAACCACTGGCTAAGCAAATTATTAATAACCTGGACTCTGATCATTGTAGCCAAATGGTCAGCTTTCCACACCAGCGTAAGCAAGTGATGAAAAAGAATATCACTGTTGTGCCAAAAACTGCAGGTCGGCTGGAACGCTTTAAAAGCAATCTAGATACAAAATTAAATTATTTAGAATACAATGACAACCCTGATGTCTTTTATAATGATTTTTTTAACATATATTGTTCAGAATTTAATAAATCTTTTGTTCCAAAAAAGATCTCGGTTAGTGGTACTGCATCTTTTAATGAATGGGCTACAATTGGTATTCACAAAAGTAGGAAACGCCTTTATGAACTTTATGGTGAACGCAACTATAACACCAGCGACGACTTCAAATTATATGTTAAAAATTATTCAAAGTAATTTAAAAGAGTATGCCGATTAGCCAAGGCAAACTATCTGAGTTCTAAGATTAAGAATAGTAATGACAAAATAAAAATGACATGGAATATTATAAATAGTGAAACAGGAAAGGTCAGAAGTCGTAATAATGAGTACAATTTAAATTGTGATAATAAAACCTTGACTTCTGATGCTGATGTTGCTGCAGCATTTGAGAGGTTTTTTACTGACATTCCAGTTTCAACTACAAAAGCCTTGATTTCCTTTCCCACTGTAGCTGAATCTGTTTTGAAGGAGAATGTTAAAGATAGTGAAAGTAATTTCAGTTTTCAAAAAATTTGTGTTATAGATATATTAAAAAAATTTAACACTCTCAATAAAAAGAAAACTGCTGATCTGTGGGGTAATTCCGTGGATGTCGCTAAATCAGTAATTATGACAATAGCTCCAGTTTTAGCTTGCATATTTAACGAATGCATTGACTGTGGTGTTTTTCCTAACCTAATGAAACATAGTAAATTAATTCCATTGTTTAAATCAGGTAGCACTTCTGACCCCTCTAATTTTAGACCTATTTCTGTGCTACCCACATTTAGTAAAATTTTTGAAAAGTTGATGCTAGACCAAATTCAAATTCATTTTCATAGAAATAAACTTTTACATTGTAAACAGTATGGTTTTACTAGGGGTCGCTCAACAACTGACGCCGGTGTTGAGCTTTTAATCCAAATATTTGATACCTGGGAAGAATCACAGGATGCCCTAGGGGTATTTTGTGATTTATCCAAGGCTTTCGATTGTGTTTTACATGAAACTTTGGTCAGGAAGCTTAACCACTATGGAATTAGGGATGCTTCTTTGAGCCTTCTAATCTCATACTTGAGTAACAGGATTCAGAAGGTCGACATTAACGGTAAAAGATCTCCGGGATCAGTGGTTACAATGGGAGTTCCGCAGGGTTCAATAGTAGGTCCATTCTTGTTTTTGGTTTATATTAATGACTTACCTTATTTTGTAAAAGACAGTCATGAGATAGTATTGTTTGCTGATGATACTTCACTTTTATTCAAAGTGAAACGACGACACCCAAATTATGACGATGTGAATAATGCGATCTCAAAGATTGTTCACTGGTTTAGAGTAAATAACTTGCTATTAAACGAGGGAAAAACCAAATGTGTAAGATTTGTATTGCCTAATGTTAAGCAAGTAATAACTAGTGTACAAATTAAAGATAAGAATGTGAATCCTGTGGACACCACTGTGTTTCTAGGCATCACTTTAGATGCCAAGCTTCAGTGGGGCCCACATATAGCTAAATTGTCGAATAGACTTAGCTCTGCGGCTTATGCAGTAATGAAGATCCGTCAGTTAACTGACGTTGATACATCCAGTATTAGTTTATTTCAGTTACTTTCATAGTATAATGTCGTACGGCATTTTACTGTGGGGAAATGCTGCCGACATTCAAACTATCTTTGTGCTTCAGAAGAGGGCTATTCGAGCAATCTATAACCTAAAGGCTGGCGACTCTCTCAGAGAGAGATTTAAGAATATAAATATAATGACAGTTGCATCACAATACATTTATGAAAATTTGATTTATGTTCATAAAAATACTGGAATGTTTTCAAAAAACAGTGATATTCACAATGTAAACACTAGAAGTAAGAACAAATTAGCAGTACCTTATACTAGGCTCCATAAAATAAATAATTCTTTTAGGGGTCTGTGTGTAAGATTTTACAATAAAGTACCAAATGATATTCAGAAATTAGATCTTAATAAATTTAAAATCAAAATCAAAGAAAAGCTTTATAAAAAAGTTTATTATAAAGTGTCAGATTACACAGAAGACAAAACAGCTTGGATCTGAAATGCTCCAAGCACTCCAACAGCTATTTCTAATTGTCTCTATTTAATTGATACTACATTGTATTGTAATTTTGTATTGCATCATTTTTTTTATATTTTTAAATTCATATTTTGTATTGACCTGGTAACGACATACTCTTTTTTTTGTTTGTAAATGTCGTTGCTTTTGTGCGCTGTGGTTTCTTGCGCCCATTCTTTGCCACAGTTAAAAAATTATGTCCTGAATGGGTGGTAGGTTAAAAAAGATTTGGACGATTCAAAGTACTTATTAATTGAGTTTATTGAATAATCTAGTCTCTTATTTATTGAATTATTTATTTATTTATTATTTGGACAGTCAACAAAATAACAAAAACAATGATACTGTTACAAACATAAGCCTTATCTAAGCACAGTTTTTTAACCGACTTCAAAAAAGGAGGAGGTTCTCAATTCGGTTGTATGTTTTTTTTTATGTTTGTTACCTCAGAACTCAGTCCTTTATAACTACACCTATTTAGAAAATTCTTTTTTTATTTGAAAGGGTATACTTCCAGATTGGTCCCATTTTTATTAAAATCCAGTTCTGATGATAAAATCCTCAGGAATTGAGGGAACTCCTCAAATATTGTGGGCATACCTATAGCGATTTTAGTATTTTCAGCAATAAGTCAAGAATTTGCATTCAGAAAGTATCATTTGATGAAGCAGACCACAGAATGTCATTGGAACTCCTCAGTGATAAGTATTTCAGATAAGTATTTCACAGGTGGCGATAAGATATCTCAATTAATTAAGCGACTATGACGAATTAAAAGAAGGCAGGTACCGGAACTCAGTTCTGATGGTGGAATCCTTGAGGAATTGAGGGAACTTCTCAAATATTGTAGGCATACCTATAGCGATTTTGGTATTTTCAGCCATAGGTCAAATGAGATCCACTCACGCAATAAATCCTTCCTAACTAATATTGTAAATGCGAAAGTGTTTGTCCGTCTCTCACTTGCGCATCGACCTGATTTTGCATCTAGATAGCTGAAGAACAATAGTGAGATAGGCCACTTTTTATCACTCCTTCCGAAACAAATATTTTTGGAGTCGGTGCCAGCTTAATGCGACAATGAAGCAATACCTAATAAAATCTATTCACTAATGAACACGACACTGTTAAAGGCAAATTAAACATATTTACAAATAAAAACGACAATGGGGTTAAACGGCAGCAAGGCCGACCAGACCAGCCCAGACGACGGTGGAGAGTTGAGCTTAATGCTTACGTGAAGGATTGGCACGCAAAAGACCGCGAATACTGGAAGGGGGGGGGGGAGGCCTTTGCCCAGCAATGGGACAATATGGGCTAATATAATAATAATATAGTATGTCTTTTAATGTTTATGTTTACCTTGGCTGACACCGACTCCAAAAATATTTTTTAAGATTATAAGATAGAGTAAAGTAAAGGTTAATATTGCGAGTAAATTGAACAAACTAAACTACGCAATTATTTTTTACGTTATAGTGCATTTATTTCAGTAAAAATTTTTTAAGTCTTTTTTTTTTTTGTTAAAATTTTTGTTTTACTTACAGACAGCCACGGCATGCGTTGTGGACTTTTTAAATCATTAAAGATTATTTACAGAGCACATATTGAGATATTGAGCCTGCTCAACTCTGCATCGATCACAGCAGTTTTTCGCAGATCTTGTGCGCAACCTGAACCTCCACAGGTGTCCGGGAGGCCTGTCCTCATGGTACGGACATTCCATTTTGCAATGCGCATGGATTGGCGAGGCGAGTTTTTGATCTGCTGTTTAGTACCAGGTGTGTACATTATCGATACCAGCCATCTAGCCAGGAGCTAGTGCTCCCTACACCTTAAAGGAGCAAGCCAGTAACGGAACGGATTGGTACCTAACTGTCCGGGGTCTGCCCAGATTAAAGCGGGCGGTAACCAACCGGTGGATCTACGATGGATCCTCCCACTGTCGAAAGTGACCCCTAGCGTCCGCACTCACGCCCATATGTGCAGGACTTATAACTGGTGACTGCTACTTCCCGTGTTGTTGACCACTCAGTGAAGCTGACGTGGGTGGAGTGACCTCTCCACAGACAATGCACCGCCTGGGACGGAGTTAAGGAAACGCAGGGATGCCCAGCACCTGCATTACCCTCTTGGCCTTGCTAGCTTAACCCACAGGAACGGCGGGCCGATACGTGTGGAGCCAGGATATTCTATTCACGCCTACCGGTGACTCCTTTCCGGGTTTGATTCTGGAGTTTTCCTTCTCCTAGACGGGTTGCAAACCAATGCCAAGAGGCCCATCTGCCCTGGTTTGATTTTGGAGTTTTCCTTCTCCTAGATGGATTGCAAGCCATTGCTGAGAGGCCCATCTCCCCTGAAGCATGTGATGTCAGCTTCGTTTGTGGATTTAGTCACCTCATACGACACCCTTATCCATCGTGAGGGTTGGTGCTATTCTTAAGCCGGACACCACACGGACAAACGATGGATGTCTGTGCAATTTTTTAATATGCTGTTGGATATGTGTGCAGTTTTAAATAAATCCGTTAGTCGCCTTTTACCACACCCAAAGGAAGAGAAGGGGTGGTAGTAGTCTTTTAATGACGCTACACGACACGACTCCGTTAAATTTAAAAATGATCGACGGATTGAAAAAATACCCTAAACAAGATTAAAAAATTAACTAACTCCGTCTGTTACAAAAAATAAACTACGGAACAAAAATAAATAAAAACGAATACAAAACTAAAAATAAAACAGTACAACACAAACACACACACACTACAACTACAACTCTCTGCGAAAGCAAACTACCAAACTACCAAGAAACCAAGTTTAGGCGCCAGTGTGACGTAGGGGTATATTAAAATGATACCACACTTACGAACATAGAAAATTTATTTTAATTTGGTCTCAGGGCGTGGAGTACGTAAGGGCCTAGCTGAATAGTTTGCTCTCGTCCCTGACTTAGCTTGGAAAGCGCCGAGATGATTGGAGGCGCGTCGCTGTACAGGAGCTGCGTGCTGCGTGGTGTGTTCCCAAAATGGCGGCCGCGTCGAAATGCGAAGACGGTCGCGTAGAATCTTCTAGAACGTAGAACTCCGAACGTAGAACTTCAAACGTAGCATAGAACGTAGAATCCCTTACGGGGAATAAGTAGCACAATTATCGTAGAATGACGATAAGGCTGGATACTTTATAAATAATAGCTTTGGTCAAATACGTGACCTATTAAGTAGTTATTAAAAAAACGTATGAAATTGCTAGCGACGACAAAAGCAACGACTGTGTCGTATCGCTGGCTCTCAGGCGTATGAGACGACGTCAGCTGCCCGCGCGCAAGTAATTTTTAACTTACCTACTTACATCAAATATAAAAATACAAAAGGCATTTCAGGGTACCGTGAGCGCAACGATTAAACCATAATTATGAAATAAAAATACGTTTGTTTTGCAGTTATTAAAACTATTAAGACTTTATTTCTTTGTAGTTATTAGATAAGTGTCGAGGGTAGGGCTCCTGGCAGAACCACGACGTCAGTGCTCCGCCAATAAGTATGAACAAAACACGAATGCAACTTATACCCCCTCGACCGGAGATTTATTTATTTGACTCACAAAACATCTATGTACACAATAGTCAATACACAATATATAACAAGGTTACACGCACATAAGGTAATACACACACACACACACACCCCAGCTAACACACATATGGTCATGCACACACAATACACGTAAGGTCCATGCAAATTAAAGTCAGGCACAAAAGTTATACGCACAAGGTTATATACACGCACACACACACAGGTACATAAATGGTCAAATCCAAGTTAGTAATACACGTCAGTCAGATACACAAAGCACAATTTATACAGTGTTTATAAAGTTTCCCAAAATACTCAACTTCCCACACTGGCTCTAAACTTTACTAGGTATATCTAATACTTCTTCAGTTTTCTGATTTTCCATAAGTTTCTGGTTCATTAGCTACTATATGCTACTCGGTTTGCTGCTTGAAGTGAACACACACAAAGCACAATTTATACAGTGCTTATAACGTTTCCCTAAATACTCAACTTTCACACTGGCTCTAAACTGCTCTAGGTATATCTCAATTACTTCTTCAGTTTTCTGATTTTCCAAAGGTTTCAGCTAGTTGCTGCTCGGTTGACTGCTTGAAGTGAACATACACAAAGCACAATTTATACAGTGTTTATAAAGTTTCCCTAAATACTCAACTTTCACACTGGCTCTAAACTGCTCTAGGTATATCTCAATTACTTCTTCAGTTTTCTGATTTTCCAAAGGTTCCAGCTAGTTGCTGCTCGGTTGACTGCTTGAAGTGAACATCAAAACCGAAATCCCGCTCGGCCCTTTTATACAAAAAAGCTTCTAGAAGATTTGAATTATTCTAGCCAATTAGAGAGCAGAGAAGTAGAGGTAGTCACCCCTTTTCAATTACAAAAATATTCTGAATGCACATTCAGATCCACTATGAACTGACATATTTAAAATCGACTAAAATTCCATTTATATCCAAACGCTCTGATTCTAAGTTATACAACAAAATATAAGTCTAGACCTATCTTAAAATATATTTGCGTATGCGATTCGTTATAACACATCTAAGCAATTGCATATCTTAGAGCGCTAGTCTAGTTTTTGCGAGAATTATTCCTAAACAATGCTACGTGCAGATTACAATAATTCCGCGCGGCTAATTTTGACTTCACCACCACCGTCGGGCGTTATGTCTACCATAATTCTAGATAAACGCCATTCACGTGGGCTTAGCCGTTTCGGAGGAACAATACAATAAGTTGTCCGACCATAAAACATTTACAAGTTTACCACGATCGCCATGTTAGTTTTATCTCCTATTGTTATTCCGTTCGTACTATGCTTACATTGTATGACTAATTATCATTTAAAGAGGCTACTTGTTAAGCTGCCCATCAATAACAATCGATAACAATCAAATTCGTGACAATTATTAAAACTTTCAAATTACGTAAATAGCAGCTTCATCTACTCATCAAGAGAGGGAGCTGTAGCAAACATGCAAATTTCTAGATGGCGATGGTAACTTTTTTAACCGCTACGTAAATACGACGGCTAAAATTTTCTAAGTTTTTCTTTTATTCGTATACAATCACACGCAAACGGCTATGCTTACATAGTATGAATATCTATCCTCTACAGAAGCTACTTGTTTATTTAAACATCAATACCAATCAATTTCGTAACAATAAGTAAAACTTCATAATTACGTAAATAGCAGCTTCAGTTTTTTATCAAGAGAGGGCGCTGTAGCAAACGTGCAAATTTCTAGAAGACGATGGTAACATTTTTTATTCGTTACATAAGTACCGCGGCTAAAATTTTCTAAGATTTTATTTTATTCACATTGTATGCGTATACAATCAAACGCAAGCGGATGCGATGCGGTATCGCCCTATTGTTTATCAAATCAATCATTACACAAATTCCAATCCCTAATTGATTCCGAACCTAATAGTTACATTAACTTGTTCGTTCTCTACGTACCTAACCATTAATTTGATCACCGATTAATCTGTCCGTTACAATAAGTATATTAGGATAAGATAATCTACGTTTGTTAGTTATAAATTAAAATTTTATATAAGGATTTAATAGCTATACGTTTATAACGTTACATTACCCCCACGCGTCACCAAGAATTTTATTCCTCCTCATAAAATCCGCATTCAGTAATTAAGTCAATAGTTAGCATCTACACTGTCATTCATAAATTCATACTTCACGCTCACAAACTGGCAACAATAAATAATCATAAAGAATATTGACGCAACCTAACAAAAAAGAAGGTTCCTGTTTCGATAGAACTGGTAACCCATACAAACTGTGATTACTATTAAAGATGTTATTATATGCGAAGTTGTTAGCCATGTAACGTTAATAAAAAATGTATTTTATAGTATGTTCAAATGTACATACATACTTACTTAAAACTCAAGCCCGTATGTCCCTGAAGGAATATGCATAGGTATAATATACACCCACAGTATGCCAGACAAGCTTTAGTCCCATGTAATGGGTGTGGCGAGCCTATTGCTACTGCAGGCACTGGGTTAGGGGAAAAAATAAGAATGGGATAGGATAATTATGGAATTGGGGTAGGAAAAAAAGGTACAAAGGATACTACTGACTCGGAAGGAACATTAGGACAAAATCGTAGTAGCTAATGAATCCGGGGTCGCATACCCGTATGCACTATTAAGCAGTGCACCCTTGGATTTTTTTATTGTTAATGCCAAAGGATAAATGAAAAGAAAAAAATAATGTGTCTAGCTACCTATTAAGACCACTTAATTTCAAATCCTTTATATGCCATGTTCCCAAATCTTTACCATTCATGTCTTCCAAAACATAAACCAACTGCGATTTCTTAGCAGTAACACGGCATTTTATGAATTTTGGTGCTAACTTCTTGCTAAAGTATTTATCTTTATCACTAAAAACATAGGCTCGTTTCATGACGATATCGCCTACATTAAATTCTGCTGGCTTACGACGTAAATTATAATGAGCTGTATTCTTTTGGTGTGCATGCAAAAGCCTTGCTTGCACCTCATCGAAAATACTGGACAAGCAACCCAGGTTCTCCGCATACATGTCCCGCGGAAGAAATAAAATTTCTTCACCTAGTTCCCTGCCAAAAACCAAAAATGATGGTGTGAAGCCCGTTGCTTCGTTCACAGTATTATTGATAGCAAACTGCACTTTTGGTATAAAAATATCCCAAGTTCTGTGATCGTTTAGTAGCTTAGTAGCTTTTTTTATTGGGTATATGTGGCGGCCTGCGTCGCCACATAATTTATTATCTTCACGTATTGGTTAAAGAGTTTGTAAGCGCATTCCTAAACGTGTGTTGATCCGATAAAGATATGACACGGCATCCTCCCTCCAACATCTACGTAGTTATTATTGTATAAATAGTCTTGTTAGCTTTAGATAATAAGTTAGTCACTGAAAATGCATATTCATTATGCGACTCGTAAAAAAGCATGCTTAGACCAAATAGCTGGTAATGTCTTTAGAGTCAAATCAGATATACATCTTCTTGGTTTGTCGGATCATGAAACAGCTCAGACTATATCATTTAAGTTAAAAATGCATATAAAAAATATACCATAGAGAAAACTGATTACAACAAGGAAAATATGAATAAGTTTAAAACCTGTATATCTTCGCTATCATTTATAGAAAGAAGTATATAGTAATCACAATGCTAACGAAGCTTTTAATGAATTACATAACTTAATTGAGCTATTTCAAAAACTTTGTTTTCCAATAGTACTTGTACAAATCAATAATGAATTCAGACATCAGAAGTGGCTAAGTAAAGGAAGTGCCGTACTATAAGTACGCACCTGCGCCAGTTCTCGAAAATGGTCATGCAACGCTCTACTGGGATCGCTCTATCATCACGGACAGGACTATTGTCGCCAATAAGCCTGATATCGTGGTGGTCGACCGATCTCAGCGCCGGGCAATATTGGTTGATATCACCGTACCTCATGATGAGAACCTCGTGAAAGCCGAGAAGGACAAGCTCAGTAAGTACCTTGACTTGGCTCACGAGGTTACCGCCATGTGGGATGTGGATTCAACCATTATTGTACCGATAGTCGTTTCGGCAAACGGTCTTTTAGCTAAGAGCCTCGATCAACACCTAGAGAGGCTCTCGCTAAAAGGTTGGGTCAAGGGTCAGATACAGAAGGCAGTACTCCTTGACACGGCACGTATTGTCAGGAGGTTCCTCACTCTGCAGCCCTAACCACCGGTAACTTGGGTCTATCCCCGCTGCCGGTGGCAACCTAGGTTAAGTTTTTTATAATATTTTATATTGTAAATATATTTTTTTATATAAAATATTGTAAAAAATTTTACTCAAGATTATATTTAAATAAAGAGCATAATAATAATATTAATATTCCATTCAATAACAATTCTTTATTCTTAAGACCTACAAATGACACGGAAATAAAATCAATTATTATGTCTCTTAAAAACAGTAACGCAGTAGGTCATGACGGCATTAGCACTCATGTCATAAAATTGTGCGCTGAGTATGTAAGCCAACCTCTTGCTTACGTAATTAATTTGTCAATGGAACAGGGATCTTTTCCTGAGGTTCTCAAGTTATGTATTGTTAAGCCATTATTTAAAAAAGGTAATAAAGATGAAATGAGCAATTATCGACACATAACTCTCATTTCGATATTCTCAAAAATATACGAGAAAGTTATTAACAAACGTATATATGGCTTTGTTACCTCAAATAATTTATTAAAAGACGAACAATACGATTTTCGTAAAAGCAGTTCCACTACTTTAGCTTGCTATAATTTGATACATTTAATAACGGAAAGTATTAACAATAGAATTCCTCTCTTGGTTTTATTTCTTGACATGAGCAAAGTTTTCGATTTTGTCCCACACAAAAGGTTGCTAAACAAATTGGAAAGATATGGGATAAGGGGTATTGCTCATGATTGGGTAAAAAGTTATCTATCGAATAGGCAGCAATGTACTGAAATAGCAACAGTTTCCGAGGCAAAAAAATGCACTTACCGGTCTAAATGTCGGATAAATTCTTGTGGAGTGCCACAAGGGAGCGTGCTAGGGCCTCTATTATTTCTGCTTCTTATAAACGACTTACCTAATATAATACACCATAAGTGCTTTATGTTTGCCGACGATACTACAGTGGTGATAAAGTGTAGTAATCTAAATACATTTAATGACGATGTTAATAAAGCACTCGGTAAACTCTTAAAAGTGGTTACGTTCAAACAACCTTAAAGTAAACATGGAAAAGACTAAATGTATACAATTTTCTACTTGCAATGCAAAATTAGTTAACCTATTAGTAAAACATGTCATAAATGTTGTGGAGATAGTTGATAAAGCTAACTTCTTAGGTTTCACTCTAGACAAACATTGTGACTGGAAGACACACTTTGAGAATATGTGTGCAAGAATTGATAGATTAGTTTACGCGTTGCGAAGACTAAGTAACGTATCGTCAATTGAAACTGCACTATCCGCATATCACGGCTATGTATCGTCACTGCTTCACTATGATACTCTGTTGTGGGGTAACTCAGTTGCGGCACATAGAGCTTTTTTAACGCAAAAGAAATGTATTAGGGCAATTTGCAGAGCACACTTTCTTGATTCGTGTAAACCTCTATTTAGAAAATTCCAAATTCTACCTTTGCCTTGTTTGTACATAAAGCAGATGTGTCTTTTTGTTCGAGAACACCCTCATTATTTTGCCACAAGAGGGGAATACAAAAACAAGCCAACGAGACATCAAGGCGGGATCATGCTGCCCAACATAAGGTTACAGTTGTATAAGCGTAGCCATGTAGCCATGCATGGCCATTCAAATATATAACAAATTGCCCGAGAACTTCAAAAATCTGCCTTTGACAATGTTTAAAAAACAAACACATAACTGGTTACTAAGTAAATGTTATTATTCAATTCAAGAATATGTTGATGATAATTGACCTATTATAATTTTATTTTTTGTACAACCGACATTTAAATTATATACTAAATATTTGACCCTAAGACCTTAGAATATTTTATTGACATGTTATTGTAACCAGGAATATTACCTATGTAAGACATTATTTTGTGATCGGACGTAATCTCCTTGACATGATATTGACATTTAATACTGCATCATGGTATGTTTATTGGGGATTGATTGTTACTGCCTAGTGTGTTTCACATCTAAACTTGTTACTATTTTTTTTTACCTACATCTACTTACCTACCATTATTTGCATGACAATCTTGTGAAACGTGAGGACTTACTATTTTAATGTAACATCATTGTAAACCATGTTTTAAGCAAATAAATAATTTTCATTTTAAATTTCAGCAACGGACACAAGAAAATCTTCAAAATAAAATCACTACGCGCCGAGCCACTTCGAGCTGCGACTACGTAATTTAACATCATTCTTATGACAACTTTGGCTTCCTTTCCGGCACATCGTATCAAGAACGTTTCATCGAACAAGGCAAGAAAGAAATAAGGTACCAAGAAAAACAATGTGAGATAGAATATGCTAACGATTTCATGACTGTACACATTATGTTATAAACTTATAAATTGTGCGGCGGCGCAGCACTTTTTGACATTTGCTTTACGCTTGCACAAGGTCAAGATCACGGCATTAATGACTACGCTGCTATACGGAAAGAATTTTGTACAGAGTTGTGGATTTTTTTTATAGAAATAAATAAATAGAATCCAAAGGAAAATAGCATAAATGTATACAACGAGTATTCACCCGTTTAACCGCCTCACTTTTACCGACTGACAAAGTGGTTTGAGGTATGTTATCTATACTTACGGGAAGAGATATTTAAAAGCATTATTTTACCAGTCGATTGTTTTATTATTATATTTTATATGACATTTACGGTTAAAGAGTAATTTACTTAAATGCAACTAGCTACCTCCAGTGCGAATTGATTTCTCCAGTTATCGGACAAAGAACCAAGGAATACGCCAGTTTGAGGATAAATATGAAGCTATAATTAAGTTCCACTCAAAATAAAGATATTCAACAAGTTCAAAATATTTTGATTGTGCAATAAGATGTCGCAGTAGAATAAAGAAGCACAAAAATAAACCATGTTAGGGTAACTAATGTAATAATAAGATTTTAGTCAAGTTTAATTTTAATGTTTTGGTATTGCATCTGTTTAATAAGACTAATAGTTCAATTTATTAATAGCATAAAGTTTATTGTTGTACTTATGCCATTTTAATTTGTGTGTTTATTTTAATCTTGGTACTTACCTATAACGTGATAAAAAATATTAGGATGTTGATAGGAATTTTATACAATTTAAAGAAAAATCAAGTTTCTTATAAAAAATTATTCGTTTAATCGGCCGTTTTTAAAAGAGACGCAGTCGTTATTTACCATCGCCATGGAACCCATCCATCACAACCTCGCACACATCCCCCGACGGAACACTAGAGGGGGAGTACTGTGGCGGCCTGCGTCTCTCAAAGTGATATTGTATATTTACAGTGACTACATTGTGACTAACTTATTATCTAAAGCTAACAAGACTATTTATACAATAATAACTACGTAGATGTTGGAGGGAGGATGCCGTGTCATATCTTTATCGGATCTACACGCGTTTAGGAATGCGCTTACAAACTCTTTAACCCATACGTGAAGATAATAAATTATGTGGCGACGCAGGCCGCCACAGTATACTAAGCAAAATTTTGAAAAGCAGCATGTCACTACCAAAATGTAGCAGTTTTGCTTACGAGTTGTAGGCAAAGGTCCCATAAGATCGATCGATATCATTTGGAAAGAGCGTGAACACTGTTTGGGGCAATCCATAACTCCTAAAGTTTGATGGTTATGTGATTTGTACTCTAGACACTTCTGACAAGATCCAACAAACCTTACAACGTCCTTGTGCATGCCAGGCCAAAATAACGGAGCATGAGACGATGGTAAAAATGCCTAAATGTCCAGCTGTAGGCTCTGAATGATTTTTTTCACGACAGTCCAAAGGAACAATGATTTTCCACGAAAATTAGTCGTTAAGATTATTATTTTTAGATAATCTATACAGGATATTATTTTTTATCAAAAAATTCGGATATTGCTGAGGGTCATTTAACGTACCCTTGTAAAGTAACTTGTACCACTGGTCTTTAGTGTCAGACAAGTCGGAAGAACTAATGGCACTTACTGGAACGGCGCGTGAAAGAGCATCAGGTATAACATTGTCAACGCCACGACGATGCTTAATTTCAAAATTGAAGGTAAACAGGCTAATTCCCCAACGAGCCAGGCGGTTACTTAGTGACAGGAACAACTTCAGAGCACTATGGTCAGTATAAACGGTAAAGGTTTTCCCGTTCTCCAAATAACATCGCCAATGCTCTAAGGTAATCATCACAGCCAGAGTTTCATGCTCTGTAATGCTGTAATTACGCTCTGAAGGTGTTGAGGAAGGGCTCATGTAAGCAATGGGGTGCTCTTTTCCCTCTCTAGTCTGCGTAAGCATAGCGCCAACGCCATAGTTGCTCGCGTCTGTATATACCTCGAACGGTTGGTTATAGTCGGGACAAGTTAAGACTGGTGCAGAAACCAAACAGTCTTTCAGCTTTTGAAAGAAAGAATCAGCCTCAGCAGACCATTTAAAAGGGGGTCCGCCCTTTCTGTTAGATGTGAGCCTGTTAAGGGGACCGGCAACCTTACTAAAATTTGGGACGAAACGACGGTACCATGTGGCTGTACCGAGAAAACGTTTGATGTCCTTACGACAAGTTGGTGTCGGATAATTCAAAATGGCCTCAACCTTTTCCGGATCGGTCCGCAGTCCACGAATGTCAACTACATAACCTAAATACTCACTACGAAAAAACTTACATTTTTCTAAGTTTACGGTGAGGTTAGCGTGTCTAAGTTTGTCCAAGACTTTCAGCAAGAGCGTGACATAAGTCTGGTAGTCGTTACTAGCGATGATGACGTCTTTTCCGGATCGGTCCGTAGTCCACGACTGTCAACTACATAACCTAAATACTCACTACGAAAAAACTTACATTTATCTAAGTTTACGGTGAGGTTAGCGTGTCTAAGTTTGTCCAAGACTTTCAGCAAGAGCGTGACATAAGTCTGGTAGTCGTTACTAGCGATGATGACGTCATCAATGTATGCAAAAACGTTAGTACCAAACTCACTAAACAGTAGGTCAACTAGTCGTTGTTGGATGGCCGGTGCATTGGTTAAACCAAAGGCTGTTCTTTTGAACCTCAGAGTCCCTCTGCCTGGGATGTAAAACGCGGTCTTGTCACGATCCTAAGGCGCAATTTCAATTTGCCAAAAAGATTTTGCCAGGTCAATACTGCTCAAGTAACGCGCATCGCGAAGATTTTCTAAGACCTCAGAGATGTACGGCAAATTGTAAGCATCGCGTTTGGTAACAGAGTTCAACTTGCGGTTATCAAGGCAAAACCTAGGCTGACCGTTTTTCTTAGTGACCAACAGAACTGGGGAAGACCACGCGCTCTCGCAAGGTTCTATCACATCCAAAGCTCGCATTTCATCAACTTGCTCAATCAGAACACGCTGCTTTTCTGGGGACATGCGATAATACCTTTGCCTAATCGGCTAAGCATCGCCAGTGTCAATTCTGTGAGTTATTACGCCAGTTTCACCAAGACCCTTACTTTCAAATGATATTTCTTTAAGCTGTTCGGTGATATTATCAGCAATAATTTTGTTTAGATACGTTCAAATTATCATATCTATGCAAAACTAGTTTGGAAGATACATCCGCTTTTCTATCAATTGTACAATGTGAAATGCTTCCTAAATATTTGGGACATATTTTAAATTTACGCCAAAAATCAACGCCTAGTATAAGAGACGTTCCAATGCCTGGTACAACGACAGCTACAATAATATGAAACTGGTTTTCAAAGTGCACAGGTATATTGATATAACCAATGCTACTCAAGGACTGACCTTCCGCAGTAGTAACTGAAATACAGCGATCCTTAATCAATTTAAATCCATGAGATTTTAAAAGCAAATGTGAATTGTTGCCCAAAATGGTCACTGCAGAACCAGAATCAAGCAAACCAGTATAATTAAAGTTATTAATATTTATTGTGACATAAGGTCTATTATCATTATATGGTTTATCATAAATTGTAGCAGTTCGGTATGCTTGAAAGAAAACACTTATAGTTTTAAGCCAACTTTGCCAATCATCTACATCAATGTTCTTGTGTTTTGAACTACCACAATTCGGTTCTATCAGTTTTTGAACCAGAAGGCTTCATAAATCAGGAATCATAATCCCTAATACAATCAGGACACTGAGAGGTCTTAACACCTTTCCGACCACATTTAAAACAGTAAACATTATCCCTATTTTCCTTGCACTGCCTCCCATTATGAGTGTCCACATCTAGGACAATACGGAGCTTTAGGAGCCTCTATAGCATGTAAGTACCTTTCATTATTGGTTTTATTTGGATAATTATTTGCATTATTATATTTTTGATAATTTGTATAAGGATACCTTGTATAGTTACTATTATGAGTGTTGTTATAATTAGTATTGCTTTTATTTTCAAATTATTGAGTTCTATTAAATGAAATATTTAAATTTTGTTTAGGTGGACTCGATTTAAAATTACTGCCAATTTTATTACCATTTCCTTTATATGCAAATTCTGGAACCAGTGTGTTAGCAGTCGCTGTACTAATTTTGCAAAACGTGACTGAATTTTCTCATAATTGCGACATAAGGCCTGCAAAGAGGCCGTCTAGTGTCTTAATTTCCCCAACCGATGCTAACGCACTCGCATAGCAAGGCCTAATTTTATGTAGAATAATCTCCAATTTTTCGCCATCAGACAACGTTACCGATAAGCGTGAAAACAACCCGGACATAAATGAAAGGTAAATTGTAATGTTTTCTATCTGTGTCCTAGCTCAGATTTCTGAAAGCAGCCTGTAATCGAAGTCAGTCTGATCGAAATCCTGCTTCAGTAGAGAAACAAGTTCATTCCAGGAAGACACTCTACTCCTTACCCCTCTATACCAATGCAAAGCATCGCCCGTAAAAATGTCAGTAGCATAGGAAAGTGCTCTTGCTTCTGGAATGTTTCTAGCTTCACGAAACTCCGTTATACGTTGAATAAACGCCCTAACACAGGTCTTCCCATCATATTTCAGCTTTGCCAAATCATTATAACCCCCACGATCACAAGTGACAGAAATGTTTATAGGAAATGAAGAAGTAGTAGCCTCACCATTGCTGAGAGGAATCAGAGGATCCACCCCCTTATCCTTAATATTGTTAAAAATTTCAAAATAATTTCTAAACTGCAAAACGCATTCGTCATATTGAGGCTTGATAGTCTCGTTACATATTATTCGGTTGAGCCGATGGTACCAATGATGTAAATTATTTTGTGTTCGTAAGGTAGTGCTTTTGTCAGAAGCCGAATCTAAATTAACTTTAATTTTAGTGAGAACGTCACTAACCCCGGTCAAGTCCTCTGCAGCATCGAATGGACTAACCAAGATGCCCTCAGATGGAATCTCAAGCCCTAGGCTTGCAATCTGCTTACGCAGTTCCTGCAAGGTACTACTAGGCGTGGTACCCCTAATTGCCACTTCGTATTCTAACTCTGCCTTTTGCAACAATAAAAATTTTATACGAAAAACCATTTTTTAAAAAACGTTAAGGAAACAAGAAAATAATATATAAGTAAGGAACCTCAATCCAAAAAAAATAAAAAATAATCCGTTAGAGAAGGTAAGTGTTGAACAGGAACAATCTAGGTACTTATCTACAACTAAGGTAAGGCTATTCTTCCAATCCAATCACCAAAACCCACCAAATTGCAACTGCACACGTGCTCAGCCTGATGATGAGCTCAACGCCGCTTTATACTGTTGGATGTCTGTGCAATTTTTTTATATGCTGTTGGATATGTGTGCAGTTTTAATTAAATACGTTAGTCGCCTTTTACGACACCCAAAGGAAGAGAAGGTGGTAGTATCCTTTTAATGAGCTGCTACACGACACGACTCCGTTAAATTTAAAAATGATCGACGGATTGAAAAAATACCCTAAACAAGATTAAAACATTAACTAACTCCGTCTGTTACAACTTACTACAAAAAAATAAAGTACGGAACAAAAATAAATAAAAACGAATACTAAACTAAAAATAAATAAAAATAAAACAGTACAACACAAACACACACACACTACAACTACAACTCTCTGCGAAAGCAAACTACCTAGAAACCAATTTTAGGTGCCAGTGTGACGTAGGGGTATATTAAAATGATACCACACTTACGAACATACAAAATTTATTTTAATTTGGTCTCAGGGCGTGGAGTACGTAAGGGCCTAGCTGAATAGTTTGCTCTCGCCCTGACTTAGCTTGGGGAAGCGCCGAGGTGTTGGGAGGCGCGTCGCTGAACAGGAGCTGCGTGCTGCGTGGTGTGTTCCCAAAATGGCGGCCGCGTCGAAATGCGAAGACGGTCGCATAGAATCTTCTAGAACGTAAAACTCCGAACGTAGAACTTCAAACGTAGCATAGAACGTAGAACGTAGAACCCCTAACGGGGAAGTAAGTAGCACGATTATCGTAGAATGACGATAAGGCTGGATACTTTATAAATAATATCTTTGGTCAAATACGTGACCTATTAAGTAGTTATTAAAAACACGTATGAAATTGCTAGCGACGACAAAAGCAACGTCTGTGTCGTATCGCTGGCTCTCAGGCGTATGAGACGACGTCAGCTGCCCGCGCGCAAGTAATTTTTAACTTACCTACTTACATCAAATATAAAAATACAAAAGGCATTTCAGGGTACCGTGCGCGCAACGTTTAAACCATATGATATAAAAATACGTTTGTTTTGCAGTTATTAAAGCTTTATTTCTTTGTAGTTATTAGATAAGTAATTTAGTTTAAATTTACATTTAGAATTAAGTTAATTAGGATAAGATAATCTACGTTTGTTTATTTATAAATTAAAATTTTATATAAGGATTTAATAGCTATACGTTTGTAACGTTACAATAATCAATGTCTTACAGTGCAAAAAAATAAAAGTAAAACTACAATTACTAATATACTAATTATAAAAATAAGTTAGCAAGAGCAAACCAGCCTCCACAGGCGGCTCCCGTTCACGAGTATGACATGTGAATCAGCCATTGATTCGCTCACCAATGTTTTAGGAAACGTAACGACCCGACGCACATGCCACCACCGCAGAGACACTTTGAGAGAGCATGACACACTCTAGCAACTCCAAAGAAACAAACAAGAAAACATTTAGGCAACGTTTTACGCAACATAAGTTCAGTAAGTACCAATAGGTAATAGTCTGTAAGACACTACTGATAAAGGCTATCATACCAGGGTTAAATGAATAAGTTACAAAAAAAATCGACAGAAAATATTACAATGTGATTATTTTATCATGTCCAGGCTGTTTTGTCTTCTAAATATTCGTTGACGGTATAATAACCTTTCTGAAGTAAACACGATTTTACATGATTTTTAAACTTATCTAAAGGTAACTCTAGTAAAGTACTAGTATGTAAGTATTCTATTATAATAGTGTATACCTTGCCCCAAGAAAGAGCCAAGTTTTGACTTATTTCTAGTATTGAGATTGTGTACGTCACCGTGTTTAGTAAATGAGTTAATATTGCAACGCACAACTATATTAAAAACTGTACAATTATAAATATATTGAGATGCAGCTGTAAGAACACCAACTTCTTTAAAAATATCTCTTTTAGAGAAGTTCGTGAGCTTAGTCTATAAATGGTTCTTATTGCTGGTTTCTGTAAAATGAATATATAGTTCAAATAATATAGTTTCAACATCAGCCGCTGTTCCCCACAGTAGGACGCCATAAGACATGACACTGTGAAAATAACCAAAGTAAACAGTTTTAGCAGTTTCAACGTCGGTTAACTGCCTATTTTTCTAATGGCGTAAGCAGCAGAACTGAGTTTGCCGGCCAATTTCGATATATGAGGATTCCTTTGAAGTTTTGAGTCAAGGGTTATCCCTAAAAAAACAGTCGAGTCTACCAAATCTAACTTATCACCGTTTATCCTTACATCGGTTTCTTCGGTTTTGACATTTGGTAATGTAAAATAAATGCATTTGGTTTTTTTTAGCATTTAGCTGTAAATTATTAACAGTAAACCAACTGAGTACATCTGAGAGAGCATTAGTAACATCGTCATAATTTTTCTTAGACCTAGTCACATTAAAAATGAGTGAAGTATCATCTGCAAACAATACAATTTCACTAAAGTTTTGTACAAAGAATGGCAGGTCACTGATATATATCAAAAATAAGAAAGGGTCAGTATTGCCCCTTGTGGAACTCCTATTTTTACATGAGAACCAGATGACTTAGTTCCATTGACATCGACAGTTTGTGTTCTAGAATTGAGATAAGACCTTATCAAATCAAGCGCAAAACCATTGAGACCATAGTAATTTAACTTCATCACCAGTGTCCGGTGCTTAACGCAATCGAAAGCCATGGACAGGTCGCAGAAAACTCCAACAGCGTTATGAGACTCCTCCCAGGCATTAAATATATGTTTTATTAGAGCCACACCTGCATCAGTAGTGGGACGACCCTTTGTAAAACCGAATTGCTTATTATGTAAAAGATTATATAAGTTAAAGTATTCGACCAACTGTTCGAGAGTAATTTTTTCATAAATCTTACTAAGTGCTCGTAGTATTGAAATTGGTCGATAATTACTGGGGTCCTCTTTATTTCCCGATTTAAATAAAGGTATAACCTTAAACTTCATAAGATCAGGAAAGATTCCTTTATTCATACATTTATTAAATATGTGAGCAAGATAGGGTGCAATAGAATACATAATATTCTTAATTATTTTATAGCCATGCTCCACAAATCACCTGTGTTTTCATTTTTAGTGATTTGAAAGTTTTAATAATATTGTAGAGTCAATATATTGAAATTAAAAGAAACATTACATTTGGGTAAATCATGTTCGAGAAAAGATTGTGCCATCAAGTAGAGTAGTAGTAGTAAACCTCGATATATAATTATTAAGTTACAGACAAAAAGGAAAAATAATGTAAGTACCGACATGCCTCAGTTCGATCATTGCTATATTCGTGACGTTAGAGTGTATCTCAATTCAAATTATTTTCCATATAAAAATCTAAACGTTAGTTTTGCTAATAATAAATAAATTAAAAAGTAAATTTTGTAAAAATAAAACGGACTTTAGTTGTGTAAATCATACAATGAATGCTGTGTGTATTAGAAAATGGTACTATGATAATAATATATTATGTTTAATTTATATTAATTGTTATATTAATAACAATAAACTGATTCTTTGTGTTATTTATATTGTTGTTTTATTTAAAACACTTATGCTACCCTGTTTTACTGATTTTGAACTAGCTGTAGCAGAATAATTTAAATATTGCTACTTTTATTATTAGATAAAGATCTTTTTATTACAATTTATTTTTTTACGTCAACCTATCAAACTATAATAATTATATTTCTCTATCATATTCAATTATTACTTAAATATTTGATAGGTATGTGTAACTTTATATAACACATCAAACACTTAATATAAACACTTAGATATAATATTTACATATAACTAGAGTATCCACAAAGTTTTTTGATATTTTATTTATCAAATTTACCGTCTCGTCCATTAATGTTGGATTGGTCACTATGTATTGCACACTCAGCAATATATCTTCTTTATCAATAACAGGTCCTTGATCTCTTATGTCCACCACTTGTATTTGAATGAGCCGAAATACTTTTTTCTTTTCATTATTTATCACGTAAGACTGACACATATTATGCTGCTTCTGCTTTTGTAGCTCTCGTCTTGCTCTTTTTTTGACCGGTTCTTGTGGTTCTGGATTATTCCAGCTCAAACTCGGGGTCTGAAAACCTTGGCCGTATTGTTAAAAAATGTCAGGAGAATAGATCATGATGAACTGAAACAAAGAAATATAATTAATAATTATTAATATATATAATTAATAATAATTATAAGACAAAAGAGGAACTCTCTTGCAAAATGTTTGCAAATAAAATGAAATTAAATCAATGTAAAAATAGCTTTATAAAAAGCCCCGGTCAATCATTAAATTTAAAAAATGTAGTATCTTTGAACATTGTTCACCAGAACATCCAAGGAACTGTAATAATATTGATATTCTTTGCATTACCGAGCACTGGCTTAGAGACCATCAGTTCATGTTCAATTTTGAGAATCATTTGGTAGGAAGTTCGTTCAGTCGAGGAAATGCAATACATGGTGGCTCCTTAATTATTGTTAGTAAAAAGTTTAAATTAAAAGAACGCAAAGACATAGTGAGCCTCTCGGTTGAGCGAACAATAGAAATAGCTTGTGTGGAGTTGGAGCAGTTTGTTGTGATAAGTGTATACAGACCTCCTTCAGCATTGTATGATCTTTTTGAAAAAGTTATGGATGAGACATTGCGTAAGGTCCGCAATGTAGGTAAAACAATAATTGTTTGCGGTGATTTTAATATAAATTTGCTAGAAAACTCCACATTGTCAACTAAAATTAAAAACTTATTTCTATCATACAATTTGAATAATTTATTTTTGGAGCCGACAAGAATAACTGCCACTTCGGCCACCTGTATTGATAACATATATACAAATGTAAAACCACTGGCTAAGCAAATTATTAATAACCTTGACTCTGATCATTGTGGCCAAATGGTCAGCTTTCCACACCAGCGTAAGCAAGTGATGAAAAAGAATATCACTGTTGTGCCAAAAACTGCAGCTCGGCTGGAACGCTTTAAAAGCAATCTAGATACAAAATTAAATTATTTAGAATACAATGACAACCCTGATGTCTTTTATAATGATTTTTTTAACATATATTGTTTAGAATTTTATAAATCTTTTGTTCCAAAAAAGATCTCGGTTAGTGGTACTGCATCTTTTAATGAATGGGCTACAATTGGTATTCACAAAAGTAGGAAACGCCTTTATGAACTTTATGGTGAACGCAACTATAACACCAGCGACGACTTCAAATTATATGTTAAAAATTATTTAAAGTTATTTAAAAGAGTATGCCGATTAGCCAAGGCAAACTATCTGAGTTCTAAGATTAAGAATAGTAATGATAAAATAAAAATGACATGGAATATTATAAATAGTGAAACAGGAAAGGTCAGAAGTCGTAATAATGAGTACAATTTAAATTGTGATAATAAAACCTTGACTTCTGATGCTGATGTTGCTGCAGCATTTGAGAGGTTTTTTACTGACATTCCAGTTTCAACTACAAAAGCCTTGATTTCCTCCCCCACTGTAGCTGAATCTGTTTTGAAGGAGAATGTTAAAGATTGTGAAAGTAATTTCAGTTTTCAAAAAATTTGTGTTATAGATATATTAAAAACATTTAACACTCTCAATAAAAAGAAAACTGCTGATCAGTGGGGTAATTCCGTGAATGTCGCTAAATCAGTAATTATGACAATAGCTCCAGTTTTAGCTTGCATATTTAACGAATGCATTGACTGTGGTGTTTTTCCTGACCTAATGAAACATAGCAAATTAATTCCATTGTTTAAATCAGGTAGCACTTCTGACCCCTCTAATTTTAGACCTATTTCTGTGCTACCCAGATTTAGTAAAATTTTTGAAAAGTTGATGTTAGACCAAATTCAAATTCATTTTCATAGAAATAAACTTTTACATTGTAAACAGTATGGTTTTACTAGGGGTCGCTCAACAACTGACGCCGGTGTTGAGCTTTTAATCCAAATATTTGATACCTGGGAGGAATCACAGGATGCCCTAGGGGTATTTTGTGATTTATCCAAGGCTTTCGATTGTGTTTTACATGAAACTTTGGTCAGGAAGCTTAACCACTATGGAATTAGGGATGCTTCTTTGAGCCTTCTAATCTCATACTTGAGTAACAGGATTCAGAAGGTCGACATTAACGGTAAAAGATCTCCGGGATCAGTGGTTACAATGGGAGTTCCGCAGGGTTCAATACTAGGTCCTTTCTTGTTTTGGTTTATATTAATGACTTACCTTATTTTGTAAAAGACAGTCATGAGATAGTATTGTTTGCTGATGATACTTCACTTTTATTCAAAGTGAAACGACGACACCCAAATTATGACGATGTGAATAATGCGATCTCAAAGATTGTTCACTGGTTTAGTGTAAATAACTTGCTATTAAACGAGAGAAAAACCAAATGTGTAAGATTTGTATTGCCTAATGTTAAGCAAGTAACAACTAGTGTACAAATTAAAGATAAGAATGTGAATCCTGTGGACACCACTGTGTTTCTAGGCATCACTTTAGATGCCAAGCTTCAGTGGGGCCCACATATAGCTAAATTGTCGAATAGACTTAGCTCTGCGGCTTATGCAGTAATGAAGATCCGTCAGTTAACTGACGTTGATACATCCAGATTAGTTTATTTCAGTTACTTTCATAGTGTAATGTCGTACGGCATTTTACTGTGGGGAAATGCTGCCGACATTCAAACTATCTTTGTGCTTCAGAAGAGGGCTATTCGAGCAATATATAACCTAAAGGCTGGCGACTCTCTCCGAGAGAGATTTAAGAATATAAATATAATGACAGTTGCATCACAATACATTTATGAAAATTTGATTTATGTTCATAAAAATACTGGAATGTTTTCAAAAAACAGTGATATTCACAATGTAAACACTAGAAGTAAGAACAAATTAGCAGTACCTTATACTAGGCTCCATAAAATAAAAAATTCTTTTAGGGGTCTGTGTGTAAGATTTTACAACAAAGTACCAAATGATATTCAGAAATTAGATCTTAATAAATTTAAAATCAAAATCAAAGAAAAGCTTTATAAAAAAGCTTATTATAAAGTGTCAGATTACACAGAAGACAAAACAGCTTGGATCTGAAATGCTCCAAGCACTCCAACAGCTATTTCTAATTGTCTTTATTTCATTGATATTGTAATAGCGTTGGGACGGAGACCCGAAATGAAACAATGTCTTGCGTTGAATCAATAATCTTTATCCTCTAGTGTATCATCTTAAATACTAATTAACATCACATCTATACGTGACTAGAGGAAGGACGCCTTGTCAATCAGGAAGACCTTAATTATCACGTACTATTGAGTACGTGCTGATAGTGTAATTCACTATATCACACCTCCCCTGAAAAGGCTAGGCATCCCTTCCCTGAAAAGTAAACTCTTATTTTCTAAATATCTTAGTCCTATTCTTATGAACTATATATTCTTTATTATTCTTTAATATTTTTACATTAGTACCTAGCTCTTCTAAAACTTCAAATGGACCTAAATACAAGTCATTCAATTTATTATAATTTTCATTCTTATACAAGAGTAGATCACCTTTTTTGTAGTGTACTTCCTTACAATCTAAATCATAATTAGTTTTTCTACTTTGTTTTGATATTAATAAGTTGTTCCTGGCATCATTATGAGCTTTTTGCAATCTAAATTTTAACTCCGATGGATAATTGTCGTATACATATAAGGGATCAACTTTACTAACTAAATTACTAGGTACGTTACATGTTTTCCCAAAAACTAGTTCATAAGGGGAGTATTTGGTACTAGTATTTACAGAATTATTATAAGCAAAGCACCAATATGGTATCCAGGTACTCCAATTTGCCGACTGATTCTGTGTTTGTATTCTCAAGTAACATCCGAGATGTTTGTGCCAGTTTTCTAGCGAACCTATACTCTCATGATGATAGGGTGTTGAATTTAACTTATCAATATTTAGCAATTTACATACTGTTTCTAACGTGGAATTAATAAATTCCGTTCCACAGTCAGTCGCAATAACCCTGGGAGTACCATATCGTAAAATAAAATTTTCAGTAAAAACCCTAGCAACAGTTTCAGCTGACTTATCTAGTATTGGGTAAGCTTCTACAAACTTTGTCAATTCGCATTGTATTGTTAATATGTATTTATTACCCAAATTATCGACCTCCAACGGCCCCACAATATCTAAATATAATTTTTCAAAAGAAGTAGATGCTGTAGTGGTTATTACCATTTTCTCTTTATTATTTTTATTACAAAATTTCTGCTTTTGGCAATCTTTACAGCGAGTCACATATTCAGTTATGTCTTTTTGCATATTACTCCAAAAATATTTTTTTCGAATATTCTTAGTCATTTTATTTATGCCTACATGACCACTTGTCGGCAATAAATGATAATCATTTAGTATAACACGTATCAAGTCTTTATTTGTAACATGTTCAACTTGGTTATTAATAATACATAACCGCGGTAATTCTTTATGTTTCATGAAAGTTTGGGTCAAAATTTTAATAAACTTTTTATTAAACCCATTTTTAATCACAACGACTTCTACAATATTATATTTTTTACATAATGCACTCAGTTCTCCTATCGTTGCGTCTCGGCGCGCCTCCGTTAGTAGAGATTCCTGATTTATGTAAATAGTAGAGTCACTAAATAACATATCACCCGTCTGTGAGACGTATCTTTTCTTTTTCCTCAACTTCACGAAGTTTTCATACGAACAAATATCTAACCTTACATCATTTTGTGATTTCTGCATAATATCTACCACTCTTGGTTGCCTATGATCAACAGGGGGCTCAACCCTGCTACTTCCAGAGGTAGCGGGTTCATTATTTTGCTCCATGGTTCTTTTCATTGAACGGGTTAATACCCCCAAAAAATTTGAATTTAGATTTTTTAACTCGTCTGATGTTATAATGACTCTCGATAAGGCATCTGCCGTTACATTTTCGGAACCTTTTATGTATTCAATATCGAAATCATATTCTTCTAAACAAAGTCTAAACTTAGTTAAACGGCTACTAGGATCTTTTATGCTAAATAAATGAACCAATGGTCTATGATCTATTAATATTTTAAATTTTCGTCCGTATAAATATGGTCGAAAATGTTTTATAGGCCACACTACCCCTAATAACTCTTTATGAATGGTTGGGTAGTTTATTTCTGAACTGTTTAATTGTCTGCTTGCATAAGCTACGGGCTTATTATTTCCATTTGATAATACAGCCCCCAAGGCTACCCCTGACGCATCGGTTTGCAACCGGAAAACATTATCTTTTCCAAAATCTGGATAATCTAAGACAGGAAATGAACTAAGTGACTTTTTTAAGGTCTGAAATGCCACGTCACATTCTTCCGTCCACTGAAACTCGACATGTTTCTTACAAAGACGGTTTAGTGGGTACACTATTGTGGCAAAGTTTTTTATGAATTTCCTATAAAAGTTCGCAAAAGCCACAAAACGACGAATCTCATTTACATTTTTAGGTACTGGGAACTTTTCCAAGACCTCGATTTTACTGTTGTCTGGCAACACCCCGTTTGGCGTAATAACATGCCCTAAATAATTAATTTCTTTCCTCAAAAATTCGCACTTACAAGGGTTTAGTTTTAAATTAACTGACCTAAACCTCTCAAATACACTCATTAAATTTGTATTATGCTGCGATAGGCTTTTCCCGAAAACTATTACGTCATCGAGATATAGAAAACATATCTCGTAATTTAAACCCGATAGAGCCATAGACATAAGTTTAGAAAATACGCTAGGACTCGTTTTGAGACCCATAGGTAATCTTTTCAGTTGATATTGCTTATCAGCTGTAAAAGAAGTGAATTTCCTACATTCTGGTGATAACCCTAGCTGGTAATAACTAGAACTGAGGTCTAAATGAGAATAGTATAAGCATCCCGAAAGTGAGTCAATAATTTCTTGTATATTTGGTAACGGGAACTTTTCGTCTACTATTTTTTTATTTAAAAGTCTATAATCTATTACGATTCTCCACTTTTTTTCACCGCTACTGTCAGCTTTTTTCGGAAGTAATAATAATGGAGAAGACCATTCGCTGGTACACTCTTCGATAATATCTTCTTCTAACAATTTACCTACCTGTTTTATTAACTCAGCCTTCTGAGCGTGCGGTATTCTATACGGTTTGACATAAACAGGAGACGCGTCATTTTGCAGTTTAATGTTGTACTCGTATAAGTTTGTAACGGATAGCTTATCACCCGGCATATGAAAGATATCTGCATATTTTGCACATATTTTCTCAATAGACCGTCTCTCTTCATCACCAAGATATGTTTTTAATTTAAGAAAATCGAATAGTTGTTTAACCCTCTCGACAGATTTTCCGTTTTCCGTATCAAAAGAGCATACGAAATAATCCGAGTATTTTCTAATTTTCGGGCTAAAGTTATTTAATTTTACATCTTCTTCCCGTGTGTTTAAAAATCGCACCGGAATCTTTTTCCCGTCTCCTACTACCACGGCGCCTGCTACAAATACGCCTGCAATAACTTCCTCCGCTAAAATGACACATTCGCCCTTTATCTCTGACGAAACATATTTTACGACCTCACATCTCCCTGGAATAGTCGTTATTATGTTTTTACCTAAGCCTAATTCTAGACTTATCTTATCCTGTAATGTAACCAGCTTATTTTCATAGTTAATTTTACAACTATATTTTAATAAAAAATCTTCTCCTAAAATTCCATCATTTTTACAGTGGAAGTTGCTAAACACATAAAACTTATGCCTAAAATTATAATTGTTAACACATAAGTCTAGATAAACATAACCTATTGATACTAAATCCCCACATACTCCTTTAATCTTAATTTCATCCCTTACTAGCTTTGCGTCGCGGGACACGCTACGGAGTTTATTTAACCAATCTAACTTTAAAATTGAAATGCTTGCTCCTGTGTCTACTAATAGAGAAATTTGAGTTTGACTACAAGTAAAACAAACGTAATTACCACTACCATAACTACAAATATCTACCTCAGCGCTATTCAGAACGAAAAAAATCATCGCTATGATGTTCGTTCTGACGTATACTCTGACGTTCACTTTCGTTCTCGTCATTAGACTGTTCTGCTGAGTCAACTAAGAAATGTACATTCCTACGTTTATTATGAGGTGACGTAAACCTGGTGTTGCGCTGACCCTGAAACCTATTCGAGTTATAGTAGGCACGACCCCGACCTTGCTGACTCGTCGCGTTGTTGTTACGTGACTTATTATATTGTTGATGATAGTTTTTATTTATCTTTTCAAATCGCTGGTTCGAAACATAGTTAACATAATTGTTTATTGGTGGTTTCACTACCGAGTCTTCTTGTTCTAAGGCTATAGTTATTGCCTGCCTAACTGTGCTTACGGACCTAGACGTAACTATAATGCTTGTACGAGCATTGTTTAGGCCGTCAGCGAAACGCTTGATAGCCATTTTTCATTAATCGGCTTTAATAAATTATATGCCGACTCGTCTCCATTAGCCTGTGCTGTACTTAAATCGTTGGACATTTTTTCGATTTCACTACCAAACACTTCTATGGTCTTGTTTCCTTGCCTACATCGTAGCATTCGGTCTAAAATGGCTGTGTATGATTTAATCGGAATTAAAACATTTTTTATATCTTTTATTAGGTCTGCCACAGACACATAAGACTTATTAATTTTTGTTTTAGCACTGCTAGAAAGACGAGTTTTTAAAACAAAATTGATTAACAGAGGCTGGTCCTCGTTTCTAAGGGTACTACTATAATACTCTATTCCGTCTATTAGTTGGTTAATTTGCGTTTCGTCGCAATCTACTACTGGGAGGAGCGTGAGCGCGACTTTTAGATCGAACGTGGCCATGGTTGTGATCGTTTCTGAATGATGCGGGTTAACGAGTGACTCGATTTCCTCAAAATTACATAAAAACTTTGACGATATTGCTTTTGTTATTTGTAATTCTACAGCATCTATCCCTTTTTTTTTACATAAGTCTGCAGATATTTGTTCAAAAATATTTTTAATTTCCTTTGCTCTTAAAAACTTATTCTGCCCCTGAGCGGAATAACGTTTGTCCTTACTTAATTTAATAATAGAGTCTCTAATAGCCTTAAGCTCACTCAAGAGTTCTGACAGGTTTGCCATGAACACACTTTAGAAAAAAAAATCACTCACACACACACATAGATTCTTGGTAGCATAGTTATATTAATTCGTGCTGGCTTACACGTTCTGTGCTGGTCCAATTGCCCGTCGAACCGCTCTGCGTTCTACCTCTTCTAATAGTCGTGCGTTGAAGTAACGTAGCAGCCTAAGTACTATATAGCCCGCTAGTACAACGACGATGGTCAGTAAAAAGATCTCTGAAAGTTGCATCCCAACGGCCAAGGGAGTTGATGCTGCCGCCGATTGAGTTGGTGATTGACTGACAATAATATTGTCTTTAGATTGTGGGTTTCCCATAGTTAAACAATTTTGGCTTACAGTTTTTCTTCTTATTTCCTTCGTCCTTCTTGTAGGCCCGTGTAGCACTATTTTCCTGATATTTTGTAGACTTCAACTAGCGATTTCGCGGCGCGGACTTGTGACACCATGTCACGGTCGCCATGTAATGGCGTTGGGACGGAGACCCGAAATGAAACAATGTCTTGCGTTGAATCAATAATCTTTATCCTCTAGTGTATCATCTTAAATACTAATTAACATCACATCTATACGTGACTAGAGGAAGGACGCCTTGTCAATCAGGAAGACCTTAATTATCACGTACTATTGAGTACGTGCTGATAGTGTAATTCACTATATCACAATACTACATTGTATGTATTGTAATTTTGTATATCATCATTTTTTTTTATTTTTAAATTCATATTTTGTATTAACCTGGTAACGACATACTCTTTTTTGTTTGTAAATGTCGTTGCTTTTGTGCGCTGTGGTTTCTTGCGCCCATTCTTTGCCACAGTTACAAAATTATGTCCTGAATGGGTGGTAGGTTAAAAAAGATTTGGACGATTCAAAGTACTTATTAATTGAGTTTATTGAATAAATATATTTTGACTTTGACTTTGACTTTGAATTAAGTAAATAATTTGAACAACAAAACTAAGAAAATTATTAATTATATGCGTACTCGCTATGTAATACATACAATTTATTTAAAAATTTAAGTCAACTTTAAAGCCAGCTCCATACGTTTGGCAAACAACGGCAAACAGCAAACAACAAACACGAACATGTGGACGAGTGTTTGTCTTTGTTTCCTGTTTGTGTTTGTGTTCGCCAGTGTTCGGCGTCGGTGTCGGTTTTTCTTCACAAATCAAAAGCCGGCTCCAGACGCTTGCTGTTTGCCGCAAACACCGATCACTACAAACAAAGTAGCCGGCTCCAGACGCTTGGCAAACAACGGCAAACAGCAAACAGCAAACAACAAACACGAACATGTGGACGAGTGTTTGTGAGTGTTTGCCTGTTTGTGTTTGTGTTCGCCAGTGTTCGGCGTCGGTGTCGGTTTTTCTTCACAAATCAAAGGATGTTCGGCAAACAGTTTGCGATGTCTCCACACGCTTGTGGAGCATCAGTGTTGCGCGCGAGCTTGCGGGCGGCGGACGTTCCGGTTATCAGCAGTTTTCCGCGCGCAATGTGGCGGAGCTAAGAAAATGGCTGATTGGTCTGAGGATACAACTCTATCCTTTTTGGAAGCACACCTACCATAATGAGCAATGCATTTGCTATAATAAAGATGCCAATCATAAAAATAGGCAGAAGGTGACCGATGCGTTGGACGCGCCTTAGTTTTTATTGTCAGAACAAAAATATAAAGGAAATATTTATATTTTTTTATTGATAGGTAACTACTTAATTTAAGTAAATTTTTTTGACTAAAAACATAAGTATTAAGCATTGACAAATTTCGACGGGTGAAAACCAGACCTCGGTAGCCAAGTGGTTAAGGCAGCCGCCCGGAATGCGGAAGGTGCGTGGTTCGATTCCCACCTGAGGTTGTCGTCTTTTTTCAGTGTTTAAAAATTTTACTTAAGTAAGTATATTTAAGCGTTATTAAAACGCTAAAACATATAAAACATTAATCTAAAAGCGCAGCTTCATCTGAACCGAATGTTCAAATATTTGTAAAAATATGTCTTTCGGATCTCAGAGGTAAAAACTTCTAAGATTTGATGAAGCAATGTAGACTAAAAAAAATTAATTTAAGTATATTTAAGCGTTAATATACTGGCCGAGATGAGTTCTGTGCCGCTATGGAAATGTATAAACCGGACATATTAGCGCTTAATGAAACATGGTTGAGGAAAGGCGAGGAGAATTTTACTCCCACCATTTCTGGATATATGCTGAAAAGTAACCCACGTCAGACAGAGGAGGTGGGGTGGGGTTTTACGTTCGCAAAGATTTGCATATTCGTATGAGAAAACACTGTCCTTCTATATTAGAGCAGATGTGGTTGGTGCTACATATTAAGGGAGTAGGTAGTTTGGTAATTGGTACTGCGTACAGACCGGAATCTGTTCCCGTGGATGACGCCATTGATGCCTTGAGCTTGTCAATGGATGCGTTTGCCGGTTGGAAAAATATTTTTTTACTAACTGATTTTAATGTAAACATGTCGTCTCTAGACAACCCAAACACAAAAAAGGTTTTGTCATTTTTGACACAGCGAAACCTAAATCAGCTAGTCCAAGAACCGACCAGAATGGTAAACGAGTCTAGTTTTATAATAGATTTAATAATAACGGATGATTCTAGTATGTTCAAGAGAATATATACTTACCATAATCCATCAATAAGTGACCATGCTTGTTAAGAGTTTGTATATCAAAACTCTTTGAAGATGAAGCTATGGAACCTCCTTATATAAAAGGAATAACCATTACTTGTTGTGACATCCTTCAAATGATTTAAAAGAGAATATGATGGTGTCACTTCTTTATAAATATTGTTTGCATAGATGAATGATTGGTCTCGCTGCCGATCGCAGCGAGACCACTCATTAATCTAAGATTGTTTGTTTGTAAATGTCCAAAATATAATTAAACCTATTCTATTAGATGTTTGCCTTTATATATTTCTTCTCTTGAAGCTAGGGAACAACAGAGTCTTTAAACGAAGCACGCCAATCTGACGACAAATAATAAATAAATAAATAAAATGCGTTTATTTCAACCAACATGGGATCATAATCATGTACAAAATCAAATAATTCAAAAAAATAACATAAAAATAAAAATAACAAAAGAAAAAAATAGAATTAAAAATATGGATTACAAAATTAAAATAACAAAATTAACATTCAACAAATTAAATTAAAAGCAAAATAACTAAATCAATTCAATAATTAAAAAAAAATATATAAAATAATGAAATTCTTACATTTACAACAATGACACAACTAATATAGTAAAATTAATGAATTATAGTTAATAATTAAGCATTAAAACGAATGAAATAATTAATAAAATAAATAATATAAAGAAATGTTAACAATCAATTAATCAATTAAAATAAATAAAAGGTTAAAAAAAAAAAATGATAATAAAGACATGTAACAATAAAAAAATATTTTATTGCCGCCCCACCCGAAGCCACGGAAACATGTCCGTTACAGCAGTTACGGATAAAGGGACAATCGATCCTATCCGCAATCATCTTCAGGACGGTGTTGGAGCTGGCCCAAACCCTGCGCACCAGCGACGCGCGCCTCTTGCGCATAGTCGCATGAAAACAGTCCGCCCGCGCCTCTGCAAACATGCCCGAGGCGCTGCAATAGCGGGGCAGCCCCAACACCGCCCTGAATGCGTTGTTGAACTGAACACGAAGGGCGTTGTACACTTTCTGCGAGTAGTTGGCCCACAGGGCACAGGTGTACAGTGTTGTGCAGTATGCTCGAAATAGGGTAATTTTTACCGCGTCCGAACACCGCGAAAACCTACGAGCCAGCATATTCGCCCTCCGCGACAAAGCCCTTCGTTCCCTTTCGATGTCAGCATGGTCTTCGAGACCAGTGGTCACTATATGTCCTAGATATTTAAATTGTGTCACTCTTTCTAAAGAGACACCGTTTAGCATGACAGGTGGTATACTCTCTGGACATCTAGCACCAGTGGTCTCAAACACCATGAACTGACTCTTCAGCACGTTATATTTAAGACCATGCCTCTCAGCATACTCTTCACAGACCCTCACCAACTTATTCAACCCACATATAGACGCGCTCAGCAGCACCATGTCGTCAGCGTAACTCAGATTATTGACACATACGTCATCGACATGGCAGCCGACATGTTGGCTGCTGAGCGCGACAATCAGCGCATCTAGGTATAAGTTAAAGAGCGTTGGCGAGGTCAAACCGCCCTGCCTCACACCGCACTCCATCCGATACGGCTCTGACATTGCGCCCGCCCATCTGACGTTATTGGTCTGGTGCGCATACCAATAGCGGAACATGGTAACTATTTCATCGGGCAAGTTTATACTTCTTAGTTTCTCCCATAATATGTCGTACGCCACCAGATCAAATGCCCTGGACAGGTCGAGGAAGCATGCATAAACCGGTGTTTTGCGAGCCATATAATATCTGACGGTGTGCTTAAGGCACAGTATTGCACTTTCAGTAGACAGTTTAGGTCTAAAACCAAACTGGTTGTCGTGTAGGTTTGTGTATTTGACCAACTGTGCATTAAGCAGACCATCAAATATCTTGGCCACTATCGTAGCCAAGGAAATAGGCCTATAATTTCCTTTATCGGACATGTCACCGGTTTTGTTTTTGACTACGGGAACTACAACCGTTCTCATAAGACAAAGCATAGCCAGTCTTGGCTTATACACTGCCTTCGTAAACATGTCAGCAATTTGGTTTTCTGTACCAATCTTTGCAATCATCATAGTCCCATCAGCTATGGCTTCTCGTATAAAGAAATGTCGTAGCTTGATATGCTTGGTTCTGTTGTGGAACTCATATGGCGGATTCAGTGCAAGCTTAATTGCAGACTCATTATCCACATGGAGAACAGGAGTTATTGTTGATTGTTCTATGTCTTCAATCAATCGTTTTAGCCATATTATTTCTCTTGCAGCTTCGGTAACAGCTACAATTTCAGCTTCTGTGCTAGAGATTGCAACTACACTCATTTTGTTCTATATCACGACGCTGAAAAATACTTCCAGTTGATGAAGTGTCATTGACATCAGAGTCGGGCTCAGCAGTATCAAAATAACAGAGTCATTAATTGGATCAATCGGTACATTTGATTCAACAGCTTCTTGATCATGTCTCATCTGTGAATCTTCTTCTTGGTATCTTCTATATGATATCTTCTAATTGGTATATTAAAAACTGTTTTTATGTACCTTAGGTGCCTCCACTGCTGTCTGATCTATAGGTTTTTCTATGAGAGGGCGTTCAATAAAAATCACGTCTCTCGATCTGATAAGCCTATGATCTTCTTTAGACCATATTCTATAGCCATCAACTCCATCGTATCCGATAAGTATGCCTTTTTCAGATTTCTTACAAAGTTTCTTTCGCCTTTGTTTCGGTACGTGTACATAACACGTCGATCCAATTATCCTCATGTGTTTGATCCCTGGTTTCTTTTTTTAAAATAGCTCGAAGGGTGACTTTCCCTCAACTGTTGTCGGTCCCGTTCGATTAAGTATGTAGATAGAAGTATTAATCAATTCCGCCCAAAGAGCTTGCGGTATTTCATTATGTGCATGCATGATGGCTCTAGCAGTTTCTACTATGGTCCTATTATCTCGTTCTGAGCATCCATTCTGTTCCGGCGTATATGGCATAGTGAAACGATGTTTTATACCATTCTCTCGAAATGTATTGCATACCTGCTTGTTTGATTTAGAGGTCTAAATCAAGACAACAACTATCCCTAGCTTAAACTATAAGTAATATAAACTAACTCACATTAAGTGAAGCCGGTGCCTGCGCGTCCTTGACGCTGACGTTCCTCGCGTGGGATCTGCTCCGTGGCCGTCTGCACGACGCTGGTGTGGTAGTTACCCTAAGCTTACGAGCAAAATTATATTTAAGAAAAGGATCTGCGATATGCTTCTCCAAGAGTCTTCATCATCCTCGTAAGAGTTTTCCATCACCGTATCTTTATTAAATCTAAGTAAGTTCATGTAGTTTATATTAAAATTGTGTAATGTTATTTATTGTATAATTATTTACCTATGTAAGTTGATTTGTGTAGTTTATTTGATAATTCACAAGATTTTGAATTGCACCGCCTACAACTCTTTCTGCCTAGCCCTAAGGTTGACTGGTAGAGAATGCCACTTGGCATTAAGTCCGCCTTTTGTACATTTTGTTTTCTTTGTGCAATAAAGATGAAAATATATAAAATAAAATAAATAAATAAATACCCACCTACCCCGAGAGCTCTCAAATACCCCAGTCAAGATATAATCACCAGCTTCCACGGCAGTTCTTCAAGGATGCGGCACGCACGTGTCGCAATGGTCTCGGCCGCCAACACCCGTGTACTTTGTACGGTACCCCGCAGTACGTGAATAAAAATTAAGTAAGTAAACAGTAACTAAGAAGCCGAGCCGTCAGCTTCATAAACGTTTTACTCCAAGAGTACACTTTTATCACAAAACAATTTAAGTTACTCAAAATGTGGTCTAGACGCCATCAACGTAGGGGCAATAGTGATGGGACAAAAGTGATGTGACACATAACAATTACAAATAATTGGAAATAATTGAATTGAGACAGAAACACAGAGCTGAGTGCCGCGCGACGTCACATCGGCCGTGTGAGACAGAGCGATGTGTTCTGTTTCACGTTTTATTCCATTCATCCCCCCGCTTCGGTCTGAAGGGCCAGCCTCAGACCGCTAGCTCATTCAATCGGGAGACGAGAGAGTGTTGCTAGGGCTCGTCGCAGAATCGAACCGCCGACCAACACCTCCGCGACGCGTGGAGTTCCGTCCTCACCAACTAGCAACTTTAAAATGCGGCCCCGGCGCCAAACCAAGGATGGCAAGTTAGCCTCCTTCAACAAAATCAAATCTCCCTCCCGAGGAGGCTCAGTCCTGTCTGTCCACTTCACCCTTTGCTGCAGCAGGTGCAAGTATTCAACTGACCAGCGATTCCAAAAGTCCTGGCCCATTTGTTGCAACATTTGATAGCGTGACAACCGGGTTGTACGCTCTTTCCTCCATGGGTATTCCGGCAGAGCACTGAGCGGCTGCCCAATCAAAAAATGTCCAGGAGTCAGGACCTCCAGATCGTTCGGATCAGGGGACAGGGGACAGAGAGGACGAGAGTTGAGGACCGCCTCTACCTTGCAGAATACTGTAGCAAGCTCCTCAAACGTCAAGACCGTTTCTCCTCTCACGCGGCGGAGGTGGGTCTTTGCTAACTTGACGGCAGCCTCAAAGATTCCTCCCCAGTGGGGGCAATTTGGGGGACTGAACCGCCAAGTTACCCCCCTCCGAGCGAGGATTTGACTTAAATTATCTACATTAGTTTCTAAAAATTTATAAACATCTTTTAGATAGGTAGCCGTACCCCTATAGTTTGTGCCATTGTCGGAGCGAATAAGTGAAGGCAAACCCCTACGCGTCACAAAACGATCCAACGCGGCGACGAAGGCTTCCGTGGACAACGCCGAAACCACCTCCAGGTGGACGGCCTTGGTGGCCAGGCCACACAAACACACACAAATAGACTTTCATAACCCGAGCGTTGCGAAGCGTGGTCGTCTTTACTGAGAAAGGTCCCGCAAAATGTGTTGGGACCCCCGAGAATGGACGAGACTGAGTGACTCTGTCCGAAGGCAGATCCCCATCTGCGGCTGCAAAATTCGACGAGGTAGCCCTACCTCGTCGAATTTTGCCACCGGGCAAATCTCAGGTAAGTCTACACGGCTTTTGCGATGCTTCCGAGCGGGGGTACGCTGCTGCAGTATACCTACGAACTGTTGACTCCGAGGGCCGGGTCAACGTCGTATTACTTTTAGCTAAAAGCAAGGTTGCTCCAATAAGAACTCGTCTGACCATCCCTAAATTGGAGTTGAGCAAGGCTCATCTACTAGCCAGGTTGCTAGGTCATGTTCGCCGGGAGTTGGCCGCCACTGTTGACATCCGGGATGTCTTTGCATGGTCCGACAGAAAAGTCGCACTAGCATGGTTGCGCGCGGCGCCACATACTCTGGAGATCTTCGTGGGAAACCGGGTTTCCCAAATACAGAGCATTGGAATGCCTATCATCTGGAGATACGTTCCGGGTGATATTAACCCGGCGGACTGTGCTTCTCGGGGCTGCCCTGCTCCGGAATTGGTGGACCACCACCTCTGGTGGGGACCAGCGTGGCTGGAGTCGTCTGAAACTTCTTGGCCTGTCCAGCGGCTGGACAGGACAGTCCAGATCTTGCCTGGTATGCGTGTGCATACCCTGGCCATGGAGACAGCCCTGGAGCCCGACTGGCTTCCTGGGCGGTACAGAAGTTTGGACAAGTTGCTGTTGGTGACCAGCTGGATAAAAAGTTTCATCCGTAACTGTCGACATCCGCGGGAAAGATCTTTGTCCCCAATTGTGAGTGCAGGAGCGTCGGAGCTCGCTACTGCACTGGATTCGGGTATTGCTGGCGGACCGCTTCAAGGCTGAGCTTCTGGTTCTGAGTGAGGGCCGCGCAAAACTAAAAGGAGCGGTCGCCCGGTTAAATCCTTTTACAGATGCGGAGGGGCTTCTGCGTGTTGGAGGCCGACTTCGGAAAGCTGACCTGCCTTACGGGAGTCGCCACCCTCTACTCTTACTGAAGGATGGACCCTTGGTCAAGCTCCTGGTGTCCGATCGACACATCCGTAATGCGCACGCAGGGTGCGGCGCATTATTAGCCATCCTACAAAGGGAGTTTTGGATATTGTCTGTTCGAAGAGCCATCCGTGGAGTGCTCTTCCGGTGTTTGCCTTGTTACAAGTTGCGGGCGTCACTCATGCAGCCGCAGATGGGGGATCTGCCTTCGGACAGAGTCACTCAGTCTCGTCCATTCTCGGGGGTCGCAACACATTTTGCGGGACCTTTCTTGGTAAAGACGACCACGCTTTGCAACGCTCGGGTTGTGAAAGTCTATTTGTGTGTGTTTGTGTGCCTGGCCAACAAGGCCGTCCACCTGGAGGTGGTTTCGGCGTTGTCCACGGAAGCCTTCGTCGCCGCGTTGGATCGTTTTGTGTCGCTTAGGGGTTTGCCTTCACTTATTCGCTCCGACAATGGCACAAACTATAGGGGTACGGCTACCTATCTAAAAGATGTTTATACATTTTTCAAATCCTCGCTCGGAGGGGGGTAACTTGGCGGTTCAGTCCCCCAAATTGCCCCCACTGGGGAGGAATCTTTGAGGCTGCCTTCAAGTCAGCAAAGACCCACCTCCGCCGCGTGATAGGAGAAACGGTCCTGACGTTTGAGGAGCTTGCTACAGTATTCTGCAAGGTAGAGGCGGTCCTCAACTCTCGTCCTCTCTGTCCCCTGTCCCCTGATCCCAACGATCTGGAGGTCCTGACTCCTGGTCATTTTTTGATTGGGCAGCAGCTCAGTAAAGCTGCCGGAATACCCATTGAGGAAAGAGCGTACAACCCGGTTGTCACGCTATCAAATGTTGCGACAAATGGGCCAGGACTTTTGGAATCGCTGGTCAATTGAATACTTGCACCTGCTGCAGCAAAGGGTGAAGTGGACAGACAGGACTGAGCCTCCTCGGGAGGGAGATTTGGTTTAGTTGAAGGAGGCTAACTTGCCATCCTTGGTTTGGCGCCGTGGCCGCATTTTAAAGTTGCTAGTTGGTGAGGACGGAAATCCACGCGTCGCGGAGGTGTTGGTCGGCGGTTCGATTCTGCGACGAGCCCTAGCAACACTCTCTCGTCTCCCGATTGAATGAGCTAGCGGTCTGAGGCTGGCCCTTCAGACCGAAGCGGGTGGATGTATGGAATAAAACGTGAAACAGAACACATTGCTCTGTCTCACTCGGCCGATGTGACGTCGCGCGGCACTCAGCTCTGTGTTTCTGTCTCAATTCAAATATTTCCAATTATTTGCAATTGTTATGTGGCACATCATTTTTGTCCCATCACTATTGCTTCTACGTTGATGGCGTCTAGACCACATTTTGAGTAACTTAAATTGTTTTGTGATAAAAGTGTACTCTTGGAGTAAAACGTTTATGAAGCTGACGGCTCGGCTTCTTAGTTATTGTTTACTAACTTAATTCGTATTCACGTACTGCGGGGTAGCGTACAAAGTACACGGGTGTTGGCGGCCGAGACCATTGAGACACGTGCGTGCCGCATCCTTGAAGAACTGCTGTGTAAGCTGGTGATTATATCTTGTCTGGGGTATTTTAGAGCTCTTGGGGTAGGTGGGTATGCTTAGGGTAACTTCCCAACACCAGCGGCGTGCAGACTGCCACGGAGCAGATCCCATGCGAGGAGCGTCAGCATCAAGGACGCGCAGGCACCGGCTTCACTTAATGTGAGTTAGTTTATATTACATAAAGTTTAAGCTAGGGATAGTTGTTGTCTTGATTTAGACCTCTGAATCAAACACACCTATTAAGAGACTAAGAATTCGCAGATCATACCCTTGGATCACAGATAACGTTAAAAGCATGATGAGGCTTCGGGACTCGGCCCTCATAAGATATCGTAAGTCGAAGATCGTAGCTCACCAAGACTACTACCGAAGTCTTCGTAATTATACAAAAGGTGCTAATGAGCGCGAGAAAGCCGCATACTTTACATATAACATTAATAATTAAAAAAAAACCCAAAACAAATGTGGAATCATCTTAAGCAGTCGTCATTCTTGTCTACTACAGAAAAACCTCCGATCCCGAAACACCTATGCACTCTCTTCAATGCCTCAATTCTTTATTGAACCCTGTACAGAACAACAAGTACTTAAGATAATAATGTCTATAAAATCAGGCTTCTGGGCACGATGAAATTTCAGCTGATATGATCCGATTAACTTTGCATGCTACCCTGTCCATAATAACACATATAGTTAATTCATCTAATACATTGAATATTTTCCCAGATACCTGGAAACTTGCTAAAGTTAGACCAAAGTCAATGCTCTCTAAAATAATAGAAAGGGTAGTCTGTGAGCAACTCACGAGGTACCTTGAACTTAATGATCTGCTCCCAAAGACGCAGTCAGGTTTCCGTAGTAAATATGGAACAGCGACAGCGCTGGCGAAAGTTACAGACGATGTAATTGATGCGGCAGTTAAAGGGATGGGAACTGCGTTCGTATTGCTGGATTTCTCTCGAGCTTTTGACTTTCTCAATGTAGCTGCGAGTTCGGCATGACTCCAACTTAGACTAGCTTGGATGAACTGGTTTACCTTGGGACGGCTGACCCCTGAATGCTGGAACTACGGGTCCGGCTGCGTTTCTCAGGGGTACTACGGGGTTCCGGTTCATGCCCCCCGCTGGTTGTGCCTTGACCGGCGCCTCCGGTGGGATCCGGACGTGGGTTGGACTCGTAGTAGCTTGTGGTTAGCTGTAGAGTTTGGGAATGTTCGTTTGTCCTGGTATTGTGTGCCGGGACTTCCAAACTCGCGCACAGCGAGCAGGGCCTAGTAGCGGTCTCTGTGGGGCCAGCAGCGAAAAGTCCTGCGGGGAACGTGAGTTTCCCTTATAGTTGGCAGCTTTGTCCGGTGGTTCTCATTGGACATTGGTGTTGACATCTCCGGTACTAGTCTGGAGAACTAGTAGAGGCGGCCCCCTAGATGCCGTAGCCTCCGGTCCAGCCAGCCGCGTAGGACGTGGGAACTGGCTAGGCGCCCGGATGGGTTCCGAGAAGTGAGTGTGCTTACTACTCCGCGACCAAGGTGGACACTTGGGAGTCGACGACCCGAGCAGTGGCCACTGCGAGTTCTGCCCTTCCTGCAACGAGAAGTGAGCCAGCTTGACAGCTCCGGTTACCTATCTGGACAATAGGCAGTGAACTACACTGGTTGAACTGGTTTTAAGTATCAATATAAAATTAACAATGATATTTTAAAGGACATTGACACAGTGAAGGATCTAGGAGTGTGGCTGGATAGTAAACTGAGATTCAACGTACACGTTGATGCGATCTGTTCTAGAGGTTTCAAGAATTTGGGATTTGTTTTGAGGAATTGTAGAGATTTGAATTGTCTCAGAACAAAGATTTTACTATACAATTCATTTGTACGCAGCGGCCTGGAATATTGTAGCGTGGTTTGGAATCCGTTTTATGACGTTTATAAAAAAAGATTAGAAAGCATTTAGAAAAGATTTCTATGGCATCCAACATATGGTTGTAACCTAGGAAAGGTATTTTTAGACTATGCAGCGAGGTTAGATAAATTTAAAATTTGCTCTCTTTCAGATCGAAGACGCTTGCACGACTTGATGTTCTTGTACAAGCTAGCGAATGGTATTCTCGATGTTCCTGAACTTTTACACTTACTTACTTTCTCAGCGCCACTCCAACTACCTCGGCCTTCGAGATTTAATATATGAATCAAATGAGTAAATCTAATCTTGGTCTAAATGCTCCTTTAAACCGGTTTGTTAGAGAGTACAGAATCTTGGCCACAACAAAAGATTTGGATTTGTTCGCGGGTGGCATTCGCAGCTTTAAAAAATCATTACTGGTATGAAACGGTATGTTATATAGCGCTCCTCTTTATTTTACACAATTTAATTGTATTGATTTATTTGTAATTTAATTTTTTTTATTAAATTAATATTTTATTAAACTATAAGTATAATAGCATTAAGCTTCACAACTCCATTATGTAGTCCTATCTGTAACGATGTAATGTTTATTATGTTGGTGTTTTTTAAATAAATAAAAGTGTTCACGGGGAAACTCTCCCGAGACACTAGTCTTATGAGTACCGAATGAAGAGCGCGCTTCGGCGGGCACTGATTTGGCGTCAAGACCTAACGCAGATGGTCTCCTGCGCGAGTGTTCTACTGGCGCAAGGACGTCTGGCACTTCTTGCATAACCTAACGGTTGGTCTCGAGGTGCCAGTACAAATAAAACTTAGTGAATAAGGAGAGGGGATGTCTCAATGTGGATTTGTTACTGTCAAAAATGGCATACTACGGAATTTCAAAGCCATCGCGTGATTGGGTTTAATCATTCTTAACAGGCAGAAGGCAATTTGTGGAAATTCAAGTTGATGAGAGAACAATTTAAAAATCAGAACAAAAAAGTATCAGCCGTGGAACGCCACAGGGCTCAATAATTAGTCCTTTATTATTTGTACACTACACAGCAGACCTGGAGCGGAGTATAAAGCACTGTGAAGTTCATCTTTATGCGGACGACACCCAACTATATTACTTTTATGCACCAGACAATCTGAAAGCCTCGCTCGATCAAGTAAACGAAGATCTGATGCCAGTGGCGAGCTGGTCGACCAAGATCAATCTTATTTTGAATCCAGCAAAGTCACAGTATTTTATTATGGGCAGCAAATGGCAATGTCGTAAAATAACTGAGCAAGACTCTAAAATATATATAGAAACCGAAGCCATGCCATTCCCAGAGTAGAAAGCGTCAGGAACCTAGAGGTCTGATAGTAGATGGGGAAATGCGATATGTTGATCACATTAACACAAGGATAAGGAATGCGTTTTAAGTTTAAGTTCGACAGAAGTTATTGTATAACATAAGAAACTGTCTCTCAGAGAAAATTAAGGAAACACTCGTAGAATCCCTGGTTCTCTCTCAATTTAATTGTTGTGATATCGTGTATGCACCAAGAATACTAAAAGAGACACAAAAATCAATACAACGTGTGCAAAATGCATTCATTTGTTTTTGCTACAATATCCCGAAAAGATCGCACATATCGCCGTACCTAAACAGTAAAGGGATCTTAAACATGGTGAATCGAAGGCTGTTGCATTTGGCGCTCACACTTCGCAAAGTGATTGAGTTTGAAAGACCGCAGTATCTTTTTGAAAAATTGGATTGGATTAAATGCTCGCATACAAAGTCTTTGAGAAGTACTAGGGAAACCAATTTGGTGATTCCTAAACACAAAACCAAATTATTCAGCAGGAGTTTCAAATTTGCCGCCACTAAAATTTAGAACAACCTGCCGCCGCCACTAAGAGGACCTATGCCATTATGTACATATAAAAAGCACGTCACCATTTATCTATACAAAACCAAAGAAACTCCACAACTGCACTTACGACATAGAACCACCTCCACCAGGCGCTCATAAATCTCTCAAGCGGGAAAAACACACGCACGCAAAACACATAAACACACTGGCACACTTTAAATCCTTTCTTTTTTACCCTCCTCACAAGCACACCTTTATTAACACCATATCCAAATCCGACCTCTCCTCAAGGGGGACATTTGTAGTTGAATTGTGGCAATAAACCATTTTTATCTTATCTTTTTTTATCTTTATCTTTAATTTAATGTTTTATCAAGTTCTTTTTAACGGATTTTTTAACGGTTTCGCTCAAAGAAGAAAAGATTGTAGACTTATTTTTTTTTGGGTTCTTCATAATCTAGTTTACCCGGTTTTGGTATGTATATTACCTTGACACGTCTCCATGTTCTGGGTATATATACAAATGCAATGCAGGCTTTATACAGTCTGCAGAGATGAGGGCCCAGAAGCGCCCTGTTGTAGTAGGGTATTTCCTTTGTTAAATATTTGTATGGATGAACTTACCAGATACTCCAGCAGTTTCTCCTCTCTCTCATTGGTGTCTGAGCTGCCCCAGATCACATGATGCGCGTTGGCGTCGCAGCCGATGATGACATCTTGGTTTCCTCGGCCAGCGCAGGTTACCAGTTCCCTTATCTCCTTTGATACTGGATCCTTCCCGAAAGGGAGGTAAGCTGACGATAAAATTACCGTCCGCCTAGCACCCCCTTCCCCCGAAAGGACCTTAAAAGCGGTCAGATCCCTGCAACAGAACTTCATTAGAAGCATTAGGTGTAGGTCGTTTCTGACATAAACGCAAGTCCTCATGTCATCAGTAGAACAATAATAATTGAGGAGTGGCTTTTTAAAACGGCTTATTTCGAGTTTTCAGATTTTTTATATTTTGATATCAATCGGTACTTTGAGTGTACCCACAACATATTATGTGAAGTGATCGGTGATAAAATCTTATTTATCTGAGAAAAATCGCCATAAAAAGTGCTTTCCGCAACAAAGTAGCTCATTTCAGGTTATTTCTTGGTTATACTAATTATGTCAATATTATTTTTCAAAATGGCTTATTTCTGGAACATTTGTAGGGAAACTTGAGAATACGTATCAAAAAAGCTTATCTCTAGGCTTGTACCACAGGATTATTTTGGAGGGTGACTAGATTGCTTTATTTTCTAAAGGTGAATCCGAACTTACATTTATACATTGGCAACACTGCATACTGGTCAATGAAAAAAATATTAAACGTCACCGGTAATGTCAGGATCCTGTCAGTTTAAATTGTCAAAGTAATTTTTTGATAAACGAATATTGTTTGTTGTATAATTTAACGGTTTTTCTCGCTGATGAGATTAATTTGGACTTATGAACTTGACTTATGAATTTATGTGAATAATGGATAAAACGGTGCAGGAGTTACATTCGGGCAGAAGGAAAAGGAAATCCAGACACTATAGCCGGACAAGGCAATCGTAAGTAGTTTTCCACAATGTATGAGAACGTTTGATAATGTTATTGTTTAATCCTACTTCCATAATTGCTATTGGGATTCATTTGGTAAAAAAATTGTCAGCACAAAGAAGGCAGCAAAATGTGGTTCTTTCACCTTTTATTTCTAGGAGTGCCGAAATAAAATGGCTTATTTCTAACAAGCGCCGGAACAAAAAGTCTTATTTCAAAAAAGATTGCAATGAATGGCTTATTTCTTTAAATCAAGATGGTAACTCGTAATAATAAAGACTTAAAAAAAACAAAAATGCTAAACTATTCAATTAACTACTTACCTAAATTATGTACATAAAAGTTACATAATTAAAAATGTAATAAGTATTCTTATTTTGGTTGTATCTGCAAAAAATGATCATATTGAAATAAGCCGTTTTGAAAAGTCACTTCTCAATGTAGTATCATACCAGGGGTTCCACCTAAACCTTTAATCTGGCCCCTGTAAAGGTATGGTTCCTGGATTAATGCAGTTGCATCCTTACAATGATGAAGGTTAATTTGAACTCACCTTATTTCGCCCGTCTTTCGTGAGTTCGCCGTCCGATGCCGTGTGCACGGTCAACGGAGACGACCTTCCCAGTAGCAGCAGCCCAGGGCCCTTATTCTGTAACGATTCCTTGTTTCAAAACCACGTCAATTCCTTAAAAAGTTACGATATCTTCCCAAAAACGTATGCGTTTGACGTTTGTGCGCGGTAAGGTTTAGGTGTGGAATCTATAGATTGCGATACAGAATCAGGGCCCAGGGCGAGCTGAGTTCATACATTACTATATGCGAAAAGACTTTTTTCCCAACCTGATTAGAAGAAGCTCGTTTAACAGGTAGGTATGTGGGTTAAATATCTTTGTAGAGTAATGTACCTGGAAGTTTATCTAAGTAGGTAGGTAGGTAGGTCATATAGGTAGGTAGGTGATATGATTAGTTATTCATATATACCTAATAGCATGCATTCATGAGAATGGTCAATCATTTTGAGTTAGGTTATAAGCTAGAACCTTGCAATTGTGGACACTAACAAGGTACGTTTAGTACTTAGGAGTTTAGGAGCGCTGATATTTTCCTTAAGTCACCTTAATGATCTTTGTGCGGTTTCTTTAACTTGAAAGTTAGTCTCCCACGCTTTCAAAGTTAAGTTTTCTATTGTAGGTTCAAATAAAAATGTATTTCATATGAAACGAATGATTTTCCTGTGCTTGGGTTTTTCTGAATTCGTAATATTTTTACTTGCGATTAAACAATATGTTTACTAATATTATTCACCAGATTTATCAGTATTCCTGTTCCATATTCTATTCTCCGATGCGAGATAAAAAGTCCAATTCTGAATAAAACTGAAATAGAGTTGGCGATGCCCCAAGCCCGGCCATAAACTATGTTTGTGAGCTGCGGCCGACCTCGCTAATATCCAATTGGCATCGACACCTAACACCCCCTTCTATTACTCCGCTCCTTATTTCTATTATGATGAGAAGCTGCAATCTAGCATACAGTAAAACTAAAAATTGCTAATACCTCTAATTGCGGCCACTTTGCTGAACAAAAATTGTGCAAAGCGTAGATTATATGCTGCTGTTCAGGCTTAGGTACCACGGTTACATAGGTAGGTAGCTTATTGAAATACCTACCACATTCTCCTTTTAGGGATTTAGGCCGGTAAATCGACTCATCGCACAAAAACAATGCATTCGTGCAATTTCTAACATTGATGCTCTAACATCATGTAGTCCATTCTTTAAACAACATACGGATTAGGCACTTCCCTGCATGTAAGTATATTTACGAACTGTGTGTATTTTCCTAAACTTAACCAGAGTTATAATACGATTTTGCCCATTAAGGGGCTTAGGCGGCAAATCGGCCACAAAAATACTGTCAAAATTCTGGTGTACTAGAATTATGCAATATTTATTGGAAAAAATATTTATATTTCAGTGAATTGCTAATTTTCTGTGCAGGTAGCGTAACAATTGAATTCTTGAATAAGTTGTAAGTATTACCTATATTAAGAGTTTTTAGGTAAATATAACAGAATTCATTAAAAGGGTAAGCAATATTCATACCTATTCACTGCATAGACTAATTAGCACTTTGTATAATGTTAAAAATATTCTAATGTTCTTAAGTAGGTACTACTATTATTTAAACCTAAGTATTATTTGAGTAAAAGGAATAATGCCCTATAAAAGTAGAACTTCTAATAATGATTTAATCATAACAAATCTACTGGTTTTAATCATAAAAATATTTACATAATTTAACCAACCTGTTGTTTTTGAAAACGCTTGATCAAAATAGTGAAATCTTACACTTTTTTATTTTTTATGTACTTAACGGTGATTTGTTAATTGAAACATGATTATGCGTCACCTTATAATTTTATTAATTGTTGATCACTAATAATTAAAATTTTATAGTGTATTGTTAATTCAGTTGTAAAAAAATATTAAATAAATATTAAAATTTCAATCAAATAAGTACTGAAATATTGATATTTTTTACAATAAATATTGCATAATTGTAGTACGTACGAAAAGACTACGTCTAAATTATAAAAGGGGAAATTCGGGCAAGGTTCAGTATTTTTGTGACCGATTTGCCGCCGAAGCCATGGCTAGGTGTTAGTGAAAAATTAAAATAACACGAAATATTTTGCTCAATAGAAAAAAATCTTGAAGTTACCTCTAAAATTTCATATAAATGTACATTACGACCGTATTATACAATAATAGTTCCTATAACATCAATATTTGGTTACCTTTTCGATTTCTGAACTGTTTTGGATTTCCAAAAAACTAAACATTTTTATTAACTTTATTGATAAAAATGTGAATGGCGCTTACGAATTATAGCGAACCCCGCATCGCGCAACACCCGCAAGGGCCCGGAGTTTTCGCTGACCGCCTACAACCCCCCTTGACTCTTTTAAAAGGAAATTAAAGATATTTGGTTGGTTGAGAACTGTTTTTACTCCATTATGGAATTTGTGGATTACTGTATAATAATTTTTGCACTTGGTTGCCGAAGGTGCCTAATTTTACAAGCTCGTTTTTTAATAAGTCCAATTGTGATATTTGCATGCCAGTTTCTGGATGATAGTAAGAGACTCACTCAACATAATATAAGATCTTTTACCACTTTCATTCTGTGGGTACCACATTACACCCACGTCATTAATAAAAGTTTTCTCTCATTACATTAGTAGGTAGGTACTATTTCGCGATCGCGATACCTGTTGTTGACATAATGTATTTCAATTTCTTATTTGATGATATGATTTAGCCAGTGTTATTCCTAAAATAGTTTGGCATAACAAATTTGGCATATTATGTTTTTTGGATAATATGGCTTTGGCATAATTGATTTTTTGCAGCATATGTATTGTGGCATAATTATAATTAAGACTAAGTAATAAATTTATGCATAATTATAATTTGAATAATGTTTTTAGGCATAGTGTATAGTCGCATAATAGTATTTCGTCATAAAGGTTAAAGGTATAAATGAATAAAAATTAAAGGGTGTTTTGAAAAAACAACACAACCAATGTCACATTTTTATAATTTAGTTTTTTTGCTCTGTGGATTCTCTGCGTTTCATAATAAAACATGTGAAGTGAATGACTTTTAAGAGCAAAAACAGCCAACGTCCGGTAGAAATATAGCTCTAAAGTTTAGATGTTTCTGGAAAAACAACCAACGTCCTTTAATTTGATTCCTCCTCTTTTTATTATGAAGGTGTTTACTGTATTTTCCATTTTTAACAATAATACACTTTATTTACAATATGAAATGCAACTTAGTATAATATATGTTACGTACTAACTGACAGAAATCTAAGTGATTCAACTTCTTTATAAAAAAAAATACTTTCTACCCTACCTACAATGTAATAATTTATTGCTGTCTATATCTTAGGAGTTACTTATTCTGCGAAAGATGATTATGCTTATATTAATTATGGTTTAATACCATTATGCCTTCTTAAAATTATAGTTGTGAATTTTATGCTTAAACATGATTATGGTGATTGTATTTACGATTAAAACAATTATGCTAAATTTGTTATGGCTAATAATATTATGAGTACCTAATTATCATTAGTATAAATTACCATATACCAAGATATTTTATACTTAGTTTAAATGTTTATGCAAATGGATAGTAAACCTAGTATCTAGTATACGAATTCGTATCCGAACATTTGTATACGAATCCCTGATATTTAATGCAATTATATAGGTACTTACACAAATTAGGTAGGTATGTACCTAGTACAATTCGTTTGAAGCCATGAAAACATGTTTCATGAAATTGTTGCCTCGAGTTATAGGTGATAAGGGGTCAGTCAGGCCTCTAATGTTGCAATTATTTGTAAACTGTTGTTTTGAGTTACCTAATTTACAATTTCATCAATCGTGAGTCACTGTGTTGTGTGTACTACTGCCGCTGCGAACTGTGCTTACGTGACGACACAGCTGTGACGCCTGATGCGATGACGCGATGCGCTAGTTATAGTATCTATCAATTAATGTGGTTATCGATAAAATTTAACCTTTGATAGACTTTTTGTGATTCTAAGAAAGTGATTCGAAAAACCCACCAACCCGCCGGCGTGGTGGGTCATGGACTCATGTGATGTCCGTGTCTGGGAAGGCTTGTGCCCACTGCCCAGTAATGGGACGTTTCTAGACTGATGGTGATGATGGTTTATTCCTGTTTTATGTCGTTAACAAACGCCGACAATAACAATGGTGATGATAATTTAATAATATTTTAACAATAGGAAGACTTAGACATTCACTTACTACTTCACGTATTCTCAGAAAATAACAAGGGCATATTAGTAGTTTAATGAGCAATTTCCCTTCCAGTTATAGCACATGAGTAAAACTCATGTGGTAATAGTACTGTACCTACTACAGCAACAACTAAAAACGGTTGTCAGGTTGGAGTCAATATTTTCGCATGAACGCGAGCAGCGAGCTCATGTTATGCGTTGGGTGAAGGACGTACAAGATGGACGTGTCGGTTGGTGGCAGGCCAACGCACACGCGATAATGGCCGCACCGCACGGACATATCAATTTCACCTGTTATTTCTTAGCGGCTGTAACGTTTGGTCGGCAATTACCATTGATATTGTACCTCAATGGCAACCACATTATAATATCTTTGCGCTTCATCGTTCGCTTTACCATTTTCTTTATAATTCATATGGGCGAACACAGCAATTTAGTGTAGTAGCGCTACATTTATCGAGAGTTTATAAAATAAGGCAATTGTCCCATCAACGGCGAGGAATCTACTAACTATCGGCTGTTTACTCGCTCAAGAAACGTACAATAGATATACATTTCGTGTAAACAAAAGAGATGCATATAAAAATAGTTAATCGCTGACTGTTCATACTGCCGGCGAGGACTGGCCCCACTAGTTCGACAAGAGCTATCAAGAATGATTCTCGCTTAGCGATACTTGCTCAGCCATCGATCGCTTATAGCCCAGCGACAAAACTATCAGAACTACACACTCGCCACAGTATGAAAAGTCAAAGTTAAAGTCAAATTATTTATTCAATGTAAACCTTTACAGGCACTTAATTACTAATCACAGGGGGACCAAACCAACTTCAATACTAATAAAGATAAAAGAAACAGTTAACTAACTTGTAGTTAAGACTTAACAACTAATCTAACGAGCTATAGTCTGTGCCAGACAAACGCGCATCGCTACCCCCAGTAGGTACAACTGCACGCCGAAACAGGATCGTGTCGAACCGAAATATAAGCCGTGGTGATAGAATTCTGTGTAAACAAACGTATCCTGGTACGGGACAAAAATCGCGGGCAAGTGTCTCTCCCCTAGCGACACAAACGGCTAAAACTTATAGGTAATTTATCGTTTTTGGGATGAAAGGTGAAGAATGATAAGTAAATCATAATTAATTACTAACTTAAGTTAACACTTTAAGGAATAAATGTGATTTCCAATTATCGTATTGATATTGTACACTGTGCACTCGCTTGCCGCTGCTCGCCAACTCGTTTATAATTTTAGCTTCGCTTCTCGTTCATCGTCGGCGGTGGGACAACTGCCTACATATATGTAATAAATAATGTATACACACATGTGTACTATTCAAAGTTTAAATAAATCGGTAGATATGACCCATAAATTAGTCATGTTTGTACTTACAGGTTAAACTAGATAAGTTAGTTACTTACTTATATAACTATAACTTCAGATTCTTGGATAATCTTAATCTACTAGTGTACGTACACTTAACATTTTGAATCTCGGTTGATTAGGATTATTCAAGAATCTTAAGTTAGGTAGTTAGATTAACATGCAACTCCAACGACGAAAACAAATATAAAAAATAGTTGCTGAACCTCGTAGTTATTTGATTGGCAACACTTTGGCTCTATGTGTCTGAGGTGTCATGTCCTAAGTCAAATTGATTTATATTTATTTTATTGAAATTTTATCTGCGAAAATTGCCGCTGTGTGAGTGACCTTTTACCCTATCATGATTTTTTGAAATTGCCGCATTTTTTCTGGTTCAGCTTTCGTTGACCAGACTCACTATGGACTCAGGTCCGAAATAAATGATTTTTATTTATTTTTTAACATTATGTTCTCTTATTGCGCAATAAGCTATCTGGAACTCTGAATAATATTACGAAGAAGTTCGCAATTTTTTGTTAAAGCTTTGCCGAAAATAATCGACTGGCTACAACATAAACACTAAAAGGATGCGCATAGATGTTATCAGTGCCTCTACAGATCGGACGCAATTTGAATTAAACGCTGTGCAAATGTTGGGCCCACAAACGGCGCGGGCAATGGCCGGCCGGGCTTCGGCGGCGATTAAAGCCCACACTAAATGTGCGCATTGGGCAGGGCAGGGCTATCTGCCCTGGCTGCGGCAGAGCCTTACATAGTTCCGATACCATAAACTTCATACTTAGTATCCCTAATTTTTATTCGTCCTGTCCTATCCGTCCTTAGTAATAATAAAAAAGTAATATATAATAATAAGTCCGTACATTTATTGCTTATCAAACTTTTATGAATGAATCAAACTGAATGGTTAAAAGCATATTATGGTAGGTAAATATAACTTTAAATTAACTCCAAACACAATGTCTCGTTGCGTTTCGGTTTTACCACATTGTTAATTTTATGAAGCCTTCTTTACTTAACTAAATTTTGGAAAGGTAACTAATTCATTAAAAACGATTTTATAATAAAAATCCCGTACGTAAAACATTGAAAAACCCATGCTTATTTGTTAATACAAACTTACCAAAATTCTGATAGTATTCCAAGTATTTTTTGTTCTGGGAAGTACTAACAGCTGAATAATAATTTTTAACAGTGTGGTTGGGTATTAGCTTAGCTTTCTCCAATGGTTTTCCTCACGATTGTATACTACAAAAAATATTTTTTGTTTCTTGGAAGCCGGGACGCGTTATTTTATGACGTTGTTTAATATCGTTCATTAATCGGGGAAATCATATCTTGGGGAACACCAGTGCCCAGCAGAGGGCCAAATATGGATGACGAAGTAAATACTTACCTAACTTTCTCAGAATAATATTATCACATAAAGCATTAATACTACTTCTTCTGTATGGCCAATGTCGCGGCATTGGATCTTGACCGTCTTAGTGGGTATTTACTTAGGTTACCCACGTCACAGTTCGATTCGATTGTATATCATGTAGGTACAAACGTTTCTATAGATAGCACATTGCCACAACTCTGTCTGCGTAGTATTAATACACAAAGTTAGTCGCCTTTTCATCATCAATTAGAAATAGGTCATTCAATTAGAGATACGTCACCGGCATACGGCATTTCCCGCGCATTTGGGACGCTTGGACTCAGACAGAGGCGCAGGCACGAACCGAAATCATCTAGATACCTATGGGGAAACATGTTAGGATTTTCCACAAACTTTCCCCTTTTAGAATGTTTCCCAGGTTTTCCTACTCGCTCACCGTCACCAGGGAAAGCGTACATTACTAATTTGAGGAAGTAAGTCTGCGCGTTTTATCCGCGAAAATATTTTTATAGCCACCGCAGTTTTTGTGGTGCCTTTTAGACCGCAATGACTATTTTATTTTCGGTTTTTACGACACAATCGTTAGAGAGGCGCCATGCAGTGTTATTTGTGTCAGATACTTATGTACATAAATCAATACACGCGAAAGCCTTGTTGTGAATAGCTTTTTAGCAATATTTAATGGAGATTTCAAGATAACTGTTTCTTAATAATACTTTTAACGAGTACGAGTATCTAGCTCCATGGTACAGCGGCTGCTGGTTCAGGTCGCAATCTTGCTAGTTTTCCAATTAAATATCTCAAGCTCCTCGTACTTCGGTAGGAACTAGGAAAGCATGTTAAACCGTTCACCTTGGTGTTGTTGTAAGGTGACAGTCGTTAAAACCCACTTATTCACTTTGGGCTAGCCTGCTGGGTTATAGAGCTTTTCTCCCAGTGTGTTAGAGATATTGTTAATGTCCAAGCTTACGCCCACCAGTGGGACGATTAACGGCTGATGATGAGTAGATCCCTTTTAAAGTAGAAAGGGATCTCGAGTTAGACTAGACTTAGGAATTTACAATTTTTGAAGTGTGCAATTAATTGCACATTTGGAAAATTGAATTGAATTGGTACTTAAGTACCATACCCATAGGCCCTATGTATGTTCCGCAACCTCTCCGCTGCTGGAAGGTCAGGTCAGCTGGTGACGGGGCACAACCACGGCACAATGCAAACCACGATATGGCGCGGAAAAAACGATGACGGAGAGGAAATAGTATCGCACCGACGAACATTATAAATAATCTGTGACTCAGGTCAATCACGACACCTACTAATCATCCTTAATATTATAAATTCAATTGTAATATTGATTGTGTGTTTGTTTGTTTGTTACGCTTAAACCGCTAAACCGATTTTAATGAATTTAGTAATAGAGATAAATGAAAAAGGTTATAGCTATTACCGCGGTTAAATGCTACTATTCCTTGCGAAAATAAAACACGAAGGTGAGGAAATGGGCGGGTGAACTTTGTGTTAAACTTTTTATTGCGTCGTCCGATTTGTTTCTTTGTAGAAATATTGTCTATATTAAATATTGAAAGTCTGTATACTTATTTTTCTAAAAATCCATAAAATGGGGTTGTAAAAACAAAATTGATTGACAAAATCTACATTAACGCGGGTGAATCCGCTGGCAAAAGCTCTAGTTTTTTAAAATTATTTGTCGGACCGATGTCCAATAAATAACACAGATTTTACATTTCACATATAGGTACTTCGGGTTTTAGGATTCGGAACAAGCATGAGCGAGGACTTCCCATGGACAACGGCACATGAGAGATAGGGCCATGACCCACCGCGATGGCCCATTGCGGGTTCAGGGGGATGGTTTGGTGCGCTTTCCATTATTTGCAGGCTGAACAAGTAAAGCTATAATAGCTTGCGACATGCTGTCACAATAGGTATGTTACTATGAATGAAATCCCAGGATTTCCGGAAATTCAGAAATCGTGCTGTTTACGTTGGTTTATGTGTTACATCTTTGTATGTAACGGTCTCCTCGTATACTTAAGGTACCTAATATTGGGTAAAACTAGGTGTACCGGCGTTAAAATTCGTAAGTAACATGTTACTAGGTAAGGTTCAATTACTTACTACTTTACTAATTGGTAACTTCGTTTTTTGCTTAGATTTTGCAAGTTTGTAAAGTCCAGGCACAGTATAAATATGAGCTAAAATTTATACTGTGGTCCAGGGCTTGAGGAGGTAGGTCATTTCCATATTATTAATATTATCAACTTAATATTAAACGTTTGTGGTCATGGGTCACTGTCATCAGTATCCTCCAGTTCTTCACTTTTTTGTTTTAGTTTTCTTTTATGTATTTTGATTGTATGTACGCGCTATAAGTCCTACCACGTCGCTTATAAAGAGTGCTTTAAAGTATGGGAACTTTTATAGTCAGTGAGATAGATTAGTTGTTAAGTCTTAACTACAAGTTAGTTAACTGTTAATATTTTATATTTAAGCGTTTTAGTAACGCTTAAATATACTTATGTAAAATTTAAAACACTGAAAAAAGACGACACTCAGGCGGGAATCGAACCACGCACCTTCCGCATTCCGGGCGGCTGACTTAACCACTTGGCTACCTAGGTCTGGCTTTCAACCGTCGAAATTTGTCAGTGCTTGATGCTTATGTTTTTAGTCAACATTGCTTCATCAAATCTTAGAAGTTTTCACTGTTTTAAAAAAAAAATATTATTAGTACTGACGTCATTAAGTGCCTGTAAAGGTTTACATTGAATAAATAATTTGACTTTGACTTTGTCTAAATGCACCGGGCCATGCAAGTGAAAACCATTAAAAGTGGTTAATCCATAATTGAAAGCTCGGTGGTAAATGTTATCAGAGAGAATCGAACTCCGCAGTCTGAAGATCTATGTCAACATAATATTCCTATGCAAACAGCTCGCCGCGCAGGTCATCGGTCCATTCTGCGGTTGGGCGTTCCAACTACGTTTTAGCACCACTTGTTTGATGATCAGCGCCGGCGGCGGCGGCGCCGACGTTGTGCATAGAAATAGCATTCAAGTAGCGGCCTCAGCGTAAGCACGCTAGTTTCATTGACTGGGCTATTTCGTCCGCTACAAATACAAAATGAGTGAGAGTAAACAAAACAGATTTTTCCTCATGCGATTTCGTGTTCGTTACAACGGGCGTGGAGTGAACGCAAGTTATAGAGTGAGTCACGCCCTGCGCGATGCGTCGCGGCCGTCTGTTTTCCGTGTAATTACAACTCGATTGCTTGCAATAGCTTGCAATGCTCTTAAGTCGAAACTCATTGAAAAAAAAAACGAGAGACTTTTTGAGAAAACTTGGCGTGAGATATTAACTTTTCCAAATCCAAAAATTTTATAAATGAAAAATCTGTGGAACAGTTTGCTTCGTGGTGAACCTAACATAAAATTATCAATAAAAATTGACTGAAATATTCACAAACATAGACTGTTCAAATTACTTTATCCTTAATGAAATTTTAAGCAAAATTTAAATTAAAATTTTAAAACTATTTAACTTCTAATTTTTCTGTAAGCTCAATTATTTCCCTGTCAGTATCGAAGACGGTAGGTATATAGTCACAAAACCGCGAACCATTAGAGGGCGCCAGTGAACTTTGAACGGGTGAGCCGTAACCGTAAATAATGATTCGCCTATATATGCGGTAAACTTTACCTCATACCATCTCAAGCATCGCCAGCAGTCACACTGCACCCGTAATTTTCGTAAACAGAAAGCATGTTCTAGGAAAATAAAACTGTAAAACCCGAAGTGTCGTGGTCAAGGATGAACCGCCGATATAATTCACTGCTTTGAGGGAAACCCAACTGACGAACTTGTCCATTGTTTCGGGGAAAGGAGGACAACATTTCTCTGAAATATTTAATGTAATCTGCATTGCATGAAGTATATGAAACTCCCACAATTATATTATGTGGAACACCCTGAATATATATAACCTGAATAAATGATATTGATTCTGTTTCTGATTCTGCCTTCATGGTGCGGGAGTAAAACTTTTAGATTCACTTTTGTTTTTATCTTTTCTTTTATTATATAATTGTTTTATGATTATTGATTGTATAATTTGGTAAAGACATATTGCTTTGTAAATGTCGTTACTTCTATATTATTATAAAGCTGTGGAGTTTCTCGCGCCCGTTCTTCTCCACAGACGTAAAAGACGTCCTGAATGAATGGGGTGGGTGGGTGCACATCCATAGAGAGGTAAATTTAACTGATTCAAAATGCTTACTTTAAGCTTACTGAATAAAGAAATTTTGATTTTGATTTTGATCCACGAGATTCTGAACTAAAAGTAGCTAGATACAAACTTAATAATTTGTTGTATATTTTGGCTATAATTGAATTAAATTTGAATTGAATTGAATTTATCCTTTAAAGGGGGGGGGGGGGGAGGGTAACATGAGCTTGAACGATATCTCCAGTTGGTTGCTATTAATAATAATAAACAACAGTTAATTTCAGACACATGGTCCGTAAAGTAAAATGTTTATTAAACTTAAAAAATTTAATAATATCAAATGAAATACACGCAAAACATATAAAAATGGAATAAAATTTAATAGTATGTGCATGAATATAGTAAATATGGTAAAAAATAAAACAAAAGCCACGCCCTAATATGCTCACTGATGGCTTTGCATGCCCGCGTAACCAGTGTTCCAACAATGAGGAGTCTCATCGGTCAATTAAAGCCATCAGGACGCTGTTGGAACTGTCACGTGTTCTATTCAACAGCGACTCACAGCGTTTCTTATTATCGCATGGAAACCATCGACATGCGCCTCTGCGAACATATTTGAAGCACTGCGTAAATCTCAACAGCACCATTCAAAAGCACCAATATCACAACGCATATTGGAGTCGCAGTCCACTGTAAGCCCTCTGCGTGTAACTGACTTATAGGCTACACGTGTAGAAAGACTGGCACTATGCCTTAAAAAGTGTAACTTTCGAACCTAAGAGCCAGCATGCTAATGCCTGGCGTGCTGAATATCTTAGACGTTATTGAGATAAAGTAGTGTAGATAGTTAGTGCTCAATTGAGTTTACTGCACGTATAAATGTATTTATCATTTTGAGGCGTCGAACGAGGCGACAAAGCCCGGGGCACGGTAATAGATGATATTACCGTGCCCCGGGGCGAGGAATTCACGAGTATACCTTCCCGAAATGTTTGTACGAGCACCAATCAAATCTCCAGCCGCTGCCTGGTTAGCAGTGGCAGCGGTGCATACACTTACGAAATATTTAACGTGGGTAATTCCGTCGCTTAAAACTCATGACTTTGCACGATGTCGTTCATATAATGTCGTAACAATAAAATAATGATAAATCTGCGCTCGCAAAATAAAAAGGGAAAGCAGGAAAATTGAAAAGCTAAAGTTCAATATCGAGATTGTTTGTATACGTTTGGCTTTCGAACTGCGGTGGAGGCAAATCCGTCAGTAAGGATCGCCTGGGGGCAAACTATTGAGCCCTCTCGAAACACTAGATTGCATACCGTCAGCGCCTGGCGGGAATATGATCACCGGCCATCTGCAGCTTCATCGAATATAATTCCGAGCTCGATCGGTGTTCGTGAACTACATTTGTTGCTTGATCTCACCGGTCGGTTAGTGAAGACAGACGAATTTAAAACAAGCTCAGGACCACTGATTCTGAAACCCATTCCACTCAGACCACAAAGGACGGTCAAATTGATTCTCTTTCCTGATTCATTATAGTTTTGCTTTAAAACCTGATGTATTATAATAATAGAATTTGAGGTCATGTCGATGACTCAGTGTATGCAGTTACTTGCTGCCTATTAGTCTTATTCATTCCCAAATTTCAGATAAACGTCTTCTTGATTGAAAAAATAATTCCAATCCGGTGGCAGACAGCATCATGATTTCTAAATGCCTCTGAGAGTGAGCTTACCTAAATAACTTTAATATAAACTACACACATCAAAAGTGTCTAGGGATCAACATATATTTTTGCAATAACTTTTCTCCTGATTGATATTAATTAAAATTTTCTTTAAGGATTCATCAAATAAAGTGTTTTCCTTTGTCTACAGTAACGATAAACCAAGTCACCTTTGCATTAATAAAGAAATTTGCCATTTTCCTAATAAAGGGATTTTTGACATTTGAACCACTAACATTAAAGTTCGAAAAAAAGACTGAAATAACAGTTTTCTTTAAAATTTTATTGGGTAACTTAAACAATTAATAATCCGTGTTTCTACCGCGAACACTAACAACACAAGAACATCGGTTTGGCATACTCAAAATGAGTTCATCCAAATCACGCTGTGGAATGGCCGCCCATGTTCGTTGCAACAACAAAAAAAGGTCTTCTTGCGACTGGATACCCTCCATATTCGGCAGAGCTCTTCTCTGTAGCATATCCCATGCATGCTCAATCGGGTTCAAGTCTGGCGATTGAGCAGGCCAGGGCATGACATTGATGTTAGCTGCGGCGAGAGTCTGTCTTACAACTCTTGCGGTGTGCGGTCGTGCATTATCATGCATTAACTGAAATAAGGGACCGATTTGCACTTGTAGAGGAACGATGACGTCTGATACAATCGTCTCAGCATAAATTTGAGCGTTGAGGTTGCCTCTGATCCAAATCAACTCAGTTCTTCCGCCGATCCAAATACCCGCCCATACCATGATGGTTCCACCACTATAAGGATGGACTTCCTGGCAGGATTTTAATCGCTGTTGGCGTCCAGGGGTTCTCCAGTGTCGTATACGTCTTGTATCCGGTCTCATACCAAAACGAGACTCATCAGAAAAGCACACGAAACGCCATTGTTCTTCTGCCCAATTTCTGTGTTCAAGAGCCCATTGATATCGAATCCTACGATTGTGCATTGCTATAGGTGGTACCCTTAGCGGTCTTCGGGAATGAAGGTTCACTTCATGCAAGCGGTTTCTGACTGTTTGGTCGCTAATTAAGTTCCCTGAAGAGTGATGAAGCCTCACGGCTAACATCATGGCGGTTATTGTTGGAGCTCTTCGAGTTGTGATTTGAATGTATCGGTCTTGTCTCCGTGTGGTGCAGCGATACCGTCCTCCATGGCGCTCAGCCACGGTACCAGTGCTTCGGTAACGTGTCCAAAGTCGACTGATAACACTCTGACTTGTATTCAGACTAAAGCCACAGTACGTTGCCGGGAACCAGCTTCTATCATTCCCACGGCTCTGAGCATTTCTTCCCTGCTTAAATGACGTCGCCGCTCCATAATAACGTTGGTTTTAATCAGTAGTAGGGAAACAGTAGCACTAATAATGTCTTCAATGCGTTGTATGTTTTTATAGGGAAAATATTGACAGCTGATTTTCATCTTTAACTAGAAATTGATTGAAAGTTCCTGTTTCAAATTATGAAATGCACCAAAAAGGATCCATATAAATTTATAAAATCATAAATTTATTACAAAGCCACATCTCAATCTCAAGAAATCCGCATAAAAATGCTTGATCCCTAGACACTTTTGATGTGTGTATTTATTCGAAAGTAGCATGCCTCTCATACAGCCACGCAACTACCGAACACTAAGTCATTTTCGTATAGCTTTTCATAAACAATGTGATAGGGGTGGTGCTTCTAACCCGATAAGGCTAAGTACTACACCTAAATTCATCGACAAAAAAATAATATGGGGGGTCCTACCCCCTCCCCCTATAATTAATGACCATTTTTACTTTATGTGATATCAAAGGTTTCATACGTCGGAGAAACATGAAAAAAATGGCAAACGGTACCTATGATACAAGCTAACTAATAAATTACTTTGTTTCGGATGTTTGAGATTATTTTGGTGAGAAAAAAATCATTGAAATGAAATGAAATAATGAAATGAAATAATTTAATCACAGAAAATAGAGTAGGTACAAAAGATGGTAATTTATAACAAGGTTTGTCTATTTTGCCAACGCAGGGCATGTGAATGGAGATAATTAGGTAAACAGAATTGAAAATAAAATAATAATAATTAATTATACTTATCAGCCAATAAATTATATTAAATATTACGTCACAATACCAAATACCATTACTTAATTATTTTGTGATTTAAAATCACTTATTTTAAGTCCATATTATTTTTTTGTCGATGAATTTAGATGTAGTACTTAGCCTTAACAGGTTAGAAGTACCATCCTTATCACATTGTATAGAACGATTGTTTTTCTGATTTCTTTGAACGTCAAGTTAGTATACCAGAGTTACAATTACAGGATGAGCAAACTTATTTAAGTTGTTCTGATTAGTTGTCTGTCTGACTGTCCCACAGAAAGATACGTTACAGTTAGCGCGCATAGGAGCGCGCGTCACCGCACGTCTCGTCTCAGCTCGCGGCCCTCTGTAACAACATCGATTATTTCAGCAATCAGCAAGCAGCTATATGCCTCGGTCAACCTGGCAGGTAGTCTGCTAGGCTCGGCTTGTTTCTTCGTAGTTTGAAAAAATATCAAGAAAATATACCTACGACTGCGACAAAAATTTTAAGTTAAGTATCTGTCGCTTTTCGGAGTCTCTCATGTTGTTTCGGGAAACGTCGGCGTCGCCCGTCGTGGTGGGCCGCACGGCACAATTGGCACAATGAGCGCGTGTCACCGCCGCCGCCGTCGCTCCACAGCCTGCTGGCAAGGGACAGAGGCCAGCCACCACCTGGCAGGACTGTACTCAGGATGCTTCTATATTTTTGGGCTATGTTTATATTGGTACCAATAGCTAGATCTTACTGATTGGAATAGTCCCCTCCCTACTAACGTTGAGATTTATGAAATAGTACAATTATGTGACGAGCAGCCCAGACTGGCGCGCAATGAGAACTTTCTCTTCTCTTTCCGGCTCAATTCGTGCTGCAACGCAACGTAGCTCAATCAGGCAGTGTCACTCATTTAGCACCTCCAAGGCTGAGATAATGTGTGCTTGCTTTTACAGTCAATCACTCATTCAGACATGTTTTTGATGGGATTTTGATTTCCCCCAGCATATTCATTGAAGAATTTCGATATATTTACCTAGACCCAGAGTGCCTACTCGTAGCAACTTGTTGCAAGTTCTGATACTCGTATGGGAATAAACACATGATTTTCCGTGCACCCTTGGTTTCGCCCCTGGTCCTCCAGAAAGCGCTGTGTCACAGAGTCATCGGTTTTTCTATTGGAGCGCCGCCAAAGTGGAAAGCGAACATCTCACAGTTATGACTAGCAGACCCACCCCCCTCCCCGTTCCCCCCTCCCCCCACAATTGTACACCATCGACCGCCGCGGGGGTTCCTGCTTATTGATACTTCTGCTAAATTTAATCATGCCTTGCGGTTGACATGTCTTAGGATCTATTTTTTACAAAATGTTGAGGTTTGAAATAAAATAAGTATTCCTATTTATTTGTAAATTCCGTAGTATGCTGCCGTATCAATTGTATGATTGGAATCTTTTGTTTTTTTCAATTGTTACTTTCAATTGAGTAAGTAATAAGAATACTTAATAAAAAAATAGTACTTACTGTAAGTTTGAGTTTGACTGCTTCGTGGTGTTTAGATAAAATTATCTGAGATTGCCACTAGTCAGGCTTTGCCATAGGTGTGTGCGAAATTTTACAGAAAATGCTAAAAATGTTTGTTTGCCTCTGCCACTAAATCCACTTACTTTTTAATTATATTCTTTTGCTCACTGCCCATCTTGCTTATAGTGGTACCTATTTTCACAAAAATACATACTTACACACACATTATTATTATTCTAAGTGGTATAAATAATCATGTTTTAGTCTTTTAGCAAAACTTTGCATTGTATTTTTTTATATGGTAAACAGTGTTTTGGCAAAATAATCTTCAACATAATAGCATACTCGTCGCCAGTTTCGCATCAACAAGTGCGGCACGTGTGAGGCTTTGGTGAATTAGTGCCGCGGTGTCGGAGTCTTGCACCAGCTTGCACCTCGCACGAGGAAAACTTTGCCTCGCTTTGTTTATCAACACATTTCGATAGCGCTGGGAAACCCGGGCCTTCGCGCGCCTACACGCTAGGGCCGCCGGTCACGTAGCAGTGTTGGTTAGATAACAATATTTTTTTACAAGCATCTAAAGTCAATATATGCGTGAAATTGTGGTTCAATCTCCTTAGCTCTGTCGGCGTATTTGAAGTGGCTACTGGGTGAAACGTGGATCGTTTTAGCTCACTGCTTTTGCGGTCCTCACTACCACTGGGCAGTTTGGCGATAACGTTAAGCAACTTGCGCAATGGCGGGTCACCGGATGTGACCGGATGTGACCGTGGTTATGGGCTGCTCTCCCCATGTGCTAGCTATACAATCAAGTTTGCATTTGTGTTGCAAAGCACTGTGGGACGTTAATAGGCTTCTGATGGAGATGATAAGCAATTTTAGTATAGACAAAATTGCATAATATCCTTATTCAATGTCAGAAACCACGTCACCAAAATTATCTCAGTTCTGTTCCTTACAAAATCTGTTTTCTGTTTAGTGTACCTAACAAATCATGATAATGCTAGGAAACTTATGATGATGTTTAAAACATAGAACAGTGGTTAAGTTAAGGAATGAAATGTTGCCAGTTTATTCAATAACTATTTAGTATAAAAAATACAAATGTAGAACATAATTATGTAAATGACTAAGACAAGAAGTAATAGGTATTTCGGAATCGCTTGGTTTGCCAGCCCTGCGTACGTTGCATGTATGCTATCTTCGAATAGTGCGCAGTTAAATCTTATCACATTATTATTATTTGTGGTTTATATGCTTGTATTATGGTATTTTAGAAATACGGACTAATTATCAATTGTTTATAATCTATAAAGCATTTCGAATTACAGATTAAACAAGATTAGAATTACCAACATTCTATTGTAAAAAATATCTTACATTTCTATGTAATTGCGTCGCCAATTATTATTTCAATTATTTTATTCTGTTGTACTGATACTTATCGATTTAACCCCTTGTTTTCAGCAAAGTTTAATCGTTTTTCGAGTTACATACATAAGTACTTAAATATTTCTTATTATAAATATTTAATATTATTATAGATAGATAGATATAACGATTTATTGCACACACAAAAATACAGAAAACATAAAAATAAGCACATATTTAAACTAATGTGGGCAAAGGCAATATAATAAGGTAATAGGTATTTATTTTAGTATTAAAGGATTGTTTTAAACAAGTATGTAAAAAGTTTGTTGATCTCAATTCTCAATCGGAGTCTCCTTAGATTCCTTGGTTTAGTAAGGTTACTTTAAGTAGGAAACTGCTGTAAGTACTGCTCACAGACTTCGATCTGGACATGTTAAACTAATTGAAATGAAACATTTTTTTACGGACTAACTCGCGTTTAATAACGTAAAGGTAAATAAACGTCAGGATTATATAAAAAACTATGTAAATAGTAAATTAAACGCGAGTTAGTCCTTAAAAAAGTGTTTCATTTCAATGTGTAGTGCTCGCTTAAACCTCAGAAAACAATATGTTCAACTAAATAGATTTGGACATCTCATGAAAAAAGTCAGCTCCCCCAATTAAGATGCCCAAAACTTATTGGCGGAATGTGTTCTAAATCGAGCGCTGAGAGAATGTTTTGTCGCGAACCTGAAAGTCAACAGCCTTGATATTGGAGTATTTCAAAGTGTAATGTCTAATTTTCAGTGTTTTTTCAGTGTTTAAAATTTTACCTATGTATACTTACTATATTTTTTATTTTAAGATAAGTAAGTAATAGTCACTATGGGGCCGACATGTAATTATTATACAAAAGCTCTTTAAAAAGTGAACACACAATATTGTAAGTTTTTTTAATGTACAGTCACGAGCAAAAATATATAAACAATTGTAACTTTTAATACAATGGAATAAGAGTCAAAGTGTAAACATTTCGGTGCTCGTGACTCTACTTAAGTAACCGTAATTAGTGCAAAATAAATAACAGTAAAAAATACAAGGAGGTTAAGAGGCTGTGATTTTTGCGTAAAATGGCCAATTTTGGCGTTATGGATCTCAGAAACAAAATTACATTAACAATTATGACTTATTTATTGAATAGTGTAGAATAGCTATTAGAATAGTGCGTAGCGGCCTCGTTTTTTGTAAATTTTGCTTAACTTTTTAATTAAACCCAAAATTGCAGAGAAAGATTTTCTTAAAGTGCGCGAAGGCACTTTTATGAGCTAATCGATTGAACTACTGTTCTAAACAAGAGAAATAAAAAAAATATAATGTTATCTCTTTATACAGTCGAATAGTGCGTAGCGGCCTCGTATTTTTTAGATATTATTGATTTTATATAGGAAAAAAATCTTATTCTAAACGAAAAACTTCGAAAATCGCTATAAGTTAACTGTGAATATCTCCTATCTACTATAATATTATTGAGCAAAATTTATACATAAATAAAAAATATTAATAAGCAAAATTACTACAAAATGCGAAAAGGTATTTTACGCAAAAATCACATTCGAGATATAATAGGCCTCTTAACTCGATAGGCATTAATGTTCTCTAACACCAGGTCCAGAGTCCAGTCCACCACCTCCTGGGACACCCTCCGTGCCTACACAGTATAAATATGAGCTAACATATTTATACTGTGGTACTGATGCGCCATATTAGCCGCATCAGCCGACCTGTGGACTAGTGGTTAAACTATCGGTCTCAGACCGTCTCGGGTTCGAAGACATTTACGTTACGAGAGCTCAATAATTGGATATTGGATATTGGATGGATTACAGGTGATCAATAACTGTGACCTAACTAAATAAATGATATTGAATTCTGAATCTTGAATCTTGATGACGGAGGGTACAAATAGTAGGTAAGTACTCGGTTTGGTAGTTGCTAGGGTTTGTTCTATATCTACTTGGTTAGCTACCATCATATAATCTAAGCGTGTAGCCATAACGACAATGTTACTGGCTAATTCATACGTAACTACGAGAGGGGTCGAATTGTATGTCCAACACACAAAAGGTCGCTCAATTAAAAAAATAAATATACGGTTAAATAAAAAATAAAAAAATGGTTTTATACAATTTACGGCTTACAACAAATGATTAAAAAGTAATTCATAAATAATGCCCAAATATTACGGTTTTCGGCACGAAAGCACTAGCCCGACTTTAATAAATCATGAAGCGGTTTAGGAGGCTAAACCTCGTACAATTCAAAATAAAAAAAAATCAAAATCAATATATCTTTATTTAGTAAGCTTAAAATAAGCATTTTGAATCGTCTAAATTTATTTTTTAATAGATGGATAGGCCCACCCCACCCATTCAGGAAGTCTATTAGCTGTGGAGAAGAACGGGCACAAGAAACTCCACAGCTTTAAAATAATATAGAAGTAACGACATTTACAAAACAACATGTCGTTACCAAATTATACAATCAGTTTTAAAGATAATGGATTAAGAAAAAAATAATGTAAATATATTATTATAACCAGGCTGTTTTGTCTTCTAAATATTCCTTGACTGTGTAAAGTTAACAAGATAAAGTTAACTTTCCTAAGTAAACAAGATTTTACATGATTCTTAAACTTATCTAAAGGTAAATCTAGTATAGTACTTGGTATTTTATTATAATAGTGTATACCTTGTCCCAAGAAAGAGCCGAGAACCTTTTGTAACCTAAACAGTGGCATTACTAGTTTTGACTTATTTCTAGTATTGAAATTGTGTACATCATCGTGTTTAGAAAAAGTGTTAATATTGCAACGCACAAAAACTATACAATTATAAATATACTGCGATGCAACAGTAAGAACACCAACTTCCTTAAAAATATTTCTCAAAGAAGTTCGTGATCCCAGTCTATAAATGGTTCTTATTGCTCGTTTCTGTAAAATAAATATAGTTTTAACATCAGCCGCTGTTCCCCACAAAAGGACGCCATACGACATGACACTATGAAAATAACTATAGTAAACAGTCCTAGCAGTTTCAACATCTGTTAGTTGTCTAATTTTTCTAATCGCATGTGCTGCTGAACTGAGTTTGCCGGCCAAATTCGATATATGCGGATTTCATTGGAGTTTTGAGTCAAGGGTTATGCCTAGAAAAACTGTCGAGTCTACCAAATCTAATTTAACACCATTCATTCTAACATCGGTTTGTTCGGTCTTGACATTTGGTAGTATAAATTTAATACATTTTGTTTTTTTAGCATTTAGCTGTAAATTATTCGCACTAAACCAACTGAGTGGGTGCGTATCATTTCATATAATGACAAATGAACTAATTTCAAAGAACATAACGTTCATTGGATATAATTTTTACTTGTTCTAAATACACTTCGTATAACAACATTACGTATATTATTCATTTGATATAATACTCATATTCTCTAACAACTTATTCTATAAAGCTATATTGGTAGAATAATCATATTCTATAACTTTATTTGATATAATTTTTGCTTAAAAATAAGAATAACATTTTAACCCTTATTTATTATTTATCTTATAAAGTTAATGCGTTGTGTTTTTGATTATGGTTGTGCTAAAAAAGTCAGTGACAGAAACGAATCGCGGCAAAACCGACTCCACGTAGACTTGTCTGCCCTACGCTAGAGTATAATTCAATCCCGCGTAGGCGCGGAGGGGCGAGGCGGCCCACGAGCTGAGGAGCAGGTGGGTTTAAGCTTCGGCTTGCTGACCGGCTTCGCCGGCCAGCCTCAGCCGCGGCGGTGAGCGAAAGCCATCTGCGACGATAAGCTCGTGTGGGACCGCCGGAGTCCCGCAGCGCCGGAGCCGTGACAGAAAACATGCCTGCTTGCATGCCTGTTTGCATGCTGTATGCCTGCTTGCATGTTGCATGCCTGCCTGCATCCTGCATGCCTGCCTGCATGCTGCATGCCTGCCTGCATGGTGCGTGCCTGCTTGCATGCTGCATGCTTGCTTGCATGCTGCATGCTTGCTTTCATGCTGCTTGCTTGCTTGCATGCTGCTTGCTTATTACATGAGTAATGTTTTATATCATTTGATTATTATATCAAATGTACATTATATTAAAGGTACATTATATCAAAAGTATATTATATCAAATGAAATTATAGAATCTAAAATTATATTAAATGTTTATTATATTAAGTTAGTTGTTATATCAAATGAAATTATATTATCTGAACGTTAGATCATAAGTAATTATATAAAACATTACACACCCCAACTGAGTACCTCTGAGAGAGCATTGTTAACATCGTCATAATTATTCTTACATCTAGTCACATTAAAAATGAGTGAAGTATCATCTGCAAACAATACAATATCACAGAAGTTTTCTACAAAAAATGGCAAGTCATTGATATTTATCAAAAATAAGAAAGGGCCTAGGATTGACCCTTGTGGAACTCCCATTTTTACATGAGAACCGGATGACTTAGTTCCATTAACGTCGTCAGTTTGTGTTCTAAAACTAAGATACGACTGTATCAAATTACGCGCAAGACCTTTGAGACCATAGTGATTTAACTTCATCACCAGTGTCCGGTGCTCAACGTAATCGAAAGCCTTGGACAAGTCGCAAAAAAACTCCAAGAGCGTTCTGAGACTTCACCCAGGCATCAAATATATGTTTTATTAGAGCTACACCTGCGCCAGTAGTGGAACGACCCTTAGTAAAACCGAATTGCTTACTATGTAAAAGATTATTTAAGTTAAAGTATTCCACTAACTGTTCGAGAATAATTTTTCATAAATTTTACTAAGTGCTGGTAGTATTGAAATTGGTCGATAGTTACTGGGGTCTTCTTTAATTCCCGATTTAAATATATGTATAACCTTACTAAACTTCATAAGATCAGGAAAGATTTCCTTATCAACACACTTATTAAATATGTCAGAAAGATAGGGTGCAATAGAATATATAATATTTTTAATTATCTTTATAGACATGCCCCACAAATCACCTGTGTTTTTCATTTTTAGTAATTTGAAAGTTTTAATAATGTTTTTAGGGTCAATATATTGAAAATTAAAAGATACATTACATTTGGGTACATGTTGTTCGAGAAAGAATTGTGCCGCCACTGGTGATGAATTTAAATTTGAGGTTGTTACCACAGGTATATTTATAAAGAAATCATCAAAAATATTAGCAATTTTTGTATCTGAATTGATAAGGTCATCTTTAACTTTTAGAGTAAAAGTGTTGTCCCGTGGTTTTAATTTACCAGTTTCACGGTTGATGATATCCCAAGTGGCTTTTATTTTATTATTAGATTTTTTTATTTTATCTTTAATGAAGTTAGATTTTGCTAGTGTGCACACTTTCTTAAACAAATTAGAGTAATTTTCACATATTCTGTAAAATTAAAATTTTGATTATATTGTCTTAAATTATATAACTCATACAGTTTATTTCTACTTTTATAAAGTCGTGGCCCAGTCACAGAACTTAAGTTTTTGTGAAAACTTTATTGTTTTAGATGTAAACACTTGATTGTATTCTGTCTATATTAAATCAAAGAGATTACTATATAGTACATCCGGATCATCATGTATAAAGGGCAAAGTATCGATTTTACAAGCTACATTGGTTTTAAAACACTCCATTCGCTTTATTGTAACAGGTTTACATGTTACAGTTTTAGGCGCATCCTTAACATCAAAATCATAGGTCACCTTCAAACCGCAATGGTCAAACGTAAGACTACTAATAACTGACTTAGAGACAGGGTCATAGTCTGTAAAAATATTATCGAGACAAGTGGCCGAATGTGAAGTTATTCTAGTGGGTTCAAGAAATAGATTTCTTAGATTAAAGCATTTAAATAAAGTGAGAAGACGAACACTCCCTAAAGTGTTTTCTAAAATATTTACATTAAAATCCCCACATACTACAACAAATTTATTTTTCAATTTTATTTTATTAAGTACATCTTCCATCACGGACTCAAATAAATGAAAATTACCCGATGGGGGCCGGTATACACATACTATTACAAAACTATTGAATTCTACACATGATAGCTCAATGTTACGCTCCTTTGAAAGACATACAATGTCGTTGTGTTCCTTGTATTTAATATTATTACTAACTAGTAATAAAGAACCGCCGTGAATAGCTTTGCTTCGTACGTACGCGCTTGCTTGTTGGAAATTAATTACTTGGAAAGTCTTGTCATGACTTTTTAGCCAATGCTCAGTTACACAAAATATATGAATAGCCTGACTTTTTGCGATTAATTCTAATTCTAAGTCCTTGCCAGCCAAACCCTGAGTATTTTGATGTATAATATAATGTAAGTGGACTTGGCTTTTGTCTTAGACCTCAGTTTAAACAAGAGGTAGTCTTACTACTAGTTGTAAAGGATGCATTAGTAGAACTACTAATGATGATATTATTGTCAATAATAGACTTAGTTATACCAGGTATAACTAAGTAATTAATTAGTATGTAGCGGTTTAGTCCCTGCTTCGGAATAGGAATTAAAACTGCGAATAGGTTACAAAGTTTATTCCTATTCTTTAAAGAAAGAATTTACAATAACTCAGGGAGGGTTCATGAATCGCTCACTCTGTCCGCTTGAGTAGGACTCCAATAAAAGACTTAGCTTCGGCTAGTCTTCCTGAGAGGCGAAAGCTAGGCCACGTACACGGAGACCGCGCCGACAGGAAACCAGTACTCGCCGATGAAGATCACCCGCAGAACAGGTGGGTAGGTAGGCTGCGGTAGGGCAGCAGTAGTATGCTGCGGTAGGGCAGCAGTGGTGGCAGCAGACCAGGGGGTGGCAGGAGCCAGGTGGAAGAACCCTGGAACCAACAAGAAAAAGAAATGAACTTATGTTCACTAAGTCTCGGCATCTGTGTGGTCCGGTGTAGTACTGCTAAAATTGAACCTGGCTCATTTACTGAGTAAAATTGTAATTACAAAACCGTTAGGCAATTTTAACAAGAGAAATTACAAGTACCAACATTGCAATTGAATGTTGTATGTACTGAAAAAGTAAAAATAAGTAATTATTAAATTAAATGTGAATGGTATTTTGTCCACGGGATCATATGAAACCTCGCGTCGTTACAATACTATTTTACATCCTGGATGGTAAATCTTAACAAGGAAACGTAAGCAAATATACAACTTGAAGGTAACATGACTTTAAAATAATTTTTTTTAGGCTTTACGTTAAACACTAACAATTTATGCAACTAAAAAACACTTTAAAACACTAGTAATATCTGTAAAATTAAAACACAGCAATTTAGAAAAAATAATTCCAAGTTTAAAGATATGATAGACAGCTCACCGAAAGTTCGGGGTATATTCATGAACCAAAGTTTGGAGAATTTCGTCAGCAACACTATCTAGGCAGGACTGGATCGGCAAAGAGAGCATTCCCAGGGGGGTCTGTGATGAAAACCACTTCAACCCGGCTGGAACCACAGAAGTATTATACGTCTGTGGCTGAAACAGGTTTTCACCGGCGGCAGTGGAGGCCGCGGGGCCTGTCCACTAGGGAATTGAACCACGGGATCCACCCTGACGTACGTATACCTATCTGTGGACAGCTACACTCATAACCTGCACGAGCACGCTTCACCATCCATGCACTAGCATAAAGACGTTCCTTGTGACACGAAAACTACATGATTTAACATTTTACAATTCATCCTTGGATCCATCCTACACTTTTGGGTTGGATCACAGACAGCTACGGCGGTTGTAGGTCCGCGTATCGTCTGCGTCTCCTCCCCATCCTCCTTCTTCGCGATGGTGCCGCATCTGCGGCATCCTCACGGACCCGTTCAGCCTGTTCCTTCAGTCTTATGACTTCGGAGCAGAACCGAACCATGGCCTTCCAGACGGAGTCTCTCGCCACCATCGCCTCCACGACGATTGGCAGCGAGATACTCCCAGCTCCCCCTATTGCCTCCTTTAGAGCCCGGCGCTGCGGGGCGAACGCACCGCATATCTCAAGGGTATGTTGTGCGCTATCCTCGGCAGCGCCGCACTCGTGGCAATTGGCCGCCTCTTCCTTTCCAATCTGATGCTGATACTTACCGAAGCATCCATGCCTAGTAAGCATCTGCGTCAGGTGGTAGTCCAACACCCCATAGGGCCTATCTAGCTACGCCGGCAGGACGGGGCGATTTTCATCAACTGTACGCACACCGGCTTCTGGGGATTCGAGTTGGTCCTCCCAGAGCCATTACGCCATCTCGCGTGCAAGTCGCCTCTCTGCTTTGATCTCCGCTGCCGCAGGGCGCTCTCCACTCCTTCCCCGTTCCGTGCGGAACTCGTAAACTTCGGTAAGAACATAGCCTCGAGCTCCCTCGGAACCGTTCCCGCCAGAACGGTGGCCGCCGCAAACGATACCGTTCGGTACCCACGGATCACCCTCACCGCAGCCAATCTTTGCGGCCTTCGCAGAAGGGCTACGTTTTTGCGGGAGAGCGCTTCAGACCAAAGCGCCATACTTCGCAGCATGTTGTTGTATAATCTGCGGCAGCCATCGCCCGGGCCTCCTACATTAGGCAGCAGGCGTGCTAGCGCCATCGCCGCACCTACACCACGAAGCGCCATTCCAGCAAAATGAGCGTTGAACGCGCATCTGCTATCCAGTATCACTCCTAAATATTTCATTTGGGAGCTCACCTTCACATTGACACCGTCTACAGTGATGTTCCCAAGTCTGTATGGTTTGCACCGGGGACCATAAAAGATCAGGCCTCCGTTTTAGCCACAGCTACCTCCAGCCCCAACAGACGGATCCTCCCGATGGTCAGTGTGGCAAATACCGACGTCAATCGCACCGCATCCCGGTAGTGGTCGCCCCTCGCGACGACTAGAGTGTCATCTGCGTAACACATGACCTCCGTTCTCTCGAGGAGAGACCCCCTTAGGACCCAGTTGCAGCCGATGTTCCACAGGAGTGGTCCAGGAACAGACCCCTGTGGAACACCACACACCATGCGACGGGTGCCAAGCCTGGGTTTCCCTTTAAATAAACTTCGAGGACTCTACGAATGTAGCCATCCTGGCTACCAGGGAACCCTATGATAAATTAGGGCCTGGCTTATGCAGCTATAGAATAGAATAGAATAGAAATAAATTTATTCGGCATCAAAAACACAACATAAAAATTACAAATAACAATATTATGCAACACTGAAAAGGCATCTACTCAGCTTTGTGTCGTAACACCTCAGTTATGCCACGACGCTGGTCTTCCGTAGATACCTACTCTAAAACTAAAAAGCTAAAGCTAAAGAGCGCACTGTTACTCACAACAATTTGGTGAATTAACAACATTAAATTAACAACCTACATTAAAATGCATTTAAAAACATAAATATTAAGCCAAACCAAAATTTATACAAAGTATACATAATTAAATTATAATTGAAACTGAAGGGGATTGGGTTTGGTTAATTTACCATTAAACGTTCATTACCACTCATTTTCACTATGAAAATTTTCACTTTAATATCTTACTTGACACTGGCTAAATGTGCTGATCACACGAAGCCATTATTTAAGCACAGAATTTACGACTTCATTACGTTGTTGATCGTTGAGTGGACTAAAAAGCTTAACTACTTAAATACGTATGGACATAAGTATACCTAATTATAAGCCACTTAAAATTAAGTTAAAATTTAGTTACCTCTTAAATACGTGTAAATCGGGCATTAGTTGCACACAAACTTGTTTCGCGGTGTCTTCACTAGTTGATTGTACCGCAATGATCTCGCCACCGCTTTCTAATTGCTACGACCTTGACTCGCTTTTTTGCTATAAATATTGTTAATTATAAATGAAAACTATATTTTTTTAAACATACAAATTTTTTATACTTACTTTTTTATAAGCCGTATTAATTATTACGGCCGTATGAATATGATTATGTATTAATTATACAGAAATTATACATACTATGTGTTTTGTGTTAGCGTGTAGAGTCGTGTGCCAGCTATGTATTTCGTAGCTCTTACGGGAATTTTAATTATTATGTAGTTTCCACTCATTTCAATTTAATGACCAATGGTGTTTTACCGATAGCCGGGAAAAAGTATTTTAATTTAGGTATCCTATTGTATAATAAACTGATGCCAATGTCCCTGGGTTAATACAATAATTCGATTAAGGAATACCGTATACTGCCATATACCACAAGCTATTAGTATGGAATTATCTGTGGATGTAGGTACCTACCTATATGAGTGCATGTACATAACATGCACATAATTATTGTACGAGTTTAGTTAATATAACTATAAAGCTATGTTTATACAGTTGTGGTCATATAGTTAGGAACGGGTAGTATTCGATTAAATTTTATGAAATCTAGTTCAAATAACTTAGCAATGATTTATTATCAATTACTTTTAACCAAGAAAAATGTACTATCATGACTAAAGTTCCAACTCAAAATATCTACCTAATACAAATCAAATAAACATTTATCATGTTTCGAGACAATAAACAATCAAGACATAGTTTTACAATGTACTGTACAATGTAAAGGCCCTCCCTTTGGGGGCTCACAAACGATAAGAAGGGAAGTTTTTGGCAGCAGGCAAGGAGTATCTGCAGTCAGCACGTACAATTTGTAGATGACTTAATATTGCAAAATTATTTTGGAAGAATCGTACGGAAAGTACCGCTCGTCAACGGTTCACTATGCATTTGCATAAAAAATTAAACCATACAATATCTTGGCATATAGGTAATCTAGTCTAGCAACTCTAGTTTCACGCAGCGCTCAAAAGACGCTAGAAACCAGAGCCATTAAAAAAAATTCATACTAATTCTTAACCACTGACTAATGTACGAGCGGCCACTGCAAGTTTACCTACGTCAGATACCGAAACAAAATAGGATACAGGTGTTGCCCATGATCTTAACAAATACCACTGAGTGTGTCTGCCAAACTTTAATTGGCCGAAACAGCGAAAAAAATGTCTACTTCCGGTAGCAAAAAGACACCGGATTTCACGTCATCAGATACCGGAACGCAACTTATGCCATTAATTACCCGTTTATTGGTAGACATAAATAATCTTGTCTGCCAGTTCCTCGTTGGCCGAAAGTACTTGGCAGACACGCGAGACGGTGACCATCCGTACCCCCTTATCTACGTCATCAGATACCGGAATGAAATTAATGATAAGTGTTAGACATTGTTGTCCTCTATATCAATATATATGTCTGCCAACGTTTAAATGGCCGAAACCGCCCGGCAGACAAGAAAAACAGAGATAAAATTAATTATCTTTTATTTGATAAAGTACAGCTATTATCGCTTTGGTAAACCGGATATCCCTTCGGATGTAATATATTTTAATTAACCATAAGAGGTACGCAGTCACACTTCAAATTCTGGGTACATAATACATATACCTACATACAAATTTGTTTAAAATAGTGAAACATGTGCAATTCCAATTGTCTCGCGAGCAAGCAATCACGACGTGCGGAACGGGCGCTTGCTGAGACTCGACAAAAATATTACGACAGAGTAAAGGAGATAGTGCACGCGCTAAGAACTTTGTGAGGAAAAGAAACAACTAAGGTACAAGCGCTGAATAAGGCCCACTTCCTATCACTTTAAAAATACATAAGTTTCAGTAGCAAGAACAATTTAAAATTTCGCCGGAACCTGCAAATGCTTTTCTAAACAAAAGGCAAACGTCATCACGTTCATGTAAAATACAGGGTTACTTCTAAATAGGTTCTAAATTTTCTGGAAAGGGAAACTCTTCATGATTAACTCCTTTTTAGGAAAGCTGCACACCACAAGTGGACCTGGCTAAGTCCCGATGGTGAAACAAAAAATCAGATTGACTTCATCATGTTGACGAGGAAGCAAATATTCAATGATGTCTCTGTGATCAGCGCGTTCAAAACTGGCAGTGATCACTGGTTGGTAAGAGGCACATTAAACATCAATATTAAGCTGGAAAGACGTCGATTGATGAAGGATTGCATAGGTCTAAGTTTCAAGCTTGACGTGCTCTTGTCTGTACAGTCACCAGAATTAAGATGTGACTATCGACGGCCTGCAAAATTATCTGATTATTGGTGAAAGTCATATATATGCCTATAATATGCCTTCCACCAATGATCAGATATTTTTGCATCATCACATCTTAATGCTGGTGACTGTACCATACCTGTATACAACGTGATGTAAGGTACTTACAGTTGATACTGTTGTTGCAAATTGCAAATGCTTTAATGTTCGTTCTCTTCACTGATAAGTATAAAATTTTTGTAACTACATAATGATATTGATATCCCTATTAACTCGTTTTCACAGTACTTAAAACCCTTCCTGTTTTGCAGCTTCAAAATAAATTCACATTTATCAAACGTCGCTCTTGTTAATTTTTTAATATTGTCAGTTCCTTTACATAGACAACACTTCTTCATTGTGAAACTCTTAACATTGATTAGAAGTCCTAACAAAATACTATTTTCCTAATAAAAACAACTGACATTACTTAAATGTCACCAATGATGAATAGAACAAAACAAACTGTGCCATACCGACTGAGAATGTAGACGAATGAATAGTGCCTCGCTCACTTCGTTACCCGGCAAGGGTCGGTTGGATTGTTTTTTAATATAAGGTATAAGCGTCGAATAAGCCCCACGTAGTTTAAAATCACTCTAAATTAAATAAATAAGGGAGTTAAGGTAAACAACTGGTTTAAATATATGAAGTGTTTACTAATAAGCAATGGAAATAAAATAACTTTTTTTAAACATAGTCAATCGACCTTCTTAAGAACCTAGTAGCCCAAAAAGGCCCGTTATGAATTAATGAATATCTATGTAATACCAAGACTAGCAAATTTTTTTTGACAAATCAAGTTAAATTTTCAGTTTTATTTTTAAATTTAGTTTTTATGTTAATAAATCAGTCAAAAATATAGCCTTGAGCCTTCTTATGTCTATAGAAACTTAGAATTTCCCTAAAACAAAAAATCTAAGCTTAAACTAATAATGGCATATATTTTGAAATCCATCTTCTTTCTTTGTAACTTAATAATACAAATAATATTCTCGAAAAAGCCACGAATTTTTAAAATTTGGGCCATGTTAGGAATATTGAAAACTATTTTTATAGTTTTTCTTTTCGTTTTGTTTTTCCAGTTTCCAGCGCCATTTTGTTAAACATCACCCTAAGGAAGAAAAACTACGTTAACAATTAATTTACTTACCTAAAATATTACATTTTTTGATATGACTATGTATACTGTGGTTTTAAGACAACTTGAATTGTATTAGGTAGCTTTTAAATAAATTTTGCTAGGAAAGGTTGTCTTATGCAAATTAAAAAACAAAATTAAAAAACTCACTCAAATGTAGTCCAAATAAAGCTCGGGCCTTCTTTGGTGATCACATAGTGGGGGCCATATTATGGTACTTTGCTATATAACAGTAAAAATTACATAAAAATGAAATGACACCAATAAAACATTAAAACTAACCTTGAATTAAATGGTAGCACTGTTAGTAATAAGATTCATCAAAGTAAAAAGCAATATTACAGTACACATATTTAGACGAGATTTAACGCAAAAACTACTTAGTAAAGGCATTCTACGCATACCTTTTTATACCCGACGTTTCGACCGAGTTGCACCGGCCGTGGTCACGGGTGGACTGCTGTCGCGGTGTATCGCCTCTGTTTGCGTCGCTGAGTCTTCATCCACCGTTACATTATTTATCCAATTCCCGTCACACACAACACTTACGGTGTCCCTATTCCGTATACAAGCCTTATTCTGGTAGTTAGCCGATTGCAGACTAAAACGAAGTGGCGTTTTTGCAAACACTGGATTCCACGCTGATGATAGTTTGTGACCATCTTCCCGATTGAAATTGTTCGGATGTTTCTTAATTTCAATCGCTTCACGCACTACTCTTGAATAAAAGTGGCGATCTGTGGAGAGGACTTGCGTACGATGAAATTCGATCCAATGATTTGCGCCTCTTTCAAGTAAATGCTCCGCAATGGCTGATTTGTTAGACTGGCGGTTTTTCACAGCCGCAATATGTTCCTTGACCCTCTCATGGATAGTCCGTTTTGTCCGGCCTATGTAGGAACTACCGCAGCTGCAGTCTATCTTGTATACGCCTGGTGTTTGAAGTGGCAAAACATCCTTCGGGGAGCCCACAATGTTGTTGACCTTTATGCCTGGAGTATATATTGTCGGTATCGAGTACTCGCGTAATATGTGGCCGATCTTGTCCGTGACTCCTTTAACATAAGGCATATAGGCTGGTTGTCTTCTAACTTCGGGATGTTTGTCACTCTTAGTCGGCTGCTTCCGTAGTCGATTCACTCGATATCCGTTTTTATTGAGTACCTCCTGAACATGATCCAGCTCACGCTTTAAATGCTCAGGGTCACAGAGGTCAAATGCTCTGTTCTTTAGTGACGTTATCACGGATTGCAAGTGTCGAGGGTGGTGATGTGAGGTAGCGTGTAGGTATCTGTCCGTGTGCGTGGATTTTCGGTAAACACAGTGTGTTACGGACCCATTTGGTCTCACGGTCATTTTGACATCTAGAAAGGCCAACGACCTATTCGCCTCCATCTCATATGTAAACCTCATCTTCGGGTGAAAGGAGTTGAGATGTTGCATCCACTGATCCACTTCCTGCTTGCTTCCTTTAACGACGCTGAAGATGTCATCTACGTATCTTTTCCAAAGTCGGATGGTCTTCGGACCAAGGCTCAGTGCCTCCTCTTCAAAATGTTCCATCCAGATGTTGGCAAGTACCGGGGCGACTGGGCTTCCCATTGCGACACCATTAATCTGTAAGTAATATTGACCTTGGAAAAGAAAATAGTTGCCGTCTAAACAGTGTTCAAGCAGATCAATGTAATTTCGCGGCATTTCGTTGACCTTCAGTTTTTCCCGGACTACGTCCAAACACTCCTTGATTGGAACATTGGTGAACAGCGATTCCACATCGAAACTCACCATAATGTCGTCCGGTTCCAATATTAGGCTTTTTATAGTTTGGACAAAGTGGCGTGTCGACAGAGTAACGCGTAAGATACGATCGCTTATTAATAACAACCAAGACCTATTTACCGAAGACGAGTATGAGTCACTGTACAGACCAAAATCACATCAACCACCGAAATTATATGGCCTGTCCAAAATACATAAATCCAACGTGCCGTTGCGGCCTATCGTAAGTCAAATTGCTTCTCCTACTTACGACCTTGCAAAGCACGTTGCGTCAGTATTGCAGCCACTTGTGGGTAAAACACCGTCTTTCGTCAAGGACTCACGCCACTTTGTCCAAACTATAAAAAGCCTAATATTGGAACCGGACGACATTATGGTGAGTTTCGATGTGGAATCGCTGTTCACCAATGTTCCAATCAAGGAGTGTTTGGACGTAGTCCGGGAAAAACTGAAGGTCAACGAAATGCCACGAAATTACATTGATCTGCTTGAACACTGTTTGGACGGCAACTATTTTCTTTTCCAAGGTCAATATTACCTACAGATTAATGGTGTCGCAATGGGAAGCCCAGTCGCCCCGGTACTTGCCAACATCTGGATGGAACATTTTGAAGAGAAGGCACTGAGCCTTGGTCCGAAGACCATCCGACTTTGGAAAAGATACGTAGATGACATCTTCAGCGTCGTTAAAGGAAGCAAGCAGGAAGTGGATCAGTGGATGCAACATCTCAACTCCTTTCACCCAAAGATGAGGTTTACATATGAGATGGAGGTGAATAGGTCGTTGGCCTTTCTAGATGTCAAAATGACCGTGAGACCAAATGGGTCCGTAACACACTGTGTTTACCGAAAATCCACGCACACGGACAGATACCTACACGCTACCTCACATCACCACCCTCGACACTTGCAATCCGTGATAACGTCACTAAAGAACAGAGCATTTGACCTCTGTGACCCTGAGCATTTAAAGCGATCATGTTCAGGAGGTACTCAATAAAAACGGATATCGAGTGAATCGACTACGGAAGCAGCCGACTAAGAGTGACAAACATCCTGAAGTTAGAAGACAACCAGCCTATATGCCTTATGTTAAAGGAGTCACGGACAAGATCGACCACATATTACGCGAGTACTCGATACCGACAATATATACTCCAGGCATAAAGGTCAACAACATTGTGGGCTCCCCGAAGGATGTTTTGCCACTTCAAACACCAGGCGTATACAAGATAGACTGCAGCTGCGGTAGTTCCTACATAGGCCAGACAAAACGGACTATCCATGAGAGGGTCAAGGAACATATTGCGGCTGTGAAAAACCGCCAGTCTAACAAATCAGCCATTGCGGAGCATTTACTTGAAAGAGGCGCAAATCATTGGATCGAATTTCATCGTACGCAAGTCCTCTCCACAGATCGCCACTTTTATTCAAGAGTAGTGCGTGAAGCAATTGAAATTAAGAAACATCCGAACAATTTCAATCGGGAAGATGGTCACAAACTATCATCAGCGTGGAATCCAGTGTTTGCAAAAACGCCACTTCGTTTTAGTCTGCAATCGGCTAACTACCAGAATAAGGCTTGTATACGGAATAGGGACACCGTTAGTGTTGTGTGTGACGGTAGTTGGATAAATAATGTGACGGTGGATGAAGACTCAGCGACGCAAACGGAGGCGATACACCGCGACAGCAGTCCACCCGTGACCACGGCCGGTGCAACTCGGTCGAAACGTCGGGTATAAAAAGGTATGCGTAGAATGCCTTTACTAAGTAGTTTTTGCGTTAAATCCCGTCTAAATATGTGTGCATAATGGAACGCGAAAGTTTAAAAGTGTAAATATTACAGTATTTTGCTAGCAAAAAGAAACAATACTTACGTGAGTGAGGTTATTAACGCGTGCACTGCTTTAACCCTCACTGACAACTGACAACTGTGTTCAAAATGGCCGCGCGCGATTAGAGTGATGACGTTTGCCTTTTGTTTAGAAACGCATTTGCAGGTTCCCGGAAAATTTTAAATTGTTCTTATTACTTAACTTATGTATTTTTAAAGTGGGCTATGATAGAAGGTGGGCCTTATTCGGCGCTTGTACCTTAGTTGTTTCTTTTCCTCACAAAGTTCTTAGCGCGTGCACTATCTCCTTTACTCTGTCGTAATATTTTTGCCGAGTGCCAGCAAGCGCCCGCTCCGCACCTCGTGATTGCTTGCTCGCGAGACAATTGGAATTGCGCATATTTCACTATTTTAAACAAATTTGTATGTAGGTCTATGTATTATGTACCCAGAATTTGAAGTATGACTGCGTACCTCTTATGGTTAATTAAAATATATGACATCCGAAGGCATATCCGGTTTACCAATGCGTTAATAGCTCTAGGTACTTTCTCAAATAAAAGATAATTAATTTTATCTCTGTTTTTCTTGTCTGCCGGGCGGTTTCGGCCATTTAAACGTTGGTAGACATATACGTATATTTATATAGAGGACAACATTGTCTAACACTTATCATTAATTTTATTCCGGTAACTGATGACGTAGATAAGGGGGTACGGATGGTCACCTTCTCGCGTGTCTGCCAAGTACTTTCGGCCAACGAGGAACTGGCAGACAAGATTATTTTATGTCTACCAATAAACGGGTAACTAATGGCGTAAGTTGCGTTCCGGTATCTGATGACGTGAAATCCGGTGTCTTTTTGCTACCGGAAGTAGAAATTTTTTTCGCAGTTTCGGCCAGTTTAAGTTTGGCAGACACACTCAGTGGTACTTGTTAAGGTCATGGGCAACACCTGTATCCCATTTTGTTTCGGTATCTTATGACGTAGGTAAACTTGCAGTGGCCGCTCGTACTATAAGTAGAAAACAAGTTTCGTAACCTAAAATTGAATTGAGCATTTCACTGTACGATTACGATTGCGGCCCAAATCCTTTTTTCTATTTTGTGGTTTATTCTAATAATTAGAGTGTTATATACTTAATAATAGTAGTTAGCGCAGTATTTCACTAACGCAATACAAAATAAAACAACTGACTTAAAAAGGTAAGTTTTTGTTTAACTTTATTGCTGAGTGTGTTGGTAAGGTTACTTCACTTGACGACTTGCCGAAGCGTAGTAATTTGATAAAACTTCTTTCTCTTATAATGCAAATTAATAACTTACATAATCGAGCATATTTAACTTCTTTTTAAAAACAACATAACTTAATTACACACAAAAGAATACTCCCTTATAAATAAAAAAATTCAACTAACTCGCCTGTTCGAGGCAAGGTACCCAAAAGACTGGCGGCATTGCCTCTTTGTATAGCTAGACTTATCTGTTGAGCGAAAAAATTGCCAGCCTTCCGGTCTCCCGTTGCTTCAAACAGGCGTGTGGATATTTTTTTAAAAAATAACTTAGCATTTGGTCCCCATGGGCCTATTGTCTCTACTCCAAAGTGGAGGAAAAAGTATGTCTCACCCAAATCCCGATATTTGCGAGTTTTATTTTGCTCTGCTGCGATTGCAGCCGCGCTTGGCTGAGACGACGTTGTGTCAATGTGGCAGGGAGCTAAAGTATCTACACATATCGCGTCCCAAACTAGGGTCCTCCTCATGCTCCAAGGTACAAGCGACATTCCGTCAGGCCGCCTGCCATCCGATCGCAAAACCCCGTTAGGTTTCAAAATTGCAGGCATACCAGCGGTCACCAAAGCTCTGCGAATGGTGTCGTTAATTGTAGCGTGTCTGCTAATTCGCCCTGCGCTCCTTTGGCACGAGAGACCGTGGTGACCCAGCTCATTCACCCATTCGCCACACCGACATCGATGTGGTTCGTTAGTCCTGATGCCCAAACGAAGAGCTAACGGTAAAGTGAGGGTGCAATTATCTAGCAACGTACCGATGTTGACGGAAGGGTAAGCGTGCAGCCACAGACCTGACTCTTTTTCACAGACCGCTAAAAGACGGGCGCGATCTACCTTGTTGTCGCATCTGTCGATCAATACCCGCTGAGTGCGCTTGCAAAGAGGCTCGTCCCATAGTCTCTGCGAATGTAATATAGTTGGAGCATCCTCGATGCACAGCGACAGCCACCCATCCTTCGCCTCCGAATATCCTATGATCCCAACGGAACCTACAGATGGGTTGAGAATACTACCGCATAAGGATCCTGAAGCATGTACGGAAGACAAAAAAGCTGGCAATGCTATGTCCGACACTTTCCTTATACCAATTCCGCCATGACGCACAGGCAAGGTTGCCTGTTGCCAGGCAGTGTCATTCAAGGACAAATTTAAAATCTTAGTAAGCGTTTCTCTAATGAGATCATCCAGATTGGACATAAGATCAGGATACCTCCAAAATTGAGAAACACGAAGATAATATGTGAACTTAGGGACGAACAAGCAAAACCTAATGATAAAAAGAGCCATGTGAGCGTTCACCTCAAAAAGACGACATGAGGTCTTACGAAATTTCGTTATTTGCTCTTCTACAAACAAAGGTATAGACTCATTAAGAACAGGAGCTCCTAGCAAACGAAAAGACCCAACGTCGAGAACCCTTAAACCAGCAACTAAGCATTCAGGAAATTAAGTTAATTTTGTTGTTAATCGAGACAGAGTTGTGTATGTATAGTTTACATTTGTTAGTATTTAACTTTAGCCCAATAGACGAAAACGCATCAATTAAATACTTTAGATCATCTAAAACAATATCAGATGCACCACCCAGAGTGCCATCATCCAAATACCAAATAATTAATTTAGATTTAACTTTTTTAATAATTTCGTGTATAGCGAGACTAAATATTGCTGGACCAAGTGGATCACCTTGTTGAACGCCTACTGACGAACACAGTAATCTTTTTTCGTAAACTAATTTTGAAGAAGTACCGTAACACTGCCAAACGTAGGGATAAATGGACGGTACATGTCGTTTTACTTCATCTAGCAAAGTCTTCCTGTCAACGGAATTAAAGGCATTCCGAATATCAACTTTAAGGACAACTTCACCCGCACCCGCCGACATAAAAGTCCTGGCAGCATGCACCGCCGCCTCGCAGCCACCTTTGGAACCGAAACCCAGCTGGGTTGGCTGGAATAGCTGTCCCAAGTCAGGCAAAACCTTTTGGCAGCACACTTTCGACACCAGCCGGCGGAGTGTGTTACCAATCGCTATTGGCCTTATACCTCCGTCCTTTTTTAATAAAGCACATATACTGGCCCCATACAAATTTTGTAATATTGCAGGAGAAACCCTACCAGATAGCATCAAATTGACCAGCGACACCAAACTAGACACTAGTGCTCTGCCAGCATCGCCTGTTGTGCCACCTATAAGATCCTTTATATGTTGCAGTGTAAGACCATCGAGACCACCCGCCGAACCACTCTTAAAAGAATGGATTGCAGCCAGTACATCTTCTCAGGACACCTTTACGGAATGAACCATTTCATCAGGCGGTCCTGGCAGCTCACATTCTGCATCTATTGTTGGATGTTTTGAGGCCATAAAGTGAAATGTACTCAAATTGTGGAAGCAACAGCATCGTTAGAAAAACATATACGAGCAGCTCCTCTTAAATCCCCGTCATTAACCATTAAATGTCTCTCCTTCTCTATTTAGCACTATACATAAGAAAGTGACAGCAAGAGACTTAATTTGTCATTAAACTTAATTGACGTCTCTGAGTACGGCAGTAAGACAATTATCTTTAATCTTCTGCGTTAAAGACACTGATGCATCATTGTCCTTTGATGCATGTAGTGTCGTGTAGGAAAAGCAAAGGAGTTCTTCCCAACTTGCTTTATCGTTATTATTAACAACCTTATCTACCACCTTCTTCAATCTCTCGGCGACAGATATTCTGGCACCACGTGGAATTCTTTCAACTTTTTTTTTTTTATAGCATTCGGAGGCAAACGAGCAAGCGGGTCACCTGATGGAAAGTAATCACCGCCGCCCATGGACACCCGCAAAACCAGAGGAATCGCAGGCGCGTTGCCGGCCTTTAAGGAAGGAATAGGCTCGTTTCTTGAAGATCCCTAAGTCGTAACGGTCCGGAAATACCGCCGCCGAGAGCTGGTTCCACAACACTGTAGTTCGAGGCAAGAAATTTCTTGAAAAACGCACAGTAGTAGACCGCCATCCATCAAGGTGATGTGGATGGAATGACAGTCGATTGCGTGTAGTGCGGTGAAGGAAATCAGCGGCAGGGATCAAGCCGAACAATTCCTCAGAACACTCCCCATGATATATACGGTACAATATACAGAGAGACGCAACGTCTCTCCGAAGAGCCAGTGGATCGAGCCGTCCTGAAATAACCACATCGTCGACAATTCGAGCAGCTCTGCGTTGAATGCGGTCAAATGGAAGGAGTTGGTATTGGGGTGCTCCAGCCCAGAGATGGAAGCAGTATTCCATATGCGGCCTGACCTGTGCTTTATACAGTTGTAAACGGTGGGCCGGCGTGAAATACTGACCCGCTCTATTAAGCACACCCAGCTTTTGCGAAGCTAATTTAGCTTTACCTTCCAAATGACCACGAAACTGAACGTCACTCGAAATATCGACGCCAAGGATTCCAATATTCGGATTGCGAACTAAAGGCAATCCTGACCGACTGCCTAGTAACTTCCACAGCGGTTCGTCCTCCCCCCGCAAATGAGTATTAGGATGAGAATGCGAAATGGAGACCGAAACAGAGGAGCCATCTGTCGCAATATTTTTATGAACTTTCCCTGTGTGGATCTTTAAACCCCTTTTCCCCTTGAAAAATCGAGGCTGAGAACATTGACTACATCATCCAAAGAAAGGGCAATCGGAACATCCGGCGGTGCAGTTGCTAGCGAAGGAAGTGGTTGAGACATAACCTTTCAATCAGACATTAATAATATTTAAATATAGTCAATAAACAATAATACAAAAATCAGTTAAAAATCATCAAATAATCGTAGATTAGGTTACCTATCATAAATTCGAAAAACGTTTTGTAATTTTTTGTTTTCCATAATTTTCTTTTTATTGAAAACACAATTTACAAAGTTTTGAAATGCCGATTATCGATTGTTATTTTTTTCAAAATCTCTATGTTTTGAAATCAAACTCAACGTTTGGCCGAAGCTATTAGCTAGACGATTCATTTTCCAGAAACACGATTCCAATATTATTAAAATATAACATTTCAAATAATTGAAATCCATAATATCATCGAACAACTTGTAATCGTAGTAACGTTTAAGCATGCAAACAAACATGCAGCATGCAAACAAGCATGCAGCATGTAAGCAAGCAAGCAAGCTTGTAGCTTGCAAGCAAGCTGCTGCATGCAAGCAAGCATGCGGCATTCAAGCAAGCATGCAGCATGCAAATAAGCAAGCAGCAAGCAACCAAGCATGCAGCAAGCGTGCAGCAAGCATGCAGCATGCAACCAAGCATGCAGCAGGCATGGTTTCTGTCACGGCTCCGGCCCTGCGAGGCTCCGGCGGTCCCACGCGAGCTTATCGTCGCAGATGGCTTACGCTCACCACCGCAGCTTCGGCTTGCTGGCGCGGCGGCGAGCGTTAAACCCACCTGCTCCTCAGCTCGCGGGCCGCCTCACTCCTCCGCGCCTACGCGGGCTTGAATTACACTCTAGCGTAGGGCAGACAAGACTACGTGGAGTCGGTTTTGCCGCGATTCGTTTCTGTCACTGACTTTTGAAACACAATCTTACCGGAAACATAAAGTATTAACTTTTTAAGACATCTAAGTTTATTTACCTAATAATATGAACATATGAAAAACAAAAAAAAAACTGGGTATGAGTATGATATTTTAGAGAAAAAGTTACTTCGAATTTTAATACTTCTAGATATGAAATTTATTGTAAACAAAACATCTACCAAAAGAAAAAAAAAGTTTTGTTAACTGGCTAATAGTTTTTCTGGGAAATGAAACGTATGTATGATAAGTTTATGAATTAACAAAATTATGTAAAAGCAACGATCTGGTATTTAAAACTTCGTCATACCGTTTTCGAATAATTGAAATTCGTACAGGAAAGTTTCGAATTTATGATAGGTTACCCGTAGATTATTACTACTTAAAAAGAATGTGACATTTATATTCGCACGTATTTAATATACCTCCTTATCAATAAAATTATAGAGCGTAGTTTGTAAAGCTGAAGTGTAAATATGCAAGAAAACTTTTTACAAGTTTCTTGGTAATAATATGTAATCCCGCCTTTATGTACACGCCTGCGTTTGATAACTACTGCGTGCGCCCGCCGCCGCCGCTGTAGCGCCTGTGGAGCACCTGATGATTTTTAGTAATCCGTCAAGCTACCTCCTGTCAAAACAAGCCACAAGCTGCTTTTCGTCGTCTTGACAACGGCTCTGCTTCGGCCTATAGCTCGGACCAAATATTACATTTGGTCCGAGGCCTATAGCGTAGCGTTGAGCCTGCGCGTCTGACCAACAAGAGTTTTTTCTCGGTCTTTTCCGAGTTTTCCGTGCTGCTGACGTTTCGCGCCTGCGCCCGCCATGTGCAGATAACTGTCAACCTATATTATTTGTTTAAATTATCAAAGACTGTCATTCCTCATTAGTATTTGTAGAAAAAGGACTACCTTTTAAAATCTCGTCCAAGAACTCACACAAAGTTTCAAAAGTCTGCTATATTTCTACGTAGGTATATGAAAACTCCCGGACGCGAGTGGACGAACAAACTGAAACACGTAGAAAATGTATTGGAAGCTCCGAAAGGTAGAATTGTATTGTAGGTACATAATTATATTGCTTTATTAAGGTGTCGTTATATAAACTTACAGAATTGGTATAAAATTAAAATTAATCTCACGGACACGTCAAATCACGTCCGTCCGTCGGAAAACTAGCATTTATTGCTGTTCATGTTTTAAACTATTCTTACGGTGTTTTTGCTTTAAACAATTTTAGTGCGCTGATCATGGATTTTTACACACTCATCTAAATCTGCACATTCTCTAAAAGTAGCATAATATTGTTGATAATTATTATTTTATTTCATATTATCATGCATGTCATGATTTTAAGAAAGCATTTTGTGTCTTTGTAAAAATTATTATAGTTTGAATTTGACTTAAGGGATATTCCAAGAAGCATTAATTGGTAATATTATTGTAACAAATGATAATTAAGGCTAATTAATAAGGATTATTCATTGATAGAGGTATTTTGTGATTTATCCAAGGCTTTCGACTGTGTTCTACATGAAACATTGGTCAGGAGACTTCACCACTATGGCATTGGAGATACTTCTTTGAGTCTTGCGTTTAGGACATACTGCGTTTAGGTCATTCTGCGTTTTAGACATTTTCCAGATTTAGGGCATTATGCGTCCACACCTATTTATTGTAATATATTGGTATAATTCATTACGTTGACTTATTAACAGCTAATCTAAGCACGCTAAATATAATTATAACCACGTGCACCTTAAGGGCATAGAAAAATGGAAAAATGAGGGGAATATATTCAACTTCCATAAATTACTTCTCCACCTCTGTCGCTGTGATGTTGAGAGATGGAGTATAACTGCATTCTACTCTAGAGACTAAGAACGGAAAAGAGGGGCATCGGCAGACCTCCTTCTTGTTACCGTTGGTCCGACGACATTAAGGCGGTAGCAAGGCTGATCTGGACCAGATAGCAGATACACTGGCGCACTGGCTGGTTGGAGGACTACTGCCCAGCAGTGATGATATGTTGACGAAGAAGAAGGATACGTACTACGTAATTAATGTTATTATGTACAACCATTATTAAACACTTTTCACGGATCAACATGTGTTTAATTTCTACATAGATATTATTATAAACTGACCTTTTGAACCCTTATCTTTACATTACAGGAGACTGAATGTACCTACGACTAAATGTATGATAAAGTGCGCAGCAACAAATGTAATATCTTCTTAATTATAATAAGGATACAATCATTACTTCCACAGTGCTTTTTCCTCAAAACACGTTTGTGCACAGGGGTGGCCCCTACTCTCATCCGGCTTACACTACCGACTTTAAAACTGATTTGAAGCCAGTTTCCTCTACTTTTTAGTCTTTCCTCTTTAATATCTGTTACAATTTTTTGGCGGGTAGTTGCCAAGTTAACTGCAAATTTTCATAGCTCTGATTATTTTTCATTATAAAAATACTTAAACTAAATTATTTACTGTCATATCTTGTACTTGAGGGTACTTGGAAATATCTAGTCTGGTTTTAGTCAGGTAAGTGAACACGCGTGTTCTTACGAAATTATTGATAAATCGTAGTACATATTAGTGGCGACGAGAAAAAGTGGTTAATAAAGTGTAAAAAAGTGTGTTATTTACATATTACAAAAAAGTTAATAGTAAACAGGCATTAAAATGGTGATTAAGTTTGGTGAGTTTGATGTGGCACATGGCTTTAAGATAAACTATGTGACTAGGTTTGAATTTTGTCTTGAGGCCAATGAAATTAAGGGGATACTATGAAATGGATGGGGATACTACTATGAGGCGAATTTACTAGCGGTATATGGCCCTGACTTATTTGATTTAATACTTCACTAATTGCACCTCATGTTATTAATACGGTAACATATTCTACAATCAAGATCCAATTAGATGACCATTTCCATCCTACTCCTAATGAAATAGTTGAATCATTTAAATTTCATACCCGCAACCAGGAAGATGGTGAAAAAATACGTGACTATATTGCTAGTTTGAGGAAACTTTCTATTCACTGTAAATTTAAACAAAAAAACGTTGATCGAACCTTACATAATTCTTGTTACGTATAACACACTGGCATTTAGTTAGTAAATGCTGTATTTGTGTGGTGACTGGTATTATGACGAGAGATTGTATTGTTATTTTTCCCGTTTTATTTTTTAATGAATTTTTTATGTTCTTGTCGTGTTAAATCGGCTCAGTTCTCGTGCATGCTTACCACGCGTGCCAAGTAGCATGCTTTATTTTTTACGCTTGTGTTATTTATATATATTTTCTTTTGTTTTTAATTTTTGCCTTTGCGATCGGCTCATTCTTTGTGCGTGCTCACCACATGAGCTTAGTGTGTTTCATTCAGTGTGATCAGTTTTTTTTAAAAATCGCTTACGGCTATTTGCGTGCGTCGCCTTCGCTCCTACACTCGTTTGCCCACTTGTGGGACACACATACAGAGTCCCAATTTTTTTATTAAGTTTTTAATTTATATATTTTTTTTGCGACGAAGTCGTTCTTCGCGCTCGTTTCCGCTATAGGTCTGCCAAACTGTGGGCTACGTACAACGTATCCCACACTTTATTTTTATTAGATTATTTTTCCTTTCCTCTTCTTAACGCTTTTTCGGCTGATTGGATGCGCCGCAATCGACTACGCATGCGCTTGCCCACTAGTGGGCTACGGATGACGTGATTTTTTTTGTTGTTTTTTCCTTTTGCGGTCGGCTAATATTACGTACGCGCGTTCAATAAACACAGACATACACATACACATGCGTTTGCCCACCCATAGGCCATATACAAGGCGTCCCAACTTAGTTTTGCTTTCTTTATTGTTGCGTTAATTTTAGCCCATTTGCCCTAAACAAATACGTCCAGCCCAACTATAGAATATATACAGGGTGTTGTTCCTTTTTACTGCCTTTGAATTTGTTTACTTTTGTTTATTTTTTTGGTTGTCTTGTTTTTTACACATCGCGATGCCGACCAAGTCACAAGCCGCTATTTTTAGGGAGGCAGTTAAGGCCATACTTCAGCTCCTTGAGATAGGGTCACAAATTATTGCTGGCGGCACCACACATTCCATATTGGAGTTTAACGTGCGGTTCGCACAGATACAAGGCGTGAAAGACAGGATGGACGCAGTGTATTATAGCATTCTTGACGAGGAGGACCTGGACGAGAAGACCGAGAAGACATACACTGAGAACCACACAAAAGCCTCCGGGGCATACCTGGGGATTCTTGTGGCTAAGGAGGAAATCTTACCCTCTTCCACGTCGTCCCCAACCCATAACGCTCAGCCCAGTCTCGGAGTCAATACGCCTACAGCCTTCCTCCCCAAGATAGCGCTGCCCAGGTTCAGCTCAAAAGTGGAGGACTGGCCCTCCTTTATTGCACTGTTTAGGAGTTTGACTGACGACATGGCGACCTTGTCGGAAGCAGTCAAGCTCCACTATCTCTTCTCAAGTCTCAGCGGTGAGGCATTAAGCATGGTGTCCCACCTAAAGGTCACCAATGAAAATTTTGCCGTGGCCATGGACATCCTCACCAAGCGGTACGAGAACCGCCGGGTTCTCATCGATAGTTTCGTCGACATAATCCTGGGGCTTGAGATGGTCATCGCGTGTATGAATTTAAATAAAACTATATTTAATACGTGAGAAAAACATTGCAACAACGATGTAAGCACGTGCAAGCGAATTCCTAGAGCTGCGTCTAAAAAAATGGTTAGGGTTTACAAATTTAAAATTCTAAAGATGGAAGCAATAAAATATCCATAGACAAAAGGCGGGTTGTCAGTATGCGAAAAAGGTTACAAATTATTGCCTTCATTATGCGGGACGGAACAACATTTTAAGAATTCCAGATAACAAAAAAAAGAACCTTTTTAACAAAAAAAACTCTTAAGGATTTAGTTGAAAATTAGAAGACGATGGGGAAAAAAAATTAAAACCCCACGTGGTGATTGTTGAGACCCATATAAAAACTCTAAGGGGCATCGCTGCACTGCAGACACACATAAAGATAAGCCAATCGGAAGAGCGCATTTACTGGTAAGAGTTTTGTGTTTCAGACACTGAGGAACTGAGGGCGGGGCTGCCTTGCCTTGCGAAAGACGTTTGGATTGGGAGATGGCATTCGAGATTCATTCGAAGCGGGGACCCGGTGCAGAGAGGTGGCGAGACAACAACGAAGCGACGAGTAGTTGTTTACTGTCGTACAGTTTTACTTTATATAGAGCCAGTGAGCATAGAAATAGTAGTCAAATTTGTCAAAGCAGAATAAATCATTAAAGTTATAGGGAAATTGTGTGTCGGTACGCGAGCAGTCGGCAGTATTCCGGTAAAGTTATAATTTCAATAACAACTAGATCCTTCTGTAGCTTCCTTGACACAGTGTTGATAAGACTGATAACTGAATTGTATATAATAATAAACAAAATGGACAAAGAATTTTATTCAGTGAGAGACTACGTTAACGTAGATTATTGGCATCCAATTTTTCGGAGCTATTACCTGGAACTAACGATAGTAATAATTATAGTCATATTAATTGTAATAACATGTTACATAAAACGATCCAAGGGTCATTTTAATTATTGTATTGACATAGTCAATCCGCCTCTGCAATTACCAATTGAACTACGAGACATATATGAAATCTAGGTGTGCCCTATTTAATAAATTACATGCAACCTAGAGAGATTAAAATACCTGTGTGTCGAGAAAGTTACTTGTACATTGCTTTGCATGATTAGTCATTATGAAATGTTAATTAGGACGGCCTAATGGGTTTTTTTGTTCTAATCGTTGTTTTTCCCGTTAATCGATGGCCTAGGAACTAACGATTGGCCTTGGAAAGTCTAATTATTGTCTATAAATTTAATTAATTGTACATAAAACACTAGCGATTGTTGAGTGAAAACCACTAACGATCTTGAGTGTGTTCGAATGATTTGAGTATAAAAGCTAATTATCCTGAGAGTATAAATCTAATTATCTTGAGAGTAAAAGCTTATTACCTTATGAGTAAAAGCTAAAATGATTTGGATTAGACCGTAAATGGTTAGACTATGTTTAACCATTTACGGTCTTGAAAGTAACTTCTAGAAAAGAGGCAGCAAGACCTAGTGATGGTTATAATATAAAGCTTTTAATCTAAAGACTTTACAAGGCATAAATAATGAAAGAGTTTCGTAATTTTATATTTAGATGAGTAGATAAATATAGGGTTAAATAAACAATCATATAACTAAATAAGTAATGAGATAAACAAACACAACTAAATAAAATAAATCTTTAAATCAATAATCGATAAATCAATCAATAAATCATTAAATAATAATCGATAAATCAACCAATACATAATTAAATAATAAACGATAAATCAACCAATAAATCACTAAATAATAAAACAATAAATCAACAAATACATTGAGGTAGAATAAATTAAGCTATCTACCATAATCTTGTGTTTTATTTTATTTCAATTGATTTCTACAACGCAAGGAACAGCAGAGATAAATACTTGTGATTTGTATATCGTAATAGTGAGAATTAACATGATCTTGTCTATCAAATGCAGTCTAGCATTCACGGTTATTATCTCTATTGTTCTTGGCTTAATTCTTTAATCTTGTAATCCTTGTTTCACTAGTTACTCAAGCTAGTTCTCTAGATAAACAAGCCTTGTTTCACTAGCCACTTGTGCATAGATGACTGTAGACTTAATCTTTGTAGACATACAGACGTAAAGTTATTAATTTTTCTAGATGAGCAATCATTTTGATACTCAGGTTTAATTCGGGCTAGCCTCTATAACTAGCCTACGACAACTGCACATTTGTATCCAGTCTAACTAGAGAGTGAGACAGGTATCATTATAGAACAGAAACATTTAGTCACATTAGAGTTGATAGACAATAGCAGATTAGATGCAGAGTTGAGCAGATGGGGAGCAGATGCAGACATCCGACGGATAGTAAGTAACGGTAGGTAATATTTATTATAATTAAGCTAGGATGTAGGCCCGGAGGTAGGGTTATGTAGGGCTAATACAGAGATTTTGCAATGTTTTAAGGGGGGAGTGGTCATATTTGTTTTATTGCTAGTAAGGCAATCGCTATAATGTGAAGCCTGAATTTAATAAATTGAAACTAGTACATGATCGTGACGGGATTGCGGCAGCTGGGGTTGTCACATATACACGTCCCGTCTTCAACTGACCTTGCATTCTATAGTCTGACGAGACTAACTCATCATTACATATACTTAGAACAATGAGTGAGAATAAAACCATGGTATAACAAAGGGGAAAAAGATGCGAAAACGCCATCACTCATAATTAGCGCTCAGCGCCATGCAAAATTGACATGAAACACGCTTCGCAGCGTATAGGGTAAAACAGGTCAGTTGTCCCCATAAAGTGACTTCGGTCAGCAGCGCGCTCAGCGTCAGCTGTGTAGGTACCCCGACATTCGCCTGGCTGGCTTTCCGACGGAGGATCACAGAATCCTACAGGTACAATACACCTTTCCACGCGATCTTAACAATTGCTATGGCTAGTCTGTAACGCATTTAATCAACTCTATGCAATCACTCATCAGACTTACTATGTGCTCTTAGATTTCTTTAAGATTGAAAATTTATCTAGGCTTCATAGAAGGCCGAGACTCACCATTAGTTAGAGCAAGCTAGGTGGAATGGAAAGATGTATGGTCACTGTTCGTTCGGTCTAATGTACTGGTATAGACATGTGCAATCGACTTGATTGGAAGCAAAACAATCAAGATAGTCTAGCTCTCCTAAGATGTTGGATCTCTGTATTTAGCAAAGTATACTAGATACTCTTATAAAGCATATTAGACGATCACTACACGGTTCGAACCACCACAGGCTGCCAAGCATCCACACGCGCTCTAACATACGCACACTTTTCCTCACTCCGCTCGTGTCCGCCCAGTGTGCCCTTAGTAATTTGGATCTGCCCATAGGAGACGACTACGTGTTTGTGTCGATAGTGGTGCGAAAGCTTAAGGGTGAGCTCCGCACGTTATTTGAACGCAGACACGGGTCTAGCAGCACCCTGCCCACGTTGAGCGACCTCATCTCCTACCTCGAGGAGCACGCGCGCTGTGTGGAGACAGAGTTCTCTAACATAACCCAGCCGCAACCCATTCACGCCCTGCCCGGCCCTTCTCGTAGCCGCGCGCCTCCTCAGTTGCCCCATCGCACTTATGCTCAGATGGCTTAGCAACAGCCCGACCATTACCGTGGCCGCTCCTCAGCTCCATCGCCTCACCGCACCTATGATCAGCCTACTCACCAGCCGTTCCGCCCAGAGCAGCAAATGCGTCACCGCCCATCCACCTCCCCGGCTCGCAGACAGCCCTTCCCTGTCTACTCGGCCTTCCAGCAAAGCTGCTCCTCATCATCGTCCTCGTCCTCTTCCTCGCGCTTGACGCCCTACTGTCCCTATTGTGCCACTAGGGGACATAGGCTCATGACGTACAAATGATACAATGCCCAGCCAACACAGGGCCGTTGGGACTTTGTACAGGCACGTGAGCGCTGCCAGCGTTGTCTCGGCCGTCACTACGAGAGCGAGTGCAGGTCAAGGTGGGCATGCAAGGACTGTGGGAGCTCCAACCACCACTCGTCCCTTCATCGAACAGACGACTCAACGCACCCAGTTCATTCGTCAGCTCATATACCCCCACAGCTGAGGGAGCACTCGAGGGAGCGCCCCAGAAACAGCAGGCGGCACGAACCCGCACATGCCAAACAGGCGCAACCCAGCTCTGCTCACAGAGCCAGCCCGCCCAGGTCCGGTTCGCCAGGTAGGCCCCGCGAACGCCGCCAGCAATTATGACTCCCAACTATCACGGAGCACCCTAGCGAAGAGGTAGATCAAGACCATGCCCATTCAGACCATGCCCATTTAGCCCATGTCCCTTTAGCCCATGCCCAGTCAACCCATGCCCACACAGCTGATACATACTCAGCTCATACAATTTCGGCTGATACTCAATCAGCTCACTCACCTTCTGTGCCCACTGGCACACCCATTTTGTTGCCAACCGTCTCACTAAGAGTCGCGGACGTACATGGCCATCTTCACACAGCCAGAGCTTTATTGGACTGTGGCAGTATGCTGACATTAATAACGTCACGCATGGCACGACTTTTGAACTTGCCATCAAAACCCACTTCTTTAAAAATTACTGGAGTTGGGAATCAGCACAAACATGAGTCGAAAGCGGCAATAAAAATAGTATGCCGACCCACTCACAATAATAATAATAATAATAATAATAAAATCTTTATTGAATAACTTATTTTACAACATATCCAGAATACTAAACATACTATTAGTGACAATAATACACAACTGCCTGAACTAGGTTTATCCTGTTTTCCAGGCAAAAATAAAGGACTTACTAAATACTTAAATTACAATGCAAAATACATTTATGTTCATAGAGACTAAATAATAATAAAAATAAAAAAACAGAACTATATTCATTAAAAACTTATCTTCCTAATGTATAAATTAAACATAATTTGTTTCAAACTAGGAACCATACTAAATTCTTAAATAATAATACAAATGACTCTTTTATTCTTTGTGGCTAAATAAAAAAATAGCGAAAACAACATTCCATTCATAAACTTAACTACTTAATGTATAAAAATTTAAACAATATTCATTCCAAACTGCTAGGTATAAAGAGCAACATTCATTTTAAGACAACTAATAATTTTTCTGTATCCTCGTAGGACATACTGAGAAGGGCTTCTTTGAGTATATTCTTTGTTTTACTGTAGCAGTGATGATATATGCCTAATTTAGCGTTTAAGAAGTGGACCTAAGAACAAGTAAAATCTAGAAGAGAAGGCATGTTTTGTTCCCGCGTTTTGGGGGCAAACAATATCTTTTCGTCTTTTGTTAGTAGTTTCAGTGCTGTATGGAAGTGCGACGTGTTGTTTGATGACGGTGTTTAATATAAATAACTGTCTAACCGTTAATACTTTACAGGATTTATAAAGAATGTCAGTGGGGAAGAGGAATGGACGAAAGGTAGAGACTTTTAATACCGCTCGTTGGGCTCTCTCAATGGTTAGTAATACAGTTTTAGCAGTGCCACCCCATGACGTAATGCAGTAAGTAATTATTGATTGACATAAAGTTTGGTAAACTTGCCTGATTAATGTTAAATCCGCAATTGTGCGTAGTTTTTTAAAAACAAATATTAATTTTCGTATTCTGCCGCATAAAGCTTCAATATGGTGCCTAAAAGTAAGGGTTTCATCAATTATAACACCCAAGTACTTAATCTTGTCAGTCATAGAAATATCTGAACACTTACACAGAAGATTTGTGGGGTCCTTACATTGGTGTGCATAAAGTTTAGGGTTCGTCGGTGCCGATTTTGATTTACGCATAGAAAAATGTATATAATTAGTTTTAACCGCGTTCAGTGTCAGTAGATGTTGCTGGAGCCAGTTATAAACAATATTGAAGCCATGTTGTGCATGTTTATAGACATCTTCATGAGAGTCAGCAGAGAACAGCAGAGCAGTGTCATCAGCATATGATATGATTTTGCCACCAGTTAATTTGAGATTACACAGGTCATTTATATATACTAAAAATAAAGTGGGACCTAAAATGCTTCCCTGAGGAACTCCAAACGAAGTACTTTTCATATCAGAGCTGAGAACACTGCCTATTTTTACGCATTGAGTACGCTCATTAAGATAATCTGCAAATAGTTTAAGCTGGGTGCCTCTTATGCCTAAAGATTCTAGCTTTTGCAATAGAATAGGTATTGAAACTGAGTCGAAAGCTTTTGCGAGGTCCAGGAATATTCCCACTGTCCTTTTACCTGTGTCAAGTTCCTGTACTAAATAGTCAGTGAGTTGATGCACAGCGTCGGCAGTCGATAGTTTAGCTCTAAAACCAAATTGGCTATCTGACAATAAGGAATGCCTCTCTAAATATTGGACAAGTCTTTTATTTATAATTTTTTCTAATATTTTAGATATTGCTGGCAGTAACGAAATAGGTCTATAATTCGTAATATGATTTTTACTGCCAGATTTAAATACCGGAATAACGACAGCTTTCTTCAGACATTTGGGAAAAATTCCTTCAGCCAAGCACTTTCGAAAAATGTAAGTAAGCGGTGAAACCAGGATGTGCTTAAATTGTTTTAATATTTTATTTGATATGTTGTCCCACCCAACCGCCGAGTTATCTTTTAGGCTCTGGATGATCATTTCTACCTCAGCTTCATCCGTATCTAATAGCACAAATGATTTTAGATTATTGCTACAGGTTGATTGAGGCTGGCTTGAAGTTGACGGTGATATATCCTTATACGGAACTTTTTCAGCTAGATTTTTTCCAACATTAACGAAAAAACTATTTGCACTGTTTACAGAAGCCAGCTGTGATGAATACACCTGTAATAATTCTGTGGATGATTTTTGTTGTTTTGAGATATGAGTAACATTTTTTATACACTTCCATATCTTTTTACTATTAGTACCCGCCCTTTGAATTCCTCACTTTCGTAACTACTTTTGACTTTTTTCAGAAGGGAATTACAAAAGTTTCTGTACCTTTTATACGTTGACTGTAAGATTAAATTCGCTGGGTTAGATTTGGCCTTCATATGTAGTTTGTCTCTATGTTTCATACAGCGAATAAGTCCCGGTGTAATCCAGGGCTTAATATTGTAGTTTTTATTACTTAAACGTATGTGCATTGTATTTCTAAAAATAGCTTGTTGAACATTACTTATTAGGTACGACATACAAACATCAGCGTCATCACATTTGAAAACTGGGTTAAAGTCAATATTGCATAAATCGACTTCAAGTTTGTTTACATTTATTGACGTGACAACGTCTTATAAATTGGTTTGCCGGGTGACACTTCAAGAAACTGCGTTACGCTCCGCTCACGTTATGCGCTCACAATGAGAGCGAGTGAGAGGCACGCGTCCCTTCCACTCGGGCATGGTTAGCCCGCCTAAGAGCGAGAGAGACAGACATAAAAAGTGAAAGGCACGCGTCCCTTTCCTATTTCATCCTTCTTCCTACTATACGAATGAATATTCACATTAAAATTATTTTACCACTCAAAGTCGTTGTCACGTAAAACTTTCGCCCGTATACCGACTTTACAGGCAACCAATTTTTTATTTTTTAGAAATTGGTCGCGTGCGATTTAATTTAGGTATCTTACAGTTTAAGGTTAGTAGAGCAGCTTTGTGATCGGTAATTGTCGAGTTAGTAACCAGTGCTATTGATGGGAAATTCGATTTAAGCATGATATAATCTAAACAAGAGCCGCTTAGGTGTGTGGGAAGCGTGTGCGCGGGAAGTAAGCCATGAAAGGAGCATAGGTTTAGGTATTCCTGAGCAGCGGAATCATTGTTGTCGGGAAGAATGTTGATATTAATATCTCCTATTATTATTGTATTTTTAAATGGTGATAGTATTTGTAATGTGTTATTTAGTGAGTCAATAAATGTATTGGTATTTTTAAAAGAGGGCGGTCTGTACAAAGCTAATATTGCAAAATCTGATCCGATTTTGATTAGTAGCCGATTACAGTCTGAAATATGTGGTTCTTCGACGGTGATAATTAAATTATTCCTAGCATAAACTACTATCCCGTCATTTTGGTTATAATTTAGCTTGCTGCGGTACAAATTATAGCCTGGTATTTCTGGTAAATTACTATGTTTACTATGTTTACCGAGCCATCATTCGGTTAAAACAAAGATGTCACAATTTATGTCTAATCTTTGCTTAAAAACACTAAAGTTGTCAAAATTCTTATTTATGCTGCGTATGTTTTGTGTTAGTACAGTTAAAGGATTGTTGTAAGATGATAGATATTGCTTGCACATTTCAACCTCACAAACTTTAGAGTCGGATACAGAATAATTATCTAAGTCCGTAATCAAACTCTCAACCATAATAGGTATTTAAGTAATAAAATAAATGTAAAAGCTCTAAAATACAGTAAAATAAAAGAGGCGCTCTTAGGCGCCGACATAGTCTATTGAGTTTGTTCCCGCCAAAGCCGGGACGGCCTTTTAAACCGTACCGCCATCGGTATGGCGGTTGACTCAGCGGTTGTTGACGACCGCGTCCGCCTGTCTGCCGCGGCGCCACCGCTGCGCGACCCGCCGCCGCTAGCTTGGTGAGCCGAGCGCGCGACTAGTCTGTCTGCTAGCTAACGCGAGACGCCCACAAAGTGCGCGCGCTGGTATCTGCCCTTATTATAGTGACTCCTGAACCTAAAGTGAAGAGCTCGACCTAAACGCCCTTAACCAGTGCCCCTAGTGAACTGTTTAGTGTAGTGACTGTGCGCCAGGAACTCAACCTACCCCGCCGACCGTGGACAGCTCGTCTCCAGGTTCCTGTGTATCCCTGTAAGTACTTCACTATCCATAACCTACCCAACCCACATCTTTTATTTCGCCGCTGTTACTGCGAACGCCTTTCGCCGTAACATTTTGGTCCTTCGAGCCGGATATAATATAAACAACGGCGGCAAACCCGGCTTCAGAGGCAGCTGCATACTCGCTTCACGGGTTTGCAGATGCCTCTGAAGCCGGGTTTGCCGCCGTTGTTTACCTCCATGAGCTCGATGCCTCCGGAGATACTTTGGTACACTTGATTGTCGCCAAGTCGCGAGTCGCACCAATCAAGAACCGCCTCACAATCCCCAAGTTAGAGTTTTCGGCCGCCACTCTACTCTCCCAGCTCATGATCCGTGTGTCGGGTCAGTTATCGGCCCATATCAGTATACAACAACACATATGTTGGTCAGACAGTACGATAGTCCTGGCCTGGCTCAATACACCGCCTCACCGTCTTCAACCCTTTGAAGCCAACAGGGTAGTTAAAATCAGCTCAGGCCCACCAGAATGTACCTGGCGACACGTACCTTCCGAGCTCAACCCAGCAGATTGCGCAAGCAGAGGGATGTCTGCGCAATCCCTGTCAGCTCACGACCTATGGTGGTCTCCCACGTGGCTTAGACAGCCTTGTGAGTCTTGGCCTGCGATGCCCTTAGCTCTGGGCCATCACGCCCTGCCCGGCCTTAAGCCCAAACACATCCCGTCACTGGTCACAGTGCCCTGTCTTGACTTTGACCTGCTCACTCGGTTCAGTTCACTAGACAAGCTCGTCGGAGTGACTGCTTGTCTAAAACGCTTTCTGCACAACTGCAGACACCACCCAGATTCGCGACGCTCAGGCCCATTGTACGTCAGTGAACGACGAGAGGCCCTACTTTACTGGGTGCGCAGTGTTCAGCACAATGAGTTTGCAGAGGACATCCACCGCCTTCAAACTGGCAAAATCTGCTCCGTCAGACTCCAGCGACTGTCACCTGTTATTAAAGATTTTTATTTATTTATTTATTTCATCAAACTTAGTACTAACATTACAGAAAAATCCATTGCGATAGTACAAGCACTTATCAAAATTACTAACCTAACCTATTTACCCTATCTACCTTTGTAACAAATGACAAACAGTGCAGCCCTTGTGAACTCACTCAGAGTACACCCAAACAAATCTACTTCTTCAGCTATATTATTAATGATCTGTGTGGCGCGGGTGAAAGGCGTCTCCTTCAACAAGTTGGTGCGGGCGCGCGGTATCGCCAGCAGAGGCGGCCGTCGCCTTCTCTCAACGTATCGGTCGGGTACACAAAAATATATGTTTTGTAATAAATGAAATGAAATGAAATGAAATAGTATTTATTTGCCAGAACATATGGATTGGGTAAACAGATGGTATGTTATAGTTAGAACTGTACAAATGTTCGCCTTTGAGCATTATGTATCTTTCCTCTTAATACTTTTAAGATATAAGTCACCAGTGTCATGTCTCTCCTAACACTAAGTTCGTGATATCCTACCATTCCTAAAATAAATAAAGTAGGATATTTTAAAGGAAAAAATGGGTATACCCCGTAGTGCCTCATATATAAATATCGAATGAATTTATTTTGTACTCGCTCCAGCATGAGACTATACTTAGTCTCATGTGGAGCCTAGATAACTGCGTTATACTCAAGCTGGCTCCTAACCAAGGCGTTATATATTGTGGCAATAGCTTTAATGTTTGTGAAATGGAAAGCTGTGCGTATAAAACCTAAATTGCGGTAGGCTTTTTTGCAGATAGCACTAATATGGTCTCGAAATGTAAGTCCCGAAGTGAGTCGAACTCCCAAATCCCTAACTTCATTCATCCTCTCCACAGCCACTCCATTCACTGCATAAGTATACGAAACGGGATGGCGAGCGCGAGTGAAAGTTACCGTTATACACTTCGAGGTGTTGAACTGCAATTTGTTGTCCTGGCTCCAGGCCACCACTCTATCGATGTCTTTTTGCAGCTTTTCACAGTCTCTTGGTCCCCGAATCGTAAGATACAACTTAAGGTCGTCCGCGAACAGCAAACACTTGGCGTCCTTTACGACCCTCGACAGATCATTTACCATTAAGATGAACTCAAGAGGGCCAAGATTACTACCTTGACTCACCCCTGACCTGGTATGATATATCTCTGATACGCAACCATCATACTCCACATACTGCTGTCTGTCTCGCATATAGCTAGCAAAGAAGTGTAATAAATGTGGAGTAAAGCCCACGCTCGCTAACCTCTTTAGTAACACATCATTGTCTACTAGATCAAATGCCTTTTTGTAGTCAAAGTAAGCGGCGTCTACCTGCGCCCCACTGTCTACGATTGGCACCACATCCGCCATGTAGCTGAGGAGGTTACTAGTTGTACTACGAGCCGGCCGAAAACCGTGCTGAGCGTCCGTCAACTGCGCGCTTACCTGCGAGTACAACCTTTTGTGAATGGCAGACTCCAAGACTTTAGCTGGCGTTGACAGGACAGCCACAGGTCTATGGTCTTCTACTTTTGACGAACCACCTCCCTTCGGCACCGGAACAACCCGAGTTATCTTCCACATCTCGGGAAACACCGCCGATCGTAAGCAAAGGTTATATATGTGGAGTAACGGTTCGGCCAACACCTCTCAACAATCCCTATAAATAAATGGAGGGATACCATCCGGCCCAGCGGATGTCTTAGGTTTGAGTCTTTGCAGTGCCCCTCTAACGTCCTCCAGCATCAAATGATCGAGACTCACGCGTGCTCCTTCGTTGACTTCGCTCGCGCTGGCGACACTCTCGGCAACGTCCAGCTTTGCCGCTTTGTGCTGAATACCGAGTGAAAATACCTAGCTAGTTCCTCTACACACTGGTTTCTCAACATAATCTCTCCATCTTTTATTATACCTGGTGACCTTCTTTTACCCCTTTTTGACTTAATGTAATTCCAAAATGCTTTTGGGTCTCTTTTGGTAACAAATGATTTTGCACCCGGTTTTGATAATGTTCATGCGCGAGTTTTATCATTCGTTTTACTCTTGTTCTACACTGTGCGAATTCAATATAATCACTTTCCAAATTACTCGTTTTATACCGCTTATGAAGGTTCGCCTTTAATTTGATGTCGCGAATTATATTCACTGTGTAAAAGTACCTTGAGCTGCCACAGTTTCGCTTTTTTCTTGAAACACAGCTGTCTATTACATTATTAATAGTTTCGTAATAATAATTTAAGCTACTATTTAAATCCATATCCCACATTGGAATCCAATCTATCGCTGCTAACGACGAATATAACAATGAAAAGTTTGCTTTATTAAAGTTCCACCGCACCAGTGCGTAATGTTTATTTGTAGCGTGACTCACCTCACCGACATTTGGGCAGTCGCGGAGCCCTGGCTTGGGCCGGGAGAAGCGAGCGGGCGACGACGACGCGCTCAGTCGCACTGCCACCGCGAGCGCGGGATGATAAGGGTCGGGAGATACTATTGGAGTCGCCTCACTCACACACACAACATCATCAGACCATGTACTTAACACAAGATCTAATTGACGACCACTGCAATTTTTATGCTATTACTCTGAGTGAATCCGCAATAACTTTGAAAATATTCAAAATAATTAACAACTGTTAATGGGCAAGAATGCAAATTCAAATCTCCTATCACTAACAATGCACTAAACATATTACAATATTGTTCAATTATCCTAAACATTATCATGTATTCAGTTTCACTACTATTAGGTGGTATATAAATAACACAACACAAAAACAAAAATCTCTGTCCTAAATAAACAGATGCACTGACTAGTTCAAACGCATGATTGTCTATTATTACGTCACCCGGGATCACCACTCGCCTCAGCTCGAAGCGCGGTGTGGCCACTAAAAATGCACCACCTTGCTTGCGTCCGTCCGCGCGGTCACACCGAACTATTGTGTAGCCAGGTGGTATTAATTCGGCATCATGAATTGACTCGTTGCATCCGGTTTCCGGGACAGCAAAAAAACACGCTTCAGAAGAAGACACTCCAAGATAGAATTCATCCAATTTTGTACGAAGACCCCGCACGTTCTGGTAGAATAGCTCAATATTGTTAAAGGTTCGGTTTCGGTTTGTTGGTTGGCTTACGAAACCACAACCACTCACAAAACTCAATATTTAAAGACAAATTTTCTGGTTGACATAACAAACTATATTTACTTTCCGGTACTCCGATAATGAAAGATGCATAATGTCGTTCAGTCTTATGCTTGATTTGGTCTACTTTCACCGCTACCTCCTGTCCACATATACTCTTAACATGTGTTTCAAGGGATTTAATTGTAGTATCCGTCTTTAATCGCCATACATGAAGATATTTTTTCTTCTCACTACCTTGAATTTCGAAACCAGATGCGTTATCTCCTCTTTTAACTTCACTATTAGGATATCACGGTTTTTTTCCTATTTACTAATGTCCATTCTTCGTCTCTTTCTGGTTTATTCGTAGTTATTTCCTGTCTAGGGCTAGATTTCTTTTCATTTGTTGTTTCGTCTCCGCTTGTCACTAATATCGGTTTTGTTGCCCCAAATTTATTTGCAGACGACCTTATATTTTGTTTCACAGTATTTGCAAATGATTTTGGTGCTATTACTGGTGATGACAATTGAGATATCTTTCTATTCCCTTGTACGAGTATATTACTTTCGAGAAGACGGGATTCCAGTTTTTCGTTCTTTTCAATAAGTATTTTAATCATATTTTCTAATGAATCAACTTTATTTGCTTTTTCTTGAATTACCTTCAATATGTCTCGTACCTGTAGTAACTCTGTTTCGGTACAAATAAATTTGTTGTGAAGCTGTTTATATTCCAGCAATTGCTGTTCCATTTTGGTTTTCATTTCTAGCCGGAACTCCCGGATCACCTCCAGAATGTTACTCTCTTTCTCAACCATAGAAATTGCGTTCTTTTTGGACCCCCCTCGATCAGTGTTAACGTAACTACTTGGCGTAAACGTTTTATTCATTATTAAGTTTCCACGAACCGGTGTGTCTGAGTTACCTTTCTTTGGGATACCACTTACACATTCCGGGCATATCCAATTGTCCTTATATTCTTGATTGAATGCTTCAAATGTTTTTTCCGTTAATGCAATGCACTTCAGATGATATAATCTTTTACAATTATCTTGCGAACACTTCATATGCGATATTTCGTATATCCCAGAGTCACATCCATTACATTTTGTGCCCATTTAACACTATCGAAAACTTTTTATACTCAATAAATTATTTAGCGAGAGGCACAACACTGCACGCACACGTCCGTCCGTACGCTACCCGCCTGATGAGCTCCTTAGAGTTGGCGGACGACTGTCCCAGCTCTAGCCCACTTGTAGACCTCATCATTGATCACTACCACAAAATACACTGCCACCCTGGCGCTGACACTTTACACGCTATCCTACGCCAACAATTTTGGATATTGTCCGCGCGCCGTATTATTAGACACCGAGTCTTTAAATGCATTAGATGCTTTCGATGCCGGGCCCAGCTTCAAGCGCCCTTCATGGCCGACCTGCCAGCCGATAGAGTTACGCCTCAGCTAGTATTTAGTCAAGTCACGACCGATTTTGCCGGCCCATTCCTCGTTAAATCTAGTACCCTACGTAATGTTAAACTCTTAAAAGCGTACTTTTGTATATTCGTGTGCCTCTCCACTAAGGCGGTTCATTTGGAACCGGTCTCGGACCTCAGCACGGAAGCGTTCCTCGCGGCATTGCAGCGTTTTATAGCACGCCGCGGTGCCCCAGTTCTCATCCGCTCGGACTGCGGTACAAATTATGTAGGCGCTAGAAATCAGCTCATTGAAGTACAAAACTTTCTTGCCTCGAATAATGACACGATTGCGCACAAGCTCGCTGGTCAGCACATTACTTGGTTGTTGAACGTCCCTAAGGGACCATGGTTTGGTTGGCATGGCACAAATGGTTGTCCCTATCCTCCCCTCCCCGAGTTGGCGAGCTCGTCCTCATCAAGGAGGACAACCTGCCTGCCCTCCAATGGAGACTGGGGCGCATTGCTCGCACCCTGCCTGGGAAGGATGGCGTCGTGCGGGTGGTAGACCTGGACACCGCGAATGGACATCTTCGGAGGCCTGTATTCCGGATCGCCAGGCTCCCATTGGATGAGCCCACCCTGGGCCCCGGAGGATGTCCCCGCCAAAGCCGAGACGCCCATTCAAATTATACCGCCATCTGTAAGGCGGTTGACTCAACGGTTGTTGACGACCGCGTCCGCCTATCTGCCGCGGCGCCACTGCTGCGCGACCCGCGGCCGCTCGCTTCGTAAGGAGACCGCGCCAGTTCGTCTCCAGCTATCTACCCCGCGCGCACAAAACCGCTGATCGCAAGACGTACGGACGATACGTGCCCTTTGTCACCTTGGACTTATTGATATTGCCTGTGGTAGCCTTAATTGAACTAAGTGAAGTGACTGTGTGACTGTCCAATCTATCGCTGCTAACGACGAATATAACAATGAAAAGTTTGCTATATTAAAGTTCCACCGCACCAGTGCGTAATGTTTATTTGTAGCGTGACTCACCTCACCGACATTTGGGCAGTCGCGGAGCCCTGGCTTGGGCCGGGAGAAGCGAGCGGGCGACGACGACGCGCTCAGTCGCACTGCCACCGCGAGCGCGGGATGATAAGGGTCGGGAGATACTATTGGAGTCGCCTCACTCACACACACAACATCATCAGACCATGTACTTAACACAAGATCTAATTGACGACCACTGCAATTTTTATGCTATTACTCTGAGTGAATCCGCAATAACTTTGAAAATATTCAAAATAATTAACAACTGTTAATGGGCAAGAATGCAAATTCAAATCTCCTATCACTAACAATGCACTAAACATATTACAATATTGTTCAATTATCCTAAACATTATCATGTATTCAGTTTCACTACTATTAGGTGGTATATAAATAACACAACACAAAAACAAAAATCTCTGTCCTAAATAAACAGATGCACTGACTAGTTCAAACGCATGATTGTCTATTATTACGTCACCCGGGATCACCACTCGCCTCAGCTCGAAGCGCGGTGTGGCCACTAAAAATGCACCACCTTGCTTGCGTCCGTCCGCGCGGTCACACCGAACTATTGTGTAGCCAGGTGGTATTAATTCGGCATCATGAATTGACTCGTTGCATCCGGTTTCCGGGACAGCAAAAAAACACGCTTCAGAAGAAGACACTCCAAGATAGAATTCATCCAATTTTGTACGAAGACCCCGCACGTTCTGGTAGAATAGCTCAATATTGTTAAAGGTTCGGTTTCGGTTTGTTGGTTGGCTTACGAAACCACAACCACTCACAAAACTCAATATTTAAAGACCAATTTTCTGGTTGACATAGCAAACTATATTTACTTTCCGGTACTCCGATAATGAAAGATGCATAATGTCGTTCAGTCTTATGCTTGATTTGGTCTACTTTCACCGCTACCTCCTGTCCACATATACTCTTAACATGTGTTTCAAGGGATTTAATTGTAGTATCCGTCTTTAATCGCCATACATGAAGATATTTTTTCTTCTCACTACCTTGAATTTCGAAACCAGATGCGTTATCTCCTCTTTTAACTTCACTATTAGGATATCACGGTTTTTTTCCTATTTACTAATGTCCATTCTTCGTCTCTTTCTGGTTTATTCGTAGTTATTTCCTGTCTAGGGCTAGATTTCTTTTCATTTGTTGTTTCGTCTCCGCTTGTCACTAATATCGGTTTTGTTGCCCCAAATTTATTTGCAGACGACCTTATATTTTGTTTCACAGTATTTGCAAATGATTTTGGTGCTATTACTGGTGATGACAATTGAGATATCTTTCTATTCCCTTGTACGAGTATATTACTTTCGAGAAGACGGGATTCCAGTTTTTCGTTCTTTTCAATAAGTATTTTAATCATATTTTCTAATGAATCAACTTTATTTGCTTTTTCTTGAATTACCTTCAATATGTCTCGTACCTGTAGTAACTCTGTTTCGGTACAAATAAATTTGTTGTGAAGCTGTTTATATTCCAGCAATTGCTGTTCCATTTTGGTTTTCATTTCTAGCCGGAACTCCCGGATCACCTCCAGAATGTTACTCTCTTTCTCAACCATAGAAATTGCGTTCTTTTTGGACCCCCCTCGATCAGTGTTAACGTAACTACTTGGCGTAAACGTTTTATTCATTATTAAGTTTCCACGAACCGGTGTGTCTGAGTTACCTTTCTTTGGGATACCACTTACACATTCCGGGCATATCCAATTGTCCTTATATTCTTGATTGAATGCTTCAAATGTTTTTTCCGTTAATGCAATGCACTTCAGATGATATAATCTTTTACAATTATCTTGCGAACACTTCATATGCGATATTTCGTATATCCCAGAGTCACATCCATTACATTTTGTGCCCATTTAACACTATCGAAAACTTTTTATACTCAATAAATTATTTAGCGAGAGGCACAACACTGCACGCACACGTCCGTCCGTACGCTACCCGCCTGATGAGCTCCTTAGAGTTGGCGGACGACTGTCCCAGCTCTAGCCCACTTGTAGACCTCATCATTGACCACTACCACAAAATACACTGCCACCCTGGCGCTGACACTTTACACGCTATCCTACGCCAACAATTTTGGATATTGTCCGCGCGCCGTATTATTAGACACCGAGTCTTTAAATGCATTAGATGCTTTCGATGCCGGGCCCAGCTTCAAGCGCCCTTCATGGCCGACCTGCCAGCCGATAGAGTTACGCCTCAGCTAGTATTTAGTCAAGTCACGACCGATTTTGCCGGCCCATTCCTCGTTAAATCTAGTACCCTACGTAATGTTAAACTCTTAAAAGCGTACTTTTGTATATTCGTGTGCCTCTCCACTAAGGCGGTTCATTTGGAACCGGTCTCGGACCTCAGCACGGAAGCGTTCCTCGCGGCATTGCAGCGTTTTATAGCACGCCGCGGTGCCCCAGTTCTCATCCGCTCGGACTGCGGTACAAATTATGTAGGCGCTAGAAATCAGCTCATTGAAGTACAAAACTTTCTTGCCTCGAATAATGACACGATTGCGCACAAGCTCGCTGGTCAGCACATTACTTGGTTGTTGAACGTCCCTAAGGGACCATGGTTTGGTTGGCATGGCACAAATGGTTGTCCCCATCCTCCCCTCCCCGAGTTGGCGAGCTCGTCCTCATCAAGGAGGACAACCTGCCTGCCCTCCAATGGAGACTGGGGCGCATTGCTCGCACCCTGCCTGGGAAGGATGGCGTCGTGCGGGTGGTAGACCTGGACACCGCGAATGGACATCTTCGGAGGCCTGTATTCCGGATCGCCAGGCTCCCATTGGATGAGCCCACCCTGGGCCCCGGAGGATGTCCCCGCCAAAGCCGAGACGCCCATTCAAATTATACCGCCATCTGTAAGGCGGTTGACTCAACGGTTGTTGACGACCGCGTCCGCCTATCTGCCGCGGCGCCACTGCTGCGCGACCCGCGGCCGCTCGCTTCGTAAGGAGACCGCGCCAGTTCGTCTCCAGCTATCTACCCCGCGCGCACAAAACCGCTGATCGCAAGACGTACGGACGATACGTGCCCTTTGTCACCTTGGACTTATTGATATTGCCTGTGGTAGCCTTAATTGAACTAAGTGAAGTGACTGTGCGTCAGGAATCGATCGAAAATAATGAGAAAACATATATAAACATTATTTTTGAATTTTGGATTTTGTATTGTATTTTATTTACCTCCATTGGCTCCTCAAAGTCTAACATCATTTTATTCGATCCAGATGTCCCCGGAATAACAATTAAACTAGCGTCACAATTAGCTGTTTTATGTGACAAAGCCATATCACAAGCCGATTTAAATGTTAGGTTGGATTGTTGTAACATTCGCCTTTGAATGTCTTTATCTCTAATTCCACACACTAATTGTTGGTGCGAGAGGCACTAACATACGACGTAATCAAGGGCTGTGGACCCAGAACAAAAGTTTTGGTTAGGTTGCGGAAATGAGGGCATGCGACTTACTTGGTAGATGAGTGGTTGGGCAAGGCAGGAGACGGGGCAGCGATGTGGTCGATTCCTGACGCACAGTCACTTCACTTAGTTCAATTAAGGCTACCACAGGCAATATCAATAAGTCCAAGGCGACAAAGGGCACGTATCGTCCGTACGTCTTGCGATCAGCTATTTTTTGCGCGCGGGGTAGATAGCTGGAGACGAACTGGCCCGGTCTCCTTACGAAGCGAGCGGCCGCGGGTCGCGCAGCGGTGGCGCCGCGGCAGATAGGCGGACGCGGTCGTCAACAACCATTGAATCAACCGCCTTACAGATGGCGGTATAATTTGAATGGGCGTCCCGGTTTTGGCGGGAACATCCTCCGGGGCCCAGGGTGGGCTCATCCAATGGGAGCCTGGCGATCCGGAATACAGGCCTCCGAAGATGTCCATTCGCGGTGTCCAGGTCTGCCACCCGCACGACGCCATCCTTCCCAGGCAGGGTGCGAGCAATGCGCCCCAGTCTCCATTGGAGGGCAGGCAGGTTGTCCTCCTTGATGAGGACGAGCTCGCCAACTCGGGGAGGGGAGGATGGGGACAACCATTTGGAGCGGGTTTGGAGGGTGTGAAGGTAGGACTGGGTCCACAGCGTCCAGAAGCGCTGGGAAAGGGCCTGTACTATTTGGAATCGCCTACGTGTGGAAATCGGCCTATCTTCCACGGATAGTTCGGGAAGGGCCGTTAGTGGGCGGCCTATAATGAAATGTCCGGCTGTAAGCGGCTCAAAGTCTGAAGGATCGGACGAAAGTGGGCAGAGAGATCTAGAGTTAAGGACAGCTTCGATTCGAGCTAAAAGTAAGGAGAATTCCTCGAATGTGAGGTGTTGTTCGCCAATTACGCGATATAAAAGTTGCTTTGTTGATTTTACGTTGATCTCATGTAACGCACCGAACCATGGTCCCTTAGGGACGTTTAACAACCAAGTAATGTGCTGACCAGCGAGCTTGTGCGCAATCGTGTTATTATTCGAGGCAAGAAAGTTTTGTACTTCAATGTGCTGATTTCTAGCGCCTACATAATTTGTACCGCAGTCCGAGCGGATGAGAACTGGGGCACCGCGGCGTGCTATAAAACGCTGCAATGCCGCGAGGAACGCTTTCGTGCTGAGGTCCGAGACCGGTTCCAAATGAACCGCCTTAGTGGAGAGGCACACGAATATGCAAAAGTACGCTTTTAAGAGTTTAACATTACGTAGGGTACTAGATTTAACGAGGAATGGGCCGGCAAAATCGGTCGTGACTTGACTAAATACTGGCTGAGGCGTAACTCTATCGGCTGGCAGGTCGGCCATGAAGAGCGCTTGCGGCTGGGCCCGGCATCGAAAGCATCTAATGCATTTAAAGACTCGGTGCCTAATAATACGGCGCGCGGACAATATCCAAAATTGTTGGCGTAGGATAGCGTGTAAAGTGTCAGCGCCAGGGTGGCAGTGTATTTTGTGGTAGTGGTCAATGATGAGGTCTACAAGTGGGCTAGAGCTGGGAAGTATGAGCGGATGCTGCGCGTCGTCCGCCAACTCTAAGGAGCTCATCTTTAATAAGAGGTGACAGTCGCTGGAGTCTGACGGAGCCGATTTTGCCAGTTTGAAGGCGGTGGATGTCCTCTGCAAACTCATTGTGCTGAACACTGCGCACCCAGTAAAGTAGGGCCTCTCTTCGTTCACTGACGTACAATGGGCCTGAGCGTCGCGAATCTGGGTGGTGTCTGCAGTTGTGCAGAAAGCGTTTTAGACAAGCTGTCACTCCGACGAGCTTGTCTAGTGAACTGAACCGAGTGAGCAGGTCAAAGTCAAGACCGGGCACTGTGACCAGTGACGGCATGTGTTTGGGCTTAAGGCCGGGCAGGTCGTGATGGCCCAAAGCTAAGGGCATCACAGGCCAAGACTCACAAGGCTGTCTAAGCCGACGTGCGACTCGCGACTTGGCGACAATCAAGTCAACAAAGTATCTCCGGAGGCATCGAGCTCATGGAGATAAACAACGGCGGCAAACCCGGCTTCAGGGGCATCTGCAAACCCGTGAAGCGAGTATGCAGCTGAGCCTTTGTTTGCACAAACGTGCCGAGTGAAGCGAATGCTAGACAACAGCGGTAGATCCTCTGAGATGTGGTGCCACTCCGTTTGTACTTCAGAGGGAGTGGGCTCATCCCATTCCAGCTTCAGTAGCCATAATTGCTGAAGCAGCAGCTTTGCACGGAAGATAACGGGAGAAACCCAGCCGTTTGGGTCATAAAGTGAGGCTACGGTGCTTAAAATAGACCGCTTTGTGACATGTGTGATGGGGGGTAGAGAGATACGGTAGGTGAACTCGTCTGACTGAGGGCTCCACTGTATACCCAAGACCTTAATGGACGTGGACTCTGGGTTCATGTCGTAGTCCTTGGGCATGTCGCATTGGTTGTCGGGAAATCTCTCGAGCAGCTTTGGCGAGTTATATGTCCACTTACTGAGCTGAAAGTCGCCTAGGTCTAGCAGACTTATCAACTCGTCCTGGAGTGCTTGGGCGGATTCAACTGTGTCATGACCACACAAGATGTCATCCACGAAGATAGACTTGCGAAGAACCTGAGCGGCTCCAGGGTAGCGATGGCCTTCATCATCAGCTAGCTGAAGCAGAGTGCGGATTGCATGGTATGGGCTTGATCTTAAGCCGTAGGTGACTGTATTGAGGGCGTAGGTGAGCAGAGGGTGATCTGGTGAGGACCGCCATAGTATCAGCTGATACCGTCTCTGGTCTGGGGCAACCAGCACATTTCTGAACATCCTCTGGATGTCAGTGCTGAAAACGACTGGATGCGTTCTGAAGGACATGATGATGTCCACAATGTCCTGTTGAAGGGCGGGGCCTGTGTGTAGGCATTCATTTATGCTGACACCATTGGAGCTTTTACAGCTACCATAAAAAACAATGCGCAGCTTGTCCGACCCCGACTTAAATATGCCATGGTGAGGGATATAGAAGTGAGGTTTATGGGCGAATGTATTTGGGTGACAGGGAGCCATGTGCCCCAAGTCGATGTATTCGGCCATAAAGTCGACGTATTTAGAACGCAGAGACGGGTTCGCCATTAGCTTCTTCTCAATATTGAGGAATCTGCGTAATGCGATAGGGTGAGTTTTACCTAGTTGAGGGGCGTCCTTTAGAAAGGGCAGAGCGACCGTATATCTGCCTGAGGGATCGCGTGTAGTGGTAGAGCGGAAGATTTCCTCGCATTGTTCCTCCAGGGGATCATTATAAGTGTGAGATTGAGGCAGGGGCTCCTCAGACTCCCTGAACCTTTCCAGACTCTGACGTATGTCCTGGGCTGATTCAGTTGAGTCTGGTTGTGAGCTAACGACGTGAGCTGAGTTAACCTGCTGCGCCGGCTGCGCCTACAAGTCCTCAATGGATCCTATCAACGCGAAGTCGAAAATCGTGCCGAAGGCTATGGGCTTGCCCGGGCCCAACGAGACCTTAGTCCCGTCCAACACCTGGCCAAGAACGTCCGACCCCAATAAGAGGTCGATCGGGGCTGGTGTGTGGTAAAGCTGATCAGCCAATGGCACGGGTGGTTGGCCTAGTACGTGGGAAATGTTTGGTACCTTCTCTAAGGGAAGGTAGCCAGTGACATTTTTTAAAATATGACCTGTGGCAGTGATTGTAGGAGTATCATTGTGAGTGGGTCGGCATACTATTTTTATTGCCGCTTTCGGGGTGCCCTTCGGTTCGCCTAAAATTGTTTGTCCTAATATGGTTTGGCCAAACCGTTTTGGCCTAAATTTAAAACGTACAATTATTGTTTCGCCTAAAAATTGTTTGCCACCATTATAGTTTGGCCTAAGAATTGAAAGGCCTAATTTTAGAATGTCTAATGTAAAATAGCCTAAACTATATTGGCATTACTTTATATTAGCATAACTTTATTTTGGCATAACGATTATTTCGCAAAATTTATAAAAGCTCTAATTTTAGCATATCTAAAATTAAATGTGCCAATAATGTATTGAAATAAAAGCATAGAATTTTATTGAGAAAGCTTACATGCTGCATGCCTGCACGCATGCTGCATATCTGCATGCATGCTGCACGCATGCTGTGTTTCTGCTTGCATGCTGCATGTCTGCATGCATGCTGCATGTTATGCTGCATGTGTTTAATTTTGTGCGAATTAATATTTAGGAATTGTAAACTTTAGGGATTACGAATTATTCTGCCAAATGACGCATTTGGTAAATGACAATGTGGCGATAAAGAGTTAGGCGAAGTGAAATTAGGGCAAACACGATTCTGAAGAGTGAAATTAGGCGAAAAAATTTTAGGCTTTTCGTTTGGGTGCCATTGCAAATTAGGCGTACAAAAAATTAGGCGATCCGATAGAGACCCCCGCTTTCGACTCATGTTTGTGCTGATTCCCAACTCCTGTAATTTTTAAAGAAGTGGGTTTTGATAGCAAGTTCAAAAGTCGTGCCATGCGTGATGTTATTAATGTCAGCATACTGCCACAGTCCAATAAAGCTCTGGCTGTGTGAAGATGGCCATGTACTCGTACGTCCGCGACTCTTAGTGAGACGGTTGGCAACAAAATGGGTGTGCCAGTGGGCACAGAAGGTGAGTGAGCTGATTGAGTACCAGCCGAAATTGTATGAGCTGAGTATGTATCAGCTGTGTGGGCATGGGTTGACTGGGCATGGGCTAAAGGGACATGGGCTAAATGGGCATGGTCTGAATGGGCATGGTCTTGATCTACCTCTTCGCTAGGGTGCTCCGTGATAGTTGGGAGTCATAATTGCTGGCGGCGTTCGCGGGGCCTACCTGGCGAACCGGACCTGGGTGGGCTGGCTCTGTGAGCAGAGCTGGGTTGCGCCTGTTTGGCATGTGCGGGTTCGTGCCGCCTGCTGTTTCTGGGGCGCTCCCTCGAGTGCTCCCTCAGCTGTGGGGGTATATGAGCTGACGAATGAACTGGGTGCGTTGAGTCGTCTGGTCGATGAAGGGACGTGTGGTGGTTGGAGCTCCCACAGTCCTTGCATGCCCCCCTTGACCTGCACTCGCTCTCGTAGTGACGGCCGAGATAACGCTGGCAGCGCTCACGTGCCTGTACAAAGTCCCAACGGCCCTGTGTTGGCTGGGCATTGTACCATTTGCACGTCATGAGCCTATGTCCCCTAGTGGCACAATAGGGACAGTAGGGCGTCGAGCGCGAGGAAGAGGACGAGGACGATGATGAGGAGCAGCTTTGCTGGAAGGCCGAGTAGACAGGGAAGGGCTGTCTGCGAGCCGGGGAGGTGGATGGGCGGTGACGCATTTGCTGCTCTGGGCGGAACGGCTGGTGAGTAGGCTGATCATAGGTGCGGTGAGGCGATGGAGCTGAGGAGCGGCCACGGTAATGGTCGGGCTGTTGCTGAGCCATCTGAGCATAAGTGCGATGGGGCAACTGAGGAGGCGCGCGGCTACGAGAAGGGCCGGGCAGGGCGTGAATGGGTTGCGGCTGGGTTATGTTAGAGAACTCTGTCTCCACACAGCGCGCGTGCTCCTCGAGGTAGGAGATGAGGTCGCTCAACGTGGGCAGGGTGCTGCTAGACCCGTGTCTGCGTTCAAATAACGTGCGGAGCTCACCCTTAAGCTTTCGCACCACTATCGACACAAACACGTAGTCGTCTCCTATGGGCAGATCCAAATTACTAAGGGCACACTGGGCGGACACGAGCGGAGTGAGGAAAAGTGTGCGTATGTTAGAGCGCGTGTGGATGCTTGGCAGCCCCAGGATTATGTCGACGAAACTATCGATGAGAACCCGGCGGTTCTCGTACCGCTTGGTGAGGATGTCCATGGCCACGGCAAAATTTTCATTGGTAACCTTTAGGTGGGACACCATGCTTAATGCCTCACCACTGAGACTTGAGAAGAGATAGTGGAGCTTGACTGCTTCCGACAAGGTCGCCATGTCGTCAGTCAAACTCCTAAACAGTGCAATAAAGGAGGGCCAGTTCTCCACTTTTGAGCTGAACCTGGGCAGCGCTGTCTTGGGGAGGACGGCTGTAGGCGTATTGACTCCGAGACTGGGCTGAGCGTTATGGGTTGGGGACGACGTGGAAGAGGGTAAGATTTCCTCCTTAGCCACAAGTATCCCCAGGTATGCCCCGGAGCCTTTTGTGTGGTTCTCAGTGTATGTCGTCTCGGTCTTCTCGTCCAGGTCCTCCTCGTCAAGAATGCTATAATACACTGGTAAACCACACATGGTAAACCAACTACTGGTATTGTTTATAATAAAATGTGTGATTCGCGACGATTATTTAAATCAAAATTAAAAGTTTGTCAAAATAATCGGCAACAAATTAAAATGGATATGATTGCCGAACATTATTCAAATAAAGACTTTAAAAATTTTTGGAAAAAACGAATTGTTTTAATCGTAAGCCGAGCCTACCTGTGAGCGTGGCAGGAGTGCACGAGCAGAGTGCCATTGCTGACGTGTTTCGGCAGCACTTCAGGGTGTACTCGCCGCTGGGAGGTGCGCGGCAAATGTACTCGTTTCAGCGCGAGTGAAGTTGCGGCAGTCATAAAGGGTGTGGTAAGAGGTAAATCTCCGGGGCACGACGGACTTAGCATCGAGCACCTGCAGCACGCGGGGATACACCTGCCTAGGGTTCTTGCTATGTTTTTCTCTCTTTGTTTGGGATACTCGAGGGGCCTGACGAGTTGATGTATACGGTGGTTGTGCCAATGATAAAGAATAGAACCGGTGATACGTCGGATCTAATTAATTACAGGCCGATCTCTCTAGCCACCATAATCGCTAAGGTGCTTGACGGTCTGCTTGGAAAACATTTAGATAAGCACATTCAGTTAAACGATGCGCAGTTTGGCTTTCGGCCGGGACTTTCCACGGAGAGTGTTATTCTATGCCTCAAGCAGACCGTTCAGTATTACAAAGCGAGAGGGACTCCTATCTATGCTTGCTATCTTGACCTGTCAAAGGCTTTTGACTTAGTGTCATACGATACGCTATGGAAGAAGCTACATGACACGACACTACCTGCTGACATTACGGCCTTGTTCAGGCATTGGTACAGCCACCAAAAGAACCGTGTAAGATGGGCAGATTTCCTCTCGGAGGAGTACACTTTGGAGTGCGGGGTTCGACAGGGGGGGCTGACCTCGCCCACCTTGTTCAATGTATATGTAAACGGATTGATCGAGGAGCTCAGCAGCACCAAAGTTGGATGCCATGTTGACGGTGTCTATTCAATAATATCAGCTATGCCGATGACATGGTGCTGCTGAGCCCCTCGATCAGGGCACTGAGACGGCTGCTAAATATATGTGAAGACTACGCGGCGGCCCATAGACTCAGGTATAATGTTGCAAAAAGTGAGATGATGGTTTTTAAGGCCGATACAAAAACTTACTCCGTTGTGCCACCACTCACACTTTGTGGATCTCAGCTAAACAGAGTCAGCAAATTTAAATACCTGGGTCACAGAAGACTTACGTGACAACGTAGACTTAGAAAGGGAGCGCAGGTCGCTTGCGTTGTCCGATGCAACATGCTCGCCCGCAGGTTTGCACGGTGTACTAAGCAGGTTAAGGTGACGCTTTTTAAGGCTTACTGCCAATCCCAAATCAAAAACAAGCAATGCTAAAACTAAGAGAAGAGTTGCGTCAACGAACAGAGAATGGAGAAATAGACTTAACAATAAGGTATCAAAAAGGAGTACCGAAAATAGTAAACCAACATATCACACAACAACCGTCAAAAAACTGAATGTTAGAGGAAACACAAGAAAGAGTACCTACAAAACCCAGCTAATAACCCATAGAATCTGTAACTCATATGACAATCTTATTATCAACAACAGATCATTGAAGTTTCTATACGCGAACATTCGAAGTTTGTCGAAACCCGGCAAATTAGACGAAATAAGGTGTGTAGTAGAATCATTACGAAAACAGGTTCATGTGATAGTGTTAACCGAAACCTGGATAAAAGATAAAGACGACGCTCAGAGACTCAAATTACCTAACTACACACACTACTACAACTACAGAAAGAACTCGCGTGGAGGCGGAGTATCTATATACATCCACAGAGACTTAAAACAGGAGCTTGTTTACGAACACTTTGAGGACGGATGCCATTTCTTATGGGTACAATTGCGCACTCTCTCTTTAGATATAGGCGCTATTTATAAACAGCCAGCTGCGAATATATCCAAATTTCTTGAGAATTACAATCATCAACTGTCAAAAAGAAAACGAGCGGTGATCTTTGGAGACCTAAATCTAAACCTAATCAGCTCTGAAACATCTGTAAAAGAATATAAGCAAATGCTACAAGAAAATGGTATAAAAATATTAAATAAAATCACCCTAGAATTCTGCACACGTGAAACAGCAAGTACCAAAACTATAATTGATCATGTGGTCACTGGCCTGCAAGACAATACATTGCAAATGGCAATTATTGATTCCTCAGTCTCAGACCATAAACAGATATACCTAGAGATAAATAGGACTGAACCCGAACGCTTACAACGAGTACAATATGAGTGTGTGAACTACTCACAATTACATACTTCAGTTAAAAATGTTATTGACACCAAACCAATCTCTGACTATGATAATCTAGAAGCTACCCTACTGAATGCAATGTCCTTAAGCAAAACACGAAAAACTAAAATATTAAATCCACCCTGCAAGGATTGGATAAATAGTGAGCTTCTCAGCCAGATAAATGAGAGGAACAACCTATGGAGAAAACTAAAACAAACACCTGAAGATGATGACCTAAGGCAACAGTGTACACAGAAGAGGAACACTACGTACTACAATATTCAAAACGCTAAAAATGGTTATTATAATAAGTTATTTCAAAACTGTAAAGGGGATCCTCTGAGAATGTGGCAGTTGATAAACAACCTGTCAAAAAACAAAACGGCAGTCTCCAGTGGGCCGTCAAAAATCAATACCACCTCGGGCGAAACTACGGACATAAAACAAATTTGAACTAACAACCAAATTTCAAAGACACAAACATTTGGTAAGCTTAACCACAAACACTTATCAAAACTAAAACCAACCAACACAAACGAGGTAATAAAAATAATAAACCTGTTAAAAACAAATACTAGTTCGGGTCTAGATGGGATTAGCACAAAAGCTATCAAGTGTGTGAAAGTAATAATAGCTAAAGACCTAACAAATTGCATTAAAAGTGCCTAAACGAAGGATATTTTCCTGATTCTCTTAAACATGCAAAAGTAAGTCCCATATTTAATTCTGGTAACAAGATGGACCCAAGCAATTATAGGCCGATAAGTGTGCTGCCAGTATTGTCAAAAGTCTATGAAAAAGTTCTGAATAATCGCCTTAACGAATTTCTAAATGCTACTGATTTCATATGTACAAAACAATACGGTTTTAGACCAAAGTCAAACACTATCTCTGCGACTGTTGACCTAGTGACAAACATAAGGCTTAACATTGACAATCGGAAAATAGGCTTAGAGATATTCATTGACCTAAAGAAGGCTTTCGATACCGTAAGTCATGAAAATTACTACAGAAGCTCAAAGATGCAGGTGTTGCGGATACAGCATACGATGTTTTCAAATCCTATATCGGAAATAGAACCCAAACTGTTAAAATTGATGTTCATCAAAGCAAACCCAGAACTATTACCTGTGGCGTGCCTCAAGCCTCAATCTTAGGACCATTACTGTTCCTAATTTATATTAACAGTATTCACGAGATTGGGCTGAAAGGAGAAATCACTTTATACGCTGACGACACTAGCCTGTTCTATTTTGGGAACTCTAAAAATACAGTTATTACTGACGCACAACATGATTTGAATATATTACACGCCTGGCTCCAGGCAAACCTATTGACCATTAATGCTTCAAAAACAAACTATATTATCTTCACAGTAAAAAACAAAAAAAATAGGTACCTATAGTCCACTAACAATGAATGGCGAAATAATCAATAAAACTAATACCGAGAAATACTTAGGAATATCTCGATGTTTGCCAAGACACGTGCGTTATACAATATATAACTCTATGGTCAAACCTCACCTGGATTATGTAATTGAAGTGTGGGGATCAGCAGCTAAAAGTAACATGCAAAAAGTACAAAGGTCACAAAATAAATAAATTAAAACGTTATTCAGATATGACTACCGAACACCTACCGTACAAATCTACAAGGAGACAGGACTAATGAACTTGTCACAAACCTATAAATACAACACCTGCATTCTAATAAGGAAAATTATTACTAAAGATATTCATTCGCAAATATCATTTACTAAAAACATAGACCACCACAAACGAAACACTAGACAGGTAAATAATATCTTTATAAAACAATCAAAAACCAACCTCTGAAAAAAGAGTATTCTTTGCGAGGGAGCTCAAAGTTATAATAAGTTACCTAAAAACATAAAAGAAGCTAAAAACCTTATAACCTACAAAAAATTATTGAAACGCCACATTTTGGAGGATCCTTCATTTCATTGATAGAATGATTATAATACAAATATAAATAACATTAGGGCCGTAACAAAAAACCAACCGCTACCAATTAACTACAAATATTATCTATAATTAAGTTAAATAATGAATTAATGTTTCAGTCTTAAAGTATCTAATGTGTAATAATAAATATTAATGATAATAATAAATCAGTCAGTATCCATTGAATATTGTAATTAATATATAGAAAAAATCCTAGTTATTCTCAGCTATTGTATAATTTTTAATATTTATAAAATAATAATAAATAAGTAATTGTAAACTAAAAACAAGCGTATTTAAGGATAATATGATTGATTCCTATTGTATTATGTTACCGTTTCGTTAATATTAATCTAACAAGTAAGTAGGTAAGAAACAGTTTGAAAACCGCTTGGCGCCTGTGCACCGTGTCATAGGCGTAAACAAACAAGTATTGTTCTCGCGGTGGCGTACGCGCTCGCTTACTGCTACCACATGAGTAAAGAAACGGTACAGAGTGAAAGCTACATATAACCGCGCCGTCGCGAGTCAACTACTACAAGCATACGGCGCATGTGTGCGTGTCCACTAGCCGCTGCGTCGCGTACGCGCCGCAACTGGATAAAACCGGTTTACGCTCGCTCGGCCAGTGGACAAACGGAGGGCCTGCACGAAGCGCGCGTCTTATTTGTTTTGTGCTTCTGTATATTTTTTACGAAATTGTTTTAAGTACAATAAACTGTAAAGAGTTATGAAAGTGTAAATAATTAGTTCTGGACTTGTAAAATGGTTGTTTACTGTACCATTTGTATGAATAATAATAGAAAAAAAATCAATTACCTATCCCAAGGAGTCTACTAGGTACTTACCTAAATCGAAACCAGATTATACCTATTTAAAATTAGATAATATGTTTAAGTAGGTTGCACAAACCTTTATGTTATGTAGGTATGTATATTAAGCCGGGTCACACACAGGTCTCCTGCGACACTGTTTTGTGTTTTCTCACACCTAACATCTAACATAATATGGTCGTTTAATTTTTTAGAGGTTTCTTGTTCTGTTTATGTTAGACTCTGCTTAACTTAAGTACTTCATTGTTTTTTTTATTACATATTATAACTAATTGGGTGAATCTACAAATATTTTGCTGTGTTGTTTCCGAATCATCATTACCTTAACCTTATCTATCACCGACTGTCGCTAAAATAGTTTGCACACAAGCTTGTAATTATTATGCGAACGAAATAATGCAGTAGGTATGTCAAGTGTTCCTCAATGTAGGTAAATATTCGATTGCATACGTACGGCTGGAATGATGAACTCCGTGATCAAGTGGTTAGCATGACTGGACTGGCGTCGCGCAATCTATGAGGTCCCGGGTTCAATTCCCGGTCGGGTCAATTCAGAGAAAAACTGTTTTTCTAAATGGATTTCAGGTCTGGGTGTGTTTTTATGTTTATGTATATTATCAGTTATCTTACAATATTAACGAGTTTCAATAGAATCTTGGTCTAGATAATTGGTGTGAGCGTAAACATATTTTTAATTATGAAATTCGTCTGAGGAAGCGGACAGCGTCGAAAAAGCAACCTCATTTTTTTTGTAGATTCACCCATTTTCACACTTTTATCGATTTAATTATGCGGTAATAATTGTAAATATTTGTATTTCAATAAGAAAGTATCTCATTTCAAAATGCTCGCGTCAACATAAATTAAATTCAGAGTGTAAGTATTTTTTTTACATGGGCCGCCTTTGTCGTCAAATATTTGTATACTCAAGTGCACACAACCTTTACACATTTGTTACAATATGACCTTTAAGCCAATGGTTCCGGTTGGTAATACTATTTCTTATGCAGTAATAAAATAATATACCTACTTAGTGTTCGGTTCGTTCGGCTTGCGATCTTGCTCGCTAAGCAATTTTTGCAATGCCCGGTCGGTGGATGGGTGACCAATTAAAAACATCTTGAGCTCCTCCGTGCTTCGGTTGGCACGTTAAGCCGTTGGTCCCGGTTGTTGTCGTAAGATGACAGTCGTTAAAACTCACCAACCGGCATTAGGCCAGCGTGGTGGGTTATGGCTCAACATCCCCACGTGCTATATTTAGAGTATCAATTTGTAAATACTTATACTTACTTAATATCTTATCTTGTCTCCATACCTAATAAAAAACTCATAAAAGTTTGTTTATTTTATTTTATTCTCTTTGGCAACCCTACTACTTTAGGTAAGGATTTTCGTATGCTCCTAGAAGCTTTCTCTCTGTACCGTTTCTTTACTCATGTGCTGCTACACACAAAATCGGCAAACTTTTTCTTTGTATAGTTTGCGTATAGTTCTAAGACACAATGCCTTCAAACCTCCCAAAATTAAAAAATCCACTTCTTTAAATTTTTCCAAAGCCAACTATACTAAAATTAAAGAAGAATTCATCATCACCATCAGCCTATAAACGTCCCACTGCTGGGCACAGGCCTCCCACGTGGACAATGCACGAGGGGATATTGGGCCATAACCTACCACGCTGGCCCAAAGCGGGTTGGTGGGTTTTAACGACTGTCATCTTACGACAACAACCGGGACCAACGGCTTAACGTGTCTTCCAAAGCACGGAGGAGCTCGAGATGTTTTAAATTTGGTCACCCATCCAGCGACCAGGCATTGCGAAATTTGCTTAACGGGCAAGTTCGCAAGTCGAACGCGCTAGCCGCTGCGCCATCGAGCTCCTCGAAGAAGAATTAGAAAAGATAAACTGGAATGACTACTTTAAACCCACTTGTTACGAGCGGTAGGTACTTTAACGACCCACAGCAGAAAAAAAATAAACCTTGAATGTGGGTAGTTATAAGTTTATTTTTTTATCCAGTTATTGCAGCCAATACCTGTCGTAAGTCATTTCTAGAGTGTTTTGCGATCTTGTGTATATTTCTGTTACTGTGCGACGCTGAAAAAGGTACATATTTTTTACCATGGATAAACAGAGGTAAATAACAACTAGATTTACAAGATAGGAATGTTTTCTAGTTCATATAACTGAGTATCATACTCATATATGTCTAATAATAACAAATTTGTTGAAAAAAAACATTGTTTAGAGGTTATATTTTGTCATTTAGTATTGCGGGTCTTTAAAGGCCTGCTAGTAATATCCACTACTATTATGGTAACGATGTAGATTGAATGATTATTGTTTTTGTTTTGTCTTCAGACCCCGAATTTAAATGAAATTTTGGAAGAGTTAGAATATGATGAGAGTGCGTCATTGCCAGACTTTATATCTATTTTGCCTCCCGAAAATTTCAACGCTGACGTCACAGATGAGGATTCTGGGGACGAAAATCAAGTCTGTTTGCAAAAATTGCCTGGATCGCAACTAAGGGTGCAAGCGGTTGTTCATTATCACAGTGAGGATAGGAGTTCAGATGAAGAGGAACATTGCTTGTCATTAGCTCAACTAGCGAAACGAAGACGGGTGGCTGTAGATGAGGATATTATATGCATTCCTAGATCGTCTACCTATGCACGGATCTTCGGCTCCACAAGACCGTGAAAGAACACTTATTCCAAAGAATAAGAGCTACTCTTGGAGCAATCGCGATATACGTCCGACACATAACTCCTGGACTGAAAAGCAAGGAGCGCCCATGCAGAATAGTCCGCTGTATTATTTCGATTGCTTATTTGATGATGGTGTCGTAAATTTGCTCCTGAAGTATACAAAGGAGAATGTTTTTTTTACTATAGGCCCTGGTCCAAAATTTTTTTGCAGCCCCCAGTTTTGAGCCCACTGTGGATCGACTTACGCATTCGAACTTAGTATATGTGAAAAGACGCATCAAAATCGAACCCACAGTTTTAAAATTATATCGAGTTATTCAAAACACCTCTTTTAGTTGAGATTATTTTAGTGCATGACATTTTAGCTTTTATTGATCAAAAATATTATTATTTTACAGGCTAATTGGCGACATGACAGTGACATGATAGAGTAGTGATTTAGACGAAAACAGAGTGATACCGGGTTTGGTTCTCGGTCGGGTTAGATTTACATTTATTATTTATTTATTTATTTCAGCCATGGTCGTCCCACTGCAGGGCAAAGGCCTCCCTTTACATTATTTAAAAATATATTATACCTACATATAACGAAAGCTATAAAGGCTATATAAATGAAAAACCATATGTTCTTGAAAACATGTATGATCTAACAATCAAACAGTGTTTTTATAAATCATTTTCATCTATGATGATACCATCTAGAAACTGTGCTGGATGGTCAATATCGGTATAACGTGCCCACGCTAAGAATCATGTGCCTACAGTACGTCTTCCACTCTTACAAGAACAATAATAATTATTTATAGCTTCCAACCCGCGATTGTCTGAGTTTACAAGTATATATGTATGATAAGTCTGGCTACGAGTATGTCTAGATTGTATTTTCCCTCTTAATAACCAGAAGTTATTACCAGCGATGTCATAATTATTTAAAAAATTATTAATCGACGTTGTCTCTGTATACGTGTATGGTATAAACACCATTACGGGCGTGTTTGCTGTAATAACTCCTGTCCAGTTATAGTTGGTAAATCCCTAATGCGAACATAATAAGTTCTTCCTCAGACAATCGCGGAATATTTCCTAGTTCAGGTATTTCGGCAGACATATTTTCAAACTGAACTCGTCGGCTGTTGAGGTTATGGTCATACACATATTGCGCCATACGATTTTCAATATTGATTCTGTTGTTGAATCTTTCCTCAAAAGCAGGGGCCTTTACATTATCAGTGGGTCGTGGAAGGCATTTGTAATGGCCGCAGCATTCCTAAAATCTTCTTGCATATGAGGAAGAGCTCTATTGAAATACTCCTATCTATATATAATATCTTGAAATCTCTCTTGATGCGGCCATTCACTACTTCCACGACCCATCGACAAATCGTTACTAAACGAGACTTATTTGCGCCAGCAGTCCATAATTGAGTTGCGCCTCTTTCAACCGTTTTGGGCATATGTATATCATAGCCGCAAGCTTCCACATTAGGCACAGCATCTCTAAAACCTCTATCTAAAATAAGGACGTCTCCTTCTTGCAAGAACCAGTTAAACACGTCGTTGTTATGATTTACTAAATTCTTTAAAATACTAGCATCAGATGTAACGGCTGAATGAGGTAAAGTTACTTCTATTATATAACCATCGCAACACACAATCAGAAATGGTTTTAAAAGATTTAAGAACTTATGGGGGTCAATCTTTGGAGCAAAAAGTTCCACAAAATGTCCAAAAATGTCCACGTAAGTGTTATATTGAGGCGACCAAACTACCGATGCATACTCGAGTTGCGTCAGGACAAGAGATCTATAGAGCAGCAGCAAACTATTAGGGGACTTGAACTCTCTTGATACACGACATATGAAGCCCAACAGCTTGTTGCACTTCTTTGACATTGCTTGATAATGACAGTTAAAACTAAGCTTATCATCGAACAGCACGCCCAGATCGCGAACCACTGTCGACCTCTCAACCTTTGTCCTCTCTATGGCGTACTTAAAATAAATAGGGTTCCTCCTGCGTGTGAAAGATATAACAGAGCACTTCTCAATATTAATACTCATGTAGTTGTCTCTACACCAACCTGCAACGGTGTCAATATCTCTCTGCAGTTGTAAGCAGTCCCTAACTGTGTCAACCTGGCAGAAAATTTTTAGGTCATCTGCATACAGTAGTGAGGTGTTTCTGAGTTTTGGGATCAAGTCATTTATGTATAAAATAAACAACAGGGGTCCCAAATGCAAACCCTGGGGGACACCAGATGTGATAGAGACTGGTTTTGAGAGATATCCTTTCAGAGCAACTATTTGACTACGGTTCAAGATGTAAGACTTTAACAAGCGCAAAAGACAACCATGTACGCCCATACACTCAAGTTAGTAAAGTAGGATTCCAAACCCGACCCTATCAAATGCCTTCCGGAAATCCGTGTACACTGAGTCCACCTGCCCATGCTCGTTGAAAGCTTTGCATATAAAGTTAGCATACTCCAGCAAATTGCTAACGGTAGACTTGCCTTTAACAAATCCGTGTTGCTGTTCATAGAGATACGGCTTAAGGTGATGATAAAGCTGATCATAGACCAAGGACTCCAACACCTTTGCGAAGCAGGACAGGATGCTTATCGGCCTATAGTTGGAACAGTCAGCAACGTCACCAGTCTTGTGTATGGGCACGATGTGTGCTACTTTCCATGCACTTGGAAATACGCCTAATCGCATGGACTTACTGAGAATAATACAAAGCGGCACGGCGAGTGGAGCGGCGTAAAGCTTGATGAAAGAAGGGGGAATTCCATCAGGTCCAGCACCCTTATTAGTGTCTAGAGCTGATATTTTTTTGTAAACATCGTCCTCCGTAAGATTGAGTGCAAATAAGGGGTAATTGCAGTAGGACTCCGTAATCGTGCGTGAGTGGCTATTGTTATGAGGCTCAAAAACCGATGAAAAACATTTTGAAAAAAGTTCAGCTATCGCCTGCCCACCTACCACAGTCTCCCCGCCAAACTTTACGGACTGAGGTATCGTGCGACTACATTTTTTATTTTTAATAAATGAGAAAAAAGTTTAAGTAAGACTATACAATGATAGCAGTGAAATGAATTAATGAAGTATTTGCAGTGACCTGTCTCGGGGGAGAGGCATGATCTAACAAGAGGTGAATCCCATTTATTTTAAATAAAACAAATATTGTTCTGAACTGAGCTGGTCTTTTTCCCGTGAAATGCAAAATACATATAGATTTGTACAAAGCGAAACCATACCGCGATGCACGAGTTATGGTACAGCGCCATCTGTTGATGACATTCAGAACAAATTATATTTGAAATATTGTACGTCTTAAACATGCCCCCCACCAAGGAAATTACTAAAGAAATGCCCTTCTCAACATGGAAAAAACACAAAATACAAACAACACCTTGGTGGTTTTCGCAACATAAAAGACAACTTGTGAACACAAAAATGGTAAATATGAAACTATGAGGCTTAAAATGTAAATACTTTGTCACACAGATAAACATATTGTGTCTATACTGAACATTTTTAAGCTACTTTAACAATATTAAACTAGAATCACTGTCATGAATAATTAATTCATAAATAAAGAATATGCACTACACTACTGTTAATGTTTCTAAAATATATTTAAAAAGTTAACTATCACGTATAACGAAACTCGAAATTTTCACTCATTAACTTTTCACTGCACTAATTATGCTTTTCACGCATTCATTTAAACTTGGTTCATTTTTGTAGTTTTGTACTTCAGTTGTTCTCTCCCCAACAGCAGCAGCTACTGGTCGCAGACGAAGCGAGTTATTTCTCGCCGCATCCATTTCTTATGGGTTTTCTTGTAGTACTTATAAAAGCAGACTAGGCTCCCCAATGCGATTAAAGTTATAATCACAATCTCTGGCTTTACGACACAAATAGATCGTTGAACTTACGAACGCCGAATTATAATGTTCCATTATTATATTTTTCTTCACTGTCACGATACGATCCGCGCTCGCGAGTCGACCCAAAAATGGCAGGGTCGCAATGAAGGGAAATCAAACAACCGTTCAGGCTAAATGATGGTTTAATAATAATAATAATAATTGGTTGATATCACCATACCTCATGACGAGAACCTCGTGAAAGCCGAGAAGGACAAGCTCAGTACGTACCTTGACTTGGCTCACGAGGTTACTGCCATGTGGGATGTGGATTCAACCATTATTGTACCGATAGTCGTTTCGGCACACGGCCTTATAGCGAAGAGCCTCGATCAACACCTAGAGAGGCTCTCGCTGAAAGGTTGGGTCAAGGGTCAGATGCAAAAGGCAGTACTCCTTGACACGGCACGTATTGTCAGGAGGTTCCTCACTCTGCAGCCCTAACCACCGATACCGATAGCTTGGGTCTATCCCCGCTGCCGGTGGCAACCTAGGTTAAGTTTTTTATAATATTTTATATTGTAAATATGTTTTTTTTATATAAAATATTGTAAAAAATTTTACTTAAGATTCTATTTTAAATAAAGAGCATAATAATAAAATGTAAATATGGTAAAAATACAATGAGGCCCATATAATATATACCTTACAGACTAACATACATACAAAATAAACAATTGTTGTTAGTAAATATAACTTATAACTATGTTAGTATTTAGCACTGGCTTGTGCTGCTCTGGTGGTGTTGGTGGACAATCCCCGCGGAAACGCCGGTACATCACGCCCTTCGGCTAGAAGTCTTCCTTCATAAAAGTGTCCAGATTGGCTGTCGGGATTCGCACCACAACTGCCTTGAAACTGACATTCTGTCGCGACTCCAGCGGCTCCACCCTCAGAAGGAAGTTGGTCTTCGTCTTGATGTACTCTATCACATCCTGCACGGTGATGGTGTAGTGCAGGCGCGAAAGGTACATCAGCGTGGTCGGCGTCGCAGCGCGCAACAGGAACTGGGGCCCCGTCAGTGCGGTACCGCAGCTGATTCGGCCGGTTACGGTGTGCGCTCTTCCTTTGGACCTTGACAAAACCGTCGTCGTCTAGATCCTTGGCGTCACACTCTGACACTCTCTGAGCTGTTAAGTTGGATGCAGCAACAGAGGCGTAGTCACGACGGCTGGTAGTCATGGCGGCTGCGGGGCGCGGGGGGCCGGCACCGGCGACTGCGGGGCGCACCGAGCCGGCGTCCGCGCGGCGGCCACGACTGCGTCAGCGCTGCACGGTGACGAGGTCGGTGTCGAGAATGCTGACTTGAAACTCAGCCGCGGTGCATTGACGAATGCACCGCGCCGCGTGTTGACGTTTGAGTCATCGACGATTGACCTAGTTACTGCGAGTGATGCGCGCAAACTATCGACCTCCTTGCGCAACTCACTCACAGTGATCTGTGATGCCTCGTATTTCAGCACCACGTCCACCAAGCCCGCCTTCATGGTCACAATGTCCTTCAGGAGGCTGGTTACGTCGACGTGATCGAACGTGACGGGAGGGAGCTTATTTAGGTCCCTCGCCACAAACGTTGGCACGTCGTCAGGGTCGGTCTCTTTCAGCAGCGTTATAATCTCCTGAAGGCTCTTCGGTGTCCCGTTGCGCCGATGAGACACCATTCGGTCGTTTTTGTTCAGTGACCCAAACAAAAGTTTCTTGGCTGCAGATATGTCTTCCTCGCTGAAGCTGGACTTGCAGATCTGAACCGCACTCACTTCGTCCATCACGTCCAGCTTCTGTTGCAGGAAGGCGAGGAGCTCGTTCACCACGAGTTTGTCGCTCATGGTGACTATTCGAGCGGCGTCACGCGCCGCGATACGTATCCGATTTACACTTTTACAAATCGACGCGTCCGCACAGAACGTTGCATACTGCGAGACTGAGTACTTAATACTAATCCAGATAATATATCGATACAACATGCAGATTATATAGGTTATAAGTATATATGTCTTAAAGTCTACGTATACACTTCACTCCTGATAGACAAAAATATGCAAAGCTACTAAGAAATTATAAAATATGGCTGGATGGACGTGGTGGATGATATTTTGGCGGGAAGAGATGTGGGTGAAGGTTCGATCTTCGTGTTGCTTGATTACTCGCGTGTTTTTGACACAATTATCTCCACCCTGCTCATGGCCAAACTTGCATATTATGAAGTTGATGGTCCCACGCTGAAATAGTTTTCTAGTTACCTAACCGGCCGTTCTCAAAGAGTGGAAATTACTTGTAGTGATGTCACTACTACATTAATTTCATATAATGAGCCGGCATTTAAGGGGATATCACAGGGATCAATATTGGAACAGATACTTTTTATTTTATACACTGCAGACTGGCCTAAATCTATCAAAAATAGTAAATATCGTCTTTACGTGGATGACCTCCAAATTTATAAGACATTCAAGCACTGCGATACTAATAACGGAGTTAGTAAGATTAATGAAGATATGGGATGAGTAGCTGAGTGGTCAGATGCTAATGGTCTAGTTTTAAATCCAGACAAAACTAAGTATCTTGTCATAGGCACTAAAGCACAGACGGCGAACATCAAAAGCCATAGACCAGAAACCAATATAAAAGGTAAAAAGTTTCAAGAGGTTTGTTCTGGCCAAACCCCACCTCATTCGCCGTACATCAACCAGGCTCAAAGCGGGCCCATAGACTAAGACCTGGAAGTGAAATGAACTGGAGTTTGCTCTGAACTTGGGGCAATGCACCCCGGATAATTACATAATTAATTGTGGGTCTGACCTGCGCTGTCGTACTCTCTTGGACGTGGTGGATGATATTTTGGTGGGAAGGGATGTGGGTGAAGGTTCAATCTTCGTGTTGCTTGATTACTCGCGTGTTTTTGACACAATTATCTCCACCCTGCTTATGGCCAAACTTGCATATTATGAAGTTGATGGTCCCACGCTGAAATGGTTTTCTAGTTACCTACTTAATTAATTGTGGCTCTGACCTGCGCTGTGGTACTCTCTTGTACGTTGATCCCAAGATGAGAAGAAGAAGGGGCGCGCGCCTCTGACGCCGTCACAAGGCCAACTCCAGGCTTCTCGTGGCAAGGTCAGACTGTCACCACCCAATCACTACAATATCTCCCACGGACCCTGCTATCAAGGTCAACCCTACGTGGGGACCACCAACTGAGCACACTTACACTAGATTCGATACTCTACACAACGTGAGTTCATCACTCGCCGCCGGCCCCTTTCTCAGGAGGTCATGCGGGGCGGTCGCGTGTTCGTTATTTCGCGGACGCGGGTCGCGAACGTCGCGACTAAAACTCGCGCACAAGCTCGCGGCCGTTTTAGCTATACTATAATATCGTCTGCGCTGTGCGTTATTAAACCCGATCGCAATCAAAAAACAGCGTACGTTTCAGACCGACATAATTTTCCCAACTCGAATTCTAAGACTACCTGCCTCACTTTTTTTTCGTTTGTCATCTCAACACGTACATGACATTTGACAGTTTCCTTTTTCTCTACGAACAGAGTATATTTCTGTTTTGCCGTTTTGAAGTTCATTGCTGGTTCTAAACAAGGTTACTGAGGCAAAAAATCTGGTTGTTAAAATGGACTGCAATCTAAAATTTGAAATGCATGTGCTTGATATTGTTAGAAATTGTTATTACCGGCTGAAATCAGGTACGTGATTATATAATCAATAAGCATAGAATTGCTAATTTATTTACGTGAGACTCTCATTTTATCAATTTAAAATTACGCTTATGTTGTAACGGAAACATGCTTACTAGCTCGTACTAAAAATCTCATCCAACACGTTCAAAACTCCTGTGCTAGATATTGCTTCCACATTCCTCGCAGAGCTCACATAACGCCCTATTTGAACAGAAACGACTTGCTTAACATGGAATACCATCGTACTTTACATTTTGCTTCCCTACTCTTCGGTGTTATTAAGAATGAAAGCCCATCGTATCTCTTCAATAAATTAAAGTTTACTGACCGCGGGCACGAATACCTGACCGTATAGTTTTCTCCAAATATTAAACAGCTGCTTTTCGAGGTAGTTTTAGATACGCTGCGTGCGACAAGTTGTTGGAATAACATCCCACCTCCCATCAATGTGTACAGAAATCGTGAACTCGCAGTATCATTTTATCTAATTAATATTATTATTTTGATTTAACTTATTTTAATTTATATTTATTTTATTTGGTAGGTAAATATAATTTTGTTAATGTAATTGAATTTTATTGATAAATTATTATTCGAAAAATTGTTTAAAAATGCTGTATTTAATTGAGTGAACACTGTTATGTAGCGCCTGTAGGTATATATATTTATTTTTATTTTTAAGCATATTATAACATTTTAAACTTCTTACTACAATAATTTTTACAGTTACTCTGTGATCATGGTGCATGCAACTGCGCCGAAATATCGGGGATTCAAAAACAACAACTCAAACATCGTAAAAATCCTGTTTTTTTCATAAAAATAAGCATTTTATATTTCTGTTTTTTTAAATTTAAATAATATAATGTATTGTATTGTGAAGATTTTTCTATTCTATTCTATACTAACGGATAAATATACATAAACAGGAAAAACACTCGGACGTCTTCAAAAAGATAAAAAAAGATAATGATAGCCTTTATGCATACAAACTGGTAGGCTACTCTTGAAACAGAATTGCATTAATCAATTTCCAATCACAAATCTAAAAAATGTCAAATGGCACTTTTGTAAGCGACAATAGCGCCACATTGGAATTAAATTGCGTGGAAATTGATTGAACAAAATTATTATCAAAATGGCGTTCTGGAATTATCTTTACTTATCCCAATATCGATACATATTAAACTGCAGATCACTGATACGGTCCTTAGACTGTATTCGGTCATTATGTAAGACATCTGACTTGATTGCACTACAAGAGACTTGTCTACTGCCACATGATATCCCACTGCTGGGCACTGTTGATCAAGATTTCGATTATACTGGGAAGTCAGCCGTTGATACCTCGACGGTCGTACTGCGTCGTCCCTACGGCGGAGTCGCGATAGCTTTTCCTTCCGTTACCGCGGTAAATTGTGCTAGTGATTAATTAGGTAACGACGGCGCAGTGTTCGTTTCTAGTTTTTTCTGTGTACATGCCTACCGATGAGCCGACGCACTTGGTGGAATTCACACATTGTTTGGGTGAGTTAAATGCGATTATTGACAGTTATGATGTAGAATATGCGTATGTTCTTGGTGACTTTAATGCTCATCCGGGTAGGTGGTTTGGTGACGAACTATATAATTTTTGTCAAGGCCAGAACTGGAGTTGTGTTGACTCTGATATACTCAGTATAGACTGGGGATCATACACTTATGTGAGTGACAGCCACGGTACTGTTAGCTGGCTTGACCATTGTTTGGTAACCCAGGGTACTAGGCACACGGTGATGAGCGCATCTATTAATTATAATATGTTTTGGTCTGATCACTTTCCGCTGGAAGTGTTATGTAATCTCAGTGTATTGCGGTCAAAAACTGTATACTCTAATGTTTATTAATCATACATTATGGGGAGAACGGGATGCATCTCAAATATCGTTATACACTGAATATTGTAATAATAAATTAAAGAATATTGATTTCCCTGAAGTGTTTGCAGGGTGTGCAGATAATAAGTGTATTAATTATAATCATAGAAAATATTTGGATGAAATGTATAATCAAATTGTAAATGTGTTGGCTTCTGGCCAGGCTTCTGTTTATAGTTCTGTTAAGAAGCATTGCAATAATAAAAATAAGTATGTATGCGGTTGGAATAAGTATGTAAGGGCCGCGCATAGTGAGGCTCGTATGTGGTTTAACTATTGGGTGTTATATAACAAACCTCGAGGTGGGTATGTATATAAGATGATGTGTGAGTCTAGAAACATTTTTAAGTCTAAGTTAAAATGGTGTCAAACAAATAAGCAGCAAATAAAGATGAACATTCTGGCTATGCATCATTCTAATAATGAGTTTTCTAGTTTTTGGAAACATACAAAGAAGCTTAATCCCAAGCTACCATACCGGTTAGTGTTGAGGGGTTGAGTGAACCCTCACAAACAGCTGAAATGTTCAAGGATCATTTTAAGGTTCAGTCACCGTTAGGGTCAACTGGGATTGACGGTGATCAGCAGAACGATATCCTTGGTAGTTCTGATGAGCGCGGTCCTTGTAAAAAGTCTGTTGTGATTAAGGCAGGGGATGTTCGTTTGGTCTTAGGAAAAATGACACTAGCAAATCACCGGGCCACGATCACTTAAGTATTGAACATCTGCTATATGCTGGTGCCCACCTACCTCGGGTCCTAGCCTTATTCTATTCCCTTTGCTTGAGTCATGAATACTTACCAGATATCGTTTTGAAAACTCTAGTTGTACCTATTGTTAAAAATAAAACTGGCAATACTGGCGATAAAACCAACTACAGGCCAATATCTTTGGCGACCATATTGGCAAAGGTACTGGACAGGCTGCTTGATCAGCAGCTGGGTAAACATATCAAGCTTCATGATGCTCAATTCGGCTTTAGACCTGGTCTATCTACTGAAGCTGCAGTCCTATGCCTCAAGCAGACTGTGCAGTACTATACTACAAAAAACACACCTGTATACGCAGTGTTCCTGGATTTGTCAAAGGCCTTTGACCTTGTTCAGTACGATGTTCTTTGGAGGAAGCTCTGTGATGACACTGATTCGCCTCATGATTATATTGCTATTTTACAATATTATAAAATAAATAAATAAAATAACTTTTTATTTGGAACAAAAATAGGTTACATTACAATTTGTGCTCGTAAGTGTCTGCTATAGTATTAAACTGCAGCGCAGCCACAAACGCCCACCTCCGGGTAAAATGGCTCGTTCCAAAATGAAAGTACAACAGGTTTTAAACTGATGTACTAAATTACTTTTATAATTTTATATGTATGTGTGAGTGCGTGTGTGCGTGTGTGTATTTGTGTGTGAGTGTTTGTGTGTGTGTGTGTGTGTATGTGTGTGTGCTTGCGTGAGTGTAGTGCGTGCTTGAGTATGTGACAGCTTTTCCTAGCCCTACGGGACGATGTTTAATAACCACTAGGAACCAAAATGTTTCGCATTTATATTACTACACTAAATCACCAAATCTTAGGGGCGTCCTAGACATTCAGCTATAATTAACTCAGTATCATCGTAGGACAATGTGAGAAGCCACTGAATAGTTTTTGTTTTATATTGGCGCTGAGTTAAGGGAAATATGTTTAGTACTTTGTTTACCTTATTGTAAAGCAAAGGAGACAAGTACAAAAAGTGTCGCCTAGATAGGGTCAATCTAGAAGATTCCAAACTACAAATTAAGTCCTTTCTTCGCTTTTTTGTAAGGATGTCCCTGTTATATGGAAGTTGAGAGTGTTAACGCAGAATGACATTAAGGATATAAATCTGTCTGATTGTTAAAACCTTAGTATGCTCATATAGCTGTGAGGTTGGAAAAAGAAGAGGTTTGGAACACATCACTTTTAAAACTCCTCTTTGTGCTCTTTCCAGCCTCAGGAACAGTGTTTTTCCTGCACTACCCCATGCAGTTATACAATATGACAGTATTGATTGTCCTAAGGCGTAATACACTGTTTTTAAAGTGGAAAGCTCGGTTACGGCCGTGAGGTTTTTAAAGACATATATCAATTAATGTTTTTTATATTTTAACGTTTTATTAACGCTTAAATATCAATACATATATCAACTTTCGTACTCGGCCTATAAGCATTTTTACATGTACCTCCCATGACAAAAAACTATCAATCCAAACACCAAGATATTTAATATGGGGAGCGCGTGCGATTTGTACACAGTTGCAGTTCAAACATTCATTTGGTAGAAGTTTATGAGCAAAAAGACTAAATGTGGGGCTTGGAAGCGCAGCTGTATTTGGAGCAAATGTAAAATTTTTTTTTTATCTAGATTTAGTGTAAGCAAATTTAGGGACAACCACAACATTACTTTATTCAACGCAAGTTCGGCATATTTTTTGACTTCGTTCCGGCTCCCGCCGTGAACAAGTAAAGCCGTATCGTCAGCGTATGTTATGACTTTACAATTCATCAGACTTAATTTACAGAGATCGTTGATATAGACCAGAAATAAAGTTGGACCAAGAATGCCGCCCTGTGGTACACCGAAAGTAAGAGATTCATCGTGGCTTATGATATTATCTATTATTACACATTGTGAGCGGTCACTTAGATAACTCCTAAAGATATCGAGAGCCACTCCACGGACACCAGCGTTTGAAAGTTTGTCGAGTAGGATGGGGACAGAAACAGTGTCAAATGCTTTTGAGAGGTCCAAGAAAATGCCAATTGTTTTTAGTTTATGGTTTAGATTTTTAGCCACTACTTCAGTTAAATCAATAACAGCACCCACTGTTGATTTACCTTTCATGAAACCATACTGATTATCTGCTATAAAGTCAATGCTGTTTAAGTAACTAATGAGTTTTTTATTAAGATTTTTTTCTAAAATTTTTGATAGTGATGTTAACACCGATATAGGTCTATAGTTATTGACACTGGCTCTGTCTCCACTATTGAATAAGGGATGCACAAGGGCTTTTTTAAATGCTGCAGGAAATATACCAAAATTTAAGCACAAATTTAGAACATAAACAATTACTGAGACCAAACTAGGCACAGCTGCTTTTATTACTGCGGTAGGTATGCCATCCCAACCAGTGGCAGAGGTAACTTTGAGACTGTGTATAATATGCCGCACTTCTTCGGCATCAGTATTATATAAGGACATCGAGTTAAGAGGAGATTTTACATATGTGTTCACGGAAGAATGTTTGACAAGGGCATCACTGTTTCCACACTGAACAGTTATTTTAGAAGCCAGATTTTTCCCTACGTTAGCGAAAAACCGGTTAACCTCATCAAGCGAAGCAGATGTATCACTGAAAAGTGATAACAGGTCAGTAGCTGGAGCATTAGACTTATCAATGCTGCTAACTTGTTTAATAAGTTTCCATGTAGCTTTTGAGCTTTTACTAGCCTTCTGAAATTCAACCTGTTCGTACTCTCGCTTTAATTTTTTGACTAGATTATTAACAAAATTCTTGTATCTCTTATAGATAAGTTTACCCACTTCATTACTAGGGTCTTTTTTAGTTTTAATAAATAGTCTGTCTATATGTTTCAAACATCTCGGTATACCTGGGGTAATCCAAGGTTTTACAATCCGTTTTCTACTGGGGATATACATGGAGCGAGTATGGGTGGAGACTATGTTAGATATACAGTTCACTAGAAGAGTTACTGCTTTGTCAGGCTGGATACAGGTAAGAATAGACGAGAAATCAAAACATTTAAGTTCCTCTAGACAAGCGTCAGTGTCAGTATACTTACGTGTATTTTTTAAATTAATTAATTTCTTATTTAGGTCACAGCATAGGATAACTGGCGCGTGATCGGTAATGTAAGAATTAAGAACTGACGTGATGGCATTATTTTTCGTTTTAAGTATAACATGATCGAGGCAATTTTCATTTCTTGTGGGATATGCATGAGCAGGCGACATGCCATGAGAGGCAAGAGCGTTTAGATACGTTTTAGCATTTTGATCGCAATTTTCAGGAGTAATGTTAATATTAATATCTCCGACAATAGTGAAATTGCCTAAAGATTTCAGTGATAAAAGAATGTTGTCCTAGGAACTCAAAAAGCTATCGATATTTCTATAGGATGGCGAGCGATAAAGCGCCACAATTGCCATTTTGTTAGCGAATTTTAACACAAGGCAATTTGCATCGCTGATATCTGGTAGTTCAATCAGATGTGGAAGTTCTTCACTGACATAAGCAGCCACTCCGTCGTTTTGACTTTTATGAGTTGACGTGTAGGATAAAAATCCTGGCAGTGTAGGTATAAACAGGCTCAACCAGCACTCTGACAAAATGACCACATCAATGGGGATACTAATGCGTTGTAGTAGGGTTAAAAGATGAGGGAAATTACCACCTATACTTCTGGTGTTTACATGAAGGATTTTTAACAAGTTCTTAGTATTTGTAACATACAGCTTACATTGTTCAGCAGAACAACTATAGGATTTTGATACTTGTATTTGTTCTAATTCATTTAAAATGCTTATATTATCCACTTTAAAATAACTATATCAACAAACGTAACATATATATGACTTTGTATAATAAATACAAATCCAAACAATTCAATGTGTAGATGCTGAACAATGCAGTTAAAAGGCTGACCAAAGAGCTGACCCAAAAGTAGTAAATATACACGATGGGTAAATAAGGTATTGAACATAATTGTGTTTGTTGTAAAGAATGGAAGTGATTAATTAAGTAAACATAATTGAATGTTTCAGGGAAATTTTGTAATTTGGGTGATAAAGCATGCGGAGAAGTAATACGTTTGTAAAAAATACCATTACAAAATTTTGCAGCTAGCATAGATGCGATGTGACAGTTGACATACGGTGGTCTATCTAAAACCCTTACATAAATAAGCAAAATACAACAATATTTGCTATTTAAAGCTAGAGAGTCTCTCGTGTATTCCAATATTAAACAAAAAAGTTTTTTTATAGATTTGGTGCTGTATTTTGGGTATACGTGTATTGTGTGTATATTTGTATATGTGTTAATGTGTTGTGTCATTAAGCTAATAAAAATAAACAGGAGCAGTAGCAAAACAGTAAAAGGTCCTGCCCTTATAGTATAAATTTTAAATATAACACTTAAAATACAAAAATGACTTGTTAATCTTGTTATATAATAGTAAGAATATAAATTTTTGCACCAAGACATAAATATAAAGAGGTATATTACGTGTATAATTATGTTACTGTGTAGCTTCATTAAGTTAATAAAAATAAACAAAAACAGCAGCAAAACAGTAAATAGTACAGCCCTTCTAAGACTAGTAATACAATAGTGACGTGTTTTAAAATTGTAAGAATATAAATTCAAGCATCGAAACATCATTATTATAGAATAATAACAGTATATTACAGTACAAAAAAGAATATCAAAAAAGTTTATGCTCAAATGTGTTTCTAGACTCATGTATATAACTAAATTACATATTTCAATAGACTTATAAGAAAAATGATTTGTTTTAAGGAGAAAAGTAAACAGATATCTATTACAATCATTCAAGAATTTGTTGCTTGCAGTAATATCAAATTCAGTGTTGTTGTTGACCGAGTCTGCTGAGATCTTCTTCTGAATCAATCCGAAATTGAGGGGTTCCGTCATTCTTACGAATGAATATTCTCCCATTTGTAATCCAACAGTACTTAAAGCCGTGTGTCGAGGCAAATTCACGGGACAAGAAGAAAAGTCTCTTAATTTTAGGTGTTAAGTTATCCGACACGAATACTGTGGATTTAGGTCCAGCAAGGTTTAGAGTTTCTGTGTTTAGTCTGTTGTCCCGGTTTACTTTATTATAGGTTTTTAGTGATTTAAGAATGTTTTCCTTTGTGATACATGTAGTGAACTCGACAATAATCGGTTTAGTTTCAGATTTCGTATTGACTCTAAAAATGTCCCTTATATCTGAGGGTTGAACGGACACGTTCAGCACCTTCCCAACACTAGAGACATTGTTACAAAGGTCCTGCTTGCTTTCTATCGATAATCCGCTGTCGTCAGGTGTGCAACCGAAAAAGTGTATCTGTCACGCTCTAACGCTGAATTATCTTACTTGCTCAGTAGGCGTGGTAACGTGGTAAGTGCATGCGCCGACGTTTGGTTATGTTTTGCGATCCTTTTTCTACCAATGATGCTGTCACCTTCTAATAAACACGGGCGTTACGCTACGCGTTACTTAATTGTGTATTGGTGTAGTAGTGGTGGTAGGTAGCTACTCACAGGACCGACTCGCTGGATCTTTTCGTACACTATGCACTCCTAGTAACTTTAATTATTATTTCTATGTATAATTATTAGCTTTAATAGATATTAAGTATTTTTTAAATAAAATGAAATTAATATTTGAACACGACCGCTCTGTACAGAGGTCCGAGGGGAAGGGAATTGGTATGCGAAACAGCGTAACTATGTAAAATGGTCGGGAGAGCTCTCGAGCATGTACAGCTTGGAATGTGGAGTGAGACAAGGGGGAATCAGCTCACCAACCCTTTTCAATCTGTACATGAACGAGCTGATCAATGAGCTCAGCAGTGCTGGAGTTGGTTGTTCTGTTGACGGTACCTTTGTTAACAACATAAGTTACGCCGACGACATGGTACTGCTGTGCCCATCGATCAGTGCTCTCAATAAACTACTTGGTATCTGTAAGCGGTACGCGGTGGCACACGGTCTCAGGTACAATTCTGATAAAACTGAGTTGCTGGTTTTTAAATCAAACAAGAAGACTTATCAAGTTCCACCTGTTAAACTCAATGGCACTCCATTAAAACAAGTACAGAGTTTTAAATACCTGGGACATTAGGTCACTGAGTCACTTAAGGATGACCGCGATATAGAAAGGGAGCGCAGGGCTTTGTGCGTAAGGGCTAATATGCTCTCCCGCAGGTTTGCACGTTGCACAAAAAATGTAAAAATTACTCTTTTCAAAGCTTATTGTCACTCACTATACACGTACCCAATGTACCCAAGGAGCGTACGTGGCCCTGCGCACTCAATATAACAATGCATTCAGGGGGCTGATGGGGCTGCCCAGACATTGCAGTGCATCAGGGATGCTAGCAGCAGCTGAAGTTGATAGCCTCTCCGCTATCATTAGAAAGCGCATCGCGTCGCTGATGCATCGGGTGCGGGGTAGCACCAACAGTCTCCTAAGGACAGTCGCGACGAGACTGGACGTAGACAGTACTATCATGCAGCACTGGACTCGCGTCCACCTCGTCAAAGACACCAAAATTAATTATATTCACTTTGGCACAACATAGGTTTTTAAGATAAATAATGTCACTAACACTATGGACCCAGGTCTGAAAAAAAAAAAAAAATTTTATTTTATTAATCACACTGGAATTGTATTAAGATTGAGTTTGCGTTCGAGAGTAACCCCCATGTACAGAATTACTATTATAGTATAGTGCATTGTTGTGTGCAGTGTGAAATTGTAAGGACACACAGAGCATGTGCATAATGCAATTATGTCAAGCTTTGGGGCGCAGCGCCGTGCGCCGCATTTTTTATCGTACGTACGAGTATGCGTGCGGTTCATACAACTGGCAAAAAAGATTTGAAATAGAATACAACATCCTATATCATGTTCACTAGCAACAATAACGAAGACACTAAACAAAACAAATACGATGCTTGGATGACTGTAACAATACTGACAATAAACTACAGTAACGGGACCTAAATGCGCGCATTAAATCACATAAAGCTATTGCTCGTCCCTCGTGTGTCATCTCGCGGGGAGGCAACTCGAAGCCGTCGGGAAGACTGGGATGGGGTGAGGTCTGCCACAAGGATGGCTCACTTTGACCCTGAGGTGTCTACCACAGCAGGTAAGCAACGGGTGAGATAGTCACTAGGACTTAAACCCAGCGAGCTTCTGGCAGTGGTGACTGACATAGATCGCAGAGTAGTGGCTCTCTATGTTGTGCCAGCGTGTGGGAGAATTAGTAACGGTTCTCACTTTATCGGAAAGTGTCAGTCCTGTTTAAGTGTGATTGCTGCTTTCTTTTCTTATTTATCTTATTGTTTTTTTTTGTTTACTAACTTATTTTTAAGTACATTTGTTAGGTAGGTACTAACAGAAATGGGATCAAGTTATCTGTATGATTAAATATTTCGTATAAACACATGGGTAATATAGTGTTTAGTTGCTGACTCATAGATCTCAATAGTAATCCAACCTATTAATTAACACCGAGTAAGTTTAGTAATAACTTTCAAGTTATAAACTGTGATGGAGGGAACGGAATTCAAATCCATCACAAGATTATTGGAGCGTGGAACATATTATTACCTTAGCAACATCGACACTTAAAGGCGTGCCGGGGGAAAATAGCAGATTCGTTTACTTACCTACGGGCAAAAGGGGGCTACGGCTAAAGGGTAACGCCAACCTTTAATATGCGGCTTGAAGAGTAATAATTACTAACTAAAAACCTTTTAACAGTTCCAAACATCATATAGTTGTTTATGAATATATATAAAAATTCAAGATTTTGTGGTAAGATGTGGTCTGCTGATAAAATTTGAAGCAGGAACGTGGCTAGATTAGATACGTTGTCATTTTTTTACGTATTGGGGGTTTCCATTAATAAATCAGAGGTGATTAAGTGAACTACTCTTGGGCAAAGGTCTTTCCCATACAATTTCCCCGTCCTCATTAATTAAGTATCTAAATGAAAAAACCAACATCGCCATTTTTATTTATGATAAACCGGATTTATTTGCTTGAGTAACGGGGGACTTTCACTTGCTATTCAAATAGAATAGTTACAACATGCGTTGCATCTCTACTAAGTCTGTGGTTACAACCAAAATATGTACGGTCAGCCTCAGAAGAAGCTTAAGTCTTTGGTAGACTTTTAGTAGCATCATACCTTGTCAAACTGTCTATACAAAAAAAGCTACTGACAAATTGAGAGCCTTCTCCTTTTTTTGAAGCCGGTTAATATGGTTAGGTACACGAGTGCGATCGTGCCAAGCGAGTAGGTGTGACATCGTGGCACTCAAGTGTCAAGCTACTTCTGAGGCTGACCGTACATATTTCGGTTGTAACTATTTTATAAGCTGCTTCTGAGGCCGCCTGTACTTATTACTTTGCTAGATCCAACTTTAACAATAAAGGGATTGGAGTTGAAATTATGAATTTTATATTGCTACTGATCATGATCCGTGCATAGTCCATTTTTCTGTGCCCATAACTTTGAAATGGACTTGGTGCATGCCAACGGGAACAGGCGGAAAGTCCTGGAAGAGACAGTAGCAGGAAGCCAAGACAAGAATACATTGGTTGAGAAAGAAGGTAATTTGCATTTCTAATCATTGCAGACCAACCTGAAAGCATACAGTGATTCGTCGGATTGACGAAACCCAATCGTATTGGAAGCTACTGCGATCTGAGCAAACAGCCGGCCGGCTGCAATAGCCAGATAAATTCTATCTAGATAGGCTTAGCCCGTCGCGATTGCATTGAGCCGGCTTCATCGGGAATCTAATTTTCTTCTTTTCTATTTGTAACTAAAGCTTAGTCGAGATCTAGTTCCCGGTATAATTGATTATTCGTACTTCTTTACTCTCATAGTATATTTATTACTCTTATGTGGTATACTAGTATTGTAGAATAGTTATAGATATATCTTTACCGTGAATATCGCCACATTGTTTGGTTTAAAATGGATTACACGATACGTGATACAAAAAAAAGTGGAATCTGAATACCGATCCGGCATTCTGATTGAGCACAGATTCGTATTCGGACAGTGTTTGTATAAAATATACAAACATTTTAAACGGACCTGTCATACAACGAAGCCATGGCAATATGCATACTTCAATTTCATTCCACGCAATAAACAAAACCTCACATAGTTCCTGGATGCGAACACACCCCGCGGCCGGCTCCTGCGTAGCGGAAACCAAAGGGATGATTTATAAGGGGCACGCTTGATATCGGATCCTCGTTAATCGGCCCCGGGGTAAGGAGAGAGGTGGACGGTAAGGGGGGGGGGGGGGGGCACTCCTTCATAAGCCCACTTAATAGTTGCCACTTTAGTTGGGCCCAGCGGAATCAATGTTTGCTTCTCTGTTGATTGACGACCCGATATTTAGTATAAGTATTTTAAAAATAAATAAATAATACGCCGGAACAGACCTTAACATATTTATCTCGTCAATCGTGAGTCAGGTGCCGGAGGTGCAGAGACGAGTCTGTATACTTACTTGTTTTTTTTATTTGATGTCATGCATACCTATCTATTTCCGATTTACTTTAGTTGCTTTGAATTAATTACGCCATAATCGCCGAAAACTTAGTCTTTGCGTAATGAATGATCGAGTTTATCCTCTACTAGGTACTTGTAAGTACTACTACAGTATTTAAAAGTGCACCTACATTATACTTCATCATCATCATCATCATCATCAGCCTATAAAGGTCCCACTGCTGGGCACAGGCCTCCCACGTGGACAATGCACGAGGGGATATTGGGGCATAACCCAACACGCTGGCCCAATGCGGGTTGGTGGGTTTTAACGACTGTCATCTTACGACAACAACCGGGACCAACGGCTTAACGTGCCTTCCGAAGCACGGAGGAGCTCGAGATGTTTTAAATTTGGTCACCCATCCAGGCATTGCGAAAGTTGCTTAACGGGCAAGTTCGCAAGCCGAACGCGCTAGCCGCTGCGCTATCGAGCTCCTCGAGAACATTATACTTGTATTAATTATTTCTTCTATTTTTGCATTCATGGTTTTAGTTCGTCCAAACAATGTTTTGGATAATAATAAAAAAATTATGTGCAAACACCTGTAATTTAAATAAATTGTAGGTACAAATCTATTATCATTATGTTTAATGATAAAATTAACCCTTTACGGAGCCTTGTTGTAGTACTGCAACATACCATTTCACCCCACATAAAAATATAAGAAAACCAGATGGATCGACTTTGCCCAATGTTGTACCTTTGCAACAAAGCATTCTAACGAGTTAGTTACAAATCCGCCGACTAGATGGCGGCACTTATATTTATTTTGCATTGAAGTAATGAACGTGCACAAACCGGTTTCTCTCTCTGTGAATTCGTTTATGAAAAGTGATTTTATGGTGAAATATTGATAATTGGCTATAGAAATTGATTTGAGGAAAAGGTAAGTGAATGAATTTTAATAATCCACAATGTTTTTTTTGTAAAATCAAGTATTTATTTTATTTTAGGTCCGATTTTGTTTTGTTGCATGACTGCAACATTGCGCGTTAGTGACAGATTTTTTTAAACGATTATTTGAATTTGAATATTGGCTTTCAAGATCAAAATGAGCCGTAACTTGCGTGATTTGACTAGTGAGAACCTGCAAAATATATTAGGAGAATATATAAGAAGACAGCGAAAATGGCCTGGATTTTTCCGACGACGATGATGTCGCCGATCCAACATTTACCTTCCAGACGAATGAGCTTGAACGTTCTGATGAGGACCCAGAGGAACCACCTGACTTGGAAAATGAAGTTCAGGCTTTCAGCAGCCTAGCAACTACATCCATCAATACTGAGCTAAGTAGTATTCCAACAGTTTCAAATCCAGCCGTCGTCGCTTCTCATAGTACTAGTTCTACAACGAATCCTGGTACATCTAGACGTGTGCCTAGGGCTAATATCACATGGAAAACGAAAAGCCTGAACTTAAATGATGATCAACTACGTTTTCATGGATCTGACCAGTTACCTCCAGAAATACTTCATTTAGATACTCCTTTTGAGGTATTTTCATATCTGTTTACTGAGGACATTATTGTAACCGGTCGAACAGGTCGGTAACAGCAATGGAGTTGACGTGGCTGTAGTTACTTGGAAAGACAACAAAATTGTAAATCTAGCATCCAATTTTGCAGGCAAACACCCAACATCTGTAGTAAGAAGGTGGGATGGGATAGATCTGGAAAACAATACATTTCTGTTCATCGTCCTTTTGTTGTAACAGAGTATAATCGACATATGGGTGGTGTTGACCTATTAGATTGTGTTATCGGCCACTACAAAATCAAATTCCGAAGTAAACGTTGGTATCTACGAATTTTTTATCATTTTTTAGATATGACTATGTGTAACGCATGGCTTCTGTACCGCAGAATAAATGCTGAAAAGGGTAGTAGTAGTAGAACTCTCAACTCTGCTGAATTTAGAGTAGCTGTAGCAGAGACGTTATGCAAATACAAGACAATCAACCGTACAAAGTGCAGAAGTGATGTTGAATGTCTCATACAAGAGAAAAAGAAGAAAGGTCCAGCTCAACACGTTCCTGCTAAAGATGTGAGGTTAGACCAGTACGGTCACTGGCCAGCTTGGGTGGATACACGAATGAGGTGCAAATTTCCAGGCTGCAAAGGATATACACAAACAGTTTGTGAAAAATGTGGGGTTGGTTTGTGTTATAATAAGCAAAATAACTGTTTTAAAAAATTTCATATTTCATAACTTTCTTTAGTATTGTTTAGCATTATTGATGCAATGTTGCATTCCAGCAACAGATAGTTTTTTTAAAATAATAAATACTTTTGTATGCAAATTATTTTTTTCATTATTTTTCCCGTTAATAATACCCCATTTGCCATCGGGTATCAGTAAAATTAACGAAAATAATGACCTTGCGCCATAAAGGGTTAAATACCTATTAAAGATTCTGTGGTAAACAGCTTCTCAAACTATACATACATAAAATCACGACTATTATCCCCGAAGTCTTAGTCAGAGACTAGGCAATGAGGACAGCAAAATCAGTCCCCTACCATAGTCCACTTTTCAGCGAATAGCGACTGCACATGTGTTCAGCGTGACAGCGCTAAACGACATCATTCGGATTTTGATCGCCGCTAATATTTCTTGCGAGCTGGAACCTCCGGGCTTTAGTCGCACGGGAGTTTTGGTTCCCTGGGATCGCGTCGTCGCATATTGCCGGATCCCGGCAAAATTCTGACCGCTGCGCTGGGTCTGCTGCTGAGACTGTCGTGAGGCAAAAACACAGCCTGGTAAATTATCCTGATATTCGGAGTCACTTTCAAATACTTACATTATTTTAGGTGATTCTGAAAATAAAAAAGAAGCTAATCGACAACTAAAATTATAACACGAGCATTGTTAATTTTATTGCCCACTATCCTATTTACTGCTTTTTGCAGATTGTGATACACCATAATTAATTATCCCACAAAAACTCGAAGAAGAAAGAAGGAAGAAGTAATTTTTTTTTATAAATTTGACGCATATATATCGCTTAAGCGATACTCCTAAGAGTAGGTAATTAGACATATTTTTAAAATGGTCTCTTCAACGTACATATTATGTGTATGTGCCAGATAAACAAAACATAATGATTGCAAGTCCAAAGCAAAACTCTTCAAGTGCCAAATCAAATTCTTTAAAACATTCCTCAGCATAGGTAACCAACTGTGGTAGTTAGAGCCCCCATGTACTGCATAGGTACCCCTCGCGTAACTATCAATTAGACAGATATGCTGCGCCACAATACTAAGTAACTTAATAAGTATATGTATTGTGGCTGCGCGCACTATTCTAGATGTACACTTTTGCTATTGTGACTGTGGAAATTTTTTTTTAGTCTTTCCCATAAAATCGACGTCAGTGATTACGAATATAAAGTAGTCGTATAACTATTTAACTGACAGTTAAAGAGTTATGCGTAGCGTGTCGAAATATAGCCGCGCAGACCCTACGTGACATTTTCCGCATGGCATGCAGGACTATAGAAACACCGACACGTCATCTTATTCTCGAAACACGATTCATTTCTATGTACCTACTACTATTTATTGGCTTTGACTCATGCTTGTTACCTCACCATCGGTTTGTAAGTTTTTAATGGACTGCAAAATTATGAAACAAATTTCGTACCACATACCTGGTATGTTACCACATACCTTTCAATCTATATAAGGTGACTGCTAGAAACCGCAAGAAACTTCAAGGGCTGGTCAGGTCAAGTGTTTTAAACATGACAAAAATGGTATCATTGCAGACTAACGTAGGTACTTATCGGCCAGCTGACGCGAGCGGGTCAACAGACGGTCGGCCGGCCGGCCGTTGCCCGCGCGTAGTAAATATTCGGTATTTTTAATTGTTTTTCATTTTATTTAAATTATGTTATTGCTTTAAAAAATTAGATACTCAAAGACTATCCAATGAAAATTAACAAAATGAATTATTTAATTAAAAATGAAAAAAACACGAATTCCTTTTTGTCATTTTTGTCATGTTTTTAACACTTGACCTGACCAGTCCTTGAAGTTTCTTGCGGTTTCTATTAGTAGCCTTATATTAATAAAAATCAATTGCCGAAATGTTTAGAATCATTTTAGAACGGCCCGACCGGTTTAGCTGATTCAATTGTCAGGACAATTTCCGTGTGAAAGAATTTTATTGGAAATTAGATACAGGGTGTTTACGCGGACGAAGTCGCGGGGCGGGCTGCTAGTCACACATCTTTATAATCACGACTATTGTCCCCGAAGGGTTAGTCAGAGACGAGGCAATGACTACCGCAAAAGCAGTCCTCTGCCATAGTCTACGGCACACCAAGTAGCACATGTGCAATGTGCTCAGCGTGACAGGTTCTATGTTGTTGGATGTATGTGCAGTCTTTAGTCCGTTAGTCGCCTTTTACGACACCCAAGGGAAGAGAGGAGGTGGTGAAAGAATACTTTATTTTAATGAACCGTTACGCGACATGGCATATATTGAGTTAATGAGTAATGAAGAATGATGGATATGGACTATGTAGCACAGTGGTGGGACGACAACTATTTTGATAATCCATTTGCGACATAGATGGATAATCAATGTTCCTACCTCCCATTAGCAGATTAGGCGCGTATTTGGTGGGCGTGGCATTGGCTGGAGCTCTGTTCCGACAAGTCGCGGCTGCAAAGCCTGCGTCGACGTGCGTGACGTTTTTGTTGACGGTACGCTCTGCGCCGGGCCTGGGCTGGGACTGGTAGGACTTGACAGAGCGGGTAGGGTTACCAACTTGACAATGAACGACTTTCTTTATTGTTTTCACAGGTTTACGCGTACACTTTAGTGACTTTTTACGAATCTGCCTTTAATAAGGGTTGCAATTTAGTTATTATAAAAAAACAGTTTTAGGAGTCCTACAAGGACAAGGGCGTATAGTAATTGACCAATACTTTCAATATGATTGGGGAAAACTAATAAAATCACAGTTAGTTAAATTAGTTATTCTGTGGTTATAAATTATAATTAATGTCCGTGCTACTTTGCGAGAAAACAAATTAAATTATATTTAACGATTTTATTCTTATTTGAACTTTCAAATGTAGGTAATTAAAATTGCAATGTCAAATCACTAGAGCAAAATTTCACTGAAATTTGAATGCCAAATCTTCGAACAACCAAGTTATTCGAAGATTTTCGCAGTTTAACTACATTTGCAGATAAAAAGCCCCTTCAATGAAATTTGAGGTACAAGTTGTCGCCATCCCTGCTGCGCGCGGCGGCGGCAGTCACAGGTTTATCAGGATGAGCCAGCTTAGGGCGTCACTCACACGACACGGCATGGCACCGACGCCCCTGACACCCGACGAGCTCGGCTAGGCACGCGGCTAGACGGCTAGGTGGCTGCGTGCATCAATTTGTGATTTGCTAATCCAGTTGCGAATACTGGCTTATCAATTTCCAATCCATAGTCAGTTTTGCGTGTACCTACTTAATACGTCCTTATAATAATTTAATTGTCGTATTTCTTTGGTTGGGTTTAGAAACGTACATAACGTCCCGGACTACCGTACAGTAAACATTGTCTTCGTTAACGTCTTGGTATAATTAAATATTTTATTGGTTAAAAGTGACCGTGAAGCCAATTAATATCGTCAATAGTGAACTTTTTAATCTATACTGCCAGGTTGTGCAGTGACTAAATAGCTAATAAACATGTGTTAATTATGCATTAATCGACAGTGGTCATAAAAGTGATTATGTATCGTCCAACCATAACAAGTTTGTTGGTGCAACGCGTAAGTGACGCGTCCTACACGGCGCTTACGACTTTTTTCTCGCCGACTATCAGCTATCGGCAACTGCAGAGGCGGCATTAGTCTGGATTAGCGTTTTTAGATTACCCTGCACAATATAAGAAAAAACAAATACATAATACATTGAGATGGCGTCAAAAATGATTAATTGTGCAGGTTGTATGAACATTATTGAGACTCGTGAGTATTTAAAATGCTTTAAATGCACTCAGATCTTCGATCTTGACTGCGCTAATGTTTCGTCTGCCCGGTTCCGTAATGCAATGAATAAGGAACATAAACAAAAGTGGACATGCCAGGAATGTCAAAGTAAGAAACCAAAGGTAGGAAATGTGAATACTCCTGTACGGGATGTTAAGGATCAGGTCGCTGAGGCAATTAGGGAACTTATGCCATCAATATTTAAGGAAATCCTTCAATCGGAGTTTGCCACCATCAAAAATGGCCTTCAAGATCTTACTAAGTCAGTTTCGTTTCTTAGCGAAGAGTATGATGAAATGAAAAAAAAAATTGATTTATTGTCTAAGGATGATGACACTATAAGAGCGAATAATAGCACACTAAAAGCTGCCCTATTGGATGTTACTGAGAGACTGAATAATATCGAGCAAAGTTTACAAGCAATCAATTTGGAATTCATATATCAAGTCCTATATCAACACCACAGTATCATCCTGAATTTGAATCCGCAGGATTTTCACTTAGTAATATACACATTAACGAGGAATTAGTCTTAAAAGTTTTAAAGGGAGTTAACCTTTCTAAAGGCGCAGGGCCCGACGGAATTCCTCCTATATTTATACGATTATGTGCAAAGGCTTTGGCAAAGCCACTAACTCTTTTGTACAATATATCTTTAAATAGTGGTACTTGTCCATCTCTATGGAAAATAGCAAATGTCACTCCAATATATAAGACCGGTGACAAAAGTGATGTGGCAAACCATCGTCCTGTTTGTGTACTTAGCTGGTTTGCAAAGTTTTTCGAAAGTATAATATGCGATCATCTTTATAATCACATACGACATGCCTTGAGTCCATTTCAGCATGGATTTGTTTCGGGAAAATCAACTGCTTCCAATTTACTGGTTTACACAACATTTCTCTGCAATTCTTTCAATGATAAGGTTCAAGTTGATTCAGTCTACGTTGATTTCTCCAAGGCATTTGATCGCGTTAATCATCACATTCTTTTGATGAAATTGTATCATTTAGGAATACATGGAAATCTTCATTGTTAGTTCACTTCGTATCTCCTGAATCGTTCACAGCTGGTTACACTCAATGGGTATGATTCGGTACCATATTTGGCTACGTCTGGTATCCCACAGGGTTCAAATTTGGGACCTTTATTGTTTTTGATTTATAATAACGATTGGCTGAATTTATTTAAAAGTAATTGTTTAGCATATGCTGATGACATAAAGTTATTTCGGCAAATTAGTAATATTAATGATTGTAAATCACTGCAGGATGATATTGATATTTTGTTGAATTGGTGCACTAAAAATTATATGTCTCTTAATAGTAAGAAATGTCAAACAATTAGTTTTACAAAAAATAAACATAAAATAGTGTTCAAATACTATATAAATGGAATGGTCTTAGATCGTGTAACCGTTGTCCGTGATCTAGGTGTATTTTTTGATACGGTTTTATCCTTTAAGCAACACTACGACCATATTTGCAGTCAAGCTAAAAGAATGCTTGCATTTATAATAAGACAATCGAAACCATTCAAAAACCCGAATTCAATAATCATACTTTATACATCACTAGTTAGGACTACCTTAGAGTATTGTTCTAGCGTTTGGGCGCCTGTCTATAATAACCACACTGACAGGATCGAGTCTATTCAGCGCCACTTTTTGAGGTATTTGTGTACAAGGCTAGGTCTGAGACGTAGATTGCCAGAATATGCTGACCGGCTAACAAAATTTTCACTTGTCAGTTTGGAGAAGCGCAGACTGCAAATGACTTATGTGTTTTGCATAAAATTGTTAATGGTGACTATTGTGATGAACTTTTAAAACATATTAACTTTAAAGTACCAACTCGTTCAGTACGTAATTTTTAATTGTTCAGTTTACCAGGTGTGAACAATAATGTGTCAAAAAATGCACCGCTTTTACGCATGTGTCATGCATATAATAACTTATGTTCTCAAAGAGACATTTTTAATTGTAGCTTATGATCATTTAAAGTATCACTGTTACGTGATATTTAAATTGTTCTCCTTTTTCTGTTTGAATTTGTTCGTAGCACTCACTTATTGCTTTGGTTCTTGTTCTTTTATTTTCCAAATTGTTCAAAAGTTGTTAACTTTTTATTTTAAATTATGTAATTAGTTAAATATTTTGTTTACTGTTGTTTTGGGTCAATGCTGTGTACAATTTTTATTGGGATACCAGTTCAAAAAGTGTTGGTTTGATGGAAATTGCAATGTAACAATTTGTGTTCTGTTATTGTACCTTTAAAAAATAAATAAATAAATAAATAAACATCTTCACTTTTTGTTAATTACTTATGTGTGCTCAAGTTTCTCCTGTTACCTACTATTAGACTACGAAATTATATGTTTCCGAGTTGCGCGCGGGCGAGGTAGTTAGTGTACCTATATTTACAGACTTGTTGGAGAATTCAGGATCTTCTTTATGATACTTATTGAATTTTACTTTCGTTAAGCAAACGAAGATCACCACAACAAAACAGTGTAAAATTGATACACGATAAATCTTGTAAACCTTTCCGAGCAGGTCTCGACCTCGCCGTTACAGAAAACATACTTGTAACATAATCTCCGTGTACCGTCTAATAGAGAGCTCAGCCGCGCCATAAACCAGCCGGGAACCGAAGGGAAAATAACCTGATAAAATATTATGTAGCGTCTCGGGCGGGCCGCGGCGGCCGATTGGCCGGCTGGCCCTGACGTTTCCGCAAAAAATCGCCTCCGACCTCCCCGGACTACGCTTTTGGGCCGTGGACAGGCTGACAGCGGCAGCGGCAGTTGAACCTTCAAGCACCTTACGATGGATTTCTAATTCCCTGCCGCTAATTTGCTGCTTTGCTAGTGTGATAGATAATAGTCCTAGGTACTACCAAAAAAACAATCTCTGTTGTTTTGCCTACTGGAGGCTTATAAGCTCCTGACAAATAATGTATTTCTTTTAACTCTAGTAGACAAACAACGGATAGATTGATTATTCGGCCGACAGTCAACAACAGTATTAAAAAGAACGTAAGGAACAGAGAATCCCGTGGTCGTGGCAAGGCGGTAAGAGAACGCGCCATACTTATTTACCGCCCCGCCCTGCTTCCCGCTGCTGCTGTCATCCTGTCAGAGGCCTAGGCTTTGCTTTCCTGCGGCACCCGTGTAAAGTTTTCGAGGTACAAACGGTTTTTTTTATGCCATCGTCTGTTGTGTCCGAGTTTACGGCCGAGCCGGGCGGCGGCGGCGGCGGGCGGCGGCGCGGCGTGACGGCTTTGATCGTTTTGCTTGATAGATGATAGCACACTATTTTTCGATCTATTCTTGATGGGCAAAGGAAGACAGACAGTTATTTCTTTGAAAACATTGAGTTGTTTGATTAAAGTTAACAACTTAAATTAATATTTCCGAATCTTGTAATAAGATTTTTTATTGATATAAATGCCGCCTATAAATAAGTATATCATTAGTGCGTTAGTCGCCTTTTACGACACCCATAGGAAAACGGAAGTCAGTAGCATTCTTTTAGTGAGGCTCTATAGGTAGGTACTGTGGTACACGTAAAGGTTTGGGGGGCGTTTGTTATAATAACAACATCCTTGACTTAGTATACGACTTCATATTTATTATATATATACGTCTTTATATTTATTTACATTATTAAAATATAAAAATAACATGGTCAAGTCTACCCATGTTGGCACTTCAGTTCGTTTTCTTTAATTTCCGGTTTGACATATTGTCATTTCAAATTAGGTTTTATTTATAAATTATTACAAAGTAAAACCAGCCAGCGCCCTAACATGGTATAAACTCTACAGTACTTACCACACGGCTCCACGGTACGGCTGGAGACAGAACAACATTAATAATATTTAATAATTTACAAAGATTGATAAGGTGATTCAAGCGTAGGTAAGCGACAAACACATTTAGCACTCAGGCTGTTAAAATTAATCTCTTTCAGACGGCAAATTTACCAAACGAAACGATTATACTTGACTAACTGGTAAGTGACTCATTTGCAGCCTTCAACAAAATTAATTTAAGCCGTCACTATGATGTAGTGGTTACATCACCGGGCTGAGACACAGAGACAGTACAGTAGGTACTCATAGCCAGTTGGATGAGATAGCCATGCCTCAGCAGCTAAGTACAATCCGCGTGAAGTGCGATTGCATCTTCTTCTACCGTCTTTACAATAGTGAGGTAAACATCAAGAGCTTCTTCATGCTTCAGAGTAAATTTAAAATACATTTGGTTAAAGCTAGTTGTGTTATTATCTGCTCTATTATAAACTTTGTCTGGTAGTTACCTATACCATAGTAGACAAATAATACAAAAATAATATGTAGGTAGGTATGTATTTCCAAGGACGATCTAATAAGTAAGTACATTACCTTGTATTGTTCCTTAATTTTATGATTACTAACTATTCACCTACCTACACCAAAATTGTTTAATTTGGTTAATTGAATACGTTAGGTCTTATCTATCACTAATTAGATACCTATCTATGACGTTTAAATTATTTTAATTTTTGCTCTTAATAGCTGGCTACAGTCTTCACACTGAATGCTACGGTATACGTTTTATGTAAGTAGGTATTTGTATACAAATGCCATCGAGGCAGATAATCGAAATGGTTTTCACAGAATGTCCATTATGCGCTGATAATAGTTGGTTGGTACCCACTAAACATTATGAACACAACACAATAACTATAGGCAGCCGCTGGGCTGCAAACCGGCCGCGGCCTATCAGCGGTAAATGTTATTGGGGAGATTTCGCATGAAATGGAGCAAACGCCTGCTGTTTCGGCACTGGCAATGTTGGCGCAGTACGTTTTTTGATAAGCAAACAAACTAAGGCGCCAAATGAATTATGTCTGTAGCGTTGCCATTTTGCTCTAAAGTTGACTTCAGTTTGCATTGTTTTATTTAATTTAACAGGATTACTTAAAATCACACACAATGCCAGTCATATTTTGTTCAGTTTAGTTAGGGAATCAAGAGTAGGTAGCAATTAGAAACCATAGGTTCCTATAAACGTTTTTTCTTTGGACAATGGGCAAAACACCCAGCTCCGCCGGCCATAATTATAATTGTTACTGAAACACCTAACAAAAATGATTATTTTTCGTTATGATGCCATTAAAAAATATCCTAGACGTCATTAAATAACTAATGCATGTGCTTTAAGTTAAGGCGCTGCGAAAACGTAGACACTTTCTGTTGCCGACACGGGACACCGCCATACAAAAATTCCACCGATTTCGCAGTCTCCGCAAGAATCGGACCATTGAAAACACTGAAAATGAATACAAACTGTCTCCGTGGTCCAGTGGTTAAGGCGTTTGTCTTATGACCCGGAGGTCGCGGGTTCGAATCCCGCAGGAAGCATACCTACTTTGTTTAGTTGTTTCCAGTTTGGTCAGGATATTGCAGGCTTGAATCACCTGATTATCCGAAAAGAAAGATGATTCCGTGCTTCGGAAGGCACGAAAAACTGTGGGTCCCGGTCGCCATCTGGTGGCCGTTATATAAACCACGTCAGAGGCCGTGAGGCGGTTTACTTAGAAACTCTGACACTAGGTTGTGCAAGGTCGATTGACCTTGTAAGTCACTCGATAAGAAAGAAAGAGAATACAAAAATTTACGAAAAAAAGATTTATTTTATTTTATTTTTTATTAGGCAACTTAACATACATTGACACAAACAGATAAAACTTAAACTTGTACAGCGGTTCAGGACCAGGCCAAAGTCCTTAGCAAGTCGCACATGAGTTTAAGCCATACCCGAATCACTACAATTAAAATCAAAATTAACAATATTAAATAATAAATTTTGTGCACAAAGATGAACATAATGGTGAGAATAACATATTTAAAAAAAAATACTAATAATAAACCTGATATTAGAATCACAAGGGGCAGGAAGCAGCACCGAGGATCTCTGTGAGTACTTTTTTGAAATAGACTAAACTTTGACCGAACACATCAACATCACCGCGGTGTGATAGTTCATTATAGTTTCGGCACATACTTGCAACAGGGCCGAAATAGTAGATTATTAACCAAGGGGATAAAGCAGTGTCTTCTGTCGCGGGTGACGATTAAAATCGCGAGCGTAACGAAGGACTCGAGGCTTACTCCCGAGCGTAGCGAGGGTGTCAAAAACTTAAATCACGAGCGAAGCGAGGGATTTAAGACGAGTCCTGAGTGTAGCGAGGGATTTAAGTTCACCCAAGACTAAGACAGCTTTATCACCGAGGAAAATACTCTACTTTTCGTACCATTTGCGAAAAAATTAACACAATAATAATATGAGATAAGCATTTATTAAAAATAATGACAATTAAAAGTAAAAGCTAACATTCGAAACATTGGTCCAATTATCGATAGAGAGAGTTACATTTTTGTTTGGTACATTTATTGTTGATGAGTTGAATTTTAATTTTTTTCTTTTTTAACTTCTGACAAAGAATCCAGTGGTTGACTTTGTCGAAAGCCTTACTGAAATTCGTATAAATGGAGTCTACCTGTCCTCCCTCATTAAAGACCTGACATAAATATGTTTTGTATTCTAAGAGATTGCTAACCGTGGATTTATTCTTGACAAAGCCATGCTGGCTTTCAGAAAGAAGCGGACTCACATGACGATAGACACTACCATACACAATAGATTCAAGAACTTTGGCCGGACTAGACAATGTGCTGATGGGTCTATAATTCTCAGAGTCAGATGCGTCTCCAGACTTATAAATAGGTACCAAATGAGCACGCTTCCAAAAAGACGGGAATACACCCTGCTCTAGTGATGCATTGAAAACAAGTGCTAGCGGTAGACAGAGTTCTTCAGAGCACTCTTTCCAGAACTTGGGGGGGGGACACCATCAGGGCCTGCACCCTTTCGCAAGTCTAGTTGCCTTAATTTGGATAGAACATCGCCAACAGATACATGTATTCTAGAGAGGGAATCATTAAAGGAGTTGCCTGTGTCCACGCTACCTGAAAAGTTGAGGTCCGGTTTTTCGTAAACTGACCCAAAGTACCTTGAAAATAGGTTGCTAATCTCTTTTCCGTCAGAAGCCGAATCGTCATCCAGTCGCATGGTCTGTGGAATGTCTTTTGCACCTTTTTTATCCTTGACATATCGCCAAAATTTCTGAAAATCGAAGTCTACTGAATTCTCAACTGAATCAACAAAGTTCCTGTAGTTTGCTGCCATCAATGTTTTTGCTCGAGCTCGCAAGAGCGAAAACGTATCATAATCTCGAGGATTTTTAAATTGCTTGAAACGCTTATGATATTTATTTTTTTCATGTAAACACTTTTTTAAAGCAGGCGAAAACCATTTCCGAAAATTAGATCTTCCGTCTTTGATTATCACGTTGAGTGCTACAAAACCAGACACAATAGAATCTTAATTGTTTGTGGAACAGATCTGTCCCAAAGATCACTCGAGGGGTTATTGGAGTATAGTTATTTATTGTATCATACAACGTATTGTAAAACTTATTGACAGACATGTAAACGTCACACCCAGCGAATACCTCAAACCTCTCAAACCATTTCACATTATTGAGATCTGACTTAATTTTTATATAGTTGCATTTGTTATAATTTAAGCGAAAGTTTTTATTTGAAATCATTCTCTTTGTTGGCAGATCGATTGTTATTTCTATCAATAATGCTGGGTGATGATGAGTATTTGAAATATTTATATGATTATAAGTTGATAAAACAAGATCTAATGTACGGTTATTGGCGTTGTGTACATGATTAAATTGCGAAAAATTGCAAAGGGACATTGTTTCAAGGAGAAGACGAGACTTATAATCTGATGAGCAGCCTGGAACAAGAGACAAGCCACTCTGTGACCACGGTATGGCAGGTGTGTTAAAATCTCCTACAAGAATAGGGACTGCATTACTGCCCATCTGTTGCAAGATGTGCTGCGTGTGGTTGTAAAAGTCTACAAGCATATCGGCCTGCAAGTCAGAGCCAAGTAGCAAACACAAAGATTTATTGTAGGTGCGTAAGTCGCATCCGGAGCAATGGTCAACCAAATATCCTCAGCCCAGCTTTCCCAATACGATCCGTAGATCGTATTGGGAAAGCTGGGAAAAAAATTAATGTTATACGTATATAACATTAATTTTTTTCTTAATTGCAATCAACACCCCACCACCGTCTGATTTTAAACTACAGGTTGTTTCACGATCCCTTCTGTATACATCATATCTACTATCGAAAATTTCCGAGTCATGTACACAATGATTTAAATTCGTTTTCGTGAGACAAATTACATCATAATCACAGGCCAATACATTTAAAAATATCTCATTTGTTTTAGTTCTAATTCTGTTTACATTCTGATAATATATTGTTAGACGTTTATCATTTAACAAATTGTGACTAAAACAAAATAGAAGCACCAATCCTAAAACTAAATAGAACGTAAATTATTTGATTTTCTTAAGATTACATAAGTCTTTAAGATGCAAGGCAGACGAGCCATCATCCTTCCGTACATAAACGCGACCGATTTTAAATAACACATTACAAATTCCCACCAATCCGGTCACCAACCGGCACGACGAGCCACTTCTGGATTATGAGCGGCCTGGTGGAGCAGCCTCCTAGGGTGGTTAGCCCTAGTTGGAATCCTGTACAGTCACCAGCATTTAGATGTGATGATGCAAAAATATCTGATCATTGGTGGAAGGCATATTATAGGCATATATATGCCTTTCACCAATAATCAGATGACAGGTGGTGGTGAGCCCATCGCCGCTCTATATGCTGTTGGATGTATGTGCAGTCTTTAGTCCGTTATAGTCGCCTTTTAAGACACCCAAGGGAGAAAGGGGTTGGTAGTATTCTTTTACCTCTACGCGACACGGTTCACTAGATTTGCTTATTTAAAACTATTTTTAATATAATCTAACTAGGGTCCTTCAAACAAGGCGTGAAGAGGCACTTTGTGGGCCGGCAGAGTGAGGGTGACTGATGCTACGTCTCTTACGCTGCACCAGTAATTATTGTCCTCGCGCCTGGACTTTACTTCCGCTTAACATCAAAGTCCCCCTGGTCAAAGAGCCATTACAACATGTCAGAAAGTGTGGGAATAAACGACGATGAGACAAGATTGAATGCATTGAACTATTATTATTGCTCATGCAGAATTGCAGAACAGGGAACCGTAATTTAGGTAATATTATTGCTTTTGAGTCTGGCTAGATATGCAGAGAATATTCACAGGCCGGCTCTCTTCTTGTACTCTATAATAATAGATGACGATTTTTTTTTAAATTTATTCTGCCGCGGAACAGTCATTAAGTACATAAAAAATACAAATACCTAGGAAAAAAAATATACAAAAATTTATAGACAAAGAGTACCCAAACATAATTTTAACTTACTAACATGTAGTTGTAAACGTTGTAAAAAGTTGTAACAATATTCAGTATTTACTTAGTTTTTTATAAATACAATAAAAGGTTTTACACAACATACTTGTTTCATTAGTTGCTGCAGTTATTCGGCTTAAAGCCGTGGCTAACAGAGAACTCCGGGACAGAATTTGATGATCATTGGCAGTTGGCACAGAGCAATGTGACTGCGATACTTGTAATGTGTGTTGCCCATACTTTTTTGCCAATTGTCCTTTAAGTGTTAGGTACTTAAAATTTTACAACCACATAAATTATCAAATACTTCTAAGTAGCACGTAGCGTTCATGTACTTTAAGCGCATTTTACCCGCCTCTGTAGTCGAATAGCTAAGCTACCGGTTCGGTTCCCAGCGCGGTTACATCTTTGACTTGTGTACTTGGTTGGGTTGATGGCAGGGCTTGTAGAGTCCGGCTGGCTAGCTGACTGGCTAGCTATTGCTATCTTATCTTTAGTCTGGCGCTATAACAATAATGTCAATAACACTGTTGTATTTCGACAGTTTAGAGATAAGATAGCCAATCCTCAGTGGTTGAGGATTTCGGGTGAAATGCGCTTTAGGTGAAATGAAGGCCAAGTGCTCAAACGTAGTAGATAATAAAAAAACTTTTACAAAATTGCTCTAATTAAAAATTACTGTATGTGATGCTTTTAACAATTTTATGTTCCTTACAACAACACTTTGAGGCATTTATACTTTACCTACCTGTTTTGATCAATGCTCATCACCCGCGTCAGTACCCGTGTAAAAATAGCCTTTTCTCCTTTCTTGAAAACCCCTTTGCGTAGTCCCTTGGGTATCCCGCGGCGTCATCTTATTCTACGACATACACGTTCGTACATTTTGGAAAGAACTAAGGTTCACGGTAGTGTATATGTCGCAGTAAGATAATTATAGCCGTAATATAGTTATATCCCTACGGATATGATTATATCCCGTAACATAGTTATACGAAAGCGATTCATTACTATCTTACTAGGAATATAATTATATTACGGTTCAAGTTTAGTAATATAATTATATTACTGGATTAAGTTTAGTGAAATAATTGTAGGAGTGTACCCATACAGCGCTTTTTGGTAACCGTTACATAAAATGTACACATTTTCGCGTCAACACTAGCTGACACTAGTTACATTTTTGGTCGCTATCTGCGTGCAGTTCGGTCGCTTCGACTAAAAATGGGGAATAGCTAGACACCGTAACATTTGGTTTTTAAGTTACGTAACTATGTGGTAACAATGTTCTCAGTCTGCAACGGCTTACCAGAAATCATTCGTCCGTTCGTTCATTATTTGGCTGTTTTCAATCTATCTACAGCAAAGACAAGTGAAGTTTCACATAGACAATAAGAAGATTTCATCGACTCCATCATAGTTCTGACACACGTAACTCTTTATTCTTTATATATTAATTGCTTCTTATAGATTTATCGTACTTAGGGATTGCAAAATCCGGTTTTTATCAAATCCGGTTTTCGATTTTACATCTGACCTAAATCCTGATTATCCGGTTTTTTCGAAGTTTTAATAACTTTTTTGCAAATTTCTCAAATATGGTATTTTATTGGTAATTGGATTACAGTTAGATGTTTAGTTTGTAAACAGATAATACTGTGACAAATGTAGAAAAAAACAATAGACAAATTCTTTATACCATTATGTGTTTATTAAAATCTTATAATATTTTTTAAATATTTATTACCTGCAAAATCAGTCAGTAAAAAAAGCAACATTTACTTACTTGGTAATTTGTCTGGACAAATTAAGTATCTAGAATGTCAACATTAAATCACTGACAACATTCGCAACGCAATATAAAATAAAATAATAAAAAACAAAATATGTAAAAAAAGAACCAAATTACTGACTGAGCAATTACGCTGTTTAAAATGATTAAAAATCAAAATTTAGCAAAGAAGCATTTAAGTATTTATACTACAATCGAGATCTCAAAAACATTAAAGCTTCGAGTGTTTCATGACTAAGACGAGATCTTAACTTGTTACAAAATATTCCAGCAGTAGAAAAAGCTCTCTCGAATTTCATGCTAGTTGGGTGGGAATAGCCTGCAGTTTTCTCAATGCTTTTTTTAAAAGATGTCCACCATTTTTGTAAAGTGCCATTTCTACGTGGACTAGCGATGGCAAATCCGACCCGTTCTGCTTGAATCGAAGACTGACGATGGTGGTCACCAAGCGCTACTCATGCTAGCCAGTTATCGATCGAAGTTGCTCTTTGAAACTGAGTGAGGACAGTTCAACATCGGACTCACAAAGAGTTTCTGAACTGTTGTCCAAGTTCGTTGATGTAGTTGCGCAGTCATCCATAGTTTTAATTTGACATAACACGCCCTTGATTTCTTCGTAAGTAGCTTTTTGGAATGTATCATCTTCTTCTGTCCTGTTGAAAAATTGGTTGGGATTTTGTAAGTATTGTAAGACCCCAACTTCTGAGTGAAGGCGTCTCTCTTTTATCTTCTTTTCAAAGCATGTGCCAGTTTCTTGTCTGTTGAAGTGTCTTGATTTTCCAATGATTTCACTAGAAATTTAAGCGCTGTCAAAATGGTTGCATCACTATGGCAAAGTACCTTAACCGTAGTTTTAAACATATCCAAACATGTCTGCAGATTTAAAAGACATAATATTTCGTCGTCTTACAATGTTATGTTAGATTTAATATCGATCGATGCTTTCTATATTCAGGAGTTTCAAGAAGCGTTCCAACATTGTAGCTAGACTATTCCATCGCCTTCTGCAGTCTAGAAGAAGTGAAAGCTACTTACCGAATTCAGTATTGACATATTTTTGTAACACGCCATCATTGTTAGAGGTGAGTTTTTAATATTCTTCACCACCATGCGAACTTTATGAATTACGTTCATGTGACTGCAAAGGGGAAGTTGTTCGACGTGCTCAAATGGCAAAAGCATAGAAAACGTCTAGACAAAATTTGGAGAAATCGTAACATTTATCGCAGCACGAAAGTTACACTAATGCGTACCTTGATTTTCTCTATTTTCCTATACGCCTCTGAAACATGAACATTGAAAGCTCGAATTTTATCAATGATAGATGCGTTCGAAATGTGGTGCTGGTGTAAAATGCTGAATATTTCATAGACTGCTCGCCGCACTAACAAGTCTATTCTTCAGGAGCTTGGAATTAAAACTCGCCTATCATCTTCCCTCGAAAGCTAGCTTTTCTTTTTTGGTCACGTTGCACGCCGGGAGTCTGGTAATCTGGACAAGCTTGTTCTGGTGGGCCACGTTGAGGACTTGTACTTTTATGTGTTCTATGGATGAGGGACGAAAAAGCAGAGGCAGAGCACCTGCCCGGTGGACCGATGCAGTCCCTGAAACCCTGCAATGCAACACGCAGGCGGCTATCCGCCTATCCCGGAATAGGACCTCTTGGAGAGCCATGAAGTCCACAAATCTGTTCTTGGTGGTCACGACCCTCAGTCATGAGGACTCGACGAAGAAAAAGAATCATATATAATGACCCCTGTTGACTTCTGCTTTCAAATATAAATTCGTCATCAATATCTTTATCAGATTTTGAGACCGAACCTGAGCAAAGCTCTGCTTCAACATGCGTTGTTGGTTGTGTACCATTTTTATATAAAACATCTAGTACAGCCAGCTGCACTCCGTGTGCAAAGCATAACAGTAACGCAATAAAATTAATAAACTAGTCAAGTAATTAAAATATTGTGTTAATTATAGCTCTGCTACGGATTAAGTAGCTATGGTAGAACCTATGATACTTATATCAACGCGATTTACAAACTACAACTAAAAATACTCAAAATTATTGTACCTAAATTCATTAAGAAAAAATATAAAGAAAACGATCTAGAACTTTTTAGATACTGTAACGTTATGAGTGTATTTTGAAAAATCGAATTTTAATTTTATCTGAAATAAACAACCCAGATTGCTTAATAGAAAAATCAAGGCCTAGTAATCTCAGAAACATCTCTTATGATAATAAATGTATTCTACCAAACGCCATAAATGTGTATGGAACTAGAGTCAGCAATTATCTTGTACCCTTATATTTAAATAAACTTCTAGTAGATTTCCAATCAATGTATATTAACAATGTTCAATTTCTAAGATCTAAGTTAAAAAAACATTACATAATGACGAGGGATGTTAGCGGAGGTCTGGGTTGATTTTATCTACTTAGATTATCGTTGACATCTTCCGCTAATTAATAAATTATACTAGTGACTCACCGACACCCAGATAAACCCTACGAGGTTTTCGTGGTGCGGTCTTTATGTATCTAAATTGTATTCTTTTTGTTTTTTAATAAATAAAAAAAAATAGATTTAGAGAAATTTTAATAATTAAATTGAGGCAAATCAATAGTTTTTTCAGTTAAACCTATAAATTTTAATAAAATTCGAAAAAACCGGATTCAGATTTTAAAATCCGGATTTATAAATTGCCTGAAAATCCGAATTTTTCAAATGTTTTCGAATTTCGAAGTATCCGGATTGCAATCCCTAATCGTACTAATATATCAATGGGAAAAAATATATAAGGTTAAATTTTATCAACCGCAAATGTTTTGACAAAACTTCTAATTATACCAGAGAAATAAGGCCCTAACATTTAAAAAAATAATTCAGGCTAGTTTTTATTTTTACTTTTCCTAACACAATATTTGTAATATTTTTTAGAGCACCCTGACATTAATTTTCATTAATAAATAGTTTAAAACATGGCTTCTTCTTGCTGCCCGTCTCTCTCATTTCACTCGTTCTGCACTCTTTCCTCATTTCATTCATATCATAAGTTTAACTGTGGCGGTCGCGGCGCGGCAGTGCAGTAGTAGGTATTTATTCATGTGGTAGTAGATGGTCTGTGGGTAGTAGTGCACCGCTAAGCGCTGTAGGTACCTACATTATTCTGTGACATCGGGATAGACTCCACCAAAAGCAACGTTACCCAAAACTATCACACGTAACACATGTTAATACTCCGCTGCGAGAAACAAAATCCACCTATGCGCTAATTTGGCGTATTTCAAATTAATAATTTTTTTTTACAACTTTCACACCATTCATTCGGCCCTAAACTGAGCGTAGCCTGTACTATGGCGACTGATAACAGATAAACATACATAAATACTAATAAACATCCATAACTCGGTCACAAATTGCTTGTGCTCATCCATCACACATGTGTTGCTAGCGGGATTATCGTGGGTTTCGCAGTCAGGGTCGCTGACCCACACGACCACCCGGCCGTCATTTTTAGTTATAGTTACATAATTACAAATCACCTACCTAGCACGATTATTTTACAATCTAATAGAAAATTAATTTACAATCTACGGTTCCGGACTGCCTATGTAAAGTAATGAGCGAAATAAAAATTAACGTAAACAGGGAAGGTACCTACTGCTTGGCTTCGCTTCAGTAGAAATGCACATAGTATAAGATGTGAGTAGGTAGGTACCTAGGTATTGTAAATAAATGAAACTCATAGATAATTTGTCTGTTTTTATTTAAATGCTTTAACTATTCACAACGAATTGACATCCCATCACATTTTTCAGGCTTTGGACTGACAAGTTAATACAATTCGTTAGTTTTAGCTTTTACCAAGATTGAAATAAGTAATGTAGCTATGTAAAGCTTACATAAACTTGGCGTGTTTAAGTCTAAATTCATTGATATTTACAGATTTACATATTTACAAGTTGTTGATTACAGGTTCTAATTTACACATTTACAAGTTTAGTCCTACCTAACTAAACCTAATCACATTAAATGTTGGACATGACGCTCTTGTTCACGCAAACACTGTCTTGCACACATTTACACTAAAACTGTGTTGGAAGTGGTCCGGCCGAAACACTCGCGGATTGTACTCGCACCAGTAATGCACATTAATGAGTCCCTTGCGCTTAAACGTGCACTCATCCGTCCACAGCACGTAGGTAGTGAAACAAGGTTAGTTGCCTCAGAATAGGAATGCAAACAATGTATAGGTTACAAGGTTTTATTCCCAATCTTTTAGAAAAGAATTTACAAAACTCAGGGGGGTTCACGGATCGCTCACTCTGTCCGCTTGCTAGGACTTAAAAGGGACTTAGCTTCGGCTAGGCTTTCTGACGGACGGTGTGCAGAGGCGAAAGCTAGGCCGCGTACACGGAGACCGCGCCGACAGGAAACTGGAACCCGCCGATGAAGTTCACCCGCAGATCAGGTGGGTAGGTATGCTGCAGTAGGACAGCCGTAGTGTCCTGCGGTAGGACAGCAGTAGTTTGGCTGCGGTAGGGCAGCAGTACTTGGACTGCAGTAGAGCAGCAGTGGTGGCAGCAGACCAGGGGTGGCAGGAACCCGGTGGAAGAACCCGAGCTTTCGGGGTTATATTTCGCGCAGAATTTTAACAGCACGACGTTGTAAGTAATGTCGAGAGTAGGTAGACCCAGCAGTAAAAGAGAGTTTTCTCACCGTGAGTCGGCTTTTTATATGCCGACAATTGATAAAAAAACTGGACTGTTATTTTAAATTCCCCAAATGATATATACTAGTCACAGTGTTGCCAGATCCGTAGGTCAAAACTATCCTAGATTTACTGCAAAGTTATCGTGTTTTTATCGTATTCAAAAAGACAGAATTTATACGACTGGGCACTCCAAATATGGTAACATCCAACGTCACGAGCTAAAAAAAAAAGCTCATCACCTAGAAAAAGGACTGACTGTGGTACCTTAAATTTCGTTATTTCCAAACTATGACTGAACGACTGATGCTAAACCAGGTTTGTCACAAAATTATCGTAGAACTGACAAAAAATATCGTGGAAAGTCGACGAATTATACAAATTATCGTGCGATACTTAATTATTATTTTTTATCGCATGCCCCTCCAAATTATCGTGGATCTACGATAATTATCGCACGTCTGGCAACGCTGACTAGTCATGACGCTCGAGCAGAGACAAAAACAGAGCGACCAGACCATAGAGAAGACAAATCAATAATGGCTCGCTTACACAATCGCAAAATTATAAGCGATACACTATTTTTTTCTTTTATATGATTTTCCCTTTAATCAACATTATTTAATTAAAGGAAAAATACATTTAGCACCTCCAGATCAAATTGTAAGAAACCACCTCAATCCGGCCGGAACACGCTTTCAACGTCCCAACACAAGTTGCTAACGACAGGATATTTAGAGTAAGTGAACAAGCTCTGTTATTTGCGTCCTTGTCAGCTGTTAGATGTGTACAATTCGCTAAAATAATTTTATTTGCCCAGCAGTAGGACGTTTATAGTGAGATCATAGTGAGATCATTTGATTTGATATTATATTATTTAGGATTTAGTATTTGTGTTTAGACAGAAGTGTTACAGTAGGGTTCCGCAACAACCATTGGCAGAAGTCGACCCTAGGCGCGTAGTCCTCTGGCAGCAACTCCTGGACTCGAGTGAAGTGAAAGGGATGGTAATCTTCGCTGCTCAGAAGCCGCCACACGTAGTACTGGCTTACGCCAAACATACGGGCAGCGTCTGCGGTGCTCGCTACTGGGTGCCGATGGAAGAAATCCAGCACGTTCTCCTCAAGGTGCACTAGGTATTGTGGCCTCCCAGAGTCGAGATGCGAATGTTAACTTCGCGTCCGTATCACTCGCCGTACAGTACTTGTGTCCGCAACATAATTTCACCTGCATCATGGAAGCAGATAGCCATATTCATGTACTCCTGTAATGAATATCGGTACGGCATTTTAAAAACTTTTGCGAATACTCCTGCTAGGTATTAGTTTAGTGCGATACGTATGTTTTTGGCGAACTGACAATCGCCGCGCCGGCGCGCGGCGGGCGGGCGGCACGACATCCCATCCGGGGCGCGTGGCGGGGTGAGGCAAGGGAGGATGGCTTTCGCTTTCTCGCTCGTTTGGCACGGTAGTAAGCGGTGCGGTAGTGTAGGCATTGGGCATTGCGGTCGGTCGGTGTCTTTGTAGGCTCCCATGAATGAAACTACGGCACGTGTAGCGGTGTAGGCATTGCGGCCTCTCTTCTGTTGCGGCTCGTGCCGTGGGTAAGGGGTGTTTTATTTTACTTTTTAATCGAAAAGTCTTTTGGCGTTTTCCTTGAAAACTAGCGTATAAACATTTAAGGTTTTTTCATAAAAATAGTTTATTTATGCTGTTTAATTTATCCTTAAAAGATTTGAGGTTGATAAAATGTAACCTTATATATTGAGTAATTTGGTTAAAAAAAAAAATAACGCAATCTTTTACTATCAACTTACAACGTCGTTACTTAATTTATTTAGAAATAACAACATAACTTAATAATAATAAAAAAAACTTAATTACTTACATAAATAAATAAAATTCCACCTAAACTAAACTACGGTAAAAAAAGAAAAAAAAACCTATAAATAAAAAATGTCCTCCAACTGTGGGCTCATGGGTGCGGTACCAAGAATGCTGGCAACGTTACCTCTTTGGATTGCGAGGCTGATACGCTGGCAGAGGTAGCTGCCAGCCTTCTTGTCACCGGAGGCCTCAATAAGGCGACGACTTAACTCTTTAACGAGCTGCCTGGCCTCCTGCTCCCATGGACCCATTGTCTCCACTGCAAACGGAACAAATATGTAGTTGCGGCCTTGGTTCGCGTACTTGTTCCGTTTGCGACTTTCAGCACTTACCACAGCAGCCCCGACATGAAGCGAGGTGGCGCGTACATGTGAGGGAGCCACGGTGTCTGCACAGGTCGCATCCCACACCAACGACCTGCCAAGCTTCCAAGGTCCAATGGTCATACCGTCAGGCCTTTTGCCATCGCTGCGAGAGATACCAGTTGGCTCTAAAACAGCCGGTACACCAACGGTGGCAAAAGCACTGCGAATGATGCTGTTGAGTGAGAAGTGCCGTAACATACGACCAGCACTGCGAGCGCAAGAAAGGCCGTGGTGGCCAAGCTCGTCAACAGCCTCCCCACACACACAGCGATGAGGGTGGACTACCCTGGCGCCAAGACGGAGGCAGACCGCTAGAGTGAGGGACGGCCCGTCCAACAAGGTACCGACGTTGGCAGATGGTAATGCCTGGAGCCAGTGGCCTGACTCTCTCTCGGAGACGGCAGTGAGACGAGCGAGTTCTGCCGAATCAGCAGAAGTGGATAGGAGCTTCTCATGAACTTGTTTGCAAAGTGGCTCGTCCCATTGCCTCTGCGACTGTGGTAACAAAGGGAGGTCTGTATTTGGACAGGTGGATATCCAAGTGTTTTTGGCATCTGCCACACACGACAACTCTACGGAACCCAGGGATGGGTTGATAATCTTCCGGTAGAGATTGTGCGTGCTATGAGCAGAAGACAAAAACGCTGGCAGGGCCACACTGCTTAAATTTCTAATACCTAGGCCCCCGAAGCGTACAGGAAGGGAAGCCTGAAGCCATCCGCGGTCGCTCATGGGACAATTAAGAATTTTAACTAGAGTATCTCTAATAAGAATATCTAAATTTGATAATAAGTTTGGAAAAAGCCAGAGTTGGGAGCATCGGAGTACGTAGGTAAATTTTGGAACGAAGAGACAAAAACGAATAATAAATAGTGCCATGTGTGGATTAATTTGGAATAGACGGTCTGAATTTAAATTGAATTTAGCGATGGCATCATCAATAAAAGCCGGCATGGCAGCTTGGAGAAGTGGTGCACCTAATAAAAATAATGAGTCGTCGCTGAGAATTTTGATGTTGGGGGCCAGAACACTAAAGTCAGAAATAATTTGAGCTCTACGGTCCGGGGCCACGGTATTAGATATGTATAATTCACACTTCGAGAAATTTAGTTCCAAACCTATGGTGCCAAACTGGTTTATTAAATTCTGTAGGTCCTCGAGAACCAGGTCGGAGTTACCCCCTAAAGTGCCGTCATCGAGGTACCAGACGTTAAATTTAGAATTTTGATTTGTAATTATTTGGTGGATAGCCAAAGAGAAAATAGCTGGACCCAGGGGGTCGCCCTGCTGGCAACCAACGGCAGAATGTAAAATATTGTTACGGTGAATCAATTTAGTTAGTTCACTGTAACATTGCCATAAATAATTAAAAAACAAAGGTATTTCCTCCTTTACTTTAGCCAGCAGGGCACCCCTGTCTACGGAGTTGAAGGCGTTTTTGACGTCCACCTTCAGCAGAACTTCGCCACCATCATTGAGCAAGAAGGTGCGGGCTGAGTGAACGGCGGCCTCGCAGCCACCTTTCGAACCGAACCCGAGTTGTATTGGCTGAAATTTTGATGAAAGGTCAGAAAGGGTGTGTTTGACACAAATTTTAGAGACGATGCGCCTGATGGTACACCCTACGGCGATCGGCCTTATACCGCCATCTTTCTTTCTTAAAGCGCAGAGGTTAGCGCCGTAGAGTATACCGGTGATGTCTCGCGGAACTTTACCGGCAAGCATGAGGTTGGAGAGTTGGGTAATTTTGGTGAGTAGGACTCTGCCGGCGTCTCCAGAGGTACCACAAACCAAATCTTTAAAATGTTGCGGGGAGAGACCGTCGAGGCCACCGGCAGAGCCATTTCTAAATGAAAATATAGAACTGTAGACTTCGTCTTCGTTGGTCGAAGGCGAAGCATCTGTAGACTCGGGTGGATCGGGGAGGCGAAGTGTTGCTGCAGGAGGAGGGTGTTTAGAAATTAGTGATGCCACAGTCTCTGGAGAGTCAGGAGCAACGGTATCACTAGAAAAAATCAACTGGGTGGCCCCTTTTATTTGCGATTTTCTAAAACTAACGACTGAATTATGCAGCGGTGGTAATGGATTTGTGCAGTTGGATTTGATTTTATGGGTTAGGGTACCACTATTGTCATCCTTGCTTACATGAAGAACGCGATAAGCAAATGACAATAGTAGTTCCCAGCTGTATGAGGTGTTTTCGTGGATGACCCTACCTATGGTTTGCGCTAAAGAATGAGCTACTGAGGTGCGAGCTCCTCTCGGAATTCGTTTTATAATTGGGGTAGCATTTTTTAATTTTGCAAGTTGTTGCCAAAATTCAATATTTTGTTGGATGGGTGGGTCAACTGAACGAGAGGGCACATAAGGGGTGGGCTGGGAGGCATGAGAAGGTCTGTGCACCTTACCAATGTGGATCTTTAGACCTCTGGTGCCTCTGAAAAATTTTGTTTGAGAGCAGAGCTCGCACCTCACATAATGGCCATTACCGGTATCTTGGCCTAAAGTCGTGGAGCGTTGGGACATCTAGTAAACTTAATCATATGAAAATTAAATTATAAACAAATAAACCTAAAAAAAGAAAACAAATTAGTAGAAAACAAGGTGACGGATCTTGTGAGCGGCAGCGGGCGCAGGCGCGAAACGTCAGCAGCACGAAAAAAACTCGGTTCTTATTGGTTCGGAAGTGCGGACTCAACGCCTATTGGTCAAAGCGGAGCCGTCGTCAAGGCGACAAAAGACAGCTCGTTGTTTATAAGATGTTGCTCGATGGATCACCATAAACCTTGTAAACATTGGGTGGTACACAGACGCCACAGCAGCGGCGCACGCAGTAGAAAACGATAGCGCAGGTGTATTACGAGGCGGGATTACAAAACCCACCTTGACCTTGTCATAATATGCTTCAAAACTTTATATTTTAATTAATTATTGAAGAGCGAGTGTATAGACAGGTGTCACGCTCTCACGATCCAGCAACGCAATATCTATTTGGTTAAATAGATTAAAATTTAGCAACACGCCACCCATACTTTGTAATTTAACCAGTTTCGTGAAATATTTACAATGGTTTATATTACAAGTTTTTAATTTCTAGAACTTGCAAGCTTTTTGCTTCAATAGAATACACGTTTTATACTTAGCCATATGTTATTTAATTAAAAATAACCCATAAAATTGATAAAACATTAAAAACATTTATTAATTTAATGAAAACATTATAGTCACATCTGGTAACAAAGTTACTAGACTATGTCGACACATGTCGACTTGAAACTAGAAGTAGTTATAAAGTTACCGAAATTATAAAATGGTGTAATGGCGTTGGGACTATTGAGTACGTGCTGATAGTGTAATTCACTATATCACAATGGTGTCACTTAATTTATTGCTTTCAGCGATTCTTAAACTTTTAGCAACCATGCCCTTTGTAATAGTTTTAACTATAGAGGGTTTGTCCCAAGTTATATCTGTGGTACCCAGTACATGGATCTCGGACCAGTGATATTTGGTCCGAGACATGGATAGACAAAAATTCTATCATGTCTTGGACAAGGACAAGATAAAAACTGACACTAGTCCATCCCAGCCCAGTAAACCTCTCTTCATTACTTCCAAATCTAATAAATGAAGAGCATCTGTAATCGTAAAATCATTAATTAACAAGATCTACTGGTAAATCTTTGTTTGCACTTTTTTCTTTGTGGTGATCTGGATCTAATCGATTTCTGAATGAAAAGTCAGTACGTAAAGGCATGTCCGTTCTGGGAAAACTCATATGCCGTCCTCTTCTATCGTACTCTCCGATAACTGTACATTTCATGCATCCATGGTAGCTATTGAATCCTACAGTACCTTTTATAAAGCACCTCGCAGGTGTATCACATATGAATATGAAGCAACGAATTTTTATAGGTAATGTTTGCGCCACAGCGCAACGAATAGCAACCGTCTCTGCGGTCAATTAAAGTGCATATTGGACTGACCTCCCCGTCGCACGGACCGCAACGAATAAGCGGCCAATCAGAGGGAGGTGACAATTATACCGGACGAAGCGGATCGGTGCTGGCGCCAAAGCAGTGTGCTTAGAGCGTTCCAGGCGAACCCACGCGCGCGCGCGCAAGAACTCAGCCCGTGACCACGTCTGTTATGTGATCAGTTGTGTGTGCAGTGAGAGCGCTTCTTTTACCAGCTCAACTACCCCTAAAACGCCACCGACCAGTGCCCTGAGTGAACTGTGTTGTGTGTTGCCGCCCTCAAGCCTGCGACCTCGCGCCTAGAGTGCCAGCCGCCTTCAGCTCCAGCACGATCCTGTGATCACAGCCCGGAACCAAGTAAGCCCCAGCTATCCTATTTTACCATTTCCCTCCGCCGCATGTTGGTGCCTTAAGCGCCAACATATCTGGTCCATCGAGCGCGGAATACCTCTAAATTTCATGGTCTTTCGACCATAATCAGCCCCGAATCAGCCCTTAACTTTGGTTAATTATTTACAGTCCGCTAAAAATAATATTTCATAATTATATCTATTTCACTTCCTAACATTTATAATTTCATCTCTATTCAAAATCTTTTCTGCACGAGTTGCAAAGTCCGGGCTAGTATTCACCTACCTACACGAATAAAAATTCGTGTTTCGGGTATCGTGTTCCAAATAAAAGTTCGTACCAGTATCCGATTCGTGCTAACTCCTAGTTAATTTACGCTAACAAGTTTAGTGTTTTTATTATTGATTTTGTGTATGCATCCGTTGAAAGTGTGATGCAATGTTGTAATGTTGTTGTAATCTGAGCGGGCTTGTGTGTGTACCCAAACGATTTTTGCCTAACGATACGTTGTTCATACTCCTAACGGTGACTTAATTAGTAGTTAAATTATTACGTTACGTAGGGTAATATGACGAGAGATTTATTTTCCCGTTTTATTTTGTAATGAAATTTTTATGTTCGTGTCGTGTTAAATCGGCTCAGATCTCGTGCATGCTCACCACGCGTGTCAAGTAGCGTGCTTTATTTTTCGCTAGTATTAATTTTATATATTTTTTGGTTTTAATTTTTGCCTTGGCAATCGGCTCATTCTTGTGCGTGCTCACCACAAGAGCATAGTACTTCTACACACGTTCACACGTTTGCCCACTTGTGGGACACAGACAGAGTGTCCCAACCTTTTTAGTTAAGTTTTTATTATTAGTTTATTTTTATTTTTTTTGTTTGCGACTGACTCATTCTTCGCGCTAGTGTCGGCAACAGGTCTGCCCGACTGTGAGCGCCTTGCCCAACAGTGGGCTACGGATAACGTGATTTTTTTGTTTTTGTTGTTTTGTTTGCTTTTTGTTTTGCGGTCGGCTAATGTTACGTACGCGCGTTCAATAAGCATACATACACATACACAGACATACACATACACACGCGTTTGCACCACCCGTGGGCCATATACAAGGCGTCCCAACTTAGTTTTGCTTTCTTTATTGTTGCGTTAATTTTAGCCCATTTGCCCTTACCTTAGTAAACAAATATCTCCAGCCCAACTATAGAATATATACAGGGTGTTGTTCTTTTTACTGCCTTTAAATTTGTTTAATTTTTTAATTTTTTATTATTTTTTTTGTCTCCTTTTATTCATCGCGGTGCCGACCAAGTCACAAGCCGCGATATTTAGGGAGGCCGCCAAAGCTTTACACCAGCTCCTAGAGGTGGGATCACTGATCATTGCTGGCGACACCAAACATTCCATAACGGAATTTAACGTGCGTTTCGCACAGATACAGGGCATAAAGGAGAAGCTGGACTCAGTGTACTACAACATTCTCGACGAAGAGAACTTAGACGAGGGGGTTGAGAGGACATACACTGAGAACCACACAAAAGCCTCCGGGGCATACCTGGGGATACTTGTGGCTAGGGAGGAAATCTCACCCTCTTCCACGTCGTCCCCAACCCATAGCGCTCAGCCCAGTTTCGGCGTCAATACGCCCACAGCCGTCCTCCCCAAGATAGCGCTGCCCAGGTTCAGCTCAAAAGTGGAGGACTGGCCTTCCTTCATTGCGCTATTTAGGAGTTTGACTGACGACATGGCGACCCTGTCGGACGCAGTCAAGCTCCACTACCTGTTCTCAAGTCTCAGCGGTGAGGCATTAAGTATGGTGTCCCACTTAAAGGTCACCAATGAAAATTTTGCCGTGGCCATGGACATCCTCACCAAGCGGTACGAGAACCGCCGGGTTCTCATCGATAGTTTCGTCGACATAATCCTGGGGCTGCCGAGCATCCACACGCGCTCAAACATACGCACGATTTTCCTCACTCCGCTGGTGTCCGCCCAGTGTGCCCTTAGTAATTTGGATCTGCCCATAGGAGACGACTACGTGTTTGTGTCGATAGTGGTGCGAAAGCTTAAGGGTGAGCTCCGCACGTTATTTGAACGCAGACACGGGTCTAGCAGCTCCCTGCCCACGTTGAGTGACCTCATCTCCTACCTCGAGGAGCACGCGCGCTGTGTGGAGACAGAGTTCTCCAACATAGCCCAGCCGCAGCCCATTCACGCCCTGCCCGGCCCTTCTCGTAGCCGCGCGCCTCCACAGTTGCCCCATCGCACTTATGCTCAGATGGCTCAGCAACAACCCGACCATTACCGTGGCCGCTCCTCAGCTCCATCGCCTCACCGCGCCTATGATCAGCCTACTCACCAACCATCACGCCCAGCGCAGCAAATGCGTCACCGCCCATCCACCTCCCCGGCTCGCAGTCAGCCCTTCCCCGTCTACTCGGCCTTCCAGCAAAGCTACTCCTCATCATCGTCCTCATCCTCTTCCTCACGCTCGACGTCCTACTGTCCCTATTGTGCCACTAGGGGACATACGCTCATGACGTGCAGATGGTACAATGCCCAGCCAACACAGGGCCGTTGGGACTTTGTACAGGCACGCGAGCGCTGCCAGCGTTGTCTCGGCCGTCACTACGAGAGCGAGTGCAGGTCAAGGGGGGCATGCAAGGACTGTGGGAGCACGAACCACCACACGTCCCTCCATCGACCAGACGGCCCAACGCACTCAGCTCATTCGTCGTCTGTACATGTACCCCCACCACAGCTGACAGAGCACTCGAGAGAGCGTCCCAGACACAGCAGGCGGCACGAACCCGCACAGGCTAAACAGGTGCAACCCAGCTCTGCTCACAGAGCCAGCCCACCCAGGTCCGGTTCGCCAGGTAGGCCCCGCGAACGCCGCCAGCAATTATGACTCCCAACTATCACGGAGCACCCTAGCGAAGAGGTAGATTTAGCCCATGCCCACTCAACCCATGCCCACACAGCTGATACATACTCAGCTCATACAATTTCAGCTGATACTCAATCAGCTCACTCACCTTCTGTGCAATTAAAAGATTACAATAAATAAAGCAACGTGACCTAACAAACCAATGTTACACAATAAAAAACTTGGAATGTGACCTTGGAGTAGACCGTTAGCTCCGAGGAAACATACAGATCCTCAATTGTAAATTCATCAAAAAAAAAAAAAAAAAAAAAAAAAAAAAAAAAAAAAAAAAAAAAAAAAAAAAACCTTCTGTGCCCACTGGCACACCCATTTTGTTGCCAACCGTCTCACTAAGAGTCGCGGACGTACATGGCCATCTTCACACAGCCAGAGCTTTATTGGACTGTGGCAGTATGATGACATTAATAACGTCACGCATGGCACGACTTTTGAACCTGCCATCAAAACCCACTTCTTTAAAAATTACAGGAGTTGGGAATCAGCACAAACATGAGTCAAAGGCGGCAATAACAATAGTATGCCGACCCACTCACAATGATACTCCTACAATCACTGCCACAGCTCACATTTTAAAAAACGTCACTGGCTACCTTCCCTTAGAGAAGGTACCAAACATTTCCCACGTACTAGGCCAGCCACCCGTGCCATTGGCTGACCAGCTTTACCACACACCAGCCCCGATCGACCTCTTATTGGGGTCGGACGTTCTTGGCCAGGTGTTGGACGGGACTAAGGTCTCGTTGGGCCCGGGCAAGCCCATAGCCTTCGGCACGATTTTCGACTTCGCGTTGATAGGACCCATTGAGGACTTGTATGCGCAGCCGGCGCAGCAGGTTAACTCAGCTCACGTCGTCAGCTCACAACCAGACTCAGCTGAATCAGCCCAGGACATACGCCAGAGTCTGGAAAGGTTCTGGGAGTCTGAGGAGCCCCTCCCTCAATCTCACACTCATAATGATCCCCTGGAGGAACAATGCGAGGAAATCTTCCGCTCTACTACTACACGCGATCCCTCAGGCAGATATACGGTCGCTCTGCCCTTTCTAAAGGACGCCCCTCAACTAGGTAAAACTCACCCTATCGCATTACGCAGATTCCTCAATATTGAGAAGAAGCTAATGGCGAACCCGTCTCTGCGTTCTAAATACGTCGACTTTATGGCCGAATACATCGACTTAGGGCACATGGCTCCCTGTCACCCAAATACATTCGCCCATAAACCTCACTTCTACATCCCTCACCATGGCGTATTTAAGTCAGGGTCGGACAAGCTGCGCATTGTTTTTGATGGTAGCTGCAAAAGCTCCAATGGTGTCAGCATAAATGAATGCCTACACACAGGCCCCGCCCTTCAACAGGACATTGTGGACATCATCATGTCCTTCAGAACGCATCCAGTCGTTTTCAGCACTGACATTCAGAGGATGTTCAGAAATGTGCTGGTTGCCCCAGACCAGAGACGGTATCAGCTGATACTATGGCGGTCCTCACCAGATCACCCTCTGCTCACCTACGCCCTCAATACAGTCACCTACGGCTTAAGATCAAGCCCGTACCATGCAATCCGCACTCTGCTTCAGCTGGCTGATGATGAAGGCCATCGCTACCCTAGAGCCGCTCAGGTTCTTCGCAAGTCTATCTTCGTTGATGACATCTTGTGTGGTCATGACACAGTTGAATCCGCCCAAGCACTTCAGGACGAGTTGATAAGTCTGCTAGACCTAGGCGGCTTTCAGCTCAGTAAGTGGACATCTAACTCGCCTAAGCTGCTCGAGATATTTCCCGACAACCAATGCGACATGCCCAAGGACTTAGACATGAACCCAGAGTCCACGTCCATTAAGGTCTTGGGTATACAGTGGAGCCCTTAGTCAGACGAGTTCACCTACCGCATCTCTCTGCCCCCCATCACACATGTCACAAAGCGGTCTATTTTAAGTACCGTAGCCTCACTTTATGACCCAAACGGCTGGGTTTCTCCCGTTATCTTCCGCGCAAAGCTGCTGCTTCAGCAATTGTGGCTACTGAAGCTGGAATGGGATGAGCCCACTCCCTCTGAAGTGCAAACGGAGTGGCACCACATCTCAGAGGATCTGCCGCTGTTGTCTAGCATTCGCTTCCCTCGGCACATTTGTGCAAACAAAGGCTCAGCTGCATACTCGCTTCACGGGTTTGCAGATGCCTCTGAAGCCGGGTTTGCCGCCGTTGTTTACCTCCATGAGCTCGATGCCTCCGGAGATACTTTGGTACACTTGATTGTCGCCAAGTCGTGAGTCGCACCAATCAAGAATCGCCTCACAATCCCCAAGTTAGAGTTGTCGGCCGCCACTCTACTCTCCCAGCTCATGATCCGTGTGTCAGTCCAGTTATCGGCCCATATCAGTATACAACAACACATATGTTGGTCAGACAGTACGATAGTCCTGGCCTGGCTCAATACACCGCCTCACCGTCTTCAACCCTTTGAAGCCAACAGTGTAGTCAAAATCAGCTCAGGCTCACCAGAATGTACCTGGCGACACGTACCTTCCGAGCTCAACCCGGCAGATTGCGCAAGCAGAGGGATGTCTGCGCAATCCCTGTCAGCCCACGACCTATGGTGGTCTCCCACGTGGCTTGGACAGCCTTCTGAGTCTTGGCCTGCAATGCCCTTAGCTCTGGGCCATCACGCCCTGCCCGGCCTTAAGCCCAAACACGTCCCGTCACTGGTCACAGTGCCCGGTCTTGACTTTGACCTGCTCACTCGGTTCAGTTCACTAGACAAGCTCGTCGGAGTGACTGCTTGTCTAAAACGCTTTCTGCACAACTGCAGACACCACCCAGATTCGCGACGCTCAGGCCCCTTGTACGTCAGTGAACGAAGAGAGGCCCTACTTTACTGGGTGCGCAGTGTTCAGCACAATGAGTTTGCAGAGGACATCCACCGCCTTCAAACTGGCAAAATCTGCTCCGTCAGACTCCAGCGGCTGTCACCTCTCATTAAAGATGAGCTCCTTAGAGTTGGTGGACGACTGTCCCATGCGTCTATCCGATATGACGCGCAGCATCCGCTCATACTTCCCAGCTCTAGCCCACTTGTAGACCTTATCATTGACCACTACCACAAAATACACTGCCACCCTGGCGCTGACACTTTACACGCTATCCTACGCCAACAATTTTGGATATTGTCCGCGCGCCGTATTATTAGACACCGAGTTTTTAAATGCATTAGATGCTTTCGATGCCGGGCCCAGCCGCAAGCGCCCTTCATGGCCGACCTGCCAGCCGATAGAGTTACGCCTCAGCCAGTATTTAGTCAAGTCACGACCGATTTTGCCGGATCATTCCTCGTTAAATCTAGTACCCTACGTAATGTTAAACTCTTAAAAGCGTACTTTTGTATATTCGTGTGCCTCTCGACTAAGGCGGTTCATTTGGAACCGGTCTCGGACCTCAGCACGGAAGCGTTCCTCGCGGCATTACAGCGTTTTATAGCACGCCGCGGTGCCCCGGTTCTCATCCGCTCGGACTGCGGTACAAATTATGTAGGCGCTAGAAATCAGCTCATCGAAGTACAAAACTTTCTTGCCTTGAACAATGACACGTTTGCGCACAAACTCGCTGGTCAGCACATTACTTGGTTGTTAAACGTCCCTAAGGGACCATGGTTCGGTGCGTTACATGAGATCAACGTAAAATCAACAAAGCAACTTTTATATCGCGTAATTGGCGAACAGCACCTCACATTCGAGGAATTCTCTACACTTTTAGCACGAATCGAAGCTGTCCTTAACTCTAGACCTCTCTGCCCACTTTCGTCTGATCCTTCAGACTTTGAGCCGCTTACGGCCGGACATTTCATTATAGGCCGCCCACTAACGGCCCTTCCCGAACTATCCGTGGAAGATAGGCCGATCTCCACACGTAGGCGATTCCAGATGGTACAGGCCCTTTCCCAGCGCTTCTGGACGCTGTGGACCCAGTCCTACCTCCACACACTCCAAACCCGCTCCAAATGGTTGTCCCCATCCTCCCCTCCCCGAGTTGGCGAGCTCGTCCTCATCAAGGAGGACAACCTGCCTGCCCTTCAATGGAGACTGGGTCGCATTACTCGCACCCTGCCTGGGAAGGATGGCGTCGTGCGGGTGGTGGACCTGGACACCGCCAATGGGCACCTCCGGAGGCCTGTGTTCAAGATTGCCAGGCTTCCTCTGGATGAGCCCACCCTGGGCCCCGGGAAGATGTTTGCGCCACAGCGCAACGAATAGCAACCGTCTCTGCGGTCAATTAAAGTGCATATTGGACTGACCTCCCCGTCGCACGGACCGCAACGAATAATCGGCCAATCAGAGGGAGGTGACAATTATACCGGACGAAGCGGATCGGCGCTGGCGCCAAAGCAGTGTGCTTAGAGCGTTCCAGGCGAACCCACGCGCGCGCGCGCAAGAACTCAGCCCGTGACCACGTCTGTTATGTGATCAGTTGTGTGTGCAGTGAGAGCGCTTCTTTTACCAGCTCAACTACCCCTAAAACGCCACCGACCAGTGTCCTGAGTGAACTGTGTTGTGTGTTGCCGCCCTCAAGCCTGCGACCTCGCGCCTAGAGTGCCAGCCGCCTTCAGCTCCAGCACGATCCTGTGATCACAGCCCGGAACCAAGTAAGCCCCAGCTATCCTATTTTACCATTTCCCTCAGCCGCATGTTGGTGCCTTAAGCGCCAACAGGTAAGATTTGCCTTTGAATAAGTAATCTATCTTGAAGTAACTTTAACAACTCATTTACGAATGGCTGCAGAAATAATTCCAAGAGCGGGTTTGTGCTTCCAAAATATATTGCTATAACTGATGAGGCAATATCCATGCTGTCTATTTTACACAAAATTGGCCAAAATTCATTTTTGGTGCTTTTGTGTATCGGTAAGTTGTCTATGTTAAAAGACAAAAATATGTACGTTGTAACTCTGACACCATATTTTGAGACAAAACTTCTTTCAAACAATTCTCTAAGCCGTTAAGTATACCAATATTTTCCTTTGCTCATTGGTATTATATTGTTTAATTTTGGCGTTTTTAATAGACTTCTACTGTGTCTTGATAAAAAAATCGAAATCTGAGCTTGAATGTTCTCGCAATAATATTTAATTCGTTTAAGGCATTATGCGGAATTTGGTACTAATGCCCATTGTTGAATTTGGTCTCTTATATTTATATAGGGTCTAACAATACCAATAAGCGAATGTTTAAGGGGAATCTATACATCACACTGACATGACATCACGTAGATTAGAAGAGGTCGCAGCGGCTAAGTGCACGTTCGACAATTGGACAACACGTATTTCAGAACTAATTTCTTGATTTTCAGATAATGAAGACGGTGCATTTGATTGTGCATTGACATTGTCTGTAAGATATTAATATTAAGTACCTACATTTTAACGCAGAACAAAATTAAACATAATTATGAACATAAAAAAATTGGATTATTATACTTTTTGTCCAATGACCATAATGTGTTTGATCCTAAGTATATTAATTTTGTTACTACAAATGCCAATTTAGTTAACTAGAAATTTAGTTAAGTATAATATATAAAAACTAGAAATCTAGGCACTTACTTAAAGGACTATTTTGTGGAACTAATCATTTGTTAACTTTCCTGTAGAAAGTCGATGTACAACAAAAATTACGTTTTCGTTTCATGACGTATCAGCATATGTTTGAGAAACAGTGCGTTTTTTATCTCATTTAAGTATTGTTCAGGAACAATGAACATTACAACACCTCGTGTACTTAAATTACTATTATTGTAACTTCGTAACCACACCGTTACTATACATTAATTCCTTGATTGTATACTCGTTACAAGCTAAACACAAAGTCTATAAAAATAAGTCTACACAAATGATTACGTAACGTGTGAACACATCGACTACAAATAGTTACTGGATCATTTCGTTTATGGTTATGTAATTAAAGGTAGAAATAAGAGTGATAAATAAAACCGTGTTGGTTTCACAAAGATTTCAACAACAAAACATTATATCGTCGCCGTAGAGCGAAAAGTCGCTAAGTAATTAAAATTGATAATGGAGTTCCTCGATGCGTCGTGTTCCTCAATGTTGAGGGTCGTGACGTCCCTTCTGCATCACTTTCTCTCTTATGGTTTTCCTCCATCTGTTTCTGTATCTGGCGGTCTGGAGGGCGCTGTGAACTGCCGTGCGATTCTCTAAGCTAAAGCCTTGATAGCTGCGGCTGCCGCAGCGCTGAGAAATGACTCTGTCTCTTTCATATTCATAGAATTGGAAAGAGACAGCAGATCACAGCCATGCGCGCAGCGTCTATGTGTCGCTTAGAGAATCGCATAGCTGAAGAGTTAAGAGTGGTGCGGATCTGGTCAGACCAACGTATTGGGCTGCGTCCTCGAGGCCGTTTCCCGTCTTTGCCGATCGCTATGAGCTTCTGGAGTTTGTCACCGTCTTTCCTTGCAATGTGACCGAAGTATTCGAGAATTTTGCGTAGACATCCGAAGATGACAGCTGCGAGGAGATTTTGAGTTCTCGCAATATAGAGACGTTAGTCCGAAATGCTGTCCAAGGAATATGGAGCATCTTTCTCCAGCACCACATCTCAAAAGCGTCAATGCGTTTGCGGTCTGCAGCTTTTAGTGTCCAAGTCTCAGCGCCGTATAAAAGATCGAGAAGACACGAGTCCGTACCAGTCTGGTTTTGGTTTTTACGGAAATATTGCGATCTCTCCAGATTTTTGCAAGCTGAGACATGGCGCTCTTAGCCATGCCAATTCTCCTGCGCACTTCCTTCTCGCACGAACCATCGTTACTGATGTTGGAACCCAGGTATATAAAGTTTTCGACTATTTCTAGGTCCAATGCGCCAGTGAGTTCCAACTTCTCAGATCTATAATAGGCGAAATCGAACTGGCAGTCACTGAGGTGATCATTGGTCTCAAGGTATGCCAGCAGCCGAGAGTTCAGTACACGTTCCGTATTCTTGCAGAGTATGGACTTGACTGAAATCGTCTTACAGTAAGATGGATCGGCACGGCTACCATTTTTGGGCACAGGCTGCACATTAGCCAGTTTCCACGACTGAGAAACTAGACCAGTCTCAAGTGAGAGGCGATACAGGTGTGTTAGAACAGTAGACAAGTTAGGTGCACACTTACGTGGGACTATGGCCGGGATTCTATCAGGACCACTAGCCTTATTCACGTTAGAGTACGGAGAGATTTGAGTACCTCTTTGCTGCTGATGTGAGGTTCTCCCATGGAGAAGTCGGCTATAGGCAACTTAGGTGGAACCTTGCTAGCGACTTCCAGACGTGAGTTCTTTGCAAAAAGAGTGGAATTACCTTCTTAGCTGCAGTGTGGGCAAGTGAGCCGTCAGGCTTTATCAGTGGTGGAAATAAAGATATTTCCAAATTTTTCGCACCCATTTGTATTACCTATAGCTCAGGCTAAGAAAGCTAACGGGGTTCCGGTTACAGTTACAGCAGTGTGCCATACGCCCCAACATTTCTAAGATACTAAGCCAACGCGTCGTTGTGGACGTCTTAACGTTAGGCACGTTCGCGAAGTCCCTTAAACAAAGGGCGTTCTTCTGAATCTTCTGCCTCTTGATCGGAAATAGGGTCGTCTTCGTCCTCATCGAGCACCTGAGCTGACGCCCCGCGCGCCCGCACGGCCCATATGAGTAAAGAATAAACTGAGACACCAACCCGCATTGGGCCAGCGTGGTGGGTTATGGCCCAATATCCCCACGTGCTATTGTTCACGTGGGAGGCCTGTGCCCAGCAGTGGGACGTTTATAGGCTGATAATGATGAATGATGATTGTTACAAGAGCCTACACATTGGAACAGTCTAGTCGATGCGAAATTTTGAACAGTCGGCGGCGGCGGCGGCGCGCCATACCTAAACGGCGGCGGCGAGCCACGGCGGCGCCCATGTCTAGACCAAACCTCACACGGACGCCATGTTTTGTAACAGTTACGAAACTGCGACAACTTGTAACTGCATTGAAGACTTTGTGACTAAAAAGTACTAGATGAGTAGGGCGGGGGACTTCGTTGTATTTGTGAACGCCGCCGCCGCACGTCGCTCGCTGCCCCCGTCATCAGTCGGTCGACATCAATAAATTGCCCTACTCCTGTAGGTCACGTGATAGATTAGAAATTCAAGACAATCGCGAAGCGCAGCGTAGCGATTGTCTTAAATTTCGACTTGGAAGTTTGTATGGGAAACCGAAATGCGTAAACCCTCTTAAGCCTGGTTTCAAATTGCTATTAATTTTAAACCGTATAGACAAATAGACACATCAAACTATATTCGAGATAAGTTACGTTTGTTGATGAGTTGTTTGATGTGGGTCACTTATCGATACCTTGCGGACTGCGGTTCAAAGGGCGTAACCACATTTTGGCCAAAATACGTTTTGAATGGGGTTGTTCCGTATTCAACCCACATGAACTCAACCCACTAATTAATTTTTCCTTACTCAACCCATTTCTATTCCTTACTAAACCCACAGCAATATTTTAATTTTTAATTCCTTACTCAACCCACATGCATTCCTTACTCAACCCACATCGAAATTATAAAGAAACACCTATTTGTGGGGACGGTCTGACCAAAAACGAACAGTGCCTGTTACTATTTTGTTTTCAATACATTAATTACGGTTCATAAAATAGATCAATTCTGCTATAAAATAAAACTTCTAAAAGTGGGACATAGCCATATATTATTATAAAAATCAACAAAATTTGTATAAAATCATAAAAATAAAATGGAATGAGCAAAATCCACGGACACCTTTTATGAACATAAATGCATGCAGGCAATATTTTCCTAAAAAGTTAGCGCGGGTTCTTTCTACTAATAAAATATAAATTTACTTTGATTATGACAAACATAAATTTAAGACATAGTCTAAGACAAAGAGTAAAATCATTATCAAGCCGTGTACATAAAAAAATCACAGATTAAGACTAGTGATTGTCAATAAATAGAGTAGAGTAGAGTAGTTACAATGGCAAAGCATTCCGGTGACTTCACACAACGCCAGATTATACTTCCATCTTTATTTGTTCTTCGTATAATAAATTGGAATCCTTTATACAACAAAACTTGACGGTCTCGTTGTGATTCCACATAGCGTTAGTCACTTTCTCGCTCTTGGTGCATCTTAAATCTAATAAGATGGCGCTTGGTCGGTCAGTTAAGGAGCAACTGATTAAGTGACCATCTTAAGGTTTGCCCTTTCAGAACAAACAAACAAAAAAAATATAGCTATCTCTATCACCATTGTTGAATACTAGAACTGAAGATGAAAGCAAGATAATGCTATTTCGCTCTTACTCTTTATCTGTCCAGAGACCTCCTTAACCCTTACAACACCGTAAAACCAGACACAATAGAAAATCAATTGTTTCGCGACCGCCGGCGGTCTTATGATCCTTGACCTATTAAGGTCCATAACAATTGATTTAACTTTTTTATTATTTTTGTAGAGTGCGCCTCTTATTCAGGTGAGTGGTAACAATAAACACCGACAAGTTCTAAGAGCTTAATTTATAGAAGATTTATTTCTGATTGATGATATGATTTATAGAGAAATATTTTAACTTAATTGTTGATATTTATAATAATATATGGCTATATTATTATATATGGTTTTATTTCAAAGCGGAATATAGTATATACGTGATCTATTTTATGAACCGTAATTAATGTATTGAAAACAAAATAGTAACAGGCACTATTAGTTTTTGGTCAGACCGTACCCACAAATAGGTGTTTTCTTCATAATTTCGATGTGGGGTGTATAAGGAATACATGTGGGTTGAGTAAGGAATTAAAAATTAAAATATTGCTGTGGGTTGAGTAAGGAATAGAAATGGGTTGAGTAAGGAAAAATTAATTAGTGGGTTGAGTTCATGTGGGTTGAATACGGAACAACCCTTTGAATGCCATCTTATTCAGTTTTTTCTATGCTATGGAACTTTATATTTAAAGTTCTTATATTCTGAAAATAATAGTGAATACGACCCCAAATTTCAAGGTTGGTAGACCTTTTTGTAGTTTTTGATGTAAAAGCAATAATTATTAGGCATCATCAAAGTGTTGGACGTAAACGAGACTCTCAATTAAAACTGTAGGGCATAGGTTAGGTATATGCGTATGACTAAAAGTCATTTATGGACATTAAACTAACTAAAGTATATAAGTATATATAACTAAAGTGTATAAGTACACTAAACGCCCCGAGGTTAAATACATACATACATACATACACATAATCACGACTATTATCCCCGAAGGGTTAGTCAGAGACTAGGCAATGAGGACCGCAGTTAGGTAGAGCGACGAGGTTAAATAAACTTTGATTGTTTTGTTTACTGTTTAATTTGATTTTCTTTATACGTTACAATCGTAAGTTTTCAACGAAAGAGTTTTGTTATACCGGTTTTGCACTTATCAAGTACAGTTGTTAGTGTGTGTGTATGATTGTGTTAATGGAGTGGTGTTAAAGCGACTAACGTATTTTGTATTAAATAATAGGTCTTCACTTTTGTTTCCAAATAAGTTTTTGTTTTGATAGTTAAATTTTGTATATAACTAATGATTAAGTAACGTAAAAACGTTATAAAACTATATTTCTGGCATTTCTTAATAAATCATTTATTTGTAGTTCAAGTTATAGTATCCCAGTAGACTTGCTAACAATCAAGATTGTTTTGCAATACAAAAAAGTTTAGTAGACTTTTACTTTCGTCCAGTAACTAACTATAAAATACTAAACTTTGTGTACCTAAATCGAATGAATCGAAACGAATCGAATGCGAAAATGACCTATTCTACTAAAAACAGTTTTGTAATATAAATGTAAGTATTGTAATATAAACCCGAAAAATAAAATAAAATAATGACAGAACGATAAAAACTACAATTTTAATTGTGAAAGTTGGTGATTACACCCTGCGTTACTAACGCAGCAGTCATTATATGGAGCATAAAAGACACACATGTTTGATTTTGCGAGGCATTTCACCAGCTAACTTTTAAACTATTAATATTTCTTAAAACGTTATATTAATATTATGCACCACAAAAGTCAACTACTTTTGGTGTAAGAATCATATCTATATGATCAATAACAACAAAGTTGTGACAAAAATAAATTTTAATTTTTGTTTTTGGCTCTTCTGAAAAGTCACGTTTTTGTGGTTTTACGCCCTTTGACCCATCTTCTGCTATAGCATTAGATAATTATTCGTAGTTATATACCAGTGGTTCGACAGGAACGTTAGTGAGACTGGTTTTAAAGTTACGGGCACGCGTTTTCGTGCGGCCACCATCCAGACAGTCTTTTTCAGTCCTATAGTAAAGTAGGTACAAAAAAAGTTTTTATTCACACTTAATTAACTGAAAAAATTGCAAAATTACTTACGGCTTCAGGGTTGACAAAGGAAAAACATGTCAAAGAGCAATCACCCCATTCGCGTGGAGCCCAAAGCGTCTCATAATGGTCACCCTAATCACATCAGTCAAGTCAGTGCAGCCCCCCTCAGCCCGCCCGCCGACATCAATCACGCGCAAACAGTTTAGAATTGTGGCTCCACTCACGATTCCAGGAATTTGCGCGGTTACCACCGACATACTCAAAATAATGTAAGTATATTTATTTGAAGGTTTACACAAAACTTAGTCATGGATTATGCATCTTCACGGTCGGTGGACCGATATTGTGACTCGTAATTTTAATTTGTTCTGTTCAAAGTTTATTTGTGTGGTACAAGTACTGAATGTGACTGAGTTAAAAAAGGGTATGATTTGAACAATTAGCTAATAAATTCATTTTCAGTAATCGAATAAATAATATGTGTTCCTTTGTTCTGTCACCTGAATTCAATCACCGAATAATATTAAAATTCTTACCTAAATATTAATTAAGAATTACATACATACTTATAATCACGACTATTATCCCCCAAATGGTTATCCCCTCTCCGTACATCGCTAATTTTATTTGTACTGGCACCTCGAGACCAACCGTTAGGTTATGCAAGAAGTGCCAGACGTCCCTGCGAAAGTAAACCAACTCGCTTAGGTATTGACGCCGAATCAGTGCCCGCCGAAGCAAGCTCTTCATTCGGTAGGTACTCATAAGACTAGCGTTTCGAGATAGTTTCCCCGTGAAAACGTGTAGTTCACTGCCTATTCTCCAGATGGGTAGCTGGTAGCTGTCGAGTTCGCTCACTCTCGTTGCACGAAGGGCACAACTCGCAGTTGCCACTGCTCGGGTCGTCAACTCTAAAGTCAACTTCCAAGGGTCCACCTTGGTCGCGGAGTAGTAAGCACACTCACTTCTGGGAACCCATCCGGGAGCTTAGCCAGTTCCGTCGTCCTACGCGGCTGGCTGGATCGGAGGCTATGGCATCTAGGGGGCTGCCTCTACTAGTTCTCCAGACTAGTACCGAGATGCCGACAGCAATGTCCAATGAGAACCACTGGACAAAGCTGCCAACTTAAAGGGAAACTCACGTTCCCCGCAGGGCTTTTCGCTTCTGGCCCCACAGAGACCGCTTATAAGCCCCGCTCGTTGTGCACGAGTTTGGAAGCCCTGGAAAACAATGCCAGGACAAACGAACATTCCCAAGCTCTACAGCCCACCACAAGCCACCATGAGTCCAACCCATGTGCGGAATTCCGCCGGAGGCGCCGGTAAAGAAACAACCAGCGGGGGGCGTAAACCAGAACCCCGTAGTACCCCTGAGCGTCATACAGCCGGACCCTTAGTTCCAGCTGCGAAACCCTATCTATAGGGGTCAGTAGATAGGGACTCTATAGGGGTCAGTAGATAGGGTCGATATTCTAACAATGGTATTTATTTTTACCTAAAAATAACCATATTTTTCAAAATAAGTACGAGTGGATATTAGATAATAACTTTTTTTCGCCAAACTTACTGAGTAGTCTAGTAATTATTTGATTATTGATTTATTTATTTATTCATTTATTGCATATCACATTCATTGCGAGGTGTTAAAATTTAAGCTTAGGTATACATGTGACGCCCTACTAGGGCATTGCAAATGAGAGGGCAAACCATTTCAAAAATCTAGAGTACTAATTATAATATAAATAACGCCAGTTTGACTAGCATGCAATACAATATACTATTAGTACAGTACAATACAATCTATATATATATATATATATATATATATATATATATATATATATATATCCCACAAGCAAACTTCCGTCCACTGAAGGCGAAATTACATTTAAAATGGCATCCACCGCTATTTGACGTCCGCATACCGGACGCCACTTTTTTAATCGATGACACTTGGCGCCTCTAAGGTCCAGCTAGCCGTAGAACAAAAATCGATGGAAGCCAAAAATTTATTATAATGGCTGCAAATAAATACTGGATAGTTCCCAAAAAAATCTCAGCAGAGGTGCGGCGCTACTGTCGTGCGTATATCCACAGCCGTATTAAACGCGCTTCTTTTCTGACGTATTCATATAAATTTGGCGTCCGATAATGCGACGTTGCCAGCTTACTCAATGTTTGGTGCCTACTAAAATACAATATCACACTAATATTATAAAGGCAAAAGTTTGTGAGTGTGTATGTTTGTTACTTCTTCACGTAAAAACTACTGAATGGATTTGAATGAAATTCGGCATACATATAGTTTATAACCTGGATTAACACATAGGATACTTTTTATCCCGATATTCTCACGGGAACGGGAACCATGCGGGTAAAACCGCGAGCGGCCGCTAGTTATTATCATAAATCGTAATCTATTACACTTACTTATTAAAAAACGTATTGTCATAAATGACTTTTTTTTAAACAGGTGACATTTTAGCTTGATTGCGTAATGCTTTATCAGAAGGATAAGTTTTATCCAATGATTGAATAATCAGCCATAAAACTAATAAATATATAAAAAATTTAAATGTACAGACGCCTGCAACCTATCCAAAACTGTAAAATTTCTTTAATACATTTTTAACCATATATTTAAGGCATAAAGTTCAAAGTCTATTGAAGAAAATTGGACATTTTGTGGTAGGTAGGTTGATGTGCTGGCGTGTGTACATGTTCTTTCATCATCCCACCTGTCGCATATTGTGTTCAGAATGCTCTTAGAGCTGGCGCAAACTGTGAAATAGCAATATACGGGCGCCAGATAACAATATAATAACTCCTCAACAAAGGGCCTACGCCTTTCAACTATAAAGACAATTAAGTTAGGAAGCCACTATCCAAGGCGCAATATGAATTCGTATATCGGATTGTCCGACTTGTCACATATTATGCTCAGGATATTGTTAGAGATGGCGTGAAATGTCAAATAGCAATATCCGATATACGGACGCCAGTCATCAATATACGGACGCCAGATGTCAATATACGGACGCCAGATGTCAATACACGGATGCCAGTTATCAATAAACGGACGCCAGATAACAATAGACAGACGCACGGTAAAAAAGGGCCTAGGCCTTTCAAACTATAAGGACAATTAAGTTAGGAAGCCAGAACCCAAGGCATTTACGCAATATGAATACGTAAATCAGACTGTCCGACTAGTTTTTTTTTCTGTAAATGGGTTTGCTCTTGATTCCAATCAAACCGATTCACGATGGAGCGAGCTAACCCAGAAGGTGTCTATTCACTTTTGCTTTGAAGATACTTAAGATAAGTACTCGGAAACACAGACGCAGGGAGGGAGTTTAACTCCTTTTCTGTGCACAGTATAAACGATGTTGAGTAGCGCTTTGTGCGACATTTAGAAATATCCTCCAAGAAAGGGTGGTAGCCCGCAGTGCGTCTGGATGTCCGATGGAAGAAAGGGGATGGCGGTATGAGCTCATGGAGTTCCAGGTCTGTAAAAGACCGACAGAAAGGCAACTTTGCGGCGGTGAGCTAGGGTGTGAAACTTGCTCTTCACCAGTTCTTTGTCGCCAATTAGCCTCTCAACTCTGCGTTGAATCGTGTCCAGTGCAGTTAGTTGGTATTTTTTTTTATATAATTCACCAACGTTTGTTTACACTGATACATTAAATTACTTAATTAAGTTTGTAACATTATTTAAGTGTAACAAACACTTACAGGTACACAATATGTTAGGACTCTTTCAAGTTTAGGATAATAATTTTTAAACAATAATAATCTAAAAAAGTAACAAGAAATACAAATATTCACGATAGATCGATTCGATCAGCGATAGATGTTCACTGTAGTAATCTTTGTTTTTTAAAAAATCACTAATTTCATAATTTTGAGACGCTTTACTGTCACTATCAATATACACAGATGCAAAGTACAAGTAGTATTTCGCTGAGCCGTCCCATAGGTGACTGCAATATTCCATACAAGATCGGACTTCAGCTTTAAAGAGAGTTTAAAGCTATCCCGGCGTGAAATATCACTTGACCTTATTTAGGACGCCCAGCTTTTTGATCGCAGTTTGCATCCGAAAGGTATCTCTCTACGACAGTACTGTCATCTGCATACCCAACAATTCCTGGTATCAACAGGTCATTGATGTGCAACAGGAAAAGCGTCGCAGAGAGACCCCTGAAGAACTCCGGCATCAATAGCCACTGAGTCAGAGGACCAGCCATCGATGACTACTCTGATCGATCGTGCCGTCAGAAAATCAGCTATCCAACTACAAAAGTACATATAATAATATCTACAGCGGGGACACCATACGCAGGAAGCTTGCGCAGCAGACTTGCGTGCCAGACCCTTTCAAAAGCCTCAGTCACTGAGGAGGTCATTAACTTATAGGTACATACCTATAAGTTAATGACCTCCTCAGCTCCTCATACCAACTTACTGTTTAGAACTCTTTCCATGACCTTACAGAGTATGGAATTGATAGCGATCGGTCGGTAGTTGCATGGGTCAGCATGAGACTTCCCTTTTAGGGTACTGGCTGCACATTGCCAAGCTTCCAGCAGTTCGGTACGGTTTTTGTCTTTTTTTCTCTTGTTACATAATTATGCTCAGGATGTTTGTTAGAGCTGGCGTCAAAATGTCAAATAGCAATATACGGACGCCAGACATCAATATACGGACGCCACATGTCAATATACGGACGCCAGATAACAATATACAGACGCACGGTAGCTCCTCAACAAAGGGCCTAGGTATTTCAAACTATAAAGATAATTAAGTTAGGAAGCCAGAACCTGAGGCATTTACGCAATATGAATTTGTAAATAGGACTGTCCGACTTGTCACATATTATGCTCAAGATGTTATTAGAGCTGGCGTGAAATGTCAAATAGCAATATACGGACGCCAGATATCCAATATACGGACGCCAGACATGAATATACGGATGCCAGATGCCAACAACGGACGCCAGATACCAATATACGGGCGTACGGTAGCTCCTCAGCTTAGGGCTTGGATAGTTAGTAGAACATCATCTTTAAAGGAAAAAGAGAATATAAGTACTTATTTAGGAAATCAGAACCCAAGGAATGCAAGCAGAACCACTTACCCTAAACTGTCAATTTTCTCGAATCGATATTGACCCTTATAGCTAAATAATAAATTGTGTACTTCAGTGCAGCGGCTATTTATAATGGCCGCTGCACTTTTAATTAGATCGAGATCAAACCTTAAGGCATCACATTGATGAACCCAAAACTGATGTCAGTTTCTTTAATGAAGTTAAGAGCGTTATCGCATTTCAGTTTCCCATACAAATTTCCAAGTTGAAATTTTTAAAAACCATTAGGCCATTTTTGATGAAACTCGGCATTAATGTTTTTACATTTTAGCGTTTTATTAACGCTTAAATATACTTAAGTAAAATTTTAAACACTGAAAAAAGACGACAACCTCAGGCGGGAATCGAACCACGCACCTTCCGCACTCCGGGCGACTGACTTAACCACTTGGCTACCGAGGTCTGGCTTTCAAACGTCGAAATTTGTCAGTGCTTGATGCTTATGTTTTTAGTCAACATTGCTTCATCAAATCTTAGAAGTTTTCACCTCTGAGATTCGAAAGAAATATTTTTACAAATATTTGAACATTCGGTTAAGATGAAGCTGCGTTTATAGATTAATGTTTTTATGTTTTAGCGTTTTATTAACACTTAAATATACTTAAGTAAAATTTTAAACATTGAAAAAAGACGACAACCTCAGGCGGGAATCGAACTACGCACCTTCCGCAAAAAATTTACTTAAGAAACTCGGCATGCTGAGGTAAAATATAGAGATCTAAATAGTTTGTTGAAAACATTTTTAAAAAACCTTTATTTAACTGAGTTATTGCGATTTTAAATCGCAATAACTCAGCAAATAAACGTTTGGATCCCTGTGTTTTACTTTTGCATGCAAAGTTTCATAAAATATGGCTTATTGGTCTTTAAAAATTTCGACTTGGAAGATTGTATGGGAAACCGAAATGTGTAAACCCTCTTAAATAAAAAAAACTTTGGTTAACAATTTTAAAGACATCTGTCAAATTGGACCCAACATTAAAATATTCGATGAAAGAAAGAGATAGGTAACGCATTGCTGGCAACGTCGCATTTACAAAATCAGGAGGACGTGAAAATGTCAGCGCATTAAGTAAATGATAATCAGTATATCCAGGAAGCCAAAAATTTATTACCATGAAATGGAGTTCATAAATGTTTGGGCATGACTGCAAGAAGAATATTGCCACAATTAAAATAATCGCAAAATAAAATATCCTATGGAGAAAGGCATCAAAAAACTAAGAAACATTCGAAGAGAGATGATCTAAATTGTAAGCTGAACTGGAGGACGTCGTAATGATGCACAGCATGCGTGACGCCAAATGCGTAGCTGGATGTAAATATATATATATATATATATATATATTTTTTTTTTTTTTTTTTTCTATATACTAAGCCCGGCAAATGACCCCACTCCACCTGATGTTAAGTGGAAATGAAGTCCAGGCGCGAGGACAACTGGTGCAGCGTAAGAGACGTAGCATCAGTCACCCTCACTCTGCCGGCCCACAAAGTGCTTCTTCACGCCTCGTTTGAAGGACCCTATGTCATAGGTAGGAGGGAATACGTGTGCTGGTAGACTATTCCATCTTTTGGAAGTGCGGCAAAGAAACGAGTCACCAAATTTCTTTGTGCGTGATGGATATTAGAGACTGTAAATTGGTGACTCCGGAGAGCAGCACGCGTACTCCTATGGAGGAAGGGAGAAGGAGGGATGAGGTCAAAGAGTTCTTCAGAGCACTAGCCATGGTATAAACGGTAAAAGACGCTGAGTGACGCAATATCTCTACGCAATTGCAAAGGCTCGAGAGTTTTAGTATTATATTTATTTATCATTAGAATCTACATACATTTTACAATTATAATTTAAAATTATGAATAGGGATATCGAAACATTATGTAATTATTTTTAATTAATTGTTAATTATTAAGTATAGGTAGTATCATTAAAAAAATCTGACAGGTTATAGTAACATTTTTCCAAAAGAAAGCTTTTTAACAATTTGACGAAATACTTGGAATTATCTGCGTTTTTTATGTAATTGGGAAGGTGGTTGTATATTTTGATCAACATTGTGGGGGGGGGGGGGGGGGGCTAGAAGAGACTAATTTTAACTTAGAGAATGGTATTTTAAGTTTGTTTAGGTATCTATCATTTCTTCTAATATTTGGGGAATATAGTTTCGGATGTTTTTTAACAAATTTGCTTGACTCGAGAATGTAAATAGATGTAATTGTTAGGATTTTATGTTTAATGAAGTAAGCCTTACATGATTTTAACTGGTCTATGTTGATATTATTTCCAAGTAATTCTTAAATATTAATTAACCGTGTCGCGTAGAGGTGAAAGAATACTACCACCCCCTCTCTTCCCTTGGGTGTCGTAAAAGGCGGCTAACGGACTAAACACTGCACATACATCCAACTGCATAGAGCGGCGATGGGCTCACCACCTGTCACGCTGAGCACATGTGTAGTCGCTATTTGGTGAAAAGTGGACTGTACTCATAGCCTAGTCTCTGACTAACCCTTCGGGGATGTGTGTTAGGATGTGCAACGAGAAGTGGGCGAGCTTGACAGCTCCGGTTACCTATCTGGACAATAGGCAGTGAACTACACGTGTTCACGGGGATACTCTCCCGAGACACTAGTCTTATGAGTGTCGAATGAAGAGCGCGCTTCGGCGGGCACTGATTTGGCGTCAAGACCTAACGCAGATGGTCTCCTGCGCGAGTATTTGCTGGCGCAGGGACGTCAGGCACTTCTTGCATAACTTAGCGGTTAGTCTCGAGGTCCCAGTACAAATAAAACTTAGTGTATAAGGAGAGGGGATGTTAGAATGACGAATTTCCCCTCTACATTTTTTCGAGAGCCAAATTAAATTATCCGGTCCGGCCGTTTTTTTAAAACATATTTTTATTATTTCGCTACCTGTTTCTCTAGTATGTTCCTATATACAGATAGGGATTACAGTCACAGCTATCCTCATTTCTCATTTACTATGGTATAGTTTATACACTTGGTTATGTTATCTTGTCTTTAGTCAACTCTTCATTTAACACAGGCTTATGAACTGGAATTTTGTTGCCTTTTGAGCATTTAATATAATTTTTTTTTGCAAATGGTTTTTTTCACCCTTATTCTTATTTCTTTCTGTATCTGTTGTCAACAAAACTGCAGTCTCCAGAATGTTTCACTTTTTTTTTACAACTGTCTACTCAACCGTACTGATTCGAAGATCATGATAAAAACAGAAACTATAGGGGCAACGCGGCCGGGTGCAAACAGGAACAACAACTTTTTCAACGGGGGTGCATACCGGCCTGGGGCAAACCGGACTGGGACCATAACGGCCGAACCCAAATAATCGTCGTCTCATCTCGTAATGCCAACTTCGCAATATGCCAACCGCTCGCAAAATGACAAGAATGCCAACTTTTCGAAATGCGTTACTCTACTCACTGTCATACATAAAACCATAAGCACGCGGGAGACGATACGGTACCATTCGTTTATCATAATGATATCGTGATATAAACATTATAACGTATTGTATAAAACAAAAAAGTTGTGTCGTGTTTTTTTAAGTTTAGTTCTAAATAAACTCGGGTGCCGCCTTACTCAAACAATATAAGAACCGGCCAAGTGCGAGTCGGACTCGCCCATGAAGGGTTCCGTAGCAGCAAGTAACATCAAAAAAAAGTTCTTGTAGTTCGTTGTAACTTTGATCGATGTTTTAATAATAGTGTATTTTTTTAAATTAATTAATTTATGGCGTATTAAAAAAAACCTACTAACTAGACCTCGTTCAAACCAATTTTCGGTGGAAGTTTGCATAGTGCATCATATATTTTTTTTAGTTTTATCATTCTCTTATTTTAGAAGTTACAGGGGGGGACACACATTTTACCACTTTGGAAGTGTCTCTCGCGCAAACTATTCAGTTAAGACAAACATGATTTTAGAAACCTCAATATCATTTTTGAAGACCCATACATACCCCACACGGATGGGTTAGATGAAAAAAAACTTTTTGAGTTTCAGTTTCCAGACCCCCAAAATTTATTGTTTTTTTTTCTATTTTTGTGTGAAAATCTTATTGCGGTTCACAGAATACATCTACTGACCAAGTTTGAACAGTATAGTTTTTATAGTTTCGGAAAAAAGTGGCTGTGACATACGGACGGACAGACAGACAGACATGACGAATCCATAAGGGTTCCGTTTTTTGCCATTTGGCTACGGAACCCTAATAAAACCGTTGATTTGAAAAGATCGCTTGTTAGTAATCTTTCTTGAAGTTGGAGTTGCTGAATCCTATAAGTGGGGTACTTTATTAGTCCTAAAGAAATCTAACGCAGACTTATTGATTGTTATAGGCATGTTTATCAATCGCCTAGGGAGCATTACGTGTGTATCCCCTGGACGCGTCATGTTTCAAATTGATTTATAAACCCTACAGGTACACCAGTGGCGGATGAATTATTTACCGGAGTGTTTGTTTTCCGTGAGCGGAGTAATGCCCTTAATCCCATGGCGCAATATAAAACACTGTGGAAGTTCATAACTCAGGGCGTTAGCGAGAATTAGGCCGTCCGACGGCTGCCGCGCGGATAGCGACAATGCGGACGCAACGGGAACGCTCCACTTCAATTGTTTGTAAATTAAGTTGGATTTAAAGCGGTCTTTTATTCGGTCATTTATATAGACAAATTAATCTATATAAGGGGTAAGTAATATAAGATAGTAAAATATGTTTATAGGTAACCCTAATTTGGGTTTGAATTAAATAAAATTACTTAGGTATAATAATATATTATTTATTAAGTACTTCTTTATCATATTTATTTGTAACCGTCTCGCGTAGGAGTGAAAGTATATACTACCACCCCCTCTCTTCCCTTGGGTGTTGTAAAAGGCGACTAACGGACTAAAGACTGCACATACATCAAACAGCATAGAGAAGCGATGGGCTCACCACCTGTCACGTTGAGCATAATGTGCATTCGCTATTTGGTGAAAAGTGGACTATGGTAGTGGACTGCTTTTGCTGTCCTCATTGCCTAGTCTCTGACTAACCTTTCGGCACGGTAATATTTACCGTGCCTTCGGGGATAATAGTCGTGATTATATCGACGGGTCCCAAGAACAAAGTCGCATCTTCAGAATTATCTAGTTGCAATACGAAGCATTTAAGTGACGCGAATCAGTTAAGTAACTTGAAAAGGAAAATTTATAGAAAATTATTGAGTAAGTCATTTCTTTATTTTGTTTACTTGTCTGCGTGTGCTAATGTTTAGTTGTAATGCTATGTTTTATTTAAAATGGATTCTTATGTAATAATCAGTGTTTGTTTTTTGGAATACACTAAGACTTAACTACACTTGCGACTTTGTTTTATGAAATATTTCATACTTTCCTATGTCGTATGTGTACATGAAACGGTGTACGTCGATATTTGGCTCTAGAATTAAGTCTTAAGTTGTAATTTTCTCTAAATATTTTGATTTTGTTTATTAGTTTTTTCTAAAGAAATCTTTTGCACCCAGTAGGCATTTAAAAAAGTGTATAAACTAAAAAACACAATGGAAAACAACAAGATGCTAAACAATTTAAAAAATAGGCATAGTAGTAACAAATCTTTGACATAGGAATCTAGTAATTATCAAGTTATCATAACTAACATTCAGGAAAAATTCTATAGTTAAATTATTAAATAAATAAATAAACATAGTTACTTAGGTGAATATGTAAACCAAATGAATAATGTTCTACATCCCCATTAAAAATCGCTTAATTTTTTTTTTACAAAACGTATGAATCTCTCTAACAAACTATATAAATATCTGGTATATTGGTTTTTATCAGATTTAAAATTATTTTCTATTTATGTACTTAAATCAATGCTAAAAGTGTAACTAATCACAGATTCAGTAATCAATATAATACTTTGACTATGTCTTAGGTATTCAACTACTAGTATTATTTAACATAAATATGTCGATCGGTTTTATTAAATTTAATCAGTATACCTACGTCTCACTTATTACAAAAAAAATATTCATCACTTAAGTGGTCATCAATTGTTAGATTTGAAGGGTAAAGATTTGAAAAAGTTGCATTACTTGCATCTATTACACCTGTATCGCACATGTTCTCTAAATCATTATATTTTGCTTTTGTCAACTCAAGTGGTAAAGAATAAGCGCGCTCCAAGACAGGTACTACAGATGAGTTTCTAGTATCGTTTCGTACAACCAAGCATTCGTAAGATTTCTAATTTGCTAGCGGCTTGCCCGCGCCTTCGTCCACGCTAACTTAGAACCTCATAGTTCAGCCATTTAAAAAAAAACATATCTTCAAAATTTAAACAAAAACCATCCTCAGTTAACGCTCTATCTTTTAGTGAAAACCGCATAAAAATCCATTTAGGAGAATAGTGCGATGCCACAGAAAGAGGAAAACGGCGACTTTACTTTGTAATATGTAATGATGATAATGATTTGGCACAGATTTATCAATCAAAACTTCTTTAATTTTAATCCACAATATTTTTTTATTTTCTCAAATTTTTCTTTCTTCTCAAGTTCTTGCTCCAAAATTTGTCATTTACATAGGTCTTAAAGTTAAAGAAGTTTTACTGTTCCATATTTTTAACTAAATACGGTTCTTCTTTCGGTTTTGCCCATCACACAAGCAAACGCCATTCCTCTGGAGTGTAAATGGTTTTGCAGTGAGACGAGCGCATAAGGGCATGCACACTGTCTCCCTAGTTTTGTGTGTGTCCTTTCTCTAGAAAACGATGTGTATTTGAGTAAAAGTCGGTGTATTAGTAGTATAAGCAGATTGAACTGAATCTATCCAAGAACTAGATGGGGACAAAAGTGATCATTACATTTCCTGTGTACATTTAATGGATATGGTGCTGGTGTAGCTAACGTGATATGTGACGTTGAAGAAGTGGCAACAGGGATTATTAAAACTGGAAGTTACTTCTACATTCAATGGAATAAGCACTTCTTTCGGATGCGGATGTTGTAAAAACGGAACAGGTGCTGTATCCACTTGCTGACAGGTAGCATAAGTGGTATTTTCGATAATTTCGTACTGATCTTCTGATACTACTGTAATCATGTTAGAGGTTGAAACAACTTGCTGACATGTGGTATGAGAATTATTTTCAGTAGCTTCATGTTGATGTTCTGATACTTCTGTATCATTATTGGAGTTACCAAATATACGTCCTGATAAACATCTGCTATTTATATGATAAAGTTTTAGGCTTCTGACGGTAACGGAGAGCTGGTATTGCTGTCACGTTGATTTGAATATTTTGTTAGAAAAACAAATAAACAAAAAAGTAGCTACTAAATTTTATTGCCTTACTTGAGCACTACTTACAAAAATACATAATTTTAATTAAAAAAGCGTTAAATGGTGTGTTTTTGTTTAGAACAAAGTCGCATATAAAAAATCGTACAACGAACAAAATAGCTTTATCACAAACGACTGTATTTTTTTGGAAAATTTACGTAGAACAATATCCTATCTGCACATGCGGTTGGTAATTTTAAGATAGTTTTAGGTGAACAACAACTTATGCGAAAATAATATTGTAAAAAATAGATACGACGAAATGAAACGTTATTTAGCAGTTTTCTAAATAACTTAACCACATCATCAAAACAATACTAAAACATATTTTTTTGAGTTATCATAGAACAACACACTTTAGTAACATACGACGGTAACGTCAATGATTTCGCTATTTATCTTAAAATATTTACTAAATATTATACAAATCCTTGAGCCAACTATAAAACGCGTAAGACTTGAAATAAAAAACAATTTGTCATCAAGATTAATGTATTCTTTATCCAAATTTCTGCTAGTAGTAGAATAAGTACAATCATTTTTATCCATTTGTAGATCCTAATTCAAAATTATTTTCTATATTGATGATGCAGACATCGTAAAACATATACTGCGATACTGTATTTACACCTTTTACCATTAATTTGATTCAAATATATAAATAGTTTTAACCTCCAAAAACGACCGTCACTGCGGAGTACAAACTCGTATCTGGCGTTAGTTCGCGGCACGTGTGATGCAGACTGCGGCAAACAAGTTCGTACATGTCGATACGCTTTTGTTTGTTGGAATAGATTTCAGTTAAGGTGATGTTCGTTTGGTTATTTCATAAAATAAAAAAGTTATGTAAAAAATAATTACACTCCCATGTAGCTAGTATGATGCTAAATACAAATCAATAACAAACTAAATATCGTCCTATATTTCCATAAGAGTTTGTTCTGCGGGACCGTCGATATATAGGAGTAGGTATGTATATACTTTTTATCATCTGTAAGACACACATCACTATAGTACATGGAACTAGTAATCTTTTGCATGTGGTGGACAGAGCCTACGATAACACCCCTCAGGCCCCAAGCGGTCGCATGAGACCGTACCTAAAAATCGCGCCATTCCGTCAAACCCCAAGCGGTCGCATGAGACCGCGGTCTCCACTTAACATTGTTTCGTGTTTTCACAGACTTACAGACTACTTGTGTATGAACAAGTTCGATTATTTCGGTTCTCTGGTAAATTTTACGTATCGAGATAGCAACACATCGCGTAGTCTATGCTCGATTCTGTCATTTTCGACGTTGACAGTTGCGCCAATTTCTGTGACAGAGTTAATCAGTGGCTGTGAATAAAGTGATATTTCTATTGGATTTATTGAATGTAAGTACTGTTTCTTATTAGAAAATGATTATTAAGACTTTAATGATCCTATTGAGATAATAAGTTGTAAGAAATACATCGTTATAACTACTAAATAAAACACGTTGAAACCGGTGAAACCCGTTAGCTTTTTTCTAATTTCCGAGTGAATTGTTACAATGTTTGTTGGCAAATACTACAAGAACATTATAAAAAGTAATTTGAAACACGTTCACACAATAAATAACAACGTATTGATACAGTTTTACTACAATGAAAATTGTAGTACTTGACATTGTACGAGTGTACGCACAATTACGTTGCATCAGCGCGAGCCATATTGGTCTTTATTTGTATGGTGCTAAGTAGATAGTTTGCCGCTAGCCGATACCGAAAACACGATTGTCTGTCGTATTGCCTAGGGAGACGCTATGATCGGTAGCGCGTCGGCAGTTTTACGATAAAATTTGTTTTTATCGATAGTGTAATGGTAAATTGTAATGATTTCATATTTACTCTTACATGATAACTTTATTATTTATAAACGGTTTTTAGCATGTTTGTTGTTGTTTTTGTTGAATGTTATTGATGTTGGGTCAAATTGAGATCTATGACACACTCATCAACACTGTATATTGGTCAAGCGATGCTAAACTCTTATTTTTACTGTTTACTCGTCAAGTCCTTATTTCTGTGTACTCGTCAAAACTGGATGTTGGGTTTTTAGCAGTTTGTTGTTGTTTTTGTTAAATATTGTTGATGTTGGGTCAAATTGAGATCTATGACACACTCATCAAAACTGTATATTGGTCAAACAATGCCAAACACTTATTTTTACTGTCTACACGTCAAGTCCTTATTTCTGCGTACTCGTCAAAACTGGATGTTGGTCTAACTTTTAGAATAGTCGATTAGAGATGAAATATTTCAAGAAATAAAACAATAATATTTGCATAATGTGTGTATTAAAACAAAATAACACTTGTTGTCTACTCGTCAAGTTTTTATTTCTGCATACTCGCTGAAATTGCTTATTGGTCTAATTTTTAGAATAGTCGATTAGAGTTGAAATATTTCAATAAATAAAACTATAGCATTAGCTTAATTTATTCTATGTGGCCAGTTTTAAGTAAAAAACGAGGGAATTTAAAGCAAAGAGGTTTTAACTCTAATCAACGATTCTATAAGTTAGACCAATATGCAGTTTTGACGAGTACACAGAAATAAGATTTTGACGAGTACCTAGACAGTAAAAATGAGAGTTTAGCATCGCTTGACCAATATGCAGTTTTGACGAGCGTGTCGTAGATCCAATGGATTTACTGGCCACATAGAATAAAAAGAAGATAATACTATAGTTTTATTTATTGCAAAGTGTGTCGTAGAACCATGTTTAGTGCTTAAAATTTTGCCTCCTGGACCTGACCTGACCGATTGATTTGAAATTTGGTACACACCTTTAGTTCTGATGACAATACAATTATGTATATTCAGTGTCATTGTAAATCCAAAATGGCCGCCTCCACAAAATTGTGGATTACAGTTTTTTGTTTAACCACGTCAATATGGGTATCAAATGAAAGGGCTTGACTAGTAGTATACAGTACATTATATAAAAAAAAAACTTAAAATGGCCGCCTTCACAAAATTGTGGATTATATTTTTTTTTTGTTTAACCACCTCAATAAGGGTACCAACTAAAAAGGCTTGACTAGAAGTATACAGTACATTATAGAAGAAAAAAACTTAAAATGGCCGCCTCCACAAAATTGTAGATTACATTTTTTTGTTTTACTACCTCAATATGGGTATCAAATGAAAGAGCTTGACTAGTAGTATACAGTACATTATATAAAAAAAAACTTAAAATGGCCGCTTTCACAAAATTGTGTATTACATATTTTTTTGTTTAACCACCTCAATATGGGTACCAACTGAAAAGGCTTGACTAGTAGTATACAGTACATTATAGAAGAAAAAAACTTAAAATGGCCGCCTCCACAAAATTGTAGATTACATTTTTTTGTTTAACTACCTCAATATGGGTATCAAATGAAAGAGTTTGACTAGTAGTACAGTATATTATAGAAAAAAATATTTATAAATAAAAAGGGTATAAAATATTTAAAAATTAATTCAAAACATTAACGATTTTAGAATTAATTTTTAATTATTTAGTAGTTTTATTTAAGTACTATAACGATGGTAGTTGTCTCTTTTTTGTTGTAGGTATAGCATGTCAAATAATTAAAAATTAATTAAAAATATAAACGATTTTACAATTAATTTTTAATTATTTAGTAGCTTTATATGTACTATAACGATAGTTGTATCTTTTTTGTTTATAGCATGTCAAATTGGCGAGTCAATAAGGAGCCGCCTAAAGACTTCCTCCAGCTTTTATATGATGATGAGGATAGCAATGAGAGAGAGAGAGAGTGACTTCGAATCCGAAATTGAGGAAGTGGGTTTGCCTAATAATTTGTTTGCCTTGTGGTACTGGTTACTTATTTATTCTTGTTTGATATATTACTTCATTTACTACTACTTATTGTGTGGATAATCAAGCACTTGTGTCAGAGTTTCTAATCATGGTGATGGCGGTTATTCCATTGGGGGTGTTTTTTAATGTCATTTTTCATGTTTAAGGATGAAGCGAGTAATCGCGGGGTCTATCGGCCAGACTCGCCGGAACGCTGGGAGAGCCCGCCGCCATTGGTAATGCGTTTATTATAATTCTCGGTGAGATGCTGTATTTATAGCTTATGGTGTGCAGTACATGTTCTTTTTGTGTGTTTTAGATCGGTCCCGATCGTTCACCTGTGGCTCCACGCTACTTTTCTCTCACGTCCCCAGCGCGCAGTCCCGAGTGGTTACCGGTAATGGTAATGCATTCATTATTGTGTAAAGTATACGGTATTGTTATATTGGGTTGTAATGATAATAATTTAATTCACATTTGTTTTGTATGTTTTAGGTATCTTTAGAAGAAGAAGAAGCGCCTCCAGACCTTGACAGGTCCCGGTCGCCTATTTATTTCAATGATTTGTCTTCGTCGGACAAGTAAGTTACATTTCTGCTGATATTCTTTACTAGCGGTCGCTCGCGGGTTCACCCGCGTGGTTCCTGTTCCCGTGGGAATATCAGAATAAAAAGTATCCTATGTGTTAATCCAGGTTATAAACAATCCGTATGCCGAATTTTATCCAAATCCATTCAGTAGTTTTTACGTGAAAGAGTAACAAACAACACACTCACAAACTTTCGCCTTTATAATATTAGTGTGATGTGATAGTGTGATGAATAAATAGGTATAAATATGTAATTTTTCTTATCTTTACGATATGATCGTATATTGAATAAATGTAATCGTCGTTATTTAATGCTCAGGCACAGGCCTTACCTTAGGCAAGGATTCACGGATGACTGACTGGTCAAACAATTATATTGTTTTGTAAATGTCGTTACTTCTTTTTTATAAAGCTGTTTAATTTTACAGGTAATACTACAAGGCGCGTATCGCAGACGCGCGAGTACCTTAGACGAGGATTCACGGATAACTAACTGGTCAAGCAATCATTGTTTTGTAAATGTCGTTAACTTCTTTATAAAACTGTTAATTTTATTACTTTTTATTGAAAATAAAACAAAATATTGAATAATGTCGTATTTTAATTTACTCATACTAAACAGCTTACAAAAATAAGAACTATAGATACTATCGATAAAATTACAAAAGGAGAAGGAACATCACTAGCTGTTTTTATGTTTCGTCGCGTTGAGTTTCAATTGATGTTATTGTAAAAAAACAAGTAGTCCTCTTGAAACTGTTTACATAATTAGATAGCAAAGGCCCCTGTTGTGTTGATATCGTTTGAGTATTCATTTATTTCTTGTTATCCAGCCCGCAACATTGTTTCCAAATTTTGAACGTGAAGTACCAATTAACTGTTGCATGATTTCACTTTATTTTGATACCTGATGGATAGGAAATATATCAGTTAGTACATTGTCGTTTACAGAACGACAAAATATGGTTTGATTGTAGAGTAATATGTTTTTTTTTGTAAAAGGGGGCATTTGTGACGTCATCTGTAATTAAAAAAAAATTATGGCGCACCTGCTGTCATTATTTTTGACATATAATTTCCAAGACTGAGGGGTTAACCCCTCCGCTCCCAAGCGGTCGCATTAGACCGCATCTACAAAAACACACTTGACTTTGTACCGAGTTTTCATAGACTTACAGACTACTTTAGTATGAACAAGTTTCATTATTTCGGTTCTGTGCTACATTTTATGCATCATGATCGCAAAATATCGCATAGTCTATGCTCAATTCTGTCAAATTTGACGTTGACAGTTGCGCCAATTTTTGTGTCAGAAAATTGCAATCGCAACGTACGCACTCAATGAACCGAAGAACAGGAGTAAACAAACAGCGCCGAATCACCTCATCATCCCTTTTTGCACACCTTATCCGATCTCTGGTCATAACCCACCACGCTAGCCCAATGCGGGTTTGTGGAATAAAACATTTAACTACGTGTATATAAAAAAAACAGTTAAAACAAAACAGCAATTACACTGGTCCAAAATAAAACATTCAATTTAGTGAGTGGACACCGGCTAGTTTCCGCGTCGCCGGCCGATGGTGAACGAGCGGTAACCGGATTAGGACCTAATGCTTCTGTGAACTGCGCCGCGATCACTACGCGTCCGATTGCTAGCATTAGCCAGCATTAGCCAGCGTTAGCAGCATTGACGCTAAAGCGGCTGATTCCGTAGGCTTTTGCGCTTTTCAACTGCTAATTGCCCACCGCGCCGGACGGCGATGAAATGAAATGAAATGAAATGAAATTATTTATTTGCGTATGAATGGGGTAGATGGGGGAGATGTTGTTACAGCCAACCACGGTAGCATGCAAAAATGGGTAGGGATATTAAAATTAAAAATGAATGCAATGAAATTAAAATTGAATACAATAACAATACAATAAAATTACGATAATCCGACAGCGTCTGTTATGGTGGCAAAAGGGCAAAAATGCTATTTATTTTAAATGTTTAAATAGTGTTTGTTGTCGGAAGGAAGGAACTAATAAGTTGATCTGTGGTATAAGGCTTTAAGGTTGCTCAAAGGTCAAAATATTTGAGACATTTCTAAGAAATATCAGAATAACGTTTTTAATACATAGTATTTTATCATGTATTATGTCATCCGTTTCCGGCTTGGCGTTAATTTAAGTATATAATTCGTCTGGCGAAAGGGACAAATAGTTTGTACATTTTTACCCTAGGGGTGAAAGTAGCTTATTTAGTCCCGATACGGGATTTGGCCCAATAGTTCGAGGGACTAAATAAGTCTTTCACCCGAGGTAAACACTATGCTTTTCATTACGAATACAAGAAAAGTAAAAATAAAAACATGAATTAGCTAAAGAAAAAATGAGTTTCATATTTGAATCTGATGAACTCATCGTGTTAATACAAATCTCTGCTATACGGAAGTATAAACAAAACTCTACAACTCGAAAAAACAAATGAATCTCGGTTTACCGCTTTCCCGCCTATTTTGTTTCTTCAGCCCTTAGTTTTCATTTTCATCATTGAAAAAATGGTAAACATTTTGCCCAAATCTAAGTTAAAAGTCAATTATAATAAAGTAATTTCAAAAAATATATTCTTAATTTAATTAATACTTATCTTTATGTTGTTTTAATTTTACATCGCGCTGTAATTTAGTGGCTTTATAAAAAGCTGGGACATGGTTCAATAGAAAATGTGAACATAGAACTAGTTTTTTTTTATAATTTAAAGTACCTACCTGTCAGAAAAACGATTTTCCCTAGGGCTGAAAAGTATTACCTTCAACCCGCTCCTCAGGCAACTTCAGACCTACTTTCCGAGTATGAGGAATGAAAATATAATTGTTCTGTTCACCAGGAGCCGACACATTTTTTTAACATAACTTTTCTAATTCTTAGGCTATTTATGATCGAGTTTCACAGCATTATTCAATTTTAGACGGCTCATTGTTATTTAAAAAATCAAAATTCAATATAATTTATTCAATTTAGGCTACAATAATTGAGCACTTATGAATGTCGCTATGCCATCGGTTCGTAAGTCTAACTATGGGGCGGGAGGCTTGTACTGAGAAGAACCGTCAAGAAACTCAGCAAGGGCATTTCGTTTCTCCCTTTCTTTTACAGCGTCTATACAAATTGGAAAATTCCCTTCCTATCATATTGATGATGACCATTTTCCTAAACATGATACTTTCAGAGATACATAGAGGTCCCTTACTTTAATGAAATTTTGAAAAGTGTTCCCTTACTTTATATTGGTCTTTTAAATCTAAGTTTTATCGAGAACAATTTAGTGTTACTGTCAAGCAAAATTTACGATGTTTTTTTCTAATAATATAATGTAAATGAGACTACCATGGCTGAAATAAAACAATATAATAATAATGTAAATAGATGTTTGTGATACTTAAATAAACTCACCTTTAAGTTAAGTATATAAAAATGTATGAACATTATCTTAATAAGTAAATGTAATAAAATTGTGACGTTATTTAGATATTTTTAGATATTTAAGTAAAATACTTAAATAAAAATAAATAAAAAGAACCTTCTTTATTATATTTTAATCAATATTAGATATTATCGGTTGATTGAGATGTAAGTTTACAGAAGTTTAGTTACACGTAAATATATATAATATGCAGCTTTACAAAAAGTTTACTTGTGAGATGATAATACCGATTTTTGTTTTATTACATAACCAAAAGGAACTTTAATAGTAGCTGAATCTCAAAAACAAAATAAACTATAGAAATCTATAGATCTCAATTTTAATGCAAAGTAATCAATTCAGACTTTTCAAAAGTTTACTTACGATTAAGAAATAATTATATCTATCGTGGTGGTTTTTAGTTATTTAAACCAAAATGTTGTTACTACCTCGGCATCACAAAGATTTCATAATTGAAACAAACTATATTAAGCATCAAAAAATCTTTAAAAGTATTACTTTTCAAATTGCCCACTATGATTTTACAGTTATTTAAAGCAAAAGGAACTATGAGAATAGTTATGCACCCAAGGTATTAAACCTTGGGTGCATAACTATTCTCATACTAAAGTTACGTCAATCGGATTCCATTGTAAGCAAGACTACTTCAATATGACATTGTGGAACAAATACATTGACCGTTACACTAATTTTTAAAATAAATTTTGCTTTGTACCTAGCATGGAAATATCTTTACTGTAACTGAAATTATTTTCAAGCTAGAATATTTTTAAATACACCATTGGAAAGTACGAAAAAACTGAGTAAAACTGTATTTATAACTCATTTTCGAAATTTTGTCCCTTACCTTAATTGATCTTTTGCCAGACGATATTTTGTTATGTACGAGTATGTTGGCCTTGACCCAACCCGTTGCCTAGCCTCAACCCCTATGCCTGTGACAGGAAGTCAGCCAGCGGACATGATTTGTTTGACCTCTGTGCCAATATTTAAAAACGGAGAAGAGTTCCTCGGAAAACTTTATCTATTTATTTACATTTTTCATCATTACATACGTTATACATATATACTTAAGGGCAAGCGGTCTTTAGCTTCATAGCTTTTGACATAAAAGTGGGACAAATAAGTTTTTTTTTGTCCCATCATTAAATAATAATCAACAACTGACGTCATTATCTATAAGCCATTAATTAAATCCACGTGCCAAGATAAAAGTTTTTTTTCGATGAACTAGGGTGTTGTGGGCGGCGAGACGCGAGAACCTTGATAACCCCTGAGTCAAGTCAGTCGTGAAAGAAATTTAAAATTAAAACAACTACCCATTTCAAGATACAAGTAGATATATGCTGATATAAAACCAGCCGTGTTGAAGAGTTTATAGCTAAGCTGCTTGTCGCGCTTAAACCTACAGGTACGGTTGCGTGGCTTAATGCCATGCCATCCGTGATCTGTCCCATCCTCATCTGATAAGTCAGTCGCGGTGGGCCAGCGCCGTGTGCGGTCGCGTGTGTTTCCGAAGTAGTTGGCCACCCCGGGCAGGTCCGGCGGCTCGCACCCGCGGCAGTTAGCCAACTTTCGATAGGTGTAGTTGGCGGATTCCGTGGAGTCCATTGTTGGTTATCGCTGTTTGTGTCAGTTCCCCTTCAAGTTCCAAAGTTATGTTCACTGGAACGTGAGCGTTAACCTAAGACGCGAGCTCCGCGTCGATTCAGGCGATCGGCAAACTTTGATTTATGGATACTGCTCGTGTGGATCAATTGGAACTGCCTAATGGATGGTGAAATGAAAGATACAGGATGCGGCCAAGGCGCAAAAATACTGTTCTGTATTACACAATTAATGTTAACAACAACATACAAAAAAAAGAACGAAGCAGCAATTAGACGACCTCTTCTTTATTAAATATTTACACAACGCGCAACGCTTGAAGCATCTGTCTGGTTTCCCAGTTTAAAGCCCGAACACTTGACTGTAAAGCAGCGTAGCACTGTATTCCTTGTTATTGTGTTCCTACGGCAACACCGCCGACCATGGTTCTTAAATAGTATTGCTTTGAAACTTCTTTCTACTACTTTATGCTGTTAGATGTATGTTTAGTCTGTTAGTCGTCTTTTACGACACCCAAGGGAAGAAAGAGGGTGGTAGTTTCTTTCACCGCCATGCGACACGGTTATGTATCAAAGAAGTTCTTGCATTTCAGATGCTCGCAGGCCAGCTGCACAAACTTCAATTGTATTTACAAAATATTATCTCCGTCGATTACAGTCTACTATCTCGCGTCTTTTTGCTTTCCGTTTTTTCTGTCTTTTAAGTTGATAGGTAAGGAAGAGATAAAAGTGATAAAACGCGTCTCCAAAGTTAGGAGGAAGTTTGATGGGCGAGTTTTATCTGGGAGGTCAGCGAGGGCCGCCCGCACCCGCGCCGCGCGGGGGCGCTTGACAGAGTGGCCGCATTTATCGCCCACGCCCGCCCGAGCTACCAACTTACAGCGATTGCTGACCATCGCGACATTAAACACCCACACATAATTAGGCTACAAAAATCCCTAGAATTAGGCATTGTTACATTAAAAATAGGACATGGTGTAATTGGTCCGTAACCCACTACTGGTGGACTGCCTTCATGGCTACAATCGGGACCAATGTGTTAAAGTGCTTTCCGTTCCGCTTCCAATACAGGAAGGAGGTCGAGATCTTAAGTTGAACTCTTATCGGTGACCAGTGATCCGGCATTGCGTATTTTACTTGCGAGAATGAAGAATGCAACCTGAACTACAAGCCACTGTACTGTTGGACTCCTCGTTTAACTCCAGCTTATTAATATCAAATTAAACTTTGGAAAGTCTAAACAAAAATTACTTAGGTACGTAGGTAACCTATCATAAATTCGAAACTTTCCTGTACGAATTTCAATTGTTCGAAAACGGTATGAGGAAGTTTTAAATACCAGATTGTTGCTTCTACATAGGTAATTTTGTTAATCCATAAACTTATCATAAATACGTTTCATTTTCCAGAAAAATATTAGCCGATTATCAAAACTAGGTACTTCTTTTCTTTAGGAAGATGTTTTGCTTACGATAACTTTCATATCTAGAAGTATTAAATTCGAAGTAATTTTTTCTATCTAATAATTATATCATACTTACCCAGATTTTCCTTTTTTTTGTTTTCAAATATTTTATTAATAAGTAGGTAAGTAAATAAACTAAAATGTTTATTAAAATTATCAGTACTTTGTGTTTTCGGTAAGGTTGTGCTACAACAGTCAGTGACAGAAACGAATAGCGGCAAAACCGACTCCACGAAGTCTTGTCTGCCCTATGCTAGAGTGTAATTTACTCCCGCGTAGGCGCGGAGGAGCGAGGCGGCCCGCGAGCTGAGGAGCTGAGACTGGCCGACGAAGCCGAAGCTGCGGTGGTGAGCGAAAGCCATCTGTGACGATAAGCTCGCGTGGGACCGCCGGAGCCTCGCAGCGCCGGAGTCGTGACAGAAATCATGCTTGCGGCATGCTACGTGCTTGGATGATGCTGCATGCTTGCTTGCATGCTGCATGCTTGGTTGCTTGCTGCATGCTTGGTTGCACGCTGCATGCTAGCTTGCACGCTGCATTCTTGCTTGCATGCTGCAGCTTCGTTGCATGCTCCATGCTTGCTTGCTTACATTCTGCATGCTTGCTTGCATGATTAATCGTTGCTACAATTACAAGTTATTCGATGATATTAAGGATTTCAATTATTTGTAATGTTGTATTTTTATAATATTGGAAGCGTGTTTCTGGAAAATGAATCATCTAGCATTAATAGCTTCGGCCAAACGTTGAGTGTGATTTCAAAATATCAAGATTTAAAAAAAAATAACAATAGATAATCGGCATTTCAAAACATTGTCAATTGTAAAATTTTAAACACTGAAAAAAGACGACAACCTCAGGCGGGAATCGAACCACGCACCTTCCGCATTCCGGGCGGCTGCCTTAACCACTTGGCTACCGAGGTCTGGATTTCAACCGTCGAAATTTGTCAATGCTTGATGCTTATTCGGCCAAATAAAATTCGTACAAGAAAATATCGAATTTATGATAGGTAACCAGGTACGGGACTTTGCTTAAATACATTTAATTTCAATACCAATAAATCTATTACCCTTCAAACCGAACCGCAGCAAAACAGCAATGCAAAATAATGTTGGTTGGTGGCTGAAATAGGTATTAAGGTCGTCACTTAACTATCAAGTCGTCTTCTTTTCAGAATCGTAATACCAGCTAACTCAACTTCTCATTAAAAGTAGCAACGCTACCGCTTACGCTTCTGCCTCCGCTGCTGCCTTCATCACTGCTCCCGCTGCTGACCTCACTGGTGACCTCGATACTGCTCCCGCTACTGCCTCCGCTGCTGCCCTCGTTATTGCCCCCGCTACAGCTTCCGCTACAACATACGCTACCTACCGCCCCGCTACCGCCCCCGCTCCCGCTAGTTCCCAGCTAGTCGCCCGGCCGCGCTTGCCGCTGGCATACAAATTCGTCCGCACGCCCGCCGTGTTTGTCGCTAATTTTGTTCTCTTGATGCCATATACATTGGCCGCGACTAGCCGCAGCAGCAGCACCGTTTTATTGCGATTTTAAACTGACTGCGGTGTCAATCGAAAACAACATTTTCAATTGAAACGCTACGGATCTACTGTATTTTAGTCCGTGGTCTTCATTTCCCTGCTAATGAAGGATTTAATAGTGCGCACAGTATTCTATAGGTCTGGAAGAAATAATGATGTAAAAAAACACAAGTAGATATAAATAGATAATGACTGTGTTTCATTTCATTTTTTTGATTTAAGTATGCTGAAATGTGGGGATGACCCTTAAAATAACAAAAACCTTTATCTAAAAAATATGTGTTACTCCTTGATTTTAAGAATAGAGCGTATCAGCTAGGCCCTTTTTAATAATATTACCTACAGTTGTCTTTATTTCACTTACATGACCCCACTACGTGCTACTACCCCGATCTAATGTTTAATTATTTGAATAAAATATATTGTTACGGCGAAAGGCGTTCGCAGTAACAGCGGCGAAATAAGGGTTAGGCAGGAGGTATAAGGGAATAAAGTACTTACAGGGATGATGAGTCACAGGAACCGGGGGGGCGAGCTGACCACGGGCGGCGAGGTAGGTTGGTTTCCTGGCGCACAGTCACTACACTACACAATAGGCATTTAGGCGGTCTCTTCACATTAGGTTCAGGAGTCACTATAATAAGGGCAGATACCAGCGCGCGTATTTTGTGGGCGTCTCGCGTTAGCTAGCAGACACACGAGTCGCCCGCTCGGCTCACGAAGCTAGCGGCGGCGGGTCGCGCAGCGGTGGCGCCGCGGCAGATAGGCGGACGCGGTCGTCAACAACCGCCTTACCGATGGCGGTATAGTTTGAATGGCCGTCCCGGCTTTGGCGGGAACATATATTATATAAAATAATTATAAGTAGATGGAAATGTAGCATGCGTGAATGGTTTAGTTCGAATGCAAAGATTGCTGGTAGTTAGTTTTGGTAATTTCTGTAAGTTGCCAACCCTAACACAATCAACTGCATCTAAAAATAAAACCTAATAATGAATTCAAATCAAATGCTTAACACAGTACAGTACAGTACCCACAGAAACAAAGTTACATATTCATATTCATTGCCAACTTCACCACGCTTAGCGCGTTCAAATTTTTGATTTCCGGCGCGGCGTCGCGTATACAATAAGTTCAGCGGGTGAAGTTGTTTGTTCAACATCATAATATTTGGAACGCAGACGGCACTGAGCCGCTTCAGGCTGCTCACTTACTCGCAGATAACTGTTCAGGAACACCCGGCCGCTCCCAGCCCCCATTGGTGTACGTTACAGACTACACAGCGCTCCAGAGTTGCGCGCTATCTGCGAGCGCAGAACGAGGCCTTAATTAAGGCACTTCGCACATGTGGAGGAGGTGGCCAAGTTACTTTTTTATGACCAACCTCCGACCAGACCAGGAGCGACTATCTGAGCATGGAGGCTGGCAGTAATTGTATGCGGAAAGCTGAAGATCGGTGCGCCTTGGGAGAGGCTTACGTCTAGCAGATTGGGTGACGACGGCGAAGAGGAGCCAGTAAACCATACAGACCTTCCTGGTGGAAAACGGACACCGCAGCCCATGCCCATCTTGCCGGTCCTAAAGTGCAGAATAGATAATACCTGAAGCTTAAGATCTCATTATCATATCCCCTGTAATTTTATTAGAACGTACTAGATTTTGTACCTTCGTACCTTCAAAACCCGGACACAGGAACGCAAAACAATGCTGCATCGCGGCAGAAATCGGTGATAGTGTTGTCACCATCCATTCGAATACCACCAGGCAAACTTGGATGGTATGTGGCTTCCGGTATGTTGTTATCAGAAGCATTCTATTGCCGTAAAGTGAAAACAATTTTCCAATAATTTATCCGGAAAATTGTTTTTCATCGTTCCCGTATACTTCCGACGGGAAATTGTGTGGCGTTTGTCTCACTTGATGGTGAGTGATGCGGAAGCGCTTCACCCATATTTTTATACAAGTCATTGATAACAACTGACAGACACAGTACACAACTGGCTTGCAATAGCTTACACTATGAAAATACAAAAGATAGGTAAAGCGCCATTAGTATTGTTTTTTTATTTCTTTGAATTGATATCTTCGTTTTCTCTACAAACCAACAAGTACCTACCTAAAATAACAAATACAACAATATATTGACTATATTTTCTGTGTAAATTGATTTGGCCTTTGCATTGATGAGTTCAAAGTAAGTTGTTGACAAGCCTTTTTTCTCTATTTTTCTCGTACGAATGTAATGTGTGTTGCAACCTCATCTTCTGCCTGACATCATATACCGCATTGACTTAGAATAGATACTCTTCTGCTGGGTACCGTATTCACATAAACCGAGCATACGGAGAGCTAAAACAACCTAAACCGTCTGTAATTAAAACCAAAACGAAGAAACTATTAGGCTTGATCTTGGTTACTGGCTGACTACTGACTATAAAGATCACACAAGGCCTTCACACAAAAGCGCATTTCACAGATAGCAAGCTAAGTACTAAAGAATAGAATAGAATAGAATTTCGAATTTGTCGAAACATTCAATAACAGGATAAGATGATACTATCATCCTTTCCGAGTCTATCGCCATCATGTTAGCCAGCTTAAAAAAGTCCCAATATCAATTAAACCAAATATTACCACGAGTAATCGAACCAGGAACCTCCTAACATCTCATCACTCACCACAAAAGCCATTATCGATGGCATAAGTTTTCGGAAACTGACTTCAGTAAATGTTAATGGACTTTAAATATTCGAGATTTAATTCCTAAAATCGCGTGTTTTCAAATAGCCGTAATTAGTAAGTATGCAGCCATCCTAAGCGGATATCTCTTGCGCGCAGACAGTCTTAGTTGTTAAACACGCCTCACATGTGTATTGCAATGAGCTCCTCATGATACGAGACAGCTGTTCCTGTTAGAACACTGCACCGAACACGGAACTGGCAATGAACACGTTATAAATTATATACGGTAACCAAATAGTAGCTGTTTGTTTTCATTAAAGCTTAATGTGAACTTTAATTACAAACTAAACACTTTTAAATTTATAATTTATTAGTACCTATCTATTTTTTTTGGTTAAATCTTGTGTTCTAACACTTGGTAGGCGGATGTCTGTCACCACTACATTATTGTTGAGTAATCCGATGATTATTGTAATTTTTTATCATTCCGGAGTAGGTAGGTAGGTACTTATTATCAGATGAGATGTAAGCCAAGCCAAGTACTGTCTAGTCTACTACTAACGGAAAAAACTATGACGTTGTACTGTTTAAGGTACTTATAGTTTAAGATCAGTCATAATCGCAATTTTAAGCGAGTATTTAGTCGTGTGCAGTTTGATCGTTATAAGCGAATGTTAAAATTGAAACTTTAAAATATGATTAGAAATCAGTCATATTTTAAAGTTCAATTTTAACATCGAAGTTTTGTAAAAGAATTTGTGTGAAGCGTCGGACGTTGAGCAAAAAGTTTTTAGGTAAATAAGAACCGTATTTAAACCGTAAATACGGTGAAATGCTTAAAGTCCTACACCAATAAGAATTGTGCAAACAACTCTTTGAGAAATACTAAAAACTCCATTCCTTTTGATTACCTCTCAAGGAAAAAAGTAGCAGATAAGAAAATTTAGCAGTTTTTTTATTACCGGCCTCTCCGCATAAAATGAAAGAGCCAACGATTCGACTTTAATGAGCCCGCCTAACACTTTATTATTTATTAATACACCCTTGAATAATTTTGCACTCTTTTTCTTAGCAAGGAAATTCGATTAAAAGTACGCCTTGAAAAGGTACGTGATAATGCGAAGCAAATGTATTAATTCGTGGAAACTTGAAACAAATAAAACAAAATCATAATCATCTTGTAAGATTATTGTGGTTATGAGACTGAATGTGAATCGAATCATGACGCTGTCTGGCTTTGGGGTACCACGGGCGTGTGATGTCCAGATTTCCTACGATTCCCGGTCACTGTGTCTCCTGTGGTTCTAGTTCTTCTGACATATAGGCGATTAGGCTGACATTTGCGATACCAACTTGAAAGCTTATTTAGTGGACTGGTTGGAAGACGTGTGCCCGTTCTGAATTCTGATCTGGCGGTAAGAGCTGGCGCAGAGGACGAGGGTTACTTGCGCAGCCGCAGGTAACTTTGGCAGGGCAATTGGTAGTGGGTGCCAACGAAATTTTGATTGCCATAGTGGAACGACTTGCCTTTTTCATCAATTGTTTCCAACTTCAGCAGAGCTGTAAAATAGCCGTCAGTGAAAATGTTCCGCCGTCCAATCTTTACTAGTAGGGTTGTAAATAAGGCATTCGTTCATCTCCCGCCCGTTTTATTATATCGGAACGCGACATAAATTCGCTGCGTAAAAAGAACCAATTCTGTGTGTACGCCCTTCCTGTTTTCGCAGCGGGACGCCCGTGAAGTGTTATTTAACAACGCCTTATCCGCGGCTTTCCCTGCGCCAACTCCGCGAAAAGCAGGTTCGAGAGCATTTCTAAGCCCTCTTAAAGTTGGTGATTATCTTTTTCTAGAGCCAAGCCTGTGAGGACGCAGTTTGTTCCTGCTGGGTGCTTTGTATTTGATAAAATATCGAAGGGTTTTCCTCAAGTTTAACAACTGTCTGTGAATACGTATCAAGTTATGTAATCATGTATCTCCATCACCTGCAGTGATTGTACCAATGTTGAGAGAGAGTCTTGTTTTTATGAATGTGCTAGTCCATATAATCATATAATCACGACACAATCCTTATACTCATATCCTACTAATATTATAAACGTGAAAGTTTGTAAGTATGGATGGATGTTTGTTACTCTTCCCCGAAAAAACTACTAAATGGATTTGGATGAAATTCGGCAAACAAATAGTTTATAACCTGGATTAACACATAGGATACTTTTTTCCCGATATTCCCACGGGAACGGGAACCACGCGGGTGAAACCTCGAGCGGCCGCTAATAAGACATATAATCACGACTACTATCCCCGAAGGGTTAGTCAGAGACTTGGCAATGAGGACAGCAAAAGCAGTCCTCTACCATAGTTCACTTTTCACCAAATAACGACTGCACACGTGCTCAGCGTGAAAGGTGGTGAGCCCATCGCCGCTCTATGTGGTTGGAAGTATGTACAGTCTTTAGTTCGTTACTAAATAGTACACGTATTCAATAATAGAAATTGTGACTTATTATCACAATATTTGGATTTTGTATTATGTACACTTACCTTCTACCTATGTATAACAACCTTAATTATTTTCAGGCTAATGTTTAGTTTAATAGTTTTACTTATTAATATTAGCAGATTGGTGGCTGATTGGTTACTTACGATTAAATGTGTAACTTTGCTATTAGCTCTTATCAAGCCCCAGATCAACTATATCCAATTTATCTGTATTTGAAAGAAAAGATAAAGTTTGAACTTCGTAAATGATATAGGGCAAAGGGAATGAAGCTACCACATCGACTTCAAGACGAAGTAACATCAAGATGCCAAGTAGGTATGCCCCACCTAAAAAGGATCGTAAGACCAACTCTTGTTGTAATAAAATGTAATCAAGTTTTTTTTTTTTGTTCAGGTTAACAAACAATTGCATAATAAAGCTTAATACTACTACAAAACTATAATCTAAAACAATTATTGTAATTACGCAACCAACACCATTATCCTCATAATAATATTAGAAATAAAGTAATTAAATACAAGCAAACTGAAGCAAACAAACAATGTTTTTAAATTTTCTATAAATGAATAAACTGCAACTAAATTATAAAGGAATACAAGCAAATTTTTCAAGGATCTGTGTATGTGACAAAACAAATAGATCTATAGTAACAAAGTTTTCATTATAACTTTTCATTAATTGACATAAAGGAGCTCTTTCACCAGCATTGGTTCTACATCTCTTAGGGGCAAATAAACTGTGAGCATGAGTATCACGAATACGCTGGGAGCGACTCGGTATGCGCAGGTAAATTTGGTTTGTTTGTTTATTGCAATCAAAACCATATTGACATATTTTGTAAAGAATAGATTGGTCAAAATACAGTCTCCGATGTTTGAGAGTTGATAGTGAGAATTTTTCTAGAAGAGTAACATATGATGACCGTGTCCTTTCGAATCTATAGTTTAGGTTTCGTAAATATTTACGTTGTACCGATTCGATTTGGTCACTGTATTTGTTGTAAAATGGATTCCAAACACAAGTGGCATTTTCCAGTTGAGATCTTATGAGTGGCTTATATAACAGCAAAAAGGTGGAACGCTTCTTAAATGCACAGCAAGTTCTTCTTAGGAAATCAAACATTTGAAAACCCTTAGCTGTGATGTGATCAACGTGAGCGTCAAATAGCAAGTTTTTCTTAAATTTATAATAAAATGGTGTGCTGAGAGGGTGCGGTACTTGTTTGTGCTAAATGCATCAAAAAACCTTTGTATTTATTATATTAAAGATATGTCCACGAACAAAAGGCTAATTAATAAAATCTACAATTAGTAGTTCTTATTGTAGATTTTATTATTGTTTTATTCATGATAATTTTTATGAAAATGTAAACCAAAAGTAGGACAATTTTGGTTTAAATTCAAAGCTATAGTATTATATCATAAAATAAAATAATTAGTTTACACTTTTTCTAAGTAAAAAAATGTTTTTTTTTAAATTATTAACAATTTATTGTAATTTTTTATATATTTTGTAATCTATTTTTAATAGTCACATAAAAGCATTGAAATATAACTTGTTGGTATTGTTTAACACTTTATTAAGCATACCTTAGGTATACAATATATCTTAAACCAGTAAAGCAATAAATATTGATACATATCTAGATACCCCCTGGTTTTACCGGTGGTATTTTCTGCCCATAGCGAGTATTTGTGTTGCTTATAGGGGTGCGACGAGTGCCAAATTAATAAGGGTTTACCATGAAATGTTCATGATTAAGCCTAATAAAAGGTGGGAATTTAATGACCCATCCGATGATCCCACATTGCTAAAGTTGCTTTAGTTAAAAGATTTATTTACTCCAGATAACTACTCCCCAGCATTTTACGATCGATACACTGAATCGTCATTCGCCGAGATGTGATTGTCGCAACGAATTCAAATGTATGCACATGGGTAAGTAATCGCATGTTAACTTCGCCGCTGTCCGCCCAAGAGCGACACGCGCATTAATCTACTTTGCTAGTCCAAAGTTCTGCCGCAGTTCGAGTTAGTTTAACGCCAAGAAAGGGGGGGCACCGGGACCTGTCATTGTCGTTTGCGATCAGGATGATTGGGTGCCATTTTTAACCGATGACAATTACTTTCACACCATTGGGCTGGTGGGATATGGCGCGACCTCCCTACGTGCTGTTTTCTATGTGGATCTGTGGTCTGTGCCGAGCTGTGGTTTATAGGCTGACAACGTTGGCAATCACGAGAGCTGGATTCAAGTCAAGTGATGCGTATTTTACACTATTTTCTTACTGTTGTATACGAGTATTAGTCACTATTCGATTACGTTAAAAATACATGCATTTGTATTGCAAAATTAGTAGTTAACCTCCTGGTTAACGGGATCGAATCTTCACTAATACAATAAAGAGGTGATGTTTGGCTGTAGGAGGTAATGTCCGATCTCTACTTATTCGATTTCAAATATTGGTAAAAAATCTTTTATGTGAACATAGGCATAGGCTGCTATATTACATTGCATATAGGGGAGAACAAACAACATGTATTTACACAGTCTAGCAATCCTATTTGTATGGGAGCAAAAAAAACAGTTGTTTCATACAAAACTGCGAATAATTAGCCCAGTTGTGGGGATAATACTTACCTATTATAGTATTAGTTATTCTGTGCTATTACCCAGCGGCGCGGCACGGCGGTGCGCTAGTAACTAATTGTAAATGTGGTTAGGTTTAGGGTAAGTTAGGAGCGTTACCAAAGTAAATTCGACATACAATTGACTTTCAAGTTCCTATAAATTGTATCTGTATGGCATCATGTTTTCCATGGTGCTAAGCCCTAGTAATTCGTAAGTAACTCAAGGAACTGTGACTGATATCGTTTTGAACCTTCATTGAAATTTCAGCAAAGCGGCAAGCTGCTGTGTGGTATGTTCTCAAACAACGAAAACTGGGGAATTCGAAGCATGAGAAAACTAGAGTGCCAGTCGCGGACAAAACTAGAAAGCAGGCTGGTTAATACCATTGAGGTATTATATCTAAAGACGACACTATAAAGCAATTTTTGCGCACTGATTTGCGGCCGCAAGGTCCACAATAGCACAGTATAAATATAAGCTAAAGCAGTACAGAAACTAGGCCTTTTCTTGTTTTATATATCTACGCGCCAATTGAGCGTTAGGGTTATCCTCTTATTTTTGTAAATTTGAAAAAGTTTTTGATTAGTTAGCGCTGTATCTCAGTTAGTTCGAGCTTTTTTTGAGATAACTAGCAAAGCATTAGTGTTGTCACTTTTTTTTATTATTTATCAAAACGTTTATTTGGGTTCTATAATTATCAAATAATCGAATTTATTGACTAGTTTACAAACAAAATTCTGTAATTAAAAATCTTCAACATTTTAAAAAGTCTTTATTCTTCGTTAATTATTATAAATTACTCACTGAAAAATACTTTCGCCTTCTACGACACGTTCGAAAAGTTTTATTATTAAATTTTATATAGTAAGTGCTTTACAAATAAACAAAGAATAAGCTATTAATAGTTATTCCGTGTTTTGTTCCTGTCGTGTAAATGTAATTTCAAATTAGAGTAAAAGAGACAAAACACAGAATAACTATTCCGACCTTATTATCTGTTTATTTGTAAGGCACTTAGTGTAAAAAAATATTTTCTAGTAACTAGCTTTTTAAATAAATTATCGGAAAACATGGACACGGCACTATCAAATTTATTTTGTCTAGTTCTTTGTAAATTAATACAGCTACTTATTTAATTAATTATACAGCCGAGCTCAAGCAGCCGTAAACTACGCAATACTCACGCGGCATTTTTAAAAATCGCGCGAACAACGCACGCAATACAATAATACACAACAGTGTTCATCGGCTCTGCGATGAGAGCACTGCGATGTCCGCTTAGGGGCCCTGTAAAGACGTGCGTCTGTGGGCGTGCGTCGTTTCGAGCGTTTGTACGTAGCTTCCTTATAGTCCGGTCGTGGGACATTAAATTCCATAAAGAAGCTTTGATAATTCTAAAACTTTTCGTTTTTGCTGAGTGTATAGATTATGTGGATTGTGAGCTACTTTTAAAAAGTTAGAAGTTTTATGACTGTGCTTTAGGTATGGTTTAGGTATTTCATAATATTTCGTGTAACGTAATGTATATAATATTAAAGTTTGAAATGTTGAGTGTTTCTTAATAAGAGTTATCTTATCTTTATGTTGTAAAAAGTTTAGAAACATATTATATGTGGAACTATGAAAATCACAAAATCACTCTTTTTGTCTTTAAATAAAATTTTAAAATTTCTGAAATAATATTTAAGACTTTCAGTGGTTAGTGGTATACATGTTGAACAAAGTTTAGAAAGTTAAGTGGTGTGCTTCTTTGATAATTTCATTTTTCTTTCGTAACACACGCAATAATAAATTAAAATTGACAGAATCGCTCATACATGGCCTTTGTAATGCTATTTTATACCACACAAAAAATTAGAAACATACTACAGTGCATCACGAATAAAACATTTCGCTATATACGTTTGTTTATGCGGGACGCGGTCGGCTGCGGGCGCGGCGCGGGGCGGTGGCGGCGGGCAGGCGCGGGGGTGGGGGACGGCGCGCGTGACGGACAGGCGAAGATAATACAAGAAGACGTTATACAGAAAAGTAAACTAAGTAAGAAGTACCCAATGATACTAAGTACCTTAACCTAATTACTTTACATCTTAGCACAAACAAAACATTATTAAATGACAAGTTTTGAGTAGTTAAGTACAGATCGCGCAACTCTTCTTTCAGATAAGATTATTCCACAATCATCCGAATTGGATGAATGGGATGAAAACGTACGTAACGTAAACGATGAGTATGTAACATATTCTAATTAAAAATAAAAACTGCAAGTGATTTGGTATGCTTAACTGTTAATTTTTCATTTTGGTTAATCAATCTATTATCCTGTCATGTTCACAAATCACAATAATTATTATTATATTATTATTATATTAGCCCTCGCTGTCCCACTGCTGGGCAAAGGCCTTCCTCCAATAATAGTAAAGTAATTTTTAAGATGTACAATAGGCTATAGAATTGCGTATCTAGCTAGGGCCACATCATACGATTAAAGTTTTTTCCACAACCCTTACATGTTTTTTTGACAATTAATCAATTAAAAACATTAGGTAAGTATGCAAAAGTATTCCTAAATTATAGTAAGGTAAGTAAGTAGGTACTCTTATTATCACTAAATCATTCATCACTACCTACCTATTTATTATAAAACAAAGTCCCCCCGCGTCTGTATGTCTACGTAAGTACGTAGGTACCTATTTACTTAATTAAGTATTATAATTTCAATTCTACTAGTCACCTACAATTATTAAGTACCTACCTACATTATTACAATTTACAAGTACCTAACTAGGTTGGTAGTTACTTACTTAATGGAGTAACTGTATAAAATCGTAAGAAGTATAGGTAGGTAGTAGGTACGTTATCCGTCTGTACCTACTTCTTACCTATCATCCGTACGACCTACCTTTCACTTTCCTACTTAATTGTCCTTGCACAGGTTTACATTACATAACATACTATGTAACATACACATACGTCTTCTTTGGCACAAGTCTAAATTCCATTTCAGATTAACCCTAGTGTTTACACGTTCCGCTCAAGGTCACCAGCGCTCGAGCTTTCACGTACACGGAGTGTCACCGGTGGCGTACATCATCAGTGACGGATTAAGACTACTTGATGCCCTAAGCAATTCACGCCTGTGGGCCCCCCTATCCGTATGTCAACTATAATCGGTCTTTAAACCTGTACCGCCTAAAAACATTAGTTTTTTAGAAGTGGAGTAGGTGCGAAAACAATAAAAACCAAAGCATTATTTATTTATTAATGCTGATTAGGTATAAGTAGGAGCTTGATGGCGCAGCGGCTAACGCGTTCGGCTTGCGATCTTGCCCGCTAAGCAACTTTCGCAATGCCGGGGCGCTGGATGGGTGACCAAATTAAAAACATCTCGAGCTCCTCCGTACTTCGGAAGGCACATCAAGCCGTTGGTCCCGGTTGTTGTCGTAAGATGGCAGTTGTTAAAACCCACCAATCCGCATTGGGCCAGCGTGGTGGGTTATGGCCCAATATCCCCACGTGCTATTGTCCACGTGGGAGGCCTGTGCCCAGCAGTGGGACGTTTATAGGCGATGATGAGGTATAAGTATGATATCATATAATTTTACATACATATACATACATATAATCACGACTATTATCCCCGAGGGGTTAGTCAGGGCAATGAGGACAGCAAAATAAAGCAGTCCTCTACCATACTCCACTTTGCACAAAATAGCGACGTAGAGATTTGCTCAGCGTGACAGGTAGTGAGCCATTCGCCGCTCTATGCTTATGGAAGTATGTGCAGTCTTTAGTCCGTTAGTCGCCATTTACGACACCCAAGGGAAGAGAGGGGGTGGTAGTATTCTTTCACTGCTACGCGATACGGTTATGTAATATAATTTTAAGTGTAGTAAATTTGTCATAAGCCCATATTGATTTTTAATGATGGAGAACGGGGCTTAGTACAGTACGAGTACATCTACGAATATTCAACGTTATCTGTCTATAAACACCAACTCTCAGAACAATAATTAGTTATTGTTCTGAGCACCAAATCTTCCGACTGTCTTTCGTTTTCCTAACTATTTGTTGCATACACCTTACCTTTTTACTTTATTTTTCTTATTAAGACCTCCGTGGTCGAGTGGTTAGCTCGCCAGTTCCAGCGTCGCACTATCGATCTTTTAATATGCGCCACCATTATATTTTGATTGAACCAAAAATAAAACTGTATAGATTTTTGACTCCCAAGACACCGGCACTATTGTGCCGGTGTCTTGGGAGGCGGCGAACAAACAACCCATCCCCAAAAAGAGGATCGCTCGGATCTGGCCAACTATCGACCCATCTCTGTAACTTCTGTACTGTGCAAGGTTAATTAATTCCCAGCTCATTCACTACCTAGAGGATCACTCGCTGCTCCATGATCGCCAGTATGGGTTGAGACCAAAGCGATCAACGGGTGATCTTCTAGCGTACGTTTCTCACGCGTGGGGTGATGCGATGGACAAGCATGGCGAATCCCTGGCAGTTAGATTTTCGATAGAGTGTGGCATCGTTCCCTTCTTTCCAAGTTGCCGGCCTTCGGTGTGCCGCCCCGTTTGTGCGCCTGGGTTGCAGACTTTCTAGAAGGGCGGAGGATTCGTGTCCTTTGTGAGGGTAGTTCCTCCCCGTTCTACAAAGTCAATGCCGGAGTGCCGCAGGGTTCTGTGCTCTCACCTACTCTATTTCTTTTGCATGTTAATGACATGTTGTCCTTGGGCAATATTCATTGTTATGCGGATGACAGTACGGTGCATGAGCGGTACTTGGGACATCCTGCGGCAAAGCAAGCCGATATCATGGTGAAAAGGCAAGAACTGGTTGCCAAACTGAACCTGAATCTCGATCGTGTCTCTAAGTGGGGATCTAAAAACCTGGTCGAGTTTAATGCTAGCAAAACCCAGGTTTGTGCATTCTGGTCCAAGGTAACTCCCTTCCTTACTCCTCCCTCTCTTCAGAACTTTCCGTTACCCATTTCGGTGAACCTCAGCATTCTTGGCATGAACATCGGCCAGGAACTGAATCCAAAATGCTACATCGAGAGTGCTATTTTAACTGCCTCCCGGAAGCTGGGTATTCTCAATAAGGTGAGGCGGTTTTTTACTCCTGAGCAGCGCTGTTTGCTGTACAAAACTCAGGTGCGATCGAGTATGGAGTATTGTTCCTATCTATGGGACGGCTCCGCTAAATACCTCCTCGATGCACTTGATAGACTGCAAAGGCGAGCGGTACGGTACGCATTATTGGAGATGCTGAGGTTACAACCTCTCTTGATTACCTCCAGCTGCGTAGAGACATTGCTTCTTTCAGTGTCTTCTACCGGAACTACTACGGAGAGTGTTCTGAAGAACTTTTTGATCTTATCCCGCCCTCTCCTTTCCTCTCCCGGACTACACGTGCTGGTCTTAGGAACCACCATCATACTGTACTATGTGACTATCAGTACTCGTACCAAAAAATTTGGCCAGTCATTTCTCTGTAAGACCATTCGGCTTTGGAATTCCTTGCCGGCGCATGTGTTTCCCAGCTCCTACAGTCCCGGGTCTTTTAAGCAGGGCGTGAAACGGCATTTATGCAGGCCGTCATGAATAGGCGCATTCGTATCGTGATTATTCCACGGTAGGGAGCGCTCTCATTATTTTGGACTGCATCGGCTGCTTACCATCAGGCAGGATGCAGTCACTATGACGAGTCATAACAAAAAAAAAACCTAACGATAAAAAATTTACAGCTGCTAGGCAACAATCCACGGCGCTTTGACCTACTAAATTGAGAGATGGACTGCGCATGGTATATATATTGCAAACGGATTCGCCTCTAGAATCTTCTGCTGTATGCCATTGTAACGCCCAGACATATTTGAAGCATTGTCATAAGACTGGCCTCTGCATTTTGAAAAATCTAATCCACAATGTTCTTCAAGGTATTGAGGAGTTTGCTTTGCCAGGTCTAGGTCGGACTCTATGTCAACTTATAACGCGCGAATTTTCTAATTAGTCCTAGAATTTTTTTTTGGTTTGATATTTCGTGAGAGTGAGACGTGATGCCCTAAGCAATTGCTTAATATGATTAAGGGTTAATCCGTGACTGCACATCATACGTCAAAAATAGGTCTCAAAAGGTAGTCATCAATGGTTATCATTCCAAAAGCGTTACGGTAACTTCAGGGGTGCCACAGGGTTCCATCCTTGGGCCGCTTATGTTCATTTTATATATAAATAATATAAAACAATGCTTTTAAAATTCAAAGCTTCTATTGTACGCCGACGATTTAAAAGCATATAAAACTATTAAATCCATTGAGGATTGCATCGCTTTTAATTTTGTGCTGTAGGCACATACAATAAAGAGTTCGAATCAATCGACATATTTTTACATGACAGTGGTTTTAAATCTCATATCTTTAAGAAACTTTTAATTGTAAATTGATAATTTATTTTGTTTTTTATTTTTGTACTTGTATTCTATGTAAGTATACTTTAGTTACTACTACAATGTTATGTGTAAAAGTTACATTATCTTATAATAATATATGGTGTATAATTTGTATTATTTCGTACTTCAGCACCCTCTAGCCTTTAGTAACAATTTCTATTACTCTGAGAATAGCGTTGTGGCTTGCATTACTGTTAATATTTATTTAAATTTATTTTAGTTACAAGTTGTAATGTAACTGTTAGCTGTTCCTGAATAAATAAATAAAGATACGAAATAAAAAAAATATTATCATTTTTATATAAATTTAATAATCTAAGCAACATTGTATTCAACATTGTTTTTTTACCCAAATAAAGTAAAAAAATATATAGTGGCATTGTAGACATTTAATTGCCAAAAATATTTTGCCAAAAGTCACTAACTGTTGACACGACGCTCTCTCTTCGAAGTTCCTTCGCTCACTGACCGCGGCCGCGGCGTAAGCCTGCCTACCGACAGGCGCGTGTAGGTGAGAGAGCGGGCGCGGGATGTCGCCAAATCCTGGCTACTGGATTATTTATTCTGTGCTACTGGTCACACACACCGCAAATCTGCTCCTATTCGTCATTCCGTCAAACAGTTCTAACTGGTCACAAGGAGGATATTTATGGTTTGATATGATTAAAATAAATACATTATTAATAAATAATTGGCATTTTTGATTTATTATGTTGTGTTTGTCCCAAAATTTGTTGTACCACACGTATGGCGGCTAGTGAAATTTGTTTAGGTATCCTCCTTCTTTGTGACCAGTTAGAACAGTTTGACGGGATGACGAATAGGAACAGATTCGCAGTGTGAGTAGTGTGACCAATAGCTACAAAAATTACAATGTGTCCTAATAGAAATAAATCAACTTGTGACGGGTTGACACAAATAATACTGCTTTTGGCGGTGTGACCAGAAAGAACAAAATTTTGGTGTGACGAGTTGATGCCCGAATCCACCCGCCCACGTCCTGCATGCCTAATCGCGTATTTAGTGAAATATTTTATTCGTGATTTAAACAAAATGCACTGTATGTATGTTTCTATTTTTTTGTGTGGTATAAATTAGCATTACAAAGGCATGTATGAGCGATTCTGTCAATTTTAATTTATTATTGCGTGTTTACGTTTTTATCCCATTCATCCAATTCGGATGATTGTAGAATAATCTTATCTGAAAGAATAATTGCGCGATCTGTACTTAACCACCTACTCGAAACTTGTCATTTAATAGTGTTTTGTTTGTATTGATGTCAGCTAAGATGTAAAATATTTAGGTTAAGGTACTTAGTTTACTTTTCTGCAAAACGTCTTCTTGTATTATCTTCGCCCGTCACGCGCGCCGCCCCCACCCCCGCGCCTGCCCGCCGCCACCGCCCCGCGCCGCGCCTGCAGCCGGCCGCGTCCCGCATAAACAAACGTATTTAGCGAAATGTTTTATTCGTGATTTAAACAAAATGCACTGTATGTATGTTTCTAATTTTTTGTGTGGTATAAAATAGCATTACAAAGGCCATGTATGAGCGATTCTGTCAATTTTAATTTATTATTGCGTGAGTTACGAAAGAAAAATGAAATTATCAAAGAAGCACACCACTTAACTTTCTAAACTTTGTTCAACATGTGTACCACTAACCACTGAAAGTCTTAAATATTATTTCAGAAATTTTAAAATTTTATTTAAAGACAAAAAGAGTGATTTTGTGATTTTCATAGTTCCACATATATTATGTTTCTAAACTTTTTACAACACAAAGATAAGATAGTTCTTATTATGAAACACTCAACATTTCAAACTTTAATATTATATACATTACGTTACACGAAATATTATGAAATACCTAAACCATACCTAAAGCACAGTCATAAAACTTCTAACTTTTTAAAAATAGCTTACAATCCACCTAATCTAAACACTCAGCAAAAATGAAAAGTTTTAGAATTATCGTAAGTAATTTTTCTCCGGCTACGCGACTATTACTGCTTTAGCTTATATTTATACTGTGACAATAGCTTGGATCACTCACAATCACTGAGGCGTTTGCAGCCCATGAGACGCAAACTCAATGCGCAAAAAGTTGCTTCGCCGTGTCGCTTCTAGTAATAATACCTCAATAGTTAATATGCGGCACGCGGCGTAGAAAGCGCCCGGCCGAAACAGGAGCCCTTGGCGCGGCCTCATTACGCGGCTCAGTATTCACACCGAGCACTTTCGCGACTTCGTTGATTTTCTCGAGAAACTATCGTTTTAATTGCCCCCCCCCCCCGTGTTTGACGAAGCAACCACATTTAAGTCCATTTTACTGTTAACGGTTAAACTATAATAACTGTCCGTGGCCGTGCTGTGTGGATTTGATATATCATTAATCATCTTTATTTTTTTATACTAAACCCGGCCACTCCACCTGATGTTAAGTGGAAATGAAGTCCAGGCGCGAGGACAACTGGTGCAGCGTAAGAGACGTAGCATCAGTCACCCTCACTCTGCCGGTCCACAAAGTGCCTCTTCACGCCTCGTTTGAAGGACCATGTCGCTATTTCAATGCTTGCTGCGTGCACAGGTTTGCGTTCGCTGGTTACAATGTAATTGGGCTTACTTCTCTTATTCCTGAAAGGTACTTAAGTCCTATTAAAAAAATTAATTACGCTCACACCAATTATCTAGCCCAAGATAAGCTTCTATTTGAAACTCGTTAGGTAAGATAACGGATAAATATTCATAAACATAGAAAAACACCCAGACCCGAAATCAATTTATAAAAATATAGTTTTCTTTAAATTGACCGTACCCGGGAATTGAACCCGGGACCTCAGAGATGGCAGGACGCCAGACTCGGCGTGCTAACCACTCGACTACGGAGGTCGTCAACGGTATGGTGTGACGGAACGGTAGTCTACGGTAGTATACGTAAGTGTACTTTGATATTAAAAGAGCAAAATAAAACATTGTATAAAATAAAATCTGTCTATCTAGTAACTTTGAAGAATAATTATTTTTATAAATTATTTAAGTACATAACAATAATTTATCTATTTGTGGCTAAAACAGTCTCATTGTTTTTATCCAACAGGAGGATGTCATTAGAAATCAGACTAATGACTTGCATTGTTTCTATGTAGTGTCTCTGAAGAGAAGACACAAAAGTTCAACAAATGTAACTATTCTCATGTTTAATTCCACTAACAGCGGAGATCAAAGGATCACTGCAAGTTTCGTAACAAGTTGGGATATCGCGGGGTACGATCCGAGAATGTATAACTCGGTTGGGGGCATTGTGGTATTGTAACTAGAGCAGCCATTCCGTACAAAAAATGTGCTTAGCTAGATGACAGCGGACAACGCGTGGAGCGTCGGGGGCGGGATTTGTTGTCAGACGTTTGTATTCCATGGGCTGCAACTTAACTCAACGTGTTTTTCGGTTTTGTCTCTAGATATAATGCCTCAACGGTTGAGGGCAGCGCCCGGGCTTTAATCCCAGACAGTTTTATATCTTGGCCCAGGCGGGGCGGCGCTGGCCCCGGACGGATGGGCCGTCCATCCGTCGCCCGCTGCTACGCTTCGAGTTACAGTAGTGTTAGCTAAAATGAAAGAGACGATAAAGGACTGCATTGTTTGTCACATTCAAACGGTTGGGAATGATAAGGAGTCAATTATTTTAAAAGGAGTGATTCTGCTGTGGTAGGGTAAATTTGTGAATGTAGGTGCCTTCAGAGCATAAGGTAGAGTAGGATGGATGAAATCCCATCAGATTTAGCAAGTCAAAAATCTTTTTTTGTAGTGTTTGTAATTGTAGGAAAAAAATTGGTAGGTATAAAACAAAAATGAATTTCGCTACGAGATACAGGGGCTTTGTTGCCGGCAGGCAGCTAATAGTTTCATTTAAATAAATGTCAACTCTGGCTTTTGATAACACCGTGATCAAGTCTTTGGCAAATGTTGTACGAGGTTAAATAACAGATCGATCGTACGTACACATCAATGATAGTCTTCTGTATATTGAATCAAAATTAATAATTAATAATTTTCCAATGTCTCGCCATTCTTCCAGAAGTGAGAGACCTTACCTACGTACCACCTACCTAGCTATATATTAGTATCTACATAGACACTGTCGGCCAAAACTAAAGCCTATCTACAATCTACTATCACAGCCGAGCCGGTTCATTAGAGTAAAAACCTAAAGCAAATGGTAATGTTACCCACAAAAACATCGAACCTCGAACGCAATCAACCGTTAAAATAATAGTCTAGCGAATGTGTTGCCTATGTTTAGGCAACTTAAGCACATTTCTGATTATCTGGAAGACTATGCTATCCATCTCCCGCAACCCGAGCACAGGTGCAGCTCCGGGCAGAGATTGTGTGTAGGGCTGCAAAAACGTTGACCCCGCGGTACAATATAGCCACACCCTGTACATGCGTGGCTTAGGAATGTTTTTGCGCATGAAAAAAGGTTCGCAGACTGAGGTTGAAGAGATTTTGAGCCAGATTTTTGTAGTCGTTTGTGACAGGATCGCCTCTACGGTTTTGGTGCTCAGATGCTATGTGATGCTATGTGCTCTCACAATAATCTGTATTGCTTGTGTTTATTAATTACAACAGTAAGAATATTTATTTTAAAAGAAATATACAGAAGTATAGTTTGAGTGACTGCCTATTAAAGGTGTTTATGTGATTACTAGCGCTAGGTCTTGTACACTTAGGTAAATATTAATAGTAAGTAGTTATATTTACTTCTATATTTTAGAACAGAACTCTTTGATAAATCAATGTAGATATAACAAATGAGACAGAGAAAGTTTTAAAATACTAGCGAACCTTAACCTTTTTACATTGGGTAAGGAGCGTTCGGTTTGCGATCTCGCCAGTTAAGCAAAGCTTTCGCGATGCCGGGTCACTGGAAGGGTGACCAAAAATAAAACATTTCGAGCTCCTCCGTGTTATAGTATCCGTAAGTGGTAGCAGGAGGGCGTCACTCCGCAGTTTAGGTAAGTTCGTTTGATGCGCCTCCCAGGCAGGCCGCCTAGGCGTATGGCAGGTTGCCGCGAGCCGACGAGACGCACCGAACACCGAGCGCCAAGTCGTTAACTCGTAATCCCTGCGCGCGCGCGTAAACCCTACTCAGTGACGTCATGACGTCAAATCGATATCGAGTCAGCGTTGCTTCACGGAATATGAACCGCTCGGGTCACACGATAAGTTTCAATTTCGCGTGAAAGTCGTTAGAGAGTGAACCTTCTGTATGTGGTACTATTAGTTATTCTTTGGTGGTAGTACCAGGGTGTGATGGCGTAACCTCCCCGTGTGCTGTTTGGCTTGAAGGCCTGTGTACAACAGCAGCGGGACGTATACGATATCCGAATTGTGCTATTCATCGTTATCAACTCAACCTTGGGTCCTTATTGTTGTTTTACTACCGATTTGTGTTCATAATAATCACTCTTCAAATTTTTTTTCCTCAGAGGTACTTTTTTTGTTTATAATTTTTTATCACTATCATCGGAAAAAAAAAATAGTTTGGGCTTGTTACTGGACTTCAACTATTTCTCAAAATCTTTAAAGTATCATTTAACTGCTTAATGTTACTATTCTTTGAATGAATATCTACATTCGTAATTAGCCGAATAGTGAAATTAATTATATATTTTTAGTAGCTTGGGAAATTCATAAATGTACAAACCTATCTAATATCATTGTACGTCATGTCGACTATGTGCTCCAATACTGCATAATAATATTTATATAAAATTTAATAATTACGTTTATAAGCTATCCTCGAATTTGCAATACCCAAACGGTAACTAAGTTTTAAGCACTTCTTTTTTATTGTCACCACCATGTACACTTAGTTTGCAATACACTTTTGATTTGATTTGAACTCTTAACAGATAATAATCCTATTTTATTCATTATTACTTACATATAATCACGACTATTATCCCCGAAGGGTTAGTCAGAGACTAGGCAATGAGGACAGCAAAAGCAGACCTCTGCCATGGTTCACTTTTCACCAAATAGCGACTGCACATGTGCTAAGTGTGACAGGTGGTAAGCCCATCGCCGTTTTATGCTGTTGGATGTATAAGTATGCAGTCTTTAGACCCGTTAGGTGCCTTTTACGACACCCAAGGTAAGAGAGTGGGTGGTAGTATTTTAAAATAAATAATATGACTGTAGTTGTAGTACTATTATTAGATATCATTACTTAAATTAAGTAGGTTATTATACTATTAATTTCGATCTACCACATAGCTGTTTATACATGGAGTGTGGTACCACAGAGAATTGAATCGCAGTGATTGCATTACACAAATGTAGAAGAAAACATCAGTCGACATTTTGAACTTGCTAAATCAATTAAAGAAAAAATTGTGTTGAATAAAAGTTTAACGTCAAAACGATAGGGTGTATGCACACAACTCCCAAGAAGCTACTGAGAAAATTTCGATCCGAAGGTCGAAAGAGGCCACCACCCAGCGTCTGTGATGGTTTGGTGGGGCGTGTCCAATACGAAGGCGTGACAATAAGCTTCATTTTTTGAACAAGGGGTGAAAACACGAGCAACTAACTACTAAAGCCTTATTCTAAAGAAGGTGGTTAAGCCACTAAGGGTGGATTCGACCAAACTGGAATAAGGTCTTATACTTAGATTAAACGCCGAATTTGTATTGACTAATCTCGGAGTAAGTCTTATTCCAGTTTGGTCGAATCTACCCTAAGTAACACTGTATTCGCTGGTAAACAATGGATATTTCAACAAGACTCAGCACCAGCGCATAAAGCAAAATCAACCCATCGCCTCTGAAGATTAACCCCCTGCAAGTTCTGATCTTTAGTCCTTTGGATTATTGCGTATGGAATATTTTAGAGGAGAAAGCCTGTTCTAAACCTCATCGAAAATTATCGAGTCGTTTAAAGCAGACTTAGTGAAGACAGCCGCCTCGATACCGTTGGATGTGGTACGTGTGTCCATAGAAGATTGGCCAGCCAGGACGTTTGGAGAAATGTGTAAAAGCTAAAGGTGGTCATTTTGAATAGTTTAAATATTTGTGGTTACATGATCTTAAAATTTCACTTCTTTTTTTTCTTTACACTAGACATGTTTGTGTGAGGGACAAAATTTATGGCAAGACTAGGTATTTTAAAAATATTATTACTGTCATTTCTAAGAACATGTTTGAACTAATAATTTTTCTTTTCATAGTTGTTGCCTTTATAACAGGCAATTGCCATTATTTTCTTATTAATAATGGCATTATTAATAAAATGTTTGAACGCATAATATTGTTTTTATTACATTACACACTTAAAATTTAAGAAATAAGAGGGTTGGGTAGGGGGCCTGCAGCCCCACTCCGTTTTTTGTCAAAAGTCTATGCAGCATGCATGCAAGCAGGGCGCTTGCAGCATGCAAGTAAGGAAGGATGCAGCATGCAAGCAAGCATACAGCATGCAAGCTTACAGCATGTAAAAATGCATGCAGCATGCAGAAAGCATGCAGCATGCAAGCAAGCATGCAGCATGCAAGCAAGTTTGCAGCATGCTAGCAAGCATGCAGTATGCAAGCAAGCATGCAGCATGCAAGCCAGCATGCATCAAGCATGCAGTATTTTTAAAATACATGCAACATGCTTGCAATCACACATCATTGTTATTTGTCACAAGGCTAACCTAACCGACATAAACCAATTTATGAATATTGGCGTTATGTATTAAAATAATTAGGAGTTTTGATCGTTAGTATAAATTATTTTAGCATAAACAAGGTGTATGATTAGTGATTTATGAATTCTGATGATTATGAGTTTCGATCGTTAGTATTAAATATTTTTATGAAGAGTGATCATTTGATGTAAAATGGTATGAGAAATATTTTCTGGGTAACGCTATTAGGAGTTAAGAAGTTACGTCAAAAATGCGCTCCCCTCAACCTTACATTGTACATTATTTTGCGTTATCTAACGTCAACAATTTACGCTTCGATAGCCTAATTGCTGGTAGCGGTTTGCGAACCGCTCGTGGAAAATGTATGCCCACATTTGTGTGTCAATAATATTTAGTTACAATGAAATTGATGTAAATAAAGAAGACTATTTATTCTACCTTCCTTCGTCAAGTCCGCGTGTTTAAAAAAAACATGTCAAGTATTATGGTCGTGGCCGTCTGTGGTATTTATTATTTATGTAAGTTATTGTATTTCTGTTTGTGCGCACACTGACCATCGCTCTGTTTATTTATGTCTGAATTTAAAATATGCACTATTGTTCTGGACATTAAAATCATTTTAAAAGTGCATCACATTTTAAAACCAATTATTTATGGCTCTTATTAATTGATGACCGAGCAAAGTGGCACCAAATGGAGAAAATTAAATTTCAACTCAATTGTGAATTGGAAAATCGCAATAGATTTTTTTCAATCAAAGTGTCTGCAACGTTTTATTTTTACGTTTGAAACTGTAAAGTTTTATATTTTAAAATCATAATTATGCAAACACGAGTACAGTGAGACAAAGTAGACTGGTAAAAATAATACTTACCTAACAATATAATAATAATAACAAGATATTAAAACATACCTAATCTTTACTAATAATGTGGGTCTACCATAGAATGTAATTATTCCGAAGTTTGGAAATTTCAAACTTTCAGAATTTGCAATCAGTATTATGAAACAAATTTAGTGCGTAACGAAGGGAAGTGACGTCTTATTTCGTAGTGAACCCTCAGACCTACGAAGAAACTTTATGGCTAGGAAGTTCAGATAAATCTTTTTATTGCAGGCCCAAGGGTTTCCGCCGATTATCGTTCGTCATTAGAACGAAAATGGAACTGTTGGAACTGAGCTTGAATGACACCCCTTGTGCCGACTCTTCTGTTACGTACGATTAAACGTTACGTTTTGAACCTATACTAGATCACCACCAGCATTGTTGCTTACAATTGTAACGTTAACCGGGGAGATTATAAATAAAACTAGATATTTTTCCAAAAAAATAAAATAATGCGTACCGGCTTTCAATTATGATACAGAACAAGTAATTTTGGAATCCAACAATAACTAACAACAATTAGGTGCACCCATGGGAAACTATTTTAGAAGCTTTTGAATGTGTCTTCCAGTTTTCCACAATAGCTGATCCACGGTCCAACGTTCGCGAATGGCAAGTTTTTCCGATTCTGCATTCGGGAGTCGCTGTAATAATGGGTTAGCAAACTGCCTGGACGCGGAGGAGCCCGGGGGAAAAGTTTCCAATTGTTTGGACGCGCGCGTATCGAACGGCTGGCGCAAGGCGCGGGCGGGCGCGGCATCTTGACGAGCCGAGTGCCTAGTGATAGTATAAGTCGATCACGTTCACGAATACAAATTGTGTGGCTATTGCAGCGCGCATTATAAATTTATGCATTAATAAAGTTTCCTATTTCTATTATTTAAGTGCTCGGTGGTGAGAGGCTAAGAAGTTTAACGCAACTTTCGCAATGCCGAGTCACTGGAAGGTTGACCAAATTAAAATTATCCCGTGCTACAGAAGACACGCAATTTGTCTCGGTTGTTGTCGTAAAATGGCAGTCGTTATAGGTAACCCTCCGCATTGGGCCACTGGTGGTGGGTTACGGCCCAACTTCCCCATGTGATGTTGTCCATGTGGAAGGCCTGTGCCCAGCTGTGGGACGATTAAAGGCTGATGGTGAAGGCAAATATTATGTGAATAATACATTTCGTATATTTCGTATAAATTTGAATTATTATAATAAAGGCAGTAAATCTGACAAACTTTAAAAAAACACAGTTTGGTAGTTAATCGCGCTTATCTTTCACTACTTGATCGGCGCCAATGGTTCTATATAAGTATATTAAATTGGCGTTTGTTATGACTTTTGCACCTGATCCGGAGATTCTTCTTCTTCTTTCCTAACGTTGGTTCATACGACAACAACGATACCTACAATTATATAACATAAATAATTAAATATGATTAGCCCAGAACGCAGCCAGATCTAACGCTGCATCTGTGGCCGCCATGAGTTCGTCCGTGGTGCACGCATGTGGGGCCAGACGGTAAGAGAACAAGTGCTGCATAGTCTGGCGACACCGCACTTACACGGAACCTGGGACTCGTCGGCATAACCCCATCTAAATCTATTAAGTCCACAGAGGCCCGTTTGTGTCCGAAATTTATATAAGAACTTCCACTTAGGCCATGAAGGTCATGGCTGGCGGGAAGTTTGATCCTAAGATCAAAGTGCCCTGCGTTTCATTTGCAAGCAAGTTATTATAAATGGTCCAGTTAACTCTTATAGAAAGCTTATATGCTTAGTAGCAATGTGATGATTCTAAACATCTCTTTTTTACAAAAACGCCTTTACAAAACCTAAAATACTTATCAGTTAATTATCACTCACTTAAATAAAATTAATTGCATTTATTATCTTAGATATTTTCGAAGGCTATTCTTTTGAAATGCAGTGGATTAATGATATTTTGTCTTAAACGCATTCACGAATGCAAGCACTCACTCACACAATTATTCGTTGAATGAGATGGACTCGTTTAAATATTTCTTTGAACAATTTGGGGTTTTTGAGTCTAGACGGCATTAGGGAAAGTTAAGTGTGTTTGTATTATATTAGGTGAAGTCGGTTGCGATCTCGTTACTTGAGGGACGCCGCTAATGAAGCCAGCCCTTGTGTTGTAAGTAAATTATGTTAGAAAGAACGTAATAAAAAACAAAAATGTGTGAAAGGTTGTTATTAATATTTGGCTGATACCTACCTACTAGAGCTATTTGGAAATGTTGTACGAAAACAAATACATCAATAATAGAAGTTTGTTGTTGAGCTTTAGTGACGTTTACAAGATTGTAAAAAGGCTAGAATTTTGATGATTCCTGGATTCCCTGTGACTTACTATCAACGGTGCCGCCAATCCCACCATGTCTAAAGTTAGTAGGGTAATAGTAGGTATTATAACATTCCATTCTGGCGTGGCGGCCGGCCCCCGTGTCCTGTGACAAATTTCTAAACACATTTTTTAAACAAACCTTGTTCTGACTATTGCAAACACAACAAAAAGGTTTAGCCATATAGGTGCAGCTGTTCTGAAGTGATCTGCGATAAAGCATTCGTGACAATAAATTTGTATTAATATAGATAGAAATATACTCCGTCATGATTCTCGTAGTAAGCAGTTAATTTATAATTTACACTTTTAAACGTTTGAATGTATTACAGGGCTTAAAGCAAACTACTCTAAAGTGTAGGTAGGACTTAAAAAGGTGTGCGTAGGATACGTAAGGAGTTTGCGTTAAGCCCCGTTATAATGTTACTGTAGTTAACTCCTTGTTAAAAGGTTCGGGCGGTTATGTTAAGGAATATTTTAAAACCCTTTCTCGTTAATTGAATCGGTGGTTGAGAAATTACAAGTGTTTGTTAAGTAATTCGTTAAGTAAGCTCTTTCTCGGCGTCGAAGGGCATCTCAAGCGTTGTACAGTCAACAGCAAATTAGTTGAAGCATATAATAACTAAGTGTTCAAAAAGATTTTCACATTTGGGTGAAATTAATAAATGGGGTAAGTTTTAAGTCGACTGGATTGAATCTAAAATAGTTAGTTAGTAATGCATAACTTTTGGTAACAGAATTTTGGATATAATATTCTAAACTTTTTGGTGTTTAGAATAGTTAGACTCTAACTATTCTATATATTAGAGTAAACGCCTTTGTAGCCGAGTAGCCAAGTGTGCGGCTCGGCGGCTCGATGCCGCGCATTATCCGGAGGTTTAATTCCGTGCTCTGCCAAAGAGTGTTTAATTTCCTGCTCTGCCAAAGAGTGTTAATTCCCTGCTCTGCCAAGGAGTGTTTAATTCCCTGTTCTGCCAAAGAGTGTTTAATTCCCTGCTCTGCCAAAGAGTGTTTAACTTCCTGCTCTGCAAAAAAAATGTTTAGTTCCCTGCTCTGCCAAAGGGTGTTTAGTTCCCTGCTCTGCCAAAGAGTGTTTAATTCCCTGCTCTGCCAAAGAGTGTTTAATTCCCTGCTCTGCCAAAGAGCGTTTAATTCCCTGCTCTGCCAAAAAGTGTTTTATTGCCTGCTCTACCAAAGGGCGTTTAATTCCCTGCTCTGCCAAAGAGTGTTAATTACCTGCTCTTCCAAGAAGTGTTTAATTCCCTGCTCTGCCAAAGAGTGTTTAATTCCCTGCTCTGCCAAAAAAATGTTTAGTTCCCTGCTCTGCCAAATAGTGTTTAGTTCCCTGCTCTGCCAAAGAGTGTTTAATTCCCTGCTCTGCCAAAGAGCCTTTAATTCCCTGCTCTGCCAAAGAGTGTTTAGTTCCCTGCTCTGCCAAAGAGTGTTTAATTCCCTGCTCTGCCAAAGAGCGTTTAATTCCCTGCTCTGCCAAAAAGTGTTTTATTGCCTGCTCTGCCAAAGAGTGTTTAATTCGCTGCTCTGCCAAAGAGTGTTGAATGCCCTGCTCTGTCAAAGAGTGTTTAATTCCCTGCTCTGCCAAAGAGCGTTTAATTTCCTGCTCTGCCAAAAAGTGTTTAGTTCCCTGCTCTGCCAAAGAGTGTTTAATTCTCTGCTCTGCCAAATAGTGTTTAATTCCCTGCTCTGCCAAAGAGTGTTTGTTAGAGGCCTTTGCTCTGGCAGGCCCTGCAGCGGGACAGTTCACAGGCTGTACTTCACTAATGTGGAAATGGGTGTGTGTACATAAATGAATTGTCTTTTTCTCTATGAAATAAAATTTTAAATTTGGAAGTTCAAAGAGATATATCTTCTAATTAAATGTAACATTTCAAGGTAGACCACTGCCCAAGTATACATAAAGAAAACTTGATCTCTCCATAGAAACAGTTCTAAACGTGATCTGCACCCAAAGGCGAGGCCCAAAGGTGTAAGGCTTAAGTAACGTTTTCCTAATTGCCAAAAGTTTCGACTACTCTGACACCAATTCGATCGCTACCCACAGAATAAACACACAACACAGAAAATTACTAATACGGGTAGTTTATAACAAACACAGATTAAAAGCGGCCAAGTTTGGAGGCTTAGTGAGGTTTGGGTGGATGGCGGGGCGCGCCCCCTCGAAACTACCCGGCACGATGCGGGCAACCGTGGTAATCCTCTTAATATGTTATTATGATGGAGTATACCTTATCATCATAATATATTGTTAGGTGTCGGCTGAACTCACGAACGCTGAGGTTCCTGATATGACGGGATCAGCCCGGTGGCTCGTGAGGTCGTAAAAAACTACATTACGGGAAGTACATACTGTAGTTATTTTGGCTATACCTTTTCAGGAGCTCGATGGCCCAGCGGCTAAGACGTTTGGTTTGCGGTCTTGTAAGTTAAGCAGGTGGGTTATGGGCCCAACTTCCCCATGTATTGTTTTCCATCTGGGAAGACCTTTTCCATCTGGGAAGACCTTTGCCCAGTGAGAGTCCCAAAACAACTACGTGTGTCCCCACACGCAACTCTTATATTCTCTTGTATAAAACGGCTTAGAATATATCTTTTTAGTAATAAATAAATGAAATAATTCAATAAATTCAAATTTATTGAATTATTTTTTAAAGTTTGCTAGCGTGGAAAGCACCAGAGGATGATAAAAGCCGCTAAAAATGCCATTACATAAATAAATCATCCATCATTATCGTACCATACCGTTCCAATTAACGTAACATCAACCAATACATAATGCCCGGGTAGCAACACTGACTCTACCGAGTACCGAGAGCACACATTCAAAAAGCTGTGGACTTTTACATTACTGCTGAGCACGAGATTCAGGATCGTATATTAATTGAGAATTAGAAAGCTAAAAGCTAACATACACTGCCTTTTTAGATTATAATAATTTCAAAGGGTACTTAAAAAATGTAAAGTACATTTTTAATTATTTTACGGCACGGAAAATCAATTTGCATAAAATCATAATTTCAAAGTGCACGGGCACTCTGAACTGCTGTTATGGAAGATTATGCTAATGTGATTAATAAAGCCTTTTTACAAGTCCGAGGGAGTTCACAAAATTGTTCTAAACTTTTTCAAGTCAAAGGCTTTTCATCACTACAGATGTTATATCATAAGTGCAAAGTGCTCCAACGTAGATTTATGAACCATGACAATAATGACATACATAAAGGCTATGTTTGTCACCAACATCATCATCATCAGCAGCATATAAACGTCCCAATGTTGGGCACAGACCTTTCCATACATGGGGAAATTTTGCCAAAATCCACCACGCAGGCTCAATGTGGGTTGGTGGGTTTTAACGACTGGTATCTCACAAAAACAACAACGGTATTACGTGCCACGACGATTCGAAGTGCGACGGAGCTCGATGTGTGTTTAATTTGGTCAAACATCCAGTGACCCGGCGCATTGCGAAAGTTACTTAATTAGCAATATCTCAAGTCGAACGCCTCAGCCGCTGCGCCATCGAGCTTGGTCAGGGTAAATTCAATAATTTACTCTAACCGACCGGTCCTGGGATCAGGCTTCTTTTCCGATCCGTTTCGGCGGCCTAGGTATCAGCAAAATTTCGGATGTGTCATTACAGGCATTCCTGTCTTCTACCCACATTACGCACAGCCTCTACAGTACTATTGTTAGCCCTTCGTTGGGTTCCGTAGAGGTACTTGACTGAGGACCAGGAGCGCCTGGTTTTTGACATGTCCGAACAGTCTACCCGAGGCACCTCACTCTCAGCGACAATGGGACGAGCTGCTTAGCCTTAAACTTTACGACCGACTACCCAAGTAACACAGACGTGCTGAATAAAGATTGATTAAGAGCACTCATCAAGAGCATAAGCTGAATACTAAGCTGAATAACGTCTGAGTACCGTCTATTCAGCTGTTATTCAAGCAAAAAGGGCCCCAATTTTGAATGCTTAACGCTGAATAATAACATCTGAGTAACAATTAAGTAGGAGCTTAATAATGTTTCAATTAGCTTAATAACTTTTGAATAACTGCACACATTGCTTTTATAAAGCTTTTACAACTCAGTTATTCAGCTACGTCGAATTGGTTAGAGTATTCAGAATTTATTAAGCATTTAATTTATTGATGACATTTATGCAAGCAATATTCATAGAAATTGGGAAAAGAAGAAATAAATTGGGTTCAATAATAATGTCGATACCTTTATTTGACATGACGTGAACTTTAAGTTATTCGGTAAGTAAATTTTAATTTACAAGTTAGCGGTCTGCTACATGTTAATTATTAGTGCGCAAGTAATTTTGTCGTGAATAGTACGTGTTTCGTTTTCATTTTTATGACGCGCCTCGCTAATAATCAAGATAATTAGTTGTAAATAGTATTTTCATACATACATACTAGGTCTGACAAAAGTACTTGTGATGAATTATCTAATTCTAGCAATTTTATCCAACAAAATAACATGACTTGAGTTGGAAATGTTGTAGTTGTAAGATTAATAAGCATTTTGGTGATCTCGTAAATTCCTTGTGAGAATTAATTACAAAGATTTCAATGGCGATCGATGTTTTGTTTTATAATGCTGAATAAAAGTACACACATGTTTTGTTACTAAACTATAACTTGAAAAAGAGTAGTCTCTTTACACTTACTTATGAATAACATTTATTTAGTTGACCACATTTCTATATTAGTTACTCACATTTTTAGGGTTCTCTAATCGAACGAACAAAAACCTTTTATAATGTGTAACTTTCCCATCAGGCTTTCACTAAATTGATTACTTACATTTAAAATCACAGCATCTTTGTTGATTTCTTTTTCGTGAAAAAGACTATTATATTAATAGTATCTATTACGTTTAAAAAAAAATGCAGGTTTCGTGTGTGTGGTGTGCACTGGGCCCTAGTTTATTTAATCTTTATTGCACAACAGTAGGATGTACAAATGGCGTACTTATTATTATATTATTAATTATAATTTATTATTCGTTTCAGAAAAATGACGTTTAAAATAATTTCAACACGTTGTAAGGGTCATTCAGATTTGTGTACTGTGCCGACTCAATGGAAGAACAAAGAACAACTTCGATGGCCAAGATATAATGCGGATTTATTAATTAAGTAAAGACAGCAGTGTCCAACCTCGCGTAGATTGGCTTACGATGAAACAAACAAACAACGCAAATAAAACATTTTATGGCAACGTTAATTTTATTTTCTTGTATTGTGATACCTTCTGCTAATAAAATAACCATTTCAGAAATGAAATTTTCTGTATACTTAGATTTTTAGATCTTTCGGTTTTCCAATCCCAAAATCTGTTATATTTTTTTTGAGGACGGAACCCTTATCATTAAAGGGAAAGCACGCTTGCTGATTGGGACCGGGTTCAGTTTTGTTTAAACTATTTTCACAAATCCTGTCATGATCATTACTGCTGATGACACTTGGACAATTACCTACTACTGCTGATATTTAAATATTCTTTTAACAATTTTCTTTCGATATGACCGGTTCTTTACGCTTTTGCCACGACTTTTGATCCATGATTTAAACAACGCATAAAATAAATACGTACAATAATATTCTAATTGCTGGTATTAAGCTATGGGCGCTATATCAATACAAATGTGGTCTTTAATTTGAATAAGTTAGTTGAAACTCTTTATTATACTGAAATAAGCTTATTAAAAACACAAATAATATTGTTTATTCAGCAGCTGAATAATTAGTAAAACATAGAATCTTATACAGTTTAAAGATAAAGTAAAAACAATTATTCAGTATCAAGCTGAATACCAGAATTATGTAAACAATATTATTCAGAAGGTGATACTTTATTCAGCAATTAGCTGTTTCAAACGCTACAAACTTAGTACTGCTTTAATAATAGCAGTATAGATTATTGTTAATCAGATAAATGCTGCCGAAGGCACTGTTTTTCAGATTTAAGCCACCTGGAATGCGTAATGCTTAATAACATCTGTCTAATAATCTTACGGAGATTGGTTATTAAGCGTAAAGAAGGAAAGGACAGAAATACAGAATTTATTAAGCGTTAAGTATTTTAAGGGTCCGTACTCAACCTTATTCAGTATATGGCTATTCCCAAAGCTCTTACACAAACCATATTCATCTTTGAACTGTTAAAAGTTCTAAGTGTTTACTGTTATCTTGCTTATGTGTTACTTGGGTAGTAGCTTCAAGCAAAAATAAAGCTGATCGCGCTCGCCTTCTTGCTGTGGCTGAGAAGGAGTCTAACATCGGTACTCTCCTAAGTAATCAGATGTAAACAGTTTTTGTTGGCCTGCGCTTGGGGGCCCGCATCAACCAACCGCACCGCTGCAGATGCGGCCAGCCCGTTAATGAGCTCGGCCATCACGGGCTATCCTGCTCCCGAAGTGCCGGTCGTCTGTCGCGCCACGCCTCGTTAAATGAATGACATTATCCGTCGGGCCCTTGCCTCCACAGACTTACCGGCAATTTTAGGGCCAAACGGCATGTTTCGGAGCGATGGCAAGAGGTCTGACGGAATGTCTCTGATTCCATGGAAGCTAGGGGGGTCACTGGTTTGGGACGCGACTTGTGTAGAAACATTGGCTCCCTCCCACATCCGTGCTACCTCTTGCGAGGCGGGCGCGGCAGCAGCCGCAGCCGAAAGTCTCAATACGAAGCTCGCGAGAGCTATGTGTTTGTGCCGTTTAGGGTGGAAACGCTGGGGCCGTGAAGGCCAGAAGCACGGCGGTTCGTTAAAGATTTATCGAAACGCCTTGTCGAGGCCTCCGGTGACTGGAGGGCTGGCAGATACTTTGGCCAACGAGTTAGCCTAGCAATACAAAAGGGCAACACTGCCAGCCATTTAGGGACTCTGCCGCACGGCAGGGGTTCTCTTAGAGATATTTCTTTTATTTATAAGGTATTTTTAGGTATTTTTAGTATTTAAGTTGTTTAAGTAGTTTTAGTTTATCATGGTTCGTTGTTTCATTTTTTGTCTTGTGTATGAGTAAATGACCATAATTTATGATATTGTTTTCTGAGGTTTAAGCGAGCACTACACATAGAAATGAAACACTTTTTTACGGATTAACTCGCGTTTAATTTACAATTAACATAGCTTTTTATATTATCCTGAACCCTTTACAGAATCTGTGGTCACAGGGAGACTGAGGTGTTGGTCGTCTCATAGTTATAAGTTATTTGCCTACCGTCTATCATTTTTATAATAAACCGGGTGCGTTCAGGTTTACACAATACGAGCTAACAATATTTTTAGGTCTGGCAATGTATTGCTGTTGGGGCTGGGATTTCATGACCTGTATGATGGGGTCCCAGGCAGGTGGTATATTCCAACCATCCTCTCTATTGAAATTTCGATGTTTTTTAATTTCAATAGCCTCGCGTATCATAGGGATGAATCATTGTTCCTTGGCGAGTATTTGAGGTTTGTCAAATCTGATGTAATGGTTGGGTCCCTCGAGAGCATGTTCACACACTGCAGACTTATTTTCGTGCCTATGTTTGACGTCGGCTATATGTTCTTTTACGCGGGTTCCTACACTTCTCTTTGTTTGCCCGATGTACGAGAGCCCACAGTCGCAGTCCAGTTTGTACACGCCTGCAGGGGTACAATATTGCACTTGACAGGTCGTAAGAACTGGTTGATCTTCTTTGGCGGCTTAAAGTAAGTATTGATTGAAGCTCGCTTCGAGATGTGACCAATCTTGTCAGTGACGCCTTTCAATATGGAAAAACAGCAGGTTGGCGCTCGACTGTGGTTGGTTTTTTGCGTTTTTTGTGACGAAGCCGCGATACTTGCAGTTTATTATTCTGTAGTACATGCTTGACATGCTGAAGTTCAGCAGCCAGGTGTTGGGTGTCACAGATGCCGCGTGCTCTCTGAAACAAAGATTTTCCTACAGTAGGCAACTGTCTAGGATGGTGGTGAGAATCACCATTGAGGTACCTATCAGTATGGGTTACTTTACGAAACACAGTGTGGCTCAAACTATGGTCAGGATTCCTGATGATTAAAGTGTCCAAGAAAGCTAATTTATTGTCTGCCTCTAACTCTATTGTGAACTGTATTTTAGGGTGTATGAAGTTAAGGCTAAGGCTAAGGCTTCGTCACAAAAAACGCAAAAAACCAACCACAGTCGAGCGCCAACCTGCTGTACTTCCATATATGAAAGGCGTCACTGACAAGATTGGTCACATCTTGTAGCGAGCTTCAATTAATACTTACTTTAAGCCGCCAAAGAAGATCAACCAGTTCTTACGACCTGTCAAGTGCAATATACCCCTTCAAGATGCAGAGCGTGTACAAACTGGACTGCGACTGTGGGCTCTCGTACATCGGGCAAACAAAGAGAAGTGTAGGAACCCGCGTAAAAGAACATATAGCCGACGTCAAGCATAGGCGCGAAAATAAGTCTGCAGTGTGTGAACATGCTCTCGGGGGACCCAACCATTACATCAGATTTGTCAAACCTCAAATACTCGCCAAGGAACAACGATTCATCCCTAGGATGATACGCGAGGCTATTGAAATAAAAAAAAATTAAAAACATCGAAATTTCAATAGAGAGGATGGTTGGAATTTACCACCTGCCTGGGACCCCATCATACAGGTCATCAAATCCCAGCCCCAACAGCAACATAATTTGAGTTTTATTTATAATGTCTCGAGTCAGCGACTAAAGATTCCAGCAAACTTTCTTGATCTTTTTGAACGATCTGCTGCAGTAGCGCAGCGGCGTGGGAAATAAGAGTAAATCGCGATGTAATTAAACATTTAATTAGCAATCTGTCTTTGAGAGCACGACACCGCTACTCTGCGTGTAATAGCGAGCTATACAAAAGAGTTTACGACGTTCCGACGTTGCTTGATAATTCAAAATCACTATTTAAATCAATAAATAAATAATTTAGTAAATAATTTAAAACGGTCTGTAAAAAAGTGTAAAGAGGACTATAAAACATAGATGCGCACTTAAGCGCATTTTATACAAATGCAATAAAAATATGCAATCTATGTTTTGTTTACCATACATGCAAGATTGGTTCAATAGAGAGGGATATAATTATTATTAACTAGTGGTCGTCGTGGCCTTCGTCCGCGTGAACAAAAATCCTAAAAAAATAATATAATATGTCATACAATCATTGCCCCGACAACTTATTATGAGTTCTCAAGTGACTTATTTTTATTTATTTAGATTACAAATTGTACTTTAAAATAGTATCTGCCGAAGTTAGCAAGTGACTTTGAAGCATCAAGTCTTCGATCATCTTAACACTGATCTAAGCATTAAGTAAACACAGTAATAATTTTAAAACAGCACTTGACGTAAATACAAGACTTAAAAGAGACCCCAACATACTTGTATATACCGATATTACCAGATCGGATAAATATAGGAAAAGCTGTTTGGCAATGTGTGTTAAAATTTATAATAAATTGCCAGCAAATATTAAAGAGATTAGTTCCAATACTGTATTTAAAAACAAGTTGTTAAATGGTTAAACGAAAATAAGTTTTATGATGTGCGAGAATTGTTTGACCTAAAGACGTGATCAACTTAGATAAGTTTCGTCTCATTAGTGTGTGATAAGACTATGTATTATGATGACATTGTACGCCTTTAATAGGTTAATTGTGAGGGACCCAACTAAATTTAGATTGATAAGACCTTTATGTAACCACAATTAGAACAATAAATATTATTATTATTATTATTCTCGTATTTTTTATTTTCTTAAGTCTAGGTTTTTTATAATATTCCATATAAAAATAATAAACAAAACTACTATAAAAAAACAAAACATTTAACATTATAAAAAACCTAAACCTAGGGTGCCGCCAGCAGCGGGGCAGGGCCCAAGCTACTGGTGGTTAGGGCTGCAGAGAGAGGAACCTCCTGACGATGCGTGCCGTGTCAAGAAGTATTATTATTATTATTATTCTCTTTATCAAACATACATCTTAAGAATTTTTTTTTACAATATTTTATATAAAACATATTTACAATATAAAATATTATAAAAAACTTAACCTTAAGAAAATTTTTTTACAATTCTTTTATATAAAACATATTTACAATATAAAATATTATAAAAAACTTAACGTACAGAATTTTTTTTTACAATATTTTATATAAAACATATTTACAAAATAAAATATTATAAAAAACTTAACGTACATAATAAAACAAAACACGCGGCGTGTTTATTGTAACACAATATACAATACATTTTACTATGTGCCAGTGCCGGAGCGTCGGGGCCGTGCCGAGTTAACCCGACTTAATTGTGCACTATGTTTATGTTGCAGATTAAACGACTAATTACCCAGCCCACGCTTGGCCCGCTCGAGGATCGGATACTGCAGTGTGCATCGCATGTAACCATGCATAAGATTGTGTGTCTGATCGTCGGTCTTATGGTAAGTATGGAAGTGTCAGATAAAAAAAATCATAAAATTTTATTATTTACTTTACTAAAAAAGGGTTTTATTAATTGACCTGAAACACAGAAGAGATAAGTTAGATAAGTTTAAGTAACAAGACACGTTTTACAAAACAAAAAGGGTGAGCTGCAATATTTAGCCAAGCGGCTATCCATCAAATCAAATCAAATCATAATCTCTTTATTCAAGTAAAGTTATTATTTAAGAATCGTCTAACAAAATATTGTTTTCTATATGGATGGGTAGGCTAGGTAGCTAATAAGTCAGGAGCTCAAGCGGTGACACCGATCCCAACAAAATAACAACTACCAAAGACTACTAACCATTATGTCTTCAAGACGACAATTTGAACAATATCATCATTGTTTAAAGAGTAACTTAACAAACTTTTCTACCTTCCACATCTACTTTTCTCATTTTCCACCTTCTAAAAAAATCTCTAAATTACGAGGGCAGCAATGTTGTGGCAGTGGCTACACATCAATATGGTGATGGCTTACCATTTGGTTAAATAATAAGCCTTAACCAATAATACTAACTAAAATGTGCGCCGGCATTGAGTCGATACTTAATGCCCTAAGCACTAAATACCACTTTGTGGTATTACAAAGGCGATATTTGGCAGTCGTTATCGCATCTCGACGCACCGCGGCGAAGCTTCTAAGTACCGTCCGCAAAAACACCGGCGCGAGATAAAAGCCGAGTTTTTGCCGACGGTGGTCAGCGAGCGACCGCCTTTGATCAATCACGGCTTCCAGTGAACAGCACTCACTCGCTTTGATCCGGTATCGGTACCGACTTTATTCGAGTAAATTAGGAAATATATCATGCCGACCCATTTATTGGTACGTTTGGCTGAATCGTATGTAGATGCAATGACGTGATACATGGTATCTGCACACCTTTTTTTTAGGGAAAATGCTGTGTTAATTTCATCGCTGCCAGGGGTGACCATAGGTTAGAAGGGACTTTAGAAAACTGTGTGATAGACTTGCGAAACAAGTGTGTGTGTGTGACCGTAGCAGATGGTGATTGATAGTCTCTGCCTAGCCCTATGGGAAACAAAGGTGAGTATATGTATGTTATAGACTTACAAACCGATGGCTGACATAACGAAATTTATGACCTTTAATTATTGTAGTCTAAACTGAATAAATGATATTGAATCTTGACTCTTCTCCCTTCTCTCCGCCCAGCCACGAAAGGTCTACCCACTAAAAGCTCGCGGAGTTGACTTGAGACCACTATGGTAGGTAAGCACCGTGTGTGGTTCACAGTCTCCCCGCAGGATCTACCCATTTCCAGAAATGTCACCTGTTCATTCACCACTTTGAGCTGTCGTGAGTTGTTGTATTACTAGTAGCTGTTGTGCTTTTGCCCGCTTCTTTGTTTGCTTAATTTATGCGGGTATCTTCAGGGCTTCATCAATCTCTATGCCAAAATTAATCAATATCGGTTCAGCGGTTTGGGCAAAAAAGTGTAACAAACTAACAAACTCACTTTCGCCTTCATACGAAAAGTACACAATCTATCACTTTTCATCAAAACTCCTGTTGAAATACGCGCGTGCTAAGATACCCATCTTTTGCTGTAGATATTTAATGTAGAATACAATAGGAAAAGCTTGTATATTTATTTTAAAATAAGGACTTTAAGTCCTTAAATTGGAGTTTTCTTTGTTTGGATTCGAACGAGAGAATGTAGCAAATTACAAAATATGTCGTCCTGCTAGTTTAACGTCACTGCTGAACGGGTTATCCTAAATGTTTAATGTGAACTACTATTCATACTCATGCTTTTTACTGACTTCCAAAATAATACCAAATATGATTGGATAAGACCTCATCACTATAATAATATCAGTCTAGTCGGCACAGTATACGTATAATTTATAGCAGTAAAACAACTTTATGCCAACTCAGTTTGACGCACTTAAGCTACAAAATGTTTAAGGTGCATATTTTTCATGTTTTTTATTTTATTTTAATGAACCAGCAAACGAGCATACGGCCTACATGATGGAAAGCGACCACGCCCATGGACGCTTGCAACACAGAGGTATAATGTGAGAATTGCCGACGCTGAAGCTTCAGTTATTATAGTTCTATGTTCTGTAACTCAATGGATTTGTCTCCATCAGCGTTAGACTTGAATACCAAAATCGGCGTTAGACTCGAGTCTGGGACGTCGAAACTGGAAATCTCAATTGGAACTGAGCAGAACCCTGGGCAAGACGAGGAAACGGCAGGTGGAGAAGAACTCTTACTGAATGATGGCCGAGGACCGTCGCCGTTAGAAGTCATGATCGTCCAATAGCGCAAAGAGACGACTATATAAAAAGGGTCGCGAGTAACTCTTTACTTAGAATTTTATTGACCGCGAGCCTTAGCAGCACTAGACCGGCCTAATGGCGTGTACAAGGAAAGGTCTACATCTAGCAGTAGGTACTGGCTGTTGATAATAATGATGATGGTGTCTTCTAAATACGGCTTAGTTGAGATCTGGTTGAGATACTGCTTTATTGTGCCTGCACTGTGCCATCGATGTGCGGGTGGGCACTGGGCGCGCAGCAGACATTAATGTAAGTTGGTTTTTTGTACGCGGAAAATCTGGCTCAACCGTCGAAATACCGTTCCAATGACTTGTTACTCACTCGTTAAGGAATTTGACATGCCCATCATAATCTGTTTAGGAAGGCTTGTGTCTGATATGTTTTTCACGTTTCTCTGTTTTGGGGAACTGTAGTATTACTGTGTAGCAGATATTAGCACTTTTAGTCTGAGAATCGGTAGAAGAGAGATTGATGGAAATAGTAAATAAAAACATTGATGTAGTAGTGTTATTACTTTTTGGCTTGTTCGGGATGTTGACCAGTAAGGAAAAAAGAGCTCTCTGCCATGAAACACTAGAAGCCTTCTTGGTTAAAACAAAAACATATTAACACCCGGCTTGGCGAGAAGAAAATGAGTCATTGCAACACTTACTTTAAGGTCGTTACTCTCTGATTGAGAATATAAGGTAACTGCTAGAAACCGCAAAAAACTTCAAGGGCTGGTCAGGTCAAGTGTTTTAAAACTGGACAAAAATGACAAAAAAGGAATTCGTGTTTTTCTTATTTTTAATGAAATAATTCATTTTGTGTATTTTAAATGGATAGTCTTTGACTATCTAATTTATTTAAAAGCATACGGCCGTCTGTTGACCCGTCCGCGTCAGCTGGGCGATAAGTACCTACGTTGACGGGTCAACAGACGGCCGGCCGGCCGATCGTTGCCCCCGTCAGCTGGGCGATGAGTACCTACGAAAAAACACGAATTCCTTTTTTGTCATTTTTGTCAAGTATAAAACACTTGACCTGACCAGCCCTTGAAGTTTCTTGCGGTTTCTAGCAGTCATCTTATATAATGGGTAGTTTGAGATCGGGTTACTTGAAACCAGAAAATTTAAGGAACTCCGATCTTCATAGACATCTTATGGCAGCCGTCTTCAGGGATGAAGAACACCGAAAGATGGAGTAGCTCATGTTTGCAGCCGGAAGCCGTCATCTGATTTCTCGAGTCCGAGAAAAATCAAACCCATGCCCATGGAACGGTAAATGTTATTTTACATATCGTATACATAGTTATATTTATGAATGCCAACAGTGTAAAAAGTGTTATTAAGTTACAAGACTGATATACTTTACCCAGTTTAATCTAGTGCGGAGAGTTATTGCAATCCCAACACTTTATCAAATCCCTTTTATGTTGATGACACAGTCGCACTTTTTTATGTAACCAAAAAGATTGTGTCATTCCATTCCACGTAATCAAGTCCTATCCAAATCTCGAATTAACATGAATCTCGTGCGTTTACCCCTGATTAATCGGTGGACTATTCTTCCACGCCGCCGCGCCGTAACGAAGTACATTTTCATAAATCACGGGCAATTGGTGTGTTTAAACAGACATGTAGGGTTCCATTCGCAAAAAAATAAATCCACAGAAGTATACAGAAGCAGGATGAAGCTTATTAATATCTAAATTGTTATAATGTTATTGTTGTAACTGTCTCGTGTGTTGTAGCTAAATAACTAAACTTCTTTTCATTTCAAGCATAAATATAAAATTATGACCTCTATCTACGAGTGTCTCATGACATTTTCAATTGTTTTAGCCCAATGATATTTCTGGAAAACTGAATTTGCAGATTCGGCAGTATGATTTGTACATAATTATCTCTACATATATATTTATCATCATCATAATCATTACCAGTAGACTGTGTTACTCCACAGTTAGACATATCTATCAATGCATTCAACTGAGCTCGATCTTCGCTCTTCTCGTCTAGATGACTTCTGCGTGTAGCGTTGCTCTACCTAGCCAGAGGGTGTCCTACGCTACAATCAGGGTAATATATTACAATAGTTCTTATTTAGAAATTCGTTATTTAAAGTAATTGTGGTACAACAATCTCTCAAACTCGTAGTACTAAGTCACACTGAAAAAATAATATTTAATTGAAGAGTGTAGGTATACAGAACCTCGCGAGCGGTGGGGTGACAGTTTTTTCACAATGATGTGTGCTCGCACGCGCGGGCCGCGAACAAAGGACAAGTTAAAATCTTTATTGTACCTGCGCGAAGTGTTTCATGTAATTTTTTGTCGGCGACATTTTCATTTTACATCGCCCTGTGATGTTTATTGTGGCTGTATCCGATGTTTTTATCGCTGATAATGTAGTTGTTAACACATTTTTTGTTCTTAAATGCATGGTTCATCATCACATCAGGCTATCGAAATAATAGAATAATCATAAACTCAGTAGGTACCCTGAGAGTATAACAAAAATACCTTTTACTGTGAAAGAAAAATACTGAACTAATTTTGTGTCACCGATAAATAAAAACCTATACCTAAATACTGGGTAATGCTATGGTCAATGGTCTTCTAGTTCACATTTTTATCCCTTATTAGTATTATGCTTGGCTAATTTAGATCCAGTTACGTCTCTGATTTTAGTAACTACTTCGCAGTGGATATACTGTCTGGTCTACTTGTCTGTCAATACGTTCCAAGTTTTAAATACCGTAAAAAATATTTATTTAGCTTTATAGATTATTTATTTACAGCCTAATTATGTAGGAATTAATAATAGGTCTTTGGTCTTTCCCAAAGCACCTTCGGTTGTAACGAAAGATCTGGCCTAACGTGCCTTCCGTATCACATAGGAGTGAAATTATTTCGAAATTTATTTTGGTTACCCATTTGGTAATTCTACATTGCAAAAGTTGCTTATTTTTCAAGATCACTACTCGAACAGTGTATGCTAAACTATTAAAAACAACACAATAAAGAAATGCAAATGCATTACCATCATTTGCTTTCTACCAACTCAAGCAGAAAACAATTCAATTCTAAGGCAAGAATATTAATACGGGCCACATGTCATTGTGAGAGAAAAATCGCCGTCCCAGCACTGTTTGGAAGGCACGTTTGTCTACCGAAGATTACCTTGAGTAATGGCCGCGCCGTCTGTCGGCGTGGCGAGCTGCTGCGAGGCGGCACGGGCGCTGCACAGCGGCACACCGGCCTGCGGACCGTATCCCCTTTTATTAGGTGTCGTTTTGCAGACTTGTTCATTTGGTTCGATCTTCAGAACAATAACTATAGCAGTTCGATCTGTTTTACTAACGTCATGTTTTTTACACCTACTGTCAGGAAATACGACGATGCTAAGCGGTTACTGAGGCTCTCCTGTTACCTATTAGAGCAGTATTACTTTAACCTTTCTATACAAATTTCGTATGGGAATTTGCATAGTAAGATTATACATAGTAATGCTGCTCTAGAGCGCTTTCACATCAGGCGACTTAGCAGAGCGACTGTCGCGCGATTCCAAACAAGTGACAACCGCGCGGCTGTGCTTTAGTATGGAATCGCGCAACAGTCGCGCTGCTAAGTCTAGCAGCGCTTACTTAGAGCGCTTTAAGAGTTCTAAAAGTTCATGGTAAGGCCCCTAGCATATAGAAGAAGCACCATAGGTAAACCCGCCTCTAGCTCGACTGTCTCGTGGTTGCAGATTCCGTTTGAAGTGAGCTTCTTTTCATAGCATTCATGGCGTCTTCGTCACTTACCATCAGGTGCGACGAAGGTCGCGCGTTTCTTAGTTAATGAGATGTAAGAACCCTCACAGCGGCCAAGAGTGCCCTCGCTGACGTGACTGGATTACTTTGTTGGTTTGTCGATAATGAATCTATGCAATACTTTTTACGTATATCATTTCATAAAAACACAGAAATAAAATACTAAATGTAATGGTTATAAATTCAAATGAATTTTCCAATTGAATTTATCTCTGAACAATTGTTATGAATATGTCTGAACGTATTGTTATGATAGTAAAAAAATACTTTTATTTTGTATCATCGCTCTGGGACACACGTTTTGTATAAATATTGATAACTGAAATTAAATACGAAAACATATTGTTAATAAACGGATAAATACTCTTTAGATAAAGCGAAATGTCGTTGCTTCTGTGCGCTGTGGTTTCTTGCGCCCGTTCTTTGCCACAGTTAAAAAAAGACGTCCTGAATGCTTATAGCATTCAACCAACTGAATGCTCTAAGCCTGAATGGGTGGTAGGCATAGAATAATATATTATTCTGAGGTGGTAGGTTAAAAAAGATTTGGACGATTCAAAGTACTTATTAATTGAGTTTATTGAATAAATATATTTTGACTTTGACTTTGAATCCAATAAAAATAAATTCAAAGCAAAATTAAATGAGTGTATTCTATAATCACGATTATTTTTATTCCTGGGAAAGTTTATATTCTCATAGGAGGTTGCATTAGTGACTTCGATTTTTACGCAGAGGAGGCCCTGTGACACGTTTTTTAAAGTTGAACTGATGTATAGCTAAGCTACCCTAATATGTACCTACCTACAATACAAGATACAAGTGTCACGTCATTGTCAAAAGCAGTAATAAACCGGCTCGGTTACTAAACGGTCGTTTCATTGCACCTTGCTACACATCATGAACACATATTATTATGTATGTAGTGTGGTGTGTTAGGTCTAGATAGTTAGGCCTTAAATTATAAAATCTTTGATTCTGTTATTTAGTTTAAAAGTTGATTAATTGTTTAACTAATTTTTGTAATTATGCTTGAGAGAAACTAGTGTCTATTTCCGCTTTTAGTTGTTAAGTTGACTTGTTTTATGAAAACCAATCAGATGCGTTGACTGATCGGAGGCGTCGGCTAATTACAGCCCATCGCGTGCGGCGGGGTGATCGGACGAAGTATTCAGAGTATTTCAGAGCGGGCAGTGAGTCTTGGTTGGGTTTCAAACGAAATAACATGTGTGTCACGAATTGTGGAAAGTGAAACTGTTGTTCTTTTGCAATAAATTATGAAGTGATAAAAAAGTTTAATTTTCCCTGACCTAACTCAATACCTAAGTGTAAAACCATCAGTCAGACTAAAATGGCTGGTACAAAACGCGAGTACATATTTTAAACAAAGCGTTTCATTTCAATGGAATACTACATGTTTATTTTACACACGCATGTGTATATTACAATAATGCAGTCTGCAGTATGGGAAAAAATATAGGGCTTCCAACGCTATCTAACGTTTTCAAACATGCCGCGGTTCCCAAACAAAGGTTATTACACAGTCAAGGAATATTTAGAAGACAAAACAGCCTGGTTATAATAATATATTTACATTGTTTTTTTTTCTTAATCCATTGTCTTTTATGACATTACATAACTGATTGTATAATTTGGTAACGACATGTTGTTTTGTAAATGTCGTTACTTCTATATTATTTTAAAGCTGTGGAGTTTCTTGTGCCCGTTCTTCTCCACAGCTAAAAGACTTCCTGAATTTTCCTATGCCTATCCATCCATCCATAAAAAAATAAATTTAGACGATTCAAAATGCTTAATTTAAGCTTACTGAATAAAGATATATTGATTTTTGATTTTGATTTTTGAACTTTAAAGTGTGACGTGGGTGTTGCTCGAGTGTGTACCTACCAGTTATATATATGTTACACTAGATAGGCCCTTCCGAACACGCACTATGTTCCACTCATCTGCGGAGTCGACTCGGCACCTTGCTGCAGTGTGAATTTGACATTCGCGCGTGCGGAGCGGCGAAAATAATTCTTTATTTCTTTTCAAAGTGTACACCTAGACGTTAACGTTTAGTCCAATCTCGTCCCTCGACCCCTAAAAAAAGATTTGTTTATTTGTTTCCTCTCGACCCTTAAACATAGTTCACACTCGACCCCCAGGGGGTGAGACTGAATTTTCATACTAAGGACAGGCATACCTTGTCCACTTTCAACCCCTAGTTCGGTAAGTACCTAAAATTAATATTTTGGTACAGTGAGGTACAGAATAAAGGCAAAAAAGATAATAAAAATATATAGGCAGGAATTTGATAAAGAAAATAATAAACAAGCAATATAAGAGTATAATTTTATATCTAATATAACATTACAATAGAAAATAACAACAACAAGTCTGATTTAGCCCTCAGCTGGAATTCGACCGATCGATAATGTTATATTAGAGTTTAGACCTAAAATTTAAAAAAAATTAAAACAAATTAAAGAACTAACCTCAAAAAAATTAATTAAATAATAAGAATTATATAGTAGTGTTGTATTGAATAACTAAATGTAATCCTTACAGTTATAATTAAACTTACATACTTTTGTAGTCGGTGCCAAGCCTCGAAATATATCCTGCCTCTGCCTTTATACCTATTTAATGACTGCTTTTATACTCTCTAGATCTTTTACCATTAGCTCTACTTCACCATGATGCATTGTGGCGAACATAAATTAAACTTTAAATTAAACTTTCCTACAAATTGCTTAGCAACTATATTAAAGTTTGTAATCGTACAGCAAACACCTTAAACTTTTAGTATTTTGTAATTCTGGTGGCCGTCTGTGGTGTCATTGTCAGTTCCACTTAACTAAATGGTACTTTCCGAAGACAAATGAGTTTATTGCAAATAATACCTAAATCGCTTTAGGTGTGCCTAAAAAATTCGAAGAGTTCCCTTAATTTCTCTAGGATCCTGACCTGATGAAAATTCGGGTCGGAAGCGGATTCCCTAAATCGCAATTCGAATAGTGTCTCACTGCGTACACATCGCAAATCGTCTTAGTAGCAAAATGTCTAAATTCTAAATTACCAGTTCCTCACTTCGTCCACATCGCAAATCGTCATAGTCGCAAAATGTCTAAATTACCAGTTTCTCACTTCGTAGACATCAGAAATCGTCTTAATCGCAAAATGTCAAAATTTTAAAATAAGTATGGATCGGGTCGGGTCGGGCGTGGATTACCCAAAACATAATTTTCTGAATAATATTTGATACATACTCGTATTTCGATTTTTTGAAGTGTTTTTTTTTAACGGCGGAAACTCATCGAGTTTGGGTTCGTTGGTAGAACAGAGTTTCAAACAAAAAAAAATATTACTTTAATCGGTTCAACCGTCTTTGACAAATCAGGGAACATCAATGATATTATAAACATATATATATTATAAATATATAACATACATAAAAAAGCTCAGGATGAATTGAGAACCTCCTCCTTTATTTGGTCTGTTAAAAATAGCTAAGAAATTACAACAAGTTATAATATAACAAACTTAAAGTAATCTCTTTAATTGATATTCTTATTAATTAATATTTGATTATTTGCGTTAATAACGCTTAAATAAACTCGAAGATAACGAACCACGACCGCACGTCGTGCGGATGACGTGGGTATAATTCCCACCTGAGGTAGAAATTTTTTTCAACGTTTTGTTAATCATTTATTATCGTAACTGTATCTTGTGGGTCGAGAGGAAACTTAAATTTTGCTGGAAAATAAAATCTACTTTCGACCCCTGATGGTCTAGAATACACTGTAGTTAGGGGTCCAGTGGACACATTATTTATTGGGGGTCGAGGGGCGAGAGTGGACTAAACGGACGTTCGTTTACTACAATTCAGTTGTCAAGTAATTGAAATTAATTGTTATTCAAGTCATTATTATGTAGTTATATCGTATTATTAGAATAGAAAAGATATTTTTTTCAATTATTGTTATTAACAATCTATTTGGGACGCCATCTTGATACACACTACGTTGTCTTTGACCGATCTAGCGCTGCGGCGCTGCGATGTCGGTCTGTTGATTAGTAGACGACATTTAAATTTTCAAGCGCTGCAGCGGCTGCAGCGAACTTTAGGTCTCTCATTCCAGAATTTGAACAAATGGTTTGTATGAACGTTCTTGTCTATACTTCTAGATCAATGGTACCTACCTACTGCTGCGTAACTTCAGCATACAAAACACTAGTGCACTCTGTAAATCGGCGGACGCAGGTTGAGTTACGCCCTGTTATTTTATTGGGAGCTGTTGCCCGTCCGCAATAAACAGGACGGTTTAAGCTCTTTTTTTTTCAAACTCAATTTTCCAGGATATTTATTTTCAGCGAGGATAATGCGCCTAATCGCGGTATTAGCGGCGACTAACGAATGGCAATACGTATATTCCTGAAATAGGCTTTGCATTTAGCTGCTTAAGCCTTCCGATGTGCAATTTTAATTAAAACTTTTTGTTGAATTTGACTTACTTACCTATTTGTTTTTTTTTGCCGTTAATCTGATATTATTTATTAATTCAAATGTAAAGTCTAATACTTACTTTTTGTGCTGAATCTAGCAGGGGAAATAAAGGTATATAACATGATATTTATATTACATTTCAATTAGCTGGCTGTTATCTTTGAAAGATTTAGTAGTATTTAAAAATGTATTGATTTTTGATTGTAATGCAGCGCAGCAGATTACGACGCCGCTGCTCACGAAAGAACAACACTCGCTGTTTTCAACATTTACATGTCTTTATTATTTTTTTAACTATGAGAGGTAATACAGATTGTTTAAACAAAAGATACAATCTCGTATAGCGAAATCTTGGCCAATTATTGAGTGACGTTAGATTTTTGAAACTGCCGCGATGCGCCGCCCTGCGGTGGACGATTCTGGCATACCTACTTAGTATAGTTGCAGTTACAGAAAATAAGAAAGAGGTTGTAGCCGACACGGAGTGTACTCAAAATGAAAAGCCTTCGTATAATATAGGCTATTATGAAAGCAGTCTGCCAAACGGTAAGAGCGGGAAAGTACTATACAATCTTATAGCTATGGCCCAATATTTTTGTATGAGAATTAAGAATTAGATAGATAGATAGATAATACTTTTATACTAACATAATAACACAAACATTTACAATGCATTTACATAAAAATGGCGCAATTTGGCGGTCTTATTGCTTAAAGCGATTTCTGCCTGACAATCAGTCAGATGGAGAGAACTAATATACTCTAATTTCGAAAGTGCAAACATTGAAAACATACTTAGTTGCACAATTAAAAGCAAAAAATTAAAATAAATAATAGGGTAGGCTAAAAAAAAGGTAGGCTAAATAAATAAATTAAATAATTTTGGGGGTTAAAGTTGCTCGCGTCCGTAGGTTTACCCTTGAGACCCTACACGTGATCCCTGGGTGGTGCTAAATGAGTAACACTGACTGAGTGGTAGAGCCACGCTGCGTTGCAGCACGCATTGGGCCGGCTCGCCCGGCGTAATACCACCCTCTCACGAATATTCGACGTGAAATAACGGCACTTGGTGCTGTTGTGTTTCGTCCGACCAGTGAGGGTTCCGGAGGCCCCTTCAATAGTCAATAGTCAATAGTCAAAATATATTTATTCAATAAACTCAATTAATAAGTACTTTGAAACGTCCAAATATTTTTTAACCTACCACCCATTCAGGACATCATTTTTTAACTGTGGCAAAGAACGGGCGCAAGAAACCACAGCGCACAGAAGCAACGACATTTACAAAATATATATATATATTATATGTCGTTACCTGGTCACAAAATACAAAATATGAATTTGAATGTAAATACATAGTTTAATTAAATATGGTGCTCTATATAAATTAATTATAGGCAATTAGAAATAGCTGTTGGAGTAGGTACTTGGAGCATTTCAGACCCAAGCTGTTTTGTCTTCTGTATAATCCGACACTTTATAATAAGCTTTTTATAAAGCTTTTCTTTGATTTTGATTTTAAATTTATCAAGATCTAATTTCTGAATATCATTTGGTACTTTGTTGTATAATCGTACACACAGACCCTTAAAAGAATTATTTATTTTATGGAGCCTAGTATAAGGCACTGCTAATTTGTTCTTACTTCTAGTATTTAATTTGTGAATATCACTGTTTTTTGAAAACATTTCAATATTTTTATGAACATACACAAGATTTTCATAAATATATTGTGATGCAACTGTCATTATACTTATATCTTTAAATCTCTCTCTGAGAGAGTCACCAGCCTGTAGGTTATATATTGCTCGAATAGCCCTCTTCTGCAGCACAAAGATAGTTTGAATGTCGGCAGCATTTCCCCACAGTAAAATGGCGTACGACATTACACTATGAAAGTAACTGAAATAAACTAATCTAGCTGTATCAACGTCAGTTAACTGACGGATCTTCATTACTGCATAAGCCGCAGAGCTAAGTCTATTCGACAATTTAGCTATATGTGGGCCCCACTGAAGCTTGGCATCCAACGTGATGCCTAGAAACACAGTGGTGTCCACAGGATTCACATTCTTATCTTTAATTTGTACACTAGTTATTACCTGCTTAACATTAGGCAATACAAATCTTACACATTTGGTTTTTCCCTCGTTTAATAGCAAGTTATTAACACTAAACCAGTGAACAATCTTTGAGACCGCATTATTCACATCGTCATAATTTGGGTGTCGTCGTTTCACTTTGAATAAAAGTGAAGTATCATCAGCAAACAATACTATCTCATGACTGTCTTTTACAAAATAAGGTAAGTCATTAATATAAACCAAAAACAAGAATGGACCAAGTATTGAACCCTGCGGAACTCCCATTTTAACCACTGATCCCGGAGATCTTTTACCGTTAATGTCGACCTTTTGAATCCTGTTCCTCAAGTATGAGATCAGAAGGCTCAAAGAAGCATCCCTAATTCCATAGTGGTTAAGCTTCCTGACCAAAGTTTCATGTAAAACACAATCAAAAGCCTTGGATAAATCACAAAATACCCCTAGGGCATCCTGTGATTCCTCCCAGGTATCAAATATTTGGATTAAAAGCTCAACACCGGCGTCAGTTGTAGAGCGACCCCTAGTAAAACCATATTGTTTACAATGTAAAAGTTTATTTTTATAAAAATGAATTTGCATTTGATCTAGCATTAACTTTTCAAAAATTTTACTAAATGTGGGTAGCACAGAAATAGGTCTAAAGTTAGAGGGGTCAGAAGTGCTACCTGATTTAAATAATGGAATTATTTTACTATATTTCATGAGGTCAGGAAAAACACCACAGTCAATGCATTCATTAAATATGCAAGCTAAAACTGGAGCTATTGTCATAATTACAGATTTAGCGACGTCCACGGAATTACCCCACAGATCAGCAGTTTTCTTTTTATTGAGAGTGTTAAATGTTTTTATTATATCTATAACACAAATTTTTTGAAAACTGAAATTATTTTCACAATCTTTAACATTCTCCTTCAAAACAGATTCAGCTACAGTGGGGGAGGAAATCAAGGCTTTTGTAGTTGAAACTGGAATGTCAGTAAAAAACCTCTCAAATGCTGCAGCAACATCAGCATCAGAAGTCAAGGTTTTATTATCACAATTTAAATTGTACTCATTATTACGACTTTTGACCTTTACTGTTTCACTATTTATAATATTCCATGTCATTTTTATTTTGTCATTACTATTCTTAATCTTAGAACTTAGATAGTTTGCCTTGGCTAATCGACATACTCTTTTGAATAACTTTGAATAATTTTTAACATATAATTTGAAGTCATCGCTGGTGTTATAGTTGCGTTCACCATAAAGTTCATAAAGGCGTTTCCTACTTCTGTGAATACCAATTGTAGCCCATTCATTAAAAGTTACAGTACCACTAACTGAGATCTTTTTTGGAATAAAAGTTTTATTAAATTCTAAACAATAAATGTTAAAAAAATTATTATAAAAGACATTAGGGTTGTCATTGTATTCTAAATAATTTAATTTTGTATCTAGATTGCTTTTAAAGCGTTCCAGCCGACCTGCAGTTTTTGGTACAACAGTGATATTCTTTTTCGTCACTTGTTTACGCTGGTGTGGAAAGCTGACCATTTGGCCACAATGATCAGAGTCCAGGTTATTAATAATTTGCTTAGCCAGTGGTTTTACATTTGTATATATGTTATCAATACAGGTGGCCGAAGTGGCAGTTATCCTTGTCGGCTCCAAAAATAAATTATTCAAGTTGTATGATAGAAATAGGTTTTTAATTTTAGTTGACATCGTGGAATTTTCTAACAAATTAATATTAAAATCCCCGCAAACAATTATTGTTTTACCTACATTACGGACTTTATGTAATGCCTCATCCATAACTTTTTCGAAATAATCATATGATGCTGAAGGAGGTCTGTACACACTTAATACAACAAACTGCTCCAACTCCACACAAGCTATTTCTATTGTTCGCTCAACCGAGAGGCTCACTATGTCTTTGCGTTCCTTTAATTTAAACTTCTTACTAACAATAATTAAGGAGCCACCATGTATTGCATTTCCTCGACTGAACGAACTTCCTACCAAATGATTCTTAAAATTGAACATGAACTGATGGTCTTTAAGCCAGTGTTCTGTTATGCAAAGAATATCAATTTTATTACAGTTCATGAACAATTCAATCTCCAAATCTTTGCCCATCATTCCTTGGATGTTCTGGTGGACAATGTTTAAAGATTGTACATTTTTTAAATTTAATATTTGACATGGGCTTTTGCTAAAGCTATGTTTACAATTATTTAATTTCATTTTATTAACAAACATTTCGCAAGAGTTTTCCTCTTTTGTCATATAATTTAATTTAAATAATTAATTGGAATGTCAGTAGAAACACTACTGACGTCTATGTCAAATATACATTGCTCAATAGAAGCAACTTGTTTAGCCAAGTTTTTGGCTGACGTTTGAATACAATAGGATAGCGATAAAGCTATTTGTCGCTTAAAATAATTTGGCAGATAATAACTATCTCTTGTCAAATAAAAATTACTAACATAATTGTTAGTGTCAATTAAATGCATTATGTCATTTTTGCAAAATAAATGTAATGTCAGGTTAAGCTTATGTCTAATAGAATTTTCCTCCTGTGGCAAACTACTACAATAAGGTAATGTAAACAATATAATTTTCTTTACAATTAACTTATTCAAACATTCTAAACATTTTAGAAGGCTTGTTTTGTTCAGATTACCTCTATTACCAACAAATAATAATAAGGTGCTATTGGGTTCATATTTATGTTCTTCCCCGCCCCCCTCCCAATTCCTATTCCTTCCTTAAACCTATTCCTCCCTTGAAGGCCGGCAACGCATCTGCGATTCCTCTGGTTTTGCGGGTGTCCATGGGCGGCGGTGATTACTTTCCATCAGGTGACCCGCCTGCTCGTTTGCCTCCCTCTTTTATATAAAAAAAATAATAATAATAATAATACGGTTTTTCAGCTACCTAATAATAATTAGGTAGCTGAAAAACCTTATTTTCCCAAAATATTCATAAGACCTAATAATAAAGAAACAGAGTGGACAGTGTAGGGCTTAGAATAAACGGTGCACCCACCGCTTAGGAATAAATGTGGATGAATTAATGCGTAGTATGCGGTATAAAGTGCGAGAAGCAAACATGCGAAAAGTGGTATGGATGACAAATAGCAAACATTCGCAACAAATATTTTACATTTAGCTATAAATATAAATGTTTTAATAGCAATGGCAGATTTAAGATGTCCATTTTAAATGTTTTTATGGTGTGCAATTAAACTTATGGTTTTGTATTTTCACATTTAGACTGTTCTCCTCACACACGACTCATTATTACCGTGGTCAAGTATCTAAAATATGATTACAGATATTAATTGAAAATATTAGAAGTAATATCGCTTTGAAGGTCCGATTTATCATTTGCATTAATATTGAAATATTTATTCTGACTCAGAAACTCAGTGAGGCAGAAAAAAGGCTGATTGGGCACACATTGCTAATGATGCCGGCTAATCAAGCTCACCGTTGGTAGACCCTTTTCCTAACACCCTGTATACTTGTATACTCTATACCGTTTTTAAATTACTTATAGGGAAATATTTTAACGCTCTCGTTTTAAATTTGTGATATTTAACTTAGACTTTTAGAATGGAAAAAAGTAAGAGAGGAAGTCGTAGCTATGGACCATCCGGGAGTCATACCATCAGGTGAGAGGAACAGCTGTTCCGTCTCATTAAAAAGAAGCAATGTAAGAAGTAAGAAGTCGACAACCTTCAAGATGAAGGAGGCACTAAAAAAAGAAGATGTTTGGTTTCTTTCATCGTAATCAATGCCCAACGTTTACCAAAAAAGTAGTTCTTAGAGACATTTTCAAAGTACTGGAATACTTTGATCCCCCCCTAAAGTATACATAATTTAATCGCCACACGGTCTAGTTCCCTACCGGTTCGAACCCCCAGAGGCTCTGGGGGGGGATCGGAGACTCGCTTGCGAGATGCCATCCCCCACCGGAATCCCTGTGGGGAATTTCAACCACTCACGGCTTGAGGAACGCTTGAAGTTTCTCGCCGCCCCCAAACAAGCCCGGTAACGCTGTAAAGGTCATCTGCGACCGACAGCACTCACACTCAAAAAAAAAAAAACACGGTCTAGTGGCTAGCCCACCGGTGCGCGGTGTACGCCCCCCAGATTGCCAGTGAAGAGAAGGGTACGTATACCACAGTGGTAACACTGTAACTGTATTATTGTGCACGGTTTGGTTGGTGGTAGGTAAGTACTAGGTACCACGTCTTTCCAAGTCTGTCGTTTTGTTCTTAGTAAAAGATAAGATATAACCACCGCCACCTATCGCCACGTAAGATGAAGGCCAAGCGCTTCCCCTTTATAAAATAAAAAGTTTATTTCAGTTTGTATATCATATCAATATAACTATGTTCAATTTTTTGGACACTTATTAATAGGTATTCTCGTGCATTTTCCACTTTAATTTATTCGGCAAATTGCAGTGACGGTGTAAGGCCCAAGGGCGTATTTCACAGCCGTGATCGCGCGGCACATGCGAATGCTCTGGGCGACGACGGCTCGGCTCACTGAACATCACTTATTTCCAATATACAAACACTGAAATAGCCAAGTATATTTAACGTATAAGGGTGGCAAACTGATATTTTGGTACTTCTGTATTATGCCTGCGCAGGCATAAGGACAGTCATCGTACATTTGTCAGAAACAATTAGATCAGAGACAATTAGGCAAGGGTTTCAAGTGATCAATTTTGACGGAGAAAAGTACCTACGCCGAGGAATTAACCCTCGTCTGCGCATGCCTTAAGAGTATTTTTCTTAGCTCTCAACTGCGTGTATAGCATGAACTCTCCGAACTATGTCATTAAACTGCTGCCTTCCGTTAAGAACTGAAACTAAAGCTGTAAGTTAAGCCTTTACATCGCAATTTAATCGAAGCCCCTATTCCACTAGGTCTGCGCGGGGAGACACTGTCTTTGTGCCGCGTATTCCATTAATCCCTAAGGCCGTACGCTGAATGACAGCAACAGCGGGGCGCGGATAGCGGGGCGTTCAAATCTATAGATTTGTGTTGAGCGTTTCTCGATGGCTGCGGGTAGCGGCTCATCAATAAAATACTACCGCTTCATCTCTTCCCTTGGATGTCGTAAAAGGCGACTAACGAACCAAAGACTGCACATACATCCAATAGCATAGAGCGGCGATGGTCTCACCATCCTGTGACGCTGACCACATGTGCATCGTTTGGTGAAACGTGGACTGTGGCAGTTTGAAGGGAAAAAATAAGTAGAGAAGTTTGAAGGAGGCTTACACCAGATCTCTGGTAGACAAAAGCTGAAAAGAAAAAGAGAGAGAGAGAGAGAGAGAGAGAGCTTTACTCTTGAAACCGATCGCTATTGGATCGGATTGTTATTGTGAATTTTCGTACTCCTAAGTTACGACACCAGAGCTAATATGGATTCATATTGCGTGGATATTGCGTGAAAGAAATACAAAACTCAACGCCATCTAATTCACCAAATATGAATCCAAATTAGGGCTGGTGTCGTAACTTAAAAATACGAAAATTCAGAATACCAATTCGATCCAATAGCGATCGGTTTCAAGAGTAATGGGGCTGGTCACTGACTAACCCTTCGGGGATTACAATCGTGAAATTGTATGTTCCTCAATAGCAGAGACTCGGGGAGCTGGTCATAATAACCGCGCCAGCCGCTCCGCTCCCGCCGCCCGCCGCTGATACTGTCATCCTGTTTGTGGCCTTATAATTTCACTCTTGCTTGAATTTTACTGGTTCAGTCTAGCGTAAGTAAACCACCAGTCTTAAATCCGATGCCCGACGACGATGAGTTCTCTTCTTAAGATGTAACAATACGGAAACATTTAGTTCCACCCACGAACCCATACTGGTCCAGCGTGGTGGATTATGGTCCAATCTGCTTAAATGCAGTGGTCTGATGATGACGATCAACCACTTAGGTTTACTTAGAAGTAAAGCAACTTTCGTATTGGCGAAGAATTAATGGGTCACCGTTTAAAACATCGTGAGCTCCTTGGATAGGCGCGTTAATTTTTTTTTCTTTTTTTTTTAAATAAAGAGCGGGAATGGATTATATGGAAAAAGTTTGGTAATGCATCCAACTATGAGAATTTCACAATTTACCGCCGTAGATTTAAAAAAATAAGCGATGAGTGTTTTAAAAAATACATTAATTCGGTAGAAAAAGGAATCCGTAAGGATATAAAAGTATTTTGGTCGTATGTTCATAGACATAAAAATAAAAGTGGATTACTATATATTATGAAATACAATCAATTAGAATCAAGTGATCCTGAACAAATTAGTAATTTTTCAGTGATTTTTTTTCATCGGTTTTAGAGCCAAGTACGTTGAGCAACTTTGACACTGATTTGAACCACCCTCAAAACATCAAGTGTAGTGACACTTTGTCTAATATATCTTTTACGCGAGATGACATTGTTAAGGAACTACTAGCTTTAGACTCCACTAAAGGGCCTGGGCCAAAAGATTCCCCCTCTCTTTATCCAATTGACGGCTAAAAGTATAGCTACTCCTCTACTAGTTTTATTTAATAAATGTATTGCTGAAGGCACGGTACCTAAGATGTGGAAGACTTATGTTCTGGTAATAGCTGCTGTATTTGAAATTTGTAAAATCGGTAGATACTTGTTTTAAGGTGTAAAAACATTTATAATTAGATGTGGATAATGGTGCTGGCTGGACAATCATTAAGATTGTAAATATTGTACTTATTAAGTAACACACATTGTACAATTGTTTATTGTTCTAAACAAATTTTAAAAAAATTTAGAGGCCTGATGATCATAGATGATGTTAATAGACAGCCGTGAGAACCTACCAGGTGTGTTGGCTGGTGGGTGTTGGATTCGACTTTTATCTTTCCCAGCTGGTTTATGTGGGAAGGCTGAAGCCCAGCATTGGGACGTTTATAGTCGGATGACAAAGAGAGCTTTTAATATGATAATTAACTACTTGGCATTATTATTAGGTACTATAATTAAAATTACACGAAAGCTCTCCAAAGCTGGAGATTAATTTGCCGTCGAATAATCATTAAAATATATAATGAGCTCGTTCCTCCCTTATTCCCAATTGTGGCAAGTAGTTTCTTGGGCTCGGCAAAGCTGCCGGGCTAATTGTCCCCCGGGAACTGCTATTTAAATTAAATGAGGTAAATTTGATTTTCGTACTTGCAAAGAATATTTTGCTAGTATAGGTAGAACAGTAGGTTAACAGCGGTCAATTATTATCCCATTAATTACTCGAGTGAAAAATTTGTTTTTCTACATTAATAAAGTTCTTATAAATGTTACTAATGTTGAAATGAAACACTTTTTTACGGATTAACTCGCGTTTAATGGTACTATTCACATAGTTTTTATATTATCCTGACGTTTGAACCCTTTACAGGGTCCGTGGTAAACGTCAAACGTCGTGGTTCGAAACGTCATCAACCATAAATAGCCACAAACGTCAAAACCAAATCGATGAGCGGAAAATTGTGAACTTATCAAAACAAACACTGGACAAACCCACTGTTGAGGTACTAAAAATGGGCTTAATTACGCCGTAGCCCCTCGCAGGATACCGTATGAAAGCATCATTAGTAACATAGAGGATTGCTTAGTTAAAAATAATATTAGGAAGGCTGATGCTGAAGCACTACGTCAAGACATATCGTCTGTCTTGCGCCGGAGCAAAGTGCCGAAATCCAACCTTCCTCGCGATCAATACTTCGCCCTAAAGAACCTGCGAGCTAAGCCAGAATTAACCATCCTTCGTGCTGATAAGGGTAATGATACGGTAGTTATGGATACGTCAGATTATAACGAAAAAATAATTCAACTTTTATCAGATGACAAGACCTACAAACGCGTTAAATGCGATCAAACTAACAAAATATTAAAGAAAACCAGTGATCTTGTCAAACAACACTCCGAAACGTTAAATCTAGACACTAATTATTTAATACCTTCCTGCCCTAAACCACCTAAACTGTATGGGTTACCAAAAATCCACAAACCTGAGGCTCCGCTACGTCCGATTGTAAGCCAGATCGACTCACCAACTTACCGTTTGGCCCGGCATGTAGCAAAAATACTTTCCCCACTAAGAGGTAATACAACAGCTTATGTGAAGGATGCTTACCAGTTTGTCAGTGATATTAAAGACCTACATCTTGCTGACAATGAAACCATGGTTAGTTTTGATTTCCAGTCCCTATTTACATGTCTACCAGTACAGGACTGCATTGAAATTACCAAGAAAAGACTAGTTAAACAAAATATGCCCAACGAATATGCAGTACTATTAGAGCATTGTCTAACATCTGGCTACCTTTTGTGGAATGAAGTTTACTACTTGCAAATAGAGGGTGTTGCTATGGGGTCCCCTGTATCACCCGTTGTCGCCGATATTTTCATGGAAGACTTCGAGGAGCGGGCCCTAAGCACAGCACCCGTAACCCCTATAAGCGATACGTAGATGACACTTTCACTATCTTACCAACTGATAAAGTATCTGCTTTTCTAAGTTATCTTAACTCCATACACCCTAAAATACAGTTCACAATGGAGTTAGAGGCAGACAACAAGTTAGCCTTCTTGGACACTTTAATCATCAGGAATCCTGACCATAGTTTGAGCCACACTGTGTTTCGTAAAGTAACCCATACAGATAGGTACCTCAATGGTGATTCTCACCACCATCCTAGACAGTTGGCTACTGTAGGGAAATCTTTGTTTCAGAGAGCACGCAGCATCTGTGACACCCAACACCTGGCTGCTGAACTTCAGCATGTCAAGCATGAACTACAGGATAACAAACTGCAAGTACCACGGCTTCGTCACAAAGAACGCAAAAAACCAACCACAGTCGAGCGCCAACCTGCAGTACTTCCATATATGAAAGGCGTCACTGACAAGATTGGTCACATCTTGAAGCGAGCTTCAATCAATACTTACTTTAAGCCGCCAAAGAAGATCAACCAGTTCTTACGACCTGTCAAGTGCAATATACCCCTTCAAGATGCAGGCGGGTCATTCTAATCTAGCATGAAAAATAAAAAAAATGAGTAAATTCTGTAATTTGTTTCCCAATGTGTTAGTTTTTATCAGGCCCATAGAAATATAATAGAAACACACTTCAAAATCAACTATTTATTCAGAAAAAAACAAAAATTAAATATTGTTATACACAGAAATGATCAACATTACCACAGAAATGATCAGATCAACAAAAAATATAGAGTGAAACTTTTTTCATTCGGTTTGGTATCATAAAACAAAAAACAACTTACTTCTTATTTAATTAAAACAATATTTTAAGAAGACAAATCTAAAGTTTAGTCACAAAAAAATTCTAACAAAATATACACAGAAATGATAGTCATTTCTGTGTACCATCTATTTTAGGAACATACAATTTTTGTTTGAACCTTATCAATAAATTTCTTATATAAATTATATAGATTATCAAGAAGAATACTAATCTGCTTTTTTTTGACGTTTTCTAGTTCATCACTTCACCTTCTTCGTCACTTTCAAAAAATCTTTCCACTGCTTTTCTATTGGAAGCGGCAACGCTATCATATTTATCTTTGGTAGTTTTAGCTCATGTCTTAAAGTTTCATTTCATTTTTTACCAAACCATGTGCCTTCTTGCGTTGATACCTCTCCCTGTCCTTTTTTTTTCGTTCTTCCAACTCTTCCTCAGTAATTTTTTGCCTAGCACGTTGCATACTTAATTTGTTAACGACGCTGTGTTTTTTACGCTTGTCGTTGTCTTTGGTTTTTTTTTCATGATGAGCTGAAAACAAACAAAAACATTTAAATAGCATAGTTAGGCAAACGGAAAATAATTTTACCTACATCTAAACAGTAAAGTGTACAAATTTTTGATGAAAATTCTATGTCCTTAAAGCAACCCGCTGGGGCATATCAACTCACATTACGGATCACTATTATGCTAACTTAACCTTATCGGGTTATGTGAAAAAAAGTAACAATTATTCTATGTCTGTGTACTATCATACACAGACATGACGGTACACAGAAATTATGAATGTTAGATTTCAAGGTGAAATCGGCTAAATTTTGAGATTATGTTTTGGAGACATCAGGTCTTTGTTTTTTGGAATCAAAAGAGTATACGCACAAGCTAGCAAAATATTTTTATATACTGTACTTACCTAATAATTTTCCAATCAGAAATGACGCTTGAACTTTTTGCACACCAGAAATAACACATTTACGTAACTTTTTGGGACTCGGTGAATACCTCATAACCTTACGAGAAATTGTTACCACTTTTTTATACAAAAACTTTCATGTACACAGGAATGACGACTAAATTTGAAACACATCTTTATTTTAATATATTGGAAAACTTATTACTTTGAAAATTTTTTGAAACATAGTGCGATTAATAGACATATCTCTGAAAACTAATCATCTAGAAATCGGTTTTGAAAATTGATAATTAGTATTTTTTCAAACAGGGGAAACCTTAATTGGTAGAAAGTTACATACACAGAACATGACGAATCAGTTACTTTTTTGCTTTTTTTACGAAATTTTATTTTTAAATTGAATGTTGATTTATGCTGAAGTGTGCTATAATGTGTAATCTATAGAATTAAGTTAAATATTTCAAACTTTATTTCAATTTCGTAGGTAGTTCTAACAAGTAACGCTTTTTTACTCATAGATTGGAATGACCCAGGCGTGTACAAACTGGACTGCGACTGTGGGCTCTCGTACATCGGGCAAACAAAGAGAAGTGTAGGAACCTGCGTAAAAGAACATATAGCTGACGTCAAGCATAGGCGCGAAAATAAGTCTGCAGTGTGTGAACATGCTTTCGAGGGACCCAACCATTACATCAGATTTGACAAACCTCAAATACTCGCCAAGGAACAACGATTCGTCCATAAGATGATACGCAAGGCCATTGAAATTAAAAAACATCGTAATTTCAATAGAGAGGATGGTTGGAATTTACCACCTGCCTGGGACCCCATCATACAGGTCATCAAATCCCAGCCCCAACAGCAACACATTGCCAGACCTAAAAATATTGTTAGCTCGTATTGTGTAAACTTGAACGCACCCGGTTAAATATAAAAATTATTGACGGTAGGCAAATAACTTCTAACAATGAGACGACCAACACCTCAGTCTCCCTGTGACCACGGACCCTGTAAAGGGTTCGAAACGTCAGGATAATATAAAAACTATGTAAATAGTAAATTAAACGCGAGTTAATCCGTAAAAAGTGTTTCATTTCAATGTGTAGTGCTCGCTTAAACCTCAGAAAACAATATGTTACTAATGTCATCAGTTTTGACAAGGCACTGTTTTGAAAACCAGCTATAATGAATGTCAGCAAGGGCCAATAATTTTCCATATGTTTTACATCGTCAATGTTGAAAAATTACCTTCATAAGATAAATGCACTGTTCCCATATCGATCGCGAAGTGGCAATACCTTCCAACTAACATAGACAACATTTTACTCAGAGCGAAAAAACGTTCAGTACCTATCTCGAAAACTTTCGCGTCTAGTGTAATCGGGTTGTACCAAGTTGTACGTAGATTGTGAAAAGTCACAAACAACTTCTGTTCACGTGGAAAGCTAAGCTACCATCTGGTGGCAAAATCGTGCCATAATTCATTAAGATTTATACCTAGTTGACATTGAACATTATAACAGCTTTCATTATCTTGCGCGAGTTCCGCTGAAAATGTCAAACAAATAAGCTATATGGGTTGCACTCGCTGGCGGCGCCGCCACCGGGTCATGTTGCTTCTGTCTTTGATAGAGAATACAATGGTAGCAACTGCTTTTTTATAATTTAATTCTTTTGAATATAATTATGTTAGTATTCGTGTAATTAATTTATGAATTATTTTTGTTGGCTAAAGAGATATGAAAAAAGGCATTAAGAATAGCGTTAATGGTAAAGATATATCACCGAGTGGTAATCTTTACTGTGCTCCTAAGCTCTGCTAAGAACTTATTATACGTTCTGTTCATGGCGCCCTGTTCTAAATATGAGTTAATTAAGTTAATTTAGCTGGTGCGATGGTGATAACCTGTTGCTAGGAGGACGTCGCTGTTTAAATCACGCTTAATCTGACCTTTGTTTTTGTTGAAGTGAAATATTTGTTTCACTAAAATGTAGCGCGAATAAATCTCTGCGGGCGAGCATACGAACACCTATTAGTTTACCGCACGTTATGGTTTTTTTCTGGCTCCATGTCGCCGGCGCACTGTGCACATATTTCTTTTGTTTGCGTTACGGCTGCAAGCTTCAGTACTTACACAAATTGAAACGTGATATTAAAATACAGTAAATTGAGCTTTTCAAAATGTGCAGTGTCATTGTTAATACTATGTTCGAGTTATTTGGTCATTTATTTTAAAATCATAATACCTTTTCATATGTTACACAGCGTATCTATATGTTACTTCCCAATAAAGCAAGTGTTTGCGTGAAAAGTTTTTTATATGGTCGGCAACGCGCTAAAACCTTGATACCTCTTGATGTCCATTTAGGCTACGGTACCCGTTTACAACCAGGCGGGCTGCCTAATATACGACCTGGTATTAAAAACACGTGTTTCTATCCAAATTATCAACGTCAAAACCATTTTTACCACGTCTACATATTTTTATTATTGAAATTTTGTATTCACAAAGCTATATAGATAACGGATAAAATGTTTACTAGAAAAAAAATCAACCAGTGTCAGGAAGCTCGAGTGGGATTCGAACCCACGACCTTTGGATTGCCGGTCCACTGCTCTAAGCGCTGAGCTACCGAGACCCCAGAAGACTCGTTGAATTTTCCTAGTAGTTTGGAAACTGTGAATGCAAAATTTCAATTATAAAGATATTTATAAGCAATTACGTCTTTATCGATTATTAAATACTTGCAATATAGTATTTCTTTCGAATGTGAGGGTAGACTTCACAGTGACGTAATACCGCTGGCTTGCAGCGTAATCAAACTACTAGGAAAAATTCAACTAGTCTTCTGGGGTCTCGGAACTCTTCTTTAATCTGTGGTCTCGGTAGCTCAGCGGTTAGAGCAGTGGACCGGCAATCCAAAGGTAGTGGGTTCGAATCCCACTCGAGCTTCCTGAGACTGGTTGATTTTTTTCTAGTCAACGTTTTATCCGTCTACATATTGTTTCTAACAAAGCAATGTAGTGTTCCGAAACACTCAGGAATGAAAAAAAACTTCGTATCGACGACTGAGTTCGATCGCGGGCCGCCGCCGCGCCGGCCGGTCGCGGCGACACGCGCGCCCCAGAGCCAGAGCCGCTGCTCCCGGGAATGGCTTTGCGGCGTCCTATTCATACCCGGACCGATGGGAACGTGAGGTAACCACGATGGGGAGTTTCTGAGGATTTTTAAAATAGGTAGGTAGGCAGGAGCTGTGTGGTGGCGACTCATTGAAAGGATACTACCGATCCCTTTCTTCCCTTGGGTGTCGTAAAAGACGACTAACGGACTAAAGAATCCCACTGAGCACATGTGCACATGCGATTCTCTCAGCAACACATAAACATAGTACAATGAAACAAGTACGGTGACTTGGCCCCAGAGCGAGCGATAATTGCTGAAATTGTAGGGCTGTCACTTTACGAGCAGCAGCGGCGGGCGCAGCGACGAAACGTATTACGTACGGCTCAGCCGCGACTGACATCGTAACAGTTAGCATCAACAAACTCGTCAGTGTGTGCGTGCGCCGACGCGGACGTACGGGATGGCTCGCGGCCCCGCTCACATTCAAGCCGCGCTCGGTGCTTATGTATGAAGATAGCATACTTGTTTAATTCTACTATGACATAGACGCTGCGCGCATGGCTGTGATCTGCTGTCTCTTTCCAATTCTATGAATATGAAAGAGACAGAGCCATTACTCAGCGCTGCGGCAGCTGCTGGTAGAGAATCGCACTGCTGTTGTTATTCGGTGAAACGGGGACCATGGCAGAGGACTGATTTTGCGGTCTTCATTGCTTCTGACAATTACTTTGGGGATAAATAGTCGTGACTTATGAGTGTATGTATGTTTTATTATTATGTAGAAGTAACCGAATAAACTCCTAATAAACAAAAGTTTGTATTTAATTCTGTTGCTGCTTGGCGGAACAAATTTCACCGCAACATAATTGTTTTTATGTAGAATGAAAATAGTTTTAAGTACCTATCACATTTTACAAGTAACTTGAAACAAATCCGCATAGCTACAAGGACATGGTCGCCCTACCAACAACATGCAATCGGGAGACGTGGTTTGCAATTTTACACTTTATTACTTTAACAATAAAAAGCAATTTCGTCGTCTTAGTCTTTTTCGCCGGCGAAGCATACTAAAGCAGTGGCAAATGATGCTTACAATGTTATTTTAGTCAAAGGTCTGTCATTTTTCCGGTTTAATAAACCTCTGGCACGGTGTGCTCGACATATTACTGTATTGTATATCTACTCTAACGGTTTAGATAGGAATATTTTCAATGGTTGAGGATTCCGGGTGAAGCGCGCTTCCACCTTCGGCCTCATCGACACTACCATCAGGTTAGATGAAGTGTCCTTTGAGCGTCCCATCCTGAAATACTGGGTGCGTCTGGTAAAGGGTTTCGGTCCTACTCAGTGTTATACTGTGGTCTTTCTTATTTATTTTTAATTGTTTTACATTAATCTTTTTAAGTAACATAGTTAAGTTTTTAAGTAAGTTAACATTTGTTACTAACAAAAATGGGGGTTGGTGTCATAACGACTACATTGTAAAAAACGACCAAATCCTCATAAGGTCCAGATTTCAGACGGACCATCTCTGCAGAAAGCCTATATCTCCGAATGACTTTGTAGCAAAACGACTGGTTCTATAAACGACCATATCGTTAATAGGCCACATCTCAAATAGACCGGGTAGCAAAACGACTGGTTCTCGAAAATACCACATCGTTAATCAGACCACTGTTGGATCACGTTATCTGTATGAATAAATAAATAACCATAATAATAATGAAGAGCAGTAGCAGTGGATTTAAATGGTATTCGGTGAATATTAGGTGTAATTGTGTGCGTCATTTGTGGAGTTGTGTCTGTCCAGCGCCACGCGGCGTGATATACAATGCCCTCGTAATTATGACCAGTGGTCGGAGTAGGTATATTGAATTAAGGTCACTGACATCAAACGTATATGTTAATATGGATACTCCTCCGAGTTTCCGGATTATTATGATAAAAATACCGAAACATCGAAATTATTACATGAAACTAGTTAAAAATGTATCAATACTCTCAACGCTATGCTGCTAGTGGCGTAGATGACCAGAATTTAATAGTAAAAAATGACTGGTGTGTAAAAACCTTGTTGTAGTAAAAGTGTTGGAGTAAAAGCCTAAGCATGTATAAAATGATATAATAATAATATTCATTTCAACACACGACATCCGGCAAACAGGGTCTTTTGTCCTCTTATCTCTATGCTCAACGCATCTGACCAATTAGAATCAAGTATCCAGGATGACTCATTGACTGTTTGTTCGAAAACAATGCGCTCGCACCGACATCCAGACCAAGTGGCTCACTCACTTATTTCGGTTCGTGGAGTGCGCTTATTTTATGTGTTGTGAATATCTTGACTTGACCCTGGCTTGTTTACTGTCTTCTGAAATCTACTTAAAACGACGAATTTGGCTTATAACTACGGACATCGATTTATTACTCTTGGATTGGGCCCATTTGAAGTTGTTTTTGTACGGGTAAGTTTTAATTATTTTCACTATTTAAGAAGGTTTTAGAACTTGGAAACAGTTAAAAAAATCACTTTATAGCAATCATCACAGCGCATGAGAGTCCGGTACGCACACCGCAGGGCTATCACCGCTTCAGTTAAAAAAAACACTTTATATGAAACAGAATTTCATTATCGACTTTACAGTTGTGTATGTATATATTGTAAATTTAAATCATTGTTTTAGGTGAGATATAAATAAATATGGCAAAGGTCAAGGCTGAAACAGTGCAAAAGTGGTTATTGCACTATCCTGAGCTACTTTACGATAACGCTAGTGGCACTATATACTGTACAAAGTGTGAAAGTCATTTGAAAGCTGTGAATAGAGGCAACATTACCAAACACATTGAAGGCGCTGTACATCAAGGAAAATTTAAGAGACCGCAAGAGGAATTTTACTTCGACCTCATTAAGTTCCTGATTCTATGCAATATTCCTTGGTCGCAAATGAAAAATCCAGCGTTCAAAGAGTTTTTTCAGAAATATATGTGCAGTACTTGTTGTTGCGTTTGTACCAATCGTAAAGTGGTTGACGAATCACAGTTACGAAAAGTTTATTTGGAGAAGTTTTATAGGAATAAAATCAATTCGATTTATGAAACTAATAAAAATGAGAAACTATGGATATCGCTGGATGAGACAACAGACATTTTTGGTCGATACATAGTCAATTTCCTAATAAAACCATTGCATCCTAGTAATAGTGCAGGCCGGCCTTATTTGATTGCTTGTAAAATGCTAACAGCAGTAAATGGACAAACAATAACACAATTTGTACTGCAATGTCTAGAAAATTTATGGCAAAACACTTTTGAAGCAAAAGTTGACAATATTTTAATGCTTTGCACTGACAGTGTAGCGTACATGCTATCTGCAGGGCGAAATTTAAAACATTACTTACCTGAAATGAAGCATGTGACATGTTTGGCGCACGCTCTTCATCGTGTAAGTGAGCAGATAAGGTCAGAATACAACGATGTTGATATTCTTATATCAAATGTTAAAAAAGTATTTTTAAAGGCTCCTAGTAGGGTAAACATTTTAAAAGAAAAATATCCTGACTTACCGTTGCCTCCGCAACCAGTCATTACCAGATGGGGTACTTGGTTACAGGCAGCATCTTACTACGCTCAACATTTAGATAAAATAAAAGAAGTTTTATCCTGCTTGAGCAGTTCTGATGCTATAGCCATACGAAACGCAAAAAACATTTTGGAAAAACAAAATTTAGAAAATGATTTAAAATATATTGAAGAAAATTACTCTATTATACTACTAGCCCTAAAAGAGTTACAAAAACAAAATTTATCTCTAGCTGATTCACTTTTAGTATTTGATCAAGTAAGGGCTACGCTTAACGAGTGCAATAATGAGAATATAAAAAATAAAATAGAATCAGTTATGGAACGAAATCCAGATTTAGATACAATTAGAGAATACAGCGAGAGTATTGAAAAAAGCGTAGCAAATAATCAGAAACTTTATTTCAAATTCGCTCCATTGACATCTACAGATGTTGAACGATCATTTTCCACTTACAAATGGATCTTAGATGTTAAAAGAAATAGCTTAAAATTAGAAAATATTGAAAAAATTATAGTTATTTATTTTAATTGTATAGAGACAGAAAATCAAAATGTAGAACTTGTAACCGATGAGGATTAAAAATAATTATTTTTAATAAAACTGTAATAATGATTATTTGTATTAACAATAAACAATTTTGTTTGCTTACATATGGTTTTTTATTTTATTACTCTATTTACCAAATTTTTGGAAACTCCGGTACATTCCGGAAGAAATGCATGTCCATGTTATGATATCATGACGCAAGTATCTAAAATCAATATACCTACTCCGACCACTGATTATGACGGAGCGGGTGCCTGTGCCGCGCATGATAGTTCTTTGTTAATCATATATTATATATCTTTGAAAATAAACTGTTCCTGTAAACGTGTTGGTTAGACACGAGCACAAATAATATGTACATAGACACTGTCATAAAATACACTTAGGTATTATAGATTATAGATATAGGATAAAATGTTATCTAGAAAAAAAAACATCCAGTCTCAGGAAGCTCGAATGGCATTCGAACCCACGAATCCAAAGGTCGTGTGGGATCGAATCCCATTCGAGCTTCCTGAGACTGGTTGATTTTTTCTAGTAAACATTTTATCCTATATATTTATGAATGCAAAAATTTCAATAATGAAGATACTTAAGTACTATTATCACGACTATTATGCGGGTTAGTCAAGATCGCAAACCAAACGCGCCATCGAGCTCCACTTACACATTTCGAAAAGTTAATCGTAGCGAGACTCTCCTTTTTTAATAAAGTGAAGCTTGCATGTCTCTATGCCCTCGATATCCGCTATTGTTCCGCTTCATTTTTTGCTCAATGTACGCGTATTACTCGCGAGCTACTGCCCCAGAGGACAATGCCTTAGCTCAACTGGCATAATACGCGGCCATTGCAGCTTTTTGATCTCTCATTAAGCGCATACGCAAACCGTGAGGTCCGTGAGCCGTGATAACCTTGCTGTTATTGTCTCTATGAGATTTTTCTAAATAATGTGGAAGTAACTATACGAAGTATGATTTCTGTTTTCTAATTAAGTATGTTTGCATTCCGACCGATAAGCAAGGGTCGCTACACAATGGGTTCCTGGAGATGGACGACGCCGCCGAGGTCGGCCCAGAAGGAGGTGGCATGGCATGAGGTGGCGAGGGATAGAGATGGATGGATGGACTTAAGGGAGGCCTTTGCACAGCAGAGGGACCGTACAGGCAAGTAAAAAATAATTGGCCTTTGCTGACAAACAGTTAAAATATTTTCGTGTCCTAGTAGTTGTTTAGGTAAGCTCAGAAGAATTTTTAATTAGTCATGTTTCTGTCACCGGTTCAGTATCTTCTAGTCGTCTATCGAGGAGAGAGCAGCTTGTAACTCTATAGTTTTAATACATACTTACATAAATAAAAAAGTGGCAACTGCTTTTGCTTTATAAAGAAATTAATAGTTTAAAAACACTAGACATTTTTAACGCCTCTTCTTTTAGGAAATTAAGTACATAAGGGTAATGCGGCAACAGTGGCAAAATGTAGAGTTCTTGTTCGTGGACGAGATATCTTTGGTTCCCTTTGGTAACCCTTTGGCGGCATAAACGTTATGTTCTTGTGCGACCTCATGCAGCTTCCGCCAGGAAGTTAGTATTAGTATTTGTTAACAAGAAAGTCTTTCTTGTTCCAGCACCCCACCTTACCTTACCTTAGATTCCATTACATAGTTTGTTACATACAGGTCGACCTAATAAAAGCGTGATAATTACTAAAATAAAACGTGGGTGCTATTGTCCACGTGGGAGGCCTGTGCCCATCAGTGGGACGTTTATAGGCTGATGATGATAATAAAACGATTCTAATTCGAAATGACCAAAATAAGAAACGGAATACACCTGTTAAAATAATTAGCTTTGCTAGTTACGAATTCATTAGGAGACTACCACTACCTAAGTGTCCCTGTGACCACGAAACCATTAATGGGTTCGAAACTACATGACAAACAAAATGTCAAATTAAACGCAAGTATATTAACAAAAGTGTTCCATCGTGTTCGTGTAAACTTTAGAAAACAATAGGAGCATAATGTAAGTTAAGTAGGGCAGCTATGTTCAGTATAATTACACTATTCAAAACTCAAAACTTCGTGGCTCCGATAAACCGTTTAAAAACAATGCAATGCTGTTCTGCTGTAGCATCCGCGCTGACTTTAATAACTCGTGCTGTTACAAATAAACTAAAAAAATTAAACCGCGCGGCGTCTTTATTATTTTGGAACTTTAGTTTGGTAGTAGGTAGTTATTCGTTTAGAGATAATAATTTAACGGCCGGGAACCATTTTTGTTATTTTTGCTGGTTAATATAAATACATTATATATTTTATTTTATGGTTCTAGCTAAAATGGATATAACGTACACAGTACAGGAAACAGTACAGGAAGTTTAAGCACTTACACACTTCCAGAATTTTATTAAGGTAACGCTGTCGAGATTCCTTAAAAGTATCTGAATTGAACAACTTTTGCAATGCAACTTACGTAGAAATTGCAGACTAGCAGCAATTCCTTTGACAGTTTATTATTATGATTTAAATTCTGTACGGCATGTAATATTTAATGCAAAACATTTTAAAAAGTTACGACAATGACATCGTATCTCATATTAAATTATGTTACAAATATATCGCGTGATCAAGTTTCTCGATGCCACGTCATGACGTCATAATAACTAATTTAAAAATGGCACGAGCTCTTCCGCTCTTGGCATGCCGTTTCGTCCCAGTAGTTGTAAGATGGCAGTCGTTAAAACCCATCACCTCATAAATTAGGCCACGCGTGATCGGTTATGTTAAGTTACGGACCTTAATCAGCTGATGATGGTGATGGATGTAGAATTGATTTGAATTACCCTTTCTGTCTTATGAGGACAAAGGAGGCGTGACGCAATAACTATAATTGCATGACACCCCGTTTACGAACCATCATCTTATTTACGGCGCGGCCGCTAAGCCCTTGGGCTGTTGTGGAACACATGACTTTGTTCTTTATGGCCCATGCAATAAGTGTGCCCATAAAAATGCTGGTACAGTTACCGTCACGAACTTTTTTTATAAGATGGAATATTTCATTGAAATGAAACACTATTTTTTTACGGACTAACTCGCGTTTAATTTACTATTTACATAGTTTTTTATATTATCCTGACGTTTCAATAATATTAAAAACAATGTAAAAAGTAAATTAAACGCAAGTTTGTCCGTAAAAAAGTGATTCATTTCAATGTGTAGTGCTCGCTTAAACCTCAGAAAACAATATGGAATGTTTCAGTTTTGAACTATGTATCGTTTAATTTTTTATTGTATTTCACAAATTAGTAACGTTATGTAAGAAACATGACACGTGTATGTGCTCAGGGATGTCATATTTAAACCAGTGTCATTTCGCACACTGTAATATAAATTATTAATGTTGCCTCTCACTCTTAAACAACGATAAAAATAACATTAGTACCTACCTGTGGGCACAGAATAGGTGATTTAAACTACTTTTACCCAGCTTGCACTATAAACAATAGGTTAACAAATATCACCAAAACTTATCATGCATTTGTTTCACACGGGAGCATATAAAACGATTCCAGCAACAAGCACCGCCATTATCAGTCGGAAGCGCGCGCGCTACCGGCGGCGGCGGCGGCACCGTCCGCATTTAATTACCATGTAAATCGGGCAACTTCAATTTCCGCGCCAATAACTCCGCCGCCGATTTCCCCCGCCGAGTGTACCGGAACTTCACCCCACTCGTTATTACTCTACAAAGCGCTGAATGGTTTTGTTTTCGTGCGGAGATGCCTCCGCTCGTTATGTCATCGTTATCTTTAAACAAGTTAGGAAATTATTAGAATCCGCACCGAATGTGTGTTGCGAAAGCCCTTCGCTGTAACGACTTAAGTGGGCCCGCCGATAAAGAAAACCTTCGGCGCCACTTCAGTGTTTTTCGTTCGGGGTGTTAAATGAATATCCATGGCGGGTATTCCACGCGAAGTTGCGAACTGCTGCACGTTGAAAACGAAGACTGGAAAAATACAAATAAAAGAGTTAACGCTTGTCCTCTTCACAACCTTGAAATTTTTTATTTTTATTTTGAAGAATTCCTAATACTTTTGGCTCCAAAATCATATAAATTTTGGAGCCAAAAATATTATTACCTACCTTAAATAGAAATTTTTGAGAAGCCGCCCTAAAACGACGAAATCATACTAATGAATCAGGTTTATTTGCCTCGCAAACAAACCTAGTTACATTATACAAACGCTTGATCTATAAAAAGCGAACATCAAGCAAGAATAGATTCTAAAAAGACTATGTATCTCAGTGGTATACCCACTTCATTCGCTTAAAGCCAGATGTTTTACTCTGCAATGGCAGCTTCATTGCACTCGAATGAACGGTACACAGCAGCGCACAGTGTATACACGTTACAAACGTTCTTTCGCCAGCCAAAATACATTAGGGCGCTGGCAATCAACCAGCACTTACACACCCGACAAAGCAAAGGTTTGCGCACACGTGATGCGACGCCCCGCATTCTCGGAACCATGTTACAAACGCTCGGACCAACACCACAGAATAAATAATAGTACTACGCCAACACTCGCGTACTACGTATTTTAGGTTATGGGTGATACGGAAAAGTAAAACTAATGTAGCACAGAGACTATATTTTTGGTATATTGAAGTGGATCAAATGTTGTTGCCCTTAAAATGAGTTATGAATGTTGCATTTAATGTTGGTTATGTTTGTATCATCTTTTAATTAAGTATTGTCTCAGTCTTCCTGTGATCATGCAGACGTTTCGGAACATGACTATAACACGGAATATGAATACAATTATTTAAAGGTCTGAATATAGTGTTTCTTTTTAATGCGTAATGTGCTCGTGTTTAAAAAATGAAACGAAGTTTTAAGCTCTGAAATATGTGGATATTTATAAACAGTATGAATTTAATTTCGTAAGTATTATTTAAGTTAGTTGGAGTTATTTTCAAATGGGGGCAGTGGGACCAGCGCTCGGAAGCGGACGTATGCTACATTGCAGTAACAATTTTTAATTCGCGATCCACTCAGCAACAGAGCCAACGGGCTGTGTCAATGGACGAGCTCGACATCTTACAGATTTTCAAATCTGACGTCAAAGAAGACAAGTTTTGCAGTGGCATGTCGCTGTTTTTCCAGATGCCACCTCGCCGAAGGTATGAAACCAAGAAAAGTCCTAAGAACATAATTACAACATTGAAGGAGTCCAACCCGGACGACTGAACGTGTAGCCAAAAGTGTCAAGTGAAAACATGCAATTCTATGGCTACAGAATACAACATCATCATCATCATCAGCCTATTAACGTCCCACTACAGGGCACAGGCCTCCCACGTGGACAATAGCACGTGGGGATATTGGGCCATGACCCACCACGCTGGCCCAATGCGGGTTGGTGGGTTTCGAGCTCCTCCGTGCTTCGGAAGGCACGCAAGCCGTTGGTCTCGGTTTCATCGAAGGATTGCAATCATTAAAACCCACCAACCCGCATTGGGCCCGCGTGGAGGGTTACGGCTCAACCTCCCCATGTGATGCTGTCCATGTGGGAAGGCCTGTGCCCAGCAGTGGGATGCTTATAGACTGGTGATGGTGATGACATATTCGTGTCTCCGTGGAATTTTATAAGTCCAATTCATTCACAATAAACAGCGCGCACGTAAAGTGTAACATGTCAGTTAACTTTTTGCCGACTTCAATAGCAATAACCCGAGTCTTTTATTGGAGTATTCGTAATTCGTTCCGATTCAAGTCGGATTTGATTGTTTCAAAACTTGTGCTTTCGCTTTTGTTTTTCATGATTTCATGTAACGCTTTACTACTTTTGATTTGTATATAAAGTAACGTGTACGTTAACGCAGTACCTATATAAAATGCAAACTGATGCTTCCAAATTAATATTGGCTTCTGTTAAAATAAACATCAAAAAAATAGTAAATGTTTACCAAAAATATAAATTGCTAACGTAACTGAACCTTTGTGTGGTGCGAATTTTTATTTTTTTGATGAACATTTACTCTTTTCAGTGTATGAGAGTATTTGTTCCCATTGTTATTCCACAACAAGGAAGCGCTTAGCCGTAATTTCCTCTTATGGTAAGTCACCAAAGGACGAAGCGCACTTCACCCGGTATCCTCAAACACTGAGGCCATTGAGTTGGCTGACAACGACTTTACCATTGTAATGTAATGGCGACCGACTTAACGAGGACATTGGTATTAGTCAAGCGGGCTTAGAATATAACCATGAACTGTTAATAGTAAATATATTTTTTGAGAATTGCGTTCCGATTTAGCGTGGTGATAATTTTCCAAGAACGGGATTCGAATGCAGCAATTAAGTTATCGTGATTACGAATGTTCGCCGATATTAATTAAGGCCAGGTCTTCATCTATTCATAAATAAATTCAACATGAACATGAGTCACTTAACAACCTACTATAAAGCAATATTTCAGGGAATCTGGTATATTTGATGCGCAGAATAGTCCTCATTCGCTTAATGTAAAAAGTCTAGTTTAATAATTAGCTCTACAGCATTATCAAGTTTCTGCTCCATACCATATTATTTATTACCAAAATACGCTGCTGTCAAAGTGATCCTTTTTTCAGGAGTTAGTCATTGAAACATACAGAAAAAACATAGACACATAGGGCTAGTCTAAACGATCTCAAATATATATACCTACATGTGCTTATCCCTTAGACTACCATAAATATAGGGTGCAGAGGATGGAAGCTTATTTGGATACTTCACGCCCTTATGTTATGTTGGTCTAAGTAAGTAAATTACACAATACCAACTTTTGTAGGCGTTCATATTTTCATGAATCTGACGTAACAGGTTTAAAAACTTCTCAGAACGTACAGCTTTCTTTAGCACAATCCTAATAGCTTTGCACAGCAATCTGTCATAAAATTTTCAAGGTCGTCAAAGCTCATGTACAGAGGGCATTCACATTTCAATGCTATGATTTCTCTTGAATTTTCTTTAAAACCAGGAAGTAGAGCGTCTACTGAATTTGTGCGAAAATTGCTCTGGGGCTCCGGAAGTACGGCCTCAACGCAATGAGAGAGTTGTGTAATAACTCTGAATATAAATGAATATCTGGATGGTAAAAATAATACAGTGACAGTAAGATCGAAATTCAAACGAAATATATATGGCGTTCCACAAGGTAGCGTCATATCGCCTTTGCTATTTCTACTATATGTTAACGACATTGCTCCTGTAACTAAACATGAAATTGTACTATTTGCAGACGATATATCTATAGTGGTAGCATCGGATCCCGATGCCTCTATACGGCAACACGAAGCAGATATACTAGAGAGTTTGTCGTTAATGACAAACTGGTTGCATAATAATAATCTTAGAGTTAATTTATCTAAGACCAATCTCATTAATTTTAATAATTTTAAGGATCACGCTATTGACATTACTTTTAACGGACAAACTCTCAGGACGGCTAATAATGTGACATTCTTGGGTATAATTTTGGATTCAAAATTTGACTGGAAGGATCATGTTGAAAAGGTATGCAACAAGTTAAATAGATTTGCATATGCTCTATATAAACTTAGCATGGTAGCATGTAGAAACACTGCGCTTACTACATATTTCGCCTACGTCGAATCGGTTCTGAGATATGGGCTACTAATTTGGGGTAACAGTACCGAAATTAAAAAGGAATTTATTGCGCAAAAAAGGTGTGTACGCGCAATATGTCACATAGCGCCGGATGAACCCTGTCGACCATATTTTAAACTTTTAAATATACTCCCATTGCCATGCATATATGTATTCGATGTGGCAGTCTTTACATACCAGCGTTTAGATAAGTTTCCGAAGTCTAAGGACCTAACATGTAGGAGTAACAGAGATCCAAACAGATTAGTATTAGACACAGTGCCTAAAACAAAGCGCTTCCTCAAAAATTGTTATGCGATGTGTATTACCATTTTCAATAAAATACCAGAATACATAAAATGTTTGCCGCTGAGAAAATTTAAAAGTGTCCTGCGTCAATGGTTGCTTGAAAATACATTTTACTCGGTTGATGAATTTTTAAAACATAAGTAGAAAGACGCGATGTGGTGGATGCATAGACCCTATTTAGTTAAACTAAGTATTTCTGTACCTAAATATTTTGCATGCTGTAGCTTACGGCTAAGTAGGTTTAAGCGACATTGTATCCTTTGACCAACTGTATTGTACCCTATTTATGGCAAATAAAATTATGATTATGATTATGATAACAGTCTTAACCATAAACTCTGCATACTAAAACAAGCTTTGCTGTAACGGGCTTCCTTCGCCAATAACATATTTCAGAAACTAGGTATTAAGTAGACGCTTAGGCCCACAATAGATAAAAGGGTAGTTATCACGCTTTATTGTACCGATAATGCCTAAAATACGCAAAACGTCTAAAGGACCTAATTTTCTGTCGCTTAGTGCGCCAACGACTTTATACCGGAGATAAGGCTAAAAAACCGAATGGTTGTGTCATTTCACAAAGAGCGGTACCACCACTTCCCCGGGTTTAGAGGGCAACAAAATTTAATCTGTCTTTAGTATGCAAATATCCGCAATGTTCGCTGAAAAGGTTTTAAGAAAGCGTCAGTGGCGCGGGTATAAGCGAGGCAATTTGTGGTGCTGGTGCGTTCGCGGCGGCCGCTTTTGTCTCTGGGTGCCTCGGCCTGATAATTTTGTACACGAATGCCTTTCAATTTACCTTTTGCTATCCTTATTCCTACGCAAATTCAATTTGTGGTAGACTTTGTGCGATGTTTTTGAGAATGGCATTTGCGTATTTTTTTTGTTACAATGTGACGTTTTACAAAATTTCAGGAAGGTTTTGTTCGTTCAAATGTTCCCGTTAGCATAATATCTAGACATTTATGCTGTTTTGTTAAGATAAATATACCGTAGATATATAGGTATATCAGAGTGATTTTGTTTCAATGCTACCTACTATAAAAATGTTTCAATAATGTTTGTAATAATTTCTCGTACATTCAACATAATTATGAAGACTTTATTCTACTTCTACCACTAAACTGCAAATTGAAAACTTACTGCTCAAACTCAATATCAAAGCTGGCACATGAAGTTTCAGCGAGTAATCGTTAGTTGGAAGACGTTGCTTCTCACAAGCAATATTTCAACATTATGAGAGATTCTGCTCCCTTTTTTGGATAGCGCGAGCGCCCAGTACTTAAGCTTGTTGATAACATATTTGGCCGGAATGAGGTCCTTTGATGGCGGGCGGACCACAAAGGTGATGGCCAAACAACTTGAGGCCGAGCGGTTTGGAAACTCAAGACAGCTCGCGGCGCACGCAAGGCACGGTGCATCAGAACCTTTTGACTTTAGAAAACAACATATTTGTATGAAGCTGTTTCACGTAAAAACAGACTAGCATGAACGCTTTAAGAGGTGATTTTTTGTGGGTTCGAAAATGGTTCGAAATAAAAATTAGGGTGTTTTCATAACTAAAGTATCCGATAAATGCGAACTAAAATGCCAATTTGGCATAATTATGATCCTGAAGAGGTCTTATTCTTTGACAAGTCATCGCGTTATATCATTTGTATTAGTATTGTCAACTTATGTTTCCGGTTTCTTGGGGAGGATCACAGCCGTGGTCTCAGGTCCAAATCGGATAATGTGCTAAAGGCTCCCTTTACTCGGTCAGGTTATTTTAAGGATTCGTTCACAGTCCAGTCTACTTTTCTTTGGAATAACTTACTCTACGAAATTCGACACTCCAAGACACTTTCAATCTTTAAATCTAGACTGCACAATGATCTATTAGCTAATTCACCTGCTAGTAACATGTAATAGTTTATTTAATATGAAAGTATGTTATTTATATCTATCGTTATTATATATGTACTTACCTCTAATTAAAAAATATATTTAAAAATATATATTCATAATATCTGTTTTTATTAATTATCTATCGTGTAATTCTATTTAACTGTACTTGCGCACTTCCTCTTTCTTCTTCTTGGGTCCAAAAACCAAAGGGTCTGGAAGAGATCGCTTTCAGCGATAAGACCGCCTTATATATCTATCAATCTATCTATCTTATTTTGTGTGTTAAGAAGTTACGTTTGGTCCTGGTTGTAAGATGTCAATCGTGAAAACTCACCCACCTGCGTGTGCGTGGTGGCTTAGACCAGCTGTGGGAAGTGCCATTTACAGGCTAGCGACGATGATCTACTTATCTTGCTTAACCACGACCTTTGCAAATATACTTCTGCCAAACCAGCGCCGAACCATTAGTCACCCTATAGCTGGTAATAAAACCTGAAAAATGGAGTAAAACTTAGGATCGTCCGCGCGCATTGTGAGCAGATGCACCGATCATAACTCACGGCCTGACCGATGTGGGCGGGGCATCCAGGGCCGTCCGGGGCCATCCGCGGGGGTGCTGACAGCGGACTTATGCAACTGCTCGAGATCATGTTCAAAGCCGGCGGTCCAGTGATGGAGCTAAGTAAAAAAACTGTTTCAAAAAAATACTTTTTCGAATTTGCATACTTACACGCATTTTTACTTTTTTTATTCTACAGTTTTAAATGTAGGAAAAAAAGTAAAAAAATAACTTTTTATTTCATACTTAATAAAACTAATCCTTATGCATTGTCAAACGATCAGCTATGGTGATTATCAAATTAGTCTCAGTCGATTATGTACTCAGTACATTTTTGACAAATATTATTAGTCATATTTACATTGTTTATCAATTTGGATTTGTATTAATACATTTGTTTAACCTGTTAAGGATATTTATTTTGATAATTTATATCCAACAGTTAAAATAAATGGGTTAAAATTTTAATAATAATTATTACGATTTTAAAGTGATTCAAATGGACTTCGATCAGTGAAATAAGTACAAAAATAGCTAAAGGTAGTTTTTGCTTGACGAGGAAGACATCTTTTTAACTGGCCATAACAGTTGTGATTCATCAGATGTGTGCGCAAGTCACATAAACGGTTTCATAGCAGAGTATAGTGTAATTGATTGCACTTTACTAGCAGCTACGTAACCCTGTTTTTTATTATTTATTTGGTTTAGTATTATAAACCTACACAATACAAAAGTACATTGGAGAGGGCTTAGATACACTTTCAAGTGTACATATTTACGTTCGAATATTATGCTTTTATTACTGTTTTACTTTCGTTTTTAGGGTTCCGTACACAAAGGGTAACAACGGGACCCTGTTCTCCACTTTCCGTCCGTCTGTCTGCCACCAAGTTGTATATCATGAACCGTGAAAGCTAGACAGTTGAAATTTTCACACATTGATGTGTTTCTGTTGCCGCTATAACAACAAATACCAAAAACAGAATAAAATAAATATTTTGGGGGCTGAAAAAACAAATAAACATGATATTTTTGCCGTTTTTTGCTCGATATAATGGTTTTTTCCTGTCTCTCACAGCTCTGTACAACTGGATGGGACCCTAATAGATGAGACTGTCAAAAGCTATCATTGAGTACGACTTATAATTATGTGATCGCATTATCCTTTTTGTTTATCTTGGCTATTATCATACCATTTAATATTTCCGTTCTGTGATTCATACCAATAAAACGAATTTAAGGTGGAGCTATCACATTTTACGTTAGGTGGCTATAAATGCTGCCAAACTTTTCGGGAGCCACGGAGCGTCGTTTAAGCTCATTACCCTACGGGTGGAGATGTGACACGTAAAATATCGGATTTATCGAAACCCGCCCGCGGATTACATCGATCATCGGCCGATAATTCGCGTCGGCCCGGCGGCGGCGGCGGCGGTGCGCGGCGGGCGGCGCGGCGGCGGGACGTGAATTTTATTAAGAAATGCACGGGCGTCGCGTCGCTCCAAATATTGTACGTTATTACACTTACGAGATTTCTCCGCGGAATTGCGTTTAAGTTTGGTATATATGTCGCAGCCAATGTGGTTTAATCAGCCCGTCAATTGAATAGCAAGCACGTTTATGAAATGCTCGCATTTTTTTTTCTATAAACGGCTAGTACATAACGTAATAATAAAAACAAATAAACTAGATCTTACATTGTTTGCATGCACTGCAGAACTTTGTTTTGGTTTTAACGGCATTTTGTTACTGCAAAAGTCGTTATCTCTCTATCTTGGCTTCACCCTTGACGACATGGAGCGGTCAGTGTCAGCTAAACAATCTTTGCGCAAAAACAATCAATCGAAGGGCTTTATGGGTATAATTTATGTTACAACTTATGTCCCAATTTTATTAGCAATCGCAATCTGCGAAAGTGATGTAACCGGGAGTTATAGATTGTCTTTGGTTTTATGTACCCTTTGAATAAATGTCATGGATTGTTTATGACATCATTGCCTGATGAAACATGGCGCTGGGCAGAAATGTCTAAGCTCCAATGAACCGTCTTAACTGATAATGGGTCGTAGCTTTAGACTTAATGTAGAGTGTGTAATGTGTGGAAACAAAACTGTCTTGTCGGAATTCTAGCACCAGCCATGGACTTAATACATAAACTAATATGTCTATGGCACCAGCTCACTATACCACTTAAACTATGTGTTATTATATACAACTTCGCTACAATTATGCGAAAAAAGACAGCTTCGATGTTGCTGCGTGTGCGGGGGAGCGCCAACACAGTCCTAAATATGATTGGTGACCGGATGGACTCGGCACTTTTCGGGCAATTCACTGAACTACATGTTTTCAAACGTGTGCATCAGTGAATAGACCAATGATGATATTTTTATTTATTTTTATTTTAGTTTTGCCACTTTCTGATTTATTTTGTTTAATTTTTGATTTATTATGTTTCATTTTTGGATTATATTTTTTATTTTAATTGGCTTTATTTTACTTTTGATTTATTTTATTTTAACAGATTTTTACAATTTTATTATGATTTTAAAATATTATTCAATATTTTAAAGGTACATTTGTTACTAACATAGTTTTAAGTCTTAATTGTTACTAACCCATAGATCCATAATGTCAAAGTCAAAGTCAACGTCAAATTATTTATTCAATGTAAACCTTTACAGGCACTTATTGACGTCAATAATAATAATAAAAAAAACAGTTAACTAACTTATAGTTAAGACTTAACAACTAATCTAACAAGCTATAGTCTGTGCCAGACAAATGCGCATCGCTACCCCCAGTACCACTACACGCCGAAATAGAATCGCGTCGAACCGAAATATAAGCCGTGGTCATAGAATTGTGTAAGCAAACGCATCCTAGTACGAGACAAAAATAGCGGGCAAGTGAATGGTCTGAAATAAATGATTTTATTATTATTATCCTCTTTATTTAACATAATTCTTAAGTTTAATTATTATTATTATTACTGGGCAAAAAACGGACCGACAATGAATAATGTAACGTTAGGGTTAAGCGTAGTCCCTCTTAAATTACAATAACTTACTACATCATCCGGAAAGTAAGAAACTTCTTAAAAAACTACTTGGAGAAGACATTGTGACAATCGTGTACTATTATTTATTCTGTGCAATCGTCTCAAGTTTAAATTTTATTTTCATTATGCTCGTCCAAGAACACACGCAACTGAAGACAATTCAACACCTTTAATAAGGCCCCTACATAAGGATTTACGTGATATATTGTATCATGTCGTTGGTAATATCAATCTGAAAATTAAAGAAAATACACAATGATTGCTAATAATGCAAAAAATATTATATCAATGTACAATTAAGTTAATACTCATCTATATGATGGAATCTAGAAATAGGGATTGTAATAAAACTGTGTGAATACCTGTTACAGCGCGCAGTATAACAGATCGATGCCAATAAAAACGAAACTGTCGCGCACAACGCTGGGAATAGTCGCAGTTTTTACTTTTATTTATCTGTTCCATTTGATGATGTATATGTTACCGGCAATCTGTATAATTCAGGTATTCTATACAATACCTAGGCAATGTATAGAATATCTGGGGCGTCTTGCAAATATTAAGCATATTATTGTCCATTACATTTTACTTTACTTTACTTAGGTAATTTATAAAATTCCTAGGGATTGTATAGAGTACCTGCTGTCCACCGGCGATGTGTAAAATAAATAGATTTTGGTCTTTAACTCACAATGTCATTCAGCCTATCTATAAAATGACGATGAAAACAACTTTATAAAAATCAACAATTAGTGTGCTTTTAAAATATTCTTTATTAAAAGGTATTTATTTAATCTTAAGTTACTTTAGATTAGGGATCAATGTAGCTCGCGTCCGCAGGTCTTAGCCCTCGATGGCCTGTCGTGACCCCTGGGTGGTGCCAAATGAGCTGCACTTACTGGTGGTAGGCTTCGGCCGCGGCTAATTACCACCCACCGGACAAAGCCACGTCGCCAAACGACTCTTGTCGTGTTCCGCCGTGATGTACGGTGAAGCCTAAATGGAAATGGGTCTGATCAGTTGCTCAGTACGACTGTATACCGGTTTAGGTGTGATTGAGTATCTGCGCCGGGAGACTCGTTATGGAGCGTATTGGGATCCGTAGCACGGTTCTCCGCTGGCCGACCGCAGGTTGTAGGGGGCCCAAGTAGCTGGCTAGCCACCTGCGAAAGGCTGCCCCGCCGCCTGTGAAAAATCCTGAAATGGCTCCGCCGTGCCGGTTGGCGACCGGATGAGAGGACCCGGCGGCCATTTTCAGGGGGGTACGGGCGTCCCCGCGCTCTCCATGCGAGTCCCCTATCAGCAAGAATGCTCTACTTGCACTGGGGTTAGTTGTGCTGTGCCTCCATCAACTTCCGTTTCCATTGCCTTTAAACTCCAATTAACATGCCGAGGACAAATAAGAAAAAGAAGTTTGCACAGCGGAAGCACTTCCTCTCACTAAAAGTGCATTTCTCTAACATTCGAGGTCTGCACTCCAATCTTGACCCTGTCCACCACCATCTCGAGACAGAAAAGCCACACCTTCTTTTCCTGACTGAGACGCAGATCAGATGTCCAGGGGACGCAGCATATCTCCACTACCCGGGCTACACGCTGCAACACAAATTCAAACAACGTGATGGCATCTGCGTTTATGCTCACAATGACATCTGTTGTCAGCGTCTCCGAAACCTCGAAGACCCCAGTTTCTCTGTTTTGTGGGTACTCGTGGACACTGGTTTGGAACGAACACTCTATGCCTGTGTTTACCAATCGCATACTGGCAACCTGGAGACAACCAAGCTTTTTGATTACCTGACGCAAATGGCGGACACAGCCCAGCAGAGGTATCCCACTGCGCAGTTGGTATTTCTAGGTAATTTTAATGCTCATCATAAAGAGTGGCTGTGCCCATTCCAGAAATCGGATCACGCTGGTAGAGAAGCGTACAAATTCGCACTTACGCTGGATCTTACTCAGCTGATCGACCAACCTACGCATATACCTGACACTGCAGGCCACACATCCAATTGCTTGGACCTTCTGCTGACAACTGATCCGGATCGCTTCTCGGTTTCGGTGACAGCTCCCCTAGGGACCTCCGACCACTGTCTGGTGAAGTCTGTTTCTGATTATTCTCCTCCTAATACCAGGTCATCAGGATCGAGGAGAGTGTGGAAATACAAGTCAGCAGATTGGGATGAGATGCGTCATTTTTTCGCATCTTATCCTTGGCGGCATATTTGTTTCACCAGTCACCAGGATCCTTCACGTGCTGCTGAAGCCGTTGCAGATGTGATCCGTCAGGCCATGGAATATTTTATTCCTTTTCTGACGTCTCACCTGTTGGCAATGCTCGTCCTTGGTACAACGCCGATTGTGCTCGTGCTGATGCATTGAAACAAGCAGCGTACCAGGCTTGGGCATAGGAGCCCGCAGCTGCAAAGCTCCGGATACTCACCTTAAAAAGGTGGCATTCAATAAAGCCGCCAAGTCCTGCAAGAAGACACTACGCAGAGTTCGATTTGATCACATCGGACGAATCGGGTCTAAGATCGCCTCTTACCCAGCGGGTAGTAAGGCTTTTTGGTCTCTTGCCAAATCTGTCCAATCAAACTTTTGCCGTCCGTCATTGCCTCCTATGCTGAAGCCCGATGGCTCGCTGGCACATACCCGGTAGGGACCCATCGATGGTAAGGGAACGATCGATTCGAGTGGTCCTCGATGGCCAATCCTCCGATTTAATGGCGATAGATTCCGGGGTACCTCAAGGGTCCGTTCTGTCTGCAACGCTTTTCCTGCTGCACATAAATGATCTGCTGAAACCTGGTATTATTGGGTATGCAGATGACAGCACAGTTGTGGATAGATACTTTTCCAATGCACGAGCTTCCAAGGACGAAACTCACGCCCTGAGAGTTGACTTGGTCGAGCGTATTGACTTGGCCCTCCAAGCTGTCTCCGAATGGGGCGAGGCCAACTTAGTCAAATATAACGCTACCAAGACTCAAGCGTGTTTATTTAGCGCCAAGCGGTGTCCATTTAACCTGACTCCGACTTTCCGGAATGTACCTGTTGATATTAGCGACCATTTAAATCTTCTTGGCTTAAATTTATCACCGGATCTCAATTTCGGCCGCTCTATAGAAAATAAAGCCAAAACTGCCGCAAAAAAGCTGGGTATTCTCTCAAAGGTGAGACGGTACTTCACCCCGGGACAGCTTCTTACTCTATACCAAGCTCAGGTCCGATCGTGCATGGAGTACTGTTCTCATCTTTGGGATGGATCTGCAAAGCACCAGCTGGCTGCCCTGGACTCTATAGAGCGAAGAGCGAAGAGGCTGATTGGTGACGATGAGCTGGTCAATAACAAACTTTTAAGTTTGGAACACCGACGTAAAGTGGCTTGCTTATCAGTCTTTTACAGGTTACATTTCGGAGAGTGTGCTCAGGAGTTACATAACCTCATACCTCCTTCCCCGTTCCATTATCGGACTACTAGACGGAGGGAGGGCTTTCATCCCTATGTTGTCGATATTCCACCCGCCCGGACGAAGCGATTTGCTTCTAGCTTCCTTATTAGGACAGCTAGGATGTGGAATGACACAACAAACTCGGGGACTCTCGGGGACAAATCCGCAATCAGTCTCCAATAAAAATAATAATAATAATAAAAAAATACTAGGGCCTATGCAAGAAAATATTAAACATTTAAGACATAAAAACTTTTAAGTCATAATAAACTTTTACATAATCAATAAATAATTCTTGTAAATACTGTTCAAAAAAGCACCTAAGTAGTTAGTATCTTTCTATTACTACAGTAAACTCACATTCAAAATATAGTGCAACTAAAAATTCTTCTATCTATAAGTAACACAATGTTATCTATTTACAAGTACTCGGGTAAGTACGTGATAAGCATAAAAAACATAAGGAACAAAACAATTCTGTAGAATAATAAGTAGGTATTGCCTTTTCACACATTACCGGATGCTTAGAATAATAACGCTATAGAAACCAAGTTCGCGCGCCTATTTTGAAGCACATTAATTGGAGCCAAAAATGGCACCCTACGCCGGACCGCTCCGTAGTGTTCAATGTGACAGCGCGCCGAACGTGTCTCGCGAAAACAAAAAAAAAATGACGGTTTGTGCAGTTAAATTGTGTCACAACACATCTGAAAAACAAAAGAAGTATAATAACATCACTTTTCACAGGTAAGCTTTCAGTATTTCATAGTATCTTGTAGTTAATTAGGTTAAAATATAAACGTACTGCAGTGTGATTCTCTAAGTTAAAGTCTCGGTAGCAGCGGCCTGCGCAGTGCTGTCTCTTTCATAATCATAGAATTGGAAAGAGACAGCAGATCACGGCCATGCGCACACGTCACGCGTGTGTGAATCGGTTTAGTGCTTTATTTTTGACAGAGCGCTTGTATGAAGACTATCTTTCTATAGCGTTATTATTCTAAGACCGTTCTTTCTCTTCTCCATTTATTCCCGGCAATACGGAGGGCAAACTGAGAGAGAACAATGATTTTTCCCGCGGCTACAAACGTCTGGATAACATAAACGAATTACCGTTTTAAAGGTACAATGTTTATTGTGCTTAGTTTTAAAACTCGAGATAGATTTACTTGTAATATCATGAGCTTAACTTGCAATAAAACCTTATACTTAGCTGGAAAACATAGATACAACAAACGCGCACGTTGCAAAGGTCTTGAAACGTCTGAATAAATCAAAACGCAATGCAAATAATCCTTATATTAAAAAAGTTGAATAAAGTGTCTTCATTTCCATTTTATTCGTGTAAACTTTCGAATCAAGACCTCAACCAACAACTGTGTTACCCCAGACGGGTAGGTATTCCGATAGGCAAGTACTATGGGCAAGATTAAAACATAACTGAACGGTACGAGGTTTGCACCACAATTAATCTTATTACATTTCACTGAGAGCACTGATGTGTACTTAGCGGTCTTGTTCGCCGGTTTAGGATGTTGTTTGCTATTCTTTCAAGCTTAGGTATGCTCGAGAACACATAAAAGCACATAAAAGCTCAAACATAAAAGTACAAACCATTAGTCTTTCATTTTCCTAATTAATTGTTCTGGACTTGTTATTCCTCAAGTACCTTTCTACCTAAGTTTATCTTGACGGCACTGAACAGTAATTCCTGTTAGGTACTTAACCCAATTTCGCAGAAACTTTTTGATAACACCAACGTCTGGAATGTCACTCGCGAATCTGTTACTTTCCCTTCTCGGCGAGATGAGAAATAGTAAGTTATCACCGGCACAATGCCCGTAGCCGGCGTCCAGTGCCAACCCTCATAATTTTGTCACGTCCGGCCGGGCGTCCGTAATTCGCCTCATTTTACGATATTTCGCGGTACATTCTATAGCTGGAGGTGCAGGAGCCACCGATTGCTTTCAATACAAATTTTACGTGTCCTTTTGGGGCGCTGCCAGGTTTATGTGAAATCAAGATTCGTTAAAAAGAAATACTACAGGGAAAGACAATATCTGCATTAGTTACTTTTAATTCTTCAGTTAACGTGATCAGTGATTCATTAAAGAAAAGACTGTGCTGATCGATCTTTACATTAACCGTCGGTCGATGTGTCCGTGTCATTATTTTAAATTGAGGGCATAGGTGGCTAACTAACTGGGAATCTGTAGACATGAGAATCTGTAGAATTGGGAATCTGTAGACATGAGAATCTGTAGAATTGGAAATCTATAGACATGAGAATCTGTACAATTGGAAATCTGTGGACATGAATCTGTAGAATTGGGAATCTGTAGAAATGAGAATCTGTAGAATTGGGAATCTGTAGACATGGACCTAAAGGCTCATGTGTACAGATTCTCATTCTCTGTTGAGATTCTCATTTCTACAGATTCTCATGTCTACAGATTTTCATGTATTCAGAATCACATTTTTACAGATTTGCATATACAGAATCACATTTTTACAGATTTCTAATTGTACGGATTACCATATTCTAATTATCACAAGTTTATTATTAGTACCTTTAAAATGGTTAAATAGTGAATCAGCGGGATTATTAATCTGTAATTGTAATGAATATCTGTAGAATTAGGAATCCGTAATATTAGGGATCGGTGAATTTGGGAATCTGTGAAAATGGGAATCACTGAAACTGCGAATCTGTTAAACTGGGAACCTGTTTATATGAAAATCTGTAAAACTGGGAACCTGTAGAATTGAGAATCTGTTAAACTGGGAACCTGTAGTGTAGGGAATCTGTTAAATTGGAAACCTGTAGAGTTGGCAATCTGTAATGGAAATCTGTATAATTGGGAACAATCTAACATGAGAATCTGTAGACATGGGCATAATCGATGTCGATGTCGCCCCGGTACTGTACACCAACCGGAATGCCGAGCCGGCTGATAGCCCCTTGCTTCTGCCATTCTGGTTGCAGTGGAGGGTTTCAATATACCAACCGCTTCACTTGCATGCTCGGTGTGTGCTTTACTTCTAGGAAAAATAATGGTATTGTCAACTTCGGAATAAGAAAGAAATATGGAATGAATGAAGATATAGTGACAAACATTAAGAGAGTTAATTAACCGAACCAGAGTTTTAATAAAACTACCTACGTGTTTTGTTGTAACTACCTACGTGTTTTGTTGTTTTTTGTTGATCGCTTTGTTTTTGTGTCGTTCAATGTGTTTTAAAATAATTTTGTATCTCTCATGTAAGTGAATTGTAAATTCTTTATGAGAAATAAATATCTTAACCCATATCATGTAGAGAGGATTAATGAAAAAAGAATTACAAAAAAGGTGCATGATGTGAAACCAGCTACATAATGTTTCTGAAGACGCCTTAAAACGGAGTGATTTTGCTAATTTTTGAAGGCTCCTGGTTATTAATGACTTAATGCATAAAAATTAAACATACAGACATAGAAAATCTCTTACTTCAACCGATGCTGAAAAAGTAATAAAAATTGGTACAATTTTAAACACTGAAAAAAGACGACAACCTCAGGCGGGAATCGAACCACGCACCATCCGCATTCCGGGCGGCTGCCTTAACCACTTGGCTACCGAGGTCTGGCTTTCAACCGTCGAAATTTGTCAGTGCTTGATGCTTATGTTTTTAGTCAACATTGCTTCATCAAATCTTAGAAGTTTTCACCTGTGAGATCCGAAAGAAATATTTTTACAAATATTTAAACATTCGGTTAAGATGAAGCTGCGTTTATAGATTAATGTTTTATATTTTAGCGTTTTATTAACGCTTAAATATACTTAAGTAAAATTTTAAACACTGAAAAAAGACGACAACCTCAGGCTTGAATCGAACCACGCACCTTCCGCATTCCGGGCGGCTGCCTTAACCACTTGGCTACCGAGGTCTGGCTTTCAACTGGCTTGATGCTTATGTTTAAAATACAGTGTTTAAAATTTTACTTAAGTATATTTAAGCGTTAATAAAACGCTAAAATATAAAACATTAAAATTGGTACAGTTTTGAAAGAGGAAACAGGGTACTACAAAACGTCGTTTTTTTGTGTTTTGTATGAGAATTTTGCATGCCACCTCGAAGTAGTGATTCTTCTTAATTGTTCGTAAAATAGTATTGCAAAATGTTTTGCATTACATCGAAAATGCAGATTTCGTACTTAAACATTTCTTAGCAGCTGGCAGAGGTAAATGCGAGCGCGTATTTTGCAGTAGAACCACGTCTTAAGAGAAGCCTCAGATTAGAGCCTGGAAACTGGCGAGCGGGACATGCAGCTGTGAACAAATCACACGGATTTAAGGATTCTACTTGCTGCACTATATTGTTGCTTCCTAAGAATTAGAAATGTTCACGTATGGTCAGATAAAGTTTAAAAACTATGCCAACATTCCACCGCAACGTTTTAACTTGAAAGTAATTTTCCATCTAAACGTTACATGTTGTAACGTTTAGATGGAAAATTACTTACACGTTACGTGTCAGACAGAGTCCACTTGACCGTTAGATGTAGCCTACTCGTTTCTACGATTCGGAGAATTGAAATTAATGTTTTTTGAAAATCGGAATATTCAAATTCATAATAAAGTTTTCCGGTGTCGTTCCTGCCATAAAGCACATAATATTGTGCTGTTGTAATAATTATTATTGGCAGATAGTATTTAAAAACAAACGAAAAGAAACGGCCTTTAACAGTTTTTATTTTAGAGAACGTATGGTGATTACTATTTATACTGATTTATACAGACATGTGTAAGATCCGTATCTATACGTTGTGTTTCATATTAATGTGAAGCGTTATTTTTTTGTGGGCTTATTTACTTTTTTGGGCAATTTCTCAAATAATAAATTATTTCATGGTACATTGCCGTGCCTACAGATGTTTTTACATTGTATGATGTGTTGTGATTGTGAACAGATATCGATTACTTGTATGACTACGTTGTAGTGTTTGAATTAATAATGTAATATTAGTAATATATTACCGTATATTATGAGCAAGGTAGTTCCTGGCTAAACTAGCACGTCTCATTTGATTTATGCTGCCGACCCTCGAGCTGCCCCCCCTCCCCCCTCGCGGCGATCGCGGCCTGATTCCGGCACGGGAACTTCATCCGATTTGTCAAAACTTGGTGCAAGTTTAAGTCGATAGCGGGCGAACTTACTGTTACAAAGTTATTGGACAAAACAGATCATTTGATCAAGTTCCAGTAACTCGGGTCGCGGGAGAACCTTTGCTGAATCCCATCTTACAATGGAGGACATCAGACACGAACATCACTTTGCACAAGTATTCATACACTTTTAAACTTTCCCGTTGCATTAGAAATAAAACGTGATAGTTAAGCGCACGTCGGCGCCCGCGTTTGCCCGGTTGCAGCGGACGTGAACACTAGCTGACTGATGTCGTAATGTAACGCTTCTGTTTGTGAGTCAGTCTTTAATCTACTGTCACTTTTTTAGTTCAACTACCACCACATAAAACACATAAAATGCTGAGCTGCGCGCTCCGCCTTACTATAATAAAAGTTATTGACCTGACATACATACATCTGTTATCCCTAAAAGGGTTAGACAGACACTAAGCAATTCAGACCACAGAAGCAGTGCAATGCCGCACTCCACCAAATAAAAACTGCACATGTGCTCAGCGTGATATGTGGTGAGCCCATCGCCGCTTTATGCCGTTGGATGCTTAGAATAATACGCATAGAAAGCGAGAACACGCACGATAAATGAGGCCAGTAAAACCAAGCCATACTGGCTTGGTACCGGAACGGCCCGCGTCAGTACTAATAATCTAAACTTATCTATCTATCAACAGTTCCAATTTTCTTACTTTTGGGGGGCAAATCTGATTCCTCTAGCAACATTACTCGTACATTTGAGTGCGTGTCGCCGAGATAGTACGCGTAACTTACTCTTACATCATTTTTTCTTTTTCACGCCATGACAGTTTTCTAATACGAGACTATCGTTCTATGCGTTATTATTCTATGGTTGGATGTATGAGAAGTATTCAGTACGTTAGTCATCTTTCGCGACACCCAAGTTATAAGATTAACAAATAAATAAAATAAATAAACCTTTCTACACTCACACCAATTATCTAGCCCAAGAGAAGCTTCGTTATGAGACTTGTTAAATGGTTACAAGACAACGGATAAACATACTTAAAATATAAGATGGGTAGGTAGTTTTATTTTAATAATGAGCATGGCGGCTTATAATAAAAGAAGACCACCATATTCTACCCATACTTCCTACACAGCTAAACCTAAATTAGAGACCTAAATAAATATTGAAATACAAATTGAAAAACAAGCGTAGAAAAAATTTCTACAAGCAGGATTCGAACCCGCACCCTTCTGGCAATCCGGGCCAGATGCTCTTTCCAGTTGAGCTGCCGTGGACTTATCCAACCCGCCGAAACTAATCAACACCATCTTTATTTTTTACTTTGAAAGCCAAAGGCGCCGCCTATTCAATCAAGAAATTTTTTCGACACTGTTTTTTTCAATTTGTAATTTGTACCTACGCAACAAAATTTGCTTTAAAATTATATAAACAATAACATTAAAATATTAACAAACAGACATAATTTTCTGTAATTAAAGAGATTTTTGCTGTGATATCTAAAAACTGTTCGTATCAAACCGCCGTTAACTCGAGCCGTATGCCACAATCAGTAGGTCGGCCGCGCTTGAGGTCCAGAGTTCGATCCCGCGACCCTTTTTATTGTTGTTGATAGGCCGGCACTTGGCAGGGCTGTAGCGCATTTACATACAATACCGGATTGCTGTACGCCTGTCTTTACTTTGCATTCTTTACCCCACTGTCTGAGGATTTGGGAAACTGTACCACTTTACACAATTTAGGGCGTGCTTAACATGGAAATTGGGTTGCGACAGTTATTGCACAGCCTGATTGGTTTCTTTGGATATACTATGTACTTACATGCGTAGCTGGGGCAAGTTCAAAGTGGAGATTACTAAACACAAAAACATTTTTTTTGCTAAATACTAGGAAGAGGCTAAACTAATTATTATCAAATAACTCACACTCCTAACCCTTAAATGCATGAATTAACCAAAAATGTTTCATTGCTTTTAACTCTTATCTCAAGGGGTTATGATTGTAACCATTTGGTAAAATTATGCATAAGGGTTATATCTGGTCTTATAATTACTTGTAATATCTAATACACATGGAGAGATTAGGTCGTACAATACCTACCAAGCTAGCTTTCCACCTAATGCCTTACATCGCATCTGGAAGTGACGAGAATCTTAGTGGCTACTTAAGTCATAGTTAATTTAACAACTCCGGAAGTCTACGTGCTATTCCAACAATAATCTTGCCATATGGGGTGACAACCACTTACATATCTCTAGTAATGTGACGGTATGTCACACACAACTTTACTCTTATAAAGGAGAATGACCTTTTTACTGTGGGAGTTGGCTAGTTTTTTAGCTAGCTAGCGTAACACAGGGCTAAAAATAAATAGTAATCAATAGCAGCAATGCTCTGAATTATGAAGAAAAAATTACATTACAATATCATGCGGGAGTTTGAAGCTATCTTCATTTTTAGCTTAAGACTTTTTAGGTATTTTGAGGTTATGACAACTGTTATCGTATGACTATCAGTTCAGTTCAGCATGTATTTATCACTTGACTCTTAATGCGGCGTTCTATAGAAAACCTTTTTTAACAGTAATCATTATAACTTAAGAGAACACTTTTGACATGTGAATGATTAAGACGCAGTAGATATCGAATAGGCTGGTTTGGTCATTCTCCTTTGTATGGGATTGTTTCAAAGTAAGATTGTTAATTTGTAGAAAGCTAATAGTGGTTACAATAAGTCATTCCCTGTGTAAGCAAGAGGAAGCTATACATACCTTGGTGTTTTAGTTGGTGAGATTTTAATGGGAATGTTCCCTCTCCTAGAACGGTAGAGGAGCTTTTGGAAAAAGTTGATTGAGCTGGAGTATTTTTACACACTGGCTCTGCTCTTCAGGAGATACAAGAAACAGGGTTCTGGTCGTTCGTGCAGTTTTGTAGATAGTTCATAATATAAAAATACTAAAAAAGTTGAAGTTGTAAGTATTTTATTGTATTGCAGACTTATTTGCTCGCTATAAAAGTTTTCAACGAGTGTAATATAGCCACAAGCAAGCCTATTGGTAAGTTTCCCAACAATATCCGGGGGTGCTAATAAAAATATGGTTAACTGCGAGTTTCCCTAGATGTTCCTGAACAACAAACTTGTTACTCGGCGCCGCCGGAACGTTCACGCCTTGTCAATCTAAATTGACTAGTTATAGAGAAAATGTTCCCCTCTTGTAAGTACTCCTTTTGGTTTGCAAATTTCAAGAAAAGCTGATGAAAGCGTTTGCGAATATTTAACTTTTAAAATAGAAACTTTTGCACACTGCATAGCATGTCCTCTGTAAAGCATGTTTTCTGATAAATATAAAATGAGACTTTGGAAAGATAGTTTACTAGTGTTCCTAAATATCCTACGGTTGGTCTGGGCTTATTTCTTATACGATTGCAATCGGAACACTTTAAGAGGGTTTACGCATATCGGTTTCCCATACAATTTTCCAAGTCGAAATGTTTAAAGACCAATAAGCCAATTTTAATGAAACTTCGCATGCTAAAGTAAAATACAGGGATCTAAATAGTTTGTTGAAAACATTTTTTAAAAAGGTTTATTTGGCTGAGTTACTGCAATTTAAAGTCCACTATAGAAAGTTTAAAACTGCAATAACTCAGTTAAATAAACGTTTTTTAGAATTAGTTTCAACATACTATTTAGATCTCTATATTTTACTTCAGCATGCCGAGTTTCATCAAAATTGGCTTGCTGGTTTTTAAAAATTTCGACTTGGAAATTTGTATGGGAAACCGAAATGAGTAAACCCTCTTAAAAGCAATTTCTTTTTTATTATTTCTTAAAGGAAATCAGGTGGCGACGCAATGATAAGTTAAACATTAGACCTATTTGTGTGTGTCGACTCATGGCTGTCACCGATTCATGTAAAGTAAACCGTTTGAAGGTTGTTTAGCGATATCTCCATTGTGAGAAACGTAACACATGGCGTTTATCAAGGGGTCTGTGCTTATTACAAAATCAGACCTCGTATGGATGATAACAACACAAAGGGAGACGGTTCGTAACTCACTTAGCACGTAGGAATAAGGCGTGTAATATTGTTGGTGATGCAGGTACATGGGCATGGGATTTGAAACGTAAAAATAATATCTGAGTGGTAGAGCCACGCTGCGTTGCATCACGAATTGAACCGGCTAATGCTACACCTCTGAAAAAGGTTTCATCAAATAAAACTATTTGATACAGGAAAGGAACCAATTGTAAAAAGGTTTTATTATTGCTTACTATAGATGTGCGAGTACTGGCGAGTAATAAATTAAAAGCGAAACATTGCTGCCTTTATACTATAAAATAAACACTTCGATAGCGTGATTCAGACTTGTTACACGCTATCTCTTAGAATTAATGCGAACTAACTAAATATGACATTTATTTACCATTTTGATACTATTAACGAAGAGCGACTATATAATATTAAACAACCACCTTATCACGGCATATCGGCGTGAAACAATAGCACTCGTTGCAGTGCTGTTGTGTTCCGTGCGGTGAGTGATAGTCCCGGAAACTCGTCTCTCCCCCCTCACAATTCCTACTCCTTCCTCAAGGCCTCAAGGCAACGCATCTACGACTCCTCTGGTTGTGCGGGTGTCCTTCGGCAGCGGTTACTTTCCATCAGGTGACCCGCCAGTTAGTTTTCCTTCTTTACAAGTTAGTATAAAAAAAATTAAAAATTAAAAACCTTTTTTAAAAAACAAGCTTTTATTTTAATGCGCTAAAAAGAAAAAAATAAACTTTTATAATCAACTTATAACGTCGTTATACAATTTATATAATTTAAAAGGTTGTCGCGAGATTATGTAAGTACTCTTATTTAACTATACTTACATTGAACATTTTAATCAATCACATCAAGTTATTTAATTTACTTTTTTATTTACACAAGTAAATCTCGCGAAGCAAATTGTTCAAACGAACCCAAACTCGACCAGTTTCCGCCGTTTCGTTTAGGAGTTCCTATGGCCACCTCCTGACTCCATCAAGATTCAAGATTCAAGATTCAATATCATTTATTCAGGTTAGGCCATGTTTAGGTTACAGCACTTATGAATGTCATTTATGCCATCGGTTCGTAAGTCTAACTATGGGGCGGGAGAATGGTACTGAGAAGAACCGGCAAGAAACTCAGCAAGGGCATTTCTTTTCTCCCATTCTTTTACAGCGTCAATAACAATTGAAAAATGCCCTCCCTATTATAGAAGGGCACTTTCCATTACAATCATAAAAACAAAACAACTACAGGACATAAAAATAAAAAGTTCAGGTATTCATCAATATAAAATAATCAATGTTGTCAATGTCTTACAGTACAGAAAAATAAAAGTAAGACTACAACTAGTAATATACTAATAATAAAAATAAGTTAGCAAGAGCAGACCAGCCTCCACAGGCGGCACCCGTTCACGAGTATGACATGGGAATCAGCCATCGCTTCGCTCAACCATGTTTTAGGGAACGTAACGACCCGACGCACATGCCACCACCGCAGAGACATTTAAGAGAGCATGACACACTCGAGCAACTCCAATGAAGCAAGCAAGAAAACATTTAGGCAACGTTTTACGCTACATAAGTTTTGAGTAGGTACCTCTTGTCTGTAAGACACTGCTGATAAAGGCTATCATACCAGGGTAAAATGAGCTAGTTACAAAGAAAATGGACATTAGAAAATATAATGTGATTATTTTATCATTACCAGGCTGTTTTGTCTTCTAAATATTCTTTAACTGTATTGCATGCATGCATTAAAGGTTATTAACCTTTCTTAAGTAAACAAGATTTTACATGATTTTTAAACTTATTTAAAGGTAATTCTAGTACAGTACTTGGTATTTTATTATAATAGTGTATACCTTGCCCCAAGAAAGAGCCGAGAACCTTCTGTAACCTGAACAGGGGCATCATAAGTTTTGACTTATTTCTAGTATTGAAATTGTGTACGTCACCGTGTTTAGTGAATGAGTTAATATTGCAACGCACAAAAACTATACAATTATAAATATATTGAGATGCAGCTGTAAGAACACCAACTTCTTTAAAAATTTCTCTTAGAGAAGTTCGTGAGCTTAGTCTATAAATGGTTCTTATTGCCCGTTTCTGTAAAATGAATATAGTTTCAACATCAGCCGCTGTTCCCCACAGTAGGGCGCCATATGACATGACACTGTGAAAATAACAAAGTAAACCGTTTTAGCAGTTTTAACGTCGGTTAACTGCCTAATTTTTCTAATGGCGTAAGCAGCAGAACTGAGTTTGCCGGCCAATTTCGATATATAAGGATTCCATTGAAGTTTTGAGTCAAGGTTTATCCCTAGAAAAACAGCCGAGTCTACCAAATCTAATTTATCACCGTTTATCCTTACATCAGTTTGTTCGGTCTTAACATTTGGTAGTGTGAAATTAATGCATTTGGTTTTTTTAGCATTTAGCTGTAAATTATTAACAGTAAACCAACTGAGTACCTCTGAGAGAGCATTGTTAACATCGTCATAATTTTTCTTAGACCTAGTCACATTAAAAATTAGTGAAGTATCATCTGCAAACAATACAATATCACAGAAGTTTTCTACAAAGAATGGAAGGTCATTAATAAAATAAGAAAGGGTCTAGTATTGACCCTTGTGGAACCTTCATTTTTACATAAGAACCAGATGACTTAGTTCCATTGACAGTTTGTGTTCTAGAACTGAGATAAGACTTTATCAAATCAAGCGCAAAACCTTTGAGACCATAGTAATTTAACTTCATCACCAATGTCCGGTGCTCAACGCAATCGAAAGCCTTGGACAGGTCGCAGAAAACTCCAAAGCGTTATGAGACTCCTCCCAGGCATCAAATATATGTTTTACTAGAGCAACACCAGCATCAGTAGTGGAACGACCCTTAGTAAAACCGAATTGCTTACTATGTAGAAGATTATTTAAATTAAAGTATTCCACTAACTGCTCGAGAATAATTTTTTCATAAATCTTACTAAATGCTGGTAGTATTGAAATTGGTCGATAGTTACTGGGGTCCTCTTTATTTCCCGATTTAAATAAAGGTAAAGGTAAAGATAAACCTTACAAAACTTCATAAGATCAGGAAAGATTCCTTTATCAATACAGTTATTAAATATATCAGCAAGATGAGACACATGCCTGACATGCCCCACAAATCACCAGTGTTTTTCATTTTTAGTGATTTGAAAGTTTTAATAATATTTTTAGCGTCAATATATTGAAAATTAAAAGAAACATTACATTTGGGTACATGTTGTTCGAGAAAAGATTGTGCCGCCACTGGTGATGAATTTAAATTTGAAGTTGTCATCAGGACCCTGGACATCTTCAAACACTAAAGTGCTCGAAAAGATAAATCCATCGAACCCAAACTCGATGAGTACCCGCCGTTTCGTTTACCCTATGTCATAGGTAGGAGGGAATACGTGTGCTGGTAGACTATTCCATCTTTTGGAAGTGCGGCAAAGAAACGAGTCACCAAATTTCTTTGTGCGTGATGGAATGTTAGAGACCGTAAATTGGTGACTCCGGAGAGCAGCACGCGTACTCCTATGGAGGAAGGGAGAAGGAGGGATGAGGTCAAAGAGTTCTTCAGAGCACTCGCCATGGTATAAACGGTAAAAGACACTGAGTGACGCAATATGTCTACGCAATTGCAAAGGCTCGAGAGTTTTAGTGACCTCCGCATTGCCGATAATGCGCACAGCGCGGCGCTGCAATCTGTCCAAGGCATCGAGAAGGTACTTTGCGGACCGCACCTGTGTCTTGTATAATAGACACAACTGATCAGGCGTGAAGAATCGCCGCACCTTGTTCAGGACACCGAGTTTACGTGAGGCATTTTTAATCACGGTTTCGATGTAGTCCTTTTGGTTCAGATCGCAGCGGATATCCATACCGAGCATGTTAATACTGCTCTGCAGGCCTAGAGATGTACCCTGAAGAGAAGGAAGGGGAAGGAATGGCGACTTTTTCGCTGTGAACGCGCACACCTGTGTTTTCTTGGCATTGAACTCCACTAGATTATCGGAACCCCATTTAGAAATGAGATCCAACACCCGATCGAGCTCAATGACAAGATTTGCTCGCTTCATTTCGGTGTCTACCCGCCCAGCCGTTGGGTGACCGTTATATCCCCCATGCACTGTGCTATCATCTGCATAGCAATGAATGTTTCCAAGAGGAAGCATGTCATTGATATGCAGAAGGAACAGCGTGGGGGATAGAACGGAGCCCTGAGGAACACCAGCGTTCACTGACATGAACCGCGAAGCGCATCCATCCGAAAGGACACGGATTCTACGCTCATGCAGGAAGCTAGCAATCCAGGTACAGAACTGAGCGGGCAAACCGTATGCCGGGAGCTTGGAGAGAAGAGCTTTGTGCCAGACCCGATCAAAAGCCTTGGCTATGTCAAGGCTAACTGCCAGTGACTCGCCTCGCTTGTCAATAGCCTCACCCCAGAGATGTGTGACGTACGCTAGAAGATCACCCGTTGACCGTTTTGGCCGAAACCCATATTGACGATCGTGAATTAGGGAGTGATTTTCTAGGTATCGAATAAGCTGTTTGTTCAATATTCGTTCTAGGATCTTACACAACACTGAAGTTACGGCTATAGGGCGGTAATTAGTCATTGTCATCGTACTTACATAAGTATACCAAATTTCAGCTCAATCGGTTGAAGAGAACTGGTCTTACATTCAGTGGCAAGATTTGTCCCGCACATACTAACACACAAGGGAAGTCAAATAAAAGCTTGTAAAAATACTTCCATCTTTCAATTAAAACCGGACCAACGCGTTCGCGTCGCTTCGTTGACTTTGTAAAATTTTGGATAATTTGCTTTATTGGCCTATATTAGAACGACGACGATAATATATCATTCATATACAAACTAAATTATTCATGAAGCCTATTCAACAAATTGTCATAACCGATAGCGATTTAAATCCAAAAAATCTACGCGACGGATAGCAGCTATCGTTATTCGCCGAACAAAAAAGCATCCATTCGGCCGCGGCCAGCGGTTTATCGCACGTTTGTATTTCGACTGGGTACCGACTACCGTCATCTATCGAGTAACCGTCCCTCGGGCGCTGTCGGATTAAGCGGTGTGGGAGGACTCGATAGCCCCGCAGCCCGCAGCCCCGCAGCCCCGCGGCACGGCTCCGGTGATGGACTCACCTGGGCATCGTTCGGCGACGTTATCGAGCTGGCCCGGTAACGTCACACAATTAATGATACAGTCTTTCGGGAGTTCCACGTATATACGGTACGCCAGTGTGCCGATTGGAATAAGGACACTGACACTTTTATACGTTCGCGTTCCGTTATAAACAGAATATTTAAAGCGGGTTATAACGCATACTGCACGGTGTAGTAGGTAGGCATACCTTTACATACTCGACACATTTCAGTGGTATTAATTTCAAAGTGAGAAATGTGCTATTTCGAATTCATATTGTAATTCTAACAGTGATATGAACTCTTCGTCGTTCATGTCAAATAAGGCTCCCCTCTTATAGTCAGCGCCACATGCACTTCAAAATAAACTCACAATGCAACCGTAGAAGGGTTCTGGAAGCGGGATTTTTTCTTAAAAATTTTTAGGCATGAAGTCGGTTGTCCAGACTTGTTGGAGAGGCTCAAACTACGAATCCCTGACAGGTACCCTCGTCACAAGGTCACGCCTCTTAGCTTTCCACTGCGAAAAACTGGTTTTGGTTCGAACTCACCGGTCGCGCGATTTTGTAAATTAGTTAATAAATATAGCGACTGCTTTGACATTCGCTACAATGTACATCATTAAAAACATGATAAATTAGTTAGTTTTATTGTTAATTCACATTTAAATAACTAAATAAATGTGTACCCATGTAGGTATAATTAGGGCTTTTTGGTAAGTGTAATGCGAGTTTGACTTAAAATAATGACATACATACATACACATCACGCCCGTTTCGGGGAGGCTGGGCAGACACCATCACTTTCCATTTTCTACGATCCTGCCTGACACACAATAACTCTCTTAACGTTTTCTTAACACATGCTCGTTGTTTTAGAGTACTATTGACCAGACGTTTATTACAGCATATCAGAGACATGTAATTAAATGTTTTAAATAATATATTTTTATCGTACATGTTAAGAGAATTATTTGTCGTCCAAATAATATCTGATTTGTAGATTTTTTTTATCTACAACGGGTAAGCGCTTGGCCTTCATCTTACCTGATGGTAAGTGATGATAAGGCCGTAAGGCCGATAAGGTGGAAGCGCGCTTCACCCGGAATCCTCAACCACTGAGGAACTAGCTATCTTATCTCAAACTGTCGGAACACAACAATGCTATAAACATCGTTGTAATGGCGACAGACTTAGATAAGATGGTGGTAGCTAGCCAGGCGGACTCAACAGCCCTACCACCAACCAAACCGAGCACACAAAGATGTACCCCCCGCTGGGAATCGAGCCCGGGACCTCTGGGCCTGAAACCGGTGGCTTAGCCACTAGACCAAAGAGGCGATTAAAAGATATATGAATGACCTCTTTTTTGCCTCAACGCAGCTTCAAAACTGCTAATTGACTACTGAATGTGACTGTACCAACGTACACGTCATAATGAAAGCAAAACGCGTGCAAGACGGGCATAAAGGTGACACGTGACTCATAGGGGCGATAAGGCCGAAGGTAGGAGGCTCCGCGCTGATATGATTATCACTGGCCGAGCTTGCGGGCAAAGGCTGACTAGAGGCCCAACGACTTAGGACTACTAGATCAGACTCAGTGAATATATTTATATTTGCTGTACGAGTGTTTGTCGTACATATACAATTGAAGACATCAGTTGATAAAGGCACTATGTAACATTTAATAAAAAACACATTTTATTAACTGGTTAAAGGCGTTATGTGAACTAAACCATACAAAGCAAATAATTGCAATGTTTTAATGTTTCTTTCAATACCAGTCTCATTCTTTGATTAATATAATATATAAAAAAAGGAGCTCGATGGCGCAGGAGGAGCTCGATGGCGCAGCGGCTAGCGCGTTTGGCATGCGATCTTGCTCGCTAAGCAAATTTCGCAATGCCGGGTCGCTGGATGGGTGACCAAATTTAAAAACATCTCGAGCTCCTCCGTGCTTCGGAAGGCACGTTAAGCCGTTGGTCCCGGTTGTTGTCTTAAGATGGCAGCCGTTAAAACCCACCAACCCGCACTGGGCCAGCGTGGTGGGTTATGGCCCAATATCCCCACGTGCCATTGTTCACGTGGGAGGCCTGTGCCCAGCAGTGGGACATTTATAGGCTGATGATGATGATGATAAAAAAAAATATACACCATTATTAGCAAATTGCATGATAACTCAGAACATTTTATAAGCTACATAGTGCCTTTATCATCTGATGAGAATGTGCAATATTGTTGTACCCTTTTATTTATTACTCCCATTCTGCCTTATCTACCAGTTATATCAGTAAAATACGTATACATACTACTCACGACTAGTTAGTTAGTCAGTTTGTTAGTCGGAGACTGGGAAATGAGGACCGCAAAATCAGTACTACCACGTTTCATCAAATAACACCTGCACATTTATAATGTCATTGTTAATATAATTTTAACGCAAATTTTGATGCGAACAACTTTCAAATTGAAAAAGACAAGTGCTGAAAAAAAATATTTTGTTGATATTGAATGGGGTTCAAAGTAAAAAAGTAATTAGTGTTGATTAACCCCTTGAGGATCGTAAAACCAGACACAATTAAAAATCAATTGTTACGCGACCGCCGACCGCCGGCGGTCTTATGATCCTTGATCTATTAATTTCGGCGAGCTGGATAAGTCCACGGCAGCTCAACTGAGAGCACCTGGCCCGGATTGCCAGAAGGGTGCGGGTTCGAACTGTTATACGAGAAACTCACAAAGGGTTTTTAAAAAAGATTTATTAATATTGAACGCGAGTGTATTGTACAAAGGTTGCCGGTTGACTGGTCGGCCAGTCTTCCAGTTCTAACTACGTAATATTCTAATGATACAATGTTGCAGAGAGGGCTGACAAAGCATTCTTTGTCAGCACAACCCTTTACAAATCACGGATATAACAACCCCCCCTTTAAGAGGAAACTTACAGAAGGTGAGTTTCCGTAAAACTACGTTACTCGCAATCGAGGCAATATTGTGATATCCGCAACAGGTTCAGGTTCGTCTAAAGGTTTTTTATAACATAAATATTTCCGTTTTTTAGACAATTTTAAAATTATGTAACATAATATTATTAGACATACAATAAATGACAATATGCTAAAGATTGGAAAACTAATATGATTAGAGAGGTTTGGTTTTTCTAAAGTTTGTAAAGAATCTATAATTTGATCAGAGTTGTCTTTAAAAGATTTTAAATTATTTAAATTTACAGTTTTAATCTTAGAACTTGGAATGTTGATTGTGATTTCTTTAAAACGGTTAATATTACAGCAGCTATCATTTATAATATTGAATTCTGAATATATATATGGTATAGTTATACTAGGATTTGCATTTCTTACTAATTTAACATTTTTATGGAAAGCTATACATTCTGTTGGCATGTTAAGTACACCTGTACCTGATATTGTAAAGTCGGAGATTACATTGTTGCATTCTATAGAAAGTTTTGTAGGTTTTGATTGGACAAAAATCCAATTATTATTATTTAATTTATGCCAAATATCTATATCTCCAGAAATGAATTTAACAGGACAGTTTTCTGGGAGAGAATGCAAAGCTTTTGTGATTATTTCTATTTCACATGAAGGATTAGCAAAGACTGCGTATATATCTGTTATTTGACAAAGGTAAGTTTCTCTAGGTATAATTTTACAATGATTAAAGTCTTTGAGATAGGTGTACGAGGATTTATCTCTACTTACAGCTAAATATTGTTCAGAAGGTAATATCATCACAAAAGAATTAGGACTATCACTAATATGTGGAGTTGGTAACGGAATATTTTTATAAACATTATAATCTGAAAGACTTACAAGAGGTATTTTTACAATAAACATTAACTTATTATTTAAGTAGTAACATACTAGATCCGCTACATTGATCAACTTATGAATATTACTTAAATCTAAACTTACAGGAAAGTCCTTATATTTAGGCACAATTTTTAGGTTGCTAGTGATATCATTATACATTTGGTTTGGTGTAAGTATTGACGGATGTAAGATATTACTTTTTACAAAAAGAATTGAATTTAAAAGATCTTCAATTTTAAAGGAAATTGTTAACAAATTTGATTGCAATATATTAGAAATAACATTAAGTTTGGTCTTAAAGCTAACAACATTTATAACATCTGATACATTTTTAATTGAATAGGATAAATTGTCGATGACGTCATTCAATTTGGCCTGATTAATATTTATTTCGTGTAAAGAATCATTAATTTTAGAAATTGCAGTTTGTGAAACCATTATACTCTTTGTAATAGATTCTGCTAGCTTTTTGTCATTATTATATAAAACTTGGATTGCGTCATCATAACTTTTCGCATCGTCTTCATCTAATGTTCCAAATATGTGTTTAAATACGGTACCAACACCAGAGAACCAAGCAGATCTCTTAGAGATACCAGTAGAGATAATATGAGAAATTGATTCGAAATCTCGCAAAATATCATCATATAACACATGTAGAGGTTGTAATATATTTTGACATTGTGAATAATCAATTTCGTTACTTTCGCGACAATAGAATTGAACATTATCAAACACATTTTTAATATTTTCTATATGTGATTTTATTGGAGAAACGTCTACGGGAATAACAATATGAAAATAGTCATTCATAATCCTCAGTGTGCCGACAGGGTCAAATAGTATACCAGGGCTTTTAGTGATATATTCTATATACTGATGTTCTTTACTGGCTAGGATGCCATTACAAAATGATGCGGCCATCCTGTAATATAAGAATAATGATAATGGTTAAAGTAGTAATAAAAGGTAAGTAATACCTAAAAGGAATAATAATATAGAGTAATAAAACTAATCTATGATTTTTATCTAAAATATTATAATTAAGTAAAGTAAATTATTTGTATAAAAGTATAATCTTATTTTTTTTTTATATAAAACAGTAAAATTAGTTTTCAAAAGCTGGTTTGACTTCATCGTAATGATGTTTTACATGACGTCTATTTATAAGGAGTGTGAGGGAATTATTCCCATGAATTTTAATAATTTTATATGGACCTTTCCATAAAGGCGAAAGGGCTTTGCGAAGTCTTAAATGATTTTTTAAATAGACATATTCTCCTGCTTTATACTTTACTGGTCGAGAATGTTTATCATAATAGGTTTTAGACCTTTCTTTGGAAGCATTTATATTTTCGACTGCTTTTTCGCGAGATATTTTCAAACGATGTTGTAACATTTTAATGTATTCAGGGTAAGTGACGTCAGAACGTGAATCAAATATGCTATCCGGAATGTACGGTTTATGACCGAAGACAAGTTCATATGGAGTGAACTGTGTAGTTGTATGAATGTTGCTATTATAAGTCAACATGGCTGTGTATACGAATTTATGCCAATTAGTTTGATTTTCGTTCACATATGATTTCAAATATTCTTTGAGAGTTGAATGGCTTCGTTCTAAAGCACCTTGAGTTTGGGGATGATAAGATGAAGACCATATTTGCTTTATTTTTAAAAATTCACAGATTCTTTTAAATAGATCGGCTGTGAAATTTGTACCCTGATCAGTTAATATGGATTTGGGAATGCCGAATAATGATATAAAATGTACTAAGCATTCACATGTCTCTTCTGCTGTAGCATTTGAAATAGGATAGGCAATTGAAAATTTTGTTAAATCGTCTTGAAGAGTAAGTATAAATTTTAATTTCTGCAGCCCGGCTTCTGGTAATGGGCCTACGATATCGAGACTAATTCTTTCGAATGGTCGTGTAGAATTAGTTGTTATTTGCATGGGAGATCTGTTGATTTTTCTAAGTGGTTTGTTAGTTTGACACAGTTTACAATTTTTTACATAGTTTTCAATATCTGTACGCATATTCTTCCAGTAATAGCGTTCTTTTATTCTATTATACATTCTATTTGAACCTAGATGTCCTGCTACTGGAATATCATGGTTTTCTTTCATGATTTTTGAAATTTCAGTTGGCACAGGATATATAATAGTGTTATGATGTATGTTTATTGTTATATTTGTATTATTAAACAGGTACATGAGCATACCATATATTTTTACAAAAGAAAGTTGTTGAAAAGGATTTTTAAAGTCAGATATTGCAATTTCGTTTATCTCGCCCTTAAGTAAGATATCGTCGCGTGCACTCTTAAGAGATTTAAATATTTCAGGATATGTGCAGTTGTCAAAGTAATAATGTTTTATGAATAGGAAGCAATAAACTTTATCCTTAATTTCTACCCTTTTGAAAGAATTAAGTTCACGCTCGTCGTTGAGAATTTCAGAAGGATCATCTGTTGTTGCCAGAATATCTTGGACATAGGGATTTGATTCGTCAAAGTCAATTGAAATAGGGATTAGAATAGTTTTAGAGCTACTTTTAAGGAGACTTTCATTATGTTCTTTTATGTAAGTATTAAATATTACATCTTTGTTCGTAAATGATTTTAAGAAATTGTTATAGTCGTCATTATGACGATTTTCTTTATTTGTTTCAGGATCAAGATTAGAAGGTGAAGGATTTTGTTGTTCTTGAGGTAAGTTGGAAATTGAAGGAATTGTATTTTCAGGATCATATACATGGATTGGAATATCGTCATTATCTAGAAGAGATATAGAAGGTAAGTCATTACTATCTAAATCGAGGGGACTCGAAGGAAGGCGAATATCTAAGTCCTCCATTGTTATAGGACTGAACGGGAGAGAATCATCTGGATTTAATACAGGTTGTGGATTTTCGAGAACGTCATTATCAAGTTGAGATGGACTTTCAACAGGCTTTGAATAATTATTATTTTTAGGAAGAACAGGATTGACTGGATATCGAGATAATGCATCGGCATTGCTATTTATTTTACCCTTTTTAAATTCTATTTCATAATCGAACTCTTCGAGTTTTAATCGCCACCTTATAAGTTTGGATCCCGGATCCTTGTGATTGAATAACCATTTAAGTGGTCGGTGATCAGTAACTATAGTAAATCGGCGGCCATAAAGATATGGTCTAAAAGTTTTGGTACCAAAGATAATTGCTAGGCATTCTTTCTCAGTTGTGCTGTAGTTACTTTCGGCTTTATTTAAAGTTCGTGACGCATATGCAATAGGCCTATCATTACCTATAGGGCCTTGTGAGAGAATGGCTGAGATAGCAAAATTAGAAGCGTCGCAAGTTAAAACAAAGGGTTTTGCGAAATCTGGGTAAGCCAAAATAGGAGCGGAAATTAAACACGTTTTTAATTGTTCAAAGGCTAACTGGTGTTCGTTTTGCCAATGAAAGGTGACGTCTTTCTTCAAAAGGTTTGTAAGAGGTTTAGCGATTTTGGATAGGTTTGGTATGAAACGACGATAATAGGATACTAAGCCTAGGAAGGATTTTATGTCTTTGGGACATTTAGGTTGAGGAAACATTTGAACGGCTTTAGTCTTTTCTGGATTAGGTTTTACTCCGTGATCGGTTATGATGTGACCAAGGTAAGATACTTCTTTACGAAGAAATTCACATTTATCAGGCTGAAGCTTTAAGTTAAAATGCCTGAGTCTGTCGAAGACGTTAGAAAGGGATTTTATGTGAGAATCAAGGTCGTATGAATAGATCACGATATCGTCTAGATATACGAAGCATTGTATGCCTTGTAGGCCTGAAAGAGCCGAATTCATTAACCTCTGGAAGGTAGAAGGTGCATTTTTAAGGCCAAATGGCATTCGAGTAAATTCGAAGTGTCCTTGTGGGACAGAAAAGGCTGTTTTAGGTGCATCGCGTTCAGACATTTTAATCTGATGAAAGCCAGATGCAAGGTCAAGTGTACTGAAGTACTTACATTTACCTAACTGATCTAAAATTTCTGATATATTGGGAATTGGATAGGAATCACCTATTGTGATATCATTTAGACGACGGTAGTCAATGACTACTCGCCATTTACGTTGGCCAGAAGCATCTGCCTTCTTGGGTACCACCCATATAGGAGAAGACCAAGGTGACATTGAAGTTTTAATAATTCCTTCATCAAGCATCTTATTTATTTGGGTATGTACTTCTTGTTTGTGTACATCAGGAAATCGATAAGATTTGGTATTGATAGGATCAGAAGAAGATGTAGATATTTCGTGTTGTATAGCGTCGGTATATGAGAGGTGTTCGTTAGGACCGTGAAAAATATCGGAGAATGTAGAACAGAGTTCATATAAAGCATCTGTTTCTTCGCGATTTAAATGAGAGACTCGCAAAAGGTCGAGAATTTGGTTAGTTCGGTCTAGAACGTTATTTGAATTGTCGTAAGGATGTATAGTATTAATAATTTGACACTTGTTGTTTTTATCTAATGGCGATATTTTTAACTTTAAATTGGAACCTATGGTCAAAGGCGATTCGGAAATATTGACGACAGAAATGTTTATTCTTTGATTTGATTTTACTTTTACAATGCAATTGGCTATAAGGAGTGATTCAATAGGATTTTGATCTATGATAAGTCCTTCTTTTATTTCAGGATTTAGTACTGAACATTCTATGATTGTTTCTGTTCGAGGTGCAATGGTATAAATGGGTTCATTAAATTTAAGTTTAAGTTTTTCTTTATCAATTATTAGTAAATCCTTTTCGAAATCAATTTTACTGTGAGATTCAGATAAAAAGTCATTTCCTATGATTCCATCATATGGAAAGTCTAAGCCGGCGACGAGATGAAATTGATGACTTAATGAATCGAATTCTACAAGAATAGAACCTTGTGACTGCATAGGATTAATTGTTGATCCTATTCCAGTAAAGGTTGCAAAGTTTTTTATTATTTTGTTAGGCATTTTTTCTACAGAACATAATTGAATTAAGCTTATAGATGCTCCGCTGTCGACTAGAAGTGTTAAAGGCTTAGAGGATACTGATGTCTGGACTTCGATAAAAGGTAAGTATTTTCTTATTGGATTTGTAGTAATATTGTATATGCTAACTTTCTCTTTTTCTTTTTCAGGTATGCTGCGAGGAGTAGAAAGAGAATATTCAGACGTTGATATCTTGTCATTAGTAGGTAAAGTAATGGAAATAGATTTTTTGACACCACTATGAATTTGGGGCTGATTACCCTGTTTGTTAGTGGGCTGTTTAGAATTAGTAAGATCTCTACCAAAAGTTTGGGGCTGGTTACCCTGTTTGTAGGTAGGATTTGAATTAGAAAGATCTCTACCAAAAGTTTGGGGCTGGTTACCCTGTTTGTAGGTAGGATTTGAATTAGTAAGATCTCTACCAAAAGTTTGGGGCTGGTTACCCTGTTTGTAGGTAGGATTTGAATTAGTAAGATCTCTACCAAAAGTTTGGGGCTGGTTACCCTGTTTGTAGGTAGGATTTGAATTAGTAAGATCTCTACCAAAAGTTTGGGGCTGGTTACCCTGTTTGTAGGTAGGATTTGAATTAGTAAGATCTCTACCAAAAGTTTGGGGCTGGTTACCCTGTTTGTAGGTAGGATTTGAATTAGTAAGATCTCTACCAAAAGTTTGGGGCTGGTTACCCTGTTTGTAGGTAGGATTTGAATTAGTAAGATCTCTACCAAAAGTTTGGGGCTGGTTACCCTGTTTGTAGGTAGGATTTGAATTAGTAATAGAATTAGATATAGAATGAATTAGAGAATTAGATCTGGTATCGATTTTAGCGCTTAAATTTCTCGCACGGTACCGGACGGGAAATCTTGCCCGTTTAAATGATTGTCTGTTTCGTCAGTACCTTGTTCTTCTGAGTTAACGACATGAATAGGCTGATTACGACTTTGAAAGTTAAAATTAGGCGAAGGACGATTATTTTGGTTAAAATTGTTTTGGTTATTATTAAAGCGTCTATTATTATATTCGCGTTTACGACAACGCTCTATTGTGTGCCCTGGAATTTGGCAGTATCGACACACTGGCGGATTATATCTGGAAGTAGAAGGCATAACATTTTCATGATTAATTTGATTAGTAAAATTCGTGCCACGCTGTGTAAATGATCGATTATGATTGAAGTTCGGCGATTGTCTATTAGGTCGCCACTGATTTTGAGAAAAGCTAGTATTAGTCTTGCGAAGAGTAGATTGAATGATTTTTTCTTCCGACAAGGCAGAATTGATTGCGTCATTTAACGTCTCTGGATCGCGGCATCGAACTACTGTTGACAGTCTGGGGCTCAAACCCAAAATAAAAGTATGCAGAGCTAGGTCTTGCATAGCAGCGACACGGCCTGCCAGTTCGGCTTTCTTTTTAGTTGGAATAGATATGTTGATTTCAGTCAATAATTTGGACAGGCATGATTCTATCCGAAGCGCGAACTGATTGACTGTTTCGTTAAACAACTGATGACACGCTTGAAGGTCTGAGAGCAGTGCGGCGTAGTGTTTTCGTTCACCGAATTGCGATTTTAAGAAATCCTCTAATTGTTGGTATGTTTCGAATTCTTTTATGGAACAAGCGGTTTCTGCTCGTCCCTCGAGTTGCGAAATAATATATTTTAAAAGAATATCTTGCTGCTGTGTAGCAGCAAGATTAATTGCATTTCTGCAATTGTTAATGAATGCATTTAAATTTTCTCGGTTACCATCGAACTTCTTAATAAATTTACAGAGGATATTTAAGTCTATTTCTCTAGCCGGTTGCGTCATGCTTTGTTCGTCTTTGGGCATCGGTATTCGTTAATATAAACAAGCGATAAGACGCCGGACGCGGACCGCGGGCGATAACGCTACACTGATCTCAGATTGAAACAAAGTTGGAACAAAGGATTAATAACTTAATGAATAACTATTTTTAGAACAATGGAAAAAATGTTTTAAGCTTAACTGAACTCTTAAAACGAATTTGGTTTTATGCACTTTCACTTTTATATTCACTTGACTTCATAGACACAGATGTAGAATAGTTTTCACTTACAGGAACGTAGCGATGATGGTGATCTGGCTCATGATTACCAGGTTGCAGGTCTCTGGATACAGCAGGAAGTAGTAGTCGATTGACAATAAATCGTAATTAGCACAAAATAGTATATTTGATAACTGGATATGGAAGTAGATCGCGTTCACTGGAATCAGCTCGGATGGGTAACCGTTTTGTTGAGGTCACTGAAAATGGTTCGGATGGGTGACCGTTTTTTGGAGATGAGTTCAACCGGTTTCAAGAAATCACTTGTTGAGACACTCGCGTAACTGGACTCACTTTCACGGAACTGAGGCGAACCCCTGGATCTTCAAAGATCCCTTTACGCTGCCACCAATGTTATACGAGAAACTCACAAAGGGTTTTTAAAAAAGATTTATTAATATTGAACGCGAGTGTATTGTACAAAGGTTGCCGGTTGACTGGTCGGCCAGTCTTCCAGTTCTAACTACGTAATATTCTAATGATACAATGTTGCAGAGAGGGCTGACAAAGCATTCTTTGTCAGCACAACCCTTTACAAATCACGGATATAACAGAACCATGGTCGTGGAAATTTTTCCAGCACTTGTCTTTTTCAATTTGTAACTGCACATTTGCTCAATAGGATCTCCTATCACCATCTGGTGAGCCCGTTGCCGCTCTATGCTGTTAAATGGGTATTTTTTTTATGAGCCGGCACTACACACACCTCATCAGTATATCAGTATGTTAGTTTTATTTGTTATCATAAATATTATTTGTGTAAAGGGACCGTGTCGCGTGGCGGTGAAAGAATACTACCTCTCCTTCTCTTCCCTTGGGTGTCGTAAAAGGCGACTAACGTTCTAAAGACTGCACATACATCCAATAGCTTAGAGCGGTGATGGGCTCATCACTCGTCACGCTGAGCACATGTGCAGTCGCTATTTGGTGAAAAGTGGACTATGAGCAGAGGACTACTTTGCGGTCCTCATTGTCTAGTCTCTATAAATAAATAAATAAATAAATCTTTCCTACAATCACACCAATTATCTAGTCCAAGAGAAGCTTCGAAGAAACTCGTTAAATGGTTACTAGACAATGGATAAACATACTTAAAATACTTAAATACATACTTATTATACATAGAAAACACCCAGACCCGAAGCAATTTAGAAAAACAATAATTTCTAAATTGACCCGACCGGGGATCGAACCCGGGACCTCAGAGATGGCGACACCATGAAAACCGGTGTACAAACAGCTAGACCAAGGAGGTTGACAAGGAGGTCTCTGACTAACCCTTCGGAGATAATAGTGGTGATTATAAGCATGTATGTTTGTTTTAGATGTTAATTGTTAATTGAGGCTGCCAGTAATACTTGTTATGGTTCTGTCTCCCAGTTTTTATTTATTGGAATTTTAGCAAATTTCATCTAATAGAGTTCTTGGAAAAGGGTTTTAAGTACCTAGTGTGGTTGTAGTTTCAAAAGTAAAAAGGATACCAGTGATCGTTTATCATCTTTGTTGTCAACTCAGTCTATTATGAAACAAATAAAAATAGGGATGTAATAAATAAAAAATATGCATAGAATCTCCCCCCTTGTGATTTTTTAATATCACTCGACTTCCTCGTGCCTTGTCTACGGAAAATGTAATTTCCCTTTACACATGTCACTTTATATTTGTTCCGGGACATAATTTTTGGAAGTTTCAGAAATATTGACTTTGTAACGAAGAAATAAACTAACTCGTTGAATTATTTATTATTAGACGTCTGATTTATATGTTTGATATTTTATCGTGTGTATTATTTAGATTCAGTGTTTTATTTTAACAGCGTTAGTTTTCATTAAAATGTTAGCATCTCTTAGATCTTGGAGACTTAACTACCTACCTACTTGATTTTAATTTTAATTTGACTCTCTCTGCCCTGTCCAGAACTAAGTGGTACTATGCGTTAAAAAGGTTTAGTTTTTGTTTGAGAAAGCCAAAAACTGATTAGTCTAGAGAACAGGAACGTTTCAAAATCTAAAATCCCGAGTCTCTTCAATCCCGAATAAAAAATGCAGGGCAGTGATGTGGTAACGATTTGCAATTGGCCGGTTTGTTTTATTCTATCGCGTAGCTGATAATGCGTTGGTGTAAGTGTCGCTTCCAGTAATCGGTCAGCTCGGGCGGATCGAAACAGTCCTGCGGGGTTTGCGTGGAAGGAATACTGCGAGCGCGACAGACGACTCGCAGATTAGCCGTACGCGGCGGCCACTTCCGGCACTGGATAATAATGACGCAGATGGATGGGGATTTTATGTTTGTACTAATTACAATATTAACTTAATTATTGAAATATTGTATGAATACTGTATAGTGTTGACCTAGTAAGTGCCACATTTTTGGGTAACAGTGTTTGAGTTTTTATTTGCCATAATGTCTTATTATTTTTCCTTTAATAAACCTAAAAAAGTGGGTCGAGATTGTTGTAAATGTTATGCTATAAGTCTCTGTCTAACGCTTAGCGAAACGGCCGTAATGTATTGTAGAAAACTTATTCCAGCCTATTGTGAAATAATCCAGCATTTTACTACCGCCATCATTTATACATCTATATAGCTAGAATCAAGGCAGTGGTGATGATTAACAACGTTTGCATGGACTAAAATATATAACTAAAACACACATTCACGAAAAAGTTAAATGTGTCATGGACAAGTAAGCTTTTAATAAAGTTATCCGAGTGGTGGTCTAATGAGCGCCGGTGCTTGCACGTGACAGCGGCGTACTTCGGGAGTGCCGACAACTGCGCGCTAAGTGGACAAACTTCGGCCCACCCTGCTTATTGATTCTACCGTTGTGGGTATCGGATCAGTATCGGCGAAAGCGTGCGAGAAGTAATGCGACGGACACCGTGATCGGACTTTTTCTTACAGTTTAAACTGTCGCAGTGCTTGAGTAATTTAATTTTGTCAATTTTACTATTGTTTTATAGAAATACAGCATTTGTTTGGTACACTCAGAGACATAATATAGTAATAAAAACATTATAATATTTTACATTTTAGGATAATATTACGTGGTTGTTTAGCACCACATTATACAGTAATACACACCTACACTAATACTTACTTTGTCAGTAAAAGTAAGACTCATGTAATGTCTATTACCTTAGAGTATCAGATTACTACTTAGGGGAGGGTAACCTATATTGGACCACTTTTGATATAATGACACATATCACCGAATCCTTTGAAGCTGTAAAAATACAAAATAACTCATAATACAGCTTATTTCATTAGCTACACAATATAAATCCTTTAATATTGTAGCATTGTTGAAACTAGTTATATATATATATTTAGTAAAGGTTGTTCGTCGGTCCAATTAACGGTATCGGTGTCTTAAATTGGACCACTAGGCCCCTAAATTGTACCAAATGTAAAAATGGCATTGATGCCCATTTCTTTTTTCTCATATGCAATTAACGCCCTTTGCAAGTCTTCTTTACTCCATTTATAATATTTATTTTTACTCTCACCATCAGCAGACGCCATCTAAAATAATTTCAAATTAAATTAAATTAAAAACAAAAGCAGTTGCATAAATTGGACCGGTACAATTTCGGAACTCGTGAGTGGTTCGATATAGGGACCTAGACAAATTTATAATTAGTCATGAAAACAAAAACATAACCTCAACGTATTCGTGTTTATTAACTGGCACTTAAAACAATATAAAACATGCTGCATTCTGACATGTGTTACAATATTAAGACTTACCATGTTGATGAACAATCTCCTTACACAAAACACGCAAAAATAGCACTAATTCAGTCAAAAACCTTTTTTTTTCTCTTAGCGTCATACGATCTGTCGAACGTCGGTACAAAATGGCGACCTGTCAGTGGCGCTGCGGTCGCCTCTTTTTGTGTTGCCAGTGTAAAAAAATGGTGTCATTTGGTAGAAATACACAAGAGGTCCAATTTAAGCGCCGGTCCAATATAGGTTACTCTCCTACATTGTTTATATTCCTTAAACATAATTAATTACAAATATCAATTTAAAAAAGCACTAAGTATTTTTGATGATAAAAGGATGAACTGTCATCTTTTTTAGTTATAATGTTTCGGTTAAAGGAATGTTTGGCGAATAGCTGGGTCATCGTACTTCAGGAAGACCGCTAAGCACGCATTGCCACAAGATGGCAGTCGTCAAAAACCCAGCGTATTGGGTTATAAGTCTTAGACGTTTCTCTCTGTGTAACTATTTTTAAGCGGCATATTAACACGCAAATTATGATGATAGTGGTCAATGAACATCTATCCGAACTAATTCCCTCAGCCCCTCCACCGTGTGCAAGGATCGGTGGCATGTACAAAGTGTACCAAGAGCCATGTCATAAGTAGGAGTCGTGTCGCGTCGCCCGCACTGAGCACGCGGTTCCCTGGGACCGCTGCGACTCGAGCTGTAATTAAAAACTGGTCATGTGTACTATACTACAGTATCGTGCGCTCCGTGGCTTCGCAATTGTACAGAACAATATTCCAATGATATTAGTGTTGAGCTGAATGTTGCATTTTAGGGTGGGTTATGTTACACGTAAAGGTGGGTACTGAACGGTGTTACGGGGTGTAATGCAACATGTAACAAAGCGAGCGTTCATGCAGTCAGTACGGGAAAACAACGAGCGCACGTGGCACAAGCGTCGATTTCAAATACTTCGGGACTTTGTTGTCCATATAATACAGCTTGATACCTGTGACAGGTGTCATCAAAAACGACGACGTAACTTTGTAAAAGCGTATGAATTTATTTGACTACATTTAAATAATATTATAATTATTGAAATTTTGCATTCACAAGGCTATTTAGATAACGAATAAAATGTTTACTAGAAAAAATTTTTTTTTTTCTAGTAAACATTTTATCCATTAAATAATATTATTTTTATAATCCCTCACTTATGAGAGTGGCTTGTAAATGTGGAGCACTGACGAGCATCGAGTTCGAAACGAGCATGTAACACGGATTTAAGCACACGGCGTAACGTAACATGATCGCTGCGAATGGTACATTACACCCCGTAACACCGTTTATAAGCCAATAATTATGATGATGAAAAATTTGTTTTTTAGGATTTTTATGCAGGCCGATTGTGCCTAGAATACAAAAGTAGCTCTAAAGATAACTTTTTAAAAATGATTTCACTAGAAAACTTCGACGTACAAACACACACGTATGTACAAATATTTAAAATATACATGAAAGAAAACGTGCGACACTCATATTTCATAAAGTTTCATTTGCTTACGCCAGTTCATTGCATGCATCCGGAAGCAGTATCATTCATGCAATCATAAAATACAGAAGCCTTGTAATAGATTCTGATTTAATTTTGAATAAAGCTGAGTTATTTGGTTCCAGATAGTTTGGTAATTTGGCAAATGACAATAATTCTAAAACATACATCAGAAATGCATAGTATATCTTATTAAAATACTTCCTGTATACGGATGGTTTTCTAAACCGGCACTCATGTATCTGAAAAGGAATGGGAGGAGGAGGGGGGATTTAATTAAAACCCTCTTTATAGCATTCTTCATGCTAAATCATCATCATCGGTCGAAGATACTAAGTATCGCAATGTCCTTACGTAGCTGTAATGCTTTCATAATGATCCCTATAATTCGAACGGTCTTTACAACCTGTCAAGTGCTTCGAGAAATACTTGGCAGAACCCTCCCAAAGATGAGAGCAATACTCCACGCAGAAACGTACTTCACTCTTATATAGAACACATCGCTGTTTCGGCGTAAAGAACCTCCTCACCTTGGATTCCGAGCTTACAAGAGAGAGTAATCATGTTTATGAATTGATTTGTTATTTATTGTTTTACTACTTTCGATTGAGATTGCTGCGACTGTCTGTACAAAAAAGACTCTGACCAGACTAGATGGTAGGTGTTTCGACCTACGACAAAAGGGGGCTTCCCAATGATACTACCTAAACGTTATTGGATTAGTAGTTGCTAGACTACCGAGAACTGGTAAAAGTCACTGGAAGCCGCTAGGTGCGAATAGCATGTCTGGGTGTTGTGGTAATCGTCAGGAAAGAGTTATGTTCTTATGTATTTATTTATTGGACGTATTTTAGGTCAAGTTATAAGTGGATGAGATTCCTAAATAAGCAATGTAGAAGTTGACAAAGATATTTTTTTTCACAGTCTAGAATGTTAACATATTCATATTCATCATTCAAGAACTAGCAGCTCAAAGGTAGAAAGTACGGTAGTAAGTAGTAAGGTAGGTAGTGAAGGTAGGCTGTTAGTGCTATCAGTTCAAAGGCATACTAAACCTTGTACCTACCAAAATACCGACACAGTATTATTTTAACTGGAAATCCAACAACGGCAAGGTGTCCCGTCAATAAATAAAAGCTTTTTTATACCAGGTATTCCCACAAAAGGGACACATCCGCCGCCACTTAACTTGCAGCCACTCCGAAAGCAATAATCATTATTCCACGTCGCACAAAAGCCGGAGAAATATGGCGCCGGAGCGGATCGAACCTTTTTACCAGCCTCCTCGCTAGCGCTTATAATTAGTAGCGGCTAATAGCGCTGGCTAGCTTTTGAACTAATGCCCGAGTCAGCAGAGAGTTGTAGTTTTAAGTAGTATTACTTTGAATTGTTTTTATTATGTTTGTAGAATTATGTGATGGTGTTAGTATCTGAGCAAAAAGTTGTTGTGAACTTTATTATTTATGCTGTGTTCTATCAGGGGCATTGTCAAAATTACAAAGTAATAATTCCAGGAGAATTAAGATGTTTTTTCCTGTGTAACCCACAACCCGCATTGGGCCAACATGGTGGGTTATGATGACCCAATCATTTTCATAACTCAAGTGATGCAATTTTTTTCTCCTAGCAATATACAAAAAAATATATAATCATGACTATTATCCCCGAAGGGTTAGTCAGAGATGAGGCAATGAGGACTGCAAAAGCAGTTCTCTACCATAGTCTGCTTTTCACCAAATAGCGACTGCACATGTGCTCATCGTGACAGGTGGTAAGCCCACCACCGCTTTATGCTGTTAGATATATGTGCAGACTTTAGTTCGGTAGTCGCTTTTAACGACACCCAAGGGAAGAGAGGGGGTGGTAGTATTCTATCACCGCTACGCGACATAGTTAAAATTGGCCGCACTTCTAAAATTCTTACGTCTCCTAAATTTTCACTCTAAATTCATAGAAAATTATCTAGCTGAAACTCCGTTTCCTACCATTCCCTTCCCTTTTCCATATTGCCGTGACTTCGCTGATATAATTTTCCCTCGGAAAATAGTTACCTCATCCATCGGCTGCCCCGGGCTATTAAGTAAAATCAATTTCTCCGCTCCGAGTAGATCCTTTCGCGGCAGTCCCTTGTTCTATCTTCCGGAAGTCGCCAATAATGATAGTCGAAGCAGTTTTATAATAATTTATCGTACATCCAAATCCTTCAATGTGTTGTGTAGACTCCAACCTTGACATTAACTTCTATACGGCTGATAGTAGTAAAATTGCAAAAATCTTAGTGATCTGTTTGAAAATTATGGTGCTAAACCGGCTACCTTAGCTCTAACTGTCGGATCACAACAATATCGCTAACATTGATGTTATGGAGATAGACAGATAAAAATGGTGGTAGCTAGCTAGGCGTACTTAAATAATCCCTAACTACACCAGCCACACCGAGTACCCGAGAACTATGGGTTTTTGACTGAAGTTTAACAACGAGTCCACAGACGCGGTAAAACATAATACGAGTCACGTTTCATACTTTACACTCTTTGAGGATTTCCATGAAATTGTATTACCCGATTTCCAGCTTCCCCCGCCACCCCCACCACCTTTTTAATCCTTTAACATACAGAAATCTTTTCACATACCCAATAACCGTCCCCCTGCTCCAAGTGATATTTTCTTTCACGGTCTCAAATGAATCGCTTACTTAGCCGTAACATGAATGCGATCGGTCCGCGCGCTCGCCCTCCGAACAAAAGTACGGGCCCTCACGAGTGCCCATCGGAAAGAGTGCTTTCTGGTCTGAGGGTAGGTCACTCACGGAGGTGGAACACGTGAGCACCTGACACGTGGTGGGTGGGAGTGGGAACTACCAGCACTCCAAGGTCATCGAACTGCTAAACTGTCTGGTGCTCACTAGTGTGGTGCTCTCCGGAGACACTAGTTTTATGAGTACAGAATGAGTAATAATAATAAATTTGCTTACGCTCACACCAATTATCCATACCAAGATAAGTATTCTATTGAAACTCGTTAATATGGTAAGATAACGTATAAATCCACATAAACATAGAAAAAACACCCAGACCCGAAATCAATTTAGAAAAACAGTTTTTCTCTAAATTGACCCGACCGGGAATTGAACCCGGAACCTCAGAGATGGCGCGACGCCAGACCCGGCGTGCTAACTACTCGACCATGAAGAATGCGCTTCGGCGGGTTCTAATTTGGCATTAAGACATAACGCACTTGGGGACAAGTGTGCGGCTTTGTGCAGGGACGTGAGGAACTTCTAGGACAACCTGACAATTAGTCAAGGGTGCCAGCACAAATATCAAATTAGTGAGAGGTGGTGTATTGGTTCGACTTCTATCGAATTCGTATCGTAAACGCCTGACGAACGTCTCAGAATTATTAATTCCAATTACGGCCGTTGTGGCGCTGTATCAGTTCCATACAATATTCATATTTTATTACGCAAGCGTTATCCTTCCTACTAATATTATAAACGCGAAAGTTTGTAAGTATAAATAAATGGATGGTTGTTACTCTTTCACGTAAAAACTACTGAGTGGATTTGGATAAAATTTGGCAAACAGATAGTTTATAACCTGGATTAACACATACAATACTTTTTTTCCCAATATTCCCACGGGAACGGGAACCACGCGGGTGAAACCGCGAGCGGCCGCCAGTAAGTACATATTGGCCAGTTGCCGACCACGCCAACGCTAAGTTTATGCCTCAATTTTTGTATTTTATTCGAATGCAGCCGCATGGCTACCATCTGCCCCGACATAATATTTAGCTTCTGCGCTTCATTATTTTCATTAGTAGTAGTAGTAAGTATATTTCAGTTTAACTTTTTCAGCTGCTTTAAAATAATTTTTTCTGTTACGTTTGAAGCTGATGTGATCTGGGCAGAAGTTCCATTAAGTTATTATTTACAGAAGTGGCAGGTTGGACTTTGTTCTAATCAGAATAATAAGCAGATTGTTCGTAATATTTTGGATTATTTGCGTTTAAAAACGCTCAAACAAACTCAAAGATAACGAAACGTTGAAAAAAATGTTACCGCTTGAGGTAGACATTTTTTTAACGTTTTTTTGACTCTCATGGCAATGAAGTTACAAAAAAATATGTGCTCACTGAATATTTTATTGTGTTGATACTTATGTACGCTAGTCTGCATGTTTCTACAACATACTTTACGATCGCACGTTTCCAAATTGTTTCACACAAAAGCTGCATTTTAAACTTTTAAACGCCGCAGTTTCCGCCCCAATACCGTGCCCTGTGTTTCCCGCTAATGCGCCTCTTCGCAAGGATCCGTACTTGGGTCACGTGCGTTTGCGGGAAGTATAGAAAATCCTTTTTATCCGACTTGGAAGAGCTGTAGCCGTGTGTAATGTAATGCGCCATAAGAAGAGAGGGGGAGGGGGGAGGGCATCTCATTTGACGGCTCGAGTGATTTCATATTGATAATGTAATTATGTTTGGATGGGAACGCGAATGTAAATCAAATTGTGGAAACGAACGCGTCGAGATCGCGATGATTTTATTGAGACGTTATTGTTACGTTGGAGTTTTCGTTCGGCTGGAGATTGTTTCTTCGAATAAGATGTTGGGAAAGTCACGCGCTCGGTGTTAAAGTAAGTTTTTATATTTTATTCCATTTCTTTTCTAACCTGATTTTAAGTGAGCAAAGGTGCATCGGTTATCTTCTCTGTTGGAACACAATAATAATACTGACATTATTTGCATTGTCTATGTCTCTGAATCTGTTTTTATTTAGTATTCAGCCTATAAACATCCCACTGTTGGAATCAAGCCTTCCACATGGACAATAGGACATGTGGAGAACGGGTTTTATCTTAACCCATCACGCTACCACATGTGGATAGTTGGGTTTAATCAACTGTTATCTCACTATAGCGATCAACAACAACAACGTTTCCAAGTGCAATCCTAATCACTGAGCTCCAGCTGTTATACTTTACTTTCCTTTTTGTTATTATCAGTATTTTTTTCTACTATACCTACGCAATAACAACACAGAAACAGATCTGTTACGGATACGAGTACAAGCAATAACCATCGATCACAAATTATATTGCCATTGTAATCCGTGGCGCGATTGTAATTAGCGTGCTCTCCTGTTAAGGGCGGTAATCACGGGAAGATGGGCGTGCGGCCCCGATGCGGTCCCGCTGCGGTTTACCTGCGGCGCGGCGGCGGCGGCGGGGCGCGCTAATCAGGCGTTAGTACCGGATACACGAGGTTATTGCTGGATGAGGACTATTGTGCTATGATAACAAGTAATGCTTAGCCAAATTACTCCTTGATGCCAATAGTGTGGCGCATTTTAAAACACTATTTTACAATATTATTATTTTTACACAATACAATGGTAACGATTTATACCATTCATAAAAGCTATGATTGCATGAGGTTTAATCACATCTTTCTTATTATTTAATATTTTATTGTGAGAGAAATATGATTAAACAATATATACCTATAAAAATATACGAGAGTTGTGTTCCATTTCATTGGTTTCGTTTTGAAAAACTATTCACTAAGTATTTATTTAGTTTTACAATGCAAATCGAACCTACGTAGGTACGTAACATATTTAAATTAAGTGTTAATTTAAATTAAACATCTTATAAATTATTTAAACAAAGCAGTAAAGAGAAAAACAACATAAATAAATTATGAATTAAAATACGAAACGTAATAACTTATAAACAAAAACCTAATATTGTGTTTTAAACAAAAGAATATCCCTAAGCAAAATGCTGCCGCGAGGCTAATTCTCCAAATGGCTGGCAGCGTTGATAGTTATTATACCTTAAACTAGAAACAACAGAATTGTATTAATTAAATATATATTATGATTATGTATGAGCTATTAGAGACACAGTCGTCTACTAATGTAGTATTTTTTGTATAAAAATATTAAGACTATTTTCTGATATAAGTTTAAATAAACAGTTTTAAGTTACATTAATTTCATAACATATATGTAGCTAACCGACAAAACTAAGATTCCTTTTCGTCAAAATTATTTGAATGTATCACAAAATGTTTGTAAGCAACTTGTAAGGGTAACATATTCTTTGATCATTCCTAAAACACACACATAACAACACTAGTGGCGTGTACCAGCTAAGTTTATCCGCGACGCGACAAGTAACCGCCACATAGTATTTCAGGGAAAGAGGTTGGATTCCCTGTGGGCGTATACGTTTATTCAGGACACTTACTCAGTGGTAAAACCATTTTAGCAATGGTACATGCGACATCGGGGGATAGCGAGCGAACTGTTACGAGTGCTTTATCGCGGCTCGGCAGCGCTGGCCCCGATGCTTCGGAAGCCCCGATCTTTAAATGAGATCACCCGAAATCAGTGTTTAACGTTAAATAAATTGGTGCACGAGTTTACAGTGCACGTACTACCTAGTAATTGTGTCGGTACTAATGACAATGCCAGTAGGTTTATCTTCGGATTGATGATGCTGATAATATGTTGAAACAAAGTTACTTAATTAGAAAAATATGATACGGTAATCTAAAATACGATTTTTTATGTTTGTGGCTAAAACATGTCTAGGTGATTTGGGTGAATGTTAGCGATTTATGTTCTACAACTGGACTTTTGTCAATCTTTAAGATCGAATTAACAAAACTAGTACCTCAAGTTATACTCGTATCTGTTTTAAAACTGCGAAAAGAAGCTGAGTGACAACTCTTGCATCAATGATGTCAGGCAAAAACAGTATCCGTTTCAATCAATGTTTAAAAATTCACATTAATTTATTTGCAAAAACATTAAATATTCATTCCTTCATTGATTTTATTACACAAAAAATATTTACAAAGGTGTACGCAAAAAAAATAAAACAAAATATCTACCTCCATTTGTTTCCATTATTAAACGAAATATGAGACTAAGGGTGGATTCGACCAAACTGAAATAAGACTTGCTCTGAGATTAGTTTATACAAATTCGGCGTTTAATCTAGGTTTAGGAATACCTTATTCCAGTTTGGTCAAATCCACCCTAACTGGAGCAGATCCAAATCCGGCGCTTTACTCCATATAATAACATCCCCAAGCTCTTTGATCTCAATAAACTCTTACAGCATCTTTTCCACTACAGTGGATCTAATTTAGTTAGCATTCTGACATAATTTGAACCGCTTGCCTAACGTTTCTAAGAAGGCTTCTTTGTGTAATTATCCGAAGCATTCAACCTAATTTTCTTCGTTTCGTTTAAGTTCCTTTGTTAAACGAAAATGATAATATAAAAAGTGCAAATTGTCGGTTTAAGTAATTGAAAACCAGCGATTAGTTTTATGATACAAGCTCGAGTCAGTAAATTATTTTGAAACATCAGAACTTGAATTGGATTACAGATAGTTAAAGTAGAGTAGATCGTATTTTTTATGTTTTTTTGTGTTTGAGAGGAATAAAATAATATAAGTATTTACTGTAAACATCTGACAAATATTAGAAAACAAGGTTAAGTCAGTGCTGTATAATAATCTACATAATTATTTTTCATAAAATGGTGTACTTAAGTGTACATGTAAAATTGTGTGTAAAAACATTCAGACATCCTCAGATAAATGTTTCATGACGCTATTTTTAGCACAAGTTTCTTATTTCATTTTATTAAAAAACTAACCGCTACATCTCTCCGCTTGCACCACCCGCCGGAGTAGGCAGGCACGGTTAAGACTCTGTCAACACCAATTTAAGCTTCGAAATCAAGTTTTTCCTCCACTAGAGTGCCCTTATTTGGAGTTCCGACGATTAGCGCCGATCAAACTTTACAACAGAACAAATAACGCCCAATTTTTTCCCGGAATATGAGAGGAATCCGTTTGCTTCAGAAGGAAAATTGCTTTCGCTGAGATTTGTAGGCCGGTTTCTCTATTATTGTCCCCATTATGAATTGCTTTAGTATTCGGAATGTATTACGTCAATAACAGGATTTTTACGTTCCTTTTACGATAAAAGGAGAAAATGTGTTTTGACATAAAGGAACAATTTGTGTTGTTAAATCATTGAACTTAGTTAGGATTTCGTGAGACGTAAACTCAATAAAAACTCTTAAAAACACACATCAGCCGTATCTCGAAGGCGAGTGAACTCCAAAATAAATTAACCTTCTAGGTACCTATTTTCAAAGTGCCATAGTTTATATTCCAGGTGCCTTAAAGGAAAATCTCCACCGTCGTAATCTACATAAAACAATAAACAATAAACAATGTTACAGTGTTTACGTAATCAGCGTCGTGACAATGTCGCAAGGTTGGCCAGGCCGTAAAGTTTGACGGATTTTTGGTTTCATAGTATTTTTTGAAGTGGATGGATGTTGCGGTAATCATTGCCTTGGAAAGTGGAACTGGAAAATTTGGACAATGCTGATTGTCGGCAGAAGCGAAGTATCAAGAAAACGACTATTTTCAATTTCTCATGGTATGATCTTCAAACTTAACATCGACTAATCTCGATTTTCTTCTTCCCTCACAACACTCAATGGAAGATAATGATATATTCTCTTATCTTGAATTTAAGTGAGAGGTGTCATGACTGTCAAGGTAAGAGGCGTGAGTTTATTAAAACATTGTCATTTGAATCGCTCTTCGCACAAGGACGATATAAATTTATCTATTTACTCCAATGCTTACTGAGATATCATGCCATTTGTGCGAGCTCCATTCCCAGAACAGGAGATGCCGGGGGATCAAATCAATTATTCCCCGGAACTTTTGCTGGAATCGAATGAAATTTTTAATTCGGGCCCCGGGCTGCGCCGCTCTTGAATATTGTATTAATAATTTATTTCTTTTGATTTTATCCGTTTTTTTGGAGGCGAAGTCGCTGCTACTTTATCTGTACTTCTGAAGATTAGGGGACACTTGTAGTAATCAAAACTGTTTGACGCAATGCGGATTGTTCAGTAAACATCCAAAGAAGTAAGTTGAACTTGCGCCCTGAGGGCTCCCTAAATGAATTATTATACTTTTTATTAAACTTTTACGTAAAATGAAACGTACAATTCTAATCTATATAAATAAATTAATTGCCAAAATGTTTGTACGCCCATAATTTCAGAACGAATTTGGCTGAATTAGTACAAGGATTGTGTGAAAAAAAAATTCGTCACGGCGTACGGGGTTTACGGAAACGAAGTTCTGGGCGGGCCACTAGTTATTAATAAAATAGACGAATATCACAGTGTCCAGGTTTTTACTGTTCTTTTTATTACAGGACGGAATGATAAAGAACATAACAACAGGCGGATGTACTGAATAATTATGTATTTAATTGGTTTACCAATTGATGGAATTATCCTCGTCCATGGTAGATTGCTCGATTTTATATTGTTACTATAACCGCAGGAATTGCCTCAGAGCTGTACCAGTGTACACATCGCCTCCGGGCATCCGTATTGCTTTTTGCTGCTAACAATAAAGCGTAAGAATGCCCTCTCTAACCATTTGCGTGTATTTCATCTTTCAGAATAATGGCGCACATCTTAGGAATATTTATAAGAGTGAATTCACCTGAATATAAAATTGCTTTAGGAAAATATGGCTACGCTGGAAGTATGTAATTGGCAGTTGATCTTGTGTCCTGGGATACTGGCGGTACACTACTGCTCGCGCACTGGTTCAACGTAACGACGCGTTATATACTTATTTTGTTGTGTTTTCCTCTTGTAATGAAGTCATCGTATTTTAAAAAACAATTTTATTTTTACGATCAGAACGAAGCACATCGTTTTATCGTTTTCAAAGATGATTTAAAAATTATGGCCATTTTAAAGTGCTTTTCCGGTTTTAGTGTTGTTTCAACAGTTAAAAGAAAAGATAGCCAATTTGTCAGTAGTTAAAAATTCCGAGTGAAGTGCGCTTTCATCTTCGGCTTTGCCGTCACTCGTCACCGTCATACACGTCGTCAGGTGAGATAAAGGCCAATCGCACTGAAAGAAATAAATAAATATAGAAGGTCGCCCCAGGCCTTGGTGTAGGCGTAAGGCTGCATTTTACACATACCTACTTATACTCACGACTATTGTCCCCAAAGCTTTATTTATTTATTTATTTGGTTTAGGTACACATACAGGTTACAGTCATATATGACAACATACTTGGCATTTTAGGTTGAGCTAGACAATAACCTAACAAACAGTGCACACATCGTGTGTAGTGATATTATTACAGCGAATACAAAATAAAAGCAAATAACAAACCAAAAAAGTGAAAAAATTACCACGAGCAGAATTCGTTCTCGACAAGATTCAATGCATTCAAATTGTTAAAGAATAACATTAAACGTATAAGTGAGAAATTCTTAAAATATCTATAAAAATTTGTAGAAAACAATGCAAAGCGCTGAATAAATAGACTCAGAATCACCCAGCGCCCCACACTGCCTTCCGCGAAAAATATTTATATACCTATATATTTTTTTAAAGTACATCCAATTTACTACTTGTGAGCCGAGGATACTTCAGTCAGAGACTAGACTATGGCGACCGCGGATGCAGTCCTCTGCCATAGTCCATGTTTTACCAAGTTACAACTACATATATTATATATATTTGACGACCTCCTTGGTCGAGTGGTTTGTACACCGGTTTTCATGGTGTTGCCATCTCTGAGGTCCCGGGTGCGATCCCCGGTCGGGTCAATTTAGAAATTATTGTTTTTCTAAATTGTCTCGGGTCTGGGTGTTTTCTATGTATAATAAGTATATATATATGTACCTATTTTAAGTATGTTTATCCGTTGTCTAGTAACCATTTAACGAGTTTTTTCGAAGCTTCTCTTGGGCTAGGTAATTGGTGTGATTGTAGGAAAGATTTATTATTATTTATTATTATTATTATTATTATATATGTGCTTGCGTGACAGGTGGTGAGCCCATCGCCGCCATATGCTGTTGGATGTATGTGCAGTCTTCAGTCCGTTAGTCGCCTTTTACGACACCCAAGGGAAGAGACGGGGTGGTGGTATTCTTTTATTGAGTCCCTGCGCGACGCGGCTCTGATATGTAATATAATAAAACACGTTTCAAAGTAAATGTCTTTAGTGTAGCGTCGCCCTAACCTCGCCAGTGCGAGCGCGTTGTACGGCGATCCCCATTTGATCTGACGCGAACATATTCAACCGCTTCCCTGCATCTGCATCATCGCTTAGGAGCGTCCGATCCTATCACATATGAACAATGTGTAGCTGGCGGCTGCTTGGAGCAATAAAATAAAACGTTACATTTGCAATTGTAAAGTTTCAATCATTTATATGGAAATATGTTTGTCATGTGGTGTATAATACTTTGTGGTGTTTAAAAATTATGAAAAGTGTTGCACCGCAACTCCGCAGTCATATTTCAAACTCAAACTAAAATTGGATTTTGTTTCATGTAGTATTTTTAATTGAGATATTTTAAACTTTTAATCGCTATAAACGGGAAAATTGGCTGTTTTCTATTAGCTGTTATTTAAAATATTTTAGCACTTATATTTCGTGCTGAAATTTTCAATAGTATTACAGAACGTATGTGTGATGGAATGACTGTTTCCAAAACACGAATGGAAACATTTTGCTCCTTACATTACATAGAAAAAATTCCTGAAGTTACCTCTAAAATTTCATATAAGTGCACTTTACGACCGTGTTTTACAATAATAATTCCTATAAAATCATAAACATATAGGTATTTACTTACCTATTCGATTTCTGGACTGTTTTGTGTTTCCAATAAACTAAACATTTTTATTAACCTTTTGATATAAATGTGAATGGCGCTTACGATTTACCGCGGACCCCCCACCGCGCAACACCGGCGAGGGCCCGGAATTTTCGCTGACTGCCTAACCCCCCCTCCCCCCTAACTTTAAACAATATTGTCAAAAATGCTGCTGCGCGTTATTCATTTCATTGGTTGACTAGTGGTTGATTGTAGATAATGATTTAAAAAAAAATATATTTTTGAACACCTTACAGCAAAAATAAGGTAAGGTTAAAAAGAAGTTCTATAAAATAAATAAAACAAGAGTTTTCTTATACAGTTTCTTTTGAATTTAAAATATAAATTTACCCGAATATTTTCTTACTTATTATATACAGCATTAAGTTTGGCTGTTCTCTAGCCATCGTTATGGCTAACGATGCTCAAAATAAAATAATGGGTTTTCCGGAAACCAAACTGAGACACAAAAGGGACGCTTGGCGACGCGTCTTTGTTTGTACGCTTTGAGCGACAGACAACAGAAAAAGATGAATTCTGTGAGTAAGGGTAGGGCCAGTTCAACCACCGCACATTCACTATTTCGTAATCAGTTATGTTATGATAGTCTTGTTGGAAAGCGGTGGATCACTCTGGCACAGGGCATCGAGAAAGAGGCCTGAAACAGAGGAGGCGTTATTCAGCACTAGGTTAATATCGAATGATTGGTGTTTAGACAGAATGTTATGAAAGGCAAGGCTCTGCCAATGCTTTGCAGCTGAGACCATTTTTCGGCCCCAACTGGTGCCTACCACGTTGCCTTATCTTGCCGAAAGGCGTCCTACGCTACATTTGTCAAGGCGCAGTCTCCACTCCAGAACACGTCTCAGCGGTTATCGCTTAGCTTTTACAGACTCAAAACGTACGATATAGAGTGGTTTAGTAAAACCGGCTTATAATGTTCATAAAACTTTTATATAAATGTAAGCGATCTGAATACCTTTACAAACCGCTAGGTTTACTTAAACTAAAAACACATTCGCCCATTAAATTTATTAAAACTGGAGGTACTTACATTCACACACACATGGAAAGGATTTTGTTAAAAAGTGTAAACCTATCTGCAGAGCAAAAGTAGCAGATTCACAGAATACGCTCGCAACAACTCTTTCAACGCTACGTGCGCTACAGAGATCGTAGCTCGTAGACAATGGGCTACGTCGTAGTCCCACACCGATACAGTATGCTGTTTTCATTTTACTATATTTCTTGCACGGAGTAAAACTGGACATATTGTACTACGGATTTAAACTAACAACTATCTGACTTTACTATTGATCTTATAAACTCGTATAATAATTAAAAACATGACATACATACATACATATAAATAATAACGACTATTATCCCCGAAGGGTTAGTCAGAGACTTGGCAATGAGGACAGCAAAAGCAGTCCTCTGCCATAGTCAACTTTTCACCAAATAGCGACTGCACATGTGCTCAACGTACACAAGTGGTGAGCCCATCGCCGCTCTATGCTGTTGGATATATGTGCAGTATTTAGTCTGTTAGTAGCTTTTTACGGCACCCGAGGGAAGAGAGGGGGTAGTATTCTTAGTTAAACATAACATTATTTAATTCGATGTAGGTGGATCTGCGTTTTGTTATGGAAATTTTAAATTATTGTAATTAGTATACGATGATGGTAATATATACATAGGTAGGTTAGATTTTTACACAAATATATAAATAATTTTATTTTAATATAATTTTTATTTTAATCGCCTCTGTGGTCTAACTAAGCTACCGGTTTCAGACCCAGAGGTCCTGGGTTCGATTCCCAGCGGGGGGTACATCTTTGTGTGCTCGGTTTGATTGGTGGTAGGGCTGTTAAGTCCACCTGGCTAGATACCACCATCTTATCTAAGTGTGTCGCCATAATAACGATGTTTATGGCATTGTTGTGTTCCGACAGTTCGAGATAAGATAGCCAGTTCCTCAGTGGTTGAGGATTCCGGGTGAAGCGCGCTTCCACCTTCGGCCTTATCGACACTTACCATCAGGTTACCAACCGTTATAAAAAAAAAATGTCAAAGTCAAAGTCAAATTATGTATTTAATGTAAACCTTTACTGGCACTTATTGACGTCAATACTAATAAGAAACAGTTAACTAACTTGTAGTTAAGACTTAACAACTAATTTAACGAACTTATCTACTCTACCTACCTAACTAATGTACCACCAGTTCGGATTTTGGGAGAGCCTTCGACGAAGCTGGCAAGAAGCTCGGGAGACCTTACTTTTTTCTCTCTCCAAGTAACAAAAGTTACATTACAGTATAATAGATCTAATTAAGTACAATATAATAAAAGTTATTTAATTAATTTGTACGCATCAATAAAAATATGTATTATAAATTAATATAGCCAAAAATTGTTTGATATATAAACTAACTTACGTACTATGAAGACGGTGGCTGCGCGTCCCGACGCCGCTCCGCCTCGGCTGGCTTTGGGCTGCTGTGGTGGTGGTGGTAGCTCGCCTCCCCGGCGACTGTCTCTGGCTGCTGCTGTGGTATGGAAGGCCTTAGGCGTCCCGTCTACCCCTCAGCGCTGAACCCAGACAAATACATACCACCGTGCACAATACCACATAGCACCGTTCACGCCACCAAACAATTCACTGAGTTTAAACTTATTAAAGTTCACAATATTTATTAGTCATTACGCCCCCCCCCCCCCCCCCCCGGAATCAAACAATGTGCCCCACATCAAATCACCAATACAAAGTTATTAAACCAATTACACGACCGCGCGACATAAAACTTAACCTAACCAAAGATCCAATGTGAGTCTGTGTCACACTGACATTGACAGTCGTCTTTTGGGGGGTTAAGTTGCTCGGGTCCGTAGGTTTACCCTTGAGACCCTACACGTGACCCCTGGGTGGTGCTAAATGAGTGACACCAACTGAGTGGTAGAGCTACGCTGCGTTGCAGCACGCATTGGGTCGGCTCGCCCGGCGTAATACCAACCCCTCACGAATTTTCGGCGTGAAACAATGGCACTCTGTGCTGTTGTGTTTCGTCCGGCGAGTGAGGGTTCCGGAGACCCCTCCCCCCCCCTCACAATTGATATGGTAGCGAACTTTAATCTAGATTTACCCCAGGGAGGTACCGACACATCCGGTGTCGGAGAATCCCCCCCTGAGCGTTCTCGCTCAGGCTGCCCTATGTATTCTGGTGAGGGCAAAAGTCCGCTCGTGCCAAGGCATGCTGCAGGCAGGAGAAAGGCAAAACAATTGGCACCCCCTCCTACGCTTCGCGTGGACTTCTGCAATATCAGGGGAATCCACTCTAACTTAAGCGCCGTCCATTACCACCTCGAGACGGCGAAACCGGCCTTGCTCTTCCTCACCGAGACGCAGATATCCCCCCCTCCTGACATCTCGTACTTGCGCTACTCGGGATACAACCTGGAACATGCATTGCATTTGCCGGCCGGTGTTTGTGCCTATGTCAGGGAGGATATGTGCGTTCGTCGCCTTGGCAATCACCTCTCCATCTTATGGCTGCACGTCGACTGCGGACGTCATCCTCGCGTCTACGCGTGCCGGTATAGGTCCCACAGCGGTAACATCGGAACTGACCAACTTATTGAGACCGTCCAAACAGCGACAGACTCCCTTCTCCAACGGATCCCCTCGGCCGAGATTGTGGTATTGGGAGACTTCAATGCCGACCACGTCGAATGGCTTGGTTCACGCACAACTGACCACGCGGGTAGAGCCGTTCATGACTTCGCTTTGGCCTACAGTCTGTCCCAATTGGTAACCGAGCCAACACGGGTTCCAGATGTGGAGGGCCATGCACCTTCTTTATTGGACCTTCTGCTGACCTCGCACCCAGACGGCTATCAAGTTTCTGTTGATGCACCACTAGGCTCGTCAGACCACTGTCTGATTCGCAGCACTGTGCCTCTCACAGAAACTTCAAAACCGCAACCAGCGGCTAGCCGTCGAGTCTGGCATTATAGGTCAGCGGACTGGAATGGGATGCGAAGCTTCTTCGCGTCCTACACGTGGTGGCGAGTTTGCTTCTCGCTGGATGATCCTGATGTCGCCGCTGACTCTGTCGTTGATGTGATACTGCAGGGAATGGAACTTTTCATTCCAAACTCTGTGGTTCCCATTGGCGGCAAGTCCCAACCATGGTTTGGTCGTTCCTGCAAAATGGCGTCTCGCCAAAAGCGACAACATTACCAAGCCTGGTCTAATGCGGTGTCATCAAAGGACCCAAACACCAGTGCGCTCAGAAAGAAGTACAACTTTGCCACCAGATCCTTTAAGAAGGACATTGCCATGGCGAAGTCATCATTCATAGGTAGAATTGGCGAGAGGCTAGTGCGTCTTCCTTCGGGGACGCGTGCGTTCTGGTCTCTCGCCAAAGCTATCTTAGGGAATTTTGGTCAGCCGTCCCTACCACCATTGCACAAGACCGATGACTGCCTGGCCTATACTGCAAAGGAGAAAGCCGATCTCTTGGGCTCTCTTTTCGCATCAAACTCGACCTTGGACGATGGGGAAAACTCTCCACCAACCATACCGCATTGCGCTTGTACAATGCCAAACGTTCAGTTCCTGCAAAGATCAGTTCGTAATGCTCTTTTTTTTCTCTTAATATCCATAAGGCGAGTGGGCCTGATGCAGTTCCACCCATTGTGCTTCGGACGTGTGCTCCTGAATTGGCACCAGTTCTAACGCGTCTTTTCCAGCTCTCTTTCACCACTGGCGTCGTCCCGAGCTCTTGAAAGACAGCCCTTGTCCACCCGATTCTAAAAAAAGGCGATCGCTCAGATCCGTCCAACTACAGGCCAATAGCTATTACCTCTTTACTCTCCAAAGTATGGAGTCCATTATAAACCGCCAGCTCTTAAGGTACCTAGAAGAGAACCAGCTACTAAGTGATCGCCAGTATGGTTTTCGTCGCGGTCGATCGGATGGTGATCTTTTAGTGTACCTTACTCACCGATGGGCGGAGGCAGTCGAGAGTAAGGGGGAGGCACTGGCAGTTAGCTTGGACGTAGCGAAAGCTTTTGACAGGGTATGGCACAGGGCTCTTCTCTCTAAACTTCCATCATACGGGCTTCCTGAGAAATTGTGTTCATGGGTTGCCAGCTTTCTTACTGGGCGTAGCATCAGAGTCGCAGTCGACGGTTCGTGATTCGACATGAAGCCCGTGAATGCTGGAGTCCCGCAGGGGTGTGTGTTGTCCCCTACTCTGTTTCTTCTGCATATTAATGACATGCTGCATAACAACAGCATTCATTGCTATGCAGACGACTGGAGATACGCTCTACACCGGGCGAACTAACATGTCTCTGGAAAGCGTCATCGAGAGCCGGAATAAACTTGTGACTGACACCGAGAACATGTTAAGTCATGTCTCGGATTGGGGCCGACACAACCAAAACACAAGTTTGCGCATTTACCGCGAAAAAACATCCCTTCGTCGTACCTCTGAACTTTCAGCCCTTGATACCAATCCGATTATTGGAATCCTTGGCGTCGATATTTCGAGTGACGTTCAGTTTTTATTTATTATTTATTTATTTATCTCTGGGCTGGAGCACCCCAACACCAACTCCTTCCATTTGACCGCATTCAACGCAGAGCTGCTCGAATTGTCGGCGACGTGGTTATTTCAGGTCGGCTCGATCCACTGGCTCTTCGGAGAGACGTTGCGTCTCTCTGTATATTGTACCGTATATATCATGGGGAGTGTTCTAAGGAATTGTTCGGCTTGATCCCTGCCGCTAATTTCCTTCACCGCACTACACGCAATCGACTGTCATTCCATCCACATCACCTTGATGGATGGCGGTCTACTACTGTGCGATTTTCAAGAAATTTCTTGCCTCGAACTACAATGTTGTAGAACCAGCTCTCGGCGGCGGTATTTCCGGACCGTTACGACTTAGGGATCTTCAAGAAACGAGCCTATTCCTTCCTTAAAGGCCGGCAACGCGCCTGCGATTCCTCTGGTTTTGAGGGTGTCTATGGGCGGCGGTGATTAGCTCGTTTGCCCCTTTTGCTAAAAAAAAAAAAAAAGCCGCCAAGTCGAGCCAAAAAAAGGCACGGCCTTACCATCATTTTCTCGAAACCATTCACCGTGACGCGTAGCGGTGAAAGAATATCTACCACCACCCCCTTTCCTCCCTTGGGTGTCACAGCCGCAGCCGCAGGTACCATCCTTGTGGCGAAGCATCCATTCTCGAAACCCCGTAACTTCATTGTGGTGGGATTGTGGTAAAGGCACGGCTATACCACCAACTGAGGCACAAAATAATAATATAATACCTGAAACCAAAAGAAGGAGGACTACCTAGAAAAAGAAATGAGATCCCATCAAAAAACTTACATGTACAAAAATGCACAAATAAAAAGTTGCAAAATCGAATGGAAACTTACCCGGTTAATTCAGTACCTATCTATGGGTACGGCTGCTATCCAACCACTATTAACCAACCGGTATCCCTATTACGTAAACAGGCCTTATTCTGGTAGTTAGTTGATTGCGAACTAAAACGAGTTGCGTTTTTGCAAATACTAGATTACACGCTGTAGATTGTTTGTGACTGTCTTCCCGATTGAAATTATTAGGATGCTTTTTGATTTCAATCGCTTCACTTACTCTTGAATAAAAAGTGGCGATCTGTGGAGAGGACTTGCGTTCGATGAAATTCAATCCAGTGATTTGCGTCTCTTTTATGTAGGTGTTCTGCAATCGCTGATTTATTAGACTGGCGGCTTTTGACAGCTGCGATATTACGTTTTTTGACCCTTTTTTGAATTGTCCGGTTTGTCTGGCCTATGTAGGAACTATCACAGCTGCAGTCTATTTTGTAGACGCTTGGTGTTTGCAGTGGCAAAACATCCTTTGGAGTGCCCACGATGTTGTTAACCTTTATGCCTGGAGCTTATAAGGCCAGTATGGAGTACTCACGTAATATAATGTGGCCGATCTTATCTGTGACTCCTTTGGCATAAGGCATGTAGGCCGGTTGCCTGCTAACCACGGGATGCTTGTTGCATTCAATCGGTTTCCATCGTCGATTCACTTGATATCCGTTTTCTTAATTACCTCCGGAACATAATCCAACTCCCGCTCTAAATGCTCAGGATCACAGAGGTCAAAAGCTCTGTTCTTGAGTGACGTCACAACGTATTGCAAGTGTCGAGGGTGGTGATGTGAGGCAGCGTGTAGATATCTGTCCGTGTGCGTGGGTTTTCGGTACACACAATGCGATGCGGACCCGTTGGATCTCACGGTTATTTTAACGTCTTTACGTTCGTTCGTACTTAACGTCTAGAAAAGACAACGACCTGTCCGCATTCATCTCGTATGTGAACCTCATATTCGGGTGAATGGAGTTGAGATGTTTAATCCATTGATCCACTTTCTGCTTGCTACCTTTAACAACACAAAGATGTCATCTATATATATTTTTCAAATTCGTATGATCTTAGGCCCGAGACTCAGTGCCTTCTCTTCAAAATGCTCCATCCAAATATTGGCAAGTACCGGGGCGATAGGGCTTCCCATGGCGACACCATCAATCTATAGGTAATATTGACCTTAGAAAAGAAAATAGTTGCCGTCCAAACAGTGCTCCAGGTAGATCAATGTAAATTCGCGGCATTTCAGTGTCCCTCAGTTTCTCCCTGACTATGTCCAAACACTCTTTTAGTGGAACATTGGTGAAAAGCGATTCCACATCAATACTCACCATAATGTCTTCCGGTTCCAATATAAAGTCTTTTATAATTTGAACGAAATGGCGTGAATCCTTTACAAAAGACGGTGTTTCACCCACAAGTGGCTGCAATACTGACGCAACGTGTTTTGCAATGTCGTAAGTCGGAGATGCAATTTGACTTACGATTGGCCGCAAAGGCACGTTGGATTTGTTTATTTTGGGCAGGCCATATAATTTAGGCGGTTGATGTGACTTCGGCCTGTAAAGTGTCTCGTACTCGTATTTGGTAAATAGGTAAATAGGACCTATTATATCAGAGCCTATTATAACTATATATCATATCAGAGCTCTGGCCGTAGGGTTGTAATTCACTGGTATGTATAGTTTTTCATCTCTCAACAAATCCTGTATTTTATGTTTGTAATCAATTGTGTCCATCACTAAATCTATCTAATTAGCGACACGCCATAACGTGTTCAATGTTGAAATTCTTGTACACAAACTATTGGGTCTCACGTCAGTCATTTTTAATAACTTTTGAGGTGAGTTAAAATCTTTCTTTTAACTTTAACACGCTTTAAATTCGCAGTTTGTGCTTTTAATTGTTTGAAAATACATTATGGAGAACTATGTAAATTACTTTGGTGATGTGTGCATTTGCCAAGTCACTATTTATTATAGAAATAAAAAATATAATCATTATGGTTACTATAAAATGTTGTTAGCTAACTAGGTACCTAGGTAGGATGATCTATTTATGACAAAGTGATTGGATAGGCTGTTCCCATAGATAGATAGGTACTGAATTAACCGACTTGTTTTCCGTTCGATTCCGCAACTTTTTACGGCAGAACTGCGTTGCGAGACATATGCATCTTTGTACATGTAATGTTTTGATGCGGTATTGTATTTATTTTTTTAAACTTTTATTTGTATTATTTTCTATATTGTCTTATTGTAACTGATACTGCTTGACCTTGTAAATATTTTTAAAATTTAAAAAACAATTTTATTACTAAATGTTAAACCAAACATTCAAACATTAAGGCTTAATGATACCCATAACGGGAAGTAGGTTTGCGAAGGCTCGTTTTGAATGACGTATATCAACTTCCGATGTCCATTTCATTGATGAAAAATTGCTAGTGTTGTACGTAGTATTTAATAACCCCGAGCTAGAGATGTGCTGGCATGAGCAGTGTTTTGTTTTCAGGACTTCAGGTTTTTGAGGACCTCTGTGGTCGAGTGGTTAGCACGCCGTCGCGCCATCTCTGAGGTTGATTCCCGGGTTCAATTCCCGGTCGGGTCAATTTAGGAAAAAACTGTTTTTCTAAATTGATTTCGGGTGTGTTTTTTCTATGTTAATGTATATTATTCCGTTGTCTTACCTTATTAATGAGTTTAAAAAGAATACTTATCTTGGTCTAGATAATTGGTGTGAGTGTAAACAGATTTTATTTTATTATTTATTCAGGAGGGGCAAATAAGCCATTTTAATTAATATAATCTGGAATTGATATTTTTTATGCTACTGGACACACGCATGCGATACTGAAGGTGAAGTATATAAGTAATTTCCTCCACCACCGGCATTCATTAAACTTTAAGAAATACTTTTTTAGTGGAGAATGTATGGTGTAATTTTTAAGGAATGCCTAACATATATGCACTTTAGAGTATACAAAATCAAGAATGAAAATATTTTTTATAATTCAGTCGAGGCGCCCTACTCGGCTGAGTACTTAAAGTGGTATGCTCAGGACACCTACTCTAACTTATTCTTGTTTAATTCCGGTTAGCATTTTGTTTACAACTAGCTGCCCACCCGCGACTTCGTCCGCGTGGACCCCATACTCCGTGACGTATTTCCAAAAAAGTTCTTCATACAACGCATGTCCTGACAATTAAAACACAACAAAAAAGAATTAACCAGATAGGTGCGGCCGTTCTGAAGTGATGCGCGTTCAAACATTCCGGCAATTGATTTTTGTTAATATAGATGATATTTGCCGATACAATTGATCATACGGATAGACAAATATCAATAGTAGGTACATCACTAGGTTGTGATATCCGAAAGTATCGACGTATCGTATCGTATCCCACCCCGAGCGGATAATAAATAGCTGTAGGGTCAGCGGGGCGCCGCCATTTGCAAATTGTCGAAACGTGAACCGTTTTATGAACCCTTCTATTTCGCTTTTTTGGAGATCATCCAAAGCCTTGACGCCCAATAAAATATTAGTCGATTTAACGGCGAATGGACGAGCGATCAGATTTATATCTTATTGATTGATTTCCAAAAAGGTATATGTGGATTCCTGCCTTTTATTTATGAGCGCGAACCCTTTTCAGAGGTTTATTAATACTGACACTGTTTTAATTTGTGCGTGCAGAAAGCAAAGTTAATTGCTAATTTCCTGAATTTTAACGCGGGCCTGGCGAAGTAATTAAAATTTACATTTAAAAAAAGTTCATACTACCTATATCTTATATATACTTACCTATGAATACTTCACCATAATTTATGTTAGTTTAGCAATGTTTTTAATCTACATTGCATCTTATGATCAGAAAATATTCTTTAAAAAAACTCTGTAAGTAATTACTTTTACACAAGCGTATTACAAGTAAAACGTAGCAATTAATATGGTAATAGTCTCCCAAAATACTTCGCGTAGTGCTTTGGAGTGAAATCTAGAATTTTAATTGCTGTTTAGACAGAATACATTAAAAGTTTTAGAACAGAGCCTACTACTAAAAGGAATTTGAATAAGTATTAGTATTCATTGCAAAGTTGATGTTTTCAAACACCCCAAGTAATGGAACTTCGCCACTTTTGAAGAATTGACGAATGAGTTTGAGGTCACACGCTTTGCTTGTACGTTATATACCTAGCTTTGTCTAATGTTATTGACAATCTTTAATCTCTCAGAACAATATGCTTTAGTTATTGTTCTGAGTTTAATCTACAGTTGATATAGGCTAAGGAGTCGGGGACATTCTGCCAATGGTTGTTTTTATTGTCTGTTAGTATTGTATAAGTCTACGTATAGTTTCATGTAATGTAATGTAAATCTGTATGTTGTTCGTGTACCGCGCACTGACAGGCCCCGCCAGAATACCATTCAGCGATGTTACGATACGTACTTCGCAACTACACAAGCTGAGGCGGGGTCCTGATTGACAATTGTCTTTATTATATGGATTTATTTTTATTATTATTTTTCTCTATTTGTCAATAAATTTTTCTCTATATCTCTCTCTCTCTATTAAGAATATAATTTCTGTGTAACATACATACTTACCTACCTACAAAACTACGAACTACGAGATTAATTTAAAAATAGAACTTTAGAATATACCTAGACAGTAAAAAAACTTGCTTTATTAAATAAAACAAATAGTAAACACTCATATTATGTATAGGCATATTATATCAACTAATGTTGTATAACAAAAACAAATGGTAAATTTATAATCCTGACGCGGGAGGAATGGCTGACTGCTCGTCGGACAAAGCTTAGGTGGTGGAACAGCTGCTCAACCCGACAAGACGAAGAGATCCGGGTCCTTCCGGCTCCGGGGATTGGGGGCAGCTGATTTATATAACTGTTCTTACGAATAATCACGAGCTAGCATACCCCGACGTGCTCCGCGTTAATACTCATTTCACGGGATACTCGGACAATATAAAATAATAATAACAAGTTAAGACTAGATCCTGACTAGACTGCTTATAAAATTTTGTAGGGACACACTTTGTAGACTTCATAGGTATTAAAATTCCGTGTGAAGAGTGCTATTTTAAGACAACTTGGGCGGATGCCTAGAATACCTTCACTAAGAAGTATGCACAATTGAAATTTTACTTAAAGGTTTCAAAATGTTATTCATACTCGTAATATATAGTTACATGTATTACGTGTATGAATAACTATACCACAAAATAACCAAAATCTGGATATAATGGTTCCTATTTGAAGATGTAACAAACATTCCTTTGACTCAAAACAAGAACAAAAGATAAACTAATCAATCCATCGCAATGGATTGCAAATTCAATCGCGTATTAGCGGATAGTCTCACGAGATCTTCTCATCGCGCACGTAAAATAAAAATCTATTTGATCCATTACACTGGGGCATAATACGAGATTTTCTAAGTGGAACATAAATCTTCGCTCCCGTCGCAGGAGATTGGCAACTAGCGGCGTGTAGGTACACTAGGTTACGCTCGTACACACCCTAAGCGCTGTAGGGCTGCCACGACCTACAGAGAATATTAAAACTTAATAACATAGAAATTGTCAAAAATTATACGAGTATAAAATGCACAGTTTGTAGTAAAGGAAAAGAGCGTTGAACAATAACATACCCTTACTCGTTTAAACAAAAGATCCCATTGGGTCGACGTGCTACTGCAAGAGAATTACCCGTACCGTAACTACCAAATAAAACTATCAATTAAGTAAAACAAAATCAAAACCTGTAAGAATGATTTTATGGAAAAGAAATGAAGAACCATGCCTCCAATTATGTATCTTGAAAATATTTGTTATTTTTAAGAAACGTAATGCTGCGTTAACTATTTAGTACAAAGTAAGAGTAAGAGAGGGAAAAAAGTGGGCTAGACAGCCACGCACGATATACCGGTAAGAGCAGGTAAGGGCAGTAAAGTTATATAAATAATTGAAATATATTTTACAATGAAGTAGCGGCGGGCGCCGGCGAGGTCGCCAGCCCTAGCAGTGCTAATGTGGATTGCTGAATCACCCGCCGCAGGAGCCGGGCGACGGTCTCGTTTTGTTCAGTTTCTTATCTCACTTGTGCGCGCACCATGAGACGCTTCCTTTGCTCAGTACGATGAGCAACAGGAGTCGTCGAACACTTTAGTAGTGTGGAACGTTCTAGACGTCATTTTGGAGTGTTTCCACCTCACGAATCATTAAACAGATTTACGTGAAGTTTCAAGAGAACTTCAAAGAGCAGTAGCTATGAAAATTTTACACTTATCATCATCATCACCATCATCATCAGCCTATTAACAACAGCACATGTGGAGGTTTGGCCATAAATTACCACATGGACCCAATGCGGGTTGATAATGGGTTTATATTACGCTGGATAAAAGTAACCTCGTTTGATGGAACCTTAACATAATATTTTTATTAGAAATAGACAAGCATTGTACGTTACTAAGTTACTCTGACAAAGTGCTAAAGTGTTTAACAACGTATATTGCCGACTGGCGGTACATATTCTTAGTATCCGCCTGCGGCACCGCATACGGGAAATTCTGTATTTAGTAAATTTTCGAAGAAAAAAAAATGTTTTTCCGGGATAAACGACAATCCGATGCTTCTCTTTGATGTGAAGAATGGGCAAACAAACACTTTCACAATTATAACATAAGTTAGTACAACAGTGCCAACGGTTATTAGAAGTCTCCATTGTCCTCGCCACAAAGATGTCATTGCTTTTCTTAAGTTATATCTTGCCCCAGTATGACATACACAGAAATCTGTTTCATAATTTATTATGTGTATGGGTAGAATTTACATTGACATCACTTGAGCCTACTTGTTGTATAACATTAACAAATTGGCCAAACGAAACACTTTTTACGGACTAACTCGCGGTAAATTTTTTACAGGGTTTCTTTACAGTTTCGGACCCTGTAAAGGGTTCGAAACGTCATTATAATATAAAAAACTATGTAAATAGTAAATTAAACGCGAGTTAGTCCGTAAAAAGTGTTTTCAATGTGTAGTGCTCGCTTAAACCAGTCCAGTCCATTTTTTTCCACTATTTTATCCGACTCGAAGGACCAATGTTTGAGATTAATCGAAAATAAAATACTGAAAAATTATTAACTCGACAATATTATTATTAATAATATGCAATAGTACACTATTTAACTAAAACGCTTGTACTCCAATAACTTGCAATATAATTAAGCATAAGCATAAAAGCACATAATAATAATATATAAATGATAAGAACTCCCACTCTATAAAGTATCGACAATTAACATTAAAGTTTATTACGTTCTAACCTGTTTCTAACATCAGGAAGGTCGTGGAGCTGCCCGGAAACGTCCAAGAGTGTGTAGTAAAAGCAATGTGTCTTAGTTTTAGGGGACACGAACAATGCCACAGTCTAACTTGGCCGCTGGTACCCACTACGTTAGTGTTTTGGTTAACAAGGCATTTGTCTTAGTATAGCTGTAAGCTTTGTCTGCATTACTTGAACTTCAATACTTTACTATACTTTGTACTTTTTATAATCTTATGTTAAACTATATGCCGTATCGCGTAGCGGTGAAAGAATACTACCACCCCCAAAGGACTAAAGACTGCACATACATCCAACAGCTTAGAGCGGCGATAGGCTCACCACCTGTCCCGCTGAGCACATGCGAAGTCGATATTTGGTGAAAAGTGGACTATGGCAGAGGACTGCTCTTGCGGTCCACATAGCCTAGTCTCTGACTAACACTTCGGGGATAATAGTAGATAATAGATTATATGTATCTATATATATTAAACTATAGAGGAGCTCAATGACACAGCCGCTAAGGAGTTCAGCCATCTTGCCAGATAAACTTTCGTAATGCCGGGTCTCTAGATGGGTGACCAAATTAAATATAGCTCGGACTTCTCCGTGCTTAGGATGGCACGTAAACCCATCGGTGCTGGTTGTTATCGGACGATGGCAGTCGTTAAAACCCACCAACCCGCATTTTCTGCATGCGCCATTGTTCATGTGGGATGGCCTGCGCCTGCGCCCAGCTGTTGGACGGTTTTGGACTGATGATGAAAATGACCTTTGTCTTTATGTAGGCCAAAGTCATTTCGTATTATCTGCAGTGGGACACTATATAAGATTTACTTTACTTTTACCAAAACATTACTTTACTTTTGTTTTTTTTTTAAATACAATCTGTGACATTAAGAGGCTTAGGTGTAACACTTAAAAGTGTAGCAAAACAGCTTTAATTATCACATGATAGGTAACCGCCAATTTAAAAAAAAATATCTATGGGAAGTACTAAATTACGAAAGTCGAGAAATCTACGTGAAAATACTCAGTTCAATTTGATTCTAACGCTAAAATAGGTACTCTTGAAAGTTTTAATTTCGTTGAGAAAACGTAAGAAAACGAAACTAACAAGAAATAGTGTTATACTGGTTCGTGATCAGCCTGTGAGGCTGTGACACAAAAGGAAGTTTTACGGAGCCATAAAAGCACGGACACCGTTTTATTTGGGATTTAATTTTGTTTATCGACTCAGTTTTAAAGGGGCAACTATTTTATGAATGTTTAACACTGCACTCGCGCTCACTCATTCAGTGTAGCGTCGTCCGTGTGTTCGTAATTAAATTTTAAGCCGGCGAGGCAGTAAACGTTGATTAAAACGCAACACATTTTTACTGCACAAGTGTTTCGACGCTGCTTCGCTCGCTTTGTATTTATTGTATGTTTTGTACAATAATATGTAATAATAATGCAACATTACGCACAGTTTTTTATGGTATCCCTTATATTAAGACTGTGATATTTGTTTTATACCTACCAAAAATAAGATATGAGATGCGCTCAATGCATTGTGGACGAATCATTATCGAATCTGCGTTGTCGAAAAATGAGGGTGCTATAGAATTGTTATGAATAAAAAGAGCTATACAACAGCTCTAAAAAGCCCGTAAAGTAAAATACAAAAATAAATTGTTCCAGGAGGTTTTACTATGAGAAGCATTTTTACTACCAAATGAAACTGATGTTTTATCGTTTTCACAAGTTTACGTTATGATTATGATTAAACATTAACGGCCTTACACATAGAACATAATATACATGGATGTCAAATCTTAAGTAACGTTTTGTAAAACGTTTTACAGTTTGTCTCAAATCGTCTAATCGTTAGACGTTGGTCAAACTAAAAGTTGTTTGAGATCGTGTTAACAAGAAGAGCTATTGAATATGGTAACTGCTCTGCCGTTGCAAGGTGGGAACGTCTGGCAACACGCAATGCACTTATATCTCATCGGGTGTGTCCTGCAGCAGATGTGCGGACACGGAGCTGGTCATTCAAACGGCGTGAAGACGCACTTTGTGACCATGCAGGATGCTACGTCTCATACGCTGCACCAGTTGTGCTCGCGCTTGGACTATACTTCCACTTAACATCAAGTGGGCGGGGTCATTAGCGGGGCTTAATCTTTCTATAAGTATTAATATAAATCAATTGCCAATCAAACGTTTTAAACTTTCATGGTCACTACAATTATTTTTATGAAAAAACGGGATTTTTACCATGTTTGTGTTGATGATTTTGAGTACCCGATATTTCGGTGCAGTTGCATGCACCATGATCAAGGAGTTACTCCGTGCAACTGCGCCGAAATATCGAAGACTCACAAACAACAACTCAAACATGGTAAAAATCACGTTTTTTCATAAAATCAATTGCCGAAATGTTTGTACGCGCATCTCTTCAGAACGGCTGTACCTATTTGGCTAATTATTTTTTTGTTGTGTTTGTAATTGTCAGGACAAGTTTTATAAGAAATATTTTTTTTGGAATTTCATCTCGGGGTACGGGGGTGTTCAGGCGGAAGAAGTCGCGGGCGGGCCGCATGTAAAGAATTAAAAAGAGCTCTGCACTATTGGGACCACTACCGGCTGCTTGCAAACTGAGAACTCTTGCGGACATCGCTGTGTTCCGCGTAGGATCGTATCGTTACAGTTAAATTGTTTCCGATTTGGAACACTGTGCTCTCGTAGTTTGAGCACCGGTCTCAGAGGTTATAGGTTTGATTCCCAGTGGTAAATGCATTGAACTTGATTCAGTCGGTGGTATGGTAGGTATTGTTTTATGTCTACTTGGATAGCTGCTACCATTTTATGTAAGTATGTCGCTATAGAGACAGGTATAATTGTAGCATTGTTGTGATCCGGCAGTAAAGAGATGAGTAGTGCTTACTCAATAGTTTAAGGTTCCGGGTAGGGTTATCGTTACAAAAGATAAGCTGCGATTCAGGTCAAGTGCCTCCCAGTTGTAAAATAAAAAAGAACAGTAACAGTTTATTTTAATACTGGTCTGAGCTGAGCTGTTTGCTCAATGCAACACAGACTTCTTTATTGGCGGCTATAATTACAGCGGTAAACGTGAAAAGTGAATACAAAATTGAATAAAACGTCATAAAAAGTACAGCCAAACAGCACACAGCTCGCCATAGAAAAAGTATAGTCGTGATTGAGAATAAAACTCAGCTCCAACGAGCACAAAGGGAAAGCCTACCCTGGCATCACAACGCTACCTCAAAAGCTCTGCCGACCGTAATGCAGCACGGCACAAAGAGTGGTGTTCTACGGAATCAACCTTTTGTGACTAGGTTCCGACTGGAAAGGTATCGCGACTTTACACGTGGGTGGCACATCTTTAGAAAACCTCGATAACGGCACATCGATATTATACAAATTTCTTTTTTATTTAATTTAAAATCCTTATTTCAGAATTGTAGCTCAGTCTCCATGTAACCACAGATCCCTTCAAAGTATTCGAAATGTCAAAGCTTAAATAATTTGTAAAATAAACGTGAGTAAACTAAAGATGAGAGATCTTTAAAAGGTTAATTATACAACCAAACAAATAAACTATACAGCGGGAGTGTGGTATTACGCCGGGCAAACCGGCCCAATGCGTGTGGCTCTACCACTCAGTCAGTGTCACTCAGTTAGCACCACCTAGGGGTCACGTGTAGGATAAACCTACGGATGCATATACTGTTAACAGAAGTAGGTAAATGTCTAATAAAACTCATTAATTCACTTATTCACTTTAATTAAAAATACTTAACAATTACGTTTGCACGCTTGCGTTCTCATTGATTAACCGAATTCAACTGCCCGAGTTCCAGGATCTAATAATTAATCTCAGATTTACAACTAAGCTCAGAACAAACAAACACTGTGGTCCCGTCCTCACACACAGGACGCAATAATTGCTATTACTTGTATTACATTTGTATAAACAAACCGCGCGACATAAGTTCGGAGAAACGATAAGCAAAATATGAAGATGGACAATCTAATACGTTGCCGTGCCGGGTACTACAGAGGCCCGGTATGACGAGGAACCTTACAATACATACATATAATCACGACTATTATCCCCGAACGGTTAGTCAGAGACTAGCCTAGACTAGACTGAGAGGCATTGAGGACCACAAAAGCAGTCTCCTGCCATAGTCCACTTTTCACCAAAAAGCGACTGCACTGACTGCACTGACCTGCTTAGAACGACAGATGGTGAGCCCATCGCCGTTCTATGCTGTAAGATGTATGTGCAGTCTTAAGTCCGTTAGTCGCCTTTTACGACACCCAAGGGAAGAGAGGGGTGGTAGTATTCTTGAGCCGCAACGCGACATGGCACTTACGGATGCGAGTGACTTTAACCCCCAAGTTCAATCACATTATATCCAAAATGACCTTTTCAGTGATATTTTGATTCTAATTCTATTAATAACAAGCGGCCGCTCGCGGTTTCACCCGCGTGGTTCCCGTTCCCGTGGGAATATCGAGATAAAAATTATCCTATGTGTTAATCCAGGTTATAAACTATCTGTATGCCGAATTTCATCCAAATCCATTAAGTAGTTTTTACGTGAAAGAGTAACAAACATCCATCCATACGTTCTCGTGGGAATATCGGGTTAAAAAGTATACTTACGGGCTTTGGTGTAAGTATTTTACCATACTTCCCCAAAAGCCTAATTTGTGCTGGGTGTGCTGCCCGTTGGGGTAGAGCGTTTGGGGTCGGAGGGGACGTTGTGAGTGGGGATGGGCTTTGGCGTGGGTATGTCACCATACATCCCCAAAGCCCAAGGGTCGGAGGACCAATGTGTCTTTGTTGTGTTTTGTTGTGCCTTGTCAGGTGTTGTCATGTGTTGTCTGTATATGTCTTTGGGGGATTGCGTGCCCATTAGAGGGTGGGCACGCTTTTTATGTTGTGCCGTGCGCGAGGTCGCGCGTGTGTCGGCGCGTGACCGCTTGCGGTCACAGGTTGGCACACGGGCGACGGGGTGACCGTCGCGGGTTGATCCCCAGTGGAATGTACCGCGACATCCACCTCAGCCTTCAGCTTCGGATTGTGGGCCCCCAGGGGTTTAGTGGGTATTCCCCTCCGTCTCGCCCTCCCAGCCGGGACTCAGTCCTGGCAGCTGACCTGGAGCCTCTCTTCTTGTCAGTGGGTGTGGAAAGGCGGACGGGCGAGTCCCACATAAACGGGTGCCTCTTCAAGGCTCCGGTACTCGTAACGAGTTCCCCTGGGAAAAAAAAAATGGTTATAAACTATCTGTATGCCGAATTTCATGCAAATCCATTCAGTAGTTTTTACGTGAAAGAGTAACAATATCCATACTTAAAAACTTTCGCGTTTATAATATTAGTAGGATTTGATCAGATCAATCTAAGATTATATAGCGCATACGTTAGCCAGGCGCCGTACGTGAAGCCCAGAATACATGGTAGTATCACTCCTATGCTGAACTTGTTGGCACTAACGCTAAGCTCTGACATATGACGTAGGGCAACACACCCCGACATCGGCTAACAGTGGGCGTGTTGGCTCGCTAATGTTGTTCCAATTATATGCAAATTAACTAGCGATAGATGCACGACGGTACCGTAATGACGTGTATCAACATATACATCCAAACGATGACCAACTTCCTTTTGCATGTGGAGCAGTTGGAGTCGCGCCACAACACCAGCTTCAAAACATTTGTGGTGCGAGTCCCATCAGCAAAGTTGGACGCCTTCATGAAGGAGGACTTCTGGCCGAAGGGAGTGGTTTATAGACGTTTTCGTGGAAAAATACTTATAAGTGCCACCGATACGACACAGAAAATGTCCTAATATTAATTTACTAACATATTAACTATAGGTATGTTTTCATATTTACTAAAAAAAAATATTATTGTATGTATGTAGTCTGTAAGGTATTTATCTATGGGACTGCGTTGCCTGATAATAAACAAATAAATAAAAATAAATATAAAAAACATCTGTATCTAAGCGGTGTGAGCAATCCTTAAGTGGAAGTGTTAAGAAACCACGTAGTGTTCCTAAGTTTCTAAGCTTTGTAATAGTTGTAGCTTCAAAAATTACATCTGCCTCCTTTGTCGCTAGTCTAGATTCAGTCTGGACCGCAGTCTGGATTTTGGACAGAAACCTACCAATCTGCATTTTAACATCGACAAAATTATTCCATAGGTCAAAAGGCTAACAAAATGTAACACTTGATTATTGTAAGTACCATATTCATTGCAAATAAATATATCTATTCTATTCTAAAATACTGATCTCTTAATATAAAAAACCTTTTAAAAACTAATTAATTTTAATTACTGACCCTGTGTTAATCCATATTTTATCTACTCTATTAAAAGCTAAGTTATTCGGTTTCTAATAATTGGAAAAATACATTGAATATTATCAGCTTTTCTTGTATGTTATCAAAGCCTAATCCGAATTCCATGTCTCTAGTTCTTAATAACGAAGATAACGAACAACTTCATATTAACTTTTACAGACTTAAGAGTAAGATAAATGTATTTACGTTGTGACACAGGCTTAATTCATTCAGTATCTTATAATTACTAGAAATATTTCATTCCTATAAAGTATACGCCAGATTTTGAGGCATTATATCTTCTATTGTGTCGCGGCTATCAGCTTTTCAAAAAATAAAAACTGTTTCTTACCACAAACAGAAATGAGCAAAAACCAAAAATAAAGCAAAACGTTTTGTTACCGCCAACAAGAAGAAAAATCATAATTCATTTTTGTCAGTAATTCTGTTGTTATTATCATAAGACTGTATAATTTTCTGCTTAAATAAATAAAACCTACCAAGTACGAAGTAACGACCGCGATTTGAAATTCAAATGTAAGGACGTTTAGTTATGAATGCAATTACCACGTCCTGCGCGTTGCTGCGCGGCGTTACACAACTACTTGTTACGTCACCATGCGTCGCTGCAGTGCAGCGGCGGATCGGCGGCAAACATTTTTTTTTCTACACATCTAAGCTCCTTGCCTTCATCTCACCTTACGTTAGGTATTGATAAGAACGATGGTAGAAGCGGATTCTAACCGGATTCCCCAACTACTGAGGAACTGGCTATTCATCTCTTACTGTCGGAGTATAACAATGTAGCATTCATGTTATGGCGACATAATTAAGAAATATTATTTCTGTAAGATGGTGAGGGACTTCTTAGTCTGAGACTGCTAACGGTCTATCAAACTAAGAAGTCCCGGTTTTTACCAATAATTTATTAAACCAGGCGTTTTAACTGCTACAATGGTCGAGTGGTTAGAACCACAGAGGCGGTGGGGACGTCGTCATTATGTAAATGTATAGAGACTGCAGCTTGCAACAACAGTCCGCAAGCGACAATACTGGTTCTGTTGCTATAACAATAAGGCTAGTAGCATTGTTAAGTTCCCACAGAGAGAGGCGGGATAGCAAGTTTCTCGGTAGATGAAGATTCCGGGTGAATTGCGCTTTGACTCCACTTGACACTTCACAAATGCTATTGTTTCTGTTTATATTACATTTTTTTTTCTTTTTCAAAAGGTGACCGTTTTATTGACTATTATATTGTTTCATTGTAACATTCATTCCTATTATTAAAATGCAAGCGAACAACCTAATACTCATAGTTTATAAAGCGCAGTGGTTAACGCGCTCCTATAGCGATATTGCAAGTGAAGTAACTTTTGCAGTGCCGGCATAGAATACATAATAACAGGGTCACTTATTACTATTTATGGCTGGCCAAATTAAAACATTTCGAGCTCTTCCGCTGGTTGCGTATTATTATGTTTTTAAGTGTTGTAATTAATATACACCATACGGTCATATACACCATATGACCGTTATAATAAAAGTAAAATATCTTTTTCCAAATAAAATAATGTAGTTTTTAAATCTTAAAAATCACGGTGGGTTATCGCCCGACCCAACCATGTTCATGTGGTAAAGCCTAAACGGTGGGTCACAACTGAATTTTGCTCTAAATGTCGTCTAGCTAAGTAAAATATAAGTCTTTCATTATCATCATCATCATCAGACAAAGGTCGCCCCAAAGATCGCCACCCCGCAACCGGTCTTGTGTTGCTCGTATCCAGCGGCTACCCGCGCCCTGCCTTTATAAGTCCTTGGCTGTAACAAAAACGACAAAATTACATTAGCATTTAATACATGACTCATCTCATAAATTTATGAATCTTATAAAAAAGTTGCATTATTGAATGTTTTCCCCCACTTCCAGGGTAAAGATGCTACTTTAAGTCCGCCGGGAGCTGTGGCAGCTTAAGGAATGAATATATTCATCAATCTCGCGGTGTCTCCCTGGAGATCTTTTCTTATCGAAGAAGGAGGGTTCTGTAGTGTTCGATTTTAAAACTTTAACCAATCGTTATTAAATTAAAAGGATACTAGGGAGCGATTGGCCTTCACCTTACCTGTAGGTAAATAACTATAAGTCTGATAGTGAAAATGGAAATTAATTAATTAATTTATTTATTTAATCATCTTTACTAATTAAACAGCAAAAGGCGGACTTAACGCCACAAGGCATTCTCTACCAGTCAACCGGTAACGATGTGGGAGACTTGAAGTTGGGCGATATTAAATACAGTTAGATTAGTAACAACAATTACAAACAGCATAACAAATGAATATACAGGGCTTACATAAATACTAATTAAAATACTTACATAAATACTGCTAAATACTAATATACATACAATACATACATAAACACATACATAAATAAATACATAAATAACAAAAAAAAAATCAGATTGTGTGACTTCTAAACAGGGTTTAAGTAGTGCTCACGCACCAGTCCTTTAAACACTACTTTGCTCTGAGCACGACGGATATGCATTGGCAGAGCATTCCAGAGACGAATAGCGGAAAGAGTGAAAGAGCTGGAGACGAAGCCAGTACGATGAGCGGGAGTTTGGAGAGTAAGGTTGCTACTGGAGCGAAGGTCACGCTGATGAGAGGCTCCCAGAAACTGAAACCTAAATTTCAGGTAACCGAGGGTACGTGGATCATTTAAAATATTAAATAGCAAACAGACAACTCTAAGGTTCCTGCGCTCACGGATAGGCAGCCATTTAAGTTGACTTCGATAGTGAGAAATGTGGTCAAACTTACGTAAACCGAAGACAAATCGGATACAGCTGTTTAGCAAGCGATCCAACTTATAAAGAAAATTTTGATTAGTGTCAGAGAAACAGACATCGGCGTAGTCAAGGATGGGGATGACAAGAGCCTGTACCGGCGCGATTTTGGTGCTGGATGGGAGAAAAAATTTCAACCTGTACAAAGACCGTAACGAATTGACCAGTTTGCGAGAAATCTCGTTAACATAATCTTCCCAAGTGAGAGACCAGACAATAAGGAGGCCGAGGTTCTTGACTCGGACCTGATACGGTATGCAATTCCCATTGAACACTAAACCAGACACAGAGCTCAAATCAATAAGGGACAGCTGCCGGGAACTACCAATGATAATTGCCTGACACTTAGCGGCATTGACGGAAATGCCATAACAATTGGACCAGTCGGCAATAACAACAAGATCTTCGTTGAGGCCAGCGACGGCCCGATTTAAATTATTTCTATCGACCTGAATGTATAATTGGAGATCGTCAGCATACAGATGGTAAGAGGAATGAAGTCGAGCAGTGAGAGAGTCAATGAAAAGTGAAAAAAGAAGGGGAGAGAGTATGCCGCCTTGTGGGACACCAGCAGTCAGCTCGCACCAGTCAGAACAAGACTGATCGACCCGAACGGCTTGCTGATGACCACGAAGATATGAGGAGAACCAAGTCCGTGTTGAAGAAGATAGTCCAATATGGGAGAGGATAGCTAGGAGAATGTCATGGTTGACAGTGTTGAAAGCGTTGGAGAAATCTATTAGAACCATCACAGTCAACAAAGAATTCTCCATGCCGTTGCGTACGTCTTCCAAAACATTAACCAGAGCAGTGGTAGTGCTATGTCCAGGTCGAAACCCAGACTGGAAAGGACTAAGGAAATTATGTCGGAAAATAAAAGAGGAGAGTTGGCTGTGGACAGCAGCTTCAAGGATCTTAGAAATGAAAGGTAAGATGGAAATAGGTCGAAAGTGGTTTAAACAAGTGAGATTAGGGATTTTAGGTAGGGGGATTGCAATAGCTTTATGCCAAGCAGAGGGAAACATACAAGAGGAGAGAGAATAATTGAGAATGAACGTGAGAACAGGAAGTATGGAATCAAGGATCAGCGTGATCATGGATCTACCTACTTCATCACATCCAACCGCCCTGCATTTAATGGAGAGAATAATTTTTCGAACATCTTCTTCAACTAACGGACGGAAAGAAAATAAATCACTAGTAGGAAGTGCCGTGGAAGTAATAGACAAAATAGTAGAGAGAGATACGGAGTCAGATAGGGAGGTAGTTGACGTAAAGTGTTTGTTGAGGTCATTAAGTGAATAAGATGAAGTATTGTGAGTCGGCGTTTTACCAAAGCCCAGAGTACGAAGAAACTTCCATGTATCGGCAGGATTAGAATTTAAAATATGTTGATGAATGTATTGGCGTTTAGCAGCTCTTACCATCCGATTGCAGCGATTCCTAGCGGCCTTGAAAACATCCCAGTTAAAATCCGTTCCGCACCTTTTGAAAATACGGAAACATTTATTACGCCTACGCATGGCCATTCGCACACCAGGTGTAATCCAAGGCGCAGGTGGTCGACGCAGCTTGAAGAGCTTTTTAGGCGCATGCTTATCAAAGAGATTTAAGATTGAGCTGTTGAAGTACGCAACCATAGTGTCGACAGAGTCAGCCTCAAGAACAGGAGTCCAGTCCATAGCGTTTGCGTCACTATTGAGTTTCGCCACATCAAGTCTAGCAAGATTACGCATTCGTACGATAAGGGGTTTAGGTTTAGGAAGCTTAGCCCTATAAGCTAAAAAAATTAGGTCATGCCTGGAGAAGCCAGGAGCAGGAAATTGGCCATGCTTGATAACATGAGCAATCGAAGAGGTTAAAATGTGATCGATCCAGGAGTCAGATTATGGTGGGTTGGATCAAGAGGAAGAATTTGGAGATTTGCTGACTCAACAATGGATCGATACTTGCGAGATGATACTAACACCTTTAAAAGATCAGTGTTGAAATCACCCATTATGATGTGGTGGGAATAGTCTGTTGTAAAAGAGTTAAAGAGAGAATCTATGTCAGAATGAAATTCAATGGAAGGAGGGCAATAAATAACTCTCAGGACCACCTATTCCATGCAACCGTGGCGGGAGGCGGAGGAGGCTAAAAGCTTGTAGGAAAAGGAGTGAGATAAGTGGATAGCCACCCCCCTACCACCTTTGCCAACGCGATCATTGCGGATAAGATTAAATCCTGGAAGGCTATATGATGAAGAGTCTAGACACGGTTTTAGCCAGCTCTCCGACACTAGGACGGCGTGAACCGTATCCGAAGAAAAGGAATGAAGAAGATCCGTATAGTGTTGTGGAATGCTCTGAGCATTTATGTGACATACGTTTAGAGTCTCGTTACAGCAGCCGAGTTCACGTAAGAGACAAATGTTAAGATCACATGATGTGTCATCACTGGCATCGTCAAAAGAATGAAACGAAGAGCTATCACTAGCTGATACGAAATCATCAGAATCTGACATTTAAAACATATAATATAAAATAAGATATGAGTAGATAAAATAATAATAAACAAAAATACTAAGCTAAAAATAATAAAACACAATTAATTAATATAGGAAAAAAAAATTACCTATCTAGATGGTAATCCAGACAACTCCAACACATCCTGCCAGTAGACTGTTTACAAATAGAATAACACTAAACAAAACCAAATAAAATTTATCATACAAGTACAAGGGATAAAGAAAAATATCATTCGAACAAACAAAGGCATTTACACTGAAACTAAAGCAAGTAGAAAATAACAACAAGGTGGCAGTATGAACTGAAACCTTTGCCTACGGTACTTAAAAAGTTACTTGCCAGTGACAATAAGTCACTTTACGCACTGACATTTAAATTGTCAAACTATATATAAAGTATTAAATTAAGCGAGGTTATTTGCAAAAATTAAATTAAACAGCGACCGTCTTATATTGTTGCACAAAGTGCACAGTGAAACAATTGCTCAGCAGTACAATCGACCAACATAATAAAGAGTACCTACTAAACAGGACAATAATGAAACTAAACTGCTAAAAACACTGTCTCACTTGGCATTCTTGTTCCCGCGCCTCGATCTTGTTTGCATCGTCTTAGATGATAGAGAAGGGTCCACATTCGATCCAGCTGCTGCAGAAGACGGTTTTGGAAACTTTGATGAGATCTTGCCCAACTCCTCAATCGAAACAATGCTCACTCTGTTATCTTCGGGTGTTATGATGCAGACGTTCCCACTCGAGGTCCACACATTCTTAACACCAAAATGTTCACGTGCGGCTTTGAAGCTGGCCTGACGGCTTTTTGTCAAGAACTCATGCAACACTAAAAAGGAACCTTTTAATTTGGTTTTGTTCCTCCACACTGAAGATCGACAAGTCAGGTTCGAAAAACGTATGACTATTGGCCGCGAACGTCCTTCGATGAAGCGACCAAGCCTGTAGGAAGATTTGATGCTATCTGCTGTGACATCTGAGAGTCCTAGATGCTTCTGAATGAGGGAGACAGTTGTTAAAGAGAGGTCATCTGTAAATTTCTCCGGCACCCCACTCAATAGAAGACATTTCTGTTTATGTCGTGTCTCCATATCATCGAGCGATCTGACCACTTCGGTGATCTGTTTACGCAGCAGTGCCAATATGTTAAACACAACCGTGGCGCCACATCTTTCTCAAAGAAGGACGGAGGGGGAGTTCTCATTGCTGTTTCGAATCATCTTTACTCTTGTCGCCTGTCACATTTGGAGAGTTTGACTGAGGATTTGTGGATTTCGGTCGGGGATTCTATAATAAAACTTGGGGTCTCAGGTTATACGAGTACTTCCAATAAAACTCAGTCTTCAAGACAACCACTTGTATTCTCTTAGAGACGTCCGTTCTGTACAAAAACTCAAAACCCAATCCCCGCTCTCCCATCGGCCAAGTGCCGCCATCTTTTTATTTTCCCTCCACTTTTACAAACTGACATTGACAGACAGACCGTATTGCCATTCGGCAGAACAAAATTATACCTTTTATTGATTTTATGTTTCTAACGCATACAAATGAAATAAATTAACTTCAATTTTATAAAAAAAACCCTACACTCGACCGTCCTGACAATGTGGATGTCCCCATACACAAGCCTGGTGGCAACCCTACACACGTAAAATTTTTTTTGTGTGTAGGGTTGTGTGTGTTTAAAATTTTACTTAAGTATATTTAAGCGTTAATAAAACGCTAAAATATAAAACATTAACCCTACACACATTTACATTACAAAAAAATTTACACGAAATAGAACCTCTAGAACGTCATTTACAGTACTATCTGATTATATATTTGAAAATCTATACAAAATACATAAATACAATATTACCACAGTAACATCCTTATCTCTTTTTATTCACTTTTCTTCTATTACGTAGTTAGATCACATGAACCAATCTATTCTCACGTCTAATCAGTGTAACTTAGAATAACTATTTCCATCAGGCCGTGAACCAATCAATTCTCACGCCTAAACAGAATACTTATCAATGACACACTAATCAATTTTTTCTTACGTTTATAAATCATTGTAACTTGGAATAACTGTAGCTACTTCCATCAGGTCGTGAACTAATCAATTCTCACGCCTAATTGAACACTCTATAATGAATGACACACGAACCAATCAATTCTCGTGGTCATTATAAATAACTATGAAACGAACCAATCAATTCTAGTTTCTGTGGATCTACTTTACCACCCGGAACATGAACCAATCTATTCTCACGTCTAATCAGTGTAACTTAGAATAACTATTTCCATCAGGCCGTGAACCAATCAATTCTCACGCCTAAACAGAATACTTATCAATGACACACTAATCAATCTTTTCTTACGTTTATAAATCATTGTAACTTGGAATAACTGTAGCTACTTCCATCAGGTCGTGAACCAATCAATTCTCACGCCTAATTGAACACTTTATAATGACACACGAACCAATCAATTCTCGTGGTCATTATAAATAACTATGAAACGAACCAATCAATTCTCGTTTCTGTGGATCTACTTTACCACCCGGAACATGAACCAATCAATTCTCACGTCCATGCTGCAACAATAGAAAAAACCATATGTAGATACACAATAATAGCTGTAATAACAATATGCGTATGTATTTATTAGTCTATCTTTATCAATTTTGGACTGATATTATTACATATCTAATTATTATCGACATCGTTATCCTCGTCATCATCATCTTTATCTTCACTATTTTCGCTATCATCGGAATCACTTTCAAGTTGCAAGGCAGCAACGTGAACCCATGGCAACATGAAATCGGCTGCCACAGTAGTCGGTCGCTTTTTTGTACAACTATTAAACCCTGGAATACACGCTACCCTGTACCTATCTTAACCTAGAACTTTAGTAATCCGAAAGGGGCCTACATAGGACGGAAGAAGTTTCTTACTCTTTCCGTCGTTCTGAAAAGCAACTTTAGTTAATTTAACTAAATCCCCTTTTTTATACTCTCGAGCAGGACGCCTATTCCGATCATAAAACTGTTTTTGTTTGTCTTGTTCGATATCTATTCTTTCTTTTACTTCACTCCGTATATCTGACACATCGATTTCTTTGCGAGTTTCACACAATGCCTCATTTAGGATAGGGTGGACCTCACTATTCATCAACGTGCCAAACATGACTTCCGCTGGTTTTCTACCTGTTGTCTTCTGAATGGTATTATTAAATCCCCATTGTATTTTCCCTAACTGGGTATCCAATTCCCTTTCATTATGCTTCAAATTCTGTGCTGTCAATGAGCTAAGTATCGTTCTATTGTAACGTTCAACTTGATCGTTTGATTTTGGGCTGGCGACAGCGTTCAATATGTGCTTTATTCCCTTATCATAACAATATCTTTTAAAAACATTAGATGTAAAACAACTTCCCCGGTCGCTTATTAATCGATCAGGAACTCTGAATGTATAAAATATATCATCTAAAACTCGGACAGCATTTTGCGTATTGGTATTGCGCACTGGTTTTATAAAGACAAACTTAGTGAAAGCGTCTACTACTACTAAGAGGTAAGAGTTACCTCTTTTAGACTTCACAAAGGGGCCGAGATGGTCTACATGCAGAGTATGAAATGGCAATGCCACTTTATTAATTGGATGGAATAATCCTTCCTTGGTATTATTAGTTTTCTTTGCATACGCACACTCGATACACGCGCCAACGTACTTTTTGACGAAACGGGGCATTTTGGCGAACCAGTAATTGTTTTTTATTCTATCTAATGTTTTCTCCAACCCTAAATGTCCTATTTCGTCATGATTCATTCTACATATCTGCCATCTCGCTCCCTTCGGTACTACCCAACGAAATTTACTCGTATCACCATCTAAGTATCTATACAGTTTATTTTCTCTCACTACGTAACTATGCTTGATATACTTGAGTTCCTTCGAGCCCCAATCAATGTCTAAAATTTGCCTGATACGACTTAATTCTGAATCTCCAAGCTGGAGAGTGAGCAACCAGTCATCACTACTAATCACAAGAACTCGTCAACCCTGTTCGACGCTACCTAAATCGTTACCGCTGGATACAGGATTACGTGACAATGCATCGTCATGAGCCATCTTAATTCCTGGTCGATATTCGATCGTGCAGTTAAACTCCTGCAACAAAATCCACCATCGAGCTATCCGAGGGATGGGGAGGAACGTTGTAAGAGCATACCACCAACACCCTCCTTACTAGCATCGGTATGCAATTCGGTTTCAGCTTCATGATCATATATAGCTAATATCGGTCTTGTGACTAATTTTGATTTTAATGTCTCAAAAGCAAGGTCATGGTCCTCAGTCCATTTCCACGCATTATCCTTCTTTAGTAATTGCGTAAGTGGGGCTGATATACTAGCGAAATTTTTAATAAACTTACGAAAATAGCTAGCAAGTCCTAGAAATTGACGAACACCATGAATATTTTCTGGTCGCGGAAACTTTTGTACAGATTGGACCTTCTTGTCCCCTGGCCTTACCCCTGATGCACTAATCTTGTACCCTAAATACTCGATAGAATTAGGCAAAAAACTACATTTCGACAAATTTAAAGTTAGATTAGCTTTTTCAAATAATTTCAAAACCTCTACTAATTTATCTAGACAATCCGCAGTATTCTTGCCAAATATAAGGACATCATCCATATATGCTGTCGCCTTATTAAAACGAGCTGATCCTAAAACCTTATTAATCATGCGCTGAAAAACCGCTGGTGCATTTGCAAGTCCAAATGGCATACGGTTAAATTCGTATAGTCCATCTGGCGTGACAAACGCTGTAAGATGCCTACAGTGCTCTGCAATAGGCACTTGATAGTATCCAGATGCCAAATCTAAAGTAATAAAACATGACTGACCCGACAGCCTTGCGATTTCATCCTCTATAACCGGCATCGGATACCTTTCATTAACTGTAACGCTGTTAAGCATCCTATAGTCGACACACATCCTAGAGCTACCATCCTTCTTTCGCACTAAGATAATAGGACTCGCAAACTCGGAGACCGATTCCCGGACGATTCCAGCATCTAACATCTCGCTTACCATTGACTGCACTTTCTCTCGTTCGTGATGTAACAATCGATAAGGACTATAGACAATAGGCCGTTGATTCTCTAAATCAATATTCATTTGCGTTATATCCGTTTTACCCAAGGTTTTTAAATATGAAGCAAAACAATGTTGGTATTGTCTAAGGATGGACATTAGGTTTTGTCTATCGTCCATTGACACATCACTACCTAGCCGAACGTTTTCTTCCGTGAACATCTCCTTAGTACAATCGTTGTCAGCATCGGCGGACTCAACGCCTGGCTATTGGATAATCATACGCCTTATGAACTCTACTCTTTCCCCTCTTCCAACGACAAAAACTTTAATAATATGGCAAGGGGGTTGACAAGGGAATATAGGAATGTCTAACTGACCACTTTGTACGTGATATACTCCGCCTGATATTATGAACTCTTGTTTGGGGCAGCCTACAATGCTATTCTGTAGCATCATGCAACCGCTAAACGCAGAACCCGACAAATAAGCCTTAACGGACGCTGGTCCATACAGTGAAACATTACCGACAACCTTTACTTCTCCTAGTCTATATGTGTCCACTGTAGCTTCAAGCATAGGTAACACAGGCAGCTCTACACTAACCTCATGGAACTTTAATGAATTAGATTCTTTAATTACTGTTATGTGAGGTTGTTCAGTATACGATTGACCTATTAAAATTGATTTTTCTAAAAGGTTATCGTCAACTACTCGACAGCATACACTAGCGTTAATACCATCTACAGATAAATCTAGCTGCAATTTTCCCAGTAATTGAACTGAATTGTTTCCGAACCCCTTGAGCGTAGATGGTAACTTATCATGAGTTAAGCCTAGCAGCAAGACTAAAGAATGTTTTACCAACGTAACTTCACTTCCAAAATCGATAAAAGCATCTATATCAACGTTATTTACCTTTACTTGTTTTATATACTTGGAGCTTGGAGAAGTATCTGCAATACTCATTGTTTTTGAAGGTTCAATGCCACCAGCTCTATTGTCGACCTTTAGCATACATTTTTCCCCGGTATGCCCAATTTTATTACATTTTGAACACTTAACTAATGGCTTGAGGCACTGTATGAAAGGGTGCCCTCGTTCCTTACAATTAAAACAAAATGTGGAGCCAACCGCTTGGCTAGGCTTGCTTTGGTTATTCTTTGCATAATCGTTATTATCGCTCCAAAACTTAGGTCTATTATAAATACGGTCAGATAAATGAGCATCTTTGTTGCTCATTAAAAACTGCATCAGCTGTTCCGGCTGTGAGCAACATAACGCTAACGCACTTGATTTCGTAGTCCTATCAGTAATGTCATGTATAATACAGTCAACTGCGCGCTTTCCTGCAATGTCACACTGGTTGAGTAAGGCAAGTTTTTCGTAGTAGTAAATCTCAACTGGCTCATTAAACTTGCTTTTTATTTTTTACATGTCCTCCAGGGTTTGACCGTAGTTCTGATCGCAAGGAAACGCACTTACTAATTTTTCTTGCCATTCTACCCACGAGTACAATATGGTATTCAAGCTTTCATACCACACCTTCGCCTAACCCTGAAGTTTCTGTACCGCGAAGTGCACGATAGTCTTCTCGTCCCAGCCGTATACCATCGCGCATTCATTGACCTTACGTAACCAAATATCTATGCGTTGCCCTTTCGCAGAGGGGTCAAAATTAGGGAGAATATTCTTGTGATCAATAGTCTTTGACATCAATGCCCCAGAAGGTGATGGCTGAGGTCCGACATTACTTTTAATTGATTTAACAATATCTATCAAGTCCTTAGTAGAAAAATATGGTGTACGTGACCATTTTTCCTTCGGCGCGGAGTCCTCGCGTTGTCGTCGGCCCGCCCTCGGCGTAGCACTGCGACTGCGCTTACGGCGCCGCCTGCTCTGGCTGCGGGTGCGTCGACGACTGGCGCGGCTGCGACTGCGGCTACGACTGCGGCTGCGACTGCGGCTGCGACTACCGCTGCCCCTCGCGGTCCGGTGCGGTCGATCTTCACGCCTCGAAGATGTTTTTTCGCGTTCCCGGTACAACTCGTGCTCCAAAGCTTGTAACCGCCTTCGCGTCTGCTCCAACTCGGTCTCCTTTCCTCGATGGTGTGAACTTCTATTAATCCTTCTGGACCTGCTACGGCTGCGTGTTCGACTACGATCTGCCCCAGTAGCAGCAATTGGAGTATGCAGCCGTCGCTCGCTTCCACGTTGACGTCCAGTCACATTATCCATAATGTTAATCTCGTCGTTCCAAAAAGAAAAGAAATAGTATAAATTAATGAAATTGAATCATACAGTAAACTGCAGGCTCATTTTTTTTCTATAGTAAAGATCTACAAGCTATATGCTGGTTTTGTTAAATCTCGAAACATAAATCTTAATAAAAATTGTTCGACATGCGTTTATGACAATTATTGACACGGATTTTTCAAATATCGATTTTTCTCGCAAACGGTGCGTCGTAGCGCGAAACTAAGCGAATTTTGACCCCCCTCTATAAAACCCCCTTGGTGGTATGGTAGGCATCTTTATGGATATAAGCTTACCTAAAAGGATAACCACCCGCTTGCAGAAAAAATCTCATATTGAAATAGCGGCCATTTTGTGAACTCATAAGAAAGGAATTACCGACAAAAAGTAGACGGGTAAAATGTTCAAGCTATTTGTTCAAAATGTAGATTCAATGTTAATGCTCATATTTTTAACTACACCTTACAATTTTTATTTTATTGCAACCGCAATAGCATTAGTATCAGTATAGAAGGAAATATAAGTAGGCGTGTACTTCTTATCCGTTTAACCGTATCAAAACTCTCACACGTTTAAAGCCGATACACTAGAGAACCGTGGGGTTATACCGATATAAAATTAATAATTTTGGGCGCCAGGGTCTGGATGTAGACCCGAATCTGGAGACGATGTCACCATACAACTTCACACAGGTCGAACTCGCAGATCCTCAAATGTTTCACAACTTCACCAACGCTTGGTGTAGTTGGATATAAAAGAAAATACTTACGTTTGGTATCCCACTTCTGAAGTATAATAAAACTTGGGGTCTCAGGTTATACTTCCAATAAAACTCAGTCTTCAAGACAACCACTTGTATTCTCTCAGAGACGTCCGTTCTGTACAAAAACTCAAAAACCAATCCCCGCTCTCTCATCGGCCAAGAGCCGCCATCTTTTTATTTTCCCTCCACTTTTACAAACTGACATTGACAGACAGACCGTATTGCCAGTCGGCAGAACAAAATTATACCTTTTATTGATTTTATGTTTCTAACGCATATAAATGAAATAAATTAACTTCAATTTTATAAAAAAAACCCTACAATTCAACAAGATTTGGAAATAAATTAGTTATATGCGCCTTGTATCTTCCACCACCGGTATCTTTGGAAAATCTCGACACTATGTTGGGCAATATTTCTAGTGGGTTGTCTTCACTTAATAATACTGACAATATACTGGTCGTGGGTGATTTTAATCTCGGTAATGTTAAGTGGGTCTTTAGACAAAAATTTCCGTTTTCAGCTATGTCTCCAAGAATTGGAAATTGTTCTCTCGATCTGATGTTGTCTGATTTCATGTCACTACATAATTTGTCACAATTTAACAACATTACGAATCATAATCATAGGTTACTAGATCTAGTGTTATCAACTAATGAATCTGTTAATATCAAAATTATCGATAATCCTCTTGTAGGTCTTGACCCACATCATCCTGCGATTGACATTAGTATGAATTTTAAATCAAAAAAGATATTGAAAAAAAAAACTGTTTCCAAATTTAATTTCCATTTGGCTGATTGTACTAAAATTAATAATGATCTAGGTTGCATTGATTGGGATCTGTAACTTGCAGCAGCAAGCTCGGTTGATACCATGGTTAACATTTTTTATTCCTTAGTCAATGCATTTATAGAAAAACACGTGCCTAAATTACCTTGTAAACCAGTGAAGTACCCTACGTGGTACTCCAAAAACCTTATTTGTCTTTTAAGAGAGAAGGATAAATTACGTAAAAACTTTAAATCGTATAATAACCCTATTGATGAATTTGAGTACAGGGAAGCTCGTTCCAGATGTCGTGCACTAATCAAGAAATGTTACCAACGCTATTTAAACAATATTGAAGACTCTATTAGCAAAACAAATATCAAGGCATTTTGGAGCTACGTCAAAAATAAACGTAACAATAAAGAAGCGATACCCAGTGAAATGCACCTGGGTATCGCTAAATTTGATAGTCCTCTGTCAATTTGTAATGCCTTTGCACAGCACTTCTAGTCAGTATATGCAACTGATCCTAACAATCCAATACCTGATGATGTTAATTTAATTGTTCCTACTAACAATAGCATTAGTAATGTGTTTTTATCTGAACATTGCATTGAGAAGGCTCTTAGTAAATTTGATTCAAGGAAAGGAGCAGGACCAGATGGCGTTCCGGCCGTGTTTCTTCGTAGTTGTGGTTCGACTCTCTCGTATCCTCTCAGCCTTATATACAACTATTCTCTGACTTCTGGTACTTTTCCGGCTACTTGGAAAAAAGCCAATGTCTTACCGATCCCTAAAGCGGGAGATTGGAGCGACGTACGAAACTACAGACCCATCTCCATATTGTCTGGATTTTCTAAATTATTTGAGTCACTGGTTTGCCCCTATTTTGTGAGTCATATTAGGTCTATTCTAGTCCCACAGCAACATGGTTTTCGTCAAAATATGTCAACCATTACGAATCTTGCTTGTTATGTGAATGATTTAAGCTATGAACTGGATCAGGGTCGGCAAGTGGATGCAGTGTACACCGACATTAGCAAAGCATTTGATAAAGTTAATCACTCGATAATGCTTAACAAGTTGCGTTTGACTGGTTAATTAATCTGGTTAGTTAATTAAACATCCAATCAATAAAACAGACTTGGACAGAAGTCTTAGAGGCCGGCCACGCATCTGCGACTCCATTGGTTTGTGGGTGTCTATGGGCGGCAGTGAATGTTTTCCACAAGGTGACATGCCTGCTCGTTTGCCTCCTTCTAAAATAAAAAAGGTAGCAAAAAAACTCTTTCATCATTTATAATTAGTCCCATCTGATTGTGGGGTTTCCTTCCCTGATCAGTTTCGTGCACTATGCTCTGTTTGTCGCATCAGTATCAGATACATTGCAGCTTTTTAGGTCTTTGGCAATATAGTCTGTCCATCTTGATTTTGGCGTATTTGGTATAAAAAACTGGTTAGTATAATTGGCAGCTCTGTCTGTCTAGCTGTACGATAAATAAACAATGTATCACTACTATCAACTACAAACTCAAACCGCTCGTATCGGTTTTTAGTGTCGTAATGTGAAGATCCAAATAAAATATATTGTTTTCTGAGGTTTAAGCGAGCACTACACATTGAAATGAAACACTTTTTTACGGATTAACTCAAAGTCAAAGTCAAAGTCAAATTATTTATTCAATGTAAACCTTTACAGGCACTTATTGACGTCAATAATAATAATAATAAAAAAAACAGTTAACTAACTTATAGTTAAGACTTAACAACTAATCTAACGAGCTATAGTCTGTGCCAGACAAAATGCGCATCGCTACCCCCAGTACCACTGCACGCCGAAACAGAATCGCGTCGAACCGAAATTTAAGCCGTTATCCTGGTACGAGACAAAAATAGCGGGCAAGTGTCTCTCCCCTAGCGACACAAACGGCTAATATTTATAGGTAATTTATCGTTTTTTTTTTAGGATGAAAGGTGAAGAATGATAAATCACAATGAATTGTTAACTTAAGGTATTACTTTTAAGGAATAAAATTAAATGTGATTTCCAATTATCGTATTGATATTGTGGTAAGTAATAGAAATTGGAAATAACTGAGTTTTTAAAGTAAAATAAAGTAACGGTTGAAATGAGTTTTGGAAAACATTAGTACCTAACCAATAAGGTTGACATTTTTAATCATTCAAATATCTTTTTTTATAAAAACTTAAGCATAGTCGCGTTTAAATTTACAATTTACATAGTTTTTTTATATTATCCTGACGTTACGAACCCTTTACAGGGTCCGTGGTCACAGGGAGACTGAGGTGTTGGTCGTCTCATAGTTAGAAGTTATTTGCCTACCGTCAATCATTTTTATATTTAACCGGGTGCGTTCAAGGTTGGTTAAAACATATGTAATGGTTGGGTCCCTCGAGAGCATGTTCACAGCGAGGGACTCAACCATTACATCATATTTGACCAACCTCAAATACTCGCCAAGGAACAACAATTCATCCCTAGGACAATACGCGAGGCTATTGAAATTAAAAATCATCGAAATTTAAATAGAGAGGATGGTAGGAATTTACCTCCTGCCTGGGACTCCATCATACACGTCATCAAATCCCAGCCCCAACAGCAACACATTGCCAGACCTAAAAATATTGTTAGCTCGTATTATGTAAACTTGAACGCACCCGGTTAAATATAAAAATGATTGACGGTAGGCAAATAACTTCTAACTATGAGACGACCAACACCTCAGTCTCCCTGTGACCACGGACCCTGTAAAGGATTCGAAACTTCAGGATAATATTAAAAAAAAACTATGTAAATTGTAAATTAAACGCGAGTTATTTCGTAAAAAAGTGCTTATTTCAAATAAAATATGATCGAAGTTAGCGGCCAACTCAAACACGTTATTTATGTTACGACGATTTTAATAAATAGACGAATAGATGACATATAATATTTACGTCTACATTTAATAGTTACTACAAATCACGCCCGTTTTATTTATTTGCTTCATTTACTTTCATCGTTCTTCGTGTATGCTCGTCGTTTTATTTATTTGTAATCCATAGACACAAACATACACAAAAAAACAATTTAATCTATAATATGTAGCGTTGCGTTGCAGCAGTGCAAAAGGGTCGTCACAGAAACATAATTAATTTTGGTTCAGTGCTTCTCATTAATTTTAGCTCTCAAAGGAACGGTTCCATGTGTCATTAGAGGTTCTTTATTAACGTTGATTGCCAATCAATTTTATCAATAAATCAGTAAAGTGGCAATACCTAAAGATTTTTCTTCACTTTGATGTTCTTGAACTTGAACTTGGCTTGAAATGAGCTTTTGATTAGAAAAATGAAAGAGTGGCGGGTTCCTTCGTGTGCTATGTCTGTATTTCATCATCATCATCAGCCTATAAACGTCCCCCTGATGGGCAGATGCCCTCCTACATGAACAACAGCTCATAGGGAGATTGGGCCATGACTCACCACGCTGCACGCTGGCCTAATACAATGTAACTGATGCACACAGTTCAATATGAATATCAAATCAATATCGGATACTCATAAGCAACAAAAACCATGACACCTTTCATATTATTCTATAAAAATAACAGTTATTATTTAAATTTAAATTAAATTATCTGTGATTCCTCTGGTTTTGCGGGTGTTTATAGGCGGAAGTGATTGCTTTCCATCATGTGTCCCGCCACCTTGTTTGCAAGCTAATAAAAAAATCAAAACTGTGCACATGTTTACTGATATGCACAGGATGTTTAGAAATAGATAATTATCATTATCGGCCTATAAACGTCCCACATATTTGTTATTAATCTTAAGAAGAGCAAAGAGCTACTATTTAGAAACGAAAAAAAGATCATCCATACATTTAAGTCGAATATTATAATAGTTTTATTGTTTGCACTTTAAATTATGTCCCAGTAGCAGGGTTATAACTAAACAACTGGGAAGTTGGAAGGCTGATGATAATGACACAAACACCTTTTATAAACCTGTCCACATCTCTACAGCTTCATAGTGATGGCGTAACGTCTCCGAATCGCTCGCGCTGTGTGCCCAGTCGCCATTAAACCCCGCATAGCACAGTGTACACATCTGCGGAAACCTTGAACACACGCTCGCAACTGATTGAGTCACTCAGTGAGATGGTTGTCTCGATTACAATACGTTTGCAGGTCATCCGGCAGCGTTAAGGGGATGACTGTACGCACGTGTGTCAGGATTACGGTTTGTTTTAACAGTTACTTAAAAAGTAGAAAGTACATACTATGGTCAAAATATAAAAAATATGGTCAAAATTATAGACTATTCATTGTGTTTGTAGGTAGTGTCTCTCAGATTTCCCTTTTTCTTATGAGAGATTAATAAGAAAACTTATAAAAATGGTGTCGTTCCTTTAAAAAGTAACACTTGATATTTTCACAAATTGTCAATAGTTTGTTTACAAACATTTATATTAAAGAAAGACCTAGTTAGTAGAATTATGATTTACAAGCGCTGTGGACAACACCTTACTACAATAGGCTACTAACTAGCATGATTAAACCTGAGCAACCATTGCATTGTACACCTAGAGTACCAACTAACGTTTGCGTGCCTCGTAGGTAATTAATCATGAATGTTATGTAAAATATTTATAAGCCAGTTAGAAAGTTAGTTTAAGAAATTTTGTAAATTTATATATTATAGTATATAGGTGTTATTTAAGTTAAATCTGTAAATAAAAACCTTATAGTTAACCTGGAAATAAGAAGTGTTTTCTATTTTAAAGTAGATGTATTCATAGTGAACAGTATGGTTTTACCAAGGGAAGCTCTACTACTGATGCAGGTGTAGCTCTGCTGAAACACATATTTGAGGCTTAAGAGGGATCACAGAATGCTTTTGGAGTGTTTTGTGATCTCTCCAAGTCTTTCGATTGCGTTGAATACCACACCCCTTTAATAAAGCTAAAACACTATGGGAGTGCACTCTGATGCCTTGAAATCGATTCAATCATATTTCAGCTGCAGAATTCAAAAAGTTAGCGTGAATGGATCCATATTATCTGGATCTTCTATTGTTTTGAGAATAAAAATAAATTGTTTCAATAAAAAAAAAAACCAAAACCACTACGAACCCCAATGTTATTTAAAAAACATAGGTACCATGCGAACTACGAGTATAAGTAACTGTATTTCCTATAGCACGAAATGTTTCTACATTTTTTGTTAATCTCATGTTGTAGCCATTTCTCTTCTTATATTCACAGCAGCGCCCGCGCGACGATGATGGTGATAAATAATTTTGTTTATCCCGACAGCCCCGAAGTTATCCCTTTAACTGCTAACAACTCGCGAACTTATTATTTATGTACACGCCACTCTGTGTTTAATACGTTTTTCATTTAGAACATGGCACCTGGTAATTTGTTAACAGGATTTCCTCATAATTCTCTTCCTTGTTTTACAGTTTACCTCCTTGCACCTCTACAACGACAGAAACATTGAGTGTTAGAGAGATTCCGCCAAAAAGTTTTTTTAGCTTGTGAAGTTTTAAAATTGGTAGAAGAAAGTCTAAAATGTTAATTAATCACCTCTGTGATCTAGTCATTACAACATTGTGAGCTCTGACCTAGAGATTAAGGTTAGATTTGCAGCGGGGGTAGTAGGTTCAGATCAAAAGTGAATTTTATATAGTGAGAATCCTGGGGGAAGGGCACTTTTACCTTGTTTTTGTTTTTGTCATCACTAATCCTTAGGTGAAATCTAGAACAAGCGCTTCCTATTCATTTTTAGTGAGTTTCATTCAACACTTATTTATAAAGTGTCCAACTATTTTTTAAATTTAAGTCAACGACGCAATGATTAAAAAGGAGCTAACTAAGTGTGTTACAGAAATCTAAGCTGCCACTCGCGCGAGTGTGACCTCACCGGCACTAAACCAATTAGCAATTAATACTACGCACATTTATTACTTGTTTTTCTCGTAATCCAGTTTTATTTATAGGCAATTAGCAGTTTGATTAACGGCTGCAAAGCGTACGTGTCGGCGCACGGCACTCGTAACTTATTAACGTGTTTCACTTACACGTAACGCGACAGCAACTTAGCTAAGTGTGCAGTGCAAAGCAGGCTAAATGCAATCGATTCGTTTTAATTCAAGTAACAGAAGAGCTAAGACACTATTGTGCAGTTAATTAATAATGTACAAAGTACCAGATGGTGATTAACGTATAATAACCAAGTACGTTATGCGAGACAGAGTTGGCAAGCGCCACGCCGGCGCCGCCGCCGCCGGTGTTCTCAATAAAAAGGTCACAATGTTTATTGTTTGTGGCGTACGGTAATGAAATGCTCTTCAATATATTTATCATTCATTAATGTTTCGTACAGTGGCTAATTTGCATTTTAGCTAAAATGATAAAAACGTTGCGGCTAGCGCGTTTATTCAGGCAAGTTAAATGCAGTCAGTATCCATTAACTCATATTATTTTATGCTTCAGGTCGGATATGTTTTAATCTTTTCTAGAGCCATTTCTAAGAAAAGGCTGCATAATAGCAAAAATAATATCTAGTATAATAATATACGAATAATGTTACTAGTAAACACAAAAGTTTTCATGCAAGCCATCTCCGGTCGAGTTAAGCATAATAATTGTCGGCAGTTCGTAGCGATAGGCTACGGTCGTAGCTATTGACGCTACGATCAGCGTTAAAACATACGCTACGAAACTTGACGGCATCGCAGATTAAACTAGACCACTTTTTCCGATTATGGCGCGGCGTAGCGTTTGGTTACGGTCAAACATCATATAGGCTAGTAATTGTAAACCACTAGGTGTGTTTACTACAGAAGTGCCTGCAGATTTCAGCCAAACATTCTTATACTAAGCCTTATATCTAAACGGCTTAGACTCCATTTTCCAGTTAGATCCCCGCTGCCACTTAATTGATGAAACGTGCTACTCGGAATTGTCTGCAGGACGGGTGTTTGGGGCATTGTGACCAGTAATAGTAGCCAAGTTTCCATTGTTCCATTTTAAACTTGCCTCTTAATCCTATTTTAGGTCAAATATTCTACGACTTTCATATCAAAATTAGGAAATTTACGTAAAAGAAGTTTATCGACAGCGATTTAAATAAATATGTAATTGAAATATAATCATCGCCTCAGTAAGCTCAGAGGTCATAATGATACAAATACAAAAAGTCGGAAAGTACTCGGTGGTACTATTTTTTTAATGGGAACAAATATTCTCTTACACTAAAAAAAGTAAGTGTTCACAAAAAATAAATTGCTTCAAAGTATAGAATTAGGTTAGCAATTTACATTTTTTGGTGAACGTTTACTATATTATTGGTGAACATTTAAATAAATAAACATATGAGATGTGTTTGGCGTTAGCGTGACCTTGTCCAAAGTGCTCCAGGCTAGTAATTACCATTTTATGAGCTTGACGACGTCCACATTTTTTTAAATTAATCACAAAGTATAATCAACGAAAGATCTAATTTTAAAAGTTATAATTTTAGAACGTATATCAAACTATTCAATATAAATCGATAACCATAAAAATTAAAAAGTATATTATTCTTAAAATAATATTAATAATACTCATTTCATCGAATATTCGGTTTGTATCATAACCTTTATTATAGCAATCAATTTAACCCAGATAACCCTGAAACTATTTATCATCTCGGATCTTTAAAATATTTTAGTATGTTGTTATATAAGTCTCAAAAGTATTATGAAAAATAATGAAAAAATTCAAAATCACTTGGGAAAGCCGGAAAATATGCGGTGTTATGTTATATATCTATAACAAATTAATTTCGTTTGTAAGAAATGTGTCGTTTATTTACGTCTCAAAACGTGTTTTGTGATGTGTCATACTCTGGCTTAAATTTATATTGTCAGAATAGTTAAAAACATTTCATTCTATTTTATTTTTTATTTAAACTAGAATCCATCCTCTAGAGTGCATCCTCCTACCAGGAACACCTGGTACCTGGAACGAAAAGCTGAAAAAAATAAGTTAATATGTTATTTGCTTTGACTATATACATGTCTAGACGGAGCATCGCGGTACAAGCGCTTCTCCGAATCCGCTCGAATTTTGTATTGAATTTTTGAAGTGTGCGTGACAGCCGCGTATGACTGACACTAGCGCGAATGACCGCCAAGCTCAAAGTCAAAGTCAAATTATTTATTCAATGTAAACCTTTACAGACACTTATTGACGTCAATACTAATAATAATAAAAAAAACAGTTAACTAACTTATAGTTAAGACTTAATAACTAATCTAACGAGCTATTATAGTCTGTGCCAGACAAATGCGCATTGCTACCCCCAGTACCACTGCACGTCGAAACAGAATCGCGTCGAACCGAAATATAAGCCGTGGTCATAGAATTGTGTAATATGATTTCCAATTATCATATTGATACTGTGGTAAGTAATATAAATTGGAGAGTTATTGAAGTAAAATAAAGTAGCGGCTGAAATGAGTTTTGGAAAACATTAGTACCTAACAAATAAGGTTGACATTTTTATTCATTCAAATATCTTTTTTTATAAAAACTTAAGCATAAAAAAACGTCAAAAATTAATAAGCATAAACTTGTGTGTTTTAAAATTGTTTCGTTATTCGTCTTGGTACAAGCACAGAATAACCAATACTACTACCGTACAGAAAGTTCACCCTCCAACGACCCCCACGCAAAATTGAAACCTATCTCGTGACCCGAGCGTTCATATTCCGATAAGCACAGCCGACTCGATATCGATTTGACGTCCGTCAGGAGCGCAGGGTTTACGCGCGCGCGTAGGGATTACGAGTTAAGAGGAAACACCACGCCGACGCGGCACCCAAAACTCCCACACCAAACACAGAAAAACGACGCCCCGCAGCCCCCTTCCAAAACCGGACCAACCCCCACCACCCCTTCAGCAACGGTTGAGCTAATACTGGCCCGTAAATTTTTGGACGTTTTTTTACGGCCAGGTTCTATTTAGACATGTATTTAATCAAAGGTTATATGATGCAATCTATCAAATCGAAAAGTTTCACTATGAATATTTGAAATAAGAAAGTTTCATGCATTTCGTTTTCCTTGTAGGTCGATAACAAAAACCTTACAATGACTCCAAAAGTAGACAGTCATGTTATTATGCTACTCCGTTATCGTCTATATAGATAAAAAGCTTTGTATGCAGCCATATCTAAACAATGACAAAATATAATAAAGGGAAAGTACCACTTTTTGCCACGAATAGAAGTTCGGTAAAAGCTTATATTTTAATCTGATTTGTACACATGCCATATTTTCATTATATTTCTTTTACTTATATTAATTTAAATTTATTTTGCTGTTGAGCAAAACGTTTTGCTTTATGTAGTGGCTCGACGTTATCGACATTGGACGCAACAGCCATTTCGCGCTATTGTCGTTCCATTTACTAAGGCCTAAAAAATCAGATGCAGTTTATTGTTAATCAATGATAAGTGATTATCAAGGTCATAATGATATCAAAATACATTTGTACGGGAAAGATTAATGCAAACTCCAACTTTTCATCACCCGAATCCTCCTTTGTTATATCCACATTTGCATTATTAGGGGGCAAAATAGTGGCAACTTGGTAAAATTGTATCATCATCCACTTACTTCAATAATTGTGCTATTTCAGTAAGCTGTAACGCTCTGTTTGGTCATACCCTAAAACGACATACAAAACTTATTAGACGTGGATATTCCTACCAGGTGTTATAACACCTGTGATATATAAATAGCAAAAAAATACGGTGTTATAACCAGTGGTCGGAGTAGGTATATTGATTTTAGATACTTGCGTCATGATATCATAACATGGACATGCATTTCTTCCGGAATGTACCGGAGTTTCCAAAAATTTGGTAAATAGAGTAATAAAATAAAAAACCATATGTAAGCAAACAAAATTGTTTATTGTTAATACAAATAATCATTATTACAGTTTTATTAAAAATAATTATTTTTAATCCTCATCGGTTACAAGTTCTACATTTTGATTTTTTACTTAGGCCTTACACTTTTATTTAGGCCAAAGAGCCGGCTCAACATTAGCCAACAGGTCGAAACAATAAAGCTTTGGTCACCTATCCGTTGACCGGCCTGTGTGAGAGTGACTTAACCTCTACAATCAACGACCAAATGTGCGGCCAAGTGAGTCAATGAGTTCCAAAGGGGAAATAAGCCCAACAAATCTATAAACTACATTTCCTAAACTAGTTAATCGTTACTTACCCTAAATAATTATTAAAAAGCGACAATTATTAATAATTGTACCATCGTGATGGTTGGTTAGCGTTAGACGGGGGTTTTATAAAGGGGGGACAAAATTTCGTCCATTTTAGCGTAGGACGCACCGTTTCCAAGATATTTAAAGATTAACAAAAAAAAATCACTAATAATAATTTAAGACGTGATTTCTTTTCTTTTGCGAGATTGAGACAATGGATACGGCCAACATTAGAGATGGAGACCAGCGCCACTAGCAGCATAGCGTTGAGAGTATTGATACATTTTTAACTAGTTTCATGTAATAATTTCGATGTTTCGGTATTTTTATCATAATAATCCGGAAACTCGGAGGAGTATCCATATTAACATATACGTTTGATGTCAGTGACCTTAATTCAATATACCTACTCCGACCACTGGTTATAACACCTGGTCGGGGTAAGTGGGTTAAATAACATTCTTTAAAACTAATAATCAACTCCTGTAGGGTAAACATGATTCAAAATGAAAACAAAAAATAATCCTTTCAAATAAATTTCTGTAGGTATGTATGATGTAAGCAAGGATGTAAGCAATTTCTTACCTATCACGTGAGCTACAGAAGTAGGGCAGCTAGTATTTCCGTTGTCTAATAAAAAAAATAACCTCGAAATTCAAGACAATCTCTACGCTCGCTGCGCTCCGCGATTATCCTTAATTTCTAACCTATTACGTGACCTACAGGAGTAGGGCATCTAGTATTTCTGTTGTCTAATAAAAAATAATAACCTCGAAATTTAAGACAATCGCGAAGCGCAGCGCAGCAGCGTAGCGATTGTCTTAGGCCCCGCGACCCCTTGAAGTAGGTAGGATAGGTTACCAGGGCAATGTTATAATATCAAATGATGAATATACCAATTAAAACTTATATTAAGTGTGGGCAAAAGTTATTTCAATTGAGAAGTTGATTAAATAAAACTTATTTGAATTGATCTTTATAATATCATCCATATATATCATATATATCCATCCATCCATATAAAAAAAAATTGACGATTCAAAACGCTTAATTTAAGCTTACTGAATAAAGTTATTTTGATTTTGATTTTTGATTTTTATAATAAAAAAAATATGAAATGATAAATATAATATATGATTCATTTACATATGAAAGATGATGAAGAGAAGATGAGCGAAATTCAATAGAAGGAATATTATATTAAATGATTTTATATTAAATAAACATTATATTAAACTATTATTATATTAAATGGAATTATGATATTGGTTGTTATATGATATTGTTCATTATGTAAATGAAACGTTATTAAAAAGAAAAGATAATAATAATAATAATAATCATTTATTTCGAACTAAAAATGTACAGTCCATATTTTGTTAGTAATAATATTTTATATCAAACGTACTTCTGTTAAATGAAGCGCACCCGCCTTTGACAGCAATATGTTTCATAAGCTTAGTCAGGAGTTGTCTTCTCTCTCTCTTTGTTTGAATATTTATATCTATATAAAAAGCGATTGCCTCAAAATCATTTTAGCCTACCTCTCAGCGTTCCTACATTGAATCTGAGGCGTGCTTAAGTGGGTGCTATATTCCGCGCACGATCGGATTTGCACTTGGTAAAAGGCTATAGCGGCGCTGCGTGAAAAATTGCTTTACTTCAGAAACTATCGCAGTTTCTTGCCCGTAGTACTATTTGTTATGATGGAAATTCAAAAGCGTCCAACAGTAAGGTGCGTTCTATAATAAATTGTGTAACTAATGATTGGTTGAGATACAAAAACTTTCGCTGTGAATATTTACAATGGGTACTATTGAGTTCCCTGCAATATTATTATTCTCAAAGTACTTCTACATAAGGTTCTTCACAAATGTCATGAAAAGGTATTAAAAGGGTAAAGGTAGTGATACCTCTGGTGTTGCTGGTTATTATCTTTTATGGTACCTATCTATTAAATAATGTATTTAAAAAATGTAGGTACTGCAGTCCTTCTTTACGCGTAGAAACTAATAAAGATAACTCGTATACCTGTAACTGTTGTGGTGACTTTGTGCATCAAATAATTTAATATATATTTACTATTGGATAAAATGTTTACTAGAAAAAAATCAACCAGTCTCAGAAAGCTCGAATGGGATTCGAACCTGGACCAACAATCCAAAGGTTCGGTTCGAATCCCATTCGAGCTTCCTGAGACTGGTTGATTTTTTTTCTATTAAACATTTCATCCTATATTTATACAGCATATTTACTATAATTTTCTTAAAGCGGCATCAACCATAGCCGTATAACACAGAGTAACCAAATCAGCGCAGACATTCCCACACGGATAAAATCACATGGGGAGGTTGGGCCATAACGCACCGCGCTGGCCCAATGCGGGTTACTGGGTTTTAACGACAGTCATCTTTCGACGACAACCGGGACCAACGGCTATAAGTGCCTTCCGATGCACGGAGGAGCTCGAGATGTGAGACGAAAACAGAGTAACATTTCCATAAAATTATTAATTTAGCGACTTGTATTTTTACTTAGCAAAACTTGACCGGTACAGCATGCCATTTGGCATTAAGTCCACCATTTGTACTAAGTATTTATATTTTCATAAATTATTTCTACCGCACTAGACACCTAGTCACTTATGAAGTTGGAAAGCACGTCGTCGCCGCACGCAGCCTTGAATCCTAGATTAATAATTAAACAGTGATTGATGCGAGCAGAGGCGCGACGCCGACGTCGCGTCGGCGCGTCGTCGTCGCGTGTCGTACCGTCGTCGTTGCGTCGTTGTCGCGTCGTCGTCTTCGTGGGGGCGTGTGCAGGAAACTTACAAGTTATTAAAGGAACCGCCGCGACACGTGGCGTTGCGGCCGGCGAGCCAGCAACCACATGCGCTCTGAGTGCTGAGTTTGAGTTGCGTTCACTATTTGATCACGTTAACGAAAACGAGGAGAAATGTAGGTTCGTACAACGTGTTTATTAAATAGCTCAAAACCTGAAATAATGTTAAATAAAGTTTGATAAGATGCGAGAGTAGAATCGATAACACTGATAAAAAATATGGATCACATTTTATACTTAAACTAACGGTCCGCCCGTGACTTCGTCCGCATGTACACCCTGTACACCACCGTGACAAATTTCAAATAAAACTTTTTTTACACTAACCTTTTTCTGACAATTAATTACGAACACAACAAAAAAGAATCAAGCAAATCGATCGAGCCGTTCTGAGGTGATGCGCGTACAAACATTTCGGCAACTGATTTTTATCAATTTAGATAGCTCAAAACCTGAAATTAGTTTGATAAGATTCGAAAGTAAAATCAATTCCACTGATTAAAAATATGGGTCACATTTCATATTTAAATTAAAATATTTATGACTTTTTATGCACCGTACTCTTATATTCTTTAGTTTTGAGCCATTTAATTATAACGTTGTATTTATACGTAATTAGAGTATGAGGTTTACATCCTGACTATGTACAGATTGCCATATTGATCTTAACTTCATTATGTTTGCTCCATTTATGTAACTTAATTATTATTCCATTTATGTATTGAAACGCAGTCGGAAATCGTTCAATAATGCACTGGCAAAAACTTTGTGGCGATCGCTCTCAACGTATTAAGATAGCTACGCATTGGTGAAGTTATGGTCGTTAGCGATACTGTAGCAGTAGAAAATATTAACTTTGCGCCCGCTCATCGAGTTCAATCAAAACAGTAACTTCACCGAAGATATTTGTTTTAACAGTCTAGTTAGCCCGTCCACGCCACCGCTAACTATAACAAAAACAAACTTTCCCCCCACTCGAGAGGTGAACGGAACAAAAAGAGCCGTAAAATAACGAGGCCAACTCCACTCGGGCTGACCAATCAACTTATCGGTGGAAAGTATCTACCCTCATCGCACAAGTTTTAAGTCCCGCTCCCCATGCGCCCTGTAAGCCGCAACTAGCTAGTCAAATTGACGTGTAAAGTATCCGTAAAGTCGGTCGTATCGGCGGGCCAAAGCCGATTATTGACCGACGACCGACGACCGGCGGCGGCGGCGGCGGCAGCTGGCGGCGCGCCAGACACTCCACGCCGCCGCGCGCTGGCCTTACGCCGCCGATCTCACACCATGCCTAGGCTTGCCAGCCGTCCGGTTGAGTCTGGACATGTTTATGATTGTCCAGTTAAATCTCCAGTCCGGCGTTCGATGTTTTTTTTTATGAATGCTGAGCGCAAATTTCTACTATTTGGGTGAGTTTCGAGTAAAAGTCCTACTGAGACTAATGAAACTTTTGTACTAATGTATCTAATGGCAATTTAAGTACAATCTGTAATGTTTTTTTTATTTCAATCAATTCTTTTTCTTATTCTTTTTATAGTGCCATCTTCTATCGGATATACCATTTTTGCTTAAGATCATGACGTTACGGCTTGGTTAGTGTTCGGATTTTTTACACAGATGTCCGGCTTAATTGGCAGTTCTGTCCGGCTTTTCAATGTTAAACTGGCGACCCTGAGCACGCCTCACCGCCGCCGCCGCCGCACGCGCGCCCCGCACCCAATTTGAATTTGGTGCGTCCGATATAGATTGAGATGTTGTTCCCGTTGGGTGTTGATTGAGCGAGGTAATCTTAATTCATGGAGTATTCCGCTCCTCGTTAACGTAATTTGGTCTCATTGATGGGAAAGGTTAAACTAATTTGCGAGCAGCTGGATAGGTTCGGACGTATAAATTTGTGTAATTAAAGTTCGTTGCTGCTTCAAAGTATTTTAAGAGATTTGTCAATTGTTTATACCTAGGTGAACAAAGGAAAAGTAACGTAAAAAATAAAAGTCCACTTTTTGTTATTCCATATTTAAAGATAATGAAATTATTATTCACCCACACTACTCTTAGTGCAGGCGTTAAGTTGTCCGGAGGAAGTAACAGGACTGTTATTAGTTTGTAACACTATACCCTTGACTGCAGTTTACGTTTTTTAATTTGGGAGTTTTTGAGTTAAGCCTAGTTTTAAGCAGACTCTTTCTGCCGCTTGTGAATTTAGTACATATTTAAAAAACGGTAAATAAATATCATTGTTAAGTCAACCGTTTATTTTGTAACTTTAATTATTTTAAAAGATTGTAAATTAACGTAAATAAAAGTTCTACTTGGCAGATACCAAGGGTGATATGCCTAAGTTTTAGTAATGACTTGTGGCCTTACTAATAAACGTTACCGTGAAGATATACTTGGCGAGTGCTATACCCCCTGGTAAAAACTATGCATACATACTTTTAAGTACGATGTTACTTAATATTTGACATCTTATGTACATGTCAAATCATAACTTCTCGTCTGTCAGAAAACCACGGTGAAAACTTACTAACAATCGAATTTACTGTTGTGTCTGGCTTTATATTACGTTAAATTCAACTTTCATCCTTATTGTAGAAAGAGGAGATAATCTAAAACTTAAAACGAAGTATGCAAAATAGTATATCATGTAAAACGGTCAGTGGCGTAGTAACTTTTAACAAAATACTGGTACAAAGTTCCTAAGCACTTTTATTTTTAAAAGCTAACAACAGCAGAGCATCAAACTTGCGCCAGCGCGACTGCATAAGTCAGCCTTGTAAATATTTTATTCGCTAAAACATGGCGGACGGGGGCGCTGCATTTTATGAATGGCTTGAAAGCAGATATGCCGAAAGAGGCGTACTCGCCATTTGTGTATGCAGATGTACATATTTTTAGCGTGGAGAGCATTATGGTGGAAACATACGAATGTTTCTCTAGACGACACAGTGTTGAGCGATCTTAGCGGCTTCGGCCACAGAGGAGCTCAATGGCGTGGCGGCTAAGGCATTCGGTTCTTGTCAGTTAAGTAACTTTCGCAATGCCACGTCACTGGATGGGTAAACTAATTTAAAACATGTTGAGCTTCGAAAGCACACAAAACCGTTGGTCCCGGTTGTTGTCGAAAGATGCCAGTCGTTACAACAAGCATTGGGCCAGCGCGCTACAGTGTAGTTTCATTTTAACCCTTGAACAGGTACTGCATTGACTTTTTTTATTGGATTTCCATCCTATTACAATTCAATAAGGTTCAAATTATGGTGGCATGTATATTGCCACTACCAGCTAATGGGTTTAAAACCGTGGCGGAAATGCACCGTTTACTCGCCCGTGCGTAGCCTATAGTCGCGCCTATTCACCGCTGCTCCCCACATACTCTAGGCTTATTTCAACATAAAGGTGTTTCGTCTGCTTTCAATGCAAGCCTTGCAATTCACGAACAATCGTAACAGATGAAAACGATTATTAGAAATAAAGTTTATTCAAAGATAACGAAACGTTGCAAATAATATCTACCGAGGGCGGGAATCGAACCTGCGTCCTCCGCAATCCGGGCGGCTGCGTTGACCACTCCGCCACCGCGGTATTGGTTTTTTTTACATCCTACACCTCCAACAAGGTTGAAGATTTTGTTATCGCTAATTTTCTTTTTTATTCCAGTTCTCGCTTTTATGCCTCGTACTTTCATTCCTTATACTATATACACTTTCATTCATCATTTTGTTCTTTGCGGATGGGACTCCGCCTATAATACTGACTATCCAGCCTATCTATTGTTGCCATAAAATATGAGATATTTATTGTTTTCTGAGGTTTAAAACCGAGCACTACACATTAAAATGAAATACTTTAATGAGATATTTGTTGAGTATTGTTAGGAGATTGTTAAAGTGAATAAATAGCTTGATGCCAATGAAACATGAACACTTTATTGCACATACACAAGTTAGATTAGGTTAATTAATATGGAATGTTATTATTAATTGATTTATTGGTATGTAGAACATTGTTATGTGCGAGCGGATTCTCTTGAAACAGGTATATATTTACTTAAAGGGAAAATCCCAACATATATTTTTAAAACTTTAAGTTACTGAAATAAAATAATTTGAAATAATTTGAAATTTGAACGGTTTCAACTAAGTAATCAAATATTACGAAATAAAGTTTATGATGTGAATACGCAAAGCAGAGCTACCTAGGTCTCAACACCAAAATGAGACGAAATACCTTTAGGTATGTTGAAATAAGCCTAGAGTTTGACAAGCAAGAGCACAGGATCAAGACAAGAGGCGGAATATCACATTGGAGGCCAACACACATTTTGGTTCGCTGAGCCATCAGAGTAAGTAAATAAGTACCTATCTAGGTTTTATTAATTATAATGTTTTTGTCTGGCAGAATTCAAACATATGAATTCTCCGAACAAGGAAAACGAGAGTGCATTGTGAATTCAAAATAACAATTTAAGAATCAAGAAACTTTTAATATTTTCATAAAATATGTGTTTTTCATGTTCAATGTTTATAATTATACCAAAACCACGGTGGCAAATTATTAGTTGGAAGAGTTTTGCCACGTAGTTCTAATTACGAAAAAAACCCTATCTCTAAATAAACTTTTTTTAAGTACTTTTGAATCGTCCAAACATTGTCAGCATGTCAAAGGCCATGGGTTTGAGTGTGACATGTGTTTTAAATGTTTTGTTCTGTTTCGAATATGTTATCAAAAACTGCAACGAAATATTTCAAATTGTAGGTAGGTACGTATGTTAAATATTCAATAGACCTTAGGTTTCGACAAAACGTTTTAGAAATTTTAAACGTGCTACTTGGAGGCGGTTTATCTCAGCGAACTGGAACCACGTGCCGGCGAAGTACGGCATTGAAGGCCGCCAACTATCTTGAACTACGAGCCATGTAGTTTAAGAATACTAGTTGGGTAAAGGTAAAAATTATATTCCCAAGTAAACCTACTGATATTACTAAGTACTAAAATGCGTATTAATTTGTATTTATTACATTTTGTGGAAAGACATAACAATGACAAATATTTATGTTAATCATATTATATTGTAAATTTAATCAATTGTTTTCATTTTGTTTTTAAAATTACGATGTTGTTGATATTTGTTTAACCTTTCTATGACTACATTAATATAAAATATTCTTAAGTAGATCCGTATTTTTATCTTTTTTTTTTTGGGTGCCTGAAAAAGTTTTGTCATCAGCCGAAGGACGCCCACTATTGGACAAAGGCTTTCCCCGAGGGTCTCCACCACGACCGGTCTTGTACTGCTCGCATCCAGCGGCTACCTGCGACCTTTACCAGATCGTCGGTCCACCTTAAGGGAGGCCTGGCTGCACTACCTCTTCCAGTGCGCGGTCTCCACTGATGGACCGTTCTGCCCCAATGGCCGTCGTCGGTTCTACGAGTGATATGCCCTGCCCATTGCCACTTGAGCTTAGCAATTCTTCAGGCTATAGGCATTGCTTAGTTCTTCTACGGATCTCCTCATTTCTGATATAACCCCGAGTATCAAGATAAAAAATATCTCTCCAGGAAGACTGTCTTTTAGCAATAATGCAGCTTTTCTGTACTCTATGATATCTGTGTCAGAGTGTTCATTTGTATCTGTATTTTCTGTATTCAATAAAATGTTTATTATTATTTAGTGTACTATTTTGACGTCTTTAATTATCAAATATTGAAATTCAGCCTGTAATGATTCTCAAAAAGTAAGATGTTCACAAGGGATAATAATAATTTTTTGGCAACCTCAGGCTTTCAAACTATTTCTCATAAACGCGACTGTAATAGTGTATCCATCTAAAGTGAATTATTTGTGTCCTTACCTTGATATCAATGTCAGTCGCATTGTTGTGTCCCAGCCGTAAGAGATAAAAAAGCTAGTTCTCGTGATAGCTAAAATAAGTATGTGAACATAATATTTGATATAGCAATAATTGTTTTCATTTCTATGTATATAGACTATTTTTTGTTTAATCAAAATATATTTTGGTTAAAGTGTGTTTCAGAAAAAAAACAGTAGGTATTAAGTACTTACTAAAAAATACAAACCGTTATTGTTATATTGGTGTTCCGCTATTGAAGATGACCATATTCACATCATACTACTACTTTTATAAACAATTAAGAACAGTCGAAAAAATATGCATGTCAAAAAAATGAATTTTATCAAGTAAAACAAAATGGTAGTCAATTAATAATAATTCTGCCTTCAACTGTATCCAATCATTCTGATATTTAGGGCGGAGATCTTTACGAAGCAAAGATACTAATTTTCCTGTTGGCTCCCCGGAAGAGTGTGCACCGGCTTAGTAAATCACCATCGGGGATACCAAGTCAATACAATGGCGAATTAGAGACGAAGTCCAAATTGTAAAATTCCCTCTTTTACGTTTCGAATTTGCGACATTGTTACAGAGTCTTTTGTAACCTTCATAATTGGTTCGTCCGTTAAGGCTTAGAACAAAGAGACTTTTTATTTATTAGGGTTCACGCAATGTCAGAACTGCACCCTTGTGGATAATAGCGTAACGCGAGCTTTTACCGGCGCGTATGATTGCTTGCTTATCATTTTATTTATTTTTCTTTTTATGGTGATATTTAGTCCTCGGTGGCTGAGTGGCAAAGCGGTTAGCCAGATATCCCGAGGATCTGGGTTTAATTACCAGGTGTGGTTTAAGTACCTACCAGGTTTCTTAACACAAACTTACATTTACTCATAGCAAGAGTAGAAGTAAGCTAATACCCATTAATAAAAGTGATAATTTGATTTTAAGGGGAGGTATTTTGAGCGCTTCCCTCTCGTTCACTCGACGGTACAACGGTAAGGGACGGGTATAACAGCGAAGCGGCGCGAAATATCGCGTTTTATATTTTAAAAAATTGATAGATGTAATAAATAAAAAACCATCGGTTATAATAACTCGAGTTATTTACGAGCTTCATTTTAGTAAATGACTCATAATATCAAATCACTTATTTTAAGAATAAAACCTGGAAATTAAGATAAAATGACACGAAAATATGTAACTTTGTGAATTTATTCTATCGAGCCAACTTTATAAAATCGTGTTCCCATCGGGTGTATTTCACAGAATAAAGCCTCAACAATATTTCATAATTTTCGCAGATTTTAATTTTACTATTTACTACTTCAAAAAGTAATTCTAAGGCCTAACACCTAGCCTTAATGGTATTTGACCTTACCTATGGCGATACTCGGAAATGAAATGCTTCATCACAATAGTGGACTTTAATACATTTTAAAAAGATTAAAAGTTTAATTCATTCAATGGTTCGGATAAAAAATGAAACCTAATATTCGGTCCCACCGCTATGTCCGCTCATGCAGCAATTTCATTCGCCCGACTAATCGCCAATCACGAAACGATTGGACTGTCAAAGCTCCAATTTAATTCTAATTGATGGAAAAAGCTGACTCCAATAGGCATAAGCTCTGTCCTGAATATCGCATTAGAGGAGAGTAATAAAAATGTATGTTAACGGCAGTTGGCACTGTTATTGCTAGTAGGTGTCAAATATCAAATGACATGTCTGTCAGCTGAGACGAGGATAACGATGATGCGCTTTTTTTTCTCTTAAATAATGGCTTCGTGCGATCTACACATTAAGCCAGTGTCAAGTTTTTAATATAATTATTATTTTCTTTACATTACGTTGATGACAATGAGTTTTTTTTTTTTAATATAAGAGGGAGGCAAACGAGCAGGCGGGTCACCTGATGGAGAGTAATCACCGCCGCCCATGGACACCTGCAAAACCAGAGGAATCGCAGACGCGTTGCCGGCCTTTAATGGAGGAATAGGTTTAAGGAAGGAATAGGAATTGGGAGGAGGGGGGGGGGGGGGAAGGGGCCTCCGGAACCCTCACTGGTCGGACGAAACACAACAGCACCAAGTGCCATTATTTCACGCCGAATATTAGTGAGAGGGTGGTATTACGCCGGGCGAGCCGGCCCAATGTGTGCTGCAACGCAGCGTGGCTCTACCACTCAGATAATTAATGAACGTTTAATGGTAAATGCTTTCCCCCCAAACCCCTCGAGACTTAATAAAGCTGTAGACTTTATTGAGGTGTCACACGGACTTCTTGAGAGAATTTGAAAAGTGATGTAGCACTGTTTTGTTTTATTTGCTAACACTCATGCATGTTCACAAACACTTAACAGTAAATAATTAACCATTGTTTTACATTAATATTCGACAAAACACAAATTATAGAAAAAAAAACAAACTGATGACGTGACGCTTCACTTTCCCGCCAAGAAGTCGATAATGCGCTTTGTGAGCAGAGTTTTTTGTGCTGGATTTCAAAATCTGGAACCAAAACGAGAACACATACAATGTCCTCACCTATGGCCTGTTAAGTTACTTATCTAAATATATTAATATAATATATAGACTGTGTTAATATCTCGTGTCCTATAGGTAAATTATTTAATTTTATGAAAAGAAAAGATTAGTGGAACCGCTCGGAATGTATAAGTAAGAGAAAACCAAAATCTGGAAATATAAATACTCCAGTCCGCTCTACAATAACTGCAAATGGGTTGCAGGAGGCGGACCCAGACGAAGTAGATGAAAACGTCACACGCCGCGTAGAGATCTCGCAACCCATCGATGACAAAATGTCGAGCTCGAAACCATGCACACAAACCTCCCTTGATAATGACAGGGTTACCGAACTGAAATTGTGCATAAGCGAATTGATCTGCAGTCAGATTGTCAGAGCTTTTAGACACCATTAAGACGCAGTACAAACGTATAGAACAACTCGAAACCAGATTACAAGTATTGGAGAACAAAACATGCACGCATCCAGATTCTGCGGCTCTTGAAAACGCAATATCAGAGTTGCAATCTACGACCAGTCACTATTGTTGAACGGCGTGGAGATAGCTGGTTGTCCGGAAGAGACTAACGAAAATAGTATCCACATTACGATAGCCATTGCAAAGAAGATTGGCGTTAACCTTGGCGAGAAAGATATTGTAAGCACCGAGAGAGTGGCCCCCCGCGTCTTGCGGTACAGGGCGGCGCTCCCGCTCACCGTGCGACTTATTCGCCGTGCTTCGTGTGACGCGCTGCTGCGAACCGCACTATAAACAAGTCGATTAAAATTCATACTTTTCCATCGCATTGGAAAAAGGCTGGATAGACCCATACCTAAAAAGAACTCTGCGGATGAACTAAAAGATTTACGCCCAATCTCAATCTTACCAGTACTATCAAAAGTATTAGAAAGGGTGGTATTAAAACAAATAGTCAATTATTTGTAAAATAATTGAAATATAACAAAATTCCAGTCCGGTTTATGTTCCCATTTTTTTTTCGCTTCCCCCACTGATTTCTCACAATTCCGTCCCATCTCTATTTTCCCATTCCTGTCCAAGGTCCTTGAAAGCGCTGTTTAAAACAACTATTTTCATATGTCTCACAGCATAACCTAATAAGTCCGTATCAATCCGGTTTTCGTCCTGGCCATAACACTGTAACTGCCCTGCTGAACGTCACAGACGATATCCGGCACGCCATGGACAACCGGTTGTTTACGGTTCTTATTCTGCTAGACTTTAGCAGCGCTTTCAATTCTGTTGACTATGATATCCTTCTTGCCATTCTCCTTTCTCTTAACCTTACCCCTGCGGTAATCGGTTGGTTCTCGGACTGCCTACGCAATCGCAGCCGCTATAATCGTTGGTAGCAATAGGTTGTACAACAAATTAGATTTTGAAAAACTCCCCAAGGTCACGTATGACAGAGTGAATCTTACTTATGCACACAAAACTAAAAACCTAGGCCTAATTATCGATCGCACTTTGTCCTGGAGATCACAAGTAAATAAAGTAAGTCGGCGCATGCACTTCTCTTACCATTCTCTCAAGCGACTCCAGTTTTTCTTACCATACAACACCAAAATTATGCTCGGTCAGTCTCTTTAACTCCCTTTTCTCGACTATGCTGATGTTTGTTATTTAGATGCTACTGAGGAGCTGCTTAACAAGCTGGAGCGCCTGCAAAACTTGGCCATCCGTATTATCTTCGGTCTACGTAAATATGAACATATTTCGGAGTACCGGTCGAGGTTAAAGTGGCTCCCAATCCGCCTTCGCCGAGATAAGCACATCCTTTGCCTCCTTTTTAAAAAATTCTTCACTACCCACAACTCCCTCGATCATTACCTAAGATCCCGTTTTACGCAATTACCCGCCCTTCCCGCCCCAAACGTTCCTGTGATACCAGAACCCTCTCCTATCCACAAGCGAACACCAAGTATTTCCACAATTCTTTCAGTGTGTATGCAGCTAGACTGTGGAATAAAATACCGGCAAGCATTCGTGAGAGTTCATCGGTTGAATCTTTCAAACACAAACTAAAAGAGCACTATCTATCGCACTAAATCATTATCAGTAACATATATATTATTATAATAATGTGTTATTTATCTATAGTAAGTAGGATGTATTATTTGTGTTATATATACCTATATACAATGTGATAGGGGTGGTACTTCTAACCTGTTAAGGCTAAGTACTACATCTAATTTCATCGACAAAAAAATAAAGTGGACATAAAAAAAGTGATTTTAAATCACAAAATAATTAAGTAATTATTTTTTTCTCACCAAAATAATCTCAAACATACGAAACAAAGTAATTTATTAGTTAGCCAGTGTCATTAGCTACCGTTTGCCATTTTTTCATGTTTCTCCGACGTATGAAACCTTTGATATCGTATAAAGTAAAAATGGTCATAAATTATAGGGAGAGGGGGTTGGACCCCCATATAATTTTTTTTGTCGATTAATTTAGATGTAGTTCTTAGCTTTAACGAGTTAGAAGTACCACCCCAATCACATTGTATATGTATCCATATTGAAGTATGTATTTTAAGTACGTAAATAAGTATAGCACATTAGTCCCGCATACATTTTTTTCCCACCACAGCTAGGGTTGGCTGGAAGAGATCTCTTCTAGAGATAAGCTTACCTTTGTATATGTTCTGTGTAAGCTGTGTCTAAGTGTAATTTCTTGTGTAATAAAGTAATAATGTCATGGATTTTGGCGAGGAAGTAAGTGACAATCAATAGCGTAACTTTAGAGATGGTGAAATGTACTCTGAATTTGGGATTGTTTATAGACGGGGAACAAAAGTACAATATATACACGTGAATGGAAAAATTGAGTTCCTACGCCATTTTCAAACTGAACACTCTTAATAAAATCGGACCGTACATACACATCAGAGCTTAACGCCTCGGTGGCCGAATGGTCAAGCGCTCGGCTCGATATCCGGAGGTCCCGGGTTCAATCCCCGGGTAGGGCAAAGTGTGGTTTGTGATCACCCGCATTAGGCAAGCATGGTGATGAAGCCCACACACATCCATGGTAGCGATGACTTGATTGCAATGTTGGAGGCCTTTGCCTAGCTGTGGGACAGTACACAGGCTGTAGGGGTACATAAAAGGAAAGTTACGACTGCTTTTGTCTGACTTAATTGGCTACTTGACAGTTTTCGAAAAAGTATTTAAAAAGTTACAAACGCTTATTTTATACCCCGTACAATATTATCTTTCTCCAAAAAACCTTTATTTAACAGAAAAAAATCATATTTTTCTTTATTGATTTCAAATGAGAATGACCAAACCAGCCTATTCGATATCTATTGCGTCTTAATCATTCACATATCAAAAGTGTTCTCTTAAGTTAAAATGTATACTGTTAAAAAAGATTTTCTATAGAACGCCGCGTTAAGAGTCAAGTGATAAATATATTTTGAACTGAACTGATAGTCATACGATAATAGTTGTCATAACCTCAAAATACCTAAAAAGTCTTAGGCTAAAAATTAAGCTTCAAACTCCCGCATGATATTGTAATGTAATTTTTTCTTCATAATTCAGAGCATTGCTGCTATTGATTCCCTACTTTTTATTTCATTAAAGCGCTGTGTTACGCTAGCTAGCTAAAAAACTAGCCTAACTCCCATAGTAAAAAGGTCATTCTCCTTTCGTGCGAAAACGGTTGGTCGCGTGACATTTTACTCTGTGACGTCACATTTTAATAAATATAAAAACTTATCTTGAAACCTGACAGACAGTTTTTGATAATTTTGTGAAATGTGACGTCACATGAAGCTCAATCATGACAGCCTCTAGCCGCTCGTGTTTCGGGTCTTGTAATCCACAGATAAAAAATCGCAAATTTATTTTGTAAAAATAAAATATATACCTACATATTATCTTTTAAAAAAAACTATTGGATGATTATTATTTTTTTTTTATAAAAGAGGGAGGCAAACGAGCAGGCGGGTCACCTGATGGAGAGTAATCACCGCTGCCCATGAACACCCGCAAAACCAGAGGAATCGCAGACGCTTTGCCGGCCTTTAATGGAGGAATAGGTTTAAGGAAGGAATAGCTAGGAATTGGGAAGAGGAGGGGTGGGGGAGGGGCCTCCGGAACCCTCACTGGTCGGACGAAACACAACAGCACCAAGTGCCATTATTTCACGCCGAATATTAGTGAGAGGGTGGTATTACGCCGGGCGAGCCGGCCCAATGCTTACTGCAACGCAGCGTGGCTCTACCACTCAGTCAGTGTCACTCATTTAGCACCACCCAGGGGTCACGTGTAGGGTCTCAAGGGTAAATCTACGGACGCGAGTAACTTTAACCCCCAAAGTTAATTATCGTTAAATCATAAACTACCATTTCCGACATATTTCATATTTTATCTGTCATATCTTACTGTCAAATAGCCAATTTATTGTCCTTTCTCCGATTCACTAACTGTAGCCCTGTGATCGGTCCTAAGTTAACCGCCAAAGCTGAAAGAGCCATTCAGCGCGTACAATATGCCTATATTTGTTTCTGCTATATAATGTACCCAAAAGAAAACATATTACTCCATACCTTAACAGAAAGGCATTCTTAACATGAAAGCTCAAAGGGAACTTCATTATTCATGTACAGACACGAGCCCCAATATGTATACACTTTGACTCTTATTCCATTGAATTAAAAAACCCTTTTTGAGAAATTGTCCTGGGTAAAAGAAGGCACACTGAGGAAGCTTCGGTCTGCAACGCTGAACTACCTAAACACAAGACCACTCGACATCGAGGAACCTTTAAATTCTACGCAGCAAGCATATTATGGAATATTTTGCCTCTATCTATGAGACAGACAATGAGTGTAGAGTGCTTCAAAAATAAATTCAAAGCAGTTTTATTGAAGAGACAGCTTGCTGCGGAAAATATTGTTTAAGGTCATTAGAAATCAATAACGGAATACTTTGAACAGTCGTAGACATTTTTTTTACTCATACACATCCATCCTCCAATAAACACCACCACAAAAAGGGTACTTATCTACTTGTCAACATTTTTATTTTATTTTTTAATTTATTGCAATACATTCAATTTTTGTTTTTATTTGTAATAAATAAGTAGCCAATTTGCAAATCAATAATTTGTTATGTATGTTTGTAATTTTATTTAACTATATTTTAATTATGAATCTCTCGTTACCTTACTCTCACCAAAGATATCTAGAGAAGTGGGAGTGGCTGAATATCAGCGCTGCCTGGGATCCTCTCCCTAGGTCAGCACGTTTTGAGATACTTCCGATTGCTTTGTTTGTTTTCATTTTTTTTGTTATTTGTTTATTATTTGTAATGCAATAAGAAGCAAGAAACGTTTTTTTACTTTACTTTTTTTACGTAAATTACATTTTGGCAATTCATACCCAAGTAACACATAAGCAAGATAACACTTAGAACTTTTTACAGTTTTAAGATGAATATGGTTTGTGTAAGAGCTTTGGGAATAGCTAAATGCTGAATTAGGTTGAGTACGAACCCTTAAAATACTTAACGCTTAAAAAATTCTGTCTTTCTGTCCTTCTCTTCTTTACGCTTAATAACCAATCTCCGTAAGATTATTAGACAGACGTTATTAAGCATTACGCATTTCCAGGTGGCTTAAATCTGAAAAACAGACACTTCGTCAGCATTATCTGAATAACAATAATCTATACGGCTATTATTAAAGCAGTACTAAGCTAGTAGCGTTTGGAACAGCTTATTGCTGAATAAAGTATGAGCTTCTGAATAATATTGTTAACATAATTCTGGTATACAGCTTGATACTGAATAATTGTTTTACTTTATCTTTAAACTGTATAAGATTCTATGTTTTACTAATTATTCAGCTGCTGAATAAAATGCTTTTCCAGTATAATAAAGAGTTTCAACTAACTTATACAACTTAAAGACCATATTTGTATTAATATAGCACTCCTATGGGGCTTAATACCAGCTTAATTAAAATATTATTGCACGTATTTATTTTATGCGTTGTTTGAATCATGGATCGAAAGTCGTGGCAAAAGCGTAAAAGAACAAGTCATATAAAAAAAAATTGTTAAAAGAATATTTAAATATCAGCAATAGTAATTGTCCAAGTGTCATCGGCAGTAATGATCATGAAAGGATTTGTGAAAATAGTTTAAACAAAACTAAACCCGGTCCCAGCCAGCATGCGTGTTTGCCCTGCAATGAAGAGGGTTCCGTCTCCGAAAAAAATCTAACAGTTTTTGGGATTGAGAAAACCGAAAGATACTTATAAAAATCTATTCAGAAGATTTATTTCTGAAATGGTTATTTTAGTAGCCGAAGGTATATCAGTACAAGAAAACAAAATTAACGTTGCGATAAAATGTTTTGTTTGCGTTGTTTGTTTGTTTCATCGTAAGCCAATCTGCGCGAGGTTGGACACTGCTGTCTTTACTTAATTAATAAATCCGCATTATAACTTGGCCATTGAAGTTGTCCTTTGTTCTCCCATTGAGTCGGTACAGTACACAAATCTGGGCGACCCTTGCAACGTGTTGAAATGATTTTAAATGTCATTTTCCTGAAACGAAATATAAATTATAATTACATAATAATATAATAAGTCCGCCATTTGTACATCCTAGTATAATTGTGTAGTAAAGATTAAATAAATAAATAAATAAACTAGGGCCCAGTGCACACCACACACATGAAACCTGCTATTTTTTGAAATATAATATAATATAATGGTCTTATCATGAAAAAAAAACCAAACAAACACGAAATAATTTTAAATGTAATCAATTTAGTGAAAGCCGGATGGAAACGTTACACATAATAAAAGGTTTTTGTTCGTTTGATTAGAGAACCCTAACAATCTGAGTACCTAATACTTATAAAAATGTGATCAACTGTATAAATGTTATTCAGAAGTTAGTGTAAAGAGACTATTTTTTTTCAAGTTATAGTTTAGTAACAAAACATGTGTGCACTTTTATTCAGCATTATAAAACAAAACACCGCTCGCCATTGAAATCTTTGTAAATAATACTTACAAGGAATTTACGAGATCACCAAATGCTTATTAATCTTACAACTACAACATTTCCAACACGAGTCATGTTATTTTGTTGGATAAAATTGCTAGAATTAGATAATTCATCACAAGCCTTTTTGTCAGACCTAGTATGTATGTATGAAAACACTATTTACAATTAATTATCTTGATTAGTCGCGAGGCGCGTCATAAAGATGTAAATTAAACACATACTATTCACGACAAAATTACTTGCGCACTAATAATTAACATGTAGCGGACCTAACTTGTAAATTAAAATTTACTTACCGAATAACTTAAAGTTCACGTCATGTCTCATGTCAAATAATTGAATCGACATTAAATTATTAAACCCAATTTATTTCTTCTTTTCACAATTTCTTTGAATATTGCTTGCATAAAGGTAAACAATATATTAAATACTTGATAAATTCTGAATACTCTAACCAATTCGACGTAGCTAAATAACTAAGTTGTAAAAGCTTTATAAAAACAATGTGGCTGTTATTAAAAAGTTATTAAGCATATTGAAACGGTATTAAGCTCCTCCTCAATTGTTGCTCAGATGTTATTCAGCGTTAAGCATTAAAAATTGGGGCCCCTTTTGCTTGAATAACAGCTGAATAGACGGTACTCTGGCGTTATTCAGCTTAGTATTCAGCTTATGCTCTTGATGATTGCTCTTAATCAATCTTTATTCAGCATGTCTGTGTTACTTGGTTACGTATCATTTTTTCTGGTTTATTTATAGTTCTACAACACGAAACACTTGGCCTTCATCTTGCCCGATGGTAAAGTGACAATAATAAGATTATAGGCGAAACTATACTTTATAACCGAAGAATTGGTTCTCTCAGAATCCTATCTTTCACTTTTTTGATTTTGTTTGTATATGTACCTACACTTGTTTTTGGAGCTTTAACTTATCCTGTGTACTATTCTGCTTGTTTCTGTATGCTGTTGTAATACGAGTATGTAATTCACTTTATGTACTAGTACATAAAATAAACAAAATGAAATTTAAAATGTCAAATAGGCGGACTTTTAAAATAAGGCTTACTAAGCACAATACACCGCACTATACATTTCATCACCCTCTGAGTTTAAGAGCGGTCGTTTATACACTACACTGCCGAGTCAGTGAATTCATAATCGATGCGTGTATTCGCCATTATTATAAGTATTTTCCACGAATTCATAATCAAAGCGTGTATTCGCCATTATTATATTTTCCACGTAAGTCTTCTCCTAAGTTTGTTTTCATATTTTCCATCAGTCTAACACAGTCGCTTCACGCGGCGAAATGAGACGCGGCGAAGATAGATTTAATGAAAGCGGGTACAAAGTGTACGGACAGACGCAGATTGATTTTCGATCAGCCTCGCCCGCAATTTGCGGAAGAATGGAGACCGCCCGCAAAATATACAACTTACAAGCCATTTTCGTGTAGCAAATAGAGAAAACACGTAACGAAGTGGATTAAAAGCTTTAGCTACGGGCATGCGAAGGTAAACATATTATTAGAGAGCAGATTGAAGGCACTCTGGCCGTTCTCAAGTTTTTGTAATAATTTTACACTTGGATATGTATTAGTAAGACTATTTCAAGAGATTTTAAGTGAGAAGTAATTAATAATCGTCATAATATTATTATTATGATAATGTAAATTGAATGTACCACCAGCGCAGATAATAGTCAATAGTTTCCCAGTCAACTTTTGGGTTTGGATCAAATATTATCAAATATACTTGATACACAATGAGAAATTACAAGGTTACGTTGTGTTTTGAGCATTCAAGGCTCTAACTTCTTAAAAAGTTTCAATTAAAAGAAAAATCAGTAGGTACTTTAATTAAATTACACCTATCAATAAATTTACATAAGAAAAAAAATTTATTTTCTATTACTTACTGCCATATTTTCTATTATAAAACTTCATATCGTAACTCATTGTTTACTACACGAAAAGGGCAAAGAAGATAGTGGTAGGTAATTAGATAATAAACATACCCAACAAGCTTTCAATATCGCGGCTGAGTTTAGGCCTTTCCGCATGAATAAAAGCATATTGGAATAATGATATAATAACTAAAATTAAAAAAGTGTCTGGTAGTGTATAACCGTGTCGGGTAGCGGTGGTAAAAGGCGACTAACGGACTAAAGACTGCACATACATCCAACTGCATAGAGCGGCGACGGGCTCACCACCTGTCACGCTAACCACATGCGCAGTCGCTATTTGGTAAAAAGTGAACTATGGCAGAGTACTGATTTGTATGTATGTATTAAAAATAGTAATACATTTGCTAGATTTTTTTATTACCTACCAGGGTTAACAAAAGTAATAATACCTAATATTAAAATATAAATAAATATTAGCCCCAGATAATCCCCATCAAATGTATGATTGTTGCGTAAAACATGAAAGAACCAGTCGCTGCAGTTGTTATAATTGGGCACACATAAAGTTTCCTTTTATTCAGCACTAAACAAGCGTTCATACATCACGAATCGCCGTGAACGTACTCCACACGAATGTTAAAAAACACGAGGCACTTTCCCACATCGGAAGCATTCCTTTTCAATACTGACAATTCACAGTTCCACTCAGTGGCATTTCGTCCTTTTCGAGCGCCTCTACAAAGACAGAGACCGCAATGTTGTCGGCAGAGCAGGAGTCGAGCCGTTTGGCTGTGCAAACTCGATCTTGTTTATTTCACTTTGCATGTAGTGCTTTCGTTTTTCCCCTCGTACCGCACGTGCACAGGTCGTCTGGCTTTTTTTGGTGCTCTTTTTGGTTACTTCGCAAGGCAGGCTTGTTTGTTGAGCGATATCGTTAGCAGGACTGCATCCATCATCATTTCTCAATCGAATCGAAGAAAGACAAAATGTTGTAAAATTTTCCACGCGCACATTTTCTAATCATTGCTTAAAGGCTGAAAGGAAATTACGTAGACTACTTCGAGTACTATTTTAATAGCTTTAAAATATACCTACTTATCTGAATTTTATCATTAAGTTATTGACTCTTGACAAAGGTACGAGATTGGTGCCCTGAGGTCTCGTGAGGTAGAGAAATCGGGTTGAGCGATGCGGACGAGTTTGAGGGCGCGGCGAGCGATCGGACTATCCTGGCGCTCGCCGCCTCTCCGGCACAAGTGATGAGATAGAGTTCGACTTGACAGCTCAGGAGCTGTCAGGTCAAATCCCGTGAGGGTGACCTCAAGGGGTCTCGTTGCACAAGGGGTGCATTCGGTTCGGGGGTTCCCTTGAACCAATGGCCTAGAGAGTCGGGGCGGCAGAGTGCCTATGGTCGGTCCCGCCTCGACTTTCCCCCGGGTCTTGCTGGAGAGCAGTGGAGGTTTTAGTGGGTATGCCCCCCTCCTCTCGAACCCCCGCCGAGGCCGCAGGGCCTGGACGGGGGAGCGGGAGTTTGGGGGAGAGTCCCATGCGCGTGCGTAATGCATTTCCTCCACTCAAAAGAAAAAAAAAAAAAAAAGTACGAGATTGGTAGGTAGGGAACTTATGAGTGGGCAAGCCTGATGCGAGCAGAGCACCCGTCACAAAATTTTCATTTAGCTTCATAAGCTGGGAAAACCCAGACGTACTCGATTATTGCATTCAATAATAAAATTTATGTTCCAATTGAAAAGTTCTCTGTGATTTCAGCTAAACGAACTCTACAAGAGGAGCTTAGCGCATTAAAAGATTATTTACGGTTGGATATTCGAGTTTAGTAAAATTTTTTGTTGGCCATAGCCATATCAGAGAAAATAATGTGAGACAAAGTGATTCTAAATAACAATGTCCAATCAGGAGTGCGTCAGTCTATCGGCCATCACTGACAAGCTCAAATTGATTTAATAAATATGATTATCTTTAAGTCAGTTATATACTCTTATAGGGCGTCCTCACTAACAAGGTATGTGTAGACCATGGACGTAATGTAGACTATCTTTTGTTTTTCCAAATCGGGAACGGGAGTTCAACTTTCTGGCCAATTCAACATACTGGGATTCAACAAATTGAGATTCAACTTAATGGGAATTCAACTTTTACACGTGCGTACGCCCGATTTATCCTATATGTCACTACACATCCTGATATAGGTACTACACATTCACACTCAGGTCCAATTCTCTTTACACGCAAGTTTAACAGTCACATTTTGACCACCATTTATCCAAAGTCTAGCGCCATTACAACAATGTTATCAGCATCGTTGTATTGCGGCAGTTATCAGATAAGATAGCAGTTCCTCAGTGGTTGAAGATTCCGGGTGAAGCGCGCTTCCATTTTCGGCCTCATCGTCAATTATTAGGTGTACTATATTCATTCTAGTATTTTTTTTTAAACTGCGGCTGTGTTATACTTAAATTCGAGTACATTAAAATACGCGACTCCCCCCGCCTGCCAGCCCACCCCTCCCCCCCTTGAAAAGTGTCTCAATTTTCAGGAAAACTATACAAGCTAGGACAAAATGGTCAAAGACTGAATTATTTGTCAATAAATTACCTACAAATAAGTACTTAAATTTATTTTGATAAGATTTATATTTCGCAAGCTATGGTGCATCAAAGATTACTAAAAATGTGCGCTTAGCAGAAATAAAACATTTAATAGGTACAGAATAAATAATAATATTTTCTTACAAGAAATGCGTTTAATTATGTAGTACTTACTTTAAGGACCAAGTACGTAGCCGTAGTAGATAAAAAAACCTCACACCCGTTGCGCGGAAGGTAGACAGAGCTTTCCATTTGCTATAATCCTGACACACTATCCTGTATATATCATGGAGAGTGTTTTGAGGAATTGTTCGGCTTGATCCCTGCCGCTAATTTCCTTCACCGCACTACACGCAATCGACTGTCATTCCATCCACATCACCTTGATGGATGGCAGTCTACTACTGTGCGATTTTCAAGAAATTTCTTGCCTCGAACTACAGTGTTGTGGAACCAGCTCTCGGCGGCGGTATTTCCGGACCGTTACGACTTAGGGGTCTTCAAGAAACGAGCCTATTCCTTCCTTAAAGGCCGGCAACGCGCCTACGATTCCTCTGGTTTTGCGGGTGTCCATGGGCGGCGGTGATTACTTTCCATCAGGTGACCCGCTTGCTCGTTTGCCTCCTTCTGCTATAAAAAAAAAACACTTCTTTTACATGCCAATCAAGAAAACTCTCGAGGTTTGATAAGTCTCACCAGAACAGCTTCAGGAAAAACCAAGTGTTCCACCGCCCACTCCAGCGAGGTTGTAAAGGCCATACGAAGCCAAAAGAAAATTCTATAAATAAGACTCTTTTTTTAGTCCGCTATTCCTAACACTATTCTAAAATACATTTGAGATGAAGTTCGGAGTCCCTGGTTCCGGGAAAGAATAATCTACAAAACGGAAGAGGACATTAGTGGGATTGTAGTTAGTGAGTTTAGAGTTCCTGGGTACAATTATTATTGGCTAGCTCTGCCGGGCGGCTGGTAGGGCGGCCACGCTTCGCTGGCTCCTGCATCATTATTGATATTGAATGAGATTGATATTTATTGCTTTGTTAGAAATTAAATTGTTTTAGCGTATGAAATTGCTATCTAGCTGGCATATTATTATGCACGTAACAATTTGATTTGATACGTTTGTGATGCGGGTTTGCATTATCTTAAAATAATGGAGAATGGCGATACAATTAATCACTTACGGAAAGCACCCTACACATGGTACTTAGGTAAAAGTTTTTTATTTTAATTAAAGCACTTTTCGGACGTGTGCCCAGAAGCGGACTTAATGCGTTAGGCATTCTCTACCAGTCTACCATAGGTTGGTGTAGAGGCAAACAAGCTGTACGTTGCATAACTATATTATTATTGAAAATATATTCCTAAATGTACGATAAACTTATACAATCAACAGATCTATAACAACGCAAACTTTATAATAGAAATAATATTATCTTTGTCGGTCTGTATTCGATGTTGTACGCTATACTACACTTGAGTTACGCGTTATAAAAACAATACCTGACTTTTTTATTTCCAAAAGATGTTTTTTTTTTTATTTTTAAGTATCTAAAATATTCGATAACTACATTCAGAAGTGGCTTGCTATTTTAGAGATAAAAGTTTTAGAAATAGCGGCGCCGGCCGGCGGGCGGGTGGCCTTGTATGTTTATATTAATGTTAGAACACAGACCACTAGAACTAATATTGCGTATACCATTATTATACTTAATATAAGTTTTAAGACATATTGTTATACTTAGACTGAAGTGTGTTTACAATTAAATCAAGGCTTTGATATTAAAAGAGTTTCACTTTTTATTTTCTTTCAATTTTCTTCTACACGACAATGTTTCATAGGCACTGGAATATCCAGTACTGTAATTTTAGAGTTAAACAAAATCAGACCGTTTTCAAAGGCTTTGTGTTACGTAATATAATAATTAGCCTCATAGAGCATTATACAGAATGTGTTGTTCAATGTTTTAAAACCTCTTTTGATTATTTAGCCATAATATGAAGATCAAATGCGTTTTTCACTCCTCTTGCTCTAAATGAACGTCATTGTAGCGTTCTAGAGCGAGGCTAAAATAGCTTTTCTTGCCCTAGGGGAAAAAGTATTTTTTTTTTTAATTTTTGTCTGTCTAAAGTATAGTAGTATAGTAAGTATAGTAAAGAATATCATGAATAAAGACTCGACCTATTACTGTTTACTTACATCAACAACTTTTTTGAGATAGTCATTATTAAAGTTTATGATAAAAATTAGTAATTATTTGAATCTATGGACAACGCAGACCACGCCCACACAGTCCACGTTTCAGCAAGAAACAACTGCACAGTCTGCACATGTGCTTAGGTAGTGAGCCTTTAGCCCGTTAGTCGCTTTTACGACACCCAAGGGAATCTCTATTCCCTTGAGAGGGGTTGGTAGTATTATTTTGATGAGCGGCCATCGCCGCTCTTGCTGTTGGATGTATCTGCAGTCTTTAGTCCATTAGTCGCCTTTTACGACACTCAAGGGAAGGGAGGGGTTGGTAGTATTATTTTGATGAGCCCATCGCCGCTCTATGCTGTTGGACGTATGTGTAGTCTTTAGTCCATTAGTCGCCTTTTACGACACCGAAGAGAAGAGAAGGGTTGATAGTATTATTTTTTGATGAGCTTATCGTCGCTTTATGCTGTTGGATGTATGTGCAGTTTTTAGTCCGTTAGTCCCCTTTTACGATATCGAAGAAAAGTGAGGGGTTGGTAATATTATGTTGATGAGCCCGTCGTTGCTCTATGCTGTTGTATGTATGTGCAGTCTTTAGTCTGTTAGTCGCCTTTTACGAAGGGAAGAGAGGGGTTGGTAGTATTATTTTGATGAGCCCATCGCCGCTCTATGCTGTTGAATGTATGTGCAGTCTTTAGTCCGTTAGTCGCCTTTTACGACACCCAAGGGAAGAGATGGAAATACTGCACATACCTACTATTCAACAGCATAGAGTTAGCTTAGAATGTTGGGTCGGAATTGACTCGATCTAGCATGTCCTCAGCGACTCTTATGCGATTGAGTTTTTGGAGAAAATTCAGGTATTGGGAATAGCAGAGCGGCAACATGTTTCATACCCAAGTGATTATTTAAAATGGTACGGATCGACTCGTGAGACACAGAAAGTACAGGGGCTATCTCTCTTAAACTGAATGAGGATTTTCAGTCACCATTTCCTTTACTTTTGCAATGTTAACTTCAGTTGACCTACCTACCAGAGCGAAGCACATCTCTATCACATCTCGACCGCTTTTGAACACTTTGTACCACTCATAAACACGTGTTTTTGATAAAGTCGATTCGCCGTAAGCCTTCAAAATAAAAACAGTGCTGTTTTTAGTTAGTTTATATCTAGTGTGTATTGCGAATTTCATAATGGATAAAAACATCGAGCAAAGAGTTTGTCTTAAATTTTGCGTCGCCAATGGAAATTTGTGTTCTGAGTCACTGAAAATGATACAGAAGGCTTACGGCGAATCGACTTTATCAAAAACACGTGTTTATGAGTGGTACAAAGCGTTCAAAAGCGGTCGAGATGTGATAGAGATGTGCTTCGCTCTGGTAGGTAGGTCAACTGAAGTTAACATTGCAAAAGTAAAGGAAATGGTGACTGAAAATCCTCATTCCAGTTTAAGAGAGATAGCCCCTGTACTTTCTGTGTCTCACGAGTCGATCCGTACCATTTTAAATAATCACTTGGGTATGAAACATGTTGCCGCTCTGCTATTCCCAATACCTGAATTTTCTCCAAAAACTCAATCGCATAAGAGTCGCTGAGGACATGCTAGATCGAGTCAATTCCGACCCAACATTCATGCAACGCATTTTTACGGGTTTACGAGTTTGACATGCAAACTTGTCAACAAGCTTCGGAGTGGCGCATTCCGACTGAACCGAAATCGAAAAAACCACTTGGATTTTGCTCAAGGCCATCATTTAGAACGATTTTTTGACTAAAACCTCAACAAATACCATTGAGCAACCACCATATTCACCAGATATGGTTCCAGACGACTTCTTTCTTTTTCCTAAACACAAATTACCACTTCGTGGCACCCGTTTTCATTCGGTAGAAGACATAAAGGAGAATTCGTGGCGAGAACTGAACTCAATTCCGGAAAAAGCGTTTAAATAATGTTTTGATGATTGGATTATTCGTTGGCGTAAGTGTATCGTTTCTGAAGGAGCATACTTTGAAGGCGATAAAATAAATTTTGATGAATAACTAACATTTTGTGTGTTATTGATCTTTTCCCGGTACTTTCTTGGCAGAGTAGTATAAACACGTTTTATAACATTTATTATTTTAAATTTCATTTCATTTTATTATCTCTAAAATATATATATTCTATTATGTATTTATCCCACCTACAAAAAATAAACATGTTTATCTTTCTCTATTATATCAAACCTTTAAGTGCACATAATTAAGCGGAATTTAACGCAAAACTACTTATTAAAGGAAATAGACTATCTTAAGGCTCATCGCAGTGATCTATTATGATGCCAATAAGAAAGTACACGCAAAAAAACGAAGTATTGTAGTTAATTCTATGAAGAACCTTAAAGTTTCATACAAAAAAAACGTTGATGAATAAAAAAGGAACTCTTCAATTTCACAAAGGAATTTGAAGGGCAATAAGTGTCAGTCCTGTCTCGCGCCCGAAGCGCGTCACCCCAGCAGCGTCGGGCAAGTTTAAACAAGTTTCCCACTTTTATTAACAGCTCCACTAATAATAAAGAGGGAACTCGCATTAGTGTTTAGCAGATAAAAAACACTAGATATTTAGTGATCCAATTTATGTTCAGAAGGATTTTATAACGAAGTGAAATTGTGTAGAAAGGCACACCGAGGAGATATTAATCTGAAGTGATACCTAAGTTTAGGAGCTACGATTGGCTATTTAAACATTGGCGTAAATTTAAGCAATTTACTCGCAGACACAAGTCGAGGTAAAGGACTTTTAGTGTCAAAATTAAGGTTGTTCTAAATTGCTCTAGATCTAAGTAGTTAAAATTTATAATTTATGTACTGTTGATATATTTATGTACAGTCTATAATTTCATCATCATCATCATCCAAATTCTGACTTCACCCACTGCTGGGTATATGCCTCTCTTTGTATGTGCCACTGTTGACGGTCCCGTGCCAATCTCATCCAGGTCTTGCCCGCGATGTTCGCCACATCGTCTGCCCATCTTGCCGCAGGTCGACCGACATTTCTGTGTCCAGTTCTTGGACGCCATTCAGTTAGCGCCTTACTCCACCTGCCATCACCTCGCCTTGCCAGATGTCCTGCCCAGCTCCATTTTAGTTCCGTTATACGATTCCCAACATCATTGACCTCTGTTCGACTTCGAATCTCGATGTTGGGAACACGGTCCATAAGATTGAAGCCGAGCATGGCACGCTCCATGGTTCTCTGTGCAACTCTCATCTTATACACAGCCTCCTGTGTGAGCGTCCACGTCTCGGCACCGTAAGTCATGGTAGGCAGAACACACTGGTTATATAGGCGGGTCTTCAGATACTGTGGTATTTCAGCGGACTTAAGAATGTCATCCAATTTGCCGAACGCGGCCCATCCCAGTTGTATTCTTCTCGCGATCTCCTTGTTTTGATGCTCCTTGCCAAAGGATAGAACATTTCCAAGATAAACGTATCGGTCGACTATCTCTAACCTCTCGGATCCAATTTGTACAATCGGATCGGTGATGCTAGAGACATCCGCCAAAACCTTCGTCTTGGACATATTCATCTTAAGGCCAACTTCTGAAGAAGCATCATAAAGATTTTGTAACATGTCTTGGTGATCTTCGAGATTTTCCGCAAATAAAACCAGATCATCGGCAAACAGTCTATAATTTACAGCAAAGCAATACGTTTGGCTCGTTATATATTTTTTTTAAAGCACGTCAAAGTTTTAATCACTTTATTGTTTAGAAGAGGGGTATAATCGTGACAGCGAAAATTTGGATGTTACGCGGGGCCTCGAGGGTGTTGCGCGGTGCGGGTTCCGCGGTAATTCGTAAGCGCTATTCACATTTTTATCAAAAAGTCAATAATTTCTTTTAGTTTTTTTTAAATCCAAATCAGTCAAAAAATCGAAAAGGTAAAAATACCTATGTGTTAATGATATTTTAGGAATTATTATTGTAAAACACGGTCGTAATGTGCATTTATATGTAACTTATACCTTCAGGATATTTTTCTTCCGAGCAAAATGTTTCCAATCGTGTTTTGGCTTCGTTCATCCCCTCACACCTACGTTCTGTAATGCACATTAAAAATTTTAGTGCGAAATATCTAAAAAACATTAATATAAAATATTTTGAATAACAGCTAATAGTAAACGGGCCATTTTTCCGATTTCACCACATAAGTCCCCTTCAATTCAAAAGTTACGTTATTAAGGCTGTGTTACTAAGCGTACTGTAGTGGGTGTACGCCATATAGTTACACACATTCATCTCCACCCAGTATATAAACGTAAGCATAACATTATTCGTTGTGCCCTTCCGCCTTTGCAGTACTTTACACAGGATCCTAAGCCATCGTAGACAAAATGATATTGCCGAGAACTTGTAGCCCACTCCAGACTCAGTCGATCGAGCACAAACGGTGTCCCATATTTGTAATTAATAATATTTAATTAGGATAAAATGTTTACTAGAAAAAAAACAACCAGTCTCAGGAAAGCTCGAATGGGATTCGAACCCGTGACCTTTGGATTGCCGGTTCACTGCTCTAACCGCTAAGCTACCGAGACTGAATGAATGAATGAATGAAAAATACTTTATTGCACTATAAAAACAATTTAAAACAATACAAAGAAAAACAGTATGACAAAAGGCGGCCTTAATGCTAGGGTAGCATTTTCTACCAGGCAACCTTTGGGCAAAAGAAACCATATAGTTGAAGAAACAATCACGGGCTAGTGCACAGTACGTATAAGGAGGAAAATACTATGTTAATAAAATATAGATTTCATGAATATCAGAAAACTATAGAAAAAGACTAAATGGACTAAATATGGAGGAGATACATTACATAGTGATAGGTCAATGTATAAGGTTAGGATGAAGAGTCCAGCCTGAGGAAGTACTCTTTGGTTTGTCGGTTAAAAGAGTCCCGAGTCTTCGCCCGCCTGATACTCTCTGACAGGGAGTTCCATAGGTGGATAGCATGCACAGTAAAAGACTTGGCTACGAAGTCAGTGGAATGAGGAGGAACATTAAGGGACAGGCAACTAGAGGAACGAAGGTCACGGACAAGAGTAGAAGAGCGAAAGACAAAATGGTTTTTTAGATAGCGAGGTGAATGTGGATGAAAAAGGATGGAGTAGAGGAGGGACAACGCGTGGCAGTCTCGTCTTCGGGAGATAGATAGCCAGTGAAGTTGAGATCGGTAATAAGAAATATGGTCGTATTTACGTAAGCCATAAATGAAGCGGATACAAAGGTTCTGCAGACGCTCAAGTTTATTACATAGGACAACGCTGAGGTCAGGGTAACACGCGTCGGCATAATCCAGTAGAGGAAGAAGAAGGGACTGCGCAAGTAATATTTTAGTTTTGGTTGGCAACAGATTTTTCCACCGCTTGAGTGAGCCATAGGCCCTAAATACCCTTCTTGCTAACCTCCTGAACCTGATGGTCCCAGGACAGACGGTTATCGATCCAGATACCGAGATTCTTTACTACATTTTGTAATGGTATCTGTACTCCATTGAAAACAATCGGTGGCAAAGCGTTAGAGTTAACTCTAGACAGATACCAGTGGCTACCAATTATAATTGCTTGGGTTTTACTGGGGTTTACCTGCAAACCATGACGTCGACTCCAACTCGAGATGTGTTCCAGGTCATCATTGGTCGTGTTAATGGCTTCGGACAACCTCTCAACAGGAGCCCGAGTGTAGATTTGAAGATCGTCTGCATACATATGATAGGAAGAAGAAAGAGGTAGCGTGATAGAATTTATAAATATAGAAAATAGGAGAGGAGACAGAACGCCACCCTGTGGGACGCCAGCAGCAGTGTCGCACCATGACGAAAAATTGTCTTCAATACTAATGCGCTGCCGTCGTCCAAACAGGTAACTACGAAACCACGCAATCACCGGTGGAGATACATTGAGAGAGTGCAGCATAGCCAGCAAGATATCAAAGTCGACGGTGTTAAACGCGTTGCTGAAATCCAGCAGCGTCAGTACAGTAAGTTCTCGATTTTCCATGCCTATACGCACATCATCCGTGACTCTGGCTAGCGCGGTAGTCGTACTATGACCGGGTCGAAAACCAGATTGGAATGAGTTGGAAAGGTTGTTACAGGAAAGGAATCTACTGAGCTGTTGATGAACCAGCTTTTCGAGGACTTTGGAAAGAAAGGGTAGTAAAGAAATAGGTCGAAAATCCGAATAAGAATCTGGTTTAGGTTTTTTAGGAAGAGGGATAATGTTAGCTTCCTTCCAGACCTGAGGAAAGACAGAAGACGAGATGGATTTATTAAGGAGTTTGGTAATAACGGGAGTAAGGATATCAATGAGAGGGACGATCATACTACGACTGATGCTGTCACTACCAACAGCGTTGGAGGTAACAGCAAGTACACTCTTCTCAACGTCACACTCGGTAAATTGCGAAAAAAGAAACGGTGAATGAGATGGAGTTGACAAAGAAGAAAGAGTTTTGAGAGTATGAATCTTAATGCTACCATCCATTGGTGCCGAAGAGGAGAAATAAGTGTTTAATGTGTTAATGTCAACATTTGAAGGTAGGGAAGGTTTAGTCTTAGATTTGCCAACTCCTAGTTTTTTGAGATAACGCCAGACATTGGAGGAATCTCCATTTTCGACTGATTTGTGAATGTGGCGTCTCTGAGTGTCCCTAATCATAGTATTACAGCGATTCCTGATTTCCCTAAACACATCCCGGTTTTTGTCAGTAGGATTTTTTTTAAATTTTGTTTAGGCACGATATTTCCTTTCCATTAATTTGTGGATATCCTTAGTAAGCCATGGCGCAGGAACATGCTTAACTCGCACGGGCCGCACAGGGGCGTGAGTATCCAGGAGAGAAATAAGTAGCGAGTTGAATAAGCCCACTTGGTCATCAACGCTATCAAGATCATCAATCGCCGACCAGTTCATTGCACGCGCGTCTTCACGTAGGCGATCAATATTCATTCTATTAAAATTACGCAACAACTGGATCGAAGCCTTGCGCTTAGGGGGACGTATGCGATATGAAAGATAGATTAGATCATGGTAGGAGAAAGAAGTTGCAGCTACCTGACCATGCTTAACAACATGGTCAGGAGATGACACCATTATAAGGTCGAGAAGAGTAGGAGTACAATTAGGAAAGTTATGCGTCGCAGCAAGTGGGAGAATGTGCATATTGCAAGAGTTTATAAGTGAACGAAGCTTGTGACTACGAGAGTCGTTTTTCAACAGACAGGTATTAAAATCGCCCATAATGATGGAGTGACTATAATGCGGGGAAAAGTCTTCGAGAAGAAGCTCAAATGATTGAAAAAAATCTATTTTGGACGATGGACTATAACAGACACCCAGAAGAATCTTACAGTGGGGAAAAATTATCTCAAGGAAAAGATGTTCGGCGGTGTTCGAAGGAGGTGGTTGAGGTGATTGACTAATAATCGAATAAGAGAAGTGAGAACGGAGATAAATAGCTACACCTCCATGAGCAGAGCTGCCACGATCGTTGCGGATCAAATTAAAACCAGGAAGCGAGTAAGATGTAGATGGAAGTGAGGGATGTAGCCAAGTCTCGGAAATTAATATCGCGTCTATGTGATTGTCATTCAAGTATGAAAGCAACTCAGCATAATGTGCCGGGATGCTCTGTGCATTAAGGTGAACAATATTTAAAGACTTCGACACATTGGCGAAGGTATCATGCAAAACTTCATCAAGGGTTGCAGATGTGTCACTCAGAGAACTGTCCTCGAGGCTGGATTGTGAAGAGCAGGAGTGGAATATATTAGAATTTATAGAGATGTTCATTAAGATATAAATATAAAATTTAAAGATAAAACCAAAATAAAATTAAGTATCTACACAGTGTTAGTTACCCACCGGCAGCTAGTTATTAACAAAAATCACAATAAAAGTAATAATATCAAAACACAAAATAAAAAAAGCAATTAAAATAAAAACAAAACACTACAAAGCACAAAAATAAAAAAGCAATTCAAGCAGCAAGGCGGGGCGCATAAAAACAGCAGGGAGTATTAAACTAACAAAAAAGAACAAAAATTTTCAATCCCTATTCTTCCCTGGCAATTCAATACTTAATATTTAAAACTTAATAAAACCCATTCGTAGAACGGAACGCAAAACACACTTTTTTACTAAAACGTCAGTCATAGATTCACGTCAATGTCAGCTGTTACATTTCGTAAAAATATTGTATGGTACCCTTAAATAAAATAGTAATATTAGTATAGATACTGGGTAATCGCAATATTAACTGCATTAAGATAATTAATTATGACGGAAAAACAAAAAAGAAAACGTGAAGGTGGAAGTGAAGAGATTGTGGTGAATACCTATAATTGTAACAATGTTACTTCGAAGCCGAAGCGCCCGCCACTAAGTATAACCATGACAAATTACAGCAGAAGCAACAAACACAAAAATTATTTATCATTATAACAAAACCAAAGCAAAAAAGCAGTACTACATACTGGAAGCAAAGCGGAAACAATTATTATAGATAGTGCTCACTTTTTCTTCGGTATAGCCGCTGCTTTCTGTCGTCTTGAGGTTATCTGCTTGACGATTGGAGACATTGGAGGCTGATTCCTGGAGTGCACAGCATCGGTATTCTTGCGTTTAGCAGGCAAGGTAGTCAATAACTTGTCTAAGTCGGCAAGACAAGTAATCACCTGCCGCTTACCATCCAATCCAATTGCCATGATACGCCCGTCACGAGTCCAGCAATTCGCAATTCCAAGTTTATCACGACATTCCAAGAAGAGCTTATGCCGACGCTTGGTTAGGAATTCTGAGAGGGTAATGCCACAACCTTTGAGGCCAACCTTTGCAGCCCATGCAGCATCACGGTCTTGACGGCTCCTAAACTTTATGAGCATGGGGCGCGGACGATCAGAAGACGAAACTCCCATACGATGAGCCTGACTGAGGTCCTCTGGCTGCAGATTAGGAAGTGACAGATGTTCCCGCACTATGTCCGTTACAACAGTAAGCGGATCTTCATTTGGCTTCTGAGTGACACCGTGTAGTAGAAGCATCTTGCTCCTACTTCTCATCTCCAATGCATCACGCTCTGCAGCCAAGATGTCAACCTGTCTCTGAAGAGCCGCCATAGTGGTCATGATGAGAGTCCGGAACGTCTGGAAGTCGGCTGACAAAGTTGAGACTGTCTCAGCTCTCGAAGTAGGGATCCGCTTGAGCTCGTCTTCAAAAGCAGTCATCCGTGTCTGAACCATCTCCGCCAGTGCTTCCATAGTTCCCTTAATTTCCTCCATAGTTATGGTGCCAACAGTGAGTAGTGGATAATGTGTTTTAAGTTATCACAACATGAAAATTATAACTGCAGCAGGTAATTTAAGTCTTAATGACACATTATTTGTAAAGATTGATTATTATATATTAAAATTAGTATTTTTAAATAAAATTTTAAATGTGTATCACAAATATACGTGTTTCACTGTAGACTACCCACGATGAAAAAAAGACCCCAGAAGACTCGTTGAATTTTTTCTAGTAGTTTGTGTTTACGCTGCAAGCCAAGCTTAGCGGTTAGAGCAGTGAACCGGCAATCCAAAGGTCATGGGTTGGAATCCCATTCGAGCTTTCCTGGGAGTGGTTGTTTTTTTGTAGTAAACATTTTATCCTATATCTATATAGCATTGTGAATGCAAAAATTTGAATAATAAAAATACTTACTTACTTAATTGGGTAGAAAAAAAACTGATAGCAAGGAAAATAAATTATATAGTTTTAGGACTCAGGATCGTAGCAAATGAAAAGCCGTTAGTCTGTTAGTAGCTGCCTCCCCCTCCGAGGAAATGGCGTAACGTATGTATGTGTGGATGTATGTATGTATGTATATGTATGTATGTGTGTGTGAATGTATATAATATGTATATATAATGTATAAGTATGTATGCAAGTTAATCTAGTAGCTACAACATGTCATGCTTGCATAGGTGTCTCTGTAATAGTCGCGCCATTTCGATTAGGACCTTAAATACGGTAGAAATTGTTTTGTCAGCAAATGCTGTTTATGGCCTTTACAACGCAGCCGGGTTTTAACAAGGGCGCCCAGAAACTTGGTACTTACTGACACTGGTGTCAACATATGACTATACATCTTTGTTTTGTATAAATAAGGGGCTACTGTGGGGCTTACCTGACTTCTCCTCAGTTCGTCTCTGGGAAGATGAGGCTTGCTATAGTCCTTAGTTTTACACTTTTCTAGAAGGTCGCTGTTTCTTGATAGGCACTAAGAGCTCTTATTTCTAATGTAACGGTTCTGTCACTTCAACCAACCACAAGTATTATTTTGCACTCACGAAGGGTTTTATATCACGAACTAATTAAGTATAGGTTTGGTACTCCAGACAGACAAAGTCGGAAGACGCGACGAGTGTTCGGAGCGGCCTCACGAGCGAGACTACTGCTTCAAAGAACAGGCTACCCACAGTAGGCAAATAAAATCAACAAAAGTTTTGTGGTGTACCCTCCATGTTGTGTTATCTTAAAACTTGATTCAGATTATAAATACAAAGAAACTAAATTAAATATTCCGGTACGGAACATTCCGCTCACCTTAAAAGAACTAGTTTCTTTTAACGAAATATTCAAAATCGAAATATAACTAAACTTAACTAATTGTTGTAATACAAATACCTACTACTAATTACACTACGACATTGTTATATGCAACTACACTATATTTTAATTAATAGGAAGAGGACAAAGTTTGACAACAGGACGTTTAGCAAACGTGTTGCCCATTTGTACCGTAACAACGCGTGTTATGTTGTCAGAGCCGGGGTGCAACGCATGAACACGAGCGAGCCTCCACTGCAGCGGAGGAAGGTTATCATCACAAACCACAACGATTACGCCTTCACGAATTGGTGGTCCGCGTTCATGAAACCATTTACTAGTTTGTTGAATCTCATGCAAATATTCGCGGCTCCATCTTTTCCAAAAATGCTGAATGCATTGTTGAATCCAGCGCCACCGAGTTAAACGGTCTGAATTCGAATCTACCAACGACACGTCTGGTAACGCAGTTAAAGGTTCTCCTATCAAAAAATGTGACGGAGTCAACGGTGTGGGATCTATGGGGTCCGCACTCAAAACGCACAAAGGGCGCGAGTTCAATACTGCCTCTATTTGGCACAACAAAGTATGCATTTCGTCGTACGTTTGTGTACGAGCACCGATAACACGATATAAATGTGATTTAAAACTTTTCACCCCCGCTTCAACTAAGCCTGAAAAATGACTACCGGTCGGGGGATGAAAATGCCAAGTAATGTTTTGATTAAGCAATTTATTATTCAAATCTTTTTGAACAGAGTCGCTTCGCAAAAAGGCATACAATTCATTAAGGTAATTATTGCATCCGACAAAATTCCTTCCATTATCGGAATAGATATCTGTGCATAAACCTCTGCGGGACGTGAAGCGTCGCAACGCAGCTAGAAAGGCTTCAGTTGAAAGGTCTGAGACCAATTCCAAATGAATGGCCTTGACGCTCATGCAAACAAAAACTGCAACATAGGATTTGACTATTTTTGCATTACGAACTTTATTTGCTCGAACATAAAAAGGACCGCAGAAATCTACGGCGATTTTAATAAAAGGTCGCGCGGATTGTGTCCGAACGCCAGGTAAACGAGCCATAGACGGCTGTGTACGTGTTGGTCGAGCACGAAAACAATGAATGCAACGGTGTATAAGTTGCCTAATGATATCTCGAGCTGATAAAATCCAATATTTCTGCATTAAAATATATTGAGTAGTTTGCGAGCCGGCATGCATATGTGTAACATGCGTGTCTTCGATTATCAATGTAGTTAAATTATGTCTTTTAGGTAAAATTAATTGATGTTTCGATTCGAACGAAATATGCGAATTATGTAACCGCCCACCGACACGTAAATTGTTAAATTTATCGAGAAATGGAGTTAAACGTTGTAACATATTTGAAGGACGATTTCCTTTCAAAATATTGTTTATGTCGTATATGAAAACGTTATGTTGTACTAAATAAATTATACGATTTAGACTAAAGTTATATTCGGGCACTGTTATATAGTTAGGAAACGACTTTTGTAATTTCTTACATTTATGGAAAAAACGAAATATGATTGAAACGACACGAATAAGCTTTCTTAAGGACGAAAATCGATTTATGATTTTATCTAAGTCTTCATTAGATTTTGAAGTCAAAGTGTTAACTGAGAACGAGAGATTACGTTTTTCTTCACAAGTACCTACGATGCCCGTCGACTCGGGCCAAAGCGACTGATCTAGTTTGAGCCAGGTAGGTCCTTCAAACCATAACGAATGATTAACAAACGAACTAACTAACACTCCACGGGATGCTACATCACTTGGGTTATCCTGGGAACGTACGTGCCGCCAACAACTGGCCGGTACGCGAGATAAGATTTCGCTGGTGCGATTCGACACAAAAGTTTTCCACTCATGTGGTGCTGAGCGTAGCCATGCTAATACAATAGACGAGTCAGTCCACGCGAAGACATCAACTATTTTAATTTTGTCGCCGTAAGCGAGCAATGTTTTACTTATGAGTTTTGACAACAATAAAGCACCCATTAATTCCAAACGGGGAATCGATAATTTCTTTAATGGCGCGACACGAGTTTTTGCTAAAACGAGAAATACTTTGACAGCATGATTGTTTTGTATACAACGAATGTAAATACAAGCTGCGTATGCCTTTTCTGAGGCATCCGAGAACCCATGTAATTCGAATGATGCCGATGAAATAAATACATGTCGTGGAAACGAAATCTTTGCTAAAAGTGGAAGTTCCCCTATAAAGGTTGACCAAGAATTGACTATATCGATAGGTGGTTGTTCATCCCAAGTAGTCCCTGCAGTCCATAACAACTGTATCAAATGTTTTGCGACTAATGTGACCGGGGATAATAGACCTAAAGGGTCGTAAATTTTAGCAATTTCCGAAAGAATAATTCGTTTAGTGCAGTTCTTAAAATTCGATATTTGTACACTGAAGGTGAAAACGTCAGATTTAGGGTCCCATTGAAGCCCTAAAACTTTGGTTTGTTTATCATTTTCTAAAGATGAAAATGAGATACGTTCGAGTACCCGCTCACCATGAGAATCTGGCGGGCGTACTGTATCGAGTATTTGTGGCGTGTTACTATGCCACTTACGAAGTTCAAAACCAGCTGTTTTGCAAATACCTATAAGTTCTTGTTGTAAACTTAAGGCGTGTTCGATCGAGTGTGCACCCCCATGAATGTCATCAACGAATGTCTGTTTTAAGAGAATTTTAGAAGCTTGTGGGAATTGCGAAGCTTCATCGAGTGCTAATTGACGAATAGTTCGAAGAGCAAGGTACGGCGACGGACTTACACCGAATGTGACAGTACGTAGTCGAAAATCGAGTATCGGTTGGTGGGGAGACGAACGCCACACGATACGTTGAAAATCCCTATCGGATTCTCTCAGGAGAATATTTCTATACATCTGTTTTATGTCGCAGGTGAAGACTACTAAATGGATACGAAAGTTAAGTAAAAGTTCGACAATGTCCGATTGTAACTTTGGACCAGGTAATAGAATATCATTCAACGAGTGATTGTTTGTGGTTTTGCAACTAGCATCGAAAACAACACGAGTTTTAGTAGTTTCACTTGACGGTTTGATGACAGCGAAATAAGGAATATAATAATGTTGCTTATTATCGAGGGGTGGAGAACAAGGCTCCATGTGATTCAGGTCGAGATACTCTTGCAAGCAAGCATGATATGCGAATTTGAGTTTAGGATCTTTTTCGAGACGAAATTCTAATTTGCGAAAACGAGCTAGGGCGATGTCGCGCGATTGACCTAGTATAGGTGCATCGCGTTTGAATGGCAAGGAAACGATATATCTACCCTCCTTGTCACGAGCGAAAGTGGTTTGATAGATCTCTTCACACAACTGTTCATCAGGTGTGAGAGTACGATCTTCGGGGATGGTCTCCAGCTCCCAAAATCGTTGTAAGTCAATGTCCTCGAAAAAGGAGCTATGACAAACTTGGAGTGGTGACGTAACAAAATACGAAACTTTGCCCATCAACAAAAAACCGAAAATACTATTAATTGCGACCGGCGAGCCCGGTGGTCCCTTTATAACTTGACCCAAAAATACTTGTGACAAAACATCTGCTCCCAGGAGCACTTCGACAGGCTGAGGGTAAAGCGCATTAAAAGTTGGATCAGCTAAATCTAGATTTAAAATGTGCGGCCAAGTTTTAAGAGGTACCGGAACACACGGCGTTTGCGAAACTATTTTTGATAAGATCAATGCATCTACCGAAATAATAGGATTCGATTGGTTTCGTGGGACTAAGTTAAAAGAAACGATTCCTTTTGGCTGTATAGGTGGCGATTCACCAATTCCGAATATTGGTACGTTAATGTTTTTACGCGCTAAGCCTAATCTCTGCGCGCAGGCAGCCGTCATAAAGCTAGCTTGACTACCCGTATCGATCAAACAACGAACTGTAAACTTCGCGTTGCCTACGCATACATCGACGAGTGCGGTACATAACATAACCGTCGTAGTACGAGAGTTATGAGGGAAAGCGGCCTTGGACGTGATACAACTGTTATCGTTCATAGCATGATTAACGTTCGCTTGTTGCACAGTGCAGGAGTCTGGTGCAACTGCGACAGTACGATTGTCCACCGTGGGAGGGAAAGAGACGACATTAGATTGCATGTTGTTATCAAAATGAAGATATGAATGATGAGATCGCGAATTACAAGTTCGACAAGCATAACTACTTTTACATTGTTTTACACTATGCCCCAGGGACAAACAATTCAAACAAATGTTTTGAGATTTAACAAAAATGTATCTATCTTTAGGGGATTTGTTCATAAATACCGAACACTTTGACAACGAGTGCTGTTCAATGTTACAACAAATACAAACATTCTGATTTTTATTACTACCGAAACCAGATTGAATTTTGTTTGGCAAATCTTGAGAATGATTTGTACTAACGGCAAAAGAACGTCGCGGAATCGAGTGGAAATTATTTTGCGATTTGTTTTGTTTACTAATTTGATTTGTCGCATTATTATTACTACTACCTACGAGCGATTTTTCTTGACTTGACATTATTTCGAATGCGGCAATTTCCTGCTGCAAAAAGGTTATAAAAACGTCAATGTTAGGGATTTCCGATGGTTTAGTTAGAGATAACTCGAAACGTCTACGAAGTGAGTGTGGTATTTTACGTAACAAAATATTAAGTAAAATGAAGTTCCATTCATGAACAGGAAAATGCATCATCTCAAGGGCTTTAATATTTTCAGTATAAACATTCACTATGTTGCGAATATTAAAATGATTATCTTTAGTAAATGGTTCCAAATCCAAAATACGATCTAAATGATTTGAAGCAATAATTCTACGATTTTCATATCTAGAAATAAGAATATTTAAGGCAATATTGTAGTTTTCATCGCGAATAGGTATGGCTTTAATTAAATTAAATGGTTCGTCTTTTAATGTTAACAAAAGATAACGGAACTTTTCGGCCGGTGTGTAGGCATTATTGTTATGAATTTGCCCACAATAAAGATCATAATAAGTAGGCCAATCAGTGGCATTGCCGTTAAAGGTTGGCAAAGGTAAATTAGTTAATATTTTCGAATGTTTATCTTCACACAAATTGGACTGCGGAATGGCACGGCTCATGCGTCGACACTCCTGTTCTGATTCTTTTAATTTATTGACATGCACTAAAATTGCATAATAACAATCGCTAAAATCATTACGAATTTTGAGTTGTTCGTCACGATTGAAAGTTTTTAATTTGAGCAAAGCTTTTTCTATTTTTGATTGAACTTTGCTAAACTTCCGTTGTTGAGCAGCTAAATCACTACATCGAGAACGAAATTGTGTTATGTCAGTTGTAGCAAATAACAAGGTTCGTTTTAGTTCTTCTAAAATAATATCCCTTTCGAAAAGGTCTTGTTCGATGATTGATTCATCCGCCATATTGCGAGTCAATGGTGGCGCAAATGAATCCGACAAACGATTGAATATTTTAAATACGAAATACTGTAAAATATACCGAAAAGATGAGTGCGAAATGAATATGTGTACGTAGTACAGCAAGATTAAGACAACACAACCTGGATTTGATTACCAACTAATCCGATTCGAACGGATTAAGCCCTCGTGCCGATCAATGTGCTATCCGGCCGAAGGAACAAAAATGTTTTGTATAAATAAGGGGCTACTGTGGGGCTTACCTGACTTCTCCTCAGTTCGTCTCTGGGAAGATGAGGCTTGCTATAGTCCTTAGTTTTACACTTTTCTAGAAGGTCGCTGTTTCTTGATAGGCACTAAGAGCTCTTATTTCTAATGTAACGGTTCTGTCACTTCAACCAACCACAAGTATTATTTTGCACTCACGAAGGGTTTTATATCACGAACTAATTAAGTATAGGTTTGGTACTCCAGACAGACAAAGTCGGAAGACGCGACGAGTGTTCGGAGCGGCCTCACGAGCGAGACTACTGCTTCAAAGAACAGGCTACCCACAGTAGGCAAATAAAATCAACAAAAGTTTTGTGGTGTACCCTCCATGTTGTGTTATCTTAAAACTTGATTCAGATTATAAATACAAAGAAACTAAATTAAATATTCCGGTACGGAACAATCTTCTTTTGTGATAAATTAACCTGGACCTCGACAAGCAACTTGACCACAAGGTCCAAAATATCGTGAGGCGGAGGCTTCGTCTAATAAATTACATCGGCTCCCTCGTCCCAAATCGGGTGTAATTGGACAAAATAAGCGCTTTTGTTGCTAAGAGGATTTGCTCCATAATTTTTCGAATAATTATCTTGAACAGTATCACTGATACCCTCGTTAGTATATTCCTCTTTTGTCTTTATAAACCCCTATATTGTTTTTTAAAACGCTGTTCAAACAAACATAATAATAAAAGTTTTTTGTATTTTCAGGTAAACATTCAAAGCATACGTTTATGTAAGAACTAGATGACCCGGTGAACTTCGTGTCATCTACATTATATTTGTTGTGAAAATGTAGACAAAACTTATTAAGTACAAAATTTTTCGGTCAGCACATTTAGCCAGTGTCACTGTCTAGTTAATCACTAATTGCTTAAAATAGATGATATTGATTACTATTTTATATAATATAAGATAACGATTAATGGTATCTAGATGATATTCCCCCAAACCCCTTTAGACTCAATAAAGCTGTGGGACTTAATTGAGATCTCACACGGATTTCTTAGAATCTTAAAAGTGATTTTGCAGGGTTTTGTTTTATTTGCCAAAACTCATGCACGTTCACGAACACTTAACAGTTATTAATCCACCATTATTACACATAAATTTTCGACGATACACAAAAATAAAGAAAATAAAACTAAACTGCAGACTTTTACACTTTTTTTCTGAAATAGAACTGTTTTGTATTCCAACAAAACAGACCAAAGAGATGAGACCCTATACTACAGCAGCTGATAAGAAACAGACAAATTTCTGAACGCACCTATAAATATTTGACAACCAAGTGTCAATTTTTTATAAAAAGACAAAAAACATCAAATTTTTCACAGCTAGGAACATTTTGTATTGGAAAACTAAATTGTTGTTTTAGTATTTTCTAATACTTATCATTTATGTTTCTCACCGTTTATAGCTTTCCTGATTTTTCACAAATATTTAAAAATCGAAATTAGCCAAATCGGTTCAGCCATTCTCGAGTTTCAGCGAAACAAATGCACAGCTATTTATTTTAATATAATTATATACCTTAGATTAAAACAAAATATAGACAAAGGCATTCGAGCAAGCCAGCTATCTGATGCGAAATGTACTGTACAGATTTCTTGAAGAACCTCCATTTATGAAACACCTCTGGAGGGAAGCCCACTCCGCATCGAACAGATACAGACAAAATTGTAGAAGAAGTGTAGCCATTCGAACCGATGTCGCGGTCCAATAGGGACTGAACTAAAGTACTGCGCGTGCATCATAATGACAAAACTTCACGACTTCTGTTCGATGCGCTAATGAGTTTGGAAACAGTCTGATTGCTGACGCTCGTTGTTAACTGTATATAGCTACATGTGCTCCAATTTCTAAACTGGTACTCAGGTACGTACCTTTTTATTATTTTGATGTAGAATGAAGAAAATCACTAGCGGTTTGTGTGCTGTCTTTTTGTAAACATCATTGATGCAGATGTGCAAATATGCAGATATGCAGATGCAGGATTTAAGCTATTCACTGACGGGAAATTTAAAAAGGTAACCTTTCTGCGGTTCGGAGTTAATAGCATAATTCGAGGGATCTATGCTACATTTCCGAAGAAACTCCACAATCCCGTCTCTCACTCTCGTTATACCACATAAACTAACTTATTTATTTCTATTCATTTTTCAAACTCTATAAGGATTTATTAGGCTAAACTAAAAATAAAAGACACATAACTTAGAATTACCCAGTTAATGCTCCAAATTACTTCCAAGTTCGCCAGCCTGCTGTGCGAGATGATAATTAAAATGGTTATTAAATTAGCTGCTAATCTCATCTGATTCCCTAACAATCCGGTTCGTGTTACAAGCTACTCCGCGGAAGTTAATTAGAACAACTCGTAAATTAGAGAACCTTAAGGATCTGACGTGAATACGCACGATATAACAGTGTAGCTAAATCAGCAACCTAATATTGCTATTGATTAGCGGATGTGCCTGTTAAGGAGAATACGCAAATTATTAGGGAAATTACCGCCGGCACATATCTCTGTCTTTGTTGTAAGTTCTTGTAAGTTATGTGTGAGATTATTTATGTTATAATTAATACACTCAAGATAACTCCTGGCTCGGCTAGCTCTTTGACGATGTTTTCTTATTTTTATATGGAAAATATAAGTAAGCCTTAGATGAAGGTGATGCAAGGATATTTAGAACAAGAACATTAATCAAAAACCAAAGTAAAATTCCTTGCAATTAAATACAGTTCTTGGCCTCGTTCTCTGTTCGGCAAATGTTCTTGACAGGCATTGTGATATCTAATATTTTCCTTCTAGCAAGTATATATATATTGATCTTGTCGGATTAGTTACAATGACTGTTTTAATATTACCAAAATATTATGCTCAAAGTTGTGGGTGGTAAGTTCGCAAAGGCGAATTACCCTTGCGATCATACGGTTTATAAGAGCTTGGCAATATACGAAGAGGTTTCAATCATTAAGTACGTCATTGTTTGATTGATACGGACCAAGTAACGGTTCAGGTTTAATCTTTAATTGCATCGATACGGCTTTCGTACTATGTCATTATACCCTAATTTCAATTCAAATATTCAAAAATGCTTTTATAATAAGTTTACTTGAATAAAGAGATTATGATTTGATTTGATTTATACATATTGACTAGAACGACGATGACAGTGTCCTTCTATGATAGCGAGGGTATAATCCATTGTTTTGTCTTCATACAAACCTTGCCCTTACAATAATTACAAACACAACACAAAAATAATTATCCAATTAGGTGTAGCCGTTCTGTATCTGTTCGCAAACATACATTTGTATTGTCTCTATTGGTTTTTATAAATAATGCTCTAAGTTTTATTTGTTTAGATATATAGATATGCGTACTTAATACATACATATAATCACGACTATTATCCCCGAAGGGTTACTCAGAGACTAGGCAATGAGGACCGCAAAAGCAGTCCTCTGCCATAGTCCACTTTTCACCAAATAGCGACTGCACATGTGCTCAGCGTGACAGAATTATTTTTATTATGTTTGTAGAATTATGTGATGGTGTTAGTATCTGAGCAAAAAGTTGTTGTGAATTTTATTATTTATGCTGTGTTCTATCAGGGGCATTGTCAAAATAACAAAGTAATAATTACAGGAGAATAAGATGTTTTTTCCTGTGTAACCCACAACCCGCATTGGGCCAACATGGTGGGTTATGATGACCCAATCATTTTCATAACTCAAGTGATGCAATTTTTTTCTCCTTGCAATATACAAAAAAATATATAATCATGACTATTATCCCCAAAGGGTTAGTCAGAGATGAGGCAATGAGGACTGCAAAAGCAGTTCTCTATCATAGTCTGCTTTTCACCAAATAGCGACTGCACATGTGCTCAGCGTGACAGGTGGTAAGCCCATCGCTTGGAACAGTCTTTAGTTCGTTAGTCGCCTTTTACGACACCCAAAGTAAGAGAGCGGGTGGTAGTATTCTTTCACCGTCCCGCTGCACGGTTATTACTTATTGCATCTGACATATTATTATAACAAAATAAACTATAAAACTTATTGCCGAGATCTTCGTCATAGATGTCAGCATAACGGAACGTTTCGAATCACGTCTATGTAAAAACTCCACTAGGAGTCACAATACATGTAGGTACATTCATACATTCTGTCGCTACTATTATCCCCTAAGGGTTGTCAGAGACTAGGCAAAGAGGACCGAAAAATCATAGAATAGTCCTCTGTCATTGTCATAGCCCACGTTTTACCAAATAACCACTGCACATTCTCAGAGTGGCAGATGGTGAGCCAATCGCCGCTCTTTGCTGTTGGATGTATTGCAGTCTGTAGTTCGTTAGTCGCCTTTTAGGAAACCCAACCCGTATCTTAACAATAATAATAGGTTATTTAATAAAGCTAGAAGGCCAAGAGAGAAGTTTTATTTTTTTACTTAATGAGTTATTTTGTGTCGGGGGTTTTTTACATTTTTTAATTTTATTTTTATTTAATTGTTTTAAATTACTTGCGATTTCAAAGAATATCTAAAACTTAATAAACTTCCTATAATAACATTACGGATAGTATTCATATACAATACTCCATAAAACCAATTCAAGCACGCTGCTATTATTTTTTTAAGAGTGGATATCCTGGCTGCAGCATCAGCTCAGCTCATGTTGCCACCATTGCATTGTATATAGAATTAAATACTGATCAAAACAAATCCAAACACGACATAATCTGCTACTATTTTTTTCAAAAGTGTACTAGTGAGCTGGATATCCTGGCTGCAGCATCAGACCAAGAATCCCTTAAGAACCAGCGCTAGTAAACCTACTGTTAAATAAAAAAACCGCACCCAAATCGGTTCATCCGTTTAAGAGCTACGATACACAGACAGACACACAGATACACAGACACGTCAAACTTATAACACCCCTCTTTTTGCGTCGGGGGTTATAAACTCCGCTAGTACCTACGTATGGTAACAATTAAATACTTTTTGCGTTACTTGCCTAGACCGATGGTCTAACCGCTACACCACAGAGGCAGATATAATGTGGCATGGTAAGGGTCGGCAGGGGCGGCGCGGCGTGGGCGTACCACCCGTGCATGGGTGCTACTCGGCCAGCGATCGATCCCACAGCCTTTACTTACATATCCTATCTCAATCGTGTGTGTTCAAACAACAATTTTAACATAGCTTCAAATTTGGAAGTACGGCACCTGTGTTTAAATTCACCTATGTTGTGTCTGCTTAATTCTAACGTGACTATTACTCGTAGTAACTTCTACATAAGTACGTACACTCACGCTTGGGTCGGGCGTGGATTCCCTAAATCGCAATTCGTCTGAATATCTCCTTGATCGAGTGGTTTGTACACTAGTTTTCATGGTGTCGCCATCTCTGAGGTCCCGGGTTCGATCCCCGGTCGGGTCCATTTAGAAATTATTGTTTTCTAAATTGTCTCGGGTCTGGGTGTTTTCTATGTATAATAAGTATGTATTTAAGTATTTTAAGTAAGTATGTTTATCCGTTGTCTAGTAACCATTTAATGAGTTTCGTAACGAAGCTTCTCTTGGGCTAGATAATTGGTGTGAGAGTAGGAATGTTTATTTATTTATTATTTATTTATATCTAAATTACTAGTTTCATATCCCCAAAGGGTTAGTGAGAGCCCTGCGATAGTCAACGTTTCTCCAAATAGCAACTGCACAGATTGTGTATAGCTTTTATATGATGTTGCGTGTATGTGCAGTCTTCAGTCCGTTAGTCGCCTTTTACGACACCTAAGGGAAGAGATGCGTTGGTAGTATTCTTTTAATAATTTACCGGCCGCCGCACTCCGCTCCGGTGCTTTAATACTGCAGACATTTAAATAATAAATTAAATTTTAAGAGGCCTATTACATCTCGACTGTGCTTTTTGCGTAAAATGGCCAATTTTGGCGTTATGGATCTCAGAAACAAAAATACATTAACAAATAAGACTTATTGAATAGTGTAGAATAGCTATTGGAATAGTGCGTAGCGGTCTCGCTTTTTGTAAATTTTGCTTAACTTTTTAATTAAACCCAAAATTGCAGAGAAAGATTTTCATAAAGTGCGCGAAGGCACTTTTTTGAGCTCATCGATTGAACTACTGCTCTGAGTTTTCGGGCTTATGAACCATCGAGATTTTAAGCGGTCGAGCAAGTGATTCTTCGGGCCTTAGTGTTCGGGCATTTGTTATTCGGGCTTTTGTCATTCGGGATTAGGTACCAGACCCTTAGATATCATTGATTTTATATAAGAAAAAAATCTTATTCTAAACCAAAAAACTTCCAAAATCGCTTTATGTTAACTGTGAATATCTCCTATCTACGATAATATTATTGAGCAAATTTTATACTAGAGTAATTGTTTTTCATGAGGAATAAAGATTAAATAGTGAATTTATTATCCTATTTCGATAAAAACGATAAATACAACTGCAAAATTACTACAAAATGCGAAAATGGGCATTTTACGCAAAAATCACATTCGAATAGGCCTCTTAAGAAATATTATGATGGCTGAGTTAATTAAGACTTTAAGCGCCATGGCGGTCACCGGTTATCGACAAACAATTAAATTTCAATTGTGTCTGGTTTTGTGGCAGTCAACGTGTTAAGTACCTACCTACTTAAAATGTTAGAAACCTGAGCCTTCAAGTCCCACGTGCTTACAGTGACCGTTTCAATTATCATTGCAAAAGGGCAATTTGTTAGTTAAATAAGTAACAAGAGATAATACTAAAAGGAGATTAAAAATAATATTTTTGTATACTATAATAAATTTGCCGTCTCTGTGCTTTGTTGGATAGGCCACACCTTCTCAGATCCAGAAGTCCTGAGTTTAATTCCCATTGGGGATGTTTTATATCTGTTTGGTTGGTGGGGTAGGTAAGGCTTGTAGTCCTGGCTAGCTACCAATATTGTATGTAAGCATACCGCCACATCATCAATATCAATTATTAAAAACAACAATGGCATTGTTGTGTTCGAACCATTAGAGATATTATAAAAAGAGAGTCTGTTCTCCCGCGGTAGGCATATCTTAAGGTGTAGTACTTTCAAGATCGACCTTATCGTCATTTACCATTAGGGGAGATGAAGGTCAAACGATTCCTCGCTATGCTATAAGGAATATACCTAATTCTTAATAGAAATAGTGAATTCGTAAAAAATGTACACTTTTGGTAAAATCGAACCAATTCTATTCAATAAGAATCATTTCGATATTTTTAAGCCCACAGTCATAAGCTAATTCAATGTCCTCAACCAAAATTCATTATCATTATTAATGATATTCCTAATTTTCTCAAGTGACATATCAGTGGCTTACACTCATTAATTATAATGAATTATAGGATTGCCGCGTCCTAAAAATTTATCGCAAAATTAGAAAACTTCGCAATTATTAATTTCGGCGAGTGTCGGTTGCTACAATGGCGGCGAGAAATAATTATCTTGGAATTGAGTTGGTTTAGCCCCGCCATTGAAACAAGTACTAGATGCTTATAGGGATGCGCCAAGAAAAATTAGAATTACATCACTTTAAAATTACTTTTATCAGACACCTAAGCACCTAGGTTCTTAAAAGACCGGCAACGCGTCTGCGATTCCTCTGGTCTTGCGGGTGTCCATGGGCGGCGGTGATTATTTTCATCAGGTGACCCGCTTGCTCGTTTGCTTCCTTCTGCTATATAAAAAAACCTGTTTACGACAAAATAATTTGAAAAGAATAATATATTTCCAGAACTAAGCACGTATTTGTGTTTATCTATGCAAGTGCAGGAATAGACAACATTCAAATCATTATCATCGTCATCACCAGCCTATAGGCGTCCCACTGCTGGGCACCGGCCTTCCCACATGGCAGCCAGCACACGAAGAGGTTGGGCCATAATCTTAATAATAATAGTGTTGTATTGATCCTACGAACAAACTGTTATAAAAGTAAGAGCACTACAAAACTTTTACAACAAGTTTAGTAGTGCAATTACTTTTATAACAGTTTTGTAATGAATAAATAAAAAATGCCATGTAAGTACTTATAAGATAAGATAAGATAAGATAAAGATAAGATAATTTTAAATGCCATAAAATTGTGTAAATACATAGCAGGTGTTATGCATAAAATAATGGGAGCAAACATTTACCCTAGTCGGGCATGCAATTTTTAGTATGTAGGTACATGTTACAGTAACATGTACCTACCTCATAGAAACAGCCACTAGCCACTATGCTGTTTTTGTACCAAAATATTCAGTCAAACTATAGAACGCCTTATGTACTACATGATATTCAGAACCGCGGATTTTATATTCTTTCAAATTCGTACTAATTTAAAAGCTTATTCTCAAAGCCGAATTAATCTCATAATAATATTACCTATTCGCAAGTTTCGTTCAACTAATAAAGACGATGACCTCCTAACTTTAACAAAAATATCTACATCTCAATGTAATCGCCGATCGCGAATCGTGAATCGAGAAATCCAAACGAGTGGAGAACTTTCAAAATGAGCCCCGATTACCGAACAACGATTCAACGGAATAAAAAGGGAAACTTCTTATTGCGTCAGTCAGCACAAAGTTTGAGACTTCGGAACTCGAATAGTGGATTAGATGTAATTGGCGGGAGGGGCGGGCGACTGCAGCTCGGACCGGAGAGCAGTGCAAATTGCTACTTCCACTTTTATTTGCCACTTCAAAGTTGCAGCTACACCTGGGAGTTCGAGTAAATATCGTTTGGGCCACTGGAGTTCCGATAGAAAATAACTAACTATTGATTTGGCATTAGCTCTTATTGAAAACGGCATCTTTGAATAGTAACTTACAGCTTTTTAATATATCACGTTACTAAATAAAAAAAAAACATTTTTAGCGGCCAGCCCGCGACTTCGTCAGTAAAAAATATTTAATTCGAACCTTAAAAAATATAATTAGCCAAAGTTTTTTTTTTCAGGTTCAGCTACTTCGAACGTACAATCGTGGCAATCGATTTTTATTTATATAAATATTTAATTATTATCAGGGCAGACTTTTTAGCTTTTGCTTATCAGCACTAGCTAAAGAAGGGGTAGTCCCCTTCTTCACGATATGCACCTAGAATTGCAATCGGCACTAATACGTGAACCTAAGACCAAACTATTGTGCGCAGCAGTATGAAGGCAGCTCGTTAAAGAGCTAAGTGCACGCCAACTACTGGTCTCTGGCGACCAGAAAATGCTACAAAAGAGATAATTTTATACCATCCTTGGGAAGATTCATATAAACTCATCTAGATAACATACGTTTTTAATGATACTTTTATTTTTATATTCAGTTAAGTTTACCTATTGTTAATTTTTTATTATTATGTTTTGTTTATTTTAAATTAGAAGACAGATAAATAAAATGTCAACGTATTAAGTACAGCATAAATCTTTGTAATTTGTCTCCACCAATATATACCATATTAAAAGACACCTGCAAAAACTCTCAAGAAGTAAAAGTTAAAGTGACACGTAAAAGTGCAAAGTGCCGAATAACGCGGAAGGCTCGCGCGAGCCGCCGCGCATCACTAAATTGAACTAAATTTAAATGAGCAAAAGTTTCGGCAGCGCGTTACAGCTGAAGTATAGATAGACAGCACAGCGAACGAGTTTCTGGTCGCTCCGAGCTACGGTTCCGACGGCGAAATGAGCTCCCAAACATATTAACTGGCTTTAAACCAACTTAGACCATAAGCAGCGATAAAAAACAGGTTGAATGTAACCTGAATACTACTGCAAGCAATTGTTTTCTTAAGGCTAGGTGTTAGTGAAAAATTAACATAACAAGTTCTTAGAATTAATTTTTGAAGTAGTAAACAGTAAAATTAACATCTGCGAAAATTATGAAATATTGTTGAGGCTTTATTCTGTGAAATATACCCGATGGAAACACGTTATGATAAAGCGATAGAATAAATTCACAAGGTTACATATTTTTGTGTCATTTTATTATCTTTTCTTGGTTTTATTCATAAAATAAGTGATTTGGTATTATGAATTATTTACCAAAATGAAGTTCATAGATAACTTGAGGGATTATAACCGATCGTTTTATATAAAAATATTACGTCTATAATATTTTTAAAATATAAAACGCGATTATTCTCGCCGCTTCGCTGTTATACCGTCGAGAGAGCGAGAGAGAAGCGCTCGAAATACCTAACCTTAAGTTTACGCCACGCAGCCCTTGCTCCGTAGTTCACGCTTACACTGCACAACCAAATAAAAACACTCGTGAATATACTCGTAAATCCACTGGCGTTGGTTTTACTATAAAAATCAGCGATATTAAATCTGCGCGCAGTGTTTTATAGGTATCGAAACTGAAAATTGCATTTTAAAAATACGACTTGCCCTAGGCACGTTCAATATGGGTACACGTTTAGTTTCGATATAAATATAACATTATTCAATGCGAAATAACAATTTAAAATACTCACTGTATGCAATTTATTTCTACACAGAATGGTTTAATATAGATAGTTTTTTTTGTTTTCGGTAAAATTCCCAAGATTATAGATTATAAAATTATGTTGGTACATAGAATTTTTTTCCTTGTGACTACGTGAGGGTTAAACTCAAGATGATGGGGGAAGTTCACAAAGCGCTGCTGAAACTTTCACTCGTCATCGAGCGTCTTTGAATGTAATAAGGTTGAGTTTAAAAAGCTCTGGGGATTAAATCGCCTAACAATTCTCGTCAGCTGCTAAAGTGCGGAGTGCACTTCTTTAGCTCCCAGTTCGCATTCCGGCGTGAAGGAATGCGGGCTCCAGTGGATCGGATCGGAATCCTTCTATGGGTTTCCTTCTCGACTTTCCTGTTCTAAACGGCGAAATGCCCGTGTTTATTTTGGTTTGCAGTCGATTTAGCCTCGTTTGAAATAAGTATCTATCGCTCGATGGACTAATAAGATTTTGCAATGGATATCGGTAAACATTGAATGAAGCATGGTAAAATATTTCCTTTATTCAGATGTGGTAATAAAAGCAACCCGTGTAGACACTTATTTTTATACAACCAGCATATTACATGCCAAAATACAGTATTTAATAATCTAACCAACTACGTAGTAAAGCCCGTAATTCGATTACAAATTTGATAACGTTATTAAGTGGTGAAAGTAAAGTTATTCCCTCCAAAATTCATATTCCAATGGTTGTGTGAAAAGTTACACTTCACCGCTTCCATTTGTCTGGGGCCAAGCAAGGCGTTGCTACGTGGAGTCTAACGTCAACTATTTAAAACGTAACTGGGATGTAACGGACACTATTCGCAATGCTCATAGAAAGCTTTGGCCACGTGTACGAGCATCTTGCGGTGCGGTAAGCGAATTTATATTCGCTTACCACATCGCTATTTGCGTGATATTACGTAAGTCTTTTACTAAAAGTAATAGAAATAATGCCATGAATAGAGAAATCGCTCGCCGCCTAGCAATTCGTTAGAGTGGTAAGATCTAGCTGATTTTCTAGTTAAATAAGTACCTTATATTTGCTGTCTGATGTCTACAATTTTATTCTGACGACTGAACATTCTTCCATTTTCTGGGGCATAGAAATTAAATCGACAAAGGCCACGCTTAGCAGGTAGATGTGACCACGTATCTGGAATTCGTCGTCATTAACGCTGATGTCCGTCATAAGCTAGGGCATTTTTATAGTCCTAGTGATTTGTGTAGTTCTCAGATTATAATCCATAGAAGATGGCGGACAGTGGATGGATGTAAACTATACAAGACCGAGATTGGTTACGCTCATCGAGGGTAACCTTACGTTTTGCAGTGGACGGAAACAGGTTGCTATCACAATTGTATTAGTTAGCGACACTGTACTTGTACTATTCAAAGTCAAGTGCTTTATTCATTGCAATAGCCGACCACTTCATAACCAGTCTGGGGCTTATCAGTACAATTACAACGAAACAAAATAAAATCACAACCACATTAAACGAGACAAAAATAAGACAGGAGCTTGCTAGTGTGGATTGGGGCCCGATTTTTTTAATGTCTGACCCAAATGATATAATAAATTACATAATAAATATTTTTGAAAAAATATACAGTAAGTGTAAAGAAAACAAAATATTATATAATAATAGAAAAACAAATTGTAAATGGATAACTAAAAAATTAATTGAAATGTCAAAAAAGAAAAGTGAACTTTTTAACTTACATTTGTCAGATATAACTAATAAACAAAATGAATTGTTATATAGAAAATATAGAAATAGAACAAATAAATTAATAAACAAGGCCAGAAATAACTCAACAAAAAAAGAAATTTGTAACAACTCTAAAAACCCAAAAAAAGTGTGGGAAATTATAAATAGGTTATCGGGTAGGGTTGTACAAGCAATTGACGACTTATTGATAAAGTACTTCAGAATGAAAGCAAAAGACTTATCTAATAAATTTGCTTATGACTTTGAAACTAATGTTAAAAACATTCTCAATACATGTAATGTGCCAATCCTTGATGAGAACTTGTATAAAAATAAAACAAATATCTCACTAAAATTGAACAAAATGAATGAGGAAACATTATTAAAAATTATTCACAGTATTAATGCAAATAAAAGCCCAGGATTTGACAAAATAAGAGCAAAGGATATTAAATACATTGCATTGGCATTAGCACCTGTCTTAACTCACTTAATTAATATGTGCATAACACACTCCAGCTATCCGGACAAATTAAAAATTGATGTAATAAGGCCGATACACAAAAAAGGTAGCTTTACTGATACAAACAACTACAGGCCCATTACAATATTACCATGTATTGACAAAATCATAGAAAAATACATAGGGAGGGAAATTAATAAGTTCTTATCAGGAAATGGCATAATTAATGAGAAACAATTCGGATTTCAAAAAAAAGAAAGTACAACCAACCTCTTATCCCTATTCTCTGATGAAATAAATGCCCACTTAAATGATATGAAACATGTACTTGCAGTCATGATTGATTTCAGTAAAGCATTTGATGCTTTAAATGTTGATATTTTATATAAAAAGATGCAGCAGAATGGTATACAGGGCCCCCTGCTGGACTGGTTTAAAAATTATCACCAAAATAGGTTCGTACACTGTCAGTATTGCCGGGGAACAAAGTAAGCTAATTCCAACCTTACGCGGAACGGCACAAGGTTCTATTTTAGGACCAACCGAATATCTTGTTTACGTAAATGATATGTGTAATCTATTCCAGCGGGCCTCTGTATATCAGTTTGCTGATGATACTTGCCTCATAACCGCACACCGAAGCTTAGAAGTTGCGCAGCATGCTATGCAACTCGAATTTGATAGGTTGTGTACATGGGCACACGATGTTGGATTATCTATTAACTTTCAGAAAACCAAACTGGTTCACATACACTCACCATATCTTAAAAGTAAACATATACCCCGAGTCGTAGCGCATAGTCATAATTGTATGCATTTACAGCCTAAGCATTGTGATTGTACACCGCTAGAAACCGTTAAAGAACATACCTACCTTGGGCTAAAAATTGATTATAAATTTAACTGGGGTCCTCATATAGAACATGTATGTAATAGACTTAGGGCAATACTTGCCAAACTATGTATCCTTAAACACAAACTCCCGTATAATACATTAAGACTATTGTACATGGCACTGGCAGATTCTGTCATTGGTTACGGTATTTCAAGTTATGCACGAACTTATAAATCATATCTAGATAATATTTATAACCTTCAAACTAGACTGCTAAAAACCATTGTTCCTCTTAAAATTAAATTTAAAATTAAAGATAATTATGATCAACTATTTCAGTATTGTAATGTGATGAGTGTCTTCGATAAAGCTAAATTGGCAATGATTGTTGAAAATAGTGAAAATATTAAGTTATTAAAAACAAAGGCAAGACCAACATCTCTACGTACATTGTCACATCTCGCTTTGTGTGAAATACCTAAATGTAATAACAACTATGGTAAAAGGGTTTGGATGTGTAACCTCCCCAAGATATTAAACGAATTGCCTAAAACTCTGGTAAATAAAATAAAAGACAAGAACACCATGCAAATTAAAAATATATTAAAAAAATACTACTTAAAAGATAAACATCAAATCCCAACATCAATGGTCGGCTCCACATCCAAAATCACAATGTAAAAAAATAATTATAAGGGCTACTTAGGGCGTCATAATCTTTAATCTTAAGATTCTGCCTGACTATGTCTGTATTTTTTATGCAACTTTTTGAAATAAACAGTTTAAATTTTAATTATTTTTTTTTTCATTATAAACCTTTACAGGTAGGTACTTATTGACGTCAAAAAAATTTGTATAAAAAAAGTTAACTAACAGTAGTTAAATGTTATCAACTAACTTAACTACTTACCTACCTAATCTACCTACCTAACTAATCTACCGCCAGTTCGGATTTTTGAAGAGCCTTTGAGAAGAAGCTGGCAGGAAACTCAGGAGGCCTAACTTTTTCTCCCTCTAATGAGGATCTACTACCTACATTTGTATGAATTGAGGTCGTTTAACAAAGTAGATATATATACACATGTCAAGTACATTCAGGTTCAAACCATTAAAACAAAAGTTATAATGTCGTCGTCGTATTATGATTTTATAACACTGTGAGGAAATAAAAACATTGTTGTTAAAAACTGTTGCTTAAAAACGCGTACCTCTGGTTTTAAAGCTCTATATTTCGAAACCACGCTAAGATGAATGGAGCCTGTGGTGCTTTCACATTTAGTATTATCTGGCTTTAAATAATACACCTTAAAGTTTAAGAAATGTTTCTTTTTAATAAGGATTAAGTGCGCCCGAAAAATTTTAAACGTAATCTTGTAAGTGTGAGGTTTCACCTGAAGTGAAAATTAATTATGTATCCTATGTAAAAAAGATAGACTTTTTTTAATCTAAAAAAGCTTTTACAATCTAGAGCTATATTCGATAAAAATTTACGATATGACCTTTTAAAATATTTTGATATACATTACGTCAATTGACTAACTGAGACCAAACGTACGAGTAGTTCAAGTGCATAACGAGATAGAATTGATTAATTTGACATTAATTCCCATACTGCGAGTATTAAATTGTTACCTATTAAATTATATTAATATTTATTTGTTGTTAATGATTTTACGTTTTCTACACTACATCAATTACAATAATTACCAAATACGAGTGTATTTGATGTCACCGGTAAAAATTCCACTGAACATTTTCGAACAGTAAATTATGAATTATCATTTTCAAAGTTCAACACGTACGCATATAAAATGAATATCGAATCACGTCAACACCTTGCCTAGAGATTACGTGTAATAAGTTTAAGCGTCGCCTTATTTCAACTTGTCCCCTTAACGCGGCACGTAGCGCGTCTATATCCATTCGCTGGCCAGAATAGCTTCGTGTCTAGACTCCGAATTAGTACCACCTAACTGTCTGGAACCTAGACCCAAAGAAAAATTGTATATTAACCCTGGCTCTCGTTAATCGTGCGAACATAATTGTATCAGTAAACTTTAGTTTTTAGAATTAACTTTATGTTTATTTTTATGTAGTTAACTGTGACATTTGCACTTACGACCTGACCTGTGTCTAAATCAGTTAAAACTAGTTTTATAAAGACGAGACGTCCAATTTGAAATTTTTAATTTGCACTAAATGGCATTTATGTTCATTGTTTAGATCTGTGAAGTTGCTATACAGGTATCATCGATCTATATATGTAATAACCAACATCTACTTATTTAACATTAAAGTCTTACGGTTTGTATGAAAACTAACTGGCTTCTACGAGTAGACACATTAATATTTTAAAAGCTATAAAAGGTGACTGCCAGAAACCGCAAGAAACTTCAAGGGCTGGTCAGGTCAAGTGTTATAAACATGGCAAAAATGACAAAAAAGGAATTCGTGTTTTTTTCATTTTTAATTAATTTTCCATTTTGTGAATTTTAATTTGGATAGTCTTTGAGTATCTAATTTATTTTAAAGCAATAACAAAAGAAAAATAAAATGAAAACAATTATTTACAACGCGAAGGCAACGGCCGGCCAGCCGACCGTCTCACTAACGAGCATTTTGACTTCAAAACCGGACAAAAGTGACAATTACAAATTTCTATAAACGTCGCTCAAGTTAGCGTTTTATTGCACCTGAGTAATGGTACTATCATAATCCGGTCCTACCTTGGACCCTTGCCCTCCGTGCACTTGGTCAGGTAGTCGGAATCTTAGTCTTCGTTTAGTACGCATGCCTATTTTCACGATACGTTCTATTGTTTTCAAACTTGCACGTGGTGTTAAAAGTGGTTTGAAGTGGATTGTGGAAAGTTTTAGCTATGGAATCTGAAGAACAAGGTATGTACTTTATCTTAATATATTATTATCTTTAATATGAATGACTATTATGTGTTTTTAGAACCATCATCAATAGAGGGGAAAATATTCAATATCGTGTAATTTTTTTTTACTAATTAGTACTTTTGTAATAGTACCGAGTTAGATTGGGTTACAATTATGCTTTTTTGGTAAAATATAGAGTTTCACCATGTCAAAACAGCAAAAACTTCTTCCACATCTTTCCACCACTTAAAAAAAAATGTACTTTTAAAATTAAATAAGAATTTTTTCAATTGTTTAGCTTATTTACAACTTTGTTGATTCTTTGCAGATTCGACATCAAATGTGATTCAGATGTCTCGGAAATCGTTGTATATGCTTTTCAAAGAGAGCCCAGCTTAAAGATTAGATGACAAGGTATTACTTATTCAAAATAAGCTCCGAGAAATGATGAAATGTCCCCACAACGAATATCAAACTTTAAATCACGATTTAAGTCATTTCAAATCTGATTTAAAGAAAAGATGGGCATCGTGGAATTATATTGAAGAGAGGTTTATGAAAAAAAACGAAAGATGACACTTCTTTACTAATAAGAGCCAAACGGTACAGAAAAGTAATAAATAAGGAACCAAAAATCAAAAATTACACACCTATAGAATCTTTGCGCATCTTCATCGAAGGTAGGAACAAGGAAGCAGTTAGAAGCAGTGGGAGTCACTGCACAATGCAACTAAAGGTATATTTCCTTGTTATACTTATATCAGAAGAGCAAAGAAACTTTGCTATCCAAAACCAGATGCAGTTCGAGTTATGGAGACGTGTGTGGAAGTTGTGCTTCAAGATTTACTGGATCACAGAGCTAAAATACTGTCTTTATCTTGAGGATGTACCTATTCCAAAACTGTTTATCAGAAGAATTGGAAAATTTAGAGCTCATTTCAAAATAGAAAATCTTAATAGAGCCACTTTCGTGCGACATACATTACTCCCAACCATGGTTGATGCGAATGTTTGTTTGTTTTTTGAGTTGTTCTAGCCGAAAGAACTGGAAACAGAAGTAGACCAATCATCGAGTCTTGTTTACTCTGTTGAATCGACTAAGATCCATTATAATTAAATTATTTTGTGGTTTTTTTACAATGTTTAGCCATGTTTGTGAAAATACATGTTTTTTTGTTTAAATACGTGTTTTTATTCATATCCAACAAAATAAAAGTACTAAATAATTTTGTCCGGTTTTGAAGTCAAAATGCTCCGCGTCTGTTGACCCTGTCGCGTCAGCTGTGCGATAAGTACCTACGTTAGTCTGCAATGAGACCATTTTTGTCATGTTTAAAACACTTGACCTGACCAGCCCTTGAAGTTTCTTGCGGTTTCTAGCAGTCACCTTATATACGAATCAAAAACAGTCTTGTTTTAGATCCTAAAATCAGAACATTATTCATTGAAGCCGGAGCGAGCTAGTATCGCAATATTTAGCCGTCATAATTTCATATTGAAAGCACATCCCGTTTCGTGCTTGATCAAACCCGTGTCGATTAATTGATTACTTTAATTGAAATGGCCGCGAGGCGCGCTGTCTGCCGCGGTACAGCCGTATTCACGATGCACATCGTGAAACATGGAATCGTGGAAATGCTAATCATAGAAGTAATCGCGATTACAAGGAACCCTTTTGCCATTTGGCAAATGATAATCGTGAATGCTTTTGTTTTATTTCACAACGAAGAAACCTTTCATCCTTCCGCTGTTACTATTAACTGACGATATGGACAAAGGTGGAAGCGTACTTCAACCGGAATCTTCATCTAATACTAAATAACAGGATCATATCATAAACTGTCAAAACACATCAATACTTCTAACATTGTTGTTTTGGCGAGAGATAAGATAGCGAGTTCCTTAGTAGTTGAGGATTAAGGGTAAAGTGCACTTCCGTCTTTGACCTTAAAGTCATGATCAGGGTAAAAGTCGGGGGGTATACACTATATACAGTCGTAAGCAAAATATTCGAACAGGAACTGGCCAACAGTCTTTTCAATTATTCAATATCAAAATCAATTATTGTACTGTTAACTACGGCTACAAAGGGGCAAAAATAAAATAGAATTTGAAATAAAAATATAACTGAAGCAAATAATTATAAATAACAAGTTATTGATCGCCGACGCCTATGAAGGTGAAGGGTAGGGTTGAAATAGAAATATATTTTTAAAATAGCGCTTTTCATATCGGTGCTTATTTTAGCGATGAGTTTTAAATCTGTTCAGCTTTACCTAATTAAGATGCAAGTACGTGGTGCAGTGGTACACAAGTACTCTAGTAGACTGTTTGATGTTTGTCGTCGTAGTCTAGTGTTCTAGTGGACCACCGATGACTCAGACCTAGAGGTCCCGAGTTTGATTGGTCCGCATGGCTAACTACCACCACCACCTTATCAAAATATTTCGCCAGAACATCAGTCTTACAAGCGCATTTTTGTGTCGACAGTTAGAGATAGATAGCTAGTTCCTCGGTAGTTGAGGAATCAGAGTGAAGTCCATCGGCCTTATCATCACCTACATCGGGTGAGATGACGGCCAAGACCTAACCCGTAGTGTATAAAAGAAAAGTTGCAAACCATCCCTTTAAAATAAAGGAGTAGTGCAAGGTGCAAAGAAACACTGAGCACATGTGCAGTAGTTATTAAAATTTGGTGAAACGTAGACTGTATAGTACACTGCTTTAGTGTTCCTCAATGCCTATTCTGTGACTAACCCTTTGGAGATAGTAGTTGTGGACACCCACCATAACATGTATGTAAGGATAACATAACCCAGGATAGTTCCCGCCCCGGCATACAGTATTGTCGCATTTTCCCTTGTAAAAATTACACTGAATCATAAAAATGATTCAGTGTAACTTTTTTATGACATGAATAAATGTTTTCATAGAATATTAAGTAGTTATCCTTATGTGTCCAATAGATTCACGTTTTAGGTTTCATATTAAATGATAATAATTTATGTCATCTGCATGGTGAAAGTGTCGTAATAATTCTAACGTTCACAATTAAACTACAGCGAAGTGCAACCTAATAGGACAGCAAGACGTTAGCACACGCCTAAACCAATTACAGTCAACGCCAGTCCCATTCTCCCATTGTTGTAGCACCAAAGACTGAATCAACACAATGTTATTCCAATTTAAGCTTTCTCCATTTAGCTATAATGCCCAAACTTGGCATTAATTTCACAAAGAACAGCCGAAGTGCACGCTTTACTTGTTTTGATGGCTTATTACTACGAGCTGGGTGTAATAGCTTATTCTAACTGAGCAGCTCGATAGGGCGAGGAACGATAGCAAAAGTTAAGAAACTTTTCATGAGCCTGATAAATAATTCCTTTTGCATGTCTATTATGGGCAGAGAGTGAGAGGCTTAATGACACAGCGGCTTGTTCGTACGGGTTGCGATTCTGCAAATTAAGTAAACTATTATAATATCGAGTTAGTGGATCGGTGACCAATTTAAAAATATCTTGAGCTTTCCGCTACTCCTAACTAAAAATAAAAACTAAAACTTTATTTGCTAAAACATGGTAATATGGTCTTAGTACACTTTAAAGATCTCATGTTTTGCTTTTAGTATACAGCATGCAAATACAATATTATTCAATATTTAGAATTATTTATCCATATCAATATTAGAATAATAAGTACAGTTTTTTTTTAAATTTCACATAATAATTCATTAATTTAGTAAATGTCAAAATCATTAATAATATATCATGCGATTTAAATAAGTATGTCATTAACTACTAAATGTCGAATTATGGTCTTTAGTCAAAAAACTCTTTTATTTCATAAAAGGTTTTTTCAATTAACCATTGCATTAATTTTTTTCTAAATAAATTATATTTAGGTATTTTATTATATATTCGTATACACATCATTAGAACACTTCTCCGTCAAGCCGCATTGGGCCATCATCGTGGTGGGTTATGGCCCAACATCCCCATGTTCTGTTAATCATGTGGGATGGCCTGTGCCCAGCTGTGGGACGTTTACTAACAACAATGCATATCCATTTTGGGAATGAGTATCGGTACGGGTCGCGTAAGGGATGCTCCTTTAGGCCGTTGAGGATGATGATGAGCTCTTTTGACCACCTCCTTGGTCGAGTGGTTTGTACACCGGTTTTCATGGTGTCGCCATCTCTGAGGTCCCGGGTTCGATCCCCGGTCGGGAAAATTTAGAAATTATTGTTTTCCTAAATTGTCTCGAGTCTAGGTGTTTTTTTATACTAAGCCCGGCAAATGACCCCACTCCACCTGATGTTAAGTGGAAATGAAGTCCAGGCGGGAGGACAACTGGTGCAGCGTAAGAGACGTTTAATGTGTAATAAGTATGCATTTAAGTATGTTTATCCGTTGTCTAGTAACCATTTAATGAGTTTCACAACGAAGCTTCTCTTGGGCTAGATAATTAGTGTGAGTGTAGGAAAGTTTATTTATTTATATTTGTGTTGCAGGTACAGATCAAGCCGTGGTTTCGTAAGTAATTGTTGTAAGTTCTTAAGATCTACCAAAAAGCGTGGTGTTTTTTTTTTGATCGTCTCCCCATGGTTTATGTTCACGTGGGAATGCTTGAGTATGATGAAAGCATGTGCGAGTATTATAGTTTAATGTATTATACCTAATATAAAAAAAAATCAAACACCCCAATAAATCAAAAAAGGCTTAATTCATACATTGAAAAATGTAATCATTACTGGACTTTACAGTACCAATATTAACCACGAACTTTCCACCAATCGTCCCACTGACGCCCGCCGGGGGTCGATTGGACCAAAAAATGTGCTAAATGAAGCAGCGCGTCGTCGCAGGGTCGAGCACGCCCGCGGAGGTGATAATATTCGTCATTACGCGCGCGCGGGCCTGCGGGACCGCATTGAACGGGTTACGTGACGCGGCGGCCGATATGGCGGGCGTCACACCGCCAAGGGACATGTCGCCTCTTGTCTACTTCTCTCATGGAAATGTGTGATAACTAATCTATACCTTTATAAATATAGCTACATACATGATGCTCCTTTCCCGAAGGAGACAACACAATTTTTCAATTGCTACGATTGCGAGACTCTTTGTTTCATCTAGTCTCATAAAGTTCTTCATATACCTACTAATTTAGTTTTTCCGGCGGCGGATACAAATTTTCAAGAATATTATTCCTAAATCGCGTAGTTTTATTCCCAAAATCTATAACATTTATAATAATTTATATCTGTGTAAAGTCGACGTAATGAAATTCTTTTAGACGAGATTCTCTGTCTGTTTTATTTTTGATACTGAACGGTCTTGAAGTTGTGTTAATGCTTTTTGCGTACACAAATGCTATCCATAAAACGATGATGCTGGTGCAGGGTTCAAGAATCATTATTATGAGCCTCAAGTATCGCCCCGTAGGGCAAACCTTTTTACACAGGAGGAAGACAGGAGAAAATGCATTACTCACACATAACACTGTTCCAGGGGAAACGCAGTAAGTGGTGTCAAAATGGAAGCATTATTTTGCAGAATCTTGAAGAGTTGGTACATAACCTATTTAAATAGTTTTTATTCGTGTATAGACTGCGAAAGATTTTATTTTGAAGATTATTTTTATTTCAGAGTAGATAACAATACCTATTTAAAAACCGCCAATTTAATTAAAGAAAAAAATAATAACATAATTTTATTTAGGTACTTACAGTTAATTAAGTATGGCCTACTTTTTTTAATCTGCGATTTTATATTTTGTTTTACAGATGGCGCATTTTATGAGTGTATACTTAAGTTGAGATAGTCTACGTTGTCTGTGCAAGTTCTTTCTCTTCTTTTTTTGAAAGTCTCTTAAAAATTTATATGATTCATAAACGAGCCTTAAAACTAGTTAAATTAATAAGTTTTAATTTCCTTACGGTGTAAACTCAGCCCTGGTATTCAGACGGACCCTTAATAAATTAGCAAGAAAACGTTAATACGTTGGAATATAAATTCTGAAGATAACGTACAAGCCCTCGTAGGTAAGGTTCTGCAATCCAGCTACCTGGTAACCCAACACGACAATAATATTACGCTAAAGCTTTTTGGCATCGGGATTATTTCTGAAATCTATCTTTAAACTTGTTACACAAATACAGTTAAGATATTCAAAAACACGCAACACAAGTAAACATACGTGTTCACTCATTGTTATTCATTATTTTGAAAAGTATTGAAAAAGTGAATATTAGGTAGGTATATACCTACTTTGTTTTTGGTAAGATGCGGCTTAAGAGCCGCATAATAAATAATTTTGTCATTTTTTAATAAATTACTGTACTGAACGAATGCTAATGGGTTAGTAAAGTGCTTAAATATATTTCTGTATTGACACGTAATAGGTAAAAGACCGGTATCATAATGGGACCAGAAGTTCATATAGGTAATTATTTTGCAAAATTTTTATATAATATACTGCAGTCACATCACCCCATAATGTGCTAGCTATGGCCCGGTCTCACCATGAGCTATGTGGCCTATGTAGGAAGGCATAAGTCTATCGGTGTAAAGTTTATGAAGCTGACGATGAGTGTACCATCCATTATGTAATATATAAAGTTTACGCAAATGTTGCGTACAGAGTATTTTAAGTTCAGAAAAAATATTGAAAGAATTTCTACGAGCAGGATTCGAAACTGCACCCTCTAATATGTCACATGTCACAGGTCAAGCGTTTTACGTACATTATGCGCTATGCTATCTTGACTCTCCCCGAGCCTTGCTAATTTATTAACACTTTAACTGACTTTTGCCAATTGCTATTTTAACCCAAGTCATGCACGGTATGTATGTTGTTGTTGCCATTGTAACAAAGAACTCAAAAAACAATAGCCGTACCTAAGTAAAGTATCGGCGAAGCTTCGCAGCAAAATGTTCGTGTGTTGCTAAAGTAAACCGAACTAAGTTCCAACTCGGGTAAGTTATATTTGTGCGGAACAACTTCGCTCAGTGGCCCTGCGACACTCTATGGAACAAGGTTTTAGCTTCTATATATCAAAACATTATCTTTATGCTTTTTCTGTAGGTATTTCAAAATATTTATCTCATTCATTAAATTTCATGGTCTCTTATCTATTACGTGTCAATACAAAAATATATTTAAGCATTTTATTAACCCATTAGCTCTCGTTAAGTACGATAATTTGTTAAAAAATGACAATAAAATGTAGCTAAACTAACAGTCGCATCTTTCCAAAAACAAAAATATATACCTACCTAATATTAACTTTTTCAATACTTTTCAGAATAACGACAATGAATGAACACGTATGTTTACTTTTGTTGCGTGTTTTTCGAATATCTTGACCATGATATAAGTACAAAAATAGTTTTCTGATGCAGTACTTAACTGTCAAAAAGCTTTAGGCAGCTGAATTGCAGAACCTTACCTACAAATACGAGGGCTTGTAGTAAACATAGCAAATGTTTTCCAAAGTCAAAGTGTAGATAAATAAGCAAGGCTCGGAGGGAGCCAAGATAGCATAGCTAGTAATGCGCCTGACCTGTGACATGTGACATAGAGGGTGCAGTGTCGAATCCTGCTCGTGGAAATTTATTCAATAATTTTGCGTAAACTTTTTAAATTAAATAATGAATGGTACACTCATCGTCAGCGTCATAAACTTTACACCGATAGACTTATGCCTTCCTACATCAGCCACATAGCGCTTGGTGAGACCGGGCCATAGCTGGCACATTATGGGGTGATGTGATGGCAGTATCTATGTTATATAAAAAATTTATACGGACTTCTGGTATTTTTTTATGTACCGGTAGCGGTAGGTAAATTAAATAAAGTACGATTTAAAAATATCTAGACTACTAATATACTTGAAGCGATGCATGTTCGAGTATTATAATAATAAAATAAATTAATAAATTTCACAACTATTACACCAATCACTGAGCCTCAAACAAGGCATAGCCTGAAGTTAATTATAAGTCACCACAATTATTATGGTGACTTATAATTAACTTTGACTTTTAACCATAACGCGTAGCGGTAAAAGACTACCTACTTACTACCACCCCCTCTTTTCCCTTTGTTGTCGTAAAAGGCGACTATTGGACTAAAGACTGCACATACATCCAACAGCTTAGAGCGGCGATGGGCTCACCACCTGTCACGCTGAGCACATATGCAGTCGCTATTTGGTGAATAGTGGACTCTGGCAGAGGACTGCTTTCGCGGTCCTCAATGTCTAGTCTCTGGCTAAGCCTTCGGGGATGGTAGTCGATATTATATGTATGTATAACTTAGTGCAATCAGTAAGGGGCAAATCAAATCAAAAAATCAAAAGGCCCAACCTTTTCATGTGGGAATGCCTGTGCCCGGCAGTGGGACGTTTAAAGGCTGATGGATGATTTTGAGGGGCTAATACTTACAGGCAAATATTATTTCTAGAAAGATATTACCTACCAATTGGTCAGCTACTCATAAGTGAGTTATATACGTATAATTACATTATAAACAATCACGAACTGTGGGCCCGAACCCAGCTTAGGTTCATTAAAACTATTTTTCTGCCCGTGAGTTACATAGACATACAGCCTTTTTTATCATAAGTCAAACTGTTTTATTTTCTATTAGTGAAATAAAAATTGGAACTAGATAATTAGTCCTAGAAAAACTTACCAATGTATAAACCGACAACAGACAAAGTTATATCTCTTTGTGATTGTGACGTTAGTTAAGTCTCGAAAATACGATTAATATTCGACGTGAATAAAGTTGCAGCCGTCAAATATATACCTACATACCTTGATAAACTGTTGATATGCAATAATATAATGCTCGCAATGGTTAATTTGTCGAAGAAGGGATGGTCAATTTCTTGCCTTTAACTTGAAAGCTGGAATAATACAAAGAGCAGTGATTACTCTCCATCAGGTGACCCGCTTGCTCGTTTGACTCCTTATTTTATAAAAAAGAGACGAAAGTTTACAAAACGTGATATTACTCAGTCTAGACACTCTACTACTAGTAGTAGAGCAATAATAAACACGGGCCGAGGCTTTGATTTTTTTACCCTTCAATGAGATTCGAGAATACGAAGGGACAGTTAAAATAAAAATAAGTTTTTTCGTTATTCGATCGTTTTAGTTCGAAGAGTTGTCGGAATGTTGACACTTTCTGTGACGTAGGTGTCATTTTACCGCAAATTGGCTCTTTCGGTGTTGAATAATAAATAAACATACTTTCTTTGCTTATTCCATTCCATTACAAATGTCTATTAGCAGATAAAGTTATAACTTTTATTAGGTATTTTGTAAGTACAAAATATACGAATAAGTTTAGTTAAGTGTAGGCTGTAATAACTAACCCGAGCTGTGTATTAAAAAAAAATGGATTTTTCGATACACAAATCAATTGACAAAATGATCATCTTCTAAGACACATTTGAAAGCGAATTTATATGATTCCAGGAAAAGTACGCTTTTCAAATCGAACTTTTCAAACTAAAACTGAGTATAGAGGCATATTATTATATTGAAACTCCAACTTATACGTTATTTGCAGAGTACAGATATTCAGGTTTCCAGGTTATCCATATCGGATTTTCTCATCTCACTTCTGCGAAAACTGTCGTATCAGCAAAGTCAGCATCGTTGTATTGTATTGCAAACGTCAATACGCTGACGTGACTATTGCAGTCTGGAGGGCCGTGGAATTGTTTGCTGAGTTACACAAAAAATAAAGAGAATGATTTTCACTGAGAAGCGGTTTGTTTAACTGCTTCAACAAAGTATAACACTTATATATCATATCACTTGGCTTACCATGATTACGTTTCCGAAAGTTCGAAGGATACTTACGTGACATGGGAAGCTTCACATAGTGTAAGTTAAAGAAGCAAGCATTTCTTCTTATGGATTTTGAAAGTTAATAAAAACACTTTATTGTTTAGTTTGTGGACTGCATCTGCGGTCCCCATTGCCGAGGCGTTCACTAACGCTCTAGGGATAAAATCACTTTAATTGTCTTTATATAAAATCGTATTACTGTAAAACTTAATTTATTTATATATCTAAGCCGCTGTCACGTTCTCGTTTTTACCAATGATTGCTACATAATAGGTAATAGGTAGTAATAACTTCTGTTCCGTTAACACATAAATAAAAGTTCTAGCAACACTTGCAAAATCTAATACGTATTAGATAAACAAAATAAACTTTCCTACACTCACACTAATGATCTAGCCCAAGAGTAGCTTCGTTATGAAACTCGTTGAAATAGTTACTAGACAACGGAGAAACATACTTAAAACACTTAAATATTTATTTAAATATTTATTATACATAGAAAACACCCAAGCCCGAGACAATTTAGAAAAACAATAATTTCTAAATTGACCCGACCGGGGATCAAACCCGGGACCTCAGAGATGGCGACACCATGAAAACCGGTGTACAAACCACTCGACCAAGGAGGTCGGCAAATTTGTTTGTATTGGGAATAGGATAACATCAGTGTTAAACGTGCCTATTAGCTGGCGAACAACGATTTCTCGAATTCAACCAGGCATCTCCTCTTTCGGCTTAGGTTTGCTAGCGGATTTTTTATGTAAAAGTACTTGCCTGCCTGTGTTTATACTATGCCCGAGAGCTGTTATGTATTGCCCAAAACAATAGGATTAAGTTGGAAACTTACGCCTTGACCTGCCATTGCTACCAACCTCAAGGGGAAAATATCAGGAACACATGCTTGAATCACTCGAAATAGATAGTTAGAATCATTTTGTTTTACGATTGCCAGCTAAAGATTACTTAGAAAAATGACCTCTTAAATGATTTGTATCCTTATGTGCACATCATCATCAGCCAGGGGACGTTCACTGCTGGAAAAAAAGCCTCCCCCATGGATTTCCGCAACGACCGGTCTTGTGCTGCTCGCATCCAGCGGCTACCCGCGACCTTCACCAGATCGTCGGACCACCTTGTTAGAGGCCTGCTCACACTGCGTCTATTGGTGCGCAGTTGCCACTCGAGAACCGTTCTGCCCCAACGGCCATCGTTTCTACGGGCGATGCGCCCCTTGAGCCAATTGCCACTTGAGCTTGGCGACTCTTTGGGCTATGTCGGTTACCTTAGTTCTTCTACGAATCTCCTCATTTCTGATTCGATCACGTAGAGAAACCCCAAGCATAGCCCTTTCCAATGCTCTTTGCGCGACTTTGAGTCTGCCTATAGGCCCATAGTGAGCGGTCATGTTTCGGTACCGCATGTACCAGCAACACACTGGCAAGACTTTCGTCTTGAGACACTGCGGTATTTTGAACGAGAATATATTTCATAGCTTACCGAACGCTGCCCAGCTGAGTTGCATTCGACAATTGACCTCTTTCTTAAAGTTGGACCCGCCTAACTTACTTACCGTCAACTTCCATATGTGCTTTCTAAGTTTTAACATCAATTTTATAGTCAGTTAACAGTTTAACACAATCTTCTCTTATTTTAGGTTTTTTTTGTAAAATAATCTAGTTTTAAATTTACAAAATTTGCAAATTTACATTTACAATTAACGCGGGCGGTAGCTTCTCTTAAAATTATATTTTTTATATTTCTGCATATTCCTTTGTATGTATCGATAACATAAAACGTGTTTATAAAACTGTTTCATAATTTTGTTTTTTTTATTAACAACAGTAATTATAATATAATTACAATTTGTTGTTGTTAAAATTATCTCTTTTATCGTCTGGTTTTTAGGGTATATAAAGGTACCTCTTAAATGTTGTTACTTATCGAGTGGTTTATGTATCCCCCTCTGGGGCCGCCTCGCAAGATGGACATAAAAGTTAATGGACTTACAAACTCAAGGATATTCGAGTTAAGAAAAAATATATAGCAAAGGAAATTAAGTTTTACGCTAGATAAATCTAGATTTATATACGTCAATGTCGAGAGTAGGTACAAGATAGACGAAATCATGAAATTCGTCACTTTGTGTCGACAGCGCGAATATTACAAGTAAACTTAATTAAGTCAAAGTAAAAAAATCCAGACATTGTAATTTGACATTTGATATGACTGTTATTATTAAATCTTCCTACCTTTAATTGATTGCCTTGCCTAAATTTTTTATTAACGGTATCAATACATACATAGGGAAGTGGATAGTCATAGTAGTTACCTATTTAAATTGTATAAATTAAATCCAATGTTATTTAATTATGCAAAAGACAAGGTAAATGTATAATCTATCTATATATCTTCGACCTCTATTTATTATGATATAATAATATGTCTTTGCTGGTCTTCGAATTAGTTCTATAAATAAAGTTTTATTTATCCCTCTTCTGCCTTTTATATAGCCACTGAGAACAAATACAAAAATAAACTTATAAAGACCTCCACGTTCTGCAAATGCACCTTTGTGAATCGCGATGTCGAAGTTGTCTTACGTTGTATTTTATAGTTGTTTCTAATATTCCCAATAGTTACTTTCTGAAGACCGTATAACTTGAAACTTTATAATTCTCTAGATGTAGCACAAAATGGTATTCTAAAACAGCTTAAATAATATGGATTGCAAAACCAAAAATAGAACCAGAGTTACGATGTCGCGGGCTGATAATTTTTAAGGAATCTCTTGTTGTTACAATGTGATAGGGATACTTTTAACCTGTTATGGCTAAGTACTACATCTAAATTCATCGACAAAAAAAATAATATGGACTTATAAAAAAGTGATTTTAAATCACAAAATAATTAAGTAATGATTTTTTTCTCACCAAAATAATCTCAAACATATAAAACAAAGTAATTTGTTAGTAAGCCAGTGTCATTAGCTACCATTTGCCATTTTTTTCGTGTTTCTCCGACGCATGAAACCTTTGATATCGCATAAAGTTAAATGGTCATAAATTATAGGTGGAGGGGGTTGGACCCCCCATATTTTTTTTGTCGATGAATTTAGATGTAATACTTAGCCTTAACGGGTTAGAAGTACCACCCCTAGCACATTGTATACAATATGAATATTGATCTATGGCTACCCGCACACACACAATAATATTGTCAATAAAATGCATATTGTCAATAATATTGTGTGTATTGCGGTATTGTTCAATATTATTGTAGATTTCCAGAAATTCTGATCACAGGCACAACAATATTGGGAGGAGCCAGGAATCTTGACAATAATATTGTCGTGTGCGGGCGCGCGGCAATAGTTTAGTTCAAAAAAAGATCTTAAGGCAGGCGGACGTTTGTTTTTTGTTCACTTATACGCGCCGAAAGGACAATGGAGGACGAAAATTGTGTGAATAATATTACTAATTTTAAAGAAAAGCGATTTTTGTTAATATTTATGAATACATGGGAAACTTATCCAGAGCTATGGAAAACATCCATCGTGATAATAAAGATAAAAGATAATAGTTTTTGAAAGCTGCTATCTCTCATTCTCATGTGATTTTTAACGTCACGCTCTTCTGTAATTAGTTCATTTGTCTACCTCGGGCGGGAATCAAACCCACGTCCTCTGCAATCCGGGCAGCTGCGTTGACCACTCCGCCACCGAGGTATTGGTTAGACCGACGAAATTTTTCAACGCTTTTGACTTTATGTTTTTATAGCAACATGCAACAGTGTCTTATCAAACTTCTTAGAATTTACATTCTTAGAGATTTGAATGAAAATATTTCAAAATATTTTAAACATTAAGATAAGACAAGACTGCTTTATAGATTCGGTTCGATTCCCGCCTGAGGTAGATATTTTTTCAACGTCTCGTTATCTTTGAGTTTATTTAAGCGTTTTTTAACGCAATTAATCAAATATTACGAATTAGTTTTTATTAGATTCAAATGATATAAGTTTTAACTCAGTTTTTTTTTCTCATCCAGTCTTTAATCCGTCGTTTCTTTCTTGATTGTTTTTTAATTACTTAAAATAAGTGCAATAACCAATGCAACGACTTTTTTCTTTCTGTCCATTTTAAACCGTGCGTACACGAATCAAGCTGCTGAGCGACTGAGTGAAAAATTCACAATAATATTTTTTATTTTTTATTTATTAAAACTTTTGCAACAATATATTACATGGCGGACTTAATGCCTAAGGCATTCTCTACCAGACAACCATAGGGTGGTGCAGAGATAACATGGTAGGTGCAATTAGCTGTGGTGACAAAAGATGTAAAAAAAACAATAAAAATATATATATATAAATAAACATATACATAGGTGTAGGAATATACATAAATACTTTTACAATAATATAAATATACTTACATACACTAAATAATATATAAAAAAGGCGTTATCGAGATGATTCTGCCATGGTTCTATCAAAAAGTAGCATGTGAACTTTCTTTTTAAAAGCGTCACGAGTCGTAGCCATTCTGACTTCCTAAGGTAGCGCGTTCCAGAGCAGTATGGACTGAATATAAAAGGAAGAATGAACAAAGCCAGAAGAGTGGCAAGGAGAGAGAAAGAGAAGATTATTTGAAGATCTGAGATTCCTGTCATGAGAGGTGCAAAGATATTGAAAATGGGGAGTAAGATAGGAAGGAGCATTAGGAGAATTTAGGAAGGAGAAAAGTGTGGTAAGGGCGCGCCAACACCTCCGCTGGCGAATGGGCAACCATTTTAACTCAGACCTATGCTGTGAGATGTGGTCGTACTTCTTCAGGTTGCAAATGAATCTGATACTGTTATTGAGCAGTCTGTCAAGCTTATCCAGCAAGACTGAATTAAGATCGTAATAACATACGTCACCATAGTCAATCATAGGAAAAATTAAAGTCTGCGCAAGCATTACTTTTGTCTTGAACGGTAAAAAGTTCCTCAGACGATTTAAGGAGCGCAGAGTCCAAGTAACTTTTTTACAGACACTAGCAACCTGAGAATGCCAGCCGAGTGTATTATCCAGATGTAAGCCGAGATTTTTAACGGTCGTGCTAAATGGTATGACCGTACCATCAAATATTATAGGAGCAACAGAGTTAATTCTCACTTTATTCATCATTCGCAAGCTGCCAACAATTATCGCCTGACATTTTGTAGGGTTTACAGCCACACCAAACCTACGAGACCAGTCGTTAACAGCTTCCAAGTCCCGATTTATATTAATAATAGCGTCTGATAAGTCATCTACACGTGTTTGGGTGTAAAGCTGAAGGTCATCGGCGTACAGATGATACGCACACTGAAGGTGATGGGTAATAAAGTTGATGAATATTGAAAATAATAATGGAGAAAGAAAAGATAGAAAAGGGTGGGGTGGGTGGGTGGGTTCCTGTGCCTATCCATCCATCCATATAAAAAAAAAATTTAGACGATTCCAAACGCTTAATTTAAGCTTACTGAATAAAGTTATTTTGATTTTGAATACCGCCTTGTGGAACACCAGCATTCAGGTTACGCCAATTTGATGATGTCTCATCAATGCGGACCGACTGCTGACGCTCTTGAAGATAAGAGGTGAACCATTCCTTTACCTCAGATGAAACCATAAGATGAGAAAGGATAGAAAGGAGGATGTCATGACTGACAGCATTAAAGGCGTTCGAGAAGTCTATTAGTACCAAGACTGTGACTTTTGTATCCTCCATACCCTGTCTAATGTCGCCGGTAACTTTCAGGAGAGCGGAAACTGTGCTGTGCCCAGGCCTAAAACCAGATTGCAGAGGAACAACGAGGTTATTTTGGTAAATGAATCTTGCAAGTTGCTAATATTGCGTAGTGTGTGCGGTACCTTATATTGATCAAGATTATTGACCTTCTTCTATTGACAATATTATTGTGTGTGTTCCTATGAATAATATGTTATTTCCAAATAGTATGTTTTTATTATTAACATTATCACATTTTAAGATAAAACAATTTTTCCATCGAACAATATCGTTTGTCAGTTTGTGGAAACATCGACGCGAACGTTATCAAACGTTGAAGCGAGCGCGATATTGGATTCGCCGTGATCCAGGGCAATCAGACTCGAGACCTTCGCCTGAGCCCGGAGCCTGCGCCTGACACTGACAAGCAATGTCTCTTACGTTGAGAATGGGCACTTCATTACTTATCGATAGACTCTTCGAAGAGCTGTTTGGTAACGGCTTATTAAAAAAACACTGATCCATCTCTTCCCTTGGGTATCGTAAAAGGCGACGTCGAAGTCTGTACGGACTAAATAAAGACTTGTAGTCTTTATTTAGTCCGTACGTCCGTCCATGCATCCAACATTAGGGGTTAAAGTCACTCGTATCCGTGGCGGCTCAAAAATACTACCACCCTGTCTCTTCCTTTGGGTATCAAAAGGTGACTAATGGACTAAAGACTACACATACATCCAACAGCATAGAACGGCGATGGGCTCACCACCTGTCACGCTGAACACATGTGCAGTTGTTATTTTGTGAAACGTTGACTATTGTAGAGGACTCATTTTGCGGTCCTCATCGCCTAGTCTCTGAATAACCTTTAGGGGATAATAGTCGTGAGTATACAAACTTCGAAATATACGTTTGATTTTTAAATTTTCGCGTCCCATTATTTTCGGTTGCACCAGTCGTGGCCATAGGCTGACTATTCCACCCGTGACTACGACCGGTGCAATTTGGTTGAAACGTCGGGTATAAAAATGTATGCGTAGGATGCCTGTAATAAGTTAAGTACCTATTTAGGGTTAATCAAGACTTAATGTTTGTTTATGAGCTTGATGTATTAAGGTAACAGAGTAAAAATCTAGCTCACAGACAAAAAATAGATCAACAATCTAGAAATAATGTTAGGTACTACATAAATACATATTAGGCAATGACAAGACGTAGGTACGTCTTAATTAGGTATTTTATTTAGTGAAACAATTGTTTTTTATGGCAGTGATATATTATATTACTTACTAATTTTACATAAGAAAGGTTGGAAAAGGAACCTTTGTTTTGTGATGGCTGTTTTTAAACTGTAATGAAGATAGTTTACATGAAAAATGTTGGGGTTGCTGATAGGACTTGTTAAGCCTGTTGTCATATCAATAATTGTTAGTTGCATTATTTGTGTTTAGACAGGGCTAAAGTATCTGAGTATCTAATCTTACTAATCATAATAGAGTAATAAATCTTAAAAATCTTAATAATGGTAACCATGTCGCGTAACAGTGAAAGAATACTAACCCCCCCCCCCCCCCCTCTTCCCTTAGGTATCGTAAAAGGCAACTAACGGACTAGAGACTGCACATACATCTAACAGCATAGAGTGGCGATGAGCTCACCACCTGCCATGCTAAGCACATAATTATGCAGTCGCTATTTGGTGAAAAGTGGACTAATGCTAGATGACTGCTTTTGCTGTTTTTTTTATAAAGAAGGAGGCAAACGAGCAGGCGGGCGGGTCACCTGATGGAGAGTAATCACCGCCGCCCATGGACACCCGCAACACCAGAGGAATCGCAGACGCGTTGCCGGCCTTTAAGGAAGGTATGGGGTTAAGGAAGGAACAGGAATTGTGAGAGGAGGGGAAGGGGGCTTTTGGAACCCTCACTGGCCGGACAAAACACAACAGCACCAAGTGCTATTATTTCACGCCGGATATTCGTGAGAGGGTGGTATTACCACAGTATAAATATGAGCTAAAGCATTAAGGAAGCTACGTACAAACGCTCGAAACGACGCACTCCCACAGACGCACGTCTTTACAAGGCCCTTAAGCGGACATCGCAGTGCTTTCAGTAGCGCGTATCGCGTCGAGAACGAGTGTTCACTGTTGTGTATAGCGTGCGCTGTGCGCGCGATTTTTAAAAATGCCGCGAGTGTATTGCGTAGTATACGGCTGCTTGAACTCGGCTTCTTCAAAACCGGAGCTTTCGTTTTTTAGACTTCCTGCTGATGTTGAAAGGTAAGAATGACTTATTATTGCTAAGTAAAAAGCTTTTTCTTTTTAATAATTCGTTTGGTTGTTTAGGTGATAGTTGCCTTACTTACTTTAGTATATTTTATGAGCGCGCGTTATTTTAATGGTGAAAAATAATAAGAATTGATACTACGAAACTTCATCGTTAATAAACTTTGCTTTGAAAATCGATATCTGAGGATCTGTGTGGTTTCTGACAATGAATCCGTTATTAGAATGAGAAAAAGTAGCCGCCAAATTGAACTTTTTAGTTATTTAACCGATTGCTTTGAAAATCGATGTCTGGGGATCTGTGTGGTTTCTGAGAACGACTCCGATAATAGAATGAGGAAAGTAGCCACCATCTTTAACTTATTAGTTTTTAATTTAAAAAAAAATAAAATGCTTTGCTAGTTATCTCAAATAAAGCGCTAACTAGCTGAGATACAGCGCTAACTAAACAAAAACTTTTTCAGTTTTACAAAAATAAAAGGACAACCCTAACGCTCAATTGACGCGTAGGTATATAAAACAAGAAAAAGGCCGAGCTTCCGTACTGCTTTAGCTTATATTTATACTGTGGTATTACGCCGGGCGAGCCGGCTCAATGCGTGCTGCATGCAACGCAGCGTGACTCAGCAGCTGTTCTCATTGCCAAGTCTCTGACTAACCCTTCGGGGATAATGTTGTGATTACATGTATGTTGTATGTATCTAATCTTATATCATCTCGAGATAAGGTTCTGATACTTGTGGTTGAAGATTTCGGAAGCGTTTAAATCTCCTGCTTCATCGTCAGTTACGTAAAGTTATATTAAGACTTTCTGCCGCAATCAGTATTCAGTATTCGTCACCCTTAATGTAACATCATCATATTTATTGGATCGATTTTGAGCTGCCGTTTCTGGAATTCACAGCACATTTTATTGGTGGAGCGGCACTCGTATGCGCGGCGGGTGCACTTCAAGCTGCCAAGGCGGTAAAAGAATGCTGGAAGAGATCATCATATATCTTTATATTGCATCTGCAAAATGTACTGGAAACAACACGTTTATCATCAGCCCATAAACGTCCCACTGCTGGGCATAGGCATTTCCACATGAACAACACATGGGGAAGTTGGGCCGTAATACACGATGCTGGCCCAATGCGGGTTGGTGGGTCTCAACGACTGCCATCTTACGACAACAACCGGGACCAACAGTTTAACGTGTTTTCCGGAAACACATATAACAAAACATAACGTTAACAAGTCATTTTTGACTACCTCCTTGGTCGAGTGGTTTGTACACCGGTTTTCATGGTGTCGCCATCTTTGAGGTCCCGGGTTCGATCCCCGGTCGGGTCAATTTAGAAATTATTGTTTTTCTAGATTGTCTTGGGTCTGGGTGTTTTCTATGTATAATAAGCATATATTTATAGTACATTATGATATAAGTGCGGTAAGATGAAAATTACAGCCGAGGCGATATTGCTAGCCCGAGCCGTAGGCGAGGGCTACAAGAAAGCAGAGGCTGTAATTATCAAAGAGCACGCGCACGTATGCCATACGACGTTTTATAACATATTTGTGAGGAAAAAAAGAATTCCGAAAATGACTGCGTTTTTTTGTTGTTTTTCTAGTGCATGAATCTTTGGTAAGCCAACATATATTTTTCTTTGTCCAACAGTACAGAGCGTAGATGGGCTCATCAAAATAATACAACCAACCCCTCTCTTCCCTTGGGTCTCGTAAAAGGCGACTAACGGACTAAAGACTGCACATACATCCAACAGCATAGAGCGGCGATGGGCTCATCAAAATAATACTACCAACCCCTGTCTTCCCTTGGGTGTCGTAAAAGGCGACTAACGGACTAAAGACTGCACATACATCCAACAGCATAGAGCCGCGATGGGTTCATCAAAATAATACTACCATACCAACCCCATTCTTCCCTTGGTTGTCGTAAAAGGCGACTAACGGACTAAAGACTGCATATACATCCAACAACATAAAGCGGCGATGGGCTCATCAAAATAATACTACAAACCCCTCTCTTCCCTTCGGTGTCGTAAAAGGCGACTAACGGACTAAAGACTGCACATACATCCAACAGCATACAACGGTGATGGGCTCATCAAAATAATACTACCAACCCCTCTCTTCCCTTGGGTGTCGTAAAAGGAGACTAACCGACTAAAAACTGCACATACATCCTATAGCATAGAGCGGCGATGGGCTCATCAAAATAATACTACCGACCCCTCTCTTCCCTTGGGTGTCGTAAAAGGTACTAACGGGCTAAGGGCCTATGTTGTCCATAGATTCAAATGATAACTAATTTTTAAATTGCATAACCGCACTAGTGTGAAACTTATTACATTACGATGCTGAAATCGGTGTAATAAGAGCTACTTTACGAGCAAATATGTTATAAAATATTTTAAGTATGTTTATCTGTTGTCTAGTAACCATATAACGAGTTTCATAACGAAGCTTCTCTTGGGCTAGATAATTGGTGTGAGTGTAGGAAAGTTTAACTTTAAGTTTATTTTAACATACGTTTTGTTTGTTAATAATTAATGATTATGTTCGTATTCTATTTTGTCCCCCTGTTTCGCAAAGAATTCCTTTAACCTCTTTACTCCTGGTGATTATGTATATAGGACATCAAAAATTAAACTAGTAATTGTTATTAACCCGTGGCATTAAATGCAAGCATTAAATGCTTTACGTGTCAGGCATTTTGCGATACATCACTATTTTATTGTTTGATTAGGGAAAAATATTTATTGCGTAATAACTATACGAGATTATCGCGTGAATGAAGTGTCATTCTTTTCTGTATGAGTTTTTGTACGTAGTTAACTACTTAGAATGAACAATAAAGACTTACATGTAGTGGCACTGGAACGATTTTCTTTTGTTTTCAATATTTCATAAAGGTAACCTTTGGTTTTACTGTTTGTTATAATAATGAACAAACGACACACAACACAATTGAAATAATAACTTTTTAGTTTACATTACTATGCAACGGTCACATGAATCATAAACACTTTGGCACTGAACTTCACTCACAAAACGATTTTTAACTTAGGAACCAAAATAAACATCCGCCGCTATTCAAAGTGGCCGGCCCGCGTAACATAGTGACCTAAAGGTACATATGTCCAACTGTAAATAAAAAAGGTTGCTGATGAAATAATCTACAAATTGATTAATGTTATTAATCACTTTTATCAAAAAAATCAAAATATGAAGAAAATTATAGCACTTTATAACACACAATGTTAGCCATAGTTGTTAACAAAATCAAAATATCATAATTATACTTCTAGCTCTTCGTTTAATCTAAATTGCCACTATATCACACAACTATTGCATTGTACAAAATCTGTATTAAGTTTCCAGTAAATATAGATAAAAATCATACGAAAACTCATATTTTATGTCGAGATAACATCATAAAAACAAATCACAACAATTTCTTTTTTTCTCGAAAATATTTTTTTGGTCCGAATCCCACAAGATATGTTAATTTAATCTTTAAGGACCATAGAAAATTCACTGACAGCCAAAACTTGTATACTACAACTCGGACCGGTTAAAATAAAACGACCAATCTGAGCCAAGTCTGTTGTACACCGGTAAGTACAAGAGACACGCATGACTCTCAACTATTTTGTACACCCTTACGTACATATGGCGCTCGACGGGTTAAGATACCTTTTACGATTATTAAGACTTTACTTTAAATATGTTTTATCCTTGTTTTTTTGTCATTATAGTTTATTTATCAACCTACCAAGTTTCATCAAATTTAGAAAGAAACATTTAATACCCCAGGGGTTAGGAGGCCATTCCTCGCATCTGTATCCTTGGTGATTTTCCCATCAGTTTCCTACAAAGGCATCGAGATTGCCTTGAAAACGCTTCTGCTTGTTGATTATCATCAGACTGAAATAAACTTCACATAAACAATAACAGGCCTTTCCACATGGCAACATCACTTGGGGAGATGGAGCTACAACCCACGCTGGCCCTATGCGCGTTGGCGGGGTGTTGATTTTAAAAAATATTCTCGTAACGCTTCCAGCACCGACCGACATGCTTGGCGTTTGCTCGATAACGAGTGTCAGACGCCACCGACCCATGCCGTTGGCGGTGCTGCCTTACTTTACTTTTTGCATTATTTTTCGTAGCACATTCACAATTTATGAGTTTTACGAGAGGTACGATGGCGTTAGAAATTGTTTTGTTGAAGCCGTAACAAGGCAATTATGCATTGTAAAACTACAACAACATCCTCATATTATTATGCCTATCCTATCCTATTAGACGTCTCTGGGCTCAAGGCTTCCCACATGAACAATAGGAGCACATGGGAAGATCGGAGCGTTACCTACTACTCTTGCCTTATGTTAATGACGTTTTCAAGACGCTTTCACGATCTTTAAACAACAACCGGGACATAAAGCCTTCTGAAGCACGTAATTGTATACAAAATGTTATTTAGTTAAATATCATAAAGAACCTATACAACACAGCAAGGAGAATTTTTCATTATTCGAATTCAATAACAAAAAGTTAACATTCGAATTGTGTACTATCTGTGATTGAAACCATACAATATCGAATGTGGCTCTGTGTTAATTTTGCGTTGTATCGTTTATGAATAATAAATATTATCAACACTCTATTCTTCATTCCATTATACAACAACCATATTTTATAGAAATATATGATATTGGTGTTCTGATGAAGTACAGAAAACATGCAAAAAACAATCTCATGTCTCAATATAGCTACTTATGAATTTGGTACCATCTGGTCTTGGTTTGGTACCACAGGCCTTAGGTCTCACCATAATAAGATATGATGTAGTTATTTTTTCAGACAAAGTGTTATTTTATTAAAACTATTTTAACGGGACCTAACACGATTAATTTTTGTAAGTAAGTACATATCTACTTACTGTTTGACGTTTCGTCCGCGATGCTGCGTGGTACTTACTTACAAAAATTAATCGTGTTAGGTACCGTTAGAATAGTTTTAATGCAATGCAACGCGTTAGTTTAAAGTGTTATTTTGTTCATTGGTTGAGAATTCTAATTGTAGTGAGTTTTCATCTTCACGAAAGTAAGCCGCGCAATAATAACAACTTCATTATGAATAAAATGTTATTTCAAATGGGTCAACACACGCCAGTATGCACACGTGCTAAGATATACGAGTGCGATTACTATAACATTTTTTCATTCTAGTGAAGCAATAAAACTATTAGGTATCTTGAAATGAAACACTTTTTTACGGATTAACTTGCGTTTAATTTACTATTCAGATTTAGGGAGACTTCCTGTGACTCCCCGTGACCACGGACCCTGTAAAGGGTTCGAAACGTCTGGATAATATAAAAAACTATGTAAATAGTAAATTAAACGCGAGTTAATCCGTAGAAAAGTGTTTCATTTCAATGTGTAGTGCTCGCTTAAACCTCAGAAATCAATATATTAAGTACCTATTTACCTATTCAAATAGTTAGTACTTACCTACAACTAGTACACTGCGTAACAGTCCAAAACATTCCGCGAACACAAAGCGGGCTTGAAAAGGAACCGGAACTTAGCGCGGTGCCAAAGACAAAGAGCGCGTAAAAAGCGGCGCTGCGAGCGGACGCGAATGATCTCATTCTCTATTCCGTCCGCCGCCCTAACCGCACGGCCCGCTAGTTGCCGGGGCGCGCAGTTGATAAGCGAATGAATGGAATCTACTGTGTTCTAAATCTAAATATTTTTATTCAATGAGACTTGAATTAACAAAAATTGCGGACGTGGGTTCCTCAGCCGCCAAATTAAAATGGAACTGGAGAGGCCATGTCTGCCAATGCCAAATGAGTTCTGGACCAAAGTAACCTCAGAGTGGGTCCCGAATAATAGGAACTGAATTAACATGTTTTAATCATTCAAAATCAATGTCGTTCATATCATCCTTTCTATGCCTCGTTCCTCGTGCCCGGTGTCCAACAAAGCGAAGATTGGCGGAATGGAGACAGGTTGAGACCTGATTGTTCACATGCCATGGTATCATTATTTATTTTTTTCACCTTTTTAATGTATTCTGTGATTTATCATCTATGTTTAACAATGATTTGTGCTTGTGATAAAAGTATCTCTATCTTTATCTTTTAGCTTTAAATTATCCATTAGTCGTATTCAGATAATAGTCTAAGATCCGAGTATAGAACGACCTTCACCGAGAAGGTTAATATGTAGATGAAAAGTATTTTATATCAAATTTAATAAGTTAAATAATATATCGCGAGTGGGTTGGCTGAAAAATTTCAGTCCAGTACCATTAATGATTAATTTAATATTTAAAAAAAAAAAATTTTTACATTGCACTGGTTTGGTGTGTTTGTTTGTAATGAGCTTATCTTTATATAAACATAAATTTTATTTACTTAACCAGACGGTTGCAAATTACTAATATTGACTTGCCTGTTTACACCTGCCTACCCAATGTTATGACAGGAAAAAATTAGTCAACCTAACGTTTGCATATTATAGAGGCTTCATACTTTCGATTGGTACCTATGTAATTTATCTATTATCGAAACAAGTGCAATATTTAAAAATATATATTTTAAAATATTTAATTAATCATATACTGGACTGCAATTTTTCAGCCAACCCACTCGCAATATATTTTTTAACACATTAAATTTGATATAAAATACTTTTCATCCATTAACCGCTCGGTGAAGGTCGTTGTATACTCGGATCCTGTACTATAATAAGCGGAGAGGAGTTGGGGTTGAAACGATACCTCATTGCTATATTTTTACGTTATCTCGTTCGTTTCTGTCCACCTCCGCTTTGGCGGATACTGGGGCAGTTGCCACCTGTACCTGTATCAATTCAAGAAAATCAATGCAAAATGAACGGACCGGTTTCCTATTCAACGAAGCCCTACAGGCCCTTTGCGGTAAACAATTGAATGCTTAATGAAAGGGTTCTAACGACAGACCGTAGTGTCGATGTGTACCTATTTAGTTAAATAGTAGTCATTGCTCTAGCTTTATTGTTAGTAGCAAGAAGATAATTCACAATTTCGCATCGATTCAATTTTTGAATCACTGTCTGCTGTGCTTATTATTTTGTGTTCTAAGATAATCGTTCACAGCTTGATTTAAATGAAGGAAAATAAAAGTATAAATTTCACTTACCTACTTTCGTTCCTCCTAAAGCCGCTCTGGCTCCATTAGGCTACCTGCAAATGAAAAACATCTATACAATTACACCATCAACACAATAATGATTCAGTATTCATAATGGCCTTCGCATGAATAAGTCCGTGGGGAACGAAAATATTCAACATGACGGATAAAAATATTTGGAAGCCATTGAAATTAGGATGATTCGGCGCCGGCTAACCGCGCTCAGATGAAAAGCGTTTCCAAATGCTGATATACAATTTTAAAAAGCTCTTTACAGTATTAATCTTTTCATATTATTGATGTCCGGGAAGTTGTTACTCAGTTATAGGTACAAACAGATGTCTGTGTGTAAAGTAAATGTGCGTGATACGATTGATTAGCTCTCGTTATAGTTTCTTTTATATATTCATTAATTCATATTCATATAATCACGACTATTATCTCCTGAGGGGTAGGCAGAGACTAGGCAATGAGGACAGCATAGCAGTCCTCTACCATTGTCCACTTTTCACCAAATAGCGACTGCACATGTGTTCAGCGTGATAGGTGGTAAGCCCAAAGCCGCTATATGCTGTTGGATATATGTGCAGTCTTTAGTCCGTTAGTCGCCTTTTACGACACCCCAGAGAAGAGAGGGGGTGGTAGTATTCTTTCACCGCGACGCGACGCGGTTAGCTAGTTTGTTTTGAAATATTATTCATTAGCCACAAATCAGCGATTATTCTCAGTAGTCCCCTCTAGCACTGTCCCCCGGAGTGACAACAGAGAATTTTCCTCCCAGTTGTCACCCGGGTGACAAATTTTCCCAACTGTTCACTTCCGATTCGTACCAGAGGGGACAACTGGTATTTTTTTTCTCAATTGTCACCCGTGACTCCCGAGGGGGTGACAATTGCTACGATTCCAGTTTCATTTGTCAACTCCGACCAGTTTAGAGTAAGGATCTTCTCTCTTTTCTACGACATATAACAGTGTTCGTAAAAAATACTGTCCTGATTTGGATAAAATGTTATAAGTACATGGATAACAAAAAATACAATTACCATATATTTATAACTTTATAATCGATCAATATTCATAAAATGTAACAGGCAAGATGTAATTAAATTTTATTTCATTTCATTTCTTAATTATAACTTTAATTAAATATAGAACATTTGTTACAATAATCATCAAAATGTCAGAAATAAGAACTCAAATAACATAAATATAATCAACATTATGTTTCGCTTATATACCATCTAGATAACAATCACAAATACTAGTCGTATTTTGAATCTAATTAATATTAATATTTAAATACAATAATTGTTGGTCGAGAAATCTAGACTTGAATAAATGTTAGACATGGTATTTAATGCCTTAGTATTAATGCATTGTACTTTATCAACTCCTGCTGTTTTATTTCTATATATGTGCAATGATGATTATTATTAGACAATTATTGTAAATATTATTGATTTTCTGTGTTAAATAAAAAAACACGACTAGTAAGTATTGTGATTGTTATAATTAGGAGGTATATAAGCCAAACATAATGTTGATTATATTTATGTTATTTGAGTTCTTATTTCTGACATTTTGATGATTATTGTAACATATTTTCTATATTTAATTAAAGTTATAAATTTATGGTAATTGTATTTTTTGTTATCTATGTACTTACTTATAACATTTTATCCAAATCAGGATAGCATTTTTTGCGAACACTGTCATATGTCGTAGAAAAGAGAGAAGATCCTTACTCTAAACTGGTCGGAGTGGACAACTGGGAAGGAATCGCAGCAATTGTCTCCCTCTCGGAGTCACGGGTGACAAATGAGAAAAAAAATACCAGTTGTCCCCTCTGGTACGAATCGGAAGTAAACGTAAATTGAACGTAGTAAAGATTTATTGTTGCACTCCAAGAAAACGGACGGGTACAGAGTTTTATTCGCTTTTGTCTTGACAGTACGATACAATTTTAAAAACAGTAAGATATCAGTATAAAAGTAAGATCGATATTGTTTAGAAGGAAGAACGGAGAAAATTATGACAGAGAAACCGCCTTGCCGAATTTTGGTCAACCATTATACATAGAGCTGAACCTTCGTTACGACAACATTCTTCTATGCAATTACCTTTCTGACTTATTGTTGCCACCACGATTACTTACATTAGAATAGGCTTTAATAGCAAGAATATTATGTTGTTGTATTGTGTATCTGGGTGCTTACAACGCTTACAAAAGTAAGTAGATTATTGCCCAATTGCATTGTAATACTGGTTAATATCCTCTAATTATAATATTTGGTTAGCTATAGTTAGCAATATTTCATCTGGCTACCACTGGTATCCTAGTGTGATATTATAGTCTTTAGTAAGTAAGTTAAGCAACTTGCTTTTTTATAGTTCCTTTACCAATTCCAAAACAACACAGTAGTTTTACAGTCAACAAAACATTACAAATGTATGGCAAAAAATGCTGTAATTAAAACTGACCTAAAAAGTGTATTGAGAGTAGTAAAAGTAAGTTGTAAGCGTTTTATAGAACCTTTTTGTACTTAATTTTCGAATAAATAAGTTATATTTCACAAAACGGAAAGTACACTATTAAGTACTATTTAAGAAGTTTTATTTCACTTATTACTATTTAATTCGACAGTAGTCCGTAGCAGGTAACCTTGTTTCTTAGTGGTTCAGGGTTACAAGTAAATGCGCTTCTAGCATTGGCCTCACCGTCATTTAACGCAGTATATCGGGTAAAATTACCATGTAGAATATCTTGCAAATCTACCTCCAAAAGATCTTTAAAACTATCACATTTTATTATAAACAAGGTAGGTATATCTTGTTTAGTTTATTAAGTATTTCTTTTAGTTATAACTGAAAAACGTAACAGAAACTAAAAATAAACTTTTACGAATGAGTTTATAGCAGTACAAATAGTAAAATTATTCTTTATAGCAATCCATTTGTGTAAACCAGTTTTGTTGATAATGAAAAAGCGCCTTTACTTGTTTTCACAAACGTTGAAACAAATGTGAAAACAGCAGGTAATCGAGATCCGAAATAAAATATTCCGCTAACGTCTGTAAGTCAAACCGGTCCTTACAGCTATTTGCATAGCACACTTTACTCAATCGCGAAGGAATACTGAATCCGCTTGATTTAAATAATCAGAGCCGGCAAATGTTTTATCTTGTGTGATGTTGTCTTAATTTACCTATGGAGGCAGAATGTTGGAGGGGGTGACTCCATTCGAGTTAGATAGAGATAGGTGATACGTGTGTCACCCTGTCAGGTACTGAACGTTTATCTGGAGTCGATCCAGGGAATTAAAGATTCTTGATCTTCGTCTTCGTCTTCGTTGCTCGGAAAAGGTACCTCAAATCGTTTACGAGTAATGACAACGCCACTTAAAATGGTGGCGGTAAAGGTGACTTTTGTGGTGTTTGGTTAGATAAGTCTCAGACCCAGAAAACCCATGTTCGATTCGTAGTGGGCGTCGTAAGTGGTAGCTAGCTACCATTACTATCATAACGTATGATAAAGGCTTGCAAGAAAGTTGCAACAAACTTACCCGTATTAGAACAAAGTGCTCCCGAGCACTACATAAAATGCCTAGGAATACTACTAGCAAGTTAGATACTAGAAAATAGATTAGAAAATAAATTTTTATTTGGTGATATGGTTGAGATTATAACTAGTTTGTCATATTTTTATAGGTTCACATATTCTGCCATGTAGACATACTAATTTTATAATAATAAATTATTCGAAAACTATTTAAAATTTTCTTCTTCACCTTTACCCGGAATCCTCGACCAGTAATTCCTCAGTGGTTGAGGATTCCTTGTGTATCGCGCTTCCACGTTTGACCTTATCGTCACTTATCATCAGGTGAAATAAAAGCCAAGTGCTTACTCGTTGAAGAATTAAAGAAAAAGTACGTTTATTGAATATTGGTACCAATAACAATACAACATACATACATATAATCACGACTATTATCCCCGAAGGGTTAGTCAGCAATGAGGACTGCAAAGCTGTCCTCTACCATGCCACCACCACCATCCACTTTTCACCAAATATCGACTGCACATGTGCTCAGCGTGACAGGTGGTGAGCCCATCGCCGCTCCACGCTGTTGGATGTATGATATAACAATACAAAGGAGATCATTCGGGCTCCATACATTTATGGGCCTTTTCTAAAAGTGCCGGCCAACAAAAAAAATAGTACGTATTGTTAGAACTAGCCATTTGGAGTAATAGTTAATATGGCACAAAAGTTGTAGGATCGCTCTGAGCCAAGTTATACAAGTTCGATGATTCATCATTTTCATACATTTATTGATTACTGAAAGTGCTGGGACTGGGAAACGTATAATAATGATAGATATTGCTAGAACTATTGATCTGAAGCAATTGCCATTGCAGCGCAAAAGCTGTGGGGTCGTAATCTGTTCTGTTTATACAAAAAAAAATTAGGAATCAATAAATATATGAAAATGATGAATCTTCGAACTTGTATAACTTGGCTCGGAGCAATCCTACAACTTTTGTGCCATATTAACTATTTCTCCAAATGGCTAGTTCTAACAATACGCACCATTTTTTTTGTTGGCCGGCACTTTCAGAAAAAGCCCAAAAAAATGATGTCCTTTAGAATTAAAGACATATGATAAAACAATAAAATTGTTATAAAGAGGACAATGAACGTCGATTTAAGTGAATACTTACATTTCTATGTCCATCTGTCCGCCAGTTAAGTTTATAAATCAGCATTGCAATGTTAGCGATATTCATAAACCATTCAGGTTTTTATAAGGCTTTCAAGTCCATTTGCTTTTCAAATTCTAAAGCGCTCATTAGGCTTATGAGATGAAACCGAGCACTTCTATATGACCTCTTTTAAGCCACTTACCTCTTTCCGTATGATATTAATCTCATTAAGCTGATCCTCTGAGTGCCGGCGTGAAGGATACAAGCCTTGTTTCCTTGCATATTGGCAATTGACTTAACTAAATTCTGGATATTCCTGATCACCACTTAAATTAAACACGGTAAACATCACGTTATATACTTTTTATCTTTTTATTTTTGTATAGTTATCAAATATTTTTAAGTTTTCATCTGTCGCACGCAAACTGTAAAACTAGTGGGTTCCCACGACACAGGGCTACCTCGTGTGGGATCTACAGGTTACATCTCCTGTATTGTTGCATAGTGTGAGAATAGAAAGTTAAAATTCCTTATTTTTATTTAGTTGTTATGTAAAAAAGTTCTGAGAAATAAATTATTATTTGTATACGAACACTCACTTTATTGTTACATATTAAAGAGAACAGTTATTCCACTATAAGAATAAAAGTATCATCTTCATCAACATTACTTCGCATTTATACATTATATTATAACATCAGCATTGTTAATTTTTTATTAGTGAGTGCTAGCTCGGCTGGTCTCAATAAGCATTTCTTCCATAAAGAAGAAAAAAACCAATGAGAAAAGAGATACAAAAGCAAGTTCATCAGTTACCGGCTACTGTGTAGTCAATGATTTTCGAAGCAGTTTCCTTTCATTTTTACCTAATCGTTACTTACCTTAGGGAGAGACGAAGGCTCAGTGCTTGCTTGTAGCAGATATATAAAAAAAAGAATAGCTACCCAGGAAGTTGGAGCTCCATTTTGGTGGTTATATTTTGTAAGAACCATGCCTTTAATTTAAAAAAAAAATATTTATCTGATATTTCCTTTTCTAACCTGGAGATTCGCGATAACACTGTCAGGGGCTAATGAGGCATTACACCTCAAATTTGAGGTTAATGACAGCGCACGCGGCGCCTTGGCAGCCTCAGTCGGAAACGTCACGGATAATTGGAAGCTCAAATATGAGACTAAAGCCTAATGTATGTACTTATGTTTTATGTATAATGTCCTTACGTCCTACTAGGTTTTGTAGAAAATTAATATAAAATTATGTGGCTGCTTGGTAAGGCCAATACGAAAGTTTATTGGATATGATATTAGTAATAGGTGGTTTAGAAAATACTTTCAATAAATATTAAGAAAATTATTGGAAATGGTAAGTTTTGCCGATTAAAGAACGTAGATGTTTTATCTCTACCACAAAGGATAACCAATCTGTGGATCTTTTTCCGTGTAAGCAACATGAAAAGGTCGAATCCCTGCATTAAGACAGTTTCAGTGTAGTGATTTAGACAGCCACAAATGGCCGCAATTGAAGCGATCAAGGTCTTTGAATAAAGTCACTGAATTTAATCTAGCATTCCAGCTTAATTTAATCTAGCTATAGCTAGTCCCGTTATAGGCCTGCGCAGACGAGTGACGGCGGTACAGAACGACTGTTGTCCGTCACAATAAATATCACTTAGCGGACTTTTAGTCCGTTGTTTCAAGTTTTTCGCAGTTCACTGTTTCAAGTGATCTATTTTGACTAACAAAAAGTACGCTGTCCCTCATTTGCACAGCTCTTAACCCTTTCTGTAAGCTTGTGCTGGCATTGGATTAATATCAGAAGTGTCTTATTAAGCTAAGCACATACATGCACACAAGATTATTGTCTATAAATCAATGGATTGTTAAAGTTAAAGTAGGGAAATGTAAATCATTGTCGTAAATGCATGTTTTGTCACAAGGCAATGTTACTTTTATGAATAATCTCATGTAAGTGAATTCTGTATTCTTAAGAAAATAAAGTTTCTTTAAACCCAAATGGTTAGTCAGAGACTGCGCAATGAAAACCGCAAAACTAGTTAGTGCACTGCTCCGTCGCTGCTATATATGGTGAGACCGTCGCCACTACGTGGATATAAGTGCAGTTTTTAGTCCGTTACTAACCTTTTACGACACCCAAGAGAAGAGACAGATTGGTATGGTAGTATTCTTGTAATAATGGCCACCACACAGCTTAGTTTAGCTCGTTTAAGTATTTTTAGAGTTGTTTAAAATTTTGAAACATTACATGTTATGTATGACAGACTTAATGCCTAACATCAAACTAATCACACTTCAAACTATCACACTTCAAACTATCATACTAATATAAAGGCGAAAGTTTGTAAGTGTGAATGTTTGTTACTCTTTCACGTAAAAACTACTGAATGGATTTGGATAAAATATAGTATACAGATAGTTTATAACCTGGATTAACACATAGGATACTTTTTATCCCAATATTCCCACGGGAATAGGAACCATGCGGGTGAAACCGCGAGCGGCCGCTAGTATGATCTAATAGTCAATCTTATTGTGGTGCAGAGATGACAAGCCATCATTTTTCGTTCTTTATTACTTTATTAAGTCCTTGTCTGTGTAAGATTTTTTTTAATAATAGTTGCGGGTAATTCTGGCTGAATTCTGCCACCTCACAGACGAGAGAAAGAGTTTTTCCATTTGGGGTATGTGTAAGGGGTAGTGTGTGGGGTAGACTGAAATTGATAACTAAGTTGATGTATTAATGCGTTAGGACATTCAAATGAAACAGTAACTGATTGAACAAAGGTGCACTTAGCTTTAAAAATAAATTGGTACATTGAAACCGTAAACTAATAATGTTTCCCAGAAAACACATCACGGTGCTTTTATGAAAACGTATTTTTACAATTGTCAAATCAGACGGTTTGCTTTAGGCATTCCATTTTCAATCTTATTTTTCAAAGAGTAAGGTCGATGAGGCGAAGCAGACATAACTAGCATGTTTGATGATGAAAACGTTACTGCGGGTTTTTAGACCTCGCAACGTGAAAACAATTTTTTAAATATGGGCCTTATGTACATTCAGGAAAGACTATTTTACTTCGTCGACGCTTTGTTTGTCTAGGATCTACTTTTTCATCATGGCCGTTCGTCATACTTGCTAATTATACGAACACGTTGGATATGGAGTTTTTGCGATGGTATGTTATTATTTTCGCTGGAATAACTAACTGCTTTATTTATATATAATAGTTTTTGCTTTCCATAGGGTAGGTATTGTATGAAAATTACATTATTTATGAAACATGAGTTTTGCCAATTACTAGCAATAATTGTACACTAAAAACTACTTTTTACATAATTGTTTAAAAAAGGGACAACAGAAATTCCCTCGCTGAGTTTGTTTGTCAGTACCCGGTCTGCCCGTAGACTTACAAACTGGTAGCGTAGTAATATTATTAGAACTGTAATAAGAGCAAAAATTTCATAATGATTTTATTTTGGCGATCCAAAATCATATGTCAAACGATTCGTTGATGAGTGCAAGTATGCTTTAACTTTAAAAAAATCGAGATTGAAAGTCGTCACTTGTAAAATTGAGCAGTCTCTTGAATTGTGAAGGACCTGGGGCAGTAGCTTTACCTAAGTGCTATAATTAGGGTTTGTCTGGTTCGCAATTTGTCTGTATTCTACTTCGTCTGGATCCTTTTTTAAGATTAGCATTTCGTCCGAATTACCATACCTACAGAAATAGGCATATCCTTAAAGATTAGTTCACGAACGCCCGAAATAAAAGTTGTTAAAATTTTATTAATGTTATACTTATTTATACAAAAATTACGTTAAATACAAAAAAACAACACAAATACACTCTACACACGGTGGCTGACGCAAACGAAACATTTTCGGGAGCTAACAATCAAATCGACCCGCCACAGAATTTCTGTTATTCCTGCGATTTTCAACAGTGGCCGTCTAAAATAAACAAAAGTTGGACCAATAAGTTTTAATTAAGCGCATGGGCCAGCAAACATTCACCGCAACTTTGGGCCGACGAATGCCCGCAAACATTTTCCATTCACGGTGCCGTACAGTTGCTGACGAAATATTCACAATTTGAAAAAATGTGACCTGCGGCGACGACGGAGTCAACAGCAACTTAAACGCGTGAGGTAAAGGAGTTTTGATATTAAATTGTTAACTTTACACTTGACTTCTTTTAATGTAACGAAACTTTTCGATCAGGACAGTAAAAACGAATGTAATAATATTAATGATAAGACGACCTCACTCCTGAATTATTCATGTTTATTTTGTATGTAAGTACTTATTGTAAAATGTCACTCAGATCAGGCAAAGTGTTAAGCAAAGGATTCCAGCACCAACTACTTTTGTTGTCTATCCCAGGGAAAACTTACAGTTGGGTATCACTGTTAGCTTTTAAGCTTGTCGTCCCATCGCTTATAGATAGATAGATAGATAGATAGATAGATAGACAATACTTTTATTGTAACATAACACAAACATTTACATTAGACATAAAAGAGCAAAAATAAAAAGTTACAATGTGGCGGTCTTATCGCTTAAAAGCGATTTCTGCCAGACAACCAGTCGGATGGAGAGAACTTATACACTCTTATGTTCGGAGGTGCAAACATTCAAAACATGGTTACACAATTAAATGCAAAAATAAGTACTTAATTAAATCAAATAACATTACTTTTAAAATAAATAAATAATAAGGTGTAATAAATATGTGTATATATATATACATATACTCGTACATACTTAAACATAATAGTCTCAGGTAGGAAGTAGCGGACAACGACAGCTATGCTGCAGAATAGGGTTAAAGGGAAAGGTAGAAATTCTTCACGAGCTCCTTCAATGCGTGAATGGTTTTAGCTCGCCTGATCGCAACTGGAAGCGAGTTCCAGAGACGAACAGCTTCAACAGTAAAGGAGCAATCGTAAAAATGGTGTTGTGAAGAGGAGTTTTAAGGGCTAGATCTTCTGATGACCGTAACGAGCGCGAGTTCGAACAATAAAGGAAACTGAAGCGTTCCTTTAGATACGAAGGATAGGTGGGATTGAACAATATGTTATATAGAAGGGAGAGGATGTGAGTATTTCGGCGAATGCTTATCCCATGTCTTACTCTACTGCTCTTGCCAATTCTTGAATACCGGTCAGTTTCGATTCTGCTCCATTTTTCCTGTCTGTTCCGCAGCACGTATCCCGTCCATTTCCATTGCTGGTGGTCAATTTGTTTATTGTGTTCTCCTTTGAATTTGGACTTGGTACAGTTATCTTGGTAGTCCAAGTACCTTCTTATTGTTTTTGTTTTATTTGTGTAATTGGATATACTTGATGGTTAAACAAACTTACCTGAAGTGAAGTTTGACCGTAATTGTACGAGACGTTGCATCCGAAGAGATTTATATTCACTAGGTAGTCCACTCCTCTATGTACCAGGCATCGAACACATATTAAGAGCTAATAATAAAAAGAAAAATGATTTAAGAATGTAAACGTTACCCGTGTAGTATAACCTGTGGCGCCCCCTACCGCGGGCACTTGTTACTCTACGCCGCTGTCCGCGTCATTCATTTTAGAGATGTTTCGCGAAATTTCTCCTTAGAGGGTCAAAAAAGTTAGAGGGAAGGGAGGGAATATTTTATAAATCTCTTCGGATGCAACGTCTCGTACAATTACGGTCAAACTTCACTTCAGGTAAGTTTGTTTAACCATCAATTGTACTTCGACGTTGCATCCTCGAGATTTATATTCACTAGGTAGATGTTTAGAACACAAATTTTGCGAATCAATTATATTTGTTTATCAATTAAATTTAAATAAAATAAAATCCCTTAAATTGTGTTACTCCCAAATAAAAATTTGATTACAATTAACAATCAGATATTAACTAGGTATTATAGATAGCCTCTGCAAAAGCGTTATCATCGTCCTCTGTCAAAAGAGACCTATTATAAAAACGCGCGAATACCAAATAATTACCTGTCCACCCAGCAGTCTTTCTTATAACGTCTATCGATAGACCCTTCCTATTTGCCGCGGAGGTGGCCGCATGTCTCACACTGTGAGCTGAAAATGAAGAGGTATCAATACCGCTATTAAATAATGTGTCTTTAATCCAGCGACTAACGGTTGAGGTACAAGCATTATGAACTGGTTACTGGTCAAGTGATACCAATATATTTTCCACCCCAGGATTTTCCGCCAATATGCCGATTAGAAGGTTTCAGCTTTTGTCGCGCTGTCTACACTTTACTAATAACACCGATATTTCCCCTGCAATCGACAGCTCCCGAGCTAAAACGCTTAAAATTCAGCCAATTGTTAATCACTTGAATAATAAATTTTCGACCTTATACGGCTTAGGCCAAAATGTCGCACTCGACGAGTCCTTGACTCTGTGGAAGGGGTGGCTTGATATCAAACAGCGCATACCTAACAAGGCTGCGACTGTTGGTATCAAAACGTATGAAGTCTGCGACTCACGGACAGGGTATTTATGGCGTTTTGTGGTACATGATGGAGGTGAAACTCTTGACGGACAACAGCAGCTGATAACGGGCGCGATACCTAACCTGGTTTTGCGGTTGTTGCGGGGACTAGAACACCGCGGGCACACCATCTGGATGGATAATTACTATAATTCACCAGCCCTCGCCCGCGTATTAAAGACGTTGGGCTACGATTGCGTAGGTACACTTCGTACTAATCGTCAATTCGTCCCACAACAAATAAATAATTTATTAAAATCTGACATGAGAATGGGGCAAGTGTTTGGTTGCACATCCGGAGACGTCGATTTGATGGTATGGCGAGATAAGAACCGTGTGGCGATGATCTCGACATACCATGGAATCGCCGTGTCTGAAAAAAAACCCGTTCTCATTCGAGACTATAATGTTTGCATGGGGGGGGTTGATAAAAAAGACCAGATGGTCGCAATGTACCCGATGGAGAGGAAGCGAACTCAAATATGGTACAAGAAATTTTTCCGCCGCCTATTAAATGTTAGCGTATTGAACGCATACATACTGCACACACATTTTAACAAAACACAGCACAGAAAGTTCCGGATGAACTTAGTCACGGAAATACTAGAACGTCACAAGCCACAGCAACCGGTATTATCCATTCTCGGACGTTCGAAATTTTCAGTGGAGGTCATTGCACACTTCCCTGCCTCTCTCCCAACTCTTCCCGGAGGTGAGAAGCAAGGCAAGCAGAGGCGCAAATGCGTAGTTTGCCACAATCGCACGCACTTTATGTGCAACATGTGTAATGTGGCCTTGTGCTTTATTACTCCCACCTCATCCTCATCCTGTTACATCCAGTACCACACATAACTCCATACAATACACATCTCCTTTCCCAGTTTTCCTCAGACTACAACGCGTTCAATATGTTACCATTTAATAAACCTAAAAAATTACTTGTCGCGCACGTTATCTTTTCGTTAGCTTTGGGATTTTAATGTTTTTGGAATAAATGTTCTGTTGTCAATTTCAAATATTCTTATCGATTTTCTACAATTGTTTCGTGTTTTTTCCATATTTTTTTCCAAAACTCAACTTGTAATATCTGTATACAGGTCATGACTACCCGACTGACAGTTCTCTCCATTTAGTGATAGGTGGGCCCTCCACTTAAGCCTTTCACAAAGGATAACAAGAAATTTACCAAAAACCCAAAGTTTTTTTTATATAAAAAAAAAATTGATGGCGGACCCAATCGATCCGCAACCCCTCTTTTTTGAAGTCGGTTTAAAATAATCGTCTCATGTGATAATATCTTCTCTAAGGATAATATTAAACCAATAAAATAAATTTTGTAACCATTATTATTTCGAAAGTAATTTATATTACTGCATTCACAATCCATAAAATATCATCAGAAATTATAATTACCAAAAATCAGAAATAGAAAATATAATAATTTGTAGGCAGAGGCAGATCCGAGAACCAATATCCATACTATCAAACCAGTGCTGTTTCGCGTGACTGGTACGCATCCCGAATCGGGACGCCTTATCGAGCATTACGTGAGTAAATATATTGTGTTTTACCAAAAGAAATGTGTTTGGAAGTATGTTTGTTTATAGTTTTAAGTTGTAAATAATACGTCTAAGATTAAAATAGAACACAAAGTATGTGTTGAAATTGTTTTGTTTATAAAATATACCTGATATTACACAACTGCACCTCATTTTTTACTTTCCTCTAAATTTACACTAAAACCTATGCTATATATTTACAAATAATGAATGAGTTCATATGCTATTTCATGGGAAATTTTATGTAGAATCCAAAAATATATAGAAGTCGGTAGAAATTCTAACAAACTATCGAGTAATCTCCAAAAGAATGCATCTGTTCCCAACCCGCGAGAGGCCCAGCGGGGAGGTAAGCCAGACGCGGGAATCGGCGCGCGGGGGCGCAGCCAGCTGAGAGGTTATAAGTAAGTAATAGTCTTTCTGTTCTAGGCTTATTTCTGTGTGTGTTTGTTGTTTTTATGTAAGACAATAAGGTTTTTGCAGGGCAAATTTCCATCTTGTTCGGGAAAAAAGGTATAAATAAACGAGGCATAGCTCGCCCTGGGGCTGAAGATTTAATTAGATCATCTACAATAATTTCTATATTAGTATTATTAATTTTAACATTATTAATTTTGATTAAGGACAACGTCTGTACTCGTTGTGCGGTTGACAATGCAAGCAGAGTTGTTAGCTTCTTGGTTATTAATTCCAGGGCAAGCTCCTCATTTGGGTACAAATTACTGAGGTGATCTAACACAATATTAGGATCCCATGTTTCCGTGTATTTCGGATGGCTGGGTTTGGTTCGATAAACCCCTTTATAAAACCTAGTAATTAAGTCACCTTCGCTAAAGGTTTTACCATATATGATAGCTAACGCAGAGCGATACATATTTAGTGTACTATAACTAGCACCAGTTTCTTAAAATTGTTCTGTAAGGAATTTCAGCAATATTGGAATGTGGGCTTTAAAGAAGTCGATTTTGTGTTTGGTGCAATAATTCCACCACTTCTTGAAAGCAACATTATATTGCTTTAGCGAAGATGATGATAGCGAAGAGATCATGACGTCAATAGTTTCATTACTTAATAAGCGGTTTTGAAAAACTTTCCTGACAATTTGTGCGCAACCAGGGTAAGTGTCTTGCGAAGAGGGTGGTGGGTCCTGAAAGGAGATAATAACAAGTCGTTACTTGGGCCAAATTGTAATGGTGGTGCGACTGACAATGACTTCAGGAGAGGGTACCAAGGTTGACTCGGCCAGTATGGCACAATTATTATACCAGTGGCTTTGTCATTTATTATTTTCGGAGGCATTTTAAAATAAGCGAGAAAGGAGGAAAGGCATAGAAATAAAATTGATTCCAGTTTAAAGTGAAAGCACCAATATCAAAAGCATAAGGTTCTCTTTTCCAGGAAATATATTTTTTGCATTTGGCATTGAGTCGCAAAAAGATCTATGTGAATGACCGAATGACAGAACGAGATTTTGGAAAACTAATGACGATAGTTGCCACTCTGTGTCAATATTAAGACGTCTTGATTCCTCGTCAGCCTCGATGTTGTCTTTAGATTTTATGTACGATGCGAAGACAAACAAGTTGCGTTCCTCACACCATTGCCAAATGCGGCGGGTGATATCATTAAGATGTGCAAGTTGAACCCCACCCATGCGGTTGATATAGGATATTGCGGTGGCTCGGCGCGTGACCGCTTGCGGTCATAGGTTGGCACACGGGCGACGGGGTGACCGTCGCGGGTTAATCCCTAGTGGTATGTACCGCGACATCCACCTCAGCTTTCAGCTTCGGATTGTTGGGCCCCCAAGGGTTTAGTGGGTATTCCCCTCCGTCTCGCCCTCCGGGACTTAGCTCGGCAGCTGACCTGGAGCCTCTCTCCTTGTCAGTGGGTGCGGAAAGGCGGACGGGCGAGTCCCACATAACTGGGTGCCTCTTCAAGGCCCCGGTACTCGTAATGAGTTCCCCTGGGAAAAAAAAAAAAAAAAAAAAAAAAAAAAGGATATTGCGGTGGTATTATCAATGCGGAGCAGAATCACCTTATTTTTCAAATTTCTACACAAACATTTGATACCAATTAGGGCCGCTTTCAACTCTAAATAGTTGATATGCATTTTTGCATCATCAACACTCCAAAAGCCACTGGTGCGTTCACCATTATAATAAATGCCCCAGCCTGACAAAGAAGCGTCTGAGAAAATCTCTAATACAAAATGGTTTTGCCGAATAGGATTTATTGCGGCTCTAATATGGTTTTTCCACCACATAAAATCTTCTTTTAGATAATCTGCTAATGTCATATCACTATTATAATTATCATTACAACTTTTAAAGGCTAGAAATTTTTCCCTTTCAAATTTTTTAGTGTACAGCCATCCATAATTAATAGCTGGACACACAGAAGTTAAAGAACCTAAAAACTTAGAAAAATCTCTGATTTTAATGCATTTTTTAACTTCCATATTTTTAATTTTCTCCAGAAGAAATTTTCGTTTTTCTAATGGTAATTGTAAGCACATCACTTGTGAATTCAATTCAAAACCATGAAATTTCCGAATCTGTTGCGGTTCTAAGTTACTTTTCTTAAAGTTTATTACAAATCCTAGACGTTGGAGTAAACTAACTGTTTCTTGGACACAATTTTTACACTCCTCAACGGAATCCCCTATACATAATGTGTCATCTAAATATGTTACAACTTTAAATCCGCTATTTCGGAGATAAGTTATAATTGGTTTCATAAGTTTGGTGAAAACATAAGGTGCCGAACTAAGTCCAAACGGTAAGCATTGAAATTCATAAGTGTTTTGTAAAAATTTAAATCTCAAAAATTTTTTGCAACTGTCATGAATGTTTACTAAAAAATATGCGTCTTTCAGATCGATATTAGCCATAAAACCATTTTTGGTTAAAAGTTTGCTAGCCGTTCGAATATCCTCCATTTTAAAGTGTTGTGTGAACACAGATTTATTTAAAGTTTTAAGGTTCAATATGAATCTGAAAGTACCATCACTTTTGGGTGTAAGAAATATGGGGGAAACAAATTGATCCTCCACGTCTTTACAAATAGTTACTGCACCAGACTGACATAAGTCAGAGATAGCCAATTTCAACTGTTCTATTTCAGTCAAAGAAAAATTTGGATTTTTTGGTTCGTCTGTTTGTTTTACAAATCTAATCAATGGTATTCTGTAACCTGTGACATATTCTAGTATTATAGGATCGTCTGTGAGTATGCACCACTGGTCGAAAAAGTGTTTTAATCTACCAGCATGTACCATTACCTCAGGTGTTATTTGCGTGTTATCGGTCTGTACGCCGGCCTCGAGGGTGCTGCGTTGTGGTAGCGATGCGACGTCGATGCGTTCGTGGTTCGCTTTAGAGGTTGATTCGGAGGTCGCTGTTTGGTCCCACCCGGTCTGGCAACACGTTGAACTTGTTGCCGGGGTGGGCCGCGCCAGTTTCCCTGCTGGGTATTATATTTTTGAGTTCCAGATGATGACGGTGCAATGTTTGTGCTATTCCTTATTTGTAAACCGGACTTTTCAGCATTCTTAGCGGCCTTGATATTTTCTCCTAAACTCTCTCCGAAAAGGTATGCATCTCTTCTAACATCTTTCGTCAGTGTTAGGAATTTCTTATCAAGAGCAGGTGTTATTAACATTCTTCTATTAATTGTATTTTCATAGTGCAAATCTAACATAAGTTGACCAACTTCTGACAGTTTTTTAACCATTTCTAGTTTAACAATATCTTTTCCTTCCATCAAGGCAGACATAAGGTTAGTTAAACCTGCTATTCCCACGCCCAAGTGGTTTTGAACGCGTTCCAAACGCTTATCTCTATTTTTAGAGGAGTCTGTCATTACTGATGAAATCTCTTGATTGAGGATAGGTGACTTTAAAAGCTGAAAGTTTTCAGGAATTAAAATTGTTGACAAAAGGTCTTTCTTATGGTCTTTGTTCAACCCATCTGTTAGTATTCGACCCCAACGTTTAGATACCTCTTCGGGTATTTTAGGTCTTAAGGGGATTTCCTTAACTTTGGAATCAAAATCCGACGATATCGGTGTTGACACTATGTCCTGATCAGACAGGACTTGATAGTTAACATTTTGTTCTGTGCCTTTGGTAGTCTCGGTAGGGTCAGATAAATGCACTTGTGCAGTTGTAACCACCGACAGTATATCGTTCTCGGCGTCAGAAATATCAATATCGACAATATCAGGGTCATTGCCCGCCTCAAAGTCATTACACATAGAGGCACGGGAAGTATTCCTCGAACAGAAACAATCATCTGGAAGGAATGACAAAAAGACATCGAGGGGCTGTAATCGCATCACAGCACAGGTAAGTACCTCAGAGTTTTGATCGTAATCTCGTCACGATACTACGTCTTATAATAGCACAGACCGTAATCGTGTCACGGTACTATTATTGTGCACTTTGTAGGCATACAGAATATGTCTTAATATATCATAAACATAGTAGCACTTAGTGGAACAACTTATTTAGTCAGGCCATTACCTTATTAAAGGTATTTATTATTATTACAATGAATTTAATGGTTCATAAAATTATAGTACGTAAAAGCTGAAAATTATGGTATTACTTTGAGCATAGGTACTTCTCTGAAAAAAAAGTAATTTTGGCATTGCATCGTTTAATTAACGTACGGTTATGCATGAATTCACTAAATTACTTATCTAAAATATAATAATAATAACATGTGGGTAGTGATATTTTCATTTGTTCGGTGTACGAAACTAAGTACCATTACGAACGAAAATCACAAAGTAACAGCTGCAAACCTGTATTATCTTTGCTTTTAAGACACACAATTGCAAAACAGAAATTTTCTGTTTGTCATATTAAAAGTACTTAGATTAAGACGTAAAAAATAAGAACTAACCTGATTTACTGGACGATCGCCGTTTATGCAATTTTTGCTCCAGTTTACGTATTTTCCTTCGTATGTGATCATCACTGTCCTTGTTACGCTTTCTTTTGCTCATAATTTTTACAAAAAACATAAAACTAAATCACTTTTCCGGGTAACGAAGTTTCGATGCCAGAACACGAAAAATGAATGAATGACGCGGACAGCGGCGTAGAGTAACAAGTGCCCGCGGTAGGGGGCGCCACAGGTTATACTACACGGGTAACGTTTACATTCTTTAATCATTTTTCTTTTTATTATTAGCTCTTAATATGTGTTCGATGCCTGGTACATAGAAGAGTGGACTACCTAGTGAATATAAATCTCGAGGATGCAACGTCGAAGTACAATTACTATGTACTTACTCTTCTTACCACAAAAAGTATGATCAATACTGCGTCAAGAACTTTTTGGACGAGTAGGAGTGAGGTGTTTGAGTTCTTCTTTTGCAGCGTCTTGCTTATCTGTTGTATCTGTGGCTTTTGAGAGCTAAAGGAGAGAGTTGGTAAAAGCTTGCATAAAGCTCGAGATTTTTCCTGTTGTTGGCGCCGCGGTCGCTTTGCAGCTAGTACTAAACTACTACTCTCACCATCATTAGAAAGAGCACCTTCATTATAGACAAATTCTTGATATTGCTAGGTTTCCCTCGTGGCGACATCAGTGACGGAGCACCTTCACTGATAAACGCGAGGGCGCTGATGAAAATAAGGAGACTCATACAAGTAACCACCAGATATACCTAGCACTATCAAAGTTGAGAGCAGGAAAACTTCCGTTTGGCGTAAATGTTTGATAATTTGCTTTTATTGAATAAGCAGTATGCTGTGAGGAAAGAGCTTAAAAGAGTTTCACTCCTGTTCGTGTTTTTGAAAAGTTATTCGATGAAAAAATCATACAACATACATCGGAAACATGAGAAACCAAACATAGGATACACATGATCGGGGAGTATGATTGCCAAGCCATAGTCGCCGTTATCATCATTGTCCTCTAATAACTTGCTAAACACAAACATACTTATTAGTGAGGTTGGATTAGAACGTTTTTGGCTCATGATTTTACTGTGTGGTGTTGTCTATGTTGGTGACAACATCACTTTCTGTCAGAGAGGACAGTTAACTTTCTGCAATGTAAAAATCTACTATATTTATTTCTTGTGAAAGGAATTATTAATTATACATACTTTATTTGACCCACGGCCAGAGTTTTACTCTTATGTATATTCCTCCAAAGTGGTGACCCCGACTTGATCCGCTTTCCTACAACTGACTTCCTGAGTCAGCCAATTAAAATGAATTGGCTGACTTTTGTGACGATTTGTAGAAGTGTACTTGGTTGAGTACACTGGCCACATTGATGTATAAAAAGTTGTTGTTTTAATCTAAGATAAAAAGTCATTCATTTATTTTTCAGATAAGTCAGTTGTAGGGAAGCGGATCACGTCGGGGTCACCACTTGCACAGCGAAATACATATTTATGTATTTCGCTGAACGAGTTTAATTTATATAAACAAGAATATTTCTTATCATATTTAGCATAAAATAACGATATTTGCTTAATCAATACAAAAATAATGATAATACAAAAGTCTTACCTGTATCATCATTAAAATCGCGGCTTTAATTGATTCACAGAAATTCAAATTTTAAAACAACCCCTTTTTTGTTAAGATATAAAAATAACTAATATTATCCTTCATTTATTTTAATTAAAATAAATTATTTTATTTTTTTAACTTTTCGTATTTCTTCAAAAGTTTAACCGTACTCAATCGAGTACAGTGACCTTAAATGGGTTAAGGTAGTTGTTACATTTAGTTTTAAGAAACTTAGACCTAAGATAAATAAATACAAACATACATGTAATCACGACTATTTATCCCCGTAAGGACTAGGCAATTTGGACAGCAAAAGCAGTCCTCTACCATAGTCCACTTTCACCAAATAGCGACTACACATGTACTTAGCGTGACAGGTGGTGAGCCCATCGCCGCTCTATGCTGTTGGATGTATGTGCAGTCTTTAGTCCGTTAGTCGCCTTTTACTACACCTAAGGGAAGAGAGGGGGTGGTAGTATTCTATCACCTCAACGCGACACGGTTACGGTATAAATAAACTAAAATTATTAAATTTGATACTTACTGTGTTTTTGAAATAAATTTCTTTCATATAATTTATTGCACAAGTTCTGCAGAAGATAACTCAAAGTTGACTTGTATCTGCGAGTATGTATATTTTAACAACATAGTTTTAATTTAGAATTATGATAAAGTTTAACTGAATTACAAAAATTGTTATTTCATAATCAAACTTTAATTCCTATTTTGAAAGTAAACCAAATAAAAGCCAAAACAGGGCCTAGTTTGGGCGGATGAGTTACGGGCCAAGATTTTTTACTTCTCGCCCGTTTGTGCGCCGACAATATATTACGTCCATTCTCAACATCCCTGACCCATAAACAATGGCACTGTGAGATTAAAATTATTTGTATCGCGATAATAACCTTCTGTTTGCTAAGATATCAGACGAGAATACTTTTAAACTTTTTTAATTGCTCAAGTTTTGCGAATAAGTCCCCGGGGAATAAGCAAAAGTTGGATTTAATTTGGGAGCGTGAAATATTTCAGGCCAGGGATGGACGATTAATGTCGGAGATAGCGGGAATCGTGCCCTTTAAGTGGGCCCTGGAACTGCTACACCAACTTTGTAACGTCGGACCGTGCCACATATTTTTGAATTTATTGTTTTTCATTTGCAATTTACCAGTTTAGTCGCTTGTGATTAATTAAATACAGGACTGGTAGGCGTAGCTTTATAATGAACAATTATATTATGTATACCTGTTGTCTACATCAAAGCGCGACCCGCCAAAGCACGATTTGTCAAGATTTTTATTCAATTAATACAAGTAAACAGAATCTTCGTATTAAACGGTATCATATTGGACAATTTATTATCTTGTCGGTCTATTTGGTCACCCAGCCACTCTCACAACAACCAATGGCAAGTGGGCTGGCTGGCTGGTATGATCATGTAACGCGGATTAATTTCCGTAGTTAACTCGCTCGACACTCAGGCTGAAGCCACGGCCTCCTCTGGCTATTATACAACTAACCTACTACTAAGAGACTTATATGATAGGCTATAATTTATTTATTTTATTTAGGATAACAACAGCCATCAACTTATAAATAGATACAATTTTTTGTGTAAGGAGATTATAGCCAATAACAGTTACCCACTTAAGTGAAATTTTAAGTTTAAGTTTATTTTAAGTTTAAAGTTACCCACTTACAAAAAGAAATGAAAACAGAATCAGCATGCAAATCACAGCACTGGATTAGACCTTATATAACAGTATACCTTTCTATGCCGTGGCCGGGTGTATCTATCTACCTATATAAATATAAACGGATTGCCGAATGTATGTAAACGCAATAAAATCTATGTAATTTCCTGAGTGGTAGAGCCACGCTGCGTTGCAGCACGCATTGGGCCGGCTCGCCCGGCGTAATACCACCTTCTCACGAATAATCGACTTGAAATAATGGCACGTGGTGTTGTTGTGTTTCGTCCGGCCAGTGAGGGTTTCGGAGGCCCATCCCGCCCCCCGCCCCTCACACAATTCCTATTCTTTCCTTAATCCTATTCCTTCCTTAAAGGACGGCAATGCGCCTGCGATTCCTTGGTTTTGCGGGTGTCCATGGGCGGCGGTGATTACTCTTCATCAGGTGACCCGCCTGCTCGTTTGCCTCCTTCTTTTATAAAAAAAAACGTGTCACTGCAGAACGGCTGCACATTTTGGCTAATTCATTTTTTGGTTGTGTTTGTAATTGTCAGGAAATTTACGTGTGTAAGAAATGTTTTGAAAAATCCACAGCGAAACCATTACAGGATATGAGTGTGCACGGGGACGAAGACATAGGCAGGCCGCATGTTTTGATATAAATATAGCTTTTATCAGGCGAAATAACTTTTAACACGCCGTTAAAAATACAGTCATCAACGAAATAATGCAGTGTTACACTGTTGAATATTACGCTGTTACGGCTTCTGTGGCTGTCAGGGCAGCTCGGCACTGCGTCGGTGTGTCACTTCACAGCATGACATAATGGAGTGAGTTTGAAATCGTCAGTGTTGTAGTTATATCAATTTGCGCCTTCGTCACCTAGTGTTTTTGTCGTTGTTGTCGACGGTACTGGCAATGACGAATGGTGTTTATGAGCTTAAATGTTTATGGTAAGATAATGTATGTTTTTGCTGTAGCAAAAAACATTTATTCTATACGTTAAGTAAATCAAAATAAACTGGACGTGTGCTGTGGTCAACGACAATTTTATCAAATTAAAAGCTCTCATTATACCATCGACATGAAATAGCAGTCACGTTTATTTTCATCATCGTCACAACCTAGAAACTCCCAAATGCTGGGGTTGTAGTTGTAGTTCTCGAATATGAACAATAGTGCATGTGAAAACTGGGCAAACAAAACACATCGCTATTATTTTACTTATTATTTATTTATCCTGACTTATGAAAAAGTATAAATATGTAGTCTACGCAGATAAACGGTAGGGTTAAGTGAATATTCGCTGGACTATCGGTCTGAGTATCTTATTTCGTTAAAGAGTAAATAACAGTAAATTGTTGTATCGGCGCTGCGAAGCGCTTCGGCCCGTCTCCTTTAATCGGCGAGGTTAGTTAATGGGGTTATTTGGGTTTATTTCTATTAACTGTGACCTTGTAGTTATTTATGGCATGCGAGCAGTACTCGGAAAAGAGGTTTGTTTTCGATTTTCCAAGTTAAGCAGCTTCCACAAAGCCGCTTCAGAAGATAGGTGACTAAATCAAAACTTATTGGCTCATCCATCCTGTAAATACTTATTTAAAACTTGTTCATGCTTCGGACGGCACGTCAAACTGATGCCTTTCCCGATTATAGTTGTAAAATAGCAGTCGTTATAATCTACCAACCCGCATTGGCCCAGCTTAGTGGATTATGGCCCGATCTATCCATATGCTACAGATTGTTCACGGGAGAAAGCCTGAGTTTAGCAATGAAACGTATATAGGTGATAAACATATTGTCAATTTAAAATTGTAGGTACAAGAAAAAGGTTTTTTTATCAATTCAGTCCCTGATTGTGTTGGTAACCTATCTACATGTCTATCTGAGTGGTTACTTTTAAAGCACTTTATAAAGACGCGTACAAATAAATAAAAAAACAAAACAGTTAGGTACTAAAAGGTAATAAAGTAGAAAATGTTTGGTCTGTCGATGCGATGTGCGCAAAAAAGCTACTAGTTTCCATTCAAATAAAAGTGATATTTGTATTATAATCGAAAACTTTCCCAAAAACTTTATGAAGGGGCCAGTAACCTCCGATGACAAGCGAACATTTTTCTCCGTTTACAATAGGGGGAGACTCCCCTCTATATTCGCTATTCGTATCCTTTTGTAGTATTGTGTTTTATGACGACTGACACAATAATATCGACTAGGAAGTTTTATGTAAGAAAGATTTAACTCGCATGATTATTCACAACAAAGTTGTTCAGGCTCAAAGTCGTAAATAGTAAATAAAAACTTGGTTCGTATCGACTATTCTGGCAAAGCAATCTGAGTCATCGCTGGTATAGCCTACATTGAATGTTTCGATAGTAACATTATTCTAGCTGTCATTGTTCACTGCTGTGGTCTTAATAACAACTATTGAGCTTAACAAAACTAATTAAGGGTATGACTAATTGAGGTCATTTACTAATATCGTACACTGCAAAGAGGAAAAACTAAACGTCTTTGGTTAGTTTGTTGCCTTTGTATTTAGTACAAGGTCTCCCGTCGTCGACTTACGAACCGATGGCACGAGCTCAAACTGTAGCCTAAAACAAATAATAGGAGTTTTCAATCTAATCGTTTTAATGACTACCATATATTTTCCTTGGATCTAAGTATATTAATTTTGGAAGTCTCGTGTCTTTTACGTCAGCGATACAAGATTAAAAATCTAGTGGGTTTTAAGTAAAAATAACTAATTTCTTATAAAATTAGAGAGGCAAAGTTCTCAATGGGAAAGACAACTGTCAATTAGTCCAACAAAGAGGGAGGTTGTTCTGAAAGAACTGTCAATCTCCATGCATATTGCATGAGCTCTGTCGTTTTCCATTGAAACGGTGAGATAAGTGTCTCGGTGTCATACTTTTCAGATCTAAATAAATAAGTTTATAAAAATGGCCGGGACTCTGGGGGATATAGCATAGTATTGCAAACGTACATAGGCTACGGTAACCGATAACATCAGGCAGGCGTATGAATGATTTATAAGAAAAAATGGAAAAAATGATAATGGGTGTTCGGGCTCGGTCATAATATTGCAAAGTTAAGCAGTTTTTGTAATATCGTATTTGCGCCATGAGTAGGCGATTGTAGATGGGTAGCTTTTGCCCACTGCTTCGCTCACGTTAATTTTTCACGGCAGAAAGTAGCCTATATAACCGTCTCCAGGGCCCATCCATATACGTACCAAAGGAGATCGGCGAAATTGGGCCTAACCATTACAGGAATCAGACTTTAACTAAAATCATAGTGTAATTTTTAATAACTTGTGGAATAAAAACAACTAATAATTCCATGGGGAACAATTTTTTGTAATTAATTATAATAACCATCTAACCAGGGACGCATATCACGTGGTAGTCGAAGGACAATGCTGCCAGTAGAAAAACTTCCTATTGTTTCGATTTCGATTCCTATTGTACGAATTGATCATTGTATTTTTATTCAATTTAGGTAGTATTGAGATTGACTTATTCATTGATACTTCACATAATAAATAAATTAGTGCATTTTTTATTACGCTACGTATTACGGACTTTGACGATAGCTGCCATTACGAACAACCCGCGCCTGCACAACAGACATTGATCACTGCTTGTTTGACTTTCTAAGTACTACTACGTACTCTCTAAGTAAGTACTGTCTAAGTATTCTAGCAGTGGTGAGACACCGACCATTGCTTCCGATTGTACTTCTTTTAAAGATAAACTTCATAAACTGTTGCGTTCGTTTTACTCGTAACAATGCTTTAGGTTCGCATTTGACACAAGACGAAGCAATACTGTCAGTTATTCAACAGAGAATACTCTTACGGTAAGTGCATATATGTAAACATTTCAGTTACATACCAAATACACAATATAAACAGTAAGTAAACAGCTATTTGTTTAATTTACGTTAACTAACCTCACTTTGAGTTACTTAACTCCCAATATTTGTGTTATCCCGTAGAACAGATTTATAATTGTTATATTGTTGGAATCCGCTGGTTTTGATCTACTAAACCACATATAAATCATCAGTGTAACGGTCAAGGCCCAAGGTCCTAAGGAATTTCGCCGGTCTCCTTTATCGATATTAATTTAGTGGTTTAGGCGTGAAAGCGAGACAACCAAACTCACTTTCGCAATTATAATATTAGTAAGGATGTTAATATCAGGATGATGAGATGATTGAGAATATTAAACTATAAAGCATCTTCTAAGTAATGTAAGCAGTTTCAACAAAATAGTTATGAAATATTAAAATTACTTTAGATGATTAATTACACAATAAATACTGATGGATAGATAGATAGATAAACATTTATTGACCTAAAACAAGTTTAAAAATAACACAGCACAGAAAACAATAACAACAATAACACAAAAAGAGTTAAATCTTAATTAAGTATAAACATAATATACACAATGGTCGTATTACGTAACGAACTGTGCACAACGGATACTAGTTTGGTCAACGAGGTGCGTGCCTCAGAATGTGCTGCGGCAGCCCGAGACCCGCTGCAGCAACACCGGTGTTCTTGCCGCACCTTAAGAGTGCACGTCGCATTCACTGACCGATATTAAAATATTACTGATTAAAACCTTGAAAGATATGAAACACAGAGCCCTCACATTTCGCAAACTGAAAGTCTGAAACACTTACCAAGTACCTACAACACACACCCTAGTTTCTACAAGAGCTATCATTATAAACGAAAAAAGTGTCTTACAGAGGAGGTATCGCAAAAAATAACAAGGCACCCGGGGCCTGGGCCCAAGACCCACGTGCTCGGGCGACCACTTTGTTGGGCAGTAAACCAATAAAACGAGGTCACGGAGCGGGGAACTTCACGGATCCAATAATAAATTCTTATTTCACACTTAGAAACGGACGCGAGGCAGGGGCTGATGCGTGCGTCAGTACTGTCATGTAAAACATCAGCACTTACTTTAAGGGGAGGTATTTCGAGCGTTTCTCTCTCGCTCTCTCGAAGGTACGTCGGTAAGGGACGGGTATAACAGTGAAGCGGTGCGAATAATCGCGTTATATATTTAAAAAAAAATATAGATGTAATAAAAAAAAACGATCGGTTATAATATCTCAAGATATCTATGAACTAAGTCATAATATCAAATCACTTATTTTAAGAATAAAACCTAGAAAAGGAGATAAAATGACACAAAAATGTGTAACTTTGTAAATTTATTCTATCTAGCCAACTTTATCAAATCGTGTTTCCATCGGGTATATCCCACAGAATAAAGCCTCAATAACTTTAATAATTATCGCAGATTTTAATTTTACTGTTTATTACTTCAAAAATTAATTCTAAGGACGTGTAATTTTAATTTTTCACTAACACCTAGCCTTAATGTCACGCGTTCCATACTAAAATAATTTAGAAGGTGTGTATTTTAGCAGTAGCGGCAAGAAATTTAGTTCAAATTATGCGCACTAGAATTAACTTCCTCTGTATACCATTAATACTATTTAATTCTGCCACTGCCAATTGTTTTAAATCGGGTACGTTCTTTGTACACGTAATATTCGTGTTAGCTTAACATCCGGATCAATAAATGTAAAAGAAGAGTAGTTCTATTTTGTTATAATATAAAATGTCAGCGGAAACTTTAGAAATCAATTATATTTCAACCGATTAATATTAGAACAAAAATTACGTAAGGATCCCAGAAGAGGCATTATCTTTTGTTACTCAGGCCAAGCCTTAAGGGTTTCTAGAAAGGGAAATAAAGTGCTGTAGTGCAGGAGCCGCGGGTCAGCGGATATTGAAATAAGGTTACCTATTGAGGCTCGGCTGCCACCGGCGTCCTTTCATTGTTAGGGTACCGACTCACATTAGACATTGAAGGGAGTCCCTACCTATTCTACAATTACGCAGATGAAAGGTTTACGCATTTCGGTTTCCCATACAAATTTTCAAGTTGAAATTTGTAAAAACCAGGAAGCCAATTTCGATGATACTCGGCATGCTGAAGTAAAATGTAGAGATCTAAATAGTTTGTTGAAAACATTTCTAAAAACGTTTTTTTTTTAACTGAGTTATGGTGATTTTAAACTTTCTATAGTGGCTTTATTATTGAAATAACGGAAAAAAATCAACCAGTCTCAGGAAGCTCGAGTGGGATTCGAACCCACGACCTTTGGATTGCCGGTCCACTGCTCTAACCGCTGAGCTACCGAGACCCCAGAAGACTCGCTGAGTTTTTCCTAGTAGTTTCATTACGCTGCAAGCCGAGGAGAAAGATTACGTCACTGTGTTCTATAGTGGACTTTAAATCGTAATAAATCAGCCAAACATACCTTTTTTAAAAATGTTTTCAACAAACTATTTAGATCCCTGTATTTAACTTTAGCATGGAAAATTTCAATAAAATTGGCTTATTGGTCTTTAAAAATTTCGACTTGGAAAGTTGTATGGAAAACCGAAATGCGTAAACCCTCTTAAGATATCTTAACAGTCGTGATCAGCCTATAAACGTCCCTCTGCTGGGCACACCGACGAATGTTGAGATTGGGCTTTACGTGCTTGCGAAGCACGGAGGAGCTCGAGATATTTTTAACCTACCCACCCATCCACTGTACCGTCATTTCAAAAGTTGCTCAACATGCAAAGTCGCTAACCGAAGCCCTTAGCTGCGCATCGAACTTCTTATCAGTGACACTTTTTTGTTTAAATAGTTTCATTTCATGGCAATATCATTGTTATAATTATTCCGACAGTACCTACCTACCTATACCTATTATTTATTTATATATATTTATTTTTATAATATTTTGTACTAGGTAGGTATCTGTATTGTAAGTTTATTAAATTTATTTTTATATTAAATATTTTAATTCTATTTTTTATTTCATATTTGCGTGTTTCTGGTGCACTGCTTGTCGCTCTTTTTCTGTTGTCCTATATCGCAAAGGTTGCATGGAAGAGATCGCTTTAAGCGATAAGACCGCCTTTGCCCACATTAGTTTTAATATGCTTATTTAATGTTTTCTGTATTTTTGTGTGTGCAATAAAGCGTTTTATCTATCTATCTACCTACCTAAATAAAACATCATAAAGCTACTTTATTAGAAGTCCGTAGAAAGATTTAGATACGTACTGTCATGGGCTGATACATGCTCGCATTGATTCTCCTGATGTGCTGGAAAAGTTGAGCTTTTCTGTTTGTCGTGCAAACAGTCGCCTTCACAATAGGAAAATGTTATTTTTAAATAGGAAAATTATTTTTATTTATTTCACCGCTAATATTGAAGTTTAACCTTGGTAAGCACTCCCCAATAAATCGAATGTGTGTATAATGTAATGCTGTTCGTTTCGATGTGGATATATTTTCTGTTACTTTATTAAAAGACAAGTCACGAACAATTTATAATTGTCTACATGTAATAGGTTACAGCTATTGCACGACACGTAAACATTTTTTTTATATTTATTTATTAATATTTTTAAGTTAAGGTTTTTTCTACCAGTTTTGTAGACCTTAAAAATAAAAAAAATAAAAATACAAAGCTAAGGATGCAGAATTACAAAACACACAATACACAATCCTCGATAGACTACCCATCAGTGTAAAATAGCTTTCTGACCGAAAATAGTAAGTGATAAAGATAAAATGGGATTGTTTTTTTCATACATGATTTACTGTTATACTTTTTCTCATACTTCTGGCATTACTGTCAAATCCGTTGTTGGGAATGTATCAGTAAACGTTTTTATTGGTTGAACGGTTCATTGGAAATGTTTTTTGTTGAAATACAGTAAAGATGGTGTATTCGTTAAAGGATATCAGTAGATTCTTACGTAAACATGTTACGAAGCATGGTTTCCTGGGTACGTTATTTTACGAACCAACAGCCGTAGCCTTCAAATAATGCTTTAGTGTTGTTGATTTGTAATATACCACACAATATTTTTTTTATTATTTCTATCTAATTTTGCCTCCTTCTAGAACCTGTAGGTGTTCGTACACCACCTCCACACATGTATATATTTTGTGTCAGCAAATTCATGTAACCCGTGGAAGCTCGAAGCTTCCAGAGCTAGTCGCTCTGCACCCGCGAACTGTATCGTACGTCGCATTAATAAATAAAGCAAACATATAAGTGAACACGCATTTCATTGGGTCACCCTTACCTTCTGGTGGAGGCCTTAATCCTCCACAGTGGTGACCCCGACGTGATAGTGGAAATGCCCGACGTTATCGTGAAAATGTGAAAGGACACAATTCGAACATTTTCGCCCACGTGTTTGTGTCGCGAGCGCGTCGCGTTACGCAACCATGAACCCGACGCCGCCGCCCGGCGCCGTTCCCACGCTGCCCGGGGGACACCTCGCCATGCCAGCTGCACCGCCAGGTAACCATCAGCGCCCGGATCATTCTCCATCTGCGACTGCTGCCATCGACTCGGTCGCATTGTCGTCGCGACTCGCAGAATTCTGGACGGACCAACCACGTGTCTGGTTCATCCGGACCGAGGCCATAATTGCGTCGCAACGCCTCGCCGACGAAGCCAAATTCGACCTGGTCATCTCCAAACTCAATAAAGAGGTCATCGCGCAGGTCACAGACATCCTAATTAATCCTCCAAGCTCCGGTAAATATGAATTCCTCAAAAACCGCCTACTGACGATTTACGAAGAATCCCAAAACCGTAAGATCGAAAAATTAATTAGCGAGTTGGAGTTGGGAGAGCAAAAACCCTCCCAACTGCTACGTCGGATGAGAGAGCTTGCTACCAACAAATTTCCGGACGACACTCTTCGCGTTCTCTGGCAGAACCGGCTTCCATCGCAAGTACGAGTGGTGCTTGCCGTCTCCGAAGGCAAGGACTTGGAGAGCTTGGCCACCATCGCCGACAAGGTTGCTGAGGTCACGCATACAGCCCATGTCGCGGAGCTGACGCCACCACCACAGCCTTCATTCGACGCAGCGCCGATACTGGCGGAGATCGCAAAGATCAATACCCGGCTACGCAGTCTCCATCCTTTCCGATCCCGGTCACGATCCGTTATGAGAGGCAGAGGTTTTGGGCGAAATGGACCCAACCGCAGCAGGCCAAGGACATCAGCAGGTCGCAGCGCATCCTGGAGCAGAGATAGGTCAGAAAACCGGATGTGTTTTTACCACAACCGTTTCCGCGAAAACGCCCGGAAATGCACCAAACCCTGTGCGTGGAAGAACTCGGAAAACTGAGTGGAGTGGTACAGGAGAGGGTGGACACTTGTACCATTTCACCCGGTCACCGATTATGCGTTACTGATGTTAATACGGGTCTTAAATTTCTTGTTGATACAGGCGCCAATGTCTCGGTACTGCCAGCAACAAGAAAACAACGACAAAATGTAAGTAGCGACTACCAACTTTTTGCCGCTAATGGCACAGTAATCAAAACTTTTGGCACTAAAACTTTAGTCTTAAATTTTAAGCTTCGTAGACCTTATAGATGGCATTTTATTTTGGCAGATGTCAAACAACCAATTTTAGGGGCAGATTTTTTAGCATATCACAAAATTGTAGTTGACGTTAACTCGCGTAAATTAATCGACCAAATAACAGAATTAAATGTAGTCACATCCATCGCCAACATTACACAACCGTCTATAAAGTCTATCGATGAGCGACACCCTTATTATGATTTGTTGTCTAGGCATCCTAATATAACTAAGCCAGCGTCATTCGTGGAAATTCCGCCACACTCGATTATGCATTATATTGAAACCAAAGGGCCGCCCGTGCATGCGCGAGCGCGCCCGCTGCCTCCTGATAGGTACATAAAAGTCAAAGAAGAATTTCGGTTAATGCAGGAAATGGGAATCTGCCGACCTTCGAAAAGCGCGTGGGCTAGCCCACTGCACGTAGTGCCGAAGAAAAATGGCGATATTCGCCCATGCGGTGATTATCGCCAACTTAATTCGATTACGAAGCCCGACAGATACCCAATTCCTCGCTTGCAAGATTTTACTTATATTTTAACAAACAAACAAGTTTTTTCAAAATTAGACATAAATCGATCTTATCATTGTATACCTACAGCACCGGGAGACATAGAAAAAACTGCTATAATTACCCCTTTTGGCTTATTTGAATTCCCACGAATGAGCTTCGGTTTGCGTAATGCCGCACAAACCTTTTAGCGTTTCATGAACTTTGTACTTAGTGACCTAGATTTCCTATTTTCATATTTAGATGACGTAATAATTGGGAGTCCTGATGAAGTTACTCATAAACAACATTTAGACATAGTTTTTGAAAGATTTTAAAAATTTGGCATAACTATTAATCTAGCAAAATGCTCATTTGGTCAAAACAAGCTCAATTTCTTAGGATACGAAGTTAGCCCCGATGGTATACGGCCTTTAGACGACAAGGTTCATGCCATAATTAATTATCCTAAACCCAAAACCGTACAGGACATGAGACGATTTTTGGGGATGGTCAATTTTTATCGCGCTCATTTGCCGCACGCTAGTAGGTATCTTAACGAATTAAATAAGTATTTGTCAAGCGCAAAAAAGAACGATAAGTCTCCGATCGCTTGGACGGAATCCGCGAACGACGCATTTTCACAATGTAAAGTAGGTCTTCAACAGGCCGCTACATTGTCGCACCCCGATCCGAACGCAAAACTCGCTCTAATGACAGATGCCTCGAACACGAGCGTAGGCGCAGTTTTACAGCAGAAAATTGATAATATTTGGCAGCCATTAGGTTATATGTCAAAAAAGCTAACAAACGCTCAACAAAAGTATTCAACTTATGACCGCGAACTTTTGGCAATATTTATGGCCATTAAACATTTTAGAAAATTATTTGAAGGTCGCCAAATCACTGTGTACACCGACCATAAACCCTTAACATTCGCGTTTACAAAAATAACAAAATGCGAAAACGAAATTCCGCGCCGTTCGAGACATTTATCATTCATAAGTGAATTTACGACAAATATACAACATATTAGCGGGTCCGATAACAGTGTCGCCGACGCCTTGTCACGCGTAGAAACCATATGCTGCCCGTCACCAATCAATTACAACGAATTAGCGGAATCACAGAAAGACGACGAATACATAGCACACATTTTATCGGACAACAGTAGCGACAGCAAAGTAAATATAAAAAAAATATTAATTCCTTCATGCAACAAAGAAATCTATTGCGAGATATCGACGTCTCAAGTCAGACCCTATTTAACACAACACTACAGACGTATAGTTTTTGATAGTTTTCATAACTTGAGTCACCCTAGTATTAAAACTACAAAAAAAATGATCACTTCTAAATATTTTTGGAAAGGAATGAATCACGATATTACGCAATGGACGAAGTCATGTTTACCATGCCAACGTGCAAAAGTCAATCGCCACACTTTTTCACCGTTCGAAAGCTTCGAAACAGCTGGCAGATTTGCCCATTTAAATGTCGATATTATAGGCCCTTTACTGACGTCACCGGACGGATATCGTTATTGCGTCACCATAATAGACAGGGGCACAAGGTGGCCAGAAGCTATTCCTGTTAGGGATATCACGAGCGAAACCGTTGCAAAGGTAATTTTCGATGAATGGATATGTCGATACGGTTGTCCTATAAAATTAACTAGCGATCAAGGTCGTCAGTTTGAGAGCAGTCTATTTTCAGAATTAATGAAACTATTGGGGATACAAAAGATACGCTCCACCGCGTACCATCCCCAAAGCAACGGCGTAGTCGAACGATGGCACCGCTCTTTGAAAGCAGCACTTTCGGCTCGTCTCATTGCATATGACAGTTCTTGGGTAGAACAACTACCAATCGTTTTACTGGGACTTAGAGCCGCTTATCGCAGTGACACCGGTTACAGCGCAGCTGATATAACATACGGTCGCAATTTACGTTTACCAGGAGATTTCTATGACTCAATCCGTAAACCCACCGATACTTATAATTTAGTCCATAAAATTCGCGACACTATAAGTAAAATTAAGCCAGTTTTTAAGTCGCATAGCAACTCAAAGACTTTCTTTGTTCATCCCGAGTTAAAAACATGCGATTATGTATTTGTAAGAGACGATACAGTGCGTAAGCCCTTGAAACCCCCTTACGACGGTCCCTACCGCGTTATCAAAAGAGGCACAAAGGTTTATACCATACAAATAAATAATCGCCAAACGTCGATCTCTATAGATAGGCTTAAGCCCGCGTACATAATAATAGGTAGTGACGATGACGATGCCCTGGCGCCTGCTGACGCAGCTCGAGACGCGCCAGCAGCCGACCCACCGACATCATCTTCGTCCATGCAAAGCGCGACACACATTCATAAAACACGAAGTGGACGCTTAATTAAGCCTCCTTTGCGTTTTATAAATGAGAACAATTAAAGTAGGTTAAGAGTAATAATTTTAGTTTAGTTTATGTTAGCATTTTTGGAGAGATAATTCTCGCTTTATAAATAACAACAGTTCGTATTTTTAATTATTTCATACGCGTACACAAGTTAGTAACACGGATCGTACTTGTTAGTTTGCAATGGGTAACTACCAAGAAAAAGAACTTATCGTCAACCAGCAAAGTGACGTAGCCACCAAAGTTGAGGAGCGCTATAACCAACTAAGCATTTGGCTAGTCGTAATTGCTAGTTTGCTATCAATAGTTATACTATTTTATCTATGGAAACGAAGCTGCCAAGGTTTAAAAGGGTGGTTGCGCAAGCAAACCACAGGTGTAGCAGTATCCTCGATACAGCTTCAGCATCAGAAAGCGTTTAGTCCACCAACTACAACCGTCGGTATTAACCCGTCCGCATCATCCGCTGCTGATCCTGTTCACGGATACGCATAAGTTAATTGTAAGTAGCTTTAAGATATTTCTGTAACTGTTCGTAATCTTAGTAAATGCTTAGGGTAAGCAGTGAAAAGTGAGTGAATACAAGTGCAGTGAATATAGAACGGTCTTTTTAAAAAACAATCCGTATGCTCGATGCCTACTAGGTACATACATTTCTTAGAATAAGTCTTAGTTGTAGTCACACGGTATTGTACTGTACTTGCTATCGTATGATTACTGTAGTTATAATGTAATTGGATCCAATGTTTATTCTAAGCGTACGGTAACCGGTACGCAACCTAGCATAAGCGTAAGATAAGAATACAGTGTAAGGTAACAATAGCTTTTAGTTGACAGTGTTGACTTAGCGTAAAGAAGTAGGATAAGCAAACTTCTTTGTAACCTAGCATACCTACCTATAACTTTTTACTTTCACTTAGTTTTTATCTTTCTTTGTATCTTAGCACATATTTTTTTCTTTCACTAATTTTTTCTCTTATTACTTAACTCAACAAATATTGTTTTCTCTTTCAGTTATATAATTTTTCTTAATTATATAAATATATTTTTTTAAAGAGGGGAGTATTGTAGGTGTTCGTACACCACCTCCACACATGTATATATTTTGTGTCAGCAAATTCATGTAACCCGTGGAAGCTCGAAGCTTCCAGAGCTAGTCGCTCTGCACCCGCGAACTGTATCGTACGTCGCATTAATAAATAAAGCAAACATATAAGTGAACACGCATTTCATTGGGTCACCCTTACCTTCTGGTGGAGGCCTTAAGCCTCCACAAACCTAATCCTTTCTTAAGGGTCGGCCACGCATCTGCGACTCCTCTAGTTATGCGGGTGTCTATCGGCGGCGGTGATTGCTCTCCATCTCCATCATCACGCATGCTCGTTTGCCTCCTTCTCATTAAAAAAAATCAAAACCTATTATTACAAAAAAATAATAACCAAGAGAAACTACTTTACAATATTGTAGAAAATGTGCAAAAACTCACCCAGAAGGTGGCGATGTTGTGTGTACAAATCAGTGAAGGCTTAGCAACAATTACGGAGGAAATTGATCAACCAGGGGCCGTTGTTTTATTAACAGACGGCAATCCTAAATAATTTGGTCAGTTGAAACGTTTAATGGACTGTAACGTTAGTATGACTATTGCGTTGTCGTACTGACGTTTTAGCTAAAACTTTAATGTAACGTCGTATAGTTTAGTCTTGCCGACGTTGCTATGACCAGTTTATTATGACATATTCGTCGCACGACTAAAAAGTACAATTAAAGACGTCTATAGGACCTAGCAGTCATCTCATTACTATTATAAGACTGCTATCCAACTTAAAGTCGTTAAAGTCCGGACTTATATGACGTTTTTGCTTTACGTATCAAGGGTAAACCTGCGGACGTGAGTAACATTAACCCTCATACATACATACATACATACATACATCCATACATACATCACGGCCGCTTCCAGAATGGGTAGGCCGCAGATTTCGATTTGATCCTGACACACATTCCTTGCTTCACTTACTCTCTTAACATTCAGATTTGTAACATATTTATAATATTTGTCTTGCATGTAATCTAATTAAAAGTTTCATACCCCTCAAGCCTCAAAGGGCCATATTTGGCCGCACCTAAAAACTCGCTATTCCGTCAGACCCCAAGCGGCCATATATGGCCACTCTCTCGCCACTTGTCTTTGTACCTTGTTTGATACACTTAGAGACTACTTTATTATGAACAAGGTCGATTATTTCGGTTCTGTGGTACATTTTATGAATCGTGAACGCAAAATTTAACATGAACTGCGTCGATTTTTTTTTCCATTTTCTGCAAATTTAAATTCCCGCAAAATCGCACCTGCTGTAAAAATTTTTAGTCATTTCGTTGCCAAGACTGAGAGGTTAATAATTCATTAGTTGTGTCACATATACACGCATACCTTAGCAGGCCTTATGCTATGATACGGGAGAGATATAAATGTACACTTGGGTTTGACGCATAAATCCTACTATCCTACTAATATTATAAACGCGAAAGTTGGTAAGTATGGATGGATGTTTGTTACTCTTTTCACGTAAAAACTACTGAATGGATTTGGATGAAATTCGGCATACAGATAGTTTATAACTTGGTTTAACACATAGAATACTTTTTATCCCAATATTCCCACGGGAACGGGAACCACGCGGGTGAAACCGCGAGCGGCCGCTAGTGCAATATAAAATGTCATTGACTTTGACTTAGTAGAGTCAACGGATAAAATGTTTACTAGAAAAACTATATAGCATTGTGAATGCGAAATTTCAATAATAAAGATATTAGTAGAGTCAAGTTTTATATTAGTACTTATAGTATCCAAAACGTAATTTAGAGTTACTTACTACTGTTTTAGTAATAGTACTTATCAATAAAGTGGCACAAGTACGTTGTATTGCAAACACCTACAAATATTTCTCAGTCAACTGATGAAATGCGTATTAACGGTGCAGTTTCAATTACGGTGCTTGTGAGAATTCCACACGAAATGGGATCGAAACCAAATACCGATACCAGAAATGCGGCTTATGGCAAATGACGTGCTGGCAGCGAAATGCCGATATCGATACCGAATTATTGTTGATTTCATGGAGATCTGTTTACTGAATATATATGACCTATCATTTCGTTCAGTTAAGAACTATTTTTGTATATTCTCTTACTGTTAAGACAAATTTTTAAACTATTTATTACGCATGGCTTACAATCGATTTACTACCGCACTGTACAAGAATACTCGTAAACATACTTTTGTAAAATTTTGTATTTTTTTCCACGAATTCGAACCCGCGCCTTTCTGACATCGGGCTAGATGCGCAATATCAATAATGCTATCGTAATTCGTATCTAATCCCGCTCGTGAAATATTTTTAATAAAAATTAAAATTTAATTAGTCACAACAAAATTTGCGTTATTTTACCTATGTATAAACATATTTTATTCGGCACTCAATACCTTTGAATTGACGACCTCCTTGGTCGAGTAGTTTGTACACCGGTTTTCATGGTGTCGCCATCTCTGAGGTCCCGGGTTCGATCCCCGGTGGGGTCAATTTAGAAATTATTGTTTTTCTAAATTGTCTCGGGTCTGGGTGTATTCTGTGTATAATAAGTATGTATTTAAGTATTTTAAGTGTGTTTATCCGTTGTCTAATAACCATTTAAGGAGTTTCTTCGAAGCTTCTCTTGGGCTAGATAATTGGTGTGATTATAGGAAAGAATTATTACTATTTATTAGTAATGATAAAAAATATTATAACATATAAGGTGTCTTTCAAATGCCTAGTTATACAGCTTTACCTTAAAACAAAAATAAGTAAAATTTTACATGTGTACAAAATAAAACAAAACATCGTGATAAACCACCAAAGAACAACCCTAACACATAATTCAAAATCTAGTGAAGACGAGGAAGTTGTTAGCGAGGCGATAGCTCTTGATTGTATGAAAACTGAGCGCGAGGATTGACAGGCTGCCGCTAAGCCGTAATCTGCGGAAGCGGCAAGCCTCGCGACTTATCGGCGATGCAATCAATGTGTTAACGCACTTGAAGACATACTTAGACCCTAGACAATTTAGAAACACAGTTATTTCTAAATTGACCCGACCGGGAATTACAGGATGGCGACGCCAGAACCGGAGTGCTGATCACTCTGTTTTGGAGTGTGTTTGCTGTCGGTCGCAGAAGACCTTTACAGCTTAGGAGGGTTTACGTATTTCGGCTTCTCATACAAATTTCCAAGTTGACATTTTTAAAAACCAGCAAGCCAGTTTTGATGAAACTCGGCATGCTGAAGTAAAATATAGAGATCTAAATAGTTTGTTGAAAACTTTTCTAAAAAACGTTTATTTAACTGAGTTATTGCGATTTTAAACTTTCCATAGTGGACTTTAAATCGCAGTAACTCTAAATAAAACTTTTTTTTAAATGTTTTTAACAAACTATTCAGATCCCTGTATTTTACTTTAGCATGCAAATTTTCATTAAAATTGGCTTGTTGGTCTTTAAAAATATCGAACCGAAAAACCGAAATGCGTCATCACCATCATCAGCCTATAAACGTGCCACTGCTGGGCACAGGCCTCCCACGTGAACAATAGCAGGTGGGGATATTGGGCCATAACCCACCACGCTGGCCCAGTGCGGGTTGGTGGGTTTTAACGGCTGCCATCTTACGACAACAACCGGGACCAACGGCTTAACGTGCCTTCCGAAGCACGGAGGAGCTCGAGATGTTTTTAAATTTGGTCACCCATCCAGCGACCCGGCATTGCGAAAGTTGCTTAGCGAGCAAGTTCGCAAGCCGAACGCGCTAGCCGCTGCGCCATCGAGCTCCGAAATACGTAAACTCTCTTAACTGGGCTTCTCGCCGCTCGGTTCGAGAGCGGGAAACCCGAGGGCGCCTCTAAGAGGCACGGTACCTCGGCTCAGTTTAACCGTGTCGTTGGGTACACGAGAACCAGGTACGTTACCAACATATCCTGTTATAGAGCGAGTGTGAACCGGGTCTACGCACTCTTCTTCTACGAGTGCGGTGTCTTGGTCCTAAACTAGTGTGCAAGTTTAGTGTGTCTGGGTGAGTAGTGTCGGGTGGGGGCGCGTTAGCATCGTTATTGCATCATCGGGGTCGCCTAAAACGTGACGCAGAAACCGGCGGCGCGGTTCTCTTGGAGGGCGAAAGCTACCAACGTGTGAGGCGCGTTGTCGAAGTAACGCTGATGAGAGGCTGATCACTCGAGCATGGAGTTCTTTTTTATACTTAGCTTGGCAATTGACTTCACTCCACCTGATATTAAGTGGAAATGGAGTTCAGGCGTGAAGTCTACTGGTATAGCTGGTATAACTTTTTGACAAAAGACACAACATCAGTCGCCCTCACTCTGCTGGTCTACAAGGTGCCTCTTCACGCCTCGTTTGAAGGACCCAATATTAAAGCAAGGAGAAAACGTGTGCTGGTAGACTATTCCTACTGTTTTTGAGCAGTGCGATTAAGATACAAGTCCCTAAATTACTTTTTGCGCTGTGGAATATTGGAGACAGTGATGTGACTGAGAAGAGCAGCACGCCTACTCCTATAGAGGAAAACGTTCGTCAACGGAGGTGATGTTATAAGTTAATCGTGTTAGTTCTCAAGGGACGTATGCCATCGCAATTGACCAATGCATTTCGGAGTAACCAGTGCAGTTACTGACAGGCTGATACCTGCCGGCGAACTGATCGTCTGTGGGGCCCTTTAGTACTAGCCCGCCCGCCGCCGCCGCCGCCCATGCGTTGCACCACCAACCGACAGGCCGATACCTGCCGGCGACCTGATCGTCTGTGGGGCCCTTTAGTGGATACGTCATCGCTAGCTGTATGTGCTATAAGTGCTGTAACCACACCTTACCCGAGCGGCTGAGTAATAATCGGTCTGTGGTCAGTCCTGTCACCGACACACCTTGCAGGAAGAACGGAATACAACTTATAGGCTGAAACGATCATACGCAGTGTACGCCACACAAAGCGCCTTAAATGTAATAAATAAGCACATCGCATATTATTCAATTGTAATCTCTTTTATTAATAAAAATTTGTATAAACAAAAATGTATTATTTTCAATAATAATCAACTAAGTAGGTATTTCTATTTAAAAAAATGCTTACTCTTTCAATGAATTTATAATATATTAAGTAATTTCATAGATCTATACTGTTTTTTTTATTATCAGAATTCACACAAAACACGCTCGAACCCGCTCAGGTGCATGTGCTTAACAGCGATGTTTTACCCAAAAGGTAAAAAGGTAACGAAAACGAAGTCTCCCTTGTGACCATCTCTTTCCCATCCCTGTTACCGCGCGCGAGAAAATGTCTCGAAACAGCTGTTCACGAGTTGTTCGAATTAAAAATAATACAAATTTCTGAACGCCGTAGTTTTCTACAAACGAGAATCCACAGCGCAGTACAATCACAAAAACATGAATTATTATGGCAGAACTAGATGATTGTAATAATAAATATCGCACAGAACGAAGCGATTTCCACAAGCTGCCAGTTAGCAGGGTACTTTTCATTCTACAGCTTCATTGTGCCGCGAGGCAGCACGGCCGGATTTCATTAGCACGCGAAAATGTACTCACTCAGTCATTACGCAGTTATATATGAAAATGCAGCACGCCGGAGCATTTCAAACTGCACGATGGAATCTGCAAGCTGCGGAACAAAGTATGCTTGTCTGCAATTTACGCTTGTAATTTCCTACTGTTCACGCTTGCACGACCGCGGGGACTAACGTTTAATGCAGTCCGAGAAATGTCAATCGATGTTTTGATCAAAAAGAGAAACAGTTTTGCTGTAATTTCATTTTCTTTACAGTTCCGTTTTATTTCTATTTGCAATTCCGAATGCCAGGTCTTTGAGTGACCAATTTAAAATATCTATAGATCCTCCGTTCTTTAAAAGTTTAACTGTTGTTGTAAAATGGAATCCATATTTGTATATTGTGAAGTCCTGAGCTTAGCAGTAGGGCGTTCAAAAGATGATAATGAAAATATTTCAGTGTCCATTTCTAATCTAAGAGTTTATGTCATTATATATTTTCATTTGATTTAATCATTGGGTACACTTTGAAGTTTCTTAGTAAAGTATAACACTGGATACATAAAACGTATAAATGTAACGAAACTTGTTTTCGTATTCGCGTCGTGTCGGACGGTGCTGAAAATGGTTTCAATCATCTATAACGCGTAGTCTCGGAAAATAAAGTGAGGTTTATCCTGAACAGTTTTTTATGGATGCCCTACAATAACGACTTATTACCTTCATTTCCGACTTTACAGTGCATAATTTAGCAATCCCTATTTGCTATGCTATGTAGGGTAGTGTGGACTAGTACCGTTTTGTTGGCTACCATCACAAAGATATAGATTCCTGTCTATGTATGACGCAAAATAGAAATCTGAGTTTTGCATTACTTATTCAAGCTACTGAGCCGCCTATGAATATAATACGGCCCGGTTGAACGAAAGCAGCCATAACATGGTCACTTGCTACACCTGGTTATCATGCGTGTATTTTCGACCATAGTTTCAGTTCTCATGCCTCAATGTCCTATGATTTCACTGTAATGCAATGTCAAAATGCAAGACAATGCTGTTTGACAACAGAAATATGTTTGGGTACCAGGTAACTACCCTAGGTTGCATACCAGACGGATTCTGGATTGCTGCCACCAAGCATTGGTTTTAAGGGCATAGAATTGTGTAAAGTAACGACTGTTATGAAGCATAGTCCGTGGTTAACAATTCGTGTAAAAAGTGTCAATAAGTTACGACTTTTACGAAGCATACATGTTTTACCATTCGTGTCAAAAGTTTTAAAAGAATAAGTAAAAATTTGTGACCGCTTTCCACCTGTTTTACTGGCCATTCATTTTAATTGCATAAAAAAATTGTTTTTATAACTTAAACTTGAATAGAATGTTTATTACAATGTTTGGTAAAGAAATGAAATACCTAGTAGAAAATATTGTACTTAAATTATATTATGAAGGTTTTGATTTTAACCGCTACGAGTCGTTAGTGGTGGATATTAACATTTGCATAATGTATATTATTATGTTAGCAGCATAATGTTTACAATTAAGGTTTATTTCGTTCTCAAACAGAACTCTGTGCTGCGGTTTTGTACTTAATTGCAATTAAAATACGCTCCGGGACGTGATGCCGCCCTCATTTCGGCAATTATGGTAAAAAACTGGGGCCGTGTGTAATGGCTACGGGCGATATCGGATCGTTAGTATTTTGTACATATTGTAACCCTTTTACTTTTTTAAAGACTCTATTTATAGACGATTTTTGACGATACTCGTTGGTCTTAGATAAATACATACATAACTAACATAGCCTCAATACTATATTATCCACAAACGGTTAGTCAAAGAATAGGCAACGAGAACCGCAAAAGCTTTGTACTGCCACAGTCAGGTGATGAGCCTATCGCTGACTTATGTTGTTGGATGTGTGTAGTCTTCAGTCCGTTAGTCGCCTTTTACGACACCAATAAAAGAAATGGGTTTGTTGTAAGTATTGTTTTAATAACAAACCGCCGCCGCATCACGCGCTTTGTGAAATGGATAAACAAAAGCAACCAAGAAATGTTCACTCATAAGACACAACGTGAACGGACCAGTAAATATTCAGCGGTCGATAGCTCTGCCACCACAATGGAATACTAATTATCAGGCAACATTAGTAATTGTATTATTAACGGTAACAACCATCTCTGGGATAATTATGGTAATGGATCTCATGCGAAATTGTGGCGTGTGAGCTCTAAATGGCGAAACTTGAGGCTTAAATGTCGGTATCTTGGAGGGCGATGTTTTGGTGTTAACGTGTTAACTGCGTTGTTTTACGTCATAATCACTTCAAATATTGCGTTTATGACCATAACAAAACATGTAAGTATACAAAGAATCACGACTATTAAGTATCTAACAAAGGGTTACTCAGAGTCCACCACTGAATAGTCCACGTTTCATTAAATTACAAATGCATAACAGGTAGTGAGCCCATCGACGATTTTTGCTGTTGGATGCAGTATTTAGTCCGTTAGTCGCCTTTTACGATAACCAAGAAAAGAGAGAGGTTGGTAGTATTACTGAGCCGCTATACCAGACGGCTCAACAACAACAACAACATGTCTAACTTTTGTATAATTACAGTTTAATAGGCATGTGATTTATTAAGGTCACAGATTACAGCCTGTCGGTGTCCATAAGCTTCTAAATGAAAATAGTTCGTATTTTACGAGCAAACCGATTTGTTTGGCTGCACTGCATCGGTGATTTTCCACACTATATTATTCGATACGTTGTCGAGGAATGTTGATATTGAAATCGTTGAGAGTTTTTCGGACAAGGGATTGCCACTATTTACTGATGAATAAACATAAAAGCACCAAAAAGGTTGCGTTTAAAAGGAATTTCAATATGCAAAAGTTTACTTTGAAGTTGTTCTCTAGCACTATGAGTTGTAATCTCAATGTTTTACCGAAGGTTAATCTGCATTAGTTTCAAAAGGTTCGAGTAGGTATCGACAGTAATTACAAATTCCATTAACTTTTTAAAAATGATTATTTATTTGATTGATTTATTTAATTATATATTATTTTGACGACCTCATTGGTCGAGTGGTTTGTACACCGGTTTTCATGGTGTCGCCATCTCTGAGGTCCCGGGTTCGATCCCCGGTCGGGTCAATTTAGAGAAAAACTGTTTTTCTAAATTGATTTCGGGTCTGGGTGTTTTTTCTATGTTTATGTATATTTATCCGTTATCTTACCATATTAACGAGTTTCACAAGAATACTCATCTTGGTCTAGATAATTGGTGTGAGCGTAAACAAAATTTATTTATTTAATTTATTTATTTATTTATTTATATATTTACTTTTTTTTATTTATTTGGAAAAACAAACAATTGACCAATGTATTTTACTTAAGTAACTAGTGTAACAAAATATTTAATTGGACAATCAGCACCGTTATCCACAAAGACAATTAATAGAAAATAAGTACCATTTACCTAACCATTACATAAATAAGAACGAACGAGAGGACAACTATGTGTAAGCAGCAAAAACGACGATGGAATTCGAGACCGAGCACCTAATATTTCCATAAGTAAGTACCTCGTCCAACATACAATTTGAACTTACTTAAACAACCTTAGATATTACATTGTAATACCACAGAATAACTAATAGTACTGGTAATACACAATAATAATGAAACATATTTGAAATTTTTGGCATAAAAGTGAAATAAAGAGAATATTTAAATCATTCACAAAAAAAAAACAATAACACAAAAATAAAACTAACCTATATAAGATAAATTTTTATAACTTATACAACGTAAAACCGTGACGCGTAGCGGTAAAAGAATTCTACCACCCTCTCTCTCCCATTGGTTGTCATAAAAGGCGACTAAAGGACTAAAGACTGCACCTGCACATACATCCAACAGCATAGAGCGGTGATGGGCTCACCACCTGTCACGCTGAGCACAGAGCACACAAAGTTGCTCGCGTCCGTAGGGTTACCCTTGAGACCCTACACGTGATCCCTGGGTGGTGCTAAATGAGTGACACTGACTGAGTGGTAGAGCCACGTTGCGTTGCAGCACGCATTGGGCCGGTTCGCCCGGCGTAATACCACCCTCTCACGAATATTCGGCGTGAAATATTGGCACGTGGTGCTGTTGTGTTTCGTCCGACCAGTGAGGGTTCCGGAGCCCCCCCCCCCCTCCTCCCATTCCTATTTCTTCCTTAAACCTGCCGGCAACGCGCCTGCGATTCCTCTGGTTTTGCGGGTGTCCATGGGCGGCGGTGATAACTTTCCATCAGGTGACCCGCCTGCTCGTTTCCCACCGGCTTCCCTTCAGAAGTTTAGAACACAACCACTCTCTACTTGAATTGAGAAATGGCACAATCAGTAATTAAAAAAGTAAATATATAAAAGAAACATTACAAATTGCCTACACTATGGACATTAAATCAACAAAATTTGCTTTTTAACAACATATTGCTTTAAAATAAGCCGCAGGCGCGATCGGCTTCTAGGCAGTTAAACTTCTGTACAAAATAAACGTCATGACGTCACATAAAGGTCAATAAACCCACCCGCGTATTAGCAGCCGGTAAGCCGTCTTTATCCGAGTTACTTGATAGAGACAGTTATACAATTTGCGTACGAGTGAGCGGGACGGAGGAATAACGTTTTCGGTTTGTGTTCTGTTGACAGATAATTTGACGTAATTGCAATTCATCATTGAATGCATGACTGTGTTTTATTAGTATTTGAATTTATTAGTTAGTTGTTTCACCTATTAGAATGATTAGTATTGTAGTTGGACTTTGTTTATTTGTGTTGTGTGTAGAAAGTAGTTACGAAGACGTACGTTGTAATTAGGTATTTGCGGTAAGTAGATATTGTAATAAGTTGAAATTACGTATTTAGAGTAAGTAGATTTGCAAAGTAATGGGTAGAATTGTAAGATGTCGTCATTAATAGCTTTAGATTTGCGGTAAGTAGATATGGTAATAAGTTGAAATTACGTATTTAGAGTAAGTAGATTTGCAAAGTAATCGGTAGAATTGTAAGATGTCGTCATTAATAGCTTTAGATTCTTCCCGGCTTTTATGATAATGTCTTAGCGCACTTTGTAAGAAAGAATAGACGAATAGCTTTAGAGTATAAGTAGTATTATTAGTACTTAGTCGATTAAGTTTTGTTTAATTTACATCATATCAGCATTTCACCACAAACGGCTTTTATCAAAGCCACTTCTATTATGCTTGCAAGACACTGTTTCAATATCTCACTGCTTACACGTATAGTAAAAGTGGACTGAAGATACATCTGCCTATACAAGACTGAAGCCAGGATGCCAATCACAGATTTTCGGTAAGGACTCAAGACTGCGTGCCCGCGCTCGGAGTAGGTAAGCATTTTTTTTTGCTCCGGCTTACCTCTCTCAATATTTCACGCTTCGCCACTGGTATGTTATGTATGTATTCAACAACGGGTAAGCGCTAGGACTTCATCTCACCTGATGGTAAGTGAAGATAAGGCCGGAGGTGGAAGCGCGCTTCACCCGGAATCCTCACCGCTGAGCAACTGGCTACTTTATCTTTAAACTATCAGAACACAACAATGCTAAAAGCATCGTTGATATGGCGACAGACTTAGATAAGATGGTGGTAGCTAGCCAGGCGGACTTAACAGCCCTCCTCCAACCAAACCTGTTGAAAGCATATGCAGTCTTTAGTCCGTTAGTCGCATTTTATAATTTTTTTTATAAATAAATTTTGTTTACGCTCACACCAATTATCTAGACCAAGATGAGTATTCTTGTGAAACTCGTTAATATGGTTAGATAACGGATAAATATACATAAACATAGAAAAAACACCCAGACCCGAAATCAATTTAGAAAAACAGTTTTTCTCTAAATTGACCCGACCGGGGATCGAACCCGGGACCTCAGAGATGGCGACACCATGAAAACCGGTGTACAAACCACTCGACCAAGGAGGTCGTCAAATTTTATGACACGTAATTACGTAGTACTATTATTTATTCTGTGACGCAAGGGAAGAGAGAGGGTGGTAGTATTCTTTTACCTCTACGCTAGACGGTTATACCTACAGTCTATCTATATTAATAAAAAGCTTGTATACAAATAAAAATCAATTTCCGAAATGTTTGTACGCGCATCACCAGAACGGCTCGAACAATTTGGCTGATTCTTTTTTTGTTGTTGTTCGTAATTGTAAAATTTGGTTTACGAGTATCACGGGATACAGGGTGTTGACGCGGACATAGTCGCGGGCGGGCCGCTAGTCCTACTAATATTATAAACGTGAAAGTTTGTATGTATGGATATTTGTTACTCTTCCACGTAAATACTACTGAATGGATTTGGATGAAATTCGGCATACAGATAGTTTATAATCTGGAATAACACATAGGATACTTTTTATCCCGATATTCCCACGGAAACGTATGGATGGATGTTTGTTACTCTTTCACGTAAAAACTACTGAATGGATTTGGATGACATTCGGCATACTGATAGTTTATAACCTGGATTAACACATAGGATACTTTTTATCTTTATATTCCCACGGGAACTGGAGCCACGCGGGTGAAACCGCGAGCGGCCGCTTGTACTATATAAAACCTGCAAAACGGCAGCTTCTATTTAGCAGATCGCTGGAGTATCAAATATGGACCGTCCAGAATTTCTTTAAGAGAGCTGGAAAAATGGATAACAAAACTAACTACACAAATATTCCAGACAACGAGAACGAAGTCTTTGTAATAGCCTATTATATTTTAGAAAGTGATCCACCTAGTTTTCGCACCTTATACCTACAAATAACTTGTTTTTTCCAAAAACATATTTTTGCTGATACTTTGCATGCAGATGCAACAACCAATAGTTTCTACTTAATATTAGTGGCCATAATTTACTATTTGTAGACAAGTTTAGCTGATTTTGACAATCAATTAATGTGGGACATTTTAAACGCACTGAGTTAAAAAAAATAGAAGCCTAGAGGAATTGTATTTAGAGTGGCTTGCAAAGAATAAAACTAGTGGTTATGCACCTATAATTTAGACGCTCGTTAATTGTGGCTGACTTTGTAATTTAGAAGGCAATGTAGATTTTTAGAGGCGAATTAATACTATTAAAGAGAAGTCTGTTTAATTAGCACCTGTTGTTAATTACTCAAAAACTACAAATTATATTTATCACTATCTCTCAATGCCATAATAATATGGCATGGATGGATGGATGTGCCGTCTCTATAAAGACATAATGAGCGAACATTCCTCATCATAAGATATTTTTTGCAGTGAACTGAACATTTTGAGGCAAGATTCGGACCATTCTATGTACCAATAATAATTCCTAACATTGTGATATTGCAGCTCTGCCTTTGTTAATTTCTACTGACTAGAGTTTGCTATAGGTTTGGTTTAATTTAGACAATCACTCATTTTAGTTTTAGTTTTTACATGCTATGTACTTATTTTAGTTTTAGTTTTTACATTTATATTTTGTTTTTTTTTATTTCTACATGCCTAATAATTTGGATCTTTTTGTGCACGCATCCTCGAAATTATAATCTAGATCAATGTTTAGTTTTAGAATATTATTGTATTACATGATTGTAACTTGTTTTGTGTGCCTTTAATAAATAAAATAAAGTAAATATGTAAACAAACGAGTCTGTATACACACAAGTACAAGTAAAACCATGTCGCGATGCTAGTTCGCCCCAACACAAGGCAGGTAGTGAGTGTGCCGCTGAGCTGTACCATTATCCACGGTGGTCGCCGTCGCCCAATTCAGCTAATGAATGACGTGAATTGCACCCGAAACTCAACATTAAAGTGTGGCCATCAAAACAGCGGTACCTATAAGCTCACATTACAAACGGTCGGTTACAATTCACTTTAGGCATTTATTGACTCTTATGTCTAAGTAATAAGCTCCACTAACAGCCAAATACGTGTATCTACGTTAAATGCGACAATATACGAAAAAAGAATAACATAAAAGAAAGAAAAACTTGTTAAAATAGGATTAAATCGAAATAAATTTTCCTTTAAGTACTTTTTAATTTTCTATATTGTATTGGCGTATTTTTTGTACATGTTGTGACTTCTTAAAAAAGTTGCGTTGTTTATTTATTTATTTTAACCTAAAGTTGTTATTGCTTTAATGTGAAAAAGATTAAAGTGCAAACGTACTTAATATTGATGATGATTAAACTTCGTACTCGTATTAATGAAAATTAAACGATATTATCCAGAATAGAAAACCGTGTACGAGTATTAGAAACCAACAGCATTAAAAATCACACCACAATAACATTGTTATTGCTTAACAATCTTTCAACAACAATGTCATACAGATATAAAACCAAACAAAGAAGCAAACTGCTTAAATTCACTCCTTGTTATACATAACAATGAAAAATACGTCCAGTTACTGTCCAGTTACTGTTGCCAGCCGCTTGTTGTATGGCTACAGGGTCGTTAGGTGTGTCCTTGGGCGGGAGACACCGAGATTGGCTAATAAGCTTAAAGGCTTACCAACGAGTAGAGCCCCTAGGTACGCGTGCGTATCTACCCGCGCATAGCTGCCAAAACATCAAGTGTTACAATTATGGGTACCTACCTACGAGTACATAGGTATACATGGTATAAGAAGACCCTTAACGAAGCTGAAATATACCTATAATGTACATCAAAACTAGTAACATAGAAATACTTGCTGCAAAACTCTTTTAATTTTTAGATATTGTAAAACTGCGGTGTTCTGCCAAGTACAGAAAAAAATCGTAAACATGAAATGAACACGACCGTGGCCCTTGGCTGTATGCTTTAACGCAAATTTGGCTGCGTCATATTTTATACGTTCAAAAATATTTAGCTAGCAATGTTCTCCTACAGTAACCAGCGTGGTTATGGCCCAATGTATGAAACGCTAAGCTCCACAGTGACACGTTTGTGGGCTGATTAGGAACTACTGCTCTTCGTCCTATTGTGTCTCATCTCAATAAGTGACATTAAACTTTATTTTTGTCAAACTTTGTATTACAGTTACGTAATTGCATTCCAAAATAATAGCTATTTTATAAGAATCTAAATATGAGAGTTATTTTAATGTTAGAGATAAAAGCTTATGACTCCAACATAAAACGGTATAATATTATTATACATATTGTAATATCTATGAACATTTTGTTTCGTAAACGGGCACGTAAATGATGTACGCAATAAAAATAGTTTCTTTTCACCAATCATTCGCTGTTTATTTTGGCAACCATGTGGAAGTCTTCACGATTGGCGAGACACCATTTATTTTCTCTCTTTGATTTATAAAAACGACATGGATTTCCAGCCCCTTTCCAAGGCTCTTTCATTGTTTACATTCTTGTATCTTTTAGGATGTATATTTTCTGATAACGTTATACCAGATAATAATAAACTTAAAGTCGCTAACGGAGGCGTAGATAAGCTTGTAAAAAATAATGAATGTTATAGTTTTACGCTCAATGTTTTTTATACATCAATGCAGAAGCATACAATAAACCTATAGTGTAAAATATAAATCATTCTTGATGAATGTTGAAGACATTATTAATGTCACCATCACACTGCACATTGGTAGTAGTGTGGCACAGAAGATATAAGGAGATCTCTATTTATATCTGATCTAGCGAAATATTTGTAATATTTGTTCAACTATCCCTGGATAGTTGAACAAATATTACAAACTTAACTGCAAAAAAAGTTTGCCTAATGGAGTCTTTTGTCTCTAAAACCAGTAGTGCCTTACTTTGGGATCTAGAGGCAGTGTAATATCGTGAGAATCATGTGACAGCGACAGGTTTATGATCGTCTGGCATCGTTCATTTGCCATGAGACGGCAGCTGGTAATGCACCGCGGGTGCATTACCAGCTGCCGTCCGAACCTGCATCGGACCGGCATATCCGTTAATGAAGTTATATGGTTATGATCCGAGTTTCACACGGTGCTGCTGCACAGTAGTGTAATTTTTTTTTTTTTATGGGCGGTGAGAAATTTCTGGTTCCTCAAGCCAGTGTCTTTTTGTACAGGAGGTCCTTCCCTCGAACCTCCCCGGAGTTATTCTAAGGGCAAGCATCAGGTAAGCGTATCCTTGAACATAACAAAATTATTTGAAGCGTTAGAGTTAGATGTCTAGCCCCTTTTTACGGGCGCCTACCGCCGAGTTGACCGTGTCATTGGGAAGAGAAAAAGCGCTCAGATATCTGGACCTGGTGAAGAGCGCTTGAACCACGATTTCGTTCTCTTCGGCTATGGGTGCAGTGTTTTGGACATGAAGTACATGTTGTGGGTGTGTGGTGGCATTGGAATAATTGGCAAGGATTGGGTCATGACCGAGGTGAAAAAGTAGAACAAGGAGTGTTAAAAAAGCTTCTAAGCCACTTCTAGATTTCATAGCTCTGTGTCGGAACAATTTGCTAAGCACATTTTTATATCGCCGGCGTGGGAGCTTGTTTAAATTTCATTTAGCCACAGTAATCTTAATTGGTAATCCGTGATCTTTGTGTTTTTGAGCCGCCCTCGTCATTTTCAGCGGCTAATAGGAATCGTGACTTTTGTTTCGTTGAACTGAATACGAATGAGTTACAGGTAAATGATGTCGATTCGTTTCAAAATGAATGTGTGTTTTTTTGTGCGAACAGAGGCGGTGGGATCTGTTTTACATCGCGGGCAGGCATTTATTGAGACTGATTTTTATTTTAGTTTATTTTGACACGAAACTGTAATAATCACGGAATTTTCTTTAACTGTTTTGTGGTATTATTAATATGATTGAGATAGTGATATTCTATCAAATATTGTGTATACTGACCTGTTTACGAATGTTCAGTAAATGTATGTTTCAATTCCCGGTCGGGTCATGTTGTACAAAAAAACTGGTTAAAAAAAAATATATTTCAGGTTCAGGGTATTTATAATATGCACATTTATCCGTTACCTAACCAACAAAACAAGTTTCAAAAGAAGCTTTACTTAGGCTAGATAATAGGTGTGAGAGTAGGAAAGTTTTATTTTTATTTTAGCATGCAATTGTCAAATCATTGACGACAACGAGCTTTTCAACAGTTACGGTTGATCGAAGGGTACGGTACTCAAAGAGTTCTTAGAACATCGTAACTAGGTCTGCTAGAGACAGCAGTCACTATTATAGTAATGCCAGCGATACAGACAATGCGCAATAATGATTGTTAACTTCCTTTTACAAATGTTTATTAATTTCGATACTTATAAGTTTGCATGTTCATAATTATGAGATTTGGTAACGACATACTTAGTCTTTTGTAAATGACGTTATTTACTTTTGTTACAAAGCTGTTTAGTTTCTTGCGCCCATTCTTCTCCAAAGCTAAAAGACGGGGTTCTGAATGGGTTGTAGGCAAAAACATGTATGGACGATGATGATGATTCAAGAATCCTTAAAAATAGAATTTAATGAAAGAATTTTCGACTTTTTAATTAATCTGCTGCTCTGCTGCAAGCTCGTTTCACTATTCCCACCATTTTCGTCGCTAGTCAGGCGAACCTAAAACAAGCTCTACAATCAACCAACAACTGGGAACCAGGGACATCTGAGTCAGAGATCGGTTGTCTAACCCCTAGGCCACAAAGGCGGTATATTTGGCATTACCAAAACATAATGCTTGCTGCGCGATAATTGAAAATCAAAGTAAAGTCAAGAGACTTATACGTTCAAATTAAATATAAAAGGGATTACATTACCAAATTCTACGAACTTCATTGTGTAAATGACGTACAATCTGTTTGATCAAAACTGAATTTACGGTTGAGCTGTTGTCGAATTCAATAATACGGGATCATTAATTAATTAACGGGAGGTGGCTTCACATGCCCACAAAATAAGATAGATTTACTGGTTCGTTAGCATGTGTGCCATATTTAATGCAGGTGTCGGCACGTCGTCAGTTGGAAAAATTCTACGATGCATTATAATTTTATACACAAAATATGAGCGGTGCTTTAAAAATTTTAACCGCCTCTGTAGTCTAGTGGGTAAGCTATCGGTCTCAGACCCAGAGGTCCCGGGTTCGATTCCCAACGGGGGTTGCATCTTTGTGTGCTCGGTTTGGTTGGTGGTAGGACTGTTAAGTCCGCCTGGCTAGCTACCACTATCTTATATATATATATATATATAAGTCTGTCGCCAAAACAACGATGTTTATAGCATTGTTGTGTTCCGACAATAGAGATAAGATTGCCAGTTCTTCAGTGGTTGAGGATTCCGGGTGAAGCGCGCTTCTACCTTTGGCCTTATCGTCACTTACCATCAGGTGAGATGAAGGCCAAGCGCTTACCTGTTGTTTCTTTTTTTTATGTGACACGTCTTAGTGAATACATCCTGCCTGACGGTAAGCAACTGATGTAGTCCAAAATAATGAGAGCGCTCCTCACCGTGTAACAAGCGCACCCATTCATGACGACCTGCATAAATGCCGTTTCACGCCCCGTTTAAAAGACCCGGGATTATAGGAGCTGGGAAACACATGCGCCGGCAGAGAATTCCAAAGCCGAATGGTCTTAAAGAGTAACGACTTGCCAAATTTTTTGGTACGAGTGCTGATATTTTGCACAGTATGATGGTGGTCCTTAAGACCAGCACGTGTAATCCGGGACAGGAAGAGAGAGGGCGGGATTTGATCAAAAAGTTCTTCAGAACACTCTCCGTAGTAATTTCGGTAGAAGACACTGAGAGAAGCAATGTCTCTACGCAGCTGAAGGTCCTCAAGAGAGGCTGTACCACAAATATTTCTGTGGGCTGTACAATAATAATTAAAAAAATTACAACTTCTGCTGAATCGTATCGTAATCGTAGCTCATATTCTATGAAATAGACTTTGTCCTGTCCATTTTTTAAGGTCTTTCTTAAGGTTTTGAGGCTATGTTTATTGATATGATCCAATCGTCGACTCGAATACTTAGAATGGAATAAAGTTCTTTATTTTTGCTCTATTACTTTGTTTGTTGTAATTTGAATTATTAAGAACATTATACAACAAAAAATAGCCAATAAAATAAAGTTGATTCAAAATTACTTTAACTTAACCCTTGACTACCTACCCCTAATTTCAGATACATATCTACGTACCTGGAGTCTCTCAGACTCCGGTACTTTGAACTTAATTAGAATAATAACTAAGGTGTGGGGTAACTATTTGAAATAAAAAACATTATTATTAATATATTTTATTTATTTAAACACAGAAAAAACAAAAATCATTTATAACCAAAACTTAATTTCAATTTTCACTAATTAAGAAAAAACTTAAAAAATAACATTCTTAAAACATGAGATCTGTAATGAAAATTAACAAAAATTAGGAACTTTCTTCAGTATCTTTTTCAAGTTAAGTAAGTAATAATAATAATAATAAGGTCAGATGCAAAAGGCAGTACTCCTTGACACGGCACGTATTGTCAGGAGGTTCCTCACTCTGCAGCCCTAACCACCGATAGCTTGGGTCTATCCCCGCTGCCGGTGGCAACCTAGGTTAAGTTTTTATAATATTTTATATTGTAAATAGGTTTTTATATAAAATATTGTAAAAAATTAAAGAATAATGTTAAATAAAGAGAATAAGAATAATAATATTAACAACATGAACAAATAATATTTAAAATCAAATTTCAACAAATTAATTCATAAAATATCTACTAATTCAATACATAATAAAACATTCTAAGTTAAATTATCAATAAATTAATTAATAGGTATCAATATCACCAGTTAAATGAAATTAAACAGAAAGATGAAACACATAAATAAAATTATTTTGCAGTCACTACGTGAACCATGGCTGCATGGTTCACGTAGTGACAAGTCAAATCTGTTCGCGAAAACTCTAAGAATGCTGTTAGGGCTTGCACGAACCCTGCGCACCAGAGATGTGCACCGCTTACGCATGGTTGTGTAAAAACAAGCCTCTCTGTATTCGGCATACATCCCCGACGCGCTGCAATATCGAGGCAGCCCCAACAGCACCCTAAAGGCATTATTAAATTGAACGCGCAAGGCACTGCTGTTTCTTTGTATAGTCCGCCCACAAACTGCTCGTGTAGAAAGAGGTACAAAATTCCTTAAAAAGGGTGATTTTCACTTACTCCGAACAACGAGCAAAGCGGCGTGCGATCATATTGGCCCTTACAGACAGTGCCCTGCGCTCCCTTTTTACATCAGTATCGTCTTTGAGATCAGCGGTAACCACGTGCCCAAGATATTTGAAGCGCTCAACCATCTTAAGTGGCGCGCCGTTAAGTTTGATAGCTGGTATGCTATCCAGGCACTTACCGCTGGCCCGAAAGACCATACATTCACTCTTTTTAGAGTTATATAGCAGTCCGTGACTAGCTGCATATTGTAACACTTCTGTCTAAACACAAATACTAAATAATATAATATCAAATCAAATGATCTCACTATGATCTCACTATAAACGTCCTACTGCTAGGCAAATAAAATTATTTTAGCGAATTGTACACATCTAACAGCTGACAAGGACGCAAATAACAGAGCTTGTTTCACTTACTCTAAATATCCTGTCGTTAGTTACTTGTGTTGGGACGTTGAGAGCGTGTTCCAGCCGGATTTAAGTGATTTCAAATGATATAACCTAGAAGACTGAATTTTTCCTTTAATCAAATAATGTTTGATTAAAGGGAAAATCATATAAAAGAAAAAAATAATGTATCGCTTATAATTTTGCTATATTCCTCAGAAAGTGTAAGCGGACCATTATTGGTCTGCGTTCTCTATGGTCTGGTTGCTCTGTTTTTGTCTCTGCTCGAGCGTCATGACTAGTGATATCATTTGAGGAATTTAAAATAACAGTCCAGTTTTTTCATCAATTGTCGGCTTATAAAAAGCCGACTCACGGTGAGAAAATTCTCTTTTACTGCTGGGTCTACCTACTCTCGACATTACTTACAACGTCGTGCTGTTAAAATTCTGCGCGAAAATATAACCCGAAATCTCTGTGAGTTGTCTCTTATATTTCCAACTTGAATTATTTTGTAGTATTGCTGTCACGGACTTGAAAAATCAGGTCCTCCAGTCCAGCAGGTTGCTGTGTGTTAGTTTTACAGATATTACTAGTGTTTTGCAGTGTTTGGTAATTGCATAGATTGTTAGTGTTTAACGTAAAGCCTAAATTAATATAATTCGTTTAAAGTCATGTTACCTTCAAAGGGATTAATTAGTATTCCTGTCTTGTTACAATTACTGTCAAGCAAGTGTAAATGGTATTGCAGGACGCGAGGTTCCCTGTGATCCCGTGGACGAAATACCATTCCTAGTTAATTTATTGTCATTTTTACCGTTTCAGACCACATTTAACTACAATGTTGGTATCTACCCGCTTTTTTTGTAGTCTCTTGTTAAGATTGTCCTTAGTAAAGAGAGCCTGGTTCAATTGTAGCTGTACTACAACAGTCACGAAAGCCGGGACTTAGTGAACATAAGTTCATTCCTTTTCTTGATGTATTCCAGGGTTCCTGTACCAGGCTAAACCCACAGGGCCTGTGCGCTGTTTGCCTGCTGCCTGCTGCCTGCCCGCCTGCTAGAACCCGTGCGCGGCCAGCTGCCTAGCGTACACGACTCCGCTTTCGTCCCTGCGCGCAGACTGACCTGCCGGCTCCAGGTTCCGGGTAGCTGCAGTCTACGAGGAAGATTAGCCTAAAGCTAAGTCCCTTTTAAGTCCTATTCAAGCGGACAGAGTGAGCGATCCGTGAACCCTCCCTGAGTTTTGTAAATTCTTTTCTAAAAGATTGGGAATAAAACCTTGTAACCTATACATTGTTTGCATTCCTATTCTGAGGCAACTAACCCTGTTTCAGTTATATAGGGCAAGCTATAAGCGTCCTTACGAGTGACAGAGTTTAATTTTCTACTATCCAAACAGAACCTATATTCACCGTTCTTCTTTGGAGTCAGAAGAACGGGGTTAGACCACGGACTCTCACAAGGCTCAACGACATCCTCTTTAACCATTTCATCAAGTTGTTCCGAAAGAATTTGTTGCTTTTGAGGAGACATTCTATAATAACGTTGCCTAATAGGAGCAGCATCACCCGTGTCGATAGCGTGAGTTACAAACGAAGTACGACCCAAACCGCATTTCTCGTATGATATGTTTTGAAATTGAGATATGATGTTGTCTGCGGTTGCTTTTTGATCAACGCTTAACTGTGTATAAGAACAAAGCTTCGCTGGATCATCAATGGTGATATTTGATAGATTGGGTTCGTTAGGAGAGTTCATAACGAGACAATCCAACTTACTGGGAAACAGATTAAAAGATCTCCAGAAGTCCATTCTTAATATATATATATATTTTAATATTATTTGGTTTACCAACGGTTGTTACATTTTTTTACAAAAAAAGGCTATACATTTTACTATAGCTTACAACAAATGCACAACCAGTTACAGGCAAACACTGCATGCGCTGTAATTAGGACAATACAATATAATTAAATAAAACAAAGAACAGATTTTCAAAACATACACATAATATGTAGGTAGGTACATCGATTTTTTTCGTTTATCGATCTGTCAGATACTCATTGACCTTCCTGCGGAAATGTGGTAGTGAATCCGCGAACAGGTCCATAATTCCGCCGCACTCGTTTGCTAGCTTGCATAGTCGTGCAATAGGGGAATTAGCGCCAAGTACTGATCTTCTGAGAGGTGGGTATAGGAGAGGTATAGGTAATACTGTAACGGGGATATCGGGCCAGAATCTTAAACCGTATTCTTTGAAGAAGCTGCGAGCAGTCCATCTTATTGCGCAGTAACTTATAAAGGAACGTCAAGTCTAAAATCTCTCTGCGCACTTTTAAGGTATCAATTCTAAAATGACGAAGGCGATCATCATATGAATACTTTCTGTTACCCATCCCAATAGAGTAAGATAGGTGCCAGAGAAAACGCCTTTGCACTCGTTCTATTCTAAGACAGTAGACTGCATAATGTGGACGCCATACAACACTACAGTATTCTAAACACTTCTCACAAAGCTGTTATACAACAAAATTTTTGTTGAAGATTTTTTTTAAAGTTTACCGTTTCTTATTATAAACCCGAGCGTTTTAGAAGCTTTTTTTATAATGGACACCAAATCAGGCAAAAACGTTAGTTTCTTATCAAGCAACTTTATTAAGTTGTTCTGTATTTTAGGTACAACGTAAACTTCAATGATATGGGTCTGGTTATTAAATGTTAGAGGAACATTAAAAAACGACAAGGCGCAAAGCTTTTGTCCACCAGCTGCAGAAAGCTGTAATGGAGCGCAAGAGTTTAATTTATAGTTTAAATTTAACAAGTGTTTGTGGGAATTATTCCCCAAAATAGTTATACTGGACCCAGTGTCCAGAAAACCCATAATACTATTGCTCCCTACTTGGATCGAGACAAAAGGTCGAGACGTGCTAGTGTTATATTTCAAAATTGGAGACGTATGGTGACTGGAAGAGAGTTTAAAGTCCCCAACCCCGACCCTTCAGTTTTTTAAACTAGTAGTAGGACCAGTACAGTCTGGACACTCTGGAGTACGAACGCCCCTCTTGCCGCACTTAAAACACAAAATGTCGCGCGGTTTCCTACACTGACTGAGTTGGTGTGTATCGTTGCGACACCTAGGGCAATACACTTTTCTAGGTTCAATAGCTGCAACGAAGGATCTATTAGGAGCACTGCCGTTAAACTTTACAAAGCCGTCTCTGCTTGCTGGCGAAGCAGAAGCACTATTCCCCCGATAAGAGAACTCAGGAGCGAGAGTCTGAGCACTAGGACCTAGAGGCTCACGAAAATTTCAACAAATTAATTAATAAAATATCTACTTATTCAATACATAATAAAACAATCCAAGTTAAATTATCAATAAATTAATTAATAGGTATCAATATCACCAGTTAAATGAAATTAAACAGAAAGATGAAACACATAAATAAAATTATTTTGCAGTCACTACGTGAACCATGGCTGCATGATTCACGTAGTGACAGTCAAATCTGTTCGCGAAAACTCTAAGAATGCTATTAGGGCCTGCGCGAACCCTGCGCACCAGAGATGTGCACCGCTTACGCATGGTTGTGTAAAAACAAGCCTCTCTGTATTCGGCATACATCCCCGACGCGCTGCAATATCGAGGCAGCCCAACAGCACCCTAAAGGCATTATTAAATTGAACGCGCAAGGCACTGCTGTTTCTTTGTATAGTCCGCCCACAAACTGCTCGTGTAGAAAGAGGTACAAAATTCCTTAAAAAGGGTGATTTTCACTTACTCCGAACAACGAGCAAAGCGGCGTGCGATCATATTGGCCCTGTCCAGGCACTTACCGCTGGCCCGAAAGACCATACATTCACTCTTTTTAGAGTTATATAGCAGTCCGTGACTAGCTGCATATCGCTCATTGATAGACAACAACTTATGCAACCCACATACTGAGGCACTCAGCAGCACCATGTCGTCAGCGTAACTAATATTATTGAGACAAACGTCATCAATATGACAACCTATATGAGCGCTGCTGAGCTCCTCCAGGAGAGCATTAACATATAATAATATGTTAAAGAGACTAGGTGAGGTCAGCCCTCCCTGTCTCACCCCGCACTCCATCCTGGTATGGGTCCGAATATGCGTTTGACCAGCGAACAACGTTGACCTGGTTTTAATACCAATATTTAAACAGGCTTATGAGCTCACTTGGCATAGAGGTACTGCTTAACTTTGGCCATAAGATATCATAGCAAACCAGGTCAAAAGCTTTCGACAAATCAAAGCAAATACAGGTGTTTTACGAGTGGTGTAGTACTTGATGGTTTGCTTTAAACATAAAATGGCTGTCTCTGTAGAAAGTCCGACCTTGAAGCCAAATTGATTATTATGGATAATCAGGTGTTCATCGAGCTCAGCATTAAGCAAACCATCAAGAACCTTAGCCACAACAGTAGCCAGAGAGATCGGTCTGTAGTTAGACCTGTCACTAATATCGCCGGTTTTGGACTTCACAATTGGCACCACCACAGTTTTCATCATTTTATCAGGCATATAAGAATGACTCACACACAATGTATAAAACATCGCTAAAACTCTTGGCAGATGGGGGCCAGCGTGTTTTAGGTGCTCGATGCTCAGATTATCATGACCAGGTGACTTTCCTCCCGACATTGAACTTAGGACACCCCTGACCATTGTGGCTGTGAATCTGACACCCAGCTCCCGCCCAAGTAACAAATTATTGTTGCATAATAGTTGAGAAAACGTTTTACATTTCCTTTTGGTTCTATAAAGTGGGTCATATAAACGTGTCGTAGACGTTTATACAACGCGAAATAGGCCCATATTAAACAACATTATTGTTATTTGACGACCTCCTTGGTCGAGTGGTTTGTACACCGGTTTTCATGGTGACGCCATCTCTGAGGTCCCGGGTTCGATCCCCGGTCGGGTCAATTTAGAGAAAAACTGTTTTTCTAAATTGATTTCGGGTCTGGGTGTTTTTTCTATGTTTATGTATATTTATCCGTTATCTTACCATATAAACGAGTTTCACAAGAATACTCATCTTGGTCTAGATAATTGGTGTGAGCGTAAACAAAATTTATTTATTATTTATTATTTATTTACAAGTTAAATAAACGTCAGTCAACAACTTTTAAATGTTACATAAAAGTTTTCGACCGACTGTTATCGAACCACTGAAGTCTTATAACAATTGCATAGACATTAGAAGATGACTGTAATGTCGGTTAAGTGTTTAACATTGACTTTTATTATACACAATGGAATGAACTTCAGTTCATTCCATTCATTCGTTCCTGTGATGTTTGCTGGAAAAGTGCGGGTTATCAAATACAAAATTTAAACGGTTTATAAGTTATAATTTACTTAATTATTTTTATATTTACTTTAACAATATTATACATGAACAGAGTGTATGGATAAATGTGTGCCGTGCACCTAGTTCTTATGGGACGTTTAGTTTTGTGGTGAAATATAGGTGTGTTGTTGTGAAATTTTTTACGCCCCCATCGAATTTCTTGAAATTAAATTATTGTAGACTATTGCTTAAAATTTGTTTACATACTAAAATAGCAGCCATCTTGTCTAAGTTAAGAAACGACTTCTATACATCAATTATAGAATGAAAAGGTCGCATAATGCGGTTTCTTGCGACCAAGATGGTCGGCCATGATAATTTATTTTAGAGTTCCGTGAGATAATAAACATGAACAGATAACCTTTATTTTAAATAAACCCTTTATGATAACCTTTAATTTAAATAAACCCTTTATACATGGTGTCATATTTTTTTTTATTTATCCGACCTACAACCTGGCTTCATAACACGACGATATAATAAAGCAGTCGTAAAAACGTTCACGTAACCTATACTCCAACACCACTATTCGACGTTGTATGAATCAGTCGTAAAAACGTCTACCTAACCTATACACAGGCACCACTATACGATGTTGTAGGAATCAGTCGTAAAAACGTCTACCTAATCTATACACAGGTACCACTATTCGACGTTGTATGAATCAGTCGTAAAAACGTCTACTTAACCTATACACAGGCACCACTATACGACGTTATATAAATCAGTCGTAAAAACGTCTACCTAACCTATACACAGGCACTACTATACGACGCTGTATGAATCAGTCGTAAAAACGTCTACCTAACCTATACACAGGCACCACTATACGACGTTGTATAAATCAGTCGTATAAACGTCTACCTAACCTATACACAGGCACCACTATACAACGTTGTATAATACCGTCGTAAAAACGTTTACTTAACCTATATTTTTGTACGACTTTACGACGTTGTATAAAGTAGTCGTAAAAACGTTTACTCTACTTATTTAGTAGACCATTTAGTTACGGGACTAAATCGTTGTAGGAATAACGGTTACACAACGTTGTAGTTGTCTAATAACATCAATTCAACAGTTATATAACTGAAAGTCGCATAGCACAGTTTTTATATGACCAATTTGCTAGTTGGGCGGCCACTCTGTCTCCCTCCACACTGCGACTGTGCTGATCCCAATTGTGACTTCACCGCAAAATGCTCTCTAAATGCATCAGCTATTTGCTTTGGATCGCTGACGTCATTGACGCTCACAGACACACCCGGCCCGCTATTAAACTTACTGGTACGCTTCCAAAAACCACTGAAATCGCGCTTATTATGATGTTTAGCTAGCATGTCCATTTTGGTTTGCTCCCTGTTTTTCTGACACCACTTAAGTCGTGATTTAAAGACTTTACGACTTTCTTGCATCTCTTTCCAAATATGATCGGTTTTTGGCCTGCTACAAAGCGTCCACGTCCTGTATTTACACCGTGCGTCCCTGTGAACCTCAGCGACATGTCTATTCCAGCCGACAACTGGCTTTTTCTTTCTAACATTTTCATGATAACTTTCACTAGCTGCGCCAGATAACGAACTTACAATTTCATCATACATTTTATCCAAAATAATAGTAAGTGACAAGCATAACCTAAAGAAAAAGTTTCCATAATGGATATATTTTTACAAAATTGCAATGCTCAAAATTTACATTTTTTCAACACAAGATATACACGTCTTGTGGCAAATGCACTCCAGGCAAATGGGCTTTTAGCACATGAAACATAATAGTACTGCTACTACTATAATAGACTTACGTTTCTTTTTGGGATTACATAAAGGGGAGTACTTGCGTATTGCTAAATTTTCTGGTGCATTTCCTCAATTTCCTCCACTAAATTGGCCTCTTCATCACTCTTAATCTCGGAGTCAGATGCGGAGCCACAAGGCAGTACAAAATCTTTACCGAAATCAGCTTCCACATCACTACAATATTCGTTAAACGCGTCTTCTTCATTTGAAGAATGTTCATCCTCCAACCAACGCGTGATAATTTCATCGTTTGATGTCATTTTCAATTAAAACATAAAAAATAAATTTCCTTATAAAGGTACTTAACTACCTACCCGGAGTCCACTCCCCGTAATAGTACATTATGATATTAGTGCGGTAAGTTGAAAATTACAGCAGAGGCGATATTGCTAGCCCAAGCCGTAGGCGAGGGCTACAAGAAAGCAGAGGCTGTAATTATCAAAGCGCACGTATGTCATACGACGTTTTATAACATATTTGCGAGGAAAACATATTTTCTGAAAATGACTGCGTGTTTTTGTTGCTTTTCTAGTGTATAATTTTTGGTAAGCCAACATGTATTTTTCTTTGGACTTAGGTGGTAATAGGCTGTCAATAACATTTTGTGCTTCACTTATTATTTCCCGGTGGTGTAGACTGTAAGTTCAGTTCTTCATTACTAAAACTAGACATATTTATTTTTAAACTTTCAAAGTAATTATTGAACACGAAGCCGCTATTTGAATCGACAAAATAAAGGTATGTGAAAGGTAGGAAGTCTTTCCATCCAATCCCTTGGGTGTCGTAAATCGACTAACGGATTAAAGACTGCACATACATCCTACAACATAGAGCGGCGATGGGCTCATCAAAATAATACTATCAACCCTTTTTTTCCCTTGGGTGTCGTAAAAGGTGACTAACGGACTAAAGACTGCACATACATCCAACAGCATAGAGCGGCGATGGGCTCATCAAAATAATACTACCAACCCTCTCTTCCCTTCGGTGTCGTAAAAGGCGACTAACGGACTAAAGACTGCACATTCATTCAACAGCATAGAACGGCGATGGGCTCATCAAAATAATACTACCAACCCCTTTCTTCCCTTGGGTGTCGTAAAAGGCGACTAACGGACTAAAGACTGCACATTCATTTAACAGCATAGAACGGCGTTGGGCTCATCAAAATAATACTACCAACCCGTTTCTTCCCTTCGGTGTCGTAAAAGGCGACTAACGGACTAAAGACTGCACATACATTCAACAGCATATAACGGCGATGGGCTCTGCAAAATAATACTACCAACCCCTCTCTTCTCTTCGGTGACGTAAAAGGCGACTAACGGACTAAAGACTGCACATTCATTTAACAACATAGAACGGCGATGGGCTCATCAAAATAATACTTCCAACCCCTTTCTTCCCTTCGGTGCCGTAAAAGGCGACTAACGGACTAAAGACTGCACATACATTCAACAGCTTAGAGCGGTGATGGGATCTTTAAAATAATAATAGGTACCAACCCCTCTCTTCTCTTAGGTGTCGTAAAAGCGACTAACGGACTAAAGGCTCACCATCTAAGCACTTGTGCAGACTGTGCAGTTGTTTCTTGCTGAAGCGTGGATTGTGTGGGCGTGGTCTGTGTTGTCCATAGATTCAAATTATTACTAATTTTACATTACCGCACTAGTGCGTTATTACTAATTTTACATTACCGCACTAGTGTGTAATAAGCTACATTACGATGCTGAAATCGGTGTAATAAGAGCCACTTTACGAGCAAATGTGTTATAAAAGTTTTTACTTACCAAAATGCAGCGCGTACGCGTGTGACCTCGACGAACGAAGCTGCAGCAGTGCGGGCGGGTAGCGGGGCGAAGGTACACGGACGCACGAAGGACAAAGACGCCCACACGTAAAGTTATAAACAAAAACTACTTTGATGGAGTCTGCGAGACTCCTGGTAGGTAGTTAAGGGTTAACTCTCCAGTGGAGATTCTCCACTACAACATCCTTTAAGACCTCTACATAATTATAATTGGTTGCTTATTTAGTAAGATTGCAACGCGCACTATAAAGCTGTTCATTCCTCTAATACATATCTATATTATACACAACGACCAAATAAAAAGAGAGAGAAATGAAAACCGTTTCCTCGTCATAGATTCTATCAAGCGAAATCCACCACATACCAATAGGAAGTTGCAAAAATTGTATCATACGATACATCTAGAGTCGGTGATGCGTCTAAATCGAAAGTCAAAACTGCAAAGCATCTAATCCCAGACATATCTTGGGAGAAAATTGAAAGGAGATAAAACCCGATGCGCCTCCACGCCACCTGCCGGCACGGGCGGGCGCGGGCGGGCGCGGGCGGTCGCGATAGAAGATCGTTTCAAATTTATATATTTGAGTTAGAAATGGGAAAAGCACGCGGAGTTACTCGTTTTACTCTAAATTCTTGTTGTATGACGATATTCTCGGAATTGAAACTTACAAGTCCAATAACCGACTAACTAAAAATAGACGTTTATGACTTTTGATGATTGTATGTTGGGTGTTGGGATAGAAGACGGCATGTTATGCAAATCAATACTTCAAACTATATTATTTTTATGTACTGTAACCGTGTTTGATAGTAACTGACTTGTCACAGTATAGCCTTTATTGTGAAATGATCTGTAGCTCACCACCCAGCTAGCAAAATACCCTTATAAACGAAAGCTTTTAAGAGCTATGTCTTTAAATAAATTTTATATACGTTCTGATTAAGATAGAGACTCTAATAATGGCATATCATAAGTCTATTTAGGTTTTAAGAGCATATATACTTGTAAAAATACTTTTAGAAGTATATAAGAAAACGAGAAATGGCATCAAAAGGACCAGTAGTGTCATAAACGCACTCTGTAAGCCTAATTCTTAATTAACACTTATACATGCACTATGTAAGTCCACTTAATCTTAAAAGTGACTTATCAAAGTATTTTACTAGATATCGGCTGTTACACTTATAACTTATTCTTACAGGCGTATATAAGCAAACTTTATATAATATTTATGAGAGCAATAGTATTATAGACGCACTTTATAAGCCTAATTGCCCTTGAGTCTTAATTAACACTTATACATGCACTTTGTAAGACCACTCAATCTTAGAAGTGACTTTACTAAGTGTTTTGTTAGATATCGTCTGTTACTTATAACTTATTCTTAAAGATGTATATAAGCTTACTTTATAAAACATTTGTAAGAACAGTAGTATTATATGCGCACTTTATAAGCCTAATTACCCTTGATTCTTAATAAACTCTTATGAATGAATTTTGTAAGATCACTCGACCTTAGAAGTGACTATTGTAAAAGATAGTAAAGAGTACTAGCACGTCAAATGTCTTAGAAACTAGATAATTACAATTAGAATTCTAATGCATTGCAAAAAAAGTCAAAAGGTGGTCGACCAGGAACTTCCCTGTTTGTCTTTTGGCCTACTTTTACTTTAATAAGGAACCCTAAAGGTGAATTGGTGAAGGCAATGGCCGCGTGAATTAAAAAATGTGGTTGAATTTGATTTAAGAAGTGCGGTGTATACCTTAAATTAAACAATGGTAATGCACTTATATTGGTTTTGTTAAAGCCACTATAAGGTATAATTGGTGATAATGGCGACATTTCCATATTTTTCATTTTTAATATAACATTTTTTTTTATTAAAGATACATTGTTGAAATGGCCCGTAAAAATATTGTAATTGTTATTTCAAAATACTCGATAAAATCGACTTCGCAATTAAATAACAGTTAGTAATGCGTAATAAACATGAAATTATACTTACACATTTTGTAGGAAAGTGAATTAAACAGGACAGTACATAATACTTACGTTTTTAATACTCTTCTTAGTATTCAGAAAAGTTTCACGAGCACTTGGCAATCCTTTCGGCGGACTGTGATTACATCTGATTACATGTCTTACTAAAAGCTCGCAAAGAGCACTACAAGTAATATCACACTTAGAACAGCATTAGTAAGTGCATTATAAGGGTAAATGCCCATAAAGAATGCCTTTGTAAATCATTTGTAAGTCTGTTTGGTATTATTAAAGCATCAACAAGAATTTTGTAAGATTGGAAATACACTTCTCGAGACCATTTTAAGATATATTTAAGGGTAAAAAGACTTATTAAGTGCGCCCAAATCCACACTTATAGCAGTCTATCGGAGTACCATAAGACTGGTAAAATTATACTCTTGGGATGTGTGTAAGAGGAAATTTTGCTAGTTGGGCAGAGGCATTAAAAATTTGATTTTGCTATATTTTTCTTCGGCAGACAGACGTTTTCATTTTATTTCTGTGCCGTTAGATTTATTTTGCTGACTCTCAATTCGCCGCTTGATATCAAAAATTGATACACGTTGATGTTGGTTTATCATTTTCTAACAACGAAATAGACTTTTAACAAACATAACAACAAGACATTTATAGTTTTTATTATAAGACTATTGGAATATTAATAAATTATGAGATAGTCTCATGAATCATACATATTTTTCTAATAAAACTGAAGATAGGAAAGCGTTCTTCGCCCTAAATTAATATTACGAAATGTTTTACAAATAAGTGAATGTATAAGTTGGTATTTTCGTTAAGTTCGTTTACCTGAAGTAGTTAATAAGAACATTGAGTCAGCGATCAAACAACTTACTTATTAAACTAGATAAAACCAAACAAAATAGATTGTGTTTATCCGAAGAAAAGTAACGACAGCGACAATTTCACTTTCATATATTTTAAATAAGGTATTATGTAAAATGAGCTAGGTACTTAGAAAGTGAACTTTTAACGTCCCCGCAACGTTTTGGAACATTTCTTTTTCCGCCTTTACAATAAATTGGTCAACATTTGCGATTTAAAGCATTGTCTACACCAATAAGCCAAATCTAAGGTTCTGTCCCTATTATTGACTTGGGATTACGCGCAATCCGAGGAAATGATCACAGATATTACAGAAACTTTGTTTTGTTTCGGATTGCACTGATTTTTGAATACTACTACTACTAATGTCGTACTAAAACAAAGTAGTATTATTGAAAAAATATTAAAAAAAAATTCGTGGTCCGGAAAAGCGGGAAAACGAGTGGCGTGGCGTTATAACGCCCGATTCTAAGATCGGTTACTTTAACTAAAGCATTTTTGGAATTAAATTAAATACAGAACACATGATTAGATTAGATTAGAGAGTATTAGATTAGATTCTTGACAAATAAACCATACAATGGTTTATTTGTCAAGAATCTAAACATTGGTCTAAGATAGGATGTCTCTATTACTTAATTCATGACATAGAGGAATAGAAAAAAAAATAATCACAAAACAAATGAAATTTAGTGTTTGGGCACCATGATTGTAAAACATGCAGCAAACAGCAAAGCTCAAAATTCCACTTGCCCCTAATCCAAATTGTTTGTAGCATGCTGGGATATTTGAAGAATGTCCCTGTATGGGTCAAACCAAAAAACATACCCTAACCTAGTTGTACCTACCCACAGTTTATACCCCTATCGGATCGGTTTCCCGCGCATAAATTGTTTACAGCTATGGCCTCCATATAGTATGGTACCGTCAGTGCTACAGTTTTGTTCAAAAGGTGCCATGTCTGAGAAAATTTTATTCTGTTGATCCACATCTTCTGGCAAGCATTCATTGTGGTAGTGCGTATTCTTTTTGCTAACATCACAGACAAAGTTAGATACTGGGAAATTATGTAATGTCACAAATTCTCGTCTGTTATTTCGGTATTTCGATTTCCCGGTAGAAAAATTGTAATTTCACTGGGCAGATCGCCATAAGAATCTTTATTGATATTCAAAGGTCGTTTCAACAGTGATCTAAAACTTATTAGTAATAATAAATAGACGACAATTTTACTAAGGTTATTTTACTAAAATTTTACTAAAGCAAGGTCTTCCAACTGTAACTGCTGTCTGAGCTGTCTACGTGGAGAAATGCAGGCAGGAATACTCGAAGCTGTAACGACGACGTTCATCATATTCATGGCCGCGCTGATTTATATATCATTTTTCTTTAAAAACTAGTTGTAAGTTCTTAAATAATAATTATAATATAAGAAAGTAAATAATAAGAATATCGATCTTTTAGTTGATAGTAGTGCCAGACTTTGCGTACTTAAGTATGAATGAATAAAGAATGATCCACATTTAAGAAATAAATTGCATTTTCATACGGTTACTATTAAAGGAGTTAGTGGAAAATTAGAGTCGATAGGATATATTTTTTTAGATTTATTATCTAACGGGGTAATTTTTAAGCAAAAATTTTATGTTTTCGAGAACTTAGCTTGCTCAGCAAACGGGATATTAGTAGACAATTTTTTAGAATATTATAAGGCTATAATAGACTATAAGCGTAATGTTTAGCAAATAACGAATGACTCACGATCAGTTAGTCTAAACATAAACTGTAAAGGTAGGTACAGACACTCGATACCACCACGATGTGAGGTATTAAGTTTATACCGACTTCAATAAATGAGGACTGTGTTGTTTTATCTAGTGAAGTACAAGAAGGTGTTTTTGTTGCCGGTTTAATTTTGAAACCTAGTCAGGGTAGTATTCCCGTTAGGATTTTGAATACAACGAATAAGGAAATTTATCTCGATTTTTCTGGATTAAATATCTTTGTCCAGTTTTGATATATGTAATTTTATGGACGAGAACAATACACCCAGTCGTGTTAAGACATTATTTAAAATACTTAACGTATTTTTTTATATACAAAAAGGAGGCAAACGTGCAGGCGGGTCACCTGATGTAGAGCAATCACCGCCGCCCATGGACACCCGCAAAACCAGAGGAATCGTAGATTCGTTGCCGACCTTAGGAAGAAAGGAATAGGGTTTAAGGAAGGAAGAAAAAGTTATTGTGAGGGGGGGGGGGGGAGCCTCCGGAACTCTCACTGGCCGGACGAAACACAACATCACCAAGTGCCATTATTTCACGCCGGATATACGTGAGAGGGTGGTATTACCCCGGGCGAGCCGGCCCAATGCGTGCTGCAACGCAGCGTGGCTCTACCACTCAGTCAGTGTCACTCATATAGCACCACCAAGGGGTCACGTGTAGGGTCTCAAAGGTAAACCTACGGACGCGAGTAACTTTAACCCCCAATATAGTATATGATTTAAATAAAGAGGAACGAGAATGTATATTGTATAGTGAATATGCGCCAAATATGCGGATGTATTTCATTTGCCCGGCGACAAATTAAGCGTAATCAACTTAATGTCTCATAGCATAACTCTTAAAGATAATGTTGCGCCAGTGTATACTAATCATTAGACTTGTCTGCCTTTTTCAGGATGAGCAAAACAGGACTGGACCATTCAGACGAGGTCTCCTCTATGATATCGTAGCGAGCATTTCATCTTTTTTTTCTGAATCTCTGCTCTTTGTGCGTGTGTCCAGTCCTGTTTTGCTCGTCCTGAAAAAGGCAGACAAGTCTAACGAGATAAAGTGGAGATTAGTTATCGATTATCGCAGATTAAACAATTGCATTCAAGTTGACAAATTTCTATTATAACATATATTTTAGATTCACTTTCGGGTAGCATTTATTTTTTGAAATTTTAACTTTTTCAAAGTGATTACCATTAAAGTTTAGACAGTAAATCTAGAAAAAATACTGCTTTTAGTGTTGATAAGATGTATTCTATTTCTTTAGACGAGCAGTTACGTAAGCTCACTGCATTCACAGCTGACAACAAAATGTAACAAATGAAGCGCTGTTCCGTGGAGTTAAAAACTTTCCCAAGCGTTTTTTTTTATGTTTAATGACTATTGCTATGACGGGTATTAATTGCAAACAAGCTTTCATATATTTGGATGATTGCGTTGTGATTGGAAATTCAATGGAAAATCATAATAAAAATCTTATTACCGTAATAAAACGTATTCCAAAAGTCAATTTAAAATTGAACCCGCTTAAATGCGAATTTTTGCGTACTGAAATAGTTTTATCTGGGCCATAAAATTACATCAAACGGAATTTTTCATGACGAAGATAAAATCAAAACATTGCAAAACTATCCGCCTCCAGTCAACAGCGATGACGTAAAACGTGTTTGTAGCCTTCGCTGATTATTGTAGAAGATTCATACCGAATTTTGCTAGCATTGTATTTCCATTAAACAAGTTGTGTAAGAAAAAAAACAAATTTTGAATGGAATTCAAATCATAAATCAGCTTTTTAAATATTAAAATTAGCTTAAACTAACCCTCCAGTGTTGCAGTATCCTGATTTTTCTTCCGATATTATTTTTAGATTGCAAACTGATGCCAGTAAGGCAGGTTTAGGCGCCGTACTATCGAATAAAAATGGTCAAGTTATAGTGTACGCGAGCCGTCATTTAAAACCTGCGGAGACTAGGAACCCAATTATTGAATAAGAACTTTAAGCTACTGTATGGGGTATAACGCATTTTCGACCTTATGAAAGGAAATTTATAATTAAAACCGACCATAAACCACTCGTTTACTTGTTCGGTTTAAAAGATCCATCTAGGCGACTTACGAAATTTAGACTTTATCTCGAGGAATATGATTTTGAAATAGAATACGTTCCAGGTCGAGACAATGCAGCTGCAGACGCGTTGATTCGCCAATGACGTCTTCTGATTTAAAATCAATTCAAGAAATGTAGTTTCTGTTTTAACTCGAGCGCAAAGTAGGAATTTAAATAATCATATTCCTATCCTAGCTGATTCCACTGAACTCTAGTCAATGTGGGCCTGATCAACCTGCAGCGGTAGGTAGAGGTACTCAAGAAACCTAAGAATATTACATTTACTTTTAACGCCAAACTTAAACAAGTTTGCAAGTTCAAATTCATCTATGCGCCCGATCGTTATCAACCCCAGAGGTGTTAGCGAGGGACTTAGAAGCCTTATGTCATAGGTTAATTCCTCTAGAACCCCAAGCGGTCGCATGAGACCGCTCTCTCCCACTTGACTTTGTACCGTGTTTCCATAGACTTACAGACTACTTTAGTATGAACAAGGTCGATTATTTCGGTTCTCTGGTACATTATAAGCATCGTGATCGCAAAATATCGCATAGTCTATGCTCGATTCTGTCAAATTCGACGTAGACAGTTGCGCCAATTTCAGTGTCGGAGTAATTAACTGACACCACCAATTTAGTATTATCAGTGGTGGTTAAAATAAATAAGACCCAACTTACAGCTTTAGGTGTATAATGTCCACACTACCAACACAGTACAAAAGTCACAAAATATAACGTAGGAGAATAGGATTTCACAAAGCACAAGCAAAGATAATAGTTCACAGTTTGGAAGATGAAAGTTAGAAGGAACACAAATGAAATTGCAAGCGTAGCACATTAAACTTAAAAGCAAATAAAGCGGTGAGGAGAAAGCGAAAATAGCACACAAAAATCAGCGACTAATTAAGTCGCTGAGTTTTGTGTGCTATTTTTATTGGATTTATCTAATGTAAGTACTGTTTCTTATTAAAAAATGATTATTGAGCATATAATGATCGGATTTAGATAATTAGTTTTAAGAAATATATCGTTATTACTACTAGAAGCATGTAAAGTCCGTAGATATGTTACCGATTTCCGAGTAATTTTTAGAAAAATACTTTAAGACAAATAAACCGTTGCAATCATCACTTTATTTTGATACCTGATGGATAGGAAATATATCAGTTAGTATATTGTTGTTTACAGAACGACAAAATATGGTTTGATTTTAGAGTATTTTTTTTTTGCAAAAGGCGGGAATTGTGACGTCATCCGCAAATTCAAAAAAAATTATGGCGCACCTGCTGTCATTATTTTTGACATTTTAATTCGAAGACTGAGGGTTTAATATCGCTGAATTATTAATAGTTAAATATAATAACATTTTAAAAGATATAAAAAGTTTCGTACAAGTAAAGAAAAAATTAAAAATAACTTTCCCGCAATTTCATAATACTAAGAATGTAAAAATTATTACAGATCCGGAAGAAAAAAGAGTTTTGTTAAACGATTTTCACTTGCTTCCCACTAGTGGACACACTGGTATTAATAGAATGTTTAATACAGCCACTTCGGCTTTTGAACAAATAAGCTTAGATGTAATGGGCCCACTAGATGTAGATGACTTTAATAATATGTATAAATTAAATTTACAGTGTAATTTAAGTAAATACGTAGAAGCTTATCCTTTGCAGTCGAAAGATTCTATAACTGTAGCTAAACTTCGTAAATAACTTTAGGAAAGTCCGCTTGCTCTTCCCTGATAAAACCATGGCAGAATAATCTCAGTAACGTCATATTTATAAATTATATTTATATTGTATTAATGTATAATATACATGTTAAATATTAGTATGTATTTTTTATAATTTGTAAATATGTATACAATTTATTTTGTATTTTTGTGTTATGTTTGAAATATTTAAAATTACGTACGTACGTACGTTTCCACTTTTATTACCGCACCTAAATGCACCTACCATGTCATCTCTGCACCACTCTATGGTCTACTGGTATAGAATGCCTCAGGCATTAAGTCCGCCATGTAATGTTATGTAGCAAAAGTTTTAAATAAATAAATAAAGTGTTAAAATTATATTTTCAAAAACAAACATATAAAAATGGAACTCTGGAATTTGAAAATAATAAGAGACAGTGACATCAAAGGACAAGGTTTCGATATCGTAAAGTTGAATTTCGGACAAGTTCCGAGAACTGGGATATTATTAGATACTCGTAGTTAACCGCGGTAACTCCTTGAAAACTGTTGCTTTTTATAACAAATTCTTTATTCACACATATATAAACGGGATTTAACGCAAAACTATTTAGTAAAGGCATCCTAGGCATACCTTTTATACCCGACGTTTCGACCGAATTGCACCGGCCGTGGTCACGGGCTGACTGCTGTCGCGGTGTATCGCCTCCGTTGGCGTCGAAGAGTCTTCATCCACCGTCATATTATTTAACAAACTACCGTCACACACAACACTAACGGTGTCCCTCGGTTGACCTCTGTGACCCTGAGCATTTAGAGCGTGAGCTGGATCATGTTCAGGAGGTACTAAGGTATAACGGATATCAAGTGAATCGACAAGCCTTATGTCAAGGGAGTGACGGACAAGATCCGCCACATATTACGTCAGTACTCAATACCGACAATATACACTCCAGGCATAAAGGTCCACGACATTGTGGGCTCTCCGAAGGATGTTTTGCCACTTCAAACACCAGGCGTATACAAGATAGACTGCAGCTGCGGTAGTTCCCACATAGGCCAGACAAAACGGACGATCCATGAGAGGCTCAAGGAACATATTGCGGCTGTAAAAAACTGCCAGTCTAACAAATCAGCCATTGCAGAACATTTACTTGAAAGAGGCGCAAATCACTGGATTGAATTTCATCGTACGCAAGTCCTCTCCACAGATCGCCACTTTTATTCAAGAGTAGTGCGTGAAGCGATTGAAATTAAGAAACATCCCAACAAATTCAATCGGGAAGATGGTCACAAACTATCATCAGCGTGGAATCCAGTGTTTGCAAAAACGCAACTTCGTTTTAGCTCGCAATCGGCTAACTATCAGAATAAGGCTTGTATACGGAATAGAGACACCGTTAGTGTTGTGTGTGACGGTAGTTTGTTAAATAATGTGACGGTGGATGAAGACTCTTCGACGCCAACGGAGGCGATACACCGCGACAGCAGTCAGCCCGTGACCACGGCCGGTGCAATTCGGTCGAAACGTCGGGTATAAAAGGTATGCCTAGGATGCCTTTACTAAATAGTTTTGCGTTAAATCCCGTTTATATTTGTGTGCATAATGGAACGCGAAAGTTTAAAAGTGTATAAGTTCTTTATTAACTTATTATTTTAAAACACGGCCTTTTACAAAGAACTGAAGCTGAGTTTTAAAGCGTAAAAATAATTATAATTATATAATTTAGGTTCTAAATAAATGGTTGCAAGTGTTGCATTTGCCATGCAGTTTTGATGAAATCTGTATTAGGTACAATTATATTCATCGAAGGGTAATCATTACAATATTTGTTATGGTGATGATAAATAGATCTTATTGAAATACGAAATAATGAGTTGCTTACCACTTAGTCATACTCAAGAACTTAAATCTGTTCTTCTTCATCTCTATTGATTCACTCTTGGCAGAGCGGTCGTGGTCACATTGAAGTCATCAAGTTTGGTGTTTGAGGCGGACACAGCTCTCCTCGCGATCCCCCGCCATCTTTCCCTATTGGTAGACTGTCTGGCGCAGTCTGATACCAGTATTTTTTTTATTTTATTTATACACCAAAAGCAATACATTTATACAAGTAAAATAAATTTGAACGGGTAGTGTCTTAAATATGTTTGCCAATTATAGGTATACACAGCATTTGTTGTAAAGTTGTGTTCCAATAGCAAAACTTAAATTAAATACTTAAAGTTAAATTAAATACACATTGTTATGCCAATTATAATCGGACTGACTTAAGACATTATTCTACGTGACTTGTGTGCTTGTAGACTGAAGGTAATAATCAGTCAATTTCTTTTTGAAAGTTCCAGAAGAGTCGTTAAAAATATCAATTGTAGGGATTCTAAGGGAAATCTCGCTGTACTCCTTACATACGCTGGCAAGAGGGTAGTGTGCGCCTAAATTGGTTTTATGATCCGGAAGATGAAATATTTTCTTTATAGGAAATCTGGGATACCTGTAAGGAACGTTTATTTGATTTAGAAGATTTGTATTTTTGATTTTGTTGTTTATTAGTTTGTAAAGAAACATTATATACACAGTCCCCTATTGTGGATTTGACTTGGTCAGTACAGCGCATAGGTGACCTGCCACGTGATCTGGTTCCTTCCACTCTTTCTTGTACGACCAGCTGCTCCATGGAATTGCCATCCTGCCGAAAGACATCGCCAAAGTACTGCAGTATGAGTGTACTACGGCCGACAGACGCTGCGTGATGCTGAGCTCCTGTAGTATGGACCCGTTGGTGCGGAACTCCGTCCACAATATACCAAGCATCATCCTCCATCACCACATCTCCAGAGCATCTATCTTTCCCTTTTCCAACCCACGCACTGTCCACGTCTCTGCCGCATAAAGAAAAATGGGGAATACTAGTGTTCGCACAAGCCTGATTGGGTGGCTTTAGTAATGTTGCGATTCCTCTATATTTTCCTTAACTTCTCTATCGCAGTTCTGGTTATGGCCATACATCGTTTTACTTCATCTACGCAGCCACCGTTGTTTTAGATCAAGGCTCCATGGTATACGTAGGTCTGAACCACGCCACAATCCGCTATCTGTGTCACCTCGGGCGAGTTGTCGTTGGCGCGATCCTCGATCATAATCTTGGTCTTAGATCGGTTTATTTTCAACCCAAACGTAAGGCTTATGCGCTCCATTTTGAGAAGTAATTCCTCCATACTTAAATCACTGGCAACTATCAATTATATAATGAAAGAAACAGGAAAAAAAGGAACGGCGCTGTTATTAGAAGATTTTTATTTAGCTTCAAGGAAGGAAGTATAAAGGTTTGTTAGACAAGTTTTATTAGGATACTCGTAGAAAACTTTTATCCTCATCGAAGTGTATTACGCAATGGGTCCGGAAATAAAGTTGGCAAGATTACGGTAGAACCGTAGGGCAATATCAGGATTCTATACAACACGCAGCGGAACAAAGATGTTCATGTTCAGAAGCAGGTGTGCAAGCTGACAAACCGCTTCAACTTAGAACTTAGCTATCAAGTTTCAACTGTTAGATAATGTGAAAATTAACTTGTCAGGAGCAGCCGGCGGCTCCCAATGCGAAACTGGGCGTCGGCTCTGCATAATTAGGACAGAGTCACGTCAACCTTTTTAAGACATGCTTGTTTGAACGACACAAAATAAATCTACCGGAGTAGGTTTGGATTACAATATAGTAAAAGTGTACCTATTTAGGATTTTTTTTAAATTTTTATTTAAAAAGGAGGCAAACGAGCAGGCGGCTAATCTAATGGAAAATAATCACGGGGGAGGGGGGGGGGGGATAGATGTTTTTAAGAGCAACGTTAACAATGCCGAGTCGCCAGATAGGTTAAATCAGATTATGAATGTCTCGAGCTTCTCCATGGTTGTTGTTGGGTTGGTACGACCCACATTTTTAGAGTGTGGTAGGTTGTGATATGGTGCAATCTCATAATGCGCAATAAGCGCAAACAATAAGTCGATGGGTTATTGGAACAAAGCCGCAATCGACCAAACGCAATTTTACAGGAAAAAAGATTTAGTGAAAATCTTGAATAATTGTTAAACTACGAGGCGTATCTTATCGGTTTGTATATCAAACAATGCGTTATTTTTTTCTGGAGTGACATAAAGTGTATATAAGCTTAGTAGTACTTAGAAAATTAAAAAAATAGTAAAAAAAACATATAGCCACTTTAAACATTGAAAGTGGTTTCCGTTCTCCATTGAGATTTTATTCCGGTAAAAAGTGCGAAATAAATCAGACGGCAAAAGCATATTGCAGCGTTGTGCGTTGATCTGAAGGATGTATGGCGTATACACAGTAATAGTCTTTTGCAATGATGTTACAGGAAATGGTGAATGTTATAGGAAAATGTACTGGCGAATACAGTGTGCATAGTATAAATTATTGTTGTATTGGAAGGACTACAAAATTTATTAATATTAGAGCATCACGAAAATATAATGAATAATGTACTTAGTGGAATTTATTTCTAAATAATCATAATAGATAAGATAAGACAAAGATAAAATATGCTTTATTGTACACCACAGAAAACATACAAAAGGACAAACACATAGCACATACAATTGGCAGCCTTATCGCTAAACAGCAATTTCTTATAGTACTATAGTACAGTAGTATATTATTATTTATTATAATAGTATTATATTATTCTATGGACAGCTACCTATACACATCAACGCGGTCAACTGTACAAAGCTTAGCTACAGACCTAGAGCTAAGCTAACCCGACACTACACCGAATATATCCCGGACATCAACCTGTACGAGATTGGTATGGCTCTCAAGCAGCATAAGAACAGCAAGGCATCGGGTGCTGACGGAATTACGGTTTAGCTTCTGAAAGCAGGCGGAAGACCGGTACTCGCAGCTCTTAAGAAACTATTTAATTCCGTCGTACTCAGAGCTAGAACGCCAGAAGCGTGGCATGAAATTGTGGTTATGTTGTTCTTTAAGAAGGGCAACAAAACCCTACTGAGGAACTACAGACCCATATCACTTCTAAGTCACGTTTATAAGCTGTTCTCGAGAGTTATATCTAATCGTCTCGCACGCAGGTTTGATGACTTCCAGCCAATGGAACAAGCCGGATTCCGAAAAAGTTTTCAGCATCATAGACTCGTAGACCACATACATACGCTGCGGCGGGTTATACAGAATACCGAAGAGTATAACCGGCCACTTTGCTTAGCGTTTGTGGACTATGAGAAATCCTTTGATTCGATCGAAACATGGGCCGTGCTACAGTCTCTCCAGCGGTGCCAAATTGACTACCGGTACATCGTAGTGTTGAAGTTTTTGTACGCAAACGCCACTATGACAGTTAGCCTGCAGGACCAGAGCTCGAAGCCAGCCCGGCTGCAGCGTGGAGTGCGACAAGGAGACTTTCTGAGTGGAAGAGCCACGCTGCGTTGCAGCACGCATTGGGCCGGCTCGCCCGGCGTAATACCACCCTCTCACGAATATTCGGCGTGAAATAATGGCACTTGGTGCTGTTGTGTTTCGCCCGACCGGTGAGGGTACCGGAGGCCCCCCCCCCCCCCCTCCTCCCAATTCCTATTCCTTCCTTAAACCTATTCCTCCCTTAAAGGCCGGCAACGCGTCTGCGATTCCCCTGGTTTTGCGGGTGTCCATGGGCGGCGGTGATTACTCTCCATCAGGTGACCCGCCTGCTCGTTTGCCTCCCTCTTTTATAAAAAAAAAAAAGTCATATCTCCGAAGCTCTTCAATGCTGCACTGGAGGACGTGTTTAAGCTTCTGGACTGGAGAGGACTCGGCATTAATATTAACGGCGTGTACATCATTACCTTCGATTTGCCGACGCTATAGTAGTCATGGCTGAGACCTTGGAGGACCTAGGCACAATGCTGGGTGATATCAAGTCTCTCAACAAGTGGGCCTTAAAATGAACATGGGGATGACGAAAATCATGTCTAACTCATGTGTCATACCCTCTCCTTTGAAGGTTGGAGAGTCTGCTCTTAAAGCAATTGACGAATATGTATACCTGGGACAAATGGTCCAGTTAGGTAGGTCCAACATTAAGAAAGAGGTTAATCATCGAATCCAACTCGGCCGGGCAGCGCTCGGTAAGATACGAAATATCTTCTCGTCCAAAATACCGCAGTGTCTCAAGACGAAAGTTTCGACCAGTGTGTGTTGCCAGTGATGACATACGGTACCGAAACGTCGTCGCTCACTATGGGCTTAAATAGTCTGGCTCAAAGTCACGCAAAGAGCAATGGAGAGGGCTATGCTCGAGGTTTCTCTACGTGATCGAACCAGAAATGAGGAGATTTGTAGAAGAACTAAAGGAACCGACATAGCCCAAAGAGTCGCCAAGCTCAGTGGCAATGGGCAGGGCACATCGCCCGTAGAACCGATGGCCGTTGGGGCAGAAGTGTGGCAGTGGAGTGGCGACCACTCACAAGAAGACGCAGTGTGTTCAGGCCTCCAGCAAGGTGGTCCGACGATCTGGTGCGCGTTCGCGGGTAGCCGCTGGATGCCATCAGCACAAGACCGGTCGTGGTGGAGATCCTTGGGGTTGGCTTTTGTCCAGCAGTGGACGTCCTCTGGCTGATGATGATGATGATGATGATATTTATTGTTTTAAGTATTTTATTCACTCATGTATATTGTTGTGTTATTGTTAATGTAGGTACTTCTTGTTAGCCATTTATTTATTTAGGGAAATGTAAAAAAAATAATTTCAATCAACAAAGTTAATTTGTTTATTTATGAAAAACAATAATTATTACACACAATGTTATTTTTAATTAGTCTTTTTTATAACTAAGTCATAAGAAAAAGTTGACAATTTGCATAAAATTATCTAAGTCAAAGAACGCACTTACCATTCATTACTAATACCTATTTATCAAAACAATAACTCAGTCTTTACATTATTAAAACGTTTCAACGAACTAGCTCTTATAGAGCTAGCTCTAGCTTGAATATTTAATTATTATTTACAAATTAATGTAAAATTATTGAAGGTAAGTTACATACTTACAGTAGGTAGCTATTGTTTAGGTATGTATTGAAAATCAATCGACATATTTTAAGTTCATGGAAGAAAACCATAATTACTATTACTAGATTTGTACAGCAATGTTTATTGTCAATCTTTTTACAAAGTTTATTTCGGGTGTAGGGAAGCGGATGGTATGCAGGATCACGTCGGGGTCACCAATTATGGGAAGTCGAAGGTTGGTAGGATGGATGCCACATTGAGGAAGGCAAAGGGAAGATCTTCCTCCGAGCTGGGTGGTATAGCTCGGAGACCGAGGTCCAACGGATGTTAGTTGGAGGTGCTATGTATAGCGAAGGAAGTGGTGTAACTCCGCTACCGCGATGCAGGCTTCCCATACTATTTCTCTGTTAGTATGGAGATGTCGTTGAGTTGATTTTTGTAGCGCCATCTGTTGACACGGTTGAGAAGCTTCGTGTCGAACTATGTGCGGCGTATGCGGTAGGTAGCGCCGCCACATCACTCCCCCCCTGAGACCGGAGGTCGATGTCAGTGAGTGTGCTCAGCGGTCAGTGCGTCAGAGCTTGCAAGTGCCAGTGGAGTGCTGCTGCAGGATGCCCCAGTCTACGGTGAGTCGAGACGGGTGGGGTGAAGGCGCGTTGCCAGTGATGCAGTGTGCTGCACCTGTCTGCGGTGAGTCGAGACAGGTGATGACGGTGGGTCTGAGCTGCTGGTGTGCAGAGCTGCTGCGCCGGAGTGATGCGGCCGACATTGATGCACCGGTCGTGGGCTGCAGAGATCAGGTCGGGATGATGCCGTCGAGTGTGCCGGAGGTCCAGGAAGCGTCGTCCGAGATGCTGCGGTGGAACCTTGAGGCTTGAATGCTGGCTTGCTGTGTGACTGCTGGCGAAGTTAGACTTGATGATGGATGGGGAGTGACGGATGGGGGCTGCGAGGCTGCGACGATGATGTTGAAGGTTCTGTGCTCCGTCGGGGTCACCAATTATGGGAAGTCGAAGGTGGGTAGGATGGATGCCACATTGAGGAAGGCAAAGGGAAGATCTTCCTCCGAGCTGGGTGGTATAGCTCGGGGACCGAGGTCCAACGGATGTTAGTTGGAGGTGCTATGTATAGCGAAGGAAGTGGTGTAACTCCGCTACCGCGATGCAGGCTTCCCATACTATTTCTCTGTTAGTATGGAGATGTCGTTGAGTTGATTTTTGTAGCGCCATCTGTTGACACGGTTGAGAAGCTTCGTGTCGAACTATGTGCGGCGTATGCGGTAGGTAGCGCCGCCACACGGGGAACACAGCTGCAAGGGCCAATACTTGTAGAAGATTAAAAAAAAACTTTAATCATTGCAGATAGGACGATTATTCCGGTAAACAAAATTCGAGTGATGAACGAGGAATAATAAAGCAATACCAATAATGATTTTGCTAAATCAGGTAGCTTTCAGTATTAAATTTGGAAAAAATCCACAAGGTGTAATAGGGTCCATAGAATACGAAAATGGCTTAATCGGAAAACTGCTACTATGGCTATTGCGGTCTTGTTCCAGGCACCCATCGAAGTTCATGTGAACGGCCTGAAGCACAATCTGGAAAATTTTGTTTAAAACGCTTACTCTCTATTATTTTACATAGGAGGGAATGGCTTTTTAATGAAAACACCTGATGAATTGTTTAAATATTGCAAAAACGAATGCGAGGAATCGGGAATTTAATTTCGAAGACTGTTTATAGGGCAAATTTATTCCGGCAAAGTGGTTATACAAAATGGGGAGAATTATTATAAATTATTTTATATTACCAACCCCTTTTCTCCCCACCTCGCTCGTGGTTGTAACAAGAAATCATTTTTATTTCCTCCAATTTTCTTTCTGGAGTTGCTCATTCCGCTCAATAAAGCAAAGACTTTTATAGATCAGGCAACATAATAATGTCTAAATTCAATTTTCAACGTACTTAGGGGGAAAAAGTAAATAGAAAATCAACGGTTTAGGAAGTGCTTTTTTTCATTTTTATTTCTTAACTTACTGGAAAGCGATTTTCCTTCATCTCACCTGACGATAAGTGATGATGAGATGGAAGCGTATCTTACCCGTCATTTGTAGTTAATAAGGAACTGGCTATCAAGGACGAACTGTCGAAACACAAGATTGCAATTAACATTGTTGTCACTGCGACATACTTTAACAAAATATTAATGCCAACTGTGTACGATATCCCGCTAGGAATTAAATCCGTATCTGGTTGTAGTGGTCTAACCGAAAACCACTAAAGAGGTTAAAAACTCAGGCAAAAAAATCAAATTACATATTTCATAAAAAAATATAGGTATTTATTTAAAGCTTTTTAGAAGCTTGATACGAAAATAATCGTTATTACTTTAATATTTAAAAAAATATTCAAGAAATATGTAATGCCTAATTCTACCTCTCAATAAGTAATAACGGTTTATTGGTACTGGTGTACTCATTGACTGTGCCTATTGCGAACAATAACAAAGTTTCGCGGATAAAAAAAACGTAAAGCGCGAAGCCTATCGGCTTTTTGTTGAATCGATGTCTCGAGCAGTTCAACTGTAACAGATACTTCAACCTGAGCCAGGAAAAAGGTCGATAAACTCTTTTTTATTATGAACTATAACTATTCAAATCATATTGAATTATAAGCGAAACATTAATAGTTGTTGTGCTATGTTATGTTAACTGCCGTCTTGCAAGCTAAGTAACTCTTGCAATGCCTGGTCACCTGATAGGTGGCAATAAATAAAATATCTCGAGCTTCTCTGTGCTTCTGAAGACACGCGAAGCCGTTGTCTTTGATTGCTTTCAACAGATAGTAGTCCTTAAAAGCCCACCAACCCGCATTGTGCCAGCAGCGGCATGAAACCGCATTGGGCCAGCAGTGGCATGAACCCGCGTTGGGCCAGTAGCATCATAAACCTACATTCGACCAGCAGCGGCATGAACCCGCATTGGGACAACAGCAGCATGAACCCGCATTGGGCCAGCAGCGGCATAAACCCGCATTGGGCCAGTAGCGGCATAAACCTGCATTCGACCAGCAGCGGCATGAACCCGCATTGGGCCAACATGAACCCGCATTGACCCCACAACAGCATTAACTCTATGTGGATCACTATTAATAAAAAAACATCTTCATTACATCGTCGTAAGATAGCAGTTCTTAAACCCATTAAACCCAACCACTTTGGGCTACCTCCACATCAGATGTCTAAATAGTGTGTCTAGCAGAGGGACGTTTATGAGGCTGATAATAATGAATAAGAAAAACTGGTAGTCCTATAAGTTGTAGTCGAGGACACGCCTGTTGCTAAAAGATGTACATACAAACATACATATAATCACGACTATTATCCACGAAGGGTTAGTCAGAGACTAAGCAATGAGGGCAGCAAAAGCAGTCCTCTACCATAGTCTACTTTTCACCATAAAGCGACAGCACATGTCCTCAGCGTGACAGGTGATGAGCCATTCGCCGAAAGATGACTTGGAGCCATATCTTAGTAGTTACTGTCAATTCTTCTTCATCGAATATATATCTTTGGGCTTAGATGGTGTAGCTGTATTGCTAAGCGAATTAGATGTGGAAACATAACTTTTTTTTAATGTGACACGTCATAGTGACTACATCCTGCCTGATGGTAAGCAGCCGATGTAATCCAAAATAATGAGAGCGCTCCCCACCGTGGAACAAGCACGGTAACAAGCGCACCCATTCATGACGGCCTGCATAAATGCCGTTTCACGCCCCGTTTAAAAGACCCGGGATTATAGGAGCTGCAAAACACATGCGCCGGCAGAGAATTCCAAAGCCGAATGGTCTTACAGAGGAACGACTTGCCAAATTTATTGGTACGAGTGCTGATATTCTGCACAGTATGATGGTGGTTCCTAAGACCAGCACGTGTAGTCCGGGACAGGAAAGGAAAGGGCGGGATTAGATCAAAAAGTTCTTCAGAACACTCTCCGTGGCAGTTAAAATAACACTCTCGATGTAGCATTTTGGATTCAATTCCTATCCGATGTCCATGCCAAGAATGCTGAGGTCCACTGAAATGGGTAAAGGAGAGCTCTGAAGAGAGGGAGGATAAGGAAGGGAGTTATCTTGGACGAGAATGCACAAACTTGGGTTTTTCTAGCATTAAACTCGACCAGGTTCAGATCCCCACTTGGAGACACGATCGAGAGTCAGGTTCAGTTTGGCAACCAGTTCTTACCTTTTCACCACGATATCAGCTTGTTTTGCCGCAGGATGTCCTATGTACCGCTCATGCACCGTACTGTCATCCGCATACTAATGAATATTGCCCAAGGACAACATATCATTGATATGCAGAAGAAATAGAGTAGATGAGAGCACACTGCACACACAACTGCTTTGTCAAAATCGTAACCTACGCTACATTAGAGTCACCTAGCCAAATAATGTTGCTGTTGGTTATTGTGATAGTTGGGCGAAAACAGAATGGATTGACCACATAATAGTTCTGTTCAGTCTGCGGCTACGGGCCCAGGAACGTTTCACACAATCCATTGCAGCGTTAGTATTCCAATTGTCATATGTGACGAGTTGTCCACTGTACCGCTATGGGAAACTAACTCAATTAAAAACAGTTTAGGAAACTGTTAGACTTGTTCAGGCTGCCCGAGTAGAGTGTAATTTATTTGTAAATAGTTCCAGATTCCTGCTACTACTATACGAGCTGGGTGCAAACTCAAACCTTGGTTAGGTGGTTAGGTTAACACTAAGTAATTTAACCTAGCATGTTACTGGCGTCGATACTTTGTACCTATATGCAGTTCTTGTTCGAAAGTATTATTGGAAATGAATAGAATGCAATATCGTAGATGTAGGTTATACTTACTATTTCTGTATTAAAATAATTAAAAACAATGTACTTATATTCATAGATGTTTTATTTTTTTATATTGTATTTAACACTAAAAATTATTTTTGTAACTAACATAGAATTAAGGTTTTTGTCAGTCACGAGCAAAAATATGTAAACAATTGTAACTCTTAAAACAGTGGAATAAAAGTCGAAGTGTCTACATATTGGTGCTCGTGACTGTACCTACTAACAATCTTTATTGTTTTTTTGTTTTTGTTACTAACATAGGATTAATACGTTTTTGTGTACTAACAGTCTATGAACTCTTTGGTCTAAAAATAAACGAATTTTATTTTATTTTTATTTATAGATCACCCCGGTGGCCGAGTGGCTAAGCGCTCGACCTGATAACCAAAGGTCCCGAGTTCAATTCCCAGTCGAGTTTTTCGGATTATAGTAGCCCCGTTTTGTGAATAACCCGCATTTTTAAAGAAGCTTGGACATTAAGACAATGCCTATCAATTGAAGCGAAGACTTGATTTCAAATGGATGCCTGTGCCCAGCAGTGGGACAGTATGTAGGCTAATACTTTACTTTTTATAACAGATCTAGTGAAATGACTGCGCATAGGGTCAGTACTAAAGTTTCAGAGTAGGCAGCGCACTATTATTTATTCTATGGCAGCGCGCTCATTGTGCCGTCACTCGGTGTCGAGCGCGTCCATGGGCTGAAGCAGTTGCTTTCCAGCTGAAGGGCTATTTGCCAACTCAGAAGCATAAAAGAAACCAATATAAATGTCATAGAAAATCTACTTAACTTAAATGTTATCAGTCAAACGTTCACGGCACATTGCACTGTTGCGTCATACAGAAGGTGTGGCGAAATAACAAGATATTATGATCAAAACAAATGAGTGCTACCTATTTTTCGACAAAATATATTCGGAACAAGACACGGCGTTCTAATCCGCGCCCCCGGCTTCGCTCGAATTGCCGTGACCCCTCTAACGTGCCTGTAGCCTGCGGGGCGAGTCCCACTCAATACAATACGTTCAGGAGCTATCTGGTAGTATTTCTTTTACAAGAAAGTAATGTTTTTCTTATACATACGGACGTCAGAATAGTTTTTTTAAGGGGGTGCCGCGCGATCGCAAAACCTGACATTAAGTCTCTTAATGAACTTCAAAGGAAAATCAATCATATTGATATTTATAATTAGAACAATTCTGTCTTGAAGTTTCAAACATAGTTTAATTAGAGCAATGTTTTTATTCTTGCGAAGTTTTCGAAACCATCACGCGCTTTTGTTAAAAAATAAAATTTACTTTTTATAGAAGGGGGTGCCCCGCGGAATATCAATGCAAATTATTTTCATGTAAGAATTATTGTTTCATGCGTAAAATTAAGTTATAATTAATTGTTTAAAGAATTTGTTTCAAATTTCAACAAGGCCATGACCATATGCAATGATCAGGCTAACTTACATAAGTTCTTTTAATGTATTTAACTAATTCAGCGCATAGTACAGTGACTTAAAAATACGTAAATTTTCACAATTTCATGCAGGACCCCCTTAATACGCAATGATAGCTAGACGCGTATAGAGAAAGTAAAAACCCGCTTCTGGACCTGAATGTGGGTGAATAAATCATAATCCAATTGTACCTTTTGCCTGATTACCCTCTGTAAATAACAGCATCGATGACAGTGGCCAACAGATGTTATTGGTAATTATATATTTAGTCTATCGATTTGCAAAAACTGATACGAAGAGACCAAACTAAATGCAACATTATTTCAGAATCTTTTAACTATCCATTAAAAAACTAAAAGCATTTATGATTCGAAATAAATATCTTAATAATTATAAACTTTTTCTTACTTCATCATCAGTTAGAAATATCCTAATAACATCGATCAATTTATCGTTGGTTCGATCATTATCGAAACCATATTGTTTAATGTTTATTTGTCTATGTCTTACGTCAAGTTCATGTTACTGTCAGTCATGTCATTTGTGATGTCATTCGTATTTCGTGAGTGCTCTTGAGTTTCTCCCGTGTTATTTTAGCAAAAACACGTGTTGTGAGACTCCATTTTATTTATATCTACCGTACAATATTAAATATACTTAAGTAAAATTTTTGAACACTCAAAAAAGACGACAACCTCAGGCGGGAATCGAACCACGCACCTTCCGCATTCCGGGCGGCTGCCTTAACCACTTGGCTGCCGAGGTCTGGTTTTCACCTGTCGAAATTTGTCAGTGCTTAATGCTTAAGTTTTTTAGTCAACATTGCTTCATCAAATCGTAAAAGTTTTCACCTCTGAGATCCGAAAGAAATATTTTTACAAATATTTGAACATTCGGTGAAGATGAAGCTGCGTTATAGATTAATGTTTATTAGGTTGTCGTCTTTTTTCAGTGTTTTGAAATTTTACTTAAGTATATTTAAGCGTTAATTAAAACAAACATTAATAGGTACTAAATATACTTTAAAAAATTAAACCACTTAAAAATTGGCTTAATGCTACACGCGATAGCCATTAATTAAGATATAATAATAAAAAGTGAGTGCCCTTTTCTGTTTTCCTGGATTTTGTTCTACAACTAAATTGTGCTTGGCTCGAATACCTCACTCCGACTTTGATTGTTTCCCGGCTGACCGTCTGCTTGAACACTGGATTCTGTACCCTGCAACTCAAATTGACCTTTGCGCTAACTACCGGACAACTTGGACCTTACCTTTCATACACGATTTTGACCCATTCGGCCAAAGCTGGCTGATGTGGAAATTGAGTAAATGTAACCTTTTTATATGTTCTAATTTGTTTTCTAGCCCACATGCAGGCCCCAGTTTGTATGAGAAACTGGGTTGTCCTTTAAAACACACAAAAGTTTAATTGGACAGTCATCACTCATCAGTCACTCACATCTTCGTGTCGGTCAGTCACATTCGTCACATGGAACCCAATCAGTGGCGACCTTCACCCATCTGTCTGGGCTCATATGGCCGACGTGGCCAGCACAGTTCCACATAATCCTAGCTTGAACATCTATTATTTTGGTTTTGGAGCACAGCGTTGTGTTCCGGATTCTACGAGTATTGGTCTTCTTTACGTCTAATATGTTACGCTGCAATTGGATATCTTAAACATGAAAGTAACAGAGGTTCCGGATTAAAATTCCAGGGCCCTTAATCTGTAACGATTCCTTGTTTCAAAACCACGTTAATTCCTAAACAAGTTACGATATCTTCCCAAAAACGTATGCGTTTGACGTTTGTGCGAGGTAAGGTTTAGGTGTAGAATCTATAGATTGCGATACAGAATCAGGGCCCAGCAAGGCTACATGTTGGTATATACGAGTATGCTCTAAGTCCGCCTGAGCACAATCATATCAAAATAAACGTAGACGGTTTTTTAACTACCCCAATTTCTTTTTTTTAATACCACAATTTTATTTAGTAGGGTATTCATACCCTACTATTCCCAACATCTTTTTTTTACTAAATCTATTGCCATAACAACTAGTATGTTAACGGCGTTGTTGGTTATATTCCGTTCCTTTAGTGGTAAGATCATGGAGCAGTGGGTAAGATAACCGATTCCCTATTACTTGCGAATTTTGTATGAGGTGCACCCACTTTTGCCAAGCAAGCAAATCTATTATGAGCGCGGTGCCTAAAATGCAAGATGCAACTGCTGTTATAATACCTAAAACGCTAATTGACTAAGAAGCGGATTGCTAAAATGCAAGATGCCACTGCTACTAATAATTCCTAAAACGCTAATTGACTAAGAAGCAGATTGCCTACAATGTATCGTGACTATAATGTTTGCTGTCAACCGTCAATTAGAAATCTATAAATATTATTAAATAATATTAAAAAACTGTATTCTTAAAATACTCATTTATAGATTAATGTTTTATATTTTAGCGTATTATTAACGCTTAAATATACTTAAGTAAAATTTTTAACACTGAAAAAAGACGACAACCTCAGGCGGGAACCGATACCACGATACTCATTTATTTTTGTTTATTTTACAAATCGATGGCTCCTAAGTAAATAATCGTATGTGCAAAAAGGTAGTTGTTTTACACCAGAGCATTTTAAAGACATTTTCATTAATAATTACTTAAATTTTAGTGTCATAACTTTGAAATTTACATATTGTATACATAACGAATGGCGCCTCAGTATGGTTCTAAAAGAAAATCTGAAATTAGTTTAGTTTTCGAAATAATGTTGTTACAATTATTTACATCGGTAGTTGAATATTTTTAAAATCTTAAGTGGCACTTACGATAACTTACGTTGAATTATATTTGAAAAATATATCGTAACGATTGTTTACGTTGATATTTTGTTACTCTATTAACACGCAAGTAGCACATACCATTTTTAACTATGTAAATAATTTATAGTTAATATAGTTTTTCATGGTTAGTAACCTATAAAATAGTTTTTTAAAATCTTATTGTACAATAAATTGTTTAAATGTGTTATTATTTGGTCTAGTAACACGAAACTTACCAAATCAATAATATAATTAGATTAAATATTGGTTTATGTACATAGTAAAAAAACTACGAAATATTATTTATATTTTTAGTAAATAAATGAACATTAAAAAAAATATTTAATAAATAGCAATAAAAAAATACAGTTAGAGCAATAACTTACTGGCTTAATTTTTATAATTGAGTACCTATTACAAAAATGTTAAAGAAGTTTAAAGAATATTACAAAATATTAAACTACTAGCACACTAAATAACCAATTTTGTACATACCTACATAATTCCTACATAATTATGGTATGCACTTTAATAAGAAATCAACAATGGGAACAACAGGTAAGTAGGTATATGATTTAAACTTATTAAAGAAATTAAATGAACAAAACTAGCTTACATTATATATACAGTCTTTTTATAGAGATTGCGTTGATTAACACTTAAAGCATTAGGCAGACACCGGTGATCGACAATCAATTAAAATTTATTGTGTCTGGTTGTGTGTCAATTAATGTGTTAACATACATACATACATAAATCACGGCCGCTTCCCGGAGGGGTAGGCAGAGATCACAGCTTTCCATTTGCTACGATCCTGATAAACATCCTTTGCTTCACTTACTTTCTTAACGTTTTTCATTGAAATGCTCGTTGGTTTAGGGTACTCTTGACCTGACCTTTAACGAGAACGTTACCGCTGAGGCCTTCCCCTTCTAACTATCCCATTATCTCTCGCCTCATGCACCTTATTTGTTATTCCTTTTATCCATCCTCTATAAATAACCAAACCATCTTACTGACTTTCATGTTTCTTCTGCCACACCCAATTTTACGGCACTAAGACTCCTCCATGCACAGCCAGTCATTTTTTTGGGATACTTTCCGGCTGCTCTTAAAGGCGTTAAGTGCTCCATTCACTATACTCCCAGCATTCACTCACTTTTCAATATCTTTATCATGCTTTACATGCCCAGTAAACATCGTGCCTATTTGCTCTACTTTTTCTTCTTGAATCAATATCACACTCTGTCATACACTCGTCTCTATCAAGCACCATAACTTTCGTCTTACTTACATTCCTTTTCATTTCTTCACTCATTTTAATTCATTCATTTTACTAGTTACCATCTCCTGTACGTCCATCGCTGACGATGCAAGTAGTACCTGATCATCTGCATAGAGAAGACATTAGACGAGAAATTCATTCATTCTTAATCCACATTCATCATCAAGATTTAACAGCCACGGGACGGTGACACAACACATCCCTGTTTAACACCCTTTTTGATGCACTCGGCTTTTCGAACCACTCAGTGTACGATCAGTGGAATATAGAATGATTACTGTGATTACTTCGATAATCAGTGCCTAAAACTACCTAACTCTCTTTATCAGATCTATTTTCTTATAATATTACCTTTGTCATCTCTAATCTTTTTAGTTTCAGATCTGGGGGACACAGTGTCAATGGAAAAGGTAACTTCCGTGTTGAATAGCCGGAAAAATCCGACTGATAATCATGGTTTAGGTTACCAACTAACATAGTACGGGCAAAAATCAATTATGCAATCCATAAATGATTTTTGAACGTACTTAATAAAGTAAAGTAAAGTAAAATTAGTGCATTGTCACGGAACCCTAAAAGTATAAGAACCTATAATTACGACTAAATTGTTTCGTTTATTATCCTGTAAGTTTTAAGTTCAAGTGTTACAATTGAAATTGACCATTATGAAAAGTCGACAATAGTTTAATTTAATTAGTTTTAATTAGTTTTAGAAAAACTGTTTCGTAAACGTTCAGAAAGGCCTGAAATTTTTACTAAATCATGGGACTGATAGTGGCGTCATGGTAATGGCGACACTGAAATAAAAAAAATGTAACTTAAGATATCACTTTTTCCCGTAATTGCAACGTAAACTATCTTATTTTGTAGATACAATAGGCCATTTTGCATGGTAAATAATTGTATGTGTCAAATCCGATATTAGACACATTGTCAATTACAACGTAATTAATCGTATGTGGTACAAGTGATTAAATATAGAATTTTATTAACGACTTAAAAAATCGTAAATGTTACATACGATATTTTTTTAATACAAATAACAACGTACACTATCGTATCTGTCACATACCGTAGTCTTATGTAAATATATAAAAAAAAAACAGGATAAAGCGTTAATCAAATTCAAATTAAAGTAAACTATTAAAATAACTTACTTATTTTAACTTAACTGTTTTCTATGTCATTTTCAATTATAGCATACAGGTTTTCTTCTGGGGATAATAATTCAAAAACATCGACTTTTTTCTGTGTCGAACCACATGATTTTTTGTGCGTGTAAGTATTGTCTCGAGTTGTTTTTTTATTATAATCACTCACTATTAAAAACTTATAAAGCAATACCAACAAAACCAAAAAGTTTCCAACAAAATTAAAACGAACGGACGCGCGCGCCCTGCCCGCGTATATTCTCGTAACAGTCAGATACAACAATTTACGCGGCATGAATATATTACTTACCATTATTTACGAGAAAAAAATCTTTATTTTTAAGATTTTTTACTTTTTGTTTTTGGAATTGATAGCAACTAATTACTTAGTTTCCAATAGCTTAAAACATGAAAATGGCCAAAATGTTGGTTACGATTATTTACGTGGGAGCCATCGAAATAATTACATTTAATTCATCAAAAATATTATAGCCGTCGTGTGAAAATAACAGGAAACAAAATTAGAATTATGACAATGACAACATGACTGGACTGAGCATAAGGACAAAATAGACACATTTTCAAGTGCCAGTATCGAATTACAAGTTTCCAAACAACTTGCGCATTAGGCATTGAGGAGACATAGTGCAGTTTAGGCATTTTTATTTGTAGACGAAATAACATTTAGGCAATTACAATGTCTAGTCAATTAGCGTTTTAGGTATTATAGCTGCAGTGGCATCTTGCATTTTAGGCACTGTGGTCATAATAGAAGCAAATTAGCAACTTGCACAGAAAACACCTGAAATAATAGCGCGACCCATACACACGTAATTATAGAAAACGATACTCATTTTCTCAACTCTAAAAACTTTAAGCTACGATATTGGCTTAAAGTGAACGAGTAAGATCAAATCAGATTAGGTTTAATCCAAAACTTTCTTTCTCCAACATATCAAAACTCAGACAAACTTTTCGAGAAAATATCGCCAGTCTAGCGAAGAGAATAAAGGTTTTTTTTGAGTTGGGTAAAACCCGGAGAATGGAAATTGCCCTAATGACCTCCGACAGGAGACAGTCGCAAAGAAAAAGGCACGAACTTTTAAAACAAAGATAAGTGAACACTAAACAGGGTGACACCTCGCGCATACACTTAAGACAGGTTACTCTGGAGGGTATCGTTTTAATTGCTAAGGCGATTGCTAATTGGGTTCTAACCATCTGATGTTTGCTACCGTGTTGCGTAGCGGTGAAAGAATACTACCACCCCCTCTCTTCCCTTACGTGTCGTAAAGGAGACTTACAGACTAAGGACTGCACTTATATGTAACAGCCTAGAGCGGCGATGGGCTCACCACCTGTCACGCTAAGCGCACGTGCAGTCGCTATTTGGTGAAAAGTGGACTATGGCAGAGACTGCTTTTTCGATCCTCATTGCCTTGTCTCTGACTAACCCTTCGGGGATAATAGTCGTGGTTATATGTATTTATGAATGTATAATATGTATTTTTACAATCTTCTTTTTTTTAGACCTGATGCCTTGTCGGTTGCAGAATTGCAGATCCTAAAGAGCATCTTTGAAATATATTCATTAAAAACCAAGCAGTGTAGACTGTATGGAATTGTTCAATTTTGCAGATCAGGAGGACATATTATGTACTGATATTAAACATGTCGTTAACTTTTAATTGAAGTTTAGATATCAGCAACAAGAATAAAAATAATGATGGCGCGATGGCCTTCGTCACAGGAAAAGTTAAAACCACAAAGTTTGTGGTTACCTGCTCTGATCTGTTTAGTTTCCGCAAACATTATCACATCACTTAAAAACACAAGCAAAACATGAGAGCATCGACATAGACGCATTTTTCAAAATGTTATGAGAATAGTATGTTAGCAGAAAGGACACGCGTTAAACTACGAGCGAATATATCACAACGACCATGATTCACTGAAAAAAAACGTGTGAATTTGGCATGTGAATGTGATCCGCTTAAGTCTTTTTATCTACTCTCCGACTAAAATCCTAACTAATATTATAATATGTTAAAGTCAGTTTATTTGTTTACTATAACGATAGATTGTTTATTAATAAAAGTTGGTATAGAAACAGATACGGTCCTGGCGACAGTTATACACGAAAAATCAACACGAGCGAAGCTGCGACTAAAGCTAGTACTATAATATATGAACTACATTTTTATTTAAAACGATTTAACTTAATTATCTAAAGAGAAACTTGGTGGGTTATAGTTGTAACCCAAATCCCTCCATTTGCTATTTCAATAGGGATGTTAGATGCCAGCAGTGGAATGTTTCTTTGCTTATGATGATAATTTGAAGAATCCTCCTCGCCTCGAAACGCTTCGGTGGGCGTGTGGCTAAGATAACCCGACAACTGTCCGATTATCGGTCCCCGCGAAGCTCTCGGTTTCAATTCCCAGGTGGAGCAAAGTGTGTTTCGGATGTTTCCGGTGTACATGTCGCAGGAATATGATAAAAACAGAGATTTGGTCAATTCCCTAAGTGATTTCACCATAATTGATGTTGTGGCGACATATCGCCGTCCCCGGCGAATAAAATGACAATGGCTGTAATACTCTTTTTCCTTTTATTGTATTTTTAAAATCTATAAGTGCTAATACACGATATATATTTTTTGTAGATTTTATTTTCTAAAATTAAAAAAGTTATAAAATATTACAATAGTATTCATAATTTATACCCATATCTATTTGTAGACGAATAAAATTAAAGCAGTCGGTTAGTATAAAGTTCACCTAGTAACTTTTATGTCTAGAGCCATTATAATAATGTTCGCGAAAATACATATCGGCAAAATAATTGTAATAGCGCATTACCATTTTATTCGCGGAAGATATGGTGCAGCGTTACCACAGACCACAGCGTTACTGACTAATCCACGGAATACAGAAAAGAGTAATCGCTTATTAGTTCAAAGCTTGTAAGATGCGGGAGCACTGCCATTCTTTTCCCTCACACGCCTAGACCTGAGTTCGCACTCAGCACGAGCGTAATAGCATTATACATCGTAACAGGTGACTCCCGGCACGTGGCATTGTTTGGTTACCATCCAGTGCCACAGAACAACCGAGAACTCTTGAGTCTGAACTCCTTATCTTATAATCTCCCAGGCTTCAATCTCATCCGCAATGATCGCATTGGCAAGAGTGCTAGCGGGGTGGCTATCTACTTATTTCACAGCTTTTCCCACAAGCTTTTAGCCTCCTCTGCCTCCCGCCACGGCTGAATGGAATATCTCTTCCTTGAGATTGATGTAAAAGGTATGAAGGTTGTCCTGGGAGTTTTTTATTGCCCTCCTTCCGTTGAATTTCAGCCTGACTTCGATTCCCTTCTTAACTTATTCGCTACCAACTATTCCCACCACATTATTATGGGTGATTTCAACACCGACCTTATAAAGGTTTCTGTACAGTCGCGCAAGTATCGATCCATAGTTGAGTCAGCCAACTTTTAAATTCTTCCACTCGATCCAACTCACCATAATCTAACGACTTCTGGATCGATCACATTTTAATTTCTTCATCTTCCTATGTCGTCCAACATGGCCAATTACCTGCTCCTGGCTTCTCCACCTCATTTTTGTAGCTTATAAGGCTAAGCCTCCTAACCCTAAATCCCTTATCGTAAAAATGCGTAATTTCGCTAGACTGGATGTGGAAAAACTTTATAGTGACACGTACGCTTTGCACTGGACACCTGTTATTGAGGCTGATTCTGTCGACAACTTGGTTGCGTACTTCAACAGTTTAGTCTTGAATCTGTTTTATTAGCATGTACCAAAAAAGCTAGTCAAGCTACGTCGGCCTCCTGCGCCTTGAATTACAACTGGTGTACGCACGGCCATTACAAAATACCAGGCGCAGCAAAATACTTTCGTACGTTCAAAAGATGCCGAACCGTTTCTAACTGGGATGCTTTTAAAACCGCTAGGAATAGGTGCAATCGGATGGTGAGAACTAATATATCCATGAAAATATTATAAGCCGGGCATTGAACACTAAGCTAAGCTCGGTGCTTAGTTTAGTGTTCAATGGGTCTACCTAGGTCTCGTTATTGACTGCTCTCTCAGCTGGGAAGATCAAGTGAACGAGATCTCTCGTAAAGTGGTCAGTCAACTCGGCGCTACAGTCCTTGTATAGACTGAAATTTTTTCTCCCATCCAGCACTAAAATCGCGCCAGTACAGACTCTCGTGTTTCCTATTCCTACGCCGACGTCTGTTTTATTCTAATTCCTAGGTCTCGTAATTCACTGCTCTCTCAGTTAGGAAGATCAAGTGAACGAGATCTCTCGTAAATTGGTGAACTTAGTCTGATTTTTTTTCTCCCATCCAGCACTAAAATCGCACTAGTACAGGCTCTCGTGTTTCATATTCCTACGCCGACGTCTGTTTCTCTGACATTAATTAACTTCTTCTGAATAAGTTGGATCGTTTGCTAAACAGCTGTTTTCGTTTTATCTTCTGTTTGCGTAAGTTCGACAACATTTCTCACTACAGAAGACAACTCAAATGGCTGCCTATCCGTGAGCGTAGGAACCTTAAAGTTGTCTGTATGCTTTCCAACATCCTTAAGGATCCACGATCCCCAGGATACCTGAAATCTAGGTTTCTATGGAGCCTCTCATCACCGTGACCTTCGCTCCAGTAACAACCTTACTCTTCAAACCCCCGCACATCATTCTGGTTTGTCTCCAGTTCCTTTACTCTATGTGCTATCCGCCTTTGGAATGCTCTTCCATTTAATATCCGTCGTGCTCAGAGTAAAAGAGTATTCAAAAGACTAGTGAGTGAGCACTATTTAAACTCTTAACCAGATGTCACACTATCTGATGTGTTGTATTTATATAATTATGTATTTATACATCTATGTAAAATATTTATTTATTTATTTTATATATTGAATCTTTGTTATGTAAGTATATAGTATTTTGTAGGTCTGCGTATTTTACAAATTTTTTTTCTATTCTTTCTTCTTCGTCTTCTTCTTTCTATTTATGAAGTTGGTTTTAAGTAGTTGTTTGTTATTCATTAAAGTAACTTTTTTGATTTATCGCCTTACCTAAGGCTCCTACATCCTTACTGGTTGACTGGTAGAGAATGCCTTGTGGCGTTAAGTCCGCTTTTTGCAGTTTTTTATGTGCAATCAAGATTAAATAAATAAATAAACCACTACCATTGAGTAAGGCTCTGCACGGTGACATTATAGGTCTATGCAAATCAGGAGCAATCCCCACTTACTACCACGGTTTTTACGATTCCCTGACCTCAGTTGATACCCCTGATAGCAATACAAATGAAGAAGATTCAGAAGAATAATAAATATTAAGATTTTTAAAGTAAGTACACTCGGCGTCAAAAAAATCGCACCTCTTAGAAAATCACTTTCAAATGTCATTTACTCTTGATATGCACATGCAGTCGCATTAATTATGATTTTATTTACAAGGTTACTTAATTAACTTAATAAAAAACATTACTTTTCATTATCAAATAAAACCTAATGCAACAAATAAAGTGTCACAAAAATTCGATGCAAATTTTGCTACCCGTGAGAGTTGCTAGTTGCGCTTCCTTTGTGGGTATAAAACGGTCAACACGGGTTCAATGTGGGTCATTCGCTATTCAACCGTTGAAGAGGACACACGCACAGATTTTGATGGATACCACAGCTGATAAAGCCGCTCAAGTGGTTGCACTACTGCAATCAGGGGTGCGGCAGTGTGATGTCGCCCGGCAACTGAACCTGAGCCGTTATTCCGTTCGAAGAGTGTACCAGCGCTTCATAGAGACCGGTGGCTATATCCGCAGACACGGTTCGGGTAGACGTCGCTGCACTTCGGAAAGAGACGACCGGTTCGTTGTGTCGAACTCTTTGAGAAATCGTTTCTCCAACGCTGTTGAGTTGCAACAGCAGCTCCAGGCAGTTCGCAGACGCACCGTAAGCGTATCTACGGTTAGAAGAAGATTGAAGGAGAAGAAGATAGCGGCCCACAGAGCTGCTACGGGTCCAAAATTGACTGCAGCGCATCGGCGAGCCCGCTTGCAGTTTGCTCGTGACCACGTCGATTGGACCCTTGAGCAGTGGAGAGCTGTTCTCTTCTCAGACGAGACGCGAGTGTGTCTTTTCTGCAACGACCGACGGAGAAGAGTATACCGGAGGCAGGGTGAACGTTTCGCCCAAGCCTGCATCCAGGAGACGGTGGAATATGGTGGCGGATCCTGCATGTTCTGGGGCGGTATGTCTGCTGCCGGCAAAACCGACCTTGTCTGCGTCTCCCGGACTGGAGGTGCTCGCGGACAAGGGTCGCTGACTGCTCGCCGCTATGTCACTGAGGTCCTGGAAGTGCATGTGGTCCCCTTTGCCGAATCTTTTGGCGAGGGGTTCACATTAATGCACGACAACGCTCGCGCTCACACTGCAGGCATCGTGAGCGACTTCTTGCAGAGGTCCCAAATCTCTGTGATGCAGTGGCCAGCGCGAAGTCCGGATCTGAATCCTATAGAGCACCTCTGGGACCATCTTAAACGTAAGGTTCGATCTCGGGATCCAGCTCCTTCGACTCTACAGGAGCTCCAAGACGCGGTGATTGAAGAATGGGGGCTTATCCCTCAAGAAGAGCTCCTGAAGTTGGTGAGGTCCATGAGGGACCGTATGGAAGCCGTGATCAGGGCAAGGGGGGGTAACACTAGATTTTAAGTTAATTTTAAGACACTTTTTGTACATTTTTCTTTGTAAATTATCTGTTGTTAATTAGGACTTAATTAAGGATTTTTATTATTTTATTAATTTTAATGTTGTTTGTATAATTATAATTAAACAGAAAGTTAAATTTAATTGTTTTTTGATACTCCTTTTTGTTACCTTTCTAATGATACCCAACACTATCCTCTACATAAGGTTTAAGAATTTTTAAAGATGATTTTTAAAAGGTGCGATTTTTTTGACGCCGAGTGTATGTTATAATAATTGTTTTTATAAAATAAGATTTAATTGTATTACTAAACCAAGAAATGATTACGATAATCTTAGTTTTATTTTAAAATTCCGAATAAAACTAAATGATTCAATACCATACAACAAGTTAACAGAACATAATGGCGAACCATTCTTGTTTTCATTATTTGAGACAAAATTTTGTGACGAATATCATTGTTATGTAATATAACAATACACACTATTTCGCAGAAATAACGGGAATAAAATGGTAAGTGCATATTAGTAATTATTAACGATAAAGTTTTTGTTGTATTATTTATTTTCTGAAATATCTTCTTTAAATAATAAATTAAATATTACCTACTCACACGATATAAAAGGTACAAAAATTAGCCTTCATTTGAGATATCACACTTGTATACCAAACGTATAGTCGATTTTTAATCTGTAAAAATATGTTTTTCTTTTTTCCTCGACAATTACATTTTTGCGATTGCCATTTTATTCGCCGGGGGCGGCGATATTTAAATAAGGTTAAATAAGGTGGTGTAGAATCTAGCCAGGCGGTCTTAATTCAAACGCCTCTGTGGTCTAGTCGCTAAACTACCGGTCTCTGACGCAGAGGTCTCGGGTTCGATTCCCAACGGGGGGTACATCTTTGTGTACTTGGTTTGGTTGGTGGTAGGGCTGTTAAGTCCGCCTGGCTACCTATCACCATCTTATCTAAGTCTGTAAGCATTGTTGTGTTCCGACAGTTAGAGATAAGATAGCAGCCAGTTCCTCAGTGGTTGAGGATTCCGGGTGAAGCGCGCTTCCACCTGCGGCCGGATTATCGTCACTTTCCATCAGGTGAGATAATGGCCAAGCGCTTACCCGTTGAAGAATTAAAAAAAAATACAAGCTCTACCAACATCCCAAAAAGTACAATTTGTACCTCCCGCTGGGAACAGAACTCAACCTCTTGATTTGAGTCCTGTGGGCTAACCACTAACCCACAGAAGCGGTTTGAATATGGAACGACTAACTAAATATACATAAATAAAACTCACGAATTAATAAAACGGCAGGCAACCATCAAAGGGCCACTTCTAAGAATTTACACGCGTTCTGATTTTAATAAAAACATACAGTATTTTATTACACAAAATCAAAGTGATTATGGTTCCATAAAATATATACCGCTTGATCAAAGGATATTTTATTTTTGATGGCAATGGTATAAACTGTCATTTTGAAGATTTACGAAAGCATACAAATGGAATAAACTAAAAAGTACTGAAATTTCATGACGATATAAAACTATCGGTTTCACTCGCATTAATGTAGATTTGGTAGATTGTAGATGTTGATGTAGATTTTGGAAATGTATGTCCTATTATATATTAAGTTGATCTGTATTGTTTAAAAAAAATTGTTAAGGTAGTTTTGGTGAAAAGTGAACTATGGCGAGGACTGTTTTTGCTGTCCTCATTGCCTAGTCTCTTACTAACCCTTCGAGGATAACAGTCGTGATTATATGTTACCCAGCAATACTTAGCGTGCCCATGTGGACACATAATTAGTAGAAAACTAAGTTGACGATTATGGTCACTCTAAGTATTTTTTTTGGTACGGCAATAATATTAATATTATCTATAAAAGTATCAAATTACACTTCGAATTACCAACCGCCAATATTGAGTACAAAATAGTGTATTTAAGAAATTCCAATTTTGAAGTTATGGAAAAAAAAGAAAAAGTAAACAGTAAGTATTTTTAATACAAATTATTCTCCCGACTAAATGCTTTTTGCATAGGCTTGTGACCAATAGTGTTATCTTACGTTTACAAATATCATCATCATCATCATCATCATCAGCCTATAAACGTCCCACTGCTGAGCACAGGCCTCCCACGTGAACAATAGCACGTGGGGATATTGGGCCATAACCCACCACGCTGGCCCAGTGCGGGTTGGTGGGTTTTAACGGCTGCCATCTTACTACAACAACCGGGACCAACGGCTTAACGTGCCTTCCGAAGCACGGAGGCAATTTACAAATATAACTTGAGTAAATTTTATTATGTGATCAAGTTTTATCACTAATTCGTCTGCAATTGCATGAGCTAACAACGCTTTGCTTTGTTTTGTCACCAGGTACGTAGATTACGGAATATTCAAAAACCAAAGGACTTTGAACGAAATTTTAAATGCTTTAGAAGAATGCGGAGATGAAGATGATGAAAAATGCAGACCGGTGCCTGATTCAATTTTTGTCGCTCCTCCAGAGCCCTCGGTTTTGATTGATGAAGATTCTGGCGATGAGGATGCTGGTGGTCGGATCGATAATTTGAGTTCCAGGCAGTTGTTGGCAGAGGCTGAAGTTCGTTACCGAAACGCGATATATTTGAAGACCAAACTTTGACGACCTTGTTAGTAAAAAAAAGAACCTGGATTCGTGGGGTCTTAGAACTTTTTTTAGGACCATTTCCAGAGCAAGTGGCAACTGCTTTGAAAAATTTGTCTGCAATTGAATTAATTGAGCATATAATAGATGACGGTATCGTTGATATGTTGGTTTTTCAATCCAACAATTATGCAACTTTTCATTTAATTTGTCATAATTAACGCTTAGAGTGTCCACTTGGACACGTTAAACTTTTTTATAATAAAAAAAAAAAAAATGTGTGTTTTAGTGTTTATATACTATATTTTGAAATGAATTATATCAAAATATTTAAAAAATACACCACTAAAAGAAACCGAGTATTGCTGGGTTAAGATAGTTGCAAGTTGAAACGGCATTGGAATTTCGTGGTGCAAAATCCATCTCTGTGCCTGAAACCTGATGAAGAAAAAGGAGGTTATAAACAGGGCTTTATTGAATTGAGGTTGGATTTCCACACAGTGAAGTGTGTTTTCTGTGATCACATGAGCAGTCAAAGGTACTGGTCGACGACGATTGATCAAAGGCCACTGACAAGCTATAGGGATGTGCGAAGGTCTACAAAACGGCGATAAATAATTAAGAACCATTTTAAACAATTTTTTATTTGTTTCCATAAGAAATTATAATTTAACAACGTGAATTTAAAACAACTTTTAAGGATACTAGAGTTATATTAATAAATATTTATATTAATATATTTATTTCCACCTGTGGAATCGCCCGCTTTATTTTCAGGAACTATGTAAGTAACGTTATAATCCTATTGGCCCACTAGCTATTATATCTTTATTTTACTATTTGACACAAGCTATGAGATTATAGATTTCTTTTAGCGACAACAATATTTAATCAAAAAATATTTCCTATAGCTAAAATAAAATGTTAGTTTTCGTCAATTTTTATAATTGCAGAGCATGTTCTTTGTTTAACAGCAATATATTATTATTTGCTAGTGAAATAAAAGTTCTATTACACGTAATTTGTGTTTTGTATGTAACGAAGGTAAGCCAAATTCCGAGACGAGGATTATGGGTAAACAAAGAGAGTTCATGAAAAGATACCGACACATTTTGTCTATTCAAGTTTAGAATCAGGAGCCCCTACGACGGATTTGCCGGTGGGTTTATTTAGTATTTGTTTTGTGAGGTCAACCAACCAGACAGACAAATACTAGCAATTACAAGGTCCAAACCACAAGTCAATTACTATTTTTATTTAACATTAAAAGACAATATAAAGTTTGAATGAATTAAGGAAGTAAATACATAAATAAAACAGAATTAAAAGTTAAATAAACACTGGTGCACTAAACATTTTTTTTTAATTAAATTTAAAAAAGTGGTTGATGGATGATACACTAAAGAGAGAGATAGGGAGAGGGAGTGAATAGTTGTTCGTTTATGTATTTGTTAAAGTAATTAGATGTTGCATTTCCTACTGTGTACCCTCTATGTTAGTTTTGGTTGCTCGTACATCTCGACCTATTACGATGTCTACTTTACATCGATACTATAAATACTAATCGACATTTACGTTTTCGACATAACTAACATCACGGCGGCGTCTTAAAATCCTCGTTCAGAGGACTGACGAAGGACTTTAAGACGCCGCGATCTCCTTTGTTCGCATCACTAGTTGAGGGCTGCCTCAGCCTCCTGCAGTAATTAGCTAGCGACGTGAAGTGAACTTATGCCTTGCTAGACTTAACCGGGATACATAGTTGAGTATCATTGTGGTAAGGTAATAGTGGGTTTGATTCTAGGGACATTTTTTACATAAACTTGGTTCCTAAAACTTGTGCTGAAGAACTAAGTTATGCAACATTAATATGCAACAAAGCTAATGACATTAAAAACTATAGTGGTGGAAATATTTGACCAATTAATTAATTTAAATACAATCGACTCTGTATAAATGTTGGAAATAAATTTCCATGTGTAGGTACCGCGGATTCTTTTTAATTAAGTTTTTGCACCAATTAATTTTGGCATGAATACCCATTATCTCAAACAATAGTTATATCAGTACCTTATAAATCATATGTCATTAGTTAATCACTGCCCAGCTAATGGATTAACTATTCGGTGCCGGAGTAAATTATCTAAGCCGCATGTATGTAGCGATGGGACACCGACATGGGAGGTGGACGGGCCGCGGCCGCCTGTCACCTGTCGGCTCATTCCATGTTAATGGGTGCGATCCACACATTCACACAGAGGCGACAACACGTAGACGTACATAGACACTTTTGTTTTCTTCTCTTAAATAATGGCTTCGTGCGATCAGCACATTTAGCCAGTGTCAAGTTTTTAATAGTAATTATTATTTTCTTTACATTAAGTGGATGATAATGAGTAATAAGGAACGTTTAATGGTAAATGATTTTCCCCCAAACCCCTCGAGACTCCATAAAGCTGTGGGACTTTATTGAGGTCTCACACGGACTTCTTGAGAGAATTTGAAAAGTGATGTTGCAATGTTTTGTTTTATTTGCTAAAACTCGTGCACGTTCACGACCACATAACAGTAAATAATCCACATTTATTTCACATTAATATTCGACAAAACAAAAATTATATAAAATAAAACAAAACTGCAGACATGACGCTTCACTAACCCGCCAAGAAGTCCACATAGACACTTAGACGTGACATAGACATAGTTTTTTTTCCGGTGGAGGGCGCTCGAGTCTGCAGCATAGCTAAACTTGTTCAGGCTCTATCGTGCACACTTCTTTATTATGTATATTGTTATTATAGACGGAAGAAACGTAGACGGAGTTAAGAAGAAACAGGAAGGCGCCAGATCAGAAAAGTATTTTATGAAAAAATCAGATCATTTATGGAAGTAAAAATTTAAGCTATGGCTATGTGGCGACCATGTACAGGGGTGAAGCCGCAAAAAACTCGCTAGTGGCCATTTATTTTATATTAAACGGCTAAATTTATTCTTTCCAGAACATCCATACAGTTTGCCATTAATGAGGTCTGTCGGCATGATTGCAAATGCTCCTTCCACGGCTACGTCTTCTGTATCAAATGGCTTAACTAACTCTACATAAAGTATTAGGACACTTTGTGTTGAAAAAAATAATGTTACGCAATTTAGTGTCAGCCCAGTACAGTCAGTGAACAACATTAACCTATTTGTTGATCGCACAGGAAATGCGAAACCCATTGCGGAATCAGTTAGGCACTGTGACAAAGTGTTAAAATGTACAACAATATCCGTTGCCAAGTGCGGCCGTTTCACTATGCTTTTATGATTTGTCCAAATGTCGGATTTGCCGGAGTACAGCCGTCGTATTTGCTTTGGCGTGAAGCGAAAAATTTTGCCATTGCTGTATGGTTAGTATATAAATGTAACTAGAGCGCTGATTGCGAGTGTAGGACGCTACTTCGTTAGTTTTGTTATGTTTGAACAACAAAGATAAATTTATGTAATATATTTATGTTTGACAGTCGAATTGATTTTAAGAGGGTGCCGCGCGGAGCCATAATAAACTTCAAAGCAAAATCAATCATATTGATAATTAAAATTAGAACAATTCTGCTTTAAAGTTTCAGACCTATATAGTAATTTGATTAGAGCAACGTTTTTATTCTGCGAAATGTGGAAAACCATCACGCGCTTGTTTTAAAAATAAAAAATTACTTTTTTAAGATGGGGGTGACCTGCGGAATATCAATACAAATATTTTTATGTAAGAATTATTGTTTCATGCGTAAAATTAAGGAAGTGGTCGAAAATAAATGTTTTAATGAGTCATTAGATTTATGTATTGTTTGTTATTGTTTAAAGAATTTGTTACAAATTTCAACAAGGCCACGACCTTGTGCAATGATCAGACTAACTTACGTAAGTTCTTTTATTGTATTTTAAGAATTCAGCGCATAGTAAAAGTAACTTAAAAATACGTAAATTTTTATAATTTCGTGCAGGATTCCCTTAAAAGTAGTCAAATAAGGCATATTATAAGCTTCATATAAAAACCCCAAATATTTCAAAATTTGAATATTTTGAAAATTACACAAACAAAAAGTGTAATTCGCAAAAAGAATACAAAAATTTTGCAAAAATAACTGTTGGAAATTAATGCATAACATATAAACTGTGAACACAATACATATGACGCTAATCAAAGTTAAGTAAGTATATAATTATTTAGTAAGCTTGTACATTTTTGTAAAACTATATGACTTTTAGCAAGGACACTGGCAGTTTTCTAGAATGCTTTTACTCTATGACATTATTTTAAAATATTGTTTTTTTTATATACTGTCACTCTTGTTATTCTCTCTTCCGCTTGCGTTTCACTGCAGGTTATGGGCCCAGGCCTAGCCTAGCAGTCGCGGAAGTGTTCTCGTTAAAAGATTCTCGGGAACCTCTCGAAAAATGGTGGACTCACCAGCTGAAGGCCTGCCATCAGCACAGGCTTCCAGTCATCGCCAGCGGTGTACCACCAATACCCAAATTAGACGGGCGATCTAATTTCGCCACCTGGAGCTTCGGCATGAAAATGTTCCTGATTGATTGCGGATTGTGGAACTGCGTCGAGCTCCCAGACGAATTCGAGAAGGAGAGGAGCGACTTCAAGAGACTCGATGAACAGGCAAGAGCAAAGATATGTCTGTCAGTAGCGCAACGAATTTATTCCATAGTGAAGTCTGCCACGACGGCAAAAGAAAGCTAACACTACTGAGGCAACTGTTAAACACGAGGTTGACAACCCATGGAGATATGGACACCTACATAAATACAATAAGGGATATACAGGAGAAATTGATTGAAATTGAAGCTGGACTCGAGGATGAATTCATCGGAGTAATCATGCTCGCAGGCCTGACGGACAACTTTAAACCCCTCATTATGGCATTGGAACACTCAGGAACGAAGATAACATCCGATCAGTAGCCACGTTTTGACCTCTACCTCCAAATTATTACAGTGTAAATTTTGTTAGAAGTTTGGCCATGTAATTTCAAATTGTAGGAAACGTAAAAATAAGAAAACACTTTCCACAAACACAAACTTTATTACAGATGTAACACTTTTTTTTTATCGATATCCCTCAGGTCCCCAACTCCAACAGGATTGGCTTTTAGATTCTGGAGCAACTGCACTCATGTGCAACAACAGGAACTCCTTCCAGAACTTCAACTAACGAGCACACTCCATAATGCGCTACATGTGCCCATCATAGCGTCCAACTTGGTCTCGGTTAGTAGCCTAGTACGTGATGGCCACATCGTTGTGTTTTCCCAACGTGGAGCCACAATACTTCGTCGAGAAAACTGCAAGGTTTCCGGCGAAATTATAGCAACTGCAGCAAATTATAAAAATCTTTCTAAGCTTGACACTTTGCAACAAGCAAATTTGACAAATAGTTGTTTACCAACAGCGTTGCTATGACACCGACGTCTTGGACATCTCAATGTCAAGGCCATCAATGTTTTAAAAAAAGACAAGTAGGTGTAAAAAATTAACAAAGAGGCCTTATACACCCTCAAAGGGAATCAAGTAGTAAATTAGAGCTTGTAGATACTGACCTTTGCGGACCAATGAGTACGCAATCATTTGGCGGTGCTCTATACGTACTAACTTTTACCGACAACTTCTCCGGCATAACTTTTGGCTACTTATTAAAGTCAAAAAGCGACGTCTTTTCGATGTTAGTCGAATTTAAGCGCCTGGTAGAAAACCAGAACGGCCTCAAAATTAAAATCCTCCGCTCAGACGGCGGTGGTGAGTATGTGAACCGACAGATGTCCAATTTTTTGAAGGAGAATGGAATCATTCACCAGACTTCTATCCCTTACAATCCGCAGCAAAATGGACATCTGAACGTGTTAACCGTACTGTTATAGAGAAAGCACGGTCAATGCTGCAAGATGCTAATCTACCCAAAGCCTATTGGGGTGAAGCTGCAAGTACAGCGATTTATCTTAAAAATCACTCCCCCACCACAGCTCTGAAGAACAAGATCCCCGAGGAGATTTGGACCGCCACGAAAGTAAACCTGTCCCACCTTCGAGTTTTTGGGTGCCATGCTCATGCACTGATCCCTAAGGAGAAACGCAAGAAGCTTGACCCCAGAACCGAAGCGTGCTTTTTCGTCGGCTACTCTGAGCAACACAAAGGCTATCGCCTCATTAACCCTCGCAACCCGAGACAAGTTATTGTTGCCCGTGATATTGTTTTCTTAGAAAACGACCCAGACCCTCCTGAATCTTCATTCACGTCCTTGACGTACACCAGCCTTCTACCTCATCTTCATCTTCGCCACCCATTTCTCCGAGTCCTCCACCAGTACCGGAACCGCCATCCACTCCTGACCCACCTGAACCTGATTCTGCTAATGCCATTCCTACCTTACCTGTTGTAGTTGCACCGGAACCAGAACCCGAGGTATTCACTGACGCCTAGTCAGAACAGTTTCCAGAATCAAGTCCAGAGCCAGACAGTGAAAGGCGATACCCGACCAGAGAGCGACGAGCTCCAATTCGTTTCCCAGAAAACGACGGGTCCTCTCTCTACATGGTTTCCTGTGAGTCCGAACCCAAGACCTACAAAGAAGCCATGGCGGACTCTCAAATGAATAAATGGATACAGAATATAACTGTCTCCTGAAGAATGGAACGTGGAAATTGGTGGACAGACCTGAAGACAGAAAAATAATTAAAAACAAATGGGTTTTTAAAGTCAAGAAGGAAACAGACGGCAAAATCGTCAAGTACAAAGCTCGACTACTTGTCGCCAAAGGGTTTACCCAAGTCCATGGAGTGGACTATGGAGAGACTTACTCTCCAGTCGCCAGACTTTCTTCAATCCGGCTTTTACTAGCCCTAGCTGTAAAGCTAAATTTAAAAGTTGACCACATTGATGTGGAAACCCCCTTTTTAAATGGTGATTTGGAAGAAGTAATCTTCATGGAACAGTTCGAAGGCTACGCTCCCGAAGACAAGCGTAAGGTCTGCCTACTTCAAAAGTCGCTTTATAGTTTTTTAATAGTTATATTAGTTTGTAGCGACGACTTAGAGATCGCGTACGGCTTTGGCTCTTCTCTGGTCGTCGGGACTTCGATCGAGATCTGTAAATAGACATCTTGTCAAGCCGCTTATGAATTTTGGCTATTTCGGCTATAATCGATGTCTCGCTAGATGGTGCGGTGTGTACTTCTGCGACGCTAACAGGTCTGATCGTCTCCATTACTTTATCGGCGACGGAAGCAAGGATATTTAAGTCCTTTGTATCAGTGACAACGAGCACTGCACGTACAGAAGGTGGCAAATGGTTCTGCCACAAAATATTAAGTGTCTCATTGTTTACCTTGTCTCTTGCCAGTTCCTTCATACGGCGTAGAAGCTGCGACGGCTGGTGGTCCCCGAGGTCCATTTCGCCAATCAACTTTTGCACTTGGCGACACTCCGACTCTTCATATATGGCAAGCAAGGTCGACTTGAGTAATTCGTATTTGCCTTCAGCTGGCGGCTTCACCAGAATGTCGGTAACCTGTTGGACGACATTCTTCCCCAGCTTTGCTATCACCAAATGGTACTTTGCTGCATCTGATAGCTTTTGGTAGTACAGCACGGACTCAGCTTGGATGAACCAGGTGCGAGGCTGGTCCTCCCAAAAGTCCGGTATGCGCGAGGATACTGTAATCTGCGCCACTTCATAGTCTTGACTTGGTTGCATAATGACAGCTGTAGTAGTGTCTTGGTGCTCAGTCATTTTTACAGTCATTCACATCACAATCACGATACGACGATCACAATAATACTAAGTCTATTTTTAGGTTTATTTTTATTTTTAGCGCGATATTATATTTATAACGCAATACGGCGTAGCACTGTTTCTGTTTATTTAAATGTCGGAAGATCACCAGTTTAATAGTTATTAGTTTGTAGTTAGGATTTCCAAATAAAATAACCATTAGTTCATAAGTACCATATATTGGTAATAGGAATAGCGCGCGTTTACAGTGCCCGCCAGCGCATCACTGGCGAGGAGCGTTCACACAGAGCAGGACCGAGTGTCCTGTTACATTGTATGTATTATGTAGTTACAGTTTAAAGCAGGCTCCAAGGCAATGGAATTTAAAGTTCGCGAAGCCATGCAGTGTCTCTCGATGACACAACTTGAGATGGAGCACTGCATTTACTACACCAGAAGTGGCGACGATCTTTTAATTGTAGCCGTTTTTTGCCTGCAACAAAAGTTCAAAGTCTCCACCCCCCCCCCCCCCCCCCGAACCAGGACTGAAACTCGTGTTGCCCAACAAGGAGAACGAACGCCCAGACCTACCCTACCAGCAGCTTATCGGCTCATTTATGTATCTTGCGATTGGCACTAGACCTGACATCGCACACGCGGTATCAGTTCTTAGCCAATTCAACATACATTACGGGGAGGTGCACTGGCGAGTCGCTAAACTGGTCGTTCGCTTCCTCAAGGCAACCAAGTATCTAAAGGTAAAATACCACTCCGACAAATCGTTGAACACAGAGTCGGGCCTCGACGTAGCAGGCTACGCCGACGCAGACAACGGTTCCTGCCTGGTAGATCGCTGATCTTAAACCGGCTAAGTTTTCAAATTGAGTGGGGTTCCCATCTCTTGGGAATCACGTAAGCAGCGCACAGTCGCCCTCTCAACAACAGAAGCTAAGAGGCGATCTACCTGAGGGATATTGTAAATAAACTTATTGACACAAACACACCCATTACCATGTACTGTGACAACCAAAGCACTTTAAAGATCAAAACACATAGACATACGCCATCATTTCATTCGCACTTGTCTCGATATAAACTTTAAATATATGCCTACTACTAAAATGCCGGCTGATGTTCTGACAAAGTGTCTTTGTAAATTGAAGCATCAGCAATGTACAAAATATCTAGGTTTTTCTTTTTAAATTCTTTGCTTCCCGCTTTTTGCAGGACTTTTGGTTCTGTTTGTATTTTGAGGGGGGGGGTTAATAATCTTGAGCTCTAAGAGCTCGTCTCTAATTTATTTTCTTTCTTAGGTTTTTCCTTTCTTTATGTTTTTTTTTGTATCTTTATCTTTTGTACAAAATTCTTTCTTTTCTTTTCTAATACATTTTTTCTTATGTTTACAGTATCTTATTTCAGTATATATATTATTGTAATATTTCTTAACTCTATACATTTATTTCTCTTCTACTTGATATTTCTTTTCTTATTCTAATACATTTCCTTTTTTAAATTAACATTCCATTTCTTATAAACTGTTTCATGTTTTTCTTTATTACATTACACTCTTTTTCTTATATACTATTCCATTCTCTTTTTTATTTGTATATATTTCCTATTCTATTTACATTTCTTTTCTTATATTCTATTACATTTATTTTTCTTATATACTATTACATTTATTTTCCTATTATTACACATATCTTTCTTTTTATATAACTTTACTTTTTATAATACTAATACCGTTACTTATTTGCTATATCAATCTGTCTTCCTCTTACTTTATCTATTCTCTTGTCAATCTCAATATATATACTTTTATTTAATATTATTGTTACATTTATTTTTATTTGCTTTCTTTATTACCTGTTTTAGTTAATGCATTATGTATTTCTTAATGTACGTTCTCTCTTCTTTTATTCTTAATATTTTTTCCCCTTTATATTTGTTTAAATACTTAAGTATTTATCCTGCTACTTGTGTGGTCTTTGCCTATTATATTCAGTCCTATTTCCTATTATTTACTATTTCTATAAACTTCTTTCTCTTTAGTTGTCTTTGCTTATTTTGTTTCTTTTGTGTTTTGTGTACCTACCATGTGTTTAGTGTCTTACTCGAGGTCTTTCTGGGGTTGAACGAGCCAATCCCATTAGGAAGTGCAGCCTCTACGAATGGAGGGTCATAAAGACCATCTTCATCTCCTCCATTTGCTTTGGCTGCACTTCTTCCTGTCACCTTGTGGTCCTCGTTCTCCCTTCAGTTCCAACACCCCTAGGTAAAAGCCGTCGGCCGTAGTGTGCGCCGACTCCCTCGTCATACCGTCTCTCGTTTTAGGTACCTTACTACTCTTTCCTGTCTGTTCCGGATTTGACGCGGGGCCCTTAGCACATGTAAGCCACCTTGGATCGAGCCAGCCGATCCCATTTAGCCCTTATGGGACTAAAGGTGTTGTGGCACTTGTCATCCAGGCTGGATCTTGTGCAGTTCAGGCAGATGGGGGGACTATCTTTATTCTCGCACGTCGCATACAAATGGTTGCCCCCACAGTGGCTGCAACTGTCCAGCCGCTCCTCACAGACCCGCTTGCCGTAGCCCAAGCAGCGGGAGCACTGGATCAGCGGGGACTGATCCTCCACTTTGGAACTGCCCCATTGTAGATGAAGAGTCCCCGCCTCTGTCAATTGCAATATCTAGGTTTAGTTTAATTCGTATTATCGTACTTTGTTTTATAACTTTTACAGTGTGTGAATACTTAAGTGTGTGTATTGTCTAGTGTTAGGGTTTAGGTTAAGTGTTAGTTAGTGGTGTATACAGTGTTATTAGTTAGTTTATTTTACATTGTATACAGGGTGTCCTTGTTGCGGGGAGGTGTAAAACTTTTTGACGTTCAGCAAGGACACTGGCAGTTTTCTAGAATGCTTTTACTCTATGACGTTATTTTTAAATATTGTTTTTTTATATACTGTCACTCTTGTTATTCTCTCTACCGCTTGTTTACCCTGCTACGGATAAGTCTTTCTAAATATATTTATTTACCAAGTTAAACTTGCGTTTCACTGTAATTTTAAGCCACTGATCGATCGATTGTCTATATTGGTATCTACCTAGCTTGAATCAACACTAGCTACCAAAATCAACTATGTACCATTTCGATCGCATATAAAAACTGTGACCCATCATGTACCATTTCCGTAATCAACAAGGTTTGCAACTTGCATAAGTTAATTACAGGCCGCTCACTTTTATGATAAAACCGAGCGAGGCACTTCATCCGTGATCAGCTTTAAATATTTATGGGCTCTCTAAAGTGAGTCCAAAGTACTTTTAAATCGTCCGAGCAACGATCGGGCGGGAATTTAAAAGATCCCGCCATCAAACTCGGTGGAAATGCAAATCAGGCGATAGCCAACAGATTGCGTGGCTTGGAAAGGGATTGGATGTATATCTATCTGCGTGAAGGATGCAGACGTTCAATCCTACCAGATTTAAATATCTGGAAGCTATTAATATTAAAGTATATTAAGTGAGGTATACTGACCCAGTTGGTCAGAATGCGGAAGTTTAAAACTTTAGGGGACAGAAAAATTGGTAACTTATAAGGATGTTATGTCGTTGATTTTCAATTTAAGTAAACTGCATGCAAAAACTTTCGTACTTTTAATATTATGAAACATATCAAACATATCGAGAGTTCTCTCTCTCCTAGAACTCTCGATTGCTTAATAAATGTACAGCCAAAACTGCTAAAATTAACTCAAAATACGAAACTTGTACAATCTCGTTTGACAGAAAAGCGCTAGGAAATGAGTAATTCCCAGAGCTTTAATAGGAAAACAATTTTATGAAACTTTTCAAAGCAATTTTAACGGGACTAAACACGATTAATTTTGTAAGTAAGTACCTACATATCTACTTACTGCTTGACGTTTCGGCCGCGATGCTTTCGCTTGTGTCCACGGCCGCGGCAACGCGACCGAAACGTCAAGCAGTAAGTAGATATGTACTTACTTACAAAATAAGTCGTGTTCAATCCCGTTAACATAGTTTTAATACAATGCAACGTAAACGTTTAAAATCTTAATTCTTCAAAATAACAATATAAATATAATTTTGAAATAATAAATTTTTGTAAGTGATGAAGAAGAAGAACAAGTTTTACTGATATCTAATTATACTTAATGGTCTTGTTACATTAATAATTAAATAAGTAATTATCAATTATGGAAATGTAGTGTAATTTAATAACAGGCTTTCTTATAAACGTAATCTTTACTTAAGCGTCCGAGCCCCTATATACAACATGGCGCCCAGCGTCCAGCTGTTTTCAGAGCTGCTAGAAGAGTGTACAGAAGAATACGAACCCTGACTGAGCTGACAAAAAAAATTAGAACTAAACAACTACTCAGGCTATATCAAAACTTTATATACGTACGGAATGCTTAGAAAACGCAGTATTTTAATAAATTAACAGTTAATTACGAAAATCTATTACAAAAATTACAAAAATAAACATTCCAAGACAAAAAAAAAAAATACGTAAAAATATATCGACATGTAGAAATTATTATTACTTGGAAGTCACTGTTTGAAACTATAAAGAATCATACCATGTTCGATAGCTAAAACCATAACGATTGTTTTGATGTGCACATTATTAAGAAGAAGGATGATTACGAAGAGTAATAACAACATTTTTAGCACCAAAAAAATCCTATGCAAAAAAATGGCAAACCGTCAAAATTGTCAACAATTTTATTTTTTTACTAATGGTTCTCGTACACTATGCCATAGTTTCAATTGCTCTACGGATCAATTGATATCCATACAGCCACCTCAAATTTTCTTGCGGAACTACGAACTAGGTGCAGTGCGCAACAACCTTATCAAAGAACGTTGCCGTGTTTATGGCGCTTGGTCAGAAAAAAAAATTAGTTGCAATGTCACTGTCTACGAATGTAAACAAACTTATCCAATCTTTAACGATAATTAGTTTGCGATTGTTTTGATGTGCACTTATTTAGGAAATATGGTAAGTAGAAGAGTATTTCGACATTTTTAAAGACGCTTACGCTGCAAAATTCCGTTTTGGCGAACTGTCAATTTCGTCAATTTCATTATTTTTTTCTGTGAAATTTTCTGTGGCAATATATAGATTTCTTTTACTTGTATGATGAATTAGTAACCACAGAACCACCTCAAATTTTTTCACGGACCTACGTACTACGTGCTTTGACCTATTAAACTGGTGACTAAACTTACCATGGACGTTTCGCACTTTTTTTGTCGGGTGACTAAAGTCACCGTGGACGTTTCGCACTTATTTTTGCCGGGTGACTAAAGTCACCGTGGACGTTTGAGTGGTTAGAAAAATATAATAGGGTGGATTGAAAAGTTCTCGGCCTGAAATATAAATGTTTAAGGTATTTATATGATACTTACTTCGTTAAATCCGTTTGTTCTTTAGCTCTTACAATGTTGAATTTCTTGTCTGCAGATTTTGTGGTTTTTAAGTTCGAGCAAGTCAAGTGAGACAAAACGCAACGTTTTTGGGAAATGGAGATAACTAAACATCAAATATTTGTGTAAAAAACTGACACCACAGGAGATCCATGTTGACATGACAACAACATAAGGGGAGTCTGCCCCGTCGTATAGTACTGTAAAAAAATGGGTTGCCGAATTCAAACGTGATCGAGAGAGCATCGAAGATGGCCCTCGTTTCGGCCGGCTGTCGATGTCAACGACTGGAGAAAACATCGGCAAAGTGTGTGATCTCATCTTGGAAAACCGCAGATTGACTATCAGGAATATTACTGACACTTTGGGCATCTCTTAAGAACGAACACAAAACATCATTGTGCACGAACTTGGATTTTCAAAGGCTTCAGCTAGGCGGGTCCCCAGGTTGCTTTCAGGTGAGCAAAAGCGAATTCGACTCACGATTTCTCGTGATGGTTTAGAGATGTTTGAGACTGACCCGCAAGATTTTGTAAATAGGTTTGTAACTATACATAAAACCTGGGTTCACCACTATACTCCAGAGTCAAAACAACAACCAACAATGGAAAAAATCTGAAGAACCGACCCCAAAAAAAGCGAAGGCAATTTTGACAGCTTGAAAGGTGAGGGCGTTAGTTTTCTGGGACGCGAAGGGTGTCATCATGGTGGACTACCTTCCGAAAGGTGAAACCATTAACTCAGCGTACAACTACACCATTTTACGCCGTTCACGTGAAGAGATTAAAGAATAACGCACAGGATTACTGTGGAAAAAAGTGTTGTTTCATCAGGACAATGCTCGCGTTCACACGTCTATTGATACCATGGCTCAAATACGCGATTGTGGTTTTGAATTGCTGCCCCGCCCGGCTTATTCACCTGATTTGGCCCCCTCAGACTTTCACCTGTTTCCAAACCTAAAAAAACATCTCGGTGATTTCCAGAAATTTTCATCACGTCATGAAGAGGCTGAAGCTGCAGTAACTCAATATTTTGAGGAGCTTGAGAAATCATTTTTAAAACCGGTATAGAAGCTTTAGAAAACAGAAAACAGATGAAATGCTAGAATAAGACGGAGATTACGTCGAAAAACAAAAATAATTTTGTAGTTATGAATTGTACTTTATTTTCTTGGGGCCGAGAACTTTCCAATTCTTAATCATTATTCAACCCACTCTTTAAAAAAAGCTTCTATTGTAGAACAAATCATACGTAGATACGTTAAAATATCACCTCTTCAACCTATTCAGCTTGAACGGTCGTTACGAATGGTATAAACGTCACGTATAAACCATAACACGAATAAATTCGTTTCAAATGTTTCATTTCAACGTGCAGTTTTCCAAGTAACTCCATTAAATAACTAAATGGCTATTTCAGCGCTTCCCAGAAATCAAATATACTCGTAATATTGTTCTACCGGAACAAAATAGGGAATGGAGTTTTTATGAAAACAATAAAATTATCAGGAAACCTTCAGTTATTTTAATTTTATCTATCTTTAGGTAGGGTAGTGGTACTAGGTTGAGTATTACTGTTTATAACTGTAAAAAATACAGTTTTTGTTTACAAGAATATTATAATTTGAAAAGCCCAAGAGTATTACCGACTGTTATCTCGCTCAAATGCACGAATAAAGCATGCTCCTGAGAATGATTTATTAAAGGGCACGCTATAGAGATATTTGTTAGACCGAATTGTAAGCGAGCGTAAAACTGGTCGCGTTTAATATTTTAATAAAAACTAAAACGTTGCTAAATAATCAAATACATTAAACACAAATTTACTAGCGCTCTTACTACAAATCGACGAAATCTATTAAAATAGTACAGTACCCTTGGGAGTCGCATCATCTCAGTCTCATTAGTCCGTCTTACTAATTTTATAACTCAATATTTTATTACAATTTTACCGTTTTTGTTGTATAGTAGCTAAGCCACTGGTATTAGACCCAGAGGTCCCGGCTTCGATTCCCAGCGGGGGTACATCTTTGTGTACTTGGTTAGGTTGGTGGTAAAGTGGGGCTTGTTATGTCCGCCTGACTATAGCCCGACAAGTTCGTGCACGACCTTTAAGCGGATCAATTTTTTCCGTGGTGGCGTCTGGCACTGATTTGTCTTTACAAATATTAGTTACAATAATATTAAGCTACCATATAGGAAATTTTCTATTTGTGGTCAGACAAAACAGAGCCAGGCGCTACCACGGAAGAAATTGATCCGCGTAAAGGTCGCGCACGAACTTGTCGGGCTATAGCTATTACCATCTTATCTAAAATGTGGCGCAATAACAACAATGTTAACAGCATTGTTGTGTTCCGACACAGTTTAGAGATAAGATGTATTATCCAGTTCCTTAGTGGTTGATGATTCTGGGTGAAGCGCGCTTCCACCTTTGGCATTTGAAACCTTATCGTCACATACCATCAGGTTGAGGTGATGGATAAAATAATATGAAATCCTTATTAACGGTCCCGAGTTATATTATTGAGCCGCATATTGGTCGAAGTTAGCGATGCGAAGCTTCAATCTGCACTGTCGATGGCTGCTGCAAGCGATTTGCATAATCGCGACCCTCCCACCCTGCGACCCCGTGGCGTCGATAAATAAATCGTGGGAAGTAAAACTGTTATTTCATCGTTTGAACGTGGCTTTCCATTGTCGGTTCTGTTTTAGATTGAGTCTTAATAATAATGTTGTTTATGAAATAAAGTTTTACAAAATGCATTTAGTTTAGTTCTTATGAACAGTTCAGAGCTCAAGGAAACTTACATGCACGTAACTACCCACGTAAGTCGCGTTGGGAGACTTTGAACTGAGAAGAACCGGCACTAAACTCATCAGGGGTTATTTATAGTTAGTAAGTTAAATAAATAAAATGTTGCGCGAATCACACTGTCTCCTTTTTGGTCTTGACCTTGCCTTGGTTTGCAGGTGTCTCTAAGGAATTACCTTATCTTTTACTTCTTTCACTCATCACTCAACCCAATGAAATTGTAATAACCAAACTCCATTATGAGCATACCGCAAGCCTACATAGTTCACTAACTTAAACAGTATCTAATCTCAGCTCCGTGCTTCCGTTCTCCGATATTTCTCTCGTAAAAAAGCGAACTCACAAAACTTACCCCTTACAGTATATACAATTTTGTATTCATGTTTAAAAGAAACCGTTTACAATAACAAACACATGAAAAGGTCTTCTTAAGGCTTCGATCGAAGATCTTTTAACTGCCCACTATAAGGAAGTTAAATAGCAGCTTTGGATAAGCTCCAAATGCACGGTCCCGGCAGAGTTTATCAAACCAGCGGCGTTGAAACATCTGCCACCAGAAAATGGACTTCAGTGGTCTATCTGGCAAATATTTAACTATCTTCGTACTTGACTAGATCGATTCAAATCAGAAATTGATAAGTGGGGCTATACCACGAAACTTGACTGCGACTGTGTTGCTCCAATGACCCACATGCTTATCACCTGCACAAGGGAACTTGTAATGCAGATCACATACATTTCTGTGCATGGCTGGTTGACTGAAGCAGAATCATAAAGATTTCATACTGCGTGTCCATACAACGAGAGGTTCTGAATGAGTAAACGCAAACAATAAATAATTTTCAAAGCCACAAGGGCGTTTTCTTAACGATGCCTCTCTCACTCACATTTCCCGAGCTGACAAACGACTGTTTATTTATAACCGTTGTTTATTTATAAGCTAGACATCTCCCGGGTAATGTCTTTGTTAAAGTGAAATTTATAAATTCCCATCTCTTGTTACGCGCAAATAATGCTATGTAAAAAATGCTGGTCATTTTTTAGAGGCCGCCATTATAACAGTACAAAGGTAATTTGAGTTTGAAACGTTTGACTGGGACGCCGCTTCATGCACATATTATCATCTCGTACAAAACACAAAGTTATTGTGTAAAAGCCAAGCTTTTAATATTGATTAATTTTGTATTGAATAGTCTCGTCCCTGTATGGAATAAGTTATTGCGTAAAAGTCAAGCTTTTAATATTGATTAATTTTGTATTGAATAGTCTTGTCCCTGTATAGAATAACCCTGTCGCGTAGCGGTGAAAGGATGCTACCACCCTCTCTCTTCCCTTGGGTGTCGTAAAAGGCGACTAACGGACTAAAGACTGCACATACTTCCAACAGCATAAAGCGGCGAGGAGCTCACCACCTGTTAAGCAGAACACAATATGTGCAGTCGCTATTTGGTGAAAAGTGGACTATGGTAGAGGACTGCTTTTGCTGTCCTCATTGCCTAATCTTTGACTAACCCTTCCGGAATAATAGTCGTGATTATATGTATTGAATAGTGGGGGTTAACAAATAAACTCAAACTTAAACTCTAAACATTTTTGCTTAGTTTTTAATGTACTAAATATACTATACGTAAATACTAACTACTAATATATTGCTACAACTAATAGGACCCTGATCAATATAAGTTGCAACTTCTTAAATAAAATGTAACGCAAATAACAAATTAATATGACAAAATATTAGCTCAAGCTAAAATATTAGCTCATGCTAAAATATTTTTACTTACAACAATTATAAATTATTTTTGTAAATGTCCTTATATTTTTTTCGCTCGCTGGTTACTTCTACGTAAAGCTGTGCAGTTTCTGGCGCGACGTTTCCACAGCTAAAAGACGTTCTGAATGAGTTAGTAAAAATTATGTTTTTGGACGATTCAAAAGTACTAATTTATTAAGTTTATTTCATTAAATATACTTTGACTTTGAAACTGTATTTATCTACAACACTCAACTCCTGATCCTTATCTCTAAATTGACGGCTCAGGTGAGAATCGAACCCACGTCCTCAGAATATTACGAATTTATGTAAAATCATTTTTGATTTGAATTCTATTATAAATATATTTCGAATAAGTATACACCTTTATTGTTTATTATTTTTATATGAACTACGTTTTAAAACACCCGTAAAAGTAGGCTAGTGCTTCTTAGTTAGGTATACGAGTACTCGTACAACGAGTGTCTTAATTGTACATTTTTCCGATTTTATCTTCTCTTATATGAAACTCTATTTTTTGTAAAGCAAGATAATAAATCCTAACGACAACTGTTTTAATAAATTTAATTAAGCAAATCGTTGTTTGGCGCCAAAGTCAATTTATATAATCCTTAATTATATTTAAAGTCAAGCATAATTGGCCGTCGAGTTTAATTATTAAATTAAAACTTCATGATTGATATGTTTAATTTACGAAAATGATGAATTCTTAATAAAATCTACTTTTAAATGATGATAATATAGATGTTTCGTGGAAAATCCCCTATCCATGGTGTACTTTCTGAATGTCTGATTACACTGGCACTTATCTGGCTGGAGTCTTGGCGATGCGAAACCTGAAGAAGTTGTTTAGGATGTCATGAAAATTGTGGTGGTATTAATTATTGTTCAGTGGTGGTAAAAGTGGTGATTTCAGTGATAAGTGCAAATGCACTTATTTCATTGGCCACTGTCATATTGTTGTCGAAGGTCGTTGATGGTCTGCATAATACTAGAAAATAATTCAAAATCATTTAAAAATACAGAACAAACAGTTAATTATCAGTCAGTTCTATCTCGTATGTACTTAAACAGCTATTTTAGGTAATTTCAGAGAAATCCCTTTGATCCGATCTGAAACATCACACCCAATGTCTTATTACAGCGGCATTAAAAAAACAAGCTATTCAAATGACATCCGATACAAGTACAGATCCGAGGAACAATGGAACGATTTCTCGGACCCCCGAGACCTTCTGATTAACAAGGAACGTTGATTGTTCTTCGAATTTATAAAATTCAAAAGCATAATTTCAGTCTATAATCAATTGTCGTCGCCTTTTGTCTTTTCCATTGTTTCCAGAACCTATTTAAATTATTACGAAGATAGCTTTGCATGCGACTCTGTCGATTTGCGTTTAAAATGTTATAAATACTTTTTACTCGATAAAACAAGTGATATGTTGCTAGTAGTAAATATACTTAGGTAATTTGCGGATTCCCGAAAACCCTTTAATGATAAGATAATAATTCGACGACTTCCGTGGTCGAGTGGTTAGCACGCCGGGTCTGGCATCGCGCCATCTCTGAGGTCACGGGTTCAATTCCTGGTCGGGTCAATTTAAAGAAAATTGTTTTTTTAATTTGATTTCGGGTCTAGGGGTTTTTTATATTTTTGTAAGTATTATTTATCTGTTTCTAATATAACCATATTAACGAGTTTCAATAGAAGCTTATCTTGGGCTAGGTAGTTGGTGTGAGCGTAAACTAAATATATTATTATTATTTTTCTATTTATTAATTATACAACTTAAGAATTTTGTTTTACTATATTTTATATATAAAAACATATTTACAATATAAAATATAATAAAAAACTTAACCTAGGTTGCCACCGGCAGCGGGGATAGACCCAAGCTATCGGTGGTTAGAGCTGCAGAGTGAGGAACCTCCTGACAATACGTGCCGTGTCAAGGAGTACTGCCTTTTGCATCTGACCCATAACGCAACCTTTTAGCGAGAGCCTCTTTAGGTGTTGATCGAGGCTCTTGGCTAAAAGATCGTTTGCCGAAACGACTATCGGTACAATAATGGTTGAATTCACATCCCACATGGCGGTAACCTCGTGAGCTAAGTCAAGATACGTACTGAGCTTGTCCTTCTCGGCTTTCACGAGGTTCTCATCATGAGGTATAGTGATATCAACCAATATTTCCCGGCGCTGAGATCGGTCGATCACCACGATATCAGGCTTATTGGTGACAATAGTCCTGTCTGTGATGACAGAACGATCCCAGTAGAGCGTTGCATGACATATAGTACGGCTTATTATATTTATTATTATTATTTATTTTAAACGGAATCCACACTTACCGATCACAGTAATAAAACGCACGAGTGGAATTAATTTATCTCCATAAAGTTTTTAATAATTAGGTACATACAATTTTCTGCCGTGTGTAGCACTACAAGAGTACTACTACCAACCCCTCCTTTCCCTTGGGTGTCGTAAAAGGCGACTAATGGACTAAAAACTGCACGTACTCATTTGACATTAGTACTTGAACCTCTTTAGCTCTCGATTTTAGCTCCGCCAAAATTTACATGGCGAAAAATGGATTTCAACGACGCAACGAGTCAATCCTTTACTTTTAGTATAAATCAGAAGAGTATAAAGAAATCGTTCTAAAGAGATTTCATAGGTACAATTCTAACGGTAAAAATAAGGATGGTTCATCGTTATGGAGGTGTGTAAACCGTGAAGAATGTTCGGCGTCAATTACTATTAATAGCGAGAGGACTAAAGTAACAATAGAAAGTGCGCATTTTTGCGAGGCAAGTAGATCCGAAAATAAAATTCATGTAGCAAAACAAGAATTTAAAACAAATGAGTGCTCCCGCTACTCACCAGTACGTAAATTATACGAAGAGTCTTTTACTGGGTTACAAATTAAGAGGGTTTACGAATTTCGGTTTTCCATACAAACTTCCAAGTCAAAATTTTTAAAAACCAATAAGTCAATTTTAATGAAACTTTGCGTGCTAAAGTAAAACACAGGGATCTAAATAGTTTGTTGAAAAACATTCTTAAAAAACGTTTATTTGACTAAGTTATTGCGATTTTGAACTTTCTATAGTGGACTTTAAATCACAATAACTCAGCTAAATAAACTTTTTTTTTAAATATTTTCAACAAAATATTTAGATTCCTGTGTTTTACTTTAACATGCAAAGTTTCATCAAAATTGGCTTATTGGTTTTTAAAAATTTCGACTTGGAAGTTTATATGGGAAACCGAAATGCGTAAACCCTCTTAAGAACGATGACGATTCAAACGTTTGTGCTTCACACGTACTCCAACAGCATATAGGGGTAATGGGCTCACCACCGGTCACGCTGAGCACGTGTGCAGTTGTAACTTGGTGAAACGTGGACTATGGCAGTGGACTGTTTCTGCGATCTTCATTGCCTAGTTTTATTAATTACTTACCTATCTTCTGTTGTCACAAAAAGTACTAAAATATTGTGCATCATAAACTCTTGGAGTGATGAGAATCAAACAGAACTAGTATCGCAGGATATAATAAAATAGTTCACGTAGCAGTATTGCATCACAATTTTGCAGAGGAACGTTTCGCACACAAACGGACGAATAACAAATAGAGCACCGAAGGCTCACCCCGCCGCCGCCGCGCCGGAGATAAATGTGGCAATATTTTGTGCGCGATCCTGCTTCTTGCGATCTGAACTGCGAACTGTTCTCTTAAAGTGGTTTCATACATCATATATTATTTATGGCAAATAAGCAAATAAGACCTTTTTAAATACATAAATACCCTTGCGACTATTATCCCCAAAGGGTTAGTCAGAGACTAGGCAATGGGGACTACAGGAGCAGTCCAGTGCCATAGGCTATGTTTGACCTAGGGATTGCAATCCCGCAGCTCAATCAATCCCGCGGGATTGATATGCGGGATTACTCAATTTCACGCGGGATCCCGCATCTTTGAAATTATGTTAGAAAATCAAGTTGAAACTACAGATTTTTGTGTAAAAATCAACTTTTATTAAACATTTCTTACATTAAGCAACAGAAATTATTTATTTTCTATTAATCTCTAAGAAAACAAATTACTAATTACTTATACTTAAATTAGTAATCTGTTTTCTTAGAGATTCATCTCTAAATTTTTAGCATAGTTCAATAGTTTTGTTTAATTTTACCAATACTCCTAACAACAGATTTATTTTTTTAATTCAGTCTTATTCAAAACAAATCACAACTTTCACTTAGATGCTATTACCATGATATCAACCTGTGGTGATAACTTTGCCCTTAAGAAGCAAATGGCATTTATTGTATCTTCTCCGAGCCTGCTTCTGAGTGAACTGCAATATCCTGATGCTAAAAACGCTCTCTCGGTTTCTACGCTAGAGGTTGAACCGTCACAGGATATATTCGGCGAGCGTCAGGTACTCTCCTCTGATACCATCGCGAAAGTTTTAGCGCCAAATTTTTTTTTGCGGGATTCGCGGATCCGCGTTTTGAAGGTGCGGGATCAAGCAGATTAAAAAAAGCAGCGGGATCCCGCGGGAATGCGTGATCCCGTTTCGCGGGATTGCAATCCCTAGTTTCAGTCAGCGTGACAGGTGGTGCCGCTCTTTGCTGTTTTTGTACGTGCAGTCTTTAGTCCATTAGTCGCCTTTTACGTAACCCAAGGGAGGAAAGGGGTTGGTAGTATTATTTTCAGAGAGCCGCTACGGCTACACTGTCATTAATAAAGAATAGAACTGGTATAATGCAAAACTACTTCATCTTACGCATACCTTTATTTACCCGACGTTTTGCCCGAGTTGCACCGGTCGTGGTCACGAGCTGACTCAGGGTTGATTCACATATATCAGTGAAGCCACATCTCCGACACAGTACTGGCACAGTGAATAATATTCTTTCATACATTCTCTATAAATTTTGTCAAAACGAATACGTCCGTGATTTGCTGGTGGCGGCACTGACACTGAGAGCATCATCACTGACAAGTGGGGATGCGTTCATAGATAATGTATGAAAAACACTGTGACGGTACTGCGCGCTGTGACTTCACTGATATGTGTGATGCAACCTATTATATTCCTCTATTCTATAGACTGACTGCTATCACGATGTTACGCCTCTGTTTCCGCGGCACAGTCTTCTTCCACTGTCACATTATTTATCCAACACAATAAATATTTTTTTTATGATGGAACGCAAGAGATTTTAAGTGTTAAGAACATACTCATTGAAACTGGTTAAGATCACGGGTTGTAACCACAACCATTTGTTATCACGAACCTGTCAAACATCCAACGGGTATTGCGCACCAGCGAAGTAGTGGACGTCTCACAGCAGAGCTGATAATATATCGTATTACACACCGGTTTACCTTTAAAAGCGTTTTTATTTATAACAGAAGGACGAGCAGGTGGGTCAACTGATGGAAAGCAATCAGAGCCAAACATGACCCGCAAAAACAGAGGAATCGCGGGTGCGTTGCCGGCCTTTAAAAGTATTTTTAATTCGAGGTATTTCAAAAGTTTGGTTTAATTAAGAGCTTAAAACGTTGTTTATTTTTTTTTAATAATTCTTAATTTCTGTCTCTTATAAGTAGTTTCATATTTCACCACGCAGACCGGTCTTATTGAAACACTCTGTTTAGTAAATAGCATCATAAATGCAACTTATTTCCGATAAACAAGTGTTTGTTTAATAGGCGAACGGTGCAAATATCAACACTATTCGTGTAGGATCACTTGTGGTACACGAGTATAATTTAAAATGAAAACATGGGTGTACTCAATCATCACTTGTTAGGAAAATAAGGAAAAAATACAAAGAGTTGTATACGTCAGGTCAGCCCTTGATCTGATTATGTATAGTTAAAAAAATCTTGTAGCTCGATACAAGAACATGCTTTCTCTGCCAATTGGTATATAATATTACAATAAGAACACTGTAATAACATACTCGTATTTGCTACATAACGTTTTTATAGATGTACTACTGTTGGTGTACCCATTACCAAATAAAGATACCTGGCACTGTACCTAGCTACTACTCAAATAGTATTTCAACGTCTAAATACTACACTATCCTCGGAACAATTGGGTAGACAGCCATAGTCTGTACTCCACACGGCTTCCCAGTCACAGAGATTTCATACAGTATTAAATAGACGCGACGTAAAAATAGGTAAAAGCTGGCGTGTGTGTGTCCGGGCCAGTTCAATTCTCGCGACCCGCCCGCGCCCGGCGCCCGCCCGGCCGCCTGAAATCCACGCTCTCTGGCAAATAAAAATCGAGTCAGCGTTTATTGCATGTTTTCTAAAAGTTTTGAATTCACCGGCACTGCCAGACGCATTGTCGACTATTTGAAAGGAAGGCTTCATAAAGGTTCGGTACTAACGAGTGGGCGTTATTGCAATCTTGTATCGGTAAAGAGCTAGTTCAAGCGTTGAATTGAAAATTTAATTGATTCGTTGACAAAAAAAAAGAAATACTAGTGATTTGAAATATATATTTTCTTAGGTCTTTAGCACTTCATTAGTGAGGACAGAGCAGCATTTTCTGTTTGACATAATTTTTCCTTTTTATTAAGTACATGCCAGACGATTTCATTTTAGCTAAATAGTAATTAAATGAGGTAAAACTTCGGTATTTTAAGTAGTGATGAGAGCTTCTGTGCTGGTTGCTTTAAAACTTCGTTGCCAACCAACATTGCCCTAAAGAGATAGACAAGAACGTCCATACAAACCATTTGTTCCAATTCGTAGGGCGTGTCAAGATGGCTTCCCAAATAGATTGTCAACTACAGAGGGTACAAACTTTTGTGCCTACAATACTTTGTCATCTCAGCAGTCCAAAATTGACTTTTAGTACTAACAGCACTGGAATATGACAGATCGCCCATACTTCAACTATGAAATCACCGTGCAGTTAGCGCTCCCGATGTCATGACGTAGATAACATATTGACACAAAAAAACTCAAAATATCAATCTGGTTGAAAAACAATTAAAACAACTTAAAATATATTTTTTAAAACAACACACACAAAGTCAGTGCTCCTCAGTCACATATTTTACCTACAATCGGTTTTGTATGGGAACATCTGTAGGTTTTTAGTCTATGATTGTAGAAGCCGTGGCACAGAAATGAAAAAATATCTTTTACAATCTATTAAATACGATATAACTACCTATTAAAGACTTGAATAACAATGAATTTCACTTACTTGATAGCTGAGTTGTTGTAAACGTCTGGAGTACACTTTGTCATGAAATAAAGACTTGTTTCCGTCGCTCCGCACGCGCGCAAGCCGTGTGAATGTCAAAGTCACACTAAAGCAAGGTGCCGAGTCGACTAAGCAGATGAGTGGAACATAGTGCGTGTTCGGAAGGGCCTATCTAGTGTAACGTATATATCGCTGCCAATCAACAACTCGTTCTCTAACTTGGCGTGCGTGCAGTTCTGAAGAGCAAAGCAAATTCTCATTGCTATCTTCACGAAGCTGTGATTAAATTAATTGGGAAATTTGAAGTAAGTAACTCGGATGATGGTTGGTCTATGTGAAAGCTACATATCTAAGTGGAAATGTAAATACAATAATTAATAATCGATGTAGATAAATGCCAACAGAATCGGCAGAGAAACTAACATCTGTTTCTTTTTATCTTTTACATGCTCACGCTACATAAACATATTTATCCACTTTGAGTTGAATAACTCAATCCAAATCCCTGGTAGGTTGTATCAAAAAACTCGTGCCTTCCTTCATTCTAGTTCACTAAGTATGACGAGAGTGTTAGGTGAAAATATAACGGGCACGCATCGCCGCCTTGCGGGAGTCACATTTGTCTTGCCAACGTTTACGCATAACTAAGTCAAGTAAGAGGAATAAATTCGACTAGCGCTACGATTTCTAAGAGTAAATGTTACTCATATTTACAGCAAAATCTGATTATACGTTCTATTAGTTCTTAATGTATGAAAATCTGAAGTAATGTTAAATATACTGCTGTTATTTAAGTTTTAAACGACGCAGACTCAATAAAAGCCTATTCCTTCCTTAAAGGCCGGCAACGCGCCTGCGATTCCTCTGGTTTTGCGGGTGTCCATGGGCGGCGGTGATTACTTTCCATCAGGTGACTAGCTTGCTCGTTTGCCTCCTTCTGCTATAAAAAAAAAAAAAAAAAGGGAGGTGCTTTAGTTCAAAAAATAAGAGACACAACCCGGCTTGCATCTCCTTTAGCAAACAAATATATTTTTGACTAAGTATATTGACTTCATTATCCTTACACACAACAAAAATCTGCCAACCAAAAGCTTTAACATTAAATGATATACCAACATCGTTAAGCAAAAAAAAATGTAAATGCGTTTTCCTCACGTTATAAGAGCCACATTTGTCTCCGAAGTGTCTCTACTTCCATAAATCACATTGATAGACGAATAAAGTTGTCGTTTGGAGATTGCGATGTCTTTCCACGCATTTTTTCTTCTTCAGTTCTATATTTATCAAGCCATTTGTTGGCACACCTGAGTTCTGCGTGTAATGGCCGACTTTTTGCGTCGTTTATGCTGTCATTGAAATGTATTACTGGTGAAGCCTTTTACTTTCCTAAAAGCTCTTTTGCGTTGCTTACTTCTGTTTCACATTTCCCACTGGAATGCAGCAACAGCCTTATTGTTGTTCTTTTTTATATTTTAACGATGGAATTTATCGTGTAACGCATGTTGTTTAAAAGTTCTGGATCATTCCAGAACGTAAAATACTGCAGGCTTTCCTCCTAGCGCATAACTTGGCTGTATTCTGTTACAAAATAATTTTATTACGTAGCCAGTAACTAGAATGGTTGGTGTTATAGTAAAACAGGATGACTAGCTCAGCGGGCATATAGTCCTAGGTATGTTATGATCCAGAAACTTTAAGATACGCTAAAAAATATTACATATCAATATATAAACTCGCGTCTTTTCTCTTTGAAAACACTACTACCACAGATACCAATTTGTTTCTATCACTCTGTTCTTGCCTTGTAAAGTCCCCTTCATTTACGTCGTATAATTGATTCCTTTTAATGTATCCTATGTAAGGCACATCTGTTGGATGTTTAATGACATGAAAATATACACAATTATTCCTTTTTCAATTTAGTTCGAGACAGAGATAATATGGCTTAATTTATCTCCTGATAGTCCTTACTCCCCAAACTAGGATGAAGAATAGTTGTCCTCATCGTGTTGTTGTTTACCAGATTATATAACAAGTAGAGCAAGACCACTCGGAGCGTCATCCAGAACACTCTGTATAAATTATTCCCAACAAGGCGCAACTAAATTAGTTTGAAATTAATCCCATTGTTTTCACCACGCCTACCTCCTGGGGCGACGGCAGATATAATGTTATTTAGTTTGGATATAACCGCTTTGAGGCCAATTCAATTACAATAGGTAGTTTATTCAAATCTGATATCTCGGCTATGTCCATCTGGCAGTATAGACGGACCCTTGTTTGTTTCGGTGTTATTAAGGTCGGAGAATATCCTGACGCAGACAGCTGGGGTTGCTCACTAACCTAACTGGCAGAGTACGTACACGCAATACTTACAGTCAGTGACTAAAGTAGATAGGTACACATATTTGACAGTTCGTGGTTCTTTTTCCCTTAGACTAAAGGTACAGATAGACATGCTATTATATAAGTATGCTTATTACAAGCGTGCTCTTTAACTGTGTGCATTTGCTTGCGAAAAGCATACTCGTTTTAAGCATGCCAATAGAAGAGCACGCTCAAAGCATTGCTACAAAAACACATGTCATTTAATAGTAAGTTGTCTGCCAGTGTAGCGTGTTGTGTAGTAAAAAAGGGAACTGTGGCTCTTCGCACAGAATTAAATAAAATTGCCATTTTGCTTGCAATTCAATGTGTCCAGAAAGTTCTAACAAGAAAGAAAAAGAGAGATTAGTACGTATTTGTTTCCGTGATTGGATAACTAGAAGAGAAAACATTGGAGCAATTTCTAGATTAGTAGTAGAAATGCGCGAAGAAAAAGACAGTGGTGATCGCGGATTCCATGGGCAATCTCTGCTGCGATAAAAAGTTAAAATTTTTAATGTTTACTCGTCTCTCCAGCTAGACATTTTTGGCGTGAAAATGTGCGTGCACACACACCTGATTCGAGATCGATACCAGCCAGCTTTCCGTTTACACAAGTTACTCCATGATACTAGCTAAAAGAATGTGATACTATTAGCATGCTCATAGCAAACCTTCAGACGCGCTCAAAGCACGCCCCCTTCCACCCGCGCAACATGTAGCATTCGCGGAAATCGACCGTTGATCGATTTTTGAGCAATTACTAGCAACGCTTTGACACACATACTAATAAGTAGCAATTGCTCAATAGTGACATGTTTTCGTGCTAGTAATGAGCATGTCTATCTGTACTTTAAGGGTCAATAACTGTCAAAAGTGTCTACATTAATTATAATCCTCGGCTCCATTAAGCCGCCTCGGTTGTAATGACCAACATTGCACATTTGTATCTTAATGTACTATTATTTCATCCAAACATTTCAATAACATTTAGTTTCATACAAACCTTAATTAGCAACAAAAAAAAAATAATTAGCCAAATAGGCGCAGCCGTTCTGAAGTGATGCGCAATCATACATTCGTAGCAATTTATTTTTATATACCTAATTATATAGAAGTTACATACAACAACGCTGTTATTGTGTCTACAGAGAGAAGAGGAGGTGTTTGATGGTGCGCCGGTTTGGATGTTCGAATCGCGATTTAACGTATCACAAATACGTCTGTGATCAAATTAAAATACCTTGAAGTCCTCCCGATAACTCTTTAGCTCGTTCAGTCCTGTTTATTAGCGTAAGACTTATATTTAGGTCAAATCAAAGAGTGGTTACTATGTTGAAGTGCTGTAACGTGATGTCATTTATACATTTTAATGATTTGAAACATTTTTTTACTGTGGTTAACACCCCTGTTTTACGGCTATGACAGTATCGCTTACGACGTATAGGTACCTAATATCTACCTACACGTGTACATCCTTGACCGCCAGACCTACAGTTATCACTCTCCGTTTGACTGGAGATTAATCGAGTGGTGGCGACCCGACGACCCTGTGGAGGGGGGAGGGGAGACAGCACGACCATTTGTCCCGGTATTTACCTGCGTGATGGGAAGCGGTAACACCAGCCTGTGGAAGCCACAGTGTTTAACACCACAGCTTAATTATTATACTTGTAATTTGTGTTGCCAACGGTCGTACATTGCTTTCAATAAAAATGGGAAATGTTAATTTTTTTTAACTATTTGTGCCAATGACTCCGTTCGTATTAAATTCTGCATTACGTAGTTTATCATCAATCGTTATCTTTTTAAGATGATGACGTGTGAAACGTAGCGTCTAGACAACAATTAAAAACGTTCAAAATTCCATTGGTAATTTGGTTTCAACATAGGTGCCTGCCTTTTATGTTTATAGGATTAGTTGCTTTTGACATTTTGTTATTAATTACTCTTATAGTCTAGTCGATTGGCGACAGATGTAAGCCCAGAGTTTCCAGTCTCTATTTCAAGAGGGGGTTCATATTGTTAAACTTACTCAGTTAAGAGGAAACACTACGTTGAAGCGGCATGCAAAATTCTCATACAAAACACAGAAAAACGACGTTTCTTAGTCCCCTGTTTTCCTTATTCAGAACTGGACTAATTTCTATTACTTTTTCAGCATCGGTTAAGAGGGTTTACGCAATTCGGTTTTCCATACAAACTAACAAGTCGAAATTTTAAAAAACCAATGAGACAATTTTAATGAAACTTTGCATGCATTTAAAAAACGTTTTTCTAGCTGGTTTAGTGCGATTTAAAGTCCACTTTAGACAGTTAAAAATCGCAATAACTCAGTTAAATAAACTATTTTTAAAAATGTTTTCAACAAGCAAGATCCCTGTGTTTACTTCAGCATGCAAAGTTCCATCAAAACTGGTTTTTAAAAATGTCGACTTGGAAGTTTGTATGGGAAACCGAATGGCGTAAACCCTCTTAAAGAAAGAGATTTTCTATGTGTTTTCTGCATGTTTGATTTTTTTTTTAAAACCAGCCACTTAATGTTTCTGAAGACGCCATTAAAAGGAGTGATTACGCTTAATTTTTAAGGCTCCTGGTTAATAAATAAATTACTTAATGCAAAAAAATAAAACATACAGACATAGAAAATCTCTTTCTTTAACCGATGCTGAAAAAGTAATAAAAATTGGTCCAAGTTCTGAAGGAGGAGGTTCAGGGGACTACGAAACGTCGTTTTTCTGTGTTTTGTATTAGATTTTTGCATGCCACGTCGACGTAGTGTTTCCTCTTAAGTTCCTAATCTTTATTTACCAGCCTGTGAGATGAAAGTCTAGGACTTCTCCGTCGTAAAAAAATATCAATTTCGAGCTACAAACCTATGTGACTAGTGATGACAAACGATCTTTTGCTGTTGTTACCACGAACATCAGATAGTTAAACCTATGTTAACAGTTAAAACTGTCAGGAACGATTTCAAAAAGTTGTCAGCGCGAATGCCTAATTAATGGGAGCGTAAGGTAATGATCATTAATAAAATTGTCGGTGCGGCGTAGCTGCACCATTTGTTGGGCCGCGGGATCGCTGTAATAAATTGCAGCCAGCGAGATGGGTGACGTACAATTTGAGGACGAGAACTTTTAATGGTTATCTTTTGAATATTTGCCTTTCCACGTTACGTTGGTGAAATTGGCCCGCGTGAGTGTAGGGGAATCACTATAGAACGGTTGCAACAGATAGTTTTAGTTCATACCTTTCATCAATAGCGTATAAACGTCCCAGTACTGGGCACAGGCCTTCCAACATGGACATTTATCGCAATAAAAAATAACAGTTAAGACTTTCCATTTAACTGTTAATTTTTTATTGCGATAAACATTCACAGTATATTCGCTGAATAATTGCGAATGCGATTATGAGACATGCGAATATTCGAATATTCGTTACCTCACTAGAGCTGTGAAACACATTCTTTAATATTCTTTTGTTTAATTACTTACCATCCTTCATTATAAAACGGCGATGGATTCACCACCCAACATGCTGAGCACATGCGCAGTAATTATTTGCCGTGAAATGTGGGACTCCACAGTGTACACTTTAATTTGCATAATAATATGTGTTTAAATAAGTAAAAAAATATATGTGGTTATTAATTAAGCTGTGCCATCCTTGCTGGTGTGCACTTACCGTAAACACAGCGACAAACGAGTGTCGCGCCGCCATAACTCGGGCGTGATGCGCTGCGGCTGACTTTTATATGGCCACGAGTGGACGCGAGTGCATGCACGAGGGCTCTGCCGCCCTCACGTCATTATTGTCATGCTATTATTGCTGTAAACAAAGCCAGTAATCAACCTGTCATTTTTAGGGTTCTGAACTTGTCGGTTCTAATTGGCGTAAGAGTTTATAAAAGGATTTTTGCTGATAGCTACAAGTTTAGGATGCATTCAGGACACATCGTGATGTGTCAATCCTCAAGCCTCGAGTTTTCCTGCTGGAGGTTTCTTTCTGGAATAATCTGGATATTAGGTACTACTGCATCACCTTATCTATGCTCGTACAATCATGCCAAGTTTCATTAAAATTTGTTGCTTGGCTAGTAAAATTTTGAAATTGTAAGTTTGTATGGATACCAAAAACACACACCCCTCTTAAGACAAAATAGCCACTGGCTCAATGATTGAGGGTTCGGATTGAAGTGAATAGAGCTTACCCGTATTGAATTATAAAAAACAATGTACCATTCATAGTCCTTTTATTTTTGTTCCTGTTCTCATCGTACCGTTAGTCTAGATTTACAGTGCCTAAAGTAAGACAAGAAAAGCTAAGTAAAACTTTATTACTGGCCATTTGCATTAATTCTGTTAAGGTATAAAAACTTGCACACTTAGCATCGCAGAAAAATAAATTATGTCTCTCGATTACACTCGGTGTTTTAAAGAACCTTACTTAAGCAACATTGGAAGTTCGGGGAACTAATAAGACAAAGAAATAAAGTCCGCTTCCGAAAACTTAATTTTAATACGCACCGAAATGTACGAGTCGAGTTGAACAGTTCTGAATACGAATTAAATGGGATTTATTCGGAGACGTGCCCGTAAACATCGGGTTTGGCGAATTCGAAATTCAGCAGCGTATTCGGAATTTGGTAACTTTGTTTATTCCCTCAAAACAGTTCCTACCAATTTTTACGAGAGCGTAATTAATTATACTAGTAGTATTCTGTAAAACAGAAACTAAATTGATAAATCCGGCTGATTTTCTAAATGCAGACTATCATTTTCGTCATCAAAAACAAGTGCAATGATTTTGTGTAGTAGGTAGAGGTAGGTACAGTTCTTACAGTAATAAAATAAACCTTAAGTTTTGTCAAACAAAGAGCTAACACTTCTTCCGACTATTCCTTCTTCTTGGTACAATTCTTAAAAGCTTTATCAAACTAATCGACCCTCTAATCAGGGGTCCGGAAGAAACTTTACGTTGAGCGCAGTGGGGTGATCTGTTCATTCATCGCGTCCATTAATCAAGGGACTCACGAGAGTGATGGATGACGTCACGCCCCCCCATTTTTACAGGCTCTAATGAATGATACCGGGGCTCAATTTTGAGAACTATTCAGAGAAAATGAGATGCTCACGCTTGCTAATTTGCAAGTGGATTACTGTTTTTAGTCTAAAGCATACTTATAGGGATCACAGTTCTTGTTTCAGAGTTTAAGTACATAACTATAGTATTGATGTAATTGCGAAAAAGATAATTATTACTCGTCACGTTTTCGCAAGCGTGAAAATAAAAATAATAAGCGCCTGGCCAATCCGATGCTTTTAGATTTAGTACAGATTCGACACAGACTGATTAGAAACATATTTTGTGTTGGTAAGGTAAAGATAAATTGTATTTAAACAATGCATTCAATCAAATGTTATACAGACTTTGTTGAACGAAAATAAATGACCTCTTATTTGAAATAGTTGTCATTCTATTTCCAGTGCTGAAGTAATAAAGTAATGAACTTGCAAAGAGCGATCAATCTACACACATCAAAAGTGTCTAGGGATCAACATATATTTTTGCAATAACTTTTCTCCTGATTGATATTAATTAAAATTTTCTTTAAGGATTCATCAAATGAAGTGTTTTCGTTTGTCTACAGTAACGATAAACCAAGTCACCTTTGCATTAATAAAGAAATTTGCCATTTTCCTAATAAAGGGATTTTTGACATTTGAACCACTAACATTAAAGTTCGAAAAAAAGACTGAAATAACAGTTTTCTTTAAAATTTTATTGGGTAACTTAAACAATTAATAATCCGTGTTTCTACCGCGAACACTAACAACACAAGAACATCGGTTTGGCATACTCAAAATGAGTTCATCCAAATCACGCTGTGGAATGGCTGCCCATGTTCGTTGCAACAACAAAAAAAGGTCTTCTTGCGACTGGATACCCTCCATATTCGGCAGAGCTCTTCTCTGTAGCATATCCCATGCATGCTCAATCGGGTTCAAGTCTGGCGACTGAGCAGGCCAGGGCATGACATTGATGTTAGCTGCGGCGAGAGTCTGTCTTACAACTCTTGCGGTGTGCGGTCGTGCATTATCATGCATAAACTGAAATAAGGGACCGATTTGCACTTGTAGAGGAACGATGACGTCTGATACAATCGTCTCAGCATAAATTTGAGCGTTGAGGTTGCCTCTGATCCAAATCAACTCAGTTCTTCCACCGATCCGAATACCCGCCCATACCATGATGGTTCCACCACTATAAGGATGGACTTCCTGGCAGGATTTTAATCGCTGTTGGCGTCCAGGGGTTCTCCAGTGTCGTATACGTCTTGTATCCGGTCTCATACCAAAACGAGACTCATCAGAAAAGCACACGAAACGCCATTGTTCTTCTGCCCAATTTCTGTGTTCAAGAGCCCATTGATATCGAATCCTACGATTGTGCATTGCTATAGGTGGTACCCTTAGCGGTCTTCGGGAATGAAGGTTCACTTCATGCAAGCGGTTTCTGACTGTTTGGTCGCTAATTAAGTTCCCTGAAGAGTGATGAAGCCTCACGGCTAACATCATGGCGGTTATTGTTGGAGCTCTTCGAGTTGTGATTTGAATGTATCGGTCTTGTCTCCGTGTGGTGCAGCGATACCGTCCTCCATGGCGCTCAGCCACGGTACCAGTGCTTCGGTAACGTGTCCAAAGTCGACTGATAACACTCTGACTTGTATTCAGAGCTAAAGCCACAGTACGTTGCCGGGAACCAGCTTCTATCATTCCCACGGCTCTGAGCATTTCTTCCCTGCTTAAATGACGTCGCCGCTCCATAATAACGTTGGTTTTAATCAGTAGTAGGGAAACAGTAGCACTAATAATGTCTTCAATGCGTTGTATGTTTTTATAGGGAAAATATTGACAGCTGATTTTCATCTTTTACTAGAAATTGATTGAAAGTTCCTGTTTCAAATTATGAAATGCACCAAAAAGGATCCATATAAATTTATAAAATCATAAATTTATTACAAAGCCACATCTCAATCTCAAGAAATCCGCATAAAAATGCTTGATCCCTAGACACTTTTGATGTGTGTATATTAATAAAAACCGGCCACTTGCGAGTCGGACTCGCCCATGACGGGCTCCGTAACAGCAAGTAACATCATATAAAAGTTCTTGTAGTTTGCTGTAACTTTGATCGATGTTTTAATAATAGTGTTTTTTTTATTTATTAGTTTATGACGTATTAAAAAAAAACTATTTACTAGATCTCGTTCAATCTAATTTTCGGTGGAAGTTTGCATGGTAATGTACCTACATGATATATTTTTTTAGTTTTATCATTCTCTTATATTTTTAGAAGTTACGAGGTGTCTCTCGCGCAAACTATTCAGTTTACTAAAAAATGATATTAGAAACCTCAATATCATTTTTGAATACCTATCCATAGATACCGCACACGTATGGGTTAGATGAAAAAAAAAATTGAGATTTAGTTCTAAGTATGGGGACCCTCAAAATTTATTGTTTTTTTCTATGTTTGTGTGAAAATCTTAATGCGGTTCACAGAATACATCTACATACCAAGTTTCAACAGTATAGTTCTTATAGTTTCGGATAAAAGTGGCTGTGAAATACGGACGGACAGACAGACATGACGAATCTATAAGGGTTCCGTTTTTTGCCTTTTGGCTACGGAACCCTAAAAATCAATTGCTGAAATGTTTGTACGCGCATCACTTCAAAACGGCTGTACTTAATTGGGTAATTCTTTTTTTGTTGTGTTTGTAATTTTCAGGGCTAGGACTGTGTGAATTTTTTTTTTTAAATTCGCCGCGGGATTCAGGGTGTTCACGCAGACGAAGGCGCGGGCGGGCCGCTAGTCAATATAAAATCAAATTATTGTGACTAAATTGGTCTTAAAAAAAAGACTTACCATAATCATCTAAAGGTGTAAAATGCATTTTTGAGAAAGAAATAGAAGTTGTACACATTTAATTTTCTTTTTATCTAAGTACCTACATCTTGAAACTCATAAAGTAAGAAAACAAATTAAATAAACTTATGTAGGTAGCATCAAAGTAAAACTATGAACAGTTACCATACTCCGTAAGATAGATACTTCATAGTTGCTGGATCTATTCGTTCTCATTTTTGTCGCCGATGTGGCCTGGGGATTCCATTTGAATATCTCGCATACGTTAGAAATCCCAATGCAATAGGGACCGGTCAGAGCGTACTATTAAAGCCTGACACGTAATCGATTTTGTTCCCTGGTTTATACATCTTTATACAGTAAAAGTGCTGTTACTTTTTTAGATTAACTTTTATTTTTCTTTTTGCAAAAATATTCGACGCGCCAAAAGAAAATTATGTTTTTGTAACTCGAATGCTCGAACCCTTTGAAGATCCTAAACTTCAAGATACCTTAATATTAATAACCTTTACATTACTTAGTTATGTTGCCGTTTTAGAACGTCTCATTAACCATGCACACGTGTATCTATTTGTAGTCTGGAATTTTGGTTATGATTTATTCAATGCTATATTTGAAAAATAATCTGTAGATGATAATTAATTTTACAATTTACTATAAAAATCATAATATACGTCATTAGAGAAAGTTCTTACTCTCTCACTAGAAATGTCGTCGCTATCGTCATTAATAAGGAGTGAGGTGTCGTAAACAACCAATAGAATTTCGGTTTTATGTATCTTCCCTACACAAAATACTTCATATCGACACATCGCTCCTCTTCCCAAATCTCCATTTCGTGGAAACCGGGCCTAATCATCAGGTGACATGAAGATAACCCTATTGTACATAAAAAGTACTCTAAAACTCACGATTATCTTAAGGGTTAAGGCAATGAGGACAGCAAAAGCAGTGCACTGACACACTCCACCTTTCGACAAATAACAACTGCACATATGCTCAGCCTGATATGTGATGAGGCCATCGCCGCTCTATGCTGTTGGTAGCATGTGCACTCTTTAGTCCGGTAGTAGCCTTTTACGACACCCAAGAAAAGAGAGGGGGTGGTAGTATTCTTTCACCGTAACGCGACACGGTTAATGTAGAAAACAGAAACACGTTTCCAATATTATTAAAATACAACATTTCAAATAATTGAAATCCATAATATCATCGAACAACTTATAATCGTAGTAACGCTTAAGCATGCAAACAACCATGCAACATGGAAGCAAGCATGCACCACGCAAGCAAGCACGCAGCATGCAAACAAGCATGCAGCATGTAAGCAAAGCAAGCTTGGAGCTTGCAAGCAAGCTGCGGCATGCATGCAAGCAAGCATGCAGCATGCAAACAAGCAAGCAGCAAGCAACCAAGCATGCAGCAAGTATGCAGCAAGCATGCAGCATGCAACCAAGCATGCAGCAAGCATGGTTTCTGTCACGGCTCCGGCGGTCCCACGCGAGCTTATCGTCGCAGATGGCTTACGCTCACCACCGCAGCTTCGGCTTTAGGATTGCCGGCTCCGCCGGCCAGCCTTAGCCGCGGCGGCGAGCGTTAAACCCACCTGCTCCTCAGCTCGCGGGCCGCCTCGCCCCTCCGCACCTACGCGGGCTTGAATTACACTCTAGCGTAGGGCAGACAAGACTACGTGGTGTCGGTTTTGCCGCGATTCGTTTCTGTCACTGACTTTTGAAACACAATCTTACCGGAAACATATAGTATTAACTTTTTAAGACATTTAAGATTATTCACCTAATAACATGAATATATGAAAAATAAAAAAAAAACTGGGTATGAGTATGATATTTTAGAGGAAAAGTTACTTTGAATTTTGATACTTCAGATATTAAATTTATTGTACACAAAACATCTTCCAAAAGAAAAAAAGTAGTTTTGATAATCGGCTAATAGTGTTTCTGGAAAATGAAACATATGTATGATAAGTTTATGGATTAACAAAATTATGTAAAAGCAACGATTTGGTATTTAAAACTTCGTCATACCGTTTTCGAACAATTGAAATGTGTACAGGAAAGTTTCAAATTTATGATAGGTTACCGTGGATCCCATTGTAAGCGTGAATCTAGTTTAATGCCTACAAACACAGTAGAATCTACTAATTCAACTACACTATCGTTCATCTTAATTTGTGTGGTGACCTGTCTTACACTAGGTAAAAAAAAATTACACACATTATTTAGTAAAAAATTATTAATAGTGAACCAATGCAGTACTTTTGATAGTGCCCTATTTACATCGTCAACATTTTCAAGACCTCTATTAATATTAAATATAAGAGAGGTATCATCTGCAAATAGTACAGTCTCACACAAGTTTCTAGTAAAGTAGGGCAGATCATTTATATGAATCATAAAAAGTAATGGTCCCAATGTTGACCCATGGGGCACGCCTATAGTTATGGGTGCTCCTGAAGACACAGCATCATTAAGCACAACTTTTTAAGTTCTATTCGACAGATATGGTTATATAAGGCTCAGTGCTATTTTTGAGACACTATAATGCTCTAACTTGTTAAGTAAAGTTTCATGACTAACGCAATCAAATGCCTTCGAGAGATCACAGAAAATACCTATTGCATCTTGCTTACCCTTCCAGGCGTTAAAAATATGTATAAGAAGCGCTACTCCAGCGTCAGTTGTTGTAGTTGTTACCTTTAGTAAAACCAAACTGTTTTTCATGAAATAGCATAATTGCAAAATGGGACAGTACCTAATTGACTGTAAATGATGTTTTCAAATACTATACTAAAGGCTGGTAATAGTTCAGTCCGTAAGAAAGCTGTACGTTCTTCTTATTTTATTAAGAAAACATAGATCCTTATCTTATATTCAAAGCAAAACGCAAAAAAGAAGAAAGAACATTGTGACTACGACGCGAACAAAAACTGAATTTGCTTATAGACAATATAACAATCGATCTGCTTTTCTTCATAATAAAATTAATAAACACTTACATATTAATAGTAAAACCCTACAAGAATGTAAGAAACTAACAACAAACTATATACTACCACTTATTTATGAGGAAACTGAGACCTTATTACAACACATTTAATAAAACACATAATCAAACACACCACACGCACACACACACACACACACACTCACACACACACACACACACACACACACACACATACATACATACACACTCTTACACACTATCATACATATAAATAAAGAGATAGGTATTCTAGAAAGAGACAAAATTATACATTTATTAATTATTATTGTATGACTGCCATAGGTTTTGTTATGTTAAATTTAGTTTGTGTTAAGTTACTCTTAAGTTTGTTTAATGTATAAGAAATAATAATTATGGAAGAGCGGGTCATCTGTTACAGGCACCAAAATATTTTGCTTACTTGGTCACTTCGATCAATATTCATTAAATGTAACAGGAAAGATGTAAATAAATTTCACTTCATTTCATATAGCAATTGGTCTAAAGGCTGCTGAAGGCTGGTAATATAGAAATTGGTGCTACGCGAAAAATAATAATTTAGTTTATGACTACGAAGTAATTGTGCATCTGCTAAATTCGATTACACTGTCAAAGCCTAGAAAGTAAGAAACAAATACAATCTGATTGTCGTGCCACCGGCACCGCCCGTCTGCGAACTTTGGAAGGAATAGCGAAAGGAAACGAAGTTGGATGTCTCGATGCTGCGGAGCGGCGAAGTTTTCTCCGGAATGTTTCGTTATTTGTAATCGTTCAACAGAATGCTATTCTGTTTGTTGTTGAGATTTTAGCATAAAAGAAAAAAAGGTGTTATCATCAAACGACTCCTCCTTTTTGCATTGCTGTGTTGAAGTTGTTTACTTTGAAAGGCACCTACTAAATAAAATGAATAAAATTTGTTTACGCTCACACCAATTACTATAATTGCCCAAGATAAGCTTTTAAGATAAGATTACTTTACTCCTTTGTTAAGTATCATAGCACGGAATGTGCTTCTTGTCGTTAATACATAGTTATCCGATTTGAAGTGCCATGCTTTGTGAGCTGCTTGTAAGTACAGTCCTATCGAGCCAAGTTTAGTACCCCTATTGTGATACGTATCCCTCGGGAGGTCTCATTAAACTTCAAGAGACGATTCAAGATGCGAAGATATCGAAGTGATGCACGGTTTCTCCCAAATTCAATACATCGATATCATTTTAACACATTGTGTTGCATACTCCATTACCGCATACTCGTAACACAATAACCTTATTTGATTGTGATAATATTAAAAAGTAATGAAAATTTAATGACGCTGTACTAGTCAGTAAAATTGAAATTTTCATACGCGGCGTCCACAGGCGTCTGTCTTTCGTCATAAGTTTTAAATGCCACAATTTGCTTCTGGAAGAAACTAAAGCTATTTAAGTTTCATCACTTTAAGTTAACTCTCTTTTCAGAACTCTAACTGAAGCAAAATCTAATATTCAGCCTTTGACGCCATATCACCTTGAAGAAATGTTATTAAGGTCCCAAAACTTTTAATTGTTAAGCTTTGATTTAAAGTCTTTTAGGTGGGATTAATTCAATGTTCACCCCGGCAAGGTTCAATTTATATTTCACTGAAGTTTAGGAGTTCAGACTGACAGAGCTACTGTATTATTTATCAGTTTCGTTTAGTTGCCTTACACTTCTAGTTAGGGTAACGCTGGCTTATGTAACCCTTTACTCGTCAGATTTTTCGCTTTTTAGTTTGCCGCTTTACATTTTGATTTTGATCTACTGTATACATATTACATGCATACAATGTATGGGTCACCTCATGACATGGCGACTTAGGAGTTTCCTTTTAGTTGGCACATAAATGGTCAAACATTCGTTTATCTACACTAATAGTCATCACATTTTAAAAAGAATAAGGTAAGTAAGTAAATAAGGTCCCACTCGAGCATCCTGAGACTGGTTAATTTTTTCTAGTAAACATTTTATCCTATATCTATATAGCATTGTGAATGCAAAAATTTCAATAATAAAGATATTTATAAGCAATTACGTCTTTATCGATTGTTAAATACTTGCAATAGTATTTCTTTCGAATGTGAGGGTAGACTTCACAGTGACGTAATACCGCTGGCTTGCAGCGTAAATCAAACTACTAGGAAGAATTCAACGAGTCTCCTGGGGTCTCGGTAGCTCAGCGGTTAGAGCAGTGGACCGGCAATCCAAAGGTCGTGGGTTCGAATCCCACTCGAGCTTCCTGAGACTGGTTGATTTTTTCTAGTAAACATTTTATCCTATATCTCTATATAGCATTGTAAATGCAAAAATTTCAATTACAAAGATAAATAAGGTAAGTAAGTAATAGGCATATTTATTTAAGATTTTTAAATAATTTCTTTTGAATGTGCGTGGCGTGCCGTTTACCCTTATTAAATATTTATATACATACACACATTTACGACTATTTATCCCCGAAGGGTTAGTCAAAGTCTAAGCAATCCCCTCAGGCCCCAAGCGGTCGCATAGGACCGCACCTACAAAAACACACATGACTTTGTACCGTGTTTTCATAGACTTACAGACTACTTTAGTATGAACAAGTTTGGTTATTTCGGTTCTATGGTACATCTTATGTATTGTTATTGCAAAATATCGCATAGTCTATGCTCCATTTTGTCAAATTTGACGTTGACAGTTGCGCCAAAAATTGTGTCAAAAAATTTCCAAGACAGGGGGGCGTGATAGATGGTAAGCCCATCGCCGCTCTATGCTGTTGGACGTATGTGCAGTCTTTAGTCCGTTAAGGTGGATATACACTAGAGCATTTTCTCGAGCATTTCTATGTAATGTAAGGTTTTTACAAATGGTGCAATAAAGGTAAAAGCTCAGTTTCCAAAGCATTTGGTGACGTTTGGTTCGTGAAAGGGTGATACACTAGAACATAGTAATATCATAGAGCGGCTAGTTGTTCTGTTACAAGTAAATGCTCTAGTCTATAGTCACCTTAAGTCGCCTTTTAAGACACCCAAGAGAAGAGCTATTGCTATTTGCTAATTTTCTAATTGTTATTATTCTATTCATGAGCCGCGACCACACAAAGCCGCACCCACACACCACACATAATTAAATTTATCATACCCTAAATGTTATTTTCAATTGCTCCAACATGTTACTATTTATAACATTTAGTTAGTACTACATGAAACATAATGTAAAATTATTAACTTGAGTAATAATAATAAGCTATGAAAAGAGGACTTTTCATAATGGTAATTTAAACACAAAATAAGCTGTAGTTGGAAATGTCCATAATCGAAGGGGTAGACGAATAAATGTGGTTCAATTTATGGATATTGGAAATTGAACCTAGAAATAGACCCAGGCTAGACAGCTGACATTTTAACACGTTCCTAGCACACACGCATTAGCTTATTTAAAGGGTTAGCTAGACTAATATTAATGTGTTAACAGAACATTTATACTCGTAATAATCTTTATAAAAGGAATCGCCGTCTATCAAAAATCTATCGACCGTACACATTGAATTCGCATTTAGGACGATAGTGGTAGAGAATAGTTAATTGAGCAGTACCTTATCTCAGTACGGCTTGCCAATTAGATATAAACTTATCAAAATGTATTCATCTTCTTTTTTTATTTATGCAATGGTCAAAATGATATTTACGAGGTACTTTAGACTCCTTTTTTTGTACTTGCTTCGAGTTCATACTAACGCTAATTAACAAGTTTTTAAATTCAAGTGTCTCTCGGCTTCTCGTCGATTCATTGCAAGCTTTTTTAACGTTAAAGAAGAGCAAAAGTCCTTCGCATTTTTAAACCAGTTTCCTCGCTTTTTCTGGAGTAAGAACATTTTATCCCTTGTCATCAGCGTATAAACGTCTAAATGCATAAACAAAAGAACATTGCTAGACCAGCTCATGAACCACTACGCAAGTGGCGACATTTTTTGTATAAAAATACCGTTTTTTATAACTAAGTTGGCGCAGTGACACAAAGTACGGGTAGTCTTCGTCTGGGACCTATTTTTATTTTACTTTATTTTATTTTTATTTTATTTGGAAAACATACAGTATGAGTATAACTAAGAGCATATCTAACATAATAAAAATATACACAATTAATTTGTTTTTGCATATAGACACTTGTGTGCTTATTTGTGATCCTATGATCTTAACTTACATTTTAGGTTTAAGCTTAACTAAGCATACAGTAGCTTCTCTCTCATCTATATGAACATATAATTTAGAATCCAAAAGAAAGAAAAAAATAAATAAAAAACAAATATGGACAATCCAATTAAGAATTAAGGATTAAGGATTAAGGAACCACATCAAACCAATTATTTCTTATCCTACGCCAAATCCGCCAAGTCATCCACGTGGAGCCCGCGTAAGTCTTTTTCGACCTCATCCGCCCAGCAGTATCTGGGACGACCAACTTGCCGTCTCGGTTACTAGGCCGTCGTACGATATTATATTTTTTTTTTTATGGGTAACGGTTAAGCGCTTGGCCTTCATCTCACCTGATGGTAAGTGACGATAAGGCCGAAGGTGGAAGTGCGCTTCACCCGGAATCCTCAACCACTGAGGAACTGGCTATCTTATCTCTAACTGTCGGAACACAACTATGCTATAAACATCATTGTTATGGCGGCAGATTTAGATAAGATGGTGGTAGCTAGCCAGGCGGACTTAACAGCCCTACCACCAACCAAACCGAGCACACAAAGATGTACCCCCCGCTGGGAATCGAACCCGGGACCTCTGGGTCTGAAACCGGTGGCTTAGCCACTATACCACGGAGGCGGTTAAAAATAATTTAGAAAAGTCATAACATAAACTGTAAGTGGAGGTACTGCGTTGCGGCCACTACTCTGTGCCAAAACCGTCCTGCGACCTTTACGGGCGGCGATTAGGAATGATGGATGAACGGGGATGAATCACCCTCAACGCACCTAATATATATGGCTGGGCTCACATAATGGGGATTGCATAACACCTCTTACAAGTGTGGTAAATAGACGGCAAAGCATTGAGAATATCCCTGTGCTAGGTCCAGAACACAAAAAAAATACAACACATACAGAGATGTGGCCGTAACACATTAATCATCGTCAGCTTTTATAAACTTCCCAGGGCTCGAAACGATAGAACTAAAATAAAACTTTGATTGTTAACGCTAGTTAATCCAAAAAAGGTGTTTCATCACAACTTCCCACTGGAATCTATATTATGTTAGCTTTAAGACTTCGTTCTGGGCACTATCCATCACCTAAATTCGCATTTCTGATGAAAAAAGTACAATCTGACAAATGTCCAACATGTCAAAAAGTCGAAGATGTGCAGCATCTGTTGATGGAATGTGTCAGAACAACAGCGAGAGGCAGTTAAAAAGGAATTTAATTTAAATATTCTTGACGTTGGTCTTGTTCAGAGCATTCTGTCAGAACCAAAATCAGATGTCGCACAAAAATTATGTCACCTGGTTACGACCTTGCAATAGTTGTCTCTCAATTGATCGGATTAACATTTGGTTACGATGGGGTTGGCATGTCTATCAAGACAAAAACGTCCGTCACTAAGAAATTTAGAGAAAAATAAATCCACTGCTGGGTTTAAGTCTTCCTGCATGAAAAATAGGGAGATCAGGCAATAACATATGCCCAATAGATGCGAGCCCTATGTGTGATTGTGGGTAACGGATGCCATCTTATATTATCTTATCATAAATCGTATAAAATACCTTCCGGGAGACGAAGAAATTTGAGATCTCTTACCTTTCGGCCACGCACTGTGATCAGTACTCAATGAATAGATTTCTATTGTGCCTAGTGGCGCGGCGTTCTAAGTGATAAAATCGGATAGATAAACCGGTCTTGCAAAAGTTCCCTAATTTCCAAAAGTCGCTACGCCTTTGGACAATTGCTCTTCTACTTAAGCTACTGATTTACTAGTTGCAGTAATTAAGTAATCCTTCATGGTTAGAGAACACTTTGCCTTAGATTCTGGCGTATAGAATGTTGTATATAAACTTCCATATCTTACTGCAGCCTCCGGAACCAACAGTTTAAACTGCACCCCAAAGCCGGATGGAGACATATACGGTCATTCATCTCGAGTCCGGACCGGCCAAGAGTTGTTTAGCTTCCACGATCATAACACGGACGCTAGTCTTGGGTAAACCATCTCTTCAATTGGAATTGTCGAAAGGGATCTTCAATGTTTATTTATAACACCATCAATAATTTTAAAGTTAAAATTAACAAATGAAGCCAAGATTATTATGCCTTAATTAAGTTATAAACCTTTTAGAATAATTGTGAACTCTTACGCCAATCTGAAGTAATCATCAAGAAATGGAGCGGTAAATATAATAATTCCGATTAGCAAACGGTTATGACAGCACAATTAACAGCCTTTGGTGAGACAAAACCCTTTAACGGACATTTTATCGTTCATTCAATTAGAAGGGAAAAATATTAGAAAAGAAACTCTTAATATTATCTTCTAAAGTTTTTTCACCCTGTCTGAGTCCCTTGCACAAAATACTAGACCACAGAAGCGCAAATCTAACAATTGTTAATAGATTTATAAATTAAGAACTTTTGATTAACATTTTTTTTAAACAGCTGATGTCAAAGTTCTACGGGAAAACAAACTTTCCTTTTAGCTTTTTATCTTATTTATATTGTCTATGTTAAACTTATGACTACCACCGATGGATACTACGCTATACCCTAATGTGGTACATGATTATTTAATTTCTAACAGAGATTAACAAGTGTCAGTGTTGATTGACTCATTAATTAGCCAACATCAGTGCCGCGTGCCAATGTCCGACCCAAGCGCTTCCATAATCAAAGTGGAAATGTCCCATGTGTCAACTGTATAAATCGGCCGGCACAACTGTCAGAAGTAACGGAAGGGTCGCCGGCGATGTATCCGCCCACCACTCGGGCCGTGCGCCTCGACCAATCTCTAATACAAAGGATTAAGATTCAGATTAACATTTTGGTGTGACATGTTTCAACAGCTCTCCCTACGCATAATCCTTGGAACTTAGTTCATAGAAACGGTATGTACATCTTAGTGTGTACTACATTAAAGATAAAACGTGCAGTCCTCGCATATCGCCCAGTTTCATATAAACTTATATGAAGGAATAGCTTTTAGTGTAGACTGTTTTGATTGTTAGAGGATAAAGATAACAGAATTTTGGAAAGTTAAGCACGTACATAATATATTATTTGTCAATTTAATGATGGTTACAATCTAACTTATGATTTTTTAATAAAGAGCCTATGGACACTACTGGCCTGACCAAAGTGTTGGATTCCCAGCTAGTGGTAAATAAATTATATTAGTTTCTGTTGGTGATAAGGTTTACTAGCTTTATGAAGATAGAGCAAGCACTAAATGTCTGGTGAGCTACCATCATCTTATCTTAGTCTGTCGCCATAATCGTTATACACGAAGACTTTTTATCGTTGATCAGGACCTACTGATTCCGACTAAGTAAATGATGGCCATTGCAATAGTAATAAAACTTACATGACAGCGTTCCATTTTTTATTTTTTTATCTGGAAAGTAAAAGTTAATCACTATGAATATTAAAATCATGGTCATCCTACTCCTCCTTGTTACAAACAATACCTCTTTATAAGTACAGCTGTACATCAATAATGATTGATGACGTATCTTCTTAACTTCATAAAAATTAAGTAAGACCATAGGTACATTCTAATTATTTTTGTTACCTAATTAAAAATACAAAATCAAATTTAAAAAAGAAAACATGTAACTAATATTATTATTGCAATGGCCATAATTTACTTAGTCGGAATCTGTAGGTCCTGATCACTGATAAAAAGTCTTGGGGTATAAGTAAAGTGGTTGTGATTCAATAGTGAAAGAGATAGTCAATTCCTCAAAAATGAAGGATTCCGTCTCCAGTCGTATTATCACTTACCAATAATGAAGGTATGTGCAATGGCATACCAAGAAAAAAACCATTTAGGTACTTAGACTAGTTTCCAGCTTCTAATACTATTTCTTGAAAGTACAAAATTAAGACATTCTGTCAAATCACCACACATTCGTAGAAGCTCAGACTCATTCAATTCCAGATATCAGTTGCGTCCGACTTGCTGTAATTGAAACTAATATTTCTTGGTAAGGCGACATAATACCATCCACATTATTAAATAAAATTTCGCGTTGGAAATTGAGAAAATTCTGATCTACAAAACTGCTTGTTAAAGAACTTGTCTACTTTCAATATCTTCTTTGACCAACAAAAGTTCAACTCGCATTGGGCTCCGTGGTGGGTTTTTTTTATATATAAGAAAGAGGCAAACGAGCAGCTGCGTCACCTGATGGAGAGCGATCACCGCCGCCCATGTACATGGATATTTCACGCCGGATATTAGTGAGAGGGTGGTATTACTCCGGACGAGCCGGCCCAATGCGTGCTGCAACGCAGCGTGGCTCTACCACTCAGTCAGTATCACTCACTCATTTAGCACCACCCAGGGTTGGCTCAATCTCCCTGTGAGCCGTTTGTTGTCCATGTGGGTAGGCCTGTGCCCAGCAGTGGGACGTTCATAGGCTGGTGATGGTGTTAAAGCGTATTACACGTTGGTATTTTCTTATTTCATAGTAGAAAATTTCGTGTCCTACCTTAGGCACTATTGCTTAGGCAAAATTTTACTTTCCCTAGAATTCATTCAAATTCATTAGAATAATAACTAAAGCATAGGAGGAGTCAAAATAAGACTCGATAACATTAAAAGAAAAAAAAAAAGTTGACAAAAACGTCAAATGTCCAGCGAAAAGAAAAACCCGGTCACCATTTATGATACCGAATTCAAAAGCGACTTACCAATGTTATTCGAATGGTGACCAAACGGAGTGCTCACTCAAATGTCATAGCACTCCTTCTATGATTTAGTTATTATTCTGAGCTTTCCCATGGACTACGGGTAAAAAAGAATTTCCTGTGGCACTACAGTAGCCTTACTTAGTATAACGGAAAAATTAATTTCCCTTGGCACGCGGGGCATTATCTTATCTTCATACCACAAACCAAATATCTAGATTAACAGAGGCTTCGTGTCAGAATTTATGTCTGTATGCTTCAAATACACAAATAAGTATGAAAATCAGCGATCAGTGTGATGATCTTCTAATTTACGTTATGATGGCGACTAGATACGACATAGATAATTTATGTTTCTGCAATATTCTTTAAACCGGTTCGCGTAGCGTAGAAAGATTACCCCCTCGGACCTCCTCAAGACGGACTAAAGACTGTACATACATCCAACAGCATAGAGCGGCAATTGGGTCACCACCTGTCGCGCTGAGCACATGTGCAGTCGCTATTTGGTGAAAAGAGGACTATGGCAGAGGACTGCGGTCCTCATTGCCTAGCCTCTGACTAACCCATCGGGGATAATAGTCGTGATTATATTATGTATGTATGTAATAAAAAGTGTGAGTAGATAATAAAATAATTTTCTTTATAAACGATATTTCTTACAACAAAAAAAAAGGTTTTTTACTGGTAGGTACCTAATATGTAAGGAAATAAATAGTATAAAACAACTAAATTTAACTAACTTATTAACATTACTATCTGCGTTCTGAGCCATAGACCACTTTAATCTTTATTTAAAGGAGACTGAAACGATTACATACAATATTGGGCGTGGGTGTAATAAGATGAAAATGATGCGAGGTAAAACCTCGTTTTCAAATTTTGCGGTCCTTATTGAAAATTCTGTATGATTGAACATGCTGTGAGATGAGTTATTAACGGTCTAGTAAAAGTTAGGTTACCTTACAATTTATTGTTAACTGACAGCTGATTCTTGAAGAATAAAGGGTGTTATTTAAACATTATGAGTAGTCAGTAGTTAGTTATGAATAAGACGTCTAAAAATAAATTAAAATAAACTCATTTTTATATATTATTTATGCTTCTTTTATATAATGAAAATATCCACGGACGATTAAAAAAGAAGGACTTCGCGCCGCGATACTAACAAGTGAAGCCACCTTTATGCTGGTGTGTGTGTACCTTTAGGCTGTCACGGGGACGGTTTTTCTCCGCGCGGTTGACATCGCAATGACGGCTGGTCGGCTTATTTTTGTGTGAGGGTGTGGCGTATACAATAATACTGGCTTAGTTTATACGCTTCACTTTGTAAGTAATGACTTACTTACAAATCAAAATCATTTATTCATCATAAACCTTTACAGGCACTTATTGACGTCAAAAACAAAAATAACAGTTAACTAACGTGTAGTTAAATCTTAAAAGCTTATTTTACTGACTGATCCACCTACCTTCCTAACTAATCTACAACCAGTTCGGATTTTGGGAGAGCCACCGACTGAGAAGAACCTGGTAAAAAACTCAGGAGGCTCTTCTTTTTTTCCCCCTCTAAAACACAGGTAGGTAAGTATAAGCTCTTTGCATCGTACAAAACATGATTTTGAAAAGAAATATACATAACTATTATGTTAGTAACCCACTGGCTAGTAGGTTGGTGGGGTTTAACAATTTAATCTTAGAACTTTTGATTTGATCACCCTTTCAGCATTGCGGCAGTTGCTTAACTTACCGAACATGCTAGACGCCATTCGCCTCGTACATGCACTATGTCCATATATGTTTGTCATTTACATAATCTTCCACTTTATTATAGCATTTACTCATGAGGGTTTTTTAACATGTGTTTTAACATGTGTTTTAACGTGTGTTTTATGTATGTAAAGGTATTTCAGTAATATTTAATAGAAGTTTGTTATAAAAAGTACCCATGAATGAGCTACCTGTTTTATGAAGTCTAAAACTAGGGACAGCAAGCTTATTTTTCCTACGAGTGTTACAGATATGAACATCACAATTTTTAACAATTAATGTGTTTTGATACTTCTTAACATACATAATTTTTTCAAAAATAAATTGTGATGCAATAGTTAATAATTTGATTACTTTTAAACACTTCTTTGAGTGAGTCTCTAGACTTTAGGTTGTATATTACGTGGACTCCCTTTTCTGTAGAGTAAATACATCGTCAATATTAGCAGCAGAGCCCCACAAGAGCAAACCTTAAGACATCACACTATGGAATCAACTAAAATTAACAATTCTGGACGTCTCAACATCAGTTAAGAGCCATATTTTCGTAACTGAACTCAGTCTCCCTGACAAGGTACCTATCAATATGTGGGTCCCATTGCAAGCGTGAATCCAGTTGTTAAACTGGATTCACTAAACTGTATCCACTGGAGGCATTAGCTTAGAAACACAGTAGAATCTACTAATTCAACTACATTATCGTTCATCTTAATTTGTGTGCTGACCTGTCTTACATTAGGTAAAGAAAATATACACACACTTTGGTTTTGTTAAATTTTGTAATAAATTATTAATAGTGAACCAATGCAATACTTTTGAGGGTGCACTATTTACATCGTCAACATTTTAAAGACCTCTTTTAACATTAAAAATAAGAGAGGTATCATTTGCAAATAGTACAGTCTCATACAAATTTCTAGTAAAGTAGGGTAGGTCATTTAAATAAATCAAAAAAGTAATGGTTTCAATATTGACCCTTGGGGGCACGCCAATAGTTAAGGGTGCTCCTGAGACACAGCATCATTAAGCACAACTTTATGAGTTCTATTTGACAGGTATGATTGTATAAGGCTCAATGCTTTGTTTGAGACAAAATAATGTTCTAACTTGTTAACTAAAATGTCATGACTAACGCAATCAAGTGCCTTTGAGAGATCACAGAAAAACCTATTGCATCTTCTTGCTTACCTGGCGTCAAAATGTATTTAAGAAGAGTAACTCCAGCGTCAGTTGCAGATCTACCTTTCATCATCATCATCATCATCAGCCTATAAACGTCCCACTGCTGGGCACAGGCCTCCCACGTGAACAATAGCACGTGGGGATATTGGGCCATAACCCACCACGCTGGCCCAATGCGGGTTGGTGGATTTTAACGACTGTCATCTTACGACAACAACCGAGACCAACGGCTTAACGTGCCTTCCGAAGCACGGAGGAGCTCGAGATGTTACCTTTAGTAAAACCAAACTGTTTATCTTGAAAATATAGCTTATTAATTGAAAATTGGGGACAGTAATTGATTGTAAATAATTTTATCAACTACTTTACTAAAGGCTGGTAATATAGAAATTGGTTTTAAGTTAGAGGGGTTGTTTTTGTCACCAAATTTGGAAAAATTACTTCTTTAACCCTAGCTCACTAACCTTAATATCGAGTAACCTTATCACTAACCATTCGTAATTTTTACGACAGATTAAAACATCAATATTTATTTAATCAACTTTATTTGTGACTTGAAATGACCTTAATTAGCAGTCTTAGTTTTCTCTTAATGAAATAATATAATTTGTTTTAGAAACAACCTACATTGAACAAAGATTGCACATCGAAACAACATGCTCCCTGCAAATCGCTTTTTTGCAGCCTTTGCGGAAGGTCGTGGTCATGCGACGTTTTTTTGTAGGGCAGACATTACAAATTGTACTAGTTTTGGGAACGTCCTGACTAGAACTTTCCTGAAAGTCATCAAGTTTCCAGATTTCTGCCACGATGCACTTCAGATTTCGTTGCAAAGTTACAGTCTGATATCTCTCTTGCAGGCAAAGCTTCATCAGCTCGTCTTCCATTTCTAAGGCAAAAGACCTTCTTTTCATTGGTTTTTAACATTTCGGATCGTTTTAGAGACATTGATGACTTATGCATTCACTTAAAACAAATTTAAGATGTAGAACAAGCACAGGGGGGCATCGATTGGTATTTCTGCTAATGATGAATGATTGCTGGTGTGGTGAATTCTCATAGTCGGAATTCATCTGATCGGTACGAGATGTCCTTGAAGTGTCATCAGCGGAATCTATGACTAACAATCGACTACGGCCGCGGCCGCTACGTGAAACAATAACCTCATCCTCCGAAGAGACTGCAGCGTCCTCGTCGCTTCCATCAGTTTCGATGTGAATTTCGGTCTCTAAATTATTATATTCCTCTGATTCCGATGATTGTGGTTGATTGTCGGGGATTAACTTCGTGTCCGAATCTTTAACCGTTGCGTAATTTTTTTATTATGCCCCCTCAAATCCATCTTAAATCATAATCTACATGAATTGCGAATATAAAAAACAAACGAAATTCATAAATTTCCAAATTACATTGAAATCTATAACTTTATGGATAAAGTAGGATAAGTATTACGTATTATAATAACATAAAAAAAGTTATTATAGTAATTATTGAACATAATAAACAAATAAAGAAATTCAAAACATTGAAAAACAGTTACGTAGATCATTTTCACGAATAGTTAGTGAGCTAGGGTGAAGACACCCATTGAAAATATCGGCCAATTGAGGAGCTAAGGAATTAATAATGGTTTTAGCAACATTTGTAGAGATACCCCAAAAACCTTCTATACTTTAAATATTTACTGTTTTAAAAGCTTTTAAAATGGTGTCACTGTTAATATTTGTCTAAAACTAAAAGGAAGTGTGGAAGTTACTAATGCAGATCTTGACGTCATAAATAATTGGAGCAAGTCTTATGGTCTTGCTGTTAACCCTAGCAAAACGCAGACAATTATCATTTGCAGTCCATATTTTATTTCTAGAATTAATTATGACCTTGACCTTATTACCTTCTACCTTGTTTTAATTTCGCGGGCGCTGATATTCCGTTTGCAAAAACTGTCAAAAATTTAGGAATTACTTTTGATCAATGCTTCACTTGGCGCCCTCAAGTGGAGGCAGTTCGGAAAAATGTGTTTGCTGCTTACGGTTCCCTCAACCGCCTTCGTAATTTTTTACCGACTAGCACCAAAATAACTCTGGCACAGACACTTTACTATCCATTCTTGATTATGCGGATGTCTGCTACGCTGATCTTTCGGAGGAACTCCTTAATAAGCTAGAGGGTCTGCAGAATGTCTGTATAAGATTTATTTTTAATTTAAGAAAATATGAACATGTTTCGTATTATCGAGCTCGGCTTAACTAGGCTGCCAATTGGACGGCGTAGGGACTTACACGTTCTTTCCATTCTATATTCTGTCCTCTTTTTACCAACTTCTCCTCTTTATCTACGAAGTTGTTTTTCCTTTCGTTCTTCATCCTCTAGTAGGACTTTACGTTCTGCTTACAACCTTTCTCTAACGACTCCACTTCACTCCACTGATTTCCTTTCCTACTCCTTTTCTGTGCATGCTGTCCGGCTATGGAATGCTCTACCAGAGAGCATCAGGAGTGCTCGTACGTTGGATTCGTTCAAGGGTCAGGTCCGGAGTCATTTTTTGCGTTTAACATCTTAGTTTTATTTATTTCCCTAATGTACCATAATATTGCATTATCTCTTTTTATCTCATTAATTTATTTAAATTATAATAATATTTCAATATTATTATTAATAAATAAATAAATAAATAAATAAATCTTTCCTACAATCACACCAATTATCTAGCCCAAGAGAAGCTTCGAAGAAACTCGTTAAATGATTACTAGAAAACGGATAAACATACTTAAAATACTTAAATACATACTTATTATACATAGAAAACACCCAGACCCGAGACAATTTAGAAAAACAATAATTTCTAAATTGACCCGACCGGGGATCGAACCCGGGACCTCAGAGATGGCGACACCATGAAAACCGGTGTACAAACCACTCGACCAAGGAGGTCGTCGATAAATATTATTATCCAATCTATTTTATATTTCTATTTCTTATTTCCCTTATTCTTGCACACATTTCAATATTCTTTTTATTATATTTCTATCACCCAAGGTTGCCTGGAAGAGATTGCTTGTTAACAATAAGGCCGCCTGTTTTGTACTTTTTCACTGTATAAATGTTTTCTGTTATATGTTCTTGTGTGCAATAAAAGTATATTTTATTATTATTATTTATTATTAAAACTGTCACCGCTCTTATCAACACTTGACTCGAGGAGAGCGACAGCAGTATAAGAGTAAGAATTTATTTTACTAGTTATGTCCATAGCTATCCTGACGTGCCGCCGGAGTTTTTTTTTTATTCTTCTGTGGAAAATATCATTAAAAATTGTGCAGGTGGGGCAATATTTTCAATTTTCGTACCTGGTAAGATTAGGTAAGGTAAGGTTCGTAGGTCTAGTTTATTGCACGAAGTAAATGCTACTGCACAATTTACACAGCGATCCATCCTATCAATAATATCATATCCAATTCACAAGCGGGCAGTAAAATTTAAAAAAAAACACTTTCAGTCAAACGTGTAAGCGATCATTGGCCTCTAGTGTGAAGCAAGTGTCGTACAAGTTAAACAGCTTCAGAATCCATAAAAACAAAGCAGTTATCCTTAAAAATGAATAACAAACAGAAAAATACTTGACGCATGCTTGACGTAATGAAAAATAGAAGATATTGTCGTATAGAATCATACTCAGCCTAATCCAGAAAGGTGTATTTTACAGTATTTAACTTTTTTTGGCTTGCAACAGCAACGATTATACTTTAATATTTCAAATTAACCCATTGAGCACCGTAAAACCAGACACAATTGAAAATCAATTGTTTCACGACCGCCGGCGATCTTAAGATCCTTGACCTATTAAGGTAAAAACGCTACTACAAAAATATTGAAAGATTTTTAATACGATACAGTTGCCAATTGTAAAGGAAATTAATAATAATTACCACAAAATGGATGTTGCGGGTATTGACAACAACCCTCTGTATCTTCTGATAGACGGACCAACAATATCAGAAGGACCAACACATGGATATGACGGATTTTTTTTTAGTTTATTAGCTTAGCTTCGATCACTGATGATAAAAGGTCGATTGTATTTAAAGATAAGCTGGTAGACATACCTTTTAGTAGTTTTGGTCTAACCGGCAAACTAGGCTTCATGATAAGTCTCCCGCCTTATTACCAGTGTGCTTACACATCCAAATATGTTTGTTTACATACTCGTATCTACAATATTTAGGTGTTGAATTGAACCGCGATGAACGCCTTTTAAAGTATTGGCATGGAACGATAAACATTAAGGACACGTGTAGACACAATCAGCGTCACTGTGCACACAGTGTACAAAACGAGCAGTATACCAGTTCCTTTCACCTACAAAACAAACCCATTTTACGTCGTAATTGACGAGCCTCAAAACACACAATTCAAATAAGTCTGCGTAGCGCGTAATTATTTAAGTAATATCTCATCTCTGAATATCACTTCATTATTTTGAGTCCCTTTTGAAGTATAGGAATTTTATGTGTTTTTGGTTTTTTTTTAAATTTCAAACTTAATAAAATTGCAACTGCATCTATAATAGTAGATTGTTATACAAGGGGCTAAAATGACCCATTATATACGAGGTAGTTTTACTCCCGAGCTTTAGCGAGGGAGTAAATAGAAACCGAGTTTTAATGGGTTTTTAGCGCCGTGTGTTACACTATGTTTTTCACTACGAATGCGAGAAAATAAATCAATCCAATACAATATGAATTGGTTTATTTTATTAAAAATTAACCCGTTAGTTGCTTTAACCACACCCAAGGGAAGAGAAGGGTTGGTAGTATTATTTTGATGAGCCCATCGCCGCTCTATGCTGTTGGATAGAAGGTATGTGCAGTCTTACCATCTCTTCCCTTGGGTGTCCTAAAAGGCGACTAATGGACTAAAGACTGCACATACATCCTATAGTATAGAGCGGCGATGGGCTCATCAAAATAATACTACCAACCCGTCTCTTCCCTTCGGTGTCGTAAAAGGCGACTAACGGACTAAAGACTGCGCATACATCCAACAGCATAGAGCGGCGATGGGCTCATCAAAATAATACCACCAACCCCTTTCTTCCCTTCGGTGTCGTAAAAGGCGACTAACAGACTAAAGACTGCACAAACATCCAACAGCATAGAGCAACGATGGGCTCATCAAAATAATATTACCAACCTATCACTTTTCTTCGACGTCGAAAAGGGGACTAACGGACTAAAGACTGCACATACATCAAACAGCATAGAGCGACGATGGGCTCGTGAAATAATAATACTATCAACCCCTCTCTTCTCTTCGGTGTCGTCAAAGGCGACTAATGGACTAAAGACTGCACATATATGCAACAGCATAGAGCGGCGATGGGCTCATCAAAATAATACTATAAACCCCTCCCTTCTCTTGGGTGTCGTAAAAGGCGACTAATGGACTAAAGACTGCACATACATCCAACAGCAAAGAGCGGCGATGGCCTCATCAAAATAATACTACCAACCCCTCTCAAGGGAATAGAGATTCCCTTGGGTGTCGTAAAAGCGACTAACGGGCTAAAGGCTCACCACCTAAGCAGATGTGCAGACTGTGCAGTTGTTTCTTGCTGAAGCGTGGTCTGAGTTGTCCATAGATTCAAATGATTACTTATTTTACCATAAACTTTAATAATTTATCTCAAAAAAGTTGTTGATCTAAGTAAACAGTAATAAGTCGAGTCTTTATTCATGATTATGCTACATAAGACTAAATACTTTTTCGTTTTTGTAGGCTCATTGTCATGTGACAGACAAAAATTAAAAAAAAAAAACTTTTTCCTCTAGGGCAAGAAAAGCTATTTTAGCCCCGCTCTTGAACGCTACAATGATGGTCTTTTTGAGCAAGAGGAGTGAAAATGCAATTATTGATGTATCAGACGTAAACAGACAGGCATAAACAGATATTTTAAATAAAAGCCTTTCTATGTTCATAACTACTAATACTTTTTTTTAGGGTAAATGTTATGTTGACTGCCACGGATAAAATGTAATTCTATCATCGTCGTTGTCTTCACTTAACGTGTTTATTTAACACTTTAGAGAGGCTCTTAACGATGCCAGGAAATAAATTATCTTAAAATTATTCTATTTACTAATTTCGAATGCGTAACTTAAAGCATTCCATGGAGAATTTTCTCGAAACCGAAAGTTTTAAGTTTAACAAAGAACTCTGATGAGACTGTTAGTCTCGTAAAGGTAGGTCAGGTCAAACACAAAATTTCCGATTAAAAACCACCTAGTAATGTTTGTTAACTAACAGTTAGTTTTTTATATGTTATTAACATCACAAATTACAACTATTTTATCAGGAAATTTTCTGAAGCAATGGTGTGAACAACTTACATTATAACACGCTAGTAAATAAGTTTGTTTTATTTATTCAAAATTGTGAACTATGAATGCTGCGGTTCCTCTTACACTGTGTGCTGACATGTAAATTCCGAAACATAAATACACTGATTTTAACTGTTACGTACACTTAATTGAAGTCAAACATTGCTTGTCGTGTTTGTCCTCGGAAATTATACAAACACACGAATACTCTGTGGAAGTTTTGCGTGTGATTGTTATATGGTCTCAGTTACGGAATCTCCTGGCACATGAATGGAAATGGTAACAGGTACAAATGCAAAAACATGTCTGTTTTTCACGTCAAAACAGAGTAACAGAGCGTGATTTATTTTGTACAACAAAGTAGGTATTGAATTTCTATTGTCTGGCATTACGACAACCTGAGCTCATAATAATATTATAGTCAGAGAGTGTTTATAGACTACTTTTTAAACAGAGACAGTATTGCATTCCTTTAAGAATTTATTGACAAACCTTTCACAAGAACGAAACCGCAGGCGTACCTAAGTTTGTTCTGTATACTTATACACTTTAATCTGTTGAAACGCACACACGTATAACGATGAAACCATATCGCTAATTGAATTTCATTCTTCTTTTATAAAAGAAGTTTAAAAAACAACTCTTTAAAGACACACTGCTACTGTGCCAATTAAGAATATTCTTAGAGCATTAAATCATTAATGCTCTAAGAGAATATTCGTATGTGACGCTCATATTTTTTAAGTGTAAAGTTTTGTCGTATTAGTTTTCATCTGTGCTAATTCTACTATTTGAGGTGAAATATAACTTTATTAATATCAGTATATCAGAAACTGTTAGTAAGTGTTTTGGGTTTTAAGCTAATAAAACAAATAAAAAGATAACAAGTTTTGCTTAGAATCCGACTGGATAGCAAGATACTGTTTCTGCAACAAAAGAGCATTTCTCGCATTGCTGTGTTCCGGTTTGAAAGGTTCCATAAGACAAGCCGTACGTCTGATTAGCTCAGTAATTTGAAAAAGTGTAGGTAATTGCTTAGGAATTCTCAAGTGTACCCGTCATATCAATACGAGTGCAGCAGGCCTCGCTTGCTGCGTATACTGAGTTGTGCACAGTGCCGGCATCACATAACAAGGCGCAACGTATGTAAATATTATTTTCTTCTCTTTGTTACCTACCTGTTGTATGTTGATTCGTGTGTTTGTTATGTGATTTTAATAAATGTTTCGTCTTTCTTTCTTTCTTTCATGTCAATAAGGCAAAACATTCATTTACAAAAACATATCTAAAGAAAAAAACTAATAAACAGCAGTCCTGCCCTTTTCTTTTTCCCAAAAATGCTGAGGTACGATTCATTTGAAACAGCTTCACGTCACAGCCATACGAGGACTCCGAACATGAGGTGGAACTGTCTAAAGTACAGTGACCATTGGAACCTAACGGCTGACGCAAATAAAAAGTAATGATGCCCCAAAGCCAGTTTGGGGGGTTAATGGGCCGTGGACTCACCCGCGAGGGCCATATCGAGTCCTGCGCGAAATCCTTGCACATTTGTCAATTTGTTCAACGACTTTTATGTGTATTATACGTAAAAGAAATTGCTCTGAAAAGTACAGTATGATAATATATACAGATACTTCTTGATAGGATGACTAAGCTAGATCAAATTACGTTACGCTTAGAATTATTATATATGTTATTATTATATAGATTATTTATTTATAACAAGCGGCCGCCTGCGACTTTGTCCTCGTGAACACCCCGTACACCGTACTATTGGAAACACAATAAAAAGAATTAGCCAATAAGGTGCAGCCGTTCTGAAGTGATACGCGTACAAACATTCGGGGCAATTGATTTTTAATAATATAATATAACACTTAATTTAAGATCACGTTGCACTGCTGTGCTCAAACTTTGGCGGCCGCGCCAGCCCAATGCGGGTCAGTAGGTTACGACTGCTATCTTACGACAACGATCGAGATCGGTTAATTAATTCCTTCGGAAGCACAAGATCAAGATTTATTTTGGTTACTCATTACAGTACCATCATGTCGGGTGCATTGGCAAAGTTGCTTAGCTAACTCGATCGCCACTCGAACGCGCTGGCCTCTGTAACACGGTGCTCCCTAAGCTCTATGATAAGCATGTGTGCCGGTAGGATGAGAGTGATTGATGCTACGTCTTTACTCTGCGCCTGGACTCCACTTCCTCTTAACATCAGAAGAGCGAAAAAATTACAAAGTTAGGCCTGATAACAGAAATAAGCTTAATTATATATAAGTAAAATTTTTCATTCCCGCCTGAGGTTGTCGTCTTTTTTCAGTGTTTAAAATTTTACTTAAGAATATTTAAGCGTTAATAAAACGCTAAAATATGAAACTAAAATCTTAATTAGGTATATTTATTATTGAAATTTTGCATTAATAATGTTATATAGATAACGGATAAAATGTTTACTAGAAAAAAAATCAACCAGTCTCAGGAAGCTCGAGTGGGCAGTGGACCGGCAATCCAAAGGTCGTGGGTTCGAATCCCACTCGAGCTTCCTGAGACTGGTTGATTTTTTTCTAGTAAACGTTTTATCCGTTATCTTAATTATATTATTAAAATTGTGAGTGAAAGTTTTTTTTTCATTTATTTACCAATTTTAAACATATGCAAAGAAAAAATATACAAATTAGAAAAAGCACTTCGAAAACCTATATGAGGTTTATAGTGAGCGCTTTCAACCTAGTTAAAGCCTACGTCGCGATACAATTTAAAAAAAAAACATAAAATAAAAAATTAACATGTAGCTATATAGGTATTGAAACAACTACTTATATTAGAAATTATAAAATCAAATCAATAACAAATTAAAACAAAACAAAAATAAACATTATTTATCAAGTACTGAAGTTCGAGGCGACTTGGACTCTTAAAACTTCTGCAAGCTAACTATCAGAATGTTTAAGAGAGAGCGTTTATCAAATGTTTATATTGTCACAATTCTACAACACAAAGATATTCGTATAAAATCTTGTTAAAATGTCAATAGATATCTACAGCCTTGGGGCCTTGCCGGGCTTGCCAGTTTTATATTCTTATATTGGACTTTTGTGCTTCTTCAATATTTTTTGTTGTAAACTATTATTTCTACAAGTTAAGCGAATTGAAGTGTTCCCTAATAAGAATATCATACACTTTATACCTTTGAATCATATAAAATGCAGACGGAAATTGTTCGAGACGACGCGACGCTTTTAAAATGTATACAACATTTCTGCGTCCTCTGAGATTTAATATACCATGTTATCCGATTATCGTCTTACTGGTTTACCACGTGGTTTTAAGACCGGTGGCAAGTGACGCTTATTTATTCTTGGTAGCTGTGTTGCATCATTGAGTTTCGTAAATTATTTTCATATTTTAGTAAAACGTAGAAGTAAAAATAGGGTCACATAACACAATGGGTCAATTAAAAAAAGTATAAGCATTCATTATCATGGGAAACAAATGAGGTACGGTGATGGTGGTAAAAAGCTAGGTAGCTAAGCAGACTGAAAACCCAACAAAAAAATTGTATCCTTGCTGAGAATCAAATCCAGAATCTCTGGGACTGAGAGAGAGAGAGTCACCCTTTCTTAGCTTAAGAGAAGTGAAATTGCCTCTGCGGAAAGGTGGTAAATATTTGTCACCTAATTCACATTCTATATTTAAGATACTTTTAATATTTATTACATAATTACGAGGAAAAAATAAAGATATATTTTCAAAAAAACACAACACTTTAAGATAGAAGTTGACAGGGAAAATCTTGCTAAATTATTCGACTTTATTTCCAGGAAACAGCGGCCTTACAGAATCATTATTGTAATACTCAATTGTTTTCAATGTAGTCTATTAAACGGGGGCGAACAGCGTCTTGTTCGAAATTAACTCAATTCCTTTTTCATTGGTATTGCGAACCGGGATAGATTCGAGAGGGGCAAGTGAAATTGTCCTGCTTTTATCTGCGTCGGTAGTAACATAGCGTCGCGCATATTCTATTTCGAACCATTTTTTTAAACTGTTAAACGTGAAACTGGATTGTTCAATGCTGTGACGTGATGCCTTCAACGAGGGCGACCAGTTTCCACAAACAATGTCACTTGCGAGCATATCCCCGGATTACCAGAGCGCTCATTGTGCCTCCGCGAGCAAAAATACACCGCTTTATGCCCGCGCGTCGCGTTATTATTTTTGGTTGACGACTTCACGATTATGATTAAAATTCGCGATGGCATCGAGGTGCGGCATTTTGTATGCCAAAGTGGCGTCTGCTATAGCTTTTTGTAACGTTTTTACGGTACGAGATTAAGTGGCATAGATAAGGCTTCACAAATGAGACTTTCTATTAGGCGCTTCAAGGAAATGGTTTGTCGTAATTTACCAAAATTTTTGACAAGATTATTTTGTTTTTTTAAGCACTAAAAGTATCTTTGTTTATATTTAAAATACAAATATACACGATTAAAATACGAAAACATTGAATGTTCAAACTGTTTTGTTTTATAAAAACTGTGCATCTGTGGCGAAATGTCAATATTTCATGTTTAAGCCTAGCTGAGCTAGCGTACTTTTTTATTTATTATTTTGTACTTAATCGTAAAATATGTTATTATTATTGTTGGTTTTGACAATTAGAGATTCATTTTTTATAAATATTTTAGACTAGAGGCCGCTCGCGGTTTCACCCGCGTGGTTCCCGTTCCCGTGGGAATATCGGGATAAAAAATATTCTATAAGTTAATTCAGGTTATAACCTATCTGTATGCCGAGTTTCATCCTAATCCATATAGTAGTTTTTACGTGAAATAGTAACAAACATCCATCAATACTTACAAACTTTCGCGTTTATAATATTAATATAGTAGGATCAAGCTAACCTATAAATAACTAATTTCATCTTATTGAACATGTTCTGGTAAGTTTTTATTAAAAAAAAAAGAAAACCCCATCTAAAGTACCTAGACACGTTTGCTAAATAGTGATAGATTATTTTACTTAAAACTTTTTATCTTGCGGAGGAAAGAGTACCGTCTAAACTAATGGCGGGCCGCGGTTGCGCGCGGACCGATCCCAAACTATTTCAATTTGGGAAAGTTTTCGAGCCCTAGGGCAAGGAACTGCAAAAACAGTTCGGGTTTAATAGTGTTCGATTTTCCAGTCACAGCTGCGGGAATTTCTAATGACTTCTGGATTCAAATAACTGTTGCCGTTGTAAGAAAGAAAATTATGCCAATTGTGATTGCAGTCACGGCTAATTAATGAAAGTCAATGTTTTCCGAAAAGATGTTTCCAGAAAATATCTACAATTGAGTTTAGGATCTGCTATATAGTAAGCTGTATAAATACCGCCTATTGAGACAATAACTATAGGTATAACTTGTGCGCTTAGGGATCACTATTGTTTAAAATTTATTACTCTTATTGCAGACTTAAAACAATTTTCCTGTACAATGTACTTAATGTCATAGTGGTGATTGTGCCAATAACAAATGCCAATAAAAATTTAAAGCAAACATAAAACATTGATTAAAGAATTTGACACTGTCTTTTTCAATTTGTAACATAACATTGAAATAAATAATGGATGTCGATTTTATTTTACATCATAACCTCTCGTCTGTGTAGTGGCTCAATTGAGCCACAACATTTCTAACCGTAGTCTGTGTACTGGCTCAATTGAACCGGACTTCCGGCCGGAAGTAAAATAAAAAACATGGTCTCATATTTCGCCTCTATACTCCTTTGTTTGGTTTTTGTTAGTGACATGCCGCACACGTGTGGAATCACCATGAACTAGGCTCCATGGTTCAAGTATCCCTTGGTGTCGTCATATGGGAAAAAAACACCATATTGTCGTTTGACACTTATGGTTGTTTTAGCGCGTATTTTGAAGGTATTTAGAAATCGGATTTGACGATTTATTATCGTGTTGATAGTATTATGAGCAGATTTCTGTTATAACGTGTTTTTTGATGCTTATGTTATGCTTTATTACAATAAAATATGTGTTTTCGTTATATTTTGTTTATTATTTTACTAGAAAAAAAATATATTTTTTTATAAAAAAATATTTTTTTATTCTTACAATGTTTTAGGTAAGAGAAAGGATGTTAATAGGTTAAGGAACTAATGCAGAGTTACCAGTTATCATAATAAGGTTTAATTATGAATAGAACGGAGGGTGGCTACGTTTTTAGCGTGCGGGTAGCTGAAAAGACCCCTGTCTGTGTCGGTGGCTCAATTGAGCCACCGGCTCTTAACACAGTTTTGAACCTTTTGTAAGATTCATGTCCTCATTATCATCATTCATAGAATTTCTGTAAAACTCCGCAATGAAGTATTAACCCCGGGAATGCCTACATATCTTGTCCCTTCTGCGACTGTATACATAATAGCATTAAAATTTCACTAAGAGGTTTCACATGACGCCAAGCGGTGTGCTTCTGGCGGCTTATGAATTATGCATGACAATTTCGCGTTTCCAGTCCGCAAATCCGTCCGCGTTGATAAATAAGTAACAGCCGGCCAGTAATGGGATCAATCTGTACTATTGGGTTTCGGGGACGCCTACAAATTTTGTCATTTTTTTCTCGAATGATGAGTGGATGTAGTTTTTCTTTGAACTGCGATGCGTTGATTTGATAGGGGTAAGGGATGTCGTTTGTATTGATATGACATTAAATTATGATTGATTTTTTTATTTATATCATGTTTATGCAATATAAAACTAATTTCATAGAATAATGTAACGATGTAACGATAACGATACCTTAAAGTTTTTCAATAATAATATAGAAAAAAATGATGTAATATTTTAATAATTTATAAATCTTTGACTAGTCTATAAATATCTAACTTAAGGAAAATATGTAAACAATTGTAACTCTTATTACAATGAAATAAGAGTTAATGTGTATACATATTGAAGCTTGTGACTCTACATACAATACTAAATTTTTATTAATCCCCAGAGAATTAAGTCTTCGTCTTCGCAATGTTATTTGTTATGTTTAAGTTATTTAGCAGCTGTAGCATTCAGACCGCCTTGAATTTGTTAGGCATTGTGATTTCACCGAAGGTCGCGGTCCAGACGAGCGGCATTTGCATTGCTAATATTTCCTTTTATCGCGCCCTAGACGCCACCGATGTCGCGATTGTCAACCAATCTTTGAACTTTCTCGTCTTCTAAGGTTTGGGTACGTTGCTTTGTTTAATTGTAAGTAACTTAGTTTAGTGGCAGTATGTATACTTGGAAGTACACAGTATTACAATAATAATATACCGTTATAATAGTAGGTAGTAGCAAGTAACAAGGTTCTCCTGTAGTGCACAGTTTACAGGCTTACAGCACTAGTACCTCTCTTTTAGTGGTTCCAGGTTTTACTACCAAGCTTATAACAGGTTACACGGAGTTCGTTCGGGTTTATAGTACACCTGTTCTTATAAGTTGACTTATAGTCGTGTTTAGAACGAAATTATAGGCGCAGTAAAGGCTAAGATGGCCTATAAACGTGTTACATAAGGCAAATACACTTGAGAAAACTTGCTCCAGTAAGTTACACTTATAATCGCCTACAAGAAGTTATTATAAATCCGCTATAAGTGTCATACGCCAGTAATAGTAATTTACAGACTTTTTTTTTTATGATAATCCCGGCAAATGACCCCACTCCACCTGATGTTAAGTGGAAATGAAGTACAGGCGCGAGGACAACTGGTGCAGCGTAAGAGACGTAGCATCAGTCACCCTCACTCTGCCGGCCCACAAAGTGCTTCTTCACGCCTCGTTTGATGGACCCTATGTCATAGGTAGGAGGGAATACGTGTGCTGGTAGACTATTCCATCTTTTGGAAGTGCGACAAAGAAACGAGTCACCAATTTTCTTAGACCATTTGCACTTGTTACTTGACCTTATAGGGGTGTATAAGTCAACTTTATGTGCCAATTATAAGTGAATTAGTTCTACAGTGGTTTTTACTAAGAGTAAGTGTACTTGGTATTATTGTGGACTCTAGAATGCTGTTATAGTCTTATTTTCTTTAAAAAGGTTTCTTGTAAAACTGTTAGTGTCTAAAGTTATCTTCGTGAAGTCCATTTAAGAAGACAATTGCTTTTAATATTTACGCATCTTCACGGCCATTTTGATTTATTTTGAGTCATTGAGTTTTTATTAAATTATTACAAAAATGGATATAAACAAATGGAAATATGACCATGATATTTCGATCAAAGTCACAACTAAAACATAAAAATAATAAAGTGTTAGTTATTAAAATTAAGCATAAGACATTTGTATGCGGAACCCTAATTCATCACAATATGGCGTGACAACGCTGTTAAGACTAATATTATTTTTAAACATAACTTAGTAAATACACCGTGTTCAAAAGGCGAACAAAAATTGAGATGTAAAACACAATATACTTCACCGAAAATACATACGCGTTTGCCGTGCAAACATGTATGCACGTCTAATATTCCGTGCGAAATACTTGTTAATACATTTTATATAAAAAAGATGAAGTTAGCTTTTATTTTATTTTTTTCTCCACAACCGCACAACAAAACATCAATTCACAAATGTTTGAAGTAGCTAATATTAGAAGCGCGGAGTACGTTACAAGCCTGCCTGGTTCTATTAAATGCTCATAGTGAGCTTCGCGGGAGCAAATGGACTACGCAGAGTCCACCTATAAGTGTATTATTGGTCTAAGTGGTGCTCGCCAAGTCTAATATGAGTGTTTTATTAGCAAAAGTACGCGTATAAAATGGGCCCTTTTCCGTGGTTATAAACTTTTACTAGCCTGTTATAGACCTGGCTCTGGAACCACTACAAGACCACATTTTGTTACTTGGGAGACTGCTTCCATATCTTTAGTTCAATATTTAGGCACGAATGTACTAAGCGATAATTATTGAAAGCTCTAATTGTTAAGACGACAAAACCTATAAAATATGTATAGTGACGAACTCCGCGGTCGAGTGGTTAACGCGCCGGGTCTCTGAGGTCTCGGGTTCAATTTCCGGTCGGGCCAATTTAGAGAAAACTGTTTTCCTGAATTGATTTCGGGTCTGGGTCTTTTTCTATTTTTATGTATATTTATCGGTTATCTAGTTTAACCATATTAACGAGTTTCAATAGAAGCTTGTTAGGTTAGATAGTTGGTGTGAGCGTAAACAAATTTTATTTATTTATTTATTTTTTATGTCTTGTTAATAATTATACTACAAACAACTTTAATGACCGGAATAATAGTTTGACAGGATGTTATTACCGTAATTTTAAAATATAAAGTTTTACAAAGAAATATCTTTTTAGGCGAACAGTGAGAATTAAAGCTTAAATACTCAATTTTTTTTTGTTTTGAAGACCTCCGAATATTGTGTAAATAGGTGAATTTCAACAGGTCCGTTAAAATCTTCATTTCCGTGGATTTTATTTTTTCTTTAAGTTTTTCAAAGAAAAAAATTCACTTTTATTAAAGTGTTGATAATGTATGTATTCTTGCTTAATATCTGGTAGATAACTTAAAAAACTAACGAGATATACAAGATCAAAAATTTCGTGCCACGGCGATGAAACATGCGTGCACGGCAATGAAACAAGCGTCCACGGCAATAAAAGAACTGATAAAGAACCGGTAAAGATGTTTTCTTTGCCCAATCATACAGGTGCGTAAGATTTCATATAATTTCAAAGGACATAACGTTCATTGGATCTAATTTTCACTTGTTTAAATACACTTCCTATAACAACATCACGTATATTATTCATTTGATATAATACTCATATTCTTTAACTTCATTTGATACAATTTTAGCTTATAAATAAAAATTGCATTTTAACCCTTAATTGATTTCAAATATTGTCATAATTAATAACCGACTCCACGTAGAGTTGTCTGCTCTACGCTAGAGTGTAATTTATGCCTGGGTGGGACCGCCAGAGTCCCGCAGCGCCGGAGCCGTGACAGAAACCATTCCTGCCTGCATCCTGCATGCCTGATTGCATGCTGCATCTTTGCTTGTATGCTGCATGCTTGCTTGCATGCTGATGCTTGCATGCTGCTTGCTTGCATGCTGCTTACTTATTACGTGAATAAGGTTTTATATCATTAGTTTATTTTATTGTATATTATATCAAAAGTACATTATATCAAATGAAATTATAGAATCTAAAATTATATTAAATGTTTATTATATTATTAAGTCAGTTTTTATAACAAATGAAATTTCATATTAAAATGAAATTATATTATCTGAACGTTAGATCATAAGTATTATATCAAACATTACACACGCAATCATACCATGGCGATGAAAACATAACTCACGGAAATGAAACACCTGGCCACGGCAATGAAACTAAACTGTTTTACAAGGCATGGTAATGAATTATTTTTCATTTCCGTGTTTTTTTTATTGCCATAGCAAATTTTGACCATGGAAATGAAAGCACGTCGATTAAAATCAAGGCAAAAATATAAAATAACAAAAAAACTATTAATTATTCGAAGTAATAAACACTTCACAAACAAACATAAGAGAAATGGTGTTCTATCGAATGCTTAATCAAGAGGACAAACTAATTCAAATAGAAGTTATACCTAGCCAATTGAGAGAGTACATATAGCTCGAAACCTCGGACTCAATACTGACGAAAGCTTAAGATTTGAAGAGCATATTGCTGAATCGGCCAGGAACTGCTTTTACAGACTAAAGTTACTTTACAGAATAAGGCCATTTCTGTCCGAGGAGTTGCGTGTGCAGTTAGTCGAGTCGCTGGTACTGTCTAAGTTAAATTATGCTGACGCTGTTTACGGTCCACGTTTACTCTCAAGGACTGAGCGGCTAATTCAGCGTGTTCAAAATGCATGTGCTAGATTTTGTTTCTCAATTCCGGCTAGAAGTCACGTCACTCAATACTTCAACGAGAACCTGATTCTCAAGATGAAAGCAAGACGCAAATTACATTTGGCATGTTTACTGTTTGGAGTTATTAAATTCAAGGAACCTGCATATTTATTTAACAAACTTGACTGGATCGGTTCCAGGAGGCAATGCGAGAGAAGACTATGTTCCCAGCAACTGTCCACTAAGCCTGTATCTTCTACTGGTGATGACACGCCTAGGCGCGCGGGAGTCCTGGAAAGAGACAGAGGATCAGTCCCACCACACCGTAAGCATTGCTATGACCTTAAAAATTAAAACACGTCTGCTTTACAGGACGTTAGGATAGGTTGCTTACCCTGTCTTCTAGGCCTTCGTTCTAGTTCAGGTTCTGCGTCAATTTTTGCGTTAATTTTGTAGTGAACAACCAGCTGAAAAGATGATATAAAAATATGATATAAAATGAAATTACATACCTACAATGCAGAACGGGCGGGTAGTAGGTGCACATTGCTTCTATAAATAGTAATTTTAATCTGCAAAATACACGAGTATTAGATATACATACCAAGTACTTACCGAATAAATTTATCCCTTCACTATTTAACATCATCATTTTATTTATTTCACCATAATGTGTTTTCCACTTTTTCCTTATCTGCTTAATTGTACTTGTTATTCTGGCACAATGGTAACTCAGTTAATCAATGATATTTAATTGTAACATCATTGCAGTTAATAACAACTTTTGTGCGTCTTTGCGCGCTGTTTGTCTGCTTTGTTTGACTGTCGCCGGGCGAATCGGTGGCGGACGGCGATCCACCGTCCGCCCCCGCCGCCCGCGAGTCGCGCACTGCCATGCCGCCGCCGCCGGTTAGCGTGCAATTAAGTGAAAACTGTATTGTTCCCTATTTATCTGTTATAGGTATATAGATATTACTTAAGTTTTTAGTTTTTAATTGTGAAAGTAGGTACATTGTAAGTCTGTTTTATATTACTTAAGTTTTTAGTTTTTAATTGAGAACCTACCTACTGTACATTGTAAAGTATTGGCATCCATATGTCAAAAAAATATTGAAGGAGCCCATTGAAAACCAGCGTCAGGCTCCATTGGACCTGACAAAATGCTGAATTGGCTACCTTTTTAGCTGCGGCCGTGAGACATTGCTATTATTTTTAATAAGTGTTCTCATATTAATCTGTTTTTTTTAAAATCTATATTTTGATAAACTGTGATTGTTGTAACTGTCTCGTGTGTTGTAGCTAAATAAACTAGTTTTCATTTCATTGCTATCCACGGAGATGAAAGAAAAAGTGTCCAGTAACATAATAAATGGAATACTTAATTTATGGCGCGAAAGCGCAGCCCCGTGTGTATGTCCTTCCACGTCGAGCACTTAGGCGGCACTGATATGCAACGTTTAGCGCACAGGGGGGAGGACGCAAGTCGTTAGATAAAACAATTTTCTTAAACATGTTTAGGACACGGCGATGAAAGGTAGTTCTGGGACAAATGAATTTTTATTAACCATTCGTTGTATTATTTAAATATTTGAATAAATGTATTCCGTAACAATACTTTTACTATTCGCGTATCAAATAAAATTAGGTTTTAATATAAATAACTAGTAGATTTTTATCAATGAGGTATAATACACATCAAGGTGACATGTGGACAAACACGGAAATGAAAGATTTCGAGGTTTAATTAATTTTTTGGAGTACCTTTTAGTCCTATTAATAAAGTATTTAGTGCCACACATAGATGACTACTTCACCTAACCAGTAAAAAATGTTAGAACATTATAACTATGTTTTTAGTACCGATTTCATCGATGCCACCAAGATGCCACGCAATTTTTGGTCCCGGGAAATTCACCCAAATGTGACTTTTATACTATTTTATTTTATTTTATTTTTATTTTACAATTTTTGGAAAACTTACAGCTATATGTTAAAAATAAATTAATGTATGAATACAATAAGGCCAATTACAAGTTTTCACCTATAAAAGGATGACCTACGTATAAAAGTAGGTGATGACCTACGTATAAAAGTCACATTTTAGCAATATTTAGTATGATAATAAAATTCGGGTTTACTAATTACGAAGCTGTTGTAAAGTTTAATGACAGTTGCTGCTACAACCGCTCTTCGAATTAAAGGTTAGATATTTACTAATTTACTTAAAAATAATCGCCAATCGTATATATGAACCATCTGTAGGTAAGTATCCGGGTAAGAAAATATATTTTCATGCTACTAGGATAGCTGATCAGGAATTGGTAGGAGCTTAAACAGATCCCTAGAGTAAGCACGAGGAGATCCTATTACTTTATATTCACAACTCGATATATTTTGGTGTATCAAAAATTCAGTGACCTTGCCGATAATATTATCATAGAAAGGTATCAGTTTTCATGTTTTTGCGAGATTAGATTATAATATTCTATCTGCTGTAACATTCTTGTAAGGAACGGGACCTAATTGTAGGTTAACATTTTGTTGTTCCCTAACTTACTAGCTTTGCTACATTCAACATTACTTACTGTGTAGTATTATATAGTCATAAATATTTAATTTTACTCCACTCAGATTAATCAAGTAATAAACGATAAACGAGGAAAGAAGAAAGGCAGGCATTTGCCTAGCAGTGGTAAAAATGGGAAGGCAATAAAAATAGTACAAACAATATTTTTATTGTGCATGGCGTGATTCTGGATTCGATATTCAGAGGAGCTGCATAATTACATTATCTATTGTATGCACTTTTTTCGGTGGTAACAGCCTTGTTTTAAGCCCGACTGGCTAGCTAGTACCAAATTATATAAGTCTTTCGCTATTACAATGTGTACCGCCAAAACAGAGAAACAAAATAAAATAGCCAGTTCTTCATTAACTAAATAATGCTTAAATAGTGTTTATCAGTAGGTTCGTTATACTTTGGACGTAATTCGATTAATAAATGTTTATACAGAGCTATTTATAGTGTCGTTCACAAACGACACAGACGTCGTTTACAGTTGATAGCGTATTTTTTTGTGATATCAACCAACATCATATTCAGTTCACTTGTTTACTCAATAATTTAAACGAGTCTCATATAATAGTACTAATTAAGTAATACGATCTCTAAACAGTATTAATGTAAGGAACGTTTTTAACTTCTTCTTTCGGAAAGAGTTTGCTATTGGCCGCCGCTGGCCTGAGAAGAACACGCTGTAAACAGCGTACCAGATTTTATAGTAGCCGCGAAAGACTGAAAGCCGTGTGACCTCGGTTCTCCGGAGGTTTTCTTGTGAAGGATGGCATCGAGCATGTCGCCCCTCTTTACTATATTCCCCGGGGGGTTCAGGTCGGTTGACTAGAGCGGAAAACCCGAGGGCGCCTCTGAACGAACGGGACTCAGCCATGTCGTGTGGTGCTTCTAAGCTAAGTAAAATTTGTGAAATTAATTGCAATGCCCTTGAAAGGCTTTCTTACCACTATGTGACACGAAATAACGATATGAATTTGAACCTTAAGCCTTAAGGCACATACACACACGATGAACTATGTTTTCATCTGTTTACCTCCTTCAACGTTATAAAGTTATCGCATTGTTTATCCCCAATGCTATATTCAACAAAACGCCGTAACGGAAATATACGTAAAGCCGTACGCGCCATACGCGCAAGCCACGGATAGACAATTTAGATTAGAATCTCGGCAGTGGGGACGTCCATTACGCGCGGGCCCACCTCGAACCTCCATGGTAAATCTTTACCGATTAAGATGTTAGCTCTCGAGCGCGACGTGGGATTGCCCCACTTACTGCGACAGTAACGGGGATGTTTGAGAAGCGGAGGTTAAGGATAACAGCTTAGAGGATACCGGATAATTAACTTTCATAATTCGTCCGGTGTCTCATTGCTCGCAAAAAGTTTGTGTGGTTCGTTTTTCTACATACTGTTTTGAAGTGGTGAGACTGATATTCAAATTTATCAGAGCAACAAGTTTAAAGATAACTAGGTATATATTTATAATCTCGTTAAACATTATTTTGTCTACGCCACACAAACGTCATTTTAAAATTGAGCGAAAGAGAAAAAATAATGTTTTAATAAACAATGCACAGTACAGCTTTAGTAGTGTTCATAAGTATGGCTCGTAATAGATTACATTGTTTTTTGTCAAAGTTGATTATCAAAGGTACATAATTGTTTACACTTAGTAACTGGCGTTATTAATTTGTCGTGTAGGTATTTCTGGGTAAAAATGACTGAATTAATTAATTTTCTTCAAAATTTTCTGTCTTATAAACAAATTATTTAACTCCGTTGTGATCTAACAGTTAGAGATAAGATAGCTCTGTAGTTGAGGAAACCGGGTGAAGTGTGTTTCCACCATCGGCTGTATCGTCAACTAACATCAGGTGAAATTAACAAAGAGCAAGTGATAAACGTGTGACCGTCGAAAAATAATCTTTTTAAATAAAAACCAATTTGCTACAAATGTTTGTTCGCGTATCACTTCAGAATGGCTGCACATATTAGGCTAATTTTTGTTTTGTTGTTTAAGTAATAGTCAGGACCAGGTTCGTATAAAAAAGTTTTTGGAAATTCGTCACAGATGTTCACACGGACAAAGTCGCAGGCGGGACACAATAGTAATAAAAAAACTCAAAAGATTTCGTCAAAAGAAGGTGGTTAAAGTAATTTACTTGACTTGACTATCTGTACGATGACGTTTTATAATTGTTGGTGACCTGTACCGCCTGTTATCTTTTTTGGCCGTTTTCTAAATTATAGTTTTATATATTTAAAATATGTATCTATACTTCAGATGTGACGTTAGGTATAAAAATGCGACAGTGTAATATTATATACGATACAAGGAAAAGAGCTGTATTATTTTGGCGTCATCTTCAACAATAATAAACTCCAAATTGATATTAATTACAAATTACAAAACTCAATTACTAAATAATATTTAGTAATTTGGGTTTGTAATTTGTTTTCTAGCGGATGACCACAAGTACAGTTTTCTGACGATATGCTAATGGAATCAACATAACTCTAAAAGTTCACGTAGCCACGCTAACTTGTTTGGAATGCACATTGATGTTTCTGGAGCGCAACGCTGAAAGTTGAGTGGCCTAATACATTCTGTGTGAGCGTTTCCCCGCATTTTCAGATTATGCTGTTAGCAGGTAGGTACCTACTGGCGAGGAAATTGGATTCTGACTCACACTTTCCAGTTACCTGTTCCATTGACTAACTTTCTGATGACATACGGTCGCGACTCGAAAATGAATATAATTTTATTTTTACATACACAACAAACATATGCGCCATGCACACCTTATGCAAATGTTTAATTTTAGTTTTGATTATCGACGGTAAAGTGAATCGACGACGTAACAGTAACTCTTCATCAATCTGTCCACCCACGTGTCACACTTTGACTGAACCGAACGTTTGCATTAAGCCGCCTACCGCTTTTGTGGTTTCAGGTTCGATATCCAAGGTTAGTAAGTCCTTTTCTAGTCTGCTTCACAGAGAAAAGAGCCCCATCCCTCAACGATGACACAATACTCTCATAACTGTTTTCATTACCTTTGAAGTAGGCCACATTATTTGTTCACTCAAATTAAACCACGCCAAATCACAAGTAGTACGAAAGATCTATTTTAGTTGTGAGAGATCAAGGTTTCGGTAGCTCCACTCGGGTGAGCGGTGTTCGTAATTTGGTCGTCGTTACACAAAATGAGGTTAATATAAAGGTGGCGACAGCGGAACCTCCTTTCACCGGAATGGTTGCATTTAGCCGCGATCACGTACTAACTGCGGACTGCAGCATTAAACAGGGTTATGAGGTAGGTTTTAAAAAAACAAGCAAAATAATTTTAAATACGTTAACTTCAAAATAAAAATAGTGTAACAATTTGTTTTAATTTTGTCTTTAGCGCATCTAAATACACAGCCGTTTTTATGCTTTCGATTCTTGAGAATTTACGATGTTTGTGGTAAACAAAATAGTCACTTAGCAGGAAATATCTCAATTCATATTATTGAGTGATAAGATAATTATGGTCGCTGCGCTGGTTGAAAATCGCACTTCTGACATCAGGTCTACTTTTATTTTAAACAAGAGCAAGACATGCCGTTTCTCCGAATAGATACGTAGCTTCTAAGAATTTACAAAATATTCAGCTGCCACCCCTAATCCCAAGTTCAGCGAAGTCGGAAAGTTGGGAAGATTTTAAGGTGACTGATCAATTCCTATAACTCTTAACTCTTTAGGGGTCTCGGCGTCCAAACTATTGGTGAACTATTGACATTCAGCCCCCTTTGCCTAATGTACTGTTGTGCTTAATTATGTACGCTAAAACTCTCAACTCTCGAAGTTTCCGTCTCTTTAATGGGGCCAGCATTCTTTTAATACCAAAAAACATAATAAACAACTTGTTTATTTTTATTCCTTTGACAAAAAAAATTGTAAGAGAATGTAAATGATACCAATATAGTCTGGAAAAATGTTGGCTGAAGTTGATTTTTCCCCTTCGGCCGTCTACTATATTTTACTTCAAAAGAACGAGCAGACTACATAATAAACATGCATACAGCAGCAGCTACCCTGCCTACAAGAAATTTATTAAAATATCAATTTATAAAGTAATTCCCTGCGTTCCGCACGATTACAAGCATGACTTGTGAGACGAAATAGAAATTCGGAAATTAATCTGATGCGGGGAGGCTGGTAATAATAACCGCTCGCCTGGCCCCGCTCGATATAATGTGCTGCGTATAAGTGATGTTACTGGCTATTATTAACGTAATTTTTGTGTAACGGCTAAAATCCGCTCGATATAATGTGCTTGCGTATAAGTAATGTTTCGGGCTATTATTAACGTAATTTTTGTGTAACGGCTGAAAGATCGTTTGGTATATACATATAATGTAATCTGCGCTTAGTAACTTATATCTCACAAATCATGTCAAACAGAGTTACTTTTGAATCGAATGTAACGTACAACAAACATTCAAAAAATAAAATAAAATAAATAATTTTATTGGTAACAGAGACAGAGGTAACAGAGGTTAATTTGTAGTTGAGATCATAATAAACGTATTACATACGCTTACAACTATTTATTACCCGCAAAGGGTAATGAGATCAGAGTAATACAATATTGGATGATCAGAGCAGATAAATGATAATTAGGCTTACGACGTTTAATGGTGATCTCTCTAAACTCAGATGACATTGTAGCTACACATTTAGACTGAGGTGCGTATGCATTTAATAAGGTGTATGTACAGTATTTCCTGACATCATGTCCTAACTAAGCTACAGTAGGTACACCTCTACATAATGTATGAGTCGAAAGACGAAGTTTCGCGTCCGTCGTTTCTTCTAATTTCTTTCGACGAGGAAATACCCTATTTCCCAATGCCTGACTACCGTACAAATTACCATTATTTATTAACAAGCCGTAATTTAGTCTTTTGCTGCTATTATGATGTAAGTACGATTAATTTTGATTAAAACAGTTATTATTATGGTTGTATTATTTTTTGTACTGATTGTTTTATGTCGAATCGGACAGATGTTCTGTTATTGAACGAATGACGTACACACACAGTTCACTTCCTTATAATGTGCACATCAAAACAATCGTTATGGTCGTAGCTATCGAAAATGATATGATTCTTTATAGTTTTAAACAGTGACTTCCAAGTAACAACGACTTCTACGTGTCGATATAAAAAAAAATATTTTTGTATTTTGTCCTGGAATCTTCATTTTTGTCATTTTTGTTATTGCTTTTCGTAATTAACTGTTAACTTTTTAAAATACTGCATTTTCTAAGCATTTGGCACGTATTTAAGGTTTTGATATAGCTTTGCAATGGTTTAGTTCAAAGCTTTTTTGTCATCTCGGGTAGTCTCGTTCAGCTTCGGCCAACTTCCTGACAGCTGTCATAATGGCTGGACGTTAGACGCCATATTGTAAAATACGGGCTGGGACGGTTTAGTGAATAACAATGCCTTGAAGAAAATGTAGAGGAAAAAAATTCACAGATCTCGTGCTCTACACGACTTGAAATGGCATTGAAAATGAACCTAGCTATTATACTATCCTAAAGCCCTTAATTTTCCGCGTCTATTAAGTCCTAATGGATCTTCGTATAAAACATTGCCCTTATATAAAACATTGCCCATCCTATAGCCCTTAATTGTCCTAATAGATCTTCTACAGGGCTATGACGCCCGAGTAATACCGCACGGCGACGCTCCACGCGCCGCTAAGGGGGAGCATACCGCCCCCTCTATCACTCCCACAAAAAACAGTATACGATATAAAATGTTCCCCGTCTCAATATCTCTAGGAGTCTCTCTCAGTTTTTCGATTTTCGACCTCGTTCACGAGATATCGAAGATATTCCGAGGGAAGGTGTTAAAAAATCAAGGTTTTATTTTGTTTTTTTTTTCAATTTTCGAAAAAAGTTTTTAACTTTTGCAAAATTTTTTTTCACCATCTGAAAACCATTCAAATTCTGCGTTTTTGAGCCCTCGTACGTCCTCATGGCCCTAAACCACTATATACCACGGGGCAAACACACTTTCAGCGAAAATGGGGCCCTACCGGAGCGATCGAAATTGTAGATTGTTATACAAGGGGCTAAAATGACCCATTATATACGAGCACTGCAAAGGAGAAAGCCGATCTCTTGGGCTCTCTTTTCGCATCAAACTCGACCTTGGACGATGGGGAAAACTCTCCACCAACCATACCGCATTGCGCTTGTACAATGCCAAACGTTCAGTTCCTGCAAAGGTCAGTTCGTAAGGCTCTTTTTTCCCTTGATATCCATAAGGCGAGTGGGCCTGATGCAGTTCCACCCATTGTGCTTCGGACGTGTGCTCCTGAATTGGCACCAGTTCTAACGCGCCTTTTCCAGCTCTCTTACACCACTGGCGTCGTCCCGAGCTCTTGGAAGACAGCCCTTGTCCACCCGATTCCAAAAAAAGGCGATCGCTCACATCCGTCTAACTACAGGCCAATAGCTATTACCTCTTTACTCTCCAAAGTAATGGAGTCCATTATAAACCGCCAGCTCTTAAGGTACCTAGAAAAGAACCAGCTACTAAGTGATCGCCAGTATGGTTTTCGTCGCGGTCGATCGGCTGGTGATCTTTTAGTGTACCTTACTCACCGATGGGCGGAGGCAGTCGAGAGTAAAGGGGAGGCACTGGCAGTTAGCTTGGACGTAGCGAAAGCTTTTGACAGGGTTTGGCACAGGGCTCTTTTCTCTAAACTTCCATCATACGGGCTTCCAGAGAAATTGTGTTCATGGGTTGCCAGCTTTCTTACTGGGCGTAGCATCAGAGTCGCAGTCGACGGTTCGTGCTCCGACATGAAGCCCGTGAATGCTGGAGTCCCGCAGGGATGTGTGTTGTCCCCTACTTTGTTTCTTCTGCATATCAATGACATGCTGCATAACAACAGCATTCATTGCTATGCGGATGACAGTACTGGGGATACGCTCTACACCGGGCGAGCTAATATTTCTCTGGAAAGCGTCATCGAGAGCCGGAATAAACTTGTGACTGACACCGAGAACATGTTAAGTCATGTCTCGGATTGGGGCCGACATAACCTAGTCCGCTTTAACCCCTCCAAAACACAAGTTTGCGCATTTACCGCGAAAAAACATCCCTTCGTCGTACCTCTGAACTTTGAGGGAGCTCCCTTTGATACCAATCCGATTATTGGAATCCTTGGCGTCGATATTTCGAGTGACGTTCAGTTTCGTGGTCATTTGGAAGGTAAAGCTAAATTAGCTTCGAAAAAGCTGGGTGTGCTTAGTAGAGCGGGTCAGTATTTCACGCCGGCCCACCGTTTACAACTGTATAAAGCACAGGTCAGGCCGCATATGGAATACTGCTCCCATCTCTGGGCTGGAGCACCCCAATACCAACTCCTTCCATTTGACCGCATTCAACGCAGAGCTGCTCGAATTGTCGGCGACGTGGTTATTTCAGGTCGGCTCGATCCACTGGCTCTTCGGAGAGACGTTGCGTCTCTCTGTATATTGTACCGTATATATCATGGGGAGTGTTCTGAGGAATTGTTCGGCTTGATCCCTGCCGCTAATTTCCTTCACCGCACTACACGCAATCGACTGTCATTCCATCCACATCACCTTGATGGATGGCGGTCTACTACTGTGCGTTTTTCAAGAAATTTCTTGCCTCGAACTACAGTGTTGTGGAACCAGCTCTCGGCGGCGGTATTTTCGGACCGTTACGACTTAGGGATCTTCAAGAAACGAGCCTATTCCTTCCTTAAAGGCCGGCAACGCGCCTGCGATTCCTCTGGTTTTGCGGGTGTCCATGGGCGGCGGTGATTACTTTCCATCAGGTGACCCGCTTGCTCGTTTGCCTCCTTCTGCTATAAAAAAAAAAAAAAAGGTAGTTTTACTCCCGAGCATTAGCGAGGGAGTAAATAGAAACCGAGTTTAAATGGGTTTTTAGCGCCGTGTGTTACACTCTGCTTTTCACTACGAATGCGAGAAAATAAAACAATCCAACACAATATCAATTGGTTTATTTTATTAAAATTAACCCGTTAGTTGCTTTTACGACACCCAAGGGAAGAGAAGGGTTGGTAATATTATGAGCCCATCGCCGCTCTATGCTCTTGGATAGTAGGTATATGCAGTCTTTCCATCTCTTCCCTTGGGTTCGTAAAAGGCGACTAACGGACTAATGACTGCACATACATTCTACAGCATAGAGCGGCGATGGGCTCATCAAAATAGTACTACCAACCCATTTCTTCCCTTGGGTGTCGTAAAAGGCGACTAACGGACTAAAGACTGCGCATACATCCAACAGCATAGAGCGGCGATGGGCTCATCAAAATATTACTACCAACCCCTCTCTTCCCTTCGATGTCGTAAAAGGCGACTAACAGACTAAAGACTGCACATGCATCCAACAGCATAGAGCAACTATGGGCTCATCTAAATAATACTATCAACCCCTTACTTTTCTTCGATGTCGTAAAAGCGGACTAATGGACTAAAGACTGCACATACATACAACAGCATAGAGCGGCGATAGGCTCATTAAAATAATACTACCAACCCCTCTATTCCCTTGAGTATCGTAAAAGCGACTAACGAGCTAAAGGCTCACCACCTAAGCACATGTGCAGACTGTGCAGTTATTTCTTGCTGAAGCGTGGACTGTGTGTCTGTGTTGTCCATAGATTCAAATTTACCATAAACTTTAATAATAACTATCTCAAAAAAGTTGTTGATCTAAGTAAACTGTAATAAGTCGAGTCTTTATTCATGATTATTCTACTTAGGACCAAATACTTTTTCGTTTTTGTAGGCTCATTGTCATGTGACAGACAAAATTTAAAAAAAAATTACTTTTTCCCCTAGGGCAAAAAAAGCTATTTAGTCACCTAAAAAAAAGTACTTCGATTCGTCGACGGTGACTTTAGTCACCAAGAATTCAAAGCTCATACCGTCCATGGTGACTACAGACCCCCCAATATTAGCTTAAAGCACGTAGTACATAGGTCCGTGAAAAAATTTGAGGTGGTTCTGTGGTTACTAATTTATCATACAAGTAAAAGATATCTATATATTGGCACACACAATTTCACAGAAAAAATAATGAAATTGACGTAATTGACAGTTCGCCAAAACGGAATTTTGCAGCGTAAGCGTCTTTGAAAATGTCGAAATACTCTTCTACTCACCTTATTTCCTAAATAAGTGCACATCAAAACAATCGCAAACTAATTATCGTTAAGGATTGGTAAAGTTTGTTTACATTTGTAGACAGTGACATTGCAACTAAATTTTTTTTCTGACCAAGCGCCATAAACACAGCAACGTTCTCTGATAAGGTTGCTCACTGCTCAGAACAATAACTAAAGCATAGAAACCACGCTAAAAGATGAGCTAGACAACAGCTATCTTACTCATATGACTTCATTTAATTCTGTAACGAGAGTGAATGAAGCCTCTAATCCACATTTGTTTCTATTTTTTCTAGGTTGTCACAAGGTAAATTGTCAAACGGATGTAATTGGATGTCTTTATAACACCATCAGATTAAATGTGTCGTTATTTTCTTTTTGTTGCTGTGTAAATAAGTGGCAACTTAACTTGGTTACATTATAATGACGAATTATTTTCACGCTAAGTTGTAAGCTCCTCTCAGATAAATTTAATTATTTGCAAGGTATTCTTCCGAAGAAACTTACAAACTAGCCATAGCATTGTTAGTGATATTTATGCGTTACGTGTGACAAAATTTCTTGTGTGATTGAGGGCTGTAAATCCCTTATAATAAGAAAAGAAAATAATCAAGAGACAATAACCTTTTATCGGTGAGCTCAGACTGTTTTCGTTTTACCTAAAACTAATTAATTTCATGAATCTATTAAAACACACTAATAGTTTGTCTAAATAGTCATCGTGTCCAGTTCTGTGCTGATTTAAGGCATTTATCAATGAGATTTTGTTCAAATGTTGAAGGTTATGTTTTTTCGCCTAGTGACGTGCATTTCTGTATCGATAAATCAGTATTTTGTGTACGTGGTTGGCACATCTATTTTTAAATTATGATATATGTATACGCCTCATTTACAAATTGTTTTACTTTTAACCTGATATTAATAATTTATTACTTTAAAAGTACCTACCTATTGATAATTTAAAAAATATACATAATTGAATGGTCTTCTTGATTACTACTACTACAATTTATCTGCATTTTCACTAATTTTAAAAATTCTACATTTTGGTTACAGGTTTCCAAAAAATTATGATATAAATAAAGAATGGCTATTGCTGGCGTAGTCATATATGTTCCAAACATTTTACGATCAATCAATCATGACATGAACAATGTCTGCAACACATTTTGAGCAATCTTGTTAATCGTTCTCTAGAACAAAGTTTCGATGACAATCATGGAATCCTATTGATAAAAGTTATATATTACCTTAGTTATATTTGACAATACGAATACATCATAATTATTACCAAACAGGAATTACAGGAATGTGCGCCTCGTGACAAATTATAAAGCTTTTTAACCAAAACCTTCTTATTTAAGAGGCAGTGATTAATTAAAAATGTTTTAAATATTTATTTATAAGTTTTTTATTTCCTTAATAATCAGTTTTCAGATGTACGTTCAAAGCATAAAGTTTAATATCCATCTAGTTAATTTGACAGATAAGGGTAGGCCGATGTGACACTGACTGTACATTGCTTTTTGTTATTAACTCGCAAAACTTGTTGAATTCAAAACTGATCACTTTTACCGTTAACAATTTTTTGGCCTAACAATAGAACGAAAAGTTGTGCACACACGGCCACTGATCGACCTACCATACCTACCATATTGAACTCTACTAGATTGAAATTAAGATGAAATTTGTATGCGGGAATTTTACATACAAGGATAAAGATGTGACGCTGGCTGTACCGATAGCGTCATATCGCCCTACCCTACCTACTCTGCGACCTAACTAATCTGTGAAATACCTGCACCCGAATCTCAACCTAATGTTGTAGTCATAAAGTTTTTCTTGTGCACCATAAAGTAGTTTTTTGAAAATTTGTCTGATTTAGTTTATATCGTTTGCAAGGCAAGCGAAAAAGCCGACTATGACCGAATTATTATGTTAGCGTTGGAAGACAGGATTTGTACCGCTCTCCATACACTTCTGTCATTCTGTATCATTTTCTCGTGGAAGTGCATTTTGTGAGTAATGTAGTGCGTGTAATGAAACGCAACGAAATGTGTGGCTGTGATACAGAATTACAATAGTGCATGGAAAGCAATACAAATTCTGTCTTCTCGATGCTAACATAATACTTCAGTCATTGTCGGCTTTTTCGTCTGCCCTGGAAACGTACTATATTAATAAAATGAAATAAATTGACGGCGCGCTTATCCTTCGCCTTCATATTTATTTACACGTTCAATATTTAGTTTTATTTTTGTCGATATAAAATGCCGAGAAATAACGTCCCTAGTGTGGAATAAACTAGTGACCACCTACACAAATTAGGACAACTCAAACATTCTCCATCTCTTTCTAACTCATTAGCATGACTCGTAAGAAGAAGAAGGAAGAATATATGTCTTTGCTTGCTATTTTAGCGTGGTTTCTATGCTTTAGTTATTGTTCTGAGGCTCACTGCACCTAGTTCGTAGTTCCCTCAGAACAATAACTTATTGTTCTGAGGTAGTTCCGCAAGAAAATTTTAGGTGGCTGTATGGATATTGATTTATCCGTAGAGCAACAGAACATAAGGCATAGTGTACGAGAACCTTTAGTAAAAAAATTAAATTGTTGACAATTTTGACGGTTCGCCATTTTTTTTTCATAGGATTTTTTTTGTGCTAAAAATGTTGTTATTACTATTCGTAATCATCGTTCTTCCTAATAATGTGCACGTCAAAAAAATCCTTATGGTTTTAGCTATCGAACATGGTATGATTCTTTATAGTTTCAAACAGTGACTTCCAAGTAAAAATAACTTCTAACACTTCTTTGAAATTTATTTACAAGAACAATGAACCTAAAACTAAAAACCTTAAAAAATATAATATAAAAACTAAAAAATATTATTAAAAGGAGTCCCTTTAGGCAAGGTTCCGAAGATACTGGCAGCGTTCCCCCTTTGAATAGCAAGACTAATTCTTTGTCCGAGGTAGCTGCCAGCTCTTCGGTCTCCTGTGATGTCGACTACTAACGAATAACTTCTACATGTCGATATATGTTTACGTATTTTTTTTGTGTCTTGGAATGTTAATTTTTGTTATAGCTTTTCGTAATTAACTGTTTATTTATTAAAATACTGCGTTTTCTAAGCATTCCGTACGTATAGTAAATTTTGATATATCCTGAGTAATTGTTTAGTTCTAAGCTTTTCTGTCAGCTCAGTCAGGGTTCTTAGTCTTCTGTACCTACACTGTTCTAGCAGGTCTGGAAACAGCTGGACGTTTGCCGCCATGTTTTTTTATTATTAATGGACGCTTTAGTGGTTTCCACACTTCTCTTATTACACTATTCCATAGCCGAACTTTCAAAGTCAAATATATTATGTATACTTACGTGTGTTCCTATGTATAAAGTTTTATAAAAGCTATACACGATCAGTACGACCAACAAACAAATACACGGCACTGCAAATATTAATCCATCCTTTCAGTCGATAGAGGTCTCAAACCAACAATATTAAATTGTAATGTTCTGCTGAAACGCAACTTAGCAATAAAATTTATGAAATATTGGATGAAAATATTAATATCGTTTATAATTTATTAGTAATATTGATGTTTTAAACACCGTGCATTGTAAGTAGGTATTGTTTTTTAAGAGAAACTCAGTTATTTTAGATAGATTTCGTTAAACTAGAAAACCAAACTCAAACATCTACTTAGAATTCCATCAGGCAGGCTGTACCCGGCTCATAACTTGGGTACTACCTACCTACAATAACAATAGTCTTAAACTTTCGCGTATTTTTTATCAACAGCCCCCTCCCCAACGTACCACGTGATGCTCGCTGTCATCTGAGCACAATCTTTATATGGGACGTCTACTCTAGTTTATTGTACCTCAATGCACAATAGTTTCGTTTTGCGTTAAACCCCGTTCAAATATTTGTTTAACGTTAACTTTGACTTTAAATAATCAGTAGGTACAATCGTTTTATACATTTCCAACTGATTCGTGTTCCCGTATTGAACACAGCTCAATGATTTGTCATTTGCCATTGTTGTTCGAAACATCACTAGAGATAACTATTATGTATGCAGTCTCGTTGTACCCGCCAACAGCAAACGCCGCTCCATCACAGTTTGCCGCGTGTCAAATAATATTAATGAAACACGCCGCCATTTTATAATATCTACAATACGTGTACTTATGATTGCATGCAGTGTTAATTAAAACTATTTTGGACAAAACTGCATTATAAATTATAATAATTATGTAGCAAGCAAACATGCTTTTGCTTGTCCGTTCTTCTGTTCTGTGAAGTGCGCTTTACCCATCAGCCTTACCGCCACTACCAAGCGACGGCTGACGCTTCTCGTTGGGTTATAAGTTATGCCTAACCATCTAACACATAGTTTTTATTTGATCATATGTTTTAAGTGATTCTAACGAATAAAAAGTAAACTTAACAACAAATTGAATTTAGTGTTGGGCTTTCAGTGTAAGTAAGTAGTTAGCGAGCAGCTAATTTCACAGTGAGTGCAGGAAACGAACTAAAACATGCATGCCCATTCAGAGACATCCTTGCATACACGTCTCAGTGGACGCAGCTTAATTCATGCAAGCTCATTGAAGCCAGAGAGTAAACTCGACGCAACAGCCTCAGAGGCTTTTCAAGTGTGCCGCGGCGGGCCGCAGTGATTGCGCCGCGTCTTTGTGCGCCATTCATCCTCGCCAGTCTTCATACAGCGGAGATGAGGCCCGCTTTAAATACATCCTCGCGCCGTTCTCATTAGGAGGCGAACGGGGATTAGGTTTTGTACCTACGTACCTAAGTACCGGGCTTTGCGTCGACGCGTCGAGCAGTTGGGTGACAGCTATCTTACGTATCTTATTTGAACTTAGCAATAAAGAGAGGCTCAATGGCGCAGCGGCTAAAGCGTTAGGTTTGCGATCTTGCAAGTCCAGCAACTTCTCAACGCCAAGTTACTGGATGGGTGAACGAATTAAAAACATGTCGAGTTCCTCTGCGCTTTAGGCATGTAAAACCGTTGGTCCCGGTTGTGGTCGTAAAATAGACTAAAAGCCTGTAGGCTTTTCTGCGATTTAGTCAGCGTAAGAACTACGCGTTAATGTTAAATATTTTTATTTTAGTATTTTATAATTGTAGGACAAACGTCACAGGACCGAAGCAAACGGAAAGCCGTCTCTACCTACCCCTCGGGAAACGGAAGTGACTATAGGAGTAGCTATGTATAACTGTAGAAGAATTCACTTACATATCAAACAAAAATATACATTATACCAACCACGCCAGCTGCCGGCATTTCCAGAACCGTAATCAGCTTACCCGAAGGACGATATCGTAATCCATTGTGCAGGACATCTCATTCTTAAACTGATGAGATCATTCTAATCCGCACTCGTGGCGCTCTCATTAGGAGAGTTGGACGGGCGATAAGGTTCCGTAGTTCTAAACTACTTAAGCTGTGACGTGAGGTGGAAATTTCGTGTTCCTATGAAACAGCATTAATCTCTCAGCTATGCAGCAAGCTCCGCAAGCTGTTGATGTTAAACAAGTTGAGACACAAATGTGTTTGTAAGTTTATAAGTTATGAAGTAAATTTTGCGATAAAACTAAATTTTGTAAATTTTAATCGGCTCTGTCTGTGGTCTAGTGGCTAAGCCACCGGTATTAGACCCAGAGGTCCCGGATTCGAATTCCTAGCGGGGAGTACATCTTTGTGTATTTGATTTGGTTGGTGGTAGGGCTGTTAAGTCCACCTGGCTAGCTACCACCATTTTATCTTAACAACGATTTTTATAGCATCGTTGTGTTCCGACAGGTTCCTCAGTGCTTGAGGATTCCGCGGTGAAGCGCGCAAGCGAAGATTAATAGTTAATAACGGCTTAACGTAATACTCAATTCAGATTTAGGATGTAACCTTTGAGGTCTGTCACGTAAAAGTAGTGATGTAATAAACTCATTCTATTAAGGCATTTTACAATGACTCGACTCATTTTTGAAACCTCACGTCTAGACTAGTCTTTTAACCCTCAAGTTTTGAATTCAAAAGACTAAAACTGAAGAAAACATTTAGTCGAAGTCCTTTTAACTCAGGTTTAAAAACTTAGTCGTTTCATAAAAGGTTTATAAGACTACAAGGACTTGCGTTTAAACACCTACGCCACTGGAGTCGCGAGTCTCGTGAGTCGTAAGTACTTCATGGTTTTAATGTAAACAAATTGTTAATGTTATTGCAATTATATAATTCCACGGCTGTTATACTATAGGAAACAAACCACCCAAATATAAGTAAATAGCATTGTAACTTCGATACGTTGGTAGCCGAGCGAGCAGGTAGATGCTCTTGTTGAACGCAAGAAATCGTGGTTCGATAGCCATAGCTCCGTTAGACTACTGTCATTTAGATTAACAGGATGGATTGACAGGACTATGATGATGTGTTAAACGCATAATAATAATAAAATTCTTTTAAAAGCAACAGTGCGGGATCCGCGGTCATTTGTTAATGAAAATGTTCAGTTTTTTGGAAATCCTAAACAGACAAGAAATCGAAAAGGTAAAGAAAATCATAAACCTATGTGTTTATGATTTTTTAGGAATTATTATTGTAAAACACGGTCGTAATGTGCATTTATATGTAATTTTACAGGTAACTTCAGGAGTTTTTTCTATCGAGCAAAATGTTTCCAATCGTGTTTTGGAAACAGTCGTCCAATTTCAGTGCAAAATATGTAAAATATTTTGAATAACAGCTAATAGAAAACAGCCAATTTTTCCGTTTTCACCGCCCTTAAGAGCTTGAGCTATATTATAGCTTTAGCTGTACGACTCAGGCGCTAGTATATAGTATTTTATAATCATCTCGAGTCGTGTCATTTAGTTCTTTATTATAACAACTGGGTTTTATTACCAAAGACTGGTACCTCCAATATTATTTTCAGACTTGAGTAGTGTAAAATTAAGTGGTCTTTGTAAAAGGCCCTAAAAGACTGAGCTTCTTGCATCACTACCTAGGCGTTAAATAAAAAGCTATCAACTTTCTACGATCTTTATTCAAACTAAAAAATAAACAAGGAAATAACAAAAAGACGGCAAATTATAACGATTTGGCTCTAAACACGGCCTGCATTAATCGGTTCAAGGCCGACGTTACCTCTGGGGTTAATTAAAAGATAACTATCTTTTTACACAACAAAACATCGCCCTATTACCCCCCCGCGAGGGTTAGCTGCCGTAAAATTATTTCGGAGCCGCGACTGCTAAAAGTTCTAGGGGAAATAATGTATATAATAAAAGTGTTCGGATAGCCAACAATGTTTCCTGCTAGGTAGCTACTTAGAAACAAAAATTTTTGCAAATATATTTAACAAGAATTTTATAAATTAAGCAAGAGGTTCAAAGTACATTGACGCAGCAATATCCTAAAAATATTATAAACGCGACAGTTTGTAAGTATGGATGGATGTTTGTTACTCTTTCACGTAAAAATTTCGGCAGACAGATAGTTTATAGCCTGGATTAACACATACAATACTTTTTATCTCGATATTCCCACGGGAACGGGAACCACGCGGGTCAATTATAATTTAAATATACCCCACAACAGTACTTACTGCTGGACTGGCCTCAATTATTGAAATCAATAGGTATTGGCTTAATCATCACGCTTGCTAAATATGAATCGGAACACACAAATCCTGTTGGTAATTTTTTTTAAATTGAACCAAGGATACCTGGTAATAGGGAGCCAATCCGCTAGGCCACGGAACTTGAAATAACAGTTCAATTTTATTTCATGGTTACATGAACACTCTTTCCAATAAGAATACTTATGTTATTAAAAAAGGTTTTTGCTGCCCGCCACTGATTTCTAAACGGTTCCAATGTCGCCAAGAGGCAATTTAAGAGATTTCACCCAACACAAAGACGCGAATCCTTATTATGAAGCACGAAACGGCCAATTGTGAGCCGATGTCATTTTGCGGATAATGCCTTTTAATATCAGACTCTGTCGACACATTGAGATCTTTATTAAAGCTTGGAAGGATACAGCTTCGCACATTTAAAATGATGGCACAGAAATATTATGTTTATATGTTATGAATGTTAGAAGAAAGAAAAAACATTTATTGACTGTCACATAAAATAATTAAAAATATAATAAAAAACCGGTCATGTGCAAGTTGGACTCGCGCACGAAGGGTTCCGTACCATTATTCCGGCAACAGAAATACATCATCTGTGAAAATTTCAACTGTCTAACTACACATGAGAAACACCTTGATGGTGACTAGTGATATACGTCTGGAAATATTGCCACTGCCAGAAACTTTCCACTCCCAATGTTCCCAGAAGACTATTTGTTATTTTGTACCTTTCGTATCAGAATACCATGAAAGAAAAGAGTTTTAGATGATTATCTCTACCCGCCCGCACCTAATTAAAATCGCTGCCTCGCCCTGCGAGCACTAATCCCGCGTTTTCACCACACACGCGCTGTGTATAGTAGTAGTTTCGTATGAGTTGTTGTGAAAAGGTGTATTTATTGCGCATGCACTCCGTAATGTTTTGTGAAAAAGCGTAATAAATATAAAGTACACGAATACTTTAAAGGAGACAAGGACGATACGGGACATAAAATTAATTAATGCAGTTTCTGTACACGTATCTTTGATTATTATTTTATATAAGCCCATCTATCTCAACTCAACTTAATGTTAAGTGGAAATGGAGACCAGGCCCGAAGACAACTGTTGCAGCGTTGAAAAAACAGCATCAGTCACCTTCACCTTGCCAGTCCATTAGGTACCTCATTACGCCTGAAGAACCCAAATTTTTTGTGCGCGATAAATCGATGACTCCGGAGAGCAGCACTCTCCAGGGGTACGCCCTCTGAAGAAAGGGAAAAAAGAGATGAGGTCAAAGAGTCTTTAAAGCACTCGCCATGGCATAAGAACTCTTTGACCTCATCCCTCCTTCTCCCTTCCTCCATAGGAGTACGCGTGCTGCTCTGCGGAGTCACCAATTTACAGTCTCTAACATTCCATCTCGCACAAAGAAATTTGGTGACTCGTTTCTTTGCCGCACTTCCAAAAGATGGAATAGTCTACCAGCACACGTATTCCCTCCTACCTATGACATAGGGTCCTTCAAACGAGGCGTGAAGAAGCACTTTGTGGGCCGGTAGAGTGAGGATGACTGATGCTACGTCTCTTACGCTGCACCAGTTGTCCTCGCGCCTGGACCTCATTTCCACTTAACATCAGGTGGAGTGGGGACATTTGCCTGGCTAAGTATAAAAAAAAAAAAGAGGTAGAAGATGCTAAGTGATCCAATATCTCGACCCAAATGTAGAGGTTCGAGAGTGTTAGTAACCTTTGAATTGTCGTTAATATGCACAGCACTGCTCTGCAATCTATTCAAGGTATCGAGAAAGTACTTTGCAGACCCTTCCAAGATGTGAGGTAATACTTCACACAACACCACCCCTGCCACCACACCTGTCTTGTACTAAGTGCAAAACTGACCAGGCGGAAAGAATCGCCGCACCTTGTTCATCCTGAACAAGATGCGGCCGGCAACCGAGTTTACATGAGGCTGTTATAATCACGGCATCGATGTAGTCCCTATGGTTCACATCGTAGCGAATCTTCATACCGAAGTATCGTATCGATCGTAGCAAATCTCCATACCAGATCGAGCTCAATGACTGAATCGATCACTTTCTTTATTTCGGGTTTGACCTGCCCGCTGGGTGACCGTTATATCCCCCATGCCAGTGCTAGCAGTCAAAGCAGTCAAAGCAAGGAATATTTTCAAGTGAAAGCATACCATTTATATGCAGAAGGAACAGGGTGGAGGATAGAACAGAACTCTAAGGAAGGGCGTTCACTCACATGATCCGCGTGATCCATCTGAGAAAACTCAGATTCTACGCTTATGCAAAAAGGCCTTCTTCGCATCCAAAATACTAAAGTGTCTCAAGACGAAAGTCTTTGGCCGTGTGTAGGTATTGCAAGTGCTAACATACTGGAATGAGCCGTGGTCGCTCACTAAGGGCGTTATAAGAAGGCTCAAGGTCACTTATAGAGCAATGAAAAGGGCAATTCTTCTGCGGGATCGAATTAAAAATGAAAAACCGTAGAAGAACTAAACCAACCGAAATAGCCCAAAAAATTGCTAAACTCTAGCTTCACTGGTCAGGGAACACCTGTTGTAGAACCGACACGTCGATCCAAATCTTTGGGGCAGAAAGATTGTTGAGTGGCGACCGCACACCGGAAAACAAAGTGTGGGCAGGCCTTCAACAAAGTGCACCAACGATGTGGTCGCTGGAAGGACGGTCGTGGTGGAAATCCTTGGTCCTTTGTCCAGCAGTTGGCTTTGTCCAGCAGCAGCATCATCTGGCTGGTGATAATCAATTGGAGTTATTTACTATTGACAAACTCTTACGAATAGACAGGACAAGACACGGTGCGTATGCTACTTGTCTAAGGGGGGCTGAGCGGGTAGACCAATGTTATATTACATAGTTCATAGATTTTGTTATATTGTAAGCCATTAAAGATTGATATTGATAAAGATATTGTCGACTATGAAATGTTTTTAATATCGTATGAATCTTCTTTAAACCTTAGTGACTATTTAGTATGTAAGTCAAATTAGTAGTTAGAAGTATTTAAATATTATTTAAAAATTTTCGGCGAGTTAAATGAATAGCTTTTCATAGTTATCCAAATTTGCTGGCAACAAACTGCGAACATTGCCGGGAATATTGCCGTGAACATTGCCGGAACATTGGGAGTTTTCGTAATTATGGTACTTTATTTTTATTTTTTGTTTATTGGGTTATAGTCTGATCCTATTTTAAGTTCTCCAATAATACTGTACTTACTGACTGTAATCTGTTATGTGTTGTAATAAACAGTTTTTTGAAATCTAAACCCACTATTTTCAAAATGGCGTCCTACCCTTAATATTTTTCCAAAATGTCCCGGAGCGGGACATCTGCCACTCGAAGGGAAATAAAAATTTATTTATTTATTACAACACATAACAGATTACAGTCAGTAAGTACCCTTCGAGTGGCAGATGTCCCGCTCCGGGACATTTTGGAAAAATATTAAGGGTAGGACGCCATTTTGAAAATAGTGGGTTTAAGTGCATTATTTAAATGCCTTACCATTTAGATTTCAAAAAACTGTAATTTTACTGATTTTTATATGAAACCTATACCTTATGGTTGCATTTTTGTAATGAAAATAAAATTTTAAGAAAATAAAATTTAAAAAAAATATAATCAAAACAGCATCGTAGTGCAAATATGGCCGTACGATTGATGCCGAATTTCGGTACAAAAACTCTTATAATTATAAAATTATATTATTTTAGTTAATACCTTACTATAAAATACAAAGTTAATATGTTATTCTAAAACTTAAAGTAACAAAAAGATACATGCGCATATATTTTTTTACAATTCTAGCTTTACACACCAGCCGGACGTAAACAACGCGAGGCGAGCGCGTCGAGAGCGAGACACTTTTATAAGCAACTGTCTCTGTCGTTGCCATTTTCTGTTAACCCATAGTCTGTCTCTGTTTTATGATCTAACGTTCATGTGAGTTAAAAGAGTGCAGAACCTGTTTGGTTTACATTTATTCAGCCAAAACCGACGCACTACTATGCACATGAGTGCCTAAAAATGTCATCCCGTAGCGGGACAAATGCACATGTCCGACAAATGCGAAATGGCGTTTGCCACTCGAAGGGTAGATAGTGGTAAAATAAAGTTAGTTAAAGACAAATATTTTTAAATTTATGGATATTAAACCAAAACTCCCAGTAAATTCCCACTTTGGGAACATTGCCAGCAAAATTTCCAGTCCTCCGCAATATTCCCGGGCACGTTACATCACTACTGCTAACAGACGGACCGACTATTAATTTCAACAAAACTAAAAGTAATATGTAGTACCTAGGTACATAATATGAAATTTAATAATATTAAAATTATTATGAGTTTGCCTGTACCTCATGTCAATGTATGTAGAAGTTTGCTATCAAATTTAATGACTTTCTAGTGTAAAAGTCAAATAACAATTACACTTTTAGAGGGTACTATTTCCGGTACTATTTATTGAGATAGAAATGAGAGCCATAGCTGGTTCTGTTTTCGCGCAACGAGGTGAGTACGCTAGGCGTACAACCTACGCCTAGCGTACTCACCAAACTATGTCTATAACTTTTTAACTATAAAGGTACTATTAATTTCCTTTGGGCAATATTTGGTACTATTTGGGTACAGTTTTTTGACATACTAATTAAAGTTGTAGCTTGCTCAGATATCCCAAGCTGAGGTGAGTACGCTAGGCGTAACCTACGCCTAGCGTACTCACCAAACTATGTCTATAACTTTTGAACCATAAGGGTACTATTTATTTCCTTTGGGCACTATTTGGGTACAGTTTTTTGGCATTCTTGAAATAACAGAATTCCATGGTGAGTACGCCAGGCGTAGGTACACAATTATGCCGTTACGGTGTGAGAAAGTCACATCGCAACGGGCGGCGCAGGTATTCTGGCAGTCTACAAAGTCATGAATCATTATCTGTCTATAAATGTCCCACAGCTGGTTCCAGCCATAAAAATTAACTAAAATAAAAAATAAATAGAACGGGCCATAGCCTAGCAGACAATGCTGGTTTTACCGTCTCCCATCATTCGCCAAACGGCTTAAAGTGCGCTCTGAGGCACAAAAGAGATAATATAGATATTCAATGTTCTTTCTTTCATCATCAGCCTATAAACGTCCCACTACTGGGCACAGGCCTCCACGTGAACAATAGCACGTGAGGATATTGGGCCATAACCCACCACGCTGGCCCAATGCGGGTTGGTGGGTTTTTTAACGACTGCTATCTTACGACAACAACCGGGACCAACGGTTTAACGTGCCTTCCGAAGCACGGAGGAGTTATTTCTTTAATAAATGTTATTTTTAATTACGTGTAGTGATTTCGGAAGTTGCATATTGTACAAAACTACTTATCTGTTTTAGAAAACCCTCATTAGCATATAAATGTCCCACTGCTGGCAACAGGGCTTCAGGGTGGACATATATATTAGACATGGGCGCCGCCGTGGCTCGCCGCCGCCGTTTAGGTATGGCGCGCCGCCGCCGCCGCCGACTGTTCAAAATTTCGCGCCGACTAGACTGTTCCAATGTGTAGGCTCTTGTAACAATAATCTCAGTTTATTCTTTACTCATGTGGGCCGTGCGGGCGCCGCGCGAGGCGTCAGCTCAGGTGCTCGATGAGGACGAAGACGACCCTATTTCCAATCAAGAGGGAGAAGAATCAGAAGAACGCCCTTTGTTTGGGGACTTCGCGAACGAGCCTAGCGCTAAGACGTCCATACCAACGCGTTGGCATAGTATCTTAGAAATGTTGGGGCGTATGGCACAGTGCTGTTACTGTAACCGGAACCCCGTCAGCTTTCTTAGCCTGAGCTAATGCTCGAGCTCGCAAATCGTCGGGTACCTAGACCCTGAGAAAGCCCCAGTTAAAGAACATTACGTAGGGCACGATTCAATCACATCGGCCCCATCGGTGTTAAACATGCTTCGCACCCACTTGGAAATACCTTTATTTCCACGGAGAGCTTTGAGTACCTCCCCGCCGCGGACATGAAGCTCCCCCATAGAGGGGTCGGCCGGCTATATTTAATACAAATGGGTGCACATTTGGAAATACCTTTATTTCCACCGCTGATAAAGCCTGACGGCTCACTTGCCCACACAGCAACTAAGAAGGTAATTCCACTCTTTTTGCAAAGAACTCACGTCTGGAAGTCGCTAGCAAGGTTCCACCTAAGTTGCCTATAGCCGACCTCTCCATGGGAGAACCTCACATCAGCAGCAAAGAGGTACTCAAAGCTCTCCGTACTCTAACGTGAATAAGGCTAGTGGTCCTGATAGAATCCCGGCCATAGTCCCACATAAGTGTGCACCTAACTTGTCTACTGTTCTAACACACCTGTATCGCCTCTCACTTGAGACTGGTCTAGTTCCTCAGTCGTAGAAGCTGGCTAATATGCAGCCTGTGCCCAAAAAAGGTAGCCGTGCCGATCCATCTTACTGTAAGATGATTTAAGTCAAGTCCATACTCTGCAAGAATACGGAACGTGTACTTAACTCTCGACTGCTGGCATACCTTGAGACCAATGATCTCCTCAGTGACTGCCAGTTCGGATTTCGCCTATTATAGATCTGAGAAGTTGGAACTCACTGGCGCATTGGACTTAGAAATAGTGGACAACTTTGTATACCTGGGTTCCAACATCAGTAACGATGGTTCGTGCGAGAAGGAAGTGCGCAGGAGAATTGGCATGGCTAAGAGCGCCATGTCTCAGCTTGCAAAAATCTGGAGAGATCGCAATATTTCCGTAAAAACCAAAACCAGACTGCTACGGACTCGTGTCTTCTCGATCTTTTATACGGAGCTGAGACTTGGACACTAAAAGCTGCAGACCGCAAACGCATTGACGCTTTTGAGATGTGGTGCTGGAGAAAGATGCTCCGTATTCCTTGGACAGCATTTCGGACTAACGTCTATATTGCGAGAACTCAAAATCTCCTCGCGGCTGTCATCCTCGGATATCTACGCAAAATTCTCGAATACTTCGGTCACATTGCAAGGAAAGACGGTGACAAACTCGAGAAGCTCATAGCGACCGGCAAAGTAGACGGGAAACGGCCTCGAGGACGCAGCCCAATACGTTGGTCTGACCAGATCCGCACCACTCTTAACTCTTCAGTTCACAGCGCCCTCCAGACCGCCAGATACAGAAAACAGATGGAGGAAAACCATAAGAGAGAAAGTGATGCAGAAGGGACGTCACGACTCACGACCCTCAGCATTGAGGAACATGACGCAACTCCATTATCAATTTTAATTACTTAGTGACTTTTCGCTCTACGGCGACGATATAATGTTTTGTTGTTGAAATCTTTGTGAAGTGTTGGTTTTATTTATTACTCTTATTTCCACCTTTAACTACATAACCAAAAACGACTTCAAAAATCCCACGCCGCCGGCTTCACGCCGCCGCCGAGCATATTTTTAAGGCGCGCCGCCGCTGGATTTTTTTTACTCGGCGCCCATGTCTAATATATATATATTTTGTTTTATTTGGGGAGCTTACAGCATCATTTACAAAAAACAATTCTTAACTTATAGTAACTTACAAGCTAATAACAAGCTACCGCACTTATAATATGTTGCGCAATATGTTGTTTAAAATACGGTAGGTACATAAGCGAAACAACAAAGGTTTCAAACCACCCCCTCTCTTCCCTTGGGGGTCGTAAAAGGCGATTAAAGGACCGAAGACTGCACATACATCCATCGGCTTAGAGCGGCGATGGGCTCACCACCTGCCACGCTAAGCACATGCGCAGTCGCTATTTGGTGAAAAGTGGACTATGGTAGAGGACTGCTTTTGCTGTCCTCATTGCCTTGTCCTGACTAACCCTTCAGGGACAATAGCACAGAACAACTAATAGTACCACCGTAACAATAGTTGTGTTTATATGTGTGTCCCTCACCTGATGAACTCCTCGATGTGCCTACCAAATGTCATCCCGCCTTTGATGTTAGGCACGCAAAGCCTATACCTGTCACCTGATGACGTTGCCGCGCGCGCAAGTCCGCATTTGATAGGGGTATAATGCGGCGTAATTTGATACGGGTACTTAAGTAGTGTTAAGTGGTTTTTGTGGCGTTCCTTTTTTAAACACCACACATATTGTATATCGTTGGATTCCTAGATAAATTATCTTTAATATTATGGCGGTATGATTAAAAAATATTGTACTATGATCCAACAGTATCCGAGTGAAGGAAGGAATATTACTTCTGACTTTCCTATGGAATAAAAAAAAATTAAACACGATAAGGGTATCTTTTTCTTCTTTAAATGTAACCTCTTACTACATAGTAATAATAATATATAAAAATATTTACAACTTTTCATAGAAAAATGTAAAGAAAAACAACAATTTCCGCATCGAGTTCTTTTTGATTTTTATTTTTTATTTTTTAAAAATAGATCTTTTCGAAGTAAGTCTGTTTTTATTGACGTTTATTCACACTAGACAGCTAGTGCTGCCAACCGATACAAGCCGCAGACACTTAAAACTCAAACCGAAGTAGAAAACAGACTTGAAATACGGAGCCTTTTTGTGCCTAACATCAAAGTCGGGATGACAGTTGTAGGCACGTCGTGGTTATTCATCAGTTTGATAGGGGTATGACGCGCATACCCCTATCAAAATCGGACTTGCGCGCGCGGCAAAGTCATCAGGTGAGGGGAATACAAGCGAAAACATCACGGAATAACTACGTGTGGTCATGCGGACGGGCGCAAAACTAAAGTTAATGAGTTATACAGTTTATTAGTATTTAGTATTACAAAAAACAATTTTAAAAAAGAATCGTAGTACTTACAAAAAAAAAAAAACTTAATCTAATAGGCCACCGCGCGTCACTCCTGGCTCGAAGGTTCCCATGATACCGGCCGCGTTGCCGCGCTGTATCACCAGGTATGATTTGCAGCGGCGATCGTAGCTACGATCCGCCAAGCGGTGCCCTACTTTGGCAATAAAAGATTTTGCTTCCGAGCCCCACACTCCCGAAGTCTCTACCGCAAAGGGGACAAAAAGGTACTGAGCCTTTAAAGCCTCATACTTTAGGTGCTTTTGCCTCGCGGCAGTCTCAGCGGCAGACCCAGCAGTCCGCGTTGTGCCGGGGAGATGAGACGCCGCGAATGTGCTGACACACGTCGCATCCCACAACAAGCAGCGGCCTTTTTCCCAGGGAACCAAAGTTAAACCATCGGGTCTTTTGCCGTCTGTGCGACTCAGGCCCGGAGGTTCCAGCGTGCAAGGAATATTAGCCGTAATTAACGCTCGTCGAATGATGTCGTTTAGCGCGTGATGTCTTGGGAACCTGCCTGCGCATCTAGAGCAGCTCAACCCATGGTGGCCATTAGCCTCAACCTGAGCTCCGCAAACACAACGATGCGGCTCACAAATGTTGCAACCGAGCCTCAATCCTACCGCTATACGCAAGGAATCGTTGTCCATAAAGGTGCCCAACTGAGGAGAAGGCAACGCATGCAACCATGTACCTGATTCTGGTTGAGATACCGCCCTTAGCCTAGCCAGATCTACAGCGTTCGCGCCATCCATGACTTCAGCGAGGGTCAGCTTAGATCGGACATCGTCCCAACTTTTTTGAATTTCGGGGTGATCGGGGGGGGTATCATGATCGGGACAAAAAATCGACCAAGCGGCCAAGGCCTCACGTGCAAAAGGCAGCTGAAATCCGTTACCATTAACATTAAGTATGTGAGTAACCAGACTCAGCGCCCCATGCATAGAAGCCAAGAAAGCCGGTAACGCCGTGTCCTGTACACGACGAATGCCAAGTCCACCGTGCCTTATTGGAAAGGATGCCTGATGCCACTGCTTATCGTTCAGATCGACGTTTAGGATGCTTTCGAGGATATCTTTAAGGCTATGATCGATAACCGACATTTCTTGCTGGCAAAGCCACACCGGAGCCGTCCTAACAGAATAATTTAATTTTGGCATCGACAATCAGGATCGTAAAAGCGTCAAAGCGACATGCGGTGGCAGCCGCTCCAAATGAATGCGGCTTGATAGAAGTTCCTGATTCTTGGCGAGCAAGACATCAGGTATTGCTTCTGAAAAGATTGGAGCGCCTAAAATTCTAAAATTTATTTTGTCCAAAAGCTTTATGCTTGGTAGGATATTTTCAATAATGGTCGATGAACTATCACTACAAGTAAAATATTCGCACTTGCTCATATTAATTTTGAGACCCATATCTCGAAGCCTGGGAAAGAGCGACTGAATGTCTCCGGCTACAACATCCGGACTGCCCCCTATAGTACCATCGTTCAAGTTTATTAGTTATTAAATTACGTCAGTTTAAAATTTAAATTAATAAAAGTAAAGCCCACTTACACAATATGTGCCTACACTTTATGTTTAAAGAATATTTATTTCTTATTAAAAACCATTACAGTCACTTACATAAGAAATTATTAACAATAATGTAGGTAGGTCTAACTGTTCAGTAGTTAGCAGATATTTGGGTTTGGGAATCGTCTCTCCAGCAGGTTCGAGTCAAATTGTGTACTTACATGGTAAGGTGAACCGTATCATACGAAAACACTGTCGTAGTAAGAGTATTGTGATGTACATAAATAATGTACTTATCCATTTGGTTATTATGTTATGACGCATGCGTGAGCAAGCGCGTAACTAGCGAGCGACTGACATGAACACGGCGCAGGAGCCGCCGCCGGCCGACCGAGCTTGAGAGGCTATTCCCGCAAAAGTGCGTACATGCAATTTTCAGATATAACATTTAATAATTAAAGGCTTGATGAGAATGTACCCTGAAAAATGTGCGTTTTTAGTCTACATTTAAAAATATATTTATAGAATTTGCATTTTTTAAATAATCTGGCAATTTATTAAATAGAAGTGCTCCCTCAGAGGTTATAACTTTCTGACCGTATTTTGTTCTTGATTTTGGCACTAGGAAAAATTTTTTAGGTCTTCTTTGGCTATATTTTGGAGTTTCGTTATTTATATTAAATTTAATTTTTGAATGAATTTTATTATGCAGTATTTTATAGATAAGTATTAGAGTTTGGAATAGGTATAATTGGGTAATGTTCATTAATTTTGTTTCCTTGTAAACTATTTCAGTACTGGTTCGGTAGTTATAATTAAATAAAGATTTAATGATTTTGTTTTGTAAAATTTGTAGTTCTTTTAATTTTGTTTTTGATGCAGTTCCCCATAATTCGATTAGATAAGTAAGATGAGATTTAACAAATGAGTTGTATAGCATAAATCGAACCTTTCGAGGAAAACAACCAACACTGTGTCGTATACTTCCAAGGAACGAGACGAGTTTTGCCTTAATGTAGTCAACTTGTGAAGTCCACATTAGGTGGTTGTCAATTCTTAGGCCGAGATATTTTTCTTCTTTTTTTTCTAATATGGCTATGCCATCTATAACTAATTTATTATGATTCATAATTTTTTTATTTTTCGGCTTAAAAATACAATAACAAGTTTTTGCAGTGTTAATTGTAAGTAAATTATATCGAAACCAATTAAATATAGTGTTTAGATCTTCCTGTGCCTGACTTATGATTACATCTATGGAATTCCCAAAATAAAACAAACAAGTGTCATCTGCATACAGAGTTAGCTTACCGTGTAGGTTAATTTCACATATATTATTGATGTATATCAAAAAAAGCAACGGTCCAAGAATCGACCCCTGTGGTACACCATACGTGATTGGTTTTACATTACTTTGACTCTCATTAATCTTGGTAATTTGGCATCTGTCACTTAGATAAGACTTGAGCATTTGTAAAGCTGTACCAGTTATGCCAGTATTTTCAAGTTTATTAATTAATAACTTATGGCTGACAGTGTCAAATGCTTTCTTGAGATCGATAAATACCCCCAAGACTATCATTTTATTATCTATACTAGTTTTTATTTCAGTAATTAAATCCAAAGTGGCTGCTAATGTGTTTGAGTGAGGTCTAAAGCCGTATTGACATTCGGAAAAGAAATTTACAGAGGAAAGGTGTTCGTCTATGCGGGAAAAAATATTTTTTTCAAGAATTTTTGATATCACTGGCAATACCGAAATTGGGCGATAATTATTTGGATCATTTGTAGGGCCAGACTTATGAATCGGATTAACTTTCGCTAATTTAAGGGAGACAGGAAAACTACCTTCGGATAGGAGAACACTAAAGCAGTTTGCAAAATTTTGAGCCATTAAGTTGCCGATACATTTAATGTGTTTGGTACTAACGCCGTCTATACCAGAACTTGAATTTACGTCAAGGCCATTAATAATCTTTACAATTTCATCTTTAGTACAAGGTGTAAATTGGTCGAGTGTTTTGTCAGGATTAAAGGATGGCATTGAATAAACAGAACTTTGATGAAATTTTGATGGTATTTCATTTGCAAGTTTCAGACCTATCGAGGAAAAGAAGTCATTAAAAACCTCGCATATTAGTCCTGGGTCAGTGACTATACCGGATGGTGTTTTTAACTTTGGAGGAGCACGACTAGTTTTAGTTTTGTTATTCGATAAAGTATTAATCAAGGACCACAGTTTTTTTGGGGTTTTCTCGACGTCCCTGAACTTGTCAAGGTAGAAATTATCTTTAGTTCTTTTAATGTTCCGTCTTACTTCATTACGTAGTGTGTTATAATCTTCTTGTTTGTGTGAATTATTCGGTTCCTTCTTAAGTTCATTCCATAGTTTATTCTTTTGATTTATGGTTCTAATAATTTCTTTATTAATCCAATCCTTTTGTGGTAGATTCTCTATTTTAGTTTTGACTTGCTTACATTGTGTAATTGAAGATAGTATATATTTTTCTAGATTATGGTAGATATTGGATTCAAAATTATCAATTTGTATACAGTTTTGCAGTTTTTTATAGTCCGTGGAGATGTATTGTGCCTTTTTCAGTTTAGGAGGTTACACTTTCGATCATAAATGTGTTTATTTTGTTGCACTTTGTGTCATCCCTATAACATTTTATTGCATACTCTCTGGGTTGATTGTTTGGTATTAGTAGTAGGTGTCGTGGTATTTGTCGTCACTTGAAGACGAATGATGACACACACAATTTCCATCCAGTTTCTGACATCTTTGCGAACTCCAGGCCATACAAAGTGTTCTGCAACGAGTTGAGCAGTCGCGTTAGCTATTGGATGGCTCAATGAATGGAGACTATTGAAAACTCGCTTGCGAAATATGGTGGTAACAAATGGTCTAGGAGTCGGTGTACTAACGTCACAGTATAATTGTTTGCGACTACCAGGTAATACCAACTCTTGTAAGCGGAGTGAGGACGAAGAGTTATTAAGATATTCGGCCAGTTCAGGGTCAATAGTCTAAGAGTTAGCTAGATCGGTTAAATTGATAGGAGCGTCCAGTTCTTCCACACGTGACAGGGTGTCACCAACTATATTGTCCCTTCCGGAGATATGTCTAATATCGGTTGTAATTTGGGAAATATAGTCCAAGTGTCTGTATTGTCGGGGCGAACAGTTATGTTTACGTTCACTGAAAGCATATATAATAGGCTTGTGGTCCGTGAATACAATAAAGTGTCTCGCCTGAAGCATGTGTCGGAAATACTTAAAAGATTCGTAGATCGCTATAAGTTCCCGATCGTAAGGCGAGTACTTTATTTGAGATGGGCTAAGCCTACGCGAGAAGAACGCTAACGGCTGCCACACATGGAATTGTTGTAAAACTGCTCCCATAGCTATGTCCGAAGCATCGGTCACTAATGCTAGCTTGGCTTGGCAATTAGGGTGAGCAAGGAGCGCTGCATCAGATAAGCTTTCCTTCGTCTTCTCAAAAGCTATCAGAGCCTCGCCAGCCAAGTTGATGGGAGAAGAACCTTTCACTGTACCAGTAAGAAGCGAGTTAAGAGGGGCTTGAGTGAGGGCGGCGTTAGGTAAAAATCGCCTATAAAAATTTGCCATTCCCAAGAATCCTCTTAGCTGCTTAACTTCTTCTTTTTCTTTGGTGGTGGAAAGTCACGCAAGGCTTGTACTTTGGTGTCAAGTGGTTTGGTTCCGCTCTCCGAAATGGTATAACCTAAAAATGTTACCTTGGGAGCTCCCAAAACACAGGATAGGTTTATAACCATACCATATTCGCGGAGCCTGGTGAATACTTGTCGCAGGTGTTGCTCATGAAGAGTCTCATTCTCCGAAAAGACTAGGTAGTCGTCAACGTAACAATATACGAAATCAAGTCCACGTGTCATCTCGTCTACAAAACGTTAGAACGTTTGGCCAGCATTACGCAAACCAAACGTCATGTATGGAAATTCATACATACCAAACGGGGTGGTGATTGCGGTTTTAGGTATATCATCCGGATGTACTGGTATCTGATTGTACGCCTTCATGAGGTCCAGGGTACTGAAAATCTTACATCCTGAAAGGCTGTGCGTAAAATCATGAAGGTGACGGATTGGATACCTATCAGGCACTGTACGGGCATTGAGCTGTCTATAATCCCCGCAGGGTCTCCAACCGTTATCTTTTTTCGGGGCAAAATGAAGAGGTGAGGACCAGGGATTTTGTGAAGGTCTAGCTGTACCATCAGCCAACATAGCCTCGAATTCTTGCCTTGCTATCTTTAGCTTGTCTGGAGCCAGACGTCGTGGTGCGCTAGAAACAGGAGGTCCTGGTGTTGTGCGTATGTGGTGTTGTGTGTTGTGAGGTGTAATACGTTGTGTGCCAGATGGTCGCGTAATCTCAGGATTTTCCTGGGAAAGCAGACGATAAAAACGTGACTCACCAGTCAGCACCTTCACAGAGTTAACAATATTTTCGTCGGGAGCAAACAAAGCAGAAGCAGTAAGGCTAGTAGTATTATCTACAAGTTTTTGATTTCTACAATCTACCATTAAATTATAAAAGGACAAAAAATCTAAGTTTAGTATTATTCGCAAAAACAAAGCGCCAAGGATAAGCTCTACGTAAGTTAAGGTCTAAATTTAAATAATAATAACCAAACGTATCTATGGTGGTCGGTAATGAACAGGCGACCAGAGGATGGGCTATCAGCTGTCGCCATTACCGACTGCCCTTTTCGTTTCCCGATTTCCCATAATCGCACGGCTTGATACACTTATAGCCTTGTCTCCGTGCTTAGAGTGATACCAACAGGTGGGGTACCTTCTATACGAGGATTGGGATCTGCTGGATGATTGGTCGCGACGTCTGCTGTGGGAACAGGGTCTTCGCTTGTTTTGCATGGTCATAGACTTTATCTGCTGACGAAGTTCGGCAATTTTTCTAGCCATAGCCTCCATGCTAGAACCTGGAGAGGATGTAGAAGCTACTTGAGGCATCGATGGGGCTATATCTCGAATCCGGTCAGCAAAGTCGGCTAAGATGTCCAATTTCGCAGAGGGTTAAGCAGCCAGGACAGTTTGGATATTCCCGGGAAGGCGACTGGTCCAAATTTCGCGGTCTTCGGTTATTTGATTTCCAGCTAAGCTTTGAAGGTGTCGCAGGAACTGAGAAGGTCTGCGATCACCTAGCTCTTCGTGCATGATGAGCTGCTGCACTTTCTTCTCGTTCGATGCGCTTAGTCGTCTTATGAGCTCGGTCTTAAGCTTTTCATGCTTTTTGCTGGCAGGTGGATTCGTAATAATGTCCTTAACTTCTGTTGAAAATTGTCTATCTAGTTGTCCGATAACATAATGGAACTTGGTAAGGTCATTAGTGATGCCAGCAATCTCAAGCATGCATTCGCCGTAGGAACATAGGGCCGGCCGACCGGGCTCAGCCGTGAACAATGGCAGGGTAATTAAGTGCGCGACTCCACAACGCAACGCAAAACTACAACACGACAACTTAGCACATAAAATATTATATGATCAATATATTGTGTATGTATTATTGTTAACTTATATGTTTTAATATTTTATTTATGTTTATTAAGTATTAATAGTATATGTATGTATACGAACAAAAGTGAATATATTAAAGTAAGTTTAATATTTAATGTAATTATTTATGTATGGATGTATGTAATATAATAGATATCTATGTATTATAAGTTTATGGTATTAGTGTGTGCAAAGTGGGAGTAGCCCACAACTGGAAGAGATCTCTTTTAGAGATAAGTCCACCTTTGCATACCATTGTATAAGAGACATTTCTCTTATCACTTTTGTTACCGTGTTTCTGTGCAATAAAGAATATAATAAAAAAAACAAAAACTTAACACTTATGCATTTGAATACAGCACACAGGGAACCAGTTACTAACAATTATTATTCTATTGCGTTGTAAATAATATACAGTAACATTAAATAATATAGGTAGGTACAAAAACGCTCGTTTCTTCATGAGAGCTTACTTTTAACTTTTTCACAATGCCGCACTAAGTCTTACGACTAGATCTTGCATCTGCTGACACAAGTAAATCGGACATCATTCCCACAATCTGTTTTCAAGATAACCGTATATAATAAATTGTCAGAACCAACACCGGGAGTGTTTGTAACCACTTCCAGTTTCCATTCTACGTCTACTATATTAGGTATTACGATTAGGTATAGATGATCGAATTCCTACAAAGGAAAAAAGCAGTTTGTTTGTAAACAACAAACTAGATGCCGTGTTGTTAGCTACCGTTTGATTTTGTTTCGTTTGAACTACAATCATGCGCGTTTTGTTAGCAGCGAGCGTAAATACATTTTTCGGCCAAACCAATATCGGGTGGCGGGAAAAGTTTGGAAACATCATGACCGGTAACATTTCCATTATTTTCATTTCATTCGCGTGTTGCGCTGTGTTGTGCATTTCGTGTGTCAGATTTATTCACTGGTGATAATAGGAATCTGGCTATAGATTATTACCTAATTCTATATTATTTTTAATAATATTATTCTCTTGGCTGTTAGTTATATACCAGAATAATCGTTACTTCATAATTAATAAAGATTTTATAATGAATTTGTTATCCTATTTCGATAAAAACGATAAATACAACTGCTAAAATACTTTAAAATGCGATACGCCGGCCGTCCGAACTTAGCTTATCCTCACAGAGTGGACATTTGTAATATTAAGCATGATTTTATTATCCTATTTCGATAAAAACGATAAATACAACTGCAAATTTACAACAAAATGCGAAAATGGGCATTTTACGAAAAAATCACAATCGAGATGTAATAGGCCTCTTAAGTGGAAGTGAAGTCCAGGCGCGAGGACAACTTTACTGGTGCAGCGTAAGAGACGTAGCATCAGTCACTCTCACCCTGTTGGCCCACAAAGTACCTCTTCACGCCTCGTTTGAAGGACATATATGACATAGTAGGAGGGAATACGTGTGCTGGTAGACTATTCCATCTTTTGGAGGTGGGACAACAATCGGGTCACCAAATTTCTTTGTGCGTGATGGAATATTAGATACTGTAAATTGGTGATTTCGGAGAGCAGCACGCGTACTCTTATGGAAAAAGGGAGGAAGGGAATTGTAGCGATGGATTGAATTCAACTATGAAGGCCTTAGCCAAGCAGTGGGACATATATAAGGCGACTGCTAGAAACCGCAAGACACTTCAAGGGCTGGCCAGTTCAAGTGTTTTAGACATGACAAAAATGACAAAAAAGAAATACGTACTTTTTTATTTTCCATTAAATAAATCATTTTAAGAATTATAATTTGATAGTCTTTGATTATCTAATTTATTTTAAAGCAATAACATAAGAAAAATATAATGAAAGAATTAACTACTAAATAACCATTATTTACAACGCGCGGGCAGCGGCCGGCCGTTGACCCACCCGTCTGTTGACCCGTCCGCGTTAGCTGGGCGATAAGTACCTTTAGTTAGACTGCAATCTTTTTTGTCATTTTTGTCATGTTTAAAACACTTGACCCGACCAGCTGTTGAAGTTTCTTACAGTTTCTAGCAGTCATAGGCTATGCTTTACTTTTTGATAAGTCTACAAACAGTTCTACGAAATAAACACTCATGTAAGTAGGCACTTGTATTCGTACTCCATTTTATATTTCGCATTTTCATTAAAGAATGTACTTAACTATTTTATTACGCAGCGGAGGAGTGCTTTGCTTTTATTTCACCTGACGGTAAGTGATTTTAAGTGCGGTAAAGCTCATTCTTTCCGGCATGCTCAAAAATTAAGGAGCTGGCTATCTTACTTCTGACTGTCAGAATACAATATACTATAACGCGATTACAATGGCAACTGCTTTGGCAGATAGTTAGCTGGTGGAAGCTACCGTAGTGTATAAATTGTACGACTTACCAAACCATGCTCAATAGGTAGGTAGCAATATAGTAATTAAAATCGATGAACTGGGTCAGAGACCGAACCACTAAGCCGCAAATGCGAAATTGTATTTAGTGCTAACCTGCATAACAAAGTACGTTTCTAAGGAAGGGGTATAACAGCGATATACTTTTAAAAAAGAGATGTTACACTTATTTTTGAGCTTATTATTAAAGATATAGGTACTTAAAACACGTTTTATCCGCCTCTGTGGTCTATTTGCTAAGCCACCGGTGGTGGTAGGGCTGTTAAGTCCGCCTGGCTAGCTACCACCATCTTATCTAAGTCTAGTCTGTCGCCATCAACGATGTTTATAGCATTGTTGTGTTCCGACAGTGTGAAGCGCGCTTCCACCTTCGGCCTTATCGTCATATATCAGGTGAGATGAAGGCCAAGCGCTTACCCGTTGTAAAAAAAAATTGTCCCATTCTGAATAACGTTGTAGATAGTCTCAGCATAAGAACAATGATGGTTTTATGATTAATATTACGTAAGTTTTCGATCGATCATCTGTCAAAAGCTGGTACTGACCCTAAGTACCCTATAACTTATTCTAACTAGCAGTAAAAATGTCTAGTAAAGGCAAACAGTACTTTAGATCATCCAGAACCAAGTACGCCTCATCCCAGCGGGACCAGAATTAGCCATAAAATCTTACGGAGAAAATAAAAAGTAACAAAAGTATTTAGCCCCGGAGACCGGCAAGCAAGCGCTAATAACCCCGCGTTTTTGCGGGGAATCACGGCTCGCGGTAAATACTTATGCTGTAACTGAAGAATTTTAAATAGTTTATTAATTGGGAACATAAAAGATCTTGTGACAGGTCTACGATAATAGCTGCTTTTAGTGTACTTTGCGATGCAGCTCTTAAAGCCTGTTTACGATAGACGGACGTGTTCCTGAAACTGAACGGGAATGTAAATTTATCTTCTTTATTTATTCTAAACAAGTGCAACAGTAAAAATGCAATATTATTTACAGAAATAACGACAACCTACTTAAAATCTCGTCATACAGTTTCTAAACATTCAAACTCAAAAAAACAAAATTCTAGAACCATTAATAAAATCTTATTGGAATACAAAAAGTGCTTATAGGAAGTGCTACCGTCAACACAATATTATGTGCTACCGCTGGTAATTAGGCTTAACTAGGTGGCTAAATAACACGGTAAGAAAAGATAGATATCACAAAACTCCCTCAAGCACATGCTCTCCTCTACTTGCATAAAGTTTCTCCACAATGAATAAAAATAAATAAGACACGCTACAAGAGCCACGCGGGTGCAGGTTAACTTTCGCACTAAAATTTTATAGATTCATTTGAACTATCTGGCGGTAGTCTCGCTAACCGAAAGCTGAATTTAAGCGCTCCCGGAGTAATTCAGTCTCGAGCATCGATGAGTTTCAAAAGCGCCCGCTTAGTGCCTCGAGGCGTGCTCATACTTTGAGCCAGACTTGCGGCTGAACGTGAATGGGCCGTTTTGTTTATGGAATTATGGATCTGGTGATTCCGACAGAAATTTAAAAGTAAATACGAAACGCGTGTTTGGTTCCTAACTTCTGTAGAGGTACTACAAAGAGAACAAGTAAAACATGTTTCAAAAAAAGAATCTGTTTATTTAATACTAAAGAAGCGTTGTTTGTTTCGTGACTAAACATAACATTGAACGTTTTGTTCTGCAGTAATAACAGTTTGTCTCTGATAAAATTTACTAAAGCAAAAAGAAAGTCGGCTACGGCAGCTGGGTCTATTTAACTTACATTAAAATAATAATAATAAGTCTATTGTGTACTCGCAGTTGTTAATTTTTTAACATCTTACATACAGTTTTGTTTAAAATAGTAATTAAACCGCTTGAGCAAATAAAAAAAAAATTAAGTGTTTAGAAAGTGTATGTACTCGTACAAGATCTTTCTAGCACTTATCATACAGCTGTAAACTAGGAAAAAAACTACCATTTTACGAAAATTGCCATCAATACTTTCCTCTAAAATCTCGTAGAAAGCTACTGGACAACATGTTTCTGCATAAACTAATCAATGGTGTAATTGCCACTCCACTCCCTATCCTTTACCCCAAATTGAGTTACCTGTTCCTAGAAATCTACCGAGATTTCAGATGTGTGCTGCATTCGTCGGGAAGCTACACCCTCGGACTAAGGTCAATATTCTCACTACAGTAATGTCGTCACGATTGATCTAGATAAAGATGGGTGCGATGTGACAGCACTATGTTCTTTGCAAATACCAACATTTTATTTCATTCCAAGAGTAAAAATTCTTAATGCAGAAACTACGATGTTTTGGTAGATGTTAACATAATAAATATGACCTGTGACGCCAGCAGGCGTATACAATACAAATAAACTAGTTATTAATTGAAAAATGGTAATTCACAATTACATTCAACCTTTTTAATATGCTGGGTTGCCCTTCGTATTGAGACTTACTAAATTACTACTAAAGTCATCATAAAAACGAGCAAAGGAACTCGAGGATTAGCTATGGGCACTTGGGCAGGTGAATCCAGGTTCAGTTGAACATGGATCATAAAGCATTCTTAAAAAGGCTCTCCTAATGGCCTGTTTAATGAGGGTCGACACGATTATTGTACACATTAATTACTCCTATTGCGAAACACCCCCCTACATACAAATAGGCAGCAGTGTAGGTCACGAGGGTTAGGTTCGTATTTACATCAATTGACACGTACCTATAAATCTTTAATCCTACTAATATTATAAACGCGAAAGTTTGTAAGTATGGATGGATGTTTGTTACTCTTTCACGTAAAAACTACTGTATGGATTTAGATGAAATTCGGCATACAGATAGTTTATAACCTGAATTAACACATAGGATACTTTTTATCCCGATTCTCCCACGGGAACGGGAACCACGCGGGTGAAACCGCGAGCGGCCGCTAGTAATGTCTTATTTAAAAAAAAAACATAACCTTTACCCAATTTCTATGTATTAGATTGTCTAATATTTCCATTCTAAGTTTTATTTAGGGTGATAATTTTGTTACACCGACTGTTTAGTATGCGCTAGTTTATAGTTTCATTATTTGAAGCTAAGGATATCAGCGATTTTGCATCTATGTAAAGATTAGCATAGTTGTATGAGATAGAGATAAGACAGAAAATTGCTCAGTGCCTTATCGTCACTTAACACCATACGCTCTTCAATATTGAAATAAAAAATGTTGTTCAAATAAATAAAATAATATAATGTAATTCTCAAATGCTGCCAACTGCTGTAAAGTCGGATATAGTAGTAATTCAATTGTTAATAGGTTTTCGCACAGACAAGAGGTAGGGAAACTAAACTGTCAACTCATTATTAGTTATAGCCATTGACCTAAAGAGATAGACAAGAACGTCCATACAAACCATTTGTTCCAATTCGTAGAGCGTGTCAAGATGGCGTCCCATATAATAATAATAATAATGTACTACCAGAGGAGACACAACTTTTGTGCCTACATACTTTGTCATCTCGGCGGTCCGTAATTGACTTTTAGTACTTAGCACTGGAATATGACAGATCGCCCATACTTCAACTATGAAAAACATAATGACACTCGTCATGACGTAGATAACATATTGACACAAAAAAACTCAAAATATAAATCTGGTTAAAAACAATTAAAACAATTTTTTTTTTTAAAACGACGCTATAAGTCAGTGCTCCTCCGTCACTTATTTTACCTACAACCGGTTTTGTATGGGAACATCTGTAGGTTTTTAGTCTATTATTGTAGAAGCCGTGGCACAGAAATGAAAAAATATCTTTTATAATCTATTATTACGATAAAACTTACCTATTATGGACTTGAATAACAATTAATTTCACTTACTTGACAGCTGAGTTGTTGTAAACGTCTAGGAGTACACTTTGTCATGTAATAAAGACTTGTTTTCGCCGCTCCGCACGCGCGCAAGCCGTGTGAATGTCAAAGTCACACTAAAACAGGGTGCCGAGTCGACTCCGCAGATGAGTGGAACATAGTGCGTGTTCGGAAGGGCCTATCTAGTGTAACGTATATATCGTTGGTTATAGCAAAGTCGTCAGCCAACAGTCATAGATTTATGTTGTTTTGAACAAAAAATAACAACGCATAAACAAGCGCTTAACGCTATAAGTTCTCTACTTGGACCGCCAGCTACAAGGGTGTACGTGCATCGAAGAAGAGAAACGAAAACACGCCGCAACGTATCGTTACTTCAACGTTGTTGCCAAGATTTTTAATTGTCTTTTTACAATTCTACCCTCGCTCAGTGTTGCTTTCGCCTTTTGTGCCGTTAGTTGAAGCCGACTAAATGCATGCTCTCGCGCCACACTTCGCAAATAGAACTTTTAACAATGCTTACTTTTTTGGCTTTTTGGCTTTGATCATTACAGATGTTTTTCATACAGGTATTTCAGCGAAGCGTACCTTTCTTAAGTTAAGGTTTTATTGGGGTATTTTGCCTCATGACTTTTATATCTAGGCACCATATTTGGAATATAACTAAGTAATGTTAGTAAAATTATCCTTCAAATATGTTCAAATGTATTTAATGCACAGGGAAACGTATACTGTCACCACACATCGCGAACCTATCATGTTCACGACGTTACATGACTCCGGCTGTTTTATTGCGCACTTCATTTTTCCCTGCAAATGCTGAGACGCTGCACAGATAAACAAAAGTGTAATTATTTTTTCTGATATAGGTGTAATTCTAAACTGGTTTCTATAGAAAAAGACGAAGAGCAGCATCGACGGAAGAAGGTAATTAAAAACTCCTAAAATAAGACTGACACGTATAATTTTGCTGTAAATACATATTTATTACATACATACTTGTATATTTATCTTGATGAAGTCATTACATGTTATGCCAGCACCTAGAAAGCCAACGTGGAAGTTCGAAGATTAAAGCTTCACTTCCACTTCTATCTACCCAAGCAACAAAATTATGCTATAGTAATTATTTATAAGCCTGCACCATTAATAACGGTCTCTTAGTGGTTCTAGAATTTGCTGCCACGCTTATAATTGCATGCTCGGAGTCTGTTTGGCCTCGTAAGATATATGTTCTTTTATGTTAGTTTATTATCGTCTATAGCCCTAAATTAACAGTACAGTATAAGTTATGAAGTCCTATAAAAGTATTGCAAAGGTGTAAATACGCTTGAGAATAGGTGCTCTGTTAAACTATACTTATAATTTACACGAATCGTTTCCAATCTATTATAAGTAAAGTATGCTTATAAGAGTGTGAAATAGAACTAAAAGTACTGGAAACCATTTGCACTTGTTACTTGAACTTATAAGGGTTTAAAAGTTTACAATGAGTATCAATAATCGGTAAGTTCCTTCTATAACTGCTTATTCGAGGAGTAAGTGTACTTGGTTTTATTTTGATTTGTCGAACGCTGTTATAATCTTGATACGTGTATAAGGGTTCCGACTGCTGTCCCTGAAAGAGTACAATTACTTTTAATGGTCTCGCAAATACTGTTATAGTCTCATCGCGGTCATTTTGTTTAGTTGTGTCGTTGGTTGTCAACAATATGGCGATGCTGTAGTTCTAATGCAAACCACTTTGAAACCATTTAAACGGTTCTGTAATGAACTTCAGAATGCTAGCTAGAAAAAATGGCGACTTTTCATAGTAAGTATGCCTTGTTAAAACTAATAAAATTTAAAATGCAAGTTATTAAAAAACGTAAATTTAAGAGGCGAGTACAAATTTCGAATTGAAACATATGTACTTCACCGAAAATATACGTTTGCCATGCGAACGCATCTTATTATTATGTGATACTTAAAAACATCTTATTATTGTGTGATACATTTAAAATTGAACATATAGAGCATTAACTGAGATAACTTTTTATCAAATATTTTTATAAATATCCAGCAACCAGGAACGCCATTCACAAATTCACAATTGTTTTTGAAAGAGCTTGTAACTGAAGCACGGAGTACGTTAGAGTCGTGTATGGTTCTGTTAGGCGCATAGAGTCGGCTCAGCGGGGAGCAGTTTGTTCTACGTAGTCTAACTATAAGAATAGTATTGGTCTAAGTGGTAGTCACCAAGTCTACTATAGGTGTCTTAAAAGAAAGAGTAGGTACGCCTATAAATTGAGCCTATTTTGGTTGTTATAAGAGCTTATTATCCCGTTATAGTCCTGATAAAATAGTGGTTCCAGGAAAATTATAAAACCAATTTTTGCTGCTTTGGTATATATTTACGCGCATACTTTCGCTTACATTGCAAGGCTGTGGGCAGACGTTCTTTGTGATAAAAATGTTTTAGGACTTCATAGAAAAAGTAACCATTAGCATAATTATGCTTTTGATAGAGTTTTCCATTCTTTAATTCTGTCGCGTTTATACCTACTCGTAGGTACTAAGTACATTAAATTAATCACTTTAAATGTGAAAATTGAACCCTATAAGCTATACAAACTTCTAACTTGTACGGATTGATTGCGAATCTCCACCGGTGAATTATTCTATCGATTCAAATAAATTACTGTTACATTACATGACATCTGCTTGTTCACTTAGGGATCGACCGAGAGTGTCTATCAACTATACTCTCAGGTATATTCCCAAAGTCAATACTCATATTATTGATTTCGTGTATTTGTCAATTTAGGAGCATTCATTTAGGTATTGGAGTTTATACCTAATGACACTTTTTACAAAAACAAATCATCGAATCATCAGCCTATAACCGTCCCACTGCTGGGCACAGGCTTTCCACGTGGACATCATCACATGGAGACAATTTTTACAAAAAAAATTAAAACAAGTTTTTAATATTTCTGCTTCCATATTCTTAAACGTAAGCATTAAAGTAATAGGTGTAATTCTGAAACTTAAAATAATTTATTTCCTTACTTTATTAAGTTAATTTAAGAATATGACTTTTTTGTCTTAAAGAAAAATATGACAAGGATAGTTAAACTTATACACCTGAATATACCTTATTCAGTGGTGTACACTCGTGCTGTGAAGGCGGTATTATTCCCCGCTATGAGTGTGCAGTGTACCTTCATTGTGTCCTCAGAACTCCCCTTTCAGGTTTTTTTTACCTGCATTGAGGACAAAAGGTTTAATCCCGCATCGCGAGCGTACTATGTAAGGACGGGCTAGTTAAAGATATAAAGTAGCTAGAAAACCTTTCGTCTCTCTGAACTTGGTTATTTATAAACACATTGCGTTAATTACATTCCTCATCATTACTAGTTTTAATCCGTCCGGGTGTAAGCCGGTTCATAGTAGTTATAGTGTTTAGTGCAAAGGACGTTTTAATGACATAACATTTTAAACTTTTACCATGTTTGAGTTGTTGTTTTTGAGTCCCCGATATTGATTGATAGATGTCGAGCGCAGTAAACGAACGAGAAAGAGGGTAGATTCGTCTGCTCCTAACATTCACCCGCATTAACTGCAGTTACTCCGTGATCATGGTGCATGCAACTGCGCCGCAATATCGGGGACTCAAAAACAACATCTTTATTATTGAAGTTTTTTCATTCACAATGCTATATAGATATAGGATAAAATGTTTAAGTACTAGAAAAAAATCAACCAGTCTCAGGAAGCTCGAATGGGATAGAGCAGTGGACCGGCAATCCAAAGCTCGTGGGTTCGAATCCCATTCGAGCTTCCTGAGGTTGATTTTTTTTTAGTAAACATTTTATCAAAAACAACAACTCAAACATAGTAGAAATCCCGTTTTTTCATAAAAATAACGTTTTAATGATGTCATTGAAATTTGCTAAACCTTTCTTTATTTAAAAACAAAGCTGGCCTATAATTTAACTGATTATAGTAGGTGAATTATAAGAAATCGTGTCAAGTTCGTAGCAAATAAACGCTGTGTTCTCTGTCTACCCCTCCGTGAAGAGGTAGTTATGTATACAATGTGTGTCAGAGCGGCTGCTGATTGTGTGGTTGTTTACATTGAATAAGGGCGGCTCACTTTGGCTTACTAAGTAGGTAAATAGTGTTGGTTAAATGTCTAGTGGTCGGATACAAGGAAACGCCACGAAAACCTAACAATAATCGACAAGGCCCGTATTAATACATAGTGCAGCTTCAATTCGCGGACGTGGATATTTCACAATAATTTAAAATCGAGTCAATTTTTTAGTAAAATTTTGGTAAAAGAGCGTTTAACTTTTCTCTAAAATATCTTAGGTAACGAGAGTTGTTATTATTTCAATTTCAGACCGCGCCGTGTGAAATATTCCCCGCTTACATAAAAGCCAACTAAGCAGCTTGTAAATCCTGGGCTCTCATTAAATTCCTAACTGCTGGAACACTCGTAATTCTCGGCCAGATAACCTTTATTAGCCTTCTTTATGTAGGTTTGCCTAATCCGACGTTTCCAAGTATTTGAGCACTTTAAACTATTTTAACATACTCTTGTTGGGAACGGTTGTTAAGCTACGTAATAACACGAAGTTATGTATTTTAATATTAGTATGATAAAAAAGAAAAATGCTATGTCCACGTCTATGCGACTGATCGCACAAAATCGCCTTCGGTTATCGGTTCGTGTATACAGTATTCGCAGCGTTCGACGCATCGCCATTAAATCGTCAGCATCTTAACTAATATTATAAACGCGAAGGTGAGTTTCTTTGTACATACATACATGTAATCACGACTATTATCCTCGAAGGGTTAGTCAGAGAGTAGGCAATTAGTATCGCAAAAGCAGTTCTCTGCCATAGTCTACGTTTCACCAAATAGCGACTGCACATGTGCTCAGCGTTACAGGTGAAGAGCCCATTGCCGCTATAGAGCGGTAACAGCATTGACTGTTCGATGTGTGTGCAGTCTTTAGTCCGTTAGTAGCCTTTTACGACACCCAAGGGAATAAACAGGGTGGTAGGTACCTAGTATTATTTCAGAGCTACGCGACCAGCGATTTATACGTTACACTAGATAGACCGTTCCGAACACGCTCTATGTTCCACTCATCTGCGGGGTCAACTCGGCGTTTTGCTTTAGTGTGGCTTTGACATTCGCGCGTGCGGAGCGGCGAAAATAATTATTTTTTTCTTTTCAAAGTGTACACCTAGACGTTTACTACTTTTCAGTTGTCAAAGTTAGTGAAATTAATTATTATTCAAGTAATTATTATGTAGTTATATCGTAATAAAAGAATAGAAAAAATATTTATCAATTATTGTTATTGACAATCTATTTGGGACGCCATCTTAATACACACTACGTTGTCTGTGGCCGATCTGGCGCTGCGATGCTGCGAAATCTGTCTGTTGATTAGACGACATAAATGTTCAAGCGCTGCAGCGGCAGCAGCGAACTTTAGGTCTCGCATTCCAGAATTTGAACAAATGGTTTGTCGTTGTTGTCTATATGTTCTAGGTCATTGACCTAGAACATAACATGCGTACATAGGTACGCGACACGGTGATGATTATCTTGGATCATAATAGCATTCTGAAAATTCCGACAACCCCAAAGTAAACTGTTGTGTTCAAATTGAGAAAACAATGGAAGTATACAATTCCGGAATACTCAAAATATACTTTTGGATTGTTTGTAAAGTAGCTGTTCAATTAAACGTTTGATCTTACAAGGCTTGCTGTATACAATACTAGCGGCCCGCCCGCGCCTTTGTCCACGCTAAATTAGAAAGACCGTCATATTCAGCCATTTTGTAGAAAATATCTACAAATTGTCGATTATTGATCTTTCTACCAGTAAAAACCACGTAAAAATCCACTGCGTGGTCAAAAAGGAGAAACGCCACAGACACACGACAACGGCAACTTAATATGTAATGCAGGTACTCTTAACTTAGTCTGTGTATTAGTGGCGCCTGCAGAGATCTCCCTCTCGCAGCAGCACGTTGACCCATTGGAATCTTTTGTGTAAAATGAAGGTACTGACTCCCATTGACCTAGAAGAGATAGACAAGAACGTTCATACAAACCATTTGTTCAAATTCTGGAATGAGATTTCGCTGCTGCGCTGCAGCGCTTAAACATTTTATGTCGTCTAATCAACAGACAGACTCGCAGCGCTAGATCGCCGATCGGTCAAAGACAACGTAGTGTGTATCTTGATACACATATCATAGACGTCATCTTGATGGCGTCTATGATTGTAGAAGCCGTGGCACAAAAATAAAAAATATCTTTTCTATTCTATTATTTCGATATAACTACCTAATAATGACTTGAATAACAATTAATTTCACTTACTTGACAACTGAATTGTAGTAAACGTGTAGGTGTAAAGAAATAAATAATTATTTTCGCCGTGTGAATGTCGAAGCCACACTTAAAGCAAGTCGACTCCGCAGATGAGTCCAACATGGTGCGTGTTTGTAACGCCCTATCTAGTGTAACGTATACATCGCTGCTCAATCCACGGTCGCTATTTTTGAAGAATATCTTCAGAGAAACTTTGGAAGATCACATACCTAGAGAAGAACAAGCAAAACGTCAAGAATGATACTAATATTCCATATTTCGCGGAGCCAAACGCATCAATGCTAATTACGCATTTACCCGCAAGCCTCCATCTTGGAGGCATTATTCAGACCGTAAGTGCTACCTGCCTCCCATGAATATTGTATGAATTTTGACTGGCGCTGCCGATGGCCGTTATAGTGGTACGTGTTCTCATGAAATTTTGATGGCCCCTGCGACTTGTGGCCCCTTGGTCACTCATATTGCGAGTAGGAGGCGCATGTGGTACCGCGGTGCGGGACTTCTTCGACCTTGGAGCGACGTGGTTTGAATCGGGAATTTATAAACTGTGGTAAGTAAGTAAGATTGATGGCGCAGCTGGTTGTGTGTGACCTTGTAAGTTAGGTCACTTTTACAATGTCGGAGTTAAGGATAGGTGGGTGACCAAAGACAAAATTGGTTGCACTAATTCGTGCTTCGTATGCACGTCGATCTGCTGATTCAGGTTGTTACCGTGAGATAACAGCTGTTAAATCCTACCAAATCCAAATAGTGTCAGCGTGGTGGAATATAGCATTAAATTTCCTTTTAAAAACAGCGTGAACTAAATCTCATAATACAACAAAAGCATAAGCTGCAGTAATCTTAAACAAGTTATTTTAAAGTCGCACGCATTGCGCGACTCTATCTTCACAGGTGCCAATTCCGTAATAAGCTAGGAGTTATGGCAATGGACATGAAAAAGTTTTAGTTTAAGATAGAAAATATATTAAAGAAATATTACATCTTCAAGTTTGTAGAACACCGGCTCACCTGGATCATGATTCATGGCACAAACTGTCCGTTGTCGCTAGTTTATGGTTATACGAATATATGGTGTCGCGTCTACTTCTTTTTACAAACAATCCGAACGTTTTTGTATTGAATTAATATGATTTGTATCCATACCGTATGGACAATAACACATGTTGGACCATAACCTACTGCCATGACAACACACGCTGGCCCAATGCGTGCTGGTGGGTTTGAACCGTCTTACGACAACAACCAGGACCAACGGCGTTACGTGCTTTCCGAATCACGGAGGAATTCCATATCTTTTTAATTTGGTCACCCATCCAAGTGACCCCGCATAGTGACTGATGCTTGACTGGCAAAATCGCAAACCGAGCGCCTTAACCGTGCCGCGTAGCGGTGATAGTTACTACCACCCCCTTCTTCCCCTGGGTGTCGTAAAAGGCGACTAACGGAATAAAGACTGCACATAGGTACATCCAACAGCATAGAGCGGTTATGGGTTGAACGCTGAGCACATGTGCAGTCGCAATTCGGTGAAAAGTGGACTGTGGTAGAGGAGTGCTTTTGCGGTCCTCATTACCTAGTCTCTGACTAACACTTCGGGGATAATAGTCGTCATTACGCGTACGTAGATCCGGTTCACAGGCGCGCCTTACTATTATACAGGCATTGCTGTGAGCTTTGCATTCGCATTGATTTTACCACTTATGAAAAAATGCGAGCGGTAATTCGTTCAATGTATGTATGTATAAACGCCATAGCTTCTGTGCCATCGCTCCTGTAAGTGCTCATACCTACTATCGGGTGAGATAAAGATGTAAAGCTTACTCGTTTTAAAAAAGAAGAGACGTACATAAACATCGCTGGTACCAATGAAAGATTTAAGCAAGCTGCCCCCCCCCCCCCCTCAGTACTTTGTCTCGTCTACAAAACAAAGTAATCAACAGTAGATTGACATCTTCGTCTGGAGACGAGAAATTTCCAGACACCGTTGCCAGGAAATTTCACAACTTTCCAGTTCAGCATTGTGCTGTTCTAACAACATTGCCTTTCGTATTGTGAACTTTTAAAATCAACAACAACCTTTAAGTCAACCTAAGTAGGTTACCATATTATAGAAAAAGTACGTATACGTCATACGTGGGTACTTATTCCAACTTAACCTCTAATTCCAAATTTTTCCAAAATTCCTTTACTGTCTATGCAGCTAGATTGTGGAACAAACTGCCGGCTAACATTCGTGAGAGGTCATCGGTAGAATCGTTCAAACACCATCTTAAAGAGCACTACCTATTAAACTTAAGTGATAATCAGTAACATAGTATATGTATAAGTAATCTTATATGTGTATGTGTATTTATTTATATAAATATATTTAATTTATGTACGTATATAACTTTAGCGCAATAAGTCCCGCATATTTAATTTTTATTACCACAGCTAGGGTTGGCTGGACGAGATCTCTTCTAGAGATAAGCTCACCCTTGTATATGTCCTGTATAACGTGTGTCTTTATGTAATTTATTTGTGCAATAAAGTATTATTTAAGTCAACCTAAGTAGGTTACCATATTATAGAAAAAGTACGTATACGTCATACGTGGGTACTTATTCCAACTTGCTATTAACTTATTGATATTTTGTTCAGCAAACATTTCAGTCATAAACCTTTTATAATTTTCACCTTGTCACGTAGCGGTGAAGGAATACTACCATCCCCTCTCTTCTCTTCGGTGTCGTAAAAAGCGACTAACGGACTAAAAATTTACTTCTTACAACATAGAGCGGCGATGGGTTTATTACCTTCACACTAAGCACATGTGCAGTCGCTATTTTGTAAAAAGTGGACTATGGTTAGAGGACTGCTTTTGCTGTTCTCATTGCCTAGTCTCTGACTAACCCTTCGGGGATAATAGTCGTGATTATATGTACGAGCATGTATGTATGTTTTATGACTTTCGTACTTGTTTATTCTGGTACAAGACCTCCCACTCAGTAGACATACGTAGCAAGGCGTTGAGAGCCACGAGAGTTATAATAAAAACCGAATTAGAATTAACAAACTCTGACTATATTAGTAAATTATTCCGATTTTTTTATTAGTGTCGCATTTTACATTGTAAGATTAAAAACTTCCCTATTGTTACTAGCACCTGCCCGCTATTTCCTACGTGTGAAGGTACGTGTCCCGCGACCCAGCAGGGTTATTTATTCCTTCTTGACAGATATCTTCAAAGACCTATGTTACTGCTAAAAGTTTATATTAACTACCTGAGATTTCATGATCAGTCATATTAAACCTAACATAAATTCAAAAATGTTACTTTAATTTTTATATGGTACACGCACTCGTATTCATTTCGCTTCTAGAAAAGTTAAGAACGATGCGATCTAACGAGTTAATAGTTGTCCTTTAATAAACGAAAGAATAATTATAATTTTTCAACTTATGAGCAAGGTATGATCAGTGGCTCGCTTTAATACCACAAACGTATTTAATGCATCGTCAGAACTCAAAATCCATTTCGTTTGGAACTCAAACGTGTGTAAAAGTTATTCTAACTTAATGCAGAGCCTTTGATGCTAATGCGTTAAGGCGCCTGCCAGTGTGCAGTCGACCGCTACATAGCATTTTATAAACTATTTCATTGAGTTGGTAAAGGGTAGATACAGATACAGGAGGTAACGATTTTACAGCAATATATAGTTTGTTTTTTAATAGGTATGTAATCCCGCAACTTGGACATACTCTTAAGAGCAAAGAACAACATTTAATGGGAGCATCACTGAAATTGTAATAAACTGCAAATACTATTTGGACTTGGTTTGTATGAAACAGCTGAAATTTTTTCAAAATTTTAGATTAAAAAAAATTAATTTGTTTAATTGTATTCTTTTAAAACTTGTTAGTATGGTAAGTTAACGTTTAATATACATAAACGCAGAAAAAACACCCAGACTAGAAATCTATTTAGAAAAGCAGCTTTTCTCTAAATTGACCCGACCGGGATCAGAGATGGCGCGACGCCAGACCAGGCGCGCTAACCACTCGACCGCGGAGGTCGTCACAGTTGAGTTGAGTTGCTTATAAACAAATGTATTTTATTCACATTTTTCTTGTGTGCCAATGAAACCAATTATTGGTTTCATTGGCACACAAGAAAAATGTGAATAAAATACAGCATGTGTAACTTAAACCTTACTTTTTAATTATGATAAAATCGACATTTTGACGTAACACGTCTTATGTTTTTTTTCCACTGAAGATGCGAATGTGCTCTGCGTGACAGGTGGTCATCGCATAGGATAACATAGTTGCGAGATTGTAATACCTTTTACCTAACACCCTGTATCGATGGCGCAACGGCTAAAGCACTCGGTTTTCGATTTTACCAGCTAAGCAACTTTCCCAATGCCGGATGGGTGACTAAGAGCCACCACACACATGATACTTTTAGCATCGGCGATCGGCTATTTAGCGACTGGCATCGCGTTCTGGCGACTCTCTGCGTTCAATTGCAGTATCGGAATCGCGCGTTTTAGCGATTCAGACGCTGCATTCAGTTTCTAAAAAGCGTCTGAATCGCCGATCGCCGATGCTAAAAGTAGCATGTCTGCTCTGGCCCTACATTAAAAACATCTCAAACTACTTAGAAGGCCTGTAAAGTGGTTGGTCCCGGTTGTTGTCACAAGTCGTTGAAGCTTACCAACCCGCATTGGGCCAGGCGTGGGGGTTACGGCCCAATCTTCCCATGTGTGTTCGTCCATGTGGGAAAGTCTGTGCCCAGCGTGTATAGGCTGATGATGACAGGCCGGCCAGGCCACGGTAGTGTATATATTCTCTGGGCCAGGGTGAGGGCGACTGATGCTTCGTCTTCCTAACGCTGCACCAGTTGTCTTCGCGCCTGAACTCCATTCCCACTTAACATCAGGTGGAGTGGAGACATCTGCCGTGATACATATAAAAAAAATATAATGTAGAATCACAGATATAGATTTACATAGATAACGCAAAAGCATGTACTTCGCGTGTCCGAAAACTCCGACCAAGCGTCGGGGTTAGTCGACACTAACTGTCCGCGCGCGTCTATTAAAATGAAATAAAACTAAACTAAAAAAATGCCTCGTTGCGTGATAATTAACTGCAATAGCCCAAAAATGTCGAGCACCCAAAGGCAGAAACGTAAGGTGCTGTGACGTCACTGTAGGTGTTAAAAAGTCGGCACGCTTTGTTTCAATACAGACCGTGATACTAGCGTTATCTATGTAAATCTATATCTGTATGTAGAACTCAAACGGCATCTATAGTTTATTGCTAACAAAGATACGTGTAAATAATTTATTTTAATTTTCAATTTATCTTTATTTTTTTCATGTTGCTCTCATCAAATTGCACGCAATGTTAGCCTGAAACTGTTTGTGAATGTATTTGTAAGCATAATGTAAAATGTGCTCATTTGTAAATGTAAAAAATAGCAACATACAAGAGTACCAGTCTCATTGAAACACTTTGAGCTGCTTCTAAGTAATAGAAAAACAAATATAAAGACCAGTATTCAAAAAAACTACAAACGATATTCGCATTTTCTTTATAAACTCTAGTTCATTACCCAATCGTAAAAAAGTAGAGAAGAAAAACATTTTGTAATAACAAGCTCGTAAAGTTGATTCAGCATTCTCCGCTATATGTTGAAAAACTTCGGTTAACAGCATTTCTAAGACTCGTGCACACACGGGTGATGAGTGCTACAATAACGTTAAATAAATCACGATTATTATCCCCTAAGGGTTAGTCAGTAGACTAGGCAATGAGGACCGCAAAAGCAGTCCTCTGCCATAGTCCACCTTTTACCAAATAGCGACTGCACATGTGCTCAGCGTGACAGGTGGTGAGCCCATCGCTGCTCTAAGCTGTTGGATGTATGTGCAGTTAGTCCGTTAGTGGCCTTTTACGACATCCAAGGGAAGAGAGGGTAGTATTCTTTCACCGCTACGCGGCACGGTTTATTGTCTGGTAATAAATTAAGCTTAGTACTTACTGCTTATATAGTACTGCCCTGCTGTTAAAGTTATTTTTCGAGACCACCGCTATGGATATTTGCAAAATCAAAGGAGTCACAGATGCTAAAGAATAAAAGATAATATAATAAAAAAAATGCGTTGCCAATCTTGAGGAAGGAGTAGGCTCTCTGAGAAGAAGTAGGAATTGAGTTGAGTGCCAATGTTTTACGCCTTCTATTCTGTGGTTTCACGCCGATATTTCGTGAGAGAGTGGTATTACGCTGGGCGAGTCCGTCCAATTCTCTAGCACTCATTTAGCACCATCAAGGAGTCACGGTGTAGCGTCTCAAGGGTTGAGCTGACCAAGATACGAGTAACTTTCACCCATAAAACTTTTTTTTACCATTTATTAATTGCACACACATATAAACGGGATTTAACGCAAAACTATTTAGCAAAGGCATTCTTTATAGCCGACGCATACCTTTTATAGCCGACGTTTCGACCGAATTGTTGATTGATGAAGATTCTTCGGCGCCAACGGAGGCGATAGGTACACCGCGATAGCAGTCAGCCCGTGACCGGTGCAATTCAGTCGAAATGTCGGGTATGAAAGGATGCCTTTACTAAATAGTTTTGCTTTAAACCCCGTTTATTTGTGAAAAGGTCAAGACAAAAACCACAACATATCCACTTTTAACAGTAAGGCAGAAATTTTTAAAACTTAATAAATTATGAACACATACTTTAGCAGTATTTTTAAGTATGCCATGATAACTTGAGGTAAACTGGTCATTAAAAACCGTTTTTGCTATTTTGATAACTTGCACCGCTGTCGATTAATCTGACGATATATTTTTGAAAAGTGCGGTTTTGTAATGACAAATCAGGATAACTGCTACTTTGTACCAGATGTATGGATATTATGTGTAATTAGAAAGTGACAACCTGTCAACGTTAAATGTTAACAAAGTGTTGCCCGTGTACACGGCAAGAGTTTATAGCAAAAGGCTGCAGGTCATTCAGCAAAACCTGTAATATTTTCAGATTCAAAAAATTAAAGGATATGTGTGGTAAAAAATGTGCAAAATGTTTCATAGTAACATATTTCTAGGATAAGGTGTGGTTTTGAATCAACTTCAAAAAAATATATTCAGGTTTTGAACAAAACTTTGATATTTAAACATCGTTTGACTTTGGAAAACGTGCTGTTTTGAATTATCTGACTTTCCTAAGGGATACATTTTTGACCTTAGAGTAAAAATCAAAAAAAATTAAAAAGTGTAAAATCAATCAATCAATTGTTTATTTGCTAGAATACATACAAGGAATAAAGTTCTTAAAAATAAATTCAAAACATTGTATTCAGCCTGCATGCAGTCGTGCAAATATTACACAGTTATTTTGAAATTACCTCATTGTTTATTATATATACTTTTTACCATAATTATTATAATTATATTAAAATTATCATTTAGTAGATCCATATCATTATTATTACATAGTATTAATTATAAGTTCATATGTTGCGGTGGATACATTACGGTGTAGATCCATATTATTATTATTATGAAGGGCGTCCCACGGATATGCCACATGGAGCGAAAGTACCTTAACTATTGTAGATGGAACATTTTACTGAAAGAAGAAATTATTTGAATTTAAACTGCATTCATAGATATTTAAATAATTAGATGGTTGAACCGGGAATCGAACCAGTTTCATGAGAAAAATAATTACCCTGTAGCTTTATCATACCGATAGAAAGGCTTCATCATAAGGATTAGTTTTTGCTAAATAACATAGTGTCACAAATAAAAGGAAGACCATGAATTTTAACATTTGATGTGAAATTTTGTTCAGAAAAATGAAAAGCTGACATTGCCGTAAGGAGATACAGCTTACATTATCCTAAGTACCTATTACTAATAAATGTACCCGCTTGAGAAGTATATGCATCATTTCCCTATTATAATTTAAGTGCATGATAAAATGATAAAGAGATACGTAATTAGTAGGTACCTGGTTGTATGCAACAAAACGAGCCGTATCCTGAGCCGACAGTCGCGTAAATTATATTGTACATAGCAATGCGGAAAAAATAAATTGATTAATTTTGTATTAAAAATGTGAAAATTCATGGTCTTCCTTTTATTTGTGATACTATGTTATTTAGCAAAAAATAATCCTTATGATGAAGCCTTTCGATCGGTATTATAAAGCTACAGGGTAATTATTTTTCTGATGTTGGTAACGGGTTCGGTTCCCGGTTCAACCATGTAATTATTTAAATATCTATGAATGCAATTTAAATTGTTTTTTTTTAATTCAAATAATGTCTTCTTTCAGTAAAATGTTCCATCTACAATATTCAAGGTACTTTCCCTCCATGTGGGCATATCCGTGGGGCGCCCTGTATAGTATTAATTAAAAGTGGATATGTTGCGGTTTTGATCCTAGCCTCCTCTTGTGTGTGCATAATAGAACGTTTAAAAGTGTACATTTATTACTTAAACATCGCTACAATTAATAGGTTTAGCCCTAATTACCGCACTTACAAAAAGAGGTTCGATTATCACAAACCCGGGTTATGAAAAATCACATCGAAAAATCCGAAACACACTTTGTCCGACCTGGAAATGAACCCTGGACCCTAGATCGGGCTGATCAGTTGGCACTATGAAAACTCAGTACGGTACTTCATTACACAAAACGAATCATGTTTGACCTGAATCCACCGCAATCCAACGACATTAATCAGGTCAGCAACCGGGCGTTCTATGCCGCAGTAGTTGTCGAATGGTGGTCGTCAGTTGTTTGTGTTATATGAGCCTTCCATTATAAATATGATGAGGATCATCTACCACTATCACATCAAGACTCCTATCATATTTTTTTTTGTATTTGCGGCCCGCCCGCAACTTCGTCTGCTTGAACACCCCATATCCTGTGACGTATTTCCAAAAGTTGTCTTTTACGCAAACCTTGTCTTAATAATTATTAACAATAAGAATAAAAAAATGAAATAGACAATTAGGTGCAGCCGTTTTGAAGCGATGTCCGAACATACATTCGTGGCAATAAAGCTTTATTTATATGGGTTTTTTTTTACAAAGCCCGGCAAATGACTCCACTCCACCTGACGTTAGGTGGAAATGAAGTCCAGGCGCGAGGACAACTGGTGCAGCGTAAGAGACGTAGCATCAGTCACCCTCACTCTGCCGGCCCACAAAGTGCCTCTTCACGCCTCGTTTGAAGGACCCTATATCATAGGTAGGAGGGAATACGTGTGCTGGTAGACTTTTCCATTTTTTGGAAGTGCGACAAAGAAACAAGTCACCAAATATATCTTTGTGCGTGATGGAATATTAGAGACTGTAAATTGGTGACTCCGGAGAGCAGCACGCAGTTCGTGTGTTGAACTAATGTTTATTTAGTTAAGTGTATAACTGTGTCGCGTAACGGTGAAAGAATACTACCACCCCCTCCTCCCTTGGGTATCGTAAAAGGCGACTAACGGACTAAAGATTGCACATACTTCTAACAATAGAGCGGCGATGGGCTCACTGCCCGTCACGCTGAGCACAATTGCGGTCGCTATTTGGTGAAAAGAGGACTATGGCAGAGAACTGCTTTTGCTGTCCTCATTGCCGAGTCTCTGACTAACCCTTCGGGGATAATAGTCGTGATTATATGTATGTAATGTTATGTATGACTGTATAAACATTGTCACTACGAGTACTACCGGCACATTTGATTGTTGTGTTCTTCTGTAAATAATATGAATAATTGTATAGTCATCAACCCCTTGCGGATCGTAAAACCAGACACAATTAAAAATCAATTGTTTCGCGACCGCCGGCGGTCTTATGATCCTTGACCTACTAAGGATGTATCTCCATCACCATCATCATAATGAGCCCATCGCAGTCCATTGCTGGACATAGGCCTCAAGTATGTATGCTATGTACCCACTTACCCCGACCAGTCCTTACTCTTGAAACCGATTGCTATTGGATCGGATTGGTATTGTGAATTTTCATACTCCTAAGTTACGACACCAGAGCTAATATGGATTAATATTGCGTGGATATTGAGTCAAAAAAAAATACAAAACTCAATACCATTTACTTCACCCAATATGAATCCAAATTAGCGCTGGTGTCGTAACTTAAAAATACGAAAATTCACAATACCAATCCGATCCAATAGCGATCGGTTTCGAGAGTAAGGGGGCAGGTGTTATAACACCGCTTTAATTGTTGTAAGTACCTACTCATTATTGGAGGACCTAATAGAAAAATAAGACAATAAGAAGATACGGAAAGGCATCGTGACGAACTAAGCGAGCCCGCGCGTGGAGTTTACACCATCCTTACGTCAGTTTACTCCCAAAACTATATTCCTGTACAAATATTGGTATACTCGTGCAATGGAGCCACGAGCCTCGTTACCAGCCAGAATAAACAACACTTGGAACGCTGTAATTACGTGGAGGAGGCAAAAACAGACTATGTTCGGGCGGTGCGCCCTTTCAGCCGTCTGTCTAGTGCCACAGACTTACCTATACGGAAGTAACTGTCTATGATCTTCTTTAAACTATCGCGTTGCATTGCATTAAATCTGTTTTAACGGGACTAAACACGATTAATTTTGTAAGTAAGTACATATCTACTTACTGCTTGACGTTTCGCCTGAGTTACCTGAGTCGTGTTTCTGAAGATTCATTGCACTGTGACAATTTAAGTGAACGTGTGAGGGTGGATGAAGAAACAAATACCCGCCCGAGCCGACGACGCACCGCCAGTTCGCTTGTGACCACGGCCGCAGCATCGCGGCCGAATCGTCAAGCAGTAAGTAGATATGTACTTACTTACAAAATGAATCGTGTTTAGTCCCGTTAAAACAGTTTTAATATAATCTTCTTGTTCTAACAGAATTCTGATCGCCGTCACCGTACTAATGCATAGTATTACCAAGAAAGATCGTCAATTGTTCAAATACGAATACTGAAGTACTCTGGGCACAGCTCGCGATGTACCTAGACTCAAGAAGAGAGTAATATCAGTGAAACATATTCTTTGTGGCTGGATTTGAAAGCGCTACTTTAACCAGTACCTAAAAACTGAACCATTGCAACAGTGAAAGCCGCAAAAAATTCGGCGTACTACTGTATAAAACATTTATTATTTAATATTGAACCATACAACATGTAGGAAAGTTTGAATGGCTAACTCTACATACTATTTTGAAATATGAATTAAATCGCATAAAAAAATTAAGATGCATGAATTCAAATACTAAACCAAATTGGCCATTAAACTTAATTCTGTAGTATTCAGGGAAAAGTTAGGCTCTAACTTCAAAGCTTATGCGTCAAATAGTTTTATGAGTTTCTGGTGTGACAAATGTGTCACTTCATAACAATAATGGTGCTTATCGCATGGAAATAAGGGTCGTTCGGAGTGTTTAGTGTATCGTTCGATATCACAAAGTACCGGCAGCGGAGTTACGACTCTATAAAACAGTGGTGGGCCATTCGGCGGTTTATTGCTGTCTAATATGGGTGCGATTCGGCGGATTGAAGGGAATCGGCAAGGAGTTCTGATTTATTGCGTCTGACGTAACGCGAGCTTTAAATCGTTTACATGGAGGTTCCTGTGTAATGCAGTGTTAGTATTTCAATACGTTGCTGGCACTTTGAAACTTTTCTTAACTGTGGTGCACCGACGACACGTCGACAAACCCACTTTTTATATAAAATCTGTATTGTCCAGCTAAAGTTACATATTGAGTACTAGTATTATAAATATTACAATGAAATATAACAATATTTTATAAGAAACAGTTTTTTAAACCTTGCGTCAAACTTACTAAAGTGAATAGATAATGTCCATTAGTACAAAGACAATAAATTAGCAAAAATTACGCTTTGTAAAAAATGGTCGTCGTAATTTAGCAATAGAAAGTAAAGTATAGTGTACGTACTGTCCCAACGCTGGAAAAAGGTCTCGATCATTATTGAATAAATATCTTTGACTTTGAAAATCATGTCGTCTCTACAATGGATGGGTGTTGGTGCCGAAGGCAGGTTACCCGACACACGGGCTATGCATCAAATAATCCAAAACACATACCTACATAAATACATATAAACACGACTGTATCCCTGAAAGGTTAGTCAGAGACTAGGCAAATAGGACCGCAAAAGCAGTCCTCTACCATTGTCCACTTTTTATCAAATAGCGACTGCAAATGTGCTCAGCGAGACAAGTGGTGAGCACATCGCCGCTCTATGCTGTTGGATGTATGTGCAGTCTGTAGTCCGTTAGTTGCCTTTTACGAAACCAAATAGAAGAGAGGGGGTGTTAGTAGTATTTTGATGAGTCCATCGCCGCTCTATGCTGTTAGATGTATGTGCATTTTTTTATTTAGTCCGTTAGTCGCCTTTTACGACACCGAAGACACAGACACCGCTACGCGACACAATTGCAACACACTTTTAAGTTATACCTAATTAAGTTATACCTAATTAAGTTATACCTAATTAAGTTATACCTAATTAACGTAGTCACATTACTTTATACCTCATTATAAACGAAACCAATTATGCATTATTTAATAAACATAAACTCTTAAGAAAGAGAGAAAAACACTTTGTATGATTAAAAGCAAGAAAATCTACTTTACATACATAAAGTTCCAGCTCCGGCGAAACTATATTTAAAACTCCTTAATTAAGGTTGGCATTATAAAGTATGTTACGACAGTTCTTCCTTTTCAGTTAGTTAAGGATACCCATAATTAAAGTTAGCACAGTAAAAATTCTCCCACGAGCGAGCTCAACATACGATCTTTGAAACTTGTACTAAGTGTAAAAGTTGGTGGAGAATATTGTCAATGGATTATTGTTAGAATTGAATAAGTTTATCTATTACAACTATTTTATATATGAGATATAATTATTAGTATACCAAAATATAACTACTAAGTTTAATACTACAAGTTCGATAATTGGAATAATAGTAGCGGGATTATTTTCATGCTTTTTGAGTTTTTCAGATTCAGTTACTTGACACAGTTGCATGTTGTATGGTCATTATCAGCCTGTAATTGTCTCACTGCTGGGTTGACCACATGGATTACATCACATGGAGTAATTGGACAGTGGTGGTGATGATTAAGATGATGAATGAAAAATGATGTTCCCCAAACCCCTTGAGTCCTCACTGAGAACTCTTCAGTAAAGATGTGGGACTTTACTGAGGTCTCACGCGGACTTCTCGAGAGAATTTGAAAAGTGATGTTGCACTGTTTTGTTTCATTTGACAACACTCATGCACGTTCACAAACACTTAACGGTTAATAATCCACTATATATATAATCCACATTAATATTCGAAAAAACACAAATTTTATAAAATAAAACAAAACTGCAGACATGACGCTTCACTTTCCCGCCAAGAAGTCCGTATATGTCTGTGGTTTCATAGCTGTAGTATGAGGTCCGATCTCTTTGGTCTGTTTTGTTGGAATACAAAACAGTTCTGTTTCAGAAATAAAAAAATTGTAAAAGTGGACTTCTTGGCTTCTTCTTCTTCTTGGAAAGTGAAGCGTCATGTCTGCAGTTGCTGAAGTGGTTTCAGGCAATATCATTTACCATTAATCGTTATCTTATATTATCACTCATTATCATCTACTTTTAAATTTTGTACTTATTAAGTTTTGACCATATTTTTCTCAAATATAATGTAAGTGATACAAAGTTCACCGGGTCATCTAGTACTGAATAAAAACAAAAGAGACAATTACAACTATTTTAAAATTTTATTTCAACATCCGAGAAATAACTAGTTATGCGAGGAAAAATGCTAGAAAAACCTCACTGATGTTACATTTGCTTCCCGACAACCGTTCACATAAAACTCCATAATTAAAATGGCCGGTACTCCGCTAGCCCCTGCGCATTGCTCGACATACCTCTACCTTAATAACTTTGTAGTTAGTGAAATGCAATGCAGATTAAAACAATGACTTGGTAATTTTGTTAATATAAGATTAATTTGCAGTAATTCGTATCTGTAAACGGAACCAACGTCTTCCGGCTTTATTATACGGGTAATTAATTATTGTTTAAGAGTACCCTAAATTAACGAGCACGTATAAAGAGCATTGTAAAAAAACCAAAAATTCTGTAAAATTGAAAATAAATTTACCATGTACTACTCTGTCAAGAAAGTTTCGGGAAAAGATCAATAATACACAAAATGTTAGTTACTCATCCAAACTTATTTCATCGCCTCCAAAGTATGCTCCTTCAGAAACGATACACTTACGCCAACGAATAATCCAATCATCAAAACATTTTTTAATAGCTTTTTCCGAAATTGAGTTCAGTTCGCCTTTATGTCTTCTACCGAATGAAAACGGGTGCCACGAAGTGGTAATTTGAGTTTAGGAAAAAGACCGCAGTCAGCTGGAGCCGTATCTGGTGAATAAGGTAGTTGCTCGATGGTATTTGTTGAGTTTTTGGTCAAAATTTTGTTCACAATGATGGCCTTGTGCGAAGGCGCATTATCGTGTTGCAAAATCCAAAAAATTTCTTTCTACAAATTTGGCCTTTTTCGTCCATTTTTCTCTCTTAAACGCCGCATAATGCTCAAATAATATTCTTTATTTACCGTTTAACCTTTCGGCAAGAACTCCGAGTGCACAACACCGCGATAGTCAAAGAAAACAGACAACATGACTTTGACTTTTGATCGACTTTAGCGTGGTTTTTTCGGTTTCGGTTCAGTCGGAAGGCGCCACTCCGAAGCTTGTTGACTAGTTTGCATGTCAAACTCGTAAACCCTTAAAAATACATGAATGTTGGGTCGGAATTGACTCGTTCTAGCATGTCCTCAGCGACTCTTATGCGATTGAGTTTTTGGAGAAAATTCAGGTCTTTTGGGACTAGCCGAGCGGCAACATATTTCATACCCAAGTGATTATTTAAAATGGTACGGATAGACTCGTGAGAAAATAAAAGTTCAGCGGCTTTCTCTCTCAAACTTGAATGAGGATTTTCAGTCACCATTTCCTTCACTTTTGCGATGTTAACTTCAGTTGAACACGTTGATGGCCTACCAGAGCGAAGAAAATCTTCCATCACATCTCGACCGCTTTTTAACGCTGTGTACCACTCATAAGCACTTGTTTTTGTAATAAATAAAGTCGATTCACCGTAAGATTTCTCATAACGTAACATTTTCAGTGACTCCGAACACGAAATTCCATTGGCGTCGCAAAATGTAAGACAAACTCTTTGTTCGATGTTTTTATCCATTATGAAATTCGCAATACACACTATATATATAAACTAATTAAAAACAGCAGTGTATTTAATCTAATTAACAGATGCAACTCAAACTCCGCACTGAAATGGATAACAGTTGTGCCAATCTAACAACAAAAAAAAACAAAAAATTGAATTTGGAATCATAAGCAAATCATCCGTTCCCGAAACTTTTTTGACAGAATGTATTTATGTTAATTTTCTCTGTCTGATTCCGAAACTGAAGTATTAACAGTTTATCAAATAAAATATTCATTGAGATCTTACTACGTCTAAAATAATGATTGACAAAATTGTTTAAGGTATAACGTACAAGGCGTTACATATATCTTACATTTAACTTAACCTTACTCTCCGGGGGTGACCGCTCTCTTGACAAATACGAATCCTAGCGCACAAACACACCACAATGTCAGCTCAGGTCTACCAGAACATAAACATGCATGCCGTCCTCGCTGTACAGGATTTTTATTATATTTGCAAAAAAAAATTTATGTCATTCAGTAACGTTGAAAATGAAAATGAAAATGTGTTTTACCTATTTCAGAAAATCTTTAACAAATTAGTTGCCGGGGCTTCCCAAAAAGTAATCAAACGATACCTGTGTTGGGAAAGCCTCGCTCTTCCTAGGTGTACATAATATTTTAGATTAAAAACATTCTATTACAATTTATCTGTGCTAAATTAAGCCAAACAAAATAAATATCACTAAAAGTGTGTAGGTGTGAGTGTAAGTGTGTGTGTGTGTGTGTGTGTGTGTGTGTGTGTGTGTGTGTGTGTGTGTGGGTGCGTGTGTGTGTGTGTGTGTGAGTGTGTGCTCAGATACGTGTATGTGCTTGCATGCATGTGAGTGTGAGCGAGAGTATGAATGAGTTAGATATACCTACTATTTCAGTCTTACCAATATATCTTCTACTTCATCATAGTTAAGAGTAGAGAGCCATTCAGTCAGAGTTTTTTTACATACAAACAGTTGCAAAGGATAGATATTAAGTTTTCGATTTATTTTGTTGTAAGTGTAAGGGGCTTGAGCTATATATTGATTACGTTAATAGACATCATTTAAATTTTTTTGTATATTGTTATTCATTATTTATTTAATTTGTCCGGCAAAATAATAAATAACTCGTGGATACCGGGCGAACGAAAGGTCACGTGTAACGTAAAGGTAACCTAACCTAGGTATCCTGTGTATCGTAATGTGTCAGAGTTCAATTGCGCGGTCCCGGTCCATTGACCATGATTAACGGTATTTTTGTGGATATGTTTGATCAGTTTTAGTTGCTTTGTTTTTCACTTAAAAAAAATCTTTAATTAAGATTAAGTTATTCTATAATTAAAAAAAATAAGTGCACAGATATAAAAAAGTCCTGTATAGCAAGCAGGTGCTGGGGCCTTACCATCATCTCTTAGGGTAGATTAACTTTATTCTTAATATGCAAATTCCCATACGAATTTTGCTTAGTAAGATGTGTTTTATTTCACTCTGAATGGGTTTGCTCTTGATCCCAATCAAGCCCAGGGGCTAAGACAGGATCTACGATGGAGCGAGCTAACCCAGAAGGTGCCTATTCACTCTTGCTTTGAAGGTGGCCGGTTATAAGTACTCGGAAACAAAGACGCAGGGAGGGAGCTCCACTCCTTTGTTGTGCGATGTTGAGTCGCGCTTTGTGGGACATTTAGGAATGTGTAAGTGTATCGTAAGTGCTGTGTGTGTGGTGGCTCATTACAATAATAAATAAATACTACCAACCTCTCTTCCCTTTATTGTCGTTAAAGGCGACTAATGAACTATATGCTTACCACCTATCACGCTAAACACACGTGCAGTTGTAATTTGGGGAAATTGGTCAATGATTCCTCAGTCACCGCAGAAGCAGTCCTCACTGCTTCTTCATTGCCTAGTCTCTGACTAACCCTTTGGTGATAATAAGTCAAAATCTTTTTTTTTATTAGGAAGGAGGCACACGAGCAGGCGGGTCACCTGATGGAGAGCAATCACCGCCGCCCATGGACACCCGCAAAACCAGAGTGAATAAGAAAGGAATAGGGTTAAGGAAGGAATAGGAATGGTGAGGGGGGGAGGAAGGGAGTCTGTATGTATGTACTGCTCTAAGTACGGACCCTAGTGCAGATAGCGCGCTAAGCTGACGACGGCCTTGCTGTGTAAGTATGGTGATGGTGCGCTCTAGTTTGGCCGTGGCTGTACAGAAGGAGTATTTACAGCATGAGGTCCTCGGCGGCGCAAATGGAAAGCTGTTCTTGTGGTCTTTGCCTACTCCTACGGGAAGTGGGCGTGATGTTTGTATGTCCTTGTTCTTGGGTAAATGTAATTGAAAGTGTTTTCCATTTTAAATTAGGTACTATATAACCAAAAAATCCTTATGAACAAAGGTTGTTATAAAGTGGAATATTATGTAAATACTAAAAATATATGTGGATAGCTTTACATGCTGTATGCGAGACAATGTCGTTATGATTTTTAATAACACTTTACTTGTACCTGTCTTGAAATGTACGAGTAATACTGAGCTAAGACAAAAATAATATGTCTTACTCACACTCAGTTAGACATCTCGTTCTACTTGTATTTAATTTTGGAACCACTTACGAACTGCTACGAACACTGCGAAAATAATGTCCCACCGTCATTAATTTAGATAACACAAATTTCTGTGTAAAGCAACTCGTTTTCATGTCAAAAGCTAACATAAACAAGAAAATAAAGTAGGTAAATGATATCACATAAGGTTTTCTTAACGCAAGAATGATATTATTACAGAGTTATTTTAACAAAATCAACAATTTTCATACGCGAAAGAAACTTAGTAATTCATTCTTACGTCTCGGTGAACCTTGTAGGATTTATACTGCAAAAATATTTAACTTACATTACTTTGTTAAATCTGAAAGAGATATTCATAATGATATTTATTGGATAGAACACACCCAGCTTCTTTTTAAGATAATTGCACATCACATTAATAATAGACGACCTTCGTGGTCGAGTGCTTAGCACACTGGTTCCAGCGTCGTGCCATCTCTGAGGTCCCGGGTTAGTCCTATCTAGGGAGGATTCTTTTCAAAACTTGACTATTCCACTTTTGACAAAATATGATTTTTATTTTTTTTGGGTTGGTAACATTGAAATCTACACGATGCGTAAACAAGAATTTAGCTAAACGCGATAGATCCACTAAAAAATAAATAACAAAACACACGATTTGGTCAAAAGTTGATAAATCGAAATGACATTACCCATTTACATCATCATCATCATCATCATCAGCCTATAAACGTCCCACTGCTGGGCACAGGCCTCCTACGTGAACAGCAGCACGTGGGGATCATCCCCTGGGGATTATATCCCCTACCCATTTACATTTTTCTTAAATTCTGAACAAAATAGAAAAGTGGAATAGTCAAGTTTTAAAAAAGCCAATTCCTCATTGGTTGAGGATTCCGGGTGAAGCGCGCTTCCACCTTCAGTCTCATCACTTACCATCAAAGTAACGATGAAGGGGAAGTGCTTAAACGTAGTTGATAAAACAATCTTTTGAGTGATTATAAATTTTTGAAGTTGTGCATAATTGAGGAAGCTTATTAAAGTTGTGTGGAAGAATCTTAAACCGTGTAAACCGTGTAATTGAAATCAGGGATCTAGGCGTGATAATGGACTCTAGTCTTACATTTGTTCCACACATTGATAAAATTGTTAATAAATCATTCAAGTTCTTAGGCTTCATATTGCGCATAGGTAGACATTTTAAAAATCCCGCAACATACAAATTACTCTTTAATAGTTACATACGTAATCGGCTAGAATTTGCAAGCCCTGTCTGGAATTCTTACCATCAAGTACATCAGGATAAAATTGAGAAGGTACAACGAAAGTTTATTAGATCACTAGATTACAGGACTGGCAATCCACATATTGACTATGAGACCTCTCTTGCTTTCCACAACATTGTATCTCTCAGGCGTCGACGGGATCTTATAGATATAACATATTTATTTAAAATATTACATGATATGGTCGACGCTCCTTATCTTTTAGAGAATATATATTTTCGCGTGCCTAGAAGGCAAGAGAGAACTACTCGCAAGAAAGAATTGTTTACTGTGAAAGCGAGTAAAACCTGTTATGGAAGCAACAGCTTTATAAAACGATCCTGTGCTTTGTAATAATGACATATATAATAATGTCGATATTTTTGAGACCTCATTAGTTAGGTTTAAGCATCGCATCACTGAACTCATCCATGACCATGACCTTGACACATAAATTTAAAATAATAATAAAATATTATTATAATAGTGCACCTAACTTATCATAATTTTTTACCTATAGTGATTTTTTGTTTTTTAACTTACTGTTTGTATTAAGTTAGGACCTGTGGCCTGTTTGGTTTGGCCTGTTTGGTTTATCTTAATGAGATTGTGTTTTACATAAGCTTGTTTTCATCAACTTATTTGCTGTTTCTTGATACTGCTCATCCACGTTTTAATATCAAACCTGAAAAAAAAAATGTATATTTTTAAATAACCATATTGCAATGTAAACAAAACGATAGATAAGTCACATAATTTTGTTAACATCTTACCCAAAGTTTCTGGCCTATGGACATGTAGTGGTATGTGTTTTTATCGGCAGCATCCTTTCCGCGTTATAATACAACAGCAAGTACGATCATGTATGCACTAGGATGACAAGTAGCCAAATCTTTTATTTTTCAACTGGAAAAACAACTTAAATTTAGGAAAACATTTAATTTCAACTTTAGATATGTTAATCTTAGATAATATGTACTTACCTCGTAGAAATATGTTATTTAATTAGTTCTTGTTATTTTCTTAGTCTCTCATTAAGGCCTTCGTGTCTTTTGCTTAAAATATTGTTGTGTAGTTTTTGTAATTTAACTGTGTTATATCAATGTTTTGTATTGTCACGGCGAGCACGTCTGTTCCTAGGCGCAGTGAACTGTTACTGGCGTAATGGCGTAACTGGCCGTAGCCGGTCCCCGTCCCGGTGGCCGAGCGGGGCTCGCTGTGCGTCATTTTGGTACTTACTTATTGTTAAATTGTTTGTTGGTTTTTTTATTTAATAGGTATTACGTATATTGCCTGTTATTCTTTGTACAGTTTGTTTGCCTTATATAATTATGTGTTTAATTTAGGGAACTTTAGGTTTATAAGTAATAATTTGTTTGATTTAATTTAAAAAATATGTTACTGTGTGTTCCTAAATAAATAATAAAAAAAAAATAATAAAGTTGTACAAGAAGTATCGTTGCACAAAGCGACTTGTAACATTAAGTTAAGTGCCATACTATGGCCAAATTGGATGTAGAATGTTTGTAAAAAAAATATTCCCAACTAGCGACCCGTCCGCGATTTCGTCTGCGTGAAAACCCTGTATCCCGTGACTAATTTCCAAAAAAAACTATTTCACACAAACCTAGTCGTGACAATGAGCTTGGGAAAAGTATTTTTATTTATTTATTTTTTAAATATTTACATTTAAAATATGACATAATTTTTTTTCTGTAGCCCTTCAAAATACTTCACGATAATTTTTTAAAGATTCATAAAAATGACCACGCGCTATTGTTTTTGTGACAATCGAAATACGCGTCCAACCCGCGGCGTGACGTCATCGGATTCCATTCTCTCGCACGGGTGGCACGACTCGCGCGACTTCGTTTTATTAATATGTCCATATGAACCAGTGCAGTTGTGCCACAGATTACTTAATAATTAATTGTGCAAATAGTTAAGTAATACCGGACGCCCGCCGGGTGCGGGCAGCGACAGCGACGGCGGGGGCTATCGGATACGATGACGTCACGTCACGTCAGCCGAGTGCCAGCGAACTAAGCGAGGTAGTAGTGTTTTATGCAATTATTTATGTACAACAACTTTGTTAATACTTCCCGTATCGAAGTGAAATAAAAACTATTGGTTTTAGAATAACGACTTCTATAATGGTATAAAGTAAAAATGAACTTTTTTTTCACTTTTCCCAAGTCCATTACGAACAAAACAAAAAATAATTATACCCAAATAGGTAAATCCGTCCTAAAGAGATGCGCGTACAAACATTTCGGCAATTGATTTTTATTAATAATACAGATTTCCTGTGCAAATATCTAGTGTCACTACAAACGTTTATATCGAAAAACCTGTAAACTTCGACTCTTTTCGATAATGTCTGTTGTTTTAGCTGTCATCTCAATACGCGGTAAAATGGATAGCTAAGAGCCAATGCGATAAAGCTGGTGGTCCCGACGCCGTGATTGCATTTAGCTCATTTCAAAATCCTTTGTCTCTGTGTTATTGTACTTTGTACGTATTTTATGGAAGGACTTATACTGACGTCGAAAGATTGTAATATAACTGTTTTTACTTATGTCTTCTACATAGGTAACCGAGGAACGCTGTAATGTAATGTTGTACGGCATTTTCCCGTGGGGGAATACTGCCGATATTAAAACTATCATTTTGCTGCAGAAAAGGGATATTTGAGCAATTCATAATCTAAAACTTAGACTATCCCAGAGAGAAATTTAAAGATATTAAAAGGATATTGGAACACAATATTATTTTATTTACGAGAATCTAATAAGACACAAACAGAATGGCTTCTACCGTCATATTATCTATTTCTACCACAATTCCTATTCCTTTCTCAAACCTATTCCCTCCTTAAAGGCTGGCAACGCGTCTGCGATTCCTCTGGTGTTGCGGGTGTCCATGGGCGGCGGAGATTACTCTCCATCAGGTGACCCGCCTGCTCGCTTGCCTAATTCTATTATATAAAAAAATTGGTTGCCTGTAAAGTCGGTTTTACGGGCGAAGATTTTACGTGACAACGTCTTTTTCTCGGTAGAATATTTATTGATATGAATATAATTAAATTGCACAATAGGAACAAGGAATTGAATGAAAATAAGAATTGCACAAATTTTAACTATAGAAATATATATATATATATTTTTTTTTTTTTTATTTTTTTTTTTTTTTTTATTTTTTTTTTTTATTATTTTTTATTTTTTTTTATTTTTTTTTTATTTTTTTTTATTTTGTTTTATTTTGTTTACTAAAACATTGTACATGTAAACTTAAACTTAACTATTTAGTGGGAGAGAGACGCAAGGCATTCGGCGGGCCTCTCTCTCGTTCGGTGACTCATCGTTACGTTCCCGACGAGCGTTACACTTTTTCATAAGTGTCTCCCAGCTAACCTAATTTAAGACGTTGTCACGTCAAAAGTAGGTACATTGCAGTTACCACTCACTCTTGGATTTTTTTTGACACTTTTTTGACAGTAACTGTCAACGTCAAATTAGACAGAATGGAGCATAGACTATGCGATATTGTGCGATAACAATACATAAGATGAACCACAGAACCGAAATAACCAAACTTGTTCATACTAAAGTAGTCTGTAAGTCTATGAAAACACGGTACAAAGTCAAGTGTGTTTTTGTAGGTGCGGTCTCATGCGACCGCTTGGGGTTTGAGGTTTAACATTAATGTCATCGACTAAACTGTGACGAATTATAGTTTGGAGGGGGTTCGCAGCGTGGACATAAACTTACCGATGTTTTTCCATAAATCCAATCTCTGTTCCAAGGTCTTTATCGTCGCTTTTATTGTTTATGTCAGACTTATAGCTTCTGGGTCTTTTATGTGAAATGTTATTTAAAAATGGGTGTTTGATCTGTTTTTATCTTAAACTTCATAGTAGCATGTAATAAATGTAAAATCATATTTAGCTATATTAAGTTGAAATTACTAGATTTAGTTTTTATTGTATTATTTTCTTTTTGGTCATCGGCTTCCGATACTCATAATACTTAGTATTATATTCTTATGCATGCCGTGGCAACCTATATTAAGGCAACACCTAGCTTAGAAAATGTTAAATGTTAGTTACTAGCATGTTTAGTGTTTGATCTTGTTGGTTGTTCAAATAAATAAATAAATACATACATATAATCACGACTTATATCCCGTGGACATACTTTTAATATACTTTATTGCACAAAGAAATTGTATAAAGACACACGTTACACAAGACACATACAAAGGTGAACTTATCTCTAGAAGAGATCACTTCTAGCCAACCCAAGCTGTAGTAATAACATTAAATACTACTTCGAGGCACAATCAACAACGCGCTGGTTCTACCCATGGTATTGCAAGCTTCGTAGGCCGATGGAGATTGTCTCACTGGAATAATAAAAACACTTTGCACATTTCCTCATGAATAGGGTTTGCATAAAACGTTTTTTGGGAGCCGTCGAGTATTATCTATCAATTCGGGCATAGCACCCCGGCAGCTGGAGTGATGTGAATGCAAATACGCAAGCCAGGCAGCGGTACTTCTGAGAGCTTTATTTAAAAGTAGCCAGTCGCAGGGGATTTTAAATTTCTCCTTGTTAAATGTAAGCAACTGGAGTTATTCCTTGCAGAGTGCATTTTGCTGAACTGGTCTTTACAAATAAATTTAGACAAACAAATTATAGTAGTATTGTTTGATAGCTATAACTCAGAAGTTGACAACAAAATGGGAGTTCTGATTAGGCAACAATAATTTAGATCTATATCTGTGGTTTTATAATCGTTTGTCCTTCTGTCGCCGCTGAAAGAAGAGTTTTGGCCGGTGCGACGAAATGTCTTCCAACCCTTCCACTGTAAATTGTTGTTGCCCATTAGATAGGCTTTGAATAAGTCAGGCGTCGGTCGCATATAAAAACTAGTTTTTTTTTTAATATGACACGTTATAGTGACTAAATCCTGCCTGATGGTAAGCAGCCGATGCAGTCCAAAATAACGAGAGCCCCATCATGCAACAAGCACGGTAACAAGCGCACCCATTCATGACAGCCTGCATATATGCCGTATCACGCCCCGCTTAAAAGACCCGGCACTATAGGAGCTGGGAAACACATGCGCCGGCAGAGAATTCCAAAGTCGAATGGTCTTACAGAGGAAAATACACAAAGCTCCCACTATTCCGCTACTAAATAGTAGCGGAATAGTGGGAGTGGGAGGAATTAGTAGGTAAATACCTAGCATAACCATGTCGCGTAGCGGTGAAAGAATACTACCACCCCCTCTCACCCCTAGGGTGTCGTAAAAGGCGGCTAACGGACTAAAGACTACACATACTTCCAACTGCATAGAGCGGCGATAGGCTCACTACCTGTTACGTACACACTGAGCGCATGTGCAGTCGCTATTTAGTGAAAAGGGGACTATGGCAGATAACTGCTTTTGCTGTCCTTGTTGCCTAGTCTCTGACTAACCCTTTGGGGATAACAGTCGTGATTATATGTATGTATTTATGTATATATGTATTTACCTAGTATAGGATTTTGTATCTAGTTTTTGTGATCGAACCTTTTATGCCGTCAATGCCTTGGCGACATTAACAAGACTAGTCGTCAATGCGCTTGCCATAACGACATTAACAAGCCTAATGTACAGCCATCAATAACAATTTGAGTGTCAGTAATAGTTGTTATAGTGAAGTGGTGCTGAATAAAGGTACGCGCGTAAATTAACTTATCAGGATTAATTGTGTTCGTACCTGCAACTAAATGTTGTGAGACACGCAACCCACCTGTGCGCACGCCACACGCACTCGGACTTACTTATTCTAGTAAATAAAATATATATATCATTCCTTACAAATTATAGGGTAAATAACACAGTTTCATGCATTATTCTGTGAGAATACTATCCTTTCTTACATGATATTAAACCATTGAGATGTGCGGTGGTTATTAAATTAATGCCACTAATCCATTTCTTCTTCAGTATTTCGTAAATAGCGACTAGCGGACTTATACATCTAGCATGAGGCGGCAATAAGCTCATCACCTATCACAACCAGCACAATAGCAGAAGTTATTTAGTGAAATATGGACTGTATCCGCTTTGTCGCGGAGTAGTTAATTGAGAAAACACTACGTGGAAGTGGCATGCAAAATTCTAATACAAAACACAGAAAAACGACGTTTCGTAGTCCCCTTTTTCCTCCTTCAGAATTGGACCAATTTTAATTACTTTTTCATGTCTGTAACTATGTTTGATTTTATTTTAGACCAGCCACTTAATGTTTCTGAAGACGTCTTAAAACGGAGTGATTTCGCTAAATTTTAAAAGCTCCTGGTTATTAAATAAATTACTAATGCAAAAAAATCAAACAAGCAAACATAGAAAATCTCTTTCTTAAATCGATGCTAAAAAAGTAATAAAAATTGGTCTAGTTCTGAAGGAGGCAACAGGGGACAACGAAACGTCATTTTTCTGTGTTTAGTATGAAAACTGGAATAAGGTCTTAAACCTAGATTAAAAATTTTGAATTTGTATAGACTAATCTCGGAGTAAGTCTTATTCCAGTTTGGTCGAATCGACCCTTAGTAATAAAAGATTCCTCAGAATATTTGTTATTTTTTAGTTAATATAATTAAAATGGAAAACAATTGTTCCTATCACAAAATCAACCATGTTCAAATGGGTACTGTTTACTTCTTCACACCCAGATGAGTGATATATAAGATTACCTTTATCACCCGGATTTTAACGACTGCTCGCCATGCACTGGTGCCCGTGCCCGGGGCGATTACCACGAGCTGTTACCCGGGAAAATTTTAGTGGGAATGCCTAAGCCCAGCAGTGGGACGAGACCGAGAATATTAATGATATTTCATAATATAATGCGATAACCAGCAACCATGCTCGATCCATTCAGTTCATTTCATTCATTCAAACAAATACAAAAATACTTAGCCACGTATTATAAAACCAAACTCTTACTTAAATCTCTGCTTGAGTACAGTTAGAAAGAGATGTTGCTATGCGTCGCATATAAATCGCACCATCCTTTCTAACTGTTTTCAAGCATGGATTTGATTTTAAGTTTGATTTTAAAATACGAGCCTGAGTAAATAAGTTTATTTGAATAAACACTTTTTGACTTTTACTTTTACTTCGACTGTACCCCGCACGTGGAGACAATAATCTAAATAGACAAATTTAATTTTTAGTCTAATTGAAGCTACCACCGCGCAATCAAAGTTTTGGCTAGAGTTAACACAGATTGTTGTTTCACTGGAGATGGCTTCGGAGCGAGACATTTGGAAGCTATACAATTGCAAATTATACAAAACTTATTGTGTTCGGGTAAAACCACAGAATAGAAGAGAGGATAGCAGCGAACTATTGCTCAATAGGTTTTGGCGCGTTTGTCTGGCACAGACTATATCTCGTTAGATTGTTGATAAGTCTTAACTACAAGTTAGTTATCTGTATTTTTTGTTATTATTAGTATTGACGTCAATAAGTGCCTGTTTACATAGGTTTACATTGAATAAATAATTTGACTTTGACTTTGATTTTGAGGTACTAATTGATACTAATAGAAATTAGAATAATGAATATAAGGGTCTTAGTAATAAATTATCGATGGTGAGACTGAAATTTTATTGATAGTTAGTAGGTATGTTGTGTGATCACGAATCCGCATTTAGCAAGCGTAGAGAGCCACCATTGGACGTAATTGGCTGTTCGACAGTTATAACAATAAAATATAAAATATGTCGGATATAGTCGTTTATAATAACAATAATTATCCAATAGTTATTTTTTATTAAGATAATTTCTAAATATTTTATTTTTACAAAATAAATTTGCGATTTGTGTCTGTGAATTACAAGACCCGAAACACGGGCGGCCTGTCACGGCCATGATTGAGCTTGGTGTGACGTCACATTTCACAAATAAACAAAAACTATCTATCAGGTTGCAAGATAAAATTTCTATGTTTAGTGAATTAATGTGATGTCACAGGGCAAAATGTCACGTGACCAACCATTTTCGCGCGAAATATAAAATTAATAAAAAACATATATTTAATTTATTATTACATAAAGCTTTATCGACAAAAAAAATATTGTACGTGGTATGTAAAAAAAGAAATATTACAATTATTATTTTTATAATTATTACTCGTGAAGAATTTCTACCTTTCCCTTTAACCCTATCCTGCTACATAGCTGTCGTTGTCCCCTATTTCTTACTTGAGACTATTATGTTTAAGTATGTATATGTAAATATGTATATTATTAATATTTCTTTATTTTATAGTTTTATAATAAATGTTATAATATAATTAATATTTTATTTTAATTATTTTCTTAGTTTTGCTTTTTATTGTGTACTTAACTATGTTTTAAATATTTGCGCCTCCGATCATAAAGTTTATAAGTTCTTTCCATCCGATTGGTTGTCTGGCGGAAATCGCTTTTAAGCGATAAGACCGCCAAATTGTAACTTTGTATTTTTGCACTTTTATTAATTGTTACAATAAAAGTATTATCAATCTACCTATGTAATAAGCGTTTGTAATTTTTAAAATACTTTTCTAAAAACTGTCAAGTAATTTCAATGCCTTCGACTCACTACTGGTCGAGGATACTAGATAGTAAATAAGTTGACTACTTTTTTCTGTAGAGAAAACAATTATTTAAAGAAAAAACATTGCAAAATTTAAAAAAAAAAACCGTGTCCGTAGCGGTGAAAGAATACTACCACCCCTCTCTCTTCCCTCGGGTGTCGTAACAGGCGGCTAATGGACTAAAGATTGCATATACATACAACAGCATAGAGCGGCGATGGGCTCACCACCTGTCACGCTGAGCACATGTGCAGTCGCTATTTGGTGAAAAGTGGACTATGGTAGAGGACTGCTTTTGGTGTCCTCATTGCCTAGTCTGTGACTAACCCTTCGGCGATAATAGTCGTGATTATGTATATATTATTAAGTACATAACAAAAACATACTTGGATGCATTACGTATTACGCGATGCTTTGCACTGAAATTGAATAATTTCAAAGGAGCGTCAAATATTCCATAAATACCCGATCAGCCACTTATTTATTAACGAATCGAAGCATCCCCCTTTCTATTAAAGGCAACATATGTGGAAGCGCGCAAAACATTTCCTCTTCCCACCCGAGTATCCCTTTGAGTACGCATATCTTTTTTATACTGTATAAATTTGTTAAAGATAAACTATTTAACTTTGACGAATTTCGTCTCCACACACACATAATTATAATAACTTAAACTTTCGTATCTAACTTTGTCGTAAAAGGCGAATGGAGTCTTAATTTTTTACTGTTTACTGTAACTTAAACTATTCTGAAATTTCAATGATGGAGGCCTTTACGTAGCGGTGAGACCATAAAGGTCATTGCTTTACTTTAATTGTATACAAATAAAAGTATTTTTTGTGTATACAAGTAATTCATACTGGGTTTCACTGCGGGGTCCAATTAGAAATAAGGAGATCTGTAGAAAAACTAAGGCATAGCCCGAAGAATTGCTAAGCTCAAGTGTCAGTGGGCATAAATCGTACATCGCTCGTAGGGCCAACAGCTGTTAGGGCAGAAAGATTCTTGAGTGGCGATCGCGCTCCAAGAATGATTTTTGAGTGGCGATCGCGCTCCAAAAGACGCATAGGCAGGCCTCCAACAAGGCAGACCGACGATCTGATAAACTATCGCGGGCAGCCGCTGGAGGCGAGCAGCACAATACCGTTCGTAGTGGAGATCCTTCGGGATCCAGCAGTGGACGTCTTTTGGCTGATGATGATGACAAGTAATTTCCTCAATGTGACTCTATTACCTAATGTGCGTTGTTCATGTGAGAAACCCAGGCCAGTGCTAGCACGATTATACACCAATAGATGGTGTTCAATATTATAAAATAAATACAAACAAATATTATAAATAACCATGTCGCGTAGCGGTGAAAGAATACAACCACTCCGTCTCTTCCCTTGGGTGTCGTAAAAGGCGACTAACGGACTAAAGACTTTACATACATCCAACAGCTTAGAGTGGCAATGGGTTCACCACCTGTCTCGCTGAGCGCATGTGCAGTCGCTGTTTGGTGAAAAGTGAACCATAGCAGAAACACTGCAGAAGCAGTCCTCACTGCCTAGTCTCTGACTAACCCTTCGGGGATAATAGTCGTGATTATAATTGTATAAGTATAATCTAAATATTATAAATGTGAAAGAGCCCAGCCAATGCCCAGCGCGTTGCACGAGTAGGCCAAGAACTCTTGACGCATCCTACGGGCAGCCGTAGCTACTGGCGTCTGGCCAAAGCCGTGCAATCCAACTTCTGCCAACCCTTGCTGCCACCTCTGAAATGTCCTGACGGAACTTTAGCCCACAAGCCGCAGGAAAAGGTCGATCTCCTGGCCAAACTCTTTGCTGCTGACTCCCGAATCGATGACTGTAATGCAAAGCCACCCTCAAATCCTCACTGTCGCCACACAATGTCTGATAATAAAGTCAGGCAGTGTGATATACGTGCGGATCTGCAGTCAATCGATGTCCGGAAAGCTAACCGGATGTCCGGATGGCATCCCAGCAATAGCCTTGAAAATGTGTGCAGCGGAGTTGTCCCATGCGTTAACGCGGCTGTACCGTCTATCGCTCTCTTCGGGTTGTGTGCCGGAATCTTAGAGAGAAGCTAATGTGCAACCGATCCCTAAAAAATGAGATCGGTCAGATCCGAATAATTCCCGCCCCATAGCCGTAATTTCAGTCTTGTGCAAGATTCTAGAACTAATATTGAACAGACAGCTTATTCGATACCTAGAAGATCACTCCCTAATTCACGACCGTCAATATGGGTTTCGTCCAAAACGGTCAACAGGTGATCTTCTAGCGTACGTCACACATCTCTTGAGTGGGGCTATTGACAAGCGTGGCGAATCAATGGCCGTTAGCCTTGATATAGCCAAGGCTTTTAATCGGGTCAGTTCTGTACTTGGATCGCTTGCTTCCTGCATGAGCGTAGAATTAGTGTCCTTTCGGATGCTTCCGCTTCGCAGTTCATGTCAGTGAACTCCGGTATTCCTCAAAGCTCCATTGTATCCTCCACGCTGTTCCTTCTAAATATCAATGACATGCTTCCTCTTGGAAACATTCATTGCTATGAAGATGATAGCACGGTGCATGGGGGATATAACGGTCACCCAACGGCTGGGCGGGTACATATCGAAATGAAGCGAGCAAATCTTGTCATTGAGCTCGATCGGGTGTTGGACCTCATTTCTAAATGGAGCTCCGATAATCTGATGGAGTTCATTTCCAAGAAAACACAGGTGTGCGTGTTCACAGCGAAAAAGTCGCCATTCGTTTCTCTTCTCTCTCTTCAGAGTACATCTCTAGGCCTGCAGAGCAGTATTAACTTGCTCGGTATGAATATCCGCTGCGATCTGAACCAAAAGAACTACATCGAAACTGTGATCAAAAATGCCTCACGTAAACTCGGTGCCCTAACAAGGTGCGACAATTCTTCATGTCTGATCAGTTGTGTCTATTATAAAAGACACAGGTACGGTCTTGCGTCTCCACGCAGTACTGCTCTCACCTTTGGGATGGCTCCGCGAAGTACATTCTCGATGTCTTGGACAGATGACTGATGCTACGTCTCTTACGCTGCACCAGTTGTCCTCGCGCCTGGACCTCATTTCCACTTAACATCAGGTGGAGTGGGGTCATTTGCCGGGCTTAGTATAAAAAAAAAAAAAAAAAAAAAGATTGGAGCAACGTGCTGTGCGCATTATCGGCAATGCAGAGGTCACTAACACTCCCGAGCTTTTGCAATTGCGTAGAGATATTGCGTCACTCAGCGTCTTTTACCGTTTATACCATGGCGAGTGCTCTGAAGAACTTTTGACCTCATCCCTCCGTCTCCCTTCCTCTATAGGAGTAGGCGTGCTGCTCTCCGGAGTCACTAATTTACAGTCTCTACTTACCGCTGTTTGAGAGAGAGAATGAGTTGAGTTTGATGAATTTTGGTATAGACATAGGTGGGGTCCTGTTTCAGGCTACATTTTTACTGCGAAAAATTAATGCGAAGTGAATCCGTAGGCAAAAGCTTGTAAAGAAATAAAGCAACGAGTCGAGAGTGTTCTGAAGTGAATAGGTTTCGCGTGGGGCGCGGTCCTTCAGGCCTTGTTACATGTTGTATCATCTCGTTTGGCTGAACCGCGTTAAGGGTTCGTTAATCCTTTATTATTATAATTAAGGATGTTACACGATGTAATTAAAACATCATAAATTCATTAAGGACTCTCATCTTGTAAGGAAATTGGTTATGCAGGCTTACGACTTTCAGGTTTCATCGTTTGTCCATTAAATGGTACGTAATCCTTTTTTATTGTAGTAATAAAAATTGGTACACACACTCACACACACCCACACACTAACACACACACACACACTCATACACTCACACGCACGCACACTCATACACACACATACACAGTCACACGCACCCATACACACACACACACACACACCCCCACACACACACACACACACAATATTATATAGAAATTAGCTGTATTTTGTTAGGGGGATTCATGTGATTAATTATAAGAAACATAAAACAGGCTTACTTAGCTTAAAAGGAGGTGATCACTAATTTAAGATGTCCCAAAAAAATGTTAAAGCCAATTTATATTTTTTTAAAGTATTATTGTTGAGACTTGAGACTTCTAATTAATTTATCCTTTTTTATTAGATACTTTGTCTCTTTTTATAATTAAAATCAAATATGTACACAACCCACCAACCCACACTGGGCCAGCGTGGTGGGTTATGGCCCAATATCCCCACGTGCTATTGTTCACGTGGGAGGCCTGTGCCCAGCAGTGGGACGTTTATAGGCTGATGATGATGTACACACGCCAGCTAGTTCCAGCTACCTGCGTAAAGCTGTAAAAGTTCAAATCTTTAAATCCTTATTCACAAAGTTTAAATTTGACATTGTGTGGTTGGTTGACCTGCTGACCTCCGTCTGTACATCATTATTTTATAAATGTAAAATTACCCTAATGATGTGTTCCTATTAGGTTGTTTTAATATTAGTTATAGTTATTTAGGTAAATTAAAATCTTCCATAATAATTTGTTCGCCTTACGAACTTGCGAACAAATTAATATGGAACGCTATTATCTACATTGCTACCTAAAATTTATTTATTTTATATCAGTGTCTCATTATTCCAAATCGAAGAAATCTATTTGAAGTCAAGAATTTCGATAACTAACCCAAGGTTGATGAAATGTACAATAATAATCGGGCCCTTAGAGACTGTGATTTCTGACCTTGATTACTTTCATAAGTTGTGTGACGATGAGGACAAAGGATGCTCACGTCACCTGGAATCTTCAACTACAGAACACTATGGTCTAAACCGCAGGCAGTGATCTGGTAATATCAGTTATTGTGACACTGAGTGAAGTGTAATAACACCGACTTTATAATCACTAACCATCAAGCGAGCACTTCTCCGTAATAACAATTAAAAAAATCAAATTCGTTTGCAGAAAAGTTACGTTCGTTTAATCCTAACCTTGAAAGCATAAAGCTGTACAACAATATAATTACAGAAACCGAATTTGTTGTTGGTTATTGCAATGTAATTAATTTTGCTTCTATTAATACATTGTTTACTCGCGTGATTGGAAACCTGCTACAGTGGTATATAAACCTTAAGTAAGTCTTGTTTTAGGTACCAGAGTGTATCCATATTAATGTGCTGTGGTATTCAACACAATTGCATTATGCAATGAGAATGCCTCGTTCCTGTTCTACATTTCTAATGAATCCGAGGATCGGGGAGCTGTCTCTCCCCGTTTGAAATTGTAGTAGGAAAATTATAGTTTACAAAAAGAAAGAACTTAGTTTTAACTTAAAAGAAAAATACGTAAGTGTCTTGTTTATCTCTTTCAGTGTACAATGTGTACCGAAGTGTGCTAAAACGTATATAGAATTACTAGTTAGTTCGTTTTCCCGCTAAAATAGGGCCATGGTTTAATGTGATATTTTGCACAGAAGTTTTTGAAAAGTTCTTACTTTGTTGATTTTTTATATCGGTTTATATATTGCGCGATTAAGGCTTTTGTGATAGATCGATTGTCTTGAAGTTCCGAGACGGCTGCTATGCTATGAGACTTATACACGTATAGGTATTTACAAAGATTTTAAGACAGTTGTCAAGATTTTTTCTTTGAATATATTTCAACTTAAGTGGTGGCCGCAATACGTAGGTACCATCAATATCTGCAGTACCTGCAGTACAAAACAAATTAAATGAAAACAGGGCTCCCGTTGAATAGCACTGACGTCTTAAAACAGAACTGCGTCTACACTGTCGCAGTAAATAAAGCTTGGGAATGGCTATGAAGAAGAGAAATAAAACGTTTGGCGACAGCACAATGGAAAAAGTGCTCACTCACACAATTGGGCTCCTTCAAGAGCGAAATAGCTATGCAGTTCTAACTCGTGGAGCGCTATGCGCTGTGGTTAAATGCTTAAAACACAAACAATTGAAGATTTATGAAAAATGTAAAGAGAGTGCATGAAGCAAATTAAGTGTGTCAGAATTGTAGCAAAAGGGAAAGTGGTTTTCTCTGCCTACCGAAAACGGGCATGATATGTATGTAAAACAAAACTTATAAAATAAACAAACTAAGTTATTGGTGCAATTGGTTGAACGGCACGTGGCAAACCGTCCGTTTGAATAAATATAGTTGATAATAGAAAATTATAAATTGTGACACGTCCAACACCTCAATTTCCATGTGACATTCCTGCAAAAGGATTGAAAATCAAGACAAAATAAAGTAGAATTTTGTACAGACAGTAATTTTTTATTTAATACTTTATTGCACAAAGAAATTACATTAATACACAAGTTACACAGGACATATACAAAGGTGAGCTTATCTCTAGAAGAGATCTCTTCCAGCCAACCCTAGCTGTGGTGATAAAATTAAATCTGCGGGACTAATTGCGCTATACAAAACATACATAAACTAAACATAACTATGTAAATAAACATACACAAACTATATATATATCAAATTACTTATATCTAAACTAAGTTACTGATTATCGATAATGTTAGTCAGGTAGTGCTCTTTGAGGTGGTGTTTGAATGATTCTACCGATGACCTCTCACGGATGCTGGCCGGTAGTTTATTCCACAGTCTAGCTGCATAAACAGTAAAGGAATTGTGAAAAAACTTGGAGTTGGCTTGTGGATAGGAAAGGGTCCTGGTATCACAGAAACGTTTTGGGCGGGAAGAGGTAGGTAAGTGCGTAAAACGGGATCGTAAATAATGAGGGAGTTGGGGGTAGTGAAGTATTTTGTAAAGGAGGCAAAGGATGTGCACATCACGGCGTTGACGGATTGGGAGCCACTTAACCTCAACCGGAACTCCGAAATATGGTCATATTTTCGTAAGCCGAAAATAAAACGGATGGCCAGGTTTTGCAGGCGCTCCAGTTTGTTAAGCAGCTCCTCAGTTGCATCTAAATAACAAACATCAGCGTAGTCGAGAAGAGGGAGCAGAAGCGACTGAGCAAGCATAATTTTGGTTTTGTAAGGTAAGAAAAACTGCAGTCGCTTGAGAGAATGATAAGAGTAGTGCGCATGCGTCGACTCACCTCATTCACCTGTGACCTCGAAGACAAAGTTTGGTCAATAGTGAGGCCTAGATTTTTGGTTTTGTCAGAAAATGCAATATTCACTCCATTATACGTAACCTTGGGGAGTATATTGAGGTATAGTCTGTCACGCAGCCGGTTGCTACCCACGATTATTGCCTGTGATTTGGCTGGGTTTACTAGGAGTCCAAATGCGTCCGCCCACAACTTCACCGAGAGGAGATCCTTATTTATAGATTCTATAGTAGAGTGAGCATCAACCGCATCGAATTGTCTATAAAGTTGCAAGTCATCTGCATATAGGTGGTACGAGCAGGATAACACTTATACGAGCTGACTTATGAATATCGAGAAGAGCAGAGGTGAAAGTACCCCACCCTGCGGTACGCCCGCAGTAAGAGAAGCCCATTCCGAAAATGAGTCATCACACCTGATCCTCTGGTGACGATTGCGGAGATAATCCGAGAACCAAGAAATCACCGCAGGGGCAAGGTTAAGGGAGTGGAGAATGGCTATGAGGATCTCATAATCAACGAAATTGATAGCACTGCTAAAGTCTAATAGAATTAAGATCGTAAACATCCGGCTATCCATGGCGTAGCGAATATCGTCAGTGACGTTTAACAGGGCAGTTACTGTGCTGTGGCCAGGACGAAAACCGGATTGATACGGACTAATTAAGTTGTGATGTGAGACAAAAGAGAACAGTTGTTTGTGAACAGCGCTTTCCAGGACCTTGGATAGGAATGGTAGGATTGAGATAGGACGGTATTGAGAGAGCAGTAGGAGAAGCGGACTTAGGAATGGGAATGACGTGGGCTAATTTCCATTCAGAGGGGAATGCGTTGGTTGCCAAAGAGTGGTTAATAATGTGTGTAATGATAGGCACAACGTCATCCAGGAGTGGCACCAACATGTCACGGTAAATGCCATCTTCGCCCACGGTCTTGGAGGAAATGGATATAATGCTTTTTTTAACCTCCCCTACAGTGATTTCACGGAATGTAAAGGGCTCACCGTCAGGACGAGCCGCTGTGTCTAACATAGTGAGCGTGGCTGCCTTGGTGGTACCATCAACAATAACCGGTGAGCTGGCAAAATGTCTGTTAAGGTGATTGAGATCTGGTAATTCACCAGTACTGCCGCGGTCCTTACCTACACCGAGGGATCTAAGGAACTTCCAGACCCTACCTTGGGGTAGGTTTTCCACTGAGGAATGGATATATCGGCGTTTGGCATCGCGGCAGAGCCGATTACAGTGATTGCGCAACTTTTTGTAGGAGCTCAAATTATTATTACTCGGAAACCTCTTAGGCAGTGATTTAGCCCTGTCCCTACGTTGCATAGACTTCCTTATCGTAGGAGTGAGCCAAGACGCAGGTAGATGCTTAATGCGCACTGGTCTAAGAGGGGCATGAGAATCAAACAGTTTAGTTAAATGTGTATTGAAAATTTTAACCTTCTCATTTGCCGTGCCAGCCGCAAACATTGTAGACCAGTCAATCAAACAAAAGTCATCCCTCAAGCGACCCACACAAATATCACCAAAATTACGCTGAAGAATTACTTTGGCTTTGAGTTTGGGAATGCGTACACGATAGGATAAATATAAGAGGTCATGATACGAGAAAGGGGCAGTAGTTTGTCCATGCATAAAGACTGAATCAGGTTTAGAGACTATCTGTACGTCCAAGAGAGAGGCCTGACAATTAGGAAAATGATGGGTGGCAGTGAGTGGAAGCAAAACAAAGTTGACTGAAGTTACAATGGAATTAAGACGTGAGGATCGAAAGTTATTCTTTAGTAAGCAAGTATTAAGATCACCCATCAAAACTACATGATCGTAAGAAGAGCTGAGGGATTCAAGGGTTGTCTCAAATGAGTCAAAATAGTTAACGCTGATGCTGGGGCTGTAAGCAGCTCCTACTAAAATACTGGTATGATGTATGCTGAGTTTTAAAAATAAGTACTCTAAGGATCCAGTATAGGTACCAGGAGACTGACTAACAACAGAGCACGGGATGTGTTCCTTGAGGTAAATACATACACCACCACCACCAGCACCAACTCTGTCGTTTCGGAACAATTTATAACCATTTAGTGTAAAAAGAGGGGACGGCAGAGAAGGTTTGAGCCAAGATTCGGAAATTAATATTCCATCGACTAGCCCGTTGTTAAATGATACATTTAGGTCAGTGATGTGAGAAGGGACACTTTGTGCGTTGATATGCACCAGGTTAAGGTAATTGGATTTGCTTTGGAATATAGACTGCAGCTTGACACCCAAAGAGAGAGCATCAGTGTCAGTGAAGTTTGAAACATCACTGCACGCACTTTCATATTCGTCAGATGAATTATCAGTAAAATAATCAGATTTGATAGACATAAAATAATACTAATACTAAAACAGATAATATAAGTAATACTGCAAAATAAAATTATTAATTAAACAATACAAAAAAAAACAGAAAAACCACCAGCGAGAGTTGGCAAAACGCAAACAACATAGAACGCTAACACATTAAAAAACAACATATCAGAACATCGACAAGAATCTGACTGAACGGAACGTAGAACGGAATGTCACTGACAGTGACATGACAGCTGACATTAACAAGTGACAACTCTGACAACTGACAAATAAATATTAACAAAAACATCAACATCGATCGACATTTGATTATTTTAGTTTATACAAAATACCTTAAAGTTATATAAAAATAAAGATAAAGTTAACGGGGTGGTATCACAACAAATTTTTATCTAAAACACCGGCAACGGTTTAAGTTTAACGAAACTGAGAGTACCTCACATGTGATTAGATGAGTAGAAGAAAATCAACTTAGCTGCCTGCCGTGGACGTGGTTGAGAAACTGGCCTGTAGACGTTGAAGCTCAGCCATCGTAGTAATCTTCCGTCTACTTTTGTCCGGCAGCAGCACTACTATGGTGCCGTCCGACGACCAACAATTTTTGATGCCGAAATGTTTACGGGCAGCAGAAAAAATGTGTTGCCTGGACTTCGTCAGAAATTCTGACAGTGAAATTCTTGTGCCTTTCAAAGCCGTCTTAGCGGTCCAGACAGCAGCTCGATGTCTATAAGCTGAAAACCGTATTAACAAAGGCCGACTCCTGCCTTTTTTAGCTGCTCCGAGACGGTGACACGTTTCAATGCACTCCAGTTGAAGTTGTGTCAGCTTCATTTTTCTGAGCACTTCGTGCGCTCTTGTACCAGCATTCTCATTAGAATCCTCCGGCAAGCCATGAAGCAGTAACATCTTCCGTCTAGAGTGGGTTTCAAGCCGGTCCATGCTAGTGTTAAGTAGATCCAGCTGTACCCGCAAAAAATTTTTTTCATTATCAAATCTGGCAAATGATCCCACTCCACCTGATATGATCCAGTTAAGTGGTAGTGAAGTCCAGGCGCGAGGACAACTGGTGCAGCGTAAGAGACGTAGCATCAGTCACCCTCACTCTGATGGCCCACAAAGTGCCTCTTCATGCCTCGTTTGAAGGACCCTATACCATATGTAGGAGGGAATACGTGTGCTGGTAGACTATAATATCTTTTGGAGGTTCGACAAAGAAAAGAGTCACCAAGTTTTTTTATGCGTGATGGAATATTAGAGACTGTAAATTAGTGACTCCGGAGAGCAGCACGCGTACTCCTATGGAGGATGGGAGAAGGAGGGATGAGGTCAAAGAGTTCTTCAGAGCACTCGCCATGGTATGAATGGTAAAAGACGCTGAGTGACGCAATATCTCTACGCAATTGCAAGGGTTCGAGAGTTAGTAACAGTAGACGCCGCCGATAATGCGCACAGCGCGTCGCTGCAATCTGTCCAAGGTATCGAGAAGGTACTTTGCGAAGCCGTCCCAGAGGTGAGAGAAATACTCCACGCAAGACCGCACCTGTGTCTTGTATAATAGACACAACTGATCTGGAGTGAAAAATCGCCGCACCTTGTTCAGGACACCGAGTTTACGTGAGGAATTTTTAATCACAGTTTTTATGTACCTAGTCCTTTTGGTTCAAAACGCAGCGGATATCCATACCGCGCATGTTAATACTGTTCTGCAGGCCTAGAGATGTACCCTGAAGAGATGGAAGAGGAAGAAATGGCGACTTTTTCACTTTGAACAATACTTTCCTTTTTGAAACCTGTGTTTTCTTTAGCATTAAACTTCACCAGATTATCGGAGCCCCATTCGGAAATGAGGTCCAACACCCGATCGAGCTCAATGACTACATTTGCTCGCTTTATTTCGAAAACTCTTCGACGACTTTAAACGTAAATTGTTCTTTTTTATACTTAGCACCCACCCGGCCCTCACCCTGCCTACCCATAATGTGCGCCTTCACACCTCGTTTAAAAATAATAAAATAGACGCAAGTAGATACATGTCAGAAAACAATAACGTCTCTGAATGTTCGAATACACCTCAGTGCGAGTTGGGGGCTTGAACTATTCTGCACACGACTTTCAGTTCCGAGGCGAGTGTTGTGCTCTCTTTAGCAGCGTCGTGTTGCGATCTGTTAGCCTCAATAACTTTATAGCGTTTTTCTTTATAATTTCGATGTAGGTTGAGTAAGGAATACTTATGGGATGAATAAGGAATTAAAAATAAAAATATTGCTTTGGGATGAGTAAGGAATAGAAATGGGTTAAGTATGGAAAAAAAATTAATGGGATGAGTTCTTGTAGGATGGATACGGAACAACCCAGTAGGACACTTACCGTCTTATTAATAAAAATGACTAAGTGCCTTACAAATAAACAAAGAATAAACTACGAATAGTTCTTCCGTGTTATGTTCCTGTCATGTAAACATAATTTCTAATTAGAGTAAAAGAGACAAAACACGGAATAACTATTCTGACCACAGATATTATGTAAATCTATATCTGTGATTTTGACCTTATTCTCTGCTTATTTGTAAAGACATGTTTCACTTCGGTTTATAGTGACGCTGTCTCGTTTTTGTTAAAGAAGACAGATAGAGACAGCGTCAATTTAATCCTAAGTGTTACTTAAATGAACGTTTATTAATAACAGGGTGTGATTCTAATACAGGTCTAATAGAATAAAATCTTTGCATTCCTGGTGAGTCAAAGGCATATTATGTGCTGTATGTATTTAGCTTCTTAACAGCTCTATGTCCAGTAGTAGTTACCAAGGTACTTAACATGAAGTCCCAGAGTCCTACCTAACAAAATTATTGGTTAAGTTCTCCAAAATTTGTTTTACAAAGCACTTAATTAACGGGAGTCTGACAAGTTCCACTTGCTCATTACATCGAACGGGAGCTGATTAACACTCGCGCAAGTTAGCGCCAGGAGCGTTAGCTTATAACTTGTTAATAAGTACTAGTTTGCCCGCGACTTCGTTTGTGCGAACACCCGTACCCGTAATCCGTATTTACCAACTCAGAAACTATCACACAGCGTACACAACAAGTATAAATATAATTGTATCATAGTGATCAGGTTAATATGATAATTATGGTTATTGGATAAAGAAATGCAGGAAAAGATGAGACTAGTATCAAAAATCACTGTTTCAGGAGAATCCGCTCATTGATAACGGAATGTACAAACAATAAAATATTTACTATAATATGAGTATCTATGTGAAGAATACTTTGTCTGTCGTCAATACATAAAAAGAAGCACATTCATAAATTGTGTCGTCAAATAAGTTTTGAAGTTGCTGTCACAGTGGTCTAATGTATAGTAGAGTTCAGTCATATCTCAACACTTTAGTACCTTGTCACTTTATATTATACTTTATTGGTATGAACAATATTCTGTCAAAGAAGTTCAGTCGCTCAATAACTCAAGACTTTCAAAGATTTATAGTGTATGGCACTAGGACTTTATTCTTTCTATGCTAATATTTACATAAGTGCGGGGAAACTAAAAATTATGAAATTACATTAACGTATTTAATACGATACGACACATAAAGTGCCCTAATATTAATTACTAACATAGTTTAAGCACTTATATTTACTAACAAAATTTATTTTTTTATTGTATGTATGTTAGTCTGTAAGGTATTGCCTGAAAATAAAGTAAAAAATAAAAAAATAGCTTTTATATTTAAAAGCTTTCATTATTTATTAACAAATTAATGATAGTCTTGTTAGCCCATTCCAAAGGCTATTGCGCTTGTATTAGAAATCGTTTCAAGTCAATACAGTCTCACCTCCACGATTTCTTTTATTCGCATCCTACCCTCGCATCTATTCATCTACCGACGCATCTTAAGTAACAAAATCATCTCTATAAAAAAACTCTTTGATTGCGCTTTCAAATCGTAGTATCGGAGATAAATAGGTGATCCGAAAACGGAAAAATCGTCTGTACCGTCGTGGTACGAGGGTCCCGGCCGCCTGCGCGGCGCCGCCCGCCCCGCGCCCCAGTCACTCTCAGTCTGCGGCCGAGGCGCGTCGTCCCGCCCTACGCAAGTGCTGAGCGAAGTGCAGTGGAGTGCAGTGAGTGTGTGCCAGTGTTGTGTACCCATGTACCCATGCACTCGAATGTGATCATATCCGGAACAGAAATGTGGAACGCGTAAGTACCTCGAACAATTAATTACGAACACATTTCGATGCGAACGCGATGTCAAAATGATTAATATTATTATGATAATCCCCCGTTTTTGGGGTTGTAAATATTTATGTCGTCAATGGATTTACTTCACGTTCGGGTAAATTATAAACAACTTAACGAGTTGGAAACGGGATGGAACGACGATTGAGTGCGTTGTTGGAGTGCGGGTTTTCGATGGTTATCTGTGGTATATGGAACCTAATCTCGTAAATGAATCTTTAAACAACATTTGAACTTCTACGGTACAATAAAAAAATATAAAAGCTATGGTTAATTTATTTATTTAGACGAAGAACCAAATAAAACTACAGCTGTTGTTAGCTAGGCTTATTGATGATTCGCCGTGTTATAATTCTATTGAAATACTTTTTCATATAATGTACACTACAACAAATGTAAGGTAAATGAACTCTAACTTCCTAGGAAAATCGAAGAAGTCCAATAAATGTAACTGTCACATTGCTTAGCATCTGTGTTGCGTAGCGGGAAAGAATACTACCACCCCCTCTCTTCCCTTAGGTGTCGTAAAAGGCGACTAACGGAGTAAAGAGTACACATACATCCAACAGCATAGAGCGATGATGGGCTCACCACCTGTCACGCTAAGCACATGTGCAGTCGATATTTGGTGAAAAGTGGACTATGGTAGCGGACTGCTTTTGCAGTCCTCATTGCCTTGTCCCTGACTGACCCTTCGGGGATAATAGTCGTGATTATATGTATGTATGTCACATTGCTTACAAAATTTATTTTTAGCTACAATGGAAAAAAAGGATCTAACTATTCAGTTTAATACCTTTATAAGATTGTCTTTATATTTTTTAACGGAGTTACAATAATATACTTTAAAGGAATTTAACTATTGGACTGATCATGTGCTTGCGATGCCGTCATTCGCGGGAACTTCGCTTCCGCATTATCTAACAACATCAGCAATAATAGGTATATAATGCTTTTTTTTTTTCATCGGTAAGCAGTGTACCTAAGTCGGTTTGGGATAGTATGAAACTATAAGAAAAAATAATATAAAGATAAATAAATTACATAAATTATCACAATAACCACAATAATCCGGCGGAAGCCGCGTGTTAGGTTATACACTGATCTTCTTATGTGCTATGCTTCATGTGGAATGTCTTAAGCCAAGCAGTGGAACGTTGTTACATTGACGATAATGATCAAAACTTTCTAACAGTGGTGTTTTTTTTAAATTAATATCTGAGATAGACCTAAAAATATAATATTTTAATATTTATAATTGACGTGATGAATGCTATGATTTTGTTGCTTAGTGGCCGATAATTTGGCACAGTTATATGCCCCCTTCATCAGTCTATAATCGTCCCACTGCTGGGCATTTGCCTTGCCACATGGAGAACAGGACATGGGAAAATTGGCCCATGCGGGTGGGTTAATCACGGATGTTTCGAAGTTACTGCGGATGGATGTCAATGAGCGATAATGTAGTGTGAGTGACCATGACAGTTATAAAGTTATTTTCAGAGTTTGCTTAATTTAGATAACATAACATATTAAGCCGTTTATTACTGAAATTTTGCATTCACAATGCTATATAGATATAGGATAAAATGTTTACTAGAAAAAAATCAACCAGTCTCAGGAAGCTCGAGTGGGATTCGAACCCACGACCTTTGGATTGCCGGTCCACTGCTCTAACCGCTGAGCTACCGAGACCCCAGAAGACTCGTTGAATTTTTCCTAGTAGTTTGATTACGCTGCAAGCCAGCGGTATTATGTCACTGTGAAGTCTACCCTCACATTCGAAAGAAATACTATTACAAGTATTTAACAATCGATAAAGACGTAATTGCTTATAAATATCTTTATTCTTGAAATTTTGCATTCACAATGCTATATAGATATAGGATAAAATGTTTACTAGAAAAAAAACTATGTTTTTCTACTACTTTTTTCTAGTAAATATTTTAACATATTAAGCCGTGTCTCGTATAGCGGCTCATTAAAACCACCACCACTCTTCCCTTGGGTGTCGTAATAGGCGACTGACGGACTAAACACTGCACATACATCCAACAGCATAGAGCGGCGATGGGCTCACCACCTGTCACGCTGAGCACATGTGCAGTCGCTATTTGGTGAAACGTGAGGCAGAGGACTGCAATAGCGATCCTCATTGCCTATTCTCTGACTAACCCTTCGGGGATAATAGACGTGATTATATGTAACATATTGGTCATATGAAAATGCGTCGGGAGCCAAACGGATAGATGCTCATACGAGTACTGAAAGCGTAAAACCGTGGTTCAATCAACAGATGCAGTGAGAATACTGCCGACTTTCCCTCTGTTTATTTGTTGATTTTATGTTGTTGAACAAAGTACACTTTACCTGGCATTAAACAAGCTCAATAGTTCCCACATAGTAACATAGCTATACGCAAAGTTACCAAAACTGTCAAACAAACTTTAAACCCCTATCCCATTGATATACCCTTTCTGTTTCGTGTTTAGAGGGTACCTATCCTAAATGTTGCTGGATTATATTATTAATTTACAATGTTTCATCAAACACCATCAAATAAAAACGTCAGTCACTGACTTTTGTAAGTAAATTATGTAATATGTAGAGGTTATTTATTTCGTAGAAAAAAGTATTATTATTACTGTTTGACAAATAGTACGACAACTACAAATAAGGTCGAAGAAGGTAGCGCACTTAACCCGGAACCCTTAACGTTACACTTTGATAGTAATAAACTAATAATACTATATGAATACTACATGATTGTGTAATTTTTACAACTAATATGGTTGCTACATTATTGATGTTGTGGCACCTAAAATGCTGACTTAAAACATGTTATACCAGTCGCATTACCACTTACCGCGTACAATATTCTACCGACAGGTAATCTCTTTCTTATCGAAGTCTGTTACCCTAACAACAATGTTAGTATTATAGTTGTGTTCTAACAGTAAGAGATAAGATAACCATTTTGTCAAAATTTGAGTATGTTTCCGGGTGAAGGGAAATCCATCAGGGAAAAAACATCAGGTGAGATGAAGCCCTTACTTGTTTTTTTCTAATAACCGCTACAAAAAAGTGTGAATCTATTTACACCTAAGAAGCCACAAAATATCATATTACAAGTTATTTTTTTTCTCTATTTTGGTGCCAATTGTTTTCGTCGTGAATAACAAAATATCCTATTGCCGTTACTTACATAATTCTTGTGATAATAATACAGTTAATAAGGTTTGCCTCATATCGCGTGTACTGAACTGGAAAAATACGTTGTTGCTTATTAATAATGGAAAGGTGATAAATATTCATATCTCTTTTCTAAGTGACATTTAATAAAGAGTTTTGATGGTTCCACTATCAAGACAAACTATAATATAGATATATTATATATAAGATAAACTGCTAAATAATTCGGTCAAATTAATCTTAAGCAATCGACGATTTGCATTATGGTCAGTAAAGGTACAGTACAGTTTTGATTAAGAAATTTAAAAAAAGTAAAGTAAGCTTTTTTTGTTTATTTCACAATACAGCGCCGGATAAAATACTCTAAACTTTAGTCTTTGAGCCTTCTCACTGTATTGTACTACATTCAGTGGGGAAGCTCAAAGACTAAAGTTTAGTTTCAAAGTATTTTATCCGGCAACAAAACCAAAACAAGACTTTACATGGAGGTACAATTATTCCATGAAAAGTCAATGATAGCGATCCGTGTATCACATAAATGGACTTAATATTATGTCACGACCAGTGAACAGTGTTAATGCGACAATATTACACTTCTGATAACTAGTTTTATCATCATCTTAAGCGCAGGTTTTAAATTTGTGAACATACGCCTTTCACAAAGATAATTTGTAAGACAAATTTCAAATTAAGAATGTAATTGTGGAAAAATATTCAGTGAAGTGCCTTCTGTTTCAATCTTACGATCTATGCGCCTGCGATGGCCGTGCTACGCCGTAGAATATGTACTTACAAATACTACGTACAATGGTCGCGTTACAATTCTACGATCCTTGCTACGATTCTTGCTACGATCCTTAACTCTTAACTGTTTGGTGTGTAACTTTAACAACTTACATAATTAAATACCTACATTTTCAAGTTATTTGTTGTTGTAAATAAAGTTATTGTAACAATTAATATTATAACATGGACGCAATCTCGAGCAGCATTAAAATACAAATTAAAAACATTTTTTTTAATGGCGAGGCCCTGAAAGGCTTTCGTGGAGATATGGATCTAACCCATATAATCCGTTTTAATTATTTCTAATCTAAAACGAAGCCTTTCAAATCTAATTCGTGCTTTCAGAATTTTGACATAAAGATAACCCAATTAGATTAACAAGGTGTGGAAGTGAAATGTAGGTGATCGAAATGCTTCTGGTGTTTACATTATGATTTGAACATTGCTTACGAGTGTTGGATATCACAAGGGGTAGCCTTCTTTAAAGTACATTATATATGATTTTAATCAATGATTAATTAAGCATTTAATATTACCATTCTATTGAATGGACCATCATGATTAGCCTTTCAACTCTGTAAGTACGTATTACTGAGTTCAAGCCACATTAACAATATCAAATACGGAGATCCACCGTCAGTAAACACGATTTGGTAGGTTTTACTGAAGCTTTAATGTGCTTGAATCTGCTCACAAGAAAGTCGCTTTCGCAATACTTCAAGATTCACTTACGCTAAAAATTGACTACCTATCTATATCTTGTTTTTAGGTTATTAAATTCGAGCGTTTGTGTATGCTAGAGCGGAGAATGGATTGAAAATATAACTTTATTTTGTTTATAATCTAATATACTTATACATCAACTAAAACAGCCTCTTTTTGTCCCACTCATTTATGTGGGTTGGTAATTACAAATTGCTGGACTTGAAAGTTGAACCTTAGGCCTACATATATCGGGCCTTGCAACACGGACACCGAGGCGTGTAATTATTTACATAAAACAACAAAACTAAATTATATTAATGCGCCTTCTAGGTCATACAAATATTAGTATCGATCTTCGCACATACCCATTTGTATTTTTACTGAACAAAGAGAAACCTTTGTCAAACCCCTGGAGTACTCACTCGACCGGGAAACGTGGGTTTGAATCGATGGCGGTCAAGTTTACTCGTACACACATAACTATGGACTATCTTCCTTATCAATTCCATTTCTCTAACTAAAAAGTTATTGATTACAAACGTATGTGGCATTAATAGCACTCGTTCAGAAAGCACGTTGTTGTCGTATGATGGCGACTACTTATCATACTACAACAAAATCCTCCAAGCCACATTAGGCAGAACGGTGGATTACGAGTATGTTCCTATCCAACCATGTGGAAAAACTTTAATCTAAAAAATTGTAAAGTATAAAGGCACAGAACAGAATAAAATGTAAAGGTGACGATAATGCTTTTGTTGTACCTACCTATAGTGTCATACTACTCGACGAATATGTAAGAACTAATTCTCATATATAATGATAGTAGCGGCCGCACGCGGTATCACCCGCGTGGTTCCCGTTTCACCCGCGTGGTTACGGTTCCCGTGGGAATATCGGGATAAAAAGTATCCTATGTGTTAATCCAGGTTATAAACTATCTGTATCCCGAATTTCATCCAAATCCATTCAGTAGTTTTTACGTGAAAGAGTAACAAACATCCATCCATACTTACAAACTTCCGCGTTTATAATATTAGTAGGATAGGATATTTGATTCCTTTTAATTGTTTTATTTTTATTTTGTCTTCGTATTTATTTTTTATTTTCTAATTTAAAGTGTAATGTTTGCATAATAATGATGTAGTCTGTAACAAAAATATACAGTATGCTCTTTTCCAATGACAGTTTAATAACTTACCCACGGTAACAGTGATAAATGTAAAATACTTTTCTTAAAATTGCTTTGTTGTTATTAGTTGCGATTCAAATCTTTCATCTCGCCTGCTTATTTGCGTTCCAACAACCGTCAATTACTACGGGCAGCAGTCATTAATCAACCGGCATTAGACCAGGTTGGGGCTTCACAGAGCCGTGCCTTTTCACTCGGACCCGGAATAAAGGGAAGAGTAAGTGCAAAAACAGGGACTCTTTGAATATAATCTACGTTACCTACTTTAAAACTTTGGCGTTACATTAAAGCAAAAGTTTTTAGCAGGTTTCTTACTGAAGCACTTACTAACTGTGCGACTGCGACACTCTTGCTTGAAAATAATAGGTCTCGTGGGATCCTCTTATCCTACGCCAGGAGACTGCAGGCTTAAAGACGTTGGCAAACTTACAGCTGTTATTTTCATTAAGAATTTGAGTGAAAGGATATTATAGTAGCTAAAAAAACACGATGTCATGAGATCTATTTTAAGAGGGACAAGAAGAGTCCCGACCGGATGAAGTAAGATAAGATAAAGAGTTCTGTTACAAACTAGGTACCTACTTACTATAATAAGCAATTTAACACACACATATTACATAGGTTATAATTATAATCACGATTATTATCCCTGGAGGGTTAGTCTGAGTCCATAGTCCACTTTTTCACCAAATACGACTCCATATGTGCTCAGCGTCAAAGGTGGTGAGCCCATCGCCGCTCTATGCTGTTGGATGTATGTGCAGTCTTTAGTCCGTTAGTCGCCTCTTACGACACCCAAGGGAAGAGTGGGGGTGGTAATATTCTTTCACCGATACCCGACACCGTTAAAACCGCCTCTGTGGTCTAGTGGCTAAGCCACCGGTTTCAGACCCAGAGGTCCCGGGTTCGATTCCCAGCGAGGGGTACATCTTTGTTTGGTTTGGTTGGTGGTAGGGCTGTTAAGTCCGCCTGGCTAGCTACCACCATCTTATCTAAGTCTGTCGCCATAACAACGATGTTTATAGCATTGTTGTGTTCCGACAGTTTGAGATAAGATAGCAGCCAGTTCCTCAGTGGTTGAGGATTCCGGGTGAAGCGCGCTTCCACCTTCGGGCCTTATCGTCACTTACCATCAGGTGATATAAAGGCCAAGCGCTAATTTGTTTTATTTTAAAATCAACTTTACTTTTTTAAAGGTACGTTTATAACTAACCAAACGTAATTGGTAGTTGTAGAACCCAGCAAACATCATGTTTATATTTCTGGTAACTGGTAAAACACACAATTGTGCCGATCTGAAAATTTCACGAACTGCCATTAATATTCTTTACAGACCATCTAAGCACACATCTAGCGAACAACTTTATATTGCTTGGCTGAATAACTATCGACACAGTATCTCAGGACGGACGCAAAAGTTTATTGGACACAGGCCAAAATAAATCGATATTGTAAGATATATCTTACACGATTTATGGGGCGGTTAGGTACTATGCTTCTGACATAAAAGAGATATCTGTGTTGTTTCTTCAAAATGCGGCTACATTGTGTTTTAGAAAACATAAAATATGTTGCTATGGACTAGTCACCAATAATACATGCAGCATACGGATTTAATTTTATTGTTACAATGTTTTGTGTATATTTTGTACCGAAAGAATTTTTTTATTATTTTCTGTCGTTATTGGGCTGAAATAAATGGTGACTGTTAGCAATTTAATAACACACGTATATTTCAACAAATGGATAAGAGTGGATAAAATGTACAAGATTTATTACAACAAATTTTAAACTTAAACTGAATATATCAATTACACAGCTTACTAAATTAATTCAGTGTAGTTGTAATCAAAATCTGTATCAACATATGCTATTAACTGTTACAAGTTTACGTCGTATCAAACACTTATAGAGTTCCCTGGTAAACTACGGTATTGTTGGTCATGTGATCCTGCCTTTCAATTTTGAAACAACGCATCGTATATATACTCTCCTATTCCCTACTAAATCACTATGAAATTTCAGAACACAAACACTGTAAACGTATGGGCCTCCACCATGCTAGATACTAGTAGTGTTGTGAAATATGAAAGCACGTAACCACTTAGTATTATCTCTTCGCTCATAGAAAGGACTTTTCAATACAAGTACTTTTAATTTGTAAACAATCTACGGATCTTCAAGCTTTTATATTATCCGGACGCTCCGACCTCTTTTTGGGTCCGTGGTCACAGGGAGCTCATCTCAAATTTAATTAGTCACAAAAGAAAGGGTTTTAACTACAGATTTTGTAATAAAAAAAGTCTACCATCTAAGTAAAATTTTAAACACTGAAAACCACTGAAATTACGCACACAACACACTGATTTAGAAGTTCTAAACTTTTTGCTTGGAAATCAGATACTGGTGGTACTGAGAGATCACATCAGGAAGTAACTAAAGTGAAAAGTGATGATTCGAGTTTTGAAGTGACAAATAAACTGAACCAGTTTTAGAAATACCTAAGAAAATTATGAGCGACCCTTGAGTCAAAGCCTTTCATATCGGCTATATGTCATACTGTTAGATCCTAATGCCCGGATCAGGCTAGCTCGATGGATTCGGGACTGGTCGCCCCCTACAATAATTTGATATTACATCTGAGGCCCAGCTGTGCGACATTCAAAGGTTGTTATTACAAAACCTGTCCTATTAGGGCCTCAATCATCGATCAAATAGATCGTCTCATTCCAACTCCTTGCAAAAATAGATAGAAAATCTTTACGTAACCAAGTCGCCCGCAAGTGTTCCACATTTAATCTCGCTCCACATTACCTCAGAGAGCGTTTACTTTTATCCCGAGCTACAGCAAACAGTTGAGCAGCTGTCCAAATGACGCTAACGAAATCTGTTTGCGCTAACAAAGATAAGTGCTTTGCATACCAACAGTTAAGGATTCGGGGTACAATAAACCGAATGTGTCCTCAAAGGATACCTATATTGAAAGAAAACAAACACGCGCAGTGTGAAGGCTCCTTGGAAAATAATCCATCAGATTAGCAAGGGAAATCGCGGTGCCGCAGCAGCCGGCTGTGGCGTGGTGTTCAGTCGTGTTGGTTTTGTATTTAGAAACAGTTCAGACTTCTTACGCGCGGCATTTCTTTTTGTCTTATTGATTGCGTCTTCTAAAAATACTGTGCATCTGCGATTTCTACGGTCAAGACGACCATCAATAGTACCGAAGGCTTGATTTAAAATTATGGAGGTCTTTTCCAAATAGTGGAACAGTTAAATAATAGTATAGCCTATTCTCTCGATCAAATATATGTGATCAAAGGCCATACTTCTCTTTACTTAACTTTTTATTTTACGTTTGTGTTTTATTTTGCTACTCATAATTTAATCTAAAATCAAAAATACTAAACTAAAGATATTTTATTTAATCAAGTAAATACATACAAGCGTCGTGCATACATGCAGGTAAAGTTAATCTTTATACTCAATAACTTTCAAGCAAAGTGTATTTCGAAACCAAATGAATGCTAAAGTTCCCCGCATCTCGAAGGCGCAACGTCTTAGAAGAGAGGGTTGAGAGGGAATGCGACAAAAAATCCCCCCTACGAGGGCTTAGCTCCGGCCGCGATGTCGCGCGCGCTCACCAGAAGGGTGAATTTACGGAAGGCAAATTACGTAACACATTTTTAAGGTCGCTTCGAGCGTGTTTTGTTTCGTTCGCGATTGATTTTAGCGCAATCAGCGTTCGCTCGGGCCGTTGCGTTGGCGGCTCGGAATTTCCATAAGGTACCGCTGCAGAATGTGTTTCACTTTCAAATGTCGGAAATGGGTAGTAGGCGTTTTAAGAGGAAACTTTAGTGGCTGAATATATTGTGTGCCAGTGGCAACATAAATTTATATAATTTCCTTACTCGCAAAAAGGTTATGGTACGATAAGGACGATTTAAAATAAGGAAAGTGCACTGTAGAAACTTACTGTAGACATTCACATAAACGACAATTCCTAAAATGTACTCGTATATGGGCGTTAGTAAGTTCTTAATTTGTCTGCTCCTAGGTAAATATTAGTACATATAACCACAATTATCACCCCCGAAGTCAGAAACTAGGCAATGAGGACAGCAAAAGCAGTCCTCTGCCATAGTCCACTTTTCACCAAATAGCGACTGCACATGGGCTCAACGTGACAGGTGGTGAGCTTATCGCCGCTCTATGCTGTTAGATGTATGTGCAGTATTAAGTCCGTTAGTCGCCTTTTACGACACCCAAGGGAAGAGAGGGGTTGGTAGAATTCTTTCAACGCTACGCACCACGGTTAAATAACTTGGTAAATGTAATCAAGTCAATAATTTAAAAAACAAACCAACACTCACGTACATGCACAAGCATAATGTATTACACTTTGACTCTTACTCAATTGTATTAAGAGTTACTTATTTTTGTTTACATATTTTTGCTCGTGACTGTACACCACGTCATTTCCCGGAGAGGTAAGAGGACACCACAGAGTTCCATTTAAAATAATCTATCTATTTATTAATGGACTTTCGGGGGTTAAAGTTACTCGCTACGGGTTTACCTTTGAGACCCTACACGTGACCCCTGGGTGGTGCTAAATGAGTGACACTGACTGAGTGGTCGAGCCACGCTGCGTTGCAGCACGCATTGGGCCGGCTCACCCGGGGTAATACCACCCTCTCACGAATATCCCCCGTGAAATAATGGCACTTGGTGCTGTTGTGTTTCGTCCGGCCAGTGAGAGTTCCGGAGGCCCCTTCCCTCCTCCCCCTCACAATTCCTATTCCTTCCTTAACCCTATTCCTTTCTTAAAGGTCGGCAACGCATCTGCGACTCCTTTGGTTTTGCGGGTGTCCTTGGGCGGCAGTGATTGCTCTCCATCAGGTGACCCGCCTGCTCGTTTGCCTCCTTCTTATATAAAAAAAAATTGTTAAATGACACCATTGTATATACCTTCGACGAAACAAAATGTTCCCACCTATCATGAAATTACTTAAGCGACTATCAACTATCTGCCAACATTTCTGTACCCTGTCCGTAAAAGCCCTCCAAATCTCGGGGACTTTAATACATATTCAAATTTCCAAAGCCGTGTTTTGTCAACTCAAGATCGAACTATCCCAACTTACTAAGTTCTGGAGGCTTTGAATCACATACATTACGAAGGCAAACATTTTGCTCGAAGAAGGATAATTTATTTGTGTAATAAGTGGGATATTTATGTTGCATGTGCTCACGTATATAAATGGAAGTCTGTTTGTTTTTCCGTAGTTGTTATTGCCTCTAGCGGTTATAATGCTAGCTTGGTGATGGTGTGTTGTTTTGATAGTAAACAATAAAACATATTTTATTTTCTGTTTCATTCTCAACACGATGTAATAAAGTCTTTATTTTTTTTGTAAGATGCTTAAGACTAATTAAATAGTGGGATATAAAAAGAATGATTATTATTATTATTGTAAAGAAGACAGTATGTACTAAAAAAATTATTAAATATTTACTAATATCACCGTGTCGCGTAGCGGTGAAAGAATACTACCATCCCCTCTTTTCCCTTGGGTGTCGTAAAAGGCGACTAACGGACTAAAGACTGCACATCTAACAGCATAGAGTAAGGCGGTTTGCTCACTACTTGTCACGAAGAGCACATGTGCAGTCGATATTTGGTGAAAGGTTGACTATGGCAGAGGACTGCTTTTGCAGTCCTCATTGCCTAGTCTCTGACTAACCCTCTGGGGATGCTAGTCGTGATTATATGTATGTATGTATTTATGTCCTCCTCCGTTACTTTATTGTATCTCAATTACATCGATCACCAGAATACATAATTAATTACAACACCGCAAAAGAAATAGTGATATAGATTAAATTACATACAATTATTGGTGTTGAGATGTTCTCAGTATTGGTACCTATAGGTACTATGAGATGTCTCTCTTTTAGTTTTGTAGTTAGTAAATAGAGCAAATATAGAGGCACTGTGATAAGAGCTTAGTTGTGTAGGGGCTAAGTTCTTAGAAAAGGTTTACTTAATGTTAATAATCGTACCAATTAATGCTTATTTTGATAGATCCCTACTAATTTACTATCATCGACACTCACAGTAATTAGTCTACATCATCATCCTCATCATCGTCTTACTGGCCGTCCCAGGGCCACATGGAGACATTGGGCAATAACCCAAAAGCGGATTGGTGGGTTTTAAATTGTTAGAGGTATAGTAGTTATAGAGTAAGTAGTTATACAGTAAGTTACAAATTAGATTTTTTGATATTTATAGAAGAATCAAGAATCAATATCATTCATTCAGGTTAGGCCATGTTTAGGTTACAGCAGTTATGAATATCATTATGCCATCGGTTCGTAAGTCTATCAGTATATGGGGCGAAAGCCTAGTACTGAGAGGAACCGGCAAAAACATAAAAAACATAAAACAGAAAAAAACATAATATATTATATATTAATGTTTAACTTCATAAAAATATGTTGACTCAAAAGATACCTGCGCCAAAAGCATATTTGGCTCAGTTTGATTTACTTCGGACCTGTGTTTCAAACGGAATGGCGGCATCGCTCTCATTCCATTTTTATGCGGGTAAGGTGGACTTCAAAGAGGCAGTTAAAAATAAGTGGCCATCTGACCGGGTCACCGGTATGTTTTATGAATAGATGTGGATTTATAACGTCAGATATCATCTGTAAATCTATCTGTGCGATGTGTACAAGCATTATACACATACACAAATTTATTATTCTAATTGCCTAATTAAGACTGTTTTATAATTAATTAATTAAAATATTACAAATCGATTTATTCATTTATCGTGTCTCATAAACTCATCAATTGTATAAAAGGTATTCTCAATCAACTACTTACGTATCACAATTTTAAATTAACATATAGGCACTTGTTTAATTTGGTCTTGTATTTTATTAAATATTGTTATAGCCATCGCTAGAGCATTCCTCTGGAATCGCCTTATTTTCGGAATTTTGCATTCATTTATTTGGATGTCTATTGCTTCTTTTCGATTAATCCCCTGCCTGTCATAATTTTGTTTAACAAATATTCCTAGCTCTAGTATGTACAACCGAACCAGAGTTAGTATTCTTAGGTCCTTGAAATATGTTCTGCATGAAACATCTGGTGCAATATTACATAATATGGACCGTATACACCTTTTATGTGATAAAAACTATTTATGTCTATTCCGTTTCCCCAAACAAAAAGTCCATATCTCAACACAGACTCAACATAAGCTAAGTATGCTGTCAAAGCTACAGCTTTGCAAACAGAGAACAAAAATTGCAAACAGAGATACATCTCTGTTTGCAATTTTTGTTAATTTATATAGAGCGTACGCAAATCCATTTATTTTAGTACAAACTTGTTTTATATGGCCTTTCCACATCAATACAGGTCCTATCCTTAAACCTAAAAATGTCACACTATCTTGATTATGTATTATAACATTATTATAATTAATGTCAACTGTTTTATTCTTATAATTTTTTTGAAATTAATTTAATTTGTTTTATTAAAATTTATCTGTAAATTATTATTAAATAACCTATCAATTAACGATGTCAGTGTATTTGTAATGTCTATTTTGTGCTGTGGCAATGAACAATTTTTATTCGATGTTACCACCATCACCATCATTAGAAATTACATCATAATCATCAGCCTATAAACATCCCACCTAACTACTTTAGAGTATTGCGTAATTAATAAGGTTGATAAAGCAGTCAAAAAAACTAAGAGTCAAGTTATTTTTTATTAACAGTAGTGCTACTATACGCAATATTTGTACAACGATGACAGTAATTAACATGAATTCAGACTCAAAGTCAAAGTTAAAGCATCATAAGATGGTAGTCGCTAAAACCTACCAACCAATCAGGAAATCGTGGGAGGCTAATAATGCCACAGATAAAGAGTTTCTACGGTCTGACCAAGAGCTATTAATATGTCCATGTAAGAAGTTAAAAGACTGATAATGATGATTGGTTTTGTGCATTAAGTCTTAAATATAATGTTAATACAGAGAAAGTTTTATTTCTAGTGTTGTTAAAGTTTAAGTAAGTGTATTCCAAATATGTGTTATAAAGTGAAGTCTGGGCCAGTGCTAGGCTAGGATTAACCCGGCGCTGTCTAGGCTGAAATAATCCCCTTACATTATGGATCGAGGTGAACGAGTTGTTTGCCAACTAGGAACTTGGCTTTATTAAAGTTTAAACATTTCAAACTCAACTATTTAAGGGTATAAGGTGGAATTATAAAGTAGAGGATTCATTATGAAGTTACGTGTTTCGAAAATCGCGTTAAGCTATGGGTAGTTATTGTTGCACGCAGATGTTTTCATGAAGCAAAGAATATGTCCCAGGATCATAGAAAATGAAAATGTGTTACCACTGACTAGGTACCGATCCGGGAAAAAGACGTGATGTATGTCATCATCATCAGCCTATAAACGTCCCACTGCTGGGCACAGGCCTCCCACGACAATAGCACGTGGGGATATTGGGCCATAACCCACCACGCTGGCCCAATGCGTGTTGTTGGGTTTTAACGACTGCCCTCTTACGACAACAACCGGGACCAACGGCTTGACGTGCCTTTCGAAGCACGGAGGAGCTCGAGATTTTTTTTAAATTTGGTCACTCCATCCAGCGACCCGGCATTGCGAAAGTTGCTTAGCGAGCAAGATCGCAAGCCAAACGCGCTACCCGCTGCGCCATCGAGCTTCTCAATGTATGTATTTATTAACATTAACTAGAGTTACACCAATGCATTTATTAATATTGTATTCTTATCTAAATGTAATGCTAATCACAGATTTTAAACAACAGATGACAATGATAAACTTTAGTTTAGACGTTGTTTTTATTAGATATTCTTTTGTATGTGTTGTGTTGTCTTGTAATCTTCTTAAATGTTTTTATGTTGTTATTTTTTTTTATAATGACACGTCATAGTGACTGCATCCTGCCTGATAGTAAGCAGCCGATGCAGTCCAAAATAATGAGAGCGCTCCCCACCGTGGAATAAGCACGATAACGAGCGCACCCATTCATGACGGCCTGCATAAATGCCGTTTCACGCCCCGCTTAAAAGACCCGGGACTGTAGGAGCTCGGAAACACATGCGCCGGCAAAGAATTCTAAAGCCGAATGGTCTTACAGAGGAACGACTTGCCAAATTTTTTGGTACGAGTACTGATAGTCTGTACAGTATGATGGTGGTTTCTAAGACCAGCACGTGTAGTCCGGGAGAGGAAAAGAGAGGGCGGGATAAGATCAAAAAGTTCTTCAGACCTTCTCCGTAGTAGTTCCGGTAGAAGACACTGAGAAGCAATGTCTCTACGCAGCTGGAGGTCCTCAAGGGAGGTTGTAACCTCAGCATCTCCAATAATGCGTACCGCTCGCCTTTGCAGTCTATCAAATGCATCGAGGAGGTATTTAGCGGAGCCGTCCCATAGATGGGAACAATACTCCATACTTTATCGCACCTAAGTTTTGTACAGCAAACAGCGCTGCTCGGGAGTGAAAAACCACCTCACCTTATTGAGAATACCCAACTTTCGGGAGGCAGTTAAAATAGCACTCTCGATGTAGCGTTTTGGATTCAGTTCCTGGCCGATGTCCATACCAAGAATGCTGAGGTTCACCGAAATGGGTAACGGAGAGTTCTGAAAAGAGGGAGGAGTAAGGAAGGGAGTTGCCTTGGACGAGAATGCACAAATCTGGGTTTTGCTAGCATTAACCTCGATCAGGTTTTTTGATCCCCACTTAGAGACACGATCGAGAGTCAGGTTCAGTTTGGCAACCAGTTCTTGCCTTTTCACCATGATATCGGCTTGCTTTGCCGCAGGATGTCCCAAGTACCGCTCATGCACCGTAATGGAAAATGTCCTTCTACGCTAGGGAGAGCATTTTCCAATTTGTATCAACGCTGTAAAAGAAAGGGAGAAAAGAAATGCCCTTGCTGAGTAACTTGCCGGTTCTTCTCAGTACAAAGCTCCCGCCCCATAGATAGACTTACAAACCGATAGCATAGCGACATTCATAAGTGCCCAATTATTGTAGCCTAAATTAGCCAAGACCCTTTCGTATCCACAAGCCAACTCCAAGTTTTTCCACAATTCCTTTACTGTTTATGCAGCTAGACTGTGGAACAAACTACCGGCCAACATCCGTGAGAGGTCATCGGTAGAATGATTCAAACACCACCTCAAAGAGCACTACCTGTCTAACATTATCGATAATCAGTAACTTAGTATATATATAAGTAATTTGATATATATTTTGTGTATGTTTATTTATATATATAATTATGTTCAGTTTATGTATGTTTTGTATAGCGCAATTGCTCCCGCAGATTTAATTTTATCACCACAGCTAGGGTTGGCTGGAAGAGATCTCTTCTAGAGATAAGCTCACCTTTGTATATGTCCTGTGTAATTTGTGTATTAATGTTATTTCTTTGTGCAATAAAGTATTAATTAATTAATTAGTTAAATAAATGAATTTGAAATGTATAATAGTTAGCACATAAAACAATGTTCCATTACATAATACATTTAACATAGATACATACGGCTCGCCCTTTCCCTTTCCCGGCGGGGTAGGTACAGACCATTGCTTTCCATTTGGCACAATCATGAAACACATTCATTTAAACAGTTAATAAATCCTACTGATGCTGAAAGTAATGGAAAACTACGACCCTGTAACGTTGTTTTAGTATACTTTATTGAAATAGACTTTGTCTTTGTGATAAATAAACGTAACTGAAAAGCTACATGTCAGCTTTTATGACAACAACAATTTATGAAATTGTGAAGTATCTATGTGACCACATTTTAACTATACTGTCTAGGGACTGGAAAACATTACGAGAAGTTGCTTTCTTCTGCATTACATTTAGCTTTGAAATGTTTTTATATTTTTTTCTATATTACTTATAGATAGGTTTAAATTAAAGGTGCTAGTGCAAGTATCATGGTAAGTTGTGAGGCTATAATACTCGTATTCGTATAGCATAGACTATAGATAGGCAAAATGTACTATTTATGCAACACTACTTATTTTCTTAAGACGCATATTCATTTGAAACTTCAAAAGAAAATGAATAAATAATAAATACACAAAATACAGTTAGTTGTTTTTTTAAAGGTAATTTTTGAAACATATTGCATAATTAAAAAGAACACCTTTAAAGCTAGTAAATCAAAATACATTTTTTATTTTTAAAAAGCGTTTTGTTTAAAGCACCGCAGCAACGACGACGTTTTAAAAAAACATATCAATGTAAAACAAACGACCAAGGTCTGTCTCGCGCGCACCGCGCGCCGCCGCCGCCGTAATTGTGTAAGTTGCAAATATCCCGGCATTTACCATTTTGTTTATAACTTTAATTGAATTTTGAATGAGCAAACTTCCAAAGAACATCCCATATAATTCATGGTGAGCCAACATAAAAGAAATAATAACGAGAGATGCAATAACTTATAATTTTGGTCGTTTATACTTATTTGCTTAAATGTTTCCTTTATGAGGAGGCGGAGGGTATATTTTTATCAATTTGTAAAGTCAGAAGAATAATGTTATTTTGTTGGGCAAATAACAGCTTGGTTGTTTGCTACCTTTTTCATTGTTGAAGGTTACTTTTAATCTGTTTTTTTTTTGTGGACTCTGTAAACAGCACTTGAATAAGACGACTATTAGCCTCAAGAGGAGCGCAAATGATCGTCGGTTTAAACTTCACCTGAGGCAAGTTTTTATGTGCTATTTTCGTATTAAGAAGTTTTAAGAAACAGTCAAAAGTGACGTTTATGTTTTAAATTATGACCAACCGTTTCTGATTTATCTAACCGCGCGTATAAGTAACTGGGACAATACTTGGACAATATACACTTTTAAACGTTCGCGTTCCATTATAAACTACTTAGTAAAAGCATTCTACGCATACCTTTTATACCCGACGTTTCGACCGAGTTGCACCGGCCGTGGTCACGGGTGGACTGCTGTCGCGGTGTATCGCTTCCGTTTGCGTCGCTGAGTCTTCATCCACCATCACACAATGACCTTTTATAAATAGACTAGTTATACGTGAATGAATTGCATTTTAAAATGGCGAAATTGTTTCTATGACGTAATACACGTCGAAAGAGAAAATCATATCCATTAGCCTATTGTTAAAAAGAGATAGAGAATATTTTGACTTTTGGTAGTTGACCAATGAGCTCATAGAATTTATGCGCTATCTCGGCCGCCATTGTTTTTCTCTTTCACTCTTACAGAAAACATAGTATACGCTCCTCACTCATGCGTATCGGATTGGCAACATGGCAAATGTCATCACTAAATGAAAATTTGTATTTTAAATTTATATTTACAATACTTACGAATGAAATAAGACATTTTTATTGTCTCTTACGGTTGCAGTATAATTTTTACAATTTCTGGATACATAGGAAGGCATTTTAACCAATCAACAAATCAAAAACTTACAAAGGTAACGATCGTGTAAATCGTGTTGACGTGACACTGACTGACGTGTGACTGTGTAAAACTCGGGCAATTACCTGAGTTTGTTCTAGTCATTACGGAGGGCAGACAACGTATCTACACATATAATATCATTGCCATCACATTATTTTTCCAACTACCGTCACACACAACACTAGCGGTGTCCCTATTCCGTATGCAAGCCTTTTTCTGGTAGTTAGCCGATTGCGGACTAAAACGAAGTGGCGTTTTTGCCTTTAATAAGCAGTTATTACGTTAAATCCCGTCTAAACATGTGTGCAATACTTGGACAAGTACTGGGAAGTAAGCGTTTCTTATGATTTCGATAGGTACCAAAGAGGGCACTTGGGAGTTGACTTTGAGACAACGAGAATTGAGCTCTCTTGACAGCTACAGTTACCTAGCAAGATAAAGGGAGTGAAATATACGAGGGAAATTCACCTAAGACACTAGCCCCTTGACTGCCACGAAGACTCCTAGGGGTAACTGATGATTTCTATCGTGTCTAGTTTTGCTGCAGCTGACAAGCTAGTCTCAATAGAACCGGTTGACGAACTTGTGTAAACTCAACTCACCGCTTTTGTGATCAAGCTTATAACTAAACCACCAGTCTCAAACCCAGAAATCCCGGGTTCAACCATCTAACATCTAACAATCACTAAAGTAGTATTGTTATTTTCCAACGGTTAGAAATCAGATATTATTTTCCTCAACATTTGAGGGTTCCGGTTAAAGTGGGCTTACACTTTTGACCGTATGGTTACTTGCCATCGGGTGAGATGGAAGTTGCTTCCTCTTTGTATAGGATATAATTGAATAGAAAATCTTTATTTGGTACTAAAAAAATACATCAAAATACCAAAGCCAAAGCATACAAATTGATTTAAATTTGTATCAAATCGTGACCTTGTCATCGCGGCACTGGTTTGCAGCAGATGCCTATAAGCATGACGCTGAGCAAACAACCTTTACATTAATAAACATAAAATACAATACCAACATAAAATAATAATTAAATTAGAAATTAAATTAAATATATATATAATATATTATATATATTATATTATATACATATATATATATATATATATATATATATATATATTAGCGTTTATTAACGCTTAAATATACTTAAATAAAATTTTAAACACTGAAAAAAGACGACAACCTTAGGCGGGAATCGAACCACGCACCTTCCGCATTCCGGGCGGCTGCCTTAACCACTTGGCTACCGATGTCTGGTTTTTACCCGTCGTAATTCGTCAGTGCTTGATGCTTATGTTTTTTAGTCAACATTGCTTCATCAAATCTTAGAAGTTTTCACCTCTGAGATCCGAAAGAAATATTTTTACAAATATTTGAACATTCGGTTAAGATGAAGCTGCGTTTATAGATTAGTGTTTTTTTATATATTTAAGCGTTTTATTAACACTTAAATATACTTATGTAAAATTTTAAACACTGAAAAAAGACGACAACCTCAAGCGGGAATCAAACCACGCACCTTCCGCATTTCAGGCGGAAAAAAAATTTACTTAAAAATATATATAAATAATTTTGCTCTGTAAGTTTGTAATGAGAAATAAATGCATATTATTATATTTTTATTATTATTATTATAAAGGTTGTAGATCAAAGGGAAAAAAAACTTATTTAGGAAACCTTAAAATTTGACATCTTGACCTAACAACTGGAGGTGCACGGAGGTGAACTCTGTAAACCGCTGCGTGCTCCGCTTGAGCTACTTAAATTTTCTCGAACTGTCCCAGAATACTAATGTCGAGTTTAGAGAGTGAATATTCTAAAGGAAATGTTTCATAACATGCACCCACAACTAACTTTCGTGAGCTTTATTTCGGCAACCAATTCACGCTTGCGTTTAAGTACCGTTGCTTAAATTCAAGTAAGATTTAAAAATACGAGAATACAAGTAATCTAAAAAATGGGTTAAGTTGCAATAATTATAATAATAATGTTTTGGCTAGCAGATTCTCAGCGAGACCTAACACTATTATATACCTATAACCCATATTTTGGATGTTTGCTATAAAGTCTTTCTCTAAGTCTGTTTAGCTAGTATAATTGATTTTGACTATCTACTAAGTCCATCGTAGCCTATTTATTTAGATAGACTTTACAACCTTATCTACTCTACAAACTTTTAAAACCTTTAATTCGCTCTTATCACGCTTTAGCTCTTCAATTCTGTCCTTGACAATTTGAATTATTTACAAAACATGGACGAATACAAGACTCTTAATTTCGAGGACGTCCCTGAGACCGGAATATGATCAAAATTAAATTATTCAGTTTGCAGTCCCTAAATCCCAATTCAGTAGTTGGGCTTAGATTGTACGAACTTTGGGCTGTAAAGTGGCGCACTTTATTAGGGTCACTTCTGTTATAGCATTTTGTTACCATTGTGTATACTTTTTGGTCAAATTAAAGTATTTGATGAATCCTTAAACACGACACTTTACAACTTGTATTTTTTTTAATATTAGAGATATTATTAGATAGATGTTTTATTTGTACTCGTACTAGGTATATAAATATATAATCTTCAAATACGTACTATGTCAACTCATAAAAGCGCAACCATCACAAAAACATTGTCATTATCAAAGTTACGTTTTCACACACTCACACATGTACACTAATAATCAACATAGTTTTGTTTTCAAAAGTTAGGCCATTTATTATTTGGTTTTAGACACCTCTAGTTCTGGAAACAATTTAATGTTTAATGATTCTGATATTAATTGTACATGATACAGTTTATTGATTATGTTTCATTTTAAGGAAACTTTCATGACTTTTTTCGCAAGGTTGATAAAACGTGATTAGCAGCCTAGACGTACTTTTTGTAAATGCCCAAGGACTGCATCAATCATTTTATTATGTGTGAACTATCCAGCATTAAATAAAGTTTTTGAATACATGACTATTCTAGTACAAATGATTCTTTGGTAAAAAGTTAGGTAAACCAAAACGGGTACGCAACAAATCTTCGCGTCACATTACGCGTTGACAATATTCCCATATATTTCAAACACAAATCCGTGATTGAACATCCAGCTTCTTCGAATCCCTCCCACTATATTGATTTATCACTTGCGATGCGAGGAAAACGCCTGAAGAAAAACTAAGCAGATGTTGTGCGAAATTGCTTACTTCGCAATACTTGTGGGAACAAACCATAATCTTAAGTGTTATTTGAAAGTAAACTGTTAAGTATTTCAATGAGTATGTGCTCATCAATTACTAAAACAACTAGACATTTGATTTTGTATTTCAAATAACAGCTGTAAGCTGTAAGGCTGGTAATAGTATTTTATTCCTATGAGTTTAAACTATCGCGTTGCGGCCGAAACGTCAAGCAGTAAGTAGATATACTTACTTACAAAATTTATCGTGAAAGGTTAAAATAGTTTTATGTATTTTAATCAATCGAACTTTCCATCTGTGAGCATACTGTAGTTATAATGTTGTTTATTTGTGCTGCAAACAAACTCTAGTAGGTTATCTCCTTAATGTTTTGCGTAGGATAATACATAATAGATGTATCTGAAAAACCAGGAAACTGAATGCAATTCAAATCGCGTTTTTGTATGACGTTGTCCCATCTCGGCAACAGAGAGTGTCGTTTGCGCAGCAATATATATATCTTATATATTATTATATTCACGACTATACTATATTATTCTTAAAAGGGATATATAGGTTGTGTGCCCATCGCCGCTCCATGTTGTTGGATATAATATGTGCAGTCATTTAGTCCGTTAGTCGCCTTTTACGACACCCAAAGGAAGAGAGGGGGTGGTAGTATTATTTTAGTGAGTGGTTCACCATATAGTCTAAAATACAATTATTATTTTTATTCACACGCATTATACATAGGCATGCTACTATAATGCACACATGATAAGTGTCAGTATGATTGTGTGTCCACGACGACGGGCTAGCTCATATTACTCGTACCTAATTAGTTCACATTTCACTAGTTAATTATGCACCCGTACACGGTATACCTACGTTAGTACGGTGACATTTTGCGGGGGTGTAACTAGGTTATTACCTTCGTAGTCTAAAGCAATAGCTAGGACAGATAAAGTTGCACTAAAAAAGAAAAACGAATGGTGACATTTTTAAAAATAATGAAGATGCCCTATCATTGTTGGGACTGTAGCACTTTATTATTTGCTATTTTACAGCAAATTCAAAAATTACCGTTCTACATAGATCACTGGCTAATCATAAGGCGTTCAAATGGGCGGGAGCGTTTTTTCATTAGTTTTTAAACTTTTTTTAACAAACTTTATTAACATGCTTGCGTATACGATTATTTTTTCTAATATTATTATATAGCTTAGAAACAAGGACGAACAAATAAAATTGTGACTCGGTCAACACAAGTGACGATGATACGTAAAAAGGTTTTATACCAGTTTTATAATGTAGACACATTTACAAGATGCAAATATGTATACAATGTTTATGCAAATATGTATATTTTTTTTTTATTATGAAGAGCAATCATCATCATCAGACTATGAACGTCCCACTGCTGGGCACAGGCCTCTCACGTGAGCAATAGCACGTGGGGATATTGGGCCATAACCCACCACGCCGGCCCAATGCGGGTTGGTGGGTTTTAACGACTACCATCTTACGACAACATTCGAGACCAACGGCTTAACGTGCCTTCCGAAGCACGGAGGAGCTCGAGATGTTTTTTTTTTACCCGGCATTGCAAAAATTGCTTAGCGAGCAAGATCGCAAGCCGAACGCGCTAGCCGCTGCGCCATCGAGCTCCTCTAAATAGAAAAAGCAAAAAGGTTTTAAAAAAGATCTTAAAAATATGTTTTGTCTCTTCGTTTATGTCCACATTTTCATTTTACGACTCAAAAGACTTTTCACGGCGCCGTAAAATTGAGGATGAGGTTAAATTGACTGTTGGCAACTGGCAATGTTTTTTGGGGCTGATACATCTTCGCCAGAAAGGTGACATATTCGGGCCTAAGCCAACAACGCCTTAAGGGTCTGAATTGCCAATTTGGGTTACGGTAATGCATGCCTTAGTGAGTCAAAAAACACTGTTAAACTGTGTCCTTGACAAAACTCGGAATTTTCTGTCTCTTAAATTGTTAATTAAAATTCAAAGGGCTTTATTTATAAAGACGATAATAAAACACTTCAAACGGAACATGAATTTCCTTCTCTTAAATTATATTTAGATTGTTTCAAGGCAAATTGATCTAATTTTATTAATATATTTTAGAACTCATTGCACACTTGCTCATTAGTTATTTATCATCGTTCAATCAGAATTATCACGCATCTGATAAATTTAATATTCATTACCATTATTTTTAACCCACCAATGCGGGTGCATTGGCCCAGTGGATCGATTATGGCTAAATCTCTCCACGTGCTTTTGTCTGTGGGCAGGCCCATGCCCAGCAGTGGGACGTTTATAGGCTGGTGATCATGAACCGTTCCATTTAAGTTATTATTTTATCAATGAGATAATTTTATTAAAAAAAGTAACAGCTAAAAGTTAGTATGTGGAAAAATAACAGTTCAAACGTTATTTGTAGTAAGTAGTACATTATAATTACGAAATTTGATCATAATTATGAACGATTAATAAGGATCCTGAATTAAAAATGTCTCGCTCACATTACAAACAAAGTAGCCAAAATGTAAACAGTACCAAAATAACTTAAGCAAGAATTATCTCACTGAAAAAATAAGCTACCAAGCTTACAGCAACAAACTTTGGCCAATAAATGTGTTGGCTGAGGGATTCCATTGAACCGTTCCGCGAATCCAACCCGAAAACTTCTCAATTTGTAATAACACCTACAGAGGATCTAGCTGATTACCTCCACCTCGAAAACAGTAAATAATATAACAGTGTTATAACAGCTTATTGAGGGAAGCTAAAAAGATTCCAGCAAAGTAAATTAACCGTTTACATTTGAAGTGTTTCGTCTCAACAGTAGGAAACCATAATTAAAAGATGCTTAAAAAAATATATATCCATCATAGTTTATAATAATTCTTCACAAAGGTAATAAAAATAAAATTGCCGTTGGCTTCTTTTTAGGGAAACATAAAGCTCTTTAAGATAAAATTCCACAGACCGCTGTTGCAATGCCATAACATTTAAAAAATTACTACTACATGCTAAAACAATTGTTCGGTATTGTGCAGTTATTAATAGGATTATAATATTTAATTTAACACTTATTAAGGGGAGGTATTTCGAGCGCTTTCCTCTCGTTCTCTCGACGGTACAACGGTAAGGGACGGGTATAACAGCGAAGCGGCGCGAATAATCGCGTTTTATATTTTAAAAAATTGATAGATGTAATAAATAAAAAACCATCGGTTATAATAACTCAAGTTATTTACAAGCTTCATTTTGGTAAATGACTCATAATATCAAATCACTTATTTTAAGAATAAAACCTGGAAAAGAAGATGAAATGACACAAAAATATGTAACTTTGTAAATTTATTCTATCGAGCCAACTTTATAAAATCGTGTTTCCATCGGGTGTATTTCACAGAATAAAGCCTCAACAATATTTCATAATTTTCACAGATTTTAATTTTACGGTTTACTACTTCAAAAAGTAATTCTAAGAACGTGTTATTTTAGTTTTTCACTAACACCTAGCCTTAAATATTTAACACACTTATTCAGAACTACTCACAAAACAATTATGTAAGCTCTTCATTACATTTGCTGCCTGACATGTTTTTGTACTAGATGACAGTTTTTTGATTCAAGGACAAGGGCACTTTGAATATTTTGGCATAAACTTTACAGTAAACTGTTTGGTAAGATATTTAAAAATCTTCTAAATACGTTTAAGACGTGGTAGAAGTTCTACAGGGGTGTAACAAATGCCAAAATCGATATTTGTATTTTACTATTATCGCGACATTCCCAACTAAACAGTAGCATTTAAAGATATATTTTAAGGTTTTAAAAACTTTTAGACATCACAACTGTTACTGACGTTAGAGCTAAAAATAGTTTTTGCAATGTAATGAGTAACTATTCAAAGAGTCACTTTTGCATACAATTTCGTAGATCACACCATTTCCCGTGCGAGGAGTTTGAAATCAATTTATATGAAGTAAGGTGTCTTCTGCATACAAATACGTCCCCTGTTGTTAACATTAAGGTGATGAAAGGGGAAGGGTCTATTCATATATTGAATGCTCAAGTAGGTAAACCTACACTTGCTAAGGGAAAAATGGGATATTTCTCTATTAACTTGAGTAGACTCGAACGTCGAAAGGTAAAAAAGTTTTAGCATTTTCAATATAACTCTGGGAATAATCTTATAATGTGCTATTGCGGGGTTTTTACTGTAATCTTAGTTTCGGAAACTTTAATAAACTGTCTAGTGAAAATCAGCATAGAAATGTTCGGTATTCCACTTGAAGTTTGGTGGTCAATACAAAAACCTATACTTGTTTTATTAACCCCTCAAACCCCAAGCGGTCTCATGCGACCGCACCTACAAAAACACACTTGACTTTGTACCGTGTTTTCATAGACTTACAGACTACTTTAGTATGAACAAGTTTGGTTATTTCGGTTCTGTAGTTCATCATAAGTATTGTTATAGTAAAATATAGCATAGTCTATGCTCGATTCTGTCAAATTTGACGTTGACATTTAGTGTCAAAAACTGTAAAAAAAATCCAATTTAATTCACTAGACATAATCTAGTCTGGTGGGGAAGCGCCAAGGATAAATACGCGTGGAAGGGTTTGGGGGAGGCCATTGCTCAGCAGTGGGACAAAATAGGCTGAGTAAAAAAAAATCTAGTCTTGCTTCTTGTGATGCCTTCATATAAGTGATGAGTTTCGTGTTTTCTTTTCGATAATTTTCTATCCATCTGTTAAATGGCTGTCAGCTACTGACAGTAAGTAGTGATTGTGATTGAGTGATATCTTTATGATTGTGACTGATATTTAAAGTCACTAATAAACCAATTGAAAATATCGGCGTGTATAATTTCCGCATTTATGTAACGGTAACACCTGCAACGGTAACTAAAGAAATTAGCATAATGTAGGTGCCTATTACATATTTTTTTAAAGTAAACAAGAGCCTAACTCTTTTCCACTATCCTTTCGGTTTCAACAAAATACTACGATACATTTCGATCATACCGTTTATAAATTAATAAAACGGATATATCGTCGACGGGCTTAATTTGCTCCGACACGGAATAGCTTTCGGGCGACGCGGCCGAATCGGGCGAGCAAAATAAAGTTTTTATTCCTATAAGTAACTAGTTTTATGTTGTGTCCCGGGAACGGCACTCTTTGAAGATAAACGTGCCCTTTGTGCTAATCAAGTAAGCTCTTACAAAACCTTTTTGAAGATATGAACAAGCTTTATCCGGGGGCTTTTATAACTGTACAAATACATGTATGAAAGATTTTGGAAGCGTAGCAATTTCAATATTTTATTGAAAACTATTTTACTACACTTGTGCAGGGTAACTTTTTTTTTTTTTTTTTTTTTTTTTTTTTTTTTTTTTTTTTTTTTTTTTTTTTTTTTTTTTTTGTGAATATTTCATTTAAGTAATGTTTTTCCAAATTTTTGTATATTTTATAACTTTACTGTATGCTCATCAAAATTAATTAACTTTAGGTATATATATATTTTATGTGAATGTTGTGCACAATTTTAATAGGTTCCAAGCTAACGTGTGTTTAAAGTATAAGTTTAATTTTAAGTATCTGTCATGGTTTGTGAACTGTTATTGTGTCTAAATAAATAAATAAATAAATAAACTGTGATCGGAAACAAAATGATGTTCGTCAATCTATTGAACGTTATATTAAGCTTTCCATTTTGTGAACGTCACATCTAATCTTTCAAAACACTGTCGTATGTCCCTCGTTTCGACATTCAACAATTTAAAGTTTGCATGCAACTTTATTTACTTGAAATTGAAGTTTCTACATTATTTAGTTTTTTATAGTATTTTTTTACATAATGTGTGTAAGTAAAACGTACAAGAAACTAGTAAAGCATCTCCCTCACAAAATGGCAGAAAACTTAAAAGAATATTACCAAATAAGCATATACACAGTAATAGTCATCAAATATCCAAGACATTAATGTGAACTTAACAAGATAGACGATTCGTGAACACTCATTGCCTTCAGGCGGGTATTGAACGGACGACCTTTCCCTCAATAGCCGTTCTTCGAGCCAAATAGGTCGACAGATTCAACCTTCCTATTCATGCTAGTCCAATCGTTTCATTTAAACACTGTCTGAGCACGCGACTCCGCTCTGCTGATTTAGTTTAGGCACATGATCTTGATTATCTAACATGTTCTAATTTTTTGTTAAGATTATCTTGACGTAAAAACGTAATCCGTAGCCTCCCTAAAGAAGCATAATTATGATTTAATGTATTTCCAATTTAAAGAATAAATCACTGGGGCGATAATTTTAATCGGTAAAAATTTCGTCAGAGGCCAAGTCTCACTTCGGGGCGCTGAGCCGCCTGAGTAAGTAAAAAATAAGGTCAAAAAATTATGCCCGAATTACACCAAAGCCCCTTCCGTTATATACAAGTACTCAATTTTAAAGATGGTTCTATGTCTTAGCTATAACAGTTTTCGTTTTGTTCAAATCCACCTATTAATCCTCAAAAAGGTACATACCTAAGGCCTACCCTACGTAAGAAAATAGCTAATATTAATTTTAATCTCGTAGTTATGTTAACATCTCATTTTCTCATATGTCTTCAAACTAATCAAAACTTTCCTTAGACAAACATTAATTCACGTAATGTATTGCCATTGTGAGCGTTATGTAATCTCAAGATCGTTGATCTATTCTTTAGATTTTAACGAACATTTAGGATCCGATAATAAAAGCTAAAATTTATACGAAAAAAGTATTATCAAAATTTCACTAAACTAAACCAGCTAGTCGTTCTGCCAAATGTTAGTTTTATTACTTTCATAACCTTATCAAATAAAGTCTTGTTCTGATACATAATGTAGTTTTTGTTGGACAATAGCTATTAATCCGGCGCGGCCTTAAATCTACAAATCTAGGTCGTAACTAAGGGCGTTGCTTACAAGCTCGAATAAACGAGTTGAACAATAAGTAGTGCTTCTTGTAGAAACGAAATCTATTCAGTGTTTAATTTTTATAATATTAACTATAAGTAACTAATTTCGTGTAACTTAAGCATTAGATTTTTTTTTTTGTGTTGTAGTTATTAGCAGTGTTTTAAGTCACAACGGGTTTACATGCTACCCTTTGAAAGGTTCGAAACGTCAGAATAGTATAACAATGTGTGTTATGAAACACAAGCTAATCCGTATGAAGCTAAAACGAAAAATAAAAAACGTATAGTGTTTAATTTTTGTAAACATTTATCTTTCGCTTAACTTATAAGCTACTAGCTGTGTGGGCATGCGTTGCAATGTCACGTTTTTTTGGGGCCAGAAACTATCGCGTTAGTCCCCAAAAAACCCTACCAATGTTTCATCACAATCTGAATAATGGTTTCGGACCGCATAGGACTAACGTACAAACTTTGATTATTATTTATTTACTTACATTATTTATTTAACCGTGTCGCGTAAATGTGAAAGAATACTACCACCCCCTCTCTTCCCTTGGGTGTCGTAAAAGGCGACTAACGGACTAAAGACAGCACATACATCCAACAGCATAGAGCGGTGATAGGCTCACCACGTCACGCTGACCACATATGCAGTCGCTATTTGGTGAAAGGTGGACTATAGTAGGATTGCTTTTGCGGTCCTCATTGCCAAGTCTCTGACTAATAACCCTTCGGGGATAATAGCCGTGATTATATGTATGTAGATTATTCAAGTTGCAATGTTTTAATATAAGCAAATGGTCATATTCATATCAAGTATTTTTAAAGTCCATTTATTTTCCGCTTATATTCGTACCATACCCTTCAAGTTGAACGAACTTCCAGTCGTCGCCCTACTTTAGAACAACAACTGAATGTTGCTAGTGTAAGGCTGTCTTCGCCAAGTAAGGCGGTAAAAAATAACAACACAACAATTGCAGAGCTCACTAGACTTAAAATACGATTTAAGAGCTTTTCACAAAATATAAGAGCGCCCTTTTTGAGCCGCCTTTGTGTTTTACTGGTTAACCTATCTCAGATGAATTTGTTAGGTTGGTAATAGATCCTGATCTATTATACTAAATGTATCTAACCAGCTGAGTAATAGGTCTTACAATATGGACACAGTACGGAACAATACGGATGATTTAATGTTTTTTATATATTTTTTTATTAACCTATGCAGAATGGGATTTTTTTTAATAGTTAAATATACTTAAGTAAAACTTTAGAGGTGAAAACTTCTAAGATTTGATAAAGCAATGCTAACTAAAAAACATAAGCATAAAGCACTGACAAATTTTGACGGGTGAAAACCAGACCTTGGTAGCCAAATAGTTAAGGCAGCCGCCCGGAATGCGGAAGGTGGGTGGTTCGATTCCCGCCTGAGGTTGTCGTCTTTTTTCAGTGTTTAAAATTTTACTTTATGATTATTACCATCCGTAATAATCATTATCATCACCATCATCAGCCTATAAATGTCCCACTGCTGGGCACAGGCCTTCCCAAAACATACAATTTTATACCTATTTTCTATAGTCTGATATAGCAGAAATGGAATAAGATATATTTCCTTACAAAAAAGTTGTGAAACTTATCTATTAATGGTCAGCATTTTGTGCCGCTGGCAACACAATGTCTCCCACAGACACAAAGGTCACGGACAAAATCACAAAAAAAGTTTTAGAGCTTCAATAACAAAACGAGGTTCACCCGAAAAGAGATCTTTTATCTATTACAATGTATAGGCGACTCTAATAAATAAAGGAGTCTCTGAGCAGGCAGACGTGGAACAATTTTATCAGCACCTACCAAGCAAAGGGATTATGTCGTAAAAACTCGCAGAACGTATAAGGTGACCGTCGTAAAAGGAGCGAAACACCAAATCTTTTTTTTTTCCTACCAAAGGGACGATCAATCATCTTTACAGTGTTTATTATGTATCTGTTCGCGTTTTGTCCGAGTCACTGTAGATTTGCGAGAAATTCTGTGTGGCGAAGAGCTCATTCCTTAAAAATGGCGGTGTATAAAGGGAGAGAAAGATCAGGGGCGGGCTTAGGACCTTTCATGAATATTAAAGCTGTGAGAAAAAATGTGACATTCGACATTAATAATTAAAGAGTAATTCCTATTTGACATTGAATAGCGGCGTGTTTATAGCCATAAAATAACAAAATAACTAGTTACATCTGAATTTAGAAAAGAAGTAAACTCACAAATTGATACCGAAGCTTTAAAATACAATCCAATAACCGTAAATTGTCGTGACCAAAAGCTTTCATTGTAAGAGATACATAAACATTTTCGTGTTAAATCGTAATCGGCAAAACGTGACTTTTTCACGCGGTAAAAGGCTAGGGCATAAACTTTTTGAAACCCCGCTGCCGCCCTCCGTCCCTTAGTTCGGCCAGCAGAAGAAGTATCAAATTCCCTTCATTATTAAAGCTTCGAATAATGATGGAAATGTTTCTGTAGAAAGCTGATGTTCGCATATTCTCGTGCTTTGCATTTTCTAACACAAGCACGATAAGCGCGCTGTTAGAAGCTTTTGTAAGCTAACATTATTTTGAAACATGTTCTAACACGTTGCTCAAATTTGCAATGTAATACTTAACAAAGTTTGGCACTCTTAGAAACTTGCATAGCACGCATTCAACCGCATTCTAAGAGAAGTTCTCACTATATTTCGATTATCATTATCAGCCAATAAAGGTCCCACTGCTAGTAACAGATCTTCCCACATGGCCCACAGCTTAAGAGGCGTATTGCATCTCGAATGTGATTTTTGCGTAAAATGCCCAATTTCGCATTTTGTAGTAATTTTGCAGTTGTATTCATCGTTTTTATCGAAAGAGGATAATAAATTTGTGCATAATATTACAAATCTCCATTCTGTGAGCATAAGTTGAATTCGGACGGCCGGCGCATCGCATTTTGTAGTAATTTTGCAGTTGTATTTATCGTTTTTATCGAAATAGTATAATAAATCTTTATTCCTCATGAAGTAACAATTACTCTGGTATAAATTTTGCTCAATAATATTATCGTAGATAGGAGATATTCACAGTTAACTTATAGCGATTTTCAAAGTTTTTTGGTTTAAAATAAGATTTTTTTCCTATATGTAATCAATTATATCTAAAAAATCCGAGGCCGCTACGCACTATTCGACTTATATAAGAGATGACATTATATTTATTTTTATTAACTTGCTTAGAACAGTAGCTCAAAAAGTGCCTTCGCGTACTTTAGGAAATCTTTCTCTGCAATTGGAGTTTAAATAAAAAGTTAAGTAAGATTTACAAAAAGCGAGGCGCTACGCACTATTCCAATAGCTATTCTACGAGGCATGACTTTTAAGTTTTGTCGTTTGAAGAAAAAAATACAACTAGAACCTTATAGTACTTTTTATTGTTTTTCAAAGTATTCACCATGTAGCTTAATACACTTTTCCATTCGCTCAAACCAGGTATTATAACATTTATTCCACTCTAAAGTGGGGGTTTTCAAAATGGCTGACTTGAAAGCGTCGACTGCTCCTTCACCGGACTGGAACCTTTGACCACGAAGACTTTTCTTAATTTTAGGAAATGTAAAGAAATCGTTAGGGCTTAGGTCAGGCTGTATGGAGGATGGTCAAGAATTTCTACTTTTTCCTGCTTCAAATACTCATTCGTTTGACGAGCGCTGTGTGAGCTTGCGTTGTCATGGTGCAGGATGATGCGTCGCTTTGAGTTAGATTTTCGAAGTTCGGCGATGACTTGTGGTAAACAAACTGTGGTATACCACTCTGCGTTAACCGTTCTACGATCTTCAAGTGCAATAGTCGCAACATGGCCGATTTTTCCAACGAACGTGGCCACCATCTTCTTTGAAGTGCTTCGAGAACGAACAACTTTAGTCGGCTTTGGCTCGTCTTGAAAGACCCAAATTGTAGATTGTTGTTTGGAATCAGGATCGTAGGCATAGATCCAAGATTCGTCACCACTGATGATATCGTAGACGTGATTTGACTCTCTTTTCTTTTTGAACCTTTGCAGAGTTTTCTTACACCTTCTGACGCGGGCCGCCTTGTAATCGTCGGAACGCAGATGCGGTATCCAACGGCAAACTAGCTTTCTCACACCAAGCGCTTCATGCAAGATCTTCTGAATGGTTGTCCCTGAGATGCTTAATAGAGCCTCTATCTCCCGATATGTCACATGACGATCTTCGAGAATTAGTTGTCTCACAGCTATGATGTTATCTTCAGTGAAGGCGGATTTTGGGCGTCCTTCACGAGATTTGTCACTAACACTAGTATGTCCACGCTGGAATTCTAAAGCTAGCGTTCGACAGTCCGCAGACATGGGGCTTCATCACTGAACACAGATGTTAGCTCTTCAAAACACTGAAGCCGTGTCAGGCCTCTTCTAAAGTTGTAGAAAATTATTGCACGAACGTTTTCCTTAGAAAGATTCATTTTCGTACGTAACCTGACAGATTCCAATCGACGCTGTGACTAAACAATAGCATTAATCCTAACACTTTCAACTGTTTTGAGGTTCAAAATTTAAACACATTCGAATATAGAACAGTTCCAAAATCGAAATTGCCGGGAAATATGGAAAAGACAGAACTTAAAAGGCATGCCAAGTACACTGTTCATTAAGTCATAATTGTTAATGTTTTTTGTTTCTGAGATCCATAACGCCAAAATTGGCCATTTTACGCAAAAATCACAGTCGAGATGTAATAGGCCTCATAAGGATTGATATGGGAAGATTGGGCCACAGTCCACCACGCTGGCCCAATGTGGGCTGTTAGGTGCCATTTTACATAAAATATATAACATATAAAACCGGGAACAACCACTTTTCGTGTCTTTTTAAGCACAAAGGAACTCGAAATGTGAATGTTGCTTAACTGGCAAGTTCGCAAACCGAACGCCTTAGCCGATGCGCCCTCGAGCTCCATCCAAAGCATGTTATAAACGGAAATATAGGCTCTCAAGGTCTAATAGTGCCAAAACCACAGTTCCTACAAAGGTCAGTTAGTAAGGCTCTTTTTTTCCCTTGATATCCATAAGTCGTTGATCTTTTAGTGTACCTTACTCACCGATGGGCGAAGGCAGTCGAAAGTAAGGGGGAGGCACTAGCAGTTAGCTTGGACAGAGCGAAAGCCTTTGACAGAGTATGGCACAGGGCTCTTCTCTCTAAACTTCCATCATACGAGCTCCCTGAAAAATTGTGTTCGTGGGTCGCCAGCTTTCTATCTGGGCGTAACATCAGAGTCTTAATCGACGGGTCCCGCAGGGGTGTGTGTTATCCCCTACTCTGCTTTTTTTTTTGCATATCAATGATTTGTTGCATAACAACAGCACTAATTGCTATGCGAACGACAGTACTGGATACGCATTACTACGGACAAGCCAATATTTCTCTAGAAAGCGTCATCGAGAGCCGGAATAAACTTGTGACTGACACCGAGAACATGTTAAGTCATGTCTCGAATTGGGGCAGCCGTAACTTAGTCCACTTTTACTCCTCCAAAACACAAGTTAGCGCATTTACCGCAAAAAACAAATCTTTGTCGTACCTCTGAACTTTGAGGGAGCACTCCTTGATAGCAACCCGTTTATTGGAATCCTTGGCGCCGATATTTCAAGTGACGTTCAGTTTCAAGGTCATTTGGAAGGTAAAGCTAAATTAGATTCAAAAAAGCTGCTGGGTGTGTTTAATAGAGCGGGTCAGTATTTCACGCCGGCCCACCGTTTACAACTGTATAAAGCACAGGTCAGGCCGCATATGGAATACTTCTACTGCTTTGGGCTCTAGCATCCCAGTACCAACTCCTTCCATTTGACCGCATTCAACGCCGAGCTGCTCGAATTGTCGACGACGTAGTTATTTCAGGTCGGCTCGATCCACTGGCTCTTCGGAAAGACGTTGCGTCTCTTTGTATATTGTACCGCATATATCATGGACTGTGTTCTGAGGAGTTGTTCGGCTTGATGTCTGCCGCTGATTTCCTTCACCGCACTACACAACACGTAATCGACTGTCATTCCATCCACATCACCCTGATGGATTGCGGTCTACTACTGTGCGTTTTTCACGAAATTTCTTGCCTCGAACTACAGTGTTGTGGAAACAGCTCAAGGTGGCGGTATTTCGGGACCGTTACGACTTAGGGATCTTAAAGGCCAGCAACAGTCTGCGATTCCTCTGGTTTTGCGGGTGTCCATAGGCGGCGGTGATTACTCCCCATCGGATGACCCGCCTGCTCTTTTGCTTCCTTCTTTTATATAAAAGGGGCAACATGATTCGAAGATGTTGAAATGATTGAGATTGAAAGATGTCATAATATTGAAACTTTAATAATAATATTTCTCACTCGTCGTAATGTGAGCTGATCAAAGAGATTAAAATAATAATATGTCTTTGAAGGTGATACATATTATCTCCTCTTCTTTATGGGTTAAAGTTTGGACATTAAAAAATATAGAAGTTGTTGAAATGTAAATAATACTTTCGTTGTTAGTTGCCTATCGTCAAAATTAAAACGAAATCGACTGCAGTCAAGAAACTTTATAAAATGTCACATCACTACGATTCATTATAAAACTTGACGATAAATCTCTGTGAAACTTGTCAGTGACACATGTCACATCCAGACCTCTCGCGGCGCAGATTTCCTTGGCGAAATTCTGTATTCTACGCAGACTCAAAGGAATAAGGCTTTTTGCAAGTAGGTAAACCAATTGTTTGTTTATGTCATTCTAAGACAATTTGTTTCTTCTGATTGTTGATGTTGAACTTTAGGTAATCATTTTATAACCAATATCCTCTAAGATTTAAAAACATTAAAAGTGCAAACTTCGTTACAAAAATATACTCGTACAACAGTTATGCCCGGGAAACATTTTCCGTTTTCTAAGATCTCGCATTTTTTTTTTTTACCAGTAAAAACTTAAACCAAGAAATTTCGTTAGTTATATTCTAACAAACTTAAATCAGAACACACCACAGGCATGAAACACTTTGCATGGATCTACTAGCGTTTTTTTAGTTTATTATTTTATCCCGACGCTTAGAACCTTTTGCAGGGTCAGTGGTTTGCCTGTGACTTGTGTGAACTTTAATCCCTTAACCCATGGTAGCCCGTTTCTTTTACGTTATAAAGGAGAATTTATTATTGTTATGTCTATAAGCTATAGCTATGCTATATTTTACTTAAAACACTCGTACATTTAATTATTCTTGAACAAACAGAAAACGAGTCATTATCCTTTCCTTCTTATATATCCTAAATATTTAAACGATAAACAAAATATAAATATTAAAGATTCATATACGTGATATATGAACAACGAAGCAGACAGACAAACAAAACTTCTAAAAAAGATGCTAGATGACTACTACGACTACGCTACGACAAAAAGTAAGATAGGGCTCGTCCGGGATTTGAAACCGGGACCTCTCGCACCCAAAGCGAGAATCATACCCCTAGACCAACGAGCCATGTCTGATGCTTTAAAATTATGAACCGCTATAGAAATGTTTCCTCAGCTGTATACATAAAGTCTTAGTTTAGACTTTTGTAATAATAAATTGCTTAAATCGTTACCTTTGTTGAGAATTTTAATTTAAGTTAATTATTTATTACTTTAGTTAGTAGTTTTAGCCAACGCGTATTGGGCCAGAGTGTGGGGTTATGGGCTATCGCCCAAACTCCCTATGTGCTATTAGCACATGTGAGAAGCCTAGTGCCCGGTGTCCAATCATTTGACAAAAACAAATAACAAATTTTTGACAAAATTATACTTGATAAATTGATCATTTTACAAACTATTGTTTAATAAACTACTCATTAGACAATATATTTGCTAAAAAAAAATTATTATGCTAAAACATTATTTCACAAATTGATTATTTTTTAAACATGTTAGTTGGCAAAACAACGTAAAGCATAAATAACATTTATGCTTTATTTTTTTTTTATTAGACAACAGAAATACTAGCTGCCCTACTCCTGTAGGTCACGTGATAGCGTAGATCTTTAAGACAATCGCAAAGCGCAGCGTAGCGATTGTCTTAAATTTCGTGGATATTCTTTTTATTAGACAACAGAAATACTAGCTGCTAGTTAAAAGAGTACCTGTAGGTCACTTAATGGGTTAGATATTGCTTACATTCTTGCTTATATAATATATCATACCTAATATATCATACTTTTTGTAAAATCACCAATTTGGCAAACGAATTATTTTGTTAAGTGAATATTATTAAAATAATATTTTAACAGTAGAAATATTTCCTAAGTAAAACATTTGCGAAACCTGTATTATGTCAAATGATCCTTTTTAAAGTAATATGTTTGCGAAAAGAAAGTTTGTTAAATGATTAGTTTTTGTAAAATGATCTTTCGTCATACGTTTTTTGTTAAACAATAGTAAACCCCTTGTGCCTACCAGTAGGATGTTTCTAGGCTGATGATGAAAGTAATTTAAATTCTAACTCTTGCATTCTCTACCAGACCACCGCAAACTATAAAGATGTTGGATACAATGTTTACTAGAAAAAAAACAACTAGTCTCAGGAAAGCTCGAATGGGAATCGAACCCATGACCTTTGGATTGCCGTCCACTGCTCTGACTAGTTTTTTTGTCTAGTAAACATTTTATCCTATAACTTATATAGCATTGTCAATGCAAAAATTTCAATAATAAATATATAAAGATGTTGCTCTAGATTAAAAATTTAATAATAAATGTTCTTACGTTCCTAATTCGTTCCGTTATATCCGTTCGTTAATTACTAAACGTAATTGTTTAGCATCGATACACAATAAACAGTTTAGAAAAAAGACATAAAGAGTGTAGGTTATTATTTTAGAAGCAAAACCAAACGAGGAGATGTTTGGGTTTGAATATCAATCGCCATGGACACAGTACACTGATGTGAACCCGTTCTTGACAAACGTATGAGGTTGCAGGAGAGCTTAACTGAACTATTGTTAACCTTTCAACACTGATCAGTGCTCAAGGAATAGAATTTCTATTGTGCCTAGTGGTGCCCCATTCTAAGTGTTAATGTACTAATAGTATATTAAAATAAAAAAGAGAACGTATTAACACGTTAATGCAATAATAAGAATAGGTGACATTCAATTTATTGTCTTGTTTTGTGGCACACTATATTTAGCATGCATGTATAGACACAGCACAACAATTTTTTTTAAGAGGCCTGTTACATCTCAAATGTGATTTTTGCGTAAAATGCCTATTTTTGCATTTTGTAGTAATTTTGCAGTTGTATTTATCGTTCTTATCGAAATAGGATACTAAATTCATGCTTAATATTACAAATCTCCTCTCAGCGAGAATAAGTTGAATTCGGACGGCCGGCGCATCGCATTTTGTAGTAATTTTGCAGTTGTATTTATCGGTTTTATCGAAATAGGATGATAAATTTATTAAAAATCTATATTCCTCATGAAGTAACAATTATTCTGGTATAAATTTTGCCCAATAATATTGTCGTAGATAGGAGAAATTCACAGTTAACTTAAAGCGATTTTCGAAGTTTTTTGGTTTAGAATAAGATTTTTTTTCTATATAAAATCAATGATATCTAAAAATTCCGATTGAGGCCGCTACGCACTATACGAATATTTGAGAGATAACATTCAAATTTTTTTATTTCATTTGTTTAGAACAGTAGTTCAATCGATGAGCTCAAAAAAGTGCCTTCGAGCATTTTACGAAAATCTCTCTCTGCAATTTTGGATTTAATTGAATAAGCAAAATTTACAAAAAGCGAGGCCGCTACGTACTATTCCAATAGCTATTCTACACTAATCAATAAGTCAAAACTGTTAATGTATTTTTGTTTCTGAGTTCGAGAACGTCAAAATTGGCCATTTTACGCAATAATCACAGTCGAAATGTAATGGGGCCCTTAAACATTGGTGCCATTAGTTTGCACCTACCTATAACTCCGCCAACATTTATTTCAGACAAGGAAAAGGAAAATGGTTTCACTGTCAAGTACCTAGTATACTTTCAAACAGTCTTCCCTCAGCGTTGTTTGGAAACTTGGTTACTGTTATAATCGGACCTTGAAGATATTTAGTGGCGAGTTTCGGAGCTGCCAAAGTACGTGCGGAGTGCGTGGACGAAACTTCGGAGCCGACGCGAATACTAAACAGCGGGCTTCGCACAGGAGCGGTTTCCGTCCGGGAATTATATCACTCGTTATTCAGAAAAGAAAACACAAAGGATACGAATGATCCAAGTATTATGAGGGAGATTCCTTTATTTATAAATATAATAAACTACGCTGCAGTCACGCTCTGAGGTAGATAGATTGTGCGAGGTACCGTAGTCACCGCCCGGAAGTTCCACTCATTAGGGAAGGAAGGTTAGTGTTGATTCATACTAACAGGCTTTAGTTTGATATAATAAAGACCATTGTAGGGATTATTACGATTTATAATACATAATATTGTATTAAAGTTATATTCCACGTGTATTGCCAATTTAGTGAAAACACAGTTTTAGTTCATAATAATAATATCTCGAATCGTTATTAATAATTTAAACCATAATAAAAATTATCCAATCACACCAAACTGTTGGCTGGCTGCATCTATGATTTCTATAGACTAAACTCATTTGGCTCGGCGTCATTGCTGTCCGTAACCTACGAAAGAGCATAATTTGCTTTTATCGTTACAGCTCAGATGCATATTTTTTATATAATTGGCGCAATGCCAAAACAATAGAGACCCCTTACCATGCAAATGTTTGTTGATTTCAAACAAATAAAAGTGATTAACCAAAAAGGATCGAACGGCGTATATGGTGTAGATACGTCGCACTCTTTTTAATTATAAATATAATTACAGCTTTGTCCAAACTGGACCGCTTCAACCAAAAAAATTGGCAATTAATTTAAAGTCTGCGTCATTGTATAAAGTGAAGGATCTGCGAAGCTTTTTTTTCGAAAAATACCTATTCCCTTTTGTCTGTTTGATTAGAGTGACTGGGTATTGAGATGCTCATTGTTTTCTGTCCATCTACGAGTACAGTTAAATAATTAGGTTGACCGTCCCCTTTAAAGGGAAACATTTTCAATTATAAAAAAATACATAAACTACGTCATTCCTTGACATTACATTTCATGTCGCCTGTCTATAATATGTGGCCCAGTTTGGTAGGAATCAACTCAGAAACCGATTAAAACCGAGTAATAGCGACTTATCTTGGAATCAGAACTAAGTGTGAGATTTGTTTTTGATTATTGGCTGTGTATATTCGTACATGTAAATTATATAATACAATGTGCATACCAATAAAGAGCATTTCCATCGAGTAAATTCAAAAATAGAAAGTGCGATCCGTATCGTGGACGGCTGATTGGATAAACGCAATTAAGCTGCGAGTGGATTGATGCTCCCTTTGTTATTGCTGAAACGCGATTTTAAGGTTCCATTGTCGGCAGTAGCGGGCCAGCTATTATCGGTAATAGTTTCTGTACAATCGGAACTTCGCTATTTTTTACGGGCGGCTGTCAAAAGACTTTCAGCTGTAAGATAAATGTGGCAGCGATTAAAGTGGGAATGGAGAAATAGCCATTGAAAAGCAAGTGCTTTACGCTTATTCGAAGTAGGTTTAGTAAAAGTATTAATGTAAATTGGTTCTATGCAACTAATGTGCCTTACAAAATAGTAACTAAAATATGCATAGAATTATCAAAAAAACATTGACATTTATACAAAATAACTGATCAGTATCAGTATTGTTTTTCTGTAAACGAGTACCTATTATTTTATATTTTAATATTAAAATAAATAAATACCACTAAGTAATGTAGACTGGCAACTTCACTTTTTATATGCATTCAGAGTTTGCAATGTTTGCTATGTGTGGCAACAAAGTACCACGGTAATAATTTAAAGAGTGGACTGTATACTTAGGTGTTGTTTTACACAATGTTTTCGGTATTGTAATCTGCCTTGGCAACTACCCATAATCTTTGACTATATACATGTCTAGACGGAGCATCGCGGTACAAACGCTTGTCAAAATCCGCCCGGTTTTTGTCTCGGACCAAATATCCTAATGGACAGAGTCTTTGGATTTTTAGCATGTCCGTCTTCTGTTAGTGTGCAGCTTTCTATCTGTACATGTGTGCGTGACTAAGGATGTGACTAGTATATCGATATAATCACTTTAATGTGGTGCGTACCTAGTTCGTTATTATAATTGAGGGTTAAAGTTACTCACGTCCGTAGGTTTACCCTTTAGACCCTACACGTGACCCCTGGGTGGTGCTAAATGAGTGACACTGACTGAGTGGTAGAGCCACGCTGCGTTGCAGCACGCATTGGGCCGGCTCGCCCGGCGTAAATACCACCCTCTCACTTAGGGGTTTTACCAGACCAGAAGTTGATCAACTGGTCTGGTAGCTTTAATCGATCGACGGATACCGTTTGACTAACCAATCGATCGACGACGGTCGGTCGACGTTGATTGATAGGTGTGGTAGCTTTAATCGATCAACGGATACCGTTCGTCTAACCCATCGATCGACGGTCGGTCATCGTTGATCGATTAACCCTAGCTAAATTCCATCAGTTTCTTTCGAAATGTATTCAGAAAAGGACTCGTTGTTCTTGGCCGGTACGATGTTGCTCGTACTATTATTACGGAGACGCAAACGCAGAAGAATCTGGATGCAGCCGTTTTGTAAAGCCAACGATCGCTTATTTTATCCAAATGACATTTTAAGCAGCGGTTTTTGTTTTTGTTTTTTTTTTTGCGTAGCGATTGTCATGAATTTCGAGGTTATTTTTTTTATTACACAACAGAAAACTAGCGTCATTGAAAAATATCTTGGGTGGGGGGGGGGTTAGGGGGGAGGAGGATGGATGGGGTACGGTAATGGTATCTTAGTAGAATATTTGTTTTTTTTTTCCTAAAAATAACCTAAAATAACCTCAAAATAAAAATATCTTGGAAACTATGCATTTTCGCACTTTGGCTCCCCCTCTCCCTCCCCTTCCCCCCTTTTTCGGTGTTGCTTAATCTAAAGTGCTTCCCAAGGTGTTTGGAGGGAATATTATTTAGTATTTAAACGTTATTATTATCAACTATAAGCATAATCATGAACTCTATTATTACGACTAGTATCCATGGGCACGAAATAAATTTATAAAAAAGTGAAGCGGCCGGCGCGTCTAATCAAGCAGCTCGATCTAACACCCAATCCATTCTACCGGTCGATTGTCGATCGACATCGATCGATTGGTCTGGTAGAAACTATTGATCGACTTCGACTAATCTATTTTACCATCGATCGATGTCGTCGATCTATATCGAAATATTTTACAAGCTACATTTTAGCGAAAAAAGAACAACAATGGAAGTTGATAATTCTAATTTTGATAATACCGACGAAGTTCAGTACGAGTCAGAAAAGGAGATCTCCATTCGTAATGATACTCCGGTCGTTAGTAAGCGAAAGCGAAACTCTATACCTCAATTAAGAGCGTCGTCTTCTGCGGGAGGATCCAGTAATAGTAAGGCTAAGAAATTATCTAAATCCCGTAAACGTTCCAAACATTGTGGATTTGACATGGAGCCGCCTTTTTCTCCTCCTCATTCTGTAGCGCCGTCCATTTTCAGATGTGATAGTGTCTACCAGACCTATCGATCGACGTCGACTAATCCATTCTACCATCGATCGACGATTGATCGATTGGTCTAGTAACACCCTAATATCCGGCGTGAAATAATTCGTTCGGTCAGTGAGGGTTCCGGAGGCCTTCCCCCCCCCCCCTTCACAATTCCTATTCCTTCCTTAAAGGCCGGCAATGCATTTGCGATTCCTCTGGTGTTGGGGATGTCTATGGGCGACGGAGATTACTCCGCCTCCTTCTATTATAAAAAAAAATAATTGTGTAGTAAAGTAAAGTGAAGAGCAATACTTTTTACTATTCATATTCCCGCCCATATTATTAATATTCAAATTTGAACTACGACTGTAAAAATTTTACTGTAAAAAAAGATTTTTCAAAATGTTTGGAACAGAGCCTTGAATATTTTGTAGGCTCCCAGTTATCACGTCTAATAGCTTTAACCCATTCACGTCTTATTTTCGGGCATTTTGGAAACCTAAAAAAAGAATTATAAAAAGAATATTAGTAATATCGATAAAGCTTCGATACACAAATACGTACATCACTAATCATTATGCCAAAAACAAAGCCTTTAAATTACATTTAATTAAGGTTTAAAACCTGATTCTTATGAATAGTGTACGATATATTATGATTTAGAATTAGCAAAAATTAATGCTTTGCCGTTTTAATAATTAAAAACTCATAGTAAAGCATACATATTATGAGAAATCACTAACGTATGAAATGATAATTCCTGGTCTTTCACACCTCCTTTTGTTGTTCTTGACGAACAATAAACAGCTGAACAAGACATTATGTCAATTGTATATTACACAAATAACACAAACACTAAGATTTCTTATTATTTCACTATTATTTCACACCATCCAGCAATGTTTTGACCGAGCAGTCGGTCATGAAATGACACGTCTCACACCGACAGTGCGTCGCTGCCAAACGTACATTCACTATCTCTTTTACTCATATCACACTACAGTCATACAGACAGAGATACAAATACTTTACTTTGATACACGTATGTAAAAGCGGCAACGTCGTAAGACTCTGTCCATGTAATATTTGGTCCGAGGTTTTTGTATTGAATTTGAAGTGTGCGTGACAGCCGCGTATCTGATATTAGCGCGAATGGTTGCCAGTGAATGCCTAATATCCGATAAAGTAGGGAAAAAATATTTATGCACAATATAATTTTAAAATGATTCATAACATAATATAACTTTTTAAATTAGGTATGTCTATCGTCTAATTAGGTACAACGCATAAAAGAAGCTGGTGTGTTTAGAAGAAATGGATGATTGAAGGTGAGGGCGAGTACAATAAAATAATGCGCTAATGGAAGCCTGCGTGCGTGTGATATGTTTGTAATAGGGACGAAATAGAAGCAACAGGCAGGATGATTTACATTTAATACTTAATCAAAATTGATTTTTTAATTAAAAATTTAAATATTTTAAATTAAAATCAAAACAATTAATGGCGTTCTCTTTGTATTTGTTTCTTAAATAACTTTCTTTTGGATGTTACATCATTTTTCATGTTCTCTAATTTCTTATTATGTTGAAACTTTGTAGTTAAATATTACGACAACGACTTCTTTCTACCAGATTAGTTGGAAATCTGAGAATTAAAATGTTTGCTATGTGGTCGAACAGTTGTAAAGGTTACATAATGTGATGACTGCTCATCAATATCCGTGTCCAATAGTTTACCTACATGAGACGAGAAATATTGACCCGCACTTTCTCAAACATTGTCATCATCATCATCATCAGCCTATAAACGTCCCACTGCTGGGCGCAGGCTTCCCACGTGGAGATAGCACGTGGGAATATTGGGCCATAACCCACCACGCTGGCCCAATGCGTGTTGGTGGGTTTTAACAACTGTCATCTTACGACAGCGAACGGGACCAACGGCTTAACGTGCCTTTCGAAGCACGGAGGAGCTCGAGATGTTTTAAATTTGGTCATCCATCCAGTGACCCGGCATTGCGAAAGTTGCTTAGCGGGCAAGATCGCAAGCCGAACGTGCTAGCCGATGCGCCATCGAGCTCTGAAGCATACATACTACCATCCCCTACATACATATACTTAAACACACACTTCTTACATAAATACTTACGTACATTCCATTTCACACATAATATTTTTTTTATTCATTTCGAATATCGATACGATACCATACCACAATAACAATTCATAATAATAGTATTATAAAATATTACAGTAGGTATTATATTTTTTCTTGTTTTAGAACGGAACCTATAATCCAGCCAAATTCGATGACGAATGTTTGTAAACAGATTATTGTTATACCTAGTTGCAGTAGGATTTTACTTTTTCTTGAGAGACATTCACAAGAAAACAGTTAACTATTGTATCTTTCTTTCAAAAAACAGTAAAAATCCTAGTGAATCTAGACATTTGCACAAATGACAGTAATATGTTTACAAAAATTCGGCATCGTATAGGAACAGTGACATTTATTCACTCTTAAAAATCAGACATCAGTTTAAAAAAAAAACTTTGAAAGCGTTCCAATAATAATTATATTTAATGTATTTACTTTATTTACAACAAGACCATGTATAAATACTAACTTACAAGACTGAGTATTTTTTATCATACTTATTATATTTAAACCTCCATTTATATTCTGCCACCAATAATGGGAATTTTACATTTTGATACCAGCAACACTACGCATACATGGTTATTATTGTTAAACTTTAATTTTCATTAAAATTTATCGATACTTCCAGATGAAACGTGACTTTCCTTTTCGAAAAAAAAAATCTTTTGTAGTTTCGACAGAATTTCACTGAGCAAACGGTCAATTTGCGAGCAATTTCACCGAAACGCGAGAGGTAAACACTGCTTGACGGCACAATGACACTGACCGCCAGGATTGCGCGATAGGCCAATTTTGGTCTATAAATTTTTCTACGTTTTTTTACGGCCAGGCTCTATCTAGACATGTATATAATCAAAGCCCATAATATGGCAAAATACACTTACCTCGACCAGCTTTCTGAGCAGACGCAATCTGAGGCTCGTTCTGCAGTTCTTGGTTCGGTTTTGTGTAGAAAAGTTTTCTATACTTTTGCGGTGAACGTCACACGCGTTATTTTAAAAGAATAAATAGATATTTTGCGATGAACGTCAATCGCACGATATTTTCAGCAGCCGATTAGCAGAAGAAGTTTAGACAGTTTTTTATAAGAACAAAAGAAATACGCCAACTGACACGGCGTCATCTAGCCAGCTTTGGCAAGGAGGTTTTATCCCATAGTATAAATAATCGCTAAGACAGATATTGAACACTATGGTCAATAGATTATGCCGGTTATTGCTCGTGACATGACCCCACGGTATTCGGTGTGGCAACAACCTCCCTTCCTTATTCTAAAACTAGCGGTCCGCCCTCCATTTCTTCCATACAGACTTTGACCTGACAATTACTAACACCACAAAAAGAAAAAAATAGCCAAATAGATTCAGCCGTTCAGAAGTGACTCACGAACATACATTCATGGCCATTGATTATTGAGATACATTACACGGACAACTTTGCAAATTCAGATTCGCAATACAATATTTAATTCATACTGGGCCTGGTGTTAAATAGTATGTCAGTAAATAATATATCACTCCTCTTGCTCAAAAAGACCGTCAATGTCGCGTTCTAGAGCGAGGCTAAAATAGCTTTTCTTGCCCTAGGGGAAAAAGTTTTTTTTTTTAAATTTTTGTCTGTCACATGACAATGAGCCTAAAATAACGAAAAAGTATTTAGTCATAAGTAGAATAATCATGAATAAAGACTCGATTTATTATTGTTTACTAGATCAACAACTTTTTTGAGATAGTTATTAAAGTTTATGGTAAAATTAGTAATCATTTGAATCTATGGATAACACAGACCACGCCCACACAGTCCACGCTTCAGCAAGAAACAACTGCACAGTCTGCACATGTGCATACAAGGCTCACGCCTTTAGCTCGTTAGTCGCTTTTACGACACCCAATGGAAGAGAGGGGTTGGTAGTATTATTTTGATGAGCCCATCGCCGCTCTATGCTGTTGGATTTATGTGCAGTATTTAGTCCATTAGTCGCCTTTTACGACACCGAAGGGAAGAAAGGGGTTGGTAGTATTAATTTGATGAGCCCATCGTCGCTCTATGCTGTTGGATGTATGTGCAAGTCTTTAGTCCGTTAGTCCCCTTTTACGACTACTAATAAAAGTGAGGGGTTGGTAATATAATTTAGATGAGCCCAGCGTTACTCTATGCTGTTGGATGTATGTGCAGTCTTTAGTCTGTTAGTCGCCTTTTACGACACCGAAGGGAAGAGAAGGGTTGGTAGTATTATTTTGATGAGCCCATCGCCGCTCTATGCTGTAGGATGTATATGCAGTGCAGTCATTAGTCCGTTAGTCGCCTTTTACGACACCCATGGGAAGAGATGGAAAGACTGCACATACCTACTATCCAACAGCATAGAGCGGCGATGAACTCATCAAAATAATACTACCAACCCTTCTCTTCCCTTGGGTGTGGTTAAAGCAACTAACGGGTTAATTTATAATAAAATAAACCAATTCATATTGTATTGGATTGTTTTATTTTCTCGCATTCGTAGTGAAAAACAGAGTGTAACACACGGCGCTAAAAAAACCCATTAAAACTCGGTTTCTATTTACCAGTACTTACCCGTGGTACTACCGGTGGTCCTACTGGTAGGACCACGGGAGGTTTTTTTTGCCCGTAGTACTACCAGACAGGCTAGTAGTACCACGGGCAAAAAAAATCTCAAAGTACTGGCTAAAGCTCGGTAGTAAAAACTACCTAGTATTTTAGCCCCTTGTATTTGTATTTAACTAAAGTTTGGGCTGTGGTTTGTAATGTTGGTAATAGTTGTTTATTCGTTTTTTATTTATAAACGATGCATAATAATAAAGCGGCGATTGGCTCACCACCTGTCACGCTGAGCACATGTGCAATAGCTATTTGGTGAAAAGTGGACTACGGCAGAGGACTGCTTTTGCTGTCCGCATTGCCTAGTCTCTGACTTACCCTTCGGGTTAATGGTAGGGATTTATGTATATGTGTATAATACTACATCATTTCTAAATATAAAGTTAAATAGGTATATAAAGTTCCTACAGAAAAAGTTCACGTTACATTCCCAACAATTGTTAGTTTGTTACACTCACGATAATGAAGTAACATGTTTTTATGCACGACAAAAAACGACTAATTGACTCCATTTTAAAATTAAAAAGCTCAAACAATTGCTGCAACATTTTGTTGAACGATTTTATTGACTCCTCCGACTCGTGCGGAGCGTGCAAATGAATATCGATTGGACGTTTAAAGCCGTCCAATTGTTCAGGTGTAAAGGGCACTTACGGCGGCTATCGGCCGATCGGTCAACTCCGACGGTGTGATGCGACAACCGATATAGCGCTCGATATTTCGGATTTAAGGATTATAAAGTATATTTTTTGTGCATTCAGTTCGGAATAGCGAATGTAAATAAAATTATTTTCTGATCGACTGTTTTTTTTTAAATTGTGCATTCGTTTTGGAATATCGACTGTTAATTTTCTGATAGTTACCGTGAATTAATTAAAGCTGCATGTTATGGAGAGTGCTTTTTAGGTCAGCTGCACGGGAAAACTAATAACAGGTACACTAAGATCATCCAAACGACCGCGACGAAAACCATACTGGCGATCGCTTAGTAGCTAGTTTTCTTTTAGGTACCATAAGAGCTGGCGGTTTGTAATGGACTCCATTACTTTGGAGAACAAAGAAGTGATGGCTTTTGGCCTGTAGTTAGACGGGTCTGAGCGATTGCCTGCCAATTGTGTATGTTCAACAGTTGAATATATTTTTATTTAATGCTGCTTACACCTTTTACTAACATAATGAGTCGCATGAAACTTCAGTCGTGGTTAAAAGTCGCCCTTTTTATTTTTGAAATGAATAAAATATGGTATATTGATATCTGACAAAATATTATGTTCTTCGTTATATTGTATTTTTAAATAGAACTTCACAAAATGTTCTGTAGTCAATTTCCCTCTTCAAATTGTTGCCTAAAATGGGAAGGCCGAAAATTTCTCATTAAGAAATATCTTCGCTAGAAGGGAAGCTGTATACATTTGTACGGCCTTCAAAGGGATCTCTAAGACATGATATTCATACGAATAAAGGCCGCCGTAGCTATAGGCATCGCGGAGTTGTAATGAAAAACCTCAGTCATTGAACAGTAGCTAATTCCATTGAGATTGATATTTGATTGAAACGAATATGGTGATATGTTGTTAATACTTTCTTTGAAATATTCCATTTGTATGCTTTCATATAAAATAACATGTTCTGAGGAATCTATAAATAATTATTTAACCTCAAATATCTGATAATATGAACCGACTTGAATTATTAAGTACAGCGTTGCTCCACCTTTCACAGTTTTTTGCGCTTCGACGTGAATATTGTCTGATGACAATATTCACGTCGAAGCGTCATTCATATTCACTGTCATCTTTTAAATTATTTCAGCAGCTAAGCAGCAGCTTTATATCTAAGCAGCAGCTGCCAAGTAAAAGTATTGTTTTTGTTGAAGAAAAGACCTCAAACCCCTTAGTATATTATCCACAATGAGTAACATAGCCAATACAGAGCCTTTTAACTGCTCTAATACAAAAAGAAGCAGACAAATAGCTTTAATTTTGTTCCTAACGCCTCCATGAGGATTTCGCGCGCAAATTAAAAAGAACTCCGGATTACATTAATATTGTGTTCAAAATGAACCGAAATCTTGTCGACAATAAACAAGGCCAGGGGAAATCGTCTAAAGGCTCTTTAATTAGAATTTCAAAGCAAAAAGCTATAAATTAATCCGTATTATCCTTCGCGCTGTGAAGTGGCTCTGTACATTTTCCCGGCTCACCCTACTTCTTCCTTCGGGAGGTTTTGAGAGGATACTCGCAAGCTTTTTTATGTCTCTCAGGAATTTCTATTATATTGCAAAAAGAAAACTTAAAACCTGTCTGGCTTGGTTGATAATTTTACCGCTGATAACATTCGAATGAGAATATTCTCTCTATCCCACACCTACGATATATGGCAGAATACAACAGTGGATTGATTCGAATGCCCATTGCTTTGCATACAAATTGTATGCCTAATAAGGAAAAGCATAACGCGTTTGGCTCAAAGCTTTTCGCAAAATTGTTCGTTAGCATAGTTATTTGTGAGCTTATTTAGTTTTATCACCATAAATATTGCTTGATTTAATTTCATACAACATAAGTACATTTGGTGTTAAGAAATGCAACAATTATTTGTTACATACAGACGTATAACCACGACTATTATCCCCGAAGGGGACTGGGAATTAAAACTGGGACCTCAGAGATTGCGACCCCAGAACCAGCGTGTTTAAGCTAACCAATCGACCAGGGAGGTCGTCAACAGTTTGTAATTAAAATATCAATATCAATTGTAGTAGTAAAAAAAACCACAACCAATTTGGTGTTCATTTTTCCTGGGGTACCATAACACTTATTTATGTTGCACTTTATGACCATCTGCATAAAGTTGGATATAATTTATTATGAAAATATACACGTTCGGGCAAACATTAAATTGTGTCCACTTCGCCCGACGACGACGGTGGCCCGGGCTTGAGCGGTAAACCAATTTAAAGTAACGTCCGATCATTTTGTTTGTGTTTTTATTTGTCTCGAACGACAAAATCGACATTTATTCGAATATCTGTTGAGACTTGGTATTATAAACTGAAATTAATATTACGAGCAGCATCTATTGTCTATAAAATCACATAAAAATAATGTTCTTTCATAAGGTAGGTACTGCAAATTTAAAAAAAAATGCATGACTGGCAAGCGCTTGGCATGCCAGGCCGAGTTGAAAGCTGTAATGCTCTAAACAGCTTATTTCTTATTTTTCGGCACACAATAATACTAATAAAGTTGTTGTTAAGGCGACAGACTTGTAATGTGGATTACCTCCTTATCTGTCAAAGTCTACAAAGGTTGAAATATAGTTCGAAGTATTTGTCCTAATTGTAGTCGTAAGTTGGAATTGATGAAAGGACTGAGCCCGGCAGGGACGATTATAGGTTGATGATGATGATGAGGCGACTATTTGATTGTCTGAAATGTTCTGTGAATTTGTATAAGTATATGAGTTTATATCAGCTTATCACTTAATATATGCTACTCTAGAGGGTAATAAAAGTTTGTAAACCTTTGAGCAAAAGTCATTTATAACGAGCCAACGCAGGCGCCGAACACGTTCCTTCATAATTAGTGGGTAGGTAATTTAAAAACGACCCAACATTTCCATAAACATAAAAAAATTCGCAACTTTCCGGCCCGATGTCTGTCAGTCACGACTCACGACTCGCGACTCTAGTGAAAGTTGTTGACAATCCTTAATTAATTCGGAAAATCCGTAATTTTCCAGGTTTTGTTTTGCTCCGTTTGACTGTCCGATTATACTCGTACAATATCGCTGCCAGAGGTATCTGGCGGCGATATTATACGAGTACGCGTACACGGTAATGATATAAGTATATTTAAATTACACAAGTATGAAATATATTTTTAATAATTATACACTTTTAAATCGAAAGAAGTAGGTACTTCTTTACCTTTCCTAAGCGTACTTAGATATTTTCAAATCACTTATTTATTAATATTTAAAATATTTTATCACAAAATAATATGTACCTACCACAAGCATTTACAACAATTATTTCTAATATTGCTTCTAATTAATTCACTAAAATATACAGTAACATAACTGATAGCCACAATTACGATACACCAAGCACTGGTGGTCGCAATCCGGCACACACAGTATACAGATTTACAATATTCAAGATCATTTATTTCATTTTGGCTAAATTGATGGAGCACTTTTGAAAGTCACTCAGCAGTAACCATCAGTTCTTAAGGCAGGACACTTTGTACCGGGAAGAGCAGGCAAGAAACTCGGCAAGAGCATTTCTTTTTTCCCTTTTACAGCATCCAATAAAAATTGGAAAATGCCCTTCATATCATAGAAGGACACTTCCCATTACAAAATACAACATAAACACCACAAAAACATGCAAAGGAAAGTTACAATCACGTTCGGGGCAATTCGAGCTACCAACTCGAATGATAGATACTTCCGAACCCAAACTTTGGGCCACAACTCAAACAAACGCGCCACATTTACGACAATAAAAAACTCCATTCAGGACGAGTCCATCAAAAGCGGTGATAAAATGACGCAACCCAAGTTTTTCAGAGAGGTTATTGCTTTAGTGTAGAAGTTGCTTGGCTTCGAACCTGCGCCCCGAGTCCAATGAACCTGAATATGTTACGGTTTAATTAAGTTTTCGATATACATTCATAGTTCTTTTTTATTCTTGCACGCCGCAATCTAGCTTAGCGATAGCAAGGCTGAATTGCGAGATGTAGGAATTAATTTGATTGTTACAACTCTGACAATATCTAGTTTGTACTTACGTATACTTATGTATAGCATAATTGAGACTCCCGATCCCGCAGATAAACCGTCTAGTATGGTTTTGTGGGACAATGTTATATGTTGTTGTACGTGTCATGATATTATTCAATAAATAAAAAAAATAAAAAAAAAATTCATTTCAATTATACTGTAGTTCTATACCTACCTAAACAATACTACTAATACTGACTAGTATTAGTACTGTCACGAGGCAGCTAAAGCCTTGTTGGTTTTTCTGACCTTTTTTCCGAATAAGGTTCTTTTGTATCTAGTTTCAAATTTAAAATTCAAATATCACTTGTCTTATCTGTCTAGCTTCTGTTTTTTGAAAGAGGCAGTTCAGATTCATCCGTGGAGATATTGTTATCCTTCCGAAATATTGTTATTAGTAAATAGTGCATTATTATAACAAGGCAGTTCCAGGCATACGTCCTGATAATAATAATTGTAACCTAAGCCTACACCTAGTCGCAAGCATAGTATTTTTCTTCTTTTCGAGTCAGCGACAGTCAAATTTTTCCTGACCAGTAAGCTGCCATGTCAGCAGCCCTCTGGTTGGCCTCGATAAAATCCTCCATCGTGCATGAAGTTGGGCACAAGGGACATGTGAGCAGGTGTTGCATAGACTGAGGGGAGGCTCCACACTCGCATTCATTTGTGCCAACAAGAGACCCCTAGTTGCTAAGGTTTGCTTAGAGCAACCGCCCTGGGCTCGCAGACGATTAAGAGTCTTCCAGATTGGCCATGGGAGTTCAGCGCCAGCCGGCAAGACTTCTTGGAGAGGCAATAAGGCTTCTTCAGTTTACTTTCAGAGCTTAAGTATTGCCATCGGTGGGTCCTTATTAGTTTCCAGCGCAGTCTCGCTATTAAGAAATCCCTTCCGACTCTTAAGTCGGGAGCACGCAGAAGTTTTGGAATAAAATGGATGTCTGGAGTCACGTTCTTGTTTGCTCTTTTCTACAACATATGCTACTTCTCTGCTAACGTTTGGTGGGGCTATCTCGGCAAGGGAGTACAGCAAGTGAAACGGCATTGGTCTAAGGCAGCCCGTGATCGCCCGGTAGGTTTCGTGGAGAGCAACATCTAACTCTTTGGCGTGCACGGACCTCGCCCAAACCGGGCAAACGAACTCTTCAGCCGAGAAACAGAGTGCCATTCCGGTCGTCCACAACACATGCGGGCTTGCGCCCCAGCTGGTAGTAGCAAGCCGACGCAAAAGATTATTTCGGGAGCTCACTTTCTGCTTGGTGTTTTGGCAGTGTTTCTTATAAGAAACACATTTTCATTCTGAGAGAGTCTGGAGAGCCGCCGTCCGCAAAATGCACATATATGTTAAGGATCTGCCCGACGTCACTCCGAGGTATCTTTGGAAAGAGATGTGCTGTATCGAGACTGCCTGCCGTAATATATTCATTTCCCTCTTAGCTTGTCGGTTGCGGAGATGAAAGGTGCATGACTGCGTCTTCGAGGGATTTTTCCAAGGCCGTCACTAATACTTTCTCCGCTTCCTCGAACGTGTTTACTTGAGCTGCCAGTGCCAGATCGTCGGCATATATAAAATGGGCCGTACTGACATCACGTGGTTGGTCGTTTGTGTATATATTAAATAACGTTGGTGCCAGCACACTTCCCTGAGGCAACCCGGTCTTTTGTGCTCGCCAGCGTCCTCGTGAGTTCTGGCTAACCTGGAACCGACGGTCACGAAGTAATTCGCCTAGAATTCTTAGAAAACTTGTTTTATATTAGGTCCTCTACCTTCCACAGGAGTCTCCTTATGTTTACTGTGTCATATACCGCAGAAAGATCGACAAACACCACACCAGTAAGTTTGCCCTTCTGAAACCCATCCTCAATAAATTGGGTGAGGTTTAAAATTTAACTGGTGCAGGATTTTCCAGGTCGAAATCCAGCCTGCTCCGGTATGAGCACAGGGTCAAGTATGTTTGTCAAACGGTTAATTTATAGCCGTTCCAACAATACTTATATGTATGACACAGGAGAGCGATGGGTCGGTAACTCTTGGGATCAGAAGCAGGCTTTCCAGGTTTGAGAAGTGCCATAACTTTAGACTTTCTCCATAGTTTTGGAATTTTTGCACTATCCATACAGTTGTTGAAAAACGATAGAAGCCATGAAACAGCCAAGGGCCCATGGTTTTTTAGTTGCTCAACCGTAATGTCAACAATGCCCGCCGCTTTTCTGTTCTGTAGCGACTTTATGGCTGTGACATCGGTAAGCGTAAACGGCCTGCTGCTAACATTATCAGTCTGGTTTGGTTTGACTTCTGTTTTGGGAACCCTAGACAGACGGCCCGGAGCTCTGCCGTTGATAATGAGCTGGTGAGTGACCTGGTTTGTAGTTACCAGGCCGGACTGGGATGCCGGAGGGGGGCTGTCTGTGAGTTTGCGCACAGTGGACCAAGCTGTTATGGGTCATGGCAATATTTAACACTGTGTCCATCCACTTTTGCCTGCGACTCTCAGACAGTTCTAGCATTAGCTCTACTCCAACTGAAACAGTCTCCCGCAAAGGGGTTACGAGCGAACAAGAGGTCATATTTCTTAAGGAGATCTGCGGCACCCGATGGCAAACCCGTGATATAGGAGCTACGACAGCCCCTTGGGATGGTTTGTCGAGAGATTCTCCACACAACATCCACAAATTATGAGTAATTTTGTGGAACAGGGGATAGGTCGACTATGTGTTCGACCACTTGGGCGCAAATCAGTGGTACGAGATTTGAGTGTTTTCTTTGATAGCAAGACGAGTTTCAATTACCATTATGAAAAACTATCTAAGAAGTGCAACAAACTCTCTGGTTTTATTTTCCGTGTTTCTAAAGAGTTCAAATCCCTTAGAAGTCTGCTGTTAGTTTACAAGGCGCTGATAATGAGCCAGCTAGAGTACGCCTACGTAGTGTGGTCACCACAATACAACAAGTATACAGATATGCTAGAATCTATTCAGAGGCGCATTCTCAGGGGCCTAACATTAAGATACGGCAAGAAAAGAAAACTTGCAACGTATACAGAGCGATTACATTATTTTAATTCTGAGAGAGTCTGGAGAGTCTGGAGAGCCACCGCCCGCAAAGTGCACGACCTAACTTACCTATATAAAATCATGAACGGATCCATTCTACTACTCTGCTGTCAGATATTCACATCATATGGGCCTGATATCCATGCTTCATCACTTGCTAAGTGGAAATCTGCTCTACATGGGCTGGTTTACATTGAGGGCCATGGCGTTAAGTAATATCTTGCGCCCGTTTACTAATATATTGAGATAATTATTGCACTATTTTTTATTTTGTAATTTTATTAATTTTATATATTTTTTTTAATTAATATTTTTATTGTAATTTTTAAATTTATTTATCGTTAATATTTTATATTTTAGCCTTTTATTAACGCTTCAATATACTTAAGTAAAATTTTAAACACTGAAAAAAGACGACAACCTCAGGCGGGAATCGTACCACGCACCTTCCGCATTCCGGGCGTATTTATCGTTAATTTTGTTTTAATTTTTTAAAATTGTTTATTTTTATTTAATTTTGTTTTAAATATTTTATTTTATTTTATGTGTTTCATTGTATTGTAATTAATATTGTAATCACTACTTATTTGCCCAATTTCATTTATTTAATTTATCAACGGACTTGAATATCATGCTGGTTACACATAATCTTTGGAGATACAACCTACTCATAGTTAAATCATGTTACTTAATTTTTTTATTTGCTGTATATCTGTTTTGTGTAATAAATAAATAATTCAATAAATTTTATCTTCTGTTTCACTATGCACATTGCTCCTATGAAAAGTTACTTTGCATTGCGAAAACTGCTTGTCCCGTGAGCCACTGGCCGCTTAATAGTTTCAATGTAAACTTAATTATTTTAAACTGCTTATTACTTTACAGTGGATTAAAAAGTGGTTCATTTAAATATGTTAAACACGTTTATACAGACACTAACGACTATAATTCCCAAAGAGTCTGTGATAAAAAACATTTTTCACAAAGGAAAAAATGTAATTATTGTATGATAATCCTGTTAACAAAAGGTACGTTATTTACGACGTTGTATTGCATACTCGTTTTTTGCGTGGTTTTTAACCTAAAACTGAATTTATCTTTTCAACACACGAGAGACACCAATAAGTAACGGCTAACGACTGGTAGCTCAATGGCCGGAGTCAACCGAGCCATCCCATTGGCTAGAACACGTCACTGGAAACAAAAGAACCAACTATGAAGTGAAAACCAACACGAAACATAAATTTGAAAATAGATCGGGGAGTGCACTGCAAATGTTTTTTTTTGTTTTGCTGTCCTAGCATAATTATAATAATATGTACACGGTTTGGCCGTGCAAAAATGTGTTGCTTTTATATAAAAAAAAAACAGTGTCGCGTAGCGGTGAAAGAATACTACCACCCCCTCTCTTCCCTTGGGTGTCGTAAAAGGCGACTAACGGACTAAAGACTGCACATACATCCAACAGTATAGAGCGGCGATTGCCTCACTATCTGTCACGCTGAGCCTTAGAATAATAACGCTATAGAAAGATAGTCTTCATACAAGCGCTCTGTCAAAAATGAAGCACTAAACCGATTCACACACGCGTGACGTGCGCGCATGGCCGTGATCTGCTGTCTCTTTCCAATTCTATGAATATGAAAGAGACAGCACTGCGCAGGCCGCTGCTACCGAGGCTTTAACTTAGAAAATCACACTGCAGTACGTTTATATTTTGACCTAATTAACTACAAGATACTATGAAATACTGAAAGCTTACCTGTGAAAAGTGATGTTATTACACTTCTTTTGTTTTTCAGATGTGTTGTGACACAATTTAACTGCACAAACCGTATTTTTTTTTTGTTTTCGCGAGACACGTTCGGCGCGCTGTGACATTGAACACTACGGAGCGGTCCGGCGTTTGGTGCCATTTCTGGCTCCAATTAATGTGCTTCAAAATAGGCGCGCGAACTTGGTTTCTATAGCGTTATTATTCTAAGCGCTGAGCATAATATGTGCAGTCGCTATTTGTTGAAAACTGGACTATGGTAGGGGACTGCTTTTGCGGTTCTCATTGCTTAATCGGGGATATTCGTATATGTGTAAATGTATGTATTTTACTGCAAATTTGAAAATATTACTAAAGCAAGTTATTTAATAAATACTACGAATTGAAATGAAACCTTTTTTACGGATCAAAACTCGCGTTAAATTTACTACATTACATAGTTTATTTTATTTTCCTAACGTTTCGAACCCGGTTTTGATCCGTAAAAAGTGTTTCATTTAAATGTGTAGTGCTCGCTTAAACCATAGAAAACAATAATACCACGAACTTTTTAATATTACGAACTTCGCTTTAGCGGTTAAGCCGTCTGATTTATGGGTTTTTTATTTCATACATTTACATTAAAGTATAAGTTGAAATAAATCATTACTTTGCAGCAGTTAATGCAACTTTTTATAGTAGCAATAGACACGCATGATTGATGAGTTCGGCTTTTAATAATATTTTTTTTGATCAATTTACGTCCATGACGAAGACAGAGAATTCGTTTAATGACTTTGAAATTTTTTTATCAGATGCCTTTTTTTCACGTGGCACGGAATATACAATAATTATACCTATTACTTGATATTCAAAAATTACAATTACAATAACCATTATTTCTTACAAATTCATGAAAATATAAACCAGTATTCCATAAAAAGATGTAAATGGAAAACATGGGCACTCGTCAATGTTGATAAGCAAATAACCATGTGGTATTAATTCATTTAAAACCTGAATACTGTCTGTGTTTGTATAAGCCTCTCTATCGAGTTATTAAATTCAAATATGTTTTGTCAAGTTCACCTTTGTCATGCTGCCAATATCGCAAATCAGAATGTCAATCTCGAAGATATAGGTGGACCAAATTAAAAAAATTCAGTAGGCCATAAAGCCACAATGAGACTTATACTAATTCACAATAGTATACCAATGACTTGATTCGTAATATTTGTTATTTTTTGCGTTGATAACACTTAAATATATACTTTAAAATATTGAAACGTTGAGAAAGCTTTTTTAAACGTTTTAGAACCTATAGATGGCAATTTTTACCTTTTTTTTCTATTTGGTAATTATATCTGCGGAAAATAACTCATATCAGTAGGTTCGGTTATACTTATATAAGTTTTTGCGTAATTAACGTACTTACATACATACATATAATCAAGACTATTATCCCCGAAGGGTTAGTCAGAGACTAGGCAATGAGGATCGCAAAAGCAATCCTACAATAGCCCACTTTTCACCAAATAGCGACTGCATATTATGTGCTCAGCGTGACAGGTGGTGAGCCCATCGCCGCTCTAAGAAGTTTGATGTATGTGCAGTCTTCAGACCGTTAGTCGCCTTTTACGACTTTTACAAATTTAAACTTTCCCATTAACAAAATGAGTTAGGATCCAATCAACCCTTAACCCCAAGTAACACAAGCCATGTCAACCCTAAGTGTTACAATTGATGCTCACGCGCTGGACGGGATCTAGGCAAACTGGACCGCATAATCCAGCTTTGTGATATAATACCCCTTGATGGCACTTACGGCTTACTGCCTGGTCAAACAATATTAACCATTACACTCTGAGGTGACCACTTAGCTGCAGACAACCTTGAGACAGTGTAATCAGCGCACTTATGTAATTGTACTCATATACTTTATTTAGTTGAGTATTTGAGTATTGTATTGATTTGTTATTGAAGGTATCATTGATTTAGTAGCAAACGATGGCGTAGTAATTCTTTTATGTGCGCATTATTGTAGCAAAACAGGATTTCATTTTGATTTATTAAATAATGAAAGTTAATACTACAGTCTGTTTTACACTCATCAAATAGAATTATATAAAACCTATAAAACCCACCATCCTACATTGGGCCAGCTTGGGACGTTATAGCACAATCTTCCCATCATGTTGGAATGGCCAGCAGTGAGAAGTTTATAGGCTGATGATTATGATGACTTGATGAGTTACCAAATTCAACTCAACACTTAGTACGCAATATAAATATTGTGATGTATTGTATTAATTAAATATTTTCTATTGTATATTCAATAGTTCTTTTACCAAGGTTTACCATCATCACTATCAGCTGTCAGTCTGTCAGTGTATACTTGTCAGTGGACAAGCTGGCGGCGTGCTCTTGAAGAGACCTGTGTCCAGTCACTGCTGAGCACGATCATGAACCGCAGCTACTCTCATCCAGCTCTTGCTAGCCACCTTGCGAATATCGTCAAGTTCATAGTCTATGGAAACCATATTAGTTTTTTTTTATGGGTAACGAGTATGCGCTTGGCCTTCATCTCACCTGATGGTAAGTGACGATAAGGCCAAAGGTGGAAGCGCGTTTCACCCGGAATCCTTAACCACTGAGGAACCGGCTATCTTATCTGTAACTGTCGGAACACAACTATGCTATAAACATCGTTGTTAGGGCGACAGACTTAGATAAGATGGTGGTAGCTAGCCAGGCGGACTTAACGGCCCTACCACCAACCAAACCGAGCACACAAAGATGTACCCCCCCGCTGGGAATCGAACCCGGGACCTCTGGGTCTGAAACCGGTGGCTTAGCCACTAGACCACGGAGGCGGTTAAACGTTACAGCTTTCTTACAAACTGAATGGAAATGGAAACCATAAATGTAATGCTACCAATAACATCGTAGAGAGGGAAAGAAGATGGGAGCGAGCCAACATTGGATTACCGGTCGCCTAATTTGGCTGCACGTGATTGGACTAGGCAGCGCAACCGCTGGCGTTTCATATTGTACTGAATGTACAGCCTAAGCTGGGTTGTATTTATGCGCTGAAATCTGTAATTAACACGAGTAAATCCGTATTTATAGTGTTCAATAGTTCAGCTGAGTTGTATTGCAAATTATAAGCCTTATTGTATGACCGTTAAATACTAATATCGTAGAACTCGGACCGCATTGTTCTAACAGCTCGTTGGGGTAGTGATATTTACAAGTTTATTAACTTTCCCAATGCTGGGTAAACGGATGAAAGACCAATTAATTTTAGTGGCTAAGCATATAAACCATATAGATCTCTTGTCGTGTGATAGAAATCGTTAAAATAAACTCTCGTTGGGCATGTATCGTGATTTATGGCCGTTGTTGTAAAGCTGATATTTTGATGAGACTTTTACATTATAGTTTTTTATTATTAATTATTGTTACGTATCATGAACTTTGGTCTAGTAAAGGGTTCGAATAAAATTATAGGTAGGTACATTAAAACTATACTTATTAAAAACTAGCAAATGCCTGCGACATCGTTCGCGTGGCCTACATTAATATATCATAGGAACCTTTTACTCGGATGAAAAGTAAAATAACATGTCCTTTTCTATACCCCTGACAAAGTGTAAGCAAAATTTCGTAATCATCGGTTAGTAGTTAACTCTCTTTCGCATCTGTAAATTAATTAAAATTATAAAGTACGAGTATGAGCTGTATGGTGGTGGCTCAATAAGAGTCTAGCTACTTATCACGGTTTATGAGATACAGCTTGGTGACAGATAGGCAGACGGACAGCGGAGTCTTAGTAATAGGGTCCCGTTTTAACCCTTGGGTACGTAACCCTAGAAATTACAGCGGCTGGTTTAAAGCTTACTGCAGGATTAATAAACGAATTCATTTCACGACTTAGCCCCTCATTGAAGAACTGCGTAATGACGATTTACGAAATGGACGAACTGCATAAAGACGAATCTCGAAGTGGACGGACTGCGTAATGACGATTCACGAAATGGTCGAATCAAATTATTGACGAATTGAGTAGTAGGTCAACGGCAAAATGCGAAATCATCTCTTCTCTGGGGTGTCGTAAAATATAATAATAAATAAATATAATAACGCTCTAAAAATATATAATACACTAAAGGATATTGCCTAAACAATGTGTTAATTTGTTACGCGATTAGGTGTACTTTACTTGATTATAAAAAGTCCAGAAACCAGGCCAAATAAAAGTCTAAAGTAGATGATTTCTTACATATTTTTTTTAATTTTTGATATAACTTTTTTAATCTAAAATATTTATTTTGAAGTACTACAGAGAACCTGCTGATTCATTAAATCCTTTAAAGTCTATATAGGCAAAAAAACCTATAAAAACCTATAAAACGCGCCTATTTGCACCGCTTCGCTGTTATACCCGTCCTGTACCGTCAAGAGAGCGAGAGAGAATCGCTCGAAAGGACTCGCCTTAATGGCCGCATTACCATAGACCGTCAGAGATCACTGTACGCACCGAATGGACAGTGTCATGGTTAATGCGTGTAGCACACATTTAGGGACCGATAATGAAAACTAATTGCAATCAAAATGATTTACGGCCGAAATTGATAATCAATCTAACTAAAGTTAGAAATTAAACATTTACCCTGTAATTAATAAACGTTGATTAAAGTAACACTTAGGATTAATTGACGCTGTCTCTATCTGCTTTCTTTAACAAAACGAGACAGCGTCACTTTAAACTAAAGTGTAACATTTGACAATTTTTATTAATAAGATGGATTATGTTTATGGAGCTTAAGTTATAATGTAAGGCTCTAGGCAAAACATCGCATCGATTGAATTTTAAATTAGTAATTTGTGATACAGAAGACTCTTAAATAATACAGAATACAAAACAGCAAGACAACAAAAGAACTAGACAAAATAACGGATAGACTACAAAAACAGTGTACCGTAGACTTCTTAGAAGTGTAGTAAAAGAAATAGACGATAAAATGTATGAAATAGACGAATTATGAGGTAGACAACGAAGAAAAATGTATAATGTCGTCCAAAAATATTATATCCCGAATTGTCTCATAGAGTGAAAAATGCTCAGTGCCAATCAATCATTGATTCTTGATGCTAATTGAAGTACGTATCTGAGGTTAGTTAATAGTAGTTACACCTTAATTGGTAGTTAATTACTATTGATCAACTGTGTGTCGGATCTTATCGTTACACCATTACATTTCAAGTGATTTACATAATCCTTCGCTAAATGTATCTTTGTTAGAATTGTAATGTAAATTTATTTTAATGTTAAAACTTAATTGTATTTAAAGTACCATTAGACCGATTTAACAATGTAACGTATTGCAGCGTTACTAATAGTAAAAACCGACGGCCATGCATAAATAATCATCATCGCCTTTAAACGTCCAACTACTGTGTACAACTCTTCCAGCAAGGACTTGCACTTAGGGAGTTGGCCCAAAGCGAGGTGCATGAATGTTATAAAAATAAATGAAGCAAGAGAAAAGTGTCAAGATCATCTGTCTAAGTAGGAAGGTTTCAGGGAAACAGGCGTGGTTTATTCAATGTGTGCATGGTAGTAAGTAAGTAGTACAAGTAAACATTTACCACTGACGACACAGTTAGCTGTAACCTGACGAAGAACTTTTCTACACAAATGTGATACTATCAATAACATTGTTATTTACCCGTCTACCAGTCCACCCGTGACCACGGCTGGTGCAACTCGGTCAAAACGTCGGGTATAAAAAGGTATGCGTAGAATGCCTTTACTAAGTAGTTTTGCGTTAAATCCCGTCTAAATATGTGTGAAACATTGTTATTTATTTATAATCTGGAAAAACAAACAGTACAAGTGTCGTGTTACACACGTTCGTTGTAACACGACTGTTGTTCGTTGTTGTGTAAAGTTAAATGTGTATTGGACATTTTATTTAGTCATATACGAGATATGAGTCGTTGCTGTGCCGGTGTCATTCACAGTAAGCTAGGGATAAAATAAAAATAGTACATTCGAATATTTTATTTTTGAAACCTCCATCAACTTCAATTCTACAATTGAAAATTTTAAGCAAACGTTTCGACGGGGCTTAACGCTAACTACTTATTAAAGACATCCTACTCATACCTTTTTAAACTTATCGACCGAGTTGCACCGGTCGTGGTCACATCGTGACAGCAATCAGCCCATGACCACGACCGGTGCAACTCAGTCGAAACTTCGGGTATATAAAGGAATGCGTAAGATGCCTTTAAAAGGTAGTTAGTCCGATATAAAAGTTTCTTTAAAATGGAACGCGAAAGTTTAAAAGTGTATGTTGAAAATGTTTACAAAAAGTTGTTCTTGTTTATTTACCTTCTCAAATATTTCACGTCATATCGCATTATCGATACGCCACTTTCAAGTTAACATGATTACGTGGCACTCAAATTGTTCACTAATGCCTGGCGCCCACCGTACGCTGGCGAGTCTGAATTTGATTTACGGCACAGCCGGCCAACTTAATGCCGTAAATTGTGCGCCGATGTTTAGTTTAACTACCACCACGTAAATCAATCTGGCACCGGTGTTTTATAGGCCCCGTTATTTGATATTGCGGCTGAGTTGTGGTCTTGAGGCTATTGATGGAGGAATTTCGCTTGTTTATTGTGCTCCATTCATTTGTTTTGCCGTTAAGACCACTGGCGGTTGTGGCGCTTTATAGCGGTGCAGGTTTTGAGTTCTAGCTAGATGTACGTGTTGGTGCTGTAAAAGGCTTACACTGTGTTCTAATGTTATTCTTTTCTTAGGCTAATACACGACTACTAGCAAGGTTAAAGTTTTCGAAAGCAAGTTTTGGAACATCACACTGTTTTCACACAAGTTTACGCAAACATTGAATTAAACACCCTCGTGTTTGTTTATCATTTTATTTTATAAAAGTTTTAAGACTTAAATTAAACGTCAAGCTAAAAATTAAACATCAATATAAACCGTAAAGTGATTTATTTAGATAGAAAACCATTTTAATTTAAGGTTACCTTACCGAATTACGCTTCTAGTAATGGAACAACAGACTGAGGTGAGTGCACGATTAATTAAGATGCAATTAACAGGAGCGGACCTTACGTAAGGGTCTCGACATATATGGCCTAACTTAGTAAGATAAAAGAGGTGTAAAGCTATGCGAAGATTTAACTTACTTATGATTTGTTTAAACTATTACCGTCTTATTAAAAAAAATTGCCAAATGTTACACCTCGGTTTAGAGCGATGCTGTCTTCTTTTTATTAAAGAAGACAGCGGCAATTTAATTATAAGTGTTACTTTAATCAAGTTTATTAATGACAGGGATAATGTTGATGTCTTAATCTTTTTAAAAGCGACTATTAAAGCGCACGGTTTGTATATGCTATTTCAAATAGCATTGCGATTGAAACAGAATACCCCATTTAAAAGTCCTTCACATCAACAACATCACACGCAATAACCAATTTGTAGTCCCAAATTTGTACCTATCAAAATCACTCAAATCAAACGAAATGCATTTATATGCCTCATTTTAAATTTTCGTGGACTAATTGCGAATTATACAGAAGTACAACAGCAATATTATCTTTCGTATTGCAACCTCGGTCTCCGCGAAACTTAATAACAGAGCGGAGTTGTCAGTGAGGTGCCAAGGTCTCTTGCCAGAAGTTGGATTTAAGTGCAGACTTAATCTTTCCGTTGGCCACAGGCCCGGCTCTAGTGTGTCTAAATGTTGGAAAAGCGTTTGGAGTGCAGAGCTGCTATTGCCTTGCAATAGTTTTCTAGAAAATTCTAACATTTACTTTAGCCTTATTGTTATTGGTGGTTTATGTAGCTCCTCAGATACATTATGATTACCTACCTATTATCGCATTTTCACCCATATCTCCTAATTGCTGAAGAAGCAAATGTCTATTGTTACTAAGATTGTTATCGTTGTCTTAACGCATTGTATGTTCCCTTGATAGGACCGTCGCCTCCTTCTACGGGCCTACTTCGTCGATGGTAGGTTTTGCTATCGAAATTAAGTTAAGTGATAGGTACTTGTTCTATCCTATTTAAATTTGTAAGATAAAAAAAACATAAAATTGAAGTTCTTTGAAGTGAAATGTTTAACACATTTTCTTAATGTAGTCTAAGTTATATATTTTTTACTATAAACTTTATAATGTTGTTTGATGAAAAAACTATTGTTATTTTTGTTATTATTATTATAAAAAACCTTGTAGAATATAAAGCACTCTACCAGAAATCGGCAACAGTAACAAGGTGTCATGATTAACTTTGTTGCATTATGAAATAATCGTCAGTACTCTATCTAAGGTGTAAGCTACAACATATTTATACGGTCGTTGAACCGATGCATTTAAATTAAATTTGTCAGAGGCAACTCGTCTTTGTCTATACAAAGGGCAACATATAAACTGCTGCCAATCTGCAGTCTCATTAAATATTAGTTACTTACAGTTATTTTTTCCAAATACAAAAGTAGTAGTTTAAAACAAGGAATCTAATGGAAAAAAGTATTAATTTAACATTTTTGTTTATGAACGACTAAATTTTTAAAACATTACATTGCAATCTTAGCAAGTAACATGAATATTTATTTCATTTAAACATAAAATAGAGAGCATAATGAAAATTCCGATAGAAAAAATAAAAAGAACCTTTTGCTACATGAATAATAACGCTGGCTAAATTAAAAAAGTAAGTTCGTTGAACTCGCAACTACTAATATTTGCAAATACAAATTACCCTATTCAAATCCACACAAGCCCGAACTAGCTGCTTACTAACACAACGCAGCCCAATCAATATTGCGTTACCCTACTTATGATTGTGTGACTACAATTGATTTGATTACGTCATCATCCTTTGGCAGCTATTTATCAGATTCACGAATTCACTACACATGGTTAGGTAGGGGTTCACACACGCCATCTAAATTGATGAATGATGAAGCGACGCTAGCTGTAGGGAGATGTGTGGATATGTGACGATGTGAGAAATCGTGGTTCAATAGATCCGTTAGACTATAGTCTGACGTGAACTTACACTAAGTAGGAACGAATTACCTCTCTGGGTAGGTTACAAGGGTTAGGCAGATTGTGTCAAAAACAAACAACATGAGGGACTGACCCCAGAGATTGGAGTCAAAAACTGGAGAGTTGGGTAAAAACTAAATCTTTTGGTTGCTTATGCCTGCCCATTCTTCACATCGGTGACGCACCCGGGACGTCATCTGCGGATGCGTCGGCCGACGTGTAGGGGGGTGATTTGCGCTGCTTGCTACCACAGACGCGCAAATGGGATTTGCGCGTCTGCAGACGTTAAATACCGCAATTTTAGCGCAAATCTACACGTCGGCCGACGCATATAAAAGGACGTCTGCGGATGCGTCTGCCGATGTGAAGATCGTCATCGTTATCGATATCTTTTCAACGTAATGCCCCCACGTTCAAAAGAGATCGATGACTATGATGAAGCGTTTCTCGCATTCGGGTTGCAATCTTGCAAGTTAAGCAACTTTTAAATGCCAGAATGACGGATGGCTGTCCAAATTAACATAATGTTTAATTAGAGGCGTCGGTAGCCGAGCGGATAGATGCTCGGATTGAACGCAAGAAGTCGTGGTTCAATCCCCCGTAGCTCCGTCAGACTACTGCCGTGAACCCACTCCGACACGGTCATTTAGATTAACAGGATTGGTTAACAGATTATTAATGTGTTAAACGCACACCAATAATAATCTTTAAAAAAAATGTAGTTCTCTGAATGCCACTGCCAATATGGGAACTTGAGTCGTAGAGCCACGCTGCCTTGCCGCACCCATTAGGCTGACTCGCCCGGCGTAATACCACCCTGTCACGAAATATTGGCACTTGGTGCTGTTGTGTTTCGTCCGACCAGTGAGGGTTCCGGAGGCCCAGCACCCCTCCCCTCCTCCTCTTTCATAATTCCTATTCCGTCCTTAACCCTATTCCTTCCTTATAGGATGGCAACGCGCCTGCGATTCCTCTGGTTTTGCGGGTGTCCATGGGCGGCGGTGATTACTCTCCATCAGGTGACCCGCCTGCTCGTTTGCCCCCTTCTTTTATATAAAAAAAACTTAAGCACTGCTTTAGGACGCATATACGCTGATGATGATTAAGTAAATAAGTAAGGTACAGTGCAATTTTGTTATCAGTGTGGAAATTTCTCTACAACCTAGTCATGAATCTAAACTTTACCCAAGGAGCATGTGTCGAAGTAGGCCAAGTAAATTTGAACCTCCGCACTGAACCGGGCAGCTGTGCGCGCCCTTCCGTACAAAGGGTTCGACCGTTTTGTTATAAATGTAATGTAATAAAGCACGGGCCCCGCTCGCCGCGTAAATATTGTTTCGAAAACTTTTATTCCACACGCGGGGGAATTTATCACGTGACTCTTCCCGATACCGTCTGGGATAACCCATTTAGATTAAATTCAGCCAGTAGTGCAAGTTCGGTGCGCTTAATACCGACAGACGCAGCGCAGACGCGACGCGGCGGCATGCCGTTTGGTCCAAAGTAAAAGCTTTTTTAGCCAGACTATAAGAACAGAACCTTTATTTAATTACTAGCAGCTGCTCGCGGTTTCACCTACATGGTTCTTGTTCCCGTGAGAATATCGAGATAAAAAGTATTATATGTGTTAATCCAGGTTATAAACTATCTGTATGCCGAATTTTATCCAAATCTATTCAGTAGTTTTTACGTAAAAGAGTAACAAACATACACACATAGCCTATTCCTTCCTTAAAGGCCGGCAACGCGCCTGCGATTCCTCTGGTTTTGCGGGTGTCCATGGGCGGCGGTGATTACTTTCCATCAGGTGACCCGCTTGCTCGTTTGCCTCCTTCTGCTATAAAAAAAAAAAAAACACACTCACAAACTTTTTCCTTTATAATATTAGTCTGATTATACCAGACTTAACTGACCATTCCAGTGTGTAAAGCAATAGGTATACATACATCAGGTTTCCTGGAGTAGTAGACAAAGACAACAGCTTTCTATTTGCTGCGATCCTGATCCTGGTACATTATATCGAGCTTATAACCATAAGGGCGTTTAGTTTTTGGCAACATTTTTTAGTAACTACTTCAAGAACAATTGTGTGATGTGATTTTGCAATCCTCGTATAAAACTTATCTGTTTGATAAAATATTACTCGATCAAACTAAAAGGTCACCTATAAAAAAGAAAAGACATGATATGAATGAATGCCTTTCCCGAAAACGACAGTGATGTATGTAGGTATGAATGTAAAAAAATATCAATATTTTTTCTCATTAACTATTTAGAATAGTTAAATTGTTTAACTCATTAGAATCTATTCTTATGAGTTATGCACAATAAAAAAACAATATAGTCTAGATTTCAGTTCACCTACGTAGCAAAAGGTGTTTGTAGGTCTTAACAAATACCTCGCATATAACTCGTAACTTGCACCCTCTCGTCCGTATCGATTGAGGCAGACGTCGAGATGAGGGGATTATTAGTGAGCCAGAAAGACTTACGATTAAAATTACAAGCAAATAACTCCAAATCTCAGTCTGATCAGCAACAATTCACATGGTGTTTCGATAACATTTTAGAAGTTTATAGTGCAGTATGAAGTTTATAAGTACAGTACGTACAGTATGACGGTATCCTACCAACCCACATTGGGCCAGCGTGGTAGGTAATGGCCCAATCTACATGTTAACATGCTTAAAACAAAAATTGCACTCTGAGTACACACCACAAAAACTATTTTAATAAGTAAAAGTCAACATTTTTATGTCATCAGTCGACTTTGAAGACTGTCGAGTCTCGAGTGTTTAAAGTCGACAGAAATAAAAATGTTTACAGATGGTATCTCGAGCGATAATAATACTTTTTCCATACGAATCTTTAAAAAAGTAAGAGCGTTATAATGAGAAAAAGAAACGGCTCTAACATCGATCCTTGGGCAAACAAAAGGGTACTCCGGAATACTCATCGCCGCGCTTCGCCGTTAATTACAACAAGACAGGCATCATTATTAAGCCTAAGTGAAACTTTAGATACACCACAATTTATTAAAATTCTTTGCTTCGTGAAAAATAAACGTCAGTGTAGTACACCGAGTAATTACAGTTTCTAAGATTAATTGCGCCATCTCGTCTTAGATCTGAAGTCGAGATCAAAGAACTTGCTGAGATTTCGCTGAACGGTCATATAGTATACATTATTATGTATTAGTACCTACAAGTCAAAGGCAGCAATACGTATGTTTAGGTACGTTTCAAGTATTTATATCGAATTCGAAATTGGTACGATGTTTGTGCAGCATTGTAGTTATTTCTTTATTGATATTTTTTTATAAAGTAACTGCTTAGTAATAGTGCTTTCATACTTTAAACTCTTTTAAAATTTTGCGCTCCAAAAAAAATACTGTGCTTACCGGGAGTGTAACTCTAACTTGATCACGGTCGCTGCAACTCGGCCGGAATGTAGTTTTAATATTAATCGTTGTACATAGCAATAACATATCATAATCATAATAAAAGATATGCTGAAACTGTCTGATTCATGAAACATTACTTTTTATGGATCGATGGTTCAGTTTCCACTCACATCATAACCTAATACCTGGCTTCTTGTCAAACTACCACAGCTACTCGCAATTAAACTTTCATGTGCCCTGTGCGAAGTTTTTTCAAGTACTTCTATGATACTTCAAAGACATTACCTTGTTTTATATCGTCTATAAAACTATAGATTTTTTAATTCTCACAAAATGTACAACTGTAACGGAATAACTTTTCAGAATGTATAATATATAGTAATAACTTACCTAATAGATAAACAACAACTTACATCTAACGTTGCCGGAGAATGCCAACCCTTGGCCCTGCGCCGCCCGGCGCCCGTCCGGCTGCTGTGGACTGCGTCAGGGAACGTCTCCTGACCGCTGGTGATGAGTAGAAATGCCCTAGACACCCGGCTACCCCTCAGATCTGACCCCAGAAAGAGTGATGTTCAATTCACCAGATGGCCCGCGTCCTCGTGGTAGCCACTTTAGCCCACTGCCCAGTAGTGGGACCACACCGCAACAAACCGATGCACAATGACCCCGTGCAGCTTATTGAAGTCTGCTTCAGCTCACTATTAGTCTATAGATACACGGCATGTGGCGCATAACCAAAAAAGCTAACTGCTTCGTGCGTAATGGCCGCCGTCGGATCACTTAACATTTATTTCAACCGTGGGCACATTCCACTACCAAGGTGGCCACGAATGCCAAGGAAAGTTACATACTTAATTTACCTATTAGCCGAAACGCCAGCACACGTGCGTCATGCGTTTTCAACGACATCAAATTTAAACTTCTCGCGGTGCAAACCTTTGCCACGATACGTGACCACACGTCAAACACATTAGCCCAGCCCTTAGGCACAACTTTAACTATTAATCTGGTCCGGCCAAACACAGTTTTACTTAATTATTACAGGCGTGCCTCACGCCATTTTTTATTGCTACGACTGCGTGCCAAAAAAAGTGCCAATGCGTCAGCGTGACAGTCCGAGCTGTCATACATTTGACGGATAGATCGGCGCGTTCCGGTACACGCTGTTTTATTTCGAACAATTACAGTCCTCATTTTATTCTCTTACTAACCCATTTCGTTTCAACATTATCATAAGGCTGACTATACTAGAAATTACATACTTAACTTAGCAATATAAACACTACGGAAAGCCAGCTAACGACTGGAACAATTAAATGTTCTAGCCACTAGCTGCATTTATATTTCAGGTCTAATAAACTAAGTCCATTCTTCATATTACGAGCAATTCCTTAACCGCGGGCAGTACCATTACTCATTTGGGAAGACTACACCCGCGGTCCAGTGTTTGTTGATAAATAGCTGTATCTCTTTATTTTTGTATCCTTCTTTTTGAACCGTACACGTGTCACCTAAACTCATTACATTATATTAATTATTTTGAGTTTACACTCTCTTTAGTTATTTATTTATTTTCTACATCAAGTATCTGTATCATACAGTAAATTACTCGAAGATGTTATAGATCTGAAAGTCGTGTGATTTCGGAATGAATATCGATTGAATGAATTCTGGCAATAGTTTGGGAAGGATACACAAAATAGTAGGTTGGTATCCAGTCTAGTTCTCAGCATTCATTGTTATGCAGATGCAGATGTAGCTTAACTCTTTAGTACCATGTCATATCAACTACTGCGTTCTGACATAATCGTTGCATGACGCGATTGTTCCGAGCGAGTCAGTGTGAAATGGTACTAAAAGTTAAGCTTCTTCTTAGGCCGATTGTGTATTTAGTGAGTGAGTTAGTTTAAATATGGGCAGGACAGGACTAGACCGCGGTATAACTATGGCCAAGACGGCTATGAATCATGTGAGCACCGGGATGTATTCAATCATTTCTGTCTACACAACTTCAGCAAAATTGATTATTATTCTAGCCGCAAACACAGAAATGCCGCACTATATTTTCAAACATTTCTTCGATATACTCGTATACATTATTTTGCGCTTCAAGTGTTTAAGTACGCTAGATTTATAACATAACGCTAGGAATAATTAAATGATTTTTCCGCGGTCGTGGTGTAGTCAAAAATGATTTGATTGCCAACTTTACAACAGTAATGTACCCTTACTTTTAAATTAGTACAACAACTTTAAATTATTGTTTCTTGAGTTGTCAAAATCAGTTTAGATGTGATTCTTTAACGTTCGATCGTACACCCGCGCTCACTTCGACTCTTACGTTTCGACGAAGAGTGACATTTGTGACGATTTAATGATGACATGCTTGATGTCAGCTTGACGCAGTGAGTTGTCAAATCCTCATTTTCTAAATTCAACTCGACGCCGTCATAATGGTCATTTTTTAACGGAATGTGTGGGTCGAAGTGAGCTCGAGCTTATTATCGAACTTTACAGCATCGACATGCTTCCCATGACTCGCTGGAGGTTGTACAACCGGCGACAGACCACGTGACAGCCGGCATTAGCTGCATGTCCAGCCGGTGTAACCAACATACGTCAGACGGCCATCTGTACAGATGGCGAATAATCTTTGATAATTTCGTACGTGCGAGTACAACGTAATTTACATAATAGTTGGCTGCAATTGCATCAAGAGTTATAGGCGTGTTCACTACCACAATGAATAACTGAGCGGTGTTCGGATCGCAATTTGTCCGAACTTCAATGGTCGCCGTGATTTACGAGGGCCGTGCGATAGATGCAAATAGTTCTTACCCAATTCTGGGACGTAATTCTTGTGGAGCCAGCAGCCCGCTCTGACTCGAACCTGCAGTCATTGGTAAGCCGTTAACAAACATGGCGACGCGTCACTTAAAAAGATGCAACAGAACATTATATGTATATTAATTACATTTTAAATACAGCCCGGGACTTTGTCCTCGTTAATACCAGCATCCCATGATGTTTTGAAATGAAGCCTTATTTGTAGTCTAAATCATAAAGGGGACCAGCTTTCTAGGTCACATCAAGGGCATGAATGTAATAATTTATTTATTTACAACGAGATAACTTCGTACTGAATAACAATCAACGAAGGTCATGCTGTCAATTCTGTAACTTTTTTTTTACTATTTGAATATTTTGCAACTACCTTTATTACTTAAATCCTCTTTGCTGCCTTCTATGTCACCCAATCAATCACTATAAATAAGGTAATGTTTATCCCTCAGAACAGTTATTGTTCTGAGGTTTATCCAAATTTTGACGGTTTTCCTTACTTTTTTTAAACATTTTCTTTCACACAAACCTTGTGTTAACCAATTATTATGAACACAACAAATAAATAAAAAATAAAATCCCTTTTTAAAAACAAGCTTTTATTTAAATGCGCTAAAAAGAAAAAAAGCAAATGTTTTACAATCAACTTATAACGTCGTTACACAATTTATATGATTTAAAAGGTTGTCGCGAGATTATGTAAGTACTTGTATTTAACTATACTTAGATTAAAAATTCTAATCAACCACATCAAGTTATTTAATTTACTTTTTTATTTAAACAAGTAAATCTTGCGACAACCTTTTATATTATATAAATTGTGTAACGACGTTGTAAGTTGATAGTATAAGTTTATTTTTTTCTTTTTAGCGCATTTAAATAAAAGCTTGTTATTAAAAACGGTTTTTTTTATTTTTAATTTATTTTTTACTTTTTAGTATTGGATTTAGAGTCACCTAGAACTAAAGTGCTCGATAAGACAAATCCAGCGAACCTTAACTCGATGAGTTTCCGCCGTTTCGTTTAGGAGTTCCTAAGGCCACCTCCCGACTTCATCATCAGGACTCTGGACATCATCTAGCACTAAAGTGCTAGAAAAGACAAATCCAACGAACCCAAACTCGATGCGATTCCGCTGTTTCGTTTAGGAGTTCCTATGGCTACCTCCAGACACCATTATCAGCTCAATGGTACTGTGGCGGCCTGAGTCGCCACATAATTTATTATCATCACGTATCGGTTAAAGAGTTTGTAAGCACATTCCTAAACGCGCGCAGATCCGATAAAGATATGTCACGGCATCCTCCCTCCAACATCTACGTAGTATTACTGTATAAATAGTCTTGTAAGGTTTAGATAATAAGTTAGTCACAATGTAGTCACTGTAAATATACAATATCACATTAAGAGACGCAGTCGTTATTTACCACCGCCATGGAATCCCTCCACCATCACTACCTCGCTCACGCTCGATGCAACACTGGTGACCCCGCTCAAGCAACAAGCAACCTTCCAACGGAATACCCCGAAAAAAACACGTAAGTCATTTGGAATATTTACATCAACCATGGCAGCAACATTTTATTCAGCGACGAACACAACAAGATTTTCACTACACCGAACCACACCAAGCTGCGACTGTGTCATTTAAGATCATTCTTGGCTCTTACAACCCACAACTTTGGCTTCATTTCCGGCACATCGTATCAAGAACGTTTCATCGACCAAGGCAAAGGAATAAGGTACCCAGAAAAACAATGCGAAATAAAATGTACTAACAATTTCATAACTGCATACATTATGTCATAAATTGTGCGGCGCAGCGAACGCGCAAGAATTTCCGACGCAGCACTTTTCGCCGTTTGCTTTACGCTTGCGCAAGGTCAAGAATGCCGCTATACGGAAAGAATTTTGTATAGAGCTGTGGATTTTGCTATAGAAATAAATAAACAGAATCCAAAGAAATAAGCTGACAAAGTGGTTTGAGGTATGTTATTTATAATTACGGGAAGAGATATTTAGAAGCATTATTTTACCAGTCGATTGTTTTATGAGATATTATTACACTTCATAAGACACTTAAATGCTACTAGCTACCTCCAGTGCGAATTGATTTTTCCGGTTATCTGACAAAGAGCCAAGGAATACGCCAGTCTGAGGATAATTATGAAGCTATAATAAAGTTGTACTCAAAATGAAGATATTCAACAAGTTTAAAATGCTTTGATTGTGCAATAAGAATACAGTAAAATAAATAAGCACAAAAATGAACCATGTTAGGGTAACTAATGTAATAATAAGATTTTAGTCAATTTTAATTATATTTTTAGCTAGGCACTTATTTCCTTATATTAAGTATGTATATTGAATGCAACATGTCTTATCTCTATGTAATTAATGTTTAATCTTAGTCAATTCTAATTTTTATGTTTTGTTATTATGTATTTTATTAAGTCTATTAGTTCAATTTATTATTAACATGTAATGCGTAATTTAAAGTTCACTGTAAGAATATGCATAATTTAAAGTTGTACTTGTTTATGCCACTTAATTTGTGTGTATAATATAGTCTTGGTATAACGTGAAAAAAAAATTATATTAGTAACAGTATTATGATGTTGAGAGGAATTTTATACATGTTAAAAAAAATCAAGTTTCTTATAAAAATTATTCGTGTAATCGGTCGTTTTAAAAAGTATTTTGTTCATATATCGAGGAATACAAGGAAACAGCTCTCTTAGCAGCATTCAGCCTGCCAGCCTGCCTCAAGGTTCCATCGCAGCAACGTAACGCTTCCTGGATCCTCGGCATCACTCGAAGGTCAAAAAAAGTACCGTCGCACTCCACGCGTCTTGACTCACAGCAGACATGGTAGCACACGCTCGTCTCGAGTCACTGTAGACTGGAGAACGCTCGTATTGTCAACGAAGACTTGAGCACGCTCATCACGACTTAACGTGGATTAGAGCACCACTGGCATCTCCAAGCTGAAGACCTGATGGTTTTTTCATTCCCTTTTTCAAGAGGGGGAGTACTGTGGCGGCCTGAGTCGCCACACAATTTATTATCATCACGTATCGGTTAAAGAGTTTGTAAGCACATTCCTAAACGCGTGCAGATCCGATAAAGATATGTCACGGCATCCTCCCTCCAACATCTACGTAGTATTACTGTATAAATAGTCTTGTAAGGTTTAGATAATAAGTTAGTCACAATGTAGTCACTGTAAATATACAACATCACATTAAGAGACGCAGTCGTTATTTACCATCGCCATGGAATCCCTTCACCATCACCACCTCGCTCACGCTCGATGCAACAGTACCATACCATTGCATCGTCATCGTACTTACATAAGTATACCAAATTTCAGCTCAGTCAGTTGAGGAGAACTGGTCTTAAATTCAGCTGCAAGATTTGTCTCACACAAACTAACAAACAGGGGAAGTCAAATAAAAGCTTGTAAATAGAATCAGCCAAATCGGTCGATCCGTTCTAAAGTGAAGCGCGTACGAACATTTCGGCAATTGATTTTTATTAATTTAAAGATAAATATGATACCGTTGGAGGAATATTTTCTTGTTTAATAAAATGATTTCACGTCCCTAAATTTTACAATTTTCACTGCTTCACCTTTTCCCAACAAAACAATCTAAACTGACACATAAAGAGCCCATTCAGATTACATTCAAACAAATCAGTTGGCAATGTCGAAGCCAAAACAAACTTGGGCGCGTCTCATCAGATAGCTCGCCGTGAATGCGGAAGGCAGCCGCAAAAACTAGCGCATTGTTACCTTCAGCCTTCCATTCGTTACTATTCAGGTAGCACATCTAGTTTGATGGGTGTAAAAAGTGAGTACCTAGAATCGAATAATGTGTAAACATCATAATTAGAATTTAAATAGTTAAATTTTATACCTACGTAAAAACGAATTTCAAAATATTTTCTTTTACGAGTATACAAACCATGTCCTAACTAACAAACATAACAAAAAATAAATTTGCCAAATAGGTTAGCCGGCAGTCATTCTGAGGTAATTCGCGAACATACTTGACATTGATTTTCATTTAAATACATTGAGGAGCCAATTAATTTAGCGGCTAGCACAAGCTTGCGATCGTGCAAGCAAAACAGACTTTTTAATGTCAGGTCAATATTTATGGAACAAATTTTAAAATACCCTACTTCTTTCTTCTTCTTCTTCTTCCTTTCTTCCATTTCACAGAAGAACTTCCAAACTCGGAAGGCGCACCTCTCCAGAATGCTCATCGTGAATACTTAAGGCTGTCGCGGCACGCCTGCAATAACTGGTGCATTGTCCCATTCAGCCTGCCACGTCGGAAGCCTCGCGCAATAGGGTCGAAAATCCTACACTATTTGGCTAGCCACGCTTTTTATCGACGACTCTTTTATGCCGTTCCGAATCGTGGAAGCAAATCGCTATTAAATATCTACACTGTGGTGAGATGAGTTCATTCGTCGTTAGCATATTACGCTCAGATTAAATACTATTCAGCTAAAAAATGGAGCGATATCTCTTTTAAATGTTATGCATACATTAGCGGGCGCTGCTTGTATGCTGCATCCAACCTTGATAGACAAGTAAGCTAGCGGAATTAACACTACAAGAATGTTTATATAGCACAAGATTGCGATTGTGCAAGCTAAGGATACTTTGTAGTGTCAGGTCAACGGATGGGTTACCAAATTACCCCTCAGCACCCAAGCGGTCGCATGAGACCGCACCTACAAAAACACACTTGACTTTGTACCGTGTCTTCATAGACTTACATACTAGGTACTTTAGTATGAACAAGTTTGATTATTTCGGTTCTGTGGTACATTTTATGCATCGTGATCGCAAAATATTGCATAGTCTATGCTCGATTCTGTCAAATTTGACGTTGACAGTTGCGCCAATTTTTGTGTCAGAAAATTTCCACGAGCGAGTGGTTTAACATCTCCATCATATTCGTATCAACCGCACGTTAACCGTTGGTCTCGGTTTGTGGTTCTAAGACATTATGATCGATAAAACATACCAAGATATTTTGGCCCGCGTAGTACGCTGTTCCCCAATCCCCCTTTGTGCTATTATTCACGAGGTAATAGCTGAACCCAGCAGTGGGACGTTAAAAAGCAGATGATGATGATACTACTGCATCAAATAAAACATTACCTAGTGAGCTGACACAAAACAGCTGACGTCCCCACCACATAATTGGCTATCGTCAAGTTGGTATTTAGTCACCTGCGCTTTTAGCGGCTCCAAATAGACAGACTAAAAGGTGAATTAATATGCACGGCATTACGAAAAGGCTATTTCAGCATACATATTGTGAAAGCTGGACTACTCTTTTATTTCTTATTTTACAAAGAACTGTGTAGACCGTTGATCTTTATTTTTTTATGTTACTGAATAGGTGAACTTTGCTACCGCCTCAAAACGAGCGCACGTTGCTGACCCTAAAATTTTATATTAAAAGGCTTTACTTAATTTACGTGATACAATTTTATTTAAGACCAAACATTACACTGATGAAATACGCTCTGTAATTTAACTATTTTACCATTCAAAGCGGGACACAGCAATGCAGATAGGTATTAGGGTTTTCATCATTCAGTCGGATACTGGGCAGAATCCTACCCCCAGGCAGATATCATGATCGGAGCAAGAGATAAGGTTACTGTAAATGTAAGCGGTTCTGATCCCGCAGTAGGACCGGCGCCTCCATTCTGCTATGTTAAACCGTCCTCAATCGCGCCTTAGCGATTTGTCTTTGACATTTGGGCTATTTTGGACACCGACGGTTTACAGTTACTTCCATTACTTGAGATAAATTAATTTATTTGGGGACTTGGAATCGTGAGAGATCGCAAAGCGAGTAACTTGTCGGCACAATGTCTAAAATCAGGATCAGGATACCTACGTTCTATACCAAGCAATTTGGGTTAAACCAAGTACTGTATGATATAAGTAATAATATTGATTATATTATTAGGTGGATGTAGTAGAATGAGTCATTTGCTCAGCTGTGGGATAGTATAGGCTAATAATAATAAAAAATATTTAAACATTATCAATTCTATTGTTTTCAAAGGTTTACGCGAGCACTACACAATGAAATGAAACATTTCAATTTGTAGTGCGGTATCACAAATAATGTATACTGCAATTTCATATATACATACACATATAATCGCGACTATTATCCCCGAAGGGTTAGTCAGAGACTAGGTAACGAGGACCGCAAAAGAAGTCCTCTGCCATAGTCCACTTTTCACCAAGTTACAACTACACATATTGTGCTCAGCGTGACAGGTGGTGAGCCCATCGCCGCTCTATGCTGGCGGAAGTGTGTGTAGTCTTTAGTCTGTTGGTCGCCTTTTACGACACCCAAGGGAAGAGAGGGCGTGGTTATTTTAGGATAATAAATTCATTATAAAATCTTAATTCCTCATGAAGTAACAATTATTATTCTATTATACATTTTTAAAAATAATATTAACGTAGATAAGAGCAATTCACAGTTAACTTAAAGCGATTTTCGAAGTTTTTTGGTTTACAATAAGATTTTTTTCTCTAAAAAATCAATGTTACCTAAAAATATATTTATTATATATTTTTTGTTGCATTTGTTTAGAACAGTAGTTTAATATAGGAGCTCAAAAAAGTGCCTTCGCGCATTTTATGAAAACATTTCTCTGTAATTATGGGTTTAATTAAAAAGTTAGCAAAATTTACAAAAGCGAGGCGCTTCTAAATAAGCCAATAGCTATTCTACACTATTCAATAAGTCAAAATTGTTAATGTATTCTTGTCTCTGAGATCAAGAACGCCATAATTGGCCATTTGCCATTTTACGCAAAAATCACAGTCGAGATGTAATAACTCTAAACTTTTACACTACCTAATAAATCCATCAACAATCACTCTGTAACATATAGCCAGACAAACATGATATACAATGGTATTCAGGAATAGGGAAAGGCTGTACCAACTAACTACGTAGATCTACGTGTGAACATTTGGTAGCGGCAGACTGTTTCATTGTTCTTTCCACTCAGACTTTAGAGCGCAGAGTGTTCACGCTCGTAGCACTTCATAGCGTAGCACCGTAGCGCTGTAGCACTACGTTGCGTCGTAGCAACAAGAGGTACGACTTCAGCGGTACTATAAGTTGCCGCTACGTGGTTTTGTAATTACAATGTAACTACGAATGTTAATATTATTAACATTCAATTCTATCCACTACAGTTCGTTTAAATTATATATAGATAATGGAAAACAATAAACAAAACAATTTGAGTGTAGGTATAAAATTAGTTAAAAATGAAATGTTCCTAAAAAAATTATTGTAACACCAGAAAAGTCGACATTAAAGAAATAATTTAGATAGCTAGAATTATACAAAATGGTAGTTTTTTCGTTAATTTCGCTTAAATCAATCTGATTAATAAACTGCATTATTTATTAAACAACATTAAACATAATACATAAGTTTTTTCTTTAAATATTTTGTAAAAAGACTAAAACTAATACCGTAAATTGAAGATTCTTGAAATAGATTTCTCTTCGGACACCTTACAGATTGGTCACAGATCTCTGGTGGATTATAGGATACCAATTTGATAAGCTCTGATTTAAATAAATTCTTTACGATGAAAAAAATATGTTTGCATAATCTTCCTTTTTATTACTACATAATAATAGATATTTGGCTTACCACATTACTGCTATGTTTTACAACGTTTGAATAAAAAATATTCCAAGAGCATTTTATATAAAAAAGAATTAGATCAAATTGTAAAGTAACTGTTCACTGTTAACGTAATTCGTGACATGTAAAATTATCAAACTATTATGCCGTTGTGTCTTTTAATATCTAATTATGGTATCAAACTGCCGGGAAACTCACTTTAGGTTGATGTAATTAAGGTGATAAGAGCAATATGAAACTATAATTATTGTACAGGGCTGTGTATATAGAGGGTGAACATTCTTAATGGGCCAATGTAGGGATCCCTTTAACTATAAGGTAAAGATAAAAATAAATATATCCAAGAAAGAATGTCGTCAATAATCTGAATATTTTTGCTAAAACTTTAATTTTTTTTCATTTACTACTCACCATGAACACATAGCTATTTCTAATGCTGACTGCATCATTATCGTAGAAATATAATAATTTGATTACTCAAAATCATTTTTTTAGTACTGTATTTATTTTAGGTTAAAATTAAAGTGCTTATGACCACACCATCAGTTCCATCGTCTGCCTTAAAATGAGAGGTACTGTCATGAAACACAAGTCATTATATTTAACAGTTTAATGAATTGAAAAATGTAATTGAAACTATTTTATTGCAAACACACGAATTTCTGCTGGAAACATTCTCTATCAGGCCTCAAGGGATCTCAAGGATTAACTCAATTCGGAGATATATCTGGCCTAAATGTTGGTGTTTGCCCGCATAATAGAGGAAGGCTCGCTAACAAAATGTTTGCCAAAATTATATAGGTACTTACTATCTGTTTACACGGATACGTTTTTAGGAAACTAGCGTCAATGCGTCATAGCTAAAAAATACACTCGTTATTCTGTAGGCAAGTTATGGTGGTGGGTTACGGTTCGATCTCTTATACATTATTGATGTAGGAAGTTTGACCCAGCAGTGAAACGTTTATAGGCTGATAACGATGATTAAATTTAATTCACTTTATAATTAAAAGAGATATATTATGAAATATTTATTAAATCGTTAATTTAAATATAGCTTTAACCATTAAATAGCTACAAATTCATTTAGATAGGCGGTCCCCTCTTGTAATTTGAACCTTTGATCCCGTGGAATGTGACAACTCCGTAAAAGATCTTTCCTTTGTAGACAATGGCTGGCCTATCTATATTAGTATATAAAAATCAACAACATTCATCTGAAATCAACGAATTTCTACATATTTTTATATTATATAAAAAATTGGTATATGAATAATTCAGATAATTGAGTTATATAAGTAGGACACCAATAAAAAGCGTCTTTTACATATTTATAGGACAATAAAACTTTAAAATACATTACATTAGCATCAGTTAAATTGTTTTCAAGATAAAGTGTATTTTCCTTGGGGGCGCAATTTCATTCATTATTCAGTAGCTCATTGTGGTCGCGATTTTTCATACAAGATACAAAAGGATCTGAGTACACAAAGATTCGGCAGATACTACAAACACTGCTTGAACAAATAACCACAGAATAAAACGCGGGGTCGGCCGCTCGATGGACATAAATAATGCAACAGTATACGTAATGTAACTCACTTTTCGTTTGGGTCCAAAATTCAAGAAAAACAAGAACTACGGCTTGCTGCGAAACGACTGTCACTTTGAAATTAAATAAAAGTAGCTTCCTGTACCTTTGTCACTGTCTAAACTGAAATTTTATTTTAATCTAACACTCCTTTTAACTTGTGCCGCCTCGATTCGTCGTGTTTTATTACGGATTTTTATATTAGAGAGAGAGAGAGAGCGAAACATTTAATGATAAACACAAAAAATAATAATAAAAACATACATACAAAAAAGACAATTGCAATCAGGACCCGCCTCAGGTTGTTTTGTTGTGAACGGAACGTATCGCAACAACGCTGGTATTCAAAGTCAAAGTCAAATTATTTATTCAATGTAAACCTATAAGTCAGGCACTTATTGACGACATATTAGTATTGAACTAATTAAAAAAAACAGTTAACTAACTTATAGTTAAAACTTAACAACAAATCTAACGCACTATAATTTGTGCCAAATATACGCGTCCATAATTTTATTACTTTCTTATTTTTTGAGCATGACGCGAAGAGGCCTTTAAATTGAAATTATACTAATATAAAAAATAAAGCGTCATTAAATATATAATTTAGAGGGTACATAATTATTGATTAAGGAATAAGAATTAAATAATGTGTTAATTTAAATTTTTCTTTTGTTTCAGATAATGCTCGCCGTATACAGTGAAGCACTGGTGCCTTGAGGCAATATGAGAATCAAAAGGAGTCTGCACGTGAGGCTGATTGCCTTGTGCACGACCTGCATTCTAGTCCCGGCCATCGCGTGCCCCACCTCATGCGTGTGCAAGTGGAAAAACGGCAAGAGATATGTCGAATGCTCAGAAAAAGACTTGAAGTCCATTCCGACCGTCTTAGACTCCGAGACGCAAGTGCTAGATTTCTCGGGTAACAACCTCCAAGTATTACAAAAGGAAACTTTCCATAAACTTGGACTGCTCGACTTACAAAAGATTTATCTACAAAGATGTAGATTACAGAAGATCGATAGCCACGCTTTCAAAGGTCTGGCGAATCTGGTCGAATTGGATCTGTCCAACAATTACCTCACGGTGATACCTTCAACGAACTTCGTGTACTTTCAATCACTCATGCGACTCTCGTTGAACAATAATCCTATAACGAGCATAAAAACCCACTGCTTCCAACATCTCTCATATTTGAATACGTTAGAGTTGAGCGACTGCAAGATTGAAATCATAGAAGGGGAAGCGTTCGCGGGACTGAACCATTTGGAATGGCTGAGATTGAACGGTAACCGACTATCAAATATTCAAGGTGAAAATTTATTCCCCGATACGCTGCGTGGCATCGACTTGCAAAATAATTATTGGAACTGCGATTGCCATTTAAGGGATTTGCATAGTTGGTTGTTGAATTTCAATATGCCTCATGCAGTCGAGCCGATCTGCTCGCTCCCTGAGCGGTTGAAAAAGGGTACAATAACGAGCGTCAGAGAAGTAGATTTGGCGTGCTTGCCAAAAATGACTCCTACCTCGGTATTTTTGGAGACAATAGTCGGCAGCAATGTAACACTTGAATGCTTGGTAAAAGCTATTCCCGAAGCGAGAATAACTTGGTTTTACCAAGGTCAGATTATACACAATTATACTACTATGTCGTCGGAGCCTCATGACGTTTACTATGTAGAGAACGGCGTTACAGACAAAAAGAGTGAACTGTACATATTTAACCTAGCTAACGATGACAACGGGACGTATTCGTGCGTGGCAGAGAACCCGGCTGGCAGGTCGGCGGCTAATTACACGCTCAGGATTATAGTGAAGGAGGAACCGGTAGTTATTGTGGTGACGTTCCCACAGAGGCATTTAGTGGTAATAGTCACAGTTGTATTTTTAATAATAGTGTTACTCATAGCCATTATAGCCGTAGTGTTACTTAAGTTTAAAACAGATACTAGAAGTCGAAAGAAAAAAGAAAGTGGCAAAGATGTTGCGTTATGTAATCAGATATTGCCGTCTAGCAGAAGCAACGGCACGTTACCGAAAAACAATGGTAGTTTAATAGTGAACGCACATTCGCACCATGCCCTTCATTACACTGTGCAACCGACAGGTCGTGAGTACGATACTAGCGATGTGTATCAAAGCAATAACATAAAAGGTTTCGTCGACAGAAATCCTGACCTAATTAGCGACGCGGAAACCGTTGCTAACAATGCACAAAACGAAAATACTGTACTATCTGTGTATAAAACGCAAACAGCAAACGGCGATGGCTTTGAAGAGGAAACCGCATTCACCGCTCCGACAATACCTAGGCAGGTCACGTGGCAAGACCAGCAGAATTTGAACAGTGTAAACATGCCACAAAACACAATCAACAACATGTACCAACACTCGGCGGACGTGCATTTAAATCCTGGCTGCTTTTTAGACAGCGACGGGTACCCATACGATTACGGGTTACCAAAACACCCTTGTCGGCCGCCTATTATGTCCAATTATTCAGTTGTCGGTCCTTTCTATCAAACTCTGCCACATAACAGATCAAAAGGACAAAAACTTGTGTGTAAATTTACAAAGGACACAGAATTCAACGCGCCGCCGACGCCGTGTCCTAATTTCGAGGTATTCAGCGCTACGAACGTGCGACGGACTTTGGAAGGTTACCCCGTACCACGGAATCGCCAGATCGCTTTCGTGGGCAACGGAACAGTGTATTATAACGAGGAGTTTGTTCCGTCCCCACCCGAAGGCTACAAAACGGAGCCGGTTCAGTGTTGCACGCCGGCCGAGGCGTGCGCCTCGTGGGTCAACCCGAAAGGAACGTGCGCGGTTATGGTTCCGATGGGCGTGGCCGAGGCGCCCGGGAGGTGCTATCAAGTAGAGACTCGGTGTGTGGACACTCAGACGACGGACGCTCGAGTGCCGGGTGAGGGGACAGAAAACGTTCTAAAACCCCTGCCCCAAGTGTCAAACGCTAAATGCGCGTCAGACATATGTTCGGAAAGCCCTGACGAGGGTTATGTGGGCGATGCCAACGACATCTGACGACGTCGCCGTGACGATAATGCGTAAACAAGGCAGTTTAGACACTAATAAAGTGATAAAGCGACTGAATTTAAGTAGTTGTAATTTATAATAGCTCTCCGTGATATGAAAAGTCAACATTGCTCGAATGTTAGTTTAACACAAACCACTCTGATTGGAGCACCGCGTAATCCAATAACTTGATGCAGTTGATGTGAAAGTTTTCATAACGCGGTAACGAACCCTATTGTAGTTTGCTGACATTGGAGGGGTGTTCGCTGCTGAACTAATTACTTCGTCTCATTATTATTGAAGCTCAGTTCTGTTGTTGATATTGTTTCGACAGAAAAACAATGTTATCTTGTCTCTTGTGTTGTAGCTGATTTAAAATAACTCTAAATAAGTACTTAAATATTATTCTAGTAAAGATCTCATTTTGTTATAGTTAGACTTTTTATACTTTTGTAATTAATTTAATTGAGTATTGATCTGTCGATCATTGGACTATTCTTAACAACGATTCTTCCATTAGCAAATTGAATGTGAAACATACAGCTTATACAGCACAGATATTGTTTGATAATGGTATCCGTACACGCCGCAGGTAACATCCAGTTTATTATGTCTGCCCAGTTGAATCAACATTTATAACCTAGTTAGTGGTTATACTCAAACATACCTGAACTCGGGCTTGTGGAAAACAAACAAGTGGCCAATTTTGCCTGTCTTGTGTACGTAGGTCATAAAATTTTGATTATAGTTAAAGTTGCAGTCGGAATGGCTTAATTTGGTAAGCCGGTTTTGCAAATTGGAATCGTCTGCACAATGCAAGTATTAAAGTTTCATGTAGAATGTTGGTTGTCAAATTTATATGTTATTAAGCAGCTTTTTTATATTTAATGACATTAAAGATGTAAAATAAAGCACAAGTTGTCGTAACAAAATATTTCGGTTAATAATACACTTTATAATATTATTTTGTTGTCTGAATTCATGATAAGCTCTGCACTGATAAGCACTGACATAATTTCAAATCTTGATATATAGAGTGTATTGCTACTAATACTATTCCCATTGTTCTGGTAAACCTACTACAATTAGCTTGATTGACTATTGTTATCAGAAATGCAACAGTTTGTATGCGCAATCAGAGAGTTTCTCGTAATGTAGACATCATACAAAACAATCTATTAGACATTTATAATAGTCACATGAAATTTATTATTATCGAAATGTTGTATTTTGTTAAGGATATGTAAGATAATATGTTCGCTTTGCGAAGATTATGTTCTGGATACAAATTACAACACAAGTCATCAATACAATAATTGAGTACCTACTTCATAGATATTACAAAATTCTTTTGTGATGATTTTCCGATCAAACTTATGGATTGTGTCCGCAAATTCCAGATACTTACTACAAATTTTACTTTGTGAAATCAATTTCATATATAAATATTTTATACTATCTTTAAGAAAACGTTTTCTATAATAATGTTTTAAATGCAAAAGTTAATAATTATTATTAACTTTAAAAGCAGTAGGTACAATAATATTATTGTACTGTTTTCGTTCAATTTAATTTAGTAATGAAAAACCAGTTCCATTTGAGGCACATCGAAATTGTCATTCGAATATTCCATTTCCGAGAAACATTTTGCCGAATTGTGAATCGCAGTTACGAAATGAACAATATGCAGCGCAGCATTAATTACTGAAATTTTCAAAACTTACATTCAATCGCCTCATAATTATTCCCATTGATATTCTGAACGCTCGCCAATGTATTATTAATTATTATTGATCATTATTAATATTACATATGTTCCTCATCCTTTCCTTTCAATGACCATATTATAATACAATGACGTTCAACTATTGCATCAGCCATGTATACGTATTCAAAAATACGTCACCAGACATTGTAAATACATTTTGTAAATATTAGATTTTATTATGAAAATTTTCCTTAAGGAATTAAGTAGTGGTTTTAAAGTAACATAAATCGATATCAGGGTATCTCCCTAATAATAGAATATGGTGTTCCACTGGCATGCGTTCATGTGAGATTTGGCTATATTTTCTTTTACAATTTTCTCAATAAAGTACCTACGTCTTAACAACAAGTTTTCAATGAACTGCGTAGCATATATGAATATTTTGATTGATGTTAATAATGGGAAACATGATTTTTCCCCGTCTGATGACTAAGGGTCAAGGCATTGAGGGTCGACGAAGCGAGTATGAGCTAGTAGGCAGCACGGGCACAGGTGCCCTATATATCAAAACTTTAATATGCCGACACGTTTGTTGAAGCATTAGGAAGTCATAAAAGGAAGTTGGTATCGTGAAGTTTCGAAAACAGGAATTTTATTTTTAATTGGCACTAGTGGTTCATTCTAACATTTTACATTATCAGACTAACATGAATAAAAGCTGTTTTTACATAACTATGTATTATTTTAGTACTTTCATTAGCAAAGTCCCAAAATATTTGAGAATGAAATATCAGAAACATTATGTCGAAAATTATTACGAGGTTATTATGAAGTATTTCAAAGGGATTATTAAAGTGAAAGCTATTTGTCTGCGAGGGCTTACACTCATCTTGGTCTTTACTCGTTAATTTCATTGGCATCTTAATTTGAACGTGCTAAATGGCTTTTAAGATATCGTATCGTAGTATTAATATTGCACACCAAAGCCATTTCATTAGTCAAATAAATATTTTCACTGTCTGAAGAGGTAAACTTCCCGTTGAATAATATCTACAGTTGAACATTACATAAGTTTATATTGCGCCCATTTCCTATAAAATAAAAATGACCCCTCAAACCCTAAGCGGTCGCATGAGACCGCACCTACAAAAACACACTTGACTTTGTACCGTGTTTTCATAGACTTACAGACTACTTTAGTATCAACAAGTTTGGTTATTTAGGTTCTGTAGTTCATCTTATGTATTGTTATCGCAAAATATCGCTTAGTCTATGCTCGATTCTGTCAAATTTGACTTTGACAGTTGCGCCGTCAAAAAAGTGTCAAAAAAATACAAGAATACCAATTAGACACTTTCTTATAAAATTAGTTGAACAATATATTATTGGTAAATCTAAAAAGAACAATTACTACTGGTTTGTAATCCCAGTAGCCAAGTATCATTTTGAGGTAAAGTAAAGTATTTCTGAATTTTCCATGCAAATGCCTGGTTTGTGATCACCGCATTTGGCGAGAGTGGCAAGGCTTTGGCCTATTAGTGGGAGTGTATATAACCTATACTTCACTTTACGCCATAGGAAATACAATTACATTATTGTTGTTGTTTTAAATCAGCTATATTAAATCAACATTGATTGCATGTTTAGCCAAACACCACAGAATAGATAAACTATTGTGTGCCAGACACAAAGAGAACTTAACCACTACGCCTAGATTAGATACTGTCGAAGCTGAACAGTTCAAGCCAATATCGAGGCACAAAGCGTCACGTTGATAGTTCAACGAATAGATATACGGATGGAATGGGACAAATCATAGTTCAATTCCCTATAGCCCCGTTAGAGTACTGACGGGAACATATTACTAACAACACTGCGTTAACATTCTAAATGGGTTAACAAGAGCAATATCAATTATACAGGATTGTTATGAATGCATAAGCAAAGAGCATTCATAACCATCTGTATAACCAATAATATTGATTTAGATTGACCGCTATTAGAATAACTAGATCCATCTTTCTTGAAAATAACAGTTTATTTTAAAACAGTATCTTCTATCTATTTTTCATTTTGATTGTATTTCTAAGCTTTATTGTAAGTTCCAAAGCGTACCTACGAGATTTGTAACATCAGCCCATAGCTTCACAGTTCACACTGGCTTGGACACCAATGATTATACCCGTCCGCGAACAAAAACCCAAGCAGGCCATTTCGATTCCTTCCGCCCCAAAGTTGTTTTGTGCTAATGAATAATCTGCCTCCCACCAAACTATTAACCAGATCCTCATTTGTCAGGGGACAAGCGTCACTCCACCGCGAGCTCTATAATTAATGGGGTCGTTTAGAATTAATTCTCGGGAAATAATATCCCCGGGCATGGCAACACTCCATGAATATGGAATTAATAACTTCGGACTGTGGGGAAATAGGAGTTGGGAAAGATTTTTAAAATAATGCCCGTACGGTGTTTTTGTCTGTGTTGGAGAGGAAACGCACACGAGTTATAATTTCGCTTACAATTATATTGTACAAAGCTTTATACTTGGTGAAGTAGGAAGTACATTGAATTATTTTTTGTAAATGTAAAAGAATCTAAGCATAACAAAGCTAAAAAAATATTTAGTAAGGAACCAGGTAAAGTGCCATATCGTGTCATAGTACAACTGAATATGTGAACACTTGACGCCTCGCCACATCACACACCACAATAATGTGAATGAGACTCCACGCGAAATTAGTCCCAGTCATGCTTATTAAAAGCGGTGGCCAAAACTGGCTTCCTATCATATCTTGAAACAACAAATTAAATGTTTGTGTCAAAACAAATTATTAGCCATACACACATAATTAGAGTACTTAGTAATTGTAGCAGTATGTCAAACCACTTCGTGGTAACGACCGCTTGATTATTTATAATGATTGGACATTCTGACTTCACAACAACCAACCCTTTTTAAAGGTTTGTTCTTTGTTATGTTGCAGCACTCTCCTGTAAAAACAATAACAAGATTAAATAAAAACTTGCCAAAATAGTACCAGCTTGAGGAAGGGAGAGATTGATTAAATTTTGTGACACGGCATAGCTTTATCAAAATTAACTAGTGTAGTTTTGTGGCTATTTAGATAAGTACTATATGTGGCACATAATAACCCTGTCAAAACCAATGTTATTACATATTTTAAAACGGATAAGAGATACATACACTTACTTAATAATTGTAGGAATGATGAGTTTGTTAACAAACATTTTGATAATAGTTTGTTAACTGAAAATTATTTAAAGATTGGTAGAGTGGATTCCTAACATGAAATTGTAATTTTTCAGTAAACCTCTTTCTAGTCTAGCTATAACATCAAAGTGTCGAACAATGAGATAATAACGTTGAAGCAGGAACAAAGGATTGATGGAAATTAAACGACATTATTTCGGACAATGCAAACATGTCCGAACTGTCACATCAACCTTTGTTAACACGGGCAGTTTTTAAACAATGTGCGTTGTATCGTTCCATTTACGGCAACGAGTGATAAATTTGTAACACCATTTATTGAAGAAAACACCTTTATATAAAGCAAGCAGCCCTCCCGCTACTGTGTGCGCGTGACCACCCCTTGATAGTTTCGCTTATATAATTATACATACACATTTTTGTCATATAAAATAGCTTCCAAAAATCTGACTTCGGATTTTCCAAACAAATTCATTTCAACCTCTCAGTCATGGAAATTATTGACACAATTTTTGGCGCAACTGTCAACGTCAAATTTGACAGAATCTAGCATAGACTATGCGATATTTTGCGATAAAGATGCATAAGATGTACGAGTACCACAGAACCGAAATAACCAAACTTGTTCATATTAAAGTAGTCTGTAAGTCTATGAATACACGGTACAAAATCAAGTGTGTTTTTGTAGGTGCGGTCTCATGCGACCGCTTGGGGCCTGAGGGGATTTATAACACGACTATTTATCCCCGAAGGTTTAGTCAGAGACTAGGCAATGAGGATATCAAAAGCAGTCCTCTACCATAGTCCACTTTTCACCAAATAGCGACTGCAAAGTGCTCAGCGTGACTGGTGGTGAGCCCATCGCCGCTCTATGCTGTTGGAAGTATGTGCAGTCTTTAGTCCGTTTGTCGCCTTTTACAACACCCAATTGTAGAGAGGGGGTGGTAGTATTCTTTCACCGCTACGCAAACAAACAATTAATTTTGAACGTAACGAAAAATGAATGACAAATTGGTCGTGCCGTTTTTAAGTCCCCTTCATACACGTGTTAATATGGTTTTTAAAATAAGTATAGTTTTATTTCATCATCTATTGTTAAGTAATCTATATACTTAAAGAAAAATCAATTACCACGAAAGTAATGGCATCGCTTGAGCACCCATTTAGCTATTTGTTTTTGTTGTTGTGTTCGTAATTATCAGAACAAAGTCAGTGTAAAATATTTTTAGGACCATAGGGGATTTTGTATGAAACCTGTTCCCACCCTACAACAGTCATGGGATACGTGTCAATTTGTTCATTGGGACTCAAAGAAGTCTTAAGTACCTGTGTTAGTTGCAAAAAAGTATTGGGTTTCTTTATAATAAAAAACCTTTATTGTTTTTTTGCTTTAGTTAGAGTTGCTCGAGTGTGTCATGCTCTCTCAAAGTGTCTCTGCGGTAGTGGCATGTGCGTCGGGTCGTTACGTTCCCTAAAACATGGTTGAGCAGAGCGATGGCTGATTCACATGTCATACTCGTGAACGGGTGCCGCTTGTGGAGGCTGGTCTGCCCTTGCAATTTTTTGTAGGAAATAAATATATAAGGTTGTAAAAACAATATATTTTTTAAAACCTATATCCCTCGTATTTGAAGAACGTCGCCATAGTAAAAAAATATCTATCCTACTAGACCCTTCAAATGACACTAATTTCAAATCTGTTGGATGGTAAGGACGTTTCTTCCCATGGTTCTTTGTCACGGTTTACAGCAAGCCTACTCTCTTTCGCTAAGCTAAGAAAGCGCTATAAATAGCAAACGAAATTCGGCCGAAATTTCGATTCGGGCAAAGAGTAGTAAGAGTAGGCCCTGATACGGGCCGCTAGCTTACAATAATTGTTGTCATAAGTTAAGGAACGGACGATTAAAGTTAATACTAATATTGCTCAAACTTGCATCAACAATGCCCAAACTTTAACTTTTTAGTCAAAGCTCTTTAGCAATTTTAGCTGTAGTAAAACAAATAATGTGAATACATGTCAGTGGAACAACTTCATAGGGAAACATAAGCTATCTTTTGTAAGAAACGTTAAAATAATTTAATCATTACTTAATTCGATTCGTTTAGATTGTTTTCTTTAAATATTTGTGAACGTATAGCAATAATATAATTAATTACACGATCCAAATGATAATTTGCAATGGTCTGTATAAGTTTTGTACGAATGTTTTCGATCGCAGACTGGTTAGTTCGATGATTAAAAATAGCACAATGTTATCACAGTGTTATAATAGGAACAAAACTGTAGATGTGCATGAAATTGGAATAAAAAAGTGTATTTTTATCTGTGTTATTTTTATTTCTTTCCCACTAGTAAGGAGCGGAAAAATAAATTCTAATTAGTCGTAATTATTATATACAAATTTTTGTCTTCCTTAAAATGAAACACTTTGGATGGAAACTTTTACATAAATGTACCTACTGGTATCGTTTATTTCACTCAATTAGTTATCCTGTAATCGTAGACCATGCAAAGAGTTCGAGGCTATAGAATAAAATAAAATGTAAAATAAAACCGAGTATGCACTCAGGTCCGGTTAAATGGATGTACATTAAAGTGTTTCATTCCGATGTGTAGCTTTTGCGTAAACTTTCTACTCCTTAGTACGTGTCTTGTTATGAGTTTACTCAACTTGCTATTACCGTCTTACCCAATTATGTCGAATAACTATGCTAGAAGCATTGTTGTGTTCCAACGATAAGAGATAACAGTCCCTCTATAGATGAAGATTACGAGCGAAGTGCGGTTAAGTCCTCGACATAATCGTCATCCATCAGGTGAGATGAATGTCCAGTGCTATCTTCGTTAAAGTGTAAAAAAAAACTTTCGTACATGATAAACATATTTTTTTATGATAAAACCTCATTGAAGAAGTATTATGTTAAAAAGTTGTGGTGGATTGTAATAACCATAAAATAATAATATAACATTTAAAGAGTGAATGAAGCAAAGTATGTGTGTCAAGCAAATATGTTTCGAAGACTGCATAACTAGTATACACAGCCTTTGAATGCGAGTGGTCAGCAGCGAAAGGACAAAATGTTCGCCGTCAAGTTAAAAACAACGATGACGAGATAATGGGACCCTTATAAGATCACTCACGCGTCCGTCTGTCACAGACAATTTTCTCGGAAGCCTCTTGATGGATAGACCTGAAGTTTGGCACAGACGTGTAGTTTGGTGACCCAAATACCAACCCGTGGAACCAAATAAGAAAGTAGAGAAAAAATATTAGAATGCTGGTTTTAAGGGTTTTTGAGCTAATTATTAATATTGATGTTATGGGGGGGAGTTAATTGGAAGATATATTTTTAGGTAACACATTAGGCTGTATTATTACAAATAAACAAGCTTATGTCAGTTTTATTTGTTTGTTATTATATATAGAAGTTAGTCAGCTGGTGTAGTATCTATTTTGAATATTCGTGAGTTTGAATTTCAGATGAGACAAGCTACATCTAAAAACTTGTCAGTAAATGTAATTGTTTTACTTTTAAACGAAAGCTTTCCTACCAAAAATCGATAAGAAAACTACCAATCCTACGGAAGCAAAAGCGTCAAATTTATTATACAAACCTACATATTAAATATTAAAGATAAAACATTGTAATAATATCAGAAAGAGTTATGTGCACATAAAAATAAGAGAATATTTCCTTTGTGCATTTAGCTCTCTTCAATATTTAAATTACGAGTATTTTCCCTCCGCCTGCCCGCCGGCCCCGTCTGCTTTTTTCCTTCCTGTACAATACAATTATCGTCATGCAACGCAGTTTTTAAGTCAGAGAAATCAGTAATTGTTCATGCAACAACAACAAAGGTAAAATTTAATATAACTATTAATAACCTCTCCTCAGTGAGAAAAACTTAAATCAAATCACGACTATTGTCCCCGAAGGGTTAGGCAGAGAATAGGCAATGAGGACAGCAAAAGCAGTCCTCTGCCATAGTCCATTTCTCACCAAATAGCGACTGCACACGTGCTCAGCGTGACAGGTGGTGAGCCCATCGCTGCTCTAGATGTATGTGCAGTCTTTAGTCCATTAGTCGCCTTTTACGACACCTAAGGGAAGAGAGGGGGTGGTAGTATTCTTTCACCGCTACCCGACATGGTTAAATCAATTACCTTCTAACAATTTAATTTCTATTGTGTCTGGTTTTACAGCAGCTAACAGGTTAAGTTAATTAAAAAAAAATGTTCTGAGAAGAATCGGTTTACACCACTTTTAGTTTTTGAAAGGATCTTGACGTTAGTCCGCCGCCGTTGTTAGTCGCCTTAAAAAATTTTTTTTTAAAAAGCTGTATTCAAACACAGTGTCATGTAATGCCACAAAAGAATTGTGTAAGATAAGTTTATTTTGTTATTATTGATGTTGTATTCAAATAGCATTTGCGGATGATGGTGGTCATGGTTAACTGTTTAGGGCGCCAGTTTGAAACGGGTGTTACGACATTGGTCAAGTCTCATGCATAAATTATGTTCCTTTTTCAAATGTGTGATGTATTGTATCAAAATTAAATAAAGTTTGTTTCTATTCCTTTAACTTTAAAACGAGATCCCTTTCGTTCGACTATTTTTTATCCTAATGTATCTTGGCATAACGACAATGGCATATATTTTTTGGCATAATAATACTTGGACATTATTGTTTTTGGCATACTCTTTCTTTAGGCATAACTATAATTAAGGTTAATATTTTGCTCTCATTTTGTTTGGCATAAAGATATTAAGCATGTTGTTCTTTATTCGTATAACAGTAATTAAGCATAAAGATCAAAAGGCGTACTTAATGGAAACAGTTCAGTTAATTAAGTATTTTTTCTTTATCGCCGGTACAGGCCCCCCAAAGAAAAACTAAGTTTGCGAAACTACAGTTCTGCCGGTAAGGTTAGGTTAGACTTATGACCAATAACGAAGGGGTGCCGCAGACCCCCCAATCCCCAGTGCTGTCTTTAGTCTGTTCTTGTTCTGTCCTTTTACGACACAAAATTGAAGAGATGGGTTGTTAGATATTCTTTTAGTGAGCACGGACGCCCTATTAACTAGGACAAATCTGGGAAAAAACCCAGACGGATGGCAACCCTACACATGAGAGGTGTTGTCATTTTGTATGTTAACATGTTGTACGCAAAAACTTATGACGACATATATTTTTTTTTTGTAAATGTCGTTGCTTCTGTACGCTATGGTTTCTTGCGACCGTTCTTTGCCACAGTTAAAAAATGACGTCCTGAATGGGTGGTATAGGTTCAAAAAGATTTAGACGATTCTAATTACTAATTAATTGACTTTATTGAATAAATATCTTTTGAATTTTCCTTTTGACTTTGTCATTATTGTCTGACTAATATTTTAGCAGTTACCTATTCTGCGTAAGATGTTTAAAATGCCTATATCATTATACCTTTTTAAAATTATGATTTCGAATGTTATGCTTCAACATGTATTTTGAATGATGATGAACTGTGATGATTCTGTTACTTGCCAGAATTCAGTGGATCTTGATTCTCTAAACTATCATTTTTCTTCTCCTCCACTAACTATAGATTCAGTTACAAAGTCTGCTTCCCTTTCTTTCCTCTCTTGTGTTGCACCACCTGATTGCCCATCTTTTTCCTTTTCTAAAGTTTCTGATGACGACATCACCAAGACTATTCGCTCCATCAGCACTAAGGCAGTAGGCAGTGATGGTCTTAGTTTGGACATGCTTCTTCCCGTACTGGATGACATTGTGTCTGTAATCACATTCATGATAAACTTTTCTCTTACTCATAATGTCTTTCCTGCTTCGTGGAAGAAAGCATATGTACTACCTCTTCCTAAGAATCCTAACCCTTCTGACTTCTCCCAATATCGTCCAATATCTGTATAGATATCTTTAGACAGGATCGGGAGTATTCCCGATCCTGTCTAAAGTCCTGGAATCCGTTGTTCACAAGCAACTATACTCTTTTCTTGCGTCCAACTCCCTGCTTTGTCCCTTCCAATCCGGCTTCCGACCCTCCCATAGCGCTGTTGGTGCACTGCTGAATATTACGGAGGATATCCGGTGGGCTATGGAGAACATCAAACTCACGGCAATTGTCTTGTTGGATTTCAGTAGTGCATTTAACTCCGTTGATTTCGACCTTCTTCTTGCTACTCTTCGCTCTGTTAACATTTCTGCGCCGGTGTTAGAGTGGTTTCGTTCATACCTCTTTGGCCGTGTGCAGTGTGTGAGGCATCATGATGAATCCTCTGGCTGGACTTGCTTATCAGCGGGAGTGCCTCAGGGTGGCGTGCTCTCCCCACTTCTTTTTTCTGTTTTCATTAACAAGATCTCATTTGCTATTTCTTCTCGTTACCACCTTTACGCCGATGACCTTCAGATTTACAAGCATTTTAGGCTTTCGGAGGTCACGGAGACGATTCATGCTCTGAATCAAGACCTATCTGCTGTCCAAGCATGGGCTAAATCATACGGTCTTATTGTAAACCCTGCAAAATCACAGGCCATGATTGTGGGCAGCGGTAGGTTGAGATCCAGGTTGGATTGGAGTTCTGTTCCTATTCCTTGTCTACGACAGTGTCCCTATCAACTACACTGACAAAGTTAAGAACCTGGGTTTGACGTTGGACTGTAACATGTCCTGGTCAACCCACATTGGCGAAACCAGCAAACATTTGCACTATAGCTTCCACTCTCTCAAGCGGCTTCAATACTTTCTCCCCTTCAAAACCAAAATTATGCTCGCGCAATCTCTTCTTCTTCCTATACTAGACTACGTCGACGTCTGTTTCTTAGATCTGACTGAGGAGCAATTGCTAAAACTGGAACGTCTTCAGAATCTTGCCATTCGATTCATTTTCGGTTTACGTAAGTATGACCACGTCTCACACTTTCGTACTGAACTAAAGTGGCTTCCGATCAGACACCGGCGTAATATGCACATCCTTTCCACTCTTTATAGCATCCTGAACGATCCCAATGCTCCTTCCTACCTCCGTTCCCGGTTCCAACTCTTGCCCCCACCCTGTCGCTCAAGACGTGCTTGCATCACCAAGACGCTTAAGATTCCTAGAGTCAATACCAACTTCTTTCAGAAATCATATACTGTCCGAGCTGCGCAGCTTTGGAACAATCTTCCAACGAGCATACAGAATAGTTCAACAATTGCATCTTTTAAAAGAAGGGTCAAGGACCACTTTCTGACACTAATTTCATCGCAATCATAGACAACATATAGACACATATGTTTATTTTTATTTATATTATTTATGTAAGTATTATTATGTTATTTACTTGATGTATTTTTTTTTAAATTATATGTAGTACCTAGTATGTAGTATTATTTTTATATATTTTATTTAAGTACCTATATTTATTGGAAATATTTTGTTTTATTGTTATTAACTAATTAGCACTTTTGTTGTTCCCACTAATACTCCACGCTCCCATTCCACCTTAGGTTGGCTGGAAGAGATCTCTTTTAGAGATAAGTGTCACCTTTGCTCACTATTGTCTGTATTTTTTTTTCTTTATATGTGTTTATGTGCAATAAAGAGTATATATGAATGATTGATGAATTTAATTATGCTTGATTTTTTATGATTATATAATGTTATGCGTAAGTATCAACAGTATGCCAAGATATATTATGACTTACAATTTTATGCTAATAAATAGGCCCTTTAAAACAAATAACTAATTAGATCTCTCTTGGAGAACTACCAACGTTAAAACAATATGACGTTCGCAAATATGAGAATTACAGCAACCTGGCCATTTGTCTTTATTCCTTTGAAAAAATATTATGAATAAAAGAAAAAGCTGAGAGAACATCTAGGACATTGCGAATGCGTATGGTAAAACGTAACCGAGCCAAAAAAGGAAATTTATATCTAAATTCAGCTAATGACATTCTGATGACAGACTTCCTATTAATATGTAACGAAAGTTATCCCTCTTTCTCCAAAACGTGGACTTGCGTTAAATCTAGCCTAAAAATATTGCGGTCTCATTTTCCCTACCACTATAAGCTATATCTTTTCTGAACCTGATTGCAGAAACAACTTAAACAAATACAAAGTTAAAGTCGCTTTAAATCAACTCTTCTCTTTTGTCTCTTTTAAACACCAGTTACTTAAAACACTATAAAATCGTAACCACACCAAACACCTTTGTCTGAAACAAGTAAAACTTAACAAGATCTCTTGTTAAAACAAACCCTTTACCACACCAGCAGATAGTGGATTCGCTAAAGCGGGAATAACTAAATTATGCATGAGGCGATTAGTAGGAAAAAACCGCTCTGCATCGCCATCTGACTGTCCTTATTCGTTTGATTCAGAAACAGAGGTGAGCTCATGAATAAATGGAGAAGGCGGAAGGCACAGATTGCTGCAAGGCCCGGAGGTGCGACTGGTGGCTTGTACATATATGTCGCGGTTGTGTATATATCTACCTGTCATGGTTCAGTATCAATTCAGTGGTTTTGATAAACTTGATTCCTAATTTGTCACAATTGTGTACTTGTCATATTATTCTTTTGGTATCGATTTAATTGTTTTAATAATCTTAGCCTACCTACAAATTTAACAATCTTAGGAAGACTATGAGGCTGAAACGGTTTGACAAGGTATCAAGGGGCAACTCGTAGCGAGGGGCGGAAAAGTTAAGTCGGTTGACAAGTATAGCGAAATCATTTGGCTTCTTACTTATAAACACAATTTAAGTATTATTTAGTCAAACATTGTTTTGTCTACGTCACACAAATGTCAATCTGAATTTGAGCAAGCAACATTTGGGTCCTACAAACGAGGCGTGAAGAGGCATATTGTGGGCGGGCTGGTTGAAGGTGACTGATGTTACGTCTCTTACGATGCACCAGTTGTCCTCGCTTCTAATATCAGGTGGAGTAGAATCATTGGCCGGACTGTTTAACTGAATCATGTTTATTTAAACAGAGACTATTTAGTATGAATAAGTAAGGCTCTTAATGTTTAAAAAATGGTTGTCAGTTTTGTTTTCAAAAAACCCACACCTACTCATGATCATTCGAACTCGTTTGTAAAGACGCCTAGCCTGACGTGCACAAAACTTAGCCTGTTCTGTACCTGGTGCTTGTTTCCATACCTACATATTGAAATAGTTCGAGAAAGAAAGGGCGTGTGCATGGATGCTCTTTGCCCTCAATACGCTCTGGATTGCGATCCGCGTTACGTCTGCGTTGAACATTTTCTTTGGTTCTGTGACTAGTACTGCGCCATAACGGTTTATAAGTTTAGAACAATAATTATTGGGAATGAGAAAAGTAGATTAACCTCTCAGTCTTGGCAACGAAATGTCAAAATATTTTGACAGCAGGTGCGATTTGGCGGGAATTAAAATTTGCGGAAATGGAAAAAAAAAATCGAACGCAGTTCATGTTAAATTTTGCATTCACGATGCATAAAATGTACCACAGAAGCGAAAAAACCTTGTTCATACTAAAGTAGTCTCTAAGTGTATCAAAACACGGTACAAAGTCAAGTGGAGAGTGGAGTGGGATATATGGCCGCTTGGGGTCTGACGGAATAGCGAGGTGCGGCCAATTATGGCCGCTTGTGGCTTGAGGGGTTAAAAAAATGCTCGGTGTTAGATATTTTATAGATAGTAGACGTTAAACGCGTGCAAGGCCGCAAGCAAAAGCTAGTTTTTAATAAATATTGTGCAAATTGAAAAATACAGCTCAACTGAAAAGAGCACCCGGCCCGGATTGCCAGAAGGGTGCGGGTTCGAAACCTGCTCGTGGAATTTTTTTTCTACACTGTCTTTTTCAATTTGTAATTTGTTCGCAACAAAATTTGCGTTAATATAATATAAACAATAACTTTATATATCGTGCATTTGTCGACGGAACTCATACAGCCTTCTTAGACGTGGACATCATCGGTGGTCATCCATTTCCAGTCCAGATTGAGGGAACGGCGTTGTTAAGGTAGGTGAATCACTTCGTACCCTAGTAGTAAAGTCAAAGTCAAAGTCAAAGTCAAAATATATTTATTCAATAAACTCAATTAATAAGTACTTTGAAACGTCCAAATCTTTTTTAACCTACCACCCATTCAGGACATAATTTTTTAACAGTGGCAAAGAATGGGCGCAAGAAACCACGGCGCACAAAAGCAACGACATTTACAAACAAAAAAATTAATATGTCGTTACCAGGTTAATACAAAATATGAATTTAAAAAATCATAAATGATGCAATTCAAAACTACAATACAATAGCTTCGCAATGCCCATTATTTTTAGACTAACTATAGCCCGTACTTTTGGGTTGCGTCGGTACTTACCCTTGGCTGTTCTAAATTAATTAATTTCCCTGTTATTACGAAACGGAGATTGAACTGAAATCTGGTTTAAATTTGATGCCGTCTCTATCTGCCTTTATTAACAGAAATTAAGGAGCATCAGTTTTGAATCTGTTAGGAGAATGACAATTTTTGTATCGACGTTGGACCAATAGTGCTGCCCAACATTGAATCATAGTGCATAATGTTCCTTAGACTAATACTAGTATGTAACCCAAAGCGCTTCAGAATCTATCCGAGGAGTATTGAGAAGAAAAAATCAGTTTTACATTAACGAAACATAATAACAAACGTCTTATTACGCCATGTGCGAAGGCACTAATTAAGATAATAATAATAAATAACGTAAACGACAACGTTAAAAAAATATATCAACAATTAAAGTACCAAAATGCCATAAGATAAGTTTTTAGGTACAATAAAACCCCGCGAATGTTTTTTTTTTAATATCTTTCATGTAGGTAAGGAAAGAAATAAAATTATTCCCATGCCTGGGCAGCGTTTGGTCCAAAATGGTCAATATGCTTTAGTCAACTTTTTGTATAAGTGGGTTTATGAGGAGAGGGTTACGGTTTAAAGGTGTCTTGACCAAGTCATCGCCACAATTGTTAGGTATTAACCTAATCACCAATCTTGTCAAATGCGGGTTGGGGTTCACAAAACCGGTTGAAAACACACTTTGCCCTACCCGGGCATTTCAACCCCTGGTCCCTTCGTAGATCGAGTCGAGCGCTCGACCACCGAGAGACTTTATACAATACTAGCGGCCGCTCGCGGTTTCACCCGAGTAGTTCCCGTTCCCGTGGGATTATCCGTATAAAAAGTATCCTATATGTTAATCCAGGTTATAAACTATTAGTTTGCCGAATTTCATCCAAATCCATTCAGTAGTTTTTACGTGAAAGAGTAACAAACATCCGTCTATACTTACAAACTTTCGCGTTTATAATATTAGTAGGATTTAACATTAAAACAAAAAGCACGTATGACTGTTTCGTATTCTCACGTGGAGTTAATGGTCGCCAAATACGGGTAAATCGTATAGATGAGTAGGTTATCATAAATGTGGATTCCCGTTGAAACAATTCCGTCTGGTAAATCCCTCAACCGCTAAATCGAGATCGACTAAAATATGCATGAGGCGATGAGTGTGGAGAGAGCTCGGAATAAGCGTCCAATTTTTTTTAGTTTACCGATTTACTAGGAAAGGAGTTTCTGTATTCGCGGCATTTAAACGTGAAAGTTTGTATTTTTATCGTTTCTTCTACGATTTCACGATTCTTTGCCAGAGATAGTTGGAGGTTCCTAAAGTGCGAAAGGCTAATTGTTATCGTAAAATACAAAGTTTAATACAATGCTCCTAATAGCACGAAAAAATTTGAGAGCAAGTTTCACGTTACCGAATAGGCGTGCGGCTAGTAACTAAAATAAAAGTAAATGCAATTGAGAATGTATAACCAAAGGTAAAGTGGTGACAATTGTAACACTCACCTCAGAGATATATTTTACAAGATTTCCATATTAAAGTAGGTACTTCAACCAGGTAATTTTTTGTATTTTCAGGAGGTAATTTCGTTGTCTTCCGACTCGTAAAAGGAAACTTTTGGCCTTCATTATCTCACTGATGGTAAAGCCTAGTTTGCACCTGTGCTAGAAATTTAGCCGAGTAGTGATACATTGCTTTGCTACTTTGCTTATTTAAAACGAAATTTAAAATAACTAGTGAAGCAATGTATTACTACACGATTTAATTACTAACACAGGTGCGAAGGCTTAAGCGATGTTAAGACCGAATCACCCGGAATCATCAACTTCTGAAAAAGTGGCTATGTTATCTCTAACAGGCGAACATAAATCATAAAACCGCCAACTGAACCGAGCACCATACATTATGTATCCCCACTGGGAATCGAAACCGGGAATCTTTGCGTCTGAAGTAATAACCACCAAAGAAAAAAAAACCCGTTGAGGATAGAGGTTGAGAGTATAATCCATACAATATTAGCCAATCAAACATTGGAACATCATAAACAATGGCATAAGATTTTTGATCGTAATCCGATACTTCACTGCCGAGTACTGAATAACGTTGAATTAAATTTATTTACTACAAACTACAGAATAAAGCTCAAAGTGGCTTGCATAGACTGAGTTCATCGCACCCTATTTATATTAAGCGGTTGTTTATGCATTATCTAGTCTGAAACTATAATAACATCAAAGTTTCTTGCAAAAGAAAGCTCTTTTTATGACTACACTATCATAGGAGGTGTTGTAAAGTTGTTCGCTTATACCGCCGAAGCTAAAATGTTATGACTTTGAAGTAAGATGTAAGACTTATATGTAATATCTAAAGACGTGGTGGTTATAAAAGACTGGATTAGATGAGGTGACGTACATCGATTCAGATTAAGTAAGAAAGAAAGACAAAAACCAAGGCAATCACTAATAAAATTACGGGTTTCGCTTAGTTTAGAACCAAATAATTAAACAGGATTGGAAAGGTGCGCCCGCATTGTACGACGGAAAAGATTCTTCACATAACTAGCATGCGTAGAATCAACAATAATTATGTTATTTTATAAGTTTAATAATTATTGTTAAACTTATAAAATTAGTTCTATGAACTAAATCAAATCAGCGTCCTTCAAACGAGGCGTGAAGAGGCACTTTGTGGGCCGGCAGAGTGAGGGTGACTGATGCTACGTCTCTTACGCTGCACCAGTTGTCCTCGCGCCTGGACTTCATTTCCACCTAACGTCAGGTGGAGTGGGGTCATTTGCCGGGCATAATATAAAAAAAAACACAAAAAAAATACAGAATCTCTTTGATGCATTAGAACATTCTAGACGATTTTATATTATACCTACTCGACAGAAGTACAAAGTGAAACATGTTTCTAAAATTGCCGTTACAACATACATACCTACCTACGACTTAGCGCGATATTGATTACAAACAACATTCAAGTAATTAGCATTTGCACCAACGAACTCATAAATTAGAAAGTCTCGATAGCTAATGTGCCCTGCATAACCCTTTCAAAAGGTTTTAGAACTCTTTAGAGACTTATTAAATTAATTTGGTGTGAAATTGGGTAATAAGAAATCTAGAAACTTAAATACTTGAAATGGCTGAATTGTTTTATGAAAAGCGAACAATTAGTGGCACTTAAAACTTTTTTAGCTTTATTAAAAACATTTTTCAGTTTAATTATCTACCGATCTCGCTAAATGGTCGGCACTTTGTATTCCACGCACTCGTGGCACTTTTCTAACAAAAAAATTAGCGCAACTGTCAACGTCAAATTTGACAGAATCGAGCATAGACTATGCGATATTTTACGTTAACAATGCATAAGATGTACCACAGAACCGAAATAACCAAACTTGTTTATACTAAAGTAGTCTGTAAGTCTATGAAAACACGGTACAAAGTCAAGTGTGTTTTTGTAGGTGCGGTCTCATGCGACCGCTTGGGGCCTGAGGGGTTTATTCTTTATTATTGTAAAACTTTGCATGTCTACATGACAGAAAAAGTGCACCTAAAAAAAATTGCCAACTAATTGTAAACCACCATATTTTATTTTATTCTTAGCAAATAAATTATTATATTCACAGTGATGGCCGCCGCTTATGTGATCTATTGATCTCAGACGCAGGGCTTCGAGTTTTAGTAAATATTGTATTCAGTTTGTTTAATAATAGGGCTATAATTATGACCACTATCACACATTTTTCTGCCACCAAGCAAGCAGCATTCCGGTTTGAACAGATACAGTGAAATTACAGAGCATACAAGAACTTACGTTTTAAGGCCGGCACGTGATACTCTTGGAGACGCGCGCATCTCTGGCCAGCGCAGGCCGGTTTCCATACAAAAACCCATCAAAACCCTAAAGAAAATCTCATTAGCGTTCAATCGACAACTTATATTGACAAAGGCTCGACTAATATCGAAGAATTTACTAAGAAAAGTGTGCACGAAGCAAAAGGAATGTAGCGCCTCTAACGACGGAACTTTTATCTTAAGAGACTTTGTGACAAATTAAGAGAGGATCTTGCCCGGTGCACAAAAGTTAATGGAAAATATGAGCGCTTTGAGATAAAACTTGGTAACTAGCTTTTTCAAGACTTCTGGTATGAAAAAAACTGGATTAAATTGTTAGATGGTTCATTGTGCGAATATAACTTTGTCTGGCCCTGCCCTGTTTACGACTTTCGTAAGTCTGAAGTAGTGTTTGTCATAATAAATTTGGGTTTTTGTTTAATATTAAAACTGTTACATTGTTTCTTGATCACTTGACTTGATTAACCTTGTCGCGTTGCGGCGAAAGAATACTACCTACCACCTTTCTTCCCTTAGTTGTCGTAAAAGGCGATTAACGGACTAAAGACTACACCATACATCCAACAGCTTAGAGCGGCGATGGACTAACTACCTGTGACGCTGAGCGCATGTGCAGTCCCTATTTGGTGAAAAGTGGACCTATGGTAGAGGACTGCTTTTGCTGTTCTCATCTCCTAGACTTTGACTAACCCTTCGGGGATAAAAGTCGTGATTAAATGCATGGTTATACATACTTAAACATACTTTTAAACTTTCTAACATATTGGACCGTAAACATGCACTCACAGTCGTAAGACATCTTTTATTTATTATTTTTCTTAATTATTTTTATTGTTGAAATTTTGCATTCACAATGCTATAAGTATAGAAAACGGATAAAATATTTACTAAAAAAATCAACCAGTCTCAGGAAGCTCGATTGGGATTCGAACCCACGACCTTTGGATTGCCGGTCCACTACTCTAACCGCTGAGCTACCGAGACCCCAGAAGACTCGCTGAATTTTTCCTAGTAGTTTGATTTACGCTGCAAGCCAGCGGTATTATGTCACTGTGAAGTCGAATCCCACTCAAGCTTCGTGAAACTTGTTGATTTTTTTCTAGTAAACATTTTATCCGTTATTAATTATTATTTTAAATAGGTGAGTTGTGGGATTGTGTTATTTTCTGTATAGAGTAAATACATAAATAAATAGTGACTGTGTGTTACTTACAGGATTTTCATTTGATACGTAAAAGCCTACAAGATTTAATAAAGAGTAGAGTGATTGGCCTCACAGCCTCGGTTGCCACAAGGGCGTTTAATCTGACAATTGAAATAAAAATCGCGCTATTTTAATATCGTTGTTTAAGCGCGAAATCGCCATAATTGCGTTATAACCGTCATTCGTCAAGAAGCAAAAAAGGCAAATCGCTAAATAAACAGATCATATTTTTGTTCCTTTCTTACTATTTTAGATATAATACCTATACATTCTCAGTCTGAAGTACTAGCGACTGCCCACGACTTTGTCCACGTAAGCACATCCCGTGAACCCGAGGGAATTTTTGAAAATCTTGTCTTATGAGGTATCTTGCCTACTTCATCGAAAAGGTAGGCAGGCCGCCTACACAATCTTTGTATTGTAGGTCTAATAGTTTGGGCTGTAAGGTGTCGATTAATAAAACTAAACATTACCAATATAAAATAAATATCTTTCCAGAAAAAGTTTATTTGTATAAATGCCGCGAGAATATACCTACAGGAGCCGGCTCTAAAAAAGAATGGCCTAAACATAACAACGATTCATTCCGTCTGGCCAGCCGACTTTCATAAGTGCTGTGCCCAAACAAATTAAATTTCGTCCCGGCAACAAAACAAAAGGCCCAATTGGAAAAATGTCAATGGGCTGAGAGAAATTGGACGTATACACTGCGCGCGGCGGGCCAACTTTGCGAAAGGTTTTTTCTCGTGTGCCGCTCGAGCGGTTATGAATGTTGTGTATTTTGGGCGTGTGTGTTTGTAAGAGGACGTAAAATTTTGTGTAATGCCATAACGACCGGTTGTACTACCTACCTAGCGAGCTAAGATGGCTAATCCAAAAGACATACTATTATGTAAAATAATAGGCGTTTGAAAGCTAAAAATCGACGATCTTAAAAGTATATCGCAAATGGTCATCATGGTCATCTAGACATATATTTGGCATGGTTTGGTAGAAATATAAAGGTACACCAGGTAACTTCTCAACCCGCATTGGGCCATCGCGGTGGGTAATCTCTGATAGGCTGATGAAGATGATGATGTAGGTACAATGTTTACATATTTCAAAATTGCTATTCTTATGACATGTCATACTAAACTTCAGTATGCAAAAACCTTAAGATTGTATAACCGAAGCCTGGCGTCGCGTCGTCTCTACGGTTACCTATCATAAATTTGAAATTTTCCTGTAAGTACGAATTTTATTTGGCCGAAAACGTTTTGTATTTTTGTTTCCCATAATTTTCATTTTACCGAAAACACAATTGACCAAGTTTTGAAATGCAGATTATCAATTGTTATTTTTTTCAAAATCTTTATGTTTTGAAATCCCACTCAACGCTTGGCCGAAGCTATTAATGCTAGATGATTAATTTTCCAGATAAACGTTTTCAGAAAATATTATAAAAATACAACATTTCAAATGACAAATAATTGAAATCTATAATATCATCTAACAACGTGTAATCGTAGTAACGTTTCATCGAACGATGCATTGTGATATAATGATAAAAACTACTGCGGTCAGTTCTTTATTATAAATAAGTACCTATTTTTTTACAAAAGAGGTAACAAAAGGTAACAAAGGTCCGCCGGCCGACGCACACTGTTCTACGTAGTATGGGAAGCTTGGCCATAAGTCAAAATTTTAAAAATTACATTTATACACATTGGTCGGTATCTGAGGGTAGTTGGATATATTGTGCATTAAACAATACTAATAGAAGGTATGTATAATTTATGTTCTGTCGTAACGAGCACAGTTTCACGAGACGTTAGTTGCAGTGCAATAAAACAAACAAAATATTGTGTATATTCGTGTCCCATTTGTCTGTAATATAGATAAGATTTATAATTATTCATAATGGATTCTGTTACTGCAGGTATGTGTTGTTTAGTATGTCATATTGATATCAGAAGTTTCAAATAAAAATAAATTGTTACTTGACTTCGCACAAAACGAGGTAAAATTTATTATAATTTCTTAAAGACGAGCGTTTTAGTTGATGTTCTGTACATTTCTGTGCTATAGTTTGTTTCGAGAAAACGTAGCTTAGTATGTCTGTTATATATTTCTGTTAAAAAATCTACCGCCTTTTACCGCCACCCATACAACTTGTGCTAGAACACGAACATTTAATTAACTGAATATTATGTACCATTTCATGTTTACTATGACATTACTCTTTACGTTTATTATACACTAGTTTCCTGTTTTTAAACTTGGTGACTTATTTGTAACTAATAAGTGCCATGTAGGTTACTACATTCACGAAACGTATTTACTATTGATTGACAGATAACTGTATTTCGTTGATTTTTTGTCATTTTGTTTTTAGGGACTTTATCAATGACTAGGTTGGAGTTGGTCGAATATTGTTTTTCACGTCCAGAGAAGTCGTTTGTAAGCAAATTTAAATACCTTACACAACATATTATAGAAAAAACTCAATGTCCACCTGAAAAAATACATGGAACTAAACACATTCTAAGTAATTTTAGAGCTGGATTCGAAGTACGCTTTTCTAAAGCACAAATGAAAAAAAGTAGATTTATTTCTAAAAATACGGAATGGTTACAAAAAACGGAGAGTTTTCCTATATATACATGTAGGTCTGTAACAAAACCTGGTAGGCCTAATTTATCTTTTCAAGAAAGCAGCGACCGGTCTAAACGACGTAAATGTGAAGTTTTACGGCAGTCAACTTCAACATCCGAATTATGTTATGCTGCGTCTATGAATTTAAGAAGTGCCGGTCAGCTTGGAGCTGCTGATATTATCAAAGAAATTGCTATTTCACCAGAATCTTACAAGTTAAAAACGTCTGCAAAACCAGTAGAAATACATCAGCTGTCCCCAGAGAAAGCCTTAGCATTCTTTATTAATGGTCGATTTTCGGTTAATCAGTATAAATTGATAAGGAAAACTGACCGTTTTCGTTTTCCCAGTTATAATGTGGTACATGAAACAAAAAAGGCATGTTTGCCACCTGAAGAAAATATTAATAAAACTGAACGATGTCCAGCCGTGACATTGCAAGCCCTCTTAGATCATACTGCAGACAGGATCATTCAGCTTCAAGATGAAGTGTTATCGTCTTTGAGATGGGATCAATCGGAAACCGTACAATTAGTATTAACTGTGAAGTGGGGTTGCGATGGGGCATCTGGGATGAGTACGTACAAGCAAAGATTTGAACATTCGTCAACGACAGATGCAAGTATTTTTCTTACTTCTATAGTTCCAATAACTAACCCAAAACCATCATCATCTAGATTCTGTCGTCCTGTTAAGTTAGAGTACATACATGAGACAACAGCTTCTACACAAGCAGAAATAACCCGAATCAATAATGAAATTGATAACCTTGTTCCACTTAGAAAGATGATGTGGAATATATCGTTCACAATTACATATAAGCTACTGTTTACTATGATTGACAACCAAATTTGTAATGCAGCCACAGAAACAGCTTCAAGCCAAAGGTGTTATTTGTGTCAAGCCACATCCAAACAGTTCAATTGTCTAAATGCTGTATTGAGAAGGGAAGTTAACACGTCTCATACAAAGTTTGGACTATCTCCTTTACACTGTTGGATTAGATTGTTTGAATGTTTGCTGCACATATCGTATAACTTGCCCTTTGAGAAGTGGCAAGCAGCAAGTAACGAACTTAAAAAAATTAAACTAGAAAGGAAACAAGACATCCAAGCTCAATTTTTTGAAAAACTTGGTCTTATAGTAGATAAACCAAAACAAAACTACGGGTCATCAAATGACGGCAATACAGCACGTAGATTTTTTCAGAACGCCGAAATTTCTAGTCAGATTACAGGGATAAATAAAAATTTGATTATGCGTTTCCATAACATACTCATCACCATTTCATGTGGATTTAATATTAATGTAGAAGTGTTTCGCAATTACTGTTTAAAAACAGCAGTTGTTTACCTAAAACTATACCCCTGGTATTATATGCCCACTTCTTTACACAAGTTGTTAATACATTCAAGCGAAATTATTGCACATTTTGCAATTCCAATAGGTGCACTATCTGAAGAAGCACAGGAATGTCGCAATAGAGACATTAAACACTACAGGCAATCATTCTCAAGAAAATGTTCAAGAAAAGCGAATATAACAGACATATTTAACAGATTACTGGTTTCATCAGATCCCCTGCTGTCAAGCCTGCAAGAATTACCCAGGTATAATAGCAAAACAATTCCTCAGGATGTAATAAAAATGCTTAAAGCTCCTGAAATACCTGAAAGCGCTCCTTTTTCAAACTTTGATTCATCGGACGAAGATCATGATAGTACTTAATTAAACAGATTTATTGATCATAGTTATGTGTTTTAATTTAACTTGTGTATCTTGATAAACCTTTTTAACATTATATTTTAAGAAAAACTAATCGTGTGTATCGAAATTCGTTCATAAACATTGGTAAATAATTTTGGCCAAGCTTCTCATACTACGTAGAACAGTGTGCGACGCGACCGGGTGCATTTTTCAGAAAAAAATGCTTTTTAGAAAGGGATTCTGTTGTCTGTTAAAAGAAAATAACCACGAAATGTAAGTGATCGCTCCGCTCTGCTTCGCGATCACCTTACATTTCTAACCTCACCTTGACCTACAGAGCTATAGACATGGTATAGTACTAATTGACCTGACCAACACTATTGCCTTTTTTACTTTATTTACCTAATATTATGGATAAGTACATGAAAAACAAAAAAATGAGAATCGAAAATCTAGCTATGATATTTTAGAGAAAAAGTTACTTCGAATTTTAATACTTCTAGATATGAAATTTATTGTAAGCAAAATTACTTCCAAAAGAAAGAAGTAGTTTTGATAATCAGCTAATAGTTTTTCTGGAAAATGAAACGTTTGTATGATAAGTTTATGGATTAACAAAATTATGTAAAAGAAACAATCTGGTATTTAAAACTTCGCCATACCGTTTTTGAACAATTGAAATTCGTACAGGAAAGTTTCGAATTTAAGATAGGTTACCTTTCTCTACTTAACTGGGAACAATTCTTTCCATGGAACTCAATGGAGCTATGCAAATCTTATCAGCACCTAAGCGTGACGTTTATTCACGAGACGAGATTGTCCTAAGTGGTCGCGGGCGAGGCGTCTGTTAGGTGCTGATTCATTGGGCGATTCTAAAGAAAGTAATATAAAAAGAATCGGCATGGCTGAAGTAGAGAGAAGTAGTAGTAGCTACTTTTATTGTAACACACAACTTAAAAATACACATACAAATTAGCAAATTACAAAGTAAAAATTTGGATTTCTTCCGGACAAAAAGATGAATGGAAAGACCTTATAATAAAAACACTGAGCTGCAAACGATTTATACGTACTGATAAAATAAAATGTTGTTAATTTTATTAGTAAAATGAAAAATTAAATACCAATACGACAAATAATGTTAATTAAATGCTTTAATAATATATAATATTATGCCGTCTGTTCTTCATTTAATTAGTTATTAGAAGCCCAACAGCAGAGTGTGTGCATGGCGTCTTTTAAAAGAGGTGCGAAGAATAACGCGGATAAGCAAGGCGAGGGCGGATAACGCGTCACAATTCTGCTTCACAAGCTCTTCGAATTTGGACTCTGCATCCTCTTAAAATCAGATGGAGCAGAGTCATTGGCATAAAAAATATACCATACAAATAGTATATTAAAATATACGACTCACTTAGTTTATAGAAACACACAATCAAACAAGTCTTTGAAAAGGAACTGATTCATGAGACCTCGATATACTTTAAGAGATCTAATGAGAGCTCATGAGACCTAATGAGATCTCATCAGACCACACGAGACTTCAAGCTACATCGGTAACCGTAAATATTAAAAATGGCGAGACGGCTTGGGATGAAGTTGCCCAATTCGCAGCCGGTAACTAAGCGAGGGCTCTTATTTCCAAGGAAGATCGTAATTAATGAACATTTCCGAAGAGCTTTTGCCTAAGTAACAAATTTTAAGCAACTTTTATTATTGAAGTCGACAAAGACCTGATTGACATAATTTATTTTAGGCCAAAAATTTGCCTCAGTAATTATCGCGTGCGTTTTGATTAAAATATTTTGCAAGCAAGAAATTTAGAAAATATTCACATCCTAGCCCTATACCTATTATAATGGGTTCTTTTAGAAAATTGAGTAGTGTATTATTTTGTAAGGCAAGTCATTGGTAAGGCCAGTACGCACTCCATCCGGAATTAAGGGGTCTACTTTCCAAAGCCCCTAAAAGCACTTTTTCACAAACAAATATAATTATGTTTAAATTATAATACAAAACCCTTTAAAGCATGTCTGACCAATATATGTTTTATGGGGTTTTTTTTAAAGTAGACACCTCAATAATCAATCTCTAAATAACTGACTACATTATTTTTATTATTATCGTTACTTTTGTGGATGTAAGTTGTTTTATTTTCTTTTTGTTTTTTTTTATTTTGTTACTGTTGTGTAGTGGTCAATAAATATTTCATTTCATTTCATTTATGACAACAGACAACGAGGGGATGGTAAATACCACCAACCAACCAAACCCATATTTAATTCACTAGAAAGCAGTGTGGCCAGTGCTTATACTACTAGACCACAGAGGTTTAAGTCTGCACCATTTTAAACAAAATATATAGCATTAACAACTAACCAAAGTCATTTCTACTTTAAAAATGCTACCATGTATTTTAATGAATTCTCATACAAAGTAAAATATTCTACTCGTAATATCATACTAAAAGGTCCACACATTATGCTTTATTAAAAGTTGCATTTAAATCTGAACCATATTGCCACTCGCACAAGTCTGCTCTCTGTGAAGTCTGGTGACCACAAAAGAGTAATTTGTCATCGGAACTCTCATTTTAAGTATAAAAGTTCGTTGATAAGCCCCGCTACTTTTGACTGTTGGTTACTTCAGATTGGTTAAAAGTCGTGCTTTAAGCTCTGCAATGATTTTCGATAACATTTTAGTGTTTTTCAGAGTTTCTTTGTACAGGTTTTCTTTATATTTTTAATACGTCGTCTTTCTGTTAGTTCTATTTATTTACTCCTGTGTATGCCTTATAGGAGTGAATCTGAGGAAGGAAAGAGGTGAAAGAAAGAACTCTGAGGAGTGCTCTAGCATTGATAACTCGGCGAGTTCCTCATAGGCCGCCCACTAACGGCCCTTCCCGAACTATCCGTGGAAGATAGGCCGATCTCCACACGTAGGCGATTCCAAATGGTACAGGCTCTTTCCCAGCGCTTCTGGACGCTGTGGACCCAGTCCTACCTTCATACCCTCCAAACCCGCTCCAAATGGTTGTCCCCATCCTCCCCTCCCCGAGTTGGCGAGCTCGTCCTCATCAAGGAGGACAACCTGCCTGCCCTCCAATGGAGACTGGGGCGCATTGCTCGCACCCTGCCTGGGAAGGATGGCGTCGTGCGGGTGGTGGACCTGGACACCGCGAATGGACATCTTCGGAGGCCTGTATTCCGGATCGCCAGGCTCCCAGTGGATGAGCCCCCCCTGGCCCCCGGAGGATGTTCCCGCCAAAGCCGGGACGGCCTTTCAAACCGTACCGCCATCGGTATGGCGGTTGACTCAGCGGTTGTTGACGACCGCGTCCGCCTGTCTGCCGCGGCGCCACCGCTGCGCGACACAGCCGCCGCTAGCTTGGTGAGCCGAGCGCGCGAGTAGTCTGGCTGCTAGCTAACGCGAGACGCCCACAAAATACGCGCGCTGGTATCTCCCCTTATTATAGTGACTCCTGAACCTAATGTGAAGAGACCGCCTAAATGCCTATTGTGGAGTGAAGTGACTGTGTGACCGTGAAGTCCATTTCAACGCCCTGCCCGTGCTTTGCCCAGCTACAGTTGGCCGATCACCCATCATCATCCCAGGTAAGCCTTCCTACCTACCTACCTACCAGTTCTCTACGTCGCGTAGTCGCCACGTCTGAGTGGCGACTACAGGACTGTATATGTTTTTGTATCGGTTGCGCTTCTATTACTTTTTATTATTACACTTAGGTTTATAAATAAGTTTAGAGAAATGCTTCTTCTCTTCTATTAAAAAACAAGAGCAGTTGGTCTAATACGCTATGTTGACAAATACTACTACATTTTTAGAAGTAAAAACATTGTCTTTACAAACTTGTCAAGCAGATGATTCTAAAATACGAATTGTTTCAGATCCTTGTTGACACGCTGCAGTGTTAAACCCCACCACCGCCTTAACGCCAATACTATGGTCGTCAAAATATTGCCCCATCAACTACAATCTGCTGTAACATGGCAAATCCCTAATTTGTTCCATGTACTTTTACTGCGGGTGCTTTGCCCCTCCTATAAATTCAAGGTACGTGACTCGACTGACCATTCGTACCGGTCCGTCTGAGCAAAATGCTCTTTGTCAGACTCGCAGCCATTCAGATGGACAATTTATTTGAGAATTATTCTTTGCTATCGTATTTTGGAAGATTAGACCAGCTTGGAGATAAGGTGCAATTTATTATTTGTTTTCTGAGATTTTGGTATTTTATGCGTTAGGTTCCGGTGACCTTTTTATTTATCATATTAGTTCTGAATGACCAAGATTTAATCAAACCAAATTTGTCACGATTTTTAAATAGTAATAGTGAAACGTTAGGTGAAATGACTACATAAAGATCGATGGAGCTCACGTCTTCCGCATACCGCTTACAAAGTTATTTTACATACGAAACTATCACTAGGGACTTATATACATTTTAGGAACAAGTGTAATGTCTAACTAGTGTAATAAACTGTAATATTAAGACAATCAAAGATAAATCTAAATTATGAATATAAACCGGTTCATAATTAGTTTAATTTGCTTAGTTATTGCATGAAGAAGACTATAAATCTAAAGACAATTTAATAAATATAAGATTCCATTTATTCAAATCAAATAATTATTAACCTACCCACTTCCAAAATGTTCATAAAATATTTAGCGTATATACCGACCCCGTTACAGTACACAATACCTATGCTTCGTGTCTAGATTATTAGCAACCAGACCAACAACTTTACAATATTTCGGAAAAGACTGAAATATTAGAAAATAAATTGAAAAGGACAAAGGTTACATCGTCAGAGAGAAATCATTAAAAGGACCTGTAGCAGTACAATGATAACTGCTGTCGTGGAACTTGTAGCGAAATTAAATGAATCCTCCGAGACGGGCTTTATTCCGATAACCGGCCGTAGTACAGGCTAATTAGCGAGGTCCCGTGGGTGCCTACTAATTATCCGTGATACACGTCTTTCGTCGTCCCGAGAAAGAAGTCGTAAAAGCTGTTTCGTGAATTGGGGAAAATCATAACTTTCCACCCACGGACCAATAAAACAAAGTAGGAAAACCGAAACAAACTCAATATCAAAACAATCTTTAAAGTGTGTATCGTTCAGTTTTTGAGATGTAAAAATTACTTTATTTTATGACTATTGCCCGGTATTATTAATTAATCTACCTGTTGTTTTGCTTACGAAATTTGACATAAGCTACATATTAATTATGTCACATTTCTAACTCTAGTAACACCAAGGGTTTCAAGTTTAAGGAGCTCAATTCTGCAGCGGCTAGCTCTCTCGGGTTGCGATCTTGTAGATTAGCCAAGTAATGCAATATCGGATCTACATTATTGGATGACCAAACAAATACAATCTCGGGCTCTCCGTAAAGATAAGTAAAGACGTTGTCTCAGTTGTTGTTGTAAAGTGAAGTCACTATAACCAGGTCAGTGTGAGTGATGGGGTCATAGCAGTACCTTTTTTTGTACTCGTGTTAAATCAAATTAAAATATGTGAAGTGATATTTTAAACTGAGAAATTATCAAGTGTTGGGGGCCACGCATCAATTATGACAACACATTTTCGTGTATATTAATCGCTCAACATAAAAGCAAAAGCTGTTGTCCTAGAATTTCGGTTGTGCTAGAGCAAAAGCGATTTCATTGCAAGGCACTCGATCCTGATAATTATATCAAAACCGTATGAAGTACGCCTCAGTGAACATAGTCGACGCATAGCAGAATCACTGTCAGACAGCCCAAGCACAACCTTGATAACATTATTATACAAGCGATGAACAAATGCCTTAGGCCTCTGTTACAACTACAAGCACAAACATTTTGCGATGCGACAAGCGTTTTTTATTCCATTGCGCTTTATGCTACAGAAGTCTCAGTCGGTGGTTATAGAGATAACGCAAGGAACAGAGAAATCGCGCATCGCGTCGCAAACCGCCGGTAGTCGTGGTCGAGGTAGCTGACCTGCACATATAAAATTATTGGCATCGTCCTTCTAAAAACTTCAACAATTTTACGGACTGTATAGTTGATAATAAAAGCCACCGATAAAGGTGAGGACAAAGCTTGGAAAAAGCATAAAATTCATAAGTAAGAAAAGAAAAACAGCAAAACAAAAACAAACAACGGAAACTTTTACTACTTTATGTAGAGTGTAAACGCTAAAAATAAGTTCCGTATTCGTAACAATTGTTACGTTGTAAATTCAGGGCCCTGTCTGCCTTTACTAATCTACAAAAGGGGTTTGCAATGGTTAAATAGTACTTACCTGAAATCATTGTTTTTGAATGATCGGGTTTCCAAAAATAGTAAGCATTGTGGCTTGTTAGACTAAAATCCATTTTTTCTTCACATTAAAGACATGGAGCCTTGGCTGACACATTACAAGACACACTTTTCTTGCATTATCAATTATTACACCTTTCTAAATAAGTTTTAGCAAGACTTTGCATTAGATGTGGAAAAAATTAAGATTGTTTTTTTTTTTATTATTTATTTTAGTTCCATGAAGGAACAGGCTAAGGTCTGAGCCATACTGCCTAGTCATTAGTTTTTTATTTGTTTTTTTCCCTTGATAATAATGAGTGGTGATTAAGATGAATGATAAATGATGTTCCCCAAACCCCTTGAGTCCTCAGTAAAGATGTGGGACTTTACTGAGGTCTCACGCGGACTACGTGAGAGAATTTGAAAAGTGATGTTTCACTGTTTTGTTTCATTTGCCAACACTCATGCACGTTCACAAACACTTAACGGTTAATAATCCACTATTATTTCACATTAATATTAGAAAAAACACAAATGTTAGAAAATAAAACAAAACTGCAGACATGACGCTTCACTTTCCCGCCAAGAAGTCCAATTAAGATTGTTTACGTTTTGTATTTGACATAACACCATAGACAAAATGACAGCCACCGTAGCGACGCCTAGCGGTAGCGGGGCGAAGTGGCTGTCAGCTTTTAATTTCACATAAAAGATTCAATTTTAAAAAATAGCCGAAACAGTTCCATTAATAAATTACATAATAAATTAATATGTATAATAATTACTTTAAGTAATTAAATTTAATTCAAGCAAATCCGGAAATAGAACTAATTTTTTCTATAAGGACTTTTATCTAGAACATTCGAACGGGAGTAGTATTTTTTATATGGATATTGTCTCTGCCCGTAGGGGTTACCAGAGAGGAAACTAATACCCCTTAATATTAAGAGAGGGTAATTAGTGAGTTAAATATCACAAAATTAATTTTAAATTAAAGAAAAACGCATTCACATTGCTAAACGTAAATTTTTTTTCTAGGTCTTGTGTTGTTATTGTTGCCAAATTCTGTTAGCAGAGGGCGAGTTGTGACAGACGTCATATTTGACGTTTTGATAGTTTGAAGGAAAATTCTAAAAGAACAGTTTGTTAGAGATTACCCGACTATGGGAGTAGATTTCCTAAGATGGCATTCCGGTTTGAGTGTTTCCGGCGAATTGGAGTGCCGGGTCTGATGACGTCGAAATGATTTCAATCTCTAGCGTGACGTGGTGTGATGTGTTGAGATCAATTCACTAAGGTAGGCATGAGTCCTGGTAACCTTTTGTTTTAATCTGAGGTCGTAATAATGTAGTGGATTTGAGGCGTCATTAGCTTGAGAATATAGTCAACAAGTGTGTGGTTTATTTACAGGGATCCGTGCCCGAAACGAAGTTCCGGTCGCTGGCAGCCACGCGCACAGTTAAAATCTCCCAGCGCGTAAGTATCCCAAATGTAACATTGTTAAGTATAATAAGCCGTCATCCTAGGAATTCAAATCGATTTTTCATGGTGTCCGAATCATGCCTTGTCGCCAGGCAACGCAAGGCTCTTGGCCATGTGGCAGATGTGTCAAATCCCTTTAGGAGTGGATATTGCATCATCCCGCAATATTCTAGCATTGTTTGGTGTTCCCGCCAAAGCCGGGACGGACTCAGCGGTTGTTGACGACCGCGTCCGCCTGTCTGCCGCGGCGCCACCGCTGCGCGAGCCGCCGCCGCTAGCTTGGTGAGCCGCGCGCGCGACTAGTCTGTTTGCTAGCTAATGCGAGACGCACACAAATTACGCGCGCTGGTATCTACCCTTATTATAGTGACTCCTGAACCTAAAGTGAAGAGCTCGACCTAAACGCCCTTAACCAGTGCCCCTAGTGAACTGTTTAGTGAAGTGACTGTGCGCCAGGAACCAACCTACATCGCCGCCCCTCAAGCCTCGCCGCCCGTGGTCAGCTCGCACGACGGTTCCTGACTCATCATCCCTGTAAGTACATCCTTCCTTCAGCCTTCCTGCCTTCAGCCCATTAACTCCGCCGCATGTTGGTGCCTTAAGCGCCAACATTTTTGGTCCAATCGAGCACGGAATACCTCTAAATGTCATGGTCTTTCGACCATAATCAGCCCCGAATCAGCCCTTAACTTTGATTAATTATTTACAGTCCGCTAAAAATAATGTTTCATAATTATATCTATTTCACTTCCTAACATTTATAATTTCATCTCCATACAAAATCTTTTCTGCACGACAGTCGTTGTAAAGTTGACCTACCTACACGAATAAAAATTCGTGTTTCGGGTATCGTGTTCCAAATAAAAGTTCGTACCAGTATCCGATTCGTGCTAACTCCTAGTTAATTTACGCTAACAAGTTTAGTGTTTATGTTGTTGATGTTGATTTTATGGTGTCATACAATGTCTTTGTGATTTGAGCGAGCTAGTGTACTAATTGTGTATTACTTGTACTAATGATGCGTTAGGTTTAGTAGTTAAATTATTGCGTTACGTTTGCGTTTTACGTTTTTCGGTTGCACATATAACTTTGGTTACGTAATAACACACCCGCGTCTAGACGACGATATTGTTGTTTTTCCCGTTTTATTTTTTAAGGAATTTTTATGTTCTTGTCGTGTTAAATCGGCTCAGATCTCGTGCATGCTCACCACGCGTGCCAAATAGCGTGCTTTATTTTTTCGCTCGTGTTAATTTTATATCTATTTTTTTATTTTTTATTTTTGCCTTTGCGATCGGCTCATTCTTGGTGCGTGCTCACCACATGAGCTTAGTGTGTTTCATTTAGTTTCATCAGTTTTTTTTATATCGCTTACGGCTATTTGCGTGCGTCGCCTTCGCTTCTACACACGTTAAGTTTAATTAAGTTTTATTATTAGTTTATTTTTATTTTTTTTTGTTTGCGACTGACTCATTCTTCGCGCCAGTGTCGGCAACAGGTCTGCCCGATTGTGAGCGCCTTGCCCAACAGTGGGCTACGGATAACGTGATTCCTTTTGTTTTTGTTGTTTTTGTTTGTTTTTTGCTTGCGGTCGGCTAATGTTACGTACGCGCGTTCAATAAGCATACATACATATACACAGACATACCTACACATACACGCGTTTGCCCACCCGTAGGCCATATACAAGGCGCCCCAACTTAGTTTTGCTTTCTTTATTGTTGCGTTAATTTTAGCCCATTTGCCCTTACCTTAGTAAACAAATACCTCCAGCCCAACTATAGAATATATACAGGGTGTTGTTCTTTTTACTGCCTTTAAATTTGTTTAATTTTTTATTTTTTATTATTTTTTTGTCTCCTTTTATTCGTCGCGATGCCGACCAAGTCACAAGCCGCGATATTTAGGGAGGCCGCCAAAGCTTTACACCAGCTCCTAGAGATGGGATCACTGATCATTGCTGGCGACACCAAACATTCCATAACGGAATTCAACGTGCGTTTCGCACAGATACAGGGCATAAAGGAGAAGCTGGACTCAGTGTATTATAGCATTCTTGACGAGGAGGACCTGGACGAGAAGACCGAGAAGGCATACACTGAGAACCACACAAAAGCCTCCGGGGCGTACATTGGGATTCTTGTGGCTAGGGAGGAAATCTTACCCTCTTCCACGTCATCCCCAACCCATAGCGCTCAGCCCAGTTTCGGCGTCAATACGCCCACAGCCGTCCTCCCCAAGATAGCGCTGCCCAGGTTCAGCTCAAAAGTGGAGGACTGGCCTTCCTTCATTGCGCTGTTTAGGAGTCTGACTGACGACATGGCGACCCTGTCGGACGCAGTCAAGCTCCACTACCTATTCTCATGTCTCAGCGGTGAGGCATTAAGTATGGTGTGCCACTTAAAGGTCACCAATGAAAATTTTGCCGTGGCCATGGACATCCTCACCAAGCGGTACGAGAACCGCCGGGTTCTCATTGATAGTTTTGTGGACATCATCCTGGGGCTGCCAAGCATCCATACGCGCTCGAACATCCGCACACTGTTCCTCACGCCGCTCATATCGGCTCAGTGTGCCCTCAACAATTTAGATTTGCCCATAGGAGACGATTACGTGTTTGTGTCAATAGTGGTGCGGAAGCTCAAGGGCGAGCTCCGCACGCTATTTGAACGCAGGCACGGGTCTAGTAACACCCTGCCCACGTTAAGGGACCTTATCTCCTACCTCGAGGAGCACGCGCGCTGTGTGGAGACAGAGTTCTCCAACATAGCCATGGCTCAACCCATTCAGCCCCAGCCCGGCCCTTCTCGTAGCCGCGCGCCTCCTCAGTTGCCCCATCGCACTTATGCTCAGATGGCTCAGCAACAACCCGACCATTACCGTGGCCGTTCCTCAGCTCCATCGCCTCACCGCGCCCATGAGCAGCCTACTCACCAACCGTTCCGCCCAGCGCAACAAATGCGTCACCGCCCATCCACCTCCCCGGCTCGCAGTCAGCCCTTCCCCGTATACTCGGCCTTCCAGCAAAGCTGCTCCTCATCATCGTCCTCGTCCTCTTCCTCACGCTCGACGTCCTACTGTCCCTATTGTGCCACTAGGGGACATACGCTCATGACGTGCAGATGGTACAATGCCCAGCCAACACAGGGCCGTTGGGACTTTGTACAGGCACGCGGGCGCTGCCAGCGTTGTCTCGGCCGTCACTACGAGAGCGAGTGCAGGTCAAGGGGGGCATGCAAGAACTGTGGGAGTACGAACCACCACACGTCCCTCCATCGACCAGACGGCCCAACGCACTCAGCTCATTCGTCGTCTGTACATGTGCCCCCACCACAGCTGACAGAGCACTCGAGGGAGCGTCCCAGAAACAGCAGGCGGCACGAACCCGCACATGCCAAACAGGTGCAACCCAGCTCTGCTCACAGAGCCAGCCCGCCCAGGTCCGGTTCGCCAGGTAGGCCCCGCGAACGCCGCCAGCAATTATGACTCCCTACTATCACAGAGCACCCTAGCGAAGAGGTAGATTTAGCCCATGCCCAGTTAACCCATGCCCACACAGCTGATGCATACTCAGCTCACACAATTTCAGCTGATACTCAATCAGCTCACTCACCTTCTGTGCCCACTGGCACACCCATTTTGTTGCCAACCGTCTCACTAAGAGTTGCGGACGTACATGGCCATCTTCACACAGCCAGAGCTTTATTGGACTGTGGCAGTATGCTGACGTTAATAACGTCACGCATGGCATGACTTTTGAACCTGCCATCAAAACCCACTTCTTTAAAAATTACAGGAGTTGGGAATCAGCACAAACATGAGTCAAAGGCGGCAATAACAATAGTATGCCGACCCACTCACAATGATACTCCTACAATTACTGCCACAGCTCACATTTTAAAAAACGTCACTGGCTACCTTCCCTTAGAGAAGGTACCAAACATTTCCCACGTACTAGGCCAGCCACCCGTGCCATTGGCTGACCAGCTTTACCACACACCAGCCCCGATCGACCTCTTATTGGGGTCGGACGTTCTTGGTCAAGTGTTGGACGGGACTAAGGTCTCGTTGGGCCCGGGCAAGCCCATAGCCTTCGGCACGATTTTCGACTTCGCGTTGATAGGACCCATTGAGGACTTGTATGCGCAGCCGGCGCAGCAGGTGAACTCAGCTCACGTCGTCAGCTCACAACCAGACTCAGCTGAATCAGCCCAGGACATACGTCAGAGTCTGGAAAGGTTCTGGGAGTCTGAGGAGCCCCTCCCTCAATCTCACACTCATAATGATCCCCTGGAGGAACAATGCGAGGAAATCTTCCGCTCTACCACTACACGCGATCCCTCAGGCAGATATACGGTTGCTCTGCCCTTTCTAAAGGACGCCCCTCAACTAGGCAAAACTCACCCTATCGCGTTACGCAGATTCCTCAATATTGAGAAGAAGCTAATGGCGAACCCGTCTCTGCGTTCTAAATACGTCGACTTTATGGCCGAATACATCGACTTAGGGCACATGGCTCCCTGTCACCCAAATACATTCGCCCATAAACCTCACTTCTACATCCCTCACCATGGCGTATTTAAGTCAGGGTCGGACAAGCTGCGCATTGTTTTTGATGGTAGCTGCAAAAGCTCCAATGGTGTCAGCATAAATGAATGCCTACACACAGGCCCCGCCCTTCAACAGGACATTGTGGACATCATCATGTCCTTCAGAACGCATCCAGTCGTTTTCAGCACTGACATCCAGAGGATGTTCAGAAATGTGCTGGTTGCCCCAGACCAGAGACGGTATCAGCTGATACTATGGCGGTCCTCACCAGATCACCCTCTGCTCACCTACGCCCTCAATACAGTCACGTACGGCTTAAGATCAAGCCCATATCATGCAATCCGCACCCTGCTCCAGCTGGCTGATGATGAAGGCCATCGCTACCCTGGAGCCGCTCAGGTTCTTCGTAAGTCTATCTTCGTTGATGACATCTTGTGTGGCCATGACACGGTTGAATCCGCCCAAGCACTTCAGGACGAGTTGATAAGTCTGCTAGACCTAGGCGGCTTTCAGCTCAGTAAGTGGACATCTAACTCGCCTAAGCTGCTCGAGATATTTCCCGACAACCAATGTGACATGCCCAAGGACTTCGACATGAACCCAGAATCCACGTCCATTAAGGTCTTGGGTATACAGTGGAGCCCTCAGTCAGACGAGTTCACTTACCGCATCTCTCTGCCCCCCATCACACATGTCACAAAGCGGTCTATTTTAAGCACCGTAGCCTCACTTTATGACCCAAACGGCTGGGTTTCCCCCGTTATCTTCCGCGCAAAGCTGCTGCTTCAGCAATTGTGGCTACTGAAGCTGGAATGGGATGAGCCCACTCCCTCTGAAGTGCAAACGGAGTGGCACCACATCTCGGAGGATCTGCCGCTGTTGTCTAGCATTCGCTTCCCTCGGCACGTTTGTGCAAGCAAAGGCTCAGCTGCATACTCGCTTCACGGGTTTGCAGATGCCTCTGAGGCCGGGTTTGCCGCCGTTGTTTACCTCCATGAGCTCGATGCCTCCGGAGATACTTTGGTACACTTGATTGTCGCCAAGTCGCGAGTCGCACCAATCAAGAACCGCCTCACAATCCCCAAGTTAGAGTTGTCGGCCGCCACTCTACTCTCCCAGCTCATGATCCGTGTGTCGGTTCAGTTATCGGCCCATATCAGTATACAACAACACATATGTTGGTCAGACAGTACGATAGTCCTGGCCTGGCTCAATACACCGCCTCACCGTCTTCAACCCTTTGAAGCCAACAGGGTAGTCAAAATCAGCTCAGGCTCACCAGAATGTACCTGGCGACACGTACCTTCTGAGCTCAACCCGGCAGATTGCGCAAGCAGAGGAATGTCTGCGCAATCCCTGTCAGCCCACGACCTATGGTGGTCTCCCACGTGGCTTGGACAGCCTTGTGAGTCTTGGCCTGCGATGCCCTTAGCTCTGGGCCATCACGCCCTGCCCGGCCTTAAGCCCAAACACGTCCCGTCACTGGTCACAGTGCCCGGTCTTGACTTTGACCTGCTCACTCGGTTCAGTTCACTAGACAAGCTCGTCGGAGTGACAGCTTGTCTAAAACGCTTTCTGCACAACTGCAGACACCACCCAGATTCGCGACGCTCAGGCCCCTTGTACGTCAGTGAACGAAGAGAGGCCCTACTTTACTGGGTGCGCAGTGTCCAGCACAATGAGTTTGCGGAGGACATCCACCGCCTTCAAACTGGCAAAATCTGCTGCGTCAGACTCCAGCGGCTGTCACCTCTCATTAAAGATGAGCTCCTTAGAGTTGGTGGACGACTGTCCCATGCGTCTATCCGATATGACGCGCAGCACCCGCTCATACTTCCCAGCTCTAGCCCACTTGTAGACCTTATCATTGACCACTACCACAAAATACACTGCCATCCTGGCGCTGACACTTTACACGCTATTCTACGCCAACAATTTTGGATATTGTCCGCGAGCGGTATTCTAATCTCTAATAATAATTAGACACCGAGTTTTTAAATGCATTAGATGCTTTCGATGCCGGGCCCAGCCGCAAGCGCCCTTCATGGCCGACCTGCCAGCCGATAGAGTTACGCCTCAGCCAGTATTTAGTCAAGTCACGACCGATTTTGCCGGACCATTCCTCGTTAAATCTAGTACCCTACGTAATGTTAAACTCTTAAAAGCGTACTTTTGTATATTCGTGTGCCTCTCGACTAAGGCGGTTCATTTAGAACCGGTCTCGGACCTCAGCACGGAAGCGTTACTCGCGGCATTACAGCGTTTTATAGCACGCCGCGGTGCCCCGGTTCTCATCCGCTCGGACTGCGGTACAAATTATGTAGGCGCTAGAAATCAGCTCATCGAAGTACAAAACTTTCTTGCCTTGAACAATGATACGATTGCGCACAAGCTCGCTGGTCAGCACATTACTTGGTTGTTAAACGTCCCTAAGGGACCATGGTTCGGTGCGTTACATGAGATCAACGTAAAATCAACAAAGCAACTTTTATATCGCGTAATTGGCGAACAGCACCTCACATTCGAGGAATTCTCTACACTTTTGGCACGAATCGAAGCTGTCCTTAACTCTAGACCTCTCTGCCCACTTTCGTCTGATCCCTCAGACTTTGAGCCGCTTACAGCCGGACATTTCCTCATAGGCCGCCCACTAACGGCCCTTCCCGAACTATCCGTGGAAGATAGGCCGATCTCCACACGTAGGCGATTCCAAATGGTACAGGCCCTTTCCCAGCGCTTCTGGACGCTGTGGACCCAGTCCTACCTTCATACCCTCCAAACCCGCTCCAAATGGTTGTCCCCATCCTCCCCTCCCCGAGTTGGCGAGCTCGTCCTCATCAAGGAGGACAACCTGCCTGCCCTCCAATGGAGACTGGGGCGCATTGCTCGCACTCTGCCTGGGAAGGATGGCGTCGTGCGGGTGGTAGACCTGGACACCGCGAACGGACATCTTCGGAGACCTGTATTCCGGATCGCCAGGCTCCCAGTGGATGAGCCCCCCCTGGCCCCCGGAGGATGTTCCCGCCAAAGCCGGGACGGACTCAGCGGTTGTTGACGACCGCGTCCGCCTGTCTGCCGCGGCGCCACCGCTGCGCGAGCCGCCGCCGCTAGCTTGGTGAGCCGCGCGCGCGACCAGTCTGTTTGCTAGCTAATGCGAGACGCACACAAATTACGCGCGCTGGTATCTACCCTTATTATAGTGACTCCTGAACCTAAAGTGAAGAGCTCGACCTAAACGCCCTTAACCAGTGCCCCTAGTGAACTGTTTAGTGAAGTGACTGTGCGCCAGGAACCAACCTACATCGCCGCCCCTCAAGCCTCGCCGCCCGTGGTCAGCTCGCACGACGGTTCCTGACTCATCATCCCTGTAAGTACATCCTTCCTTCAGCCTTCCTGCCTTCAGCCCATTAACTCCGCCGCATGTTGGTGCCTTAAGCGCCAACATTTGGTTTTGTTTGGTGGAATATCGTAGCCGTGTAGTGCCTTGTGTACTAGTTAAATGTGAAACAACACTAAAATTAAAACATGGTGTTAAATATTAGTGATATGGGGTTAGTTTATGGTTGTGCAACAGCGTTGGGAAGCTTTTGATAACCCTTAGCGCTGCGAGTCCCTGATTATGATAGGTTGCAGCCCCAGATACACAGATAGCAGACTGCGGGACCCCATTCGTCTCCAGATTCGGATCGACTATACGATCCTGGCGTCCATAATTATTAATTTTATATCGGTATAACCCCACGGTTCTCTAGTGTATTGGCTTTAAACGTGTGATAGTTTTGATACGGTTAAACGGATTAAAACATTTAATTTAAATTTTTTATAGACGGAGTAATTTAATTTTAATTTCAACTTCATACTCCGAACGGTACTGGTTTTATCCCAGCCCCCAGCCCCCCCCCCCCCCCACGACCATAGCTCGTACCACTGAAATATTAGCTGGCTGGTTAGGTAGTAGTTGGAACAGTATTATAAAATTTATTTGAAATTAAAATTATCACCGACCCGCTTGGTCACTTTTGACTCTTAGGATTTTAGTGTGTATTAGGGGGTGATATAGCTTGATAATAAGGTTTAGAGTACTTTAAACAGTAAATTATAGTTGGCAAAATTAATAGAAAGTTTGTTGGACTTTCATTTGAGATTGACCCTTTGGGTCAATTTCGACTGATAGTTTTTTTTTTGTTATTTTCGGCTCAATAAATTAAAAGGAGTAACGTAGATGATTAGTACCTAACCTAATATAAGGAAATATTGTGACTAACCCCCTCTTTTAAATAATAAGAGAGAAATAAAATTTATAATTTTATTTTATTGTTGTTGGACAAAATTTTAGTGGGTGTTCTTTTACAATATACTGCCTAGCTGTAAAACATTTTATGGTTTTATTTGATAACATCCCACTGACGCTTGCGTTTGGGATTTTCTTCCTTTTCCCCAAAAGGGACAAAATCCCAAATCTAACACAATACAGGGCGTAAAAAGACCTTTAATGAAGGCAAAATGTACTGATGTTTCACATCAAAACAAGTACCATATTGAACAGTAATTATTTCTGGGAAATTTCTTTTATTTTTAGAAATTGTAATACAGCTGTTTTCTGTAGCACTTCTGAGTCATACTTAGTACGTGAAAAACATTTATAGGCACCTAATGTAATAAGTTAAAAAAATAAACCGTGTTATCATGCATTTATTTTTCTTGAATAATTTCAATTCAATCCCTCTCTTCCCTAGACATGAGAAGTGGGGTGTCGTAAGAGCTATGTCGCGGAGCGGCTTATTAAAAATACTACCACCCCCTCTCTTCTCTTGGTAGTCGAAAAAGGACTAACGGACTAAAGACTGCACATACATCCAACAGCTTATAGCGGCGATGGGCTCACCACCCGTCACGGTGAGCACCATATGCAGTCGCTATTTGGTGAAAAGTGGACTATGGCAGAGGACTGCTTTTGCGTTCCTCATTGCCAAGTCTCTGACTAACCCTTCGGGGATAATAGACGTGATTATATGTATGTATGTATATAATTTATTAAAAATAAAACTGTGCTGTCTTGCATTTATTCTAACAGAAGTATTATTGAACCAGTTGGAAACAGAATCCAACACACACATCGGATCACACTAAAGCATTTTTTTTTCTAGCCAAAAGCAAGATGGAAACAAGGCTTGCATTGTATTAATAGTCAAAGAAAACTTGTAGCCCTTTTAAGTGTAAAAGCAATCACATATTTATGTGTCTTGTGTACAGTTTCTAAAGAGGCTTAAGCAGCTCAGAACGGGCGGAGTAATCATGTCGGTCATCTCCAAAGTTATTGGACACAAACTGGCTTATAGTGCGAAGTAAGAGCCAATAAACGGGACTGACAATGGCTGCGAGCGGACTTGATATTAACGAACGTTTCAACTTGAATGGTAATAAGAAACTTTAAGTGGACTCCATTACTGAACGCGTTAAACATTTAGAAGCACAGTAAACTTGTTTAGATGTTGTGATGTTAAGTAACATGAGTGTTTAATGCATAAAATAATTAATTGACTGTGCTGGTTGGCTCATTTAGAACATCACCGCCTCATCCCTTCCCTTGGGTCTCGTAAGGGGTGACCAACAGACCAGGCAGTGAGAACATCCCCTCTCCTTACTTCACTAAGTTTATTTGTACTGGCACCTCGAGACCAACCGTTAGGTTATGCAAGAAGTGCCAGACGTCCCTGCGCCAGTAGAACACTCGCGCAGGAGACCACCAACGTTAGGTCTTGACGCCAAATTAGTGCCCGCCGCAGCGCGCTCTTCATTCGGTACTCATAAGACTAGTGTCTCGGGAGAGTATCCCCGTGAACACGTGTAGTTCACTGCCTATTGTCCAGATAGGTAACCGGAGCTGTCGAGCTCGCTCACTTCTCGTTGCACGAAGGGCACAACTCGCAGTTACCACTTCTAGGGTCGTCGACTCTAAAGTCGACTCCCAAGTGTCCACCTTGGTAGCAGAGTAGTAAGCACACTCACTTCTTGGAACCCATCCGGGCGCCTAGCCAGTTCCCACGTCCTACGCGGCTGGCTGGACCGGAGACTACGGCATCTAGGAGGTCGTCTCTACTAGTTATCCAGACTAGTACCGAAGATGTCAACACCAATGTCCAATGAGAACCACCGGATAAAGCTGCCAACTATAAGGGAAACTCACGTTCCCTGCAGGACTTTTCGCTTTTGGCCCCTCAGAGACCGCTACTAGGCCCCGCTCGCTGTGCACGAGTTTGGAAGTCCTGGCACACAATACCAGGACAAACGAACATTCCCAAGCTCTACAGCTAACCACACGCCACTACAAGTCCAACCCATGTCATGCCTGGTTAAAGGCACGACCAGCGGGGGGCTTGAACCGGAAGTACCGTAGTACCCCTGAAAACACAACCGGACCCGTAGTTCCAGTTGCGATATCCTATCTATTGGGGTTGGTAGATAGGCAATGAGAACAGCAAAAGCAGAGTCCTCTACCATAGTTCACTTTTCACTAAATAGCGACTGCACATGTGCTCAGCGTGACAGGTGCTGAGCCCATCGCCGCTCTATGCTGTTGGATGTATGTACAGTCTTTAGTCCGTTTGTCCTTTTACGACACCCAAGGAAAGAGAGGGGGTGGTAATATTCTTTCACCTCTACGCGACCCGGTTTTTTACGGCGAGTCCTGATAATAAGTGACAATAAAGCTAAATTAGTTTAATTACCTGCACTCTCATAAGAATTAGGGTGTATTTAATAATAATATTAACTTTTGCACAGTGGGCTTTTTCCGCAGTTGTATTAAACATTATGAAAGTTTCCCTTTAAAAAGCTGGACGCAAGAGTCTATTGTTCGGAAGAGAGCCAATAATATCACTGACAATGAACAAGGAGGACAAGGGATATTGCGGAAGTGATGTTTTTTATTTACATTTTCCAAGTATTAAACAAATTAATTTCGTACCTCTTCCTTTGTAACAGTAACTGTGAATTGGTTTTTAGAAGAGCGCAATGTTATTTGAGCTGCAATTTCAATTAAAAGCGATCATGCAACAATTTTTGGAAATACGTTATAATAGTTTTACCAATAAGAAAGATATTTAAGGATACAAATTAGTAAATGCATTTATTCTAGATTAATTTACTAATTGTTACTATACGAATATTAATAGAAATTTTACAATACAAGAAGACTATTTGCATTGTTTTATATCATGCATACATAACATTATCACGACTTTTATCTCCGAAGGGTTAGTCAGAGACTTTTCACCAAATAGCGACTGCACATGTGCTCAGCGTGACAGGTGGTAAGCCCATCGCCGCTCTAAGCTGTTGGATGTATGTGCAGTCTTTAGTCCCTTAGTCGCCTTTTACGACACCCAAGGGAAGAGAGGGGGTGGTAGTATTCTTTCACCGGTACGCGCACGGTTATTCTATTACTTAGACCTTTTTTTAAAGAGAAGTTTTTTATCGTTATAATTCACAGTTGAATAAAAGAGACAAAAGTTTAGATAGCATTAAAGTAACCATATATCTAAGCATCTCATCTTTTACTTATTTACTTAGATAGAACTAACTTTACCCCAAAACTTTAAATGCCTTTATCTTTATAAACCCTCGCAGTGAAAATAACAATAGAAACTTTTGTATTGCCGAAGTTAACCCTTTATTGCGTGTGACTAAATATTTCTATTTATTCTTGAAATTTGCTTTGTATCAAATTGTGTTGTGTCTTGTTATTGTGCACGTTATGATTTGAATAGTTTCAGTGCGTGGGTGAACAAACTGTAGGCGGTTAGCTTTATTAGATTAGGATAGAAATAAAAACCTTCTAAATATTTCTTTTAGATGTTTTTGGTTTTCTCTGAGAGAAAAAGAAAACAGTTATTAAAACCGCAACTTGGTGCGGCAGCGCAGCCCGGTGACGTGGCTCTATGACTCAGACATTTTGCAACAACCGGCCAGGGCTCGTGTGAGGTCTCATAGATAAACCTTACGGTCGCGAGTGACTTAACCTCATTAACACAAGACTATGACATCTGTGAGTTTATTAAATATACCTTTAATGTTCTACTATTTATGACTTAGTATTACGTGTATTCAGTGTGTCCATAGGAAGCGGCAAGTTATTCCAACACAAACTGCTGTTTTTGTACAGCATTGCCGGTTACCTCATTTGCCATAGGGTCCCCAAGACTGGATGGATGATGTCTAGCAAGAATATAGACAAAATTTAAAAATTACTTTGTTATTATTCTCTGAGGGTCTATATTTATATAAAAAGCAAAGATATTTGTCTAACGTGGAATTCTAACTCACGACATTTTTTATGTAGGCTGGCCTCGAACAGGCTGGTCCGATGAACTGATGAAGGCCTCGGGTAGCCGCTGGATGCAAGCAGCATAAGACCTTTGTCCAAAAGTAGGCAACTTTCGACTGATGATGATGACCTTTGGGTTCGCGCAACAGTTCTATTAAAGTCTGAGTAACTAAGAGCTGTCGATATAGCACTGTGAATACAAACAACAATTCAAAAACAAACAAAATTCGCACTAAACGTTATGAAATCTCAAGTAGCCATTCGCGTCCCTATCCAGCGGAAGGGTTAACCGATTTTTTATTACAACCATTATTCGTCCAAAAAGAGTGAAAAGAAATGTAAGGGTGAACGTTCCTCACTTTTTTGCGTGTATGCATCTACCACGGACTATAATTTATCTCAGATAGCCGTGGCTGGCCACATAAATCACGGCTGCTTTTTTACGCGCCGCTGCGATAGTAGAGTAGGAGGTACACACAGCGACGTATTGCGGGCGGGCGCGACACGTGCGTACCCCGAAAATATAATGCTGAAATGCTGTACAAACAAACGAACACCGATTTTGATTGCCCAGATTTTGTTAGCGCTGGGGATTAATGAACCTTTCCGGAGGTAGCGGCACCCGCAATTATTTTTCGTGCCAATTTCAGCAAACCAAATATGAATAAATAACTGTAGGTAGGTACACTGTAGGTGAACTGTTCTGATTTACATATGAAATACATGTTATTACATTTCGATATGTCGTGGCCATATCGTAAAATTGGGCATATCGCTCATGAAATGCTTAAAATACTTCATGAAATAATCATGTTCCAACCTAACCAAATCATGAAGTCGCCGAGCATTTCATGATATGGCCATGACATAGACAAGAAGTTATTGAGTGGAAAATGAATTATATAAAATAAATATAATATTCCTTAGTTTAAAAAAATACTTTTATTTCTTTATTGCTGTTAATTGTACTTGAATTAAATGTACCACTGGCGTATTTTACAAATTACATAATTTGACGAAAAGAGGATTTGACGAATTACCAATTTGTCTAATTTCAAATATGTCGATTGGACGATTTGACCAATATCAGACTTGACCAATGTCGTAACACCCACCACGACTGTTATCCTGAAGGGTTAGTTTAGTTAGAGACCATTCGATGAGGACAGCAAAAGCAGTCCTCTACCATAGTCCACTTTTCACCAAATAGCGACTGCACATGTACTCAGCGTGACAGGTGGTGAGCCCATCGCTGCTTTATGCTGTTGGGTGTATGTGCAGTCTTTAGTCGCCTTTTACGACACCCAAGGGCAGAGAGGGGGTTGTAGTATTCTTTCACCGCACGAATGTTAAACATAGAAACAAAAACATATCCGACTGACCATGCTCGTATAAAAACCACGGAACCACGTATTCGTGATGAAATGTCCCTGTCACCAAGTTTAGGTCCCATGGGCAAACGTCTCTCTTAAACTAAACATTCGATAAGTTTTATAATATGGACAAGTTTATTTCGTACTTAGTGTTTTTTTGTAAAAGTCATCCAATTTGAAGTTAAAACTTACGCGTCTTATGCCGGTTTCACACGAGGGCAGAACAGTGAGGCAGACCAATGGGCAGCACAGTACTGCTACTGTTTAAACGCACAGAACGGTACTGTCTTGACAGTACTTCTTTTTACGTATCTTGATGATGATTATTTAGGCACACGCCCGAGATGGTTCAAGGAAAGAACTTATTACTTAGAAGATTAACGCCACTTTTAGGTAACAATATTAATTTGAAGTCTGCTTCAAATGACATTAGTGACATTTATTCTAAGAACTCGGCCAAAATTGGCGGTATAAAATTTTACTCTAGTGACTTTATCATTAGGTTAAGCGTTGGTAAAACGTAAAGTTCATTTACACGCGAGTAAATAAGGATTTGTCAAGCGGCGAACGACGGAGTCGTCCGCTCTCCTAGCTCGTGTGTTTAGTTATTTCTCGCGTCCGTTCTATGAAAAAAACAATAGGCATAAGTCTAGCACGATTTGCCAGGGCGCGTTTATGCGTGATTAACGCCTATTATTTATGGACAAATTACAAAGTAGCTTTCTGTTAGTGTAAGAATGCTTTTTTCATATTGATGTGATCGCGTATCGAAACAATACTAACACTGACAATCGCGTGCCTCTTGCAATGTGTATAGTACAGCAACGTGATAAAATAATATTAATTAATTTCATCATCATCAAAAAAATATAAACGTCCCACTGCTGGGCGCAGGCCTTCCCACATGCAGACAACGTCACATGGGACATTTTAATTACTTTAGTTTAACATATTGGATTTCGTATATTTCTAACTTCGAAATATTTAATTAAGTGAAAAAGAAATATCCGGGATCTCGCCAAGCGTTTGGTTGAGTCCTCGGGTGACCAGCGGGCTGGGGCATTCTTGGGTCAGCGAATAAGCCTGGCCATCCAGCGAGGGAATGCGACCATGCCGCTGGGTAGCGATTCGGGGCATATTTTTTACTTGCATCTTTCTTTTTTTATTACTTTTAGTAATTTTGTAGTTAATTACTTCTTTACATAATATTTAAGTTATTTAGTTTTGATTTTATTTTTATTTTATTTTATTTATTAGGACAACCAACAAGGCATACACTACAAAAGACTTATGTAAGTGAACTGTATCTCATTCTAAGTGCTGACTTAATTAAAGGTTGCCACGGCATGCAAACGTGAACTCAATATTTTATTTAATAACCTAAAACTTAACTAAGATTTAACGTAAAAGGTGGATAAACATTAAAAACACAAGAAGGAAAATGGAGATAATAGCTAACTAAACAGACCCGGGCGAGAAAGAAGTAAGTATGTTACGTTTAAATTTTTGCAGATTATCTGTGAATATATCAATAGATTCGCTTTTAAGTGCGTTGTATTGTCGCTGAAGTCTATTCATGTTTTTAGTTAAAATTGAATATTGTTTCTTGTATTATTTTCTGTTTTGTTTAAATAAACTTATCTCCTATATTAAGTAATAATTTTAGTGCAATTAATTTAAATTATAGTAATTCCGTTTATGTTTATTTAAATACCAGTTCCCCTTATAAAATTTTTTTTTTTTGAAACCTTTACAACTAATAACTAATTATAACTTTGACCAAACTTTCCAAATAGGTAACAAATTCGCTGTCTACTTACACACGTATAAGTGGTATAAGTTTCCTTAAAAACCAAAAAAAAATTCCACCATAACATAACAAAATGCTTGTAGCTCAGCAGTTCGTTTTGAATGTACGAATTTCCCAAGCGATGTTTATGATTCCGCTGTTAACAAAAGTACAATAGGGGACCGTTGCGTCGCAGTCTTCTTACAACTTCACTTTTACTAAAAGGCTAATCCGTCTTACGGTCCGGATGCAGTTGAAGGAAAATAGATTGCCCCAGAGCACGGATAGAATTACGTCTAATTTATACTGAAACTGTATACAAATGTTTGTCGAGACAATGGAGGGCAGACGTGACAAGGACAAAAGGACAGCGTAATGCTATCGACATTTTTATGCGGACGGCCGGAGTTTGCGATCGCTTCTTGTTTGCAAGCTTCACGATTTCGATATTGCACACACTTTTGTAGAAACTGAAAATGACAGTTGAACAAAAATGATTTGGATCAGGTTAAACCCGCAACATTCCATTATCCAGGTTACAACCCTTCCAACCGAGCTATCAAGACATTGGTTTCTCTGTCATCATGACTATAAAAATAATGTGTTGGAAAATACTAAAACCTAATTAATGGATAGTTGCTTCACAAAATTAATTACTTTTAACTGCAGATCACTGATACGGTCTATAGACTGTATTCGGTCATTATGTAAGACATCTGACTTGATTGCACTACAAGAGACTTGTCTACTGCCACATTATGTCATGATATCCCACTGCTGGGCACTGTTGATCAAGATTTCGATTATACTGGGAAGTCAGCCGGTGATTCCTCGACGGGCGTACTGCGTGGTCGTCCCTACGGCGGAGTCGCGATACTGTGGCGTAAAAGTGCTTTTCCTTCCGTTACCGCGGTAAATTGTGCTAGTGATCGTCTCATTGCAATTAAGGTAACGACGGCGCAGTGTTCGTTTCTAGTTTTTTCTGCGTACATGCCTACCGATGAGCCGACGCACTTGATGGAATTCACACATTGTTTGGGTGAGTTAAATGCGATTATTGACAGTTATGATGTAGAATATGCGTATGTTCTTGGTGACTTTAATGCTCATCCGGGTAGGCGGTTTGGTGACGAACTATATAATTTTTGTCAAGGCCAGAACTGGATTTGTGTTGACTCTGATATACTGTGTATAGACATACATACACTTATGTGAGTGACAGCCACGGTACTGTAAGCTGGCTTGACCATGATTGTTTGGTAACCCAGGGTACTAGGCACACGGTGATGAGCGCATCTATTAATTATAATATGTTTTGGTCTAATCACTTTCCGCTGGAAGTGGTATGTAATCTCAGTGTATTGCGGTCAAAAACTGTATACTCTAAAGTTAGTATTTATCATACATTATGGGGAGAACGGGATGCATCTCAAATATCGTTATACACTGAATATTGTAATAATAAATTAAAGAATATTGATTTCCCTGAAGTGTTTGCAGGGTGTGCAGATAATAAGTGTATTAATTATAATCATAGAAAATATTTGGATGAAATGTATAATCAATTATAATGTAAATGTGTTTAATGAGGCTTCTGTTTATAGTTCTGTTAAGAAGCATTGCAATAATAAAAATAAGTATGTATGCGGTTGTAATAAGTATGTAAGGGCCGCGCATAGTGAGGCTCGTATGTGGTTTAACTATTGGGTGTTATATAACAAACCTCGAGGTGGGTATGTATATAAGATGGTGCGTGAGTCTAGTAACATTTTTAAGTCTAAGTTAAAATGGTGTCAAACAAATAAGATGCAAATAAAGATGAACATTCTGGCTATGCATCATTCTAATAAGGAGTTTTCTAGTTTTTGGAAACATACAAAGAAGCTTAATCCCAAGCCCACCATACCGGTTAGTGGACTAGTGGGTTGAATGAACCCTTACAAATAGCTGAAATGTTCAAGGATCATTTTAAGGTTCAGTCACCGTTAGGGTCAACTGGGATTGACGGTGATCAGCAGAACGATATCCTTGGTAGTTCTGATGAGAGCGGTCCTTGTAAAAAGTCTGTTGTGATTAAGGCAGGGGATGTTCGTTTGGTCTTAGGAAAAATGACACGAGGCAAATTACCGGGCTACGATCACTTAAGTATTGAACATCTGCTATATGCTGGTGCCCACCTGCCTCGGGTCCTAGCCTTATTCTATTCCCTTTGCTTGAGTCATGAATACTTACCAGATAGCGTTTTAAAAACTCTAGTTGTACCTATTGTTAAAAATAAAACTGGCAATACTGGCGATAAAACCAACTACAGGCCAATATCTTTGGCGACCATATTGGCAACGTTACTGGACATAGGCTGCTTGATCAGCAGCTGGCTAAACATATCAAGCTTCATGATGCTCAATTCGGCTTTAGACCTGGTCTATCTATTGAAGCTGCAGTCCTATGCCTCAAGCAGACTGTGCAGTACTATACCACAAGAAACACACCTGTATACGCAGTGTTCCTGGATTTGTCAAAGGGCTTTGACCTTGTTCAGTACGATGTTCTTTGGAGGAAGCTCTGTGATGACACTGATTCGCCTCATGATTATATTGCTATTCTACAATATTGGTATGCGAAACAGCGTAACTATATAAAATGGTCGGGAGAGCTCTCGAGCATGCACAGCTTGGAATGTGGAGTGAGACAAGGGGGAATCAGCTCACCAAACCTTTTCAATTTGTACATGAACGAGCTGATCGATGAGCTCAGCAGTGCCGGAGTTGGTTGTTCTGTTGACTTCTGTTTTTTTGAAACCTTTACAACTAAAAACTAATTATAACTTTGACCAAACTTTCCAAATAGGTAACAAATTCGCTGTCTACTTACACACGTATAAGTGGTATAAGTTTCCTTAAAAACCAAAAACATTTCCACCATAACATAACAAAATGCTTGTAGCTCAGCAGTTCGTTTTGAATGTACGAATTTCCCAAGCGATGTTTATGATTCCGCTGTTAACAAAAGTACAATAGGGGACCGTTGCGTCGCAGTCTTCTTACAACTTCACTTTTACTAAAAGGCTAATCCGTCTTACGGTCCTGATGGGCATGCCCCGAAATTGCAGTGCATCAGGGATGCTAGCAGCAGCTGAAGTTGATAGCCTCTCCGCTATCATTAGAAAGCGCTTCGCATCGCTGATGTATCGGGTGCGGGGCAGCACCAACAGCCTCCTAAGGACAGTGGCGACGAGACTGGACGTACCTAGACAGTACTATCATGCAGCACTGGACCGGCGTCCAACTCGTCAAAGACATCAAAATTAATTATATTCACTTTGGAACAACAATAATGCACTAACATAGGTTTTAAGATAAATATTGTCACTAACACTATGGACCCAGGTCTGAAATAAATGATTTTTATTTTATTTATTTATTCTGTCAAAATTGACTAGCAAATAAGATATACAACAACACACAAAAACATTTAACGTCGTTCTTTTCAGATAAAACGTATTGAATACATTTTTTTTTGTTACCGAGTAAACATGTCTGCCCAAAGTAGAAGTTTTTTCTATCATCTCCAACAACAATGGACTTTTGCCGAGCAAAGTCTACTCGATTGACCGCTATGTGCCTTTAAGCCGGTTAATGAGGTTTACAGTAAGCTGCCAAGTTTCAAAGCCTTCTAATGAAATACATTGGATATATAAAAGTAAATAATGATTTTTGCACATATATCCAACAGCTTGAAGCGGCGATGGGCTCACCACCTGTCACGCTGAGCACATGTGCAGTTGTCATGTGTTTTGACGACCTCCTTGGTCGAGTTGTTTGTACACCGGTTTTCATGGTGTCGCTATCTCTGTGGTCCCGGGTTCGATCCCCGGTCTGGTCAATTTAGAAATTATTGTTTTTCTAAATTGTCTCGGGTCTGGGTGTTTTCTATGTATAATAAGTATGTATTTAAGTATTTCAAGTATGTTTATCAGTTGTCTAGTAACCATTTAACGAGTTTCATAACGGAGTTTCTCTTGGGCTAGATAATTGGTGTGAGTCTTAGATTAAAACTTAATCTAAGGTGTGAGTGTAGGAAAGTTTAAGTTTTTTAAGTTTAAGTCATTTGGTGACACGTGGACTGCGGCTGTGGACTACTTTTGCGATCCCTTTGCCTAGTCTTTGATTAACCCTGTGGCACTAACCTTTCAGCTCAGCGTGACCATCGTGACTGTGTACATACTACATATTGGATTTTGTGCTTTTCTATTTTATGCATACCATTAATACACGAATACTTTTTATCGGTGATCAGGACCTACTGATACCGACTAAGTAAATGATTGCCATTGCAATAATAATAGTAGTTACATGTTTTCTGATTATAAATTTATTTTTTTAATTATGTAACCAAAATAATTAGAATGTATGGTCTTCCTACATTTTTATAAAGTGAAGAATATACGTCATCAATCATTATTGAGAGGAGCAGAGTAATCATGATTGGCACGTTGGCAGTGAGATTGTCTTTATTTATTTATTAAAAAAAAAACAATATAAACTTACAGCCTATTCAGCCAACACGCTTATGCTAGGTACATTAAAATGAAAAAAAATACAAAAGAAAAATAACAAACATAAAGGAAGAAAAAAAATGATATAACAACCTTAGGGGCTAACGGATAAAATGTTTACTAGAAAAAAATCAACCAGTCTCAGGAAGCTCGAGTGGGATTCGAACCCACGACCTTTGGATTGCCGGTCCACTGCTCTAACCGCTGAGCTACCGAGACCCCAGGAGACTCGTTGAATTTTTCCTAGTAGTTTGATTACGCTGCAAGCCAGCGGTCAATAATAAAGATATTTATAAGCAATTACGTCTTTATCGATTGTTAAATACTTGCAATAGTATTTCTTTCGAATGTGAGGGTAGACTTCACAGTGACGTAATACCGCTGGCTTGCAGCGTAATCAAACTACTAGGAAAAATTCAACGGGTCTTCTGGGGTCTCGGTAGCTCAGCGGTTAGAGTAGTGGACCGGCAATCCAAAGGTCGTGGGTTCGAATCCCACTCGAGCTTCCTGAGACTGGTTGATTTTTTTTTCTAGTAAACATTTTATCCGTTATCTATATAGCATTGTGAATGCAAAATTTCAATAATAAAGATATTTATAAGCAGTTACGTCTTTAACGATTGTTAAATACTTGCAATAGTATTTCTTTCGAATGTAAGGGTAGACTTCACAGTGACGTAATACCGCTGGCTTGCAGCGTAATCAAACTACTAGGAAAAAATCAACGGGTCTTCTGGGGTCTCGGTAGCTCAACGGTTAGAGCAGTGGACCGGCAATCTAAAGGTCGTGGGTTCGAATCCCACTCGAGCTTCCTGAGTGAGACTGGTTGATTTTTTTCTAGTAAACATTTTATCCGTTATCTATATAGCATTGTGAATGCAAAATTTCAATAATAAAGTTACTTAGGGGCTAATATAACATGACAAGTACAACTTACATCTATTTATTAAACTAGGTAATGTGTCTGCGAATACATCACCTTATTTAAAAAATCATTTAGGAACTATATCGCGCGTGCTGTTTGACAGTTTCTACGGCAAGTATGACAAGTGCGCAGATCTAGAGAAGCCACGTTTTTGAGAGAAGCAAACATTCGTTCGCTTGTTTTGATGCTGCCGCCGACAAAACCTCGCATGTAATTTTGCGGAACGTATAACCCTAAACGCTCTGCAGCTGCCGGATTATCAACATTATTCCGCAAAAGTAAAAAAAGACAGTAGTGGATGAATAGTTGCAACTTCCTCCTAAGCCGCAACGTGTCCAAGCCCACCATACCAGCAATAAACAGCGAAGGATAACGAAATGGGTAATTTTTTCTTATAATATTATAAGAATCGAGTAAACTTCTTATGGAGCTTTTCTTTATATTCTAGGAAGGAGTAGCGCATCCATGGGCTCTTCAATAGGTTGTAAATATTTTTCTTTTTATCATAGCACTAGCCTAAATAATGGTACAATATATTTGCTTCCAAACGCCGGCAAATCATTTTTACTTTTAATAGTTTCAACTTTCATTTATATGCTACAACAGCCTACTTACCTCTGTGAGTGCGAAAACGAGTTATTGAATTAAAACAGAATGGCAACGAAAGCAGACGATGATACCGCCAAGCGCGGAGGTATTACCATCCAATCGTGCGTGCAGCGCGCATTTACGGCATTACCGTAATAACAAAGACTTTTTCATGTGCCTGCGTACCCCTGATCGATGGAGGTTGGAGCTAACCTACTTACAACCGGGTCAAATCTGTTGCCAGTAGATTTATCGACAAGTGCAATAAAGGGTTCCATAGTTTAATGGAATACCTGATATCTTTGTTGCGTGTGTGGCTTCCAAACCATCTCTTCCCTTGGGTGTCGTAAAAGGCGACTAACGGACTGAAGACTGCACATATATCCAGCACCATAGAGGCGATAGCCACAGCATAAGTATATGGTAAAAGTTGGACTACGGCAGAGAACTGATTTTGCGGTCTACATTGCCTAGACTCTGACTAACACTCAAGGGATAATAGACGCTGTATGTATAATATCTTTGCTTGAGGTCATTCCATAGTCTAACTAAAACGACGACGACACGACCTCCGTGGTGGAGTGGTTAGCGCGCCGGGTCTGGCATCGCGACATCTCCGAGGTCCCGGGTTCAATTCCCGGTCGGGATGATTTAGAGAAGAACTGTTGTTGGAGGCCTGCCCATACTGCGTCTTCCGGTGCGTGGTCGCCACTCGAGAACCGTTCTGCCCCAACAGCCATCGGTTCTACGGGCGATGTGCCCTGACCATTGCCACTTGAGCTTGGCGACTCTATGGGCTATGTCGGTTACTTTAGTTCGTCTACGAATCTCCTCATTTCTGATTCGATCACGTAGAGAAACCCCGAGCATAGCCCTCTCCATTGCTCTTTGCGTGACTTTGAGCCTGCTAATTAGGCCCATAGTGAGCAACCACGTTTCGGTACCGTATTTCATCACTGGCAACACAAACTGGTCGAAGACTTTCGTCTTGAGACAATGCGGTATTTTGGACGAGAAGATATTTCGTAGCTTACCGAACGCTGCCCAGCCGAGTTGGATTCGACGATTGACCTCTTTCTTAAAGTTGGACCTACCTAACAGGACTGTTTGTCCCAGGTATACATGTTCGTCAACACATCAAGAGCAGAGTCTCCAACCTTCAGAGGAGGGGGTACTACACGTGAGTTAGACATGATTTTTGTTTTCTCCGTGTTCATTTTATGGCCAACTTATTGAGAGACTCTGTTGAGATCACCGAGCATTGTGCCGAGGTCCTCCCGGGTCTCAGCCATGACTACTATATCGTCGGCAAACCGACGGTGATTGTTTTTTTTATGTTTATGTATATTTGTCCGTTATCTTAGCATATTAACGAGTTTCATAAGAAAATGTATCTTGAGCTAGATAATTGGCGTGAGCGTAAAGAAATTAAGTTAAAATTAAATTACAAAAAATTTAAATCTAACAGAGAAACGATATTTTTCTTTGCGTGAGGTAATGTTATCTAATTATAATAGTTAATTAAAAATAGTACTTTAATTCCCTTTGTGATCTATTAGTTAAGCGAGCGAAATCAGGCCTTGTCTCGGGTTTGTTTCCCTACAAGAGATTACCTCATCATTGTACCTTATAACTTAAATTAGTGGTAAGGCTTATAATTTTAAGTCTGCCTGGTTAGCTACAATCATTTTTAAAGTCTGTCGCCAATGTGTTCCAGATGAACAAGGGAGAGGGAGAGGTATAAAATAGGTGTATGTTATTTAATAATAATATATTGTTTATTTTGACAAAGAACAATACATATACACACGGCAGTTAGTCCTTATTTAGGGAATTTACATATTTTTGAGAGCTAGAGTGTATCAGGTAATTTCAGTGGTCACCGCACAAGGCTCGCCGGCCTGAAACGCTGTAACCAGAGAGCGATCTGCCGAATTTACTTGATTTAAACTTTGTATGTAGCTCCGGTTCTAATACAATTTGTAAAATTTAAAAAAAAATAAAGTTATAAAGAATCTTCGAGTAAGCATTCAAAAAAAATATAAAAAAACAAACAAACAAGCCAAATCCATTTAAAATGACATGAAAAAGTGGGTATGATGGTGTAAATGAGTAGTGTTAGGTGTGGGAAAATGTGTGTCGTGATGAGTGTAAACAGCAAGTCACCCAGCATCGGTGCATCGCTTTGCTTTACACTGTAATGTTGTACAATTCAATGTGTATTGTATTATTATTATATTAGCCCTCACTGTCCCACTGCTGGGCAATGGGCTCCATTTCTTCCACTGATAGCGGTCGTGAGCCAACTGTGTGTATAATAAACAAATAAGTACCACCAGCTAGGACCAGCGACGACTTAACCTGCCTTCCTAAATACGGAAAAGCTAAATATTATACAATGATCGCAAACCGAACGCGCTTATTTACGTTGAACTGCCGCTATAAAAAAGAGCTTCATAAAGACGAAAATGGATTAAAGTAATATAAATTGTAATAACAAAAATAAACATACTTGCATATACATATAATCATGACTATTATCCCCGAAGGGTTAGTGAGACTACGCAAAAGACCGAAAAAACAGTCCTCTACCATAGTCCACTTTTCACCAAATAGCGACTGCACGTGTATGTGCTCATCGTGACAGGTGGTGAGCCAATCGCCGCTTTAAGCTGTTGGATGTACAATCTGTAGTCCGTTAGTCGCCTTTTACGACTCCCAAGGGAAGAGAGGGGTGGTAGTATTCTTTCACCACTATGCGACACGGTTAACAAAAAAAAATCTAAGATCTAACAAAAATGTATCCATAGACTCGCTGTAATATAGTATTATACTAGCGGCCGCTCGCGATTTCACCCGCGTGGTTCCCGTGGGAATATCAGGATTAAAAGTATCCTATGTGTTAATCCAGGTTAAAAACTATCTGTATGCTGAATTTCATCCAAATTGATTCAGTAGTTTTTACGTGAAAGAGTTACAAACATCCATCCACACTTACAGACTTTCGCGTTTATAATGTTAGTAGGATATAATATATCTTTAAGCCTGTCTTTAAAGCAAAGATACATTCTAAGAAACGCTTTAATCAATAAACGAAAACACGCCCTTTAAAAGTTGATGAGTGAGCTTGCAACAACACAGTACCTACGAACAAAATTGAACAAAAACATCGAACATAAATCGACGTAGCGTGTTGTTCTAACTTACAATGAGCAGCTCGCGAGACGAACGAAATATTAAGTTGCACGAGTCGGCTCCAAGCACACGAATACATTCCGAAAATGTTGTTGATAGTATTACGTGACCCAATATTCATTTTTTGGAGGGAACGTACGTTTGTTCCTCGCTAGAAAATAGTGAATATCCAATATGCGCTTTTAAAATGTACTTTCGGAGGAAACTACTTCAACAGTATCATAATATAAGTTAGGTATAGAACTTTGTTCATTTAATTTCATTATTTCAAGCAGTTGAGATAGTGATTTTTTTTAAACTGTTTTGGTACCTACTAGACCTAGTTATAATAATAATAATACCACGATTAAAAAATTAAAACAAAACCAGTCCGTAACAAAGCATAATTTTGACATTAATCAGTACCATCAAAGTCAAAGTCAAGTCAAATATTCAATATAAACGATCTATTCCTTTCTAATACCAAAAACTAATACCAATGGTATTTGTTTATTATCGAATTAATTTTCTATTCCGAACGATTACCAAATTTAAAATATTTCAATGAATGATGATACAGGCACTTATTGACGTCAAAAACAAAAATAACAGTTAACCAACGTGTAGTTAAATCTTAAAAGCTAATCTTACTAACTAACTAATCAATGTACTTAACTAATCTACCACTAGTTCGGATTTTGGGAGAGCCATCGACTGAGAAGGACCTGGCAAGAAACTCAGGAGGCCTTTCTTATTTCTCTTTTTAAGTAACACGTAGGTATAAGTTCTTTGAAACGTACAAAACGTGATTTTAAAAAGAATTATACTAATACAATAACTTATAACGTTCGTTATCTTTGAATAACTAATAAGTTATACACGTACATTCACTATGTCCATCATATTACATTGGTTCATATTATTACCAAAAGTAAAACCTCTCCATATATGGTACCTTCAGGGTGCTGTTGCTAGCGGCCCGCCCATGACATCCGCATAAATATTTCAGCGTAGAGATATAAGAACCTAAACAAATAAAAAAACCTTACAGTAACGATGTAAATAGATCAAGAGAAAAAGCTGTGTAGGACATTGAGCGAATTACAAAGAAAAGGTTGTAAAGGTCTCTTTCTTTGATACTAGAAGAACTTACAAAATATATGTGTCTAAATTAAGTGCGCTAATTTAAGATAAGTTACAAAATTAGCATACATACATATAATCACGACTATTATCCACGAAGGGTTAGTCAGAGACTAGGCAATGAGGACCGCATAAGCGTTCTCTACTATAGTCCACGTTTCACCAAATAGCAACTACACATTTGCTTAGCATGACAGGTGGTGAGGTCATCGCCGCTCTATGCTGTTGGAAGTATGTGCAGTCTTTAGTCGCCTTTTACGACACCCAAGGGTAGAGAGGGGGTGGTAGTATTCTTTCACCGCTACGCGACACGGTAAAATTAACATTGTCGTACAAAAAAAAACACCATATTTGTTTCTCGGAAGAGTAGAAAGAGATCACAGTTTTTTAATTAGCTACGCACCTGAAACACTGATTTTGTTTAAATTCAACCCTTCAACTAATACAGCGTACGTTAGCGTGAAGTTAAAACAATCAATGAAAACAAAAGGATTTGAAAAGAAAAGTTTTTCCAACGAAACAAGCTGCTACCCGCTCGACCCTAACGCTGCTGGGAGACGCGCCGGCAGCCACTCCGCAATAATTTAAATTTATTATAACAACTTAATTTGTACTTAATTATTAAGGACGCGGGATGTGTTTTAGTAATGGAGCCGAGTTTCGGAACTAGGGGCATTATCCTCGTATAAATTATGTATTTACTCACTTACTTAATATTTTCGGGCAACATTTTCTATAACGTAAAAGCTTTTTATCGTAAAAAATGTTGATTAATAATTTATTACCCATTTGAGATCAAAGAGGGCTCGCTCGAAGGCGGCACCGTATTATTGTTTCTGTGTTTAAAAAATGTCTGGACATAGGTATTTTGAAATACTGTTATTACTATTTTTACCTATAAGTGCTTTTTAATTAGGTTTATTGAAAACCGTGATTAACCGTGTCTCGTAGCGGTGAAAGAATAGTACCAACCTCTCTCTTCCCTTGGGGGTCGAAAAAGGCGACTAACGGACTAAAGACTGCACATACTTCTAACAGCATAGAGCTGGGCTCACCACCCGTCACGCTGAGCACAAGTGCAGTCGCTATTTGGTGAAAAGTGAACTATGGTAGAGGACTGCTTTTGCCTAGTCTCAGACTAACCCTTCCGGGACATAATAGTCGTGATATGTATGTATGTATTTATTGAAAAAATACATTATGTATTTTACATGTAAATCAAATAGGTAAATAATTCACCGTAGTTCTTTTTAATTGAATAAATATTCCAGTTTATTATACTCATAATTACAGCTAAATAGTCTTACTGGGCTAATTTACAACATGGTTCTTACAAAAACACTTTAAAATATACTTTGGTTAGGTAAAAATCTGTGGTATCTGCCTACCTATGGCGTAGCGACATCAATTATTGTAGCATTAATTGAATAAAGTATTATCTTATTATGATGATATATTTAAATATAAGATGGTAACTAGCCACCAGTATTTAAAACAACAAGCCAACTTAGTTGTAGAAATTTGTTACCTAATTGCTCCATGATTAGTAGTGCAATTACAAGGGAGCACCCAAACAATACACAATGTAGCAAGAACGCAAAATTCATCAGGACGGGACACGGTCCCCCATTCCGCATAATATATGTTTATACTTCGGGTTAAACAGGAAATTATGTTAATGTCACGGTGGCTTTGTAAAATACGTACTTTTGTGAAATCGCCAGTTATTTTTGAGAAGTGATTTGAAGTGGTAGGTAATGTCCTTCCTCCTAAAGCCGACATGGATTTTCCTGATAATCTGTGCTCCGCAGAAAATATAAATAAGCATTTCCTGGATTTTCCTAGAGCTAGTACTGTTTATATGTCGGACATACGACGACCTCCTTGGTCGAGTGGTTTGTACACCGGTTTTCATGGTGTCGCCATCTCTGAGGTCCCGGGTTCGATCCCCGGTCGGGTCAATTTAGAAATTATTGTTTTTCTAAATTGTCTCGGGTCTGGCTGTTTTCTATGTATAATAAGTAAATATTTAAGTATTTTAAGTATGTTTATCCGTTGTCTAGTAACCATTTAACGAGTTTCTTCGAAGCTTCTCTTGGGCTAGATAATTGGTGTGAGTGTAGAAAAGTTTATTATTAGTTTATACTCTATTTTGAGTCCAATAAGTTTAATGATTCCACTTTTTGTTTAAAATGTGTCAATGGACAGGATGTTTTAAAAATATTTAACTCCCTGAAATCGAATGCACAAGGCGTTGATTCTATATCCTTGGATATGCTTTTGCTTAGTTTGCCCGAGTCATGGATGCGATTACGGCGATCATTAACAGCTCTATTATAACATGCACCTTCCCTGAGTTATGGAAAACGGCTATTGTTCAGCCTCTTCCTAAGACTACTAATCCCTCAACTTTTAAGGATCTCCGACCTATTAGCATCCTACCATGTTTGTCGAAGGTTATGGAGAAGGTGGTGTACCTACAGCTCTCTGAATATTTAGAAAGCAATAATATTCTTCACAGGTTCAATCTGGCTTTCGTAAAAACAGAAGTACCGCTACAGCATTATTAGACGTCACTTCTTGTATGTCGGAAGCACAGGACGTCGGTATGGTTACAATGCTAGTTCTTTTGGACTTCTCCCGTGCCTTTGATACTATAAAAATATCTTTGTTGATCTCAAAGATGTTATTTTACGGCTTTGATGTACCCACGGTGAAATGGTTTCACAGCTATTTGACTAATCGGAATCAGTATTGTCAGCTGCGTAGTAGTAATGGTTCGGTATCATCCTCCTCTCTCTCTGCAGTCTCCCGCTGTGTTCCACAAGGGTCCATCTTGGGGCCTCTGCTCTGTGTCCTCTACAGCGCAGACATAATTAACTGTATACAAAACTGTAAATATCACTTGTATGCCGACGATCTGCCTTGCCTTGATCTATCTTGCCTTGATCTATCTTGCCTTGATATATCTTGCCTTGATCTATCTTGCCTTGATCTATCTTGCCACCCAAATGAAGTTCAGGCAGCTGCTGAGAAGATTAATGAGGCTTTAGAAAGAGTTTCCGAGTGGTCCGGAAGAAATTGCCTTGTCTTAAATCCTAACAAGTCTAAACTAATGATTTTGGGCTCCAGGCATCAAGATGCAAAAGTCGATCCATCTGTTGTGTTGAATGGTGAAGCTATTAAAATCACAAATGAAGCGCATAATCTGGGTCTGGTTTTAGATTCTGAACTAAGATTCGAAACACACATTCAGGAGCTAGTACGAAACGGTTTTTACCGATTGAAAGTATTATATAGGATCCGAAAGTATTTGAGTGTTGATTTGCGTATCCGTCTGACAGATTCTTTGATCCTTTCAAAATTTAATTACTCAGATTCAGTTTACGGTCCACGACTCTTAGCCAAAACGAAATGTTTAATACAGCGTGTACAAAACGCATGTGCCAAATTTTGTTTCGATATTCCACCGAGGAGTCATGTGTCGCCCTATATTAACCAGGCAAACATTTTGAACATGGCATCAAGAAGATACGTTCACTTTGCTTCACTTTTATTTGGCGTTGTAAAGAGTCGTATACCGCGATACCTAAACGATAAACTTTGCTGGTCGCATCAAACTCGGCTTGGTCGTCTTGCTGTTCCTTCGCACAATACATCAGCATTTAGGGGTAGTTTTAACTATGCCGCCGCCAAGACATGGAACGATATTCCACCTCCCCTGCGTAACTTGATCTCTATTGGCAGTTTTTAGGCAAAAATTAGGGTATACAGCTTGGCGGTGTCAATTAATTTAGGGATGCACTCTTTTTTTTTCTTTTTTTAATACTAAGCCCGGCAAATGACCCCACTCTACCTGATTTTAAGTGGAAATGAAGTCCAAGCGCGAGGACAACTGGTGCAGCGTAAGAGACGTAGCTTCAGTCACCCTCACTCTGCCACAAAGTGCTTCTTCACGCCTCGTTTGAAGGACTCTATGTCATTGGTAGGAGGGAATACGTGTGCTGGTAGACTATTCCATCTTTTGGAAGTGCGGCAAAGAAATGAGTCACTAAATTTCTTTGGGCGTGATGGAATATTAGAGACAGTAAATTGGTGACTCCGGAGAGCAGCACGCGTACTCCTATGGAGGAAGGGAGAAGGAGGGATGAGGTCAAAGAGTTCATCAGAGCACTCGCCATCTTATAAACGGTAAAAGACGCTGAGTAACGCAATATCTTTACGCAATTGCAAAAGCTCGAGAGTTTTAGTGACCTCCGCATTGCCGATAATGCGCTCGGCGCGGCGCTGCTATCTGTCCAAGGCATCGAGACTCTTATTTACTTTTGGAGCAGACGAGCATCTAATTGTACGCATAATCGGTACTTTTATGACTAGGAATTGTGTTTGTTGTAGTTGTTGTTATTGTAGTATTTATAAAGCATTGTATGTAGCGCTATCTTTCCCCAAACCGGTTCTTCCTGAAAATCAGCGTCATGGCTCCGGCTGTGACATTAAGCTGAGGAGAAGCCGTTTTGGCATTTCATATTTTTTTTGTGCGGTTTTTTTACTTTACATTTATTTATTGTTAATTTTGTGAAATGTCAAATAAACGTTTCTTCCTTTCTTTCTTACTTTCTTTCTAATTAAATTCTAAGTTTGAAAATGTAGAATTTGCCCAATAATTGCTAACGTTTTATTTTTTGACAGTACAGTCACATAGATAGTCTTTAAACAGACAGAAGATATTATAATTTCAATACCTTACATATTCATATAGGGAGGCCAGTAAAAACACATTTAAATATTCATACATAATAAATTAAAGTCACGCCCGTTTCCTGGAGCAACCACAGCTTTCCATGTGCTATTGATCTACATTAAAATTTATTGCGTAACTGGATCACGCTCGAAAAGGTATAAGAATGGTTTAATCAATTCATAAGTACCGATTGTATTTTGTGAGTCAGTTAATCAGTTAAAACTACAACTACATGTCAGTTCACCAAGTGACGTCTATAATAAATTTAATATTATAATTATTTCTAGATTACTCGTAATGTATATAATTATAACCTTATTTACATTCAACTCCAATGGATTATGTACCTCCAACTAATCCTTTGTGTGAACTGTCACAGCCGACACACATAAATTGTACAGTTTGACTGCAACGTAAACACCGCAAGAATTATCGCGGGGGTGACGGGGCCTCATAATCCCGCGGCACCGGGAAATATGAAGGTATCCCGGGGTCCGTTATCTGCTTGGAAGCCAGTGTTTTTTGGAAAGGGTTAAATGTGTTATATATTCGTATTAATACGCCCTGGTAATGTTTTCAGGTGGTTTTGTGAAATTTATCTTTTTTTATTGTCGATTCAGGCTAAGTAAACAATGAACACCAGTGTAAGGTTGGAGAAAAAAAAATTGTGTTAACGAGACAGTCAAAACTTATTAACAATACAACAACGGCTTAACAACAACAAATATCATATATGATCAAAATTTGATTATATACAAGTCATGGACGATCAAAGTGATTTAAAAATGGCAATAAAAACAAACAAAAATAAAAAAGGACAGTTGACAGTTAATAAAAGAAGCTTAAGCTTATAATAGATGAGGTTTTCATTCATTTCCATTTTAAAAAATTTGATTACTTGAATTGCTTTATTTTCATATCGACATTTACGCTACGAGCTATGCCAACAAATTATTATAAGGATCATCCCTTATTCATTCCTTTATAAAACAATTATGTTATAAGCAAAGAGCAATTACTACATTGTTTTCAAAGTTTATCTGGAAAAGAGTGTTCACGTATCGTTAAATAGTAGTATCACAGCTCATGCTTTGTGTGCTACGTGGCTCCTAGCCCATAGCAGTCAATTACATTTAGCCTGGCTTGCAAGCTCCATCAGTGCTAACTGACTTATGCTCACGATGAACGGCGCTCGTATAACTATGACTGCATTTTAAATGAACATTCTCTCTCTGATACCCGAACACTGCTTGTTGGAAGAATACACTATAGAGAAATCTAAGCGTCACAATATGTTATTCTATCCTGAACTTTCTGCTCGCACCGTGGTCATCGGGAGACTGAAGTGTTGATTGTATGAATATTATTTTGTTACATGCAACTACTTTTATAAGCTACAGTCAACCTTCGCAGTTGCTTAACAATTTAGTACCATTTCACACCAACTCGATACAATCACGGCATCACGCTCGTGCGGCAGTTATTGCTATGGGGTGTGTAATGTTCGATAAAAATACTAATGGTCTAACCTTCAAAAAATTGATTTCATTTCATATAACAACTGACGTAAAATATAAAAAAAAGAAATAGTGTAGTTTTAGTTATACTTTATATTATATATATATGTTAGTCTGTAAGGTCTGAGCTTGTCCTTCTCGGCTTTCACGAGGTTCTCATCATGAGGTACGGTGACAACCAATATTGCCCGGCGCTGAGATCGGTCGACCACCACGATATCAGGCTTATTGGCGACAATAGTCCTGTCCGTGATGATAGAGCGATCCCAGTAGAGCGTTGCATGACCATTTTCGAGAACTGGCGAAGGTGAGTACTTATAATACAGTAGTGCAAATACTATTATTATTATTATTATAATAAACATTTAATATAATTTTCAATTGTATAATTTTATTTTATACAGGGCGTCCCACGGATATGCCACATGGAGGAAAAGTACCTTGAATATTGTAGATGGAACATTTTACTGAAAGAAGACATTATTTGAATTTAAAAAACAATTTAAACTGCATTCATAGATATTTAAATAACTATATGGTTGAACCGGGAATCGAACCCGTTACATGAGAAAAATAATCACCTGTAGCTTTATTACACCGACCGAAAGGCTTTATCTTAAGGATTATTTTTTGCTAAATAACATAGTGTCACAAATAAAAGGAAGACTATGAATTTTAACATTTTTAATACAAAATTAAACAATTTATGTATGTACCTATTTATTGTCAGTTTTATGTCCTTACGGCAATGTCAGCTTTTCATTTTTCTGAACCAAATTTCACATCAAATGTTAAAATTCATGGTCTTCCTTTTATTTGTGACACTATGTTACTTAGCAAACAATAATCTTTATGATGAAGCCTTTCGATCGGTATGATAAAGCTACAGGATTATTATTTTTCTCATGTAACGGGTTCGATTCCCGGTTCAACCATGTAACTATTTATATATCTATGAATGCAGTTTAAATTGTTTTTTAAATTCAAATAATGTCTTCTTTCAGTAAAATGTTCCATTTAGAATATTCAAGCTACTTTCCCTCCATGTGGCATGTCCGTGGGACGCCCTGTATAATGTAATTTGTTATAATATACATTTGATATAATAATCTTTTGATAAAAAACATTATTCATATAATAAGAAAGCAGCATGCAAGCAAGCAGCATGCAAGCAAGCATGCAGCATGCAAGCAAGAATGCAGCATGCCAGTAAGAATGCAGCATACAAGCAAGCATGCAGCATGCAAGCAGGCAAGCATGCAGTATGCTAGCAGGCATGCAGCATGCAAGCAGGCATGAAGCAGGCATGGTTTATGTCACGGCTCCGGCGCTGCGGGACTCCGGCGGTCCCACGCGAGCTTATCGTCGCTGATGGTTTTCGCTCACCACCGAAGCTTCGGCTTGGCCGGTGGGCGGTGCCGGCCAGCCTGAGCCACGGCGGCGAACATTAAACCAACCTGCTCCGCAGCTCACGGGCCGCCTCGGTCCTCCGCGCCTACTCAGGCCTACATTAAACTCTAGCGTAGGGCAGACAAGTTTACCTGGAGTCGGGTTGGCCGCGATTCTGTTCTGTCATTGACTTTTGTAGCACAACCATAACGAAAACACAACGTTTAACTTTTTAAGACAATATTTGAAATCAATTTAGTGTTAAAAAGCTGTTTTTATTTATAAATAAAAATTATATCAGATGAAGTTATAGAATATGATAATTTTACCAATATAGCTTTATACAAAGTTGATAGAGAATATGAGTATAACTTCAAATAAATAATATGCGTAAAATGTTGTTATAGGAAGTGTATAAGTGTATTTTGATCAAGTCAAAATTGTAATATATCCAATGAACGTTATGTCCTTTGAAATTAATTCATTTGTCATTATAAAATGATACCCACCCGTTGCTATGGCTTGTTACTAAAGTATTTTAAGCTACTTTTGAGGCCGACCGTACATCGCGTTACACACAATATGAGCTTACAGACAGTTGTGATGTGTTAGGAAGTTAGGATCTGTAGCAGGTAGAAGTTTGTAAAAGTTAGTGAAACTGTTGCCGGGTGATAAATATATTTTTTTAGACGATCATCACCCTTGCGACCACGTACCAAATAACATGTGGAATAAACTGAAGTAGATCCATAAAAGTCGTAACCACTTCTCTCGCTCCATAACGACGCGGCGCGCACAAAATAAGTCAAGTATTCCAGAAATCTGGGATAAAGAGGGCAGATTTTCCTCAATCTACCTTTCCTTCAATTCATCTAAGCCTTGATATTGCAAGCGTCCTTACGAGCTTCAGTTACCGCGCCGTAAACTTGTTTACCACCTTAGCAATATAAAAAAGTGTAAACTTGAATTTTACGATGTTACGCTTGCCGAGTGGCACGCTCACGCTACAGTATTATTTTTAATGTTATTAGTATAAATTCGCCAGTGTTCGCTTTTCATGACACAATAGTGCCACTCGTATTAAAATTTACAGTAATAATACCTATATGCAGACGATTTGCAGATTTATTGCCAGGCACCACTCAATAATATCGCCGAAGCTATTAAAACTACCAACGCGGACCTAGGACGAATCGTTGATTGGAGCCGAGCCTTTGGACTCAGGGTCAACCCAGGGAAAACACAAACTATTGTGGTCGGCAGTTCCAGGTTGCTAGCTAAAGTCAACTTGAATGCCCTTCCTAAGGTTGATTTTGATGGAGTGACTATACCTTTTAGCCAAACTGTAACAAATCTGGGTGTGATAATTGATAGTTGCTTGGGTTGGGGGCCGCAGCTGCAAGCTGTAAGCCGTAAGCTTTACGCATCTTCGGCATCTTTAAGAAGACTACGCAACTTTTTACCCACTGCCACTAAAATTGCGCTAGCACAATCTCTGCTGCTTCCCGTTCTAGACTATGCTGACGCCTGCTATCTTGATCTCACGCAGGACCAGCTAAAAAAACTTGATCATGTTTCTGAATACCGCGCTAAACTCAAGTGGCTTCCTATTCGTCTTCGCCGGAATACTCACTTCCTCGCCCTTCTTTACAACATACTGTTTAATCCCACCTATCCTTGCTACCTTAAAGAACGTTTTAACTTCCTCCACGCATCCAATTCGCGCTCATTGCCGTCATCGGAAAACCTGAGCCTTAAAACCCCTCTGCACGGCACCACCTTTTATGACTGTTCATATACAGTTCAGGCCGTTCGTCTCTGGAACTCGCTTCCAGTTGCGATCAGGCGTGTGCAGTCTGTGAACACTTTTAAAGAGCTCGTGAAAAACTTCTACCTCTCCTTCTAACCTTATCCCGCTGCAAGGCTGCAAATTTCGCTACTCCCTACCTGAGACTGTTATGTATAAGTATTGTATATGTATATATTACATTACACACTATGTATATACTTATGTCTGTTTAACTTTAATTTTTTTTTTGTGTTAAGTAGGTAATTAAAAAGTTATGAAATCTTTGACATGTTTGCACCTCCGATTTTAAAGTGTTTAAGTTCTCTCCATCCGACTGGTTGTCTGGAAGAAATCGCTTTATAGCGATAAGACCTCCAAATTGTAACTGTGTAATGTACTTGTTTTTTTTATGTTTTGTGTTTAATGTAAACTGTTACAATAAAAGTATTATCTATCTATCTATCTAATAATTTACAGTCACTAATATTCCATCGCGCACAAAGTTGGTGTCTTGTTTCTTTGTCGCACCTCCAAAAGATGGAATAGTCTACCAGCACACGTATTCCCTCCTTCCTACCTATGACCTAGGGTCCTTCAAACGAGGCGTGAAGTGGCACTTAGTGAGCCGGCAGGGAGAGGGTGACCGATGCTACGTGTCTTATGCACCAGTTGTCCCAGCGCCCGAGGGCCTAATCTCTTTCTCCGAAACGAAATTTCTTACTTTAAGTAATCAAACAGTAAGCCCTCTGGACTCCTTTTCCACTTAACATCAGGTGAAGTGGAGTCATTTGCAGGGTTTAATAGGAAAAAATATTTGAAGAAAGATAGTTATGTACATAAAGGAGCGGCGTTGTATTCTTAGCTGTTTTTTAATCGTTGGTAATCTAGTAAACAGATTCATCATAACTGCTAAACTGCCTTTATGTTACTGCCTTTATCCGGCAAAGGAGCAAACGGCCCGAATGATGTAAAGCGGCTACCATTGCCCTTGGACGTTCAAACACCAAGTGTATGACGTGCGAGTCTCCGGATATTATCACCAAGTGCTTCATTTAAGTGCTTCATTGCTGTGTGATGGTGGTTCAATAATAGAATACTGCCAACCAATCTCTTCCCTAAAGAGTCGTAAAAGGCGACTAACGGTCTAAGAGTGCACATACATCCAACAGCATAGAGCGGAAATGGGCTCACCACCTCTCACGCTGAGCACGTGTTCTGTGGTTATTTGTTGTGCCGTAAAGTGTGGCAATGTACTGCTCTTGCGGTCCTCATTTCCTAGTCTCTGACTACGTGTCTCTTATAGTAGGTATTCGTTTATAGAAGGAGAGACTGGGACTGGTAGTGACAATGGTAAATAGTTACAACGGCCACAGTGATTAAACAAAGAACGTTACATTGACGTTAGAAAGAGACAAATGATCACGTCACCACCGGCACCAAGAGCCAGTAGCGCCAGCGCTTTTGTGAAAAAAGCCCGTTCATGCTGCCTGTAAAACAGGTTAGTAACATTTTAGTTTTTTCGTTATATTGGTCTACAACCTCTTTTTTTTTATCAGCAGAGATATGAGTGTTGTGATATTTGTGGCCCAGTTCTTTCTTTTTGCAGTGAATCTATCTACGTACAACAGCTATATAGTTTTGGTGTTGGGGCTAAAGGTGACCATTGCTCGGTGCAGGTTGTGATTTGTCACTGCCTACCCCGTAGTGATAATTGTCGACTTACTCGAGCTACATAATTAGTTATTTTTTTCTAGGAAGAATGAAGGACGTATAAAAGAAAAACTGACCGTGGAAAAATATCTAAACGAAATTTACAAAAAAGCAGCAGCTTTTTTGGAGGAGGATAAAACAACATTTCTGAGATTATCGAAGAGACTAATGAAGTAGTCGATGCTGCAGGAGAATGTAAAAACTCTATTTATAGTAACCCAGTTGGAGGTTCTAGCAGAGATCTGGACCACAACGAATGTACGTTTTCTCCCGAGATCATTCAGTCTTTTCCAAAAGCTGCTGCAAGAACAACAAAAATTACACGAAAACCTCACAAATTAGCAATTTTAACTGATCCACCAAAAAATATGCACAGGAACAAAACAAGAAAGAAGGAAATAAACATAAAAAGGGTACTGAAGTAACTGAGAAAGGAAAGTCAACTGAGCCAGGAAAGGTTAAGAAACAAGAAAATATATTAGGTATTTACAAGTAAGGTAGGAAAACTGCCTAAGAAAACAGGGAAGAGGCTGTGAAGAGGAAGGTTTTACATGACTCTGAGTTTGTGAATAATGTGTTTTGTAGATTCATACTAAGTTTTTGTTTAACATTTTCTAAGTTGGAAGTTACATAAATTTTATTTTTATGAGGCTTAGGACTAAAAAAATAAGATTATTATTTGTTCCAAGGTAGAAGTTACTATGATTTTGTTTTATTGGGGCAAAAGATTGCTTACAGATAATCAATAGTTTTTATTAAAATAAGGATGTCAATAGTCAATAGTCAATAGTCAATAGTCAAAATATATTTATTCAATAAACTCAATTAATAAGTACTTTGAAACGTCCAAATATTTTTTAACCTACCACCCATTCAGGACATCATTTTTTAACTGTGGCAAAGAACGGGCGCAAGAAACCACAGCGCACAGAAGCAACGACATTTACAAAATATATATATATTATATGTCGTTACCAGATCACAAAATACAAAATATGAATTTGAATGTAAATAGTTTAATTAAATATGGTGCTCTATATAAATTAATTATAGGCAATTAGAAATAGCTGTTGGAGTAGGTACTTGGAGCATGTCAGACCCAAGCTGTTTTGTCTTCTGTATAATCCGACACTTTATAATAAGCTTTTTTATAAAGCTTTTCTTTGATTTTGATTTTAAATTTATCAAGATCTAAATTCTGAATATCATTTGGTACTTTGTTGTATAATCGTACACACAGACCCTTAAAAGAATTATTTATTTTATGGAGCCTAGTATAAGGCACTGCTAATTTGTTGATGAATAACTGTTTTCATTTTTATAAAGTTTTATACTTAGTACGTTTGGTTTTTATTGTAACATTTTACCCCATAAAGAATAAAAAGCCCCTGGCGCGTGGCTAAAAGCTGCGCGCCTCTTTTCCCAGAATTAATTTAATTCAGTCACTTCGAATAGTCTGGTACCTATAACTGTTTTTGAACTAAAACCCTGATTAGTTACATAATCAAATAAACCTATATTCTGGTAAAATAATCAAACAAACAAAAAACAGCGACACTTTCTAAAAAATGACACGACCAGGCCCAGTCTCCCCTACCTATTTGAGGGGTTAAATCACAGTTAACTTAAATAAAGCATTAATCATCTTAAGCCTATAAACAACATTCTGCTGAGCTTAAGCCTTCTGACGTCATGGTAATATTGTTGTACATGTGGAGATTAAATCATTTTCACACTAGCTTAAATCTGACTGGTTTGTTTTAATGTCTGCGATCGGACTAACAACGGACTAACTTGCCTGCCAAAGCACGTACAGCATTTGAAAAGCAAAATTAACAATTGAAAACACTAATTATACAATTTAAGAAATGTCGCCAACATTCAAGAATTCATTCCCGTTTATTTTCTCAAACTTGTTATTGAAAACGGATAGCTTAATAGCTGTAATTGGAACAATTACTGAGCTGTTGAAACAATTCGCTTTTAGTTCAGCCGGTGGCCAATTAAAATGTTTCGCTGCGATTGCTACGAGCATTAGTACTCGTAGTAACATCCTTCGTGTTGTCGTAGCTGGCTACGAGAAATCGTAGCGCTGCGATGGTAAACAAATAATTATTTGAATTTCTTTTTGATTCTATGTTAATTTTTTTTATTACGTAGAAACATTTCGGAGGGTAAACAAACAATACATAGATTTTTTTCTTCTATGTTCTTTTTTTCTACCGTCGCTCGCGTCGTAAGTGAAACATAGTAACTTCAGTTACTGTGTTTATACTTGATTTTGATCTTTTTACGAGACCAAGCTCTATTTCGGAAAATATTCGATTTGTCTATATCTACCACCGTTTAGGAGATACGATAAATAAAAACACTAAGTTCCTATAAATCAAGACATTTTCAAGAAAAAACACAGAGCGTTAGAATTTTTTGGTTAGAACACATTAATTTACTATTTACTGTTTTGTATCATGTGTTCATGTATTTTTATAAGTAGGTATGTTTTTCTTAGTTATAACACGGCATTTTCAAATACTGTGATTTCATGTATAATTTCCGTGAAATTATTATATGGGTTACACAAGTTAATCACAGTATCTTAGTTACTGGGTTTAAGATGCCTGCAGTTTCCATATTGGTTACAAAAACATAGCTAAACCACAGTATTAGTTGATTTACTGTGTTTTAAGCTAAGCTTTTGTTTGTAATCGAGAGTCCAGAAGCACAGCACAGTCAACCAACTTGAACCTTGCCTGAGCAAGGTTCAAGTCAGGAGTGTAAGCGTAGGTCACAATAAGATCTCAAAACAGTAGACGCAACGAAACACAACGAACAAGTAGAACGTGTGGTGGTGGGTGGCCGTCTAATGCATTGAGCTATATAAAGCTCAATGGTCTAATGACATTAATTTCAATAACGAAGGAAAGGTGACGTTTTCAAAACGTTAATAAAACGTCATTTGCGTTTTATTGTGGAACAAGTAACTATTCTAATATTTTGGTTGAAAAAGGCACGCTAACTATTTGTATAGCGCTGTCTCTTTCACAAAGCGCTCACAGCAAAAATAAAACGTTGTTTATTTTAATCGCAGGAGTTACCAATGTTACTATTTAAAAGAAAAAAATAACTTTGTTTTATTAAATAATAATTTTTTTTTACAGAAATTGTAATTTCCCATATATTTACCCCGACAAACAATTAGATTAATCATCACCAATGATGCCTTTAAACGTCCCGCTGCTAGGCAGAGGCCTTCCCGCATGAACAGCAGCACATGGGGATAGTAATACATTTTGAATACGACGTCACTCGATCTTGTATTGGTTGGAAATAGAGTCAATATGTTTTTTTATATTATAACAAGTTTTAATGTAATAATAATGAATCCAATGTGATTTATTTCCTAAAATACTTATTTGATTTTTTTTATTAAAAAAATATAAAACAATTAGTAAGTAGCTAATAGCATTACGTATTAGGATAATTGATCGCCTAGATCTTGTTATTGTTTCCTTTAAAAAGGACAAATGAAGACTTATAAAAGAAGACAGATTTAAAAGAAAAGAAAAACGTTATTTTAGTCTAAGTTAATAAAAAAAATAAAAATTAAAGACGTTTTATTGTTTTATTATTTAATCACCGGGTTTTATGACAAAAGTAGGGTACCTTTTTTATTTTATAACACATTAACTGCTTTTATTTTTATTTGATAAGTAAATCCTAGTAATTTATAAACAGAATTGAAGCTATAAGCATTTTTTAACAATTAAAAATTTAATCTTTAACATAACTAAAATATTTTGTTCTTTACGAAACGATTTAACTATGGAACTGCAATCGTGTTTTACTCAAAACAAGTTTTTCGGAGTTACTGTGAGTTTTAGTTTTAGTTTTAGTTTTAGTTACGGAGTTACTTTCATTTACAAGGGCAGTATTTTTATGAAAATTGGAGCATAACCCAGCATGCACGCTAGAATGCAGGTTTTGTTTTTATCGAACGACTATTATATTATTACGACCTCAAGTGAAATCATTGTGCCATACAGATCACTTAATTTACTTCTCTAATTCTTCAATCTTTTAAGAACAAAAATTGATATTTAAGTAGATAAAAATTATTATTATAAAGCGTCACTATTTTTTAAAGATGTTTTTAAATCCTAAGACAAATTAAAAATTTTTTTTATAAAATATTGTTTTTAATTATATCTTAACTTAGACCACGGAGTTTATACCGATCCCTAAGAAAATCAATCTTGCACCGTTTGAAATCCCTCAATCAGTGAATATTCAAGTTGAATGTTTCGGAGCTGAAAATTAACGAATGGCGGAATATTTAGCGGAATGGCCCGAGTTCCACAGTCATTAAGCGGCCGACATTTTATGAAAAGCCATCACTCACTTTTCCCACTTAGAGTTTGAATATTTGTTCTAGTCAATCCGATCCATCATATCCGGGATTACAGAACCGTTATTCCAGCCAAAATTTGCTTCAAAACCTTGTCGATATATCCTTTCATTGTTCTTTCCCGTCCAAAGTTACTTTAAATGTCAACTCTGCTTGACAAACTCTTATTAGATATAGAATTCCCGTTATAAATCAAGTATTATTATGCTTGCCTGCGTTTTTGAAGATCTTTATGTTTTCAGATAGGAATAAGCCACTCGCTTACTAAGTTTCGGCTTGAGTACTAGGTACATACCAATCTATAAGATGATCTCAGCAATCAGAGTCTCGGACCCAGATAACTTGATTCCCAATATTTGCCGGGCTAAGCGATCGAATCTTCTGGGACAACTAAGTTTTAGTGTTTGAACTGCTGTGAACGTGTCCGACGCAGAGAAAAATCAAGTTAAACTAAATAAGATTAGGATTGTGTCCACTGTTCTCTTTTTTGTTACAAAAAATGGATACATTTTGCTGGAATGAATTCAATTGCACACCGTAGACGAGGTTAGCCGATTACAAACTACAAAAATCCGAACGCAATGGCCGCGGCTCATATCGCGAGTGTAACTTGTTTTTATGCTGAAAGCCTTTTAGGTTTGCGAATGGGATTTATTTTTTGGCGGAGCACAGGTATGTACTTATTTTTTTTAATGAATAGGTACTTCAAAAATGTTGTAGTGACTAAAACATATCGCTTTAAATTGAATTGGCTTGAAAACATTTTGGACATTTTGCCGTGTCGCGTATCGGCTACAGAATACTTCCATCCCCTGTCTTCCCTTGGGTGTCGTAAAAGGCAAACAACGGACTAAAGACTGCACACACATTTAACAGCATAGAGCGGTGACGAGCTCAGCACCTGTCATGCAGAGCACATGTGCAGTCGCTATTAGGTGAAACGTGGAGTTTGTCAGAGGACTGTTGACATTTTGAAATTAAGTCCTTATCACAATTTACCAAAATCATTTGTAACTTGAATGAGAAACGAATAGCTATGTTACTTGCGAATTATATAGGCCACATTCTATGATATCATATAGAATTATATAGGCAACATTCTATGATATCATATAGAATTATATAGGCAACATTCTATGATATCATATAGAATTATATAGGCAACATTCTATGATATCATATAGAATTATATAGGCAACATTCTATGATATCATATAGAATTATATAGGCAACATTCTATGATATCATATAGAATTATATAGGCAACATTCTATGATATCATGTAGAATTGTATAGGCAACATTCTATGATATCATATATACAGTCAAAAATTGACAACAAAAAGTAAAATTTTTTGATTAATGTTTTTTATTTTAGCGTTTTATTAACGCTTAAATATACATAAGTAAAATTTTAAACACTGAAAAAAGACGATAACCTCAGGCGGGAACAAAAAGACAAAATGACAACAAAAAGTTAAACTATTGAAATAATGGTTAGTGAAAGGGTAATTATTCAACTCGTAATACAAACACATATGCTGAATATAAAAAATGTTTTTTGAAATATATGCACTCCGATAAAATGAATTTTCAAATTGATTGATAAGGGTAGGACACCCGCAAAACGAGAGGAGTCGCAGATGCGTTGCCGACCTTTAAGAAAGGAATAGGGTTAAGGAAGGAATAGGAATTGTGAGGGGGGAAGGGGCCTCCGGAACTCTCACTGGCCGGACGAAACACAATAGCACCCACTGCTGGGCAAATGACTGCATCGTTAAAATCAAATAATAACTAATTTTGAGTATGTATTGGTTTAATAATGAGCATGTTAAATATCATCATAATAATATTAATCTTCCACATAAGAAGCGAATGACTAACAACTCACTTGATGGTAATTATTGTTGAGAAAAAGAAAATAGGACTAGAATCACGCAGTACGACTAATCACTGGCGTAATCAATAATAACAATTAGAGCTCTTCAATTGTTTTCGAAACATAACGAACTTTTTTAATCTTACTTATGTACTTTATAACAGAAACAAAACCTAACCTACCTAATTTCTCTGTGTAAAATAAATACACCTTATATTATATATTGTGAACGCCAAACCCATTGCTGTCTCGCTGACCATATGAGATTACGGCAAAACAAAACATGCCTTCGCAATAAAACAAAAACATTTTATGGAAATATAATAAAAATGACCTGACTTTATAATTATTTTTTTAGGAATTGTTTATGCAAATACAACCACGAACATTGTTTACATTAACACTGTGTAATGTAATATCCAGACTAGCATTAATCGTTACTTAATAACATAAAAAAAACAGCTGTCCAATAATACAAAACTGCAAATTAACCTAAATGTTTGGAACAATGGACTTTATTTTTCAGAATGAATCACTAAACATAAACAATTAACCTATTGTATTATTGAATGCTCTTGTATTTTATTTATTTCTCAAATACTAAACATAAGAATAAAGGTGGAAAATAATGTATATTTAGCAAAAAAAACCACGCAGTATTATGAAAACACTTTAATAAAATTCGCAAGTTGGTGTTAAACTCGCTTTAATATCACTCCAACGCTTTATGATACACCGCCAGTAACACTTATTCAATTTACGTTTTCACGGAGAATTCTTTTGTGATGTCACGTAAACTAGGTAATTTGTTTTGTTTCAACTCAACGCAATCCGTGGCACAAAAACGTTGGAGCTTAGTTTTAATTTTCCACCGTCTACTTCTGAAGTACGAGTATTAACTTAGTAATAACTGTTTTATGTCTAAAAATAAATAAATTTCATTTTGTACTTCATTAAGGAGATGCGATGTTGATCGTCATTCAAGACTTTTCTTTTATACATCATGTTGACGCACTGGAACCTATCTTAGCCCGACCCATATTTTAATCACAGAAACACACTTTTACAGTAAGTACCTACCTATCTTGGTATTTAAGCATTTCAAATAATACAGGATGTACTTCACTTTATTATACAACGTGTAAAAAAGTAAGCAATAAAATTTGAGCAGCTTCATGTTTGGTAATAACTGTTTTCTTCACCAAGTAATGGGTAGCTGAGAAATTTATATTTTTTAGACAAAAAGGAGCTCAAGTGTTTGTTTAAACTCTTCAGGTTACAACCCTGAAAACGAGGCGATGCGCGGGGAGGTGGCGGGGTACAAGCGTGCCACGTGCCACTCATCCGCCACTGCGATTGCGTTTGTCAATCAATAACAAAATAGGGTTGTACAAAATGTACATTACACTTAAGTAAAAAAAATATTTAACACATTTAATGGTGATATTTAAGCAGTGAAGTCTTAACAGGGTATATGTACCCACTCTTAAATTTTATTGCTTATTTTTTTTATACGTTGTTTTAGTGGGAACGAAATAGAAAACATTTTGGCTCCAAATATAATAGAGGAGCTCGAAGATGCAACGGCTAGCATAATTTCGGGTTGTGATATTGCTGTGAGCCGTGTCCCGTAGCAGCAACGTAACTCAAAGAATACTACCTCCACTACTCTTCCCTTGGGTGTCGTGAAAGGCGACTAAAGGACTAAAGACTGCACATACATCCAACAGCATCGAGCGGCGATGGGTTCACCACCTGCCACGCTGAACACATGTGCAGTATTAGGTGAAACGTGGACTATAGCAAAGGACAGCTTTTGCGGTCCTCATTGCCTAGTCTCTGACTAACCCTTCTGGGATAACAGTCGTGATTATAAGTATGTAATCTTGCTAGTTAAGCAGCTTCCTAATATCAAGTCACCGCATGGGTGACCAAATTAAAGAGTGCGCATTTTCTCACATAACTTTTTAAGTCCTATTATCGGAAGTCCGAAAATATTCCCCATACCATTTTACATCATAATGATCACTCTTCATAAAAATATTTAATACTAAAGCCGGCTCCATACGCTTGGCAAACAACGGCAAACAGCTAACAACAAACACGAACATGTGGACGAGTGTTTGTGTGTGTTTGCCGTTTGTGTTTGTGTTCGCCAGTGTTCGGCGTCGGTGTCGGTTTTTCGGGGTATTCCTCGAAGCGCACCCAATATGAAGCGCACCCAGACCAAGCGCACCTAAACACAAATATTAAACAGAAAACCAGACCTCGGTAGCCAAGTGGTTAAGGCGGCCGCCCGGAATGCGGAAGGTGCGTGGTTCGATTCCCGCCTGAGGTTGTCGTCTTTTTTTCAGTGTTTAAAAATTTTACATAAGTATATTTAAGCGTTAATAAAACGCTAAAATATATAATAAACATTGCTACATTTTTTTTATTTAAAATTAAAAGAGGTTAACCCGAAACTAATAGCTGCCACAAGTTCGTCGTCCGTCATGTTTGCTGATCCGGAAAATACTAGCACGTTCGTTAAGCCTGAGGATGCCTGTTTGTGTTGAGTGTTTGTGGTCGATGTTTGCGACTTCGTTTGTAGTGATCGGTGTTTGCGGCAAACAGCAAGCGTCTGGAGCCGGCTTAACGATCCAAACCAATAATCATCAGAATTCATAATTATCTCTAATCATACAAGTCTTGTTACTAATTTTTTTTTTCATATTTTCTTATTTTTTTTTCATTTACTAACGATCGTAACTCCTAATCATTTTAATAAAAAAAAAAAAAAAAATGTTTATTAATCAGACAACATAAAGTCCATTAAATGTTAGTAACAAAAAGACTTAATACCTATGTTAGTAAATAATTTTTAATTTTGAGCGTGTAATTTGGCACATGTGCTCGATAAATGGACAGTCCCCACTATCGGCAATTGCTTGAAGGACGTTGTTACTGCTGCCGCGAACTCGCTTCAAAAGTGAGCCTGCTTTTTTACGAATGATGGTCGGGAAACTGTCAATCTCTGCGTACGCAAACATGCTGGAAGCGCTGCAATATCGCGGCAGCCCTAACAATGCCCTGAAAGCATTATTGTACTGAACGCGCAAGGTGCTGTACGATTTTTGCGTGTAGTTAACCCACAGACTGCCCGAGTAAAAAGAGGTACAGTAGGCTTTGAAAAGCTTGACCTTTACAGGTGCAGAGCATCGAGCAAATCTGCGAGCCAACATGTTGGCCCTAACCGACAGCGCCCTGCGCTCTCTCTCCATATCAATGTCGTCTTTTAGATCCTCTGTAATTATATGGCCTAGGTACTTAAACTGCCTGACTCGATCAAGAGGGGATCCATATAGTCTGATGGGGGGTACAAAATCAGGAAGTCTATTGCCGGACTTGAAAACCATGTACTCGCTCTTCCTGCAATTGTACACTAACCCATGGGCGATCGCATATGTTTCACAGAGACCTAACCTTTTTCTACATTTTGCGTTTACATATAGGTTGAAAAGCTTGGGGGAGCTCAATCCCCCCTGCCTGACACCGCATTCTAACCTATAGGGGTCCGAGTACTCGTCCGCCCATCTGACACAGTTCAGCTGATTCTCATACCAAAAACGAAAAAGCGATATGGTTTCAGAAGGCAAGCCAATCTCTTTCAGTTTATCCCATAGGATCTCGTAAACGACCAGGTCGAACGCCTTGGAAAGGTCCAAGAAACAAGCATAAACAGATGTGTTTCTATCCGTATAGTACCTGACAGTGCGCTTCAGGCTCAGGATTGCACTTTCCGTAGACAGCTGTGGCCTAAAGCCAAACTGAAGGTCATGAATTTTTAAGTGACAATCCAGCTGAGAGTTCAGCACACCGTCAAGCACTTTGGCGATAATCGTTGCCAACGAAATGGATCTGTAGTTGGACCTGCTCGATACGTCACCCGTCTTACATTTAGTAATAGGAACTACAATGGTCTTAATTAAGTCTTGTGGCAAGTATGAATGTACCAAAAATATGTTGAAGAGCATTGCGAGTACCCTAGAAAGGTGGGGCCCCGCGTTCTGAAGGTGCTCGACGCTGAGGCTATCTTGACCGGGTGACTTGCCCCTGGTCATTGACTTAATTATTTTGGCAACATCTTTGGCTGTAACTAGCTTATTCATTTGGTCACGATTAGTCCCAGCATCGGTCACCCTCGTACACTTTACACAAGGCGGGGTCCCTGGTCCCAAGCGAGACTTAATAGTGAAAAGCTCTTTAAACATGTTAGCTATATCTTTGGGTTCACTAACACCCTCTATGACAGTAGGCAGGCCAGGTCGAGAGTTTAGCCTATTAGTCGATTTCCAAAAATTTTTGAAATCTCCTTGACTATGACAGGTAGCTAGCGCATCCATTTTTAATTGTTCTTGGTGGTTTTGACACCATTTCAATCTTGCCTTGAAAATTCTGCGACTATTTACCATCGCCTCATAAAGGGTCCCACTTCTAGGTCGACCGTACCTTACCCACAAAAGAAACTCAGACCTAGCTCTACTATAAGCCTCCTTAACATGTAAATTCCACCCTCTCAAGCCTTTAGACATTTTACTACTTTTCATTTCATAAGTTACAGTTGCCGCATTGGATAAGACTGAAACCACCTACATACATGTCGTCGATTAGGCGTCTATGTGTTATATTATTACAGGTCCCTTTACAACAAACTTGGAAATCTCTAGGAAAGTCAAACAATTTTAATTCATTATTACATATTTCATGATAACTATCGATTTGACCTTGGGATCGTTCCCCCCATCTTATTTTATTTATAACAGATTTACATGTTGAGAAATTTCTTTGCAATAAATTTAAATTACAAGTAATCAATCAACAACGGAAGGTGATCAGACCAGTATGAGTCATACTTGACCGCAGCACTAGTAACGCACTGCCAAGCTGCCTCCGTAACTAAGCAGTGGTCTAGCCACCTTCTGCTGCCATGCGCATCACTAACATAAGTAAAAGTTTGAGAATCAATGCCCAGTTTACTCACGTCCGCACAAGTGCATGACTGGTCCGCACAAAAATTGTCCATCTCGTTAAAAAATAACTCATTTGGGTGAGCATTAAAATCACCTAACAAGAATGCGGACCGCACGCCACACTCTTCAATTATCGCACTTAACGCACTAAGGCAGTCTGTAAACTCCGTTAGACTTTCGCGACAGTCGCAAGGCATATAAACACTACACACAAGAATAGGGGAGTCGCGAAGCGTTATCAGTATAGCACAAATACGCGGATTTGAGCACTCGATCACTTTAACACACGAAAAAGAGCTTCTTCTCCACAGCAAAGCGACTCCACCGAAAGGCCGGCCCGTAATTATGCCTGCAGTTGTGTCCACGGCGGATGTGTCGGTGCTGCCGAACTCGTTGTCCACCGTCCCAAGATATGATAGGTCATGCGGGAAAAGCCATGTTTCCTGAAGCGCCATAATATCCGCATTTTGACATAGCTTTTGCACACCATCGATAGATCTTTTTATCGATTTACAGTTAAATGTTATCATCTTTATACATGTTAATTCATTATCGTTAATGTTCTTACTTATTGTTGTGTCTCTCATTGTTGATTATTATAATGTTTGAAAATAACAAATTTCCTGAAAGTTATACCCTCAGGCCAAAAACTATCTTCCAGGAAAAGCGTCACCTTGCTCTTCGGTACCTCGATTTTAAAAGAATTATATTGTCTTAGGGTCTTTGGATTAATTTTGGAAAGAACGACTTTAACTTTCGACCTGTCATATATGTACCGCGATATGTCATCTTCCGACGTTTCTAAGGAAACCTTATTAATAAACAAAGACACGTTCATTTCAGCAGCTTTAAATTTGTCGTCAGCTTTAATCGTTCCCTTTCCCAAAGAAGCACTGAAACGATTTCTTAGCCTCTTCCGCTGCACAGTAAGCCATTGCTCGTCTTGCTTCTCATTTTTCCATTTGCGATCTGACTCTAAGACACGCGCAAACGTTTTGTTGCCGGCCGGCGTCGATACAACCCGATGAATCATACGAGTGCCTGCGCTCGCGCTGAGGCCCTCCTGCTGCGCCGGGGTGGTTTCGACGTCCGGAACCGCCGTACTGGCCTCCACGCACCGATCATCCTTATCGCTGCTAGCACGCGCAAGCGAGACAACGTCATTGGCGCCGCTTCGTGGCGGAGACAAGGATGCAGCTATGCAACATTTGCCTTGCGATTGCGAAATACTCTCGCTCGTAACCGTAGCGTCACACTTACTGGGACTTGTGTTTTGTTCCACAATGTGAGGTAGGCCCGTAGGTCCGCTGTCCATATAGTAACTGTCTGTTAAACAACCACCGCCGCCGCCGCGAAATTTATTGACATAGCTATCATAATTATGTAGTGATGGTTTAGAGTGAGATGTGCTTTTAATTTCTTTGAGTTGGTCGACAGTTATGCATGTTTCTTTTAAAGCCTTTTCCTTTTGAATTATCAGTATATCTTTAAGAAATCTTGTTGCATCTATGTGATCGAACTTCACCGGTGGTAATTTTTGCAACTCCCTTGCCACGAATATTGGTGTTTCCTCTGGATCCGTTTCCTTGAAGACAGCGATAACATCGTAAAGGTCCCGTTGTTCTCGACCCACTCGTTTTCTCGTGATTTTGCGCTTCGATGTCGTTATAGATTCGAACAAAAGACATTTCGCTCGTTCGATCTCTTCCGCTGAGAAAGCAGAAGAGCATATTCGAACAATACTCTCCTCGTCCATCACGTCCACTTTATTTTGAATGAACGCAAGTACCTCACAGATGACTATATTGCATACACTACACTTAACTGTACTCGACATTTTTACAACACGGACACGGAACGGGCGCATGCGATACCAGCGCCGTCCGGCGGAAGACTTAATACATAACGCCAATATTTTTAAATTGGTTTCATACTAATATTTGTTTTCATATATTTCTTGATCATAAATGTTTTTATAAAGAAAAAGTTAAGTATGCAAAACTATAGTTCCGTTGGTTAGGTTAGGTTTTGTGACAAATAACGGAGGGGACCGCAGGCCCCCTGACCCCCTAACTCTTAATCATAGGTGTGTGTATTAAAAACAATATTACGAGTTCAAATATTTTCTTAGTAATGACATTATTAAAAAAATATATGATAATTGTCTGTTATGAAAAAAAAGATTATGAGTTTAAATTTGTTTTTAGTAATGACAGTATTAATAAAAAAAATATGATAACTGTCTGTTATGAGTTCCTATAGTAGTAGTAAAATTTTATGAACAAAAAAAGTATGAGGAAAAAAATTAGCAAGAGTGATTATTATGAACACAAATCGGTAAGAAAACAAAAAATAGGAATAATAGTTTTATGTGAGCCAATATGGACCTCAAATTAAAATATCTCGAACTCTTCCTTGTTACGGAACGCACATCTGTGAGATATGGTTATAACTATCGTCTCTCTGCCCCTCCGAGAAGCGGGCGAGAGTTATGTATGTGTCGTTGCAAGATATCAGTTGTCAAAGTACCAATAACCTACTTTGGGTCAGGAAGCATCGTGGTTAACAGCACCTTCTGTTGTACTATTGTTTATTTGTGGTAAATAAGACACGTACGTACTAGGCAGCGTTTATTGCAAGACTGAGGGGCCTACCCACCTTACATTGTTATGTTATATTTTCAACCACTACCTACATAATATATACCAATACCTCCACCCTTATTTTCTAATTACATTTATTTTAAGTTAACCACTTCCCATACTTGAAGTATTAAATCCGCACATGACTCAGATCAACAATTGTCACTTAGTTCTACTTATTGACCTATGTAAATAATATACACTAAGTTTTATAAAAGAACTAAATAATAAACTAAGATTCGTAAGTAACTAGGTACATCAACAAAATAAATCTTAACAAAACATTAGGTAAACAATAGGTAGGTGTTGCACCTTAGAAAAGCTCATCAATCGCAAAACGTATTGGGGGTCTACGCTCTCGCCTACGTTTAAAAGTATCTGGTTGTACATCAGTACTATTTTCCGACACACTGGGTAACATTGTATTTCGCAGCGGTGACGCTGGTGAAGCCGGCTCCGGTGGTGACCTGGGCGTCGTCATCGCCTCATCGGCCGGTTCCACTGCACACTCCTCTGATGTACGATTTATATTTTCCTTTTCCGGTACTACTAATAAACTGGATCGACGCTGTACGGGTTTAGGCGGTATATGTAACTTCTCCGTACTGCAAGATATTCTACGTCTTAATTGGTCGATATGTCTGTGAACCTCGGAACCGTTTTCAAACCTTATTGTATAATCAGTGTTACCATTTTTTTTTCAATCTTACCCGGTACCCATTTATCCCTAGAACAGTAGTCGCGACACCACACGCTTTCACCCTGCTCAAGGTCACGCTGGCGGGTCGCCGGCGCCTGTGTCGCCTCCTCGTCTCTCGCTTTGTTCCGTTCGTGTATTCTTTGTAATCGATCCGGTTTTAATTTATCTAGACGCATTCGTAGACTCCTACCTTGTAATATTTTTGCGGGGCTATCGCCGGTCGTGTAGTGCTCGGTATTCCTATACGCTAACAAGAATCTATTTAACGCAGTATCTGTATCGACTTTCTGTTTAATCGCTTTTTGAATTGCACGTTTGCATATTTTAACGGCATTTTCCGCTGCTCCGTTCGAAGCCGGATGATATGGTGCGGAAAAAAGATGATCTATTCCGTTGTTCTTTAGGAAGCTACCAAACTCCATACTGGAAAATGGAGGCCCGTTATCACTAACTACCTGTTTTGGCAACCCAAACCTAGCCCACAATTCTCGTAACACTGTAATGACTGCCGAAGCCGTGGTACTTTTCATTTTAATAGCTTCTATCCACTTCGAACAAGCATCTATTACAATTAAATACTTTGTACCTAATATGGGGCCTAAAAAATCGAGATGTAGTCTAGACCAAGGACGATCAGGCCAGGGCCAGGGACTAGGGGTGTGCGCAGGCGGCGCGGCCGCAACGCTGGCACACACTTCGCATGCGCGGCATACTGCTTCCAGCGCTTCGTCTACCCCCGGCCACCATACGTAGCTCCTAGCTAATGCTTTTGTTTTCACTATCCCCATGTGGGATTCATGCAACTCGTCGAGTACCTTATTTCTGCTTAAAGCTGGGACTACTAAACGGTGACCCCACATAACACAACCTAACTCACAGTAAAGTTCATTTTGTCTATTAAAATATGGTTTCAACTCCTTTATGGTTATATCCTTAGGCCAGCCATCCGAGATGTAGCTAATCACTCTACTCAATATCGGGTCCGATGCCGTTTGTTTTTTTATAATTTTATAATCTAACAAGAGGGCTTCCGATGCGAAATGTAAGTATGTTTGTTCGGGCAATTCGTCCTCGGCAGCGATCACTTCTTCTTTATGAGTTTTAATCAAACGCGAAAGAGCATCGGCTGTGTTTTTATCTGTATTTACATACTCGATTTTGAAATCATATGCGGTGAGCTTAATCGCCCAACGCTGCAGCCGACTCGCCGCCGTGTTCGGAATGCCTACATTGGGCCCAAAGATACTGACCAGAGGCTTATGGTCGGTGCGCAAAACGAACTGTCTACCATACAGATACTGATGAAATTTTTCAATAGAGAATATGATGGCTAATGCTTCTTTATGTATCTGACTGTAATTAGTCTCCGCGCTGGTGAGTGCGCGCGACGCGTACGCGACCGGCCGCTCCGAGCCGTCCGGCGCGCGCTGCTCCAGCACGGCGCCGAGGCCGCGCGCGCTCGCGTCGCACGTCACCACACTCACCCGCGACATATCATAATGTACTAACACCTCAGCACTACACAATACTTTTTTAACTTGTTCAAAAGACTTTTTTTTGTTCCTTTCCCCAGCTATAATGTTTCCCTTTCTTTAATAAGCTATATAGTGGCATTAAATATGATGACAAGTTTTTTACAAATTTCCCGTAAAAATTTACCATTCCTAAAAATGATTTTAGTTCGGTTGTGTTCTGTGGTGGTGGCATGTCGACTATAGCTTTTACTTTATTCGAATTTACTCGCACCCCATTCTTATCTATTACAAATCCTAAGTATTCAACATTTTCTGACAAAAATTTACATTTACTTTTCTTAATTTTCAATCCGTTTGTATCTAAAATTCCTAAAACCTTTTCGATCGATTTTAAATGTTCAGATAAGGTTTTATTTTTTATCAAAATATCGTCATAGAAAATAATAACCTCCGGTACGTCCTTGAATATTTTTTCCATAAACTTCTGAAATATACCTGGGCTCGACGCCAACCCGTACACTAACCTGTTATATTTTAACAATCCCCGATGTGTGTTAATGACTGTATAAGCTCTCGAGGACTCACTAAGGACTAATTGATTGTAAGCTTGAGAGAGGTCTAATTTAGAAAAGTACTGATATCCACTTAAATTACTAAGCAAGTCGTCTACTTTAGGAACCGGGTACCTATCGACCATTAAGACGCGATTAAGAGTTACCTTGTAGTCTGCACAAATACGTATACCGCCATCCGCCTTATTTGCGATAACCAGAGGAGTGGCCCAGTCGGAGCGCTCCACGGGCTCGACGACGCCCGCGCGCAGCATGGCGTCAAGCTCGGCGTCGACCCGCGGCCGCAGCGCATACGGCACCGGCCGCGCGCGGCAGAACACCGGCCCAGCGCCCTCCCGCACGTGCGGCGACACCGGCTCGCCGCGGTACCGTCCCAGTGTGCCGTCGAATAGTGACTCATGTCTGCGAATTATATCGTTCAATAATTTATTGTCGTCTTTCCCTTCACTCACATTATATAAACATATTTTAGGTACTTCTATTCCTAGTTCAAAAAGCCATTGTCGGCCTATCAATGTAGTGGTGCCATTATCTATTACATACAAATCTAATATTTTCTTAATGTTATTATAAACTACTGCGACTTCTAAATAACCGAGTGGACGTATTATGGAGCCATCGTAAAATTTTAAATTTATGTTACAAGACTGCAATTTTAATTTATTAAAGTTTTCTCTATACGTTTTTGCGCTTATACATGACAAAACGGAACCGGTATCTATTTCCATACTTAATGATTTATTATGCACTAACAAACTGATACATACCGGTTTGTAATCGGTTAAGGACATTTGAAACATTGGTTCCGTGCAATCCTCGTGGCCATATTGTTCGTGTTCGTCCTTCATCTGGCCCTCGCTTGTGCTTCCTACCGCTTCATCGTGAGACTCATGAGACGAGCATAACTGTCCCTGAGCCCAGTAGTGGGCCGCGGCTCGAGTGCCGCCGCCTCGCCCCCACGCGCGCGCCCTCTGGCCGCCTCCCGCGCCTTCTCCCAGCCGCGCGCCGCTCGCCCCGCTCGCACCGCCGCCGCCGCCGCTCGCCCCGCTCGCACCGCCGCCGCCGCCGCTGCGCCCGCGCCCGCTGTAGCCGTTGAAGGTCATGCGCTCCCCGCGTGGCCGATTCTGAGCAATTCCGCCCACCTCGAACTCGAGTCTTGCATTTTTATTTGGACACATTCTTCTCAAGTGCCCTATGCTTCTACAGTAACTGCATTGATAACTTTTGTACCGACAATTTTCTGCCTTATGCCCGTTCTCTCCGCACGTCATACATTTCAGGTTATAATTTATTTTATTGACATGAGCTGTATGGTCAGATCGATCTACTGCAACTGCATTTTTCTCTGCGGCTTCGAGCGTTGTAGCCAGCTTTAACGCCTTATTGTAGGTAATGCTATCATCCTCTGCAAATAATCTTTCCCTTGACGAATCACTAATTATCCCGCAGATAAACTGGTCCCGTAAGTTTTCTTCTAGTGTTTTCCCAAAATCACAGGTTTTAGCTAGTTTTTTTAATTCTGCCGTATAATCAGCGATCGTTTCGCCATCTCTCTGCCGGCGTTGTCGAAACCTATAACGTTCCGCCATAATGGATGGTTTTGGCTGAAGGTGGTTTTTCATTATTTCTACGGCTTCTTCATATGTTAATTTTGAAGGACATTTTGGGCTGGCTAATGTTGATAACAATAAATACGCTTCCTCACCCATCACCGCGATTAATGTTGGTAATTGCACCTCACTACCCACTTTGTTCGCGAGAAAGTACATCTCTAGACGTTCACAATACGCAGTCCAATTTCCGGATTTCACTTCAAACTCTTGTATTTTCCCGATACTCATGTTTAAAATAAATATATTTATTTTTATAGGTAAGTAAGTAAAACGTTTCACTTCCGCGTGCTGTCCGTCAAACTCCTCGTCGCCAATGGTAAATAAGACACGTACGTACTAGGCAGCGTTTATTGCAAGACTGAGGGGCCTACCCACCTTACATTGTTATGTTATATTTTCAACCACTACCTACATAATATATACCAATTTGGAGAGGCCAGCAATGAATTGACTACTTAAAATATTTAGAATACAAACAATCCAAAGTCAGCCTCTTCGAATACCTTGGTTTGTAAATACAAAATTAAATAGAAGTGACATTAAGTTACTTCTTAGAGTTAGATCCGGTCACTATCTATCGAAGAAGTTTGCTCACTTAATGAAAAATTAAAGCTCACCCAATTGTAACACATGTGGGAAATGCGAAGACATACAACATCTATTGATGGAGTGTGACAGGAATCGAGGGGAAAGGGAATCATTAATTAACAAATTTAATATTAACTGTTTCGATGTAGGCATTATTCAAGGAATTTTACACAACCCAAATTCGGATGTTGCTAAAACTCTGTGTAATTGGTAAAGTTTTGTGGTGAGTGACTCTTACTTCCCTCAAATTTTAATAGGTTTAAGGTTATAGTGTATGGACACAAAGGCAAAAATCCACAAAAATAATAAAGATTTAAAAAATATATATATATATTAATAATATACATGCATACATACTCTCACGTCTATTATTCCCAAAGGGTTAGTCATGGAGGCAACTGCACATGTGCCCAGCGTGATAGATAGTGAGCATATCGCTGCTTTATGTTGTTGAATGTATGCGTATAACCTGTTAGTCGCATTTTACGACACCTAAGACTAGAGATGGGTTGATAATTCTTTTCATAATAAGCCGCTACCACACAGCATAGAATGAAAACATAAAGAAAAGAAAAGCAGTATGAAAGGTTAAAGTTACTGGGGGTTAAAGTTACTCGCGTCCGTAGGTTAACCCTTGAGACCCTACACGTGACCCCTGGGTGGTGCTAAATGAGTGACACTGACTGAGTGGTAGAGCCACGCTGCGTTGCAACACGCATTGGGCCGGCTCGCCCGGGGTACCTAATACCACCCTCTCACGGATATTCAGCGAAAAATAATGGCACTTGGTGCTGTTGTGTTTCGTCCGGCCAGTGAGGGTTCCGGAGGCCTTCCCCCCCCCCCCCCCTCACAATTCCTATTCCTTCCTTAAGAGGGTTTACGCATTTCGGTTTCCCATACAAATTTCCAAGTTGAAATTTTCAAAAAGCAGTAAACCAATTTTGATGAAACTCAGCATGCTGAAGTAAAATATAGTAATCTAAATAGTTTGTTGAAAACATTTCTAAAAAACGTTTATTTAACTGAGTTATTTCGATTTTAAACTTTCTATAATGGACTTTAAATCGCAATAACTCAGCCAAATAAACCTTTTTTAGAAATGTTTTCAACAAACTATTTAGATCTCTATATTTTACTTTAGCATGCAAAGTTTCTTTAAAATTAGCTTTTTGGTCTTTAAAAATTTCGACTTGGATAATTGTACGGGAAACCAATATGCGTAAACCTTCTTAACCCGTCGAGCGTCATATGTACGTATGGGTGTACAAAATAGTTGAGAGTCATGCGTGTCTCTTGTACTTACCGGTGTACAACAGACTTGGCTCAGATTGGTCGTTTTATTTTAACCGGTCCGAGTTGTAGTATACAAGTTTTGGCTATCAGTGAATTTTCTATAGTCCTTATAGATTAAATTAACATATCTAGTGGGATTCGGACCAAACGAAATATTTTCGAGAAAAAAAGAAAACCAAATGTTACTGCAGTTATGAGCGGACGTCAGCCATATTGGTGAAAAGTTGTGTTGTTGTGATTTGTTTTTATGATGTTATCTCGACGTAAAATATGAGTTTTCGTATGATTCTTATCTATATTTACTGGAAACTTAATACAGATTTTGTGCAATGCAATAGTTGTGTAATATAGTGGCAATTTAGATTAAACGAAGAGCTAGAAGTATAATTATAATATTTTGATTTTGCTAACAACTATGGCTAACATTGTGTGTTATAAAGTGCTGTAATTTTCTTCATATTTTGATTTTTTTGATAAAAGTGATTATAAACATTAATCAATTTGTAGATTATTTCATCAGCAACCTTTTTTATTTACAGTTAGACATATGTACTTTTAGGTCACATGTACACGGGCCGGCCACTTTTAATGGCGGCGGTTGTTTATTTTGGTTCCTAAGTTAAAATCGTTTTGTGAGTGAAGTTCAGTGCCAAAGTGTTTATGATTCATGTGACCGGTGCGTAGTAATGTAAACTAAAAAGTTATTATATCAATTGTGTTGTGTGTCGTTTGTTAATTATTATAACAAACAGTAAAACCAAAGGTTACCTTTATGAAATATTGAAAACAAAAGAAAATCGTTCCAGTGCCACTACAAGTAAGTCTTTATTGTTCATTCTAAGTAGTTAACTACGTACAAAAACTCATACAGAAAAGAATGACACCTCATTCACGCGATAATCTCGTATAGTTATTACGCAATAAATATTTTTCCATAATCAAACAATAAAAAAGTGATGTATCGCAAAATGCCTGACACGTAAAGCATTTAATGATTTAGGGTGGCTGATCGGCCACGGGTTAAACCTATTCCCTTAAAGGCCGGCAACGCGTCTGCGATTCCTCTGGTTTGCGGGTGTCCAAGGGCGGCGGTGATTGCTCTCCATCAAGTGACCCGCCTGCAGGTTTGCCTCCTTCTTTTAAAAATAAAATTTAAATATTCAACAACCACTGTACTTGTATCTTAATAAAAATTATAAAAGTACATAATTACTTTTGAATACTCTCGTAAATGTGTAAGTGTTAGATCCTAATTGTGTTAATTAGTTTACCCACACAAACACCTTCTGATCCCGTAATTTGGGGTAGAGTTTCTTTTACGAACGCTACTATTTTTACTACGTTAATTAGGTTTGTGTATCAGATTCATTTAGAGGCTTCTTAGAAGGCTGTGATAAATGAGATCCTTAAACAGATTACAAGCAAAGCGTTCAGATTTATTTTATATTTAATCAAAAGTGAATTTATTATATGGTACTTTAAAAATGCATTATGCTCAGTTAATACCTCTTTTGTGGCAGCAATTGCAAATTTTGTTCACTTTAGTTTTTGTTTTTTATCTTGCTAGAACAATAAATATTAATAATTATTTCTTTTATTTCTAAGAAAAATGTAAACTCACTCAGGGTGATAATTCAAATGTTCAATTAACTAAGGAGTAAATATCTATGGCAACATTATTATTAATTTTAAATGAAAACATTTTGGTTATTTTTAAAGGTTTTTAAAGGCGCGTGTCAGTAAGATTAGAGTTGGTTGCGTGGGCTAAAGCCAAAGCTATATTTATACTGTATCTATTATTTAATTGTATCTAAATTAAGTATACATAATAGGCTAAAATAAGCGTTTCTTGTAAGCAAATTATGCGAGCTTGAAATTATTAAGGACCTATAGAAGTCTATTATCTGTTCATTTATTCCTTGTGGGCCGTCAGGGTGAGGGTCACAGATGCTGCGTCTTTTTAACGCTGCAACAGTTATCTACTGTGGAGGCATTTGCGGGTGTTATTAAAAAAATCTTTATCGGGCCCAAAGCGATCAAATGTTTTTTTTAATATTATTATAATATAATTTAATCACTACTTATAAAAAGTAATCGAGATATAGTCTTGAAATACCTGACATTTATTAATAAAACATTGTAATAGCGAAATCTTAATCAACTTTTTTTCACTACATTGTAGTTAATTGGAATCATTAGTTGCAGTCCCATTTAATGTTAGCTCTGAACTTTTTTGGCAAATGCAGCTGCCGAACACGCGCGATGATTGAAAACTCTCATTAATAACTACACCTACATAAACACCATACCCCGGGGATTGTTAGCATTGCTGCAAAAAGAGCAACGGAAATGAGCCGTTACTATGCCGTTTCAATTATTTTAACACTCTCATGAATTTTTAGGTGATGCGTTTCATGAACGAGTTGCAAAAGTAAACTTTCACGCGGAAATCAAAATTATACGCTGTTCATGGTTGCGTGCTCTACGCAAAATTATGAAGTTTTTTATTCGACCGGCGCAATGGACGGTGAGCGCAGTCGTTTTGATTCCTGTGGGGCTTAGTGAGTAAGGCTGTGGTAGGAAATTAATGCTGAAAATAACTCTGAGCGTGTTATGTTGGTTACGCTGCTAGCATACTGGATGATTACGCGGGCAGCCGGCTCGTATTCATGACGGGGTCGGCATACGATTGGGAGATGTAGGTAGGTAAAATAAAATAATATTTAATAGTACTTACCTCTTTACCTTCTCATTTTATTCTGTATTACATTTCATATTGGACTTGTTATTTGTGGCTTGTTACGTTTACAACCGTAATATAGCAAACTATAATATACTAATACGATAAGATCTTTTTGAGTTAAAAAAATTTATTTTATTATTTTAAAAGTTATAATTACGATAGGACATTAAATACATTCGCAGATAAAATCATTACAAAAATAGAAGAAGTAAACATTATTTATTAAAGTGAAATATTTTAAGCTGCCTGTTACAGTCTAAGCTCTGTATTAAGTGCTATTATTAGGTTGTTTGTGTACTTTACATATGTTTTATTCTACAAGGAGGTAGCGCTTAAGCCTTCACCTCTTCTGATGTTAATAATCCCAAAGGTCAAATTATCGTGTTCGATCCAAATCCGTAAAATTATGACGTGATCCTATACCTACGCATGTTTAATTTTCCTGTGTGTTTCGGAAGGCACGTAAATCTGTTGGTGCTGGTTGTTGTCGTAATATGTCAATCGTTAAAACCTACAAATCCGCGTTGGGCCAGCGTGGTGGGTTAAAGCACAATCTGGCCATATGCTGTTGTCGATGTAGAACGTGTTGGAGTATAACTCTGGCCATCATAAAGAAGACTAATACTTTTTGTATTTTTGAATTAAGTCTTGTCAGCGCTGTCTCTGTCAATCGGTTAATAATAACTTTTTTCATACAAGTTTATAAAATAATATATTCTATTTTCACGATATTTTTATTATTTCCACTGCACCTGTGTTGCTAATCTCACATACTTCTGATAGAAATACCTGAAGGTACGCTACAGTAGGACGTTTACAGGCTGATGATTAAAACAAAATCTAAAATCGCACTTCAGCTGGAATACTCTACGTCTTATAAGCTTAGGTTTCTTTTTACAATACTTTTTACTTGTAGTTAAGAGAATTTAAGGAGCTGATCTGAATGCTTCACTAGTTCTAGAGCAAGTACCTAACTTGCTTGCTTGAGTAAAGAAGAAGTACAGAAATAATTGCAACACAATGTATTCAGATAACCTGTCAAATGAAAGCGTTAATTGGCATTTGCATTACTCTGACTAGCTTAATGAAGTAGCGAGACACTTGGAAATGTAAACATGACCCTAATATTAACTGTCGGCAGTAATCCCAAAACTTAAGAAAGTGTCATTTTCAGGCCAACAACAACCCCGTAAGCTTATGTAAATAAAGTATAATATAATATACAAATACCGGGCCGTCAGAGGCACTCCGAACTTGCGAAACAACGCATTAAGTTGTAAATTTACTTTCGAGTTTAAGGAGCGATACTCTCCCCACAAATTATGTTTTTTTTGGCATATAAAGCGATGAGGATATGAGGTTCGGAAGTTAAGACGATAGACATCCGGGTGGGATCTTTAACATATTATTATATTGTTTGGAAAACATACTGAAACATGTAATATCGTTAATTTCCGCTTTTATAAATAACACGTTTATAAATATAGAACATGTGTATGAAATGCAAACAAAGTGTAAACTGAAGTTAAGTTAAGAGGGTGCCGCGCGATCGCAAAACCTGACATAAGTCTCATAATGAACTTCAAAGCAAAATCAATCATATTTTGATTAGAGCAATGGTTTTATTCTACGAAATGTACAAAACCATCACGCGCTTGTGTTAGAAATTAAAATTTACTTTTTTAAGATGGGGATGACCTGAATTTTATTATTGTTTCTGCGTAAAATTAAGAAAGTTATCGCAAAAAATGTTTTTAGGAGTCATTTGATTTATGTATTGTTTGTTATTGTTTAAAGAATTTGTTTCAAATTTCAACAAGGCCACGACCTTGCGCAATGATTAGGCTAACTTACGTAAGTTCTTTTAATGTATTTAACTAATTCAGAGCATAGCACAAGTAACTTAAAAATACGTAAATTTCACAATTTCGTGCAGGATCCCCTTAACAACGCCATTGATGTTGAGTCATATCAGTTACATAAGATAAAAGTAATGTATGGCCCACGCACTGCCCTACAGCTGGGCAACGGCCTTCTTCATTGAAATCAAGTCTTTGCTACAATTGACGGCTTAATCGCCACTCTGGCCAAATGCGGGTAGCTGATTACAAACCCTAACTTTGCATCGAAAAATCCGAAACACTGCCAGACCTGGGAATTGAACCTGGGACCTCCAGTTATCGGACCCAACACTTAACCGCTCGGCCACGGAGGCCATTTATTTAAATACTTAATTTATTTTCAAATAGAACCAACAACTATTAAGAGTTCTACCGATAACAAAATAGTTAATTCATTGTTTTCTTGTAATAATTGGAGTAGCTTGAGTGTGTCATGCTCTCTGTTACGTAACCTAAAATATGCATAGGTACATACATGTAATTACGACTTTTATCCCCGAAGGGTTAGTCAGAGACTACGCTATGGGGACAGCAAAAGCAGTCCTCTACCATAGTCCACTTTTGACCAAATAGCGACTGCATAATTATGTGCGCAGCGTGACAGGTGGTGAGCCTATAGCCGCTATATGCTGTTGGACGTATGTGCAGTCTTTAGTCCGTTAGTCGCCTTTTACGACACCCAATAGAAGAGAGGGGGTGGTAGTATTCTTTCACCGCTGCGCGACACGTTTAATCTTTACCCTAAAGTACGGTTGAGCGAAGCGATGGCTGATTCATATGCCGTACTAAATAGTGGCTCAATTGAGCCACCCCACAGACGAGAGGATAATTACTTTTATAAGTTATCTTTTTGCTTTGTCCCTCATAAACGGTTATTGTTTTCCACTGTGGACAATTTTTAATTAGTTACATGATGTAAAATGTTAAGTAAGCTAAGATCTACTTGTATGTGGTTTTTCAGTAGCACGTAATGAGAGGGAGAGAGAAAGAGAGAAGAATTAAGCACCTTTTGATAAAAAAATGCTAGATAGTCTAGATACTAGGTTCATTTACGTCAACTAACCAGCTAGTGCAAGACGCTAGTCTGAGTACTCAATGAAGAATGGGCTTCGGCGGGTTCTCATTCGGCGTAAAGACCTAACGCAGGTAGGCTGCACGTCTGGCACTACTAGCATAACCTAACGGTTGATCTCGGGTTCCAGTACGGATATAATAAACAAATAAAGGAGTGAGATTGACCAGCTAGTGCAAGACTCCGTTACTTACCAAGTAGACTACGGTATAATAAACACCTTTTAAAACCAACTATAGAATACAATTGAAGCAACTGTTAATAGAGCAGTAAATCACCTCTATTAGATCGTAGTAACACAACTGTGCAATATCTATTCAAATCACGTTCGGCTCACACGCCCACTAAGTTAATTAAATCAATTTAAAGGCCGTCTAAAATGCATTACACGCCGCACAGTGCTTATCAGTCAGTGTGTGACAATGTCATTGGCTATGAACAGGCAATGATCGGCAGGCGTTCTCATCATTCACCTGCTGATTGCAGTCGAATGTTTCGCATTCATTGAACTCTCATGTCCAGATTTATCTGGATATATCAGGTTTTTTACACCATGACTGCCCTTGCCCTGGTTCGCGGAGCCCATGCCCATGCCATTACAAGAAAACGGTGCGCATCCACGCTACATGCCAGCCCCAACGGTATCCTGAGTGCACTGGCGGCGCGGTTGGGTTGTCCGATGCTCGCGCGCTGTTTGCGCCTGCACGCAGCCAAGTAGCCCTAGCAGTGCCGCACAGTCTATTTGCAAATACGTTGTAATATTTATTTTAATTTAAATAATTGTATTTTATTTAAGTAAGTAATCTTGTGTAATTATATTATTGTTTACTAACCTATAGAATTAAGTACCTTTGTAACTAACCCACTATGGACTTTGTCTGAAATAATCTTTGAATTTAATTGAATTTAAAATTTCACTTTCTATACAGTCCAATACGGTTGCCTGAAAGAAATTGCTTCAAAGCGATAACGCCGCCAATTGTATGTTACTATGTGTTTGGCCTTATAATGTAACTATGGTGTACAATAAAGGATATTTTATCTGTATCTAATTACTGATGTATGAATAACCGCGCGTAGCGGTCAAAGAATACTACCACCAGCTCTTTTCCCTTGGGTGTCGTATAAGGCGACTGACGGGCTCGGGACTGCACATACATCCAACAGCATAGAGCGGCGATGGGCTCACCACCTGTCACGCTTTGCACATGTGCAGTCGCTATTTGGTGAAAAGTGGACTATGGCAGAGGACTGCTTTTGCTGTCCTCATTGCCTAGTCTCTGACTAACCCTTGGGGGATAATAGTCGTGATTATATGTATGTATGAATCAATACTACTTGAGGAGCCGGTGGCATATCCGCTCACTAAAAGATACTACCAACTCTCTCTTCTCTTGGGTGTCGTATAAGGCGACTAACGGACTAAAGACTGCACATACATCCAACAGCATAAAGCGACGGTGGGCTTACCACCTATCACACTGAGCACGTGTGCAGTTGTAATTTGGTGTGCTGTGGACTATGGCAGTGGACAGCTTCTGCGGTCCTCATTGCCTAGTCTCTGACTAGCCCTTAGTCGTAAATCTATTTAAGTATAAACGTAACTTTGAGAAATGCATTATATATCAACCCAGGGGTCACCAATGCTTCGAAAAGCACCCTCACGTTTCTTACCCCTCAGTTGTTTCGTTCCCCTTAGCTTAAATGAGATTGCACAGTTCCTGTTCGCAAGCCCAGCGCGGTGTAAAAAAAGGAAGGGATCATGGTAATTTTACTTGGTGATTTTGATAGAAGTATACGCCTTTACGTTGCTGTAACATGCACACCAACTGCAAACTATTGTGCTGTGCGTCTATTTTTTAATGTCTCTTGGCAAACTCTTTGCTTTTGGTGTAGTCCCGGTAAGTAAACATGATAAAAATATAAACTTATAGGTACTTATAAAACCTTTTATAAAACCGTGTGGCGTAGCGGTGAAAGAGTACTACCACCCCCTCTCTTACCTTGGGTGTCGTAACAGGGGACTAACGGACTAAAGACTGCACATACATCCAAAAGCTTAGAGCGGCAATGAGCTCACCACCTGTCACGATGGGCACATGTGCAGTCGCTATTTTGTGAAAAGTTGACTATGGCAGAGGACTGCTTTTGCGGTCCTCATTGCCTAGTCTGTGACTAACCCTTCGGGGATAATAGTCGTGATTATATGTATGTATTAACTAATATTCGATTGCATTCGGAAATGTGATGATTACAAAGAGACAAAATAGATGCACTGTAGTTCACTGCGCGTGACACCAGGGTGATTCGAGAACGCTATAAGCAATCACCGGAATTTACAGAGAGAATGCAAGAGAATGCCAAAAGACATCCACTACATGCAAAGAAATATGTAATAAAAAAATTTGGTTAAATCATTGCGCATGTAACTTTCGTACTTTTGCTTTTTCGGTCATACTTAAATGAATTCTACTGCCAACCTAATGTGTACTGTACAGATTGTTTCCTTAGACGATCTTAATTTACTGATACGCTGTTTATTGAAATCAACGCTGATATCTTGAGAATTGTAAATTGAATGCGTGATAGTTATCGAACTAACTACACATATAAATCGCTAGCAAGACCACGAATTTGATAAATGATAACATGAAATATTGATTGGAAACAACAATAATATTATCTTTGCTGGAGGTTTTGTTTTGCCTATTAAAAATTAATTACCTACCATAGACGTAAATTGAGATAAAAGGATATAATTGCTAATAAATATTAAGGCTAAAGCCCATTTTAGTCAAACGCAACCAAATTATTTTGACTCACTCTTGCTCACAACCACAGCGGCCGGCACCCGCATGCGCATACCTAGTTAATAGATTATGAATCTATTTGTTGAAGTAAACTTGATAAAATTTAAGTACCTTCTTTCGAATCGTCCAAGATTTTTTTACCTGTCAGCTCAGGACGTATTTTAGCTGTGGAGAATAATGGGCGCAAAAAACTGCCACTGCTTTACATAGAAATAACGTCATTTACAAATAACATATTATGTCGTTACCAGATGAATCGTTAAACAATTTATTGTAAAACAGAAATAGCTGTTGGAGGTTGGAGCACAAAACAGTTAATTTATATATTCCGTGGGTTGGGACATTTTAGACCCAAGTTTTGTTTTCTTTTTTGTAGTCAGACACTTTGTGATACGCTTTTTACAAAACTTTATCTCAATTTTGATTATAAATTTATTTCGAACTAATGTTTTAATATCGTTTTGTACATTATTGTAGAATCGTACACACAGACCTCGAAATGAATTATTTACTTTATTGAGCTTAGTATAAGGCACTGATATATTTTTCTTATAGTTCTAGTATTAATGAAACAAAATTAAAGAAAAAATAAAATTTAATTACTTAATTAAAAAAATAAATTTCTAGTATTTAGGTTATGAATATCACTAAACGCACACACACACACTCGCCTACGCCACATATAAAACAGAATTTACAACCTCAGCGAAAGTCAAATAAAATCCACCCAACAACACCATGGTGCGTTTTGCTTCAAAGCTGTGTGCACCAAACGCATTACTCCGAGCTAATGAAACTTTGTTTTTCACACAAACATTTGGATGGCACTGCTCCTATACACTAGCTTTAAATTAAAACCGCTCCGGTTGTTTTTATCAAAGGCAGCTAAATAAAATTCATTCTAGACAGCTACTAAAAATATAGAGTTCTTACTTTGCACGATTTACTTCTGATTACAAAATAGTTTTATTAATTATTAGGGTCCCGTATTCAAAAAGTAAAAACGGGACCCAATTATAACTAAGGCTCCACTGTCCGTCCGTCCATCTGTCGGGCACCAGGCTGTATTTCAAGAACCGTGATAGCTAGACGGTTGAAATTTTCAAATATGATATATTTCTGTTGCCGCTATAACAACAAAAACTTAAACAGAATAAAATAAATATTTCAGAGGGGCTTCCATACAACAAACGTGATTGTTTTGACGATGAACTGGCTAAAATAAAGGATAAAATATAGTGTCTAATGTTGTATACATAATGGTATGGCACCCTTCATGCGCGAGTCGACTCGCACTTGGCCGGTTTTTTTATTGTTATATAAATCCGCCATACTAGCTACATATCATGACGACCTCCTTGGTCGAGTGGTTTGTACACCGGTTTTCATGGTGTCACCATCTCTGAGGTCCCGGGTTCGATCCCCGGTAGGGTCAATTTAGAAATTATTGTTTTTCTAAATAGTCTCGGGTCTGGGTGTTTTCTATGTATAATAAGTATGCATTTAAGTATTTAAATTATGTTTATCCGTTGTCTAGTAACCATTTAACGAGTTTCATAACGAAGCTTCTCTTGGGCTAGATAATTGACGTGAGTGTAGGAAAGCTTATTTATTTATTTATCTGTCTAAGTTTGTTGATATGACAAAAATGTTTTACTTAATTATAGAGAGATAAGATATTTTTTTATTAGAGAGACATTTAGAGTTCTTCAATACTAGGGCCAAAAGAGCAGGCTTATTCCCAGCAGTGGGTACATAGGCTGATAAGATAGATAGATAGGGCCGAATATGTTTAAAAATGTTTATTAAAAAATACAGTCACTCAAGGTACCGCTGAGAAGATCAGGTCATGCGCGATTTGCACGAGCTCCAAGTTCAGCATTGGGGGCGATAGCAAACGACATACCGAAATGGCGGCTATTAGGTATTGTCGGAGGCCAAGACCCACTTTGGGTCATTGCGCCATCGTAGTAAGTAAGTAAGTAAGTATAAAAACATTGTTCGCACTTTTAGTGCACTGCACTTAAAGTGCAGCGGAGCGGTTTTAACTTGGATCTTGGTCTCCGACAATAAGAGCCGCCATTTTGGTAATTTATGTAGTGAATAATTTGCTTATAAATATTTTTCATCGAATTTGGCTCTAGTACAGCTTTGAGGATTCCAGATAAAGTACGAACACTTTCACCTTTCTACGTGAGAAACTAAGTCCAAGTATCTTCCCGTTATGTAGGGGTAAGTCGTTCAAAGCTATTAATTCATAGAAAGCGAATAACAGAAAAGTCGAAAAAGAGCAAAACGTGGAGAAAAGATTTCAGCGATCCTTCCAATTGAAGCTTTCGTTCGGTACGGGGGAGATTCGTGACGACGCGACGCCGCCGCCACGGAACAATGAGAAACGCTTAGCTGACAAAAAGTTTGAGGCAGAGGACAATGGACACTTCGGTGCCCACAATCAGCTCTTGCGACTACCTCGAAAGTGAAATAATGACCCCCCTGCGGGAGCGCCTCACTCTGGAGGGGAGGCTTAAGGAGTCAAGCACACATTGGCAAGCTTCTGATCTTAACTGTTTATATTTACAGGTGATTGTATAAGACGGCTTCCAGGATTGAGAAATAAATAAAATAACTTAGTTTCTGTTGAAGTGCTAAGACGAGCTTTTAGTGTCGCGTCGTCTTGCGGAGAGCTAAATGTGTGGAAAGCCAGGCGGGCTTAAAGAGTGGCGTCGCACGTGTCTAGCTGAGGTCAGAATGGCAGTTTTCTAATGAACTATCAACATTTTGTGTTGATTAAATTTTTATTAACCTTAAGTTTTATTAAATATTTCTCATTACAAATTTTTTTGCTAATGTATCCGAATGTTGTGTAAACTCAGGTTGTTTTGTATTTTGCAGAAACTTTATTGGCCTATGTAACATACTTGATGTTCTGTTTATGTGCTGTATGTTTCTCACTTTGCAAAAAAAAAATTGTAGCCGTCCGAAACAGTAATACTAGATTAAACCTCAATATATTTTAAATTAGTGGAACGTTGAAAAAATGATTACCTCAGTTGGGTATCGAACCCACGCCCTCCATAAACCGGGCGGCTGCGTTCACCACTCAGCCACCGAGGTATTGGTTAGACCTGTTGAAATTCTTCAACGCATTTTACTTGTGTTTCTTTAGAGCAACATTGTCTTAACAAACCTCTTTGAATTAACATTTTTATAAATATTAATTGAATACCTAACCAAACCAAACATTTTTCTTATTGAGCATGTGGTGCCCTCCTTTAAGTAATGGGACACTTAATTAAAAATTTTCTGTAATAGCATAAGTATTGATTGTATTTGTGTACTTATTGTTGTAAGAGCCTAATTAAATAAATAAATAAACACCCTAAGAGATCTGAATAAGTGACAGAATGAGCGTGAACCTTTAAATTAATTTTTTTTCACTATGAAACTTGGTCTTCATTCACTTGATGTTAGGTAATGAATTGGCTATCTTATATCTTACTGACGGAACACAATAAACCTAGAAACATTGATATTCAGGCGACATATTTAGATACATGCGGTGGATAAACAGGCGGATTTAAAACAAGCCCTTTCACAAACCTAGCAGAGTACAAACATGTACCCCTCCGTAGGGAGTGGGAGCCCTTTCGGTCGCATAATTTCTTTCGTCATAATGCAGTTTGGCATAACAGTTTCAGCATAAAGTTTTTTCGCATAAATTAATCATAAGCAGAGTTCTAAACCCTTAATGGTTTCTTCGGCATAATTTTAACTTTTATAATTGTCATTATTATAATTTTAATCAGCGTAATGTAAAAAACACAATTGTTATTCGTCTAAATTTAATTTATCATAAAATACGAAACGCATAATGGATGAAGCGCAGCGAAGCGATTGTCTTTAGTTTCGAGATTATTTTTCTTTACTAGACAACAGAAATACTAGCTGCACTACTCCTGTACCTAACGTGAAAGGTTAGAAATTTAAGACAATCGCGAAGCGCAGCATAGCGATTGTCTTGAATTTCAAGGTTATTTTTTTTTATTAGACAACTGAAATACTAGCTGCCCTACTCCTGTAGATCACGTGATAGGTAGACAATTAGGCGTTATACTCTTGCGATATTCTAAGGGATTCTTTGAGTATGACTGCCAATAAAGTTATGATTAGTAATCGTTATTGCAAAAACATTTATGCATGAACATTTGATGCTGATATTTCATTATTATAAGAGAAGTTATTGGGAAATAAAGTATGCCTAATGATTTATTCTGAATGAACGTTAAATGCGAAACAAAGAGAATGGTAAAAAACGTTATGCAGACTTAAAAAATGCCTCTTTAATTTATGCAACCCAATACGGACCCGGTGGGAGTCAAGCCCGGAGGACTTCTTGTTCTGTGACCAATGGTCTAACCACTAGACCACAGAGGCGGTTATCATTTCGTCTTTATGAAAATAAACGCTGATATTAACACTACAAATAAACCTTAACTCTATAAATTAACCACGTCTAAGGAAACTAATGTTAACAACAATAACAATCCACGATGCCCAAACTATGAGTGAGTTTATTCTGTTTTTTGGCCACTTGATATATGCGCTGTCATAAATAAACTACTTGCTATAGTCAAGACGTTAGCTTGGACTTACTCAAGCTAGCAATTTTCAACACATCAAAACTACCGGTTCTCGTAAAATCCTTTACTCCTTGCAACAAAAAACTGACCAGCAAAAACAACAGAACTACCCAAAAACAAAAACCTTAAAAATAAACAGAACCCGAACCTTCAAACCGGCCCACAACTATAGCCGCAAACTAAATATGAAATGTTAACCTTAATTTTAGCCGGAATTTCTCGAGTGATATAGAGTTATACAGGAAATATCAATATTTTAACAGTACCACAAAGTCGTAGTCGGCAGCATACACACATACTGCTCACGCCACTATCTTATCGGGAGTGTACAGACCCGTCCATTTCTTGCACACTCCCATAAATCTTTTTCGTTACAGCTCTTAAATTTATTCATGCACTTTATATTATCAAAGAACTGTATTTATTAATACGAGCTTTTTTTATTTAACGATACTGATCCAAGCTGTGAGATGGCGGCTCAGAGTTGAGCTTATTAATAGAATACTAAAGACCCATTTCTTATCTTAGGCGTCGCAAAAGGCGACTAACGGACTGAGGGCTATATACATCCAACAGGATGCCAGTTTTGAGGCAAAGCGCGGCAAACCCCAGGCAGTATTAAGTGGCAGGAGGGTCGAGCAGCGCGTACCATTCACCGAAAACACCCACCCCAGTAGGATGCTAAATTCAAAATTTACCCTTTTGGAAAACGCGGAAGAGGATGGCGAGTTAGCAGAAGGATTGGTTAAGATTTACACAGATGGCAGCAAGCTGGAGGGGAAAGTCGGAGCCGCCCTGACCTGTTGGGAGGGGTCGGCTGAGACGTGTACCCGAAAATTCAGACTTGAGCCATTCTGTACGGTCATCCAAGCCGAGCTATATGCCATCCTCCAAGCGACTGAAATTATCATTGGCAAAAAATTTAAAGAAGCGGCGCGGCTATCCTGAGCGACTCGAGGTCGGCTCTCCAGACACTGACTGATCCAGACTCCTCGCACCCAATCACGAAGGCGATACAGGGTAACCTAGAATTCCTGAGAGACTACCACCAACTTGTCTCTCTCTATTGGATACGGGCCCACGTCTAAGTGAGAGGGAACGAGAGAGCGGATGAGTTAGCGAAGGAAGCCGCCCTCAAACTGAAGACCAGAGCGGACTATGACTGCAGCCCCATATCGTTCGTTAAACGTCATTTACGGGCGGAAACGATCGAGCAGTGGGACTGCAGGTATAGAACACCACAGCCGCAACCACCAAGGTCTTTTTCCCTAATGGGGTGGAGACATATAACACGGTGAGGAAGATGTCCATCGACCGGACTTCGTCGCAAGTTCTCACAGGCCACGGGGAATTCTGTGCATACCTGCACAGATTTAAGCGAAGGGACAGCCCCTCGCGTGTCTGCGACCCGACGATGGACGAGGACATCTTCCACATATTACTCAATTGTCCAGTACACACACGAGCTAGGTACACTCTGCAACAGAAAATCGACACAAAACTAAGCAAAGATACCCTTAAGAGATTATGAAAATAAAAAAGAGAGGATACTACTAATGGAATATGCCAAGAATATCGTTTTAATTGTTAATAAAAGAAATAGGGCCAATTAGAGCTAATAAATGTAATAGAATAAGTAAGCAAGACCACATTGTGGCAGGATTAAAATAGGGAAAGAAGTAAAATGTAAGAAATTAATTAGATATAGTAAATATGTAAAATAGAAATAATAATACATACATGTATAATTAAAGAAAGGAATTGAATAAGGAATTAATTTTAAGATGTTATAATGTTATTATGTTAAATAATTAAGAAATGTAATATATTAGAATTTAAGATAAAATAAAATAATGTTGTTAAGTAAGAAATAAATGTATTAGAAAATAAGAAAAATTGTAAAATAACATAAGCAAAAAATGTAATATAGTATTAAGACATGTATGTAAAAAAAATTTAAAATTTATTTATTATTATTTTAAAAAAAAAGAAAAGAAAAGATAAAAGAAAGAAAAGAAAGAAATAGAGTAGAGCTCTTAAAGCTCAAGTTCACTTAATCCCACAAAAAAGATAAAAAAAGAAATAGAGTAGAGCTCTTAAAGCTCAAGTTCACTTAATCCCACAAAAAAGATAAAAAAGAAATAGAGTAGAGCTCTTAAAGCTCAAGTTCACTTAATCCCACAAAAAAGATAAAAAAAGAAGTAGAGTAGAGCTCTTAAAGCTCAAGTTCACTTAATCCCACAAAAAAGATAAAAAAAGAAATAGAGTAGAGCTCTTAAAGCTCAAGTTCACTTAATCCCACAAAAAAGATAAAAAAAAAAAATAGAGTAGAGCTCTTAAAGCTCAAGTTCACTTAATCCCACAAAAAAGATAAAAAAAGAAATAGAGTAGAGCTCTTAAAGCTCAAGTTCACTTAATCCCACAAAAAAGATAAAAAAGAAATAGAGTAGAGCTCTTAAAGCTCAAGTTCACTTAATCCCACAAAAAAGATAAAAAAAGAAATAGAGTAGAGCTCTTAAAGCTCAAGTTCACTTATTGGGGGTCGAAGTTGCTTGCGTCCGTATGCTGTACCCTCGAGACCATACACGTGACCCCTGGGTGGTGCCAAACGAGCAACGATTTCCTGGTGGTAGGCTTTGGCCGTGGCTAGTTACCACCACCAAGGCAAAGACATGCCGCCAAACGTTATTAAACGTGTTCCGGCGTGATGCCTTGGGAGCCCTCACGAGAGGTTGGGTCTGGTCTGTTGCGCAGCACCGAGAAACCGTGTGCGACGAGGTGGTGCTGTTGTACCGGGAGCCTCATCTTGGAGAGCAGCGGGATCCGAAGCACGGTTTTTCCGCTGGCCGACCGCAGTTAGTAGGGGGCCCAAGTAGTAGGCCAGCCACCTATGAAAGGCTGCCCCGCCAACTCGCGAAAAATCCCAGAATGCTCCATCGTGCCGGTTGGCGACCGGATGACAGGACCCGATGGCCATTGGCCTGGGGGGGTTCGGGCGTCCCCGCGGTCTCCAGATGAGTCTTCAATTGGTGCGGCGGTATCGCTGACGTTGCTGGGTTGTCGGTGCGCGCCATGTCCAACTGCCTTCCTCTCGCCTATTCACTCTTCCCAAATCAAGCACAATGGCAAAGACACAAATGAGGAAAAAGTTTCAACAGCGGAAGCACTTCCTGTCACTCCAAGTGCACCTCTGTAACATTCGAGGTTTGCACTCTAATCTCGTTGCAGTCCACCACCACCTTGAGACTGATAAGCCTCACCTGCTCTTTGTCACGGAGACGCAAATCAGGTGTCCGTCAGACGCGGCGTATTTGAACTACCCAGGGTATACCCTGGAGCACAATTTTAAACCACGCTCTGGCGTGTGCCTGTATGCTCGCGATGACATCTGTTGCCAGCGTCTCCGTAACCTTGAAAAACCTGGTTTTTCTGTCATGTGGGTACTGGTGGACACAGGCGTTGAGAAAATTCTCTATTCCTGTGTCTACCGATCGCACAGCGGGGACCAGGAGACGACCAAACTCTTTGAGTACCTTGGTGCTACGGCTGATATAGGCCAACATCGGTATCCATCTGCGCAGTTAGTGTTTCTGGGGGACTTTAACGCCCACCATCGTGACTGGTTGTTCCCATACCAGGACACTGACCATGCTGGTAGAGAGGCGCTGAGGTTTTCTCTGTCGCTGAATCTCACCCAACTCATCAAGGAAGCCACGCGCATACCTGATGTTTCTAGCCACACACCTAATTGCCTGGACCTTCTGCTGACTACAGATCCAGACCGCTACTCTGTGTCAGTTACTGCCCCTCTGGGCAGTTCTGACCATTGTCTGGTGAAGTCTGTGTCCAACTACTCCCCACCCGATCCCAGCCCTAGAGGCACAAGGCGGATGTGGCGATACAAGTCTGCAGACTGGGATGAGATGCGACATTTCTTTGCTTCTTATCCTTGGCAGCAAGCTTGCTTCTCTTCTGGCGACTCATCGAAATGCGCTGACGCTATCTCTGAGGTGATATGTACGGCAATGGAGTACTTTATCCCATTTTCCGACGTATCCCTCGATAGCCGAGCTCCCCGCTGGTTCAACTCTGATTGCGCTACTGCTGAGGCGGTAAAACAATCGGCGTACCAGAGCTGGGCTGAAGCTCGCGCACGTAAAACCTCCGATGTCAGCGCAAAGAAGAAAGCCTATAACGCTGCTGCCAAGTCCTTCAAAAAGGTGCTCAGGAAGACTCGGTTCGACCGTGTTAGCCGTATTGGAGCCAAACTCGCCTCTCACCCATCGGGTAGCAAGGCTTTCTGGTCCTTGGCTAAAACGGTGGAATCGAACTTTTGCCGCCCATCTCTGCCACCACTGGTGAAGCCTGACGGATCTCTGGCCCACTCTGCGGTAGAGAAAGCAAATCTATTTGCTTCTCTATTTGCAAGCCATTCGCGTCTCGATTCTGGAAGTAAGACACCACCTGTGCTACCTCAAAGCGGTTCTGTAATGTCAGAAATCCGTATACGTCAAAAAGAGGTACTGAAAACGCTTCGGACTCTTGACGTGAATAAAGCCAGTGGTCCCGATGGGATTCCTGCAGTGGTCTTGCGGAATTGTGCGCCCGAGTTGTCTCCTGTACTGACACGCCTGTACCGCCTCTCTCTCAAAACGGGACAAGTTCCTAAGTCCTGGAAGCTTGCCAACGTGCAACCTGTGCCCAAAAAAGGTAGTCGAGCCGACCCTGCCAATTATAGACCTATCGCAATCACCTCCATACTTTGCAAAAGTATGGAACGTGTATTAAACAGCAAGCTCCTGGCGTACCTCGAGGACAACAGTCTGCTCAGTGATCGACAATACGGTTTTCGCTGTGAACGATCAACTGGTGATCTTCTTGCGTATGCCACACACCTGTGAGGCGAAGCCATCGAGAAGTACGGCGAAGCACTCGCTGTCTCTCTCGACATCTCGAAGGCATTTGACAGGGTTTGGCACGACAGTCTTAAAAGCAAGCTTCCAACATACGGAATTCCCGCCGCACTGTGTGCCTGGATATCCGACTTCCTGAGCGAACGGTCAATAAGGGTAGTCATCGATGGCTGCTCCTCTGACTTATTGGCTATAAATGCCGGAGTACCTCAGGGGTCTGTTCTCTCTGCGACACTTTTCCTGCTGCACATTAATGATCTGTTGTGCCCAGGTATCTTCGGATACGCAGACGACAGCACTGTTACAGAGCGATATATGTCCAGTGCCCGCGCCAGTGTCGCTGAGACTGAGTCACTTAGAGAGGCCATGGTTGAGCGAATGAATTCAACATTACAAGCAGTGTCCGACTGGGGCGAAGCTAACCTTGTTGAGTTCAACGCCAACAAAACACAGGCTTGTCTGTTCTCCGCCAAACGGAGTCCATTTAATCTTACTCCTACTTTCCTGAATGCACCGATACCGATAACTGACCATCTCGAGCTCCTAGGTATGGAACTCTCATCTAACCTCAACTTTGGTAGCTCCATTGAGTCGAAAGCAAAAACTGCTGCCAAAAAACTTGGTATCCTCTTTAAGGTTCGGCGATACTTCACACCGGAACAGCTGCTCCACTTGTATCAAGCACAAGTTCGGTCGTGTATGGAGTATTGCTGCCACCTGTGGGATGGCTCTGCCAAGTACCAGTTGGACGCAATGAACTCAGTGGACCGAAGGGCTAGGAGACTCATAGGCGACGATGCGCTCGTTGGAATCAAACTTCAGAGTTTGGAGCATCGGCGTAAAGTCGCCTGTCTATCGGTCTTCTATAAGGTGTATTTTGGCGAGTGTGCGCAGGAACTACATAACCTGATACCACCCTCTACTTTCTACCACCGGACCACTAGACGCCGGGAGGGCTTCCACCCCCATGTCGTTGACTTTCCAACAATCCGTACGAAGCGGTTTGCTGCATCTTTTCTAGTACGCACCGCTAAGGAGTGGAACGCTCTCCCTGCGTCTGTGTTTCCGGATACTTACAACCTAAGTATCTTCAAGGCCAGAGTAAATAGGCATTTTCTGGGTAAGCGTGTACCACCGTCGGCCTCGTCATCGCTTACCACCAGGCGAGACTGAGGCCAAACGCAAACCCATTTTAAATTAAAAAAAAAAAAAACTTAATCCCACAAAAAAGATAAAAAAAGAAATAGAGTAGAGCTCTTAAAGCTCAAGTTCACTTAATCCCACAAAAAAGATAAAAAAAGAAATAGAGTAGAGCTCTTAAAGCTCAAGTTCACTTAATCCCACAAAAAGATAAAAAAGAAATAGAGTAGAGCTCTTAAAGCTCAAGTTCACTTAATCCCACAAAAAAGATAAAAAAAGAAATAGAGTAGAGCTCTTAAAGCTCAAGTTCACTTGATCCCACAAAAAAGATAAAAAAAGAAATAGAGTAGAGCTCTTAAAGCTCAAGTTCACTTAATCCCACAAAAAATATAAAAAAAGAAATAGAGTAGAGCTCTTAAAGCTCAAGTTCACTTAATCCCACAAAAAAGATAAAAAAAAAAATAGAGTAGAGCTCTTAAAGCTCAAATTCACTTAATCCCACAAAAATGATAAAAAAAGAAAACGCAAAAACTGAAAATAAAAACCTGCCAAAAAGCGGGAGCAGCCAGCTATTAAAAAAAAACAGTATAGAGCGGCGATTGGCTGACCACCTGTCACGCTGTGCACATGTGCAGTTGTCAGTTGATGAAACGTGGACTATGGCAGAGGACTGCTTTAGCGGTTCTCATTGCCTAGTCTCTGACTAACCCTTCGGGGATGATAGTCGCAATTATATGTATGTAACAAGAATGTTCTTCCTAAATTTAACACGTTTATGTAGACTTTCATTACACACTATGTAGCCGTAGGTATCGATAACATAGTGTTAAGCACTGTACGTGGCTAGTACCAACTTGATTGCTATTAGCCTAAACTGAAAAAGTTATAAAGATTGTTGAGTATGGAAAAATAAAAGCGGGTCTGTATCGTTTGAGGAAGAAATCACAGAACTACTAAAACTTATCAACACTCTTCAGAGGCTGTGGTTTGAGCTCCGAAAAATAATAAAAAGCACGTCGCCGCCACCGCGCCCCGCCATTCAAATCTTTGATTCGAGCAAACTATTTCATAGTGCTCTCGCATTTCCCATGCTTCATTAGCGAATCAAATAAAACACAGACGACGACGGCTGATAGACGCGGTAATTGGAGTAATTGGACGAAAAAACTACTTAGAAATGCCCCTCGACGCGACTGCCGCTCGAGACGGAAAAATGTTTGATTTCTCCTAATTGATGAACTGGAAATAATATTTACTCGTTTGACTTTCACCGTCCATAACTAGAAGATTTTTATTCGGATAAAAATATAGTGAAGTTTTAACTTAAGTGGTCCATTAACCCGTTCCTTTATTGAGTTGTTTCAAACAAATGATTTTGTTTGAAAACAGACAGAGTACTTATACGTTATCAAATAGTGTATATATGAAGGGCATTACAACCCTTTGAATAGTGTGATACTTTTAGGGCTATAATCTATCAATTAGACATAAAAAGTACGGACTCACTCCCTGACGGACTAATCAGCATTTAGCCCAAACCCAGCACTTAGACCTAAAAACTGTAAATTGGCACCAGGCTTAAATTTATTATGTAGACAAGGAATAAGGCCGGTTATTGTGAAACTGCCACGGGATTACGAGAGGTATGATCTCTCTGAGCTCTGTCTATGTAGCTTAGATGAAAGAGATCACGCACTCGACTCGACTCGCAACAGAGACAAATCGTTTTTTTAGAGCTATTTAAAAATAACATTTTAAATTATGCAATATGTTATATTATATCAGTATATACAAGTATAGCACGGAATTGTGTGGGGACGGCTCCTTATAAAAATAATACTTCCAACGCCTCTCTTCCTTTGGGTGTCGTAAAATGCTACTAACAGACTAACCACTGCACACACATCCAACAGCATAGAACGGCGATAGAACCATTACCTATCACGCTGACCACATGTGCAGTTGTTATAGTACTCCTTGACTCTGACTAACCCTTTGGAATAGTAGTCGCGATTGTGACTCAAGCCCCAAGCGGCCAAATATGGTCGCACCTAAAAAACTCGCTATTCCGTCAGACCCCAAGCGGCCAATTGTATGGCCGCGCTCTCCACTTGACTTTGTACCGTGTTCTGATACACTTAGAGACTACTTTAGTATGAACAAGGTCGACTATTTCGGTTCTGTGGTACATTTTATGCATCGTGAACGCAAAATTTAACATGAACTGCGTTCGATTTCTTTTTTCCATTTCCGCATATTTAATTTTTTTCCATTCCCGCCAAATTGCACCTGCTGTCAAAATTTTTAGACATTTAGATTTCAAGACCTATGAGAGGTTAATGTATTTTATACTCGAATACACTGTTTTTTGCGGCCAGTAAATCGTTATATCCATGACACCAGAAAAATGGTCACTTGCGACGCAACCGGCGGCTCTTTGCAAGAACTGAGAGATTAGATTATTCTTTATTGCGCCCATAAAACATACATTACAGACAGAAGTAAAAAATACGATTTAAGGGTTCCTTTGTACGATTAAGGGGGTTTTATTCCAAAAGCCGTCTCTGCTAGGTAACCTTGCAACAAACCCAAAGCAAAAAGTTGTCTATACTAATATTATAAAGAGGAAAGATTTGATTGTTATTGCTTGTTTTGCATTGAATAAGCCCCGAAACTACCTACTAGACCAATTTGAAAAATTCTTTCACCGTTGGGAAGCTACACTTTCTCCGGGTGACATAGGCTATATAATATTTTCAAAAATCGTCACCGGAGTACGGGGTCCACGCGGACGAAGTCGCGAGCGGTCCGCTAGTATTGTATAATTTTGGTAAGAAAAACAGCAAGGCAAAGGCCTCTATTGCTAAAATCATGTCATCGATACAATTGACGGATATTTCTGCACTACGTGCGTAATGGGAGATGGTCATGATCACATACTCGTACAGACATAGGGAACCTTGTAGTAGATGATCCGTGTATACAACGACCTTCACCGGCCGGTTAATGGATGAAAAGTATTTTATATCAAATTAAATATGTTAAAAAATATATTGCGAGTGAGTTGGCTGAAAATTTCAGTCCAGTAAATGATTAATTAAATATTTCGAAATTATTTTTTTTAATATTGCACTGGTTTATAATTTATATAATAGATAAATTCGAAGGTACCAATCGAAAGTACATACCTATAAAGCCTATAGAATATGCAAACGTTAGGTTGACTATTTTTTTCCCGTCATAACATTGGGTAGGCAGGTGTAAACAGGTAAGTTAATATTAGTAATTTGCAACCGGTTAAATAAATAAAATTTATATTAAATATAAAAATATAAATTTTATATAAATATAATCTCATTACAAACACACACACACCAAACCAGTGCAATGTAATTTTTTTTTATATTAAATTAAGTAATCATTGTACCTAAGTACCTACTGGTCTGAAATTTTTCAGCTAGCCCACTTGCGATATATTTTTTAACATATTAAATTTGATATAAAATACTTTTCATCCATTAATCGGCCCGGTGAAGGTCGTTCTATACTCGGATCTTAGACTTCAAGCGCTTCACTCGCCAGAAAAGCGTGATACGTTGCATTTTTACATTTAAAATGTACAATTGACCTCAGAAATAACTTAACACTTTACTATCATGTCATACCGACACGCTCGTGCAAACATTATGTATTATCACAGCAGTTGCTATAATATGGTACAAAAGTGTTAAGCAACTCGAGGCTGACTGTACCAAAATTTACGAACTACTCATTCTATGTTCGTAATTAAATTTGCTTAAAGTTAATAAAAGTTTTGCACATCCTCCTCCCTCGACGTTGTAAAGAAAAAAGCTGTAATGGATGAGCAGACGACGAAATTTAATCTTGTCACTCTCTCGGTAAACAGATTAGGGGTCCGCATGATCCAATAAGGGCATCGATCGCTTTACTTGTTATGACGAGACTGCGCTAAGGCTACTCTGATAAAGTGTACCTAATTTAAACTTATTTGTTTAATGTATAAATCTATTTACACACACAAACAGTTTTAAACAGACATAGTTTCGGGACTATTATGCCCAAAGGGTTGCTCTGAGACTAGACAATGTCAATAGTCCACTTTTCACCAAATTACGACTGCACATGTGCTCAGCGTGACAGGTGGTGAGACCATCGCCGCTCTATGCTGTTGGATGTACGCGCAATCTTTGGTCCGTTAGTCGCGTTTTACGACACTCAAGGGAAGAGAGGGGGTGGTAGTATTCAGTATTATTATTTTGCAATATGAGGGTAATGAAGTGTGTCAGGATCATAATAAAACAAAAGCCGTAGTCTCTCTACCCCGCCAGGAAACGGAGGTGATGATGATTTTGTTACAAAGTTTTAATTGAATTAATCTAAAGTTATTTTAAATTAAATGTAATTGTCAGCACACGTAAATATCAAAAAATGTCAAACAGTTTTTCAAAACATAGCGGAGAAATAATTCGGTTTTTGTCGAACGTCCGTACGAAAAGTTACAAATCGCATTAGTTCATTTAAAAAACATGTTTAACCTACTACATGTGGTGACCTACTCTGTATTATCCTTTAGCTTAAAAAAATTATTTGAATAGGCTTTCAAACCATTAATAATGAAAAAAATACGTTTACATGTGACATTTAAATGTATAAAATCTTATTATCTCAGATGAAACGGTTCAAATGAACATATATAAGCGATCAAATATTTAGACAAAATTAAGCTTAGACTTAATACTGACGTGTAATTACTAATACTTCGTATTACGAATATGTAGCTTCTCAAATTCAATTCAAATCCGTACTAAATCCCATTTGAATAGGAAGATTACGCGATGGAACCTTTCCGTAATACGTACGTTCTGTTGTATGGTTAGAAATTTCGTAACGTAGGTTACCTAAAATGTTGTTTGCTACGACTAAGATATTATGGAAAGCGTATGGTGACAGAATGTCTTTATAATGTTATTATTAAAACTACATAGTATTAAAACCAAAAATATTTTACATACATTACCTACATAGTTCCTCAGTGGTTGAGGATTCCGGGTGAAGCGCGCTTCCACCTTCGGCCTTATCGTCACTTAACATCAGGTGAGATGAAGGCCAAGCGCTTACCCGTTGTAGAATAAAAAATAAAAATAAAAAAACATAAATGTAAGTAAATGAAACTGGTTCGTTTTTATTTATTAAAATGATTTTTCATTCGTTCATTAGATCATGAATAGTCACATTAACTTAGCCCAGAAGCAAACACGCATAAAATAAAGTATGTTCACGTCAGTTAGACAAAAAAAGCTAAGGAAATCAAACCATCATTTCTCGTATTCAACCCCAGCATCTAGACGTATCTGTTGCGTTCCCGACGCTGAAAATTACTGCTAACAACCACTTTAGTGGTTTAGGTTTTAGCGATAAGACCGCCTTTGCTCATACTAGCTTTAAGATTATTCAATATGTAACTGTTTTTGTGTATGTACAATAAAGTATCTATCTATCTATCTATCTGTCTATTCCTTAAACAGTCTATTTCTTATAGCTTATCTCTTAACTTCAATTTGCTTGTCACAGTAACTAGGTTTTTATATAAAACGTAACAAGCCTGTCAGCTTATGTAACGTAATTGGGTGTGTGAGGTTTCTGTTAGAGTGTGAAATAAGGATGCCAAGGTTACGATAATCCAAATATAACCTTAGAAAATACACAATTTTTATTTCTTTTTTGCTATTTGACACAAAAATTAAAATAATAAAGTGAAAATGTACTAAGTATATAAATGAAGTACCTTATATATGTACGTCGTCGTATGTCTAGCTCATAGAATAATATGCTTCAGTTATTATTCTGAGGTCTAGCTGCACGTCAAAAATAAACCAATACCGATCAATTGTGGCAGTGGATGGATTTTTATTAATACATGCTCAATAGTGTTACAGTACATAAATAATAAAAAAACACATTCATACATACATACCATAATTATTTTAACCATACCATGCTTACCCACAAATACTAAAAGCTAGACTTGAAAACATCCGCACTTAATTCAATTACTTTCTATACAAAGGAGACACAATAAATCGTGTATTTGTTCTTACTAGACAGCTTTCTTTATTGTCGTGTAGAGCGTGCGGAGTTAGAATTCATTGCCAATGAATATTTCTCCATCGTTTGTGAGCGTGCGATCCGGGTGGACACAATGTTTTGTGCCATTCCATGTGTATGTTAAGTTCGTGTGCAATGTTCAAAGCCGCTAAGCCTCGGTAGCGCATGCTGTTATTATACAAGCTGGGGTGTAGTCATATCAGCATTAGTATCTAAAGCATATAAATACATATAATCACGACTATTATCACCGAAGGGTTAGTCAGAGACTAGGCAATGAGGACTGCAAAAGTAGCCCTCTGCCATGGTTCATTTTTTACCAAATAGCGACTGCACATTTGTACTGACAGGTGGTGAGCCACCTGGTGATGTGCACCTTTTAGTCAGTTAGTCGCCTTTTACGACACCCAAGGGAAGAGTAGGGATAGTATTCTTTCACCGATACGCGACACAGTTAGAGTCTCGATAGTGTACGATGCAGCAATATCTCTCGTTTAGCTTTTAGTATAAAACAAAGTTGCCCAACTTCATAAAATTTGATTATAAGCACTTTTAAATGACCTCTTAAACCTTAGAAAGTTATGAAGCGTATTCTGCAAAACAATTTCGTGCCTCTGGTGCATCGGATGTGCGAGATAGTCATTAAAAATTTAAAAAAAAACAAACAAAGTTTTTCTACTTTCAATATTCTTCAAAATAGCTGCAATGCATCGGTAAGACGCTGGCCAGGCGGGGTGTAGCGCGCAATAAAATACCTTTACATATTGCAGGCATCGAGATCGACCTCGTTTTCCTACTTCCCTTCAAATGAAAGCGAACATTCTCATATTTTTCAATTTCGCTCTAATAAAGTCCAGGCTGCTTGTTCCAACGAGGTTCTCTCGCAGAAATATCCTCGCGATGCGAATCTCGACTCGAATTTTCACATTCTGTTACGTCGTCACATTTTCAAATACGTATCATGTTGTTGCCGGGTATTTGCAATAACTACTTGCCTTGTTGTTGTTGTTGGCATGCCTTCCGAATTTGAAATTGTAATAATTTTATATCAACTGTTGCCTTTACTTAAAATTTCAAGTAAATATTAAAGAGCATTTCTTTTTTACTCCAATTTAATAGTAAACAAAAGAATTTATTCCAGATACTCGGCAACTAACGGTGCCTGTCCATAAAACGTTAAAAATCTAATTTCAGATTATGTAACTTATTTCCGATATGAGTGATAAATATCATTTAGAGAACGGTCAAATACTATTTTATAATAGGATGATACTAAATACACAACATTGCAATTATTTAATGTTATCGATGATCTTAAATATAAAATATTATGTGATTTGTAATAATTGTTACATTATTTATTTTTTCAGTATAATAGTAACCGGTAACCCCAATAATAATGATGAGTAGGATAGCCATCGATTCGTGTAGGTTAACTAACTTTTCTACATCAACACCAATTATCTGGTCCAAGTTAACTTTCTGAAATAAATTTATTAAGGGTTACCTTAAACTGAAATGCATTCTTATGATACAAAGATGAAACCCAAAACCGAGACCGATTTAGAATAATATTTTTTTCTGAATTACCTTGACCGGGAATTGAACCCGCGACGAAAAATGGAGACGCCAAAACCGTAGTGTTGAGCTCAGAGGTTGTTAAGTTATAGATTTTAAAAAATCCAATTATTAGACAAAAAATATTTGTGAAAATATTAAATCACTAGTAATAAACAGGAAATAACTAATTAATCGAATTCTATTTTCATTCACATCCAAAGCACAAGAAGTATTTTTAAAGTAAAATAAGTACATAACAAAATGTTAAAGCCACGATCATCCTCACCTATATAATTACTTTGCAACTTTTAAGGGGCCGCCCTCCCGCCGCGCACGCCCGCGATTGCCATCGTAATTTACTCATTCCAAAATTACCACAGTAATTTGCGTTATGTTTTTGCACATAATTATCTCAAGAAGCAGTGGTTTCGAGCAAACAAGCAATTCATTCTGTCATTCATTTGTGCGGCTTTCGTTTTGTGTTGAATGACATTTTTTTATAGTATTATTTATGATTCTCTAACGTAAATGTAAAAGAAATTCAGAAAAAGTGCTAAAAAGTAAAAACTAAAGGGAATTTCCAAGAGAACGGGAAATTCTTTTCAGTATCAGGGCTAGGTACCCTAACAAACAGGCTATGCAGGTCACTGTGTAGTCAGGGTGTTATACGGTCTTACTTTATAAGTACACTTTAAAACAATATTTATTTAAATATGGTTTTATCTTAGTCACACAAACGTTATTTTGAATTTGAGGAAAAGAGATAAACCAAAATTAAACTAAATAATGTTTAGTGTTTATAAGTAAGGCCCTTAGACAATAAAACTGTAGTGATGTGTTGTTCCTGTCAAATAAAAGAATTATTAATTAATTAATATTCCAAGAATGCTTTACTAACAGCGCTGTCTGTTTTATCTGTGAAAATTTTAAATACTTGTACCTACCTACGAGGATCTAGCTGCATTTATCGTCGATCCACCAAGTAAACTACAAAATAAAACATGTTGATTTATTATCTTCCTGAACAATGCAGAACGTAGACATTAAGATAGTGCCTTCTATCTGGAAATTCCACTGCAACAGTCCTGGATATCTGCCAACGTACAGCTGAATTCTTAAAACGCACTGCTTAAGCCACCATTTGAAACGTGGAAACCTTTCTTAAACATTTGTGCTCTTTAGAATTCTAATGTGATAAAATATATTCCATGCAGTCTACTTTGTGTGATTTACAGCATTGAAGACGTTTGAGTGCACCGCGTTATTATTTGTAACAGCCTTAAACGGAATGTAACTAAAAAATTTAAAAATTAATGCTCTAACACTGTGGTCCTATTTTTTCATTTTAGACATTTTATGATAATTTTTCAAAAGTGATTAAACTTGTTTCAGAATCTCTTGATTTCTGTTATTTCTATTTTTAATAATTCCAGGTCTTAATAAATGCCATATCACAAACAGCTAAAGAGCTCTCCAACATTATTACAATAAAAGAAGTTAAAGAGAACCCTTATATACACACCCAAGGTTCTTTTAACTCCCGTTACGTTCTTTATTATGAGTTATTGAGTTACCAACTTGAGTAATCAGCGTAATCATCGGAATAAAGGCGCAGCACATACGCCCGTGTGTCATGGTTGGCAACGGCATGTTTTCCTACCAAGCACGCTATTTTTAAACCATGCTAAATGGTCGGCCATTTTTCACGACTGCGTTCACAACGTGGAACTTGATTTGATTAACTTAGTGAGGGTGGGGGCGCCATATTTGAATGTTTCCCTGGATTTTTTTTATCAAATGAATATGTCGCTGTCGGATTGTCAGGTTAACTTTTGTCGGCGTGTTTGGAATGGGAACTAATGTTATGGGAATCTGTTTGTCTTGCACGTTTTACCATAGCAACGTATGTAGTTGAGGGATCGATCCGGTGTATGTCTTCATTATAGGATTGTAATATGTTCACGTAGATGTTGTAACGTCGTTTTTTTGTAAGTGTAGCTGGTTTCAAGCTTGTAAGGGGACAAAATACTTATTAATGACTTACTGTTATGCTTAGGCCTTTCAATTAGCATACATCGGGCCTTATTCCCATTCAAGGTCTTTTTATGTACCTACCGCAGACGTTTTGTCCGAAATACGCCGGTCGAAGTAGTTTGCCAATTACTCAGTAGTTAAAGACTCCGTATAAAGTGCGCTTTCATCTTTTTGTCTTAACGTCATTTACCATCAGGCAAGGTAAGGAATACAAAAATATGTAACGTATTAATCGAAACATATATCTTCTCAGAAGATTGCTCTCTACTTTGTCAATGTAAAGCCTTCGGCAACTTCCTACGCAACATTGCGTTAGCATTTTTTAAGTCTCCTCAAAGTACATTACGAGACACATCCGTACGAAATAAAAACAATATTTCCTGGCAAAAACGCCCTTTCTCAAATACGACGTAATGTGATATAGCCATTTTTCAGGCGCGCTGGCTGCGCAAACTCTGCCTAATTCACTTACTCGCTCACCTGGCACCTGTTAAAATATTTACAAATACGAAAGGATTTAGCGTGCTTTATTTAAAAAAAAAGAAATGTTTCATTCAACACTGGCTAGCGGACCTGGACCATGTATCGGTATTAACAAATGTACCTAACTACAATGATGTTACAATAAAAAGAGGCCTAACTACACATTTTTTGTTTACAAAATATTCAGCTGAAGTACATAATTGTACTGAAAATTTTGCATTCATAATGTTATATAGATATAGGATAAAATGAGTTTTTTTTCTAGTAAACATTTTATCCTATAATTATACTGGCTTTGTTGATGATGGTTTAGTAGTATGCAGCGAGCCAGGTTTACGGCCGATTTAACCAAACCCAAGTAACTCTGACCTGTAACCTGATAGTAAAATTACAGTTTACTTGTAACGAATCCCCTTGTCGGTCACGAAGACTCCTAGAGGTTGCTAAAATTGAATTTCTATGGTGTCTGATATTACGACAGCTGGGCTCTCTTGTTGAATTTTACCAACCCTTAAACAACATTTAGTAGTTTACCCAAGTGCAAATCACTGGCCAGGTATCTGTATGACGACCTCCTTGGTCAAGTGGTTTGTACCCCGGTTTTCATGATGTCGCCATCTCTGAGGTCCCGGGTTCGATCCCCGGTCGGGTCAATTTAGAAATTATTGTTTTTCTAAATTGCCTAGGGTCTGGGTGTTTTGGGGTGCAAATTTGGGAACCTCCTCGTGGTGCACCCTAGGGTAAGGCCTCTCGGCCCACGTTCAGCGTGGGACAAGGGGCTTTATGCAAATCCCTGGCGCCCCTTCTGGGTGTCGAATAATGTAGGCGGTGCCCCTTCTGGGCATTGCACCCCCTTCAAAGCGCGTCCCTTCTGGACCGCACAGCGGGTCACTCGGGATCTCCACGTGCGTGCCCACTCTGGGCCGCACGCTCGCCGCTCACTCTAGAGCGGCTTTGAGGGGAGTTTTGACGGCGCCCTTTCTGGGCGTCGTTACACGGGGTGGGAACGGGGTAGTCGGCGCTCCTTCGGGGCGCCCTTTAGGCAAAGGTGCCGTCGATGCGGGGCGCGGCGACGGGCGCCCGTCTCTGGACGGGTTGGTGGGCGGCTCACAGCCCACCCTCTAGCGACCAAGGGGGATCGCAACCCCAAAATTGCTACCCCCTCCTTTTTTATGATGAGCACGAATAAGAAAGTTGGTCTGCTATGTGATCCGGCTGGCGCCTGGCGCTCGAGGTTATCCGGGACCTCGGGTGTGAAATGTACTACCGAAGGCCCTGCAGGAGCGCGTGGCCAGACTCCTGCAGTGGCAAATGCTACTGGTGCTGGGAGTGGCAGTTTGCCCAAGAAGGGCGGGGTTTGTGTTGGGCCCGTGAAGGGCGGAGAGGCCGGGGACGCGTCCGGGGAAGCGTCCGCTCGGGCTAATGGCTCGGGCGGCGTGAAACCGGCGGTGCCCGGTGCGGGTGGCGACAGTTCTGTCTGTGCGGCCGAGAGGGAACCAATGGAGCACCTGGCATCACGAAAGCGTGCGCTGATCGTCGACAACTCCAGCGACGAGTCCGTCAGGCTCCGCAAGGGGAAGAACTCTGGGGTAAAGAGGGTCGCCCTGGAATCTGGCGATGTGGTGTACCATGCCAGGACCGTGGAAGAGGTCGAGGAATACTTGGCCCCGATGTCGAGGCAGGAAGTAATGGAGGAGGCGTGCGCGTGACTGGTGGAGCTAACGGATGATTTATCCGCTGGCAAGAAGATCCGCCCGGTTGTGATCCGGGACGCGTGCAACGTCATGATGGCGTGTGTAGAGGCACTCTACGAGGCGATCGTGGTAGATGACGTCCTGCGTCTAACGCAGGAGAACGAGGACCTCCGCCTGGAGATGGCCAGGGCGCGGGTCGAAATGAAGGACCTGAGGGAGGCGAAAATACAGGGCATGCTGGAGGCCCTAAAGAAGGAGGTGCTGGAGTCGCTGGGAGGGCGACTGGCCAGCATTGAGAGTCGCCTCCCAGCAGAGCCCCCTAGGACGCCGCCGTTGGCGAGCGATGGTGGGGCGAGCTATGCCGGGGTGGCTGCTGGAGCCCATGGCGCCCCCGACGCTTCCCCGAGGGATCGAGCCGCGGGACCGGGGCCTGCTCCGCCGGCGGAATGGAGGACCGTCGCCTCGAAGGCGGCCAGGCGAAGGGCCGGGAAGGCTGGGGCTGCGGCCGACCGGGCCACACGGGAGGGCGGCAGCGTGCCGAAGAGGGTGGAGGGTGCGCGGCCCCCCCTAAGCTGGTGGTGCCACAGTCCTCGGTGGTCACCGTGACGCTGTAGCCGGAGGCGGTGGCCAGAAGCGTGACGTACGCCTCGGCCTTGGGAGAGCCGATGAGGAGCGTCGACCTGCCGGACATCGGGTTGTCGGGAGGCGTCCGGATGCTGCATACCGCGGCCGGGGGGCGAAAACTGGAGATCCTGGGCGACTCCAGCGGACCCCTGGCCGACATCTTGGCGGAAAGGCTCCGCGGGGTCGTCTCTGACGATATGGTGGTCGGCAGGCCGTGCCGGACGGCCGCGATCCGGCTTGTAGGCCTCAACCCGGACGTGGAATATGAGGGGGACGAGAACCGGGAGGCGGTCGCTGAGGGGGCGCACTGCGGTCTCGAACGGGTGACCGTGGGGCCGGTCCGGACCGGACCGTCGTCAACCGTTGTGGTCCGGCTCCCAGTAGCGGCGGCAAAGTTTCTGGCGGAGCAATCCAGCGTCGTCCTCAACTGGGTGATTGTGCGGGTGGAGGTCCTGGACGGGGGCCCCAAGAGATGCTACAAGTGTTACGGCGTGGGCCACCTTAGCTACACCTGCGGCTCGGAGGCCAGCCGTGGCACGCTGTGTTTCCGCTGTGGTGCCACGGGGCACAAGGCGGCTACGTGCAGGGCGGAGAAGGCAGACTATGGCGTCTGCAGGGAGGCGGGGCTCCCCCATGACCATCACATGGTGGGGAGGAGTTGTCGCCCTCCAAGGATGAGGGCGAAGTGGGCCCTTTGGTCGCGGGCTCCACCTGCGGCCAAGGAGGGCGTTACGCCTATGGAGACGACGGAGTTGCCAGAAGGGCCGAATGCGGCCGGGCAACAGACGGAGGGGGAACCGAGGGCGGCGGTATAACGCCGCCCTCCTCCCCCGAGCCTAGGACTCAGATGGCCGGGTTGTGGTCCTATGCCCCGGCATAGGGTGCACAGGCTGGTGCTGTTCCCAGTGTGGGACCGCGGTCTCACGTGTGGGGCCGCGGTCCCACACAGGGAAGAAGCGGAGGGGGGGGTCGAGGGAAACCTCCTCCCCCCCTGGGAGGGCCACGGCCTAATGTTGAGGAGCACTAGGCTGCATTGCACAAGCCCTCCTCCCGTTTGGGAGCAGCCTGAACCTACCAGGCTGCTCCTCTGGGGCAGGGGACCCAGGTAAAACTGGGTCCGTAGCGTTGTGGCGTTTCGCCAGGCGTAGTTATGCGGTACCGCGGCGCCGCGTCGCGCTTCTGAAGGAAGGTGTCGGTTCTTTTACCAAGTCGGGCCCGTATGTCCTTACTCACCCGTTTCCCCCACGGGTGGGGACATATGGGTTCCAGCCCTGGACAGTGCATGGGGTGTCTCACGTTCCTCTCGAGGCCTCATGCCAGTGCAGAGAAGCATTTTCTCCGACTAAAACAAAGAAAAAAAGTGTCTGGGTGTTTTCAATGTATAATAAGTGTGTATTTATGTATTTTAAGTATGTTTATCCGTTGTCTAGTAATCATTTAACGAGTTTCTTCGAAGCTTCTCTTGGGCTAGATAATCGGTGTGAGTGTAGGAAATTTTATTTATTTATTTATCAGCTACTTTGACATTTCATTAATTGATTTTTCACATTACGTTCAATTGCCACCGAGCAGTAATACACAGTTCAAACTAAGTTTGATTTGATTCGGTAAAATGCAAACGAATTTAACCCAGATTATGTTGCTGTTAGTTTTACTCCGGTAGTAGTTACCCTGGTGAAACTTGATGTTTGGTCGAATCCACCCTTAGTCCAGTTACGACCATGTAGCCATAGCAACAGTGTTAGTCGTATGAAGTTTTCCCATACAACATATAAAAACGAACACACAGAGTGTTTTCATATCCAATTATGCTCACATAGTAGTTGCATAGAAACAAAACAGATAAATCCTACTAATCCTACTATATCACACTAATATTATAAAGGAGAAAATTTGTGAGTGTGTATGTTTGTTACTCTTTCACGCAAAAACTACTGAATGGATTTAGATTAGATTCGGTATACAGATAGGTAGTTTATAACCTGGATTAACACATGGGATACTTTTTATTCCGATATTCAAACGGGAACGGGAACCACGCGGGTGAAACCGCGAGCGGCCGCTGGTATAACATAATTTAAACTTTATCTTTTCATTGAAATAAAGCCCTTTATACGGATCTACTGAAGTTCATTTTATTTTCACTCTTACTGACTTGTCGTTTCATTTCAAACTCATTTAATGTGACAAAAGCACTTACAAAGGGCATACTTAGACAGCCTTCCTCACAGTTGGCAGCGTTCAGTCCATGCGCCGCACCTAACTCTACCTGCCGCATATTAAAATGTTTGGACAGTTGACACAGATTTTTAGCCTTTGTCTGACAAGGGCCTGATTTCATTTGTTCCCCGCTTTTGTGAATGTCGAGCTGAAATTAAAAAGCTGTTCATTTGCGAAAGCGAAATTCCGTTGTACTTGCCACGTTTGAAGGTGCTTCCGACTTTCTTTGTTATGCTCAAGCTTTGCCGTAACTCGCGTCTTGACGCGGAACTACATGCAATAAGTTTCAATTTGTTTCTAATGAAAGTAATAATAATAATTATAATAATAATATATTTATTTGCATAAACCATGGTATACAAAGTTGTTAAAATTGTAAAGAACAGTTCTCATGTTTTGCACATTTGAGTTGCATGCAAATTGTTACAATTAAACCTAATTTTTATTGTTTAGAAATTGCTTAATGTCATAAAAGTTTTTATCCATAAGCCACGTATATAATTTACTTCTGAACAAATTGAAGCTGAGATTTTTAAATTCACTGGGCACCTTATTATAAATTCGAACACACATGACAATACAATTTTTGTTATATTTTTCCGATTTAGGAATATTACTTAGGACTAATCTATTAGGATTTCTCTTTATCCTAGAGTTAACATCTCGAGCTTTCTTAAATAGGTACATGTGGTTATATACAAATATGCTAATCTCGTAGATGTACAGAGATGGTAGCGGTAGCAAATTAAGGCCCCTAAAATATGGCCGACAGGATTCATCAGGTGGGATACCACAGATAGCCCTGATACATCTTTTTTGTGCGATAAATGCTTTGCTAGCGTCTGTGCCATTGCCCCATAATATCAATCCGTATCGTAATATAGAATCTACATATGCGCGATAGGTTGTTACTGTTGTCTCCCTGTTAGTTATCTTACTTAACTTGTTGAGAGCGTATACATATTGATGAATCCTTTTGCATAATTTTTCTACATGTAGTTTCCAGTTTATGTTTCGGTCTATAGTAACCCCTAAGAATTTGGTTTGTGTTACTTCCTCTATTTTATCAATATTTAATTTAAAATTGTATTTAGAATGTATAGATTGATTAAATTGTATATAATTCGACTTAAGTAAATTAATTTTTAAATTAATATTCTCTAGCCATTTCATAATGTTGTCAATAGTCCATAGTCCAAATCCATGTCCTTTTCATGGTCACGTACTGTAAAATTATTCTTATTAGTAGTCACAATAATAGAGATGTCATCTGCATATAAACAACATTTATGATTAGTCGCTTCTTTTATGTCATTAATGTAGAGTACGAATAGGATTGGACCTAAAACGCTATCCTGAGTGACGCCGCTGCCATTGTTAATAAATTCAGATGAGTGTGACTTAAGTTCATTTTTAACTATTTTATTAACAATAACAATAACACTGACGTCGATTAGTGAGATATGACGATATCCACTGTAGTGCGAGCCCTCTTATTCCCATCGCCTCCAATTTTTTTTAAAGTATACTATGAGAAACGAAGTCGAATGCTTTTGATAAGTCAAAAAATAAGGCAGTTGTCAAAAAATTATCATTAATATTTGTCAGAATTGTATTGATCAATGTAAATATAGCTAATGTTGTCGACTTATTCTTTTGGAAGCCAAACTGTTGTTTATTTATTATATTGAATTTGTCGCAGTAGTCAAATAGTCTCAAATACATGCACTTCTCAAATATTTTAGACAAGACCGGTATTAAGGCAATTGGACGGTAATTATTGATTTCATCCTTATCGCCTTTTTTATGGAGAGGTTTAACGATGGACGATTTTAGTGCATCAGGAAAAATAAAAAAAGTAAAATAAAAAAAGCTGTAAGTGCATAACTAGCATTTTGAAATCTGCACAATAAATACACAAATCAAAAGTGTCTAGGGATCAACATATATTTTTGCAATAACTTTTCTCCTGATTGATATTAATTAAAATTTTCTTTAAGGATTCATCAAATAAAGTGTTTTCGTTTGTCTACAGTAACGATAAACCAAGTCACCTTTGCATTAATAAAGAAATTTGCCATTTTCCTAATAAAGGGATTTTTGACATTTGAACCACTAACATTAAAGTTCGAAAAAAAGACTGAAATAACAGTTTTCTTTAAAGTTTTATTGGGTAACTTAAACAATTAATAATCCGTGTTTCTACCGCGAACACTAACTACACAAGAACATCGGTTTGGCATACTCAAAATGAGTTCATCCAAATCACGCTGTGGAATGGCCGCCCATGTTCGTTGCAACAACAAAAAAAGGTCTTCTTGCGACTGGATACCCTCCATATTCGGCAGAGCTCTTCTCTGTAGCATATCCCATGCATGCTCAATCGGGTTCAAGTCTGGCGACTGAGCAGGCCAGGGCATGACATTGATGTTAGCTGCGGCGAGAGTCTGTCTTACACAACTCTTGCGGTGTGCGGTCGTGCATTATCATGCATTAACTGAAATAAGGGACCGATTTGCACTTGTAGAGGAACGATGACGTCTGATACAATCGTCTCAGCATAAATTTGAGCGTTGAGGTTGCCTCTGATCCAAATCAACTCAGTTCTTCCGCCGATCAAAATACCCGCCCATACCATGATGGTTCCACCACTATAAGGATGGACTTCCTGGCAGGATTTTAATCGCTGTTGGCGTCCAGGGGTTCTCCAGTGTCGTATACGTCTTGTATCCGGTCTCATACCAAAACGAGACTCATCAGAAAAGCACTCGAAACGCCATTGTTCTTCTGCCCAATTTCTGTGTTCAAGAACCCATTGATATCGAATCCTACGATTGTGCATTGCTATAGGTGGTAGTACCCTTAGCGGTCTTCGGGAATGAAGGTTCACTTCATGCAAGCGGTTTCTGACTGTTTGGTCGCTAATTAAGTTCCCTAAAGAGTGATGAAGCCTCACGGCTAACATCATGGCGGTTATTGTTGGAGCTCTTCGAGTTGTGATTTGAATGTATCGGTCTTGTCTCCGTGTGGTGCAGCGATACCGTCCTCCATGGCGCTCAGCCACGGTACCAGTGCTTCGGTAACGTGTCCAAAGTCGACTGATAACACTCTGACTTGTATTCAGAGCTAAAGCCACAGTACGTTGCCGGGAACCAGCTTCTATCATTCCCACGGCTCTGAGCATTTCTTCCCTGCTTAAATGACGTCGCCGCTCTATAATAACGTTGGTTTTAATCAGTAGTAGGGAAACAGTAGCACTAATAATGTCTTCAATGCGTTGTATGTTTTTATAGGGAAAATATTGACAGCTGATTTTCATCTTTTACTAGAAATTGATTGAAAGTTCCTGTTTCAAATTATGAAATGCACCAAAAAGGATCCATATAAATTTATAAAATCATAAATTTATTACAAAGCCACATCTCAATCTCAAGAAATCCGCCTAAAAATGCTTGATCCCTAGACACTTTTGGTGTGTGTAGTTCAGTGCTGTCTATTCAGGTAACAGGTCCAGTAATAATTAGTTAGATCACGTTTTCAGACCCGACGATAAAAGTTCGGTTGACAGCAGGGCTAAATAAACTAAGTTTGATTGATTGTAAGGCTCGGTGTTAGTCCGACTAGCTGTCTACCTATGTCTGCCTTCATCTTATTTATATCTGCAATCACGACTTAAACATAATATTAGAGATAAGATAGCCAGTGTGTCAGTAGAAAGAACTTTCCGTTGTATCATTTCTATCCATCGGGTGTATAAATAACCTTTCTTTATCTAGGTAAAATGTTTTTCGCATACTCCAAAGCCTGCAGCGATTTTGGATTATGTGAGAATCCTACCCCTCCTTCGCCCAGTCAGAAAAAATCGACGGGGAAAGGGGAGGCCTACCTACTAAAAACCTTCCAAAAGTACTATCCCTTCTGTACCACGGGGATGGCTCGGAAACACGAACAGCAAGAACTGAGTCCATGCCTGCCACCGCAACAATAATATTAGAGATAAGATAGAAAGTGTAACAACTTTCGTTCTTAATCATCCTTATCCATCATATCGCACCCCCGGTGCGACACTGTCACTTTTGCAAAAATTGCAATATTGAGTTAAATATGTAATAACTGTCCTAAAGCATCCCATGCGAAAAAGGCGTAGTGTTGCGATATTAAAAACAGACAAATTACCTCATAACCGGCCGCGTCACACCGCCAGAACTTAGAAGCCTACATCAAAGCTTGAATTCAGCTAGCGACAAGTCACAAGCTCGACGTACGTCACGGAAAAGCAATTTACATACAAATCACCGGTGCGGCCGCCTCGCGCGGAACTTAATTCCGTTAAAAAACGCCTCCCTAAGTGAGACAAACTCGCACGTTTGCAAATACGCTTTCAATCTGACTCCTCAAACATTCCGAACGGAACGCTGAGTGATTGCGGGCATTAGGTTACCGTAGGGCTGCCGGCAATCATTATTTTTCCATAAACACAATAATAAGACAAATTATTGTGACAGACAAAGTTACAATAATAGCGAGAAATAGTTACAAAGTCAAAGTCAAATGCATTCAAATGGTTACAATTAGGTGTTGTACATTTTAAAAGTATAACTTTAAGTACCAGAACCAAGGTTTATTTATTGTAAAGATACGTAAAAGAGTCTACACAGTGCGATGCTGGTGAGAAAACAGAATAAACGCCACACACGCTTATGATGTGCGTATAAATTAGTGTTGTGACATGCCAAAGTTGTCTCAGGTGGGACTCGATCCCACAGCCTCTCGCAATAAGGGCGACATCTTTTCCAATTAAGATACCAAAACATTAGCTTCCCTGTCAGTTCATTTATGAACTTAAATTAAGATTATTTTCGTAATTATAAACTTACTTAGATTCGATTTTAGACAAACTAGGTACAGAATCATAGATCAATAATTATTTAAAATGCACTTCCTCTTTTGTTATTGTTACCTACAAATCATTAGATGTAATCAGCCGAGGATGCAATGAAGACCAAAAGGCACTGTGGGTTCTGTATTTGTAAGCTATAACCCCTTTCAAAGTAAATTAGGAAGGTACGATAAAAAAAATAAAAGCTCATTCGTTCAACCCTAAGTATAGGGCCGCGCTAAGGCCGTTCCGAGGTCGCAAGACAAATATACGTCGTCGGCGGCGTTTCAACGTCGATTGTTACGTTCGTAAGGAATTGGTGGGCGAATTGCTTAGAAATGCAGCCGAACGGACGAATAACAAGTTTTACCCTTTGTGGGTGTTATAACTCACCAACTCGTGGACCACGAGGTGGGTTATGGTCTAATCTCCTCGTGTGCTGTGCCCAGCAGTGGGAAGTTTATGGGTTGATGATGAATGATGATGATGGGTTTAGGCTCTGGAGGGGCTACTGCGAATATGGTAAGCAATGGTCAGTGTAGGAAAACCGAAACTTGAAGAATTTTGATTTAAACAAAAAGAGGAAGATATCGCCCGCGGTCCTACCTACGGTTCAGTCTCCAATAGAACAGCATCATTTTTGCACGTTTGATGTTAAAATAGTTTAGCGTTGAAATTCATCACTTTGTCTCGCTCGCTCGATTGTGAGTAACACGTGTAGTTGAGTGGGATTATTTTTTTAATTTATGCTACCAAGGGCATGCCGTATCTTTCGCTTTATATCTCTTTCTATTTATAATTATAGAGATAGCGAAAATAGTAATCTTACTGCGAAAAAAATACAGTAGTACGGAAAAAGTTTTTTTTTGCACAAACAGGATGTAGGTAGTTCACCTTCAGACAAGCCGGTTAAAAGTGCCCAACCGATCAGGCTATGCCAGTTGTACCTTAATTGGTCAGTAGGTATGTACACTTATTTTTCATGCAAGTGTGCCTTGTTCAACGTAATATCTAACTCCCAGAAAAATCCGAATACCACTTTTACCAACTGGGAATTTTGAACGTCTAAGTATATAAACATAAGGCGCTTCGTCATTTGTCCACCGAGTCGTTACAACACACACAACAATAAATCGTGAATATACTCCAAAACGTTGATTCAACCAAGTTCATTAAAGAGGGAACAAACACAGATATGTTAGGGCAAACTCCTTAACTGCTTTTTGTTCGCAAATGTCGTCCTTTAGCCGACCGTTTCTGTAATTTGACTGTTATAATTTAGTGGGAATAGGTCCCTTGGGTTATTGGGATTCCTTTATGGGAGTTTGGCTCGTTTTCTTAGTCGACCATTTACAGTAACAGTTTGGAGAAACAATGAATCGATTTAAGTGCTCGCTGGAGTGTGTCGCTAATTTTGTTATGAGAAAATTTTGTTAGCTACTTTTTCGTATTAGAGTAATCATATATAGTTGAACCTATTATGGAATACTATGGTATAGGTATGGACTTTATTAAAGTTTCCAATATGCATAATATTAGACTTTTTTTGACTCTTCATAGTGACTGCATCCTGCCTGATGGTAAGCAGGCAATGCATTCCAAAATAATGAGAGCGCTCCCCACCGTGGAATAAGCACGATAACGAGCGCAACCATTCATGACGGCCTGCATAAATGCCGTTTCACGCCCGCTTAAAAGACCCGGGACTGTAGGAGCTGGGAAACACATGCGCCGGCAGAGAATTCCAAAGCCAAATGGTCTTACAAAGGAACGACTTTGCCAAATTTTTTGGTACGATTACTGTTAAGATGGTGGTTCCTAAGACCAGCACGTGTAGTCCGGGAGAGTAAAGGAGAGGGCGGGATAAGACTAAAAAGTTCTTCAGAACACTCTCCGTAGTAATTCCGGTAGAAGACACTGAGAGAAGCAATGTCTCTACGCAGCTGGAGAACCACAAGAAGGCTGTAACCTCAGCATCTCCAATAATGCGTACCGCTCGCCTTTGCAGTCTATCAAGAGCATCGAGGAGGTATTTAGCGGAGCCGTCCCATAGATGGGAACAATACTCTATACTCCATCGCACCTGAGTCTTGTACAGCAAACAGCACTGCTCTGGAGTGAAAAACCGCTTCACCTTATTGAGAATACCCAACTTACGGGAGGCAGTTAAAATAGCACTCTCGATGTAGCATTTTGGATTCAGTTCCCGGCTGATGTCCATGCCAAGAATGCTGAAGTTCACCGAAATCGGTAACGGAGAGTTCTGAAGAGATGAGGAGTAAGAAAGGGAGCTACCTTGGGCGAGAATGCACAAACAATGGGTTTTTCTAGCATTAAACTCGACCGGGTTTTTAGATCCCCACTTAGATACACAATCAAGAGTCAGGTTCAGTTTGGCAACCAGTTCTTGCCTTTTCACCATGATATCGGCTTGCTTTGCCGCAGGATGTCCCAAGTACCGCTCATGCACCGTACTGTCATCCGCATAACAATGAATATTGCTCAAGGACAACATGTCATCAATATGCAGAAGAAATAGAGTAGGTGAAAGCACAGAACCCTGCGGCACTCCGGCTTTGACTTTGAAGAACGCAGAGGAACTACCCTCACAAAGGATACGAATCCTCCGCTCTTCTAGAAAGTCTGCAACCCAGGCGCACAAACGGGGCGGCACGCCGAAGGCCGGCAACTTGGAAAGAAGGGAACGATGCCGCACTCTATTGAAAGCTTTGGCGATATCATGGCTAGCTGCCAGGGATTCGCCATGCTTGTCCATCGCTTCACCCCACGCGTAAGAAACGTACTCTAGAAGATCACCCGTTGATCGCTTTGGTCTGACCCCATACTGGATCATGGATTAGCGAGTGATCCACTAGGTAGTGAATGAGCTGGGAGTTACTTATCCGCTCAAACACCTTGCACAGCACAGAAGTTACAGCGATGGGTCGATAGCGCATGTCGAGCGACTGCAGCATGGCACGTACATCACACTGCCTGATACGAATATCAGGCATGGTGGCCCCATAATGTGCTATAATAGATGGAGTGGCGCCACAATCGTCGACGCGCGAATTGGCCGCGAAAAGTTCAGCCAACAAGTTCGCCTTCTCAAGCGGCTGGTAAGCTAACGAGCCATCTGGATGTTTCAACGGGGGTAGCGAGGTAGAGCAGAAATTGGCCTGCACGGCCTTAGCGAGCCGCCAATAGCTACGGCTACCCGTAGGGTGCGAGATCAACTCCCGCCCCACCCTTGCCACTCTTTGTGCATCCGCTTCTGCGAGAGCCCTTTTGTTAGAGTTAGAGGCCTTGTTGTAAGCCGCCTTCAAGGAGCTGGTACTAGGGTCATTCAGTGCGCACACCCTCGTCCAAGCACGATACGCCGCCTGCTTGCTTTCAGCAGCTTTGGCGCATCCGCGATTGAACCAAGGCCTATAATAGAAATATAATAGGAATATAATATTCCATACCCAACAAGAACTCATCAGCGATGGCAAAAGCGCACCCCGATGGGTCCTTTCCAAGAAAGCAGCTCTGGCCCCATGAGACGGATGCAAAGTAATCAGGCAATCCGTCCCAATCCGCCGACGAGTAGTGCACAGACGACGCTTGGTCTCCACCGTTTTCGGTAGACCAACGCTGTGCGGTGCTGTGGCAATGACGGGTCCATATTGGGTTGCATAAAATGAAGAGGCATATTTTAAGGCTGCATAACGTTTTTTGGCATACCGTTCGTTTCGCATAACGTTCATTCAGAATAAATCATTAGGCATACTTTATTTCCCTATAACTTCTTTTATAATAATGATAAATCAGCATTAAATGTTCATGCATGTTTTTAGAATAACAATTACTACAATACACAACACACACAATACAAATAATAACATTTATTGGCATCTCACCCTATGGCATACAGATTACAAGTCATGTCAGATTATCGTGTGTTATTTTTTTAAAAATCCTTATTTTTAGAAATCCCACTCAACGTGTGGCGAGTAGTGCCACAGACGACGCTTGGTCTCCACCGTTTTCGGTGGACCAGCGCTATGCGGAGCTGTGGCAATGACCAAGCAGTGGTCTGACGAGCCAAGCACCGACACTCTTTACCCTGCAGGGCGACTCGTCAGCATTAAGTCTAATAATTTTGGACTGCATCGGCTACTTACCGTCAGGCAGGATGCAGTCACTATGACGAGTCATATTAGAAAAAAAATCCTAATATGGGCTAGGTATCAATCACTGTAGCTCGTATTTTGTACTCGCACCGTTTGCTACACTGGCAACAGGCACTTTACCGTTTTTGCATTTCAAAATCATCTGGTGACTTCGTATTGGCTATGAGCGGCAAGCGGCGACACATACTCAAAAATATCCAGAAAGGGGTGCGAAAAAATGGTACAGCGTGTGCCAAACGATACGCTACACTTTTTGTCGAGGTCTTGTGTTAAATAAGGCGTTGGACGAAACGAAGCAAATAACTTGATTTATTAAATTTATATTTTACTATGCTTTGTAAGCTTTAACCGTAGTAAGATTATGGTAGGTATTTGATTGATTATTATAATAAGAAACAATAAAATGATATAGTGTTACAAGTTCCGCTTCCTGTCCCTCGCTAATTAGCGATACATCCCTAAATTAATTATCGATTAGATTATTGCTGATTAATATCTTAATTTTAATAGATTATTGTTATTTGATCAACAAGTGAATTAAATATGTTGCTAAATAATGATAATTAAATTAATGCTTGTTAATTACACTTCCATTCCATGACTATGGTTATATGTTTTAAGAAGAACCTAAAATCCTTTTTCACTACTTTGAATACTTTAGTAAATGAAACATTAATTTTTAGAAAATCTATTTGTATTAAATTTGTGCAGTATTAATAATTTGATTGAATTACGTTGGAATCATAGACAATTAGGATAATGTTGGAATATATAAAAGACGTCGTCGTCCATATTGAATCTTGATTATTAAAACTGCATTCGCGCTGACAACTACACTTACGTCGTGTTATTTCTCCACTTTGAATTGCTCCTTTTACAATAATAGTAATATTTGGTCTAAATGCTATCCCATTACTGGGCAAAGGTTTCATTGATGAAATGAAGTCATCGCTACAGTTGAAGAGTAATTGGCTTAATTACAACCACCCACTGGGCCAGCGCGTTGGAGTTATGACTCAATCTCAACAGGTGCTGTTGCCAAGCAGTGAGGCATGTATAGGCTTATGACTACGATTACCCTCTAAATACCTATGTGGTATGAAATGATAACAAGATACACTGTATAAGAAAAGGAGGATGTTCTTTAGTCTCCAAACACACTCGTTTCACGGGTGAGATCACTAACCAGCGCCAATATTAAATATTCAGGTACTTACAAACAGTCGCCATCGAGATGTCTCCATAAGTGAGTTTCACAATAGGAAGGTGCGCGGCGCTTACTATTCAAATTTAAGTCAACATCGGGTTGGCGGCGAAGAAGGGCTGGAGCGAGCGTATTGGGCCCCTGTCGATATTTCAAGGGCTGGGCGTTACGTATACATTTTGGTGTTTGATGTAAAAAGGGCGATGCGTGATTGTTATGGATGCGTTATGTTTGCAATGTAGTATCGTAACATCTTTGTAGCCTGAGCTGTAAGAATTATTGACACTTTTGTGTGTTTTTGGTAACTTCTAAAGAGGTTGAAAGTAACGAAGAGTGACCATTATCAATAGATAAGAGCCTTCATCTCACCTGATGTAGTAACCATAAGGACAAAGGTGGAAGCGCATTTCACCTAAATAATAATAACAAAAAGCTAAGCTCTTGTCAACATGTCACGTCATTTTTTCTTTTATGTATTTTATTTTATTTTCTTACAAATCTTTTGACTAATTACTACAGTTTAACATTATATACACCAAGAAAACCTGCTGAAAGGAATTCAGCAACAATAAATACATAACAATAATTTTACAACGAACAAAACAATTATAATGAACTTGGCCAATGACGTGCACTGTCAACGCAAAATTCCAACAATATACATGATCAATTAAAAGAAAATATGATATTAAGAAGAGCAAGACGAAGCGCACGCCCTCCACCATCGCCTGCTCCGCCGACCTCAAGCTCCTCGTCTGATGATTTCACCAGAGACGAGTCGAGCAGCGCGAGCAGGCGATCGCCGCCGTCCCCGCCGCCACAACGACCTGCGCGACGTGGACGACCACCGCTGCCGGCACGCTTGGGATCAGTGGGGCCATCTGCCCCGCGTACGACCCCCGCTACCGGTGGTGTAGTGCGCCGCATGCGATGGACTCAACAAATAAATGAGAACTGCATGCGCGCCTACTATAGGGCAACAGAGGGAGGAATTAACCTTACTGCGTATCGTGTTAGGATGCTGTCTTTGTTTCAGGCCCTTGAACCGACCATAGGCGTGTCTGCCCAACGATTGTCGGATCAGGTGCGGGTGATCCAGCGTAACAACTTGCTGGATCAGTCAGCACTTGATCGGCTACGCCTGGAGTCACTACGTATTTGTGCTGCTTCTTCTTCGGTGCAGGATCGGCCTGCCCAACAATTACCGGCCGTGACGCCGGTTTTGGTGGCGCGAGTAGATCCGGTACCCGACGATGAAGATTTCATAAATACGAATGTAAGTACACAGGCGAATGAGCAAATGAGGAGCGCTTTGAACGATGCTATTCTACAGTATCGTGACACGCGTAACTCTAGGCCGCGTATACCTTGTTTGCCCACGAATATACATAATTTGGCGTTAATGAGTGCCTTGAACGATTTACTGGTTCCTTATCTTGGAACCAGTGAAAGTTTAATTGATACCCACTCGATCCTTTATTGTGGGGCCATCACGGTGTGTCGCGTTGCTCGTGTCAAATTCCAGGATTCTGACCGAGTACCGCGGCGAACCGGGACTGCCCCTGCTTGGCAATTGAGGATCGAGGGGCGTATTAATAAGTTCAGGACACTCATTGCAAAGCTAATTTGCTTCAGAAATGGCAATAATCGGCCTCGCGTCATGCGATTCGTCACACAAGCCTTTGTTGGGACTGATGTTCGTCCGGAAAACTATATGGCTTGTGTGACGGAACGTATTGACTTTCTGAAGCAAAAAGTCTATGCGTGGGCAAACCGTATACGACGCTACAGAGTGCGTGTGGACCGATACCAACAAAATCGCCTCTTTCAAAGTGACCAAAGAAAAGTATACAGACGTTGGGAAGGAGCTGATCAACGTGTGAGCGACGGGCGGCTACCAGATGTTGATGCCATGACTAATTTCTGGCGCAGCATTTGGTCGGTGCCCGTCGAGCACACGGAAGGTGAATGGATGAGTGTTGTCAGTGACGCGTGTGAACCTATCGAGACCATGCAGCCTATAAGTATTAGTACAGCTGACGTAAGTTGTGCAATCCGTACGGCCCAAAATTGGAAATGCCCAGGACCGGACGGAATGCACAACTTCTGGATCAAATGGTTTCGATGTTCACACGATTTACTGGCAACGCAATTCCAAGAAGCCATAGAGCTCGGCTCACTCCCAAGTTTGTTGACTACTGGTGTCACTTTTCTGCTCCATAAATCGGGTAGTACCACGTAACCGAAAAATTATAGACCCATCACGTGCTTACCTACTTTATACAAGCTCCTTACATCCATTCTGAGAACAAAAATTAACGCGCACATTGTTGCAAACAATATTTTGGACAAGACTCAGAATGGATGTAGGGTTGGGTCCCGTGGTACTAAGGAGCTTCTCCTCATTGACATGACCATATGCCAGAAGGTCCGGCGTGGCAGAGGGACTCTCTCTACAGCCTGGATTGACTATAAGAAGGCCTATGATTCGGTGCCGCATTCATGGTTGGTGAGGATTTTAGAGTTATATAAAATTGATATAACTTTAAAATCCTTTTTGATATCATGTATGCGGCAGTGGACCACGGTCTTGAGTCAACCAGGATGTCGAGATAGTGTTTTTGCCACGCAGGATCTTATAAGGATAGAGCGTGGCATATTCCAGGGCGACAGTCTGAGTCCTTTATGGTTTTGCCTAGCTTTGAATTCTCTCAGTACTTTGTTGAGAAATTCAAAGTTAGGCTGTCAACTGCGGAGAGGGGGTGAAGTTATGTCGCACTTGTTGTACATGGATGACCTCAAGTTGCTCGCACCAAACCGCCAAGACTTGGTGAAACTGCTGAAAATTACTGAGACTTTCAGCAGTGCCATCAAGATGGAGTTTGGTGTGGATAAGTGTGCGGTTATGCATGTACAGCGTGGGAGAGTAGTAAATTCAACCAATTTACAACTCTCCGAAACGATAAACTTCAGATCTCTCTCCGAAGTTGAAACATATAAATATCTTGGTATGTCACAGTCTTTGGGTGTTGTGGATGGGGACATAAAACAGTCATTACGGGAGCGATTCTTTTGTCGCCTGAGAAAAGTACTTAACAGTCTTTTATCGGGTGGCAATAAGACGCGTGCTTTTAATGGCTGGGTTATGCCTCTACTCACATACTCCTTTGGCATACTAAGATGGACTCAGACCGAATTGGACGCCTTGGATAGAAGAGTCCGTCAAATGCTCACGACTTCCAGAATGTTACACCCGCGTTCATCTGTTATGAGGCTGTACATCCCGCGGAGATGTGGGGGTCGCGGCTTTTTAAATGCCAAGGACCTACATAACCGTGAGGTGTGCAGTCTTAGGGATTATTTTCTTAACAGTGAGTGCGGGATGCATTTGGATGTCGTGGCAGTTGATAGACACTTTACGCAGCTCTCCTTGGCAACAGAAAACTGGCGCAAACCAGTGGTGCTAAGCACTCTCGATCGCAAGGACATATGGAAGAGCAAGGTGCTACACGGGCGCTACTATCGGGCTCTGACTGGGCCTGATGTAGATTTGCCTGCCTCGGTGAACTGGCTACGTTTCGGTGAACTTTTTGGGGAAACCGAAGGTTTTGTCTGTGCTATTGAAGATGAAGTTATCAAGACGAATAACTACCGGAAATATATAATGAGGGACGGTACGGTCGACATCTGTCGGGCATGCCGCCGTCCGGGAGAATCACTCCGACATATTATTTCCGGTTGTTCTCATCTTGCTAACGGAGAGTATTAGCACAGACACAACCAAGTAGCTAGAATAATTCACCAGCAACTTGCTCTTCGATATGGCCTTGTTGAATCAGAGGTGCCGTACTATAAGTACGCACCTGCGCCAGTTCTCGAAAATGGTCATGCAACGCTCTACTGGGATCGCTCTATCATCACGGACAGGACTATTGTCGCTAATAAGCCTGATATCGTGGTGATCGACCGATCTCAGCGCCAAGCAATATTGGTTGATATCACCATACCTCATGACGAGAACCTCGTGAAAGCCGAGAAGGACAAGCTCAGTAAGTACCTTGACTTGGCTCACGAGGTTACCGCCATGTGGGATGTGGATTCAACCATTATTGTACCGATAGTCGTTTCGGCACACGGCCTTATAGCGAAGAGCCTCGATCAACACCTAGAGAGGCTCTCGCTGAAAGGTTGGGTCAAGGGTCAGATGCAAAAGGCAGTACTCCTTGACACGGCACGTATTGTCAGGAGGTTCCTCACTCTGCAGCCCTAACCACCGATAGCTTGGGTCTTTCCCCACTGCCGGTGGCAACCTAGGTTAAGTTTTTTATAATATTTTATATTGTAAATATGTTTTTTTTATATAAAATATTGTAAAAAATTTTACTTAAGATTATATTTTAAATAAAGAGCATAATAATAATAAAAAAATGGTCATGCAACGCTCTACTGGGATCGCTCTATCATCACGGACAGGACTATTGTCGCTAATAAGCCTGATATCGTGATGATCGACCGATCTCAGCGCCAAGCAATATTGGTTGATATCACCATACCTCATGACGAGAACCTCGTGAAAGCCGAGAAGGACAAGCTCAGTAAGTACCTTGACTTGGCTCACGAGGTTACCGCCATGTGGGATGTGGATTCAACCATTATTGTACCGATAGTCGTTTCGGCACACGGCCTTATAGCGAAGAGCCTCGATCAACACCTAGAGAGGCTCTCGCTGAAAGGTTAGGTCAAGGGTCAGATGCAAAAGGCAGTACTCCTTGACACGGCACGTATTGTCAGGAGGTTCCTCACTCTGCAGCCCTAACCACCGATAGCTTGGGTCTATCCCCGCTGCCGGTGGCAACCTAGGTTAAGTTTTTTATAATATTTTATATTGTAAATAGGTTTTTATATAAAATATTGTAAACAATTAAACTTAAGAATAATGTTAAATAAAGAGAATAATAATAAAAAGCTAAGCTCTTGTCAACACCACACGTCATTTTTTCCTTTATTTGTATATTATTTTATTTTCTACCAAATTTTTAGACAATTAACTACAATTTAACCTAGTCCTCAATAAATCGGCTGCAAATTATTCAAAAACGTAATAGTTTAATGTCTTTGGAACGAAAAATATACTTATTCAAAATTATTTTACAACGAGTACAAAAATGAAGTTGACCCATGGTGACGTGAAATGTCAATACAATATCACATTACATTACTTACAAAAATTAACATGTAGATCAGAAGATACAATAAAATGAAATAATAATGGAAAATAATGATAACAAGAAGAGCAAGACGAAGCGCACGCCCTCCATCATCGCCCGCTCCGCCGACCGTAAGCTCCTCGTCTGATGACTTCACCAGAGACGAGTCGAGCAGCGCGAGCGGGCGATCGCCGTCCCCGCCGCCGCCACCACGACCAGCGCGACGTGGACGACCACCGCTGCCGGCACGCTTGGGATCAGTGGGGCAATCTGCTCCGCGTACGACCCCCGCTACCGGTGGTGTAGTGCGCCGCATGCGATGGACTCAACAAATAAATGAGAACTGCATGCGCGCCTACTACAGGGCAACAGAGGGAGGAACTAACCTCACTGCGTATCGTGTTCGACTGCTGTCTTTGTTTCAGGCCCTTGAACCGACCATCGACGTGTCTGCCCAACGATTGTCGGATCAAGTGCGGGTGATCCAGCGTAACAACTTGCTGGATCAGTCAGCACTTGATCGGCTACGCCTGGAGTCACTACGTATTTGTGCGGCTTCATCTTCGGTGCAGGATCGCCCTGCCCCACAATTACCGGCCGTGACGCCGGTTTTGGTGGCGCGAGTAGGTCCGGTACCCGACGATGAAGATTTCATAAATACGAATGTAAGTACAGAGACGAATGAGCAAATGAGGAGCGCTTTGAAAGATGCTATTCTACAGTATCGTGACACGCGTAACTCTAGGCCGCGTATACCTTGTTTGCCCACGAATAGACATAATTTAGCGTTAATGAGTGCCTTGAACGATTTACTGGTTCCTTATCTTGGAACCAGTGAAAGTTTAATTGATACCCACTCGATCCTTTATTGTGGGGCTATCGCGGTGTGTCGCGTTGCTCGTGTCAAATTCCAGGATTCTGACCGAGTACCGCGGCGAACCGGGACTGCCCCTGCTTGGCAATTGAGGATCGAGGGGCGTATTAATAAGTTCACGACACTCAATGCAAAGCTAATTTGCTTCAGAAATGGCAATAATCGGCCTCGCGTCATGCGATTCGTCACACAGGCCTTTGTTGGGACTGATGTTCGTCCGGAAAACTATATGGCTTGTGTGACGGAACGTATTGACTTTCTGAAGCAAAAAGTCTATGCGTGGGCAAACCGTATACGTCGCTACAGAGTGCGTGTGGACCGATACCAACAAAATCGCCTCTTTCAAAGTGACCAAAGAAAAGTATACAGACGTTGGGAAGGAGCTGATCAACGTGTGAGCGACGGGCGGCTACCAGATGTTGATGCCATGACTAATTTCTGGCGCAGCATTTGGTCGGTGCCCGTCGAGCACACGGAAGGTGCATGGATGAGTGTTGTCAGTGACGCGTGTGAACCTATCGAGACCATGCAGCCTATAAATATTAGTACAGCTGACGTTAGTTGTGCAATCCGTACGGCCCAAAATTGGAAATGCCCAGGACCGGACGGATTGCACAACTTCTGGATCAAATGGTTTCGATGTTCACACGAGTTACTGGCAACACAATTCCAAAAAGCCATAGAGCTCGGCTCACTCCCAAGTTTGTTGACTACTGGTGTCACTTTTCTGCTCCATAAATCAGGTAGTACCACGTAACCGAAAAATTATAGACCCATCTGTGCTTACCTACTTTATACAAGCTCCTTACATCCATTCTGAGAACAAAAATTAACACGCACATTGTTGCAAACAATATTTTGGACATGACTCAGCATGGATGTATAGGGTTGGGTACCGTGGTACTAAGGAGCTTCTCCTCATTGACATGACCATATGCCAGAAGGTCCGGCGTGGCAGAGGGACTCTCTCTACAGCCTGGATTGACTATAAGAAGGCCTATGATTCGGTGCCGCATTCATGGTTGGTGAGGATTTTAGAGTTATATAAAATTGATGTAACTTTAAAATCTTTTTTGATATCATGTATGCGGCAGTGGACCACGGTCTTGTGTCAACCAGGATGTCGAAATAGTGCTTCTGCCACGCAGGATCTTATAAGGATAGAGCGTGGCATATTCCAGGGCGACAGTCTGAGTCCTTTATGGTTTTGCCTAGCTTTGAATTCTCTCAGTACTTTGTTGAGAAATTCAAAGTTAGGCTGTCAACTGCGGAGAGGGGATGAAGTTATGTCGCATTTGTTGTACATGGATGACCTCAAATTGTTCGCACCAAACCGCCAAGACTTGGTGAAACTGCTGAAAATTACTGAGACTTTCAGCAGTGCCATCAAGATGGAATTTGGTGTGGATAAATGTGCGGTTATGCATGTACAGCGTGGGAGAGTAGTAATTTCAACCAATTTACAACTCTCCGAAACGATAAACCTCAGATCTCTCTCCGAAGTTGAAACATATAAATATCTTGGTATGTCACAGGCTTTGGGTGTTGAGGACAGGGACATAAAACAGTCATTACGGGAGCGATTCTTTTGTCGCCTGAGAAAAGTACTTAACAGTCTTTTATCGGGTGGCAATAAGACGCGTGCTTTTAATGGCTGGGTTATGCCTCTCCTCACATACTCCTTTGGCATACTAAGATGGACTCAGACCGAATTGGACGCCTTGGATAGAAGAGGCCGTCAAATGCTCACGACTTCCAGAATGTTACACCCGTGCTCATCTGTTATGAGGCTGTACATCCCGCGGAGATGTGGGGGTCGCGGCTTTTTAAATGCCAAGGACCTACATAACCGTGAGGTGTGCAGTCTCAGGGATTATTTCCTTAACAGTGAGTGCGGGATGCATTTGGATGTCGTGGCAGTTGATAGACGCTTTACGCCGCTCTCCTTGGCACCAGAAAACTGGCGCAAACCAGTGGTGCTAAGCACTCTCGATCGCAAGGACATATGGAAAAGCAAGTTGCTACACGGGCGCTACTATCGGGCTCTAACTGGGCCTGATGTGGATTTGCCTGCCTCGGTGAACTGGCTACGTTTTGGTGACCTCTTTGGGGAAACCGAAGGTTTTGTCTGTGCTATTGAAGATGGTATTGAAGAAGGTCATATTGCAGAGCAAGTTGCTGGTGAATTATTCTGGCTACTTGATTGTGTCTGTGCAAATACTTTCCATTAGCAAGATGAGAATAACCGGAAATAATATGTCGGAGTGATTCTCCAGGACGGCGGCATGCCCGACAGATGTCGACCGTACCGTCCTTCATAATATATTTCCGGTAGTTAGTCGTCTTGATAACTTCATCTACAATGGCACAGACAAAACCTTCGGTTTCCCCAAAAAGAGCTTAGCACCACTGGTTTGCGCCAGTTTTCTGTTGCCAAGGAGAGCGGCGTAAAGTGTCTATCAACTGCCATGTCATCCAAATGCGTCCCTCACTCACTGTTAAGGAAATAATCCCTGAGACTGCACATCTCACGGTTATGTAGGTCTCAATAGATAGGGTATCGCAACTGGAACTACGGGTCCGGTTGTGTTTTCAGAGGTACTACGGGGTTTCGGTTCTAGCCCCCCGCTGGTCGTGCCTTTAACCAGGCGCCTCCGGCGGGATCCGGACATGGGTTGGACTCGTAGTGGCGTGTGGTTAGCTGTAGAGCTTGGGAATGTTCGTTTGTCCTGGTATTGTGTGCCAGGACTTCCAAACTCGTGCACAGCGAGCGGGGCCTAGTAGCGGTCTCTGAGGGGCCAGAAGCAAAAAGTCCTGCGGGGAACGTGAGTTTCCCTTATAGTTGGCAGCTTTGTCCGGTGGTTTTCATTGGACATTGGTGTTGACATCTCCGGTACTAGTCTGGAGAACTAGTAGAGGCGGCCTCCTAGATGCCGTAGCCTCTGGTCCAGCCAGCCGCGTAGGACGTGGGAACTTGCTAGGCGCCCGGATGGGTTCCGAGAAGTGAGTGTGCTTACTACTCCGCTACCAAGGTGGACACTTGGGAGTCGACTTTAGAGTCGACGACCCTAGCAGTGGCAACTGCGAGTTGTGCGCTGCGCTGCGGCGGGCACTAATTTGGCGTCAAGACCTAACGTTGGTGGTCTCCTGCGCGAGTGTTCTACTGGCGCAGGGACGTCTGGCACTTCTTGCATAACCTAACGGTTGGTCTCGAGGTGCCAGTACAAATAAACTTAGTGAAATAAGGAGAGGGGTTATGTAGGTCTTTGGTATTTAAAAAGCCGCGACCCCCACATCTCCGCGGGATGTACAGCTTCATAACAGATGAGCACGGGTGTAACATTCTGGAAGTCGTGAGCATTTGACGGACTCTTCTATCCAAGGCGTCCAATTCGGTCTGAGTCCATCTTAGTATGCCAAAGGAGTATGTGAGGAGAGGCATAACCCAGCCATTAAAAGCACGCGTCTTATTGCCACCCGATAAAAGACTGTTAAGTACTTTTCTCAGGCGGCAAAAGAATCGCTCCCGTAATGACTGTTTTATGTCCCTGTCCTCAACACCCAAAGACTGTGACATACCAAGATATTTATATGTTTCAACTTTGGAGAGAGATCTGGGGTTTATCGTTTCGGAGAGTTGTAAATTGGTTGAATTTACTACTCTCCCACGCTGTACATGCATAACCGTACACTTATCCACACTAAACTCCATCTTGATGGCACTGCTGAAAGTCTCAGTAATTTTCAGCAGTTTCACCAAGTCTTGGCGGTTTGGTGCGAACAATTTGAGGTCATCCATGTACAACAAATGCGACATAACTTCACCCCCTCTCTGCAGTTGACAGCCTAACTTTGAATTTCTCAACAAAGTACTGAGAGAATTCAAAGCTAGGCAAAACCATAAAGGACTCAGACTGTCGCCCTGGAATATGCCACGCTCTATCCTTATAAGATCCTGCGTGGCAGAAACACTATCTCGACATCCTGGTTGACACAAGACCGTGGTCCACTGCCGCATACATGACATCAAAAAGGATTTTAAAGTTATATCAATTTTATATAACTCTAAAATCCTCACCAACCATGAATGCGGCACCGAATCATAGGCCTTCTTTTAGTCAATCCAGGCTGTAGAGAGAGTCCCTCTGCCACGCCGGACCTTCTGGCATATGGTCATGTCAATGAGGAAAAACTACTTAGTACCACGGGACCCAACCCTACATCCATTCTGAGTCATGTCCAAAATATTGTTTGCAACAATGTGCGTGTTAATTTTTGTTCTCAGAATGGATGTAAGGAGCTTGTATAAAGTAGGTAAGCAAGTGATGGGTCTATAATTTTTCGGTTCCGTGGTACTACCTGATTTATGGAGCAGAAAAGTGCCACCAGTAGTCAACAATTTTGGGAGTGAGCCGAGCTCTATGGCTTCTTGGAATTGTGTTGCCAGTAACTCGTGTGAATATCGAAACCATTTGATCCAGAAGTTGTGCAATCCGTCCGGTCCTGGGCATTTCCAATTTTGGGCCGTACGGATTGCACAACTTACGTCAGCTGTACTAATATTTATAGGCTGCATGGTCTCGATAGGTTCACACGCGTCACTGACAACACTCATCCATGCACCTTCCGTGTGCTCGACGGGCACCGACCAAATGCTGCGCCAGAAATTAGTCATGGCATCAACATCTGGTAGCCGCCCGTCGCTCACACGTTGATCAGCTCCTTCCCAACGTCTGTATACTTTTCTTTGGTCACTTTGAAAGAGGCGATTTTGTTGGTATCGGTCCACACGCACTCATCGACTTTTTGCTTCAGAAAGTCAATACGTTCCGTCACACAAGCCATATAGTTTTCCGGACGAACTTCAGTCCCAACAAAGGCTTGTGTGACGAATCGCATTACGCGTGGCCGATTATTGCCATTTCTGAAGCAAATTAGCTTTGCAATGAGTGTCCTGAACTTATTAATACACCCTCGATCCTTAATTGCCAAGCAGGGGCAGGCCCGGTTCGCCGCGGTACTCGGTCAGAATCCTGGAATTTGACAATAGCAACGCGACACTCCGCGATGGCCCCACAATAAAGGATCGAGTGGGTATCAATTAAACTTTCACTGGTTCCAAGATAAGGAACCAGTAAATCGTTCAAGGCACTCATTAACGCCAAATTATGTCTATTCGTGGGCAAACAAGGTATACGCGGCCTAGAGTTATGCGTGTCACGATACTGTAGAATAGCATCTATCAAAGCGCTCCTCATTTGCTCATTCGTCTGTGTACTTACATTCGTATTTATGAAATCTTCATCGTCGGGTACCGGATCTACTCGCGCCACCAAAACCGGCGTCACGGCTGGTAATTGTGGGGCAGGGCGATCCTACGTACGTGTGACTCCAGGCGTAGCCGATCAAGTGCTGACTGATCCAGCAAGTTGTTACGCTGGATCACCCGCACTTGATCCGAAAATCGTTGGGCAGACACGTCGATGGTCGGTTCAAGGGCCTGAAACAAACAAACAAACAACCTTTATTATTATTATCCTCTTTATTTAACATATTTCTTAAGTAAATTTTTTTACAATATTTTATATAAAAACATATTTACAATATAAAATATTATAAAAAACTTAACCTAGGTTGCCACCGGCAGCGGGGATAGATTATTATTATTATTATGCTCTTTATTTAAATATAATCTTAAGTAATTTTTTTTACAATATTTTATATTAAAAAATATATTTACAATATAAAATATTATAAAAAACTTAACCTAGGTTGCCACCGGCAGCGGGGATAGACCCAAGTTACCGGTGGTTATGGCTGCAGAGTGAGGAACCTCCTGACAATACGTGCCGTGTCAAGGAGTACTGCCTTCTGTATCTGACCCTTTTTTTTTTTTTTTTTTTTTTTCCTTATACTGGAGGAAATTCTTTACGAATACCCGGGGCATGGGGACACCCCGAGTTATGTGGGACTCCCCAACTCCCGCCTCCCCGTCCAGGCCCTGCGGCCTCGACGGGGACTCGGGAGGAGGGGGGCCTACCCACTAAAACCTCCAGTACATCCTCTCGTTCGACGGCCGGCTTGGGATTGTGGTCAACACGACTACCGAGTGTCGCCCGGCGATTTTCCATCAGGAGGAGGAGGCGCCCGAGGATGTTTGGGCGTTTCCTGAACGGCTTGCACGGCCGTGCAATGCGGGCTCGAGGTCCCCACCTCTAATCCGCTGGCCAATGCTAGGGTGGCAAGTGGCGCAAGAACCTGCGCCTTCGACCGCCCGTCCTCCTTCTGCGGAGTAGGTCCGCATTGGCGTCCGCCTCGCGCACTCTCTCTGCGGCCTCTTTGAGGGACATCACCTCCTCAGCGAAGGAGGCCACAGCCGTCCATGACCTCTCATTAGCCAGCATAGCCTTGACTACGCCGGTCAAAGAAAGGTCCCTGCCTATCACTCCTGTCAGAGTGTGACGCTGGGGAGAAAAAGCGCCGCACACTTCTAAGGTGTGCTCCACCGTGTCCTCCGCAGCGCCACACTCGTGACAGGACGCCGTCGGCTCCCTTCGCGCCACCCGGTACAGATACCGACCGAAACAACCATGTCCGGTCAGCACCTGCACCAGGCGGAACGTCAGGGCCCCGTGCTTGCGCTCGGTCCATTGCCTCAGCACCGGCCTGATGGCGTTTATGGTCCGGGCCCCATAGACCGGGGACTCCAGGCTCGTCGCCCACCGCCGCATCAGGGAATTCTGAGCCTCTCGCATAGCCTCCCGGGCCTCTTGCGGAGCCATGTTCTGGCCTCGCTCTCTGGCCTCGCATCTAAGGCGGTACGATACCGCCAGGACTCTTGCCTCCAACTCCCATGGAGCTGCTCCGGCAAGCGAGCATGCCGCTGCCCAGGACACCGTCCTGTACCCTCTTATGGCTCTCACCGCCATGACCTTTTGCACTTGGCGCAGTAGCGATCGATTGGTGGCGGTGAGAGCCTCCGCCCAGATGGGCGCACCGTACAGCGCCATGCTGGCGACAACACGGGAGTAGAGCTTCCGGCCGGACGCACTGGGGCCTCCCAGATTTGGGAGGAATTGGGCCAGAGCAGACGCGGCAGAAACCAGCCTGGGGGAGAGTCGCCTGAAGTGCTCCTCGAACCGCCATTTGGAGTCGAGGGTGAGGCCTAGATATTTGAGGGTCCCCCCGACCCGGATCCTTTGTCCCTCCACCAGTACATATGCCCCCGCCGGGGGGCGTCCGCTGCGACCGAAGAAGGCGATGGCCCTGGTTTTTTCCACGGCCACCCGTAGGCCAAGGAGCCTTATCCTTTCCGCCACCAGCGTGGCCGACACCAAAACATTTCGGGCCGCGTCCACATACGTCGGACCCCACCCCGTCACTAAGGTGTCGTCCGCGTAACACAGAAGGTCAGAGCGAGGGACCATGGTTCCGCGGAGAACCCAATCGAACTCGAGGTTCCAAAGCAGGGGGCCCAAAACCGACCCCTGCGGAACCCTGGCCTCCATTCGGTGGGCCCGCATTCGGCCATCGGCGTCCAGGTACAAGACGTCCCTGTCCCGGAGGTAGGCGCCGACAATGGCCCTTAAATAGGGGGGCACCTGATGAGCCCACAGAGCTTCCTCAATAGCGGCGTGGGGGAGGATGCCGAACGCATTTGCTATGTCTAACGAAACGGCTATCAGCACCTCCCTACGCCCGGTGGCCTCGTCCGACTGCCTCCTAAGCTCCGATATGGCATCGAGAGTGGAGCGTCCCTTTCGGAACCCGTACTGTCGGGCCAAGAAGTCTAGGTGCTCGGTGATGCGGTCCGCGATCACCTTCTTCAGAAGTTTGGCCGCCTCGTTTAGCAGTACAATCGGTCTGTACGCTGACGGCTGCTCTGGGGGGCGGCCATCCTTCCGAAGAAGGTACAGGCGCCCGTCGCGCCAAAGCTTCGGGAACTCCCCGGCCCTCAAGCAAGCGCTGAAGATATTCCGCAGCCTCTCCCCCAGATGACCTGCGGCGATGTGGAGCACCCGCCCCGGCACCCCATCCGGGCCCGGAGCTTTTTTCCGTCCACGAAGACGGTCGAGGGCGGTCTCCATCTCCTCCTCGGAGACCTCCGGAATGTCCCCAGGAACGACCACAGGGTCAATTGTTGGGGGAATCATCGGAGGCGGGAAGAAAATCTCCTGGGCAGGGAACAGCCCCTCCACAACCCTCCTTAACAACTCCGGTGCCATTTTGTCGGTGGGTGGGGCCTGGTGCCTCAGCCTACTGCGTACCATTAAGTAGGGCCTGCCCCAGGGGTCCCTGTCCAGGTCGGAGATGAACTCCTTCCAGGCTCGGTCCTTGGCTACATAAATGGCCTTCCTGAAGGCCTTGCGGGCTGCCCTAAGGGACACGAAGAGTGACCTTTCCTCTTCCGGTGTATGGCGGCGCCTACGACATCGGACATATGCTCGCCGGGCCCAATTGGTGACATCACGGAGGGCCGCAATCTCCTCCAACCACCAATACACCCGGTTCCGCCTACAAGTATGCCCGGCTCTGCGCATTGAGGCGTCGCATACTTCTGTCATGGCCCTTTGGAATTGTCGGGCCATGGTATTAACATCCTGGCCGCCAGGAGCAGGGACCCATTCCTGCCCCATGGCGGCTTCTATTGCCATGTCCACGTTGAGCCGAGTCATAGCCCAACGCGGAAACTTGGCTTGACCAGTAGGCCAGCCAGGCCCTGGCCCGCGCGTTCATCCGTTCTGTATCTGACCCTTGACCCAACCTTTTAGCGAGAGCCTCTCTAGGTGTTGATCGAGGCTCTTAGCTAAAAGACCGTTTGCCGAAACGACTATCGGTACAATAATGGTTGAATCCACATCCCACATGGCGGTAACCTCGTGAGCCAAGTCAAGGTACTTACTGAGCTTGTCCTTCTCGGCTTTCACGAAGTTCTCATCATGAGGTACGGTGATATCAACCAATATTGCCCGGCGCTGAGATCGGTCGACCACCACGATATCAGGCTTATTGGCGACAATAGTCCTGTCCGTGATGATAGAGCGATCCCAGTAGAGCGTTGCATGACCATTTTCGAGAACTGGCGCAGGTGCGTACTTATAGTACGGCACCTCTGATTCAACAAGGCCATATTGAATAGCAAGTTGCTGGTGAATTATTCTGGCTACTTGGTTGTGTCTGTGCAAATACTCTCCGTTAGCAAGATGAGAACAACCGGAAATAATATGTCGGAGTGATTCTCCAGGACGGCGGCATGCCCGACAGATGTCGACCGTACCGTCCTTCATAATATATTTCCGGTAGTTATTCGTCTTGATAACTTCATCTTCAATAGCACAGACAAAACCTTCGGTTTCCCCAAAGAGGTCACCGAAACGTAGCCAGTTCACCGAGGCAGGCAAATCCACATCAGGCCCAGTTAGAGCCCGATAGTAGCGCCCGTGTAGCACCTTGCTTTTCCATATGTCCTTGCGATCGAGAGTGCTTAGCACCACTGGTTTGCGCCAGTTTTCTGGTGCCAAAGAGAGCGGCGTAAAGTGTCTATCAACTGCCACGACATCCAAATGCATCCCGCACTCACTGTTAAGGAAATAATCCCTGAGACTGCACACCTCACGGTTATGTAGGTCCTTGGCATTTAAAAAGCCGCGACCCCCACATCTCCGCGGGATGTACAGCCTCATAACAGATGAGCGCGTGTGTAACATTCTGGAAGTCGTGAGCATTTGACGGACTTTTCTATCCAAGGCGTCCAATTCGGTCTGAGTCCATCTTAGTATGCCAAAGGAGTATGTGAGGAGAGGCATAACCCAGCCATTAAAAGCACGCGTCTTATTGCCACCCGATAAAAGACTGTTAAGTACTTTTCTCAGGCGACAAAAGAATCGCTCCCGTAATGACTGTTTTATGTCCCTGTCCTCAACACCCAAAGCCTGTGACATACCAAGATATTTATATGTTTCAACTTCGGAGAGAGATCTGAGGTTTATCGTTTCGGAGAGTTGTAAATTGGTTGAATTTACTACTCTCCCACGCTGTACATGCATAACCGCACATTTATCCACACCAAATTCCATCTTTATGGCACTGCTGAAAGTCTCAGTAATTTTCGCAGTTTCACCAAGTCTTGGCGGTTTGGTGCGAACAATTTGAGGTCATCCATGTACAACAAATGCGACATAACTTCATCCCCTCTCCGCAGTTGACAGCCTAACTTTGAATTTCTCAACAAAGTACTGAGAGAATTCAAAGCTAGGCAAAACCATAAAGGACTCAGACTGTCGCCCTGGAATATGCCACGCTCTATCCTTATAAGATCCTGCGTGGCAGAAGCACTATTTCGACATCCTGGTTGACACAAGACCGTGGTCCACTGCCGCATACATGATATCAAAAAGGATTTTAAAGTTACATCAATTTTATATAACTCTAAAATCCTCACCAACCATGAATGCGGCACCGAATCATAGGCCTTCTTATAGTCAATCCAGGCTGTAGAGAGAGTCCCTCTGCCACGCCGGACCTTCTGGCATATGGTCATGTCAATGAGGAGAAGCTCCTTAGTACCACGGGACCCAACCCTACATCTATTCTGAGTCATGTCCTAAATATTGTTTGCAACAATGTGCGTGTTAATTTTTGTTCTCAGAATGGATGTAAGGAGCTTGTATAAAGTAGGTAAGCACGTGATGGGTCTATAATTTTTCAGTTCCGTGGTACTACCTGATTTATGGAGCAGAAAAGTGACACCAGTAGTCAACAAACTTGGGAGTGAGCCGAGCTCTATGGCTTCTTGGAATTGTGTTGCCAGTAACTCGTGTGAACATCGAAACCATTTGATCCAGAAGTTGTGCAATCCGTCCGGTCCTGGGCATTTCCAATTTTGGGCCGTACGGATTGCACAACTTACGTCAGCTGCACTAATATTTATAGGCTGCATGGTCTCGATAGGTTCACACGCGTCACTGACAACACTCATCCATGCACCTTCCGTGTGCTCGACGGGCACCGACCAAATGCTGCGCCAGAAATTAGTCATGGCATCAACATCTGGTAGCCGCCCGTCGCTCACACGTTGATCAGCTCCTTTCCAACGTCTGTATACTTTTCTTTGGTCACTTTGAAAGAGGCGATTTTGTTGGTATCGGTCCACACGCACTCTGTAGCGTCGTATACGGTTTGCCCACGCATAGACTTTTTGCTTCAGAAAGTCAATACGTTCCGTCACACAAGCCATATAGTTTTCCGGACGAACATCAGTCCCAACACAGGCCTGTGTGACGAATCGCATGACGCGAGGCCGATTATTGCCATTTCTGAAGCAAATTAGCTTTGCATTGAGTGTCCTGAACTTATTAATACGCCCCTCGATCCTCAATTGCCAAGCAGGGGCAGTCCCGGTTCGCCGCGATACTCGGTCAGAATCCTGGAATTTGACACGAGCAACGCGACACACCGCGATGGCCCCACAATAAAGGATCGAGTGGGTATCAATTAAACTTTCACTGGTTCCAAGATAAGGAACCAGTAAATCGTTCAAGGCACTCATTAACGCTAAATTATGTCTATTCGTGGGCAAACAAGGTATACGCGGCCTAGAGTTACGCGTGTCACGATACTGTAGAATAGCATCTTTCAAAGCGCTCCTCATTTGCTCATTCGTCTGTGTACTTACATTCGTATTTATGAAATCTTCATCGTCGGGTACCGGATCTACTCGCGCCACCAAAACCGGCGTCACGGCCGGTAATTGTGGGGCAGGGCGATCCTGCACCGAAGATGAAGCCGCACAAATACGTAGTGACTCCAGGCGTAGCCGAACAAGTGCTGACTGATCCAGCAAGTTGTTACGCTGGATCACCCGCACTTGATCCGACAATCGTTGGGCAGACACGTCGATGGTCGGTTCAAGGGCCTGAAACAAAGACAGCAGTCGAACACGATACGCAGTGAGGTTAGTTCCTCCCTCTGTTGCCCTGTAGTAGGCGCGCATGCAGTTCTCATTTATTTGTTGAGTCCATCGCATGCGGCGCACTACACCACCGGTAGCGGGGGTCGTACGCGGAGCAGATTGCCCCACTGATCCCAAGCGTGCCGGCAGCGGTGGTCGTCCACGTCGCGCTGGTCGTGGTGGCGGCGGCGGGGACGGCGATCGCCCGCTCGCGCTGCTCGACTCGTCTCTGGTGAAGTCATCAGACGAGGAGCTTACGGTCGGCGGAGCGGGCGATGATGGAGGGCGTGCGCTTCGTCTTGCTCTTCTTGTTATCATTATTTTCCATTATTATTTCATTTTATTGTATCTTCTGATCTACATGTTAATTTTTGTAAGTAATGTAATGTGATATTGTATTGACATTTCACGTCACCATGGGTCAACTTCATTTTTGTACTCGTTGTAAAATAATTTTGAATAAGTATATTTTTCGTTCCAAAGACATTAAACTATTACGTTTTTGAATAATTTGCAGCCGATTTATTGAGGACTAGGTTAAATTGTAGTTAATTGTCTAAAAATTTGGTAGAAAATAAAATAATATACAAGTAAAGGAAAAAATGACGTGTGGTGTTGACAAGAGCTTAGCTTTTTATTATTATTATTATTATTAAGGTGAAATGCGCTTCCACCTTTGTCCTTATCGTTACTACATCAGGTGAGATGAAGGCTCTTATCTATTGATAATGGTCACTCTTCGTTACTTTCAACCTCCTTAGAAGTTACCAAAAACACACAAAAGTGTCAATAATTCTTACAGCTCAGGCTACAAAGATGTTACGATACTACATTGCAAACATAACGCATCCATAACAATCACGCATCGCCCTTTTTACATCAAACACCAAAATGTATACATAACGCCCAGCCCTTGAAATATCGACAGGGGCCCAATACGCTCGCTCCAGCCCTTCTTCGCCGCCAACCCGATGTTGACTTAAATTTGAATAGTAAGCGCCGCGCACCTTCCTATTGTGAAACTCACTTATGGAGACATCTTGATGGCGACTGTTCGTAAGTACCTGAATATTTAATATTGGCGCTGGTTAGTGATCTCACCCGTGAAACGAGTCTGTTTGGAGACTAAAGAACATCCTCCTTTTCTTATACAGTGTATCTTGTTATCATTTCATACCACATAGGTATTTAGAGGGTAATCGTAGTCATCAGCCTATACATGCCTCACTGCTTGGCAACAGCACCTGTTGAGATTGAATCATAACTCCAACGCGCTGGCCCAGAGGGTGGTTGTAATTAAGCCAATTACTCTTCAACTGTGGCGATGACTTCATTTCATCAATAAAACCTTTGCCCAGTAATGGGATAGCATTTAGACCAAAATATTACTATTATTGTAAAAGGAGCAATTCAAAGTGGAGAAATAACACGACGTAGGTGTAGTTGTCAGCTCGAATGCAGTTTTAATAATCAAGATTCAATATGGACGACGCCGTCTTTTATATTTTCCAACATTATCCTAATTGTCTATAATTCCAATATAATTCAATCAAATTATTAATACTGCACAAATTTAATACAAATAATAATAATAAAAATAAAATAATAAAATATACTTTTATTGCACACAAGAACATATAACAGAAAACATGTATACAGTGACAAAGTACAAAACAGGCGGCCTTATTGCTAACAAGCAATCTCTTCCAGGCAACCTTGGGTGATAGAAATATAATAAAAAGAATATTGAAATGGGTGCAAGAATAAGGGAAATAAGAAATAGAAATATAAAAAGATTGGATAATAATATAAATAATAATAATGAAATATAATTATAATTTAAATAAATAAATGAGATAAAAAGAGATAATGCAATATTATGGTATACTATGGAAATAAATAAACTAAGATGTTAAACGTAAAAAATGACTCCGGACCTGACCCTTGAACGAATCCAACGTACGAGCACTCCTGATGCTCTCTGGTAGAGCATTCCATAGCCGGACAGCATGCACAGAAAAGGAGTAGGAAAGGAAATCAGTGGAGTGAAGTGGAGTCGTTAGAGAAAGGTTGTAAGCAGAACGTAAAGTCCTACTAGAGGAAGAAGAACGAAAGGAAAAACAACTTCGTAGATAAAGAGGAGAAGTTGGTAAAAAGAGGACAGAATATAGAAGGGAAAGAACGTGTAAGTCCCTACGTCGTCGAATTGGTAGCCAGTTAAGCCGAGCTCGATAATACGAAACATGGTCATATTTTCTTAAATTAAAAATAAATCTTATACACACATTCTGCAGACGCTCTAGCTTGTTAAGGAGTTCCTCCGAAAGATCAGCGTAGCAGACATCCGCATAATCAAGAATGGATAGTAGAAGTGTCTGTGCCAGAGTTATTTTGGTGCTAGTCGGCAAAAAATTACGAAGGCGGTTGAGGGAACCGTAAGCAGCAAACACCTTTTTCCGAACTGCCTCCACTTGGGGGCGCCAAGTGAGGCATTGATCAAAAGTAATTCCTAAATTTTTGACAGTTTTTGCAAACGGAATATCAGCGCCCGTGAAATTAACACGAGGTAGAAGGTCATAATTAATTCTAGAAACAAAATATGAACTGCCAATGATAATTGTCTGCGTTTTGCTAGGGTTAACAGCAAGACCATAAGACTTGCTCCAATTATTTATGACGTCAAGATCTGCATTAGTAACTTCCACAGCACGTGAAAGATCCGATAATGGTGCCTGTGTGTAGATCTGGAGATCATCAGCATACAAGTGGTAGGAACATGAAAGCGACTGCGAAATTGAATTAATAAAAATTGAGAAAAGTAGGGGAGATAAGACGCCACCCTGAGGGACACCAGAACCAATATTGCTCCATGTAGAGAAAGATTCTTCAATACGTATGCGTTGCCGGCGGCCCATCAGGTAACTTCGAAACCAATCAACCACGGAGGGAGAGATGCCAATAGAACGTAGAACACTTAGGAGAACGTCAAAATCCACTGAGTTAAAGGCATTACTAAAGTCTAATAATGTCAATAGAGTAAGATGACGATTTTCCATGCCATGATGAATATCGTCAGTGATTTTGGTTAAGGCCGATGTCGTACTATGACCAGTACGGAAACCAGATTGAAAGGAATTTAGGAGATTGTTTTTATTTAGGAAAGTAGTTAGTTGACGATGAATAAGTTTTTCAATGACCTTAGAAAGAAAAGGTAATATGGAAATAGGACGGTAGTCGGAATACAGGGTAGGTTTGGACTTTTTAGGAAGTGGAATAACAGAAGCATCCTTCCAAGATGACGGAAATGCTCGAGACGCTACTGAATTATTGAGGATGTGAGTAATAATGGGAGTAAGGATATCTAATAAAGGAAGGATCATATTACGACTTATAGAATCGTTACCCACAGCACTAGAGCTTATGGAGAGTATTGTTCTCTTAACATCATCCTCCGTAAATTGATTTAAGACAAACGGGGAAAAATCAGGTGTTGGTAAATTAGAAAGACGATGCAGAGTTTCTATCTTGCAATGAACGTCAATAGGCGATGATGAAGTAAAAAAAGAATTGAGATTATTAATATCCAGGTTAGTTTTGGGACTACACTGCTGAGATTTACCAACCCCGAGAGATTTGAGGAATTTCCACACCTTAGCAGGGTCCTCATTTTGTACGGATTTATGGATGTGGCGTCTTTGAGCGTCCCTTACCACTGTATTGCAGCGATTTCTAGCACGGTTATACTTATGTTCATTCTTAACCGAGGGATCTTGTTTGTACCTAGACTTTGCAGCGTTCTTTTTAGCCATAAGCAGTCTTATATCATCTGTTAACCACGGCGCAGGCAAATGTTTTATTTTGACCGGTCGGACAGGTGCGTGCACGTCGTACAGCTCGATCAAAAGCCTATTAAAAAGTTCAATTTGCCTATCAACAGAGTCAGCAGTGAATATGGCTGACCAATCCAAACTACCGGCGTCTTCGTGCAGCTGTGCTAGATCCATTTTAGCGAAATTACGCTGAAGCAGCACGCGCGGCTTATTTTTCGGAGGGCGAACCCGATAAGATAAAAAAATCAGGTCGTGGTAAGAGAAGGCGTCTGCAGAAAATTGACCATGCTTATTAACAAGGTTGGGAGAGGAAACAATCATGAGATCTAGAAGTGAAGGGGAGCAGTTGGGAAAACGGTGAGTCTCCCGTAAGGGAAGAATATGTAAATTACAAGAGTTGACTAAAGAAAGTAACTTACTAGAACGAGAATCATTCTTTAAGAGGCAAGTATTAAAATCACCCATAATAATGGTGTGGTTATAAACAGGAGTAAAATTTTCAAGAAGTTGTTCTAAAGACGCGAAGTAGTCCACTCTCAAGGAGGGACTGTAATAAACACCCAAAAGAAGTTTGGTGTGACATAACGAAATTTCCAAAAACAAATGCTCGGCAGAATTGGTGGGTGGCGGCTGGGGAGATCGACTAAGGATAGAATAAGGGATATGTGAGCGAAGATAAATGGCCACACCACCATGAGAGGAACTTACACGGTCATTTCGGACTAGTTTAAAACCAGGGAGGGAGTAAGACGTGGACATAAGTTGAGGATTAAGAAAAGTTTCAGAAATAAGAATTGCCTGTATATTCTTTATATCGAAAGTGGCAAGCATATCTGAATAGTGAGCCGGAATACTTTGAGCATTAATATGCACCACATTAAAATGTTTTGACACATTGGAGAAGCATTCGTCCAAAAGTTCATTCAAGGGTCGATCTAAGCTCGAAAAACTGGAGTCAGGAGAAGAAGAGCAAGAGAAAAAGTTATCACTGTTATCAGATGATAAATCCATAACAGTAAGTATAATAATAATATTACATACAACTACCTATTCAATATATAACAATAAACTAATACATAATATACATAAATACCCACAGGTTGACTGAGAGAAAAATTTAAAAAAAATAAATAAAAAGACTTCAAAAATTAAAACAGAAACAAAGCAAACTACACAAATTCACAACATAAAAACATATAGACTTAAAAAATTAAAACAGAAACAAACAAACTACACTAATTCACAATATAAATAAAAGGCAAATTAAAAAAAAAAAAAAATCAGTGTCAAGCATTGGAAACTACGAAATCACCCGATACTCTCGTATCAAGTGAATCGTCGCAGATACCGTCGAGAAAAAGCAACACAATAAAACGTTAAAATAGTGAAGCAAACAAATTGACAATGACAGATACTAATATTACTAATAAAATAATTTTCAAACTACAAACAAAATATCTTCTGATCTTCTCATTCTCACAAAATAACAAAAAAGCAAAAAGCAAAAACGCGTAGGTAATAAATAATTTAGTTGAATAGAGTTGAAGTAAAGAGCAAGATAAAGGATATACAGAATAACAGCAAAGCAGCAAGTAAGCATAAGTAATGTAAGAAAAATAGACAACACAATAGTTACAACTACAAATAAAGCAAATTACACATAATGTGTAACTACAAAGCAAGTGCAAAGCCAATGCAAATAAGTGCAGCTAACATCAAAAGTAAGTGTGAAAATAAAAATAAAATAAAAAATGTGACAAAAAAAAGAAAAAAAAAAGAAAATAAGAACAATTACCAAATTATAATGAACATAAATTAAAAAACACCTACTTCTTTCTTGCAGGGACAGCACGTTTGGCCCTTGTGTTGGCGGCAGACACTGAGAGTGTCTTTAGTAGGGCTGACAGCGTCAACAACAAGCGACTTCCCGGAAGAGGCTGCAGTTGTCACACTAAGCTTCTCAATATCTGCCAATGATGATATAATATGCCGTTTGCCTTCATCATCGACACCGAGAATACGCCCTTCGCGTGTCCAGCATCTTGTTACTCCTAGACGCTCACGGGCAGCTAGGAAGATACCATGCCGGACCTTTGTTAAAAACTCTGAAACGGTCACACCAGAGCCTTTGAAGCCCGTCTTTGCATACCAAATGCTGTCACGAATAGACTCTGTCTGAAATTTAACAAGTAAAGGTCGTGGTTTATTTGGAGTTGGACGGCCCAGTCGCAAAGCTCGGCCCACATCTGTCGCTGCCAGCTGACGCATACCCAGGTGTTTCTCCGTTGTGCTCAACAAAACCTTAGCAGAATCCTCGTCCTTTTGTTCTGGTATTCCATGAAACAACAGCATGCCACGTCGACTCCGCATCTCAATGCCATCGCATTCCTTTGCTAACATAGCAACCTGTCCCTCCAAGGTTTTGAAGGTAGCCAGAACAAAGCTGCGAAAGCTCTCGAAGTCTGCAGCAAGAGAGGCAACAGATACTGGTTGAGGTGTGTGAGTCTTCTTGAGCTCATTCTCGAAGACTGCCATCCGCTTTGCAAAAGATTGTGACAGTGATTCCAACGTTCCCTTCAATTCTTCCATCTCAATTGCTTCTTGCTAAGTGAAGTGATAGTGCAGTTTTACAAATAGTGTTATACAAATAGTGTTATGATTAAAGGAATTAATATCTGCAGGTATTTATGCACTCTAACACATACTTTTATGTAGAAAAAAAATATGTATAAATTACCAATATTATTATTTAAATAAAAAATAAAACAAGAGCTGCACAAAAGTACGTCTTTACGGTTTTGTCTTCCTACCCCCAAAAAAAAAAAAAAAATATAGATTTTATAAAAATAAATGTTTCATTTACTAAAGTATTAAAAGTAGAGAAAAGGATTTTAGGTTCTTCTTAAAACATATAACCATAGTCATGGAATGGAAGTGTAATTAACAAGCATTAATTTAAGTATCATTATTTAGCAACATATTTAATTCACTTGTTGATCAAATAACAATAATCTATTAAAATTAAGATATTAATCAGCAATAATCTAATCGATAATTAATTTAGGGATGTATCGCTAATTAGCGAGGGACAGGAAGCGGAACTTGTAACACTATATCATTTTATTATTTCTTATTATAATAATCAATCAAATACCTACTATAATCTTACTACGGTTCAAGCTTACAAAGCATAGTAAAATATAAATTTAATAAATCAAGTTATTTGCTTCGTTTCGTCCAACGCCTTATTTAACACAAGACCTCGACAAAAAGTGTAGCGTATCGTTTGGCACACGCTGTACCAGTTTTTCGCACACCTTTCTGGATATTTTTGAGTATGTGCTCGCCGCTTGCCGCTCATAGCCAATACGAAGTCACCAGATGGTTTTGAAATGCAAAAACGGTAAAGTGCCTGTTGCCAGTGTAGCAAACGGTGCGAGTACAAAATACGAGCTACAGTGATAGATACCTAGCCCATATTAGGATTTTTTTTCTAATATGACTCGTCATAGTGACTGCATCCTGCCTGACGGTAAGTAGCCGATGCAGTCCAAAATTATTAGACTTAATGCTGACGAGTCGCCCTGCAGGGTAAAGAGTGTCGGTGCTTGGCTCGTCAGACCACTGCTTGGTCATTGCCACAGCTCCGCATAGCGCTGGTCCACCGAAAACGGTGGAGACCAAGCGTCGTCTGTGGCACTACTCGTCGGCAGATTGGGACGGATTGCGTAATTGCTTTGCGTCCGTCTCATGGGGCCAGAGCTGCTTTCTTGGAAAGGTCCCGTCGGAGTGCGCTTCTGCCATCGCTGATGAGATCTTGTTGGGTATGGAATATTATATTCCGTACACAGATCTTGCCTGCGTTGGTAGAAAACGGCCTTCGTTCAATTGCGAATGCGCCAAAGCTGCTGAATGCAAGCAGGCGGCGTATCGTGCTTGGACGAGGGCTTGCGCACTAAATGACCCTAGTACCGGCTCCTTAAAGGCGGCTTACAACAAGGCATCTAGGTTTAATAAGAGGGCTCTCGCAGGAGCGGATGCACAAAGAGTCGCGCGAGTAGGGCAGGAGTTGATCTCGCACTCTTTGGGTAGCCGTTGCTATTGGCGGCTCGCTAAGGCCGTGCAGGCAAACTTCTGCTCTCCCTTGCCTCCGTTGAAACATCCAGATGGCTCATTAGCCTACCAGCCGCTCGAGAAGGCGAACTTGTTAGCTGACCTTTTCGCGGCTAATTCGCGCATCGACGATTGTGGCGCCGCTCCACCTATCATAGCACATTGTGGGGCCACCATGCCTTTTTTTCGGTTGGCAACACTTGCCCCTATTAGTTGTCAAAACTTAGCTTCTACTATAAAAATTAATTAAATTAATTAATCATTGTTAAATAACTATAAAATTGTGTTTAAAGTATAGTTATTAAGTTAAAATATAAGTAGGTACGAGTGTTTGCATCAGTGTCTATGCAATAATATTTGAATTTCGTCATATTGAAATTTTCGACTATACCGGCTGTCAACGGCCGGCAAAAATAAATAACTTATTTGAAGAAAAGTATAATAAATGAAGAGCTGCTGAGCTGAAGATCTGCATCTAAAACCCGGGGAGTATTGTTTTCATAATTTTTCCCTAAGTACATAATTTAACTAGTAAAATCATTGACCTTAAATAACCTAACACTACCTATGTACCTTCTTAAGTTATCATTGTGAAAGTTAATTCCACTACATATTGATTGGTTCCTCACATTAATACATCTATCAACTTTACAAATCTCACATAATAGTGAGTATCGTCACTCCTCAATTACGATTTGGCTTGGTAAACCTCTCTTGACTGGACTATATAGTGGAAGTGAAGTTGATGGTGACATTGTCTTGCTACAGACCTTCACACACTACAACACTTTACAATCAGAACTTGACTGCACATTTAAAAGTTGATTATTTTCACAATTATATTAGAAACTTTTAAAAGTGTTTTTTTAACAGGTAAATATTTTTATACAAGTGACCTACCCACATCATAACAGCAAATCTTTCTTTATAATTATTGTATCTCTTATTTTAGTTTTTATATAGTTACAGCTGTTTAATGTTTTAAAATATTAAAAGTCTCCTTGTTACAAGTATGAATAGGTATTATAAATTTGATTTCAGTGTGTAAATTTCTTATTATTAGTTCCTGAATTTAATTTTGGATAGTATACATTTTAACCAAATGTTGTTGCTTAGCCTATATGATCTAGAATACAAGTCTTTTTTTTCCTACATAAAGTTTTGATAAGTACTTACAACAAAGATAAAAATTTATAAAGTGTTTTTAACATTTATATGTTTAGCGTTTTTAGATTAGTTAACTGAGTTAACTCTAAACTAGCTACATAGATTCTTTGTTCAACAAAGTTGTATTAGTCAATAAATCAATTAATCTGTTTTCAACTAAACTTATTGACTCTTTTACCGTAGGTAAGAAATAAACAAAATAATAATAAAAAGTATTCTTATATTTGCTTAAATATTTCAGGTGTAAACAAAAAACTCAATATGATGACCCGCAAGACGGTAGCACAGAGGCAAAACTTCGGCAAGTTCTCCATGAACTTAAACTATCCAAGGATACCTGCAACCAACTACTCCGGGAAAGAGATGAAAGTGAGGAAGAAATAAAAATCATCATAGGGAAAAACACACAATTGAAAACCGAGCTTGCTACACTGCACAATAAACACTCCAAGGTGCTTCATCAACAAGACCAGCTGCAACGCACTATTGAATCATTTGATGATTGCAACACCACCTATGAGAGGGCCCTGAATCGCATCAATGAGCTGGAGCAAGAGTTGGCGAGGGCGCACAAACGCATATCTCAGCAGGATGAACAAACCCAATATAATCAAGCGGAAGTCACCCTGAACCTTTTTGACGAACTGATGGCATCACCTGGCGGATTTTCGGCTGTTTCTGCAGAGCATCAACAGTTCCCAAACACCGGTTTATCATATGTTTCACCAAAGCAACGAGTAGTACTTACCAATGATAGTAAAATAAAATGTAATTACTTGGGTACTAACAAAATTAAGAAATATGTAAAAATTAATAGGTGTATTAGGAAAACAGAAAAGCTTATTAAAAAGAATAATTGTTTTTATAAAAATATTGCGCTTAGGAAAGAACGCATGAGTTTGATGGACTCTCTAGACATTTACGATTCGAAACTAAAAGAAAGTAGACAGGTGAATGATCGAGATACCAAACAACTACAATCTGACATACAGAGATTGCATGAGTCTCTTGATACTTTAAATAAAAAATACTTGTCCTCGCAAAAAGAAATTGAAGAACACATTAAGTCTGCCACAGAGTTGTTGTCAAGTAGACTAGTTGGTCAAGTAGATTTGTAGCCATCCGTAACACCCATAAAGAGTGTCATAAATGGTATCCTAGTGGTACCCTGTGCTACATTTGCTAATAATAATATATCGAGTGATACAAAGTTAGTAAAACACTACTTGCCTTTAGACAAAGATTCTTCTGTTAAAGGAATGTCTAGAAAAACTCTTATCTTTTCTGACAAGATAGGTCAGGGCCTGGGTCCGGAGCTTAAATCTAAACTCAGCCACGAGCTTATAAACTTTTGCAATCCAGGCCAAACATTCACTAATTTAGTAAGTACATTAAGCAAGCAGGAGTTAAATCATTCAACAAATCCTGTAATACTGTGTGGTGATAGTCTCACAATAAAAAAGCGTGACCTTTTAAAAAGCTGTTACGGCGAAAGGCGTTCGCAGTAACAGCGACGAAATAAAGGTTGTGGGCTGGGTAGGTATGGATAGTGAAGTACTTACAGGGATGATGAGTCACAGGAGCCGGGAGACGAGCTGACCACGGGCAGCGATGTAGTGGTGGGTTTCCTGGCGCACAGTCACTACACTACACAATGGGCATTTAGGCGTTCTCTTCACATTAGGTTCAGGAGTCACTATTAACCAAAGGCTGTGGCGTGCGCGGTAGCTAGCTAGCTTGCAGACGAGTCGGCGCGGTATGTATCACCAAGCTATCGGCCGCGGGTCGCGCAGCGGTGGCGCCGCGGCAGATAGGCGGACGCGGTCGTCAACAACTGCTGAGTCAACCGCCTTACAGATGGCGGTATGGTTTGAAAGGCCGTCCCGGCTTTGGCGGGAACATCCTCCGGGGGCCAGGGTGGGCTCATCCAATAGGAGCCTGGCGATCCGGAATACAGGCCTCCGAAGATGTCCATTCGCGGTGTCCAGGTCCACCACCCGCACGACGCCATCCTTCCCAGGCAGGGTGCGAGCAATGCGCCCCAGTCTCCATTGGAGGGCAGGCAGGTTGTCCTCCTTGATGAGGACGAGCTCGCCAACTCGGGGAGGGGAGGATGGGGACAACCATTTGGAGCGGGTTTGGGGGGTATGAAGGTAGGACTGGGTCCACAGCGTCCAGAAGCGCTGGGAAAGGGCCTGTACCATCTGGAATCGCCTACGTGTGGAGATCGGCCTATCTTCCACGGATAGTTCGGGAAGGGCCGTTAGTGGGCGGCCTATAAGGAAATGTCCGGCTGTAAGCGGCTCAAAGTCTGAAGGATCAGACGAAAGTGGGCAGAGAGGTCTTGAGATAAGGACCGCTTCAATTCGAGCTAAAAGTGTGGAGAATTCCTCGAATGTGAGGTGTTGTTCGCCAATTACGCGATATAAAAGTTGCTTTGTTGATTTTACGTTGATCTCATGTAACGCACCGAACCATGGTCCCTTAGGGACGTTCAACAACCAAGTAATGTGCTGACCAGCGAGCTTGTGCGCAATCGTGTCATTATTCAAGGCAAGAAAGTTTTGTACTTCGATGAGCTGATTTCTAGCGCCTACATAATTTGTACCGCAGTCCGAGCGGATGAGAACCGGGGCACCGCGGCGTGCTATAAAACGCTGTCATGCCGCGAGGAACGCTTCTGTGCTGAGGTCCGAGACCGGTTCCAAATGAACCGCCTTAGTCGAGAGGCACACGAATATACAAAAGTACGCTTTTAAGAGTTTAACATTACGTAGGGTACTAGATTTAACGAGGAATGGTCCGGCAAAATCGGTCGTGACTTGACTAAATACTGGCTGAGGCGTAACTCTATCGGCTGGCAGGTCGGCCATGAAGGGCGCTTGCGGCTGGGCCCGGCATCGAAAGCATCTATTGCATTTAAAAACTCGGTGTCTAATAATACGGCGCGCGGACAATATCCAAAATTGTTGGCGTAGGATAGCGTGTAAAGTGTCAGCGCCAGAGTGGCAGTGTATTTTGTGGTAGTGGTCAATGATAAGGTCTACAAGTGGGCTAGAGCTGGGAAGTATGAGCGGATGCTGCGCGTCATATCGGATAGACGCATGGGACAGTCGTCCACCAACTCTAAGGAGCTCATCTTTAATGAGAGGTGACAGCCGCTGGAGTCTGACGGAGCAGATTTTGCCAGTTTGAAGGCGGTGGATGTCCTCTGCAAATTCATTGTGCTGAACACTGCGCACCCAGTAAAGTAGGGCCTCTCTTCGTTCACTGACGTACAAGGGGCCTGAGCGTCGCGAATCTGGGTGGTGTCTGCAGTTGTGCAGAAAGCGTTTTAGACAAGCTGTCACTCCGACGAGCTTGTCTAGCGAACTGAACCGAGTGAGCAGGTCAAAGTCAAGACCGGGCACTGTGACCAGTGACGGGACGTGTTTGGGCTTAAGGCCGGGCAGGGCGTGATGGCCCAGAGCTAAAGGCATCGCAGGCCAAGACTCACAAGGCTGTCTAAGCCACGTGGGAGACCACCATAAGTCGTGGGCTGACAGGGATTGCGCAGACATCCCTCTGCTTGCGCAATCTGCCGGGTTGAGCTCGGAAGGTACGTGTCGCCAGGTAAATTCTGGTGAGCCTGAGCTGATTTTGACTACCCTGTTGGCTTCAAAGGGTTGAAGACGGTGAGGCGGTGTATTGAGCCAGGCCAGGACTATCGTACTGTCTGACCAACATATGTGTTGTTGTATACTGATATGGGCCGATAACTGAACCGACACACGGATCATGAGCTGGGAGAGTAGAGTGGCGGCCGACAACTCTAACTTGGGGGTTGTGAGGCGATTCTTGATTGGTGCGACTCGCGACTTGGCGACAATCAAGTGTACCAAAGTATCTCCGGAGGCATCGAGCTCATGGAGGTAAACAACGGCGGCAAACCCGGCTTCAGAGGCATCTGCAAACCCGTGAAGCGAGTATGCAGCTGAGCCTTTGTTTGCACAAATGTGCCGAGGGAAGCGAATACTAGACAACAGCGGCAGATCTTCTGAGATGTGGTGCCACTCCGTTTGTACTTCAGAGGGAGTGGGCTCATCCCATTCCAGCTTCAGTAGCCACAATTGCTGAAGCAGCAGCTTTGCGCGGAAGATAACGGGAGAAACCCAGCCGTTTGGGTCATAAAGTGAGGCTACGGTGCTTAAAATAGACCGCTTTGTGACATGTGTGATGGGGGGCAGAGAGATGCGGTAGGTGAACTCGTCTGACTGAGGGCTCCACTGTATACCCAAGACCTTAATGGACGTGGATTCTGGGTTCATGTCGAAGTCCTTGGGCATGTCGCATTGGTTGTCGGGAAATCTCTCGAGCAGCTTAGGCGAGTTAGATGTCCACTTACTGAGCTGAAAGCCGCCTAGGTCTAGCAGACTTATCAACTAGTCCTGAAGTGCTTGGGCGGATTCAACTGTGTCATGACCACACAAGATGTCATCAACGAAGATAAACTTGCGAAGAACCTGAGCGGCTCCAGGGTAGCGATGGCCTTCATCATCAGCCAGCTGAAGCAGAGTGCGGATTGCATGGTATGGGCTTGATCTTAAGCCGTAGGTGACTGTATTGAGGGCGTAGGTGAGCAGAGGGTGATCTGGTGAGGACCGCCATAGTATCAGCTGATACCGTCTCTGGTCTGGGGCAACCAGCACATTTCTGAACATCCTCTGGATGTCAGTGCTGAAAACGACTGGATGCGTTCTGAAGGACATGATGATGTCCACAATGTCCTGTTGAAGGGCGGGGCCTGTGTGTAGGCATTTATTTATGCTGACACCATTGGAGCTTTTGCAGCTACCATCAAAAACAATGCGCAGCTTGTCCGACCCTGACTTAAATACGCCATGGTGAGGGATGTAGAAGTGAGGTTTATGGGCGATTGTATTTGGATGACAGGGAGCCATGTGCCCTAAGTCGATGTATTCGGCCATGAAGTCGACGTATTAAGAACGCAGAGACGGGTTCGCCATTAGCTTCTTCTCAATATTGAGGAATCTGCGTAATGCGATAGGGTGAGTTTTACCTATTTGAGGGGCGTCCTTTAGAAAGGGCAGAGCGACCGTATATCTGCCTGAGGGATCGCGTGTAGTAGTAGAGCGGAAGATTTCCTCGCATTGTTCCTCCAGGGGATCATTATGAGTGTGAGATTGAGGGAGGGGCTCCTCAGACTCCCAGAACCTTTCCAGATTCTGACGTATGTCCTGGGCTGATTCAGCTGAGTCTGGTTGTGAGCTGACGACGTGAGCTGAGTTAACCTGCTGCGCCGGCTGCGCATACAAGTCCTCAATGGGTCCTATCAACGCGAAGTCGAAAATCGTGCCGAAGGCTATGGGCTTGCCCGGGCCCAACGAGACCTTAGTCCCGTCCAACACCTGGCCAAGAACGTCCGACCCCAATAAGAGGTCGATCGGGGCTGGTGTGTGGTAAAGCTGGTCAGTCAATGGCACGGGTGGCTGGCCTAGTACGTGGGAAATGTTTGGTACCTTCTCTAAGGGAAGGTAGCCAGTGACGTTTTTTAAAATGTGAGCTGTGGCAGTGATTGTAGGAGTATCATTGTGAGTGGGTCGGCATACTATTTTTATTGCCGCCTTTGACTCATGTTTGTGCTGATTCCCAACTCCTGTAATTTTTAAAGAAGTGGGTTTTGATGGCAGGTTCAAAAGTCGTGCCAGGCGTGACGTTATTAATGTCAGCATACTGCCACAGTCTAATAAAGCTCGGGCTGTGTGAAGATGGCCATGTACGTCCGCGACTCTTAGTGAGACGGTTGGCAACAAAATGGGTGTGCCAGTGGGCACAGAAGGTGAGTGAGCTGATTGAGTATCAGCTGAAATTGTATGAGCTGAGTATGTATCAGCTGTGTGGGCATGGGTTGACTGGGCATGGGCTAAATCTACCTCTTCGCTAGGGTGCTCTGTGATAGTTGGGAGTCATAATTGCTGGCGGCGTTCGCGGGGCCTTCCTGGCGAACCGGACCTGGGCGGGCTGGCTCTGTGAGCAGAGCTGGGTCGCACCTGTTTAGCCTGTGCGGGCTCGTGCCGCCTGCTGTGTCTGGGACGCTCCCTCGAGTGCTCTGTCAGCTGTGGTGGGGGTACATGTACAGACGACGAATGAGCTGAGTGCGTTGGGCCGTCTGGTCGATGGAAAGACGTGTTGTGGTTCGTGCTCCCACAGTCCTTGCATGCCCCCCTTGACCTGCACTCGCTCTCGTAGTGACGGCCGAGACAACGCTGGCAGCGCTCGCGTGCCTGTACAAAGTCCCAACGGCCCTGTGTTGGCTGGGCATTGTACCATCTGCACGTCATGAGCGTATGTCCCCTAGTGGCACAATAGGGACAGTAGGACGTCGAGCGTGAGGAAGAGGACGAGGACGATGATGAGGAGCAGCTTTGCTGGAAGGCCGCGTAGACGGGGAAGGGCTGACTGCGAGCCGGGGAGGTGGATGGGCGGTGACGCACTTGCTGTGCTGGGCGTGATGGTTGGTGAGTAGGCTGATCGTAGGCGCGGTGAGGCGATGGAGCTGAGGAGCGGCCACGGTAATGGTCGGGTTGTTGCTGAGCCATCTGAGCATAAGTGGGATGGGGCAACTGTGGAGGCGCGCGGCTACGAGAAGGGCCTGGCAGGGCGTGAATGGGCTGCGGCTGGGCTATGTTGGAGAACTCTGTCTCCACACAGCGCGCGTGCTCCTCGAGGTAGGAGATGAGGTCACTCAACGTGGGCAGGGTGCTGCTAGACCCGTGTCTGCGTTCAAATAACGTGCGGAGCTCACCCTTAAGCTTTCGCACCACTATCGACACAAACACATAGTCGTCTCCTATGGGCAGATCCAAATTACTAAGGGCACACTGGGCGGACACCAGCTGAGTGAGGAAAAGTGTGCGTATGTTAGAGCGCGTGTGGATGCTCGGCAGCCCCAGGATTATGTCGACGAAACTATCGATGAGAACCCGGCGGTTCTCGTACCGCTTTGTAAGGATGTCCATGGTCACGGCAAAATTTTCATTGGTGACCTTTAGGTGGGACACCATGCTTAATGCCTCACCGCTGAGACTTGAGAAGAGATAGTGGAGCTTGACTACTTCCGACAAGGTCGCCATGTCGTCAGTCAAACTCCTGAACAGTGCAATAAAGGAGGGCCAGTCCTCCACCTTTGAGCTGAACCTGGGCAGCGCTATCTTGGGGAGGACGGCTGTAGGCGTATTGACGCCGAGACTGGGCTGAGCGTTATGGGTTGGGGACGACGTGTAAGAGGGTAAGATTTCCTCCCTAGCCACAAGTATCCCCAGGTATGCCCCGGAGGCTTTTGTGTGGTTCTCAGTGTATGTCCTCTCAACCCCCTCGTCTAAGTTCTCTTCGTCGAGAATGTTGTAGTACACTGAGTCCAGCTTGTCCTTTATGCCCTGTATCTGTGCGAAACGCACGTTAAATTCCGTTATGGAATGTTTGGTGTCGCCAGCAATGATCCTTGATCCCACCTCTAGGAGCTGGTGTATAGCTTTGGCGGCCTCCCTAAATATCGCGGCTTGTGACTTGGTCGGCATCGCGATGAATGAAAGGAGACAAAAAACTAATAAAATCAAAATTAAAAAAATAAAAAAATTTAAAGGCAGTAAAAAGGACAACACCCTGTATATATTCTATAGTTGGGCTGGACGTATTTGTTTACTAATGTAATGGCAAATGGGCCAAAATTAACGCAACATTAAAGAAAGCAAAACTAAGTTGGGACGCCTTGTATATGGCCCACGGGTGGGCAAACGCGTGTGTATGTGTATGTCTGTGTCTCTATTGAACGCGCGTACGTAACATTAGCCGACCGCAAAACAAAAAAACAAACAAAACAACAAAAAAATCACGTCATCCGTAGCCCACTATTGGGCAAGGCGCTCACAGTCAGGCAGACCTGTAGCGGAAACTAGCGCAAAGAATGAGTCGGTCGCAAAAAAAAATTAAAAATAAACAAATAATAATTAAAAAATAAAATTGGGACACACTGTCTGTGTCCCACAAGTGGGCAAACGTGTGTAGAAGCGAAGGCGACGCACGCAAATAGCCGTAAGCGATATAAAAAAAACTGATGAAACTAAATGAAACACACTAAGCTCATGTGGTGAGCACGCACAAAGAATGAGCCGATCGCAAAGGCAAAAATAAAAAATAAAAAAATAGATATAAAATTAACACGAGCGAAAAAATAAAGCACGCTACTTGGCACGCGTGGTGAGCATGCACGAGATCTGAGCCGATTTAACACGTAAAGAACAAAAAATTCCTTAAAAAATAAAACGGGAAAAATAACAATGCAATCTCTCGTCATAATACCATACGTAACGTAATAATTTAACTACTAATTTACCGTTAGGAGTATGAACAACGTATCATTAGGCAAAAATCATTTGGGTACACACACAAGCCCGCTCAGATTACAACAACATTACAACATTGCATCACACTTTCGATTTGTGATCAGACAATCGGATGCATACACAAAATCAACAATAAAAATAAAATAATATAAGTGTACGTTGGCCAGCTATACTAACACAATTGTTTTACGAGTACCGACAAAAACTTTTATTGGGGCAGGCCGTTTCGCCACGAGATAAAGGTAAAGTTACGGAAACAAATGAATTTAGAAATGATGGTAGGAATTAGATTTAAGATTTAAACATAGAATAAGAATATGGGCGGAAATAATTATCTTTAGCGGACTGTATTAAAATTGAAAATTAAACGAAAGTTAGGTTCTGGTTACGGGAAGGTCGCCGGTATTTAATATTACCGGCTCGAAGATGACCAAAATGTTACGGCGAAAGGCGTTCGCAGTAACAGCGACGAAATAAAGGTTGTGGGCTGGGTAGGTATGGATAGTGAAGTACTTACAGGGATGATGAGTCACAGGAGCCGAGAGACGAGCTGACCACGGGCGGCGATGTAGTGGTGGGGATTTCTGGCGCACAGTCACTACACTACACAATGGGCATTTAGGCGTTCTCTTCACATTAGGTTCAGGAGTCACTATTAACCAAAGGCTGTGGCGTGCGCGGTAGCTAGCTAGCTTGCAGACGAGTCGGCGCGGTATGTATCACCAAGCTATCGGCCGCGGGTCGCGCAGCGGTGGCGCCGCGACAGATAGGCGGACGCGGTCGTCAACAACCGCTGAGTCAACCTCCTTACAGATGGCGGTATGGTTTGAATGGCCGTCCAGGCTTTGGCGCGAACAAAAGCATAGAGAGTTTAATTGACATACATTATAAAACTAATTGTAAAATAATAGTTTGTGCCTTTCCCTATGCCTGTAACTTATCGTGGAAACAAAACAAACAGATCTTTGATTTGAACTTACTATTGGATAACTCCACTTATCGTCACAGTGACAGTATTGTATTTTTTGATACAAATAAATTTATATCTAGTTTTAAGTTGACTACTGATTCTATGTATTTAATATACAAAGACAGGTTACAGATAGCATCATTGCTAGCATATAATTTAAAAGACACAGTTATATGTAGTATAACAATGTCGACACAAAATTATCGCACTCTTAGTATTTCTACTAATGTAAATTTAGTTAATAAGTCTTGCACAACCTCTAGTTTAAACTAAGAGGTAAGACAAAAGCCAGCCCTATCCAAATTAAAATAGTTCATCAAAACATACAGGGCCTGGCCGGCAAAGAGTTAGAAATTGAACTTTTTTTATTACATGAAGATATAAACATTTTATGTATAACTGAGCACTGGCTTAAAGATTATCAGTTAATTTTTAATATTAAAAACTTTCAGCTTTCCAGTGCTTTTACTAGAACAAATGCAATTCGCGGCGGATCCTTAATATTCGTTAATTACTGTACACATAAGATTATGGAACGAAAGGATGTAGTTTCCCTTTCTATTGAACGCGTTATTGAGCTGTCATGTGTCGAGTTAGAGAAATTTATAATTGTTTGTGTATATCGACCTCTTTCTGGTAATTTTAGTGTCTTTGAAGCCACTATGGAAGATGTAATTAAGAAGATTTGTAAATCTAAAAAAAATAGTAATTTGTGGGGATTTTAATGTAAATTTATTAGACAGTCATACAACTAGTGTAAGATTTATCTCGTTATTTAAATCATTCGATTTGGATTACCAATTTATAGAACCGACAAGAATTACAGCAACCACTGCAACCTAATTAGACAATTTTTTTTGTAACTTTGCTCCTGAGTCTAAGTCCATACTAACTAATTTATCTTCAGATCACTGTGGGCAAAAAATAGCTTTTACGGAATATGGACACCCTAACTTAGAAGAAATATCTTGTAGCCCAGTAACAGAGAGACGAGTTAAAATTTTCAAGCATAACGTAACTGCAAAACTTCCATGTTTACCATTTATACAGAAAAATCCAGATGGTCTTTACAAGCATTTATTTGATCTTATAAACGGTGAATTTAATAAAACTTTCTCTATTAAAAAGTTTAAAACTAATATTTCAATGAAATTTGGGGATTGGGCTACAGCTGGTTTGCATAAAAGTAGGGCTAAGTTGTATGACTTATATGAGCAGAAAAAATATAATAATAGTCCAAGTTTTCTAGAGTATATCAAAAAGTATTCGAAAACTTTTAGGAAGGCTTGTGCATGTGCCAAGTCATTATTTATTAGTGAAAAAATTAAAAAGTCTGATAACAAAATAAAAGCCACATGGAACTGCATCAACCGCGAAACTGGTAAAATAAAGCCACGTGATACTAAGTTTTCTTTAAGAATAGGCAATAGCATTTTAAGTGAAGACAATAAAGTTGCTGATGCTTTTGAACAGTTTTTTACAAATATACCAATTGCCACAACTATGTCACTCAACTCTTCACCGAGCAATGCAGAAATTCTGTTAAAAAAGTATGTACCCATGTGTAATGAAGTGTTCAAATTTAAACACGTAAACTGTAAAGACGTACTTAAATCCTTTAAATCTTTAAAAATAAAAAACACTTGTGATTTGTGGGATATTTCAACAAAAATTATTAATAATATTATCGAGTCCATTGCGCCTTTTCTTGTAGTCATATTCAATAGCTGTGTTGACGAAGGAGTTTTCCCAGATCTCCTGAAGCATAGCAAAGTTCTGCCACTTTTCTAATCGGGTTGTAAAGATGACCCGAGCAATTTCAGACCTATTTCGATTTTACCTACTCTTAGTAAAGTTTTTGAAAAACTTATTTTAGATCAACTCGGCTCCCACTTCGCTATAAACCACCTTTTTCACAGTGAACAGTATGGTTTAACTAAGGGAAGGTCTACTACTGATGCAGGTGTAGCTCTGCTAAAACACATATTTGAGGCTTGGGAGGGCTTTTGGAGTGTTTTGTGATCTCTCCAAGGCTTTTGATTGCGTTGAATACAACACCCTTTTAATAAAGCTAAAACACTACGGAGTGCACTCGGATGCCTTGAAATTGATTCAATCATATCTCAGCTGCAGAATCCAAAAAGTTAGCGTGAATGGATCCATATCATCCGGATCTTCAGTGCGAATGGGGTCAATACTAGGTCCATTTTTATTCTTAATTTATATTAATGATTTACCAATTTATGCGGAAAACTTTTGCAATATTGTTTTGTTTGCTGACGATACTTCTTTGATATTTAAGACTGATCGAAATAAAAATAGTTTTGATGATATTAACAGTGCCCTAACAGATGTGTTGAATTGGTTTACTACTAATAATATTCAATTAAACGCGAAGAAAACCAAATGTATAAATTTTACTCTACCTAACGTAAAGAATATTATTGTAAATAAAATTAAATTGAATGGTGAACTGTTGGACCTTGTTGATTCAACAGTTTTCTTAGGTATTACCTTAGATTCAAAAATACAGTGGTACCCTCATATTAGCACCCTTGCGGGGAGACTTAGTTCAGCTGCTTACGCTGTTAGAAAAATTAGGCATATCACAGACGTGGAAACTGCTCGATTAGTCTATTTTAGTTACTTTCACAGTGTTATTCTACTTTGGGGTAAAGCAGCAGATATAGAAACCATTTTTATTTTGCTGAAAAGAGCAGTAAGGTCCATATATAATCTAGGATCGCGTGACTCCCTTAAGGAGCTGTTTAAAGAAATAAATATTCTTACAGTTGCATCACAATTTATTTATAACTGTATTGTTTACATGCGTCAAAACAATTCTCATTTCAAAAAAAATTGCGATATACACAAACTAAATACTAGAAATAAGTATAAACTTGTAATTCCTAAATTTCGACTTCAGAAAGTTTATGGATCATTTATGGGACAATGTCTTATTTTACAATAAAATCCCGAACGATGTTATAATTTTGCCCTTAGACAAATTTAAGACACATGTTAAGGATAGACTTTTAGAAAAGGGCTACACACTGTAAGCGATTACATCAATGACAAAAATGCATGGAATTAACATTCCTCTAGTTTTGCACACATTGTTCTAATGCGTTCATAGTGCCCGAGTAAAACTTTTAGATCCACTTTTGTTTTATCTTTTATTTTATTATATAATTGTTTTATGAATGTTGACTTATTATAAGCTTATTAGAAGATCAATGACTATGTTGCAGACAAAAATGCATGGAAATAAGTCTACTCTGTATTAGTGTTTATTATTAGTATTTTTAGTCTATTATTAACTATTCTTTCATTCAATTATTATGAATTGTTGAAATTATTTAGTTTAGTTATTATTAATTTTATTGATGCGTACAAATTGTACTTAATTATGTTTAATAAATTGTACCTACTTAATTAGATCTATGACACTGTAAAGTAACATTGTTACTTAGAGTGAGAAAAAAGTAAGGCCTCCTGAGTTTCTTGCCAGCTCTTCTCGGTCGAATGCTCTCCCAAAATCCGAACTGGTGGTAGATTGGTTAGGTAGGTAGATTAGGTAGGTAGAGTAGATTATGGTCTGTGCCAGCTAGATGTGCATGAAGGGTCATTTACCCCACTTGTACCAGTGGGGTGCTGCAGTTTAGGTACGTTCGGCCGGCGTGTCTCCCAGGAAGGCCGCCTAGGCGTATGACAGTAAAGGTTGCCGCTCGGCTCGCACGCTCCACGTCGCTTAAGGCCAGGGGCCCAGGTCTGCTAGTTTGCGGGTGGCGTGGTTGAGTCGCGGTTGTGTCGCGTTGTGGTTGTTTGGCACATTTGGTATTCTTAAATGAGTAAGAGAATGCCAAATGTGTCAAGCGGTTGCAGTGCGATCCAGCTGCGATTCAATTGTGCCATTCGTGAATTGGCGGACTTGGGCCCCAGGTATTTCTCTCTCGCGGCTTCTCTCGCTCTCTCGATGGTACGGGACGGGTATAACAGCGAAGCGGCGCGTTTTATAGGTTTTATTGCCTTTAGGTATAGACTTTATAGGATTCTCTGCTAATTTATCTGCGAATTGTTTGTCTGTCGTTGAGTACAAAAATTAAATGTTAAGTATCAGTAGTTTAGTCATAATATTGAAAAACATTACAAAAAGGGGTAATATTGGGATTATTATTTTTTTTTCTATTGAGTGAAGTTCATTGGATCTTGTAACTGAATGAGACTTTGAATAGATTAGATCCTTAACTATGGCCTGGCCGCAGCCGCTGTGCCGCGCCTTGGGTATGCGCGGGTGGTGGGGGGAGTGGGAAGTAAAGAGCATGAACTCACATGAGATTCGTAGTGTCAGACAGTTCGAAGCACAGTTTATTGAAGCTTTATATTTAAGAGTATAATTACATCCAATCCGTTTTTTAATTAAAGAACCAATATAAATGAAATAAATCTTTAATTCTTGGAAATATATGGAGTGACTGCTAGGGGCCGCGGGGGACTTCGGGGGCTGGTCGGGTCGGGTGTTTTGAACATGACAAAGATGACAAAAAAGGAATTCGTGTTTTTTTTCATTTTTAATTAAATAATTCTTTTTGTGAATTTTAATTGGATAATCTTTGTATTTATTTGAGTATCTAATTTATTTTAAAGCAATAACATAAGAAAACTAAATGAAAAACAATTATTTACAACGCGCGGGCAACGGCCGGCCGGTCGACCGTCTGTTGACCCGTTCGCGTCAGCTGGGCGATAAGTACCTACGTTAATCTGCAATGATACCATTTTTGTCATGTTTAGGACGCTTGACCTGATCGGCCCTTGAAGTTTCTTGCGGTTTCTGGCAGTCACCTTATATAATATAAACTTTGTTTGCTTTTCTTTTCTTAAAATATTCGGCCACTTTAAAAATGACTGTCTTGATTATCTCGTGATAATGCACGACCCATTTTGGATATTTTATCTCATGTGCGTCTGACACACTAGTTGCCGCCGTGAGCGATGACGGCAGAATAACTAAATGGAGCAACTGTTTCGCCCCCCCGCCTCGCCGCTCGCGTGCCCGGGGCGCGGTGCGGCGGTGGCGGTCAGACTACATACTTTTTTTCCAGAATTTAACCCTACGCGCGCGCGTAAACCCAGCGCTCCTGACGGACGTCAAATCGATATCGAGTCGGCTTTGCTTAACGGAATATGAACGCTCGGGTCACGCGATGGGTTTCGGTTTCGCGTGGGGGTCGTTGGAGGGTGAGCCTTCTGTACGGAAGTAATATTAGTTATTCTGTGCTTGTATCAAGACGAAAAACGAAACAATTTTAAAACACACAAATTTATTTTTATTAATTTTTGACGTTTTCTATGCTTAAGTTTTTATAAAAAAAGATATTTGAATGATTAAAAATGTCAACCTTATTGGTTAGGTACTAATGTTTTCCAAAACTAATTTCAACCGTTACTTTATTTTACTTTAAAAACTTAGTTATTTCCAAATTCTATTACTTACCACAATATCAATACGATAATTGGAAATCACATTTAATTTTATTCCTTAAAGTAATAACTTAAGTTAACAATTCATTGTGATTTATCATTCTTCTCCTTTCATCCTAAAAAAAAACGATAAATTACCTATAAATATTAGCCGTTTGTGTCGCTAGGGGAGAGACACTTGCCCGCTATTTTAGTCTCGTACCAGGATACGTTTGTTTACACAATTCTATGACCACGGCTTAAATTTCGGTTCGACGCGATTCTGTTTCGGCGTGCAGTGGTATTGGGGGTAGCGATGCGCATTTTGTCTGGCACAGACTATAGCTCGTTAGATTAGTGGTCAAGTCTTAACTATAAGTTAGTTAACTGTTTTTTTTATTATTATTATTATTGACGTCAATAAGTGCCTGTAAAGGTTTACATTGAATAAATAATTTGACTTTGACTTTGACTTTGACTTTGATATTCGTATCAGGCAGTGTGATGTACGTACCGTGCTGCGGTCGCTTGACGTGCGGAAGGCTAGCGGGCCGGATAGTGTTCCGGCGATTGTGCTGCTCAGATGCGTGGCTGAGTTGTCTCCTGTGTTGACACGATTGTTTAGGATGTCTTACGATACCGGTATTGTGCCAGTGTCATGTAAGGAGGCGAACATACAACCCATCCCCAAAAAAGGGGATCGCTCGGATCCAGCCAACTATCGACCCATCGCTGAAACTTCTGTGCTGTGCAAGGTGTTTGAGCGGATAATTAACTCCCAGCTCATTCACTACCTAGAGGATCACTTGCTGCTCCATGATCGCCAGTATGGGTTCAGACCCAAGCGATCAACGGGTGATCTTCTAGCGTACGTTACTCACGCATGAGGTGTAGCGATGGACAAGCATGGCGAATCTCTAGCAGTTAGCCTTGATGTCGCCAAAGCTTTCGATAGAGTATGGCATCGCTCCCTTCTTTCCAAGTTGCCGGCCTTCAGTGTGCCGCCCCGTTTGTGCGCCTGGGTTGCAGACTTTTTAGAAGAGCGGAGGATTTGTGTCCTTTGTGAGGGTAGTTCCTCCGAGTTTTTCAAAGTCAATGCCGGAGTGCCGCAGGGTTCTGTGCTCTCACCTACTCTATTTCTTTTGCATATCAATGACATGTTTTCCTTGGGCAATATTCATTGTTATGCGGATGACAGTACGGTGCATAAGCGGTACATAGGACATCCTTCGGCAAAGCAAGCTGATATCGTGGTGAAAAGGCAAGAACTGGTTGCCAAACTGAACCTGACTCTCGATCGTGTCTCCAAGTGGGGATCTGAAAACCTGGTCGAGTTTAATGCCAGAAAAACCCAGGTTTGTGCATTCTCGTCCAAGATAACTCCCTTCCTTACTCCTTTCTCTCTTCAGAGCTCTCCTTTATCCATTTCAGTGGACCTCAGCATTCTTGGCATGGACATCGGCCAGGAACTGAATCCAAAATGCTATATCGAGAGTGTTATTTTAACTGCCTCCAGTAAGTTGGGTATTCTCAATAAGGTGAGGCGGTTTTTTACTCCTGAGCAGCGCTGTTTGCTGTACAAAACTCAGGTGCGATCGATTATGGAGTATTGTTCCCATCTATGGGACGGCTCCGCTAAATACCTGATCGATGCACTTGATAGACTGCAAAGGCGAGCGGTACGCATTATTGGAGATGCTGAGGTACAGCCTCTCTTGAGGACCTCCAGCTGCGTAGAGACATTGCTTCTCTTAGAGTATTCTACTAAAATTACTACGGAGAGTGTACTGATGAATTTTTGATCTAATCCCGCCCTCTCCTGTCCTGTCCCGGACTACACGTGCTGGTCTTAGGAACCACCATCATACTGAATATCAGCACTCGTACCAAAAAAATTTGGCAAGTCGTTCCTGTGTAAGACCATTCGGCTTTGGAATTCTCTGCCGGCGCATGTGTTTCCCAGTTCCTATAATACCGGGTATTTAAACGGGGCGTGAAACGGCACTTATGCAGGCCGTCATGAATGGGTGCGCTTGTTACCGTGCTTGTTCCACGGTGGGAAGGGCTCTTATTATTTTGGACTACATCGGCTGCTTCCCATCAGGCAGGATGTAGTCACTATGACGTGTCACATTAAAAAGAAAAATAATGAGAGCGCTCCCCACCAAGGAATAAGCACGATAACGGCCTGCATAAATGCCGTTTCACGCCCCGCTAAAAAGACCCGGGACTGTAGGAGCTAAGAAACACATGCGCAGGCAAAGAATTCCAAAGCTGAATGGCCTTACAGAGGAACGACTTGCCAAATTTTTTGCTACGAGTACTGATAGTCTGTACAGTATGATGGTGGTTCCTAAGACCAGCACGTGTAGTCTGGGAGAGGAAAGGAGAGGACGGGATAAGATCCAAAAGATCTTCAGAACACTCTCCGTAGTAATTCCGGTAGAAGACACTATCTGTCTGAGAAGCAATGTCTCTTCGCAGCTGGAGGTCCTCAAGGGAGGCTGTAACCTAAGCATCTCCAATAATGCGTACCGCTCGCCTTTGCAGTCTATCAAGTGTATCGAGGAGGTTATCCTATTTAGCAATAGGATAGAAGCAAAATCAAATAGACCCCTCTAAGCACGTTCACACGACACATTTTCCTGCAGTATGGATCATACAGAGTGCCTTGGATAAAATGATTTTTTTTTATTGGGGCACGCCATAATGGCTTCATTCTGCCTGATGGAAAACAGCCAGTAAAGCCCAAGAAGTGAAAGCGTTCATCACAGCGCTACCACGCTATGCCGAGCGCTCACACTATGGCGGCCTGCATAAATGCTTTTTCACGACCCGCTTAAATAACCCTGGAGAGAAAGAGGAAGGAAACACGTGTGCGGGAAGCGCATTCCACATACGGGCAGTTCGGCAAAAGAACGATTGTCCAAACTCTTTGGTACGTGTCTTGATGGTCAACACGGTATAAGGGTCTTTATTCAATAAAAACCTTTACAGGTACTTAAAAAAAGTTAACTAACAGTAGTTAAATCTTATAAACTACCTTAACAACCTACTAACCTACCTAATCTAAACGTAAAAAATGACTCCGGACCTGACCCTTGGGTGGCTTCTAAGACCTGCACGCGTCGATCTGGAAAGGAAAGGAGAGGGATGAGGTCAAAGAGCTCCTCAGAGCATTCACCGTGGTAAAGGCGGTAGAAAGCAATAAGGGAAGCAATGTCCCTACGTAGCTGTAACGGCTCCAGACTGGTCGTAACGTCATCGTTACTGATAATACGGACAGCACGTTTTTGCAACCTGTCAAGAGCTTCGAGCAAGTGCTTGGCGGATCCGTCCCAAAGATGAGAGCAATACTCCACGCAGGAGCGCACCTGAGTCTTATACAAAAGACAACGTTGCTCCGACGTGAAGAACCGCTTCACCTTTTTCAGGATTCCGAGTTTACGTGAGGCTGTGGTTATAATGCTCTCAATATAGCTCTTCGGGTTGAGGTCGCTGTGTATGTCCATACCTAAGAGACTGAGACCAGTCTGGATGGGTAATAGGTTGCTCTGGAAGGAGGATTTGGGGAGCAATGCGGACTTTTTAGCAGTGACAGTTTAGGTCTGCGCACCAGTGTTTTTTTGGCATTGAACTGAACCAGGTTATCAGTGCCCCATTTATAAATGCGGTCTAACTCCTCGTCCAGCTCAATGACAATCTTCTGTCACGACTCCACTACATCGGCCTGCTTTACCGCAGGGTGACCCAAATAATGCCGATGTACTGTACTGTCGTCTGCATAGCAATGAATGTTACCCAAGGATAACACATATCATTGATATGCAGAAGAAACAGCGTGGGCGATATTATAGAACCCTGCGGCACACCGGCGTTCACCTGCAGAAACTGTGAGGCACTGTTTTCGCAGAGTACGCGAATGCTGCGCTCATGCAGGAACCTGGCGACCCAATCGCATAGGCGAGGTGGCAAGCCGTATGACGAAAGCTTGGAGAGAAGCGAACGATGCCAAACTCGATCGAAAGCCTTGGGATGTCCAGGCTAACAGCCAGTGCTTCTCCGTGCATGTCCATTGCTTCACCCCACAGGTGTGTTATGAACGCCAGGAGATCACCCGTTGATCGTTTCGGTCTGAACCCGTATTGTCGATCATGAATCAGGGATCTTCTAGGTAGCGAATGAGTTGCCTGTTTATGATTCGCTTAAAAACCTTGCAAAGGACAGAGGTGACAGCAATAGGTCGATAGTTGGCTGAGTCGTACCTATCCCCTTTTTTGGGGACCGGCTGGACGTTCGCCTTTCTCCAAGCCTCCGGCACAATTCCAGTAGAGTACGAGAGGTGGTATAGGCGTGTCAGTACTGGAGACAACTCGGGAGCACATTTTTTAAGGACGACTGCCGGTATACCGTCAGGACCGCTAGCCTTCCGTACATCAAGTGACTGCAGCACGGCACGGACGTCACGTTGTCTGATTTGGACGTCAGGCATTGAGGAACCACAGTGAGGGATGGTAGGTGGTTTCGCACCGCAGTCATCGACACGCGAATTCGCCGCAAAGAGCTTCGCTAAGAGGTTAGCCTTGTCTAGCGGCCGATGGGCCAACGAGCCATCAGGGTACCGCAGTGGGGGCAGAGAAGGCGCGCAAAAGTTGGCTTGCACCGCTTTGGCCAGTCGCCAATAACTTCGGCTACCCGTTGGGTGTGACAACAGCTCTTGGCCAACGCGAGCAACGCGCTGGGCATTCGCTCTCGAGAGAGCTCTCTTGTAGACTTTGGTAGCCTTGTTGAAGACTACCTTGAGGGAAGAGATGTTACGATCGTTGAGCGTGCGAGCCTTGGTCCATGCGCGATACGCCGCCAGTTTAAGTTCAACAGCTTTGGCGCATTCGCGATTGAACCAAGGGCGCGCCTTACTTCCGCTGACGATTTAGGAACTAATTCGTCAAGCAGTAAGAAAGTTCCAATTGGTCAAGTAGGTTTTTACCACGTGTTTTGGTTCTGATTTGTCAAGCAATGCAAAAGTAATAATTAGTCAAGTCCCAATTTTGTTTCGATTTACCAAGCCTTATTTTTGTTTTAACTGGTCAAGCCAATAAAAAGTTCTAAATTGTCAAATGTTTTTTTCTACTTAAGCACAATTATTAGTGTACTTATTTGAAGGTATTATTACATAGGTGTGTATTCATATTCCTATTAAATTAATGGTAAGATTATTTCACATTAGTGTCATGCATGATTAATTTACTTGTGGGTAAGTTTATTTTCCTTGTGGCGGTTGAATGCATTTTTACTAAGTGGGTAGGTAGGTAGGTAGGTAGGTACTCGTTTACACGAGTGCGTTTAAATAAATCTTGTTTGTTTGTTTTCTGATTTGGTACAACGAATTGTTTATAAATAAACAGTTTTCAGGATATTAAAATATCTTTTACTTATTTATTTACGTTATTATTATGCAGCGAGGGGTTTAACCTCTCTTGGAATCTTGGAAACGAAATGTCTTAAAATTTTGACAGCATTGGCGGGAATGGATTAAAAAAAATTTGCGGAAATGGAAAAAAAAATCGAACGCAGTTCATGTTAAATTTTGCATTAACGATGCATAAAATATTCCACAGAACCGAAATAACCGACCTTGTTCATAATAAAGTAGTCTCTAAGTGTACCAAAACACGGTACAAAGTCAAATGGAGAGCGCGGCCATATATGGCCGCTTGGGGTCTGACGGAATAGCGAGTTTTTTAGGTGCGACCGTATTTGGCTGCTTGGGGCTTGAGTGGTTAAAATAATTTTTAAGTATTTTTTTAGCATTTGACAATTCAGCTAGAGGAGTCATAGATGCGTGGCCGTCTTGAGAAAGGAGTAAGACGCTTGTGAAGGAGTAGGAACTGGAGGAAGCGTAGGAGGGCAGGGGTTTAGATGGGCCCCCGTTACTTTCACTCGCCGGACAAAACACAACAGCAGCAAAATGCTCCCCGGGCGACCCGGCACAATTCGTGTTGTAACGCAACGTGGTTCTGCCACTCAGACAGTGTCACTTATTTAGTAGGTACCCATGGGTCACGTGTAGGGTCTCAAGACTAAACCTACAGACGCGATTGAATTTATCCCCCAAAAGCCTAGTAAGTTTTTGTCACTATTTGAACAAGTTAAAGTAAGGATAAAATGTGTTTACTAGATAAAAACAACCAGTCTCAGGAGAGCTCGAATCCAAAGGTCACGGGTTCGATTACCGTTCGAGTTAATTTTTTTTCTAGTAAAAACATTTTATCCTATATCTACGATATGTGAATGCAAAATTTCAAGAATAAAGTTAAAGTAAACCTATATTCCATCAGTTGTTCATTAGTTGTTAGAAGGCGGGACAAATAGCATTTTCTCTCTCTTTCTCCCTCCCTCCAACAAACAAACATACATACATCACGCACTACGCTCCTGGCCCGGGAGAAGTGCGCCAGGATTGTTGATTCTTCATTTACTCTTATAACTTAAAGGTTGATAGCTGAGTACCGTGAAAAACCTTCCCTTAACCGATGAGCATGTATGAAGAACGTTATAAAATAAATGAAGCAAAGGATGTGTGTCAGGAAACGAGCATGATGTTTGTATATTTATGTGAAAGCAAGCAGTGTACAGCTATGCCATTCTCTAAGCGACACAGACGCTGCGCGCATGGCTGTGATCTGCTATCTGCTGTCTCTTTTCAATTCTATGAATATTTGACGACTTCCTTGGTCGAGTGGTTAGTACATCGGTTTTCATGGTGTCGCCATCTCTGAGGTCCCAGGTTCGATCCCCGGTCGGGTCAATTCAGAAATTATTGTTTTTCTAAATTATCTCGGGTCTGGGTGTTTTCTATGTATAATAAGTACGAGTATGTATTTTAAGTATGTTTATCCGTTGTCTAGTAACCATTTAACGAATGTCTTCGAAGCTTCTCTTGGGAATAATTGGTGTGAGTGTGGGAAAGTTTTATTTTTTTATTATTAATATGAAAGAGACAGAGTCAATTCTCAGCGCTGCGGCAGCCGCTGCTACCAAGGCTTTAGAGAATCGCACTGCAGCAATGTGAACACAGATTTATAGGTTAGAACCACGGCCTGTCCGTTAAGAATGTTCGGGATGGAGAAAGATAAACCTAGGGCACATAAATTATTTGTAATTTAGGGCGTTCACAAATTAAACAAGTTTCGGACCGAAACGTGCCGGAACGGTAATTTTTCACGTAAAGCTTGACGTAACGCTGAAGTCTGAAACTCAAAACCCTAGAAGGCAAGGAAAGTGAAAGATACTTAATGTTATTTATTATTTAATAGCGGCTCGTTCGCGACTATGTCACACTTAAAACACCCTGTAACGTTACGTGATTTAATTAGAAATGAGGAGATTCATAACTAAGCTCTTGAGCTTGGCGACTTTGTCACTTGTGACATGGACAGGGCATATCGCGTTGGGGCAGAACGGTTCTCTAGTGGCTAACGCGCACCAGAAGACGCAGTGTCGGCAGGACCCCAACAAGGTGGTCCGACGATCTGGTGAAGGTCGCGGGTAGCCGCTGGATGCGAGCAGCACTAGACCGCGAGTGGAGGAGATGACTGCACTGCCTTGCGCTGCGAGTGAAGCGCTAGATGCTTTTAATTTGGATACGCATCATGTAACCCGCCATTGCGAAAAGCAAGATCAAAAGCCTTAGCCGCTGTACCCTACGGTACAGCGGCTAAGCATAAGGAGGATAGCACTACTGCTATTTAGAAAGATTTAAATGTATTCGATATTTATTACGCCATAATAACAATAAATACTAAAAACAATTAATTGAAACTCTTTCACGTTTAAAAAATTGCTCCATCATAACTCGGCTTTAATTTATCTCGAAGAAAAACAAATGGCCGTCAGATAAGACACGGTGACAGTTACAAGTGAGTCTAATTTAACTTTTGGAAATCTTTACGAGACCGACACTCGGGGCGAATTCAAATGAGGGGCGCGGACGGTGCGGCCGGCGCGGCGGCGACGAAGATGCCCCGTGATCTTGGGGCCTGCTCAGCGGATTCGTTTGATACACCGGCGGCTGGTCAGGGGCACTCAGTACATTGTAAACCGAGTAGGGACAACTAATTGTCCCTACTCGGTTGAATAAACATGTTCTACATAAAAACTGGGGAGTAATTGAAAGTCTAATAAAGAGAATTGGAGAAGCTCGACGGCGCAGCGTCTCAGGCGTTCGGCTTGCGATCTTGTTAGTTAAGCAACTTTCGACATTTGTACAGGGTCACTGAAGGGTGACCAAATTAAAATATCTCGAGCTTCGCCGTGCTTCAGCTGGCACCATTCTGGCACGAAAAGGCGTTGTTGGTCCCGGCGGTTGTCATAACATGACAGTCAAGGAATATACGAATAAGATACGATTTGTTGTAAGAAACGATGTCATCGATTTTTAATTTTAATTAAAATATATAAAAAATGAAATAGATATTTTAAAAAAATCTTCATTATGTTTACTTTAATTCCAACTACAGGTTCTTTCAACTTTATATTACGAAAGCTTTACGTGTAATGGAAATTTGGATAGTCTCTATGAAACTTTTCAGTAAACGGTGAAAATATATTACATATCTCATTACAAAAGAAAACGTACGACAGTGCCTACATCTCGCAAGACGTACGGTTTCAATAAGAACAACATCCATTGTATATTTTGTATGTCACCTTAGAATAACGCTATACAATTCTACGGAGCTGGATGAAATGAAAGCATGGGGGATAATAGAAAGAATTCAATGCTTCAAACAGGCCATTTTTCCTCGAAATAGCCATCATGTCAATGTATAATAACATTTGCCTACTCTACAACACGTTCACGTAACGCGAAGTGCACAGACGTGCAGTAGAACACTTCAGACTACAAGCCTGCTATTTCAAAAAGCGATCTAAAGTAAAACTTGTTTTATTGCACAAAAGTCTTTGGAACAGCATGCGGCAGGCCCCACTTTTATTAATTTATTTATTTTCAGCCATGCTCAGCCTACTGCAGTGTAAATGCCTCCCTTCCCTTTTTCCACTCTTCGCGATTAAGAGTTCTTGATGTCCAGTCGTTGCAGTAGGAGTCACTTAGATTTATTTATTTACTATTTGAAAGAGATTTTAATAGAACTTATTATTTATAAGTTAAGACAACCTGGTTTAAAACTAATCATATTTTATTATTAATCATGTCTATATCTTTTTTATTTGCGTTATCTGTCTTTATAAATGAAAATGAGACAGCATCTGTTTAAAACGATTCTCAGCAGGAAGCTACTCAGATTGTTTTTGATTTTCGACAGTTAGTGAAGACCTTTTGCAAAACTATTAACTTATGTTAGTTGCTTGTGTTAAGATTTGTAATAGCTTAATAGTGTTTAGTTTAATTTAATTGTTGCAAATTGCTTTCTTTCGGAACAATATCGTATATTTCTATTATGCCTGATAAGTCAGACCTTACTTAAGGAAACTGTTTGATTTATCTTTTATAGGATGTAGGCAGCCTATGATGATGGGACGCTGAACTTTTGTGCACACGTTAACTAATCTGAATGCAATGGGTGATGTGCTACCCGATTGCCTGATTGATTTATAACCAACCTGATGGATAAGTCCAGATGGGTGATCAAATATTTAAGGTGACTTCTACTTTTTTCGGTCTGCATCGTTGGAAGGGTTTTTGACGTTTGCTCAGCAGTTGAACAAAATAAGCTGAATTAAGTTAAAAAAGAGCTTTCGATAGGTATGTATGTAAAAACGCATATTATAAAATTGTTTTAATTTAAATGGACGAGCGCGAAGGTAAATAGCGTCAAAAAATCTTTTTTCCCCACTGCTCAACTATAAGTGCCCCAACTTAGAATAGTTGAGCAGTGGACTATTCTAAGTTGGGGCACTTATAGTTGAGCAGTGGGAAATCCCCAATGCTCAACTAAACTTCCCAACTGCTCAACTAACAATTGGTAACTGCAACCATTGCTATTCGACGCATAACAGATGGTGTGATTGTTTTACAACATGATTTTACTGTGAATTGGGATGTGGGATTTATCAACACGTCGTATGCACAGCCACAGCAGACATGTCTGTGAGCGCAGCCATCTCCACCAAAATGGTCTACTGTGTAAGCCCCACACTTGTAAGGTGTGAATATAGAGAGCAATTTCATCCGACGCCTAAAATAAAGTAACTCTGAGTTATGAGTCAATTCTCCCAATCCCTCTCCGAGTTCATCCCAACCGGAAAACTGGTTTATTGCTGTGTTTTTACATAAACCTCACATAAAACTAATTTATGGTTACATGAGCGAGCATCCCGCGTAACTTCTAGCCGCGGCCTTATCACGATTGCTATGAATTCGAAAGAGATTTACGACCCCAAGCAATAATGCAAAGAAATGATGGTTTTCAATAATTCCTTGTACACACAAGTTTTGATCGTGCGATTCCAAACTTTATTACCGAGCAGCACACTTACTTTTTTAGTGTTTTGCGTTGTGTCTGTTTAGAATAACGAAATGGCTTTATCGCATAAATATGACGTGAAAACTTGGCTAGAATGAGGGCAATTGAGCGTTCCAGCATTACGTGGTAAGTTCTATTTTCTTTTGCAAAAATACTACAATAAATTCGACACGTTCCTACGCAAAACTCTTTAAGTGCCAGTTGAAGAGATAGACGACCACTTTATTATCGTAATCTCTAACCTCGATTTTAAGGGAAAGATTTTTTTTTAATTTGCCATAAGTACCTACAAGTCTTTGCAATAGATGTGTTCATATGAGAAGATGCGGCAGCATATTTTCTGTCTATTCGGTAGATTGATATATATGCGAGGAGTATAGTAGTGAAGGCGGGAGGTTGATCTGCCATTTAATCAGTTGGAATCAATCGGAAATAGCTCTTATACCCAAGGCATAAGGTGCCAGGGTGTACACCATGACGTAACTACATAACAATCGTTTGTTCTTCCAAACACAACTATTTGCATGTTTAAAAGGGACGCTGGAAGTCATCCTATGTACAAGTCTTCAAGTGCCACTTACCAAAACAGTATAGGGCAGTAATTCCAATGGGTTATTCCACTTGACTCCAAAGCCATTATTCTCAAACTTCACCGTCTATACATTGTTTCCACATCGACTCCATTTAATTTACATCTAGAAATATGTACGTAGTTTAATTCCACTTGACTCCAAAATAATTTTGGTAGAGTCAACAGCAAAATTGCATGATTTTTAGTTAGAGCATGATGTAAGTTTATTGACGGGACTCATTATTATTTGAGTATTCTGTCTTTTCTTTTCTGTTAAGCTAGATCCTGACAAATAAACAAATAAGTTTAGTCTTGCTTTCTGTGATTTGACATTAATGTATCTGTGTTAAGTTTGAGGATTCCGGGTGAAGCGCGCTTCCACCTTCGGCCTTATCGTCATTTATCATCAGGTGAGATGAAGGACAAGCGCTAACAGTTAGAGGATAAAAATTAAAGTTTATGAACAAAACTACATTTACAAAAACTATTATTTTAATAAAAAAAACTGTATATATATCTATATAAAATAAAACAAATAACAAAATATACGCTTATTATATTTTATACAAGCTCACATTATCAATACTTAAAGTTAACAAACACAAAGAGCACAATGGTAAAAAACAGCGACGTCGCGCAACGTCGGCGTTATAAAGCGGTCCCTTTGAACTATCATATCGTCTGCAAGCTGATCACGTGCCGTTTGTGAATATTAAGCACGCACTGCGAGGTGCCAATTGTGAATGTTACGGGTTGCACGACCTGCGGACGGGCCGGGACCGTTCAAAGTTGTCGGTGTCCTGACAAATGGGGGTATTTAAACTATTCTGTAGTATATAAACTAAAAGCCTTTATTGAAATCGAGGTGAATTCTGTATTTTCTATACATTTTATGCCAATACGAGTATAAAGAAAAAGTCACTACACTTTAATTCGTTAGTCTACACAGTGTTCCTACTGTACAACAAAGCAAAGTCTCATTTCTCCCGGTAGATTCATTATATGTTCTTAAGTAATTGTCTAATGAAACAAAATCGGTACAACGTCACTCTCAAGAAGGTTACGTGAGGTCTCTGGTAAATAACACATTTTATCTGAAACTCATTAACACTGGATGCATGTTATTTATCGTTAAACATCACTTTTTTTACCTCTTGTGTATGTTCTGTAATAAACAATCATTATCATCGATTTTTAAACATAGAATTTGATACTCAGCAGTGTTCTCAGTGTTGGTATTATTATTATGTTTCGACAATTAGAGATAAGATACCCAGTTCAATATAGACAAGTAGGTACCATTACAGTATTATAGTTGAGATGAAGGTCAAACACGCTTTCATGTTGTTGGTAAAAAAGGAGCCTGATCAGTTTTTTTATTATACTCACTCACTGTGCAAATGAAAACCTTGTTGTGATGTTTCGCCGTTTGTGTATACCAAAAACTGTGTAGCATATCCATGTACTATCTTACTAGACGCAAAGAGATAATACAATTTTATCGTGTCTCCAAGGATTTGTTCAGCGACCGAGATGAAATGTTACATTGAGCCAAGAAACACATACGAGACGGGTAATTCGATTCAGGTACTCTCTGAAATAAATCAGGAGTGAATAGTGGTGGAAGGATATAGTTTATTTTTAAATGCTTAAGCAGTGCAAGCTCCAACGAGCGCAGAAGGATTTCATATATATTCTACAAAGACACATTCTGTTCATAATCTCACAATAGTTTTGCAAACTTCTTAAACATATTTTACATGTAGGTACTTAGTTGTATTTATAAACCAATATACATTACCAATAAGTATGTGATTTAATTATTGATTACCAACAATTGACCAACAATAATTTAAGGAAACCCAGACGGTAGTTGATGAAATATGGTTTTCTGCAGACTGCGGCTGCGCACTGATCAGTGCTCAAAGAATAGAATTTCTATTGCGTCTAGTTGCGCCGCGTTCTAAGTGTTCAAAACACTATTTGAAATCAAATTTTTATTTATGAACAATAGATAAAAATAGGAAAAATATTAATAAATAGCTAATATCATCCCCATCAGTCAGTATTTGAATGATGTGCACAGACACACTAATATAAAAATCACAAAAACTCAATTTTCACAGCGTTTCATAACTACAGACACTACTAGCTATAGTAGAAGTTCCTCATTCAGCTGGCGTCTCGTAATTCAAATGGAGCCGAATCCCTATTGTCTCGGGAAGCTTCATTAAATCACTACAAAGCTACAGTCTACGGAGTAACGTGTGCCATTAGGGTGGGAATTACTTTAAGTGACAACGAAGGAACTTCACGGAGGTGCTGGCGCGCTGTACTACTTCAAGGGTGTGCGTGACTTCCATACTTTTTTGTAAAATGAATGTGAAACAGTTCTTCAAATACTACAGTTATTTAAAATAGTCGACGCGATGCGACATAGCAGCATAAAGCAAAATAATACTACTAAGCCCTCTATTTCAAAGTCAAAGTCAAATGCTTTATTCACTCGCTTCCAGTGGCGATCAGACGTGCGAAATCCATACACGCATACCCAGTTGTTGCTACTGTCGTTTTAAAACTACAAGTCGAAATAAAAAATATTTCGGAAATTGTAGGTAGTTTTGGAAAAAACGGTTTACGTTACTAGTGACATTAATATTGCTCAGACCTTTTGCTTAGATTTTTTGTGAGCTAAAAGTGTTTATATCAGCGTAATCTCTGTTTTTGTTTACAAGTTTTTATAATGAGTTTTCAAAGGTGAGTAAAATATATTGTTATTTTTGTTATTGTATCATTTCTACTAAAATTCGATAGCTAATGCAACACTCATTTATTATATACGAAAAACCTAAGAAATAAAAAATATTTCATCAACGTTATTTGTAAAAAATGTAGGTGTTGTTTATAAACGCCAGTAGTAAAATGAACTACTATGAACCATTATTGTCGATTCGAATATCTTTTTTTTAGATCGAATCGATAAAGCGTTCTGACTTCATGAAATCGTAAAAGAATTAAAAGCGGATGATAATGAGTCTGTACCAACTTTTATAACAATATTTCCACCTGATAACTCCAACGGTAATGTAACGGATGAAGACTCTGAAGACGAAAATGAGGTTTTACTTATCGTAACCTACCCGGTTCACAACTTCGAGCCCCAGTTGAGGTGATGTATGATACTTCTGATGACAGTGAAGATGAGGTACCGTTAGCTCAACTTTCTAAACGTCCACGAATTGATGAGATTTCACGGCTTCTACGTCTACTGCTACTTGTACGTCTATAACTATTATTGAATCATGCGAAGTCGCTGAGACAAATGTAGTGCCAAAAAATTAAGTATATGATCATGGGTATCTAGAGACATCAGACCTTCATCTGAGATTTGCCTACCTAAGCAGACTGCAAATGTTCTACAAAGTCCTTTGTACTTTTTCAGTGCATGTTTGATAATAGCATCATACAGTTGTTAGTAAGGTACACTAATATGTATACAATGCAAAATAATAAAGTAGGTAATATAGCTGTCGATGAGATGCAATGCTTTTTGGGAGTTCTTCTTTTTAGTGGCTACATTATTATTCAGAGAAGATACATGTATCCGGAGAATGCTGCAGACTGTGGCATGCCCATATTCTACAATGTCATCACTAGAAATCGCTTTTCATTTATAACGAGTGTTCGGAACAAAATGGCCACTTAGGGCTGGCAACCTTTTGTGTTAGTTTTAATTTGTATTTGACAGACGACTGTCAAAGTCAGTGTGACACACTCTCACGTTGGATTCTTGGTTAGGTTAAGTTTTATTCGCGCGGTCGTGTAGTTTGTTTTGGTGTAATTTGATGTGTAGGGCACATAGTCAGTTAAACTCGGCGGACCGTAGGGATTAATAAACAGCAACAGTGTAGAACATAAGTTTAGTTTAAAGTCAGTGATTTGTTTAGTCGACACGCACACGTGGCGTACAATTGAACGGTGCTATGTGGTATTGTGCGTATCATCACGTATTTGTCTGGGATCAGTACTGAGGGGGTAGCCAACGGGAAGTTAGGGCCTTTCCACCACCATAGCACCAGCCCCGAAGACGCGCGGGAGCGCGATCCAACACAGCAATCGCCGGAGAGGCGAGCTACCATCACCACCGCAGCCAGCAGCGGCCTGGGCGCGGCGGACTGCACCGGGCTGAGCGGCGCGTCTCAAAGGAACTAGTATGTAAGTCGATTTAGTTTAATTATAATTTAAGATTACTTTAGTATTCGTTAGCATAGGCTGTAGGACCATACATTGTTGGCTAGAAATAGCCTGGTAGCAGAGACGCTATTAGGGAAGTCATTGATGTAGACTCTCTATATCAAACAATTTTTGGTAAGCAGGAGCGTAGTTAATCAACGGACCTCAAGTAATTAGTTATTAGTTTTAGTTTTAAGATTGTTTGCTACCGCATATTAAATTGCATTCAGAATGCAATGTTAATAGGTAGGTTTTGTTGCATGGTTCATGGTGATTATAGCAAGTTCACCATTAATATAGTTTTTGTCTCGCATTTAGAATGCGTTGAGTATGTAAGAAGTTCATTGCGGAAAGTCATTGCAAGTGCAATTGTCATGACCTAACTTGCTATAATTACTTGCCTAATAGTGCAATGTAAACATTTGTTTTTGGGTTACACATTTAGAATGTATTTATTTGAGTTAGGATATGTATATAATAAAGTCAATTGTTGAAAACCTAATTTAGAATTAGTCTTGGTACAACAAATAAATATTTTGATGTTAATTGTTGCGTTTGTTTGCAAACAGCATTTTAAGATTCTAGCGGTTTGCAAATAATTAAACATTTTATTTGATTCTTAGGGTTTGAAACCTAATTTCAAGTTGGTCTAGCTGCGGCAGCGTTAAAATTCTGATCTGTTTGTAAGGATTCGTTTGAAAACTTAATTTGGAATTTAAAGTTAAAGCATGGAAAATTGTGGAATTTTGATTTGGTTTGTTGTTTCATTTTGAAAACATATTTAAATATTGTAGGCATTTGATTCATACTATACTTGTAGTTAGGTTGTCTAGCGATTGCAAGGCTGTAGACACATATTATATTAATATTGCAGTTATGTTACCATATAAACTGTTTGCTTACATAGTGAGTTTGGCCTTTGTATGATTGATTAACATTTGTTTATTGTAGTTCTCTTTGGGATACTAATTTGAGTTCCATTCATTTGTAACATTTGTTTGTTAAATGACTTGTTTACATAGTAAATTTTAATTGAACATTAAATGTTAACTTGTGGTAATATTATGACTGGCCAACGTACATTATTGAATTAATATTTTTATTCTTTTTCTTGGAAATTAATTAAAGTTTTATTCATTTGTGGCATAACGACTTATGCAATAATAGTAATAGCACATCTTGTTTTGTTGGCATATTCATTTGAAAACCCATTTTAGATGTATTACATTGATTGAAATTTGATTGGATTATTATTGTAAGGGTCCTAAGACTAAATAAAAGGCGGACTGTATCACATAGGGTTGGTTTAATGCCAACTAGTTACAAAATGATAGGTCCCGGACAAACAGATCGTAAATTTAAGAGGGTCGCGAATGTCGTTGGAGCTGTCCGAAAGCCGAGTGTCTTATTCGGTAGTCGATGCCGCGCCGGTCTCGCAGGCAGCGGGGGGCGACCGCGGCAACCGGTTCGATGCTTGCCGCGATGATGTCACGCCCTCCTCCCTCGCGTCTCCTCCCGTGCGTATGTAGGCATTAACAATTATATAACGGTTTATACAATAATAATAGCACATTTTGTCTTGTTTGTGCCTTCATTTTTGAAAACCAATTTTATAATTTAATTTGATTATTACATTGGTTTAAATTGGTTGATTTATGCATAGGGACTATGTAATAATAGTAATTGCACATTATTTGTTAGTGTGCTTGTTGCAAACCCGTTTAAGTTTTTTTATGTACTTATTAATTTTGGTTGTGGCTACATTGTAATTAAAAGGCTACATTAGTAGGGAACATTGCCCTGTCTTTGTGTTATTGTTGGACATAGAATCTAATTCCTCGTAATTTGTTTTTTGTTGACAACGCGATGGCGGAGGCAGTCTTTGCAACGCAGCTGCGCTGGTTCGTGCATACGCAGGATCTGCTGTCTCGGAGGGGCTGCGATGATGACATCCTCGAGCGAGCCAGGCAGTTAAGGCAGCGGGTGTCTTCGGTTGAGACCGCCATGGTGGTTTTGTCGGAGACTGCTCCAACATCCCACAAAGAGGTATGGTCGGCACAAGAAACTGATTTTGACCAAATAATGGAAATCAATGATAATGTCGTCCAGGCGGCCTGCGTCATTAAAAGGCGACGGATAGGGGATGTCCAGCCATCCACACCGCCACCAATGGGAGGGCCCAGGATACCTGATAGGCTTCCTACACATCAGGTAGGAAGTTTGGGTGGCGAAGTGGAAGAGGGGTCATTGGTAGACCCACACGCGCGCCAATTGTTGTCGCTACCTAAGGTAGCCAATCGGGCGGACTTAAAGACGCAGCTGTTGACTCCAGCCACAGTTGCGTGTACCGCGTTGCGAAATTTAGGGTTGCCAGTAGCCGAGTGTTCGCTGCTACTGGTACATATTGTTTTGGATAAGCTGCCAACGGACGTTCGTTCCCGGTTTGAGCGGGAAACGGCAGAGAAAGGGGGGGCTACTCTGCCGGGATTGGAGGAGCTTCTAAAGTTCCTCGGCGATGAGGCGGGAGTCGTAGCGACCTCCCAGCCTGACCTGCCGCCATCAGAGGCGCAGGTTTCAATGGGACGCCAGGCAAATCCCACGGCAAAGCCGCAGCCAGGACATACTACGACGCGGTGCCAGGACCGACAAGGGCTGCGTGTAATGACGAGGCGGCGCATAGCAAGGCGCAGCGGCCTTTGCTTTGGCTATAGGCCTCAACGCCGCAGTGCATTTGGTGGACCACAGCTTTTATTATTGTTGGGTGTTCACAGGTCGGGAGCGGCTTCACCGACCATACAACAGCGGTGGCAGCGTTACACGGGCAGGGGTGCTCCAGCGCGGAGCACACATCTACTAGCGGACTGGAGGCCCAGTCATGCGCGAGGCGCGCCCCCACACCGGAAGGTGAACCATGCGCAGGCGCGCAAACCCGCGCCTGCAGGTTCCCATGCCGCCGGCCCGAGTGCGATTTGGGTATCACACGGGCGCGGGCCCCGACGGTGTCACGAAGGAGGGACCCCTCCCTGCAACTAGCTCTGTGCGCGCCAGCGTGCAGCCGCGATCGAGCTATGCCGCAGCGGTTATCGTACCACCCGCGGTATCACACGGGCGGGGGCCTTCTTTGGAGTTGGGGGACTCGGGCAGGACATAGCTAGCCTGCCCCTTTGCGAGAGCAAAACCGCTTCGCTTTCTACTACGGCGGCCGTTTAAAAGATTTTAAAGAAATCTTAGATTTGAAATATTAATTTTGTGCGACATCGTTTGGTGGCATGTTTACCGGGAGTTTGACGGGGCTAACACAAGTCACCCTCTCCTCGGTACATGCATCTGTGTGAGAATGTCAATTTCGGAAACGGTAATGAAATTCGCCCGCAGGGATAACGGCACAGACATTGGTCTAGATCGGGCAGATCCACACTTTGTCACCTGGCCCAATTGACCTACTCTTGGGCTCGGGTGTACTAGGACGGGTCCTACTAGGCACCCAGATAGCTCTGGGTCGCTCTACACTGCTGGCAGTGCCAACTACACACATCAAAAGTGTCTAGGGATCAACATATATTTTTGCAATAACTTTTCTCCTGATTGATATTAATTAAAATTTTCTTTAAGGATTCATCAAATAAAGTGTTTTCGTTTGTCTACAGTAACGATAAACCAAGTCACCTTTGCATTAATAAAGAAATTTGCCATTTTCCTAATAAAGGGATTTTTGACATTTGAACCACTAACATTAAAGTTCGAAAAAAAGACTGAAATAACAGTTTTCTTTAAAATTTTATTGGGTAACTTAAACAATTAATAATCCGTGTTTCTACCGCGAACACTAACAACACAAGAACATCGGTTTGGCATACTCAAAATGAGTTCATCCAAATCACGCTGTGGAATGGCCGCCCATGTTCGTTGCAACAACAAAAAAAGGTCTTCTTGCGACTGGATACCCTCCATATTCGGCAGAGCTCTTCTCTGTAGCATATCCCATGCATGCTCAATCGGGTTCAAGTCTGGCGACTGAGCAGGCCAGGGTATGACATTGATGTTAGCTGCGGCGAGAGTCTGTCTTACAACTCTTGCGGTGTGCGGTCGTGCATTATCATGCATTAACTGAAATAAGGGACCGATTTGCACTTGTAGAGGAACGATGACGTCTGATACAATCGTCTCAGCATAAATTTGAGCGTTGAGGTTGCCTCTGATCCAAATCAACTCAGTTCTTCCGCCGATCCAAATACCCGCCCATACCATGATGGTTCCACCACTATAAGGATGGACTTCCTGGCAGGATTTTAATCGCTGTTGGCGTCCAGGGGTTCTCCAGTGTCGTATACGTCTTGTATCCGGTCTCATACTAAAACGAGACTCATCAGAAAAGCACACGAAACGCCATTGTTCTTCTGCTCAATTTCTGTGTTCAAGAGCCCATTGATATCGAATCCTACGATTGTGCATTGCTATAGGTGGTACCCTTAGCGGTCTTCGGGAATGAAGGTTCACTTCATGCAAGCGGTTTCTGACTGTTTGGTCGCTAATTAAGTTCCCTGAAGAGTGATGAAGCCTCACAGCTAACATCATGGCGGTTATTGTTGGAGCTCTTCGAGTTGTGATTTGAATGTATCGGTCTTGTCTCCGTGTGGTGCAGCGATACCGTCCTCCATGGCGCTCAGCCACAGTACCAGTGCTTCGGTAACGTGTCCAAAGTCGACTGATAACACTCTGACTTGTATTCAGAGCTAAAGCCACAGTACGTTGCCGGGAACCAGCTTCTATCATTCCCACGGCTCTCAGCATTTCTTCCCTGCTTAAATGACGTCGCCGCTCCATAATAACGTTGGTTTTAATCAGTAGTAGGGAAACAGTAGCACTAATAATGTCTTCAATGCGTTGTATGTTTTTATAAGGAAAATATTGACAGCTGATTTTCATCTTTTACTAGAAATTGATTAAAGTTCCTGTTTCAAATTATGAAATGCACCAAAAAGGATCCATATAAATTTATAAAATCATAAATTTATTACAAAGCCACATCTCAATCTCAAGAAATCCGCATAAAAATGCTTGATCCCTAGACACTTTTGATGTGTGTATTTTGGTTTTGTTTCTATTATGTACACAGTTTGACGACTCGACTCCGCATAGTCTAGAGTCATTGCGTTTGTGTACCATTTCCATAACTATGCATAAGTTTGGGAAATTGAGAAACCTCCCATGGTCTACATGGTAGCTGTGGTGGTTCGAGCCGTGTAGTGATCGTCTAATATGCTTTATAAGAGTATCTAGTATACTTTGCTAAATACAGAGATCCAACATCTTAGGAGAGCTAGACTATCTTGATTGTTTTGCTTCCAATCAAGTCGATTGCACATGTCTATACCAGTACATTAGACCGAACGAACAGTGACCATACATCTTTCCATTCCACCTAGCTTGCTCTAACTAATGGCGAGTCTCGGCCTTCTATGAAGCCTAGATAAATTTTCAATCTTAAAGAAATCTAAGAGCACATAGTAAGTCTGATGAGTGATTGCATAGAGTTGATTAAATGCGTTACAGACTAGCCATAGCAATTTTTAAGATCGCGTGGAAAGGTGTATTGTACCTGTAGGATTATGTGATCCTCCGTCAGAAAGCCAGCCAGGCGAATGTCGGGGTACCTACACAGCTGACGCTGAGCGCGCTGCTGACCGAAGTCACTTTATGGGGACAACTGACCTGTTTTACCCTATACGCTGCGAAGCGTGTTTCATGTCAATTTGCATGGCGCTGAGCGCTAATTATGAGTGATGGCGTTTTCGCATCTATTTCCCCGTTGTTATACCATGGTTTTATTCTCACTCATTGTTCTATGTATATGTAATGATGAGTTAGTCTCGTCAGACTATAGAATGCAAGGTCAGCTGAAGACGGGACGTGTATATGTGACAACCCCAGCTGCCGCAATCCCGTCACGATCATGTACTAGTTCAATTTATTAAATTCAGGCTTCACATTATAGCGATTGCCTTACTAGCAATAAAACAAATATGACCACTCTCCCTTAAAACATTGCAAAATCTCTGTATTAGCCCTACATGACCCTACCTCCGAGCCTACATCCTAGCTTAATTATATTATTAACATTAACATTATAATATTACCTATCGTTACTTACTATCCGTCGGATGTCTGCATCTGCTCTCCATCTGCTCAACTCTGCATCTAATCTGCTATTGTCTATCAACTCTAATGTGACTAAATGTTTCTGTTCTATAATGATACCTGTCTCACTCTCTAGTTAGACTGGATACAAATGTGCAGTTGTCGTAGGCTAGTTGTAGTGGCTAGCCAGATTTAAACCAAAGTATCAAAATGATTGCTCTTCTAGAATAATCAATAACTTTACGTCTGTATGTCTATAAAGATTAAGTCTACAGTCATCTATTCACAAGTGGCTAGTGAAACAAGGCTTGTTTATCTAGAGAACTAGTTTGAGTAACTAGTGAAACAAGGATTACAAGTTTAAAGAATTAAGCCAAGAACAATAGAGATAATAACCGTGAATGCTAGACTGCATTTGATAGACAAGATCATTTTAATTCTCACTATTACGATATACAAATCACAAGTATTTATCTCTGCTGTTCCTTGCGTTGTAGAAATCAATTGAAATAAAATAAAACACAAGATTATGGTAGATAGCATAATTTATTCTACCTCAATGTATTTGTTGATTTATTGTTTTATTATTTAGTGATTTATTTGTTGATTTATCGTTGATTATTTAATTATTTCTTTGTTGATTTATCGATTATTATTTAATGATTTATTTGTTGATTTATCGATTATTTATTTGATGATTTATTTTATTTAGTTGTGTTTGTTTATCTCATCACTTATTTAGTTATATGATTGTTTATTTAACCCTATATTTATCTACTCATCTAAATATAAAATTACGAAACTCTTTCATTATTTATGCCTTGTAAAGTCTTTAGATTAAAAGCTATATATTATAACCATCACTAGGTCTTGCTGCCTCTTTTCTAGAATTTACTTTCAAACATAGTCGAACCATTTACGGTCTACTCCAAATCATTTTGGCTTTTACTCATAAGGTAATAAGCTTTTACTCTCAAGATAATTAGATTTATACTCTCAGGATAATTAGCTTTTATACTCAAATCATTTGAACACACTCAAGATCGTTAGTGGTTTTCACTCAACAATCGCTAGTGTTTTATGTACAATTAATTAAATTTATAGACAATAATTAGACTTTCCAAGGCCAATCGTTAGTTCCTAGGCCATCGATTAACGGGAAAAACAACGATTAGAACAAAAAAAACCCATTAGGCCTTCCTAATTAACATTTCATAATGACTAATCATGCAAAGCTATGTACAAGTAACTTTCTCGACACACAGGTATTTTAATCTCTCTAGGTTGCATGTAATTTATTAAATAGGGCACACCTAGATTTCATATATGTCTCGTAGTTCAATTGGTAATTGCAGAGGCGGATTGACTATGTCAATACAATAATTAAAATGACCCTTGGATCGTTTTATGTAACATGTTATTACAATTAATATGACTATAATTATTACTATCGTTAGTTCCAGGTAATAGCTCCGAAAAATTGGATGCCAATAATCTACGTTAACGTAGTCTCTCACTGAATAAAATTCTTTGTCTATTTTGTTTATTATTATATACAATTCAGTTATTAGTCTTATCAACACTGTGTCAAGGAAGCTACAGAAGGATCTAGTTGTTATTGAAATTATAACTTTACCGGAATACTGCCGACTGCCCACGTACTGACGCACAACTTCCCTATCAACTTTAATGATTTATTCTGCTTTGACAAATTTGACTACTATTTCTATGCTCACTGGCTCTATATAAAATAATACTGAACGACAGTAAAGAACTACTCGTCGCTTCGTTGTTGTCTCGCCACCTCTCTGCACCGGGTCCCTGCTCCGAATGAATCTCGAATGCCATCCCCCAATCCAAACGTCTTTCGCAAGGCAAGGCAGCCCCGCCCTCAGTTTGCGCATAATGACCGGCAATAACTTGTAACCTTTTTCGCATACTGACAAACCGCCTTTTGTCTATGGATATTTTATTGCTCAGTTTTTAGTTTTTAAGCCATGAACACAAAAAATTGTTGGCACGTTATTGCTTCCAACTGTAGAATTTTAAAGTTGGGCTGTAACCTTTTTTTTTCTTAGACGTAGCTCTAAGAATTCGCTTGCACGTGCTTACATCGTCGTTGCAATGTTTTTCTCACGTATTAAATATAGTTTTATTTAAATTCATACACGTGATGACCATCTCATAGCCCATGCCCATGAGGATTGTGAAGCCTTTCAATAGGCCAGTACGTCACGGTTGACGTCTGTTGGATGTGTTACTACACTACTAGTGCTCTTTCGGTGTTTATTTTGTCACAGTGGACGTCTTCACCCGTGCAGCCGCAGACGGGGGGTCTGCCTTCGGACCGAGTCACTCAGTCTCGTCCGTTCTTGGGGGCCGCACGCAACGGGTTCTGCTGGACCTTTCTCGGTAAAACCGATCAACTGCGCAACGCTCGGGTTGTAGGTAATTATTTTGTGTTTTTTTTTTGTGCCTGGCTACTAAGGCCGTCCTCTTAGGAGTCTCTTCGTTGTCCACGGAGGCCTTCGTCGTCACGTTGGATCGTTTCGTGTCGCGTAAGGGTCTACCTTCACTTATTCGCTCCGACAATGGCACAAAATGGCAAGGGCACGGGTGTATTTAACTGATGTTTGTAAATTTTTAGAAAATAAGCTTTGGTGAATAAGATAATTTAGCCTTATTTTAATTTGGCTAATTAGATTTATTATGTTGTTGAAGGAGAATGACTTGCTCTCCTTGCTTGTAGCTAGGGCAGCATTGTAAAGTTGTTTGTTGGCGAGTATGGGACTGCGGTTCGATTCCGCGATGAGCCGCAACAACTGTCTTTCCTTGCCCGATTGATTGAGCTAGCGGTCTGGGGCTGGCCCTCCAGACCGAAGCGGGGGGATGTTCGGGACAAAATGGCCACTTACGGCTGGCAACCTTTTGTGTTAGTTTTAATTTGTATTTGACAGACGACTGTCAAAGTCAGTGTGACACACTCTCACGTTGGATTCTTGGTTAGGTTGTTTTATTCGCGCGGTCGTGTAATTTGTTTTGGTGTAATTTGATGTGTAGGGCACATAGTCAGTTAAACTCGGCGGACCGTAGGGATTAATAAACAGCAACAGTGTAGAACATAAGTTTAGTTTAAAGTCAGTGATTTGTTTGGTCGACACGCACACGTGGCGTACAATTGAACGGTGCTATGTGGTATTGTGCGTATCATCACGTATTTGTCTGGGATCAGTACTGAGGGGGTAGCCAACGGGAAGTTAGGGCCTTTCCACCACCATAGCACCAGCCCCGAAGACGCGCGGGAGCGCGATCCAACACAGCAATCGCCGGAGAGGCGAGCTACCATCACCACCGCAGCCAGCAGCGGCCTGGGCGCGGCGGACTGCACCGGGCTGAGCGGCGCGTCTCAAAGGAACTAGTATGTAAGTCGATTTAGTTTAATTATAATTTAAGATTACTTTAGTATTAGTTAGCATAGGCTGTAGGGTTTAGAGGTTCCTCGAGTGAGCCATCTGGACCATACATTGTTGGCTAGAAATAGCCTGGTAGCAGAGACGCTATTAGGGAAGTTATTGATGTAGACTCTCTATATCAAACAACGAGTAATTTGCATTGTTGTGACAATAATAACCTAGAAGCAAATGATAAATTTGCAAAATGGTATTTTTCTCTGATTACACACTGCCTTGATATAGCAGCGCACAACTCTTGGCTGCTCTATAGAATCAACGGTTACCACCATTGTTACGATTATTTGAAATTTAGACGGTGTCCGATACGTTCCTACATAACACATTATGATGCTATTTAAAAGCCAGTGTAAAATAAACAATCAATCAGAAAGGACGTTTTTTAGTTACCAACCAAGACACCGACCTGCTCAAGCAAATTTGAACCCTACCGCAATAAACATATGGTCATACGAGCCGCATTCATTGAGTTGGTTGGGAAGCCGAGTCGACAGCAAGAATACAAAGGATCGCCGCATTCCTTAGCTAAGAGTGCACTAATGACTTGTTTACGTCTATTGCTTTGCAGTTTTTTTCTATAGACTTGTGAATTTAGTAATAATGCAAGCATTTTAACATTGGTTGTGTTCGCGTGTGAATTGATCGTACAAAGTGTGAATAGATAGATACTTTCGCTACTAAAGATGACATTGCCAAACCCGGAACAAAGTGCTATTTTAAATACATTGGAAGATACGGCTACTATATTACAAAAAGCGCAAATTAACATGAAGAAATGTCCAAAAATACGACTCACAGAAGGTTATGTAAAAACAAGGATAAAAATGGTTGAAGATTATTGGACCACATACAAACAAGCTCATACGAGCCTTACAAGGTGCACACCGCGCGAACAAAGAGGAGAGATGTCCTATTTTCTCAACGAAGAATACTATAAATTCGAGGAAATGTATCTTTGTTTACAAGCGGATTTGACCGACTTTCTGTCAACACTGGAATCACACCAAAGGCCGGCCGAAGCTTTAGAAGCATCAATGTCACCACCATCACCTAACAATCAGTCGTCTTTTGCCGCGCTGCCTAAAATACAATTACCTACGTTCTCGGGAAAGTATGATGATTGGCCCACCTACCAGGACTTATTCGCCGCGCTTGTTCATAATACAACTTTGAGCAACGTTCAGAAACTACACTACTTGAAAACCAGTGTAGCAGGTGAGGCTGAAATGTTATTACGGCACATACAAATAACCGAAAGTAACTACACACTGGCATGGGAAGTGCTCAAAGGGCGTTTTGGGAACAAAAAGATGATTGTGAATTCTCTTCTAAAAAGAATATTTGCGCAGAAAAAGGTAAACAACCAGTCAGCTAGTCAAATTAAATCACTGTTAGACACAACTACGGAGTGTCTCAACAGCCTAAATAATTTAAAGATAAACACCGATTCTTGGGATCCTTTAATTGTATTTCTGGTTACACAGAAATTGGACACAGAGTCATTGAAACACTGGGAAGAAACTGCGCACAAAGAGAGTTCAGATGAAATATCTACATGGGAAGAACTACAAAGATTTCTCGAGTCTAAATTCCAAACGCTCGAGTTAGTCACTCCAACATCAACAATTTTGAGAGATAAACCCCAGGCCCATAGAACATACCACGCCACAGCCACAGAAAGCGATGCATCTCAAACTGCACATGCTAGCGTTAATGCAAAAATGTCGTGTATATATTGCAACGGTGAACACTACATATACAGCTGCAAAGATTTCGTGAAACAGACAGTAGAACAGAGGCAAGAATTCGTAAGAAATAACAATCTTTGTTACAATTGTCTCAGACCGAACCATAACGTTTACAGATGTAAACAAAGAACGACATGTCGAATCTGCAGAAGACGTCACCATTCTCTTTTGCACCGAACGAGAGAACTAAGTCAAGAACCTGAAGTACATCCAGAAAGGACCATTACAACAGCTCACCTCTCCAAAGAACAACCTGGTCATCAAGTTTTGCTAGCAACAGCTCAAGTGGAAGTCAAATCAAGAAATGGGAACACACACACACACTTCGAGCTCTAATTGACCAAGGGTCAGAGGCATCATTTATTTCTGCAAAAGCAGTAGAACTGTTGGGACTACCGAGAACCAACATCAGCAGTGTTGCCTCTGGAGTGGGAGAAGGAACCAATATACGTCTTAACCATTTAGTTGAAATGACATTTAAGTCAAGATGGAACAGAAACGAAGTCATACGAGTTAAAGCTTATGTTTTAAGGACAATTTCAACTAAACTACCATCGAAACACATCACAATGAACTGGCCAGATCTCAAAACCCTAGAATTGGCCAACCCTGTATACTACAAACCAGGCAATATTGACCTGTTGCTTGGTGCTGATGTCTTTGGTAAAATAATAGAAGATGGTTTGGTGAAAATGCCAGATGGCGTAGTAGCTCAGATAACAGTGTTGGGATGGATACTGTCTGGATAGAGAGAAGACATAGAGAAAGAAAATGAGAACACTATTATAACACTGCATGTCACAAGAACAGTTACAGAAGACAATGACATGTTAAGAAAGTTCTGGGAGATAGACCAAGATTTATACAAAAAGAGAAACCTATTGACTAGAGAAGAAGAACGGTGTGAAGTGATATACAAACACAGTACTAAAAGAGATGAGAGTGGAAGATACATAGTACATTTACCGTTGAAACAAGACATTGATGAAACTGTGAAATTATGTGGAGACACAAAACAACAAGCTATATCAAGATTTTATCAGTTAGAAAGGAAATTTCAAATAAACATAAAGCTAAAGACAGAATATACAAAGGTTATTCATGAATACTTAGAGATGGGACACATGAAAGAGTCGGAGACACCAGACAGCGATGTGGCTATATACCTACCTCACCATGCCGTTATACGCGAAGACAAAGACACCAGCAAGGTTCGAGTGGTGTACGACGCCTCTGCAAAGGGCACTAATGGTCAATCACTGAATGACAACATGATGGTTGGACCTGTGCTGCAGCCTGATCTTCGCAGTCTGATTATAACATGGCGAACTCACAAGATATGCGTAGTTGGAGATATTATGAAAATGTACAGAATGGTCAAGATGACAAAAGAACACATAAACTTGCAACGCATTGTCTGGCGAGATGAACCCAATGAAAACCTTAAATGCTACAACCTTACTACTGTAACTTTTGGTACAGCCGCAGCTCCATATCTTGCTGTACGCACATTGAATCAAGTAGCTGATGATGAAGCGCATAAATACCCAGACACTGCACCAGTAATTAAAAAATTGTTTTACGCGGATGATTTAATGGCCGGAAATGAAGACATAGAGAAAACTAAGAAGATGTGTGCAGAAATTAGAGAGCGGAGGCTTTGAAATGCAAAAATGGTCGAGCAACTCCACAGAAGTTTTACAGTTTTTACAAGGAGAAGAGAAAATAAAGGAGATAAAACTAGATAAAATTATAAGAATTCTCGGATTGACATGGGAGAGAACAGATGACATGTTTAAAATCACAGTAAACTTACCTGAACCGAGGTGTCCTGTAACGAAAAGGTCAATACTTTCCGATGTTGCTCGTCTTTTTGATCCTTTTGGCTGGCTTTCACCAGTCACCATAACTGCCAAGGTTCTAATTCAGAAATTATGGGTATGCAATCTGGACTGGGATGACGAACTGCCAGCTGAGTTGAATAAAGAATGGATACTATACAGACAAGACTTGATACATCTAAAAAACATTGCAGTTCCACGCTGGTTGAAAACCACCCCCACTAACACTAAAGAAGTAGAACTACATGGGTTCGCTGATGCTTCTACCCAAGCATACAGTGCTGTCACTTACCTGAAAGTGGTCGAAGGTGAAACTACACATGTAACAATGATCGCATCACGAACAAGGGTTTCTCCAGTAAAACAGCTGTCAATTCCCAAATTAGAACTGTGTGCTGCAGCCCTACTAGCAGATCTTATTAATGATGTTGAAGACCTTTTGAGCATTCCAAAGGACAAGGTTTTTGCCTGGAGCGATTCAACAGTCGTACTGTCATGGCTTCAATCACACTCAAGTCGTTGGCGAACATTTGTCGCAAATAGAGTATCAGACATCACTCGAGTAGTAGACAGTGACCGTTGGAGACATGTTCAGTCCGCCGTTAATCCTGCAGACATCGCGACGAGAGGCATTAAAGCCTGCGATTTACCAGCATGTAAGATTTGGTGGACTGGACCGGAATGGCTAAAAAAAGACAAATTACCACTTGACGACTGTGAGATACCACAAACAGACTTAGAGTTGAAGGTCTCATTTACTACAAAATCAGAAGAAACGCCAATTTGGGAAAGATTCTCTTCAATGATAAGGATGAAAAGAGTACTAGCATATTGTAGAAGACTTTTAAAATCAAATAAATTAGAACCGCGAGAGAAATACTTAACAAAACATGAAATGGATAAAGTTTTAGAAGAATGCATAAGATATTATCAGAACATAGTTTACGGGAGAGAAGTTGTCGAAATACAGAAAGAAGGAAGAGTAAAGAAAAGAAGCTCTCTTATCACACTTTCACCCTTTTTAGATGAAAAGAAAATAATAAGGGTGGGCGGTCGTCTACAAAATGCAGAGATAGCAGAAACCATCAAACACCCTATTATCATTCCCAGTGGTCAGCACATAACAAAATTATTAGTAAAAGAAGCTCACATCAGAACTCTTCATGGTGGTATACAGTTAATGATGGCTTACTTGAGAAGCAAGTATTGGGTGATTGGCTTAAAATCAGCAGTCAGAAAATGCATCCACAACTGCAAGATTTGTATTATCGATAAGGCCAAAGGGAAAACCCAATTCATGGGGCAGTTGCCAGCCGTGAGAGTTAACCAACATCGAGCGTTTAGAAACAGCGGAGTCGATTATGCTGGCCCTATCTTGACTCGTACATCAAAGGGTCGAGGGCACCATGCTACAAAGGGATACATATGCCTATTTGTATGTATGGCGACGCGTGCTATCCACCTAGAAGCAGTCACAGACCTTACCTCACACGCGTTTATCGCCGCTTTCCGAAGATTCGTAGCGCGCAGAGGCCATTGTTCACAGCTATGGAGTGATAATGGCAGCAACTTTGTCGGTGCTGCTAGAGAGTTGAAGGAACTATTTAACCAAGGAAAGGGCAGTATGGCTAAAGAAGTGGCAGAAGTAATCGCTAACGACGGGACGACATGGCACTTCATACCCCCAAAAATGCCAACATGTGGAGGTCTTTGGGAAGCAGGCGTTCAGTCAGCCAAAAGACATTTAATGAGAATAAATAAAGACACCAAGCTAACCTATGAAGAGATGGCTACCCTGCTGACGCAAATAGAAGCGTGCCTCAATTCTCGCCCCTTGAGCCAAATCGACAACACCACAGAGGCTCCACTTACTCCAGGACATTTCTTGGTAGGAGAGCAACTAATTGGTGTTCCCGATGTAGACTACCAGCATACAAAGATCAGTCTACTAACAAGATGGCAACTCATTCAAAGGATGACCACAGATTTCTGGCATAGATGGCAGACAGAATATCTTCACACGCTGCAACAAAGATACAAATGGCAAGTGGCAGTCCCATCGCCTGCTGTGGGTGACATCGTGATTGTTAAAAATGAAGAAATGCCTCCAACCAAATGGTTACTTGGGCGCATCAAACAGCTTCATCCTGGAGCAGACAATTTAGTTCGAGTGGTTACAGTACAGTGCAAAGGCAATCACGAACTGAAAAGACCTCTGTATAAAATAATACCACTTCCTAAGGAACCAGAAAATAAGTGAATCATGGTGGGCGGTTAAGTGAATGAACATTAAGTGCATACAAGTGACAAGTGTGGTTTATAAAAAAAAAACACCTGTGAATCTGTGCATGCGTGATTTAAATAAAATTTAAGAGACATCATAAAACTAAATTGCTGTTGTTAAAACTTAATATTTACAGTCCATTGCTTTATTAATGTTACATATATATATTACTTAAAAACTATTGTTTTTGGTGGGCGGAATGTCCGATACGTTCCTACATAACACATTATGATGCTATTTAAAAGCCAGTGTAAAATAAACAATCAATCAGAAAGGACGTTTTTTAGTTACCAACCAAGACACCGACCTGCTCAAGCAAATTTGAACCCTACCGCAATAAACAGACGGAGTGTTAGAGACATTTAAAAAATCAGATATCCCTACATGAGTCATCACGATGTGATGAAATTGGTAATATAGTTATGTATCGCAAAACATAACTGCGTTGTGGATTCTGCCACAAACACGCAAATTTTTATTGTAAAATGTAAAGTTACTTTGCATCCAAAAGATTGTTTTCAATAAATTCACACCCAAATTAAATAAGTGATTTGTTAAAAAATAATTCTCATTATATAAAAAACAATATGCTGCGATTTGGGATCATAACTTTGAAATAAATGGTTTTTTATCGAATTAGTGTTATTTTCCATACCATATCGTCATAGCAGTACATTTTACTAGCGTTGTTTTAAAACGACACCATTTTCCGGATTTTCCAGTAAAAGAAGATTTATTTTCTTATTTTTTCTGTTGATATTGAGACCTAAATAGGTTTTGTTTAAAAATATATTAAAATCGGACGACTTTTTTTTCTCGTAACAAGTTGGTTAGGAGCTCGTGAAAAATTTCTACCTTTCCCGTTAACCCTTTCCTGCTGCATAGCTGTCGTTATCCGCTACTCCCTACCTGAGATTATTATGTTTAAGTATGTATAATTATGTATTATATATTTATGTATATTTAATATGTGTGTGTGTGTATAATTATATTTATTTATTTTATAATGTTATTATTTTTATTTTTTTGCTTTTAATTTTGTAACTAAGTATGTTTTCAATGTTTGCACCTCCGACCTTAGAGTATATTAGTTCTCTCCATCCTACTGGTTGTCTGGCAGAAATCGCTTTAAGCGATAAGACCGCCAAATTGTAACATTGTTTTTTTTTCTTTTTTATGTAAATACGAGGGGCGTTCAAAATATTCTCGGTATGTGGATAAAAACAAACAAGTACGAAAAGTTTGATATTTTTATTTTTCAATATACTCCCCCCCTATGTTCATACACTTATAAGATCGATCAATTATTTTTTTTAATCCCTCATAAAAATATTTTTTATCTTTGGTGTAAAAATGCTCCTCCACGGCCGTCTTCAACGCTTCATCGTCAGAAAATTTATTTCCACGCAGATCCTTTTTAAGATTGGGGAACAAAAAGAAGTCGCTTGGGGCTAAGTCCGGACTATAGGGTGGATGAGTAACAGTTTCAAACCCACATTCAACAATAGCTGCCTTGGCAATATGAGCAGTATGGACAAGGGCGTTGTTTGCGCCATCGCGCAACGGAATAGAGTGCATATTAGAATGCACTAAGCCGTCGCGCCGCCATGTTGACGGCCGGCGTCGCGCCAGAGTGAGTAGCCCTTGACATCTCAAGACGAAATCACGCGTCGCGCGCCCTTGAACTCAGCCTTCGAAATAAGCAGTACATAGTACATAGCATATGTGTAAGGTTACGCCTAACGAACCGCCCCTAGTGAATAGTTTCGTGTAGTGACTGTGCGCCAGGAAACCAACCAACATCGCCGCCCTCAAGCCTCGCCGCCCGTGGTCAGCTCGCCCGCCGGTTCCTGACTCATCATCCCGGTAAGTCATTCCTTCCTTCAGCCTTCCTGCCTTCAGCCTGTAACCTCGTCGCATGTTGGTGCCTTAAGCGCCAACATTTTTGGTCCTTCGAGCTCGGAATACCTCTAAATTTCATGGTCTTTCGACCATAATCAGCCCCGAATCAGCTTAACCTTAACTTTGATTAATTATTCATTAATTACAGTCCACTAAAAAATAATCGTTTCCGCCCATAATCTAATTTGTGCCATCATTACGGAATTCATTTGTTCACATAACTTTACCCTGCCCCAATAAAAATTTGGTGAGGTAGGTACAATTTGTTTGTGGTAGGATTGCGACCACACAACATCCGAATTATCTTGACGCAATTATTTCTGCATGTTGTTTTTATGTTGATTTCATGTATGCATCCGGTATTCTGAACCAGGATCACAGATTTATGGTGTCATACAATGTGATTTGAGCGAGCTAGTGCACTAATTGTGTATTACTTGTACTAATGATGCGTTAGGTTTAGTAGTTAAATTATTGCGTTACGTTTGCGTTTTACGTTTTTCGGTTGCACATATAACTTTGGTTACGTAATAACACACCCGCGTCTAGACGACGATATTGTTGTTTTTCCCGTTTTATTTTTTAAGGAATTTTTATGTTCTTGTCGTGTTAAATCGGCTCAGATCTCGTGCATGCTCACCACGCGTGCCAAATAGCGTGCTTCATTTTTTCGCCCGTGTTAATTTTATATCTACTTTTTTATTTTTTATTTTTGCCTTTGCGATCGGCTCATTCTTGGTGCGTGCTCACCACATGACCGTAGTGTGTTTCATTTAGTTTCATCAGTTTTTTTTTATATCGCTTACGGCTATTTGCGTGCGTCGCCTTCGCTTCTACACACGTTAAGTTTAATTAAGTTTTTATTATTAGTTTATTTTTATTTTTTGTTTGCGACTGACTCATTCTTCACGCCAGTGTCGGCAACAGGTCTGCCCGATTGTGAGCGCCTTGCCCAACAGTGGGCTACGGATAACGTGATTCTTTTTGTTTTTGTTGTTTTTGTTTGTTTTTTGCTTGCGGTCGGCTAATGTTACGTACGCGCGTTCAATAAGCATACATACATATACACAGACATACCGACACATACACGCGCTTGCCCACCCGTAGGCCATATACAAGGCGCCCCAACTTAGTTTTGCTTTCTTTATTGTTGCGATAATTTTAGCCCATTTGCTCTTACCTTAGTAAACAAATACCTCCAGCCCAACTATAGAATATATACAGGGTGTTGTTCTTTTTACTGCCTTTAAATTTGTTTAACTTTTTATTTTTTTTATTATTTTTGTTGTCTCCTTTTATTCATCGCAATGCCGACCAAGTCACAAGCCGCGATATTTAGGGAGGCCGCCAAAGCTTTACACCAGCTCCTAGAGGTGGGATCAATGATCATTGCTGGCGACACCAAACATTCCATAACGGAATTTAACGTGCGTTTCGCACAGATACAGGGAATAAAGGAGAAACTGGACTCAGTGTACTACAACATTCTCGACGAAGAGAACTTAGACGAGGGGGTTGAGAGGACATACACTGAGAACCACACAAAAGCCTCCGGAGCATACCTGGGGATACTTGTGGCTAGGGAGGAAATCTCACCCTCTTCCACGTCGTCCCCAACCCATAGCGCTCAGCCCAGTTTCGGCGTCAATACGCCCACCGCCGTCCTCCCCAAGATAGCGCTGCCCAGGTTCAGCTCAAAAGTGGAGGACTGGCCTTCCTTCATTGCGCTGTTTAGAAGTTTGACTGACGACATGGCGACCCTGTCGGACGCAGTCAAGCTCCACTACCTGTTCTCAAGTCTCAGCGGTGAGGCATTAAGTATGGTGTCCCACTTAAAGGTCACCAATGAAAATTTTGCCGTGGCCATGGACATCCTTACAAAGCGATACGAGAACCGCCGGGTTCTCATCGATAGTTTCGTCGACATAATCCTGGGGCTGCCGAGCATCCACACGCGCTCTTACATACGCACACTTTTCCTCACTCCGCTGGTGTCCGCCCAGTGTGCCCTTAGTAATTTGGATCTGCCCATAGGAGACGACTACGTGTTTGTGTCGATAGTGGTGCGAAAGCTTAAGGGTGAGCTCCGCACGTTATTTGAGCGCAGACACGGGTCTAGCAGCACCCTGCCCACGTTGAGTGACCTCATCTCCTACCTCGAGGAGCACGCGCGCTGTGTGGAGACAGAGTTCTCCAACGTAGCCCAGCCGCAGCCCATTCACGCCCTGCCCGGCCCTTCTCGTAGCCGCGCGCCTCCACAGTTGCCCCATCGCACTTATGCTCAGATGGCTCAGCAACAACCCGACCATTACCGTGGCCGCTCCTCAGCTCCATCGCCTCACCGCGCCTACGATCAGCCTACTCACCAACCGTCACGCCCAGCGCAGCAAATGCGTCACCGCCCATCCACCTCCCCGGCTCGCAGTCAGCCCTTTCCCGTCTACTCGGCCTTCCATCAAAGCTGCTCCTCGTCATCGTCCTCGTCCTCTTCCTCACGCTCGACGCCCTACTGTCCCTATTGTGCCATTAGGGGACATACGCTCATGACGTGCAGCTGGTACAATGCCCAGCCAACACAGGGCCGTTGGGACTTCGTACAGGCACGCGAGCGCTGCCAGCGTTGTCTCGGCCGTCACTACGAGAGCGAGTGCAGGTCAAGGGGGGCATGCAAGAACTGTGGGAGTACGAACCACCACACGTCCCTCCATCGACCAGACGGCCCAACGCACTCAGCTCATTCGTCGTCTGTACATGTGCCCCCACCACAGCTGACAGAGCACTCGAGGAAGCGTCCCAGACACAGCAGGCGGCACGAACCCGCACATGCCAAACAGGCGCAACCCAGCTCTGTTCACAGAGCCAGCCCGCCCAGGTCCGGTTCGCCAGGTAGGCCCCGCGAACGCCGCCAGCAATTATGACTCCCAACTATCACAGAGCACCCTAGCGAAGAGGTAAATTTAGCCCATGCCCAGTCAACCCATGCCCACACAGCTGATACATACTCAGCTCATACAATTTCAGCTGATACTCAATCAGCTCACTCACCTTCTGTGCCCACTAGCACACCCATTTTGTTGCTAACCGTCTCACTAAGAGTCGCGGACGTACATGGCCATCTTCACACAGCTAGAGCTTTATTGGACTGTGGCAGTATGCTGACGTTAATAACGTCACGCATGGCACGACTTTTGAACCTGCCATCAAAACCCACTTCTTTAAAAATTACAGGAGTTGGGAATCAGCACAAACATGAGTCAAAGGCGGCAATAACAATAGTATGCCGACCCACTCACAATGATAGTCCTACAATCACTGCCACAGCTCACATTTTAAAAAACGTCACTGGCTACCTTCCCTTAGAGAAGGTACCAAACATTTCCCTCGTACTAGGCCAGCCACCCGTGCCATTGGCTGACCAGCTTTACCACACACCAGCCCCGATCGACCTCTTGTTGGGGTCGGACGTTCTTGGCCAGGTGTTGGACGGGACTAAGGTCTCGTTGGGCCCGGGCAAGCCCATAGCCTTCGGCACGATTTTCGACTTCGCGTTGATAGGACCCATTGAGGACTTGTATGCGCAGCCGGCGCAGCAGGTTAACTCAGCTCACGTCGTCAGCTCACAACCAGACTCAGCTGAATCAGCCCAGGACATACGTCAGAGTCTGGAAAGGTTCTGGGAGTCTGAGGAGCCTCTCCCTCAATCCCACACTCATAATGATCCCCTGGAGGAACAATGCGAGGAAATCTTCCGCTCTACCACTACACGCGATCCCTCAGGCAGATATACGGTCGCTCTGCCCTTTCTAAAGGACGCCCCTCAACTAGGCAAAACTCACCCTATCGCATTACGCAGATTCCTCAATATTGAGAAGAAGCTAATGGCGAACCCGTCTCTGCGTTCTAAATACGTCGACTTTATGGCCGAATACATCGACTTAGGGCACATGGCTCCCTGTCACCCAAATACATTCGCCCATAAACCTCACTTCTACATCCCTCACCATGGCGTATTTAAGTCAGGGTCGGACAAGCTGCGCATTGTTTTTGATGGTAGCTGCAAAAGCTCCAATGGTGTCAGCATAAATGAATGCCTACACACAGGCCCCGCCCTTCAACAGGACATTGTGGACATCATCATGTCCTTCAGAACGCATCCAGTCGTTTTCAGCACTGACATCCAGAGGATGTTCAGAAATGTGCTGGTTGCCCCAGACCAGAGACGGTATCAGCTGATACTATGGCGGTCCTCACCAGATCACCCTCTGCTCACCTACGCCCTCAATACAGTCACGTACGGCTTAAGATCAAGCCCATATCATGCAATCCGCACCCTGCTCCAGCTGGCTGATGGTGGACCTGGACACCGCCAATGGACACCTCCGGAGGCCTGTGTTCAAGATTGCCAGGCTCCCTCTGGATGAGACCATCCCTGGGCCCCGGGAAGATGTTTGCGCCATCGCGCAACGGAATAGAGTGCATATTAGAATGCACTAAGCCGTCGCGCCGCCATGTTGACGGCCGGCGTCGCGCCAGAGTGAGTAGCCCTTGACATCTCAAGACGAAATCACGCGTCGCGCGCCCTTGAACTCAGCCTTCGAAATAAGCAGTACATAGTACATAGCATATGTGTAAGGTTACGCCTAACGAACCGCCCCTAGTCAATAGTTTCGTGTAGTGACTGTGCGCCAGGAAACCAACCAACATCGCCGCCCTCAAGCCTCGCCGCCCGTGGTCAGCTCGCCCGCCGGTTCCTGACTCATCATCCCGGTAAGTCATTCCTTCCTTCAGCCTTCCTGCCTTCAGCCTGTAACCTCGTCGCATGTTGGTGCCTTAAGCGCCAACAGGCGTTGTCATGCAGAAGCAGAACACATTTGGTTAACTTTCCTCGCCTCTTTTCTTTGATCGCATCTCTTAATTGACGTATAACGTTAGCGTAGTACTGCCCTGTGATATTTACACCTTTTTCTTTATAATCGATAAGCAAAACTCCTTCACAATCCCAAAATATTGTGGCCATGACCTTGCCAGCTGACGGGATTACCTTGAACTTCTTGGGATGAGCTGAACCCTTAATGTGCCACTGCATGGACTCCTGTTTGCTCTCTGGGTCATAATGATGAACCCAGGTTTCATCTCCAGTAACTATTTTTTGCAGCACCTCATCGGGATTTTCACCACACAGGTCGATAAAATCTGAACAGCAAGCCACACGCATATCCTTTTGAAGAAGCGTCAGCATTCGCGGAACCCATCTTGCACTTACTTTTGACATATTAAGATGGTCATGTATAATGTCATGTACGGTACCAATAGAGAGATTGGTTACTTGAGCTATAGATTTTACCTTCACTCGGCCGTCTTCCAATATAAGTTTTTCCACTTTATCAATATTTTCTTGTGAGGTAGCCACTACAGGCCGGCCAGGTCTAGGGTCATCTTCAATACTCTCCCTTCCACGCTTAAATTCGCTTGACCATTTTTGAATAGTAGATAAAGAAGGAGCAGACTCACGGTAAACACAATCCATTTCCTCTTTTATGGTTTTTTGATTTTTACCCTGTTTTGTCAAGAATTTTATGACGGATCGGTGCTCTAATTTCGTTAAAATTGTTAATTCGCTCATGGTGTTCATGTTTGTTCGGCAATTGCAGAAAAACAAAAGAACATCTCGGTTCCAATTTTACTTTTTTTTAATGTCAATGGATGAATCTTAGCGGCCAGTAACAAATATATATATAAAAGAGGTTGTAACGTATCAATACCGAGAATATTTTGAACGCCCCTCGTACATTGTAAATGTTTGTGTAATTATGTTACAATAAAAGTATTATCTATCTATCTATCAGTTCAGACATTTACAAGTACTTATTGACGTCAAAAAATGTATTTAAAAAAATTAACTAACCTTATGTACTTAAATCTTATCAACTAATTTAACTACCTACCTAACTAATCTACCGCCAGTACGGATTTTGGGAGAGCCTTTGACTGAGCAAAAGCTGGCAAGAAACTCAGGAGGACTATGTCCATACATATTTGTCAATCACATAATCTTCCACTTTATAATGACATTTACTCATGAGGGTTTTTTTTCTTAGTAAACACGTAAACACATGAGTAAAGAAACGGAACAGAGACAAAGTTTCATACAACCGCGCCGTCGCTAGTCTCTCCGTTTGTCCACTGTCCGAGCGAGCGTAAACCGGTTTTATCCAGTGGCGGCACGTACGCGACGCAGGGGCTAGTTGGCATGCACACATGCGCCGTATGGTTGTAGTAGTTGACTCGCGACGGCGCGGTTGTATAAAGCTTTGTCTCTGTTCCGTTTCTTTACTCATGTAGTAGTAAAAGGCGACTAACGGACGAAAGACTGCATATACATCCAACAGTATAGAGCGATGGTGTCGCCGCTTATTACGCTGAGCATGTGTGCAGTTGTAATTTGGTGTGCCCTAGACTATGGCAGAGGACTGCTTCTGCGGTCCTCATTGCCTAGTCTCTGACTAACCCTTTGGGGATAATAGTCGTGAATTATGTAAGTACATCACGAGCACCTCCAATATGTATACACTTTGACCCTTATTCCATTGCATTATGAGTTATAATTGTTTACGTATTTTTGCACGTGACTGTACCAAGCCAAGTATTCGGAACAACCTGCTATGCGATTCTCTAAGCGACACATAGACGCTGCGCGCATGGCTGTGATCTGTTGTCTCTTTCCAATTGTATGAATATGAAAGAGACAGAATCATTTCTCAGCGCTGCGGCAGCCGCAGTCAAGGCTGTAAGCTTAGAGAATCGCACGACTGACAAGTCGCTGCCGGTACACACAGAGAGACTGACATCGCACCCTGCTTATCTTTACCCCTACATGCCCTGTAGCTTTCTCGTTCGAGTTATGAGTCAACTGTATTATGATCCTTGATATTGTTACTGCACGCTTCGTTAAACCATATATAAGATACGATACAGCTAACTGTTGAGCACAATATTGAGTGAAATGAGTTAATACAATTATAAACTAATAAGTAATATTATTTCCTTATTCGTTATTATGTATAGTTTTTATGCAGTCATTAATAAACAGTCTTGATGATTTCTTTATAATGTTATACATTTTGTACATTTTTGTATAACTCACTGAAGTTGAATGACGTCTTAAACGATGAATTGTGGTACAAGCAAAAGTTCCTCAGGTACAAGTCTCTTTGAAAACACAATGTAAACTATGTAACGCCAACCTATGAACATGAGCTTGGTGCAAAGTTTCCAGCCTGTGCACTCCCCATTGGGGGGAGTCTGTCAACTGTCAACACGACAGGCACCATCAATTCAGTTCAAGGGATTTGCGGGACGCGCTGACGACGCGAATAATTCCGTGTGTACGAGTTGCCGTTCCGTTTTTATTTAATTTTGCATCACGTCATCAAAACATTTTGAATTTAAAGCGATAAGGTAATTTGTTGTACATAACTGTTGTGTTGTTTTGTCTTACTTCACATTGTGTATTAGTATAAATTCTCATATTACATAACGTCTAGTGTCACTTAATGTTGTCGCTGTGTACAATTAACATTACAAATAAACAACAGTTTTAACAACATGGTTTTTTGTTTCGTATCTTTGCTATCTGTTGCCTGTAATTGTGCCTTAGTTGAAAAAAAACATTAACCAAGTAACTCTAGTTCTTGGTTTATTAGCAATTATTATTATGTATACAAATGGATGTACAAAGTTAATAGTTCCGAAGTTATTCTTAGAAATCAGAGAAGAGAAGAAAAAAGAATTTAATTACCAAGGAATTACTTTAAAACGTTTGAATACAATATTTTAAGAACTTAGCCGTCTTCATGATTTTTTTAAAAATATCTTTAGTGTTTTAAAGTTAGATGTATTTTTAAAAAGTTTTTTATTTGATTCTTATTGAAATTGTACATAATTGTGATTTAGCCACTGTAACATCAGAACAAGCCACTTGCTTTTATCGGTTATTATAATGTCCATTACGTATAAATCTCTTGTAAATTTCCGCTGAACTCCTATTAATACCCCAAATCCGGGCACCGCTAATGACTTAATTTGTAAGAAAATGCATTATTCATTGGCATTCGTTACATGGACTCCGCAATTCCTCGAAGTGAAATTCAGTTTTGATTAATTAGCCGTCCTGAGTACAACTTGCGTGGCACACAAGTTTCTTACTCAGATTAATCTTCGTCTCAGCATTGCAGAATTGTGTTGCAAAGTTTGATTAGCAGCATAGCAACTAATTACTGCCCCCGAAATAGAGTTGTGATTGATATCTATTGAAGCAGTGTTCTGTCTTGGAATTTCACAAGTTATATTATTGTGTATTTTGTATCAAAGTGTACAACTATTAGGACTAATAAATAATTTACATCAAAGTTTATCAAAATAACCTATTAAGTTTATTTTGTTTAGATTTAACATTTTCACTTTTCCGTTTTATTGCACATGAGAAATTTTATATGTATATATCGTTTTTCATTTATTATTTTAGTTTCTAAACCCTTAATTTTTGCGTAATTTCCTTTAATAACCCGGACCCGGATCTTGTGTAACAGACGTTGATAATTAATTATCTCGCACCGTAAATACCACACTCCACACAAACATAATTCAGAAAAATAATAAGACTTCCAACTATCTTTGGAAACAATAACAATCATAATTGAATACCTCTGTAAGCCGGAAGTCTTAGCGAAGTCAAAGAAATCTCCAACTCCTGGTAAGACGCAAACAATCCAGATCTTGGCAAATAATAACTTTGCGTACTTCGGGGCAAATATTTTTCTTCATTAAACTCGCCGTATAATGAACTGGGAGTTGTTGAAAGTGGAGTGCGATGTGTTATTGTTGGGTAAAGTTACCAACAAATTCAATATGTACTTAAATTTCCATAGGCTGTTTATACGTTTGGGCATACCTACCTAGGTAGGTAATGTTCCTTTCATCTGAAAGGAACACTGTATAAGAATACAGCTAAATTTAAACTTAGGTTACATGCTTTTAAATCGTGTAAGTATGGCAATAATTACTAAAAGTCTTTATTATTGAAATTTTGCATTCACAATGCTATATAGATAACGGATAAAATGTTTACTAGAAAAAAATCAACTAGTCTCAGGAAGTTTGAGTGGGACTCCACCACCTCGAGCTTCCTGAGACTGGTAGATTTTTTTCTAGTAAACATTTTATCCGTTATCTATATAGCATTGTGAATGCAAAATTTCAATAATAAAGATATTTATAAGCAATTACGTCTTTATCGATTGTTAAATACTTGCAATAGTATTTCTTTCGAATGTGAGGGTAGACTTCACAGTGACGTAATACCGCTGGCTTGCAGCGTAATCAAACTACTAGGAAGAATTCAACGAGTCTTGTGGGGCCTCGGTAGCTCAGCGGTTAGAGCAGTGGACCGGCAATCCAAAGGTCGTGGATCCCACTCGAGCTTCCTGAGACTGGTTGATTTTTTTCTAGTAAACATTTTATCAATTACTAAAAGTGTTGTTATGTATATTTAGTATGTTAACGATTCTTGTTCTTTTAAATAAATATATGTGGTGTGACTTTGAAAGATCGGATAAGGAATAGTGTGATACGTGAGAAGTGTGGAATGAATGAATATGTAGTGACAAAATTTAATAACTCATCATGCTATGATAGTTTGGTCATGTAGAGAGGATGGATGAAAAAAGAATCACAAAGGAGGTGCATGAGGCGAGAGTGAATGAGATAGTTTGAAGGGGAAGACCTCGGTGAACGTATTTAGATCAGATCGGTGACGTTCTCATTAAAGGTCAGGTCAAGAGTACCCTAAGCCGATGAGCATGTATAAAGAATTTTATGAGAGTAAGTGTGTAATGGATTGCTGGCGGGGAGTCGAACCCCGGACTCTCGTGGCGGGAGCACGCCGAGAGTGAATCCTACATTTCCTTCCGCCGGAGGGGCTTAGAAGGTTTCCTAGCTAGCTCAGCGTTAGAAGGGTTAGCCACGGGGTGCGACAAATAAACACGGGTATACAATTATCGTACGGACGGGTCTTTTACGCCCCTTTATTGAAAATAAGTACTATGCTACGTCTACGGTGGCGTGACGAGAGTGATCGCGGGGTTTCTACGGAAACGGAATACGGCCCTACGTGAACAGTTCCAGGGGAACGGAGGTCTCAGACGAGCGAGTGCGGGGCGTGCCCGCACGGTCACAGCTACGGTAAGAGAACACTCCACTAATCTACAGATAGGGAAACCCAGGTGAGCAGCTCTCGGTGGAGCCCGCACTGCTCCAACTTGAGGATACCTGTCTATACCGATACAATGAACCCACAATCACTAAATCACGCCCGGTTACGGGATCTACGACTACCGCGGATTGACTCAAACGTCCCTAAGGACGGAGGCCAGGTGAGCAAATATGCGGTGAAAGCCCGCACTGCTACAACCCGAGATCCCTATCGGCCTAGACGCGTACATCGGTGAAAGCCCGTACCGCGCAGCTAGGTCGGGTCAGGCGATGCGTCGACGACGGCGTCGAGGCAACGACTGGTCGCGAGTAGACTCAAACGTCCCTGAGGACGGAGGCCAGGTGAGCAAATATGCGGTGAAAGCCCGCACTGCTACAACCCGAGATCCCTATCGGCCCAGACGCGCACATACGGTGAAAGTAGAGTTGGGAAAAAGTGCTTATTTTATATTAACGTATAAGCATTGTACGATTTTCAAAAAGCATGCTTTTAAAAATGCTTTTTACTTTTTACTTACAAAAAGCTGGCTACGTTGTGTTTAAACGAAAAGCGTAAAGTTGTCTGTCTGCTTTTCGTTTTTCGTTTAAACACAACGTTGCCAACTTTTTGTAAGTAAAAAGCTAAAAAGCAAACAGCATTTAAGTTTTGAACTTTTTTATATTTTTCTTTCATTATTACATTCGGCAGCTTATTATCGTGGATTTGCTAAAAAAAATCTGAAACACTGGAAGTATTGATGTACTTTTATAGAGACCTCATAGATGGCGGGACGTACACTTTTATAAGTGAAAAGCATAATAAGTGTAAACCTAAAAGCATGCTTATTACTTTTGTCTAAAAGTATACTTTTTTAAGTGCTTTGAAATGAAACACTTTTTTACGGATTAACTCGCGTTTAATTTACTATTTACATAGTTTTTATATTATCCTGACGTTTCGAACCCTTTACAGGGTCCGTGGTCACAGGGAGTCTCCCTGTGTAGTGCTCGCTTAAACCTCAGAAAACAATATTTTTTAAGTGCTTTTGCTTTTAACGCCCACCTCTAGGTGAAAGCCCGTACCGCGCATCTAGGTCGGTTCAGGCGATGCTTCGGCGACGTCGCCGAGGCAGCGACTGATGGCGAGCTCTGTGCGCGGGCGCTTTTTATAAGGCTCGCGGCTGTGACGTCACGCTGTCTGTGTGCCCGGTGTGTGTCTTTCCTTGCGCGGTAAAGATGGAACAAATCATTGATAGCAGTGAAAAATCATATGATTTAGTTTTTCATATGACATAACTGCTATTGTCATTCGCAATCGCAGCGATTATGATTTCTCACTAGTGCGTGCGTGTATGAATGATCGGATGAAATCGCGCGGAGCGACCGCGGCAAGCATGCACGACAATCATACGAGCGAGGTGTGAGCGGAACGCATCTACTGAAGCAATCCCTGCGTGCGAGTAGTGCTTCCGATTGACCTGTGACCCTATTATTATTTCCTATATTATTATTCCCTATCTACCGACCTCAATAGATAGGGTATCGCAACTGGAACTACGGGTCCGGTTGTGTTTTCAGAGGTACTACGGGGTTCCGGTTCTAGCCCCCCGCTGGTCGTGCCTTTAACCAGGCGCCTCCGGCGGGATCCGGACATGGGTTGGACTCGTAGTGGCATGTGGTTAGCTGTAGAGCTTGGGAATGTTCGTTTGTCCTGGTATTGTGTGCCAGGGCTTCCAAACTCGTGCACAGCGAGCGGGGCCTAGTAGCGGTCTCTGAGGGGCCAGAAGCGAAAAGTCCTGCGGGGAACGTGAGTTTCCCTTATAGTTGGCAGCTTTGTCCGGTGGTTTTCATTGGACATTGGTGTTGACATCTCCGGTACTAGTCTGGATAACTAGTAGAGACGGCCTCCTAGATGCCGTAGGTCTCCGGTCCAGCCAGCCGCGTAGGACGTGGGAACTGGCTAGGCTCCCGGATGGGTTCCGAGAAGTGAGTGTGCTTACTACTCCGCTACCAAGGTGGACACTTGGGAGTCGACTTTAGAGTCGACGACCCTAGCAGTGGCAACTGCGAGTTGTGCCCTTCGTGCAACGAGAAGTGAGCGAGCTCGACAGCTCCGGCTACCTATCTGGACAATAGGCAGTGAACTACACGTGTTCACGGGGATACTCTCCCGAGACACTAGTCTTATGAGTACCGAATGAAGAGCGCGCTGCGGCGGGCACTAATTTGGCGTCAAGACCTAACGTTGGTGGTCTCCTGCGCGAGTGTTCTACTGGCGCAGGGACGTCTGGCACTTCTTGCATAACCTAACGGTTGGTCTCGAGGTGCCAGTACAAATAAACTTAGTGAATTAAGGAGAGGGGATGACCTGTGACCCTATCTACCGACCTCAATAGATAGGGTATCGCAACTGGAACTACGGGTCCGGTTGTGTTTTCAGAGGTACTACGGGGTTCCGGTTCTAGCCCCCCGCTGGTCGTGCCTTTAACCAGGCGCCTCCGGCGGGATCCGGACATGGGTTGGACTCGTAGTGGCGTGTGGTTAGCTGTAGAGCTTGGGAATGTTCGTTTGTCCTGGTATTGTGTGCCAGGACTTCCAAACTCGTGCACAGCGAGCGGGGCCTAGTAGCGGTCTCTGAGGGGCCAGAAGCGAAAAGTCCTGCGGGGAACGTGAGTTTCCCTTATAGTTGGCAGCTTTGTCCGGTGGTTTTCATTGGACATTGGTGTTGACATCTCCGGTACTAGTCTGGAGAACTAGTAGAGGCGGCCTCCTAGATGCCGTAGCCTCCGGTCCAGCCAGCCGCGTAGGACGTGGGAACTGGCTTGGCGCCCGGATGGGTTCCGAGAAGTGAGTGTGCTTCCTACTCCGCTACCAAGGTGGACACTTGGGAGTCGACTTTAGAGTCGACGACCCTAGCAGTGGCAACTGCGAGTTGTGCCCTCCGTGCAACGAGAAGTGAGCGAGCTTGACAGCTCCGGTTACCTATCTGGACAATAGGCAGTGAACTACATGTGTTCACGGGGATACTCTCCTGAGACACTAGTCTTATGAGTACCGAATGAAGAGCGCGCTGCGGCGGGCACTAATTTGGCGTCAAGACCTAACGTTGGTGGTCTCCTGCGCGAGTGTTCTACTGGCGCAGGGACGTCTGGCACTTCTTGAATAACCTAACGGTTGGTCTCGAGGTGCCAGTACAAATAAACTTAGTGAAATTAGGAGAGGGGATGACCCCGGGTCGCAGTCGCAGTCGCAGTTTAAAATGAAATAACATTTCACATGTGCGGGCGGTCGCCCTCGTCAGTCATAAGCACGTGCGCGTTGTTGTGTGACATATATTCATGTCATGTTACATCATAATCATTATTCAATTACCATGTCATTTCATTTCAATATTTGCAATGATAAATAGTAGGAAAATCACTCTCAATGAAAAATAGCAGGTGTGAAAAATAGCAGGTCAAATCACTATGATAAAAAAATCATATGATCATATGATTATGATTTCTAAATAGCAATCATTTCCATCCCTATTGCGCGGCGCGTGGCGCGCCGTCGCACTGCCTCCCCCTCTCTGGAGATTTTTACCTACGGGAAAAATCACCGTAAACAAATGCATGACACTGGTATGAAAGCCTATTTACTAAGGCTTCTACTGGTAAACTTGTATAGGTATATATATACTATACTGAACATTAACCTAAATTGTGGAAGAACAAATTTTGCTTCCCGGTAACGATACCAACAAAATGACTATGTAGTTTGTACGTAACTAATTAACGACAACCAAAAAATTAACTAATTGAAAGAGAAATGATGCGGAGTTGGTTCGTGGTAAATAATGGTCTATCAACCTGCGTAATAACAATATAATAATAATTTTAAAAAAAACTACGTCTCCACCCATCTCCCTACTACTAACTACGCCTACACTGGGACTATCTCGGCGACTGTTTCGTCTTCGCGAGGCGAATGAGCCCCCTCTTTAGCCGTTCCGCTTACGGCCCGCCCTGCGCGTCCCGTTTTTACGGACCGGCCCTGGTGGCTGCGGGGCCTCCTGTGCCGCACTCTCGCCCAGGCTGTCTTCAACCAAGTTGACGTACTCTGTTCGGTCGGGCTGTAGTTTCCGGGGTGGTGTGGACTCTCGGAGATCGGGTGGTTCCCAGTGCTTTCTATGTAAAAAGCAGAAGAAATCTTTCTTTTATTTATTTATTTATTTATTTATTTATTTATTTATTTATTTATTTATTTATCACTTTATGCACGTTTGTACAAAGGCGGACTTAATGCCTTAGGCATTTTCTACCAGTCAACCGTTGGGTGGTGCAGAGACAAACATAAGTTAGGGTGCACACTAAAATGAAAATACAAACAAATAAGTATACAAAATATATACATAAACATAATAGATAGATATGTACAGTGTTATATATATATTTATATATATATATATATATACATACTGATATATAAATAATAATTAAATACTTACATAAATATCATATGTCTATACGACGATTACTGATCACCTTGATCTGTGAGAAATCTGCGTAACTTAGTTTTGAAAGCATACCTACTGGTGGACATTCTGATATTCAGAGGGAGGGCATTCCAAAGGAGAATTGGCTTTATGAAAAAGGAGGAGTGAATGATATCGGAGTGGTGAGAGGGACAGATGAGTAAACGGTTAAAAGAAGAACGGAGGTTTTTATTGTGACTAGTACATAAGTATTGAAAGTGGGAAGAAAGGTAAGGAGGAGAATTGGGAGAACTTATTACGGAAAAAAGAGTGGTCAAGGCCCGCATATCTCTGCGCAGCCGAATGGGCAACCATTTGAGCTGTGATCGACATGCGGACACATGATCATACTTACGTAGATTAAAAACGAATCGAATGCAGTTATTTAGAAGACGGTCGAGCTTATTAAGTAGATCTGCATTCAGGTCGAGATAACACACATCACCATAGTCAATTATAGGGAAAATTAAAGTCTGCACAAGCATAGCTTTGACGTTAACGGGCAAAAGGTTTTTAAGGCGGTAAAGACAACGAAGCACTCCAGTGACTTTCCGACAAGTATTAGCTACTTGAGCCTGCCAATTAAACTTGGAGTCAATATATAAGCCCAGATTCTTAACATTTTGGCTAAGAGGAATTGGAGTGGCATTAAAGATAATGGACTTAAGACCGCTGCAGATTACTCTGGACATCATCCGAGGACTCCCTACCATGACAGCTTGGCATTTCGCGGGGTTGACAGCAACACCAAAATTGTCAGACCAGGACTTAATGCTGCTTAGGTCCTTGTTCAGAGCATCAACTGCGTCATTCAACCTATCCACACTTGCTTGGGCATATAACTGCAAATCGTCAGCGTAGAGATGATACGAACACTGAAGCTGTTAAGTGATAAAATTTATAAAAATTGAGAAAAGAAGAGGAGAAAGAATGCCGCCTTGAGGAACGCCAGTTTCTAAATTAAGCCAGGTTGAGGATGATTCCCCTGATTGGACCGACTGCTGACGTTCCCGAAGATAAGATGAAAACCATTCCACCACTTCGTCAGAGACCATAAGATGGGACAATATGGAAAGAAGGATGTCGTGACTGACGGTATTAAAAGCATTCGAGAAGTCGATGAGAACCAAAATGGTTACTTTTCCGTCCTCAATTCCTGCCCTAATATCACCGGTCACTTTAAGGAGGGCAGTTACGGTGCTATGACCTGGTCTGAACCCAGATTGCAAAGGGTCAAGGTGAGAGTTGTGATAAACAAACTCGGAAAATTGCTTATGGACACAGGCCTCGAGCACCTTGGATATAAAGGGAAGAATGGAAATGGGTCGAAAATGATTGGGGAGCGTTGGATTTGAAACTTTAGGAAGGGGACGGACATATGCCTTACGCCATAGGGCAGGGAAAACTGCGGAATCAAAGGAGGAAGTAATGATGTGGGTGATAGCTGGGAGAAGATGATCCAATAAAGTGACCTCGGATCTAGTTTTGTTGATTAATTATTGTTAGTAAAAAGTTTAAATTAAAGGAATGCAAAGACATAGTGAGCCTCTCGGTTGAACGAACAAAAGAAATAGCTTGTGTGGAGTTGGAGCAGTTTGTTGTGATAAGTATATACAGACCTCCTTCAGCATTATATGATTTTTTTGAAAAAGTTTCTGATGAGACATTGCGTAAAGTCTGCAATGTAGGTAAAACAATAATTGTTTGCGGTGACTTTAATATAAATTTGCTAGAAAACTCCACATTGTCAACTAAAATTAAAAACTTATTTCTATCATACAATTTGAATCATTTATTTTTGGAGCCGACAAGAATAACTGCCACTTCGGCCACCTGTATTGATAACATATATACAAATGTAAAACCACTGGCTAAGCAAATTATGAATAACCTGGACTCTGATCATTGTGGCCAAATGGTCAGTTTCCCACACCAGCGTAAGCAAGTGATGAATAAGAATATCACTGTTGTGCCAAAAACTGCAGGTCGGCTGGAGCGCTTTAAAAGCAATCTAGATACAAAATTATATTATTTAGAATACAATGACAACCCTGATGTCTTTTATAATGATTTTTTTAACATGTATTGTTCAGAATTTAATAAATCTTTTGTTCCAAAAAAGATCTCGGTTAGTGGTACTGTATCTTTTAATGAATGGGCTACAATTGGTATTCACAAAAGTAGGAAACGCCTTTATGAACTTTATGGTGAACGCAACTATAACACCAGCAACGACTTCAAATTATATGTTAAAAATTATTCTAAGTTATTTAAAAGAGTATGCCGATTAGCCAAGGCAAACTATCTGAGTTCTAAGATTATGAATAGTAATGACAAAATAAAAATGACATGGAATATTATAAATAGTGAAACAGGAAAGGTCAAAAGTCGTAATAATGAGTACAATTTAAATTGTGATAATAAAACCTTGACTTCTGATGCTGATGTTGCTGCAGCATTTGAGAGGTGTTTTACTGACATTCCAGTTTCAACTACAAAAGCCTTGATTTCCTCCCCCACTGTAGCTGAATCTGTTTTGAAGGAGAACGTTAAAGATTGTGAAAGTAATTTCAGTTTTCAAAAAATTTGTGTTATAGATATATTAAAAACATTTAACACTCTCAATAAAAAGAAAACTGCTGATCTGTGGGGTAATTCCGTGGATGTCGCTAAATCAGTAATTATGACAATAGCTCCAGTTTTAGCTTGCATATTTAACGAATGCATTGACTGTGGTGTTTTTCCTGACCTAATGAAACATAGTAAAATAATTCCATTGTTTAAATCAGGTAGCACTTCTGACCCCTCTAATTTTAGACCTACTTCTGTGCTACCCACATTTAGTAAAATTTTTGAAAAGTTGATGTTAGTCCAAATTCAAATTCATTTTCATAGAAATAAACTTTTACATTTTAAACAGTATGGTTTTACTAGGGGTCGCTCAACAACTGACGCCGGTGTTGAGCTTTTAATCCAAATATTTGATACCTGGGAGGAATCACAGGATGCCCTAGGGGTATTTTGTGATTTATCCAAGGCTTTCGATTGTGTTTTACATGAAACTTTGGTCAGGAAGCTTAACCACTATGGAATTAGGCATGCTTCTTTGAGCCTTCTAATCTCATACTTGAGTAACAGGATTCAGAAGGTCGACATTAACGGTAAAAGATCTCCGGTATCAGTGGTTACAATGGAAGTTCCGCAGGGTTCAATACTAGGTCCATTCTTGTTTTTGGTTTATATTAATGACTTACCTTTTTTTTGTTTATATTAATGACTTACCATTTTGTAAAAGACAGTCATGAGATAGTATTGTTTGCTGATGATACTTCACTTTTATTCAAAGTGAAACGACGACACCCAAATTATGACGATGTGAATAATGCGATCTCAAAGATTGTTCACTGGTTTAGTGTAAATAACTTGCTTTTAAACGAGGGAAAAACCAAATGTGTAAGATTTGTATTGCCTTATGTTAAGCAAGTAACAACTAGTGTACAAATTAAAGATAAGAATGTGAATCCTGTGGACACCACTGTGTGCGCTGTGGTTTCTTGCGCCCATTCTTTGGCACAGTTAAAAAAATATGTCCTGAATGGGTGGTAGGTTAAAAAAGATTTGGACGATTCAAAGTACTTATTGAATGAGTTTATTGAATAAATATATTTTGACTTGACTTGATTTGCTCTTCCTTAGAGAGTTTGGCGTACCTTCGCATTAAAATTTGTAAATCGGTTAAGTAGTCGGTGAAGCTTTCTCTGTACCTCTGTTTTCGGGCGACAATTCTTACAATGAGGTCTTCCTGGTAGTTATGTGGGTAATAATACAAATGGAACAGCTCTAAGAAATTTTTCCACGTGTCACATGACGCCGCGTTGTTCCTGTACCACATTAAGGTTTTTCCCTGTAATATCCGTGGTAGTGCCGGTAGTACGTCTTCCTTTTGTATGTCGCTGGCCATCACGAGCTCTTCGAGTCTTTCGATGAACTCCACCGCGTCATCCCCTGGTTTGAAGGTCAGATTCCACTCTTTTATGAGTTTGTTAATCATTTTGCTTATGTCTCTGTTTTCGCTGTCGGAAATTCTCTCCGTGTGTCCCTTGTTCGGTGTTTTAAATTCTTCGCCTTCTTTAATGACGTCTACGAGTAATTTTCTTAGTTCGTCCACTGTTAGCCCTTCTGTAGGTAGGTCTCTTTTCTCGGCTTCTTCAATTAATTCTGGCTTCAGTAATTGATATATCCACGCTGTCTGCATTCCTCCGGGGTGCTCTAAATAGCTTATTTCGGTGTCGGTCGGTCGGTCGGTCGGTCGGTGTGTCGGGCGACGCGTTGGGTTTTTACGGGGCGCACTAATTTTCACTCTTAATTCTAAACTCACCCAGTTGCTGGTGCGTACGGCGGGCGGACAGGGGCCAATCTATCCTGGCGGGCGAGTTGAACGGCGGGCTAAATGGGAAGAAGTGATTATTACGGTTATATTACCTACTTCACCCTCAATTTGGGCGGGCGGGAAGCGTCGCGTTCACTACACGTGGCGAGCTTATACTTATTTCCGTGGCTCCCCTCTGAGTTAATTAACTCTTTTGTGAGTTTTATAGTTGGGCGCCAAATGTAATGGATTGCTGGCGGGGAGTCGAACCCCGGACTCTCGTGGCGGGAGCACGCCGAGAGTGAATCCTACATTTCCTTCCGCCGGAGGGGCTTAGAAGGTTTCCTAGCTAGCTCAGCGGTAGAAGGGTAAGCCACGGGGTGCGACAAATAAACACGGGTATACAATTATCGTACGGACGGGTCTTTTACGCCCCTTTATTGAAAATAAGTACTATGCTACGTCTACGGTGGCGTGACGAGAGTGATCGCGGGGTTTCTACGGAAGCGGAATACGGCCCTACGTGAACAGTTCCAGGGGAACGGAGGTCTCAGACGAGCGAGTGCGGGGCGTGCCCGCACGGTCACAGCTACGGTAAGAGAACACTCCACTAATCTACAGACAGGGAAACCCAGGTGAGCAGCTCTCGGTGGAGCCGCACTGCTCCAACTTGAGGATACCTGTCTATACCGATACAATGAACCCACAATCACTAAATCACGCCCGGTTACGGGATCTACGACTACCGCGGATTGACTCAAACGTCCCTAAGGACGGAGGCCAGGTGAGCAAATATGCGGTGAAAGCCCGCACTGCTACAACCCGAGATCCCTATCGGCCTAGACGCGCACATCGGTGAAAGCCCGTACCGCGCAGCTAGGTCGGGTCAGGCGATGCGTCGACGACGGCGTCGAGGCAACGACTGGTCGCGAGTAGACTCAAACGTCCCTGAGGACGGAGGCCAGGTGAGCAAATATGCGGTGAAAGCCCGCACTGCTACAACCCGAGATTCCTATCGGCCCAGACGCGCACATACGGTGAAAGCCCGTACCGCGCATCTAGGTCGGTTCAGGCGATGCTTCGGCGACGGCGCCGAGGCAGCGACTGATGGCGAGCTTTTTTTTTTTGAGTGTGAGTGCTGTCGGTCGCAGATGACCTTTACAGCGTTACCGGGCTTGTGATGGCGAGCTCTGTGCGCGGGCGCTTTTTATAAGGCTCGCGGCTGTGACGTCACGCTGTCTGTGTGCCCGGTGTGTGTGTCTTTCCTTACGCGGCGCGTGGCGCGCCGTCGCAAGTGAAGCAAAGGATGTAGGAAATCAGAATGTCAGGATCGTAGGAAATGGACATCTGTGGTCTCTGCCTACCCCTACGGGAAACAGGCGTGATAGATGTATAAATAAGTAAGCCGTACTAGTCCGTAAACCCATATTAAAAATCCATAAAATATTGTACAGGAGAGTACCGAATAATATTTGTTGCTGTTGAATGCTTAAAAATACTAAACTGACCTATATTTTATATATTTCGGCACTGGCCTTTTATTCTTCTTGTATACTTATAACCGTTTTCAAGCCAAACCGCAAAAGCTTCATCAAAAAGACAGTTTCATCAAAATCCCAAAAATTTAAAAGTTCGGAGAATGCAGAGCTGCATTCCACGTTTCAGTCCTTAATGAAGCGTCACTCGCGACACTGCCATCTATTGGCAGGAACACGGAAATGATTGATCGCAGCAAATTGATTGAGGCCGCGCTCGACCATTCACGGCGCAGTCGTCACGCGGAATTGGCACGATGCTTTTCGTTTGGAATATTTTGGGGTAATTTAGGAGTTGATACGTTTTTATTCTTCAAAAACTCATTTACTGCAAAAGAGGAGTTTAGAGTGGCACAAGTGAAAAGTTGAAAGCATATAATTTGTCTTGATAAGGTCATGTGACGGAATCAAACGCATGTAACTAAAATTTGCTTGCATGCATTCCCAATTAAAACTTTAAAAGTGCCAAAAGTTCCAGGGTTCAATGCCATGAGTAAAGTATGTTTATATGTATGATTTTTCGATTCATAAGGCTTGTGATCATCAACCCGCATTTGACATGAGTGGTGATTAACTCGTTAATTGTAGCCAAGACTTAATTTCAATGATGAAGCCTCTGCCCGGCAGTGGGAATGTATTTATAGGCTATACTTTACTAACTTAAAGAAGGGAACTTTGAGTATAAGTCTATATATTAACACAAACATTCCCGCGCCCATTCAGGAAGACATCAACGGAATGATTGATCTATGTAAATGATTGTGGCGACGGCCGGGCCGTGGCCGACGGCCCTTGCACGCTCAGCGTCATGCGATTCATACTACGCCATGCGGAGCGGACGCAAGGCAGAAGCTGAAGCGGACTGCTGGCGACAATCGCTATGACAAGGACTTATCTTAAAGGAGATCGACCTGAAAACTCTTGAAGTCGTTCATGCTCAGAAACATAAACACATTGAGCAAGACAACTAATTTAATTACGACTTATAATTTGAAAATATTTAATTTTTAAAGTTGGGGTTCTTACTTACTATTTAAGGCTAGGTGTTAGTGAAAAATTAAAATAACACGTTCTAAGAATTACTTTTTGAAGTAGAAAGCAGTGTAATTAAAATCTGCAAAAATTATGAAATATTGTTTAGGCTTTATTCTGTGAAATACATCCGATGGAAACACGATTTGATAAAGTTGACTCGATAGAATAAATTCACAAAGTTACATATTTTTGTGTCATTTTATCTTCTTTTCCAGGTTTTATTCTTAAAATAAGTGATTTGATATTATGAGTCATTTACCAAAATGAAGTTCATAGATAACTTGAGGAATTATAACCGATCGTTTTTTATTTAATACATCTATCAATTTTTTAAAATATAAAACGCGATTATTCGCGCCGCTTCGCTGTTATACCCGTCCCTTACCGTCGTACCGTCGAGAAGCGCTCGAAATACCTCCCCTTAAGTTAGTAGACTGCGATAGGCTGATGATGATGATGATGGTGATGTTAGTTGGTATAACATTTTTAAGCCGTTTCTCAAACTGTTAAGTATTAGGCGTGATACGTACTTTTAAGAGGTCCCAGGCGATTACCAGCGCAAAGTTGTATTATTAACTAGTAGTATAGTATTATTAACTAGTAGTATCTTCTATATAAATAAAAATCAATTGCCACAAATGTATGGTCGCCATGACTTCACTTGAGAACGACTGCACTTATTTGGTTAATTCATGTTTTGTTAATTTTATTTTACAAAATTCCGCTGACAAAGTAGCCGGCGCGGGCGGGCTGCTACTAGTAGTATAAGTATTTTGCTTTTCCTTCTGAGTGTGTGCAAAATAAAGTGTTACTCTATGTATCTAAAAATAAAAAGTATATTCGTAGGTGCCACTTGAATAAAATATTAGCCTATGTGAGATTGGATTGATAAGCCAATGGCACATGGGTCAAAAAGACCCAAGGAAGTTATCGATCGTCATACTGGTAAACAAGTCAAGGGCGTTGTCACAACTAAGTGAAAGTACGGTTCGCTTAAAATATATTCTTCTTTGCCTGTACAAATACCTATTTACGTACAACCCATTCGTTTTCAGATAGCTCAAGCTAGTCAAGTAAAACTGACATAATCCTTCGTATGTAACGTATTCGTCGTTAATTACTTTTAGTATTTCGTTTTTATATTTTGTATTCTGCAAGATTTGTTGTGCTTCTTTTTCCACAACATCACTATTGGAAGAGATTTCTTCAAACAAGCGGATGCACGGTAGCTTAGTGCCATTTTAGAAATCGTCTTTAGATAAAGTTTGAGGGTGGCAAACTCACTTCCAGCTTCTACTCCTGCTCTTTTTTTGTAAATGTCGTTACTTCTGTATAAATTTGTGCAGTTTCTTGCACCTATTCTTCTCCACGAAAATAAATGAATACTTGAATGGGTGGTATGTTAAAAATAAAAAATAAAAAAAATATTTTAAATAAAATTTAACCGACCGTAAATCGGCACTAGTAATAAACATTAACCGACTTAAAAAATTATACTGTTGTCTTGAATAACTAAATAAATCTAAAGTTACATACTTACATGCTTTTGAAGTCGGTGAGACATAATTTCATAAAGATCTAACCGTCCCATAGAACCTTTAAAACTGAGTTACAATTTAAATAATCACACGCACAAATTAAGATTGAGTGTGTCCTCCAAGGAATAGTTATTAGCACAACTATATAAGAGGCACTTGTTTTTCGCGGCTCTATCGGGTTCTGTTCATCCATTAATTATTTATAATTAGTCCGACGGTTCGCCGCAAAGGAAGCATTAATCATCCCAATTAGTACATAAGTCGCGCCTGACGAATGAGCGAGTGACAAAAAATACATTGAATTTGATTTTAGTTTTGGGGTCCGGTGCGGTTTCTTTTTTCGTAAATCGAGGTTTCATTCCCTTATAAAATGTCCTTTAGCGCAGTACGGAGTATTATTAGCTACAAGAACTTTAAGTTCGTTGTAACTTTGACGTCTAGAGATCGTTTCAATCTTCTCATCGTCATCATCATCAGACTTAACGTCCATTATCCAACAAGTCACGTGCTAGCTTAATTCCCAAGTTTCGGTCAAGTGTCGCCTTACGATAGCAAATGAGGCCCGAAGTTTATCCTGCCTCCAAAACACGGAGGGAAGTCAAAATTGTTTAATTTGGTCATCCATTCTGTTACCTGGCATCGCGAAAGATGCGTAAACAACTGGCAAGATCGCAACCCAACATAAGTGGTTCACAGTTCACAATTTCATAATAAAAAAATAAAAAATAAATATACTTTCCTACACTCACACCAATTATCTAGCCCAAGAAAAGCTTCGAAGAAACTCGTTAAATGGTTACTACACAACGGATCGAACCCAGGACCTCAGAAATGGCGACTCCATGAAAACCGGTGTACAAACCACTCGACAAAGGAGGTCGTCAATAAATAATAATAGTCTGTAGATAGTCTTTTATAAAGTCAGAAGTAGGCACTCCGAAATGTAAGTTATCAAAAACAGACAGTTTTGGGAGGTTCCCTTTGAATCGACTTGTATCACAAAATGTTAAATGAACCATAATAAACCTTATTAAAAACTTTTTGCTGATTCATCGCAAACGTAGCTCCCACTCGGCCGGTTTTCGGGAGCACCCAGTTAGCCGCCCTTATTTTTAAGGCTCCACTCGACTGTTTTTTGCTTCAGCGATTCAGAGGGCTGTTTTCTCCGCACCCTTCAAAGGCTCTTTTGGCTCGTATCGGGCGAATGTTGCCAAAATTTTTCCCAATTATAACTGGCAAGCGTTGTTAGGTAGTTCCAAAAGTGGTTTTATTACGTTGTTCCTGACAAAGAGATTGTTAGTGGATGGTTAATCTTTTATGTCATAATATTTAAATAATAATTATAGACGTTTCCTTACGTATCAACTCGCGTAGCTGAATCACAAAGGACTTTCTATTAAGATTTGTGACAACGAATTTAAAAAAATTTTATTACCTACTTTGTGAAATTTATGAAAAAATTACTACGACACAGTTAGCGACTGATCTAGAACGTGGATCTTCACACAGGCACACACACACACACCCACAAACACAAACGCACGCACGCACGTTTTGTTGCTTCAATGTGGCTCTTAATTTAATTTATAAGGAGGTACTACAACCGGTTGTTATTTTTTTTCTGTTTTTGTAAATAAAACTAAGTAGCTCAGTCCAAATAGCACACGGATTTTTCTTGTGTTCTTGTACTAAGTCCAGAGGAAAGTAAAATAGCTTACTACTCCACTAACTGAAATTGATACCGGCCGCCAATTACAATTTATGTAATTTATATAATACTAGCGGCCTTTCGCGGTTTCACCCGCGTGGTTCCCGTTCCCGTGGGAATATCAGGATAAAAAGTATCCTATGTGTTAATCCAGGTTACAAACTATCTGTATGCCGAATTTCATCCGAATCCATTTCGTAAGTTTTACGTGAAACAGTAACAAACATCCATTCATACTTACAAACTTTCGCGTTTATAATATTAGCAGGATTACAGTTGTTTGGTGCAAAATAAAATCTAGCTTAATTGCACACACACACACACACACACACACACACACACACACACCCCCACACACACACACACGCACATACACACACACACGCACACTTAGATGTAGATAATGCCAATATACATAATTACTGTTCCGTGGATATCAATATACATATTTTACTGATTCTGCTAATATGTATCATGAATAACAAGTATTAAAATTGAGCACGTTTTAACAATTTTATTGTTCATTACTATACAAATTGAAGTGTTGATGTTTATTTATTCCGGTGGTGACTAATTATCATGAATTGACATCAAACCATATTTAAAATAGGTATACAAATTAGTTTAACTTTTAACTGTTTTAATACAACGTACGCTTTACATGTTAAAGGTTTTGTGGTACGTAAACTGATGCTTACAGCCCTTAGGAAATAGGGCCTTATCTGTAACATTCATCGGGCCAACGCCCGAAATCCCGAATGACTACTATGTAAGATAAGACTTCGGTTGGTATTTCTAAAGATTTCAAACTACTACAATGATTACACTGCTCTCTTGTGATTTTATTAACATTTATGGGTGAAACAATATCAGAATCAGTTTTTTTTTAGCTTAGCTACAAATATAGTAATGTGATTGCCAAAATATCGATTTCTTATAATCAAATAGCTGTTTCATCTTACCCGATTGCTATAAGGCAAGATAATACTCGTATATTGGAATAACCTAATGATATGATACTTTATAACTATTAAACTTATTTAACTAGAAAAGTAAGTACCGTACAATATTAAATATTACTATTTATGATAACTAGAATGCTGACAAAAATGGAACGACGACTATAAACGGATAAAATGTTTACTAGAAATAAACAACCAGTCTTAGGAAAGCTCGAATTGGATTCGAACCCATGACCTTTGGATTGCCGGTTCACTGCTCTAACCGCTAAATCATAATATACTTTCAAGTGTATTTTGATTTGTAAACGTGTCTAAGCCAGCTCTTGCCAAGCCATTAGAGTTTTATCTGAATTCTGACATATCTCTTTATCTCAGCTATCTCGATAGCATTAGGTACGAAATGTGATTTGTGGACCCCTCGTCTGAAATCATCGCAGTGTAAAAATAGCGATTAATCTAAATGGAGACAGACCTTTTTGGAGATCGTGCGACATTACATAAGTGTGTTATAAGGTTACTTTTTTATTTTATTTCACAACGGGTAACCAATTAATTCTTAATCTCCACCTGGTGGTATGATAAGTTTTGTTAGACCAATGATGTAACCACTTAGGAAATAGTTATCTTTTTATGTTTTCTTATGAATAAAATGGAGGATTGGTTTCAGTGAATCTATATCGCTAAGCTACCCTTTTTGTATCTATCACCGGTCTGGTGCCTGATCGCTAGATAGTTTCATTTTTACTTAATAAAATATATTGCTTCGTTTCGTTCACGATACGTGTTGCGAATGATGATAAACTGTAACTCTCAAATAGAACAACGTAACGCATTCAACACAATCACTAATGCAAACAAAACGCAATCAACACTGCATGATAGCTCTGATCTGTTCAACTCCAAGCCGGCCGTAATGAGGAATCAAATAATGTAAACGTTTCCCTCATCGGCGGGATATTGACACGCACAAATGTGTATTGCAACGCCACAAAATTCAAATTTACTACACACAGCACACAGCTAATTGAAATAGAATCGGTGCCCGACTAATGCATTCATTGGTGAAATAGGAACCGATTAATAAATTAATTTATTACCTGTTAATACGTGTGCAATCACAATACTCGTACTAGTTCACTACATAAGTTGCATTAAAATTAATCACGGAGGCTTGAAACAATTAAACGTTTTACGTACTAATAATCAGTCAGGAGAAAACCGTTACCGCTAGTTGTGTAATTCGTGTGGAGAGAAAACGGAGTCCTTGCAGCACTTACATGAGTGTCTCTCTTGCTAAGAAAATAATGGTTCTCCTGAGGATCAGGGGGGTTACTCTTGAACGCAAACTCAATCTCAATACAATTCCAATGCGATTAATATGTATCGATATTGGGATAAGTAAAGATAATTCCGGAACGCCATCTCGATAATAATTTGTACAATCAATTTCCACACAATTTAATTCCAATGTAGCGCTATTGTCGCTTACAAAAGTGCCATTTGACATTTTTTAGATTTGTGATTGGAAATTGATTAATGCAATTGTGTTTCAAGAGTAAGCCTACAGTCTATATGAAAAATACCGTCTCATAAACATTGCCAAATTTATAGCAATTTATTTTTATTGAGAAAGTAGAGTGAAAGTATTGGTTTGCATAAAAGATTTCGATGGGTCGAAGAGCAAGCCCCACTACAAAAAAATAGATAAACGCGATAAATGACCGGTAAAAATTTGTGTTTCCTTTAATTATAAATTATTCATCCCAAAACGTTTAACCACTCACCTAAATGTAATTACCCAACCGTTAAGAATGGAAGGGTGTCTCACACGGAATCTTCACGTACATACTGGCTAGCTATATCTTACCTCAAACTGTTCGTATACAAACATATCAGAACCATAAATAAGCCCTTTACATGAAAAAGGTTGAATGTCTGTTACTCGATCGCTCCGGAAGGACTGAAAGGTTTTCCGCATGATGCGGAACGTTGTCTTTTCTCTGACGTAGCTCAATTTTACGGTAAAATAAAATAGAATGAATAGATAAATTATTTATGGCATATACATGAGAATTAGATTTTACTTAAGTCTTATTGGTATATTAAGTACATTTTGTTTTTCTATATTTAACATCGAGGAATATGGAAAATAAAGGAGAATGACCAAACCAGCCTATATCTATTGCGTCTTAATCATTCACATATCAAAAGTGTTTTCTTATGTTATAATGATTACTGTTAAAAAAGGTTTTCTATAGAACGCCGCGTTAGGAGTCAAGTGTTAAATTAATGCTGAACTGAACTGATAGTCATACGATAACAGTTGTCATAACCTCAAAATACCTAAATAGTTTTAAGCTAAAAATGAAAGTAGCTTCAAACTCCCGCATGATATTGCAATGTAATTTTATCTTCATAATTCAGAGCATTGCTGCTATTGATTACTATTTATTTCCTTAAAGCGCTGTGTTACGCTAGCTCGCTAGCTAACTAAAAAACTAGCCTAACTCCCATAGTAAAAAGGTCATTCAACCTTAATGGTGAATGACGATAAGTTACAGTAAGCTTATTTTAGTTATTGTTAAGTAAAATTTTAAACACTGAAAAAAGACGACAACCTTAAGTATATTCTAGCGCTAATAAAACGCTAAAATATATAAAAAACATTAATTATTGTTGTTTTTTATCATTCACAGCGTCAGTATTTGTGACATATTTTTGAGAAATAAAGAAAACGTACTAACTTACGAACTCATTTAAAGTTGCCTGTACCCCGTGCCTAATGTACATCTAATATCTCACGTTCAGATGTTTTCGCGTGAACTGTGCAGCAACTGGGAAAGTTAGTTCGCGTTAAATATAAACTAGGAGGTGTCTGCCGAGCGGTGCAATTAAAACAATGAGCAATGGAACGAGAGTTTGGTTGCGCTTACAGCTTTGGTTGTCAAGATTTATAAAGCTGAAATTAAAAGGATCTGCTTGGAAGTAGGTAAGGTTTACGCGACTCAGTTAGGCTGGCTACCACCCTCTTATCTTAGCACTATACAACTGGCATTTGTAAATTCGTGTTATATTTTATTTGGCAAAGTTTTTCTAATAAAGTTCCACATCGAGCTATCAATCAGCTACTACCATTATATACTGTGTTTTATAAAAGAATATTATATACCCTCTTATGATTAGCGCAAGCGGGTTCATAAGTGGCAGCTTATAGTTCTCAAACAGTAGCAACAAATAATAACCAAACAAATAAATGTGTACCTAGTTGTATTTACATACATACATACGTGGGGCGCACTAAAAGTTTCCGGAATGAATAAGAAAAAAATACTATTAAAAAGTAAATGCACTTTTTCATTCGATTAAACCAATTTTGAAAGCTTTTGTACCACTCCTCCGTGGTGACCTCAGAAACGTGTTTTTCATACTCTTCGACAGTGTAAGGTCGTGAGCCGGGAGTGAAATAATACACATGAGTGCTGGATAAATACTGAATATAATTTATTGATACATGCCTTTTAAATAGATAGTCTTACATACTAACTCCATACATCACACCTCCTTCCCATACAGAAAATAAAATAAAAGGATACATTTTATTTTATTTTAAACGTATTAACGATACAATGATAACGGTTTTTCTACAATACATCAAATATTAAACATTCTAGTACTTATATTAGGTACTGTCTAAAACATATATATTTTTAATAAAGTCTTTAGTAGGTACATAGGATAATATACATATCTTTAAATTATATCTTAATATAAAATCATTCTACTGTTGAATAATAACGTTTTGTCCTATTTTTATGAACAACATATCTTTTATTGTCTTTTATAATTACAACATTTGGTGGACATTCTTTTAACACTTTATACGGACCAGAATATAGGCTTTGAAACTTATTTCCAGTTTCATTCTTTAATAAAATCAAATCATTTACTTTATATGATACAGGATTAACATTACGATCGTACCTAGCCTTTCTATTTAATTTACTAGCTATTAAATTGTCACGTGCTTCTTTTTGTGAAGTTTGAATTCTAAACTTTAATTCTAAGGGATAGTTATCAAAGTTGTACAGAGGATCAATCATTCTTGAATTTAGATTAGACGGTAATGTACATTTTTTTACCAAATATTAACTCAAAGGGAGTAAACTTAGTCTCCGTATGAACAGAAGTGTTATAGGAAAAACACCAAAAGGGAAGCCAAGTACTCCATGCCTCTGGGTGATTACCTGTTTGGATGCGTAAATAGTTTCCCATGTGTTTGTGTGAATTCTCTAAAGCACCGATACTTTGATGGTGGTACGCGGTAGACTGTAATTGGTTAATATGTAAAAGTTTACAAACCTCCTTCATTGTAGTTGACAGAAACTCTGTACCTCTGTCTGTAGCGATTTCGTTCGGAACACCATACCTAAGAATCCAATTATTAACAAAATTCCTAGCTACCTCATTCGAACTTTTTGATTCTAATGGATAGGCCTCGACGTATTTGCTCAACTCACATTGTATAGTTAGAATATATTTATAACCATTGCAATCACTATCTAAAGGTCCTACTATATCTAAATAGATTTTCTCTAAAGCCGAATTTGCTGTAGAACTAATCGTCATCGGCTCCTTAGTATGATGTGATGAGTATTTTTGTTTTTGACACTTGTCACATCGTTTCACAAATTCAGTAACATCTATTTCAAGCTTCGGCCAAAAATAATATTTTTTAATAGTATTCACCATCCGCCTTATGCCCGCGTGGCCACTAGTGGGCAAAAGGTGGAAGTCATTCAAGATTACACGTTGATCGTCTTTATCAACTATTCTTTTTGTGTCGTTTAAAATACATACTCGTGGTCCGGACCAATCACTTATACTCTTTATCTCCTTGATTAACTTTTCGACAAAAATATTATTATTATCATTTTTAATGAAGTATACTTCTTTTATATCGATTTGCCCACAAAATATATTCAGCTCTCTCACAAATTCGCCTGGCGTCAGTTGTGATCGAGAAGCTAAATCTATAAAAATTGTATTCAATAAGGGCGCATAACTCAAACACGTACTCTCGTGACTAATCTCTTTTAATTTACGATATCGATTCAATTCATAAGCGCTTATGAAACGTAACTCCTTGAAATATTTCGGTTTGCTATGTACTTCTATAACTTTTGGGTGATCAATCCAATCGTTATTAGAAGCAATCGCATCCCGTGCTTGTCTAGCTCTTTGCCCTCGCGTCATTACATTAATTAACGCATGATTCATTTCTTTTAACTCTTCCGACGTTATTTGCAAACGAGATAGAGCGTCAGCAGCGACATTATTTTTGCCTCTCAAATATTCTAATATAAAATTATATTCCTCTAATCTTAATCTAAATTTCATTAACCGACTGGATGGATCTCTCATTCCAAATAAATAAATAAGTGGTTTATGGTCAGTTTGAATTTTGAACGTCCTGCCATACAGATATGGTCGAAAATGCATTACGGCCCACACAATCGCAAGTAATTCTTTTTCAATAGTCGGATACCTTTTTTCTGCTCTGTTAAGACTTCGACTAGCGTATGCTACAGGCCTTCCATCACCATTGCATAAAACTGCTCCAACGCCATACCCCGATGCATCAGTTTGTAAAATAAATTGATTTTGCTCTGAGAAGTCAGGATATTGTAACACAGGGTGAGATATTATATTTTCTTTCAATAACTCAAAAGACTTTTGGCACTTCTCATCCCAATTGAAAACTACATTTTTTCTACATAAATTATTTAATGCATGCGCTTTTGTAGCAAAATTTGGAATGAACTTTCTGTAGTAATTTACAAAAGCTACAAATCGTTTGACCTCGTCTACTTTTTTAGGAACCGGATAATTCTGAACAACCTTTATTTTTTCGGTATCGGGTATGACGCCGTCAGCTGAGACAATATGACCCAAATAAAGCAGTTCTTTCTGTAAAAAGGAACATTTTTGAGGGTTTAATTTTAAATTTACTTTACGTAATCTCTCGAAAATATGTTGTAAGTTACTAATATGACTCGATAAGTCTCTACTAAAACAGATCAAATCGTCTTGGTACACTAGACATTTTTCATATGTTAATCCAGTCATTGCCATCGTCATCATGCGAGAAAACGAACTTGGGCTAGTTTTTAGACCCATGGGCATCCTCGTCATCTGAAACTGTCCCGAACAAAAAGCAGTGTACTTGCGACTGTCTGGGTCTAAACTAACATTATAATATCCTTGATGTAAATCCAAATGAGAAAAATACATGCAACCGGACAAAGAATCTAATATTTCCGTTATATTTGGAAGTGGAAACTTGTCATCATGAATGTTATTGTTTAATTTTCTATAATCAACAACCAAACGCCATTTTTTGTTTCCGTTTTGGTCACTTTTCTTTGGCACTAGCAAAATAGGGCTAGACCATTCGCTTTGACAAGGCTCGATAATTTTTTCTTTCAGCATATGGTCAATCTGATTTTTTATTTCCTGTTTTAAAGCATGCGGTAATCTATACGGTTTTGAATAAATTGGCTGTGTGTCAGGTTTTAATTTAATAGTATGTTGATAAATATCAGTGGTTGACAACTTATCCCCTTCCAAATAAAAAATGTCGGAATATTTTGCACATAAACTTTCTATACTTATTTTTTCTTCCTTATTTAAATTTCTTAAATCTAACTTTGAAAACAAACTTTTAACTCGGACTGCATTTTTCTCATTTTCCTCAAAATTACAAATAGAATATTCCCTTATACTTTGAATATCAAGCTTTATTTCTGATAAATTTAATTCTTTTGTGGTTGTGTTCAAAATTCGCACTGGTATTTTACCATTAGTGGGGCTAACTAACATACTGGCAACAAACACTCCTTCACATATTTCTTTTGTACAAATTACGCAATCTTCTACTAAGTTAGTGTTAATATAATGTATAGATTCTGACCTAGGGGGCAATGACATTAACTTGTTAGATGAACTCATTAATTTTAAAACAATCTGTTTACTTTTATCGGGCCATAACGTTAAAGTGTTATGCCTCATGTCGATAACCGATCCATACCTTCCTAAAAAGTCCTGTCCTAGAATACCATGCGACTTACACGGCAGAGTATCAAATACATAAAACTTATGATTAATACTATGGCCATGTATTGACAACGGTAAACATACATATCCGATTGCCGGCACTTTGCCACCTATACCGTTTATAATTATGTTCTCTTTGTAAAGTGGAATATTAAAATCAAGAACACATTTGTATTTTATTGCCGAAATTGAAGCCCCCGTATGAATGAGCCAACTAAACGCATAAATGTCTTTATAAAATAAATCGATACAATAACTACTGTCACTAGCTAGAATACTATAACATTTAGGCACGAAAAAACTCACTTTCAGCTTCTCTAATCTGTGTCGACGTACTAGCCTGGGGTTGCGACTGTGAATCATCATTTACTAACCTTATCTGTTCTCTAAACTGTCTCTGAGCTCTATAATTATTATTGGAACTATTACCTCGATACGCATGTCTGCCTCGGGACGTATGTCCCCGTGACGGCGGCTGCTGGAACCACTGCCTGGCACCCCCTCGAGGTTGATGCCAATTGCTGGAACCACGGCCGCGACCCGCGTTGTACGTACCTCTTTGGTAGTTCTGGTATTGAGGCTGCCTGGAATTGTTTTTAAAATTTCTATTATTATTACGTCTAAATGCCATGACTTCAGCCATATTATCTGAACCTGAAACATCCTCGTCTACCCCGGCCTGAATTGCATCTTTTAAATTATCAAAATTTTGTGCAGTTATAATAGTACCGATCCTACGGTTTCTCAATCCGTCACTAAATTGTCTAATTGCCTGTTTCTCATTTATTGACTTCAAAACGTTAAATTTTCCACTATCTCCGTCGGACTGGGAAACGGTAAGTTCAACTAACATTTCGGACAACATTTTTCCAAAAGCATCAATTGACAAATTATTTTGTTTGCAGTTTAAAAATTGCTTTTGCAATGCGCTGGCTGACTTTTTAGGTAATAATAATTTTCTCATGTCATTTATTAGATTAGGAACAGTATCATAGTTTGTTCCTAACTTTAACTTGGCAGACTGTGACAGCCTACTCTTAAGAATAAAAGAAATTAATTGCGACTGTGATTCAGCATTAATGACTGAACTGTAATATTCTATACCGTCCATCAGCTGTTTTGTATTAGAAATTTCGTCATTCATAACCGGTAATAAGGTCAAAGCCACTTTCAGATCGAATTTGTCCATTTTGGTTACGTAATCTAAAGACTCGGAATATTCACACAATTTAGTAATTTCCTTAAATAAATTATTAAAATCCTCGCAACACTTTTTTATAATATTCTCCTTTTCATCTAACCGGCCTACTTTATTAATATTTTCTATATAAGTATTATATTGGCCACCGATTAACTTGGCTTCACTAAGCTTTTTCTGTAAAATATTACCCTGTCGTCTAGATGGGCCAATTTTAATTAAATACTGTCTTATTACAGATAACTCTTCATACAATTCCTTTATATATGTGGCCATAGGAATTTAATAATTATTAACAAAAAAAATATTACGAATAGGGGAATTTAAAAATTAAATTTAAATACAATAGTTATAATAACATAGCATTAAAAATACGCACCTTTATCATTGTCAAGACGTAGAACTTCATTGTATTTAGCTGTAATATGTAAAATATTAGTACCTTTGCTCGCTTACAACATTAATTATTAGGTATAAAGATTAATACAATTTTAATTTCTATGACAGGTTAAACATATTTTCTAAATAGTGTCCATTAAATAGTGTCCATTATTATTTATTTTATTATACTCGTAGTAGAATGTCGCGCCTACGCGTAGTACGTAAAAAATATTATAATATACCGCACAAACCGCACTGCACAATTTTACGCACCACACATGAATAGATACGTATAAGAAACCGCACTTTCAAACTTTACTATCTTCCACGTTTAAATCCGGGTACATGTTGAATCGCCGTCGAAAGGATAATCGCTGCCCTCTATTGTTTCCATTCTGCTCGACCTCTTGTCGAATCCACCGCAAGTGACACTTCCGATATATACGGAATATCCAGAACAGTACCCCAAGAAGCACGCAGAGCACGACGATCAGCATCAGAATATTTGTGGTGGACAAATGGAACCGAATCTCGTCGATTGGCGCACTATTTTGGCCCCCAGCTGCGTTTTGGGCTATTACAATATTTTCTTCTTTTGACTGCTGCTTTCCCATTTTAAAGTTTGCGATACACAACTGTCACACTTGAAAGTTTTAAAATGAATTGTTTCATCCATGATTGAAACACACCGAGAGGCCGATATTTACAGAAACTAGTCCTTTTACGGCCGGCGCCGGCGGCGGCGCAGCGGCGGCGGGCGCCGGGCGGTGTCAGGATCCTCGCGCGAGAAAAGGATGCACCAACTCAAAACCCATCAATTTGGAAGACGTTATCTCCGATAACCCTCAGGATGCTGTCATATGTTATGAGTGACACTTCACATGAAATAGTAGATTAGATAAATCCAGGAAACAACCCCCGGACGGAAGAGGCCATCATTGATAGCCCACAGGATGTGTCAAAATACTAAGAATATTAAATAATTAAATATTAGGTTAATTCGTAGATAAGTACATTCCCTTTAAAAAGGCCTGCGTGCCATATTCGATGTTCATTCGCTCATCAGCTTTCTTTTGTATAACATAATTGTATTGTATTTTTAAATAAATTCTTTTTTTTACGCCTCCAGTTCTTTCAAAACATTAACTGGCGCCCAAGTGAGGGGCTAAGTGTGACCTTGACTCCTGCATCAAGAATCGTACACCTCAGCCTTTCGAACCTACATTAAAGACTTCTCCTGCAAGCGACTCCTAACGTATCTACGAACACAAGACGAGAAGTACGCAACAGTTTGGAAGCCTATATAACGACTCCTCCTGCAAGCGACTCCCGCAAGACGTATCGACAAGAACGAACAAGAAGTACGCAGCAGTTTAGAAGCTCATCGAAATCAAGCGGACGTACGGCTTCTCATCTATTGAAGACGCTGACTCCAAAGATATCCGATGAAACTAGAGGCAGTAATCATCTTTACCGTCATTCAATTGTGAGTACATTTGATTATTTTCTTTTGAGGTAAAAATCTGGCTACCACTCCTTCAGGTAAACCTCTTATACCACCATCCAGAATGAACCCTGCATCCAACCCAGTTCCTAGCACCTCTAATAGCCCACATATTGAAACACGACACATTCCAATACCTATTTTTTGCGGTAACGGTAGTGAACGCGACTTGAACGGCTTTATTAGGGCGTGTGAGCGATTTTTAGTTACGATACCGGGAGACGAAGTTACTAAAGTAAACTTAGTATTATCTAGGCTATCAGGTGAAGCTGCTAATACTATATATCGAGGTAACCATGATTTCTCTTGGCAAAGTATTAAAGCTCTTTTATTACAAAGGTATGGTCGTTGGGCAGTAAAAATCGAAGACATAATTATGGAAATTCAAAACATACAGCCTTCCACGGACAGAATAGTGCCATTCATTCATGACTTAGATGAGATCGTGTCTGAAGGTGAAGCTCACGTAAAAGGAGCTCAAATAATTTTAGAACCGTTAGCAAGACAAACTATAATAAAATATTTACCTCCAATATATGAGGACCTTTGTAAAATGGATAGTTATTTAGAAGTATGTAACAAAGCGCGACGTTTAGACCGCGAAGGATACAGAATTATTAAAAAACAAAAATTAATTCCTATTAACAAACCAGCAATCACGCAACAGCAGTGGCAACCACAGGTAAAAAACCAAAACTTTAATTATAAACCTATGCAGACTCCACAATTCGCACCTAAATGGCCACAAAAACACACGTATCCACCATCACCTTTCTCATTAAGACAAAAACAAAATAATTTTCCGCAACAACAATACCAACAGTTTAAACAAAATTATCCTCAGCACTTCCCACCTCAGAGAAACGAGGACGTGACAATGCGTACAGTAACCGACAGACCGCCGCTAAAGCGATCACGGGATACCATTTTTAATATTGAAACAACCGAGAAAGAAAACGAGTATGATCACTTTATGCAATTTTGCGAAAACATGTACCAAAGTATTTATAATAACGAACCGGAACTTAGTGAATTACCCGAGGAAAGTGAAGAAAATTTTCAACCAGAACCTCAACAAACGAAACCCATATAACATTTCACCATCAAGTAGGATTCCAATTACCATATATAGTGTTACCCGACTTTGACGAAAAGATGTTAGTGGATACAGGTAGCGCAAGATCCTTTATCAATCCGCGAATAGCCAAAGAATATATAGATCAAGGTTTTGCAACATATTTAAATGAAGTTTTCACGGTTCAGACCGCCCATCAAACAACAAGACACGAAGGTAAAATAATTTTACCTCCAATGCAAAAAATCTTTGGTCCTAGCGCTATCCCGCTAGAATTCTATCTGTTTAATTTCTCTGATAATTACGATTACCTATTAGGATGGGATGCTATGACAAAACTACAAATCTCTATCACTCCTGGTCAAAACTCTTTACGTACAACGGAAAAGGTAATACCGTTATTTTATACGGAATCATTAAAAACATTAAATAACATATTAAATGAAAATCAAAACATTTTTGCTGAAACCGCCGCGGAAACATCATTTGATAAAATAAAGCATCGCATTATATTGTTAAAAGATGAACCGATTTATCAACGTCCTTACAGACTACCGGAAGTACAAAGACAGGAAGTAACCCGACAAATAAAAGAAATGTTACAAAATAAAATAATCAAACCCTCTGACTCTCCTTGGTCAAGCCCTGTGCACCTTGTAGCAAAACACGTAGATCCAGGTAAACCTCAAAAATGGCGATTAGTAATTGACTACCGCAAACTAAACGAACAAACACGCGACGACAAGTTCCCTTTGCCCAATATAGAGGATATATTTTCTAAACTAAATGGATCTAGATTTTTTTCAACCCTAGACTTGACTGCAGGCTACCATCAGATAAACATGGAAGAGCAATCAATACCGCTTACTGCGTTCTCAACCCCCGACGGACACTATGAATATACTCGTATGCCGTTTGGACTAAAGACCGCGCCCGCTACGTTCCAACGCGCGATGAATAACGTACTGCGACCGCACTTAGAGGCAGGTATATGCTTAGTATATCTCGACGACGTCATCATTTTTGCACCTTCTGAAGCAGAACATCATAGAAGATTACAAGATGTTTTCAATACACTTAAAAAATACAATCTTCGCGTAAATCGAGAAAAATGTAACTTTTTTCAGACCTCAGTAAAATTTCTAGGACACATACTAACTAAAGACGGCCTTAAGCCTTGCCCTGAAAAAATAGCCGCAATAAATAAGTTTCCTTTACCTAAAACAATAAAAGAAATAAAATCTTTTCTAGGATTAGTTTCGTATTACCGAAAATTCATACCAAACTTATCTCAAATTGTAAAACCTATAACAGAATGTACAAAAAAAGGAAAAAAAATAATACACGACGAATTGTTTAAAAACGCATTTAACAGAGCCAAACAACTCATATCAAATCCACCAGTATTATCATATCCGGACTTTAACAAAACTTTCACAGTTACCACGGATGCTAGTGATAAAGCTTTAGGCGCTGTAATCTCACAAGATAACCACCCCATCGCTTACGCTTCACGAACATTGAACGAAGCTGAACAAAAATATAACACAACTGAACGAGAATTGTTAGGAATAATATACGCGTTAAATCAATTCAGACCTTACATCTACGGACATAAATTTATCCTTGAAACTGACCATCAACCATTAACTTGGATAGCAAAACTTAAAGAACCAAACGGAAAGTTAACCAGATGGCGACTAAAAATGCAAGAGTATGACTTTGACATTCGACATAAGAAAGGAGCAACAAACTACGTAGCCGATGCATTATCACGCATCGAAATAAATTTCAACGAATCCACTGCAGCCACGGTTCATAGTAACTATGACGACTCTAGTACGGGTTTCGTTATCAAAAATGAACACCCACCACGCCGAATGAATCGTATTTATGTCAGTCTCGGTTCATACGCGGTTACGCACGAACAAAAATCTAGTGGAACCTACGATTATCATTTAACCCTTCGAGAGCCCGAAGACTTTAAGAAGTTCATCATTGAATACTGCGGAAGTAAAAGGTACGCTATAATCTGTGAAACAGACTTAGGACAAAAATTATCAGAAGTCTATAGAAAACACTTTAATCCTAACTCTTTAGAGATCGTGTGGTTTAAAAATATCCGTAAGGAAATAACTCAACCCGAAGAAATACAAAAAATAATTAGACAGACGCATGAGTACTTACATAGACACTTAGGAAATCCAGCGCTATGTAAAGAAATTTCTGTAGAATATTATGTCGAAAATTTAAAACAACACACTAGTAACTTCCTTAAACGATGTAACATCTGTAACCAAGTAAAGTACGATAGAAAACCAATAAAGGCCCCTATGGAAAAAACACCAACGTTTGATAAACCAATGGAAAAATGGCAGTTAGACACGTTTAGTTATGAAAGAAATAAATATTTAACCGGTATAGATCTATTTTCTAAATGGGCATTCATGATTCCCTTACTCGAAAACACAGGTTTAAAAATAATTGACGAGCTAACAAAATTATTTATGCTAGTAGGAAAACCACGAATAGTCTCGACGGATAACGAAACTATTTTTCAATGCGAAGATATGAAACAATTCTTCACCATGATGAATATCGAACAGTACACCCCTACGCCCCAACATCACACATCACATGCTGATATCGAACGATTACATTCAACTATTATAGAAAAGCTGCGCGCTCAGAAGGAAGTAATCAATAAAGTCGATATTCCCTTAGCCATTTTTGCCTACAACTCTACTATTCATAGCACAACTAATAAAACCCCGAACGACCTACATTTCCTAAGAGAAATAAATTTACCCATACGAGATACGATAACGTGCGACTATTTAAACGAAATAAAAAACAAAATTCAAACAATAAAAGATAAATCGCTTGTAAGACAAAATAGAATGCGACAACCCGCCATACCCGAATTACAAGTAGGTTTAAAGTTTTATATACAAAAACATGATCGAAGTAAAAATAAAAATGCCTTTAGAGGTCCCTATGTAGTTAAGCAAGTTAAACCTAGAAATAAGGCTATGTATCATAATCACAATAAAGACAGACAAATTCACATTAGTCAAATGAAAATTCCAGATGTTACGGACGTCTCACCCACTTGAATGGAGAGATAGTAAGTATAAAACAAGACAAAGCTTGGATCCAAGAAGATGAATGGACACTGATACACCCTATCAACCTTCAACCATTGTTTAACGAATATTACAAACTACAAGTAGTGTATCAGAACCTTAAAATCGATTCAAATATGCAAAAACATCGTATAACCTACGTCAAAGACCAATTATATCATTGCATCGATAGATTACAAATACCACAACGTAATAAAAGAGGTTTAATCGATGGACTAGGCTCAATAGTAAAAGCAGTCACTGGTAATCTCGATAATAACGATTTAGTTAACATCGAAAAAAAGTTTAGCATAACTACGGACATTATGGAAAATTTTAATAAAAGAATACAAAATGTATCCGAATATATTAACGTCTTAGTAAATAATTATAATCGCAAGAGATCAATAGAAACATTCACTACTGAACTATTATTCAGCTTTGAAAGCCTGAAAGATATGTGTTACAGAATAACTGAAGCTTACGTATTTGCTCAACACGACATATTACACCCTTCAATTATAGATCAATTACATCTAATGAATAGCTTAAAACAAATACCTTCCTCAATTAATGTGTTAAAGGATTCCTTAAAGTTAGAAGCTCAGATCACTCCTCACGTTACAATAGAATCTAACGTCATGATATTCCAACTTCCTATTCCTATTATATCTAGAGACTTTTATTACTTAGAATATTTAGTACCAATTATAAATAGACAAATGGATAATTGTTTCATTCCTAACCTAATTGCTGGCCAATACCTCATCAGAAATAATCAAGTGTATAGAGCTAAGAAGTGTAGACAGCATATTTGTACAGTAGATGTCACTGAAGAATGTATCAAGCAAAGCATCTTTAAACAGAAGAACGAATGTAAACAATTGTTAATTTTCTGCCCTATAAGTTACTCGAAGAAAATAAATAATAATTTGTACTATCAATATATAAACAAAGAAGAATCCATTGAAGATCGATGTACTTCGGAAAGGAATACTTTGCTTGGGTCCTATTTAGAAGATAACACCGAGTGTTTCCAGCTAGACACCAAGACGGAGTTAGAAGTCTATCAATCGACAACAAAAGAAATGATTAACGATTACCCCATATCATTGCCTACTACCAACGAAGAAGTCCAAGAACAGATTAAGTTTTTAAAGAGACATCAATTAGTAGATAATAAGGTGAATACACTATATACCGGATCGTATATCACGATTGGAATAGTAATATGTTTACTTATCGTTTCCTGCGCTCTTCGCCAAAGAATACGAAGATGCTCAACACTGGGGGAGGAGAGAAAAGGATGCACCAACTCAAAACCCATCAATTTGGAAGACGTTATCTCCGATAACCCTCAGGATGCTGTCATATGTTATGAGTGACACTTCACATGAAATAGTAGATTAGATAAATCCAGGAAACAACCCCCGGACGGAAGAGGCCATCATTGATAGCCCACAGGATGTGTCAAAATACTAAGAATATTAAATAATTAAATATTAGGTTAATTCGTAGATAAGTACATTCCCTTTAAAAAGGCCTGCGTGCCATATTCGATGTTCATTCGCTCATCAGCTTTCTTTTGTATAACATAATTGTATTGTATTTTTAAATAAATTCTTTTTTTTACGCCTCCAGTTCTTTCAAAACATTAACTCGCGCGTGTCTCTACTGTTGGCAGGGTCGCCATGTAAGGTCGTGAGCCGGGAGTGAAATAATACACATGAGTGCTGGATAAATACTGAATATAATTTATTGATACATGCCTTTTAAATAGATAGTCTTACATACTAACTCCATACATCACAACAGCCTCTTATGGTGATGAAAATCATTGACCGCGTAATTGGTTCTTAATGTTTGGAAACAGAAAAAAGTCACAAGGTGCCGGGTCGGGACTGATGCAGGATGGCTCATCAGTTCTACGTTTTTCACCTTTAAATAATCGTTTGTCTGTCTGGCCGTGGGGGAACTAGCATTGTCGTGGTGCAAGATGACACGGCGTTTACGGTTATTTTTACGGAGTTCGGCAATAATTTCCGGCAAACAAAATGGTCGTGTACCAGTCACTATTCACGGTACGACGATTCTCTAAAGCAACTGTATATCTTGAAAGACCCATACGCTCGATTGCTACTTTGTTTTGGGATCGTAGCAATAAATCCATGTTTCGTCACCTGTTATTATGTCCCACACCAAATTTGACGCACCTTCGTTGAATCTGGTATACATGGCACTGCACTAAGTGACGCGGTTCGGTATTTGAGCGTGACGCGGTCCGTTTTTTGAGCCTCGGTCAAATTGTGTGGGATCCACCGCGAGCACAGCTTTCTCACGCCCAAATGTTTGTGTATGATTGATTGTATTTGACTCATGCCTATGTCTAAGGATGCGCGAATCTCATGGTAGGTCACATACCTGTCTATTTCAACCATACGGCGCACAGCATCGATGTTTTTGTTGTTCACAGCGGTGGACGGGCGACCATCGCGAGATTCGTTACTGAGATTGACACGACCGCGCTTGAATTCTGAAAACTAGCTATAAATAGTCGTCTTGCATGGTGCTTCATCATCAAAAGCAGATTGAAGCCGAGCGATGCTATGTTGAGCTGTTAAATTACCCTTAAAATCTTAGAAAATCATACCACGAAAATTTTGTCGAGTTAAATCCATGTTAATGTAGACACGCAATTTTTAAAATGGCGCCACAGTGTAAAAGCAATGGACAGTCAGATGAAACAAACTGCATTCTACAGCCAAAGAGTTCCATTTTCAAATGTTGTAATTACTTTTTAAATATTGTTTATGTAAGTGGCCAGTTCCGGAAACTTTTAGTGTGACTTATGTATAATCAAGACTATTATCCCTAAAATGTTAGTCAGAGACTGGCAATAAGGACCGCTAAAGCAGTCCTCTACCATAGTCCACTTTTCAACAAATAGCGACTGCACATGTGTTCAGCGTGACAGGTGGTAAACCCATCTAGTGTTGCCCAAAATCGGTCATGGATTTGCAGTCTTGGTCTTGTTCTTGCATTTTTTGCAAGACTAAGACCAAGACCAAGACCGCCCAATTTTAGCAAGACCAATACCAAAACTGGCCGCGCAAGACTTGAGCAAGAACAAGACTAAGCCTGCGCGACTCTTGCGTGTTGCAGTTAGGGCTGAATGTCGTTTCAGGGAGTATAGGAATTCGGGGTATAAGTACGCTTAGGAACTCTATGAGACGCAAAAAATATATAAAAAAATTAAAATTAGACTTATGCGTATTACGAACAATACCATAAACATACATAGCAAATGAAAATATCCATTAAAAGAAAAAAGAGTGCATCCCTACTTTGATAGTGCGCGGCGCCTTATTGTCGGCATCATCAATGATCGGATATTAAGGATAAAAAGAAATTTTGTAGCTATTAGCAAGTACAAGGTCAAGATACACGCGCTGGCAGCCGCCAATAGAAGCCTCTATTGATATCGCATACAATCGTCGTCGCCACGCCGCACGCACATTTGACACTGTTTGATTGCCGCCACAGAGTACATGTTTTTTTTCCTCTTAAATAATGGCTTCGTGCGATCAACACATTTAGCCAGTGTCAAGTAAGATATAATTAATAATAATTATTTTCTGCGTCAAGTAGATGACAATGAGTGATATGATAATGAACGTTTAATGATAAATGATATTCCCCCAAACCCCTCAAGACTCAATAAACCTTTTGGACTTTATTGAGATCTCACACGGACTTCTTGAGAGAATTTGAAAAGAGATGTTGCACTATTATGTTTTATTTGCTTACACTTATGCACGTTCACGAACACTTAAAAGTAAATAATTCACCATTATTATTATTTTAAAACACAAATTAGAGAAAATAAAACAAAACTGCAGCATGACGCTCCACTTTCCCGCCAAGAAATCCGAGTACATATTCTTAATAATAAAATAAGTTTCCGGGTGCTCAGAACAGACACGATTACATTATGCTGATAACGTAAGAAATATTTATTGTAATTGAATAATGGTTAGAATAATTTATTTTAATAAGTAATTATTATAATATTAACTATATGGGTTATCATCATCATCAGCCTATTAACGTCCCACTGCTGGGCACAGGCCTCCCACGTGGACAATAGCACGTGGGGATATTGGGCCATAACCCACCACGCTGGCCCAATGCGGGTCGGTGGGTTTTAACGACTGTCATCTTACGACAACAACCGGGACCAACGGCTTAACGTGCCTTCCGAAGCATGGAGGAGCTCGAGATGTTTTTAATTTGGTCACCCATCCAGCGACCCGGTATTGCGAAAGTGGCTTAGCGAGCAAGATCGCAAGCCGAACGCGCTAGCCGCTGCGCCATCGAGCTCCTATATGGGTAATAAAAAAGTAAAATATAATAATTATAAAAAATAGATAATCATGTCCAATAAGTTCACTGCAAATCTCGCTAGAGTTAGAGCATCGGCACGGATCGCTTAGGTCGTGGATTCATTCAAACCCTGTAACGGTACAGAATGAATGGTATCCGTCCGTTAGTAAGGAATGTGTGGGAGTAGCACTAACATAAATATTAATGCGTAGCACCATTAATATAATAAGCATGAAAAAGGGAATAATAAACTAGTTCAGAATAATGGTCCGTGGTCTAACGCTTTATCTTTAGTTTGAACTTCGCGGGGACTGCTCTGTGTGCTCCTTGCGACATAGGCGCCATCTAGCGTGAGTTATTTACTTGAGCTTCGCATAAGGTTGCTAGTTTGACTTCTTTATTTTGAATTTCGCGGGGACTGCTCTGCGCGTCCCTTGCGACATAGGCGCCGTCTAGCGGAAGTCATTTACTTGGGCTTCGCGTAAGGTTGCTAGGTTGACTAGGACTTTATCTTTATTTTGAATTTCGCGGGGCTTTGCGAGTCGGCAAAGTGGTTCACCTACGGGCGGACGCCATCTATGGTCGGAATACGGAACTTTTTTATAATTTCCCAAAATATAGGATTATTGGCTTAAGTGGAGGATTATTGAGAGGGAATTGTTAATAGAAGGCTACATTTAGATATTCAAAGATGAAATATTGGCTGTCGGACGAGATTTGGTTAGATTATGGAAAAAATTTAGAATTGCGCGGCGAAGGCGGCAATGAGCGAGCGAGAGGTTGAGAAAAAGACAGAAAGAGAGGTCGGATGATAGCTCCACGTGGCGCGACGCAAAGGCGAGGGGCATCGGGGAAACAGCTAGCGATTGGTTGAAGGGAAGAAAAGCGGACTCGCGGGGGCGTATGTTAGGCGCGCGTGGCGGGAAAGTTAAGATGCTTGGGAAAATTAGCGGACATTCAATTTTGGGACGTCGGCGGTGCGGTCCAATTTAAGAGTGCGGTACTACTCATACGGGGAAAATAGTGTCCGAGCTTTGATAGTGCGCTAAGTAATATTCGAGCTGCGATATTAATTAAGATTTGTGAAATTGAAAGTGATTAATAAAGTAAAACTATTGCGGTCGCAACTCGAATCCGTTAACGGAATGAAGTATTCCGGGGTACATCGGCGGAAACGAATCACGGTGGCAACAAAAACCTATGTACCTTTCAACAGACTTCGGTCTGGATGATCTTTGATTGTATTTAATAAGATCGGCGTTTTATATCATTACGCTAAACAATACACTATCTTCGACGGAGTAATGGGGGAGAGACAGTTGTCTCCCTAGTGAAAGTTGAAGATAGGTCAGACACCATTTAGCTGGAGGTAGACACGTATGACCCAGTCCAATCTCGAGTCTACCTCCGTACATACAGTGTAGTGATAGGAAAATAACACACTGAGTATACTGGCTCGACTGATAGAACATTTAGGAGTTAGTTGCTTTCAGGGGCAATGCGACTCTCACCACACATCACGAATTTAAGTTAAATGTGGCTTGGCCTAGTTTGCAAGGTACACAAAAAAGGGACTGTTAGTTCGAAAAAATATAGGCATTTTCAAGTGAGGAAAGTTGTAGGAATCTATAGGTAGGCGGAAATATATATGGTTAGTTATTAATTCAGACTAATAAGGTAGGGATAATTAAGTTACGGCGCTAAATAAAATTATGATGAAGTGATGTGGGTCCTAGCTAGGCAAGTAATCTGTTACCGCAGGCCGATAAAATTCTAATTGTTTTCCTAAAGTTGTTACCAATTAATTATTCATTTTAAATAATTAACAGAAGTATGATAATATTGTACGATCATTACTTTGGAGTACCTAAAAGTCTAGACTGGTTTCCTATTACAAGAAAAATACTAAAAGTTATAGCAAATAAGCTTAGCCGTACTGTGATGTTTGATTTCTAATGCTGAAATGACCAAACAGGCATTTTTTAGCTTTCCCTGGGATGCAATACGATCTCATATCGCTACACTCTTCAAGGTGTTAAAGTTTTACATCCGATACCTTAGCAAAAATAAGCTGATACAAACTGAACAACTAAAACCAGTTTAGAACCTAGGATAAGTCGTTGAAAGAAGACATTGCAAGCTATGAGCTTCTAATAATCTGAAACATAGAAATAATTGATTGATAACAACCAGCTAATTAGCCTGACAATGGTCTACTAATATCATTTGAATAGACCTCTTAAGATATGTAAGTACTTACTTCTAATAATATGAAACATAGAAATATTTGATGGGAACAATCTAATCAATCAGACTAATACCTAGTACAGTCTAATTTAAACTTATTAAAGTGAGTAAAAGATAACTTCTAAATGTAATTTATTTAATGATTAACAGTGATAATTAACTACCTAATTTACTACCTACTAAAGGTATACTAACTATGATTTAGTAGTCTATCAAATTAACCACTCAGTCTGAGAGACAGAGGGTGGAAGTTAATGGGAAAATAATTAACTACATTCACTCTCTAAAAGTCAGGGATGTTGAATGAATTAAACATCTTTCAATAAACTTGAGATGTATTTATACTTTATAAGATTTGTATAATGAACACTAAGAGTAACCCAAAGTAATTTACTTCAAATGATAGTATTCTATTTCAGTTCACTTCCTAAAGTCAAGGATATTGAATGAATTAAACATCCTTTAATAAACTTAAGATGTGATAATCTGCCAATGCAGCCAATCCAATGTAGTTATATTGGAACTTTACAAGACCTGTATAATAAATACTAAGAGTAAATAAAAGTAGTTTTACCTGTATTAATAGCATTCTACTTTGGCCACCGCCTGAAGTGGCGTTTGATTAAATTATCCACCCTTCACGGAACTGAATATAAGTTATTGCATTGAATAATTAAGTTCTTAATGTGAAAAGGATATTTGGATGATAGCAAGCCTTGAGATAAACTCTATTGATTTATGTGGAATAATAAGAATTTAAATTGCTAACACATAGTGCATAATGTAAAATGAAATTAAATTTGAGGAGAGATGTAAATTCTCAGTTAAAGAATTAAAGGCACAAGCTAATAATTAAAGTTAAAGCCAATGTGTCGGAACTGTAATTAAACCATGAGATGTACAGTACGCTATGGAGCGGTGGTGGGGCTCATAAATTGCACCAGGCTTCTTATGTATCATGCTACTGATAATAAATAATAATACCTACAAGCTAAGCTATCATCTGATTACCTTTGAGTGGTTACAAATCTTCCCCGCAGCTGCAGTGAAGGATTTAGGTCACAGTTCAGACGGAGTCATTGCTAGGCTACACATATTTATGTTAGGATTTATAGACTGGTAGGTAATTAGGTCAGGAGTAAATAATTTAACACAGGGATAAGCCAATTACTAAACTTTCACGAAAGAACTTGAGTTACTTAAATGCGGTTAACAACGGAGGGTTCACTAGACGATCTGGCCAAAATAGTAGTTATTATAATATTACATTGCTTGACTGAAATTCACTGCAAATAGAATTAAGCTATGCTAAGGTTCCATCTTCATACAAACGCTACACACTCTACAAAACTCCAGACACAACCATTAGATTGTAGATAAATTAGGTTAATTAGTTTTAAGAATTAGATAATAATTTAAGTTAAGGTAAAGCGGCGAGGATGTCTGTATGTATTATAAGCTAGCTAGGCATATAGAGGTGAAAGGCATTAGATTTAGGTTTAGATTTAGGTGTAGCAAAGTAATAAGAGGGGGGAGGTTACAATTTGGTAAGCCGTTACCAGGATTAGAAAGTTAAGTTATAAATTATCATTAATATAGTTGTATTAGATTTCAGTCAAGCGGTAATACTTTAATTTAGAAGTGGGATTTTTTCCCACAAATTGTTGTCGTGTTGCGATGCGTGAGTTTAGAATTGGCTTAATAGGGAATAATTCAATGAAGATTAATTAATTCAGAGATATTGAAGAATTATAATTTGACACTTTTCACAATAAACGTTGTTATCTTCTAAAGTTGATTCATACACTTTGTATTACGGGCTCTTGATAGTGGGTGAATTATAATTTGACACTTTTCACAATAAACGTTGTTATCTTCTAAAGTTGATTCATACACTTTGTATTACGGGCTCTTGATAGTGGGTGAATTATAATTTGACACTTTTCACAATAAACGTTGTTATCTTCTAAAGTTGATTCATACACTTTGTATTACGGGCTCTTGATAGTGGGTGAATTATAATTTGACACTTTTCACAATAAACGTTGTTATCTTCTAAAGTTGATTCATACACTTTGTATTACGGGTTCGACCAATATTGTAGACAGTCGCAATGAGAGCTGGAGCTAAATTTTGTTGTACGAAATCTGTAACAAAAAGATTCTCAGGTTAGGTTAAAGGTCAAAGGAGATAAAACTATAAAACAATAATGTAATGAGTATTATTTGAAATACAATACCTTTCAGTTATTATCTTTTCCTTCTTTATTTAATGGTGGATTTCGCCAGCATCAGGTACCGTGCGGCTGTTAGACGTTGTTGTTTTCCCAAAGGATCATAAGTGCACGAAGTACATAGATATAGTTATTATCCGGGGGTCTGGAGTATTAAATTTTAAAATTGTTGAGTTATCTGTGAATACTGAAACCTTTAGTAATTGTTTTCTTGAATACTGAAACCAGTTAACCAATTTTTGTTGTTGACGTTAGGAGCTATGGTAACTGTAGTTTTGTTTCTATTCCTGGTGATAGATTTCATATAGGCATAGGCAACTGGTTCATACAGCCTTGTGTTGAGTTATTTTTAGGATCGTAAAAAGTCGATGGGGTGACATAGTTCAACATTTATTGATTTAGAAAGATTTGTAGAATAGGGGGCGGTTTAATTATTATTGCTGTCGGATGGAAAGGCAAGGGGGCGAGATTGGACAGAATTAACCAACTAAGTTATTGCTGGATTCAATTTATATTATAGGACGGCGATATGCTGTACAATATTATAAAGTTATGACGCTAACAGCATAATATAAAACTAATAATAATTATATTTTGACTAATAATCGTTGAGCGATTGCGGTTTTTAGTTGATGTGCTATTCCACGTATTATAATTTATTTTGTTGGTTATGTTAGAGAAAAAAAAAATTATAATAGTGTACTTGAGTCTCACATCTGAAATCCATAGAGTAGTTTAGGCTAGTCAAGGACTATAACGTTCTTTGTCTATGGTTGGACCATAGAGACAAATGATTTAGCGAGACCATAAACAATCTAGAATTAGGAATGATTATAAAACATGACGTCATAAAACCAATCGGAGAGGAAACTTCCTTATCGCGTAATCATGTGATTTTGTTATAGCAAGTGGAATCACCTGTTATTTTCCATACCTGTTATTTTTAATACCTGCGATTTTTACATTGAAAGAGATTTTCCTAATACTTATCACGTAGTAGATTAGAATGCAATGACATGGGAAATGCCGCTTCATTTTGTTAGTTCGCTAAAATCCTAGGAAAAGTAACATAAAATAGTATTACGGTTCAAAATACACGCGTTGATGAGGAATCGCGATTATAAGTAATAACAAGTAGCAGGTATGTCATGTAGGGGATAGAATCATATGACTATTCATTGCTAGTAGGAATTTTGGTTTAAAAGCAACGTAGTTTGGGATGCATAATGTAAACGGATAAATACGTCTAGTAGGCGATAAAAGTCGTTACCGTCTGGAAACAACTATCTAATATCTACTCTATTGTGGGGAGGTTACTTATTAGCGAGGCTAGATGGCGTTGGGTTACCAATAAAAGATTTTATTTTGGATGATGGTAAAAGGGTGCTGTCTAATAATAATATGTATAATTGAAATACTCTTGCAGCGTTGTAATTAGTCGTTACCGGTAATCATTGCTTCTTACCGTATAGTTGAAATCGTGATAAATAGTTAATTATGAAGATTTATAAAGGATTATTATTAGCTTAAGATGAGGTTAACGTACGCAGAGGTAAAGCTCGCTGGGCACAGCTTACTATACCTACTTACCTAATATTATCAGTTGTGAGTTACCTAGAGATATCTAAGTCGGGAGAGCGGTGAAAAGAAAAGACTTTACTACATGACTAATTAGTTAGGATAGGTAGAGATAGATAAATCATTAAATTCACTGGGTTGGATTAGCCTATTAAGAAGGGTACCTTGCACAATTGTCTATCTCCGTTGAACGATTAAGATGAAATATTTCTCGAGGATACCTAAGATTGACGGATGATGGATAATTGTGGAAGGTAGATATTAATTGAGCTTGGGAGCAAAATAGGGGTCGAAAGAAAAATACAATAGTAAAGAAAGAATAAATAAAATTGAAAAAAAAATAATAGTAGAAAAAAAAAAAATAGTTGACTGGCTTGAAGTCGAGATTTAACTGCAAAATTAACGAGTTATAGCACTGTTACGCTATAGGGATAACAATAGCGTATGTTATCACATCAATTATAAAGGCGAGTTGCGGGCGGATGTCACGTCATAATCAATAGTTAACTCGTTTTATTATTTTAAAAGTTAACGCAAGCTACTTATAAAACAGTGATCGATTTTATATACCACAATTTTAAGTTGTAGGATAAATTTAAACTCATAGTCCGCAGAAACATTCAAGCCGGAAATAAAGCGATGATATTGCGAGCTGAGAATAAATTTCTTAGTGTAAAATTTATTAATAAGTAAATCCCTGATATTGCGTTATCGAGATTACAATACAAAATCAACTATCACAATTCGAATCATACAAAGTAATTATTTAGATGTTATCTCGCGTCGACAGGTACAAAATTTAATTTAGATGGGTAAAGAAATTAGAACTGAAATGGGTTTCGGATGTGTGACGTTCTTAGGATACGTACTGTTTAGTAGCATAATTTAAATTTAATAAAATCGGCCGAATTAGACATAATTCGTTTTGCGGATATATATATTTAATCGAGATTATTGTGGAGGTAGCCATAGTTCAAAGTTTACTAAACCCGACCTAGAGTCATAGCCTATCTTTATATGTCAGAAGAAAATAATAAATTTATAAGTAGTAGATTTTAAAGTCAATAGTAAATTTATTTTCCCGAGGTGCGACCTGAAACCTAGTTCGCACTAGGCCATTCAAATACTTTAACCGGTAATGTTGATTATAATAAATAAAGATGTTCGGGATTTATAATAATATTCTAATACTGCTATATTAAAATTGTTATTATGAAATTAAATAAGGTTGCTTAACAATTGGCAACTAATTATTAACTCAAGAATTTGTTTAGTACAAAGTAAATGTCTACAGGTTTAGAAATGATAGGACGAACGAAACGCGTTTTTGACTTGTGGCAAGGTCAGCGCGGACTGTCACAGCGGGATTATCTTGTTTGGATTTTTATTAATATGAATTGCTAGAACTCTTAAATAATCTAGATTATTGGCATCTAATATGTACGTGATGTAATTGTAGATGATTAAAATTAGTACTAAGGTAGGTTATTGTCGTAGTTATGACACAACCTTAAAATTGTTAGTTTTAATGTAAACTACATGTTGCATCTAGATTGTTATAAACAAACTAATTAATTGGCAGTTTTCACATAGGCATGTAGGCCGGGACATTGAGTTGATGAAATAGTGTTATCAAAATCATTCATCACGGAAAGATAAAGATATTTTATTTGCAAGTGTGAATACAAAAGTTTAGTTCGGTTAGTATTATTCGGTTCTAGTCTAGTTTTGTGGTAGCGTTTTACCTAGGGTTTTCTAAATTATAGGAAATTAAATATTAATTGTCTGTTGTTGTCTTCTACGTTAGAGAAGGAACGGAGAAAGATAAGGGGGACTCATTTTGTTATAGTCAGCTGTATGATAGATAATCCTCCTAGTAAATATTTCTTGTGATTGCGGTAGCAACATAGAGTGTTTATAGGATGTTTTGTTCATTAACTAATTATCTTCACCGCAGCTGTGGATAGGGATGGCTAAAGTATGTGAACAGGGGTGGAGAAGATAGGTCATTATAAATTAAAATAAATACTTGAATTGCAATATGCCTGACCAAATAGTGCGAAGAGATGGAGTAACTATGTTAGAGAAATTCTCTATTGCATAATATTCGAACTTTTGACATATTCAATTGTAACTTTAGAATTTTGATTAGCGTATTTAACTAAGCGGGTCCAACGAAGAAGGCATGCTGAAAGCGAGGTCTTTGGTCGTCTATGCACACAATAAAATTATAGATGACACAAGGGAGCATTCTTAATTGGCACTGTTAAATTAGTAAAAGTAGCTTGTTTAGGGTGTTCGAATATTTTTAGTCGCACTGGGCACAAATAGAACTTAGTTAAGCGTGTAGGGTTTATTTTGATTTACCTGGTGAAGTAATTGAATCGAAGTTTCGGAACTGTGCTGTAGAAGTGGGAATTACTCAGCACACAATAAAATTAAGTGGTTTCCATTTAGCTTCATTTCCTAAACTAGCCTTTCTAAAAGTTGTGAGAATTCTGCGGTAGGGTAATTCCATTCGAGGACGCCTTATGGAGTGTGGACCAGGGTAAATATGCTTGACTAAACAACAGAGAGATATTACCGGTAGCTGCGGAAATGAGGTTATTGATAGCATTTCATTTTAGCGTTATCAGTGGAACTCGCGCTACTGGGGAATTTTACAATCTGGACGGAAGGCTGAAAGTAGAGTAGAGTAATTAAGGAGTAACCAATTAGAGTTACAAACATTCGGGAGATTACCATCTTAATAATGTGTCTTGTGCGAGTGTAAAATTAAAATCATCTAATAAAAAAATAAAAAATAAAAAGAAACTAGCACTATTGAATCACGCAGTTTGGAATTCAGTAAATACGAGAAGGAACTTACGATATTAATTACCATGAATACTAAGACGAAGTGTCACCTTTAATGACTTATTATTTACCGATTTGACCGATTATTAGTAATATAAAAGGTAGGAAGTTAAGTAGAGTTGTGGGGGCGGATAAGATAGTTACCGGTCTGTTTAATTTAAAAAGAAAATGATATTTTTCAAAGGTATAGGAAAGTAAGGGGATATTGACGTATTATATATTAGCAAATGAGACTAAATGTTGTCTTTCGTGCATAGTAATAACTAGGGATGAGACATAGTTACTAGATAGGTTTTGGCATAAGTATTTGCTTATACGTATAAGCTCAGTACTTGTCAATTAGTATACAATGTCCAACACGTACCGGGGTATTAACAAGTATTTATCGATGACGCATACATTGACAGTTAGACGGATATACATAGCACACAAACTTCTAATAGATCTGAACTACGGGGTAGCTAGTTCAAAACTCAAGGACGTGTTTCGAGATGCGTACCCCCTTAGAGTGAATGAGTTTTTCCTAAGTATTTACGATCGACAACCTTATTGTAAGGCGTTAAGACCTCTATTTGTATGCACGGTGAGTGGGTGTCACTGCGTACCGGACGGAAGCGAGTCTAGTATTCTATCTCGGTTATTTGTAGGATTAGACATAGATGTATCTCATCTAAAATAAAGTTATAACTCTTGGGCGATGATGGTATGCCTACTGGTTTTGGTTGATATGGGGGTTTGGTTAAGATTTCTTATCCGCGGAGAGGAAAATAGGTTTCGGTTGAAAGAAGTAGCTAATTAGGGATTGTGGAGGACGCGGGTTCGATCCCTGCCTGAGGTAGACAATTGTTCCGACGTTTCGTTATCTTAGGTAATTATATAAGTTAAGATGAGATTGGTAGCGTTGAAGTATGAAGGAAAGTTTTAATTCAAATTATTAATAATTATTCATTAGCCTAGTTGGAACTAAAACCATGACGGCGAAGTGGTTGATGCTTCACCCACGAAAGATCCCAGGTTCGATCCCTAGGTTGCAACATTTAGATGCGAAACAAGTTGTAAGAAAAGACGTAAGTTAAAAGAAGGCCATGATGACAGATGTACTTGAAATTATTCTAGGAAAATAATTTAAAGAATAGAATAATTGAATGGTTCGGAAGATGTTATAAACTTACGTCGGAATCGTCATAGAGTTGAAGAGTTTTCGCTAGGGGGCGTTAGTAGACAGCGCAAGAGACTGTTATATTGATTTAAATTATAGTATGATTTGTTGTTATGATGGTAAACAAAAGGCAAATCATTATTCGGAGGTTGTGTATGATTAGAGACATGGTAGATACCTAAGTTATTGGGAAATATTTGCCGAAACTAAGTTTACTAGGATTTCGTTTCGAACACGAGAACTGGGTATGCAATTATGATTTTGTGTCAGTTGAATAGAATGAGGGGTGTGGGTTTTTTTTTGCAATGAGAATGCTTATTGAGGAAGGAGTCATTAGGGATTTGGGGAGGAACTATAAATAGTAGGAATGTCTTTGAGGAAGAAGGCTAGGATGACAATGGGGTTGGCAAGGAAGGACGTGCTATTTTGTACTTAATTAAGTACAGGGTTTAGATATAATTCGCCGCAGATAAGAGTGGTACTTTATCTGCTTAAATTCTATCGGGGGCGGCTGTAACGGTACAGAATGAATGGTATCCGTCCGTTAGTAAGGAATGTGTGGGAGTAGCACTAACATAAATATTAATGCGTAGCACCATTAATATAATAAGCATGAAAAAGGGAATAATAAACTAGTTCAGAATAATGGTCCGTGGTCTAACGCTTTATCTTTAGTTTGAACTTCGCGGGGACTGCTCTGTGTGCTCCTTGCGACATAGGCGCCATCTAGCGTGAGTTATTTACTTGAGCTTCGCATAAGGTTGCTAGTTTGACTTCTTTATTTTGAATTTCGCGGGGACTGCTCTGCGCGTCCCTTGCGACATAGGCGCCGTCTAGCGGAAGTCATTTACTTGGGCTTCGCGTAAGGTTGCTAGGTTGACTAGGACTTTATCTTTATTTTGAATTTCGCGGGGCTTTGCGAGTCGGCAAAGTGGTTCACCTACGGGCGGACGCCATCTATGGTCGGAATACGGAACTTTTTTATAATTTCCCAAAATATAGGATTATTGGCTTAAGTGGAGGATTATTGAGAGGGAATTGTTAATAGAAGGCTACATTTAGATATTCAAAGATGAAATATTGGCTGTCGGACGAGATTTGGTTAGATTATGGAAAAAATTTAGAATTGCGCGGCGAAGGCGGCAATGAGCGAGCGAGAGGTTGAGAAAAAGACAGAAAGAGAGGTCGGATGATAGCTCCACGTGGCGCGACGCAAAGGCGAGGGGCATCGGGGAAACAGCTAGCGATTGGTTGAAGGGAAGAAAAGCGGACTCGCGGGGGCGTATGTTAGGCGCGCGTGGCGGGAAAGTTAAGATGCTTGGGAAAATTAGCGGACATTCAATTTTGGGACGTCGGCGGTGCGGTCCAATTTAAGAGTGCGGTACTACTCATACGGGGAAAATAGTGTCCGAGCTTTGATAGTGCGCTAAGTAATATTCGAGCTGCGATATTAATTAAGATTTGTGAAATTGAAAGTGATTAATAAAGTAAAACTATTGCGGTCGCAACTCGAATCCGTTAACGGAATGAAGTATTCCGGGGTACATCGGCGGAAACGAATCACGGTGGCAACAAAAACCTATGTACCTTTCAACAGACTTCGGTCTGGATGATCTTTGATTGTATTTAATAAGATCGGCGTTTTATATCATTACGCTAAACAATACACTATCTTCGACGGAGTAATGGGGGAGAGACAGTTGTCTCCCTAGTGAAAGTTGAAGATAGGTCAGACACCATTTAGCTGGAGGTAGACACGTATGACCCAGTCCAATCTCGAGTCTACCTCCGTACATACAGTGTAGTGATAGGAAAATAACACACTGAGTATACTGGCTCGACTGATAGAACATTTAGGAGTTAGTTGCTTTCAGGGGCAATGCGACTCTCACCACACATCACGAATTTAAGTTAAATGTGGCTTGGCCTAGTTTGCAAGGTACACAAAAAAGGGACTGTTAGTTCGAAAAAATATAGGCATTTTCAAGTGAGGAAAGTTGTAGGAATCTATAGGTAGGCGGAAATATATATGGTTAGTTATTAATTCAGACTAATAAGGTAGGGATAATTAAGTTACGGCGCTAAATAAAATTATGATGAAGTGATGTGGGTCCTAGCTAGGCAAGTAATCTGTTACCGCAGGCCGATAAAATTCTAATTGTTTTCCTAAAGTTGTTACCAATTAATTATTCATTTTAAATAATTAACAGAAGTATGATAATATTGTACGATCATTACTTTGGAGTACCTAAAAGTCTAGACTGGTTTCCTATTACAAGAAAAATACTAAAAGTTATAGCAAATAAGCTTAGCCGTACTGTGATGTTTGATTTCTAATGCTGAAATGACCAAACAGGCATTTTTTAGCTTTCCCTGGGATGCAATACGATCTCATATCGCTACACTCTTCAAGGTGTTAAAGTTTTACATCCGATACCTTAGCAAAAATAAGCTGATACAAACTGAACAACTAAAACCAGTTTAGAACCTAGGATAAGTCGTTGAAAGAAGACATTGCAAGCTATGAGCTTCTAATAATCTGAAACATAGAAATAATTGATTGATAACAACCAGCTAATTAGCCTGACAATGGTCTACTAATATCATTTGAATAGACCTCTTAAGATATGTAAGTACTTACTTCTAATAATATGAAACATAGAAATATTTGATGGGAACAATCTAATCAATCAGACTAATACCTAGTACAGTCTAATTTAAACTTATTAAAGTGAGTAAAAGATAACTTCTAAATGTAATTTATTTAATGATTAACAGTGATAATTAACTACCTAATTTACTACCTACTAAAGGTATACTAACTATGATTTAGTAGTCTATCAAATTAACCACTCAGTCTGAGAGACAGAGGGTGGAAGTTAATGGGAAAATAATTAACTACATTCACTCTCTAAAAGTCAGGGATGTTGAATGAATTAAACATCTTTCAATAAACTTGAGATGTATTTATACTTTATAAGATTTGTATAATGAACACTAAGAGTAACCCAAAGTAATTTACTTCAAATGATAGTATTCTATTTCAGTTCACTTCCTAAAGTCAAGGATATTGAATGAATTAAACATCCTTTAATAAACTTAAGATGTGATAATCTGCCAATGCAGCCAATCCAATGTAGTTATATTGGAACTTTACAAGACCTGTATAATAAATACTAAGAGTAAATAAAAGTAGTTTTACCTGTATTAATAGCATTCTACTTTGGCCACCGCCTGAAGTGGCGTTTGATTAAATTATCCACCCTTCACGGAACTGAATATAAGTTATTGCATTGAATAATTAAGTTCTTAATGTGAAAAGGATATTTGGATGATAGCAAGCCTTGAGATAAACTCTATTGATTTATGTGGAATAATAAGAATTTAAATTGCTAACACATAGTGCATAATGTAAAATGAAATTAAATTTGAGGAGAGATGTAAATTCTCAGTTAAAGAATTAAAGGCACAAGCTAATAATTAAAGTTAAAGCCAATGTGTCGGAACTGTAATTAAACCATGAGATGTACAGTACGCTATGGAGCGGTGGTGGGGCTCATAAATTGCACCAGGCTTCTTATGTATCATGCTACTGATAATAAATAATAATACCTACAAGCTAAGCTATCATCTGATTACCTTTGAGTGGTTACAAATCTTCCCCGCAGCTGCAGTGAAGGATTTAGGTCACAGTTCAGACGGAGTCATTGCTAGGCTACACATATTTATGTTAGGATTTATAGACTGGTAGGTAATTAGGTCAGGAGTAAATAATTTAACACAGGGATAAGCCAATTACTAAACTTTCACGAAAGAACTTGAGTTACTTAAATGCGGTTAACAACGGAGGGTTCACTAGACGATCTGGCCAAAATAGTAGTTATTATAATATTACATTGCTTGACTGAAATTCACTGCAAATAGAATTAAGCTATGCTAAGGTTCCATCTTCATACAAACGCTACACACTCTACAAAACTCCAGACACAACCATTAGATTGTAGATAAATTAGGTTAATTAGTTTTAAGAATTAGATAATAATTTAAGTTAAGGTAAAGCGGCGAGGATGTCTGTATGTATTATAAGCTAGCTAGGCATATAGAGGTGAAAGGCATTAGATTTAGGTTTAGATTTAGGTGTAGCAATTATAATAAGGGGGGGGAGGTTACAACCCCCCACCCGGTGTCAGTTAATTTTTCGGATTTTTCATTAAATATTTAGACATTTATTAATTTAGTTGATATTTAATATGGTTATGTTAATTCAAGCTCAAAATGTACCTACTCTGTTACGTTGTTCTAAGATCTAAAGTAACGTTTAATAAATAGCAATAGGCTAATAAGTTTGCGAGACTTGCAAGACTCTTTTTGCAAGACCAAGACCAAGACTGGGAACGCAATAGCAAGACCAAGACCAAGACTGGCTAAGTCTCGTCTTGTTCTTGCATTTGGGCAACACTAAACCTATCGCTCTATGCTGTTCGATGTATGTGGGGTCTTTAGTCCGTTTGTCGCCTTTTACGACACTCAAGGGAAGAGAGGGGGGGGTATAGTATTCATTCACCGCTACGCGAAACGGTTGATTAGTTGTATATTGCATAATAAGTTAACGATATATTATGAAATGTCGTTAGTCTTTACTTTTATGTCCAGCTTTAACTGAACGCTGACCTTCAATAATAGAGAGGCACCATAAGCAGAAGACATATAATAAATAGTCAATACCTATAACAACAATCAACACAAACGGCTACAACACAACTCTCTAAGCCTACGACGATTGCGTAAATCATTTGTCATTCTCGTATCACAAATCTGAGGTCCTTTAACCGTAAAAGGGTCCTCAAAAACTCAATATCCGGATGGTTAAGATGAATAGGAGCGAGCACCCCGACGTCACAGTTGTGGATCAGTTATATTTTTGTTTGTGTATTTCTGACTGTTAACTGTATGGTATCTAAAATTTTAATGAACATTACACAGTAACAAGCCTATGAACGTCCCACTGTTGGGCAAAGGCATGTTTACCTATTTTCATATACAAATAAATAAATACCTCTAACGGTGATTCGGCCTAAAGGTGAAAATAAATTGAAAAAATAAAATAAAAGAAAGCTTAATCCTGTGTGGTGGCCAAAATCAGAGGTTTTCAATTTTTTACCATGCAAATATTATGTCATCCCTTTTACACACCGGTCGTAAGTCTTTTAACACGCATCCATCCTTCATCGTCAGTTACTCATCTGTAACTCTGAAGAGTATACCAAATAATTTTCATTAATCATCTGTCAATTTAGAATTTGTTCCTTAGCATTCCCATTTATCATAGCTGTCTGATAGTCTTTGTTATTATGTTATTCTTTATTACCTGCCGCTGTCGCGTTGCGGTAAAATAATACTAACACCCCCTCTCTTCCTTTGGGTGTCTTAAAAGGCGACTAACGGACTAAAGACTCCACATACATCCAACAGCATAAAGCGGCGATGGGCTCACCTCACCTCCTGTCACGGTGAGCACATGTGCAGTCGTTATTTGGTGAAAAGTAGACTATGGAAGAGGACTGCTTTTGCTGTCCTCATTGCCTAGTCTCTGACTAACCCTTTGGGGATAATAGTCGTGATTATATGTATGTATGTATGGTTGTACCTGTCCCCGGTCTGGCACAAACCTATGGCAGACATCTGTGAAGATAGGGTTCAGGATGGGGTTGCACAAAATAAATCATGGGTCGATGTGTAACTGTAAAAGGGAAACAAGGGCAGGCCCCACTAAGATAAAATATGATAGATCCATGACAATGCTGTGGTGATTTTCGATTAAAGTGACCATTACCTATTCATATCATATTCATAAAGAAATCATATTATTTATTCGCATGACAAGTGGTAACGGCTCTTCAAGCAGTGTGGTAACGGCTCACCTAAAAGAATACGACCAACCCTCCCCTTCCCTTGAGTTTCGTAAAAGGCGACTAACGGACTAAAGACTCATTCTACCCCCTTACCATGCGTTGCACATATGAAGTTGTGATTTGGTGAAACGTGGACTATGGCAGTGGACTGTTTCTGGTCCTCATAGCCTATAGTCTCTCACTAACCCTTTGGGATTAACAGTCGGTATTCTATTTATGTATGAACTTAATAAAGTAACCTATGACGTCACTTCCGGATCTTCCATACTCTGTGCATTCAAATTAAGAAACATTGCTTCTCTCAGTGTCTTCTACCGAAATTACTACGAAGAGTGTTCTGAAGAGCTGTTACATCTAATCCTGCCCTCTCCTTTCCTCTCCCGGACCTCACGTGCTAGTCTTAGGAACCACCATCATACTGTGCAGACTATCAGCACTCGTACCAAAAAATTGGCAAGTCGTTCCTCTGCGAGACCATTCGGCTTTGGAATTTTCTGCCGGCGCATGTGTTTCCCAGCTCTTAGAGTCCCGGTTGCTATAAGCGGGGCGTGAAACGGCATTTATGCAGGCCGTCATAAATGGGTGCGCTTGTTACCTTGTTGGACTGCATCGGCTGCTTACCATCAGGCAGGCAGGATATAGTCACTATGAAGTGTCAAAATAAAAAATATAGTTTATTCGATGTTATACGTGTATTTTGACTCGAAAGACAAACAGACAAACAATATTGCTTTGTCAGCAATAGTTAGGATTTCTTCCAAAATTAGGTCTTGAGACTTGAGTCTCAACCCAAACCACAACATGAAACCGTCAAACGTTATCGATTCCGTGGGCTGTCTTGTTATAATAAAGTTCCTTTTTTAGTGAAGCGAAGCCACCTCCCTTTCGCAAGGTTATAATCCGCAAGAATTTTTATGTAATAAACCGATATATTGGTGGAAGAGGTACGGGCTTTAGCGGTTTCCCTTTGGCAAAGAATTATCGATAATTTTAGAAATTTATTGTTTATATTGGTTGGCTGGTCTTGAAAAAGTTTTGAGCATTATTATAAAACTTAATAAAGATATTACATAAATAAGGTGAGAGATCTTTTCTAGCCAACCCTAGCTGTGGTGATAAAATTATATCTGCGGGACTAGTTTGCGCTATACAAAACATACATAAGCAAAACATAATTATATAAATAAATACACATACACGTTATGTATTTTAAATAATTATTCAAATTACATAAACATATATCAAGATACTGATTATCGATAAAGTTAGATAGGTAGGCGGTGAAAGATTCTACCGATGACCTCTCACAGATGCGGACCGGTAGTTTGTACCACAGTCTAGCTGCGTAAACAGTGACGGAATTGTGGAATATGTTATATATTACACTTTGATGAACTAAGCTCTCATCATCTTATAAACATCCCACTGCTGGGAACAGGTCTTCCAACATGGAATACTGCACATTGGGAGATAGGGCCATTACCTCTATTACTTCTTAATTCAGCGCGATTATAGTCTGGTGTTAGGATTCAGATAGTTCGACTGAATGGCGACTACTTATTTTTACTTTTATAAAAAGCATTGTTTTCATAAAAAGGTTTTTATACGTCAGAGGCCGATGGTCTAACAACTAAACTAGGTACAGAGGCGGTTCCGGTTTAAAGGGCAAATGGACGGGTGATCGAGTGCAAGATCCAGTAATTATATTCAGCTCATAGAGGAATAAGAACTGAAGCTACATGATCGGCAATGCACCTTTGAACTTGCAAACGTCCATAAACACTCGTTTGCCAGTTTGATAACGTTTAAAATAATCCGTTATGTCAGTTTCAACAAATCTGGCACGAAAGAAATTTTTATATTGAAAGCCGGTCCAACGAAATGAGTTATGATATTATAATTTATTTATTAAATTAATACGTGCATATAATAACAAAAATAAAAACAATAGGTCCCGCAAAATCGCCTAGGCGGTTTGACTGTTCAAATTCAATCATAGGAACCTCCATTTTCATACTGTATTTTAACTGCTACGCTCGGAGTCCTGATCGCTTGCTATTTTTGTTATTTTACTACGCAATAGCTTGGCCTTTATGACACATTTGGTCACTCATTCGAAAATCGGTACTGCAACTTGCACAATCACAACCAAAGTTCGCTATTTACGCTAATGTTTTTGTAGAAAAGATGCAAAGTTTCAAATCAAAACTTTGATAAGAGCCTTACAAGTAAACAAAGAATAAGCTACGAATAGTTATCCCGTGTTTTGTTCCTGTCATATAAACTTAAAATAGTTATTCTGAGTTTTGTCTCTTTTACTCTAATTTAAAATTTAAAAAAAAACGGAATACTATTCCGACCTTATTCTCTGTTTATTGGTTAGGCACTAAGGTACAATAACCATACCAAACTAGGTCACAGTCTAGTTGAATATAAGCTGGCAAGGTATAATTACATCTAGCGTCTATTTGATAACATCATTGTAATTTGAATTGATTGATAGCTGTCTACTTGGGTTTTGTGTTTATATTTAATTATTGAAAATGAATGTTGAAAGCAACGATTTTATTTGATAGTAGTAGTTGGACAAGATAACTTATATTGCAGAGAAGACTTATTAAAAGATATACTTAATAGATAAAATGTCCAGTCTAATGAAGCGGGTTCATTGCTATTTCGATTTCTACAATCCGTTACTATTTACTTTTTTTTTACCGGAAGCAAGAAATCAAGTCATCGATAGGTTTTAACTCGAATGTCCCCCCACACTACGCCAGATATGGATTCGACGACGCTCGCATAATATCGCACGACATTTTCATAATACCGTATCGGATTCTTTCAAACTCGGAATCCGGGGCGCGTACAAATTGGACCTTATTATTTATTTGCTATGACGTCACTCGGCACCGTCCGTATTTTCAGTTGTGTTAAATCATATTCTTTCACGGCATATTGGCTTTAAAAGGACTCAATACTCTACTTTTTACTGGATGTTTGAATTTTTCTCCAGATATTTTGCGATATGAGAGAACTTATTTCTGGAACTTGGAAGAAAAAGTTTTCAAGTTAGTGCTAATAATTGTAAATATTTAATAAAACACTGTTAAACTAATTCACATTACTTTCCACATAAATAACGGAAGACATACTTTCTTAAAGATTTAATTATAACACATGCAATTTAAAATAAATTGTTAAGCGAAACAAGATTCTTAGACGTACGTACGTTATGTACCTTCTGATATTAATACAACAGTTTCACGTAATTTACAGGTAGTAGATATAATTGTATTAATTAGTAGTAATTAATAAATCAAGTAATTAGTACATATTAAAATAATAATTGGGTAATTGTAAAAAAGCTATAGAGCTTGCCACACCAACGACACCGAGCTTCAGTTCTTATGCTTTTATGTGTTGTTATATACATAACCTAGTACCTAATACCAAAGGGGCTAAAGTGTCACCCTTAGAACAGTATCACTTTTATCTTTACTATTGCAATTTAGTGTAAGAATTTTTCATGGTAACATTAAATTAAAACTGCTCTAACAGATAACAGTATTCCCGTAGAACATGCTATGCTGCTGAACAATGCCGCTTGGCGGCAGGAATATGGACCTATAATTTGTAGGATTGCTAGTCAGATAATTGCAGCATTGAAACCTATCACCAGACAAGGTGTCGACAAATCAACTTAACGCACTCTATAAAAACTTGTGAACACAGTAGTAAAAAAAATCATTGATTAAAACATAAAAGGGGTGAGTGAGCAGATGTACGCCGTTTAGAAGTTTTCATCCGCCATCATTAACTCTCGCTGATTTCACGGGCCCAGTCACCGCCTTATCCTTGAAGATTCGACTCGGAAACTCACTGGAGGACCTTAATTAACGTGCTCAAACCGTTTCTGCACCTGGTGCGTGCTCCGTGCCGACTTCGACCTTATTCGGTACACCCCAAAGTTTAAAGTGGCGGATCCGTACCCAAATTAAAACAATAGACTCGAACGTTTCACTACTCCGTGAACGGATTTATGTTTTTGTGAATTCGACAATTCACTTTATTTTTTAATTCTTCTGTAGGTGTTATATTAATTCCTCGGGTGTGTAAGGATTTTTTTTAATAAGCAGTTTCGGGTAATTTCTGGCTGAATTTAATATAGCATCAAACTATACTTTATTATACATAGTCAGATAGCTTATTTAATAATGATTCCAGTGCTATAGCTTTTTTATAAAGTCTCCATACAAAATTTCATGGAAATCGTCATTATACATAAACAGGAGTAATGCGGAATTAGATCGACACTAAGCGCCATAATATTTCAAATTGGCCGCCGACAGATCAGGGGTTATGCAGAAAGATAAAACCGGTACTTAATATCGTGTTTGTATACCTTTTAATAAATACTATGGAGTGTTAACCGATCTAGACTGAGCGATTCGCAGTCCATTAGTATAAAATATAGAATGTAAAAATATGGAAATACCTTTCCCAGTGGGAAAGATAAAGCACATTTTTAGACAAAGAGCGCTATGTTGGTTACCGTTATATTTTTGTTATTTAGCCTTAATAGGGTAAAAGCTTCCCCCAAAACCTTCCACTTCTCTCGATCCTTAGCGGTTTCCCGCCATCCCTCTCTAAAGTAGGTAATCGAGACCATCTCGCCTACACTTGCGCGACCTATCCTACTAATATTATAAACGCGAAAGTTTGTAAGTATGGATGGATGTTTGTTACTCTTTCACGTAAAAACTACTGAATGGATTTGGATGAAATTCAGCATACAGATAGCTTATAACCTGAATTAACACATAGGCTACTTTATATCCCAATATTCCCACGGGAACGGGAACTACGCGGGTGAAACAGCGAGCGGCCGTTTGTGAAACATATTTACAATTTCAACATTATTTATTTTACACATGACTTTGGTTCAACTCATTTTTGTAATAAAGATAATATTATGCAATATGTCACAGTCTTAACCATGTCGCGTAGCGGTGAAAGAATACTACCACTCCTCTCTTCCCTTGGGTGTCGTAAGAAGCGACTAACGGACTAAAGACTGCACATACATCCAACAGCATAGAGCGGCGATGGACTCACCAACAGTCACGATGAGCACATGTGCAGTCGCTATTTGGTGTAAAGTGGACTATGGTAGAGGACTGCTTTTACTGTGTTCATTGCCGAGTCTCTAATCCATCGGGCGTGATAGTCATGATTATATGTACTGATATTTATTTACCTTCGTTTGTATAAAGGACTGGATGTAAATATTCATATTTTATTTGACGTCCACTGCATGTTAAGTTACTTCGATTAAGTAGAACAATATTGTCTCCCGGGATGTTATGTTTGAAAGATAAAAAATATATTTTCAAGTCACATCTGCGTTGTATAATTTACAAGACTTTAAGAAATGTATTCTGACATAGTCAAGCACATCCCCTGGGCCCCTAGCTTACGAGTCACTGTCTGCATACCGAAATAGCAACCACACAAATATTTAATAATGTATCTTTAGAGTTATTAGGTATTTCCAGCTTAGATTTCATGTATAATCTGTTATTGTCTTAATTAAGTTATTAACTAACTAATCATCTTAAGCCAAGACATACATACATATAATCACGACTATTATCCCCAAAGGGTTAGTCAGAGACGCGAGACTAAACAATAAGGACTGCAAAAGCAGTCCTCTGGCATAGTCCACTTTTCACGAAGTAGCGACTGCACATGTGCTCAGCGTGATAGGTAGTGAGCCTATGGCCGCTCTATGCTGTTGAATTTATGAGCAGTCTTTAGTCGGTTAGTCGCCTTTTACAACACCCAAGGGAAGAGAGGGGGTGATAGTATTCTTTCACTGCTACACGACACGGTTCATGACGTCATTAAGTTGACAGTTTAAGAGCCGATCACGTACTGTATCGTCTCAAGACGCTGTTCACGTCCTCTGTACGGCATTGACTTTCTTAGCGTTTATTTTAAAATGACGTCCGTGGTACGTGATTTTGCGCTATGAAGTTGTTGGCTGTTAAAGTGTGCTAAAAGCTTATATACGCGAAACTGTTAATTGTTTGAACAATAAATGTATTTATTATACCAAAACTAAATCGCCCCCATAGTGAAATATCGACATAATTAACTTAAAATTTCCACATTTTTAAACTAAACTGTAAACTTTGCAAAATAAAGTCAATATTTCAGTTAATCAAAATTTGTAGTTGAGTCAATGTTTTATTTTGAATGCGAAATGTTTTCCCACTTATTGGATTAAAACGGTTATTCAACAACGTGATTTTAACTTCAACCCGCAACATCCCAATTGGCTAAGTACCTAACACAAAAGTCTGTACAGTGTATTTTTAGAAGCTTTCTTTAATATTTTTGCTTGTACCTAGACGGGGAACAATATGTGGGGATGTCAGAAGAAAAAACAGCACATCCGCGCAGCACCACTATCGCGCGCGTCCATCGGGAGATCGCTCCATTTCGCGCGGCTCCATCTAGCACAACAAAATGGCGTCATTAATAGGGTTGCCACAAGCTTATTTTTTCAAGACAAAGTTTTTATATTGCGTAAATAATTATAAAAATATAGGTATGTTTTTAGTGACTTTTACTATATGAAAAGAATGTCGAACTTCCTCTCCCTCGTCGGCTTTGTGGAACTATCGTAAGCGGCCTTCTATTTACCGCTGCAGCCAGCTGTCCGTGATGTGAAGCATGCTCTGTACCTCGCCGCAAGAACAGTGCAGGTTCGTCCCAAATCCTTCTCCATCTTTTAGAAAAACTTTAATGAATATTAAAGTTGAAAGGTTATAGGTACACTTTATGCCTTTAATAGTGACATAATCAATTTGATAAAGCCATCAATAAAAAAAAAGAAAAGAAGCCATCATCGGCGTATGCCTATGGTTGATACCTTTATAACACGACCGCGGTTACTGGCTAACTGACTTGGTTTTGGTTTTGGTTTAGAATTAAGAAACTATTTTTACTCAGACCGTGATATCCCGGGTCCCAGCGGTAGGTACCTACATACTATTTTACTCGGTTTGATTGGTTGCAGTGTATTTTTAATCACACCTGGCTAGCTAACAACAATGTATTATAATTGTGTTTCTACAGGTAAGAGATTAGATAAGATACGTTCCCATTAGTTGAGTATTCCATTACTAACCGTATCAGGTAAGATCACATGAAATTCAAACCTATGTATTACAGAGCCTACCTAATGTTAGATTAGCAATAGCGGCTGTCACCACAGGGCAGTTTAAAATACAACTAATTTCCATTATCCGAGAATCTCGTCGTCAGTGTGACAGGTACGGAATATCGCGTTCGCCAATGCAGCCATGAGATTAAGTTACCAATTTAACTTTTGTGGTCGTTTGTGTTCGTAAGTACACTGTATCTAAGATACCGCAAAAATAACTTTGTCTTGTAGTATATTCTAGATTTATGGTTTATAATTTCCGGATACATTCTCGTGTCAAAATGTCTAACATTTGTGCGAAATTTCAAAATTGGAAGTTATGTGTGTGTGAAAGTGAAAGTTGCACTTTATTTTTATTTCGTATGTAAGAAACGTATATATTAATTTAAACTTAAAACTCAAACCGATTCATAAAAAATAGTTTCACCGCTGAAATAATTTTATAGCATTTTTGAAGCGACGTACGACATACTTACCTACACTCAGACAAATTATACTGATAGACAGTATAGTGACAGACAGACGAACCACTAAATTAATGTAAAATTGTTCCGTTCTTTCTATTATTAAAAGCAGTACTCTCAAAACACGTTAAAACTCTAACAAATTAATGTCATTCTTATCACATTTCTATTCAGAAAAAAAGGTAATTTCCTCGAATAAGATTACAAACTCGTATTATTCCATTTCCTTTTACCTTTCAAGAGCAAACCGATTGATCAATCAGCTTGTTCAACAAAAGAGACAATTGGCTGCAAGAAAAGTTAATTTATCACGTTCACAGTTTTGGCAGCCCCGGTTTTTCCCAGTGGCTCAGTAGCCTAGAAACTCGAACAATAGATGCATTAACGCCCGATTTTTTTGCTTGGTCGAAATAATAGCCGTTCCTATTGGAAGATAGCGAGGTTTCACTTTCGGGCAGCCGAAGCAACGAACCTTTTTGTGTGATGAGTTCCAAAAGAGTATTAAAGCGAACAGTTGTTCCACTCCATAAAATGTTTCGCCGTTGCAAATTACAATGGCATTGCGAAAAGGATTTTTACATTTTGCATAGTTTATTCTGTATTTCCAGTTTGTGTTATTGTAAAGGGTTTATGTTTTACAACGACTTAGTATTCTATCTCAGCTGATGGAATGCTACTACAAAGCTAAAAATTTTACGAACGCTTCTAAAAGTGGTGGAAGGAAACTGAGAATAGGAAACTCAACACTGCGTTCAAAACGTTTAACTTCCTAGCATAACAATAAGCCATCGGTATATTTAAGTCATAGTAGGTATATGAAACTGCTTAAAGAGAAGGTGAACGTCGTGTTTTATCACGTCACACTGAGCACATGTGCAGTCGCTATTTGGTGAAATGTGGATTATGGCAGAGAACTGCTTTTGTGGTCCCCATTGCCTAGTCTAACAAACTGTTCGGGGATAATAGTCGTAATTATATGTATGTATGTATGTGATATTCACTTAAGAGGGTTTACGCACTTCAGTTCCCCATACAAACTTCCAAGTCGAAATTTTTAAAAACCAATAAGCTAATTTTAATAAAATTTTGCATGCTAAAGCAAAATACAGGGATCTGAATAGTTTGATTAAAAACAGTATTAAAAAAAGGTTTATTTAGCTGAGTTATTGCGATTTTAAGTCCACTATAGAAAGTTTAAAATCGCATTAACTCAGTTATTTAAACGTTTTTTTTTTAATGTTTTCTACAAACTATTTAGATCTCGGTTACTTTAGCATGCAAAGTTTCATTAAAATGGCTCAATGATTTAAAAAAAAATTCGACTTAGAAGTTTGTATGGGAAACCGAATGGCGTAAACCCTCATAAGACAACACATTCGGATGTCGAAATATTAGCTGCCATTATGTTAAAAGTTATTTTCCGCTGGTAAGCAAATTTTCATCCAGGTTTTCTTACAAGCACTTCGTTAACTTTACTAATGATAAGCTGTGATACAAAAATATTCAAACATAAAGAATGAGAGCACATAAAGATTAAAATAATCTACTAATAACATACAGAGGTTATTCTTACATTACAACTTTAAAGCCTACAAGAGGCATAAGCCTAAACAAGACATAAACACAGCAAGTAATATCTCCACTCGCGCAAACTCAAACATAACCGCCATTTTGATGGCGCATCAACTTTCCGATTTATTCAAATGCAATTTCGCGAAACTGCTCTCCTAGTGTTTTCGAGTGCTTCAGAGTTTATTTCTTGGGGTCAACAGACGAGATTCGAAATAAATTCCAAGAATAGATCTAGGCGCGACTCTGTTTTATATTACCTACATAAATTATTTTCAAATTCTAATTGTTTATTTCGAACAACATGATCCATGGGTTAGTACATCATTATAAAAGTTATTGGTATGAATTACAAATAAAAATATTAGATTTTACTTTTTCCTGCCTGGGCCCCGCAGTGAGGCAGAAATATAGGATATTATTATTCTAGTACACTGTACAACTTTTACTGCAATTCCATTTGGGAACTAGAATATAATTGTCGGTACGATGTAACGCTGCATAGCCATCTGTGATTGAATACATAACGTGACTAAACATTGACCTGCCTCTTCATATTTAAAAAAAAACGAAAGAAATGCCCCGTCTGAGCGATTTCGATGCAGTGTCCAAGTTTGGCCGATGCAATTCCATTTGGGAACTCCATCTACTAATTAACTTGCGGATTGACGTATGTAGGTCATTTCTCCGTAATTAGTCTTTCGCCTGATGGAGTGCGGTTGGCCACTTGGGAAGTACCTTTCAATGTTCATACGTATAGGCTGCTGAATTGGAACTACTCGTATTTGCATTAGAATAGAAATTACTAACGTTTGTTTTTAAACTTGAGCAAGTTTAACATTTATTTTTGGTCATTCGTTCTTTCCTTACACCTTGTTAAGTAGGTACCTACCTGGGCATATTAAATCATTGAATCTTATGGAATCATATAAAAAGATAACAATTGAGATTCTGTTATTTTTTATTGTTTTTAGTTATTTTATTTTGTTCTATTTTAATGTTATTGAACAGCGAATCTATTTTGGGTTTTTTGCAAAGTGTAAATACATTTATACGTAACAGCCTCTTTTTATTTTTTAACATCGTGATGTTAAACCTTAAGACCTACCTTTAACTTTAGAAACAGAACAATGCTTTTGAATTTTTTGTTATAGCGACATAGTAGATAAGGTGGAGGCAAGGTAGCTGTTCAGGCAAATGTAACAAGCTCTACCACTAATCAAACCTAGTTCAATAAAATAAACCCCACCAGAAATCGAACCAGGGACCCAGCAGCCTGAGACCGTTAATCTAACCACAAGATTATAAAAGCAGCAACAAATCTAAAAGTAGGTCGATTGATTCCATAAAAGTAAAGTTCTATAAATGCGTTCCAAAGGCAAGTTCTAAGTATCGAACAAATGCTAAATTAATTACAAAATTAATGGACTTTTAAAAGTCCACGAGTGTCTTTGACAGACGATCGTAGCCGTAATTTATCGGGAACTTGTACTTGCTATGGAGCAGAGTGAACGAGTGTAAAACTCGCCGGCACTGATTTAGTAACACTTAGAGCCGATTCCACCATAGCTGTTCTGATAAGTGTCAAATTTTCATACATACACACTTTATTACAATCACGTCTATTATCCCCGAAGGGTAAGCCAGATACTAGGCAATGAGGACAGCAAAAGCAGTACTCTACCATAGTCCACTTATCATCAAATAGCAACTGCACATGTGCTCAGCGTGACAGGTGGTGAGCCCATCGCCGCTCAATGCTGTTGGATGTATTTGCAGTCTTTAGCCCGTTAGCCGCCTCTTACGACACCCAAGGGACGAGAAGGGGTGGTTATTCTTTCACCGCTCCGTGACACGATCATTCCAAAATTTGTCAATGTACTTATACTTATTTACCCGATTTCATGACCCTGGTTCCGTGAAAGATGGGCGAGCCCTTAGTGAAGTACGCAACCTGCGTCGACATCCTGGCCCTGTCTCACCTTCCCCAAACCTCATTAGAAGCTGGAACTGCTGCTGCAGCAGCAGAGTCCCTCAAGCGGCGCAAATATGTCGATCTTAGCAACACCTGCATATTTGAGCAGTTTGGAGTTGAGACCCTCGGTCTGTGGAGGCCAATCGCTCACCGCTTATTGCGGGATCTCGCCAAACGTTTGGTTGAGTCCTCGGGTGACCAACGGGCTGGGGCATTCTTGGGTCAGCGAATAAGCCTGGCCATCCAGCGAGGGAATGCGCTACCAGCGTTCTGGGCTCAATGCCGCTGGAGAGCGACTTGGGGGATCCTTCTTTTTTTGTATTACTTTTAGTAACTTTGTAGTTAATTAGTTTTTTATATAATATTTAAGTTATTTAGTTTGAGTTGTAATTTAATAATGTTGCTTGTATTATATTCTGTTTTGTGTAAATCAATTTATCTTTTATATCATTATAATATAAGTTTTACAATCATGATTTACCTACAATATAGAAAAAATATTAAGGTAATGGCAGGAGGCACTTACACAAAAAAAGCAATTCCATCGACTTCTATTACACCCAAAGTCAACATAAATATTCCCGAATGTACATAAAACATGTCTGACTACATAAAAAGGTGTTAAGAACAGAAAAACAGCTAGAAGAGCGATCTCCTAAATTTCCTACTTTTATGTCGTGCCAATATTTTTATTACAAAATAAATACGACATAAAAATATCCACAGCGCTCGAGACATACTTTCTGCCGCTTGAATATTTCATTGTGCAATACATTTTCGCTTTACAAAAAGCTATTTCGAATATTAGCAGTAAGTAGGGTTGCCAAATACATTTTATTTAAAAAGCTTTCTTCTATCTAAATGTCAAAGAGATATGAAATTAAATTTACTTTTGCACCTCTTTCGAGAGTGATATAGAAAATATGGAATATACTTCTGCGTGAAAGTAGCTTTTTGCAAAATAATTCGTTTACATACAGAGTAGCATCAATCTAGTCGCCGCAATTTAATAATTCCAGAAATTGAAAACATATTTAGAAACTTTGGCTGCGACAACGGGTCGTACTTTTGTTTGTTCTTACGTAATATTGGAATAAAATTCTTTTGCATTATATTATTATGAATTTATTTACTACCTATTTTTTAGTGGAGCGGAATCCTAGTAAACGTGATGGTGCCTCAGATGGTGTTGTGGTTTATTTTTTTTATTCTACAACGGTTAAGCGCTTGGCATTCATCTCATCTGATGTTAGGTGACGATAAGGCCGAAGGTGGAAGCGCGCCTCACCCGGAATCCTCAACCACTGAGGAACTGGCTATTTTATCTCAAACTGTCGGAACACAACAATGCTATAAACATCGTTGTTATGGCGACAGACTTAGATAAGATGGTGGTAGCTAGCCAGGCGGACTTAACAGCTCTACTACTCTACTCACCAAACCGAGCACACAACGACGACGTTCGATTCCCCCACCGGGAATCGAACCTCTGGCCTGAAACCGGTCGCTGTTTTAGCCAATAGACCACAGAAGCGATATAGTGTGGTACTACAAGAGTGGCGGATATCAGTAAAGGTTACCTTTATTTCAAAACGATTAAGATTAAAAGTTAAACAGAATTTATAACATTTTTGTAAAAACGTACGGCAGAAAGAGACAGAATCAGTTAAACAGCAGGATTAACCAAGAACTGGTCCCTAATTTGTCGGTATTAAAAGTTTTGTTCGTGACAAAGACTCGGTGAAAGATAGAGAATGCTATCTTACAACAATTTTAGACCGAGACGACAGAACAGCTTACTACCATCAGCTTAAAAGCTGGGATTGAAATTGAACAATATTAATTCTAAATATTTGAAATGAGGCCATGAATCTTTGCACCGTGACAACCTTGAGTTGATAAGTAATCTTGTAAAGACGCCTTGGCCTCCTTGTTGTATTTTATCACATTACTTTGTATTTATAGCGCTCGTCAAATTTTAGTTACAGGACTCCAAAAAACCGAATGATTTATGGAAGCAATAATAAAGTTTCCACTCTCAGAAAATAAATTTAGGATGTTGTCTAATTTACACAACAATGTAGCAAATGTCTGCATAAGCCGTAAATTCCATTGTTATTAATAATATAATAATAACTTATTTATATCAGATAACAAAGATCCATTTTTGTTAGTAACAATTTTACTTAGAAATAATAATATTTAATAGTATTTTTAATTTAAAATAAAATTACAATATTCTATTACAGTTTAATCCAATAAACAACATTGAAAATAGTATTTTGTAATTTAATAGTTGAATAATCAACAATGATGTCAACAATTATATTTAATTGAAGAATGTTAAGAATGTTATGTGTGAGTGAATATGAGTATGAGTGAAAGGCCAATAGGCAATTGTAAATGGTGCTTAGAAAGATCTCCTGATTGTTTGATTAAAAAAGAACCTTTAAAAACAAACTAAGTTATGGTGCTTTATGAGAAAAAATATTTTAACTTCGTTACCTTGAGCATCGATATCAAAGCTGTCAAAATAACTTTCTACTTAAAATCTAAATGTCGAGATCGCATGGAAGTCAATACATTCCTATACTTTATCTTTGTCCCTAGACACTTCCAGAAACAACTTATGCTATGTTCCACCACTGGCGTTTCAAACTCGAGTTCAATATCGTGAGAACAAGATAGATTTTCGAGCTGTCGATGACACGTGAACTTTTGAACCGATCCCGTAGGAACATAGATGCCATTGATTCGTAGATTTCACGTGAATACAAGAATGATGGATGTCGTGTACGCGATTGGTAAACGAATGCGAATGGAGCACGAATGGAGATATCTCTAAAAATGGAACTGTCAATCGTTTGTAAATGAGTTTAGGCCAGTTCAACACTTTTTTATTATTGTGTCAGATATTCCTGGCATAAGATTCGAGTTTATGTTAATTTACACATTTTTGGACAGGGCTCCTATAGGATTAGATGGATTTGATCAAACTTCATGTTACACCAGAGTAATATAAAGTTTGGTTAGTATTGTGACACGATAGTTACCAAAGTTACATTAACACCAACGTAACTAGCTGTGATAATTTTGTTTGCATTTACCAAATTAAACTAAACTTAAGTTAACTGTGTGTTTAATAATTTATATTTTAGCGTTTTATTAACGCTTAAATATACTTAAGTAAAATTTTAAACACTGAAAAAAGACGACAACCTCAGGCGGGAATCGAACCACGCACCTTCCGCATTCCGGGCGGCTGCCTTAACCACTTGGCTACCGAGGTCTGGCTTTCAACCGTCGAAATTTGTCAGTGCTTGATGCTTATGTTTTTAGTCAACATTGCTTCATCAAATCTTAGAAGTTTTCACCTCTGAGATCCGAAAGAAATATTTTTACAAATATTTTAACATTCGGTTAAGATGAAGCTGCGTTTATAGATTAATAATTTATATTTTAGCGTTTTATTAACGCTTAAATATACTTAAGTAAAATTTTAAACACTGAAAAAAGACGACAACCTCAGGCGGGAATCGAACCACGCACCTTCCGCATTCCGGGCGGCTGCCTTAACCACTTGGCTACCGAGGTCTGGCTTTCAACCGTCGTAATATGTCAGTGCTTGATGCTTATGTTTTTAGTCAAAATTTTAACTGTGTGTTACTTAGTACTTCGTGGTAAAATAACGTATTAAACGAAATCGTACCTAATGCTACCAAAATTAAATATAGCTACGTTGTCAAAGAGTGACAGTAAATCACACACTAACTGAATTTGGACGGAAAATAATATGCAGTGACATTTTTAGTCTGATATCTGATCAGCACCTCCCGCTATTACAAAATGATCTTCGGTTCACCGCGATACACTGTCTTTGCCGGTGTATAGTGATTTATTTTTAGATGAACTATTTAATGTTGGTATAAGGGTTGGTTAAATACAAAATGAGTTACCTTAAGGGTTAAAAGTTACATGAGTTTGATAGAATCGGCCATATGAGTTACTAACTCGGCTACAGAGTTGGCCCTTTGTAAGATATGAAACAACACTGGCCTGCAAAAATAAGTAACAAACTTTTAAAAATTTTTTTTCTAAAATAAGTACTTATAGAAGTTAGAGATTTAAAATAAAAAACGTTTTACAGCAATTTTATTAGCTTTCTTTGAAACTATAGTAAATAATACAATAGTAACATTTTTAAGTTTTGTGTGTCTTGTTTATCTTGTGTACTTTAAATGTTGTTGCAATTTTAAAAGTGTGATACTTAATTTCGCAGGCCAGTGTACTTCGTAATATGGTATAGAATAGAATAGAATAGCGTTTTATTGCGATTACTGTGTACAATTTGCGGTTGGAGATGCAGTACATTTTGGTTACAACATACCCATACCCATAACGGGTATGCAATTTCAAATAGTTACAAAAATAATAAAATAACTACATAACTAGATTAAATAAAATTTTCCAAACAACGATCATCATTTCATAAATGCATAGTATTTTTTTTATATAAAAGAAGTAGGCAAACGAGCAGGCGGGTCACCTGCTGGAGAGCAATCACCGCCGCCCATGGACTGGACACCCGCAAAACCAGAGGAGTCGCAGATGCGTTGCCGACCTTTAATAAAGGGATAGGGTTAAGGATGGAAAGGAATTGTAAGTGGGCCTCATTGGCCAGACGAAACACAACAGCACCAAGTGCCATTATTTCACGCCGGATATTCGTGACAAGGGTAAACTTAAAAAACGGTAAAAAACGGATGCGAGTAACTTAACCCCTAAAACATCTTTTTTCAAATGTAAATTTTAGCTTATTTAAGCTTTAACTCTAATGAAAGAGGTGATTGAATACTTTATTGCTGGTAAATTACAGTTTCCCCATTTCATGTTGTATACTACTCTGTCAAGAAAGTACCGGGAAAAGATCAATAAAACAAAAAATGTTAGTTATTTATCCAAATTTATTTTATCGCCTTCAAAGTATGCTCCTTCAGATACGATAAATTATTCAATCATCAAAAAATTTTTTAACGCTTTTTCCGGAATTGAGTTCAGTTCTCGCAGCGAATTCTCTTTTATCTACCGAATGAAAACGGGTGCCACGAAGTGGTAATTTGACTTTAGGAAAAAGAAAGAAGTTGGCTGGAACCATATCTGGCTAAAAAAGTGGTTGCTCGATAGTATTTGTTAAGTTTTTGGTCAAAACTTGGTTCACAATGATGGCCTTGTACGAAGGCGCATTATCGTGGTGCAAAATCCAAGAATTTTCTTTTGATCGACTTTGGCGTGGTTTTTTCAGTTTCCGTTCAGTCGGACGGCGCCACTCCGAAGCTTGTTGACTAGTTTGCATGTCAAACTCATAAACTCACGTCTCGTCACCAGTAACAATGCGTTGCATGAATGTTGGGTCAAAGTTGCCTCGTTGTAGCATGTCCACAGCGACTCTTATGCGATTGAGTTTTTGGAGAAAATTCAGGTCTTTTGAGACTAGTCGAGCGGCAACATGTTTCATACATAAGTGATTATTTAAAATGGTACGGATCGACTCGAGAAACACAGAAAGTTCAGCGGCTATCTCTCTCAAACTTGAATGAGGATTTCAGTCACCATTTCCTTCACTTTTGCGATGTTAACTTCAGTTGAAGACGTTGATGGCCTACCAGAGCGAAGCAAATCTTCCATTACATCTCGACCGCTTTTGAACGCTTTGTACCACTCATAAGCACGTATTTTTGATAAAGTCGATTCATCGTATGCCTTCTGTAACATTTTCAGTGACTCCGAACACGAAATTCCATTGGCGACGCAAAATTTAAGACGAACTCTTTGTTCGATGTCTTTATCCATTATGAAATTCGCAATACACACTAGATATAAACTAACTAAAAACAGCACTGTATTTAATCTTAATAACAGATGCAACTCAAACTCCGCGCCAAAATGGATAACAGTTGTGCCAATCTAGCAAAAAAAAATTGAATTTGGAATCATATACAAATCATCCATTCACGAAACTTTTTTGACAGAATGTATGCCGTTTCACGCCCCGATTAAAAGACCAGGAACTATGGGAGCTGGGAAACACATGCGCCGGCAGAGAATTCTAAAGCCGAATGGTCTTACAGAGGAACGATTTGCCAAATTTTATGGTACAAGTGCTGATAGTCTGCATAGTATGACGGTGGTTCCAAAGACCAGTACGTGTAGTCCGGGACAGGAAAGAAGAGGGCGGGATTAGATCAAAAAGTTCTTCAGAACACTCTCCGTAGTAATTTCGGTAGAAGACACTGATAGAAGCAATGTCTCTACGCAACTGGAGGTCCCCAAGAGAGGCTGTAACCTCAGCATCGCCAATAATAAGTACCGCCTTTGCTGTCTATCTAGTGCATCGAGGAGGTATTTAGCAGAGCCGTCCTATAGATGGGAACAATACTCCATACTCGATCGCACCTGAGTCTTGTACAGCAAACAGCGCTGCTCTTAAGTGAAAAACCGCCTCACCTCATTGAGATTATCCAACTTACGGAAGGCAAATTAATGTTTTATATTTTAGCGTTTTATTAACGCTTAAATATACTTAAGTAAAATTTAAACACTGAAAAAAGACGACAATTGAGAGAGATTTGTAAAAATATTTCTTTCGGATCTCAGAGGTGAAAACTTCTAAGATTTGATGAAGCAATGTTGACTAAAAACATAAGCATCAAGCACTGACAAATTTCGACGGTTGAAAGCCAGACCTCGGTAGCCAAGTGGTTAAGGCAGCCGCCCGGAATGCGGAAGGTGCGTGGTTCGATTCCCGCCTGAGGTTGTCGTCTTTTTTCAGTGTTTAAAATTTTACTTAAGTATATTTAAGCGTTAATAAAACGCTAAAATATAAAACATTAATCTATAAACGCAGCTTCATCTTAACCGAATGTTCAAATATTTGTAAAAATATTTCTTTCGGATCTCAGAGGTGAAAACTTCTAAGATTTGATGAAGCAATGTTGACTAAAAACTTAAGTATCAAGCACTGACAAATTTCGACGGTTGAAAGCCAGACCTCGGTAGCCAAGTGGTTAAGGCAGCCGCCCGGAATGCGGAAGGTGCGTGGTTCGATTCCCGCCTGAGGTTGTCGTCTTTTTTCAGTGTTTAAAATTTTACTTACGGAAGGCAGTTAAAGTATCACTCTCGATGTAGCATTTTAGATTCAGTTCCTGGCCGATGTCCCTGCCAAGAATGCTGAGGTCCACTGAAATGGGTAAAATAGAGTTTTGAAAAGAGGGAGGAGTAAGGAAGGGTGTTGCCTTGGACGAGAATGCACAAACCTGGGATTTTCTGGCATTAAACTCGACCAGGTTTTCAGATCCTCACTTAGAGACACGATGGAGAGTCAGGTTCAGTTTGGCAACTAGTTTTTACAAGTAAACCGTCGGCGGCCATCTGAATGATGTCACTGCTGCCCCCTCCACCACTTTAGAACTATACAACAAGCAGTTTTTGCAATTCGGGATCTGGAGGACACCCTGAACACATCCATACCTGTTGTAGGTATTTACAAAACGTACATACGAGATTTGGTTTAGAGACGACTTTTTGGTCCTTGGCCGGCCTACTTATTTTATGTAATAAGTAAGCATGAATAATATGTAAGCACTTAATTCATCTAATAAGTAAGCAGTATTCAAGCAAGCAAGCAAGCAGAATGCAAGCGAGCAAGCAGCATGCAAGCAAGCATGCAGCATGCAAGCAAGCATGCAGCATACAAGCAAAAAAAAAGGCCGTCATTAATGGGTGCGCTCGTTATCGTGCTTATTCCACGGTGGAGAGCGCTCTTATTATTTTGGTCTGCATCGGCTGCTTACCATCAGGCAGGATGCAGTCACTATGACGAGTCGGTATAAAAAAAAGTAGCATGCAAGCAAGCATGTAGCATGCAAGCAAGCATGCAGCGTGCAGGCAGGCATGCAGCATGCAGGCAGGCATGCAGCATGCAGGCAGGCATAGTTTCTATCACGGCTCCGGCGCTGCGGTACTCCGGCAGTCCCACGCGAGCTTATCGTCGCTCACCACCGCAGCTTCGGCTTCAGCCGCGGTGGCGGGCGATAAACCCAGCTGCTCCTTAGCTCTCGGGCCGCCTCGTCCCTCCGCGCCTACGCGGGCTTGTTACACTCTAGCGTAGGGCAGACAAGTCTACGTGGAGTCGGTTTTGCCGCGATTCGTTCCTGTCACTGAATTTTTTAGCACAACCTTAACGAAAACCCAACGTATTAACTTTTTAAGACAATATATGAAATCGATTTAGGGTTAAAATGCTATTTTTATTTATAATATTATATTAAATGATGTTATAGAATATGATTATTCTACCAATACAGCTTTATAGAAAAACTTGTTAGAGAATATGAGTATCAAATGAATAATAAGTACGTAATGTTGTTAGAGAAAGTGTATTTAGAACAAGTAAAAATGATATCCAATGAACGTGATGTCCTTTGAAATTAGTTCATTTGTCATTATATGAAATGAGCACCCATCACGAGAACTTGGCCTGTTTTATATTTTTAATAAAAGTTTTTTAATATAAGAATAGGCTACTTGACAGTTCTCGAAAAAGTATTTTAAATATTACAAACGCTTATTTTATACCCCGTACAATATTTTCTTTCTCGAAACAGCTTTATACAATAGAAATAAACATTTTTTTCTTTATTATTTTCAAATTTCGTGCGAAAACGGTTGGTCACGTGACATTTTGCTCTGTGACGTCACATTTCAATAAATATAAGGTGACTGCTAGAAACCGCAAGAAACTTCAAGGGCTGGTCAGGTCAAGTGTTTTAAACATGACAAAAATGATAAAAAGGAATTCGTGTTAAGTACTTATCGCCCAGCTGTCGCGGACGGGTCAACAGACGGGTGGGTCAACGGCCGGCCGCTGCCCGCGCGTAGTTAATAATCGTTATTTTTAATTGTTTTTATTTTATTTTTCTTATGTTATTGCTTTAAAACAAATTAGATACTCAAAGACTATCCAATTAAAATTCACAAAATGAATTATTTAATTAAAAATTTAAAAACACAATTTCCTTTTTTGTCATTTTTGTCATGTTTAAAACACTTGACCTGACCAGCCCTTGAAGTTTCTTGCGGTTTCTAGCAGTCACCTTATATAGAAATTTTTCTTGAAACCTGACAGATAGTTTTTGATAATTGTGTGAAATGTGACGTCACATGAAGCTCAATCCTGGCCGCCCGTGTTTTGGGTCTTGTAATCCACAGATATAAAATCGCAAATTTATTTTCTAAACAAAAATATTTACAAATTATCTTAGTAAAAAAACTATTGGATAATTATCGTTAAACCATAAACTACCTTTTTGACAAATTTCTTATTTTGTTGTTACAACTGTCAAATAGCCAATTCTCATTTATGTCTGTTACAATATTTAATCATCTCCTCACAGACAAAGGAGCTTAATTTAATCTTTAATACCTTCGTTCAAAGTTAGCTCATTATAAATTGTTTTTATTATATAGAACATAATATTTACGACTATTCTCTCCAAAGGATTAGCCAGAGACTTGGCAATGACGACCGCAGAAGCAGTCCCCTGCCATAGTCCACTTTTCACCAAATTACAAATACACATGTGCTCAGCGTGATAGGTGGTAAGCCCATCGCCGCTCTATGTTGTTGGATGTATGTGTAGTCTTCAGTCTGTTAGTCGCCTTTTACGACACCCAAAGGGAAGAGAGAGGTTCGTAGTATTTTTTTTAGTGAACCATACGTACATACATATATTTTATTCTGATTTTTATTTTATTTTGATTTTGTGATATTTTATTGTAAGTTGTATGGGTGTAAATTACCTGAATAAATAAATTTATTATTATTATTATTATATAATCATGACTATTATCCCCGAAGGGTTAGTCAGAGACTAGGCAATGAGGACAGCCACAGCAGTCCTCTGCCTGTCCACTTTTCACCAAATATCGACTGCACATGTGCTCAGCGTAACAGGTGGTGAGCCCCTCGCCGCTCTATATGTATAGTCTTGAGTCCATTAGTCACCTTTTACGACACCCAAGGGATGAGAGGGGGTGGTAGTATTGTTTCACCGCTACGCGACTCGGTTATTGGTTGAGTGAGCCGCGGCCATATTTTATAATTAATAATGTACAATTGTACATTGTTAAGCAGCCAACTACGTCTTCAACTACTTGTTTGCCGACTCAGTTGGGATAAAAATATAATTTTCTCAGTAAGGTTAACTGCGAACTTTCCTCTTAAACCTGCTGGCGTACTTTTAAAAAAAACAGACGGCCCGTAATGCCGCCGGAGTTTTCCACTTTTTTAATTTGAGCACGAAAACTTAACTTAAACTTGACAACTTTCCCGTTCAATCAAAGTTTTCACCGTTAGTGAAATGGAAACGGGCAAGTTAAGACGTTAAAAAGTTTAATTATGGCGGAACTCAATTCGTTATGTGTGAAAAGAGGCTATAAAAAAACAGGTTTATTGGCATTTTGTTCTTGAACCTTATTTTCCGTATTATTTTCTGAAGTTTACGAGAACACATCACATTGGAATGAACCATTTCTTTGTACGGATTTGCTCTTGGTCATTTGGGACTCTATTTGGCAGAGTTAGGGAAGAGGCTGTTAGAAAATAAAAGAGATTCTTACATTAGTACATATTATTATAACACGTTTACTAACTACGGCACCAGACATCTGAAAACTTTTATGCGATATGACCTCATCACCGGCCCGATTTTGACAATCGTAGTCATTGAGGGGGTGCCGCGCGATCGCAAAAACTGACATAAGTCTCATAGTGAACTTCAAAGCAAAATCAATCAAATTGATTTTTAAAATTAGAACAATAATTCTGCTTTGAAGTTTCAGACCTAGTAATTTGATTAGAGCAATGTTTTTATTCCGTGAAATGTACAAAACCATCCGCTTGTGTTAAAAATTAAAATTTACTTTTTTAAGATGGGGAACCTGGGAATGACCTGCGGAATATCAATACAAATATTTTTATGTAAGAATTAATTGTTACATGCGTAAAATTAAGAAAGTTTTCAAAAAAAATGTTTTAGAAGTCATTAGATTTATGTATTGTTTGTTATTGTTTAGAGAATTTGTTTCAAATTTCAACAAGGCCACGACCTCAGGCTCACTTACATAAGTTATTTTAATGTATTTAACTAATTCAACGCATAGTACAAGTAACTTAAAAATACGTAAATTTTCACAATTTCGTGCAGGACCCCCTTAGCTAATACCAATAAATTGGAATGACAAATAAATTATTATTATTATATTATTATTATTTTTTTTATAACAATATTATCTTAAGTAAACATTTTAAAAATATTATAAATAAAATAAGAACATATTTACAATATAAAATATTATGAAAACTTAACCTAGGTTGCTACCGGCAGCGGAGATAGACCCAGCTATCGGTGGTTAGGGCTGCAGAGTGAGGAACCTCCTGACAATACGTGCCGTGTCAAGGAGTACGGCCTTCTGTATCTGGCCCTTGACCCAACCTTAGCGAGAGCCTCTCTAGATGTTGATCGAGGCTCTAACTAAGCTATAAGGTACAATAATGGTTGAATCCACATCCCACATGGTGGCAACCTCGTGAGCCAAGTCAAGGTACTTACTGAGCTTGTCCTTCTCGGCTTTCACGAGGTATGGTGATATCAACTAATATTGTTCGGCACTGAGATCGGTCGATCACCACGATATCAGGCTTATTAGCGACAATAGTTCTATCCGTGATGATAGAGCGATCCCAGTAGAGCGTTGCGTTTATTATTAGTATTGTTATCCCACTCTTATGTTAAAGTATCATACCAATTGTGATTGTACCGGTACCTAAGTCTGTCTGTGTACCCAATTGCGGGCCACAGTTTCTGAAAGCTAGCAAAACTCTCAACAAGTAAGTTACAACTGTGGAAACCGAACTTCGTATCTGTCTACAACTACAACTACAAATACGTCCTGGAAACGAGTAAATAGAGTTGTCACTCGAAGTTACCTAAGTAACTATTAGACTTATCACATATAAACGTCCCACTGCTGGGCACAGGCCTTCCTACATGAACAACATCACATGGGGAAGGGCCATAACCCACCACGCTGGCCCAATGCGGGTTGGTCAGTCCACCCTATAGCTATATCCATTCTGCCGCAGCGCAGGTGCAGCGGAGTGTGGCGAGTTAGTATAACTATATCCATTCTGTCGTAGCGCAGGTGCAACAGAGTGTTGGTGAGTTAGTATGACTATATCCATTCTGCCGCAGCGCAGGTGCAATAGAGTGTGGTGAGTTAGTATGACTATATCCATTCTGCCGCAGCGCAGGTGTAATAGAGTGTGGTGAGTTAGTATGACTATATCCATTCTGTCGCAGCGCAGGTGCAACGGAGTGTGGTGAGTTAGTATGACTATATCCATTCTGCCGCAGCGCAGGTGCAATAGAGTGTGGTGAGTTAGTATGACTATATCCATTCTGCCGCAGCGCAGGTGCAGCGGAGTGTGGCGAGTTAGTATGACTATATCCATTCTGCCGCAGCGCAGGTGCAACGGAGTGTGGTGAGTTAGTATGACTATATCTATTCTGCCGCAGCGCAGGTGCAGCGGAGTGTGGCGAGTTAGTATGACTATATCCATTCTGCCGCAGCGCAGGTGCAACGGAGTGTGGCGAGTTAGTATGACTATATCCATTCTGTCGCAGCGTAGGTGCAACGGAGTGTGGCAAGTTAGTATGACTATATCCATTCTGCAGCAGCGCAGGTACAACGGAGTGTGGAGAGTTAGTATGACTATATCCATTCTGCCGCAGCGCAGGTGCAACAGAGTGTGATAAGTTAGTACTACTATTTCCATTCTGCCGCAGCGCAGGTACAGCGGAGTGTGGCGAGTTAGTATGACTATATCTATTCTGCCGCAGCGCAGGTGCAACGGAGTGAGGTGAATTAGTATGACTACATCCATTCTGCCGCAGCGCAGGTGCAACAGAGTGTGATAAGTTAGTACGACTATATCCATTCTGTCGCAGCGCAGGTGCAACGGAGTGTGGCAAGTTAGTATGACTATATCCATTCTGCCGCAGCGCAGGTGCAACAGAGAGTGGTGAGTTAGTATGACTAAATCCATTCTGCCGCAGAGCAGGTGCAACAGAGTGTGGTGAGTTAGTATGACTATATCCATTCTGCCGCAGCGCAGGTGCAACAGAGTGTGGTGAGTTATACTAACTGGCCGCAGCGCAGGTACAGCGGAGTGTGGCGAGTTACTACTACTATTTTTCTAGAGCTGTGTGGTGACGCCTCATTAATAAAAGAATACAACCAACCCATCTCTTCTCTTGGGTGTTGTAAAAGGCGACTATAGGATTGAAGACTACTCATTATTCCACAGCGTAAAGCGGTGATGGGCTCACCTGTCACGCTAAGCACATGTGCCGTTCTAATTTGGTGAAACGTGAACTGTGTCGCGTAGCGGTGAAAGAATACTACCACCCCCTCTCTTCTCTTGGTTTTCGAAGGCGACTTACGGACTAAAGACTGCACATACATCCAACAGCGAGCGACACTATGGCAGAGGACTGCTTTTGCGGTCCTCTTTGCCTAGTCTCTGACTAACCCTTTGGGGATAATACCTAGTCGTGATCTTTATGTTGTTATGTATGTTGTAGGTATGTTGAACTGTGGTAGTGCACTGTATTGACGGTCCTCATTGCCTGTCTCTGACTAACTCTTTGTGGATCTATTTTAAGATTCCGCCAGCATTAACGGTATTATCTTACGTGTAATATGCAGCACACCGCCCAAAGCGATCATCAGCCCATAAACGTCCGACTGCTAGGCACAACAGGTCTCCCCACGTGGTAAGATTGCGCCATAACACACCGCGCTAGCCCAAAGCTAGAAAGGAACGCACCTGATAAAAAAAAATAACGGTAACATTAATGAGATGAGACGAGATGACCAACACCTCAGTGTGACCACTGACCCTGCAAAGGGTTTCAAACGTTAACATAAAATAACATGTAAATTAAACACAAAGAAAACCGTATAAAGTGTTTCATTTTAATCACCTTTTATGTTCAGGTAGGTAGGCTTGTCCCATAGGCGTCATCGTCAAACTAAACAAGACTTAGCCCTTTCTAAATGAACAGTAGCGCATGAAGAGATACGGTAATGAGACAGAACGCTGGTTACTAAGGGTATGTGATTTTACGACATTAATGGAACCACGTCTCGTGACGAAACCAGTGTGCCGAGCGTGCCATCTAATGAGATGTCACGGCATTGTATTAAACGAGACCACAATACAGAAGAATATAAGACTATAAATAGTTCTCTTAAAATTTTGTGATATACTAGGTCGACGCAATGAAATTCTGAGCAACGGACATAGGTAATTCACATAATTAATCATTATCTTAAGTTACTGGAGCTCGATGGCGCAGTAGCAAAAGTTTACAATGTTGCCTGTTATGCAACTTTCGCAATACCGGGTCATGGATGGGTAAAGAAATTAAAAAAAAAACATTTTTAATTCCTCCGTGCTTTGGAAGAATGGTACGTGAAGCCGTTGATATTGGTTGTTGTCGTAAGATGGCATGTTGGCATGGTTAACGTGGTGGGTTATGGCCCAAGTATGGTAAGGCCTGTGCCCAGTAGTTTTTTTTTTATACATGGCTACTTCAACATGATTGGAGTCGTAATATCTTCGCATTCATTCCATTTCTCGCATATATTCTTCTCGCACTTTCATACAATACATACTTCTCGCTTTTTGACTTTTCCCGAGTGGGATGCCCGACTACTCTACAGCAAAACTTATGGCTTACTTTAGTTCTTACTTTCTAATAGGGTTGACACAATAAAAATTTAGACAATTCCCGAGTCTTTTACATTTTTCTCTCTTTAATGGTCTCTGATCGTAACGCACAACGCTGCGGTATGCGGCATGCGGTGCCTGAAACATAATCGTATGAAAAACGTCTAGTATGGTCTCCCGTTCCGTCGCAGTATGCGTCAGCGGTGAAGGGCAAGCGCGGTGAAGTGGGGAGCGGGTATCCCGCACTACGCGGCGTCGTTCTCGTTGACACGCTGCGGTGTGCGTCGCGGGTTGACAATGGATTTGTTTGAAGATAGTTTAATAAAATTTTCTTCACAATCAATTAAATGCCTTTTTATTAAAGTTTCCAAACAACCTTCACCCCTCCGTTGTAAAAACATGTTTATCGGCCTGCTTCTTTGTCGTCTACTTTGGTAGCTGCGGCAAAATCAACTGACCACTTCTCCGCAGAGACGGTAAACGCTGCTTCGTGACGCTGCGTTTGAGCCGCATACCGCAGCGTTGTGCGTTACGATCAAGAGACCAAAGCTAACTTAATATTAATCACTATTATATTACATCTATTGCTACTTCCTATATTTAATGGTTTTTAACTATACATTATATGTACTATTTCCTTTTTTGACATTCTATTTTTATTTTTATGCTAGCTTATTTATTACGCTTTATTACCTTACTGACAAAGTGCCCAGTAGTGGGACGCATAGGCTGATGATGATGATGAGACCACCGTTCTCAGACTCAGAAGTGTCAGATTACTATTCAGAGATTAAGGATAGGATATGTTCTAGGTAACACTGTCAGGCCTAGATATCGTTGTATCCATATCTACGAGTATAACAAGTAAGTATATAGATATTTCTGTTGCGACCAGTCAAAGGTAAGATAGCCGGACAGTATTCGAGAATTCCGGGCGGAGTGCGCTTCCGTGTTCTGTCTTATAGCCAATTAAGTTACGATTCCTGGTAATCCCATGAAACTGTATTATTTATATGCTCGCAGATTTATAGGTAGACATTGGATTGTAGCGGTATTTGCTAATACACACTACTTAAACAAAGACTGGATTATACCGAAAGTTTAAAAAACTTTATCAAGTAGCGCAATTTTTATCTTATTTAGATAATAATAATGAGAGAATTGCAGAAAACTATAGATACGATTTTCGTTATACATAAGACATAATAGGCGGTTTAAGACTAAATTAAATGTTTACCAACGTGTATTTTAAATGACGATGCAATTAAGAAAGATAAATACAATTTTGGGTACGTTTGTGATTGTTCTATCAATAGGTAGCGCAGTTTTCCCAAAAATGCATTACCTATTCCTATCACAGATTATTATTGAGGATTACCTAGCTATCTGCAAAAACTGCAAAAAACAATTCAATTATAAAACAGATAGGTTAAACATCCATAAAACACTTATATTCTTATGAACTTCGCTTAAATGATCAGTAGTTTAAACACCCATTGAACAGGGGTACCGCTTTGTTATAATAGATGTCTTACACCTATTCATATATCAATGAAAGGCGCCTTCCGTTGATACTTTGATAACGGCTCTATTCAAGCTCGGAAAGGGCCTCTTCATTGTCTCCGAAGAAAGATGTTTCTGCGGGATTTAGATAAAACCAGGGTCATGACATCGCGTAAAAATGCTATAGCCTACCAATTGAGGCAGTAAAGACTTAAGTTAAGACCGCAGTTAACAATTTAAAACATACCTGCACTAAAAAGATCATAATAAATAAATAGTAGGTAGCCTTTTCAAAAAAATTATGTCTTTTAGCAAATTGATGGCTATAACGCCCATTGGTAGGTATTTTAACAGTTATATTAAAATACCTACCAAATACTTAAATTTTTCATTATATTTTTTACTAAAAACTGTAATCAAAATTTTTAAATTATTCTAAACAAAAAGTTTTCCAAAAGCTTATGGACTAATACCTCACATTAGCATGAATAATAATGTATGCCGCCCTCTGTAACTTCCTAGAACTCAATTTTATTAATATTATTACATCGCCATTGAATATTTCAATACTGGGCACTTTTTAATCATACTATCTCCACCGCTACTCCAATGTAAGTGGGGATGAACGGCCGTCACCTTGCGGCGGCACAGAATTATTCTAGTTAATTATGCTGTGATCACCCATTCGGCGACCGGCTGAATTGCATAAGTTGTTCTACTGACACGATCGATGGCAGAACGTGCCAGAAGCGCTTGTGCTACTTTACACGATGACACTCAAATCTGTTTCATCAACTAACTAAACTTAAGTTACTTAATTTCATTTATAAATCGTTCAAACTGTGTTTTATAGTTTTCTACCTGCCATAATCATCATCATTTTCAGAATATAATCGTCCCACTGCTGGGCACAGCTCCCACCACATGGACAACAGTTACAGCAGTGTGCACTGCGCTGTTCTTTTTTTACAAGCGATTGGCACAGTACGTACATGCACAGCAGTGTACAAACGCACGTTTATCGAAACCCACGACTGCATCGCAATACGTGCGATTTTATCGATAGTAATGCGCGTTGGTAGCAATGCAACAGGGGCCCAAGTCTGCTAATTTACGAATGGCATAATTGAATCGCAATTGTATCGCAATTGTATCGCAATTGTATCGCATTGTAATTGTTTGACACATTTGGAATTCGTAAATGAAAAAGAGAATACTAAATGTGTCAAACAATTACAATGCGATCCAATTGCGATTCAATTATGCCATTCGTAAATTAGCAGACTTGGGCCCCTGGGCGTTTGTATCGATACAAGCCACTGGGATTGTGCATTGAACAATCTGTTTTTTTTTTCAATATAAAAGAATTGTATCCAGCATTGTAAAAGCCAAATGGTCCTGAACTTATCAAAATCAGAATGTATTTAATTTATAATTTTTAATACTTTAGAACTTTATTAAAATGCTATTGTGTTGTTATTGTGCTTAGTTCTATTAATAATCTTACTAACGTTTTTTTTTGAAATTATTTTAGATTTTTATGTGTAAATGTAATTTAACAAATTAATTTTTTGATACCATTTTTATTATTACTATTCGCATGCTGATTGTTTCATCGTGCTGTGTACACTTTATGTGGATTGCTGTCTAGGCTAAGTCAAAAATTCAACTTATTAATCGAATATGCATTTGCTGTAATCAGTCGGTGTACCATAAATAAATAAATAAATCTGCGTATCGCAACTGCGTCGCTACAGGCGCGCTGCAAAAAGTTGCACTCATGTCTATGTATAGGTAGACACGGCTGCATTGCTACTGCATAGCTTGGAGCGTTGGTTTACTGCTCTAAGCTGCGTAGCGACTGTGACGTGTTTGCGTCGCTACTAAAATTCGTAGTGCGTGCACGCGTCATACCCGAGTTGCTTTTGGTGTATTGGAGTCTTTACCCATCGAATGTCAACACGCCATGTATGTAATTAAATACATATCCATCTGCCTTTCAACCTGATACTTGCTTTGTACAATGGAAGTGGTTAATTCAACTCAAATCAAACACATCAAAAGTTTCAATTACAAGAGATGAGAAGCGACCGAGTTATTGAAACGACACACGTGTAGGTTGTAGATCCGCCTGTAACCCTCCACGTCTAAATATAAAGCCAGACATCTTGACGCCACGTCGATGACAATCTACTCTAAGTAGGTACATAAACAAACACGATACAAGATAACTAACCAAATGGAAACAAACACATTAGAGTCCGTCTTTACTCGCTGCTGCGGGTTGTGTTGGCTGACGTAAGCAGAAATAACAAGAAAACGTATAAATCGAAAACAGCTGGAAACACGAGAAGAAGGAGGTAACAAAAAAAATAGTAGTACGTAGGTACAAACTTGATAACTTACTAAAGGAAATGAAATAAACTTTAAGTTGGAATGGAAGGATGGAAGGACCAAGATATTTCCGGCTGCGTGGGCTGTATTTAATAAGTTTTAAATATAAATAAGAAACTCAACATTCAGGTGCACAAGTGAAAGCTAGTCATCGTTGCATTTAACGGGTGATCGAACTTTGTGATGGTTGGTTATTATAAATGTATTATAAGAATACTACCAACCCATATCTTCCCTTGGGTGTCGTAAAAGGCGACTAAAGGACTAAAGATTGTACAAACATCCAAAAAAAAAAACTTTCCTACAATCACACTAATTATCTAGCCCAAGAGAAGCTTCGAAAAAACTCGTTAAATGGTTACTAGACAACGGATAAACATACTTAAAATACTTAAATACATACTTATTATACACAGGAAACACCCAGACCCGAGACAATTTAGAAAAACAATAATTTCTAAATTGACCCGACCGGGCATCGAACCCGGGACCTCAGAGATGGCGACACCATGAAAACCGGTGTACAAACCACTCGACCAAGGAGGTCGTCAACAGCATAAAGTGGGGATGCGCTCACCACCTATCACGCTGAGCACATGTGCAGTTGTATTTTGGTGAAACGTGGATGGACTATAGCAGTGGACTGCCCCTGCGGTCCTCATGGGGACTATCCCTTCGGGGATAATAGTCCTGAATCTATGTAAGTAAGTAAACATAAATTATGTTTAATCACAAATCCTGATTCTTCATACATGCGCTTCAAAAAGTGTGAGTACGTAAGTATGTACAGGCACCATCAAAAGTAACTGAACAAAAACAAGGTGGCAAAAGTAATAGTCACATGTAAGTGTCTTTACATACTCATCATTTAAGATTTCAGAATTATATGACATTTTTTGTGTTCATAACAAATGGTTAAGAGGGTTTACGCATTTCGGTTTCCCATACAAAATTCCAAGTCGAAACATTTAATAACCAATAAGTCAATTTTGATGAACCTTTGCATGCTAAAGTAAAACGCAGGGATCTAAATAGTTTGTTTAAAACATTTTTTAAAAACGTTTATTTAACTGAGTTATTGCGATTTTAAACTTTCTAAAGTGGACTTTAAATTGCATTGACTTATTGGTTTTTAAAAATTTCGACTTGGAAGTTTGTATGGGAAACCGAAATGCGTAAACCCTCTTAAGGCAATAATGCAAAAGTATATTGACATGTACTTTTGACTCAACAGCTATGTCATACAATTCTCGTCATTTCAACCGTAACAATCATTTGAAAATTTCATATGCTAAGCTACTTTTGATGCTGACTGTACGTATGAGTTCAGACGGCGCATGCTTTACTCCCCCAAAGGTAGGAACCAATTTAGTGGCTTCAGTCGATTTTCAATTTGGAGCCAATCACGCCGCTCGCCGCCTGCCGGCAAATTGGGTTCTGTATGCCATTTTGACTTTGTAGCGAAAGCCAAACGCCGTTTTCGTTTTGCAAGATGATGCTTTAAGTGAACTAAGATGGAATCCATTGTTAATTCGATTGTTTCACGTTGAGCTCTTGTCTTGGAGGCGGGTTCGGATGATGTGTTGTTACCCGAATGTATATAGATACATACGTATAATCACGACTATTATCCCCGAAGGGTTAGTCAGAGACTAGGCAATGCAAAAGCAGTCCACTTTCCATTAAATAGCGACTGCACATCTGCTCAGCGTGACAGGTGGTGAGCCCATCGCCGCTCTATGCTGTTAGAAGTATGTGCAGTCTTTAGTCCGTTAGTCGCCTTTTACGACACCCAAGGGAAGAGAGGGGTGGTAGTATTCTTTCACCGCTGAGCGACACGTTTACCTGAATGTAGTTCTTCTATACATTTATGCCATTTGTGAATTTGTTAGGAATCACCCTGATTTCTTTCCGTATCACAGCCGTCCACAAAATCTGAGACCACAAAATAAATTAGCCCAACCTAGCTGCAATTATAAAATGTTTCGAAATGGCCCCTTGTCAATGTGTGTCAAAATTTATAATAGGTTACCAAGTGAAATCAAAGACTTAAAGGATTCAATTAAAAAAGTAATTTTAAAAAAAATACCTAAAAAACAAGTGTTTTTATTCGCTGCAAGAGTTTTTGGATGAATAATTTATAAAATAATGGATTTTTGACATTGTTAATGATAGGATTATTTTTGACATAAGTAAGTACCTACTTAGATTGAACATTTTTAGTATACATGTATTTTTTTAATGTAGATTTTAAGTATTTGTTATAATAATGATAATACAATAATAATAATGTGAAATACATATATATTAATAATAAGTACCGTAATTTAATATATTAGTATTATTTACTTGCTATGCCCTTGCAGGGTCATGTTTGTTTCTTTGTTATGTTATTTTTTTAACAACTGTTTATGTACAATATGAATGCAATAAAGAACTTTGAACTAATAATAATAAATAATATAAAAGACGACAATCGTTTTCAAAAACTTTATAATTGAGGCAAATACAAATAAAGTGAATAACTGAGATGTAAGATCGTGGTTGGTACAAGTACTTACACACCGCAATTTACAAATACATACTTGTGAATTGAGGTGATTAAAAAAAATCATACGACTGTACAAGGCACGTCAATAAAATTTCTATTGCTTTTTACAAACGTAAAAGTTTATGAAGTCACGCCTACACAGATAAAGTAGGCCGTGTTCGCTTGTAATAAGGTCACAATCGAAAAAGTCCTATAGTAGTAATACCAGTCTAAACTATTTGAAAGTTTTTCCTACAGCCTCTACAAAGCAGTGCGTTTTCAGGTCACGTCTTCTCGTACGATTATGACACAATTAAAGTCGGTTATTGCCGGCAACGTAACCGAACGCGCACGTGTTAATGTTGCTACGGCTACCGAGCGCTCGGGTACAGCCGGGTATGACCGGGTGTGACCGGCTGAAATTCATTTAAGTGTTGCTTTATGATACTGACGTTTTTAATAACGCGCAACACGAAGGTTTAAAGCACTGATAACTAATATTTTCTTACGGTTTTATCTTTATTCCTCAACGGTGGAACGCTGGGATTTCTTCACATCTGGAGCCCTATTGTCATCTCTTAGTAGTATTACTTTAATCTTACTATTCAAATTCACATACGAATTTAGCATCTTAAGTTTAGATAGTAAGGCCCCTGTTGGTAAGTGCGTTAAGGTGGACTTTAGGGAACTTCACGCGGAATCCTCAAAGAGACTAACTTAACAGAACTAACGGAACACGACAATGCTATTAACGTTATTATTATTATTACGTTATAACGTCGATATTATTAACGTTATGACTTTAGAATGAAACAAGGTAATGGTAGGTTTTTTTTATATATAAATAAGAAGGAGGCAAACGAGCTGGCGGGTCACCTAATAGAGAGCAATCAACGCCGCCCATTGACACCCACAAAACCAGAGGAGTCGCAGATGCGTTGCCAACCTTTAAAAAAGTATAGGGTTAAGGAAGAAATAGGAATTGTGAGGGGGGGAGGAGGGAAGGGGCCACCGGAACTCTCACTGGCCGGACGAAACACAACAGCACTAAGTGCCATTATTTCACGCCGGATATTCGTGAGAGGGTGATATTACCCCGGGCGAGCCGGCCCAATGCGTGCTACAACGCAGCGTGGCTCTATCACTCAGCCAGTGTCACTCATTTAGCACCACCCAGGGGTCACGTGTAGGGTCTCAAGGGTAAACCTACGGAAGTTTAACCCCCAAAGCCAGTCGAACTTAAAATACCTTATTCCTCCTTGCCCTTTTCTTTATCGGAGCACGCATGCTGGTTTTCAGTATACCGATTTACCGTGTGCACTAATAGTCACGTACACAGAATTGGGTGACTCATTCCCATGTGGCACTATTCAGAAATGTAATCTCTCCCAGCGTACCTCTTTGATGTGGATATTGCATGGATATGCCCCGAATGCCGCTGTACAACCAAAAAAGGTGGAGACAATAGTTCAACGCCGGTGAGCTTATCTAGAAAGTCGACTGACAATGTCACTCTACGGAAGAGACCACAAATGGTCTGTTCACTCGAAGATACATGTAATTGGTTTTTTGTACCGTTTTAATTAAAGTAAAATAAAAAAATGATTAAACACTAAGATGAAAGTTTGCAAGGTAAATATTTTTTATATTTAAGTACCTTGCAAACTTTCATCAAGTGTCGAAGCTCAGCAGGGATTGAACTTCCAATATTCTAGGTATTATTACTTGTCTGAGTATAGACCCATTGTTCCAATGTTCTATTCCCATTTAGTATCTGCTGTAGATGAGTCAGTCAGTTAGTGTGGCAATCGGGATTTCCCTCTTTACATATCGAAAATGCCCTACCAATTAGGAATCTGGAATTGCAAGCCTTTGATACGGTATGGGGTCCAAAATTGGAAATTTGGACTGCTTTATCAAAGGATAGTGCAGTCGAAAACAAACGCTGCTTAAGAACTCCTTATAATTGTTGTTAAAAAGTTGATTTAAACAAATGAGGAAGAATTAGGATTTATGCACAGCTTTTATAGAAAAACAAATGCAAAATAAAAAACAATAACAACAACAACTTGTACTCTACTTAATTCTTCGACATCTATTTATTAAACCTGTCACTTGCAATAAACTGAAACTGAAACATTGCGCTTAGAACGTTCTTTAAACTTGTGGTACAATAATACAACATTTTCATTTTATAACTTGTGAATATGTTTGTTTTGAAGATAATTTTGTGTAAAGATACAAACATACATGTCGTGGATTTCGGTGTATTCAGAAGCGAGTGCAACACTGATCGAGCTGATCATCATTTATCACCTATCACCTGTCACCTGAATTCTGTCGCCTGTCACCTCTCATATGTCAGCTGCCATCTGTCCTCTGCTACTTGTCATCTGTCAGCTGTCATCTTTCAATGTGACAGATTTGTTAAACGTCAAGTGATGACAGTTGTCATCTGGCAAAATCTATCAAGAAAACGTCATCGAAAAAAGAAGAAGACAGTGGTCATGTCATCGCTTGGAATTGATCTATGAGGGCATTTATATTGTTCTGTGATTCTAATGGAAACCGCCATCTTAAACGGACGCAACTGCAGAACTCTCCACGTTTCGTAACGTTATGTATTTGCATCGTGTTATTGTTAGATCATTTATTGTAAATCAGTAAGTTAAAAGAATTATTTGTGATCAGACTACGAGTTCATTTTGTGGAAACATCCTCAACTACCCATAATGGCAAATTACGACGATTCAGGCTCTCCTCGTCCTAACCTGCTCGTCTCCGTTCATACATATAATCACGACTATTATCCCCGAAGGGTTAGCCAGGGATTAGGCAATGAGGACCGCAAAAGCAGTCCTCTGCCATAGTAGACATTTCACCAATTAGCTACAGCACATGTGCTCAGCGTGACAGGTGGTGAGAGAGAGTGAATATGTGCAGTCTTTAGTCCATTAGTCGCCTTTTACGACACCCAAGGGAAGAGAGGGGTGGTCAGTGGTAGTATTCTTTCACCGCTACGTGACACGGCTGTGTAAAGATATTAAATTTTGTTTGCATACAAGAATAAACAGAAACGGTTATCAATTTACAGTCGGCCACAAAAAAAACACATTTATAATAACTTAAACTCAAATTCAAAATATATTTATTCAATAAACTCAATTAATAAGTACTTTGAATCGTCCAAATTTTTAACGTACCAGCCATTTAGGACGTCAAATTTTAACTGTGGCAAAGAACGGGCGCAAGAGCGCACAGAAGAACCGACATTTACATTTTAAAAAAAGATATGTCGTTACCAGGTCGTAAAATACAAAATAATAATATGAATGTAAAATATACGGTAATAAATTAATTATAGACAATTAGAAATAGCTTTTGGAGTACTTGGAGCATTTCAGTTCAGAGCCAAGCTGTTTTGTCTTCTGTGTAATCTGACACTTTATAAAAAGCTTTTATAGAAAGCTTTTCTTTGACATGAATTTTAAATTTATCAAGATCTAATTTCTGAATATCAATTTGTACTTTGTTGTAAAATCGTACACACAGACCCTTAAAATAATTATTTATTTTATGAAGCCTAGTTGGTACTACTAATTTGCTCTCACTTCTAGTATTTAAATTGTAAATATCACTGTTTTTTGAAAACATTTCAATATTTTTATAACAAACATGAGATTTTCATAAATGTATAGTGATGCAACTGTCATAATAACAACTAGCGGCCCACTCCCGACTTTGTCTGGGTGGACCCCGTACCCCGTGACGAATTTCTGAAAATATTATACAGCTTAATATGTCACCCGGAGATAGTGTAGCTTCCCAACGGTGAAAGAATTTTTCAAATCGGTCTAGAAGTTTCGGAGCCTATTCAATGCAAACAAACAATCAAATCTTTCCTCTTTATAACATTAGTACAGAAAACAAATCTTACCAAAATAAAAACATGAACACTCAAATGGCATAAATAGGGAAAATGCCAGGTACCTACGACTTTAATTAAATAGAACATAAAATCTGGCTTAAAGACATCAAAGCGAAGAAAATTGCTGCTCCGCCTCATCATGTCCCGGTAACGTAATCTCCAAGTATTCTATATCCAATTGAGCAGCATATTGGTTCGCCGTTTTGTTATTTCGTTCTTTTTAAGTTCAATAAAATACGATGTTTGAGTAGTCGCATAACATTTCAAAGGTTAGTTCATGTGAGCTTTATTAACATTAAATGTTCGATAAACAGTGGCAATATATATCGAAGAAATTCTTGTCTTAAAACAGAAACTGATTAGTTAGATTAGTTCAGTATCACAGAAAGAGAAAATCTCTTATAAGATAACGAAACGTTGAAAAAAATGTCTACCTCAGACGGGAATCGAACCCCCGTCCTCCGCAATCCCGGCGGCTGCACTGACCACTCCGCCACCGAGGTATTGGTTAGACAGGTATACAAAATTTTTCAACGCTTTTGCTTTATGTTTTTATAGCAACCGTGTCTTATCAAACCTCTCTAAAGTTTATTGTACCGTAGATTGGGGTTACTTTGAGTTACAAGTCAAAAATTGACTTAAGATAGCTGTGAAATCTTTAAATAAAGAGTTAAAATTATCAAAAAATAATATAGTAATCGATTTTTCATATACTTTAGACTAAGCTAATTATTAAAAGTGAATATTAAATAGTTTAAGAAATAAAAAATAAAAACCGTGTGATCAAAGTTAAACCGCGAGTGGGGTTACTTTGATCACCCATAATGCTTAAGAAAATGTTATGATTTGAGATCAAATAGCAGTCAAAACTCTCCTGATTGGTAAGTGGCACATTGTGGGGTTACTTTGATCATTGATCAATCTCACCCCGAACACTTGTTCTTCTAAGCGAAAGATGGTCTATGGATAAGACTGCTTTATATATTCGTAATATTTGATTATTTGCGTTAAAAAAATGCTCAAATAAACTCAAAGATAACAAAACGTTGAAAAAATGGGCATTTTTTAACGCAAATAATCAAATATCACAAATCTCTTATAAGATCACATTGTTGTCCGTCACTTAATTACAAATCATCTCCCCCCCCCTCCTCACAAGTCTCCTTTCCTCCTCAAAGATCCTACTCCTACCCCAAGGTCGGCGACGCATCTATGACTCTCCTGGTTTTGCGGGTGTTTATAGTTCACATAAATACACGGGAACGGGAAGCTATCAACAGGCATCAACTTGCAAACCCACTTAAGAAAACTAATCGTACAAACTCCCCATTGACCGTGAAAATTGGTTTTTTTTTAGGATACCGATGAGAAGCGGCCACCGTAGCCTAAGATGACACACATGCTGATTAGAATCCGACACCGCAACTCTGACGAATGCAACACAAAAGGTATCACGAGTACGGTTTTCACTGTAAAGTTAGATATAACCCTACATAGCCTTTTACTTTACTGGAGTAGCCTTCGGAACGGCACACAGCTATGTAAAGCCAAACTACTTGGCTGCAGAAATACACTGGCCTGCAAAAATAAGTATCACACTTCAAAATTGCAATTACTTTTTAAGTACACAAGATATACTTTGGAAACAAAAAGGACTCGAAAAAGAGTTAGTTAGTTACTATAGTTACAAAGAAAACTAGTAAAACGTTGTTTATTTTAAATCTCTAACTTCTATGGAATTTTTTTTATAGTGTGATAGGGTACCTACTTATTTTTGCAGGCCAGTCAATTAGTGGAAGATTATGTTTTACTGCATAGTAAGACTTGTTAGCCTGTATCGGTATCAAAAACCAGCAAAAATCGATGAGACTCCCGATTTTCGAGACGGATGAAGGGTCTACGAACATAATTAAGTTTGTACCGAACCCTCAGGATGCTATTGTCACTTTAATTTGTCCACGTCCTACTCATAGTTACGGTGCGACGTTTCAGCAGAGAAAGAAGTGCTCTGGCGTTTGTAATAATTTCCTTAAACTATTTAAATGCTTTGAAGCATACTTTTCCTGAACGCAATTTCCGCTTCACATTTCAGCTTAGCATAATTTGTTTATGTTATTTCACGACTTTTTAAAGATAAGTGTTTTATGAGGAATGAGGAAATAGTTAACTGCATAGTTTGTGACTATTGTTATAAATAGTTATCTTTGCAAAATTTAACTTTTTACTCAAGTAAAAGTTTTCAAAAAACAAAATTGTTATTTTTTAGATTATTCAAACAATATGGACTGTATCGACATTTTAGAACCCGTAAAAAAATATTATGATTTATAAATATAAATTATATACGATAGTAAAATGATAAAATATAATTATAATTAAATCATTACCATGACAATAAGCCAATGTTACGGCACCCATGTGCTACATCATTAATTTTAATAAAATGATAAAGGAAAAACTGCTTTTCAATTTTTTTTTAGAAAAATCTACTTGTTGCTGCTGCGAAAACAAACATTAAAAAAAATGTTTATCGTCGGTACCGAACTGATATTAACTCGAGTCTTAATCTTAAAAGTCGCTTAAGGAGATACCCAAAATACATTTGCGACGTGTGAGGATCAAGAAGTTTCCAAACCCTCCCGCCCCCACCTCCTCTCATCCGCTGGAAAGGCTTAAACGGTTTTAAATGACCGTAAACATCACGTTCAAATACTTCGGTACATACCTATCAGCAGCCAGTCTGGTACAAGACGAGCGAGTGCGGAGATACGGGGAGATAATTCGACGCAGTCCGCTACGGCATCGGCATAAAGCGCCCTGATAAGTGGGAAAAGGTTCTAATATTATTGTTGTGGCGTTTTGTTCATGTTCAGTCAGCAGACTACATGGTCCAAATAACTTTCGAACAAAATAATTTTCATTTGTATAAGTTTCCAATCCGTTGACAAAGTTATCAATTAAAATTAACAAAAAAAAACATACTCTAATCAAGTACCTAACAGTTAGTTTGTTTATGTAAAATGTAACTGTATAGTCAGTGATGAACCATGGCCTTCCATAATAAAAAAATAACATTAAGCGCATCTTAACAATAATTATACATTTGAATCTTCTACTCTACTTAGTAACAGACGTTTGCAAAATGAAATATTTTTGTTGGAAATAAGAGGAGCGTCTGTTTAAAAGGAGATAAATTCATTTTCCATTTTTTTTTATTATTGCTTTTTTTTATTTGGCAACGAGTAAGCGCTTGGCCTTCATCTCACCTGATGGTAAGTGACGATAAGGCCGACGGTGGAAGCGCGCGAACCCGGAGTCCTCAACCACTGAGGTACTGGCTGGGACCTGGACCTGGGACCTCTGGGCCTGAAACCGGTGGCTTAGCCACTAGATCACAGAGGCGGTAATTACTCTATGTTCGAATGCACAACTTAGTGCTTAAATTTTGCTTCAAAAGGCGTTATTTCCAACAGAAAAATGACGTTCAAACTCACAGTTTCAATAAAAGAGAGACATTTCCAAAGAATATTAACAGAAAATAACATGTTTCAAACAATTGGAGTTATATTTCATACAAAATGACCACCATGCCAAAATTATCTGTACAAAAAGAGATATTTTATTTCTATTTCGATTATTATCTTTTTAATCGATTTGTGATGTCAAACAAGGCATAGTATTCTGGGGTAACTTAGTAAATAGTTAATCCACCTTTATAATACAAAAAATGCCTAAGAATTATGTATATTATTAATAATTTTGGATCATTAGGGATATTTTTAATGATTTTAAATTTCTAACTCTGATGTGTATATACTAGAAATTTGTGTATTTGTAAGAGAAAATAGAAATCATTTTTGTCCTAAAAATCAATTCAAAAAGAATATACGCTCACATATGGTTATTATGTGAGTATCATTAAATATTATAGTTATATGTATGGCGAAAGTACTGTGATTATGAGTATAAAAATCTTTAATCATTTACCGGTTCTTACAAAAAGTGCTGAAAACCCCTATTTTTAAAAAATACTCTAAAAGAGTTGTTAATTGAAGAATGTTTTATGACATGGATGAATTTATGAATTTGTAACAACCAATGTACCCAGTAATGACAATAAATTTTATCTTATCTTATCAAAAGATTTGTTTCCAGTGCCAACAACAACGTGGAAAAAACTCAAAGAAACGTTGTTTCTTTTTTTCTTTAATCTGTCAAAGAAGTCAAATTTAAAAGAGAGAAATGAGACTAATCTGGTTCAAAAGGAGATATTTACAAAGCTTCTTGAACAAAAAGAGTTATAATCTAAAATTTTAATCAAACGGCGATAAATCCAAACTTCAAATTTTTTTAAACAACATGAACAATACATATATTTTTTTATATATTTCTCAACTTTTTAAACTTAGCATGATATCAGTTTTTTGTGTTTTCTGAAAATTCCTTTATGGTGGAGTTATCTCCTTTTGAACAGACGCTCCTCCTACATATTTATAAGTAAATGTACTCGTAGTAAATAAAGTAAATTGTAGAGATGTGTTTACTTAATTAGATTCTTCGGAAAAATGTTGAAAATGTGTTCCACCAGCGCCGCCTGGTGACGTGGAATGTTGGATACCACTCACATAACACTAAGATCGTTTTAAATGTTTTTGTACGAATCTAATATAACACGAAGTATCGCGCGAATGTTGTGATAGGTATTTCTGAACAGTAAATGAATGAATAATCAATAAACATCCTTAAAGTGAATTTTCTACAATGTATTTTTAAGCCACCGGCGATAACCTCATGTTACCACAACTTGTAGTCAACTTTGCGTTTAATAACTTGTTAAATATGTTGACGTTGCTGGCTACATACATACATATATTATAATGGACGTAGGTGTCTCATCAGTATTTTCAATGATAGTTACGTGAGCGGCGATCATTGTCATTATGGGCGTACGTGCACAAAAGCAATTTTTGAAAGGGCTGTCAACACTTCCTCTTTGTCTTGTTACGCTTCTATAAAATACACGTTAGTGACACTTAAAAGGGCCGCTCCCCGGAATAGTTATAGGCAGTCAGCAGTAAAACGAAAACGAGAAAAAGCTGCAATTTTTAAAGTTTCAGCTTTGAGACATTGTTGTTTATGTGCTTGGCCAACAAAGCTTCTGGTGTATTACGAAGTGTCAAAATCATTTCGTCACTTTTACTCGGAAGGAAAAAGTGTCAATCAAAGACAAAAGCGTTTCATATTACGTTCTCATTTTCATAATGATAAAAAAATTAAAATATTCACAAAAAATTTCAGGTAATGGGAATACAGTGGACTCCCTCCCTTTAAGTTGAAACAATAACCTGTACCAGGACAAAGCCGTTCTTTAACTAATACTTCACTACACAACTGTATTTAAAGTTCTATGTAAAACTAATTGAAGTATAATCTTAGAAACAAATCTAAAACCAAAAAATACAATATTTTCCATATTTTCAATATGATGATCTTGTCCCACTGGATTCGGTCATGGCAACCACTTCGACACTAATTGTCTTATTTATGTCAGCCATATAATGTTATTAGCGATCTGTTTTTTAATGACTTTAAAAGTCTAAAGTAATATTTATGTAAGATCATTCATAATTTATGTTCTGTGCGATCCAATAGAGTGAGCATTTGCCAAAAATCGATAAACTTGTCTACCAATTAACTTAAAAAAAATATAAAACTTGAAGCGGTTGCCAATTGCCTAGGAGGCAGACCTCAAGTTTACGCCCCTTGTTGACCTTTAAGGTTGCTTCACACATATCAGTGAAGTCACAGTTCCGGTACAGTAAAAATATTCTTTCATACATTCTCTATATCATCTCTAATTTTGTCAAAACGAATACGTCCGTGATTTGCCGGTGACGGCACTGACACTGAAAGCATTATCACTGACAAGTGGGGATGCGGTCATAGAGAATATATGAAAAACACTGTGCTGGTACTGTGTCGGAACTGTGGCTCCACTGATATGTGTGAAGCAACCTTTACCTTTAACAAATGTGAATAATGATACCAAAAGAATATACGTACAATTCCCAAATAGGACCAAACGACGCGTGGTTCACGGAAACGGTTCACGGTATCGTTAACTGCGTACATTCTAGCGTTCGCAAACTTTGGGAGCAACAATAGTCGGCGGTGTTTATCTTTTCACTTCCTTCCTCGTCGAAAAGTAGACAAAGTGTACACCGCCCTAGGAAATTATACGCATCATTTGCCAGTAATAGCCCAATGTTACTTAGAAAAAAATTATATGGCTAAGTAGGATGAAAGTCAATGGGCAAAAAACATGGTTCGGCTTTTAACTTCAACAAGAGTTCATGCGGAAGATACAGTGTAGGTGTAATGGAAAAACAATTTATGAACTTCCTCAATGAAAAAATTATAACGGCCTGTCGTGTGGTCAGAGCAATACCCAGCGATTTCCCTTTGCCAGTTATTTACCTTAAACTAGTTCACTACAAGAACGCTTGTTGAAATTTAAAACCGAATCACGTTCTTTTGTTCATTGACTTTTATTCTCAGAATAATAACTAAAGCCTTTGACTCTTTGATTATAATACATGTCTAGAAAGAGCCTGGCCGTAAAAAAACGTAGAAAAATTTATAGGCCAAAATTGGACTATCGCGCAATCCTGGCGGTCAGTGTCATTGTGCCGTCAAGCAGTGTTTACCTCTCGCGTTTCGGTGAAATTGTTCGCAAAATGACCGTTTGCTCAGTGAAATTCTGGCGAAACTACAAAAGAAATTTTTTTTTCGACAAGGAAAGTCACGTTTCATCCGTAAGTATTGATAAATTTTAATGAAAATTTAAAGTTTAACAATAATAACGGCCATGCTGTTTTTGCTCCGTGCGGCCATGTATGCGTAGTGTTGCTGGTATCACACATTAAATATAATTATTATTGGAACGCTTTCAAAGTTTTTTTTTTTTAAACTGTAGTCTGATTTATAAGAGAGTGAATAAATGTCACGGTTCCTATTCGATGCCGAATGTTTGTAAACATATTACTGTCATTTGTGCAAATGTCTAGTCACTAGGATTTTTACTGTTTTTTGAAAGAAAGACACAATAGTTAATGTTTTCTTGTGAATGTCTCTCAAGAAAAAGTAAAATCTTACTGCAACTAGGTATAACAGTAATCTGTTTACAAACATTCGTTATCGAATTTGGCTGGACTGGATTATAGGTTCCATCCTAAAACAAGAAAAAATATAATACCTACTGTAATATTTTATAATACTAGTATTATAAATTGTTATTGTGGTATGGTATCGTATCGATATTCGAAACGCATAAAAAAAATATTATGTTTGAAATGGAATGTACGTAAGTATTTATGTAAGTAGTGTGTGTGTAGGGGATGGTAGTATGTATGCTTCAGAGCTCGATGGCGCATCGGCTAGCACGTTCGGCTTGCGATCTTGCCCGCTAAGCAACTTTCGCAATGCCGGGTCACTGGATGGGTGACCAAATTTAAAACATCTCGAGCTTCTCCGTGCTTCGAAAGGCACGATAAGCCGTTGGTCCCGTTTGTTGTCGTAAGATGACAGTTGTTAAAACCCACCAACACGCATTGGGCTAGCGTGGTGGGTTATGGCCCAATATTCCCACGTGCTATCTCCACGTGGGAAGCCTGCGCCCAGCAGTGGGACGTTTATAGGCTGATGATGATGACGATGTTTGAGAAAGTGCGGGTATATGTTTGTGCCCCTAAAAGGTAAATATTTCTCGTCTCATGTAGGTAAATTATTGGGCACGGATATTGATGAGCACTGCTCATTGCGTACGCGACAAAGTAACACAGGTTCCTCGTAAGTAAGCTCCGGGCAGACTGGCGTCGCGTCGCGTGGCGGCGCACGCAGGCGGCCGCCGGCGCAGGCGACCCGGAGAGGGGCGCGGGGTATCGAGCGAGCGTTACATACTCCCCCTTTTTGAGCAGTCATCACATTATGTAACCTTTACAACTGTTCGACCACGTAGCAAACATTTTAATTTTCAGATTTCCAATTGATCCGGTAGAAAGAAGTCGTTGTCGAAATATTTAACTACAAGGTTTCAACATAATAAGAAATTAGAGACCATGAAAAATGATGTAATATCCAAACGTATTAGAAAAAAGTAAAATATAAAGTAAGAAAATGTAATGGTTATTAAGAAAATAGGTAATAATTGTAAGGAAAATAATGTAAAGCATAACGGAAACAATTTATTAGATAATAAGAAACATGTAATTGTAAAAATATGTAACAAAAAAAAAGGAAAAAAAAAGAAATGTACAAAAGTAAAAAGAAAAAGAAATGAAAAGAAAAGAATTTAAAGTAAAATTGATAAAAAAGAAAGAAATAAAACAAGTAAATAAAGTAAGTAGAGCTCATAAAGCTCCAGTTCATTTAATTAATCACTTTGAAAGAAAAGAAAATAGACACAAAAGAACAAAAAACTCTGCCAAAATAGCGGGAAGCAGTAGATTTAAAAAAACATCCAAACGAAAGTTATTTAACAGGTTCACTGTCCCGCGACCACATATGATCCATAACAATTGATTAACCTATTGTTTTATTTTTGGACAGTGAACCTGTTAAGAAACAAATACAAAGAGAACGCCATTAATTGTTTTGATTTTAATTTAAAATATTTAAATTTCTAATTAAAAAATCAATTTTAATTATTATTAAATGTAAATCATCCTGCCTGTTGCTTCTATTTCGTCCCTATTACAAACATATCACACGCACGCAGGCTTCCATTAGCGCATTATTTTATTGTACTCGCCCTCAATCATCCATTTTTTCTAAACACACCAGCTTCTTTTATGCGTTATACCTACATATACGATAAACATACCTAATTTAAAAAGTTATGTTATGTTATGAATCATTTTAAAATTATATTGTGCATAAATATTTTTTCCCTACTTTATCGGAAATTAGGCAATCGCTGCAACCATTCGCGCTAGTGTCAGATACGCAGCTGTCACGCACACTTCAAATTCAATACAAAAACCGGGCGGATTTTGAGAAGCGTTTGTACCGCGATGCTCCGTCTAGACATGTATATAGTCAAAGCTTTGACTATATAGATGTCTAGACGGAGCATATATGGAGCAATTATATTGTGCAAAATATATATAATAAATATGTACATGTATATAATCAAAATGTACATGTATATAATCAAAGAACTAAAGCATAGAAGGAGCGCTATGACATTTGAGTGGGCACTCCGTTTGGTCACCATTCGAATTACATTTGTATAGGTCGCTTTTGAATTCGTTATCATAAATGGTGACCGGTTTTTTTTTTGCTGGACATTTAACGTTTTCGTCAACTAATTTGGTCTCTTTTCTTTCAATGTTTTTATGGCCCATTTGAAAAAATAGTACAACTATACGAGTCTCATTTGGACTCCTTCTATGCTTTAGTTATTATTATATGCTTTTATTATACTAATCTCTATGAATTCAGTATTTCATAATTTTCAACATAAGTATTGATAGCAAGAATATCGCCTACTTGAATTATTAACTAAATATAAAAATAAATAGCTGTGCGATTGTCCTGCTAAAACTAGAGTGGAATTTGTGGAAGCTCTGGGAAGCTTTATACGGTGAGAAACGTAATTAATAAGTAATGGAAATACTAAAAACGACAAATTAAGTTTCCAATACAAAATGTTCTTAGCTGTGAAACATTTGATGTCTTTTGTCTTTTTAAAAATAAAAAATAGACACTTGGTGGTCAAATATAGGTGCGTTCAGAAAGGAGACCCGGAGTTTTATGCTTAGGTTGAATACTTTTTTAATTTTTTAATCTGTAATTCATTATCATCTGACAATATCTTTCAACAAATGACAGTTATGCAGCCGCTAGCTGTCAAATCAAACATGACGTGACGGCATTGTTGACATTTTACTTTTTTAAAAGCAAAAGAATTATGGTTTATGCAGCACGTTAGGCATTTTTAAAGTATATGTCTGCTTTTTGAAGACTCAGTGTTTCCATATTTACAAATATTAATAATGAAATAACTCTTATCCGCGATTCGATAAAAAGAAGACAACACTTGATTTTGGTAGCAAATAATATTAGCTTTACTTTGACCAAATTCTATTGTATACAATTTAATCATTTTTTCTATTGAAAGTGCCGGTTTTCCTTTGTCTGCTTCATAACAGCTCTATAATATGCGTCCGATCTCTTTGGTATTTTTGTTGGATTACAAAACAGCTCTGTTTCAGAAATAAAAAAATCTAAAAGTGACAGTAAGTTGTCCTAAAAAGAAAATAAATAAATAAATAAATAAGACGAGTATTAAATTAAATCACCCAGTTTGTCAGTGCGCGAGGTCACTTAATGGTTGTAAAAATATTTTATAGGTGCGGTCACAAAGGACATCAGGCACATTTGACCCGAAAATGTATAAACTTATTTCTATTATCTTTAAGCACTATGTGTCATTATATACCTAAATCAGTGTCAACTTTTTTTGAAACTCCTTTATTTGGCTAAAATTAATTAATTAGAAATCAAAACTACGACTATGAAACGGCCATTTTGTGGCCGCTATCACTATTTTTTTGCGTAAGAACAAGGCGCATTGCATTGCATCAGATGACAGTGACATTGACAGAAGTTGGCTGGAATGGATTTCTCGGAGAAATAGTTCTGAAGATAGAGAAAACTAACTTTTAGATTTTTATTGTTAATATAGCATAGGCAAATGAACTTGAAAATGGGTACTTATCGCTTTGATTTGAATGCCATGCCATTTTCGATCTGTCAGCTAGCCTATCGGCTGTCAGTGTTACTGACATTGTCAATCACTGTCAACTGTAAAGCGTTTGGTTACAACCACATGATTAAATGAACAGAACAGAATTCCACACGCTCCATCCGTATCGTGTTTGATATTTAAGATCTTTGTGTACAACAAGAAAGCATAATAAATAATTTTAATTTGAATCGGTACGCTCACTTTTAGTAATTTTTATCGAAAACCATATGTTCATTTAGCACATAACGAAACGTTTCATTTGAGTTACAAGTGTTGCTATACTAGTGTCAGTAGTGTTACCAAAGAAAAATATTTCAAACGTGAATATCTCTTCTAATAAAAATCTTTATTAAACTTTGAATAGTTTCCACGATCCACTATTTACTATTAACATACCTACATTGTGGTAAAAACAGAAATGCTATACATTTCAATTCTAAATTTCAGGTCTATTGTCAAAGGAATTTGCCTGATGTCCTTTGTCTGTTTCATAGATGTAGTATGAGGTCCGATCTCTTTGGTATGTTTTGTTGGAATACAAAACAGTTCTGTTTCGGAATTTTAAAAAAAATCAAAGTGGATGGACTTCTTAGCGGGAATTTGTGTTTCGTCTAATAATGTGTAATAGTCAGTGTTCGTGAAAGTGCATGAGTTTTGGCAAATAAAACAAAACCGTGCAACATCACTTTTCTGATTCTCTCAAGAAGTTCGTGTGAGATCTCAATTAAGTCCCACAGCTTTATTGAGTCTCAAGGGATTTGCAGGAATATCATTTACCATTAATCGTTATCTTATATTATCACTCGTTATCATTAATTTTAAGCAATTACTTTTTAACTTGACACTGGCTAAATGTGCTGACCGAAAAAATTTGTACTTATTAAGTTTTGACCCATAGATGAATGATTGGTCTCGCTGCGCTTGTCTAGATACCGCGCTACCTATAAACCACAGCTCCGTAAATGCGGCAACTCATTATTGTAGTGTGTTTATGACAATATGCAAGGATGCTAGTGTGCGTGAAAAATTTGTTGCCAGCTGCTCAACTGTTATCCGAGTTAATGGGAAAAATATTTTTGCTGTGATGTATTAGTTAAGTTGCTGGTTATAAATGTAGCTCAGAAAATATTTAAAAATTAACAATTAAAAGCGAATATGTATCAGTATAATTGTGCATATTATTATGTAGGTTAGACGTAGGTTTCTTCTGTAGAAAAATGGTAGGCATAGCAATGATTAGACCTCATTTTTTTTGTAGTTTTTTTTTATTACTACCAACCCCTTTCTTCCCTTGGGTATCGTAAAAGGCGACTAACGGACTTAAGACTGCACATATATCCAACAGCATAGAGCGGCGATATGCTCATCCAAATAATACTACCAATTCCTCACTTTTCATCGTAGTCGTAAAAGGGGACTAATGGACTAAAGACTGCACATACATACAACAGCATAGAGCGGCGATGGGCTCATCAAAATAATACTACCAACCCCTTTCTTCCCTTTGGTGTCGTAAAAGCGACTAACGGGCTAAAGGCTCACCACCTAAGCACATGTGCAGACTGTGCAGTTGTTTCTTGCTGAAGCGGGGACTGTGTGGGCGTGGTCTGTGTTGTCCATAGATTCAAATGATTACTAATTTTACCATAAACTTTAATAATAACTATCTCAAAAAAGTTGTTGATATATGTAAACAGTAATAAGTAGAGTCTTTATTCATGATTATTCTACAAATGTCTAAATACTTTTTCGTTTTTGTAGGCTCATTGTCATGTAAAAGACAAAAATTTAAAAAAAAACCATTTCCCCTAGGGCAAGAAAAGGTAACAACGCTACAATGACGGTCTTTTTGAGCAAGAGGATTGAAAACATTATTTCAAACACTGTCTATGAATTTTTCAAAACGAAAACGTCCGTGATTTTCCTGTGGCGGCACCGACACTGAGAGCATTATCACTGACAAGTGGGGATGCTTTCATAGAGAATGTATGAAAAACACTGTTGCCGGTACTGTGTCGGAACTGTGGCTTCACTGATATGTGTGAAGCAACCTTTAACCTATAATATTACCCGAATCATAAGCTATACACCTGTTCTCAGTTTCATTAAAATCCGTCCAGCGGTTTTTGTGTGATGCGCGTCAAACAAACAGACAGACAAAAATTCCAAATGATTCTAATGTTCACGTATTCTTCATCCCCTAGATTAGGTTTTTCGCAAATATTTTCAATGTAAGTCCAGACACGGAAAGTTTACATTTCAGGAACATAGGTCAAAATGAAAAAAAATAACTTTTTCATACTTGAATCAATCAGCTGATTGCGCATTTTGTATAGGGAAAAATAACAAATGTTCGACCCATGTTTCTCAAGGAAAATTGTTCAGTTTCATCGGTAGAATCCCCTTGATGTAGTGTCAGCTAACATTTTTACACCTTATTATAGATCACAAATATAAGTAAACATGAAATAACATAGAACTAGGTTAAGTATATAGTAACTTTGTAAGACAAATGAAATAGGTTACCTTTAAAATAAAAGACAATAACAATAAATTCACATAATAAAAGTCTCAACCACGGGGACTTTATTCTTGTATGCGCGGTAACACTGAATGGCGTTTATTGTTCATATTATTTTATAATGAAATTTCGAAATTATACGATACTTACTGATGGTATGTGAACCCAGTGTCCTTCTTATTTTTAGAAGTATTATTTTTACACAGTTTTACTACGCAAACTGGCATTCTAGTTAGAATTCAGCCCAAAATTGTATAAAACATTCGGGACGTACACGTCACCCACAGCTGTCAGTGTGACTGGCTCGGGTACGCCGATTTCGGCGTTGTATTTGTTGCCGCATTTGACAAGTACGACGAAGGTATCTAGTCGAGCGCAGCGAGACCAATCATTAATCTAAGTTTTGACCATATTTTTAAAAATATAATGTAGGTGATACGAAGTTCATAGGGTCATCTAGTTATGATATAAAATCAGATGAAAAATGCACGAGTATAACAAAAATGGAATATATGAAGAAACTCAAATAACTGAGAAAACAGTGTATAAAACCAATTAAATTCAATACGAAGGAAAATTAATTTCTCTCTTTAAAGAAATATTCGCAACATCGATTTTCATTGACCGTTGAAAAAAACCTTTACGGTTTTTCCATCAGCAATGTTCCTTTTGATTTATTCGTTAATTTGTTTGTGAAATGATTGGTCTTTATTTGTTCCATTAGGCAGGAAATGCTAGCTTACAAACTCGACTGATTGCTGAAATCCTTTTCTCCCTTCCCTTCTGGAGAATTGAAACTTTATTACTTTAGCGGCAATCAAAACTGGCAAAATTATCGATATTGGAAGTGACTGCTGCGCCACAGCCTGTGAGCTGACCTTTTTTAAATAGTTCTACATTTCGTTGAATTAACTGGATATTTAGGGATAGAGTAAAATTTGTTTTGTGTGTTGGTAGACAACCAATTTGTCCGAATCAATGGGAATTTATTTATTTATTTATTGGGGTAACCAACAAAGCAATTACACAAAAACTTGCTAAAACATACATTGCATCTTACAAAAAATAAGTAATGCTTTACTTATAGGTACCACTACATGCAAGTAACTTAATTATTATATGTTCAATTATTATATTCTCAAGTAACAGTAGGTACTTAAAGACTAAATAAATAAAAAATTACCACAATGAAAAGTAAGTAAGTATTAAATTGTTAATGTTAAATTAGATAAAATTTAATTTTGTTCTTAAAACTTTTGAGTGTATCCGAAAAAATATCTATATCAGTGGATTTAAACAGTGTGTTGTACTTGTTTACAATTCTGTTGAGCGGCGAGTGATGGCCAAGATTTGTTCTTGAAATACTGCTGACAAAAGGAATATACTTTGAAAGAATCGATGCCGGAGTTTCGCAAAGTTCAATTTTATCTACCACATTATTCTTTCTTATAAATGACCTGATAGTGCCCAGTACCATAGGTTATACAGATGATACTTACTACTATAATAATTAGTAAATACCTCTAAGATTCAAATGTCACCAGATATGAAATCCAGTCTTGTCGAGAGTCCCTGGCTGAGCGAATGAATCTGGCACTTCAGGCTGTCTCACTCTCATGCAACGACATTGTCAGTTTCAACGCTACCAAAACGCAGGCGTGATGATTCATCGCAAATAATCTGATCTATCAGAAAGTTATGTAGGTTTACTAACGTTCACCATTAAAACAGGCAATACATTGAAACCGGCAACAGTAATTGTAAAGTCCATTGATTTTAAATCTTAGCAACTGACCTTCTCTAGCACTATTTTAAAAAATTCTAACAAATTGGTAGAGATACAACAAAGTTCTATGCCAATCATTTGCTTGTACTATAAGCTATTAAAAATGATGCCACTTAAAGCCACCTTGAACTTTAAAGGCTTGCACGATATCCTAATTTGGATCAACTGCTATTCGACACTCTATAACAAAATCTAACTACACGGTTAGATTTTGTTTCGGAGCGTAGCAGAGCGTACAGGCGTACGTAGGGGGTAGGTACACGGGGTTTGCTCACAAATTCACACTCGCCCAATACGATCGGGTATTCGAATAAATCGGTAGGATCAGTCAACAGAATGTCAAGTGTGGCAGTACCATACTCATACCGGTTTTATTCCAACGCAATAAGTGTCATATTCGAAGGGGAATTCAAATTTCTGACATCCGACTATTTGTACGTGTCTCCAATTCAATTAGCAAACGAGTGTTTGCACTTCCCCCACTCGATAAATATAAGTTTAAACGATGATCGCTCCTACAACGGTCTTAAAGTCGATTGACGAAATTACATAGAGAGAAGTAACTGAATTTACGCAATTATACATACAAGAAACTTATTTAAACAACTTATAGGATTAGAGAGGTCACTTAAATAAATAAAAGTAAAACTAGCTTAGGGCTGGATACTAAATTTAATTTACGTTTAGCCTAATTCGCTCACTGGCAGTTGATGGACACATAATAATGTTCTATGCTGAAATTACAATTCTACCAATTCGTTTGTCTTTGTCTTAATTGTTATTGGTATTGTCATTGTTTGTTTACCAAAATAAATGAAAAAAAATGTTGTTTAATTCTGCCTACTTGCTATATGAGGATATTTTTAATGTATGTTAGTTTATCTAATAGGCGTGCTACTTTTGTAATTTTATTGTTTAATAAGAAATTTATTAAGAAGAGCATAACCTACGTACCTAGCTCTTTTAGGATGAAGCTTTTTTCCATTGCAACTTTTAACTGATATTGATTTTATTGGAAAGCACCAATATCCCGTGAGAGATCGTACCATGACACTTTTAATCCAATCAAAAGATGATTCAACTTTTTTCTGTGTTGTTATAGCATGAATATTGTTAACAATTTTAACGTCAGATATCTTTAACAAAGGAAGTTAATTATTGTTATTTAAGTATTGGTTTTGATATTAAGAAAATAGGTAGGTATGTAGATAGTGGATATTAATTAGTGGTTCCCAAACTAGCCATTACAGGGCTTTTCAAATATACTCATTATCATAATCATATAAACTTACATAATATCTCTAAATTTATTTTCTATATTATGACTGTGCCCAATACTATAAGTAAGCTATGCCTAATCAAAATGTGGATAAAGGTGCATATAACGCCATCTATCAATAATAACATAAAATATTTGTTTACAGAAGGGAAACAAAAGCAGACGTCTATTCAAAAGCAAGCAAAAATGAACAATGATTTTAGAAACTACCAAAAGATGGCGTGAAGGGCGTCGCCAGGGGGGAGCAGGTACCCCCCCGCCCCCCTAGAAATTAAAAAAAATCGTAATAGTGAACTGTGAAAAATCACAAGAAAATAATGTTGCCCTACTCTGAAACCTTAGGCACGCCTCTATGTACAGTGAAGAGGTTGTAGAGTTTACACAATGGCACTTTGCACCGTTGTTTATAAAATGGAGGCGATTCATTTCGGCTTGCGGGAGGGGCCTGGGACATCGGCTGCTGGTGACGCTCTTGGATGGCGTCCGCTGTATAAATGTTCCAAAATGGTCTTTAAGATTTTAGAAATAAAATAGCTTTAATCTTACTTAAAAATCCATAATAAAGACGAGCGTAGATTCGGTTTAAATAACTATTAATCAATCATCATCTTTCTTTTAGTTTTACCTTAGCTAGAAGACCAATTTGATAAATCTCTTAAGAAACAGGACTTATTATCCCTGCCTTGTTTTAGTGCGGTATTTGAAACTGAAATAAAGTAACTAAGCTTGTTAAGAGGCCTATTACATCTCGAATGTGATTTTATCGAAATAGGATAATAAATTTGTGCATAATATTACAAATCTCCATTCTGTGAGCTTAAATTGAATTCGGACGGCCGGCGCATCGCATTTTGTAGTAATTTTACAGTCGTTTTTATCGAAATAGGATAATAAATTCATTATAAAATCTTTATTCCTCATGAAGTAACAATTACTCTGGTATAAATTTTGCTCAATAATATTATCGTAGATAGGAGATATTCACAGTTAACTTATAGCGGTTTTCGAAGTTTTCTGGTTTAGAATAAGTTTTTTTTCCTATTATAAAATCAATGATATCTAAAAATTCCGAGGCGGCTACGCACTATTCGACTATATAAGAGATAACATTATAATTTTTTATTTAACTTGTTTAGAACAGTAGTTCATTCGATGAGCTCAAAAAAGTGCCTTCGCACCAAAGACATTAAACTCTTCGCAAACTTTATGAAAATCTTTCTCTGCAATTTTGGGTTTAATTAAAAAGTTAAGCAAAATTTACAAAAAGCGAGGCCGCTACGCACTATTCCAATAGCTATTCTACACTATTCAATAAGTCATAATTGTTAATGTATTTTTCTTTCTGAGATCCATAACGCCATAGGCCTCTTAAATAGTTCAGATAGCAGGTCTTGAGGGCTTGAGGTTAGTTCTGCTCTAAGTGATGACAGTAGCTCCCCTGATATAATACTGTCACGGTTATTTAAAAACTGATAAATACTGCACCTATTTCGCTGTCATCCAATGGCTCTTTTCTTGAACCTGGGCGTCAGCTCAGCAAATGAAAAACGTGCTTTCATTATCCTGTTCTTCTAATATCTGAGGTTTTTATTAAATGCTAACACCACTGATATTCTCGGAGACTTGCGTTTCGTCGTCAGTTGATTTCCAAACTGTCGTTACAACAGTGAGTCAAAGTCCCTGTCCTGTGTCTCAGCGATCTTCACTTGGCTCATTTACTAAAATGTAGAAAAATAAAAAACGCCTGCTGAGTTTCATGCCAGTTCTTCTCATATAAAAGCTCTCCTAAAATTCGTACTGATGGTAGATCCAGTAGTTAAGATTTAACTGAATTAAAGTTATCTGTTATTTTATTAGTTTTACGTCAATAAGTAGCTATAAAATTGTATTAAGTACTAAATTTAAGTTTATTTCGCCAATTATCCTATTAACCCACAAACCCGCATCGGGCCAGCAGCGGCACAGCGTGGTGAGTTATGGCCCAATCTGTATGTGTGCTATTGTCCATGTGGGAGGCCTGTGCCCAGCAGTGGGACGCGTATAGGCTGATGATGATATACATTTCTATGTTGATTGACCTTGCATAACGTATGAAATCTCTGGATCGCCAATGAGCAACTTACAGACAAGTGACAATAGACTACGGTAAATGTCTACCATCAGTCAAATTGCGCACTTGTTTTGCCAGAAAAAGTTAATTTTATCTAGTAAGGTAGGGATAAATTCAAAACCACCAAAAATTATAAAAATCACAGTCGTTTATTAATAAATAAATACTGGTAATTAGGGTAGGTATAGAGATTTTACCAAAAAACCTTAGCGTATTGAAAGGTACTTCAAGGATATCTAATTAAAATCTAAAAATGTAATGTTCAAGTGAGTACATACGAGTAAAGCGGCCTAGGCCCCGCTCCATAAATAGAAAGGTCATTTTTTTAGTAGCCACTTTTTTAGATCACCTTACAATATAATAAAGATTAGCCCAAGTTACATACATCTAAACATAACATTACAAAACATAATAATTATTCATAAAATATATATATATATATATATATATATATAGGAATGATGAGGCCATCCGTTTTATTCAAAATATATTTAAGTGACCCGATTTCCCACATGATAAGTGGCTAAATAAAGCCCGTGTCCAGCACATTCGAAGGCTTACATTTTCTTGAAGATTAAATCTTTATTATTATGCTCCCGCGCTAAAAGCAGGCTACTAAAAACAAAAACCTCATTAAAAGTTAACTAATATCGAAATTACTATAAAGGAACTTAACATTAAGTCATGGGCCCAATCTCCTATAAAACCTTAAGCTAACTAACCCCTAAAGGTACGTATAAACAATCTAACTCCATCTGCGTAGGTACTAAAAAGCTAAGTATTTCGAAAACTATTCATAAACTCTGAACAGGGACATACGAAACAGCAAGCGCTAGCTTAGGGAATGCACGGAAGCCGCATATACCTGTCCAGACTATCGGCCGCGGAGTCGTCGCCGTAACAAGCTTTGTGCATCTAATCTACTGCATCATTTTTAATTTGAACCTTAGCACTAAGTACGAGATTACTCTTATGAAGACGAAAAAAGCGGCGAGCGCGCCCACGTCGATCCAGAAGTTGGCCTGATCCATAGTCATCTCCTTCAAGAATTTGTCCGGCTTTCTGAAATGGCAGTAGGCTTCAGAGCACTTGAGTTTCTCCCTTTCGAAGCCATAGACGGAGAGCATCGCGCCCTCGAAGCCGTAACGCACGTAGCTGAGGTAAGTGAGCCACTGGAGGTAGCCGGGGATGGCGTTGAAGTTGACGAAGAAGCCGGAGAATAAGACGACCGGGATGGTAGTGACGGGCCCGAGGTACACGCCGGTCTCGATCTTCATGGCGGCGCCGATGAGCAGCCCCAGCGACTGCGCCACCAGCGCCGTCAGGATGTTGATAGTGACGAACATGAGCACGCGGTCCGTCTGCATCGGCTGGCCCGTCATGAAGTACACTATCATCACGTACACGCCGCTGAATACTATCTGGAATGGTGAAATTGAATATTGATTATCTGTAATATGTTATAGCCTTAGATTAAACAAAAAGGGGTTATAGCGCATTCACTGTTTTCTTTTGTTGAACTAGCACTTGAAAATATATTAAAGCTAAAGCGGTACGCTATTATATTTTTACAACAAACCACCTACCCGCTTTGGGTCAGTGTTTTATGCCCATACATACATTTAATCACGACTATTATCCCCGAAGGGTTAGTTAGAGACTAGGCAATAAGGACCGCAAAATCAGTCCTCTGCCATAGTCCAATTTTCACCAAATAGCGACTTCACATGTGCTCAGCGTGACAGGTGGTGAGCCCATCGCCCAAATCTCCCAATATGCAGTTGACCATGCGGGAAGCCCTGTGCCCAGTAGCAGGGCCGATTATAGGCAGTGTGTTTTTTACGTGATTGTTTTTTTTAGGACAATATCCAAAATTACAATTTTAAAACTAGTTTAGAGAATACAATTATTTAATAATTACCTGAAATGGTAGGTCTGCCATAGTTTTTGCAAAATAAAATGCTTTTAGAGAATACCAATAATTTAGATGCTCTCTCACAAAGACGCTCATTTCAGTTGGGACTGAAACAAAGAAATACATAATATTAGATTTTATGAAGTATTGCAAGGCTCAGGACGTGAAATTCAACACCACCATCACTGAGTTTCATTTAAGTGAGAACCAGTTTTACCAGTTTTAAGTGTTTAAATCAGTTATCTAGAAGGAACTTATATTGGATAATACGTAGTTAATAAATAATAAAATTGATACAGTTGTATTTTTATTTTGTTTAAGATTATCTGTAATGTATTAGATCATAAATGATGCAATGAGAATAAAAACAAACAAAATCTTATACGAGTACTCACATGTAAGTATAGTGGGCATCATCGCAGTAAACATAGTAAACATCACAGTGAAGAATATGCAGCCAGCGTTGCTCATGACTTTGGCTGCATCAGATCCGATGTCGTAATACAAGAAGCCAATGAGCAAACCGACGATGGTATGCGAACATAGCCTTAAGTGTGTCAGCATCTGATCCCTCAATATGCTTCTGAAGGTTCTTTTTAATAAGATCCAGAATTGCTTCCACCCCGAGGTTGGGAAGCCGGTCTTGATGGGCTTCTTCGTGAAGCTCTCGCTGGAGTCGAGCAATGAGGTGGTACAGGTCACCGGAGCGAGGTTGTTTGTTGCATTTGGAACATTTTGCTTTTCGGGGTTGAGCGTCGGTTCTGACATATCTATCACAGTACAGGTTGGTTTATCTGGAAATAGACAAAGTGGAGTTTTATATTACCTACACCATATTTAATGTTTGCTCGCGACTTTGAGCTCAAGGATAGAGAAAGACTGCTGTCATACAGTCAGCAGTCTTTCTCTCAACTGCAATAGAGTGTAGCTAGGGGAAACCCTCATTCTACGTTCACTTTCAAAGCACCCTAGTTGAGTTGAAAGCAAGCTGACAAATGGTAACACTGTTACCACGATAGTCGTCTATCGTAAGTAAGATTTATTCGCTCACACAATGGGATGCTATTTAGAAATAACAAGGCTGTAAGATGGCCAATTAAGCCAGCGTGGTTGTAGTGGTGTCGTGGTGGTGGTGGTTATGGCTCGATCTCCCCATATGAGATAACATAAGCCCAGCACTAAGCTGTGAGTTATGATGGTTATAATTTTATGTCCCTATCTACTGACCCCTATAGATAGGGTATCGCAGCTGGAACTACGGATCAGGATGTGTTTCTCAGGGGTACTACGGGGTTCCGGTTCATGCCCCCCGCTGGTTGTGCCTTGACCGGCGCCTCCGGCGGGATCCGGACGTGGGTTGGACTCGTAGTGGCTTGTGGTTAGCTGTAGAGTCTGGGAATTTTCGTTTGTCCTGGTATTGTGTGCCAGGACTTCCAAACTCGCGCACAGCGAGCGGGGCCTAGTAGCGGTCTCTGTGGGGCCAGCAGCGAAAAGTCCTGCGGGGAACGTGAGTTTCCCTTATAGTTGGCAGCTTTGTCCGGTGGTTCTCATTGGACATCGGCGTTGACATCTCAGGTACTAGTCTGGAGAACTAGTAGAGGCGGACCCCTAGATACCGTAGCCTCCGATCCAGCCAACCGCGTAGGACGTGAGAACTGGCTAGGCGCCCGATGGGTTCCGAGAAGTGAGTGTGCTTACTACTCCGCGACCAAGGTGGACACTTGGGAGTTGACTATAGAGTCGACGACCCGAGCAGTGGCAACTGCGAGTTGTGCCCTTCGTGCAACGAGAAGTGAGCGAGCTTGACAGCTCCGGTTACCTATCTGGACAATAGGCAGTGAACTACACGTGTTTACGGGGAAACTCTCCCGAGACACTAGTCTTATGAGTACCAAATGAAGAGCGCGCTTCGGCGGGCACTGATTTGGCGTCAAAACCTAACGCAGATGGTCTCCTGCGTGAGTATTTTGCTGGCGCAGGGACGTCTGGCACTTCTTGCATAACCTAACGGTTGATCTCGAAGTGCCAGTACAAATAAAACTTAGTGAATAAGGAGAGGGGGTTCTAATTTCATACATTTACAATCCTTGTGATGCCATTTAAATTACCTACAGGAATAGAGACAGAAACACCCCGTCCACTGAAATTGCACCGGCAAGGAAGAGTTTTGCTGGATTTTTGTTGTTAGTTAATATTTAGCGCTTTTACTAAATTTTGTTCTTTTTTTATAATTGCCTATGAAAATAAAGACAACATATAAGAATAAGCAAAATAAAATACAAACCTATCACAATTTCTAGAGCCTCCGCTTTTTGCGCGTTGTTCTTGCTGGTCAGGTTGTTGTAGTTCAGGTTTTGGGGGACCGACGATGATGATGACGAAGACGACGACTGCCCACGCCCGCAGTTGCCTTTGTTCACCGCCATCACCAGCTTGTGCACCCAATCACCATGTTCACCCGTTGCCACTTCCATCACTGGAAGAAATAAATTTATAATTTCATGAATTCACAAAACAGGTTCCAGATTTGAGAAAAGTATAAATAACAAATCATATCGATACGGAGCAAACTATAGCCTACTAACATGATTAAGATGCACAGTCTCAATAAGGTGAGGCGGTTTTTTACTCCCGAGCAGCGCTGTTTGCTGTAAAAGACTCAGGTGCGATCGAGTATGGAGTATTGTTCCCATCTATGGGACGGCTCCGCTAAATACCTCCTCGATGCACTTGATAGACTGCAAAGGCGAGCGGTACGCATTATTGGAGATGCTGAGGTTACAGCCTCTCTTGAGGACCTCCAGCTGCGTAGAGACATTGCTTCTCTCAGTGTCTTCTACCGAAATTACTACGGAGAGTGTTCTGAAGAACTTTTTGATCTAATCCCGCCCTCTCCTTTCCTGTCCCGGACCACACGTGCTGGTCTTAGGAACCACCATCATACTGTGCAGAATATCAGCACTCGTACCAAAAAATTGGGCAAGTCGTTCCTCTGTAAGACCATTCGTCTTTGGAATTCTCTGCCGGCGCATGTGTTTCCCAGTTACTATAATCCCGGGTCTTTTAAACGGGGCGTGAAACGGCATTTATGCAGGCCGTCATGAATGGGTGCGCTTGTTACCGAGCTTGTTCCACGGTGGGGAGCGCTCTCATTATTTTGGACTACATCGGCTGCTTACCATCAGGCAGGATGTAGTCACTATGACGTGTCACATAAAAAAAAAACAACCTGATACTGTCTAACTGCAGGACAAAGGCACAATTGAAATAAATTTATCGCTACAATTGGTGGGTTAAATAATTAAAAGAAGTAAGTGACTAATAAAAATCGCGTTGGACACGGGGTATTTACCTAGAACAATATAATTTAGGGTACTTTGCATTTACAAGTAATTACATACTAGTATGTAGATGGATTAATATTTGACGATTTAGATAATGGTTCAGACGCTGTGTCTAGAGAATAGATTATTAAGGTTGAAATAAAAACAACATAATTATTAAACTTTGACTTTAAAGATAACATCAAGTTGGAAGTAATCGGACGGAAGAAGCACTGATGCTACAAATCAAAAGACACAGGAGCGATCCTGGTGCATGAAAAAAAAAGCTTTAGAAGAAGAATTAATTTTTATTTAGAAGCCAAATTTTTGTGTGTTTTTATGTGGCAATTAATAATTTTAAATAGATGTGCTGACATACTGTAAAATTGAGACAACTAAAAGCTAATTATATAAAATAAAAATATCACAATCTAGGTTGAAAGTTTGTTCTGGTTGTTTTTAATTAGTACATAAAATGTAAAAAGTTAGCTGCCTTTTTAAGGCAAATATGTAATAACACAAATAATATTTCAGAAATAGTACATAGTGAATACGATAATTCGACCTGACCAATAATTTCAATTGATCCTTTCCTGAGCTTTGTTTTGCCACACGACCATGCTTGTCAATAACAAAGGAAATGGCGACGGAAACGAGACGAGATAAAATGATACGTTGAATAGCTCAAACTCCAACGTGAATGTGAATCATTTTTAAATCAATATGCGTTGGAACTTTGAATGACAAAAACACAAACACGACAAAACACGTCGACTTCTAGTACAATGTGTCACTCATTAGTTTGATCGCATATTGATTTACAATAATGTTTAATCACCTATTAAATTTATCTACATTATTAAATATTCCAGATAATGATTGACAACAAAAGTGTTTAAACAAAGCAGATTTTTCCTATTAAATCTATACCTTATTATATTGTGTCACATAAAATTCAAAACTTATATCTTGGAGAAGCTCTTGACAATTTACTTCTAAAATCAATTAAGAAATATTGAAATCATGGCAAATTTTTAATTGGAAAAAAAATATATCTTAAAATAGGTCCACGTACTTAACGTTACTTTGAAAGACTTTAAAAGATTCTAACCTCAAACGCAACACGATTTTTTATTATTATTTAATATGAATAATATACGTCTTATTTCTATAAAAAAATCACTAAAATTGGTATCCTTACCGTAATCCGCAGGATTGTGATAGCTCGGACAGTGCAGGCCCATTGATGACAAGAACGGCACTAATCCACTAACTTTGCCTTGATATATACATTGTCCCTCGGCTAGAGTATACAAAAAGTCAAACATTTCGAAAAGCCTAGCGGACGGTTGATGGATGGTGCATATTATAGTCCTTCCACCTCTTGCTAAAGACTTCAGCAACGATATGCATTGGAAACATGATGAGCTATCCAATCCTGACGTAGGCTCATCAAAGAACATCACAGGGGGGTTGTTTACTAACTCTAAAGCTATGGACAATCGTTTCTTCTGACCACCGGATAAGTTAATTGTTCTGGTGTCACTAGCCTCTGCGAGGCCTAACATGTCTAATATCTCGTCGATAACAATCTTTTTGGCAGTGACTGTCATGTCTTTCCCCAGTTTCAGGTTGGCTGACACGTTCATGGCTTCCTTGACAGTCAGATGTGGCAGTAGGCAGTCATCTTGCATTATATAACAGGATAGCTTTCTAAAGCGTCTCAAGTTCCGTTCCTTCCCATTAATAAGTATCGATCCGCTCACGTTGGACGTTCTGAAATCATAAAAAGATTACATAAGTCAATTTGCAGCGAATTGCATGCTGGCAGTGTTCCAATCGCTATGATTCCAAAAAGTTATTCATCAGAGAGTCTACACGAACATGCAGTCGACAGGTGTTGCCAACACATTAGCAATTAAGATAATATTAATAATGCTTACTTATAACCAGCTAATAAGTTCATGAGAGTACTTTTGCCGGCTCCTGAAGGTCCCATTATGGCGGTGAGCTCTCCCGACCGAAACGTTCCATTGATACATTTTAAGAGAGCCTTATATCCCCTCTTCCTGCCTTCGCTTACTGAGTAGGAAAGATCAGTAAACTCGATGTCTACAGGTGGACGTTTGGGCAGGTGAGTGAGTGTGGCCATGGGTTTCTTCTGATCGCCGTATCCATTAGGCACCTTTGGCACCAAGCCCGTCATAGCTCCCGCGACAGCGCCTCCATTGCACAGGTTCATTTGTGATCCCCTGAAAAGAACAGTTATTTTTGTTTTAGTGTTTTGTGTTATAATATGACTAACTACTTATATCTGTTAAAATGGCCATAATTATCAAATTGTCATATTTCATTGTGTAGTTATAAAGAGCCAATTTTACTGATTCTGATCATAATGAAATTGCAGTCTACATGTTATGTTATAAATTATTTACAGGTAGGTAAATATAAAGTTAAAAGTATCGCTTAAACCGATTAGATGATCGACGCTTGAACCACATAAACACAATTATTAGAAAGACACTACAATTTACATCTTTTATTTATTGATATTTATGTTTTACTTGAATTTTAATTGTTATTTAGATCAGCGTTTCCCATTTGCCGGGTCGCGACCCGGTACCGGGCCGTCAAAACAAAATACCGGGTCGCAACATTCCCGCCTTGTTTTAAAAATAATACTAACTATCAATCGACGCATCGTAAATATTCGTAAGCGGTGAACGGCGCGCGCCACAATGACAAGAGATTGGCTCTAACACACGAGCAGCAGTTTGCTGTCGACGTATGTAACTGCAGTCAACGTTAGGAGCCGGCAGATAGCTGTCGACATGTTGTCGGCAAGCTGTCGACGTTTCAACTGCTTGTCGCAGGCAGGTCGACAGCTAGCTGCCGACAGGTGACGGCGTCTGCCGTCGTCAGCTAACTGTCGACCTGCCTGCGGCAAGCAGTTGAAACGTCGACAGTCTGCCGACGACAGGTGACGGCGTCTGCCGTCGTCAGCTAGCTGTCGACCTGCCTGTGGCAAGCAGTTGCAACGTCGACAGCTTGCCGACGACAGCTGACGGCGTCTGCGTCGTCAGCTAGCTGTCGACCTGCCTGTGGCAAGCAGTTGAAACGTCGACAGCTTACCGACGACATGTCGACAGGTAGCCGCCGACTCCTAACGTAAGTAAAAAATAAGCAGCAGCTCCATATTTCGCACTAAAATTTATTGACTAAATAGGCGATACTAAAATATGTAGTATTAATAAAACACTTTTACTAGTTAATAAATGTGTATTATTTTACCTAATGGAACCAGCTTGGGTTTAAAAGTATTAGTGGGTCACGAAATGGCAGTGTGGGTACTACCGGGCCATGGCAGAACAATCTTTGGGAAACACTGATTTAGATATGTTACGACATGTATTGTAAATAGTATATGCTATCAATTTTGGATACATACTAGGCGTAACTACGTATTCCATGTTGTTATATTAATTCAGAATGTCACGTCTCCAATTTAGTGTGGTAGGTACAACTCTTTGGAGCGGAGCCAAGCACCGGCGAACTGTTACGAAACCTAACGGAATGTTATGTTTACGGATCGGATGCATAGCTCGTGCCAGTTAAGGTATATGTTGTGAGGTAGCATAGGCTGAGTTTGCCATAACGACTATAAATGAAGATACCACTGTATATGAAGATGACACTATATATGAAGATGCCATTATATATGAAGATACCACTATATACGAGTTGTCACTATAATTATTACGAAAACACCACTCCTCCTAAATGGGTGAGGGACATGTTGGTGTTAAGTTCACCCATTATATCCAAGCGCACTTAGCTTCATCAGAGCTGTACTCCAGATATTTTTACTGCGTTATGATGGGATGCGAAATGAGATTTCCCATTTCGGTCTTGTCCCATGCCTTCAACAAAAAGGTCTGAAGGAAGGAGACGCAAAGAAATTTCTTCAGGACCGGCGCCGTTTTCACAATTGCATCGTATAGGGTCTTTAGGTCCTTAGGCGTTGGTTACCAATCACTGTCAGGTAGCTGAATTTACAGAATTCGTACCATTTGGAGCATCATTGTAATGTTCAAAATGAATAAATTCTTACTTTACATTCTTAAATAATGAAGAGAAGCGTTCGGTTTACGATCGTCGTTAAGCAACGATCACAAAGCTGGCTTACTGGGAGGGTGACTAAATTAGGAACATCTCGAGCTCCTTCGTGCTTCAGAGGACACATTAAGACCTTGGTCCTGTTTGTTGTCGTAAGACGGCAATCTTTAAAACCCACCAATACGCATTGGGCCAGCGTTATGATTATGGCCCAACCTCCCCATGCTCTATGCTCCATGGAAAGCCTGTACCCAGCGTTGGAACGAAAAAATGCTAATGATGATTCTCAAAAATGGGAGCGTTTAACTTTTTCCATCAATAATTGGCTGATGTTACTCGTATCAAACGAGCAATCGTTATTATTTCCATTTTCCATTCGAGGATGTTTATTTTTATCCACCAATAAGCAAGCTGACATGAAGCCTGTCATCGCTTTTCTAATCAACGTAGTAAATAAAAACGGTCGGTGTTCAAGGAGAGTCACTTACACAATTCCATTTTCATTTGTTTTGTAGCTGGGAACAATATTTTTTTGACAACATAAAGAGCGTATCAGATTTTGGTGCTACGATGTTTGTGTGTTCATAGTAGTCACTGCTTCAATACTTATAAAATTTTATTGCAGCTTTGACATCTTACGTCGTTATTACTACTTACGATTGGTGTCTCTATTGCAACAAATCCAAAAACTTCAACTATTTTATTATCCTATCCTCACAATATTTCGGACAACAGAACATACTCGTAGGTATATGGTACGAAAACTACTTACATAAAGGTTTACCTGACCTTTTTACTTCCAAAGACAAAGTGTCCAATTCAACAAGAATCTAATAAAACCAAAAACGTACAGTTGTGCCCTAGAATATCTCCCAAACTTTATGTTGCAAACCAATTCAGCTGTAGTTATAAATTTTTAATATTGAAGACTGAGACGACTGAAATACCAATGTTTATTGCGTGTTCATTGTGTTGTGTTCAAGCGTTGCATTGATCAATTTCAATTGACGATGAAGCGGAAATATTCTGTTATGATTTCGAAATTTTGAGTCATTAGATGTTTTTCTGTATTCAGTCCAGACAGCTCGCAGTAGTTGCAGCTACATCTGTTGGAGTTTTTCTTATAGTAGGTAGTTGAATATTAAAACTACAGTTGACTCATAAAACATACACTCGTTAATGACCATGTAAAAATCTGAGACCAAGTAACTATTCGATTTTTTTTTGTTATTGACGCCATCTTAATCTTTTTTTTATTGCGAAAACGATGAGTTACATCCGCGAGTAATATATCGAATACTCATAGACATTAACAAAATCAGGATAATCAATATTTTTACGTAAATAACCTTGAAATTTCTAGTTAGAACATTTCTTGCTACAACAATGTGCTACTAAACTTCCAAAAGAAGAATTATTACATTACAAACAATACTGAAACCATAATGATGTTCATATTCGTATTCTTTTTATGATACTCGCAACCATGTTAGGCAAATGGAGAGCGCGCCTGCACACGTTTATGATCTCTCATGGTGACACAACATGGTCCAAGATACAGAACAGAAGATACCTCTTTCTTCTGTTCTGTGATCCAAAAAGATTCTAAGTCTATTCAGAAGATTTTTGTTAATCTCAACCCCAACATGAATTGACTACACTAAGGTCTGCCACATTCTGCTTGTAACGAAACGAGTCCTAATAAAAAAAGTTGACCGTAGGTAGGTACTTAATATTTTTGAAACAGTCAACACCTCACTCTACCTAGCCACGTACTATGGAAAGATTTAGAAATCAGAGTCTAAAATAAGTGTAAAATAAATGCAAGTATATCCTTATAAAGTGATTCATTTCAACGATTTTTGTATAAGATTTACACCAACAGATTTAAAGGTCACTTGTCTCTTTCAAGTTAATAAATTATTTAGTTTAAGATGACACAGCAAAAAAGCACTTACTCTTAACATGTAGCCGGCAAAACAGTTGTGTCAATCTCACAAACACCACCATCTATTTATACCCTCGTGTTCCTGAATAATTCGGCCAGTCTCCCATAAACTATTACTCGGGTTGAATAAACGAATTTCAAATATCCCTCGAACTTGAATCTGCGTCAAATCTCTGTGAGATCGCAAACGAAATCAATTACTTATGCATGTAACCGGGTCATGACTTTGCAGCTGACGACTGGGTAGCAAATAATGCCGTTGTCTTTTGGTTTCCTATAAATTTTATGTATAGGGACCGCATAAGAATCTAATAACTTTAAATTAGTAACGAAAAGTAAAATTGAAAAAAAAACTGATTTTATTCAGAAAAGTTCTGGGAAACTTCAAGAGCGTGACACAATTCTCAACGTGAGCTATATTTCCGGGCAAGCTTGTTAGTAAGGCATATTCTATGGTAGGGCTCTAAAAAAGTGGATTCAAGTTCAACTTGATTTTTCATCACTATTTTGGTTTAACTCAGTAACTCACCTTTCGTCAGTAAGTCGATTTCGTTGTCACGTTTCACACAGACAAAACAATAGTGCTGTCGATCCATGTGGTTGCCACCCAGCAACAACCAGCATTGTGTGCTGATGCTGCGATATTGACAAGGCAGCTTTGTTTCCATACAAAATTCGCTCAACATTAAGGCCGAAGCAACGACCCCTTTCCTGTCTAATCTACCTGTCCTGTCTAGTCAACTGATCCTGTCTAGTCTTCCTTGTACACAAGAACTTTAGCACAACGGATGCAAATTGTTGGAAGGACTAGATCAGTTTGGAGATGCTTCTAGTTAGAACAAAGTTATTATCTTGTAAAATAACTTTTTCGCCTGCCGTAACATAGCGTATAGTATTCGATTGATCTAATTTATGATTATGAAAATTATTTGTTCCCTTTCGTAATTCTAAGAACGTTAAGAATTCAGTAGTTGTACCTATATTTACACTTGTTTGATGTAAATTTTAACTGTATCCACGTTAACAAACGGTATATCAGATTAGCTAAAATATTTTATTGCATTTTGAAATACCAATACTTGGTCACTTTCGATCAAAAAGGTCGTTCTTGCTGTTTGGTTTTAAAAATATTTTGTAGCTAATTATTTATTTCTTGTTTAATTACAAGAACTTAAATAAAATAGTAATTGATATGTATCATATATAAAATAGGCTCTTCTCAACCATTTCCGACCACAATGCAGCACGATTAAAACCAAACAAATGTTAGTTTCCAGAATGTTCTGTCACAAATAAAACGATTCGATCATAAACGCATCCACCCACTGGTCGTTGTCACTTGCAGTTTCCAATAAACACAATTCAATGAAAGGTATGCGACCGCCAATTGATTGGAATGGATAGGCTATTATTGTCCAATCAAAATTGAACAATAGATTTTAAAAGTAGTATTGCAACTTATGCGATTGGATTTTATTAAAATCTATACTTAGGTAGGATAAAAATGAACGGTTCTTTGTTTGTTCCTGTTATTTCAAAAAGTGGACAAAAGTTATTTAAATTGATATTGTAGGTCTCTATCTGATCTTGACCAGCAAAAAATAATAAAAATCTAAAATCCAACAATCCTACTAATTAATATAATTATTGCAAGTTTGATTTTGTAAAGCCCTTCACGGGTTAACGGTTCCTTGTGCTGTTCTGATAAATATGTTTTTGTAGCAGTAGCAGTAGTGTTTGTGTTTGCCATTGCAGTAGTAACTTATTATTTAGGATAAAACGTTTATTAGAAAAATAATTATCCTATAAGTATCTATACAGCATTGTGAATGCAAAAATTCAATATTAAAGATATTTACAAGCAATTACGTCTTTGTCGATTGTTAAATACTCGCAATAGTATTTCTTTCGACTGTGACGATAGGTAAACCTTTACAGTGACGTAATACCGCTGGCTTGCAGCGTAAATCATCAACTCTACCAAGAATTCAACGAGTCCTCTGGGGTCTCGATAGCTTAGCGGTTAGAGCAGTGGACCGGCAATCCAAAGGTTATGGGTCCGAATGCCATTCTAGCTTTCCTGAGACTGGTTGATTTTATTTTTCTAGTAAACATGTTATCCTATATCTATACATCATTGCATATGCACAATTTCAATATTAAAGAAACTTATTTTTTTTATTTTTTTCCGCTACGGGTAAGCAAGCACTGGTTTTCATCCCGCCTAATGCTAAGTGACAACAAGGATGAAGGTTAAAGCGCTTCACCCGGAATCATCAACCACTGAGGGAACAGCCAAGGCTATCTTATCTCTAAGCTGTCGGAACTCAACAACAATGTTGTTATGGCACCAGACTTCAGATAAGATGTGGTACATTTCGTGGCAGTTTTCGGTATTCAGCCACGAAATGCTGGAATAAAATTCCGCCTCAAATTAATAACGTCTTATCAGTAAAGTCTTTTAAAAATAAATACAAAATATATCTTTTATTTATTCAGAAATTTTAATCATTGTTATGTGGTGTTTCTGTGTATTGTGTTCGTTATGTTTTGTAAAATTTGTTGCTTTTTGATTGTCTTTGTTTGTTTTAAGAATAAGAGAAGTTAAGGGATAGGTCTTGTTGACACCCAGTTTTGTTTTAATTTGTTTTGTCAGTTGACTAATTTTCACCATTCCCTGCATGTTTACTTCTGTGTTTTTGTATGTTTTAACTTTTTGTACCCCTCAGGCGTCCACGGAAGACCAGCGTCGGGGTACCTAATAGGTGCCTTGACATTATGCTGAGTGGAAGCCTTTTTTGTGCCACATAGTTTACAATTTGTTTTATTGTAATTATTTTATTTATTTTGTTTGTACATGTGTCACAGAATATATATTTTTTCATTTCATTTCATGTCATTTACTATGCCCTACAACCAACGAAACCAAGTACACAAAGATGTACTCTCCACTGGGAATCGAACCCGAGGCTTCTGTGTCTAAGACTTGTGCCTTAGTCACTACACCACAGAGGCATTAAAATCAAGTAGTAGAGGTACTTAGTTAAATAGTTATTATTAAAATTTGGTCAAGGCAACGTCTGTTAGGTCTGCTCAAAAAAATAGGACTAATCATTATAATCATTATTACTATAAAGTAGCTGTTTACCTGTGTCCGTTAACCGCGTCGCATAACGGTTAAACAATATTACCAGCCCCTCTCTTCCCTTGGGTGTCGTAAGAGGCGACTAACGAACTAAAGACTCATACATCCAACAGCTTAGAGCGGCGATCGGCTCACCACCTGTCACGCGAGCACATGTGCACGCTATTTGGTGAAAAGTGGACTATGGTAGAGGACTGCTTTTGCTGTCCCCATTGCCTAGTCTCATACTAACCCCTTGGGGATATAAGTGGTGATTACATGTGTGTGTATGTTTCCTGTATCTGACATTTACAAATCAATATAACAACAACAATACAATACGAATATAATACACACCCGCACAACTGGCCATTGTTGAGCTGGTCCGCGAGCGGCGGCGACTTGGTCTGCGAGAACAGCACCTTGTCGCTGATCTCGCCGCGGCTGCCGCGCCCCACCAGAGGCAGCTGGATCTGAGTGCCCTTCGACTCCATCTTGAGGCCGGGCGTCATCGCGCTGTTACCATCGTGCGATCGGAGGCCCTGCAGACAAGATATGTTATCTTAAGATACCAAGCTAAGCTTATGGCAGTCATTTTCACTCAGGAGGCAGAGTGATGGGACGATTGCACAAAAGATCTCAATGGGTCGACGTGCTGCTGCGAAGGTGAGGCCTCTGCAGATCCCACTAAGATAAGATAAAATCTTCTGTAGATTGACAGTCGAACTACTGGTGCAGTATTTTTAGCATCATATTTTTTGTTGCATCTGAATGGAGTTCCGTGCTTTGGAAGCAAGTAAAACCGTTGTTGGTCCGGTTTTTTTCTATTTTTTTTTTTTTTTTAATCCCAACGTTCTGTTTTACATGTGGAAAGGCTTGTGCTCAACAGTGGGACCATTATAGGCTGATGATGATGATGATGAATGGAGTTTAATTTATAGTGGCACATAGTAAAAACCGCCAAGTATGTAAATAACACATGGAAATAGACGACTACCTCGGTACTCGAACTCAGAACCTTTTGCGATCTGGGCGACAGCTCTTCTGTCTTGAGCCACCGAGTCTTTGATTATCCTGTCGAATTTTAAAAATGCCTGTCAATACGCTATTACTCAGAATCTCACCCTAGTCTTTTTTTAATTGCTATTTTTATTGTCGATATTAATATAGCATTGTCCAACTAATAGACTTAGGCCTTCGCATAAATAAAGTAAAAGACCGCTTTACAGTGATAAGACCGCCAAAATTGTTACATAGTATACGTTGTATGACAAGTGTTAATTATTTTGATTCAATAAAGTAATGTATTCTCTATCTACGCATTGTAGCCCTAAGCGACCATGTTGGACACTGTAATTGTTTTAATATTATTGAGGATAAATATCCGGATAAACAGACAGTAGCACCAAAGATTCTATGTTTGTGCAGTCTTTCGACCCTTAGTCACCTTTTTACGACCACCAAGTGAAAACACTACAAATAATAAAAAATGCTACTGAAAATATTTAACAATCAATCTAAAATTATCATCTTTGCACCACCCTATAGTTGACTGGTAGAGAATGACAAGCATTAAGTTCGAAATGTAATGTTATGTTGCAAAAGTTTAAATAAATAAATAAACATGTCCAATGCAAGAAATAATAAAAAAATACGAATTCGGATTATAGAAGAATCCGTAGTAGTGGCCTCTGACATTTGCAGTCCCTGTTCAACGCCCACTATCATTGGGAAAGTTCACGACCAGAATAATAACCAAAGCGGTATCAGTTTAGTTCTTATTTCATTTATTACCATTCTCCTATAAAACTTTTATATTAAAATCGTGTACCTACATAAAACACTGATTTCATAAATATTTAATTTTATTCCACGACGGAAAGCGTCTGGCCTTCACGACACCTGATAGTAAATAACTATACATATAATCACGAATATGATCCTCGAAGGGTTAGTCAGAGACTAGCCAATGAAGACCGCAAAAGCAGTCTAATACCATAGTCCACTTTTTACCAAATAGCGACTTCACAATGTGCTCAGCGTGACAGGTGGTGAGCCCATCGCCGCTCTATGCTGTTTGATATATGTGCCGTATTTAGTCCGTTAGTCGCCTTTTACGACACCCAAGGAAGAGAGGGGGTGGTTATGGTATTCTTTCACCGCCACGCGACACTGTTACTAGGGTACTTACGATAAATAACTATAAAACCAAAAAACACGTGCACTTCACCCAGAATCTTCAACTATTGAAGAAATGGGTTTTTTATCGCTTAACACTGCTACCAACATTGTTGTTAAGATGACAGACTTTGATAAGATAGTGATACTTAGCCAGTCAGACATAGAATAAGCGCTATATCAACCTACTGTATACCCCTTTCTAGTAAAAGAATCCGGTACCTCTGGCTCTGACTGTGTTTGCACAAACTAAGCTTAGTGGTCTTATCACTGGGCCATCAAAAACGATAAAGCATCTTAAATAATAGTACCTACACAATACAGACCAATTCTTACAGGCTTCTCTTCCTGACATTAATAGAAATACTCTGAAGACACGTCAATAATGAAAGAGCTTATTGAATACTTTGACTGAAAATTATCCTTTCTAAAATACTTTGCAAAACAGTAACTGCGTTTTGCAAAGTATTTTTTATTAGAAATCGATATTGTTCGATTGGTCGAGTAAATTCTTCGATAGCTTCATTCGTTCCTCATGCAATATCAACGAAGTTTGATCGTCGGACAGTCGTGTGACGTCAGCAAATCGGAGAAATTACTAATATTAAAGGCAATTAGGCTCTAATTACATCATACTGGTGCGCTATTTTTGTTGCTTTTATTTTACCCTCGTTGACGCTTACGTCAATTGTCAATTTGCCTAAACCTAAACACACGTAGCTTCTCGATGTCATGACATGATATTATTTTTATTTATAGAGTGTTTTACATTCAATTGAGTCCGTAAAGAGACATTTTGTCAAACACAAATTAGTTTTCTTCAGGATGATCAAACGTCACGTCTTAAAAAGAAAATTTACGTTTATTCCTGTACCGTGGCTGAACGTGTTAACATCTATAAATAGATACAATGCCGATAATTCCGTTTATAGAGATTTTTAGAACTAATTCTACGTAAAAAACAACCATTATTTTTCTATAACATAAATTGAATCACCTAAGTGACATCGCGGAGGCAATCTTAGCCTTTAGCCTATGTAAAAAATATTTGTATTCTAAATATAGAATGTAAATGTAAGAAAAAAATAAATCAATCAACTGTCTTCCATTTAATCGTATTTCGTGTTTGCTGCATGAGCAGCAATTTCATTGAAACAGTTTCGAAACTTAACGCATATTTTAATAGTTTACAGCAGGTTTGCCTGCCCTATTTTTAAGATCATCACATAATGTATGACTGAATTATTATTATCCGCATTGAATCCATGATTGGATATCTGGTATGGTATATCAATACTTTTTACAAAGTATTTAATGATCACTAATCTTTAATATTCATATCGCTGACGTATGCACACCTGTAAAACACCTGTCTTGCTTTGGTGTCGATGTTCCTTTGTTCATAATAATTGTACATAAACAGATTCCTGATTAAACACTAATAAAAATAATTAAACAACAACCCCTTCACTGTCTGTCTACCCACGTTAAATACAGATGCCTCTTGTCGTCAAGACTCCTATTGAAATTAAAAGCGACAAAAGTGGTTTGAACGTAAAAGGCTTAAAAACGGTGTTAAAAGATAAACATGTATACTGTTAAAAATGTCGTGACTGTCTAAAATTGCTTTAGCATTCCTGATTGTTTAAGCATGTAAATACATTTTTATAAACATTTAGTACTAGTACTAAAGTCAAAGATGAAACCGCTTGTAACAAGTAATCTTCTATCTATAAGAGAAGTGCATTTCTTGCCTATAACTGGCAAAACAATAATGCCTATAACATTGTCGTTATGACGACAGTTTAGATAAGATAGCTAGCAGGTGTACTTCGACAAAGGCCTATCAATGAAATGGAAGCTAAAGAAAGGGATACGTATTCAAGAATAGACATAAATCGTTTTAGAAAAGTAATTGTTACAAGACCCTTTTTTTTGTAGAACTCAGCGGGTCTATCATAAAAATGTCTCGACACTTTCGTAGCAAAATCTGAACGAAATACCTAAATCCACCATAAAGAGGGGGTGGGGTTAGGCTTAGGGCTTAGGGCAAACAACACGTCACTCTGTCGTCGGGCACCGGAAATGTTTCGTGGTGGGAATTGCAAATTCTAAAAGTGTGAGACATCGGAATCAGGTTTTTTGTAAAATCTATTTTTGGAAAGGTTTCGTCTTAAGGAAATGTCATCGCCAATATTTGTACATATTAAGTTATCGCAGTTTAAGGCATTTTCTTAGAACACTGTATAATATCAGTTCTAAATGTTGGTTTAGCTAGAATTTAATATTTTTGATATAAACTTTATAGTTCTTTAACTATGACATCAAAAAAGGTGCATAGACTAAAAATAACATGTTTTGTCTCTTGCGCTACGGTAAACAAAAGCAAGAAATTGCAAAAGATATAGTAAATCTCAGCCCGAACTTCTTTTTCATTATAGTTACACGCTACACACATCACGATAGACGCATACACAAAGTATTTAATTTATTTTTCATAATAAATACTTGCATAACCTTTAACTCGTCACATAACTTCGAGTTGATTTCTAATAAATCTTCGATTACGACGCAGTCCATTATGAAATCGAGCTAGTAATAAAAGCCTTTAACAGTTCCCTCGGATTTCTTGGTTACTGCTGACCCTTTATAATAAGCCAGGAGCTATTTTCGGTTAAGTATTCGTTAGGCACGAGTGTTGCGTGTTAGAGAACAAGCAAAACCTCAAGATTCACGAACAAACCGTAACAGTAACGGTTTTAGAATCTATTTCCTTTGGCAATGTCGCTGTGATAGCGATCCACCGCGACTTTAAGTGGTCTTCACATGGTCGATTTAGGCTATTTCTCGTATCGTAATTTTCATATGCTCTGTAGTTTTCTTCAACAGATAACGAATATGGTGTAATTGTAATGTATTGGATAACAGTCGGGACCGACACAGCTAATAGCGACCGTGAAACTTTATTTGATATTATGGCTTTTCATTGGTCTATTGCACAGAACAGCAGACCTCTTTCTTCTACATAATTAATTGCGACTATTATCCCCGAAGGGTTAGTCAGAGCCTAGGCAATGAGAATCGCAGAAGCAGTCCTCGCCATAGTCCACCTTTCATCGAAAAGCAACCGCACATGTTCAGCGTGACAGGTGGTGAACCCATCGCCGCTCTATGTAGTTGGATGTATGTGCAGTCTTTAGTCCGTTAGTCGCCTTTTACGACACCCAAGGGAAGAGAGGGAGTGGTATTATTCTGTCACCGCTTCGAGACACGGTTACACTCTTGCTTTTGTTCTGGGTATATTGTATGAATATACAATTTTTAGTTTTGTGGTGACGCCTCAATAATAGACTACTACCAGCCGAGCCCCTTTCTTGGGAGTCGTAAAAGGAGACTATCGGACCGAAGAATCCGAGCCGAGAATGCCTATGAAATCACTATCTGTCACGATGAGCACATGTATAATGGGGAGTGTTCTGAGGAATTGTTCGGCTTGATCCCTGCCGCTGATTTCCTTCACCGCACTACACGCAATCGACTGTCTTTCCATCCACATCACCTTGATGGATGGTGGTCTACTACGCAATGATTGTTGTTTATAATAACTTTTGATTATACTTGTAATTATGAACAATGTCAATTTCTTTGTCATATATTATAATTACCTATGTACAGACAGATATGTCATTGTTATTTTCGTTTTGTAAAAAGGTATAAAATATCTTAATGACGAATTTTTATCTACCTAAACTATTAGTACGGTTGATTTCGATGGTGAAAAGTTATGACTTATCATGGCAATTTGACTTAACTATACTCCCTTGCCTGCCACGAAGACTCTCAGAGATTGCTTACAAGTGAATTTCTATTATGTGGTATTACGACAGCTGAGTAAGGTCATATCATAATACAAAGATAAGAATAATTAAACAAAGGGTGAATGCAATTAAGTATGGAGAAAATTGTAAACAGTTAAGTATAGAATAGAATAGAATAATTTAAATAAAAAAATATTCATATTTCGAAGCTTATTAGTGCAAGTCCAACTTAGTTTGTTCTGAAAAGTTTGCTAACTCTAACGCCTGTTTTTTAACAATAGCAAACAATACTTATAGCTTAAGATAGAGGTCTAGTTTGGTATTACTGAAGATCTATGAAGGCGTTTTGAAGTTTGCATTATGTTACTTGCATCATAATTGCATGACAGACAGACAGACGGTCGTTTTAACGGTTATGACCCTGGCTGCTTCGAGTTCGTTCTCGTAGTAGCCAGGGTTAGTAGCCAATCACTATCGTTAGTGATCCCAGGTTCATGTCTTTTGGTGTCAGTGTGTTTGTGTGGTAACCTGTAACCACGCACATTTGTAGGTACAGACGCTTGCAGATCACCCAACCTAAAACTGTCAAATTTCTCCAATAGATAGTGAGTCTTATACCTAAAATAAAAAGTTCAAAATTGATTAAAGAATTTTGACAGTTTTGGATAGGTCTGATCTGTTCTGATCTCCTGGCCTCTGTACTTGATATAGCAACAGTCTTTGAAGATAATATGACTTTTTATTATATTTATCAACTATCTAGTACCTATCCAATTAAGACCAGCATTGATTAGTTTTGGACAGATAATAAATATGTAAGTTTAATTAAAAACTTAATATTGCTTCTCGTCATCTACTAATTTAAATAAAAATCTACCATTAAGTATATTTCATAAGCAGATCACGACTATACGCCTTAACTGTTAATCAGTTAAATAAAATTTAAAAATTTACATCGAATTAGTAAAATCAAACCACGCTGCATTAACCGTAATTACATACTATAAAGGGATCTCAGCAATTCCAACCGCACAGCCTTTGGATGTAAGCTGGCTTCGTTTAGGTATTAATGCAAATTATTCTAGACTAGACCTTGTTGGGACGATGCCTCCAGTGTTATTAGCATACTCTTTGGAATTAGTTCATTAGTATGCAGTTTACTAGGCCACTTGTTTTATAAATATGAGTGACTTTACAGGCAAGTAACCTACTAGTTATACCGTTATAATGTTTCATCCTGGTATAACTCTATATAATTACACCAAAAAGTGTTTATATCAGATTTAATTTTGACATTTCATATCGTTTATTCGTTACGTCGTTGCACCTGTCCATTTGTGTATTAAAGTGAGCACACACTACAACACAAATATTGTTCTTTTTCAGCAATCCTTTGAACAACTAAAAAATACATTATTTTATTATGAGTTTTTATTATATTTTTTCCGACGTAAGAGACTTTGTCTTATATAAAGATTGTTAGAGTTTAATATTAATAGGTATTTAATTTATCTTTGTTGTGTGGGCATCACCAAAAATATAAGAATAACCATTTTTCTAGTTAAAAACCACACACAGAAATAAAAAAAACCTTCAATAAACCACTGACTGTTATATTTGAAGTGGATCAATATTACTTGTAAATGATTTCATAGTAAATAGATACAATCATGACTTTTATCCCCGAAGGGTTACTCAGAGGGGTAGGTATTAAAATTCCGAAAATTCATAATACCTGCAATTAAAATACCTACGTTTAAAACATCGAAAATCAAAATACCGAATGTATGAAATACCTATGCCCGATATACTGAAGCTCAATATGTCGATTTTCAAATAACCGAAAGTTCAAAATCCCGAAAGTTCGAATTACTTACCAAAAGTTCAAAATCCCGAAAATTCAAAATATCGAATTTTATAAGACCTAATTTCGAGGTTATGTTTTTTATTAGACAACAGAAATACTAGCTGCCCTACTTTTGTAGATCACGTGATTGGTTAGAAATTTAAGTTACATTGTTAAAACACGATTAATTTATCTTTCAGGATTTTAAACTTTCGGCATTTTATTATTCGGCCTTCCGTTCATAGGTCTTATGAAATTGGGTATTTTAAAATTCGGCATTATAATACGTACCCACTCAGAGACTAGGAAATAGGGACTGCTAAGCAGAGCACTGCCCAGTTCACGGCACACCTAATAATAAGTGCACATGTGCTCGGCCTGATAGCTGATGAGTCCATCGCCGCTTTATACTACAATGTATGTGCAGTCTTCAGTCCGTTAGTCGCCTTTTACGACACCCTAGGGATGAGATTGGGTTGGTAGTATAATTTTATTAATGAGCCATACTAATATTATCAACGCGAAAGCTTGTAAGTATGGATGGATGTTTGTTACTCTCTCACGTAAAAACTACTGAATGGATTTGGATGAAATTCGGCATACAGATAGTTTATAACCTGGATTAACACATATAATACTTTTTATCCCGATATTCCAACGGGAACGGAAACCACGCGGGTGAAACCGCGAGCGGCCGCTAGTCATACATGTTTTATAACAATAAGCGGGTACTGTACTGGGTACTCTGCCTGATGGGGATGATCTGTCGCAATTCTTTTATTTATAGTTTTTATTGGTAATTTAATTTTTATTTTCTTTTTAAATTGTAATTATTTTTTGTTATAACAATAGGTAGGTAAGTACCTACATCTATTATAACTTTTGTTTTTTCTTGTAAATAATAATAATATATACCTACAAAATATGATGACTGGTAACCCCGAAGGGTTGGTCAGAGACTAGGCAATGAGGACCACAAAAGTAGTCCTCTACCATAGTCCACTTTTCACCAAATAGCGACTGCACATGTGGCCAGCGTGACAGGTAGTGAGCCCATCGCCACTCTATGCTGTTGGATGTATGTGCAGTCATTAGTCCGTTAGTCGACTTTTACGACACCCAAGAGAAGAGAGGTTTATATTAAATCAAGAATTGATAGAATAGGATAAAATATTTACTAGAAAAAATCAACCAGTCTCAGAAAACTGGGCTAGAGCAGTGGACCGGCAATTCAAAGGTGGGTTGGGTTCCCATGGAATCCCATTCCAGCTTCCTGAGACTGGTTGATTTATTACTAGTAAACATTTTATCCTATATCTATATAGCATTGTGAATGCAAAGATTTCAATAATAAAGATATTGATATAATAAAATGTATTCTATAAATATTAATATTATTATAAATAATATTATTATTTATATTAACCTTATCAATTTATTATGCACCCAACAGAGGCTATCAAATCTCAATATTAAAATCAGTTCTTTGATTTACAAATTATAAATCATTCGTTTTTTACAATGCATTCATTGATAAGAGATGAGCACACAAGCTTGACTATTATGCAATTAAAGCCGTTAATAGAGATACGAGAAACTGTCGATAGCGAAGTTTATTCATGAGCGAATGTAACATGCAATGCAATGTCAAATAATGCCCATTTACCAAAATAATAATAAATTGTTCAAGCCAAGTGTCATGCTTCTATTAGGTGTCTGGTGTTTCGTAGACATGCTATGTTTTTATACTTATGATTATTGTACGCAGATTGTTTTAAAAATAAGTGGTGTTTTGTAACACTTACTTTTTCACCATAACGGGGAAGCACTTGGTTGGATCTATATCATCAACGTCACTGTTCATATAATTCTTCCGATGAAAAGTGACGCTAAGGTCGTAGGAGTATGGAAGCATATGTCACCCCCAAATCCTTAACTACTAAGGAGTTGGCTATCTCATGGCTAAGCCTTCGATCTGTATAAATGATCGAAAATCGATACGCAAACATTAAATGCTCCTAATATTATTAACAATATAGATATAAGGTGACTGCTAGAAACCGCAAGAAACTTCAAGGACTGGTCAGGTCGAGTTAAAACACTCAAAACATGACAAAAATGGTGTCATTGCAGACTAACGTAGGTACTTATCGCCTTATCGAATTATTTAATTAAAAATGAAATAAACACGAATTCCTTTTTTGTCTTTTTAGTCATGTTTAAAACACTTCACCTGATCAGCCCTTGAAGTTTCTTGCGGTTTCTAGCTGTCACATATTTTATGTCCAGTACAGACCACTTTATCGGATTGGAATATATCTTGATGATATTGTGTTTGTGTATTAGACATAAATAAATATTGTTGTCGTAACTACAAAAAGTATAGCAACGAAGCGGCACCTTCCGTAGATTTACGGAAATCCTATTAAAAAAATATCATCAATTCCTCACTTATGCATAATACTTTAATATTGTTTTGACAAAAGCTTGCTCTTGGGGTCACTGATATTTACTGCATATTAAGAACGTAATAAGATTATTTGTTCTGAAATTATGGTATTTGCTTGAGCTCGTTGTGATATGACTTATCATTCTAGATAAGAGATGAGACAGCCATCTGTGCAACAAACCTATTTGCACAACCTTATTTATTTCTACATAGGTTAAATTGTAGTCTGTAATAAAAAAACTTATAATTTTGTCGCATTTTAATACATACATAATCACAACTACACACATCAAAAGTGTCTAGGGATCAACATATATTTTTGCAATAACTTTTCTCCTGATTGATATTAATTAAAATTTTCTTTAAGGATTCATCAAATAAAGTGTTTTCGTTTGTCTACAGTAACGATAAACCAAGTCACCTTTGCATTAATAAAGAAATTTGCCATTTTCCTAATAAAGGGATTTTTGACATTTGAACCACTAACATTAAAGTTCGAAAAAAAGACTGAAATAACAGTTTTCTTTAAAATTTTATTGGGTAACTTAAACAATTAATAATCCGTGTTTCTACCGCGAACATTAACAACACAAGAACATCGGTTTGGCATACTCAAAATGAGTTCATCCAAGTCACGCTGTGGAATGGCCGCCCATGTTCGTTGCAACAACAAAAAAAGGTCTTCTTGCGACTGGATACCCTCCATATTCGGCAGAGCTCTTCTCTGTAGCATATCCCATGCATGCTCAATCGGGTTCAAGTCTGGCGACTGAGCAGGCCAGGGCATGACATTGATGTTAGCTGCGGCGAGAGTCTGTCTTACAACTCTTGCGGTGTGCGGTCGTGCATTATCATGCATTAACTGAAATAAGGGACCGATTTGCACTTGTAGAGGAACGATGACGTCTGATACAATCGTCTCAGCATAAATTTGAGCGTTGAGGTTGCCTCTGATCCAAATCAACTCAGTTCTTCCGCCGATCCAAATACCCGCCCATACCATGATGGTTCCACCACTATAAGGATGGACTTCCTGGCAGTATTTTAATCGCTGTTGGCGTCCAGGGGTTCTCCAGTGTCGTATACGTCTTGTATCCGGTCTCATACCAAAACGAGACTCATCAGAAAAGCACACGAAACGCCATTGTTCTTCTGCCCAATTTCTGTGTTCAAGAGCCCATTGATATCGAATCCTACGATTGTGCATTGCTATAGGTGGTACCCTTAGCGGTCTTCGGGAATGAAGGTTCACTTCATGCAAGCGGTTTCTGACTGTTTGGTCGCTAATTAAGTTCCCTGAAGAGTGATGAAGCCTCACGGCTAACATCATGGCGGTTATTGTTGGAGCTCTTCGAGTTGTGATTTGAATGTATCGGTCTTGTCTCAGTGTGGTGCAGCGATACCGTCCTCCATGGCGCTCAGCCACGGTACCAGTGCTTCGGTAACGTGTCCAAAGTCGACTGATAACACTCTGACTTGTATTCAGAGCTAAAGCCACAGTACGTTGCCGGGAACCAGCTTCTATCATTCCCACGGCTCTGAGCATTTCTTCCCTGCTTAAATGACGTCGCCGCTCCATAATAACGTTGGTTTTAATCAGCAGTAGGGAAACAGTAGCACTAATAATGTCTTCAATGCGTTGTATGTTTTTATAGGGAAAATATTGACAGCTGATTTTCATCTTTTACTAGAAATTGATTGAAAGTTCCTGTTTCAAATTATGAAATGCACCAAAAAGGATCCATATAAATTTATAAAATCATAAATTTATTACAAAGCCACATCTCAATCTCAAGAAATCCGCATAAAAATGCTTGATCCCTAGACACTTTTGATGTGTGTATTATCCCCGAAGGGTTATTCAGAGACTAAGCAAGAGGACCGCAATAGCAGTCCTCTACCATGGTCCACTTGTCGCCGCTTTATGCTGTTGGATTCAAGTGCAGGATTTAGTCCGTTGGTCGCCTTTTACGACGGGAAGAGAGAGGGTGGTAGTATTCTTTCACCGCTACGCGACGCGGTTAAAAGAATAAGAAAACCTACAATCATTTGCTCTTTTTTATATTACATTGAGATTATGAGAGACATTATGTAGGAATATCTGGAAACAAAAAATAGTACCTATGTACAAATCGACCCACGCATTATTATGATACGAAGCCAGGCAGTTGTATTGTCTAAGTGAAATCTACTTCTAATCTTTAGTGTTATGTTACTTTCCCTTCACGCAATTAGGTAGCGACAATGCATAGTCGTATCATTTCATAAACAAAACAAAACTGATAAACATTGTATTTGATAAAAATCTTTGTTATGTCTATTCAACTGTTATTTTGAACAAAAGTTGGTTAATTGGTCGGATAGCTATGTGGAAAACATAATAAGAAACATATTTCGGATGCATACTCGTAGTAAGAAATTAAAACCTTGTCACAACCATTTGCAGGTGCTTTTTAATAATAAAACTAAATACTTATTCATTCTTAGAACTTTTTTATTAATTATTAGAGTTTTAGTCTTTTTAAAACACAAGACAGGGCAAAAAGAGGGTTCTCTACTTCGATCATATAATTCTCTCAATGAAGCGGTTTTCGTTCTCACTCTCTTCCGCCTCGGAATTGCAGTAGATTTTATAAAATCGTTTCTTATTTTATCAAATTTAATAATAGCAAGAACTTCCGTCAATATATTCACAAGTTTGTCTCATCTTTTTATTTAGTAAGTATTCAGTCGGTACGTACAGGCGGATTCTCAGCTTTGGACGCATGCATTTTAGCCATTCGCCAGATTCGTAGAAGAGACGCTAGGGTGCACTTAACAATGTTTACGAAGCACTCAATAACACTATAAGTATAAAAATAGTAGATACATTCCTAACGAATGTAAATAATTTAAAACATTTAAAAAAAGACACACAAACAGTTTCGCGCTCGGAATCACGAGTCTTAATTGCACTTGCTCTGTTTTCTACTACGGTATATTGTGTCGAATTACAAAACATTATTTGTTAGGCAACGGCTGCATTGTAACTGGCCACTATCGGTCGTTACATACATTTCCGTCCGTTGTTCAATGTGATTGATTACTTTCAATGCTTGTCAATAAGGGTAAACAATTACAATTAAACAACTATTTTTTCAAAACAGTTGTTGACCTTGTTATATGAAGTCCTTCGTGTATAATTCATAAAAGCCCTAAGCCACTTGAAAGCAGCAGTAATTTTCATTTTTCATTTGGAACACATATTATCTTCAAGGATCTTAATGCTCGTAGCAGAATCATGATTTTTATAAGAATAACCAGTCTGTTTTTATTTTTTTGATATTATTAAACAACATGTCTTTTCCAAAACCAAGAAAAAATGCAATTGTATTCAACTTTATCAGTAATTGACAGTTTTTTAATTATAATTATCTGATAGCCTGGTGACCGATATCGCAGCTTACGGATATAAACCGTATTAGACACATAAGATTATAAAAAATATACGCTAGGCTGAAAATGTAATTATGTACCCAGAAAAATTAAAAACCATTTCTTTAAATTTTCTTAACAATAACTTTCATTTACAAAACTATGTAAGGATAAAATGACTATGTGAAAAAAACTTACAAAGATTATGCTTAATAAATAACACTGCTGACTGACTTATTTTACTTACAGATTCTGGTTAAACAAGGACTGCATATATTTTAAAGTTTAACATGTTAAACATGAATAGGTAGATTTTTCTAAATTTTCACTACGGTTTTTCCAATGAACATGAAAATGTGAGGGAACACAATCATGTTTTACTCATATACTGTAGCAGATTTATTTATACTACGATGTAGCATTAAATGCTACATCGTAGTATAAATAAAAAATATCTTTTAATGCTACATCATTTATCTTTTATATACAATACAATACAATACAATACAATACAATTATATACAATACAATATCTTTTAATGCTACAGCATTTAATGCTACATCGTAGTATAAATAAAAAATATCTGCTACAGTATATGAGTAAAACATGATTGTGTTCCCTCACATTTTCATGTTCATTGGAAAAACCGTAGTGAAAAGATGATACCAAATTTTGGTATCATCTCAAAAAACAAGTACCGAGGAGGAAAAGGCCATGTAAAAAATTTACAGCGTACTCACACGAAATCTTCTACTAAGGGAAAGGCTATCTTATCTCTGTCAAAACCAAACAAGCTGCAAACGTTGTTGTTATAGCAACATGTAGGTAAAGATTAGATGGAGGTTGTACCAACCCTTGTACCAACCGTAATGTTTTTAGTAAAAATAAAATAGGATCGAAAGATTGTTCTCAACGTACTGAAGAAATAGGGTTTAGATATTATTCTTATTTCTTAAACAACAAGTAAGGTATAAATTATCTTTTTTGGCCCTATATTGCTCCCATCAGTATACAATTTTTATACATTTTCTTTCAGCATTATCAATGATTAGTCTTCTTTATCAATCTCAGATGGTCCAGTTACGTGCCAGATGTAGATATGTTTGTTAACGGTTGTTGCTAGTTGATCTAACAGGCAATTCCGTTGACTCAATGATTTGGCCGGAGCTGTTTGATTGACTTGATTTGTTCACGGCCCATTTAGCGGACGATAAGCGAAATGCGTTTAGAAGCTGTATGATTCAGCGATGAGCTATATGAATAACTTTCAAGCAGATATTCTGGTTAAAAAAAATTACTAAGTTATTTGTGCAACAAACATCAAAAAAAAGTTTTGTATAAACAGAGCAGACAAAATATAGACAGAGTTTGTTTCCACGAACTCGTGGAGTTTTAAATATTTTTGTTTAGTTTAAAATAATTCAAATCACGTATTTTCGCAATATCTTAATGTCACTTGGACCTATCGTGAAGTATGTACAAAAGTTTTGAATTTTAATTTAGGTAAGTAATTACTTATTTTCGAAATAATTTAAAAAATATCAAAACACTAAAACTACTTTCAGTAGATAGTAGTCGCACTTTTGAAGAAATACAAGTCAACTACTAAAAAAAGAAAGACATAAAAAATTGCTTGCTCTTTCCGCCCGCCCTAACTCTGCAAAATTCCCTTACAATAAGAAATGATCCAACATACCTGCACCCAGGTCGCGCTTATATTTGCTAACATCACTGCACTGTAACGACATGCGGCACTGACACGCGCGCCTCTACACCAAGCCGAACAATGAATCTACTGATCGATCATTGTCCTCTTATCTTTGGTACGATCCTTCAGGGCTGCCAGTATGTAGTAAAGAATATGAAGACATAAGAAATTATGTCTTGTTCACATTTTCTTTACTTCATTCTGGATTTCTATATTCTCATCTCATCATACTAAATGGACAGTCCATCCAGTAAAAGGAAAGAGGAATAGCAAAGTAAAATATTCTGCTGTTTTGTAAAGTTCGTTGTAATAGAAAAGTATAAATTAACGAAAGAGTATTTACTCTGAAAGACAACGTGTTTTAGGGGTTTTTGTTGTTTTGTTCACATTTTCTTTACTCCATTCTGGATTTCTATATTTTCATCTCATTATACTAACATCCAGTAAAAGGAAAGAGGAATAGCAAAGTAAAATATTCTGCTGTTTTGTAAAGTTCGTTGTAAAATAAAAAAAGTATAAATTAACAAAAGAGTATTTACTCTGAAAGACAACGTGTAATAAGGGTTTTAAAGCAAACCGCCTACAGCCAAGCATTATCCTTGATTATTTAAGTGCAATTTATAAACACATTGGATGGTAATGAATTTATAAGATAAGTTTAAGACCTCTCAAGTTTATTAACTCTCTAAAACTTAGTGTTACTGAAACTCTGCACTTATTACAAAGCCAAGGTGTGTCGTTAACTCCCAGCCTACAGGGAAATATTGTCACGGCGGCGGGCGCGTCGTCTCTGAGCTACGTGGCACTCAAATTAAATAGGTTACCACCCTGTACGGGTTTTATTACATAATATACGGATAAAAGCGAAATAATGTTTGTTGTTCCTAAATCAATCTGAAAGTATAATGGAAAAATAAGAGAACATTATCACCAATATTTACAGGAAAAGTTAGATATCTAATATTTTACTTTTAGTGATAGAATATCTGTAATAATGACCGAATTTTCGCACTTAACTATTTATTGTAAGGCAGTAGAGTTTCAATATGAATTTGTCACGTAAAATGTGTACGGAAATTTTAGCCTTGTGGTTAATTACTTTATAAAATGAATCCGTGTACAAAATGTATTTTTTAAATCTTTCACGGCGTTGATAACCCTTCCAACAGCATAGTATTTAGCACACATGGACCTAGCATATTCAAATTGTCTGTTAACATTTAGTTTTTAAGGTCGAATATTGATTGACACATTTTATGATGAGGTCACTTCAGTCCCAAGACGACGGCATCAAAATTCAAGATGAGTCGTCGAGTGCATGCGTCCTTTCCGATCGGAGTACTCGTAGCGAGCTGAGGTCGTTTCTACTAGGAAATAGAATTTAGCTAAGTGTATTGAACTTACTTGTAATCACTGTATTGATTTATTTAATAATAATAATTAGTTAATAAATATAGCACCTGCATTGACATTTACTACGACTCAACTTCTAAACTCCGTTGTATGATTGAGAACTTGATAGATTAGTTAGTTTTATTGTTAATGCACATTTAAATTTCTTTATATTTTGGTAACTTTTGTGGGTACAACAGGCATTTATTTTTTGTATTTAATTTTTTTTGTTTTCTTTAGCTGCATTGTTACTTTACGGATGAGCATACTTTTTTAATGCAAGCTGTGTTTGCCTTTAAATGTTGGTGGCAATTAGGTCTTAAGAGTAGTTAATAAGCATTTATGTGAGTAACATTGTACACCAATGTTGGCTGACCTTAATAAATAAATAAAGGTTGTGTAACTATTTGTAGCTACTCGTATTATGATCTGCATAAATCTTTCTCAAGAAAAAGTAAAAATTAGAGATACAGTTAGAGTTACATAAATATTTGCACAAAGAAATGTCAATAGTTTGTTTACAAACATTCTTTATCGAGTTAGTCGGCCGTACCTACCCACTGACACATATTTTACCGTTACCGAGGTTAGCACGGTGACGTTGGTTTTTGCAGTTAGTCCTTAACCGTTAACTAACGCGCGGTCGTTAAATACCCTCACTTCAGTGATTTCATTGTGTTCAAACGCAAGGTTAACGGCGAGTGAAGCTCCAGCGTGGATTGTTTTAACATCAGCAATCTTCTGATAGCAGCCGAGACCATCGACAAATCCACAACTGAAATTAAACTTTTTCTATGTAATCGAGTTTATTATGAATAGGGTGTTTTGTAAAAAGTATGTAATACCACAACTGGGAAAAAAACCACTATTTGTAAATAAGCAACTCTGAAATTGTGAAAAAAAAATCAGCTGTTTCATACAAAATGCAAATACTATTTGACCTGGATAGACCTTTAGTGTGAGTAGACAAAATGAACTTGTCACTTGCTAAAGTCAAGTATTTAATGCTCGTAGTTACACGAAAAATATGTTAACAAGTTTTTGGGCATTGCATTGTGAGGCTGTAATGTAAGAACCTGTACGATGGATTCCCTCTCGGGCATATGATAAATATAAAATGATGTGTTTTTACGCAACTTTCCTTTTCGATACTTGCAAACAATGCCCCCGCAGTGCCACTAACCTACTCCAATAAACTAACTTCAAGTTAAGTGCATATGAGAAAATAAACAGCATTATTTACATACATACGTCATTATAATACAATATTAAATTAATCTAAAACATTCACTGATTTTGCTCTTGAACTTTGAATGATTACAAGCAATCTAATCTTTTGTACAACGATGCATAAAAGTGGTTTGAACCACAATAGTATTGATTTATGGAAAAAGATTTTACAATAAACCTTTAAAAAAACTTTGACAATTTGGTGGTTTCTAGCCGAACTTTGTAGAAGCGAAACCAAGCGTAGGTACCTATCGTTACTGAGAATCAAACCTGGGCCCTCTGGTTCAGAGACCGATCCGACCAAAAATACGGTTAACATCATTCATATTATGAGATTATCAAATAGGTATATTTTCAATCGGTTTCGCAGAAAGACGGTAACCCTATTCGTATTTTATAAAGTTTCTGAAATCAGCTGAAACTGCTATTATTAGAACGTTTTATTATTGAAAAGTCGGTCTCTATTTCAAGACAGTCGCTGTCTGTATTTTTAAAACGACCTCGCCAAATCTTTAGAGCTAACGTTCATAAAAAATGCAGTGCAGTTCAGTTCAGATCTAATTTTGAAATGTATTTTAGAATCTATGTCATAGAATGTAGAGCTTAATTTAATTTACCTTATACCAATTTTGTAACACAGTCTTCTATACGCTTATCGGCATTATTTTAGAGCTCTTCTCGATAGAGACTTACGTTCTTGTGTTCTGGGATACACGTGCACCGTTCCGAACCAGGGGTAGCACCACAATAATTATTATTATAGTTTAATACACAGAAAATACATAATTTTTCTTTAATTTTCTTTAGCCGACACTGCTAGGCAAAAGCTATATTTTGGAGGCAATGTAATTGTTGAAAATGTGTAAAAATTTAAAAATGTACATTAGTATACATCAGGCCAATTTACCGAAGGGGTAGGCAGAGACCAAAGCTTTAGCTTTTTAGGCAAAGAGTATAAGTTTTTAGGCCATTTAGCGATCTATGTCAGAACTATCGCCATTTTGACGCCCGTAGACAGGGATCGATAGCTGGGTCTAGTCACGCGACGTGCCCACGTGACTGGCTACTCACTTCGTCAACAAATGAATTGGTTTAAGGTTGCTACACATATATCAGTGAAGGCACAGTTCCGACACAGTACCGGCACAGTGCGAAATATTCTTTCATACATTCTCTGTGAACGTTGTCAAAACAAATACGTCCGTGATTTGCCGGTGGAGGCACTGACAAGTGGGGATGCGTTCATAGAGAATGTATTTATGCATCCTAATAGGTGATAGCACAGAACAGTAGAAACTTCTCTCTTCTGTTCTGTTTGTAGTATTATAATAGTAACAGCCTACACTCTTCCACTACTGCTGAAAGGCCTCCCATCATCGAAATCTATTCATCGCTTTATCGAATTTGTATTGGTAACAAACCCGACTGTGCATTAAAAAATAAACACAATTTACCCGCCAAGGGGTTTGCCATTGGACCACTTATAGGTAATCTAAATAATTATGCGTGGCAGTAACTGCTGGTTCACAAATAGAATATCGTCGAACTTTCCAATCGCAATAACATTGATCGCTGCTTCTGTTCTTTGAAGTTGTTTTTTACCTTCATGTGAACCTTTGGGATAATACTAGAGTATGTCTATGTCTACTACATCTTAGAACACTGGACCTATTTAAGCAGCTACTTAGGGATCTGTAAATGTTAAACTTGACTTAAAGTGCAGAAACTATGTATAGTGATTAGCGTCACAATACTCAATTTTCTGTATAACGTATATAAATCTTTAGCAAGCGTCAAAAATAACAGTTTATGTTGTCACTAAATAATAACGTAATTCGTCAGATGTTTTGCCTAATTGCACAGATTGCTGAGCCCTGACCCCAGGGCGCTACCTGTCCTATCTGCCCTACCTGTCCGAACTGTCCTACACAGGGTGACATTCCTGAGATTCGTCCGTGAGAGTACTTGTCACCGATTCGCGTTATTTCGCAGCGCAAATTGCTTTTATCCCTAGTGGCGTGACCTGTTTGATGTTTACCGTCGTTGGAATATTAGAATTTGAATCGAACTGTCTCCGACGTCGGTACAAATGTTTAAGTTAAAACTAGTTCTACTCAGAGTAGTAAACAAAGTTGTCTCATAACATAAAAACTAATAGGGAGAGCTTGTTCAATTGGTTTGCAATAAAGATTTGTATTTAAAATGTTTTATTGTCATAAATTCCTATAGATTATCTTTTTTTAGTAATATATCTTGCGGCATACGTCATTGTCTTTTGCAACATTAGTTGTACTAATAATGACTTTGTTTTCAGTTACTTCTGCAAGATCATAAATCACAAAATAAATTTTATTGGGTGTGCATTTTTTCACATAACTTTTTAAGTCCTAGATATTATCGGAAGGCTGAAAATATATCTTCTACCACTGTACATCACAATGATCAATCTTCATAAAAATATGAATACTAACGATCGAAACTCATCAGAATTCATAATATCACATAACACTGACCTTGTTCATACTTACTAATATTTTTTTTCATATATATATATTTTTTTCTAATAGAAGGTGGAAAACGAGCAGGCGTGTCTCCTGATTGAGAGTAATCACCGCCGCCCATGGACACCAGCGAAACCAGAGGATTCGCAGACGTGTTGCCTTTAAGGCCTTTGGCCTTTAAGGAAGGAATAGGAATTGTGAGGGGAGGGGGGGGGGAAGGGGCCTCCAGAACTCCCACTCGTCGGACGAAACACAACAACACCTAGTGCCGTTATTTTACGCCGAATATTCGTGAGAGGGTGGTATTACGCCGGGCGAGCCGGCCCAATGCGTGCTGCAACGCAGCGTGGCTCTACCACTCAGTCAGTGTCACTCATTTAGCACCACCCAGGGGTCACGTGTAGGGTCTCAAGGGTAAACTTACGGACGCGAGTAACTTTAACCCCAAAGTTATTAAATTATTTTATATTTTCTTATACTAACGATCGAAACTCCTAATAATTCTAATACATAACGCCAATATTAATAAATTGGTTTCATACTAATATTAGCATATTCATATTCATATTATTACTTCTTGATCAAAATTGTTTTATGAGCCACCCGCTATAAAAAAAACGTTAAGTACTTATGCAAAACTATAGGTAGTTCCGATGGTTAGGTTAGGTTAAATCATAAGTGTTTTTTGTAATAAAAACAATATTATGAGTTCAAATATTTTCTTAATACCTAATGAAAACAATTATGAAAAAGAAATATGGCATCAAACTTGTTCTTAATGACAGTATTAATAAAAAAAAATCTGGTAACTGACTGTTATGAGTAGTAATAAAAATTTATGAACAAAAAAAGTATGAGAATAAAAATCAGGAAGAGTGATTATTATAAACACAAATCGGTAGTAAACAAAAAATAGGAATAATAGTTGTATGTGAGCCTATATGGACCGGAATATTGAATGCAACTGTACACAAACTACGTCACGAAATCAAAGATAATAATGTTATAAAGATAAGATTATGTACATTGTAGCACAATCACTACCAAATATCACTTTAATCTCCATAGCTACCATTTGCCGAGATTACATTAAAGAGTGTTTAGTGCTAAGATAACCGACTTACACGGGTAGCCAACATGCTTACTATGCATTTTTTGTTGGTGAATCCTTTTTTAAACCAGAGACCGGCCTCTCACACCTGACGTGCGAATTCGTATCAGGAACCTATTTATAATATCGATGGTTTTCTATAGTGAATAAACAGCTTTCATTAAAAAACACAATTAGGCTTCTTTTTTTTATACTAAGCCCGGAAAATGACCCCACTCCATCGATGTTATGTGGAAATGAGGTACAGGCGCGAGGACAACTGGTGCAGCGTAAGAGACGTAGCATCAGTCACCCTCACTCTGCCGGCCCACAAAGTGCTTCTTCACGCCTCGTTTGAAGGACCCTATGTCATAGGTAGGAGGGAATACGTGTGCTGGTAGACTATTCCATCTTTTGGTTTTATGCAAACCAATGGCAGATTAATAACGACACTTACTACTCGTAATATAAAATTACAAACATTCTACGTAACATAGCTCAGACTAACAAAGCTTTAACTTAAAGAGATCGGACAGCGATCGAACTATCAATGGATAGTCCGCACTTATAAAGGCTTCTTGGCGTCAGGGTCAAGTGAGAGGCTTTCCATTTTAAATCTCAGGCAAAATGATAACATCGAAACGGGGTTACGTCACAGATAACTAAAGTTGGCCACGGGTTTGGCTCGGAGCGAGCTTAACTTACTATTCGGATTAGGGCTGTGACAAATAGCTGGCAATCGTGAGCCGATGAGGCTTAGCCTCATAATGAGGGAGTCCATAATCACAATATGCTTTGAAAATGTCAACCAGATGTAGATAATATTCAACTACTAGTGGGTTGTATTCATTCGTTTTGAGAATTATCTTCATTTAGTAATAAAAAATATTATTTTTAATAAATCATTTTAAAAAGAGTTTTATACATTTTTAACTAATAATAAATAATAACTAGGTAGTTACTTAGTTATAATTTTTTTTACAATTATTATTCATCAACTAAAAAAAATAAAACTTAATTAATCAGTGTTTCAGTATAAGATTCACTTAATCTGCTCTAAAACCAATGATATTGTATCTCCTCTGTAATGACTAGAACAAATTCAGGTAATTGCCCGAGTTTCACTCAGTCACACGTCAGTCAGTGTCACGTCAACACGATTTACACGATCGTTACCTTTATAAGTTTTTGATTTGTTGATTGGTTAAAATGCCTTCCTATGTATCCAGAAATTGTAAAATTTATACTGCAACCGTAAGAGACAATAAAAATGTCTTATTTCATTCGTAAGTATTGTAAATATAAATTTAAAATACAAATTTTCATTTAGTGATGACATATGCCATGTTGCCAATCCGATACGCATGAGTGAGGAGCGTACACTATGTTTTCTGTAAGAGTGAAAGAGAAAAACAATGGCGGCCGAGATAGCGCATAGATTCTATGAGCTCATTGGTCAACTGCCAAAAGTCAAAATATTGTCTATCTCTTTTTAACAATAGGCTAATGATATGATTTTCCCTTTCGACGTGTATTACGTCATAGAAACAATTTCGCCATTTTAATGCAATTCATTCACATATAACTAGTCTATTTATAAAAGGTCATTGTCTAAAACTGTATATCTTAACACTGGAAAACTGTGCCCACTTCATTTGCAATGCATTAAACGCGCTTATAAGGCGGGCGGCTTCTGAAATAACTAAAGATTGTCTTACAAAACGTTTTCAATTCTGAATGAGTTCCCTATTTTCTTTCACTTCTTTCCAAGAGTTGCTTTCCTTCGTTTTCTTCACAAATAAGACAAAGGGCATGGTCTTGTATTTTGTTCAAATTAGATTTACAAATTCTTTTATGTTTAATTTAACTGGTACGATAAAAGCTTCTACAGAAGAAAACCCAAATTAAATTGCTTCGAAAAAAAAAACATATGTCTAACTAATTTGCTTTTTTGTTTTTTTTGACATAAAGAAAACTAAACGACAATAATCCTAATATAGAAGTTACTAGAGAAGTGGACAGCGAGAGCGAGCATGTCACCACTTTCATTGGCGTGCCATTTGTATAACTTAACTTTTCAACCGACCTGCGGTATAGTGATTGAACTGTCGGTCTCAGATATCTGGGTCCCGAGTTCAATACTCTGTGGTGAGCTTGATCCAGATCTGACTGGCCAGTTAGCGATATCTAACCAAAGTTTGTCTCATAACTAGAATGTTAGTAGCTTCGTTGTGTTCCGTCATTTATCGATATGGCCGCTAGTTTCTGAGACGACAAACATTACGGACTTCCACCTTCTACTTTTTGCATACAAGATCCCAATGAGTTGATGTGCTAGCTGCGACTGGGAGAGCTTGGCAGGCTCCACTAAGATAAGATAAGATAAAACACCCCACAAAACAGAAAACCTTTTTCTTCTGTTCTGTGACATCTACAGAAAGTGTACTAGTTCTTCACCTTATGATCAGTTCCCATCAGGTGAAATAACTTCTTAGCGGTTCCCCGGTGCGTTATAAAAAAAGTTAAATGACAACACCTAAACAGGTAAAAAGGAGAAAGCTTTCTTAAGTTTTTGACGACAGTGGTCCTTGCTTGCAATGACCAGTTTAACTAGTGGCTATTAACTATTATGTTGTTACGGTCTTTTTCTCAAAACTCAACACAAAGTCTTGTTAGTTACAATACAAACAGATTTAAGATAGAAGTATTCGTACATATGAACTACCACACTACTCGTAGGTACCGTCAAAATCAAATCAAATCAAGGCCTACAAACGTTTCACCACGCTGGCCCAATGCGGGTTGGTGGGTTTTAACGACTGACATCTTTCGACAACAACCGAAACCAACGATTTTTTAAAATTGATCACCCATCCAGCGATACGGCATTGCAAAAGTTGCTTAGCAGGCAAGATCGCATGCCGAACGCGCTAGCCGCTGCGCCAAAGAGAGTAGGTACCGTAATTAGAGTTAATAATATCGTGCTTATTACCGTAACAAAACCTAACGAAGGGGCCGACCTAGTGTTTCAGCCCCAATCCGAAGCAGAACATACCCAGGAGTGCCGGCGTTATCGATCGCACGCCTCCCGTACAGCATGCGGCTACGGTTAACAATAGGCTGTACGCGAAGGCTGTATTGTAGTTACGTTGTGCATTGGACGTGTTTTATGATTAGGTAACCTCTTCCGTAAAGGCGACTAACGGACTAAAGTCTGAATATACGGCGCGACTGTACCATTGTACATATTAGAGGCGTCGGTAGCCGAGCGGATAGATGATCGGGTTGAACGTGGGAAATCGTGGTTCAATCCTTAGCTTCGTTAGGCTACTGACGTGAACCTACTCCGATCACCAACCCATCCTGGGTTAACAGGACTATTTAGGTAATATGTTAAACGCACATTAATAATAATCTTTTTCTATAAATAAAAATAAATAATACGTCCAACAGTATAAGCTGGCCATGCTCCACCACCTTTCAGTGAGCACATGCGCAGTTCTACATACATATAATAACGACTATTATCCCCGAAGGGTTAGTCTAAGGCTAGGCAATGAGGACCGCAAAAGCAGTCCTCCGCCATAGTCCACGTTTCACCAGCGACTGCACATGTGCTCAGCGTGACAGGTGGTGAGCCCATTACCGCTCTATGCTTTTGGATGTATGTACAGTCTTTTACTCGACTTTTATGACACCCAAGTGAAGAGAGGGTGTGGTAGTATTGTTTTAATCAGCCGCTTCGCGACAAGGCTCAGTTGCAATTTGGTCATACGAGTACGTGGACTTTGGTAGAGGACTGCTCCTGCGGTACCTACTCAAAATTCGAGAACGGCTCGATCGATTATGGCCGATTCTTTTTTTTGTTTTTAACGATCAGGACATGGTATATGTAAAAGTTATTTGTTATCTTCGTCACGTGTTACTGGGCGTTCACGTGTTAATAAAAAAATAGATGTCAATAAAAAGCATCTTAGCAATGTGATACAAAATATAGGATCCTTAAGTATTTACGAGTATAAGCATAAACTACGAGTTAAAGGTTAGGTTTGTATTACAGAGAGTAACTCAGCCGTGAACTGCGACCAGTGTGCTCTTGAGTAGAGATTATTGTAACTTGACGTACCTACAGCTACTTGTGTTATGTATCAAAGTTTAGTTGTGTTATACCTAGTGATGAGTAATTTTCCGAAACTTTTCAAATCATGGAAATTTTAAATTTATTTTTCGGAATAAGAAATAAATGGACATATAATGGAAAAATATTGTTTACTGTAAACTTTTAACAATAATCATTAAAATTCAACTTATTTAAAGGCTTTATATCTTTATGAGTATAAAACTTAGACTTAACTTAGTTACTACAAAAAAGGCATGAGTAGTAACTTAAAGTCACAAATCATCAACCTATTATCGTCCAATAATGATAATATTTAAATAATCATTCTTTAGCCTGATGAAAATCTACCATGAGACTTATTGTTTGCACGAGATACTGAATTTGTTTAAGGAGGATTTACAATATGTAAGACCGTGCATAAGAAAGTTGCTTAATCGTCACATTTTAAAACTTGTAGATGCTTTCAAAGGAAAACTTTATAATGAGGACAAAATGACAGTGCTGTATCCTCTACCACAGCCTAAACAAAAATAAATACCTACACTGGCGTGTGTATTTCCTTCAAATTTCATTATTTCCAATTGCACAAATATTTGTAATCGTTAAAGAATAAATGTTGATTATAATTTAGTGTAATTATCTTTTTTTTAGCATAGTGAATTTTTAACATTAGGAAACATATCAGACAAACATTTGAAAAATTTGAAAACTAATGGATAAATATTTCTTTGTCTTTTCTTTTTTTATTCTGGCCTAATCTCCCACGTTTATATGTTGATGATGGTTGTTTTCTTATAAATAAACGTTATAATTTTTATTACCTTCAATGTCCGTTATTGATTTAGTTAATCCGTATGTCGTTAATCATTTATCTATCTTTTATTTTATTATATTCATTAACTGTTGTAGATTCATATACTTAAAGTAACCCAAAGGTTTAGTCAGATACTAGACAATGAGGACCACAAAAGAACTGCACTGCTGCACTCACTGCACACCTAATGGCAACTGCACATGTGCTCAACATGATAGTTGGATGTATAATTATGTGCACACTTCAGTCCGTTAGTCACCTTTTACGATACCCAGGAGAAGTTATGGGATGGCATTATTGTTTTTAAAATAAGCCGCCGCCACAGAGCTCTATTATAAAACTTTATACAATTAAGTCTATGTAGTTTGGAAATACAATACGATGTTGTTACGTTAAACTAACAATGTAGGGCGGCACAGCGATGCGGGCACGCCAAACGACTTGTGTTTTGACTACAATAGTTTCAAGACGAAGCCTCCACACAGCTCGACGTCCAAACATTAAGTCAACGCTATATCCACTTTTTTTGCATGAAAGGTTGGGGGTTCAGTAATCTGTACAGTTAATATGTAAAGTTAAACTGAAAATTGTATAGGACCTAAACAGCAAGCTCCCAATCAAGGACCTATTAGTTAATCTGTGGCCTAGCGATAGTCATTGATCTCAAACGATAACAGTACGAATACCATTTTTAAACTTAATTAAAAAAATTCAAAAGATTCTTAAACAAGTAATAAACAACATTTATAATTGAATAAAGAATAAATAAGTAAGGAACGACATTAAATAAAATTAAATAAAAATCTCCCTATTATTACGGACCCTGTAAAGGGTTCGAAAAGTCAGAAAAAACGTCAGAAATAGTCTAATATGTATTGTTGTAAATTAAACGTGAGTTTTTAAAAGTGTTTCATTTCAAATAAAACTAGCTTTTTATTCAAACGTGTATTCTATTCCATATACCATTATGCTTCCTCTGATTGTTGTCGTAAGATGGCGATCGTTACTGTCCACCAACCTGCATTGGTCTTGCGCGGTAAGTATAGGTTCGAACTGCCCATAGGCTAGCTCAATTCTGGAGCGTCTGTACGCATATGTTTTCTAGCGGATTCGCTTACAAACGAAGGTTCTGAATAGGCACACGAAACGACCTGCTCAATTAGCCAGTAAATCCAATTTGTTTGGGAAGCGTTAAATCGAATCTAGGCCAGTCGTAGTAACCTACTTTAACTGTATATGATTTCGTCGTCATACTTATTCAACGAGTGCTCAGCTATAATACTAAATAGTAAGTACTACTTTTCTGCGTTTTTGCTTTGTATATTGGGGAATTTTATTTTTGAATATATGATATAATTATGAAAATGATTGCGTTGAAAGTAAGTTTTCACGTCCTTAGCTGATGGCACGGCCTGCATTAGTAACCATACGACGCCAAGAACAAAGGTAATTTATGTTTTGTATGGAATAAAACCACAAAAAAAATATCTAAACTAGTCTCAAAACTAGTTAAGTAAGTTTTTGTTAGTTAATTAAAGATTCGTTAGTCACCATTCAACGATAAGAACAAAGGTGTTTTCTATTTATAATTGGAAAGAGTTCCTCGAAAAAAAAACTTTAAAGTCAGTTTTTTGTTAGTTGCCTAACAGTAACAAATAAACTTAACAGTCACATTTGAGGAAGTGGAAGAAGACCTTATTTGATGCTTCAATAAAAGCTAAAACTGTAAAGCCAGTCCAAATTAGCAGCGCTGAAAGATGCATGCAACCCACCCAATGAGAGCGGTACAGTTCGAGTGCATTAACCCAAACTTCCGTGTCAGAGCCTAAAGGCGGCTGCACACGGGCGGCAGAAACGAGCAAAACACGCTCATTCATTTTATGGCTTATATAATTAACTAACTATAATACACCACACTTTTGTGAAAGGTCACCATGCCATGGTAGAAAATCGCTAGGAGTCATTTGAAAATTGTTATATGTAATGTCAGTTTGTAAACTTGATTCAATGATGGAAGCTGTTATCAAGAAGGTGTTCGGTAACTTATATTCGGTAAGTTAGGGTAACTTGTCATCCTGTTATGTGCAAACAACATCTATTTGTACGGGTGTGATTCTGAAATTGCAAAAACAAACAGCTGTGCCATATACCACTTAAGTCTAATTATTTTATTGTTTTTTAGTAACTCCTCTTTTATTTTATTTTTGTTTTTTATTTGGTTGGAGAAAATAGAGCTTATTTTATAAAGCTTCCGTGTTACGTAGCGCTGAAAGAATATTACCACTCCTCTTCTTCCTTGGGTGTCGTTAAAGGCGACTAAAGACTGCGCATACACCCAACAGCATAGAGCGGCGATGGGCTCACCACCTGTCACGCTGAGCACATGTACAACCCTATTTGGTGAATAGTGGACTATGGTAGAGGATTGCTTTTGCTGTCCTCATTGCCGAGTCTCTAGCAAACCCTTTAGAGATAATTAAATGTATGTATGTATGTACTCGTAGTTTAAAAAAAATTCTCTTAATAGTTTATGATACGTCTTTAGGTCCTACTCACTATAGTTAATGAATAGAACCTACATTACTATCCTTCAAACATCTTGACCACCTTGACTCGCTAGTCAATACAAATGTACGTTCCGGCGAGTTACATAATTAGGTACTTTAGCGGATAACTTGGTCAAAGTATTGCCTGCCAACAGAGTACAGACATGCTGATATAAGGCTGCGATTAAACGTATAACCGACGTACGGATACCTACCGATTAAACTTTGAAACCGTTATTATTGTGCACCTGACAAAAAACCTTTTTACTTCGGTTTCGTTCTAGAACCCGTTTTGAACCAATTTTTATAGCTTTTATATAAAGATGCACGACAAGTAAAAAAACACTGTTTAGTTATATTCAGAATATACTTCGCAAGTTTCAACGCGTTAGCGTAATGTAAAAGTTCTTAAAACGTGTCTTCTCATGAAAAGTTTATGCAATACCGAAATCAACCAGTTTTAACCGGTACATTTAAACCGGTTTCGAGCCTTGCGTATGACAATGTGTTTTGTAAGAGATTTAAACTGTATATAAAAATCTAAACATTGCTAATAATATCCCTATAAAGCAAATAAACCACTTTCGTTATACTGTTACCACACGCATTAAAAACTCTTTTACTTAAAAAGTTATTTTTTAAATACTTTTCATATTTGTTTTTGTTATTGTCAAAATTTTTTTAAATGATGAGAAAAAAAATCAAGAAAAAATAATTTCAGTACTTATCTCCTTTTATAAAAAATATACTACTACCATGAGTTGCACATTATAAAAGTTTACGGTCATGATGACTGTACACTTTCGTATCTTGACCTATTTTAAGTTGGGGGTTGAGTGAGATCCCCGACCCAAAATGGGCGAGGGTGGTGAGTTGACACAATCTGCCCATGTACGAGTATTACAGCTGTTCATGAGGAAAGGCTGCAATCAGACTTTTATATGCTTATGATGATGCGGCTGATATTTCTAAATACGAAGTAGTTTGTCCGTTTTCCAAATAGTCGCAAAGTTATCTACTGAGATAAAACTGAGATAAATAAAATTTTAATAAAAGTACTTACATACCTTCGCTAGACCATTTTTGTCAAAATCACTAGCGACTTTGAACACGGCCAAGGAGAATCATAGTGCGATGAGAGAATTATTTTACAATAAATACCAAGCTTTCGCATTCATTAAATGTATTAAGGGTTAATCATAGGCTAGGCAATGAGAACCGCAAAGCAGTCCTCTGCCATAGTCCACTTTTAACCAAATAGCGACTGCACATGTGCTCAGTGACAGGTGGCTAGCCCATCGCCGCTCTCAGCTTTTGGATGTAGGTGCAGTCTTTAGTTCGTTAGTCGCCTTTTACGACACACAAGGGAAGAGAGGGAGTGATAGTATTCTTTCACCGCTACGCGACATGGATATACGGTTATAAGTATTATGAAATTAATAAGATAAATAAATAACAACAACGTTCGACCACGGGTTTATTTAATGCGCTAAACTGTGTAACGTGCGCCATACATGCGTATATCAGTGACATTAACAAAAACAAAGACCATAATGTCGAAAAACTTGTTATTATGCATCCTTTGAATAATAACGTATAGAAAGATAGTCTTCATACAAGCGCTCTGTCAAAAGTGAAGCACTAAACCGATTCACACTTTCGTGAAGATTACTTGCTTGCGCTCGACGACACGCACACGTACCCTTGTAACTCCGTAGTGTATATTGAAAACTAGGCATTTGGAGCCATATCTGGCTCCAAAAAAAGTGCTTCAAAATGGGCGCGCGGACTTACCTTCTATATGTTATTATTCTAAGTATGCATCATTATAATTTTTAGAGTTGTAGTTATGACAATGCCTAGATTGTACGGAGCTTTGGCATACTAGCAAAAATTAATAGGTCTTCATGCAGTCATGTATGTTAATGATTGCGACTATACTAAAAACGCAGAATACTTGTTCAAACAAACAACCAACAAAATGTTTTAGTAACATTTTCCGGGTGCTCCTAATTGCCCTTTTTCCAATATCACCTAAAAACATGAAATCGAATCGGAATGATATCGGAAATAACGATCTCGTTACAGAAGCTTATGTGGGAACTACGAGTCGATAAAATGCCACGGGGACCGTATTGCACTGATAGTATAAAACATTATATAGAAGGTTCCGTACATATAATAAAATTAAGGAATACCTTTTTTTTCATTAGATATTCTTTTGTATGTTGTTGTGTTGTCTTGTAACCGTACTAAATGTTTTTTTTGTGATGGAAAATGTCCTTATGATACGGAGGGCATTTTCCAATTTGTATTGACGCTGTAAAAGAAAGGAGAAAAAAAATGTCATTGCTGCATTTCTTGCCGGTTCTTCTCAGTACATTAGACATTCATAAGTGCTCAATTATTGTAGCCTAAATTGAATAAATAATTTTGATTTATTTAAATATAAACTAGTGACCCGCTCGTCCGCGTGAATACCTTGTAATCCATGACAAATTTCCATTTTCTTTCACACAAACCTTGTCCTGACAATTACGAACACAACAAAAAAAGAATCAGCCAAATCGGTCGAGCCGTTCTGAAGTGATGCGCGTACAAACATTTCGGCAATTGATTTTTATTGAATAGATAGACGCGAAAGTGAGCTTGTTACTTTGTTTTGCACGCTTTCAGAGATAGATAGACGTTTTTGTAAGGTGTTTTTAACTAACTATTTAGATCTCTGTACAACAATAGTGAATACTACTGCATGCAAAGTTCAATTTGCTCATTAGTTTGTAAAATGTTGAACTTGGAAGTTTGATGGAAAACCGAAATGCATAAACCCTCTATGTAATGATTGATTATTAATTTCGGCCATTAAAGAGACTGGTTTCCCAGCTGAAAAAGGTGGAACCTCAATATTGGTGTATGATGCTACAACTACATAAGCACAAAATCAGGTTATAAAGTTAGCGACCTCATAAAGGGAAAACCTTGACGAATTTTCATATCCAATTTTTCTTGTACCTACATAAGTGCTTTATATTCCTAAAGTTTGCTTTTTGTTTACACAAGTATTAATAGGTTCTGAAAGCCTTGTACTCCAGGAGATTACGTCAAAGAATTGACAGAATTTGATAATTTAGCGGCGCTGTTGACTGATCGATATTTCTACTTAAATAATAGAAAATTAATATTCTGAAAGCTTAGAAATATGATATTGTGGAAAACGTTTGAAGGACACAGTGTCCCGCCCTGTTTCTGTCGTCATTTATTATAATAATTTAACATTTTATTGAAGGGAAAACAATTCGTTTTTAAATGTGTCTTGTCTAAAAGATTATTTTAAACATTAGCATGGTGGTAATACAAAAAAATACAAAATGCGTTAGTGTCAGTCTCCCCACTTGCTGTTATCCATGTTGGAAGGCCCATGCCCAACAGTGGGCTGTAGGCTGATGACGATGATTAAAAATTCCTGCTCGACTACACCGTAACCGACAATTATAAAAGAAAATCCAAACGATCCAACCAATCACCACAGAATAACGAATAGTTCTACGTACAGAAGGTTCACTCTCTAACGACTTTCACGCGAAATTGAAACGTATCGTGGGACCCAAGCGTTCATATTCCGTTAAGCAACGCTGACTCGATATCGAATTGACTTCATGACGTCACAGAGCGTAGGGTTTACGCGCGCGTGCAGCGATTATACATGCGACTCGGCGCTCGGTGTTCGGTGCTATGGCTCGCGGCAACCTTTACTGCCATACGCCTAGGCAGCCTGCCTGGGAGGCGCGCCGGCCGAATGTACCTAAACTGCGGAGTGACACCCTCCTGGTATCACATATAAATACTTACTTAATTACATACAAGTAAAAGAGAGATTCAAAACTCCTCCAACGAAGAAGTTTTCTGTACTGTAAGACATTGATTACATTGATTATTTTATATTGATGAATACCTAAACTTTTTATTTTTATTAATATATTTTTTATTTTTATGTCCTTGTAGTTGTTTTATGTTTTTATTATTGTAATGGAAAATGCCCTCCTATTATAGGGAGGGCATTTTTCAATTCTAATTGACGCTGTAAAAGAAAGGGAGAAAAGAAATGCCCTTGCGGAGTTTGTTGCCGGTTCTTCTCAGTACAAGGCTCCCGCCCCATAGTTAGACTTACGAACCGATGGCATAATGACATTCATTAGTGCTGTAACCTAAACATGGCCTAACCTGAATAAATGATATTGAATCTTGAATCTTGAAGGAGGAAAACGTGTTCCTCGATGTTTTTCATGCAATCATAAGACAAAGCGAAGGTCAAGGTTGGCCAACGCCATCCATTAACTTCATCTTATATAAGCTTTTTCTCGCGGCTTCCGTCACAAAAGTCATTATCCCTGATCCTGGGAATATTGCGGCTCACCGGGATAAAGTGGACTGTACTACCTTATTTAATTGTAAAAGGATCTTACGACGACAACCAGCTTAACGTGCTTTCCGAAGCACGAAGGAATTCAAGATTCTTTAATTTGGTCACCCATCTTGTAATATTATAAAATAACAAAAAAAACTTCACCGCAAGAAAGATAATAACAAAAAACTTTGTGCATCTCGTTATCTTTGTGTTAACTATGACTCGCGAGCCGCCAGCAGCGACGGTTAAGAATTAAAAATAAAACGTAGTCTATCGCACCGTAAATATTTGGATAGCGTGCTAACTACGGTATCTGGGTTATTTATCTCGCATACTGAGTCAAGGTTCAGCATGGTACAGCTTCATCGGTGGGTGGACCGATCACACTATTTGGATCGCTTTTGAAGACAGAAGTAAATAAAATAAGTAAAGTATAGGATAAAATGTTTACTAGAAAAAAATCAACCAGTCTCAGGAAGCTCGAATGGGATTCGAACCCACGACCTTTGGATTGCCGGTCCACTGATCTAACCGCTGAGCTACCGAGACCCCAGAAGACTCGTTGAATTTTTCCTAGTAGTTTGATTTACGCTGCAAGCCAGCGGTATTACGTCACTGTAAAGTCTACCCTCGTAGCGTAAATCAAACTACTAGGAAACATTTAACGAGTCTTCTGGGGGCTCGGTAGCTCAGCGGTTAGAGCAGTGGACCGGCAATCCAAAGGTCATGGGTTCGAATCCCATTCGAGCTTTCTGAGACTGGTTGATTTTTATCTAGTAAACATTTTACCCTATATCTATATAGCATTGTGAATGCAAAATTTCAACAATAAAGATAAGTAAAATATAGCTAGGTCTTCATCATTGAAATGAAATCTTCGCTACAAATGACAAACCCGGGCTATGTATAGAAAAATTCAAAACACACTTTGACCAACCGGTGTTCAAAAGGAAAAAAGGTATATTGTTTTCCAAGGTTTAAACAAGCACTACACATTTAAAAAAAAAGGATTAATTTAATTTCTTAAAACGCCCTAAGAGTTGCTAAACTTGCAAGATCTCATCAAAAGCGCGCAAGCCTCAACTCTTTATCTACGCTCAACATTTTATTTCCTCCTTGATAAAACAACTACACAATGCTACAAAAACTTCAGAAAAGGAGTTTTGTGAATAGCACTGCTAAGTCTGCTTACGATTTTCATGGGATTCAAAATGTATTTTTTTCTCCGCCAAGAAGCTGCCATTCTTTATACACAAAGGACTCTTAAAAACTTCGTTCGTTAAAATTTGTACTTACATTTAAAAAAGATACCATGCTTATTACAACTAAAACTATTTTCGCCTAGGTATGTCATAAAATACGTATGAAATATAATAACAATGGTTCATTAGTACACATAGGTGAATTTTTTTATAAAGTCATCATAAAAATTAAAATATATAATATAAATGCATAACGATAAATAAAAAATACAGTAGAAAAAAGAGACAAAATGTACTTACAAAAATAAAATAACAAGACCCAAATACTTTAAATACAAAGAGAACTCTACTTTAACGTTATCATTATCAACCAAACGAATTTCCTCATCATTATATTTAATAAGAATGTCTGATGTTAATGAGTAGCAAAATAATTAATTATTAATTTAAGGCATTTTATAGGGCTATAACAATAATTCCTTTCGTAAAAAACTATTAGTTAGGTATAAAATAAGAAAATTACTGTGTAATGTTGTTTTATTTCGTGGTATTATGGAAATGCGCAAGTGATAGGCTTTTGCTTCATAAAATGTAAACATACAGATGAACCATACGATTAATTATTCACTGTACATAATGCGAAAAAAATGTAATTAAATGATTGAAATAGTTTTTACATTTCTCAATTTAAAACATTGTCTGTTCTAAGAAAAGGAGGAACTTTTAATAAGTAGTTCATTTATTTCTAAAACTGGAACCCGCGCGTGACCACTCTATCTGCGCCGCTGTTCGTCACCAACAGCGTGTGGTGAATTAGCAGCAATTAGGGTTACCATCCGTCCAGATTAGTTCGGACATGTCCGGACTTTTAGACTCTAGTCCGGATTTTGTCCGGCTCTTTAATTTGTCCGGATTTTGGAATATGCGTAACAAAACTACATATTAAGTAATATCAAATAAGTCTTTAATCTTTATTAACTTCTCATTTAATTAAGTATCTAAAAACAAATAAAAAGTGAGTAATGTTTCCATTTTGTGACTAAAAAGTCCGGACTTTTATCCTAATGTCAGGCTATTTGTCAGGACTTTTCAAATTTCTAAATGGTAACCCTAGCAGCAATTGACATATTATTATATTGTCTTACGATTCTCGGAAAGAAGCTAAAGAAGTATTCACATTGGCTGATAATTTTATAAAGCTAAAGCTAAAAATAGTAATCTTACAACTGTGTCAATAGCATTATTAAATAAATAAATAAAACTTTTAAGATTCAATAAATGTTTGTCAACGAAACAAACATAATAATATGATGCCTATTAAATAATCTCTAGAATATTACCCTGGACGTCCGGTTATCGAAACGAGCGCTAAGCCACTCGAGCACCGAGGTGTACTGTAGATAAACAGAAATTCACTTAGACCCGATAGTTTCACTTGAACCATTTCTTCGGAATGCAGTGAAACAGTTGTGTAACTCAGTTTAAAACGTAATTGAAACCTTTGCTCGGTGAGAAAGAAACATTTTTATGTATGATTATTTTCTATAGTTCCTTCACATACATAAAGAATTATGTAGGTATGTGAAGAAGAAGAATTGTTTGAAGAAATGGGAAATCTGTTAAATGAAATAACCGATTTTTTTTCATGCAAAACAGATCTTCCAATGTTTACGAATTATTTACGACCATTGAAATCGTTACCATTTATAGATGACGAAGAACTAAGATGTCATTGTATTGAGAGTGACATATATTCCGTTGCTATGCTGTTTCATCGATGATATTGATAATTGCTGTCACAGCGTCACATCGGCACAAAGAGACATTCCATCAGTCCTTTGTTTCTGCCTCAGTAGCGTAAAAACAAGCACAATGACACACACATGCATAGTTACACAAACGTTATATACAACGTATTCTTTTTTTTAAACGCGTATCTCAGACCTCAATCTTCTGCTGACCAAAAGTGCTGAATAGATGAACGGTTCAACCGATTTGGCTTGTTTCTTTTTCATAATGTTAGTATTTGTCAGGCATGAAAAAAAAGGCATAAACACGGGAAAAGTCGGAAATTAAAGAAACTATTTTCATTTAAAAAATAAAATTTTGTTTCCTTTTGACGATTTGATATTGACAGTGATCTTCTGAAATTAATCTAACATAGTTTGAGTATTCGGCTGTCACATGTTTTTATAACAAATACTTATAATTATACGAGCTTGATAGACCAGTGAGTTACTAGAATTAACTAAATATTTTTATTGCATTTTTGTGTATAAATTAAATGTTTCTTAGTCGGTAAACCCTACGCGAGCGTGTCAGTAGTCCATATTAATAAAAATTTATGTTATACAAACTTTGTATATTTATTTGACCTCTATGCGGTCCGAAACCATTGATCAGATTGTGATGCAACTTTGGTAGGATGTTCTAGGGACGCCCGCGAAGGTTCCTGGCCTAAAAAAACGTGGTATTGCAATGCAACATATGCCAGGTACAGATAGTGATTTATAAAATTCAGAGTACGTTTTTTGTGCACCTCTGTGTGACTGTGCTCCACATTAGCATATTATCGGTATTAATATGTTATGTACACAGTAGAGTATAGTTGCAAACAATTTCCACTTAGTTGTTGTAAAAATTTGTTAAAGTAGACCATTTTTTACAGGTTTTAGAACACTTTTGGTTACCTATAGTATATTAATCAAATCAATTGCCGAAATTTTTGTACGCGCATCACTTCAGAATGGCTGCACCTATTTGAGTAATTCTTTTTTTATTGTGTTTGTAATTGTCAGGATAACGTTTGTATCTAAGAAAAAATTTGAAAATTCGTCACAGGGTACGGCGTCCACGCGGACGGGCAGGCCGCTACTAGTAATTTAATAAAAATAACTTTTAGTCAAAATCATCTACAACATAAAACTAATCTCTCTAGTGGCTTCAAAAGGCGATTTAGATGATACGATCCGCACGTTTAGAACAAAACAACGCGCAGAAACAAAGAAATGTAAGACACGTTGTTTATTTTGGATTCGTCATGAGCATGATGGCGAGTCGGTGGGTTATTATATTATCAAATAAAATGATAAAAAACGACCTTACCATGTAAGTCGTAATCTTATTAAGCATGTTTATGAGCAGGAACCTGTTTCCCTGACGATTTCGGGATCTAAATAGGTGTAAAACTAAGATTCCGTTCCTTGGAGACTGACAGTTCACCCAGATCTTTCGCCATATAATACCTACTGATTGAACAAGTCAAAATCAGAAGATGAATAAACGTTAGCATAATTAGGTACGTAGTACTTAGACGATTCATAATTAGGTATGATAATTTTCAAAATTGAAGACAATGGATAATCAATCGTCGAAAGCTAAGTAGTTAGCGATGCGGTTAGCGTATTCAAGTTTAATTCGGTCAAGTTTGATAACATTACAATGCCGGCTCCCAGCATGGGTGACCAAATGAATATATTTATAACAAAACAGCTAGGGTTGATTGGAAGATATCTCTTTTAGAACTAAGCTTACCTTTGTATAATTAGTCTTGTATAACGTGTATGTAAATGTAGTTTCTTAATGCAATAAAGGATTTATATGATTATATCTCGAGCGCCTCAATCCTTCAGAAAAAAACGCTAAGCTAGACAGTTTTTCTAAAAATTGCGAGTAGTAGCAATCATTTGCATCTGCTTTTGTGGGTAACGTGGTATGTGGGTAGACTATCGATCTCGGAATCCCATCAGGAAAACGAACTGTACATGGTTTGGTTGATGGTAGGGCCAGTTTTTAGTCTGCTTGGCTAGTAAGTGCACTTCATCTCGAATACTGCAACGACTGAAAAAAAGGCTGTTTTAAATTAATAAATAAATAAAAAGCATTTATGCATTGCCACACTTAGTACAAAAAATGGTACATCACAAATTTTAACCTCTAAATTGTCGGAACACAACAATTCTTTTAACATTATTGTTATGGCGAGGGAGAGACATAGATAAATTTTATCTAAGTGTGGCAATGCATAAATGTTTTTTTTATTTATTTATTTAAAACAGTATTTTTTTTCGTTGTAGATTCGAGTCGAGATGTAATGCACTTACATCTTCGTCCTGATCTTGACTTGATGACTTATCGTCAGGTGAGATGATAGTCAAAGTACAGCCTTTAAGCTGTCCTAACGCAGGGCAAAGGCCTCTACCATTGAAATCAAGTCATCTATACAATTGATGGGAATGGGCTTTAATCACCAGCTTGTCAAATGCAGGTGGGTGATTACAAAACCGGGCCCATCCAGGGAATTGGAAACTCTGGATATCGAGCTCAGCGCTAGTCAATAGTTGAGTAGGGCACTGGTTGTTTGATAAAGTTTCTCTAGTCAAGTTAACGACTGCATAGCTGACAGCAACTGAGACTAACGTATTTACGTACCTTTCGAAGCACGGAGAAGTGACATCTTAATTTGCTGACTCATCCGGTGACCCAGCGTTACGGAACTAGCTCAACTTCTGTGATTATATACCAAACGTGCATCCGCTGCGCTTTCGAGCGTCCTTTAATTTTACGATAATATAATCTTTTGCGAAAATTAAAGATAAAAATATTTACATGTTTCTTAAATTATATTATGTTATTGACAGATACTCCTTGACTCTACAAAAAAATTTTAACTTCAAAATGGCTACTACAACTTTTTTTGTAATTGAAATGTTACTTTAAAATGTTTTTTTACAAAACAATCCAACTTAAAAAAACAAGCTCCCGACGAATTGAGACCTCCTCCTTTTTTTTGAAGCCGGTTAAAAACCCGCAAATCCATTTCAGAGACCGTACTAATGATGTACTCTGTGAGTACAATGTGAAATTACAAGCACTTCGTCAATTAGACAGCTCAAAAACGTGTTTAACAAATTACTAACTACCATTCTAGAAATAATTTTGAATAAAAACAAAAAAAAAACTGGCAGTTTCTATTGTAGAGTCTGAACAAAAACTTTTCTCTTGACAGCTCCATAATTGTTCAAGACTGCTATGCTAATGTGTATCTATGCCTATCAATGTGTCACGGCATTGCGTCAAATTAAGATTCGTAAATTACTTCGTGTAGTACAAACAATAATCTGTTTGTAAATACTACGTATATCTTAGTTACGTTTTGAAATGAGTGAAAATATAGAGTCAGCTCTTACATTTTATTTTATGTCTAAAACTATTTTTTTCAAGGCAACATAACACTATTTCGATAAACCGCCTTATTATACTTAAATGAGTCACGTTTTATTATGTAGAGTCGGCTGATCTTTAAGAAATCTCTATAGTGTTATGCAGTCAGTCAGTAGATGTCAGTTCACTAACAAATCTTATTGGAAGGCTTACCTGCCTATCGAGAAATGCGAATGTCCATGATAAAAATCACCATAAAAACAGAACGTTGTAAACGGCGACAATAAAAGCAAATAAAAACAAAAAAAATACATCATTTCGCTGCACACTGATTTATGTTCAAAATTTTACCTGAAATCTTGATACGGCTCCGGTAATCCACAAACAGAACTAGCACAAAAACGGCACGTTCACACACATCGAGTATTATTTTCGCCACGAAAGTCTTTACGCATGTAGTCTGTGGGTCTTATCGGAGTGCGGCGGGCGACACGGCGGTCTGTGCGTCGGCAGAAACACCACTGACTGAGGCGCTGAGCATTACTGAGCAACGAACTCGCCGCCGCCGCTAGCAAACATTTTGTTCGTGGTCGTGCACGGGCACGGCGCACTGTGTGTCCCTGGCAGCGAACAAAGGCGACGCTGCCCGATGCTACAGCTGTTTAATATTTGTGAACCCAACGTGCTGCCAATCGATTGTCGATTCTGTGACGTAACACCTACCATTGTTTTTTTTTAAATTAATCATTATTATATTTCGATTGACGTCTAGTACTTTTTTTGTGTACACATAGGTAGTCTATATATAAGTAAGTATATTGTTTTTAATGCCGTTTATAGAAGCCGTGTTGTAACAATCCTATTCGCGGAGAGAAAGGTACGAAGTTGGAACTCGGTGCGAGTTGAGTGCGCCACGCACCGGGGCTGGCTGACCCGCCGGTGCATTCTCGGTGCGGCCGCACTCGCTTAGACAGGGACGGAAGAAAGTTTTTGCCCCTTTCTAGCATCGATTTCGGTCGTTGCGCTCGTCTCGTTCCTGTGTAAAGCGCCTTCTTGCTTCGGCGGGGCTGGGCGCATGCGCAGTGCGACTAGCATGGACTTGGAGGCGGCTGGCTCGGCGCGAACCGGGAATATTTGGGCCATTTCGGTGCGGACGTTTGTACTAATCGGTGATTTTATCGTCGAGCGAAACAGACGACATTAATACTGAATGGGGAGCCCAATAATGCAAATGCAACGTTTGTACCTACTTGATTTTCAGACGGTAATTCGCATGCGCCATACAGCCGGGCTCTACGCTAGCTGGTAGTCCGGTTTTAGGGGGATCTAATAATATTACTAGCCGAATAGGTATTACTTAGGCCTTAGTGTAAGTAACACGCAATTAATACTCATGGTTTACAATCAGTTGCGATGGTAATAGCTTCCCATCATTATTATTATTATTATTATTTCAGCCATGGTTGTCCCACTGCAGGGAAAAGGCCTCCCTTCCCTTTTTCCACTCTTTGCGATTAAGGACTCTTGATGGCCAGTCTTTGCAGTAGGAGTCTAGCATTATGAAATAAAATATAGGTAGGTAAGTATCGAAAAAATTCATACTTAACTGGAAAATACATAAGAAAACTTTAACTACATAGATATATTTTTTTTTAAATTAATATGAACCATAAACTACTTTGTGGTTACCTACAGTTAAAAATACGATTTAAAATAAAAGTTATGAACAATGATTTAATATATAATGTTAACGAACTCTACAACATCTTCATTTTTGATAGTAGGCTTTTCAGCAATTTTCTAACATGCCGCCATTGCAAAAATGTTAGTATCATTGTGTGCTCCTACAGCTTGACGTAAGATAGTCGTAAAGAGAATTCCGGGTAAAATGTGCCTCCATCTTGGGCTTATATCGTTACTTACCATCATGTGACATGAAGGTCAAACGGCGTATAATACACCGAATGAATAAAAGCCGTCACAATCTGAACACAAGCTTTGTTTATCAAGAAAATTATACCATTCTTTATGTATTCTATTTATAGTGCGAGAACAGAAAAACGTAAAAGCAACACTATAACAGGTTATGTCACTTAGTTCAAGTTAAAACACATGTCATCTTACTTCTCAGAAGAGTTCGTAGGTATTTATGAGATTAGTTTTACTTTTCTTCGCAATTAATATCTTTTTTTAGATAAAAATATACCAATATTAGTAATTATTGTTAAGAATATTACGCTTACCCCCTCGGCCTACTTACGTCACGGCCACGATAACCGGAGGTCCAGGTTCAATTCCCAGGTCGGGCAAAGTGTGTTTCGGATTTTTCTAAGCATAGCCCGGGTTTGTTATTTAGCAGGCAGTATAAATAAATATATAAATAAGTTATAAATATATAATAATTATAATAATAATACCCATCAATTTGTAGCGAAGACTTGATTTTAATGATTTGGCCTTTGCCTGTGACAGTACAGAGGCACGCAATTTCGCGTATCAGGGTAGGTTAAAATTATGTACTTATAGCTTTATTAGTCAAAATGGAGAATTTGTGCAATAAAATCGTTGTTAAAATTTGGAATTATGTAAACTTTAACGTTACTTTAATTAACTTTTGTGTTTTAGTAGTGGTAATTTAAGACTGTAACTTGTAAAAAAATCAAAAAACATGCCTTCAACACCTGCCGGTTTTGCACTAGCTGTAGCTATACTTAGCCAAAGATTGACACAACGCGAAGTGGCTTTGCGCGTGGTATACCGCGTTTATCCTTTCAGTATGCCCCCTTAAATGATACCGGGGATATATATAGGCAGCTTCAATCTAAGACCAGTAAAGCAGGTGTAGAAGCACCTCGGGTCAGGATCATCGTTTTTTTTGTTTAGGCAAATTTAGAAAATTGTTTTCTCCCTGTCGTTAAGACCCGCTTGCGCCTCCAACTCTCCAGAGCGGTCAACAAAAGCGTACGTACGATAAGAAGACAAGACAATAGAGGAAGTTAATTTAAAAGCTCGCAGGCCAGCACGCGGTCCACAACTGCTTAGATAACATTGAGTAGCCAGACTACGATTTGCTACAGAACATTTAAACTAAGCTCTCGAGCAGTGGGCAAGAGTTTTGTTTACTAATTAGGTCCCATTGTCTTGCGTGCACTAGACGGTCAAGAACGTTTGTGGAGAAGAAGGGAAGAGCGGTTTCTATTTATTAACACTACAGAAACAGTCAGTTTTCTCGGAGGCTCTATAATTGTATTGGAAGGAACAAGTTCGGAGATTCGTACAGAGTTGATTGTTGACGATAAACCATTAACTGCGAGGCCCTTCCTTCGAAATCTTTTAGGAACATGTTTTACTCTATTTTGGATATATAGGGTACGATCAGCTCCCGCAATGCACAACAATGCACGACCGCACGTAGCAAATTGTGTAAATGAATATCTTCAAGGAGCTGGTATTGAAAAATTGCAATGGCCTGAACGTAGTTATGATTTAAATCTAATAGAGCACATTTGGGACAAGCTCGAAAAAAGAAAAATATCTTCCTCGAACCCCCTACAAGAGCTAGTTGCGCTCTGAAACGCAAAGAAGAACCTGGTTGGACCTAGCGCAAGTGGATGTTAAAAACGTAATCAAAAGCATGCCAAATCGGGTGCAAGTGATCATCAAGGCTAGAAGAGGAAACACTCGTTATTAAAGCATCAAAAAACGAAAGAATTTGAGCCATTTACGATTTTCCAGAATTTTTAAGTAAAGTCTTATTTTATTGTGAAAATGTGCAATTTCACGATAACGAGTTTGTAACTTCAACAACTCTATTAAATGAGTGATAAATTGTTTAACGTGATTAAAACCAGAACTGATTTCATATTCATTAAAAAAATCAACAAAAAAACATACTTAAATATGAATTACTTCAGATATCAAGGGTGGCCAACTTTCGTAAGTTAGTCCTACTAACGTAATAAAAGACAAAAGTAAACTAAAGCATTCTAAAACAAAAGTAAACAAAACTTCTTTTGTTTTCTGCTCAAAATCGACAGTGTTGTATTTTTAATTTGCATTTAAATTAAATAAAAGAAGGTCTTTGTGTCGTTCCGCTCCAGTGAACACGCTAATTCGTTAGAGACCGAGCCCAATTGGAACTTGCTTGTAGGATAATGACCTAGTCTAGTCTGTGTAACGAAAAGATTGTTACAGTGTATTAAAGAAATCGATTTAAGATGGTCAAGGAGTTTTTAACAGTTTTGATGGTAGTGACATCATTTCTAGGCGTCCGCAAAAAGTAGAATGAACAAAACACAGTGTTTTTTTTAGTTTTCTTTCTTTACCATTCTTAGAGTTCGAAACATCGTAACAAAACAAGGATGTAAAATAAAGGTGAGGAAGATCCATTAGTATAAAATTTAATTACGAATATTTTAACATTTTTTCGACGAGGCACGAAAATATATAATAACTTATGCCGAAAAAGTCGCTAGACCAGTAACTTTATAAAACCTTTTTTACGAATCACAGAGGTAGTAAAATATTTCTTTTTTTCTTTAAAATAAGTTACAAATTAATAGTGGTAATTGATTGATGGATGGTTCATTTGAATATTCGTACGTTTTTTTACAATTTTAATTTATCTCATAGTTTTTTTCTCATGGAATAGAGCTCAAAATATTAACGTACACTTAATATACGAGTATAAAAGAGAAAAACTTCGGTAATAATATATTTTTTTATATTCTTAGTATTTCTATAACTTGTAAATGGCCACTACAACTTTTTTGTAACTCAGCTACAAATCACCCGCAAGGCTACTTTAAAAACTCATTGAAAAATCATTTTTGTTTTAGCTACGGTTCCACAGAGTCAGAAATGTAAAATTGAAAATTACAGATACCCTTTTGCGTTAGTTAAAAACTTTATTACAGTTCAAGTTAATAAATCATGATTATGTAAATATTTTTTAAAAAGCTTTACTTTTGAACGTTTAAACCCTAAAACATAAAATACTTTTGACGTCTAATATTTTATGGTTTGCAATAGGGTTTCAAATTATAGTGTAGTGTTCTAGTAATTATGCATACTTTTTAAAAGAGTTTTACTTTTTGTTTAACTTATTTTTCTAAAGATCATCAAATTTAATTAAAAGCTATCTAGCAAGCTAAGCATCTTAAAATGTATTTGTAAATAAATTGCTTATAAGTACTTGCATTTTCTCTGAGTCATGGCTTGTGAACTGTGTATTTAGCATCCGCATTTAAAGCTAAATAACTTGTATGATTGTTCACAATAATCCAAGCAGACAAAGCTTAAGATTAGTCATTATTTGGATAAACCACATCGCATTAACAGATGTATGCCAACAAAAGCAAATAAGCGCCCTTAGTTGCAAGGGTCACCCATTTATTGATAATTAGTTAATATTGTAATGTTTTCATTACATTGGTTTGATAAGGCGATGAGTATTGCGCACGTGCTTACGATAAATTGTTTTGTATTGACAGTGTTGATAGCTATGATTTAATATTAGTTTGGTAAATAATAACAACCGTCAATGACGTATATATTGAATCCTCAAACGTTAACGTTTTAAAATAAAATGAAATAAAACGAAAATCATTTATTGGCCAATAGTACATAAAACAAAAACAGTAAAACAAAATTAAATGAACAAATAACAGAATAAAACAAAGACTACTTATTAATTTATTTTTATTATTTCAACCATGGTCGCCCCACTACATGGCAAAGGCCTACTACTTAACATCTACAAAAGTTTTACGCAATTACCCGCCTCTTCCCGCCCCAAACGTTCCTGTGATACCAGAACCCTCTCCTATCCACAAGCGAACACCAAGTTTTTCCACAATTCTTTCACTGTGTATGCCGCTAGACTGTGGAATAAAATACCGCCTCGCATTCGTGAGAGTTCATCGGTTGAATCTTTCAAACACAAACTAAAAGAGCACTATCTATCGCACTAAATCATTATCAGTAACATATATATTATTATAATAATGTGTTATTTATCTATAGTAACTATGTATTATTTGTTTTATATATACCTATATATGTATCCATATGGAAGTATGTATTTTAAGTACGTATATAAGTATAGCACATAGTCCCTCATACAACTTTTTCCCACCACAGCTAGGGTTGGCTGGAAGAGATCTCTTCTAGAGATAAGCTCACCTTTGTATATGTCCTGTGTAACCTGTGTGTAAATGTAATTTCTTGTGCAATAAAGTATTAAAAATAAAAAGTTAGGCCTTGCTCGTACCAGGCCAGCAGTCCACCGACGCAATGCACCCGACCACATCACGAACTAGCCTAGCGCGAACAAGGCTTAACAATAAAAAAAAGTTTGGAAACATTCTTCTTCTTAGTCGTACACTCCTGGCGGAGTGGTCGTGGGTCCCGTGGGCATGAGTTGTCTTGAATATTCGTCGCGGCTTTTGAGATACTTCTCCATCTCTCTCTATTTGTGGCACTGCGAGAACATTCAGTAAGGGAACACTTTGTTGATGATTTAATGTTGTCTGTCCATCTTGTGGGTGATCGGCCACGAGAACGTTGTTCTTCTACTCTCCCTTGCACCACCAAACGTTCCAATGAGCTTTCGTTGCGGATGATAAAATACTTCCAAACATCTTTAGGATTCGTACAATTACGAATACTCTACCTACTAGAGCTCTTTCAAGATGGAAACGTTAGGAAATATAGAGAAAAATAGGGAAAAATTAGGACCCCTCCTCAGCTTAAGCTGTTACGGTGTCAAAATATCACACCGTAACATCGCTAGTGCCTATTCAAGTAAAAAAGTCCTTATAAAATAACAGGAAGGTAGGTAGAAGGTAGGTAGGTAGGTACCGACTATTCCGGCAATAGATCGATTTTTATCGTTGTTATATTATTGTTATGTATTTTACAACGGGAATGCGCTTGATCCGTGTTTTCAGCGTGACACGTGTTAAGCGCATCGCCGCTCTTTGCAATCGGATGTATACTGTATGTGAAATCTTTAGTCCGTTGAGATGGGTTGGTAGTATTCAAAAAAGAAATATGGCTTTATTTCACACATAGTAAGCTATGTGGAGGCGGCTCATTATTCAAAGAATACTATCAACTCATCTCTTCCCTTGAGTGTCGTAAAAGGCGACTAACGGACTAAATGGTATGAGCGAAGCGATGGCTGATTCGCATGTCATACTCGTGAATGACCCGCCTGTGGAGGCTAATCTGCTGATCTGCTCTTGCTAACTTATTTTTATTATTAGTAGGTGTTATGAGTAATTGTAGTCTTACTCTTTATTTTTCTGTACTGTAAGACGTTGGTTATTTTATATTGATGAATACCTGAACTTTTATTTTTATTACAATTTGTTTTTATGTCGTCGTTGTTCAGTGTTTTTTTTTATTTACTTATTTTTTTTGTTCTATTGGAAAGTGCCCTTCTTTGATAGGGAGGGCATTTTTCAATTCTTATTGACGCTGTAAAAGAAAGGGAGAAAAGAAATGCCCTTGCTGAGTTTCTTGCCGGTTCTTCTCAGTACAAGGCTCCCGCCCCATAGTTAGACTTACGAACCGATGGCATAATGACATTCCTAAGTGCTGTAACCTAAACATGGCCTAACCTGAATTAATGATATTGATTCTTGTTTCTTGAAGACTGCACACATATCCATCAGATTATAGCGTCGATGGGTTCACCATCTGTCTCGCTGAGCACGTGTGCAGTTGCTGTTTGGTGATACGTGGACTATGGCATACACTGCTTTTGCGGTCCTCATTGCCTAGTCCCTGACCACATCTTTCGGAAATATTTATTTATTTATTTATTCAAAATCCACAGCTCTTATTACATTTATTAACCTTACTTGAAACAATGGAACTAACAGCCCATAACGGATTTTATATACATTAACGTAAAAATTATAATATTAACAGTCAAGGGGTGATTACTGATTACAAAACAAACCAAAAAGATAGAAAAAAAATGTTAAATGTTACAAAAAAGAAATAAAGTCCAATTCTTGCACGCAGGTTATAATTATTTGGGGTAAAGAGTGTATTTGTGAGGATGTGAGGGGCTGTGTGTATTTTTATGATTATGTCTGATTATTTAAAATTATTATTTGTTATTTGCTATAATTCATATATGTATTTTCAAACCGTACTCGTATTACACTTGCCTAATGTTTTGTCGCTGTAAGAACTTCGCAAACCTTTTTCCTAAAGGATTGCTTGGAGTCGCAAAATAGGTCTACTGTTGAAGTTATCTTATTGTACGTATTGTGCATCCTACTCACTACTGAGTTTTGAGCATAATTACTGTGAGTGAACGAGCTACAAAAGAGTTTGGTGTTTGAATATAGCCGTGAGTGTATATATATACGTAATATTATACCTAGAAATGGTTATTGCTGAAGTTATGTAATAGTTTATGTAATTGGCTACGTGCGCGTATACGATTAACGTTTCATGACCGACAGACAGCCATGCGGAAAATATCTGTAGTCACGCTTCCTCATACTTTTAAAACTCTTTTTAATACTTACTTCTAGATATTTCCTTTAATGACAATGATAATGACAAAATATGTTTATCAATATAGAAAAATGCGCACCTTCTGGCCAATCCGGGTCATAGGGCTATCTTGTTCGTATTCTAATTGGCAAATTCAATCTCCAGGTTTAGCAGGACGCGTACCTGCTGCGTAAATTTTGACATAGTTTTCCATTATGAATAAATGATAATTAGCATACATTAGGGCAAGTTTGCTGCCTGAGTTTGTTAAGAAATTATATATTTTTAATGCGCTTAATTTGCTGCAAAATTAATGAGGTATAATCGATTTGAGCATTGCAATATTAACAACATTATATTTGCATAAGTTATAATAATTATTTTTACTGCAGAAGTATCTTATAGGTTCTATTCTCGATGTGTTTGTTCGTTGCTTTTCTGTTTTATTTTTTTATACATCTACATTCTACATCTCACATTTCAACCTAACAACGAACTAATTTACCAATTGAACGAAACCCAATACCTATAGTAATTAGAACAGAATAACCATAAGCCGCCGCCAATTGTAGCTCAATACGAACTAGTTAACATGCTTAACATCGGTTAGAGCCAATCAGCGCAACAGCTCTGCGTACTTCACGAACCAATCTGTACAGTTATCAGTTGCTCGGTACCCAGCAGAGAGCGAAAAAAACATAGAGAGCCCTTATTGCAAAATCCATCGAATATTCGGTACCCAAGCTACATACACACTATACAGGGCGTCCCACGGATATGCCACACGGAGGGAAAGTACCTTGAATATTGTAGATGGAACATTTTACTGAAAGAAGACATTATTTGAATTTAAAAATCAATTTAAACTGCATTCATAGATATTGAAATAATTACATGGTTGGACCAGGAATCGCACCCGTTACATGAGAAAAATAAGCATACTGTAGCTTTATCATACCGATCGAAAGGCTTCATCATAAGGATTATTTTTTGCTAAGTAACATAGTGTCACAAATAAAAGGAAGACCATAAATTGTAACATTAGATGTAAAATTTTGTTCAGAAAAATGAAAAGCTGACATTGCCGTAAGGACATACAACTGACTGACATTGAAATAAATGCATACATAAATTGATTAATTTTGTATAAAAAATGTTTAAATTCATGGTATTCCTTTAATTTGTGACACTATGTAATTTAGCAAAAAATAATCCTCATGATGAAGCCTTTCGATCGGTATGATAAAGTTAAAGGATGATTATTTTTCTCATGTAACGGGTTCGATTCACGGTTAAACCATGTAATTATTTAAATATCTATGAATGCAGTTTAAATTGTTTTTTAAATTCAAATAATGTCTTCTTTCAGTAAAATGTTTCATCTACAATATTCAAAGTACTTTCCCTCCATGTGGCATATCCGTGGGACGCCCTGTATACTTAATACACACTTCAGCAACACGAAGATGCATTCTCATTTAGAATATGCGCTGAAATTAACGTTGCCTATGTCTATATTAATAAAAATCAATAGGCTGATACCTTTTTGTTGTGTTTTTAATAGCAAGGACAAGGTCTGTATAAAACATTTTTGGAAATTCGTCACGGCGTACGAGGTGTCCACGCGGACGAAGTCGCGGGCAGGCCGCTAGTTCATAATAAAAATGTTTTCTCTTAGTGCATTCGGCAAAAAATCGAATGCGACGCATAGGAAATTGTCAGGATTTAGAATTAAAAATATAAGCCCGGGATACTTTTTAGTGGGGCCAATATAGCCGTTCGGTGCGATCTCTTTTTTTTCGTTCGCTGCCTTATATATTTTGTACAGCCTACGTCACTTAATACACATATCGGTATGTATGTATGAAGTTACACTGCTTCTGTAGCCTTAAGTTAATGCAAAGGCACAGCTGACGTCACTTTTTCCACATAGCATTTTGAAAAACTACTAGTAGTTTATGTTCATTATGTGAATAATATTTGGTAGTTGACAATCTATAGAACCAAGCGTTCCAATTTTTACAACTTCTTGTTACAATATATGAGACTTTGAAAAAAACCATTCTGAATTTTATTTTGATAAAAAATTTACACTGTTCTAAAATTCAGTAAATGAAGTTATATTCTTCACACTTATCACCTAGTGATTAACGCATGCATGCACAGTTACTGTAACAAAGATATGTGTACGCGAATCATAAACATCGACAGAGATATTTTTCTGTATTCTCGTTAAAGTTTGAGTCACTTTCAAACATTTCCCGTTACAATGAATCATCATGTAAACAACGCATACTTTCACAGATTCCTTAGTTACCTACTTTATTATTCTGTTGACTTCGTAATTATACTATTTTAAGATGTAGCATTTTATTCCAACAAGCATAGTTTTGCATTATCGTACGCGTATAGTTACCTTCTTATCGAAATCGTAATATTGAATCATAGATTCTACGTTAGTTATAAAAAATAACGTTTTGCTTCTGATTTGTTAAAACTTTTAAAATACAAACTACTGAACAAATCACCTACGACTTAATGATAAGTTCATTTAATAATGTTGGCTTTTCTATTTCAATTTTATGATCCTTCGTTAGTTAGTTAGTCGCGTACGCGTTCCTGTACCGCACATCCGACTGCGAACTGCGATGAAATATTGGTGAGTTTACATTGCTCGGTTAGTTTTTTTTTCTCTAAATTTGTATGAATTATTCAATGTAACAAAGCAATTCACTGGTTACTGGATTAAATAACTGTTCCAGTGCGAACAAGGTTTTTCGGATTATGCGCTGGTAAAAAAATCAGGGGTGGGCAGCTACTTCAATACAAACTTTAATATTGTGACCAATTATTAGAAAATTGTTCATCATATTATTATGTAAACGTACAGTATTTGGTACTACTTAGGTAATGTTATGATCTCGTAACTATATAGGCCATCCTCTTAAGTGCAAAGAACCACTATAAATCGTATGGAAACAACAAATTGTTTGAAAAAAACAGCTGTTCCTTAAATTTACATAGGTATATACATATAATCACGATTTTTATACTCGAAGGGTTAGTCATAGACTAGGCATGAGGACAGCAAAAGCAGTCCTCTACCATAGTCCACTTTTCACCAAATAGCGACCGCACATGTGATCAGCGTGACAGTTGGGGAGCCCATCGCCGCTCTATGTTGTGAGATGTATATGCAGTATTTAGTCCGTTAGTCGCCTTTTACGACACCCTATGAAAGAGAGGGAGTGGTTGTATTATTTCACCGCTACGCGACACGGTTCCTTATATTTACTTCCATTAGTTTTGTATGAAACAGCTGAGTTTTAGAGATACTCCCATACAAAAGTTGTACTTTGCCTATTATAAAACAGTCTGAGTAGCCATGATTGCCCTTGTTCAAAAATCATGTGGACTGAATGGGTTTTAATGGAGCTTGCGTCATTAATAGGCCAAACAATTCGTTTCGTCACGCAATGTACAAAGTTTCAAGTCGGCTCAACAATACAGCTCAGTAAAGATCTACCAATAAAAATACCAATTTATGTATGGGACAACTCAACTGTCTCGTTGTTGCAATCACTTTCAGTGAAGTGTTAAAATTTTATTTTTATTGTTTCATTGTGTTACAGTGATATCTAATCATAATAAATATGTTACACAAGCTGTTAGATAAAGTACAGCGTGAATACTGTCCCATGTCAGGGCAAAGGTCCTGCATTATTAAAAAAACAAAAATATATACTTTATTGTTAACTACTTGTAGTTTTTACAATGTGTAGGCCTCTTCTGTAAAGATTGAAAACCCCTGTCGTAGAAGAGTGGGTCTCTCTTAACTGGATCTTAAAATAGCTGTAGTAACATAGGTAGGTAATTATAGATTATTAATTTAATTACTAAAGACAAAAGTACATGCTTTATAATAAAACAATTATTCTATAAATGTTTGAAAATAAAATAAACTAAACTAGTGTAAATAAAATAAAATGAACTAAGTTTATATAAGAAGTAAAATCAAGTCATGCATATAATTGATGGGTATTGGCTTAATCAGTAAGGTAATTAATTAATACATATATACACTCATGTCTATAGTCCCCAAAGGTTAGTCAGAGACTAGGCAATGAGGAACCGCAGAAGCAGTTATCTACCATAGTCCACGTTACACCATATAGCGTCTGTACATAATATGCTCAGCGTGATACGTGGTGGGACCAACGCCGCTTTATGCTGTTGGATACATGTGCAGTCTTCAGTCCATTAGTCGCCTTTTACGACAGCCACTAGAAGAGATGGTTTGGTAGTGTTCTATATAGAACCACCACCGCACAGCACAACTAAAATTTTTAACACGGTAGTTTCCGAATCTTTTAAGAATACGTAGTTTTAATTAATACACTATCTTTCCAATATGTTTTTTGTCAAAGAGCTGAAGAGGTGTAGAATTAATTTAAACTGTTTTGTAACCGTGTGTTGTAGGCGATAAAACGGAGTTTCGTTATTAAAACGATGCGCGCTCAAATACATTGTATATAAAATGTCCTTTTCATAAAGCATTATTCACATACACAATTTATGCAAAAAAGAGACGTATGACACACGAGGTAGAGTCCGAGCAAACAAAGTCGCGGGCCAACAATTACACACTATTTCAAAAACAAAAAACTAAAACGTCTAAGGCCCTTCGTACACAAGGCTACGCAAATCTTCGATACTCGACGATTTTAGTTTCCAAGCGACTACCGCCATACAAATCCATTGAGGTGCGTAGCAAGAGTCGAGTCGCCGACATTCGTCCCGCGAGTCCCGCGACTCGCGTCGCGCCAATAGTGCGCTACCTGCCTGACGAGATCGTCGCTACATAAGTCGCAGCAATTTCCAAGATGGCAGAACAATTATTAAATATTAAATTTGTTTGTTTTTTATTTCGCATCGGTTTGTTGTAAGTAATTCTTTTGCAGCAACAAACAGTCTACAATTTATGTTTCTTTCAATATACGGATGAACCCAGTATATTCTGTTACGTCAATTTCTTTGTTTCCTGTAAAAATAGTACAAAATTATAGTTTCACTCGTGTTGTGTTAGACATTTTGTAAACGTGTGATCTGTTTAGCCGCTACACTTATGGCGGAATTAAGGCAATTTGCGTCATGCGATTCAATATCGTGTGTACGGACCGTGAGCTACTCGATACTCGCGACTTGATACTAATGTAGAATACAACATTAGTACCGAAGATTTGCGTAGCCTTGTGTACGAAGGTCCTTATTAAAACAATAAAGTATCTGACAATAATACGTCTGACGAGCGACTCTTAATGATAGTTCACATTGATGACTCCTATGTCATTATATGTCATTATAGTACATTTATATAGTAAACACGGGCATAGCTCCAAGATGATGTGTTATTTTTACAACGTTTTTTTTATAACAACCATAATTACCAAGTTCTCGGGACCGAGCTGTAATCTTGGAGTATAGGTAGGCCATCAGTGTTAATAGATATAGGGAAAGTATATGACAACAATAATTATTATAAGCAAGGCTAAATTAAAAATAAAAAAATGTTTATTATCGATAGGACAGTAACAGGAAAACTGACAGTATGATTAGCAGACTAGTGATATGTTTGTTGTGAAGATAAATACGATGGAAAAATTACGATATATAAAATCTTTCCTAAGGAGTACGCACAAAATGTTATAATGTTAATATCAAGAATAGACGATCATACGTCAAGAGCATCTGAGGGCCTAGTCAATTGGCAAACAAATGAAACGCTACGAAATCTTCGCTACGATAAACCGAATGTATGGGATTGACATAAGCAAAAGTTACCTACGACGTAAAATTTACGCTAAAATAGACCTAATTGACAGTTTGACAAGCCAAGAATCGCTAATCTAGCGATCACTCAAACATTGAAGATAAAAATTCACACAAAATGGCGATTGTTTGATCAGCTGATGAAGGAATAGTTGTGTTGTGTTGAAAGTTTTGTTTAAAATGCTCTTTTTAGGGCTATTGTGGACTGCGATAATCAAGTGCTCAGGCGCTAAGGAAGAAATGTTTCCCTACGTTACTTGGAGCAAAGTAACGAAATCGAGTTTGTTGTACTTGTGAATAGTTCTCAGAGTTCTCGTTTACGAACTTTCAAATATTTAGCTAAGGTCTGCCGGGAATTGCGTGCTGATATAGTTGTTGCGATGTGAGTGACCAAATAAATGTGTGTCATGCAACATTTTCCGCAACGAAGAGCAAGTCGCTGCATAACAATTTGTAGGGGCTCTCAAACCTATAGATTTAGAATGTTAAATCTATGCTCAAACCATACAAACATTTGGGCCAAATAAATCCACCTAAGTACCTTTAATCATGACAAGAAAGGTCAAGATTAAGACAACAGTAAGGGACTTTTTGTATAAATATTAAATGTAACCTATCCATAATGTCCATTTATCAATTTATAACTTAGATTGCCTATTTGTTTTACAGGTTCCAATGAAGATTTAATTTGCCAGGTAGCTTAGAGTATTAAACCAAGGCTCTAAGTGTAGTAAGGTGTACCTATTGACTATACCTTATAAATCTTATACAGACAAGCATCTTTCTAAATAGGAAAAGATATCAGTCCTTACGTTCAAACGGTAAGTTTTAATAAATAAATTATTACTTACATAATAAAGGTAAGTATTATGCCTATTATTATATTGGGATTTACCAGGAAATGTCAGTTTTGTTAAAATTGCTAGAATAAAGAGTATTGACATAAAGATAAAACTATTTTATGTGGTTTTGCAGATTTGAGACGACGATTCAAAAATCTTAAATGTTACCTCATAATTTGGAGGATGGACTTGCTCAGAATGGTGAACAAACATGGTTATTTGGTAAAAAACAATATCAAGCAATTTTGTATAATACATAGGTACTTACCTACTAACTTTTTATCTAAGACAATTTTCTATAAGTAAGTATATTGTTCTAATTTCTTAGGAGATTCTGGATACCTTCAAAAAGCATGGTTAATGATAATAACAACAATATTTAATGCTGCATCAGACTCACAAGAAAGGAGGGGTGTGTACCACATGTCATATCCAACAATGAAACTGGATTGAACATGGCTTTGGCATCGTTGAATTTAGTTATTTATATGATTTTTTTTGTGGAGCTCTAATGTTGTCAACGTTTTTATTCTACAAAAAGGAGCAGTCTGTGCCATAAATATAGTTAATTTAGTACTAAGTTTATTGTGCTTTATTTAAAAAGATTTACTTATGTACAAAAAAACAATACCTTCGTTGACAACATTTTTATTTTAAGAAAAGGAACAGTGTGCCATAAATATATTTAACCCATAAAATAGTGATTTGGTTTATATGATGGGGAAAAATTAAGTGTAAAGTTAATTTAGTTCTAAGTTTATTGTACTTTATTAAAAAGATTTACTTAGGTAGGTACTACTAAAAAACAGTACCTTCATAAACACACAATTGGCATTTATTTTTATACACATATAGTTTTAATGTCAATAAGAGAAAGTGAAGCCTCATATTTAATAAACTTTGACTTTGAGAGAGTTAGGTAAGGAAATAAGAATATATTAAGAAATACAACATTAATGTTATTTTTTACTTGATATTTAATTTTACTTGCAGTAGGTACCTATAGAAAATGTTTAAGTACTTATATCAATTTCTAACAGTGATAACATTAAGCTATTGAAGTTGTAGGTACTTGATTCATTATCAACATACAAAGGTAAATATATGTATAAACTTGCATTATTACTATCCGATTATTAAATCTGGTGGGTTCTATTGTGTTTGTTATAATATTGTTTTTTCTTTAAATAGGTGGCTTAACATAAGGTGGCTTGTTATACACATAATACAAATTAAGTTCCATATTTAGCACACTCTGTAATAGTTTAGTTATTATCAATTTGGCGATTGTGAAGTAATCGATTGTAATTGTTGCTTGAGTTTGTAATGTTACTATCACATTTTTATTTGTGTGAATCTGTAAATGGTTTGCTGTTTCACATTTTCAGTGTTATACTTTTTATAGAACTGTCGATTCACTTGTGAATATAAAATAAATAAATAAAATTAATTGTTTTTAAATTATTTTTGGTAAATATATACTACCTACCTACTAACTTTTTATGTAAGTATGACAATTTTCTATAAGTAAGTATATTTTTCCAATTTCTTAGGAGATACTGGATACCTTCAAAAAGCATGGTTAATCATAATAACACCAATATTTAATGCTGCATCAGGCTCACAATAAAGAAGGGATGTCGTATCCAACAATGAAACTGCATTAAACATGGCTTAAAGTTGTACTTGATTCATTATCAACATACTAGGGTAATTATATAAAATTAATTGTTTTAAAATTATTTTTGGTAAACATATAAATAATCCTATGTTTTATTTCGAAACATTATCAACCAACTCATAATGAATGGCAGTGAAATAAATAATGTAAAAGAAATAAATATTTTAACTTGTCGCGTAGAGACCACGATCATGTCATTGTGTCTGTGAAGGCGTATATTTAATAAATGATTTGACTTTTAATTTCAATTATTTTCGGTACCTACCGCTATAAATAAGTAACAATGAAACAATCCTATATTAAGGCGATGTTGTCTTCATCGTCATCCTATGAACGTCCTGAACGTTCCCACATGAACGACAGCACTAAGGCAGACTGGGCTATAACAGGCTTAAGCCCTGAGCCAATACAACCGCAGTGTGCTTTACGTGCCTTCCGAAGCACGGAGGAGCTCGAGACGCTTTTTATTTGGTTACCCATCCTTTAGCTCGGTAATGTGAAAGTTGCGTAACTAACTGGCAAGATCACAAACCGGTGCGGCGCGGGCGGGGACTTTTTGCATTAGTTAAACTCTAGCATTACCTTTCAAGTAACAGTAAGTACATTGCTTCGCTAGTTTGCATATTTTAAAATTAGTTTTAATTTAACTTGCAAAACCATGTACTTGGAATGTTTTTTATTTTATTTTATTTAGGACAATAATCAATTAGAAAAGTAATGTGATAGGTGTTGTAGTTAGACAACTAAACCCGAAAGCCTTAGCCGCTACGCCATAGAGTTACTTTAGGCGATGTACTCATACAAGATGCAAACGTTTTAATCACTACCTAGTGGGTACTCGCATCTAAGATCAAACTGTTTAAATGTTCGCGCGGTTTGTAACATTTAGTGTTATCACTTATTTCATTACAGACGGACGTCAAGTTGTTAATATTTGAGAAATTCTTGGCAGCAAGCGTTTGCTTGTGGTCTTCAGTCTTAATTTATTTATATTATAAGCTGAAAAATGGGTTTGGTCTCATATCAATATCATATTATGGTGGTAAGTCACTCGTCATCATTATAAGTACTTATTTACAAACGTGCTTGCCTGGCGAACTTCCGGCGAAAAAAGCGATTGATTCATTTTTCAAATTGTCTCAAGGAGTCTACCCGAATTTCTTAGTAAAGTGACATTCAATTCACTAAAACTCAAAAGGATCGGTGTGGTTACTACCTATTTATTAATCTTACATAAGCGTTACATTATCATCAAACAAAAAAATACTAAGACAAGCCTGTATGTTCTATATCCCTTAGCTTATCGATATCGATGTAGCCTAGCGAATTTGATGAGCGATTTTGAAGCTGTCACCGGTCGAGCGTTTGCCAGTTGACTAGGCCCTCTGAATGCCTTCCGATAGTCCTAAAATATGAAACACAGTAACTGCCACTACTGAAACGAAAACAGAAGCTAATAAAAATATTTTCATACCCAAAATATTACTTTTATGGTTATGACGTATCTTATGTGTTTTAGATGTATATGTGTCCATATTTTAAATATTTGACAAGACAAAAGCTGTAACTATCCTTTAGTTTGAATTGACCTCTACATCTTCCCATTCATCCAATTCTCGTTGATCAATAGGCAGATTATTGAACAGCTGTCTGCCCCCAACATCCACACAAAACAATTAAAACTAACTAACCCCAATTCGTTAATCAGTCCGGAGCAAAGAGCAATGATTCATGGTCACACCACATTTATAAAAACAGTGACAAGTAATTTCTAGTGCTTGTGCACTGGATGCACTAAGGGTCTCGTCACGTCACATAGAACTTGCATGTATTAGTAAGCGCGTCGTTGTGTAATTGTTTTGTGGGACATAGTTCGCGTTTGTGGTTGCAACTAATACTAATGGAACGTTTTATTGGATCCCAAAACCTCAAGTTACATTATCTGTGCAGCTAATTGTTCGGAACGGGATAACATTAGCGTTTTTAGTTTTACTAGTAATAAAGAACGTACTTTAGCGGCTCGTTGATAATTACTTATTAGTATAGGCCAATAGGGTACTGTAAAGAATACAAATAAATTAAAAAGTGGTCCTTTGGTGTAAATTCGGTTGAATTGCTACGAGATTTTCTAACAATCGCGTACTGCTGGCCAACTTATCAAGTCTGAACTATTTTAGTCAAAATAATTCAGGTTTACTTTGCAATAAATTACATAATTTTCAAGCATCTAGAGATTCGTTGAGATCTGTTGCGCAGAAATTTCATATAGCTGTGAGAAGAATTTTATCTGAAACCGATATTTAGATGGTATCTCCGAAATAATAGTTAGGATCTGGGCAAGAATGCAGATACTACCAAAAATCTCAGTCAACTTTACACCGTAGTACCAATTTCATATACTTGTTCGAACTAATTTATTGATTAAGATGGTTTACGCATTTCGGTTTCCCATACAAATTTCCAAGTCGAAATTTTTAAAGACAAATAAACCAATTATAATGAAACTTTCCATGCTAAAGTAAAATACAGGGATCTAAATAGTTGTTTGAAAACATTTTTAAAAAACGTTTATTTGGCTGAGTTATTGGGATTTAAAGTCCACTATAGAAAGTTTAAAATCGCAATAACTCAGTTAAACGGTTTTTAAAAATATTTTCAACAAACTATTTAGATCTTTATATTTTAGTTCAGCATGCCGAGTTTCATGAAAATAGGCTTACTGATTTTTAAAAATTTCAACTTAGACATTTGTATGGGAAACCGAAATGCGTCAACTCTCTCTGACAACATGGTGATTTGTTGGTATGCCTATCGTCATTAGAATACATAAGTATATTGAGGTTCGTCATATAATATTTTTCATCGGTAGCCCATACGATTTGAACTCATTATTTTTTCCATACATTTAATGAAGGTTGTTTGATGCAATCTGTAAACGGAAATCAACAATTAACGTCATTATATCGTTGACTATTTGACCAATGACGGACGCCTGATAAGACTTTGTCCCAGTTTGGTAGAATTTGAGACAAAAGAGGTCATAGATGATTCCGATAATATGTTTTATGTAAATACTTTTAGTAGTTTGGCGTGTGGGCTAGCTTTTGTATTTTTTTTTTTAATATTTTTTCCAATACAAGAAATCATCACAATACATTAAATTAGAAATGCATACACAAAAACCTCACTGGGTTTATCCGTATATGAGAGCAGCTAGTTTACATAAATTAATTATTTAACAACAGTGTTACTATGTATTATATTATTTAACATTAAGTATAACTATCCTACCTCTGGTTAGTATGACACAATGAATTATTTTCTAAATAGTATTTCTTAAATTTTGGCTTATATCTAGTTATTTTTTGGTTAGTATACATATCTTGCAAATCAGTGAGCAATTCATTAAGGTAAGGAGGAATCTGACAGTTTGTTAGTTGCGAGGTTTGTTGAAAAACACAGGGCTGTGGTAAACACGGTCACTCTATTACATTTAACGTTTACAATTTATATGTGGAATTCACAAGCGTGACGCGTAGCGGTGTAAGAATACTACCACCCCCTCTCTTCCCTTGGGTGTCGTAAAAGGCGACTAATCGGCTAAAGACTGCTGCACATACATCCAACAGCATAAAGCGGCGATGGGTTTACCACCTGTCACCTGTCAAGAAAAACTCCTATTGCAACAATTAACTAGGAGTTTCTCCAGTGTTCTTTTAGCAACAACACGTGTTGTGAGACTCCATTTTAATTCAATCTACGAAATGTACTTTAAAAATATATACTAGGGTTAATGACACATATACTAGCACTGCACCAGTTTATCAGCACCTCGTAAAAAAACTAAAAATATAAGATAATGTCTATATGATTTCAAAGTTGCAAGGGTAAGAAAAGCGTTCAGAAAGTTTTAAATTATTAAATCTCTGTATAGTTTGGCATTTATCATGGCTCCGTATTCTTGAGGAGAAGTGAACGTTGTGTGATTTTATGTGATTTTCGGCCATTCTGACACATCAAGGGTAAGATTTTGCTTACGTTTATTAGTCATTCAGTAATGCGATTAAAGCACTATTTATAGATACTGGTATTTAAATACATTCTTAACGTTTTTCGCATCCTAAATTGAAATAATTATAATGTTAAGGTAATTTTTGTTCGTGCCATAATTAATAGAAATGTTAAATGACTGATTAACAATAAAAAATAGTACTCATTTCTAAAGGATATTTTGTTTTTCAGCCCTTAAAACGTACAATTCACAGTGCTTATAATTGGTTAAGTAGGTGATATTAATTGGTGATGACTGTGCTGATGAATGGTGATAGGCTTGTTTTTTGATAAATTGTAATTTTTACTCAATAATGACTACAAATATTAAAAAATCTTACTTTACACAACAGGTGATTATATTATCAACATTAATAACGCAACACAAAAGTTATAGAATATCGTAACATATGAAATATTTAAAGTAGAAATTTAATGGCCTCTTAAAGTGCTCATAATTGGGTCTGTCACCCTCCTTGAAATTGGCTTAATGCTAAACGCAAAGCCATTAATTAAGTTATAATAATAACAATCAACTAGATATCAAAATCGCTTGATCGCGGAGAGTGGAAAGATGGAAGGGATGCCTTTGCCACGCAGTGGGATGACTGCTACACGGCTGTTATTTTAAAAAATGTTTTATATTTATAAAACTTGATTTTCCTTTTTTGTCCCATGTCATTTCCCTACCACATCATTCATTCATTCCATACCATTTATTCAATAACGATGAAATGGCGCGACGGTTTCCAAGTTGGCGATACGACTGTTACTACGGTAGGCTGTGGCTAAAATAGAAAACTCATACGATCACTTAAAACAATGACATTATTAGCCGTACGGCAAAACATACTTTTGATGCGATAATTAAAATCTGTAGCTTAGCCACGATGAACCTTAACTTAACGACTGACTGGTTTAGATAATTCAAAGCCAGAGAAACTGACTCAAAAAACTTTCTACAATGGATGACACATACGAGTCCCTCGAGCTTTTCTGTCCTTTGGAAGGCACGCTAGGCCGTCGTTTCAGAAACATCAATACCAGTCCGCGTTAAGAATTTCTGTGTCATCAGTCTTTGTCATCAGGCCTTGCTTCATGGACAACGGCACATGGGGAGATAAGGCTATACCGTCGCGCTGGCTCAATGAGAGTTGGTAGGTTTCGACTGCCATCTTACGACAACTATAGTCTGATTTTTAATTAGATGGAATAAAGTGACAAAAATAAGAAAAATAATTTTCCGAATCTTAATTGGTTCAAATTAATTTCATTGTGTTTTATTCGGTTTTGTTTGATAAAATTTGTGTTAAAATACTTGTAATAGAAAATTCATCGAATGATGCAGTGACCACACTGTTTTCAATAATTTTTATAATAAATTGGTTTTTCTGTAAATTCTGAAACCATTATGTCACTTAATTTCCGGAGGCCCCTTCCTCCCCCCCCCCTCCTCCCAATTCCTATTCCTTCCTTAAACCTATTCCTCCCTTAAAGGCCGGCAACGCGTCTGCGATTCCTCTGGTTTTGTGGGTATCCATGGGCGGCGGTGATTACTCTCCATCAGGTGACCCGCCTGCTCGTTTGCCTCCCTCTTTTATAAAAAAAAACATTTGCGTTTTTGACAGTCACTATTCTTCAAATGTCAAAACGTTTGAATACAGTTAGTAACTTACTGAATGTCAGTTTGGTATGTAATCTAATAAAAATAAGAGTACCTACAAGGAAAAATAAAAATATAACAAAACAACATAAAAAAACAACTATAAAAGCGCAAGAAATTAGTAAAACCAATCACGTGATGAAAGGGGGAGAAATGACGTGTACGACACTTGGTCATCGAAAAGGGTCAAAGTGCGCGTCACTCGTATAGGTACTTTTTGTGGTTTCTTTGTACGCGGATTCATTAAAAACTTCTACTTAGCACGTGTAAACTTGCGAATTACACGTACTTTTTAATAATATTTTGTTAAATACTTATTTTCAGCCATGTCGATGACTCGATAATTCAATTCAATCGGTAAATTCACTCGCGTCACAACACTTTGCTCTTCAGTTGGCAACATTAAAAAACATAAAGTGCGCCGGCAGCTGTCACTTTAGTCCATCTAATTAAAAATCAGAGTATAGAGGTTGTTTGTTAATACAGGATTTTTTTTATATAAGATGACTGCTAGAAACCGCAAGAAAATTCAAGGGTACTAGTCAGGTTAAGTGTATTAAACATGACAAAAATGACAAAAAAGAAATTCGTGTTTTTTGCTGACGGGGGTAACGGCCGGCCGTCTATTGACCCGTCAACGTAGGTACTTATCGCCCAGCTGACGCGGACAGGTCAACAGACGGCCGTATGCTTTCAAATTAATTAGATATTCACAGACTATCTAATTAAAATTTACAAAATTAATTATTTCATTGAAAATGAAATAACACTATAATTCCTTTTTTGTAATTTTTGTCATGTTTAAAACACTTAACCTGACCAGCCCTTGAAGTTTCTTGCGGGTTCTAGCAGTCGCCTTATATGTGCACATATTTTTTTATGTCATTCAATTACGTTAATAGACATAATTTACATGTTTTTTTATTTATTCATTATTTATTTAATTTGTCCTTCACAAAAAATAAAACGTGAATACCGGGCAAACGAAAGGTCACGTGTAACGTAAAGGTAACCTAACCTAGGTATCCTGTGGTATCGTAATGTGTCAGAGTTCAATTGCGTGGTCCCGGTCGATTGACGGTATTTTTGTGGATATGTTTGATCATTGTTAGTTTCCTTTTTTTTCACTTTAAAAAAAATTAAATTAAATCTATAGCTCTAGATTAAGTTACTCTATAATTTAAAAAAATTATGTTCTCAGATTTTTTTTTTCCTGTATATATTATAGTCTCCCCATATGCTGTTGACCATGTAGGAAAGCCTATGCCCAACAGTGGGATGTTTATAGGCTGATTATGTAGTTCAATAATCCCGCTACTACTGGATATCCTATTGACAGGCCTCCGTCACTCCTTAAACTTGCGCGCTATAATTACCTACCGCCCGGCCGAGCGGTCTCGGGCCGTTTGAGGACCAAATTCAGTGCGGTTTACGCAAGCGAAGCGCACGCACGTTGTTCAATTTTAATTGTTCCATTCGTTTGTACGCGTACCTACGATGCCGTCTGGTGCCTTATGTGCAGTAGATGGGTTTGTTGTGCAGTAGTAGTTTTTTATTTTACCTACACACTGACCTCTATTTACTTTTGATGATGATGTCAGCACCAATTCATAAAAAAATATATTTTATAAACGATACAATTTTAAACTAACCTAATAGTCAGAATATATTTACAGTTCTCAATAAAATAGACACAAATAGTAATTTATGTCAATTTAATTTTATCGAAGAGGCAGCCCTGCGATTGCTGTGGGATCGCGCGGTAGGTTATTACAGTTTAAATATTAGTAGGCTATTATAGCAGTAGGTATTGGTAATTTTCTACTGAGTGTTGTATCTGTTAACTCTTCTTTAATCTGTGCTATTGAGTGCTTGCTTCTTTGTCGTTACGCTCTTGGCAGAGCGGTCGTGCTCGTTACGTAGTACTATCGGAGGGGGCAGATGTTATTCGCCTCACGAAGTCACGCCATCTCTCCCTGCTGGAGGTCATCCGGTTGCACTCATTCAAGTATCCGCGTACAACTGACTTTATCTGGTCGGTCCATCGCATGGATGACCTCCAGCGGGGTCTAGTACCATCCACCTTCCCCTGGAAGACGAGGCGTTCTATGGAATAGTTGTCTCGCCTGGAAACGTCTCCGAAGAAAGCTAGGATTCGAGATTGTACTACGGAGAATAGGCGCTGAGTGATGCCGTGTTCTTGTATTATCGAGACGTTTGTACGGAATTCAATCCATAACACTCCAAGCATTCTTCTCCAGCACTACATCTCAAGAGTGTCTATTTTCCTCCATTCCACTTGTCGCAGTGACCACGTCTCTGCTGAGTACAAAAATATGGGGAAGACAAGCGTACGAACAAGTCTGAGTATTGAGTCAAAGAACAACAATTTCGATCATACATTTAGGTCGAAAATTATTTGCCCTTTATATAAATAATTGTTCTTTGCATTTAAGAGGTTGGTCTTTTAGCGAAATTATATATATACCTATAACCAAACACTTGCATTGGCCAATGATGATTAAGAGGCCTATTACATCTCGAATGTGATTTTTGCGTAAAATGCCCATTTTTGCATTTTGTAGTAATTTTGCAGTTGCATTTATCGTTTTTATCGAAATAGGATAATAAATTCATGCATAATATTACAAATCTCCACTCTGCGAAAATAAACTGAATTCGGACGGCCGGTGCATCGCATTTTGTAGTAATTTTGAAGTTGTATTTATCGTTTTTATCGAAATAGGATAATAAATTCATTATAAAATCTTTATTCCTCATGAAGTAACAAATATTCTGGTATAATATATATCTTTACCATACCATTTACTTAAATACTGACTTCCTTTAATCTGGTCCCGTGAAGGGTTCATATGATTCGTTCTCCATACCCTATGTAAGGACAATAATAATAGTAAGCATTGCATCGTTCTAGCAATCTAGCCACATGGCGGTCACGCAAATACTAATTCTAGTAATTATTCAGCCGTTCGCGTTACTGCGAAACTTAGCGGCTCGTTACTAAGTTTTAGGGTTCCTTATACAAAGTTGAATGTTGGTATATATGTCAGGTCAGGGTCGCCAATGAAACGATGGCCCTTAAAACTATTTAAGGGTCACTTGCACCGAAAACTCAAGTCAAGACTTCAGAACTAATTCCACAGATGTACTATTTAGATATTTGGTCCATGAGTTAAATACAGTAATAAGGTCATTGTAAATATTATAGTCCGTTTATGTTTACCTTATTTATGTATTACTTATTTTGTTTATACTAATTCATCTCGGTAGGCTCTCAACAAAAGATTAAGGTAAGTTTAGATAACTTCTGTGAGTATGTCACATATTGTATATCTATACAGATAGACATAATTATTTTCAGACTTTAGATCGCTAATCATACTTAAAACATCAATGTATTTCGTCTGTTATCTAAAGAAGGTAAAGCGAATAAAGTACTCAACAGGATTTTGCTAAATACACACCAACGATTCTGGTACAAGTGCCTCTTTGTACTCGTATTAACGTTGATCAAAAACAATATTAAGTCGGAAGCTTACTGTGTTTCAGTAAAACGGGTAACAAAGCTAGACGCTATCAGACATATTGGATAATCACTTTAAGCCGTTAGACAAAGAACTCTTAATTCAAATTACCCAGATGACGTCATAGGCGCGTTGAATCTTAATTGATTACGTTACACAGGCTGTTTCATTCAAATATTTTGCCGTAATTGAAGTAAAGAAGTTAAAGTAAAACGCGTAATATTATTAGTATTCCATTAATAACCTCAAGATATGGATGGGTAAAACTATTGGGATAAAACCTTGTGTGATGCCTAGGGTCTGATGATACAAGGTATTTCTATTCTTTTCTTTTGTAATTAATGTCGTTACTTCCATATAAAGCTGTGGAGTTTCTTGTGCCCGTTCTTCTCTACAGCTAAAGGGCTAAGACTAAAGTTATTGTGAATAAATTATTTTTGACTTTGATTTTGAAAGTAGTCACATGAACTCCTCAACTACATGTAATAAGCCTGTGTTTGGGTTTGATTTGTCATGACCTTAATCTGAATAATTATTGATATTTTCCGTCATTATTTTGCTAGTACTGCTAGGCTCAGGACATAGACTTCACAAAATGTCAAAGGATTTATTGCAGCATCTACGGAACCTTGAGAGTAAATTGCACTCGCCCTCGTTCCGCCTTTCTTGCATACCACGCATTTTGAACGCCACACTGCGGGTACAATTAAGTGGAATGGAGGTTTCCACTCACACCAATTATCTTATATCATAATGAGTCACATTTACGACAAAAATAAGCTGAACTGACTGTTACTTCAACCGCCTCTGAGTTCTGTAAATCGCACGTTTGATTTCCAGCAAAGTATTTATTATGTTGTACTCGAGTTTCATTATCATCATCCATCCGTCTATAAACGTCCCACTGCTGGGCACAGATCTTCCCACATAGACAAAAGCACAATAACATAGTCAAAAAAACAAAAAAATTCGGCCACACGTGTTTGGTTGGTTAAAAAAGCTTTAAGGGTGATCTGTCCAATCCATCTTAGCCAAGTCTCTCGTCTTAACAGCGATGTTAGTAAAACTATAAACCAGATACTTAAAGGTAAAATGTTTACTAGAATAGACTCAACCAGTCTCAGGAAACGTAGTAAACCTTCACAGTGATGTAATACCGCTGGCTTGCAGCGTAAATCATCAACTACTAGAAAAAATTCAACGAGTCTTTTGGGGTCTCGGTAGCTTAGCGGTTAGAGCAGTGGACCTGCAATCAAATCCATGAGTTCGAATCCCATTCGAGCTTCCTGAGACTGGTTGATTTTTTCTAGTAAACATGTTATCCTATATCTATATAATAGCATTGTAAATGCAAAATTTCAATAATACAGATATTTTAAATCATTTACATTACTAGTTTTCTTTTTATTCAACAACGGAGTGTTCTGATCTTCTTCTTTCCTGATCCGCAAGTGACGATAAAACCAAAAACAGAAGCACACCCGGTATTCTATTCCGTAGGAACTGGCTATCTTATCTGCAATTGTGGGAACACGATGCTACTATCATTGTCAAGACTTAAGATACAGCAGTGCTCAGCTCACCTATTACGTTGAGCACATGGTGCAGCTGTTATTAGTTGAACCGTGGACTTTGGCGTGAACCACTTCTAAGGTCCTTTTTCTGGGCTCTGACTAACCTACCAGGCTATCGAACCCAGTCCTGTCGTCAAACCACAAAGCCGCAGAAGCGGTAAATATTGTTTTGTTCACCGCATGAGATATTTATTGATCCCTATATTAATTAATTACAGTTATAAAGCACATTAACAGAAAACAGTTCAGAGAGCTGAGTGTAAGTTTGTAAATGTGCAAACGTTACTATCGCGTTTGAGTTAAGTTTTGACAGATAGATCTTAATGCTAAGTAAATTAGATCGAGAATTAAAACTCTTAACTCAAACGCAATCGTAACGTTTGCACATTTTCAACTTACACTCGACGTTCTGTTCTGTGCCTAAACCTTAGACAACAAATCTGAGTGGCGGCTTACAAAAAAAAACGGTAAATCTAAATGTATCTGGTAAGGCCCCGGCGACGGCGCGGCGTGTCGTAAACCTTTTCTACAACACGCTAGTGTCGTAACAGCCCGGTGCGGCTGTACCGAGGATGCCCTCACGCGGTAATGCCACAGTGCGTGGCGAGCAGTATGGTAAAGTCACTTATACGTACAGCCACACCACGGCCATTGCAGCAATAATAAATAAATAAAATAAATAAAACTTTCCTACAATCACACCAATTATCTAGCCCAAGAGAAGCTTCAAAGAAACTCGTTAAATGGTTACTAGACAACGGATAAACATACTTAAAATACTTAAATACATACATGTTATACATAGGAAACAAATAATAGAGAAATTGTCAATTGTTAAAAATATGTCCTCATCATTAGTCTAACGTCCCACTCAACGCTGGGAACAGGCCTTCCTACGTAGAGATTGTGCTTGTTGAAACACCGAACCGAAATCGCCGAACTTTACCCGGCCTTTGTTGTTGTGCCAACCCACTAATCCAACTATAAATATGTACATCTATTATTATAAGGTCAGTCCTGTGTGAGCCTTATACAGTCCTTCCGGCCACCATGACTATACGAGTATTCTCTGACCTTCGTTTTGTGTTTTGCTACTCAGAAGAACTTCTTCTATATGATTTAATAGTTTTTCACTTGTATTCAAACCAGAAATCCCCAAAGTTAAATTTTTATGCAGAGGGTATTGTACTCTGTTTTGATGGTGATGGAGCTTATTCTTAGTTTATTTCCGTTACTATTACTGTGTTGTCTAAGTTTAGATAGTTAAATTCTACCAGGTAACGTACCCAGTTCATTTAAAGTTGAGGATTCCACCATATCATTTTTTTCTTAATTTCTATTCGTGAAAATTTTAAGTTACATTTTCCTACAAATTCTTAGTTTCGAGGAAACAATTGCTCAGATAGTGTCATTAGCAGAGAATGCAGCATAAGATGTTTGCCTACTGTGACCAATATGGACTGTGTCATCGGAACTCTTGTACTGGAAACGCACTCACGCTCGCGGTTCAATGATTGATGGAGGTTTGGTTCAAGGGATGCGCGTGAAGCGCATTCATTCTAGAGTCGTAACGCAGTGAGTACATGCGGCTATCATCCCCAAAGGGTTAGTTAGAGACTAGGCAATGGGGACTTCAGAAGTAGGGTTGCAACCCGTACTCTAAAATAGAGTATTGTACTCTTTTTCATGTATGCGTACTCTATAATCTACGACACCAATAGAGTACGCTAAAATACTCTATTTTCGAAAAACTGTTCGTTATTGGATGTGAGTACTTCAGAGTTCACTGAGAGAGTCTTCTCTTTTATGAGTGTAAAGTGGAGAGACGAAAGGAATAGAGCTACCCTAAATTTAATAAAAAACGATGTTTATATTATTTTATATATCATTTTAATCTAAATTATGATTGCAAAGAGGCTGTAAATATCTTCAAGAAAGACAAATATTTGTTCAATGTCGCAAAGAGCAACAAAAATACGTTTGTAAGAACAAATAAATAAATACTCTTTTTTATACTATGTACTCTATTTTTGTTCTAACAAAATGAAAAAATACTCTATTTGTACTAAAAAAAGGTGGCAACCCTATTCAGAAGCAGTCTACTGCCACAGTCCACCGCACACCAAATAACAACTGCACATGTGCTCAGCCTGATAGGTGGTGAGTCCATCGCTGATTTATACTGCCAGATGTGTGTGCAGTGCAGTCTGTAGTCCGTTATTCGCTTTGTTACGACACCCAAGGGAAGAGATAGGATTAGATTCTTTGAACGAACCGCCTCCACACAGCTTGTAGGATTCTGGTCTACCACTATTGCATAGCCGTAGAAAAATGTGGAGGTGAAGTAAAAGCCAGTGATTAGACCAGTAGGTATACGGCACATTCTTACATGGCAGTGGTACATGGTGTCGCAATTATGAGCTGCGAGAACGTCGATCTTTAGGCTAACCGAGAGAATAACTATAAAGATGCCCTCCTGCTACTCGTAATAGCTGGGCTTTAGATGAATGCCCGAATTATAATGAAGAAGTTGTGGCCTGAGGTGCAGATGTACTTGGTTTCCGACAGTTTACAGTAATTCTTATGAATGAGGCGTTCTTTAGCTCAGGGCTAATTTTAGAAATCCTATGGGGCTGTAAAAATAGACATTCCTACCTACGTGACGAACTAACTGAGCATCTTCATTACGTAGATATACGAATGTAAGTATAAAGGTTGCAATCGCACTAGTTAATTATTTTGACATGCCAGGTTGGCGGATGGGTGACCAAATTTACACATTTTGAGTAGAGCTTTTCCCTGCTTCGGAAGGCATTACAAAAGTCACTGGTACCGGTTGTTGCAAAAATTATTTGTAGTATGCAAGGGTGGTTCATAATTTTGACATTTTTAAGTAAGTACCTATCCTTATAAAGTTATAAGTACATGTAGTTATTTATATACTTTAAACTACAAATGAGTAACAACACACAGCAGTTGACGAGTATCAAAATATTGACGCCCTATGTAGGTTGATGTATGTTTAATGAAGTAAATCTCACCTGTTTGCAATTTGCACAGCCGTAACTCGCAGATCCTCTTGTACACGCTTCGTGCGCTGTTGGAAAAATAAATTACTACCAATGAAAAACAACTCGGCACTTTTACACGTTGCTCATGTTATTATTGTACCGTGCATCATTTTGATGCACAATGAATCACCCCTATATGATGTATTCAACCAGCTCGTGCGGTTCGGTAGGGATACTCCGATTTTAAGTTTTTTCATACAATAGATCTACTGGAAAAAAAATTGATATTTTTATACGGTCACCCGTATCATCTTTCGTTTGAGACCTCTCTAGTTTGGCTGATCAACGACATGTCGTGTCGCATGCATAATACAAGTGACGTTAGTTGACTTACTACCGAAATTATTAATCAATCTGTTGTTTTTCCAACTAGAGTAAAACATTGACATAATTTATAAGAAGATGAAGACAACATTTTAACTCAATAACCCATAACAACAGATATTGTTAATTTATTAATTACTTAATTAAATAAAAAATGATGATTCCTCGTGATCGTATCAAAAGAAAAATAAATACACCATTCAAACCACCGCCAATGAAGATTGAATTGACTCTCGTGTCGTGAGCGTCAAAGCAACTAATAAAAATCGTTATGTATGTATATATAAAATTATTTATTCAGTAAGCTTAAAATAAGCATTTTGAATGGTTTAATTAAATTTACTTCTTTAAATGGATGGATGGGCACCCACCCACCCATTTTACCCATTCAGAACGTCTTTTAGCTGTGGAGAAGAACGGGCCCAAGAAACTCCACAGCTATGTACCTAATAATAGATAGCAATATTGAACAAACAGCTTATTCGATACCTAGAAGATCACTCCCTAATTCACGATCGTCAATATGGGTTTCGGCCAAAACGGTCAACGTGTGATCTTCTAGCGTACGTCACACATCTCTGGGGTGAGGCTATTGACAAGCGTGGCGAGTCACTGGCAGTTAGCCTTGACATAGCCAAGGCTTTTGATCGGATCTGGCACAAAGCCATTCTCTCCAAGCTCCCGGCATACGGTTTGCCCGCTCAGTTCTGTACCTGGATTGCTAGCTTCCTGCATGAGCGTAGAATCCGTGACCTTTCGGATGGATGCGCTTCGCGGTTCATGTCAGTGAACGCTGGTGTTCCTCAAGGCTCTGTTCTATCCCCCACGCTGTTCCTTCTGCATATCAATGACATGCTTTCTCTTGGAAACATTCATTGCTATGCAGATGATAGCACAGTGCATGTGTGTGCAGTGGGCCGGCAGAGTGAGGGTGACTGATGCTACGTCTCTCACGCTGCACCAGTTTTTCTCGCGCCTGGACTTCATTTTCACTTAACATCAGGTAGAGTGCGGTCATTTGCCGGGCTTTGTATATAAAAAATAGAAGTAACGACATTTACAAAACAATATGTCGTTACCAAATTATACAATCAATGATCATATAACAATTATATAATACAATAAGTGGTTGGTATGGTTTTACACATGTCGTGTACGCATGCAAGTAGTGTTTATTTAAGGAATTAAATAAAATTCATGACCGCAATAAAGCCAATGGTTTACATGTCTAGGTATACATATATTCGATGAGTGATGGACGATAATTTCATTCAATAGATCAAACATTTATTTGTAAGTACTACATTTAAGTACCTACTTACATAATCAATTAATTTACGTGTCGTGCAAATTACCTACTTACGGAGAAAACAATAATCATGCAACATTAAAAGTACTAAAATTATTTATAGGTAAACTATACCTACATATTATTCCTTAATATCTTAGACCTTTCTCAACACTGTTATCTCTTCATTCCTTTTTCAAAGTTATAAATTTTTCAAATTTATTCGTGTCTCATAATCAATAAGTAACTTACATACTATATCATAATCATCATAATAGTAATATTATGGTTATGTTAAAAACCTTAAGAAACGACCGACCGACGACGGACTGACCACGCTGCTGTGATAGTACTCTTATAAGTGGAGATTTGTAAATGGCCTTGGTTAACTCAAATTGCTATTCAATAGTTGATATCTGACTGTAAATCTTTCAACAAGCAATATAATACAAACATACATACAATCACGATGATGATCCCCTCCTAAGCGTTACACTTAAACAGAGACTAGGCAATCAGGACCACAAAGTCCACGTTTAACTAAATAACAACTGAACACATGCTCAGTGTGATAGGTGATGTTTTTTTACTTTTTATAGTTTGGATGTACTATATATAGGGTAAACCGACAGTCATTGGACACTGAATAGTTATTGGACAGTTTCAATTCAAACGCAAATAATAACATTTCTATTGTTTAAAAACGACATCTATGGTTTGTAGTAAATTATTTTGTTTATTAGTCGCTAAAGTTAATTCATCAAGTTTATGATAGATGACAGTGTAAAATGTTAAAAAATATTTTTTGACAGTCATGCGCGGTCAGTGAAATTTGCCACTAAAATTAAATATGTTTTAAGTTTGGGCTGTGAGTTTTTTGGTGACATAGGTGTGGTGATAAACTTTATGCTTTCGTCTGTTTGCGGAGAGGTAATATATTGCCTATGTTACGTTTTTATCAACTTTCAATGAAAAACATACCTTGATTTGAGGTTATTTGACCCGTCCAATAACTGTATGCAATAATATAGAGAAATTCTATTATTGGACAGTTTAAATTATATACACTATTAAGAATACGAATATATAAACAATAAGAATATATAAACTATTTTTACACTTCTATGTCATTGTAAGACGGGTTAGTATGGTCTATTTCTAATTTTATATTTCACGGGTTATTCTATCAGTTATTGGACAGCTGTCCAATGAGTGTCAGTCAGTGTGTCCAATGGTTGTTTACTATTGCTACAGATCTTCAGAAAAGATGCTTAAGGGGAATTGAAGAAGAAGAAGAAGAAGGATTATGATCCTGTCAACTTGGATTTAGCACTTAGGGAAAAAATGTTTTTTTCATATAAACCAATACGAAGTTATTGAGAACCATTTCTTAAACAAACACCTAAATAAGTAAGGTCTAGACTGATCTGCAATGATTGAGACTGAATAATATTTAGAAAAATATATTTTGTAAATTTCTTATTCCTTTATTGTTTGCTGTAAAATAAATATAAAAACTACCCATGAACCATAAGTACTTTTTTAATCGTCTTCTTGAATCACTACCGTACTGTGCTGATATAAAAAAGCATGATAAAGTAATTTTATAAACTGTCCAATAACTATTTATTGGCTGTCCAATAATTGTAAATTCTGTCCAATGACTATGTTTTAGCCTCATCTTTTTCAAACTATGGTTATTTATAAAAAGCCTTAATATTTGAATGTTTTGAGATGTTGTAGTGATATTTAATTTTATTTAGTTTTAGAAAAATATAATAATAGATATGTATGTTGCTATTTTTTTAGATCTTAAAAAAATAATTTGTTGGTCGCTTAAGTGTCCGATGACTGTCGGTTTACCCCTACTATATATCCGCCATCACACTCCTCTAAAACTTAAATAAATAAATAATTATTATTACAACATCCGTTTCTGTCGTCATTACTAGCTAAACATACCTAGTACCTATGTAAGTACGTACCAAGTTTTCCTGCCAGCTTTTCCATTCAATTATGTTAATGGTTAGCTCAAACGCTACGCATACCGGTCGTTGTGTTGACTCACTGACTGCGTTCGCGGAGCCCTCACCCGCGGATGTCACATCTGTCTCCAATCGGCCGGTGCGCGCGCACTGGAAACGCACTCGTTTGTTGACGGTACAAAGTCTAATGGACAGCGTGGTGGAAGGTTAGAGCTTACAGCGATTTATGTAATACGCTTAGCTTATACCAAAGACAATATAAATTCAATTACCAACCCCAAGGAGTCTTTGTGACAGACCAGGGGTTAACAGGGCCTCTGCGTGGGGTGACTTTTAGTTGTGCTTATACTCGTGGGACTAAATATGGATTCTCGAAAAAACAAAAATTTAGACATTACGAAGAAGTCGGCAGAGCCTCGTACCAGGTCCGCCGTGGAACCTACTGCTGAAGAAGTAGATTCGGCCGACTCAGCTCTAAGCAGTTACCGAAGATGTAAGTCTAACGTTAACAGACGGAAAAGAGAGCGGGAGCGTGTTGTCTCGAACGAATGCTCTGGGGACGAATCAGTGACTTTAGGTCCGCCGAAAGTCACGACACTTTTGATACAAGAGTTTCACCCGCTATATTTTCTCAACAACATAATACTTAATTGTAAGACTCCATTTTCAGTTCAATTTACCGTACAACCTAAGTGTATAATTAAATATATTATAAAATTAAATTGATGAAGTCAAGCATTAGGGGAAAACCACAAAGTAATGAAATATCTAGTTTACATTAGAAATTAGTAGGTAATAGAAAGGCCAAGTAAGCACTTGGAAAAACACCACTGTTTAATTTGTAGGACTCCAACGTTTTTTAAGTACAATTTTCGATACTGAAAGCCACAGACACAGTCTGCAAAGAGGTCATGGCTGTTTTCTGTGTGTTACTTCCACGACTTTCCGAAGCATGAATGAAGAATGTTATGAGAGAAAATGAGAAGTGTGTCAGGATGGCACCTGGTAGGCAGGTGCCGGGAAACGGGCGTGTTGTACACTTTATACATACACTAGCGACCCGCCCCGGCTTCGCACGGGTACTACCCGTACCCGTACCTAAACAAATTACAGCCTATAGCCTTCATCGATAAATGGGCTATCTAACACTGAAAGAATTTTTCAAATCGGACCAGTAGTAGTTCCTGAGGTTAGCGCGTTCAAGCAAACAAACTCTTCAGCTTTATAATATTAGTATAGACATAGGCGACTGCTAGAAACCGCAAGAAACTTCAAGGGCTGGTCAGGTCAAGTGTTTTAAACATGGCAAAAATGACGAAAAAGAAATTCGTGCTTTTATCATTTTTAATTAAATAATTAATTTTGCGAATTCTATTTGTATAGTCTTTGAGTATTTAATTTATTTTAAAGCAATAACTTAAGAAAAATACGCACATATCGTAACAGATAAAATAAATGGTTTCATTACAGACTAACGTAGGTACTTATCGCCCGGCTGACGCGGACGGTTCAACAGACGGTTGGATCAACGACCGGCCGCTGCCCGTGCGTTGTAAATAATCGTTTATTTTAATTGTTTTTCATTTTACTTTTCTTATGTTATGCTTTAAAATAAATTAAATACTTACTCAAAGACTATCTAATAAAAATTCACAAAATGAATTATTTAATTAAAAATTAAAAAGGTAGCAATTTCTTTTTTGTCATTTTTGTCATGGTTAAAACACTTGACCTGACCAGCCCTTGAAGTTCCTTGCGGTTTCTAGCAGTCGCCTTATATATCACACCCGCGGTATCTGCCTACCCCACCGGGAAATTTGTCCTGTATCTCATCATAACATTCTTCATACATGCTCGCCGGCTTTGGGTACTCTTGACTTGACCTGACCTTTAACGAGAACGTCACCGATCTGATCTAAGTACGTTCGAAGTCTTCCCCTTCCAATTATTCCAATTAATCTCGCCTCATGCACCTTACGTTATTTTCAGAATGTTTGTAGTTCTACTGTACCTATGATGTGTTTGTTTCCGGGACCCCTCGTAATCACAGCTAGGCACTGTTCTAACTCCTAGCGCCTATGGCTTGAGTACTATATCTGTGTTTGTAGTGACTCAGATCCATTGTTACCAGGATGGTGTTGACAGAAAAGACGAACTTATGATACACGCATGGATCTGACGTGCAACCGCGCTACTTGTCTCTTGGACAAATTGCTTTTTATCATTTTCTTTTCCGTAAGTAATGCACACAAACTGCTCATCTATTTATGGATCGTATCTTATCTTAAATTAAAGTCAAATTCGATCAAGATTGTTTATAAACAAATTATTCACAATTCTTAGTGTCACTCATATTTTTACTGTTTCTTGAATTAGATTAAGAGGCCTATTACATCTCGACGTGATTTTTGCGTAAAATGGCCAATTTTGGCGTTATGGATCTCAGAAACAAAAATACATTAACAATTATGACTTATTGAATAGTGTAGAATAGCTATTGGAATAGTGCGTAGCGGCCTCGCTTTTTGTAAATTTTGCTTAAATTTTAAATTAAACTCAAAATTGCAGAGAAAGATTTTCATAAAGTGCGCGAAGGCACTTTTTTGAGATCATCGATTGAACTACTGTTCTAAACAAGTAAAATAAAAAAATATAATGTTATCTCTTATATAGTCGAATAGTGCGTAGCGGCCTCGAAATTTTTAGATATCGATTAATTTTTAAAGGAAAAAAATCTTATTCTATACCAAAAAGCTTCGAAAATAGCTATAAGTTAACTGTGAATTTCTTATATCTACAATAATATTATTGAGCAAAATTTATACCAGAGTAATTGTTTATCATGAGGAATAAAGATTTTATAATGAATTTATTATCCTATTTCGATAAAAACGATAAATACAACTCCAAAATTACTACAAAATGCGATGCGCCGGCCGTCCGAATTCAACTTATGCTCACAGAATGGAGATTTGTAATATTATGCACAAATTATTATCCTATTTCGATAAAAACGATAAATACAACCTGCAAAATTACTACAAAATGCGAAAATAGGCATTTTACGCAAAAATCACATTCGAGATGTAATAGGCCTCATATCACGAAAACTGCTAACAATGTGTGTTGTCAACTTATAGCGACGCATGACGCGTAGGGAGACGGCGCGCGGAAGCGGAAGTCTCACATTCCGGGCTTATGTTTACATTAACAACATTAGGTTCAGTGCGGAGTACATTAATGACTTTGTTTTTAAGTTTGGCCATAGGCGCGAGAGTATCGCGTCGAGGGAAGCAGAGCTTGGTCGTATTTTGATCGAACTGGTTGTCGGGAACTTGATTGTGTATCTTGTTACTGTTCATTATATTAGTGAGTGTACTATGTTGTTTTAATTGAACGCATCTACGAATTAGTCTAGTAAAGACAGTACAAATTCCAGTGACACAACGTACCTTTGCACAAAGAATTGTGAATAATACTTATGTTTGTAAACAATTCTTCATTGAATTTGGATCTAGATAGTATATGGGGCCAGCAAAGGTTTTTTTTATATAAAATAAGGAGGCAAACGAGCAAGCGGGTCACCTGATGGAAAGTATCATTGCCGCCCATGGACACCCGCAAAACCAAATGGAATAGGCTCGTTTCTTGAAGATCTTTAAGGCCTCCTGAATCACGGCGCATCGCGCAGGCGGATTGCGGAGCGTAGGAATAAAGTATGTAGGCGCGCCCGCTCGCAGTTCGGACAGGTTCTTAAGGCACCGTCTCCTGCGACACTGTTTTGTGTTTTCTAACACCTAACATCAAATATCTAACAAATATGGGCGTGGTCTACGTACATATTTTGACATATTTTGTTAGATGTTTGATGATAGGTGTTAGAAAACTCAAAACAGTGTCGCAGGAGACCCGCGTTTACACGTCGAGTATTTGTTTCGTGAGCGGTGGATTCCGCTTGCGCGATGCGCCGTCATCCAGGATTTGGCCTTAGTCGTAACGGTCCGGAAATACCGTCGCCGAGAGCTGGTTACACAACACTGTAGTTCGAGGCAAGAAATTTCGTGAAAAACGCACCACCCATCAAGGTTATGTGAATGGAATGATAGTCAATTGCGTGTAGTACGGTGAAGGAAATCAGCGGCAGAGATCAAGCCAAACAATTCCTCAGAACACTCCGCATGATAAATGCGGTACATTATACAGAGAGAGAGACGCAACGTCTCTCCGTAGAGCCAGTGGTTCGCCGATCTGAAATAACCGTTGTCGACAATTCGAGCAGCTCTGCGTTGAATGCGGTCAACTGGAAGGAGTTGGAATTGGGGTGCTCCAGCCCAAAGATGGGAGCAGTATTCCATATGTGGCCTGACCTGTACTTTGTATAGTTGTAAGCAGTGGGCTGGCGTGAAATACTGACTCGCTCTATTATGCACACCCAGCTTTGTCGAAGCTAATTTAGCTTTGCCTTCCAAATGATCTCGAAACTGAACGTCACTTGAAATATCGACGCCAAGGATTCCAATTAGTCGGGTTGGTATCAAGGAGAGCTCCCTCAAAGTTCAGAGGTACGACGAAGGGATGTAGCTTGGCCGGTGACCGGTGTAGAGCGTATCCCCAGTACTATCGTCCGCATAGCACTGAATGCTGTTGTTATGCAAAATGTCATTGATATGCCCAAGAAACAGAGTATGGGACAACACACACCCCTGCGGGACTCCAGCATTCACGGGATTCATGTCAGAGCACGAACCGTCGACTACGACTTTGATGCTACGCCCAGAAAGAAAGTTGGCGACCTACCAACACAATTTCTCAGGAAGCCCGTATGATGGATGTTTAGAGACAAAAGCCCTGTGCCATATCCTGTCAAAGGCTTTTGCTACGTCCAAGCTAACTGCCAGTGCCTCTCCTTTACTCTCGATTGCCTCCGCCCATCGATGAGTAAGGTACACTAAAAGATCACCAGCCGAACGACCGCGACGAAAAACATACTGGCGATCACTAAGCAGCTGATTCTCTTCTAGGTACCTCAAGAGCTGGTGGTTTGTAACGGACTCCATTACTTTGGAGAGCAATTGCTCTCCAAAGTAATGATCGCCAGTAGAGGTGATGGCTATTAGCCTGTAGTTGGACGGATCTGAGCGACCGCCTTTTTTGGGAATCGGGTGAACAAGGGCTATCTTTCAAGAACTCGAAACAACAACTGGGCCCTTATTCTGTAAGATTCCTTGTTTCAAAACCACGTTAATTCCTTAAAAAGTTACGATATCTTCCCAAAAACGTATGCGTTTGACGTTTGTGCGCGGTAAGCTTTAGGTGTGGAATCTATAGATTACTATACAGAATCGAGGCCCAGTAGTGTAAGAGAGCCGGAAAAGGCACGTTAGAACCGGCGTCAACTCAAGAGCACACGTCCGAAGCACAATGGCGGGAACTGCATTAGGCCCACACGACTTATGGATATCAAGGGAAAAAAGAGCCTTACGAACTGACCTTTGAAGAAACCGAACGTTTGGCATTGAACAAGCGCAATGCGTATGCCCGGTGGAGATTCTGCCTGCCTGACTGCCTGGATCAGTATGGGCCAGGCAGTCATCGGTCTTGTGCAATTGTTGTAGGGACAGCTGACAAAAATTCCCTAAGATAGCTTTGGCGAGAGACCAGAACGCACGCGTTCCCGAAGGAAGACGCACTAGCCTCTCGCCAGTTCTCCCTATTAATGATGACTTCCCCTTAGCATGCGGCAAAGTTGTACCTCTTTCTAAACACGCTGCTGTTTAGATCGTTTGATGACACCGCATTAGCCCAGGCTTGGTAATGTTGTCGCTTTTGGCGAGACGCCATTTTGCAGCAGCGACCAAACCATGGTTGAGACCTGCCGCCAATGGGAACCAAAGAGTTTGGAATGAAAAGTTCCATTCCCTGCAGTATCACATCAACGACAGAGTCGGCGGCGACATCAGGATCATCCAGCGAAAAGCAAACTTTCCACCACGGGTATGACGCAAAGAAACTTCGCATCCCATCTCAGTCGGCTGACCTTTAGACTGCCAGACTCGACGGCTGGCCGCTGGTTGCGTTTTTAAAGTTTCTGCGAGAGGCACAGTGCTACGAATCAGACAGTGGTCTGATGAGCCTAGTGGTTCATCAACAAAAACTTGATAGCCGTATGGGTGCGAGGTCAGCAGAAGGTCCAATAAGGAAGGTGCATGGCCCTCCACATCTAGAATCCGTGTAGGTTAAGTTAACAGTTGGGACAGACTGTAGGCCAAAGCGAAGTCATGAACGGCTCTACCCGCGTGTTCAGTTGTGCGTGAACCAAGCCATTCGACGTGGTGGACATTGAAGTCTCCCAATACCACAATCTCGGCAGAGGGGATCCGTTGGAGAAGGGAGTCTGTCGCCGTTTGGACGCTCTCGATGAGTTGGTCAGTTCCGTTGTTACCGCTGTGGGACCTATACAGGCACGCGTAGACGTGAGGATGGCGTCCGCAGTCGACGTGCAGCCATAAGATGGAGAGGTCCCTATCTTCAAGACTGCCGAGGCGACGGTCCGACGTCAGGGGCCTTAATTACCATCAACTCATAAGCTGTATTACTTTAATCTTACTATGCAAATTGCCTTACGAATTTTGCGTAGTAAGATAAAGTTATACTGCTCTAAGGTGACAGTTGGGCCCCAGGTAGGGTTGCCACCTTTTTTCAGTACAAATAAAGTATATATTTTTTATTTTGTTAGAACAAAAATAAAGTACATAGCATAAAAAAGAGTATTTATTTATTTGTCCTTAAAAACGTAAGTTTTGTTGCTCTTGGCGACATTTAACAAATATTTGTCTTTTACGTAAACAGCTTTACGTAAATAGAGTATATTGGTACCTACTTAAAGTAAGTACGCCGACATGAAAAAGAGGACAATACTCTATTTTAAAGTACGGGTGCCACTGGCAACCCTAGCCCCAGGCCCCCCTCTCGCAGTAGCACGTCGACCAGTAGGTAGGTAATATGGGATATTTTGTCCACTTTAAGGATACAAACACATTTTGCTGACATAGGTACCGCTGAGTGCAAGCTCTTTTATTTGTTTTTTTTTAGCGTCAATCGCTTTTTTTTGTATACGTAAGTCACTACGAAAGTTTTGAGATACTCAAAATTTATAAAAAGAACGCAACTAGATTGAACCTTTTTTTAAAGATAAATTATTTGTAATTCGAACATAGAAAACCATTTAATCAAATATTTAAAAATAAAAAAATGACGTTTGATTTTTGTTTCAATTCCGCAGGCTTTCATCGTCAACTATGCATGGATTTTAAGCGAGAACATTTTCGTGCGATGATTTTGTACAATTATAAATTTGGATTAAATGAATGTGAGTGCAGAGAGCGATTAGTTTCGGTGTTTGCGGAATAGTCCCAATGGAATAGCACCATTGCGTGCAACAGTTTTCAGATGGTTTGCTCAATTTAAACGAGGGATTTTCTCCTTAAATGATGATGAAAGAAGAGGCCGACCCGCGACTTCAGTTCCAGAAGAAAACGTCCTAGTTGTGAAAAAAATTATTAAGGAAGACCCAAAAGTGACTTATAAACATATAGAAGAGGTCGTGAAGATTTCATCGCCAGCTATTAATGACATTTTACACAACCGGCTTGGAGTCAGGAAATTATGTTCACGATGGGTGCCTCACACTTCAGAACAAAAAGAAGCTCGCGTGACATGGTGAAAATATATGCTCAGAAAATTTGATCACGGAGAAGGACGGTAAATTTTTAACATTATTAAATACTGGAGAAGAGAGTTGGATTTACCAATATGATCCACCGACTAAACGGCAATCGACAATTTGGGTGTTTCACGATGATGAACCTCCAACGAAGTTGAAACGCGGGCGAAGTGTTGGGAAAAAAATGGTGGCCACATTTTTTTCTGCAAGTGGTTAAGTGGCCACAATTTCCTAAGACGACCAAAAAACTGTGAATGCTAAGTGGTATATTGAAGTGTATTTACCTACTGTATTTAATAATTTAAAACAAAAACGACCTAAAACTGGTTTGAGGGGGCTCTTTTTGCATCATGACAATGCGTCGCCGCACAAGGCCATTGTCACCAAGGATTTTTTGAAGAGTACAGAGATTGAAGAATTGTGTCATCCTCCGTATAGCCCCGATTTAGCTCCTTGCGATTTCTTCCTCTTTCCGAAAATCAAACTCGGAAATCGTGACACGCGATATAACAGTCCTGAGGATGCACAGAATGCCTACTTGCAGGCCGTAGAAGACCTTCCTAAAGAAGAGTACCGGGAATGCTATAAATTATGGTTTAGGCGGATGAATCAATGCATAGAAGCTAATGGAGAGAACTTTGAGAAACTGTAATTAAAAAAAATTAATAACTTTTAAGTATACTTTTTTTGTAAGTATCTCAAAACTTTCGTAGTGACCCACGTATCATGGATTTCCGCAAAGTGAATTGACGAGATTGGGCAATAGCTAGCCACGTATGGCCCAATGCGGGTTGTTAGGTTAATTTCTTATGATTTTTGGTCCATTTTGACCTTTTTTGACGACCTCCGTGGTCGAGTGGTTGAACGCTGGTTCTGGCATCGCGTTCAATACCCGGCCGCCGGTCAATTTAGAAAATAACTTTTTTCTTAAGTAAGTAATTGATTTGGATCCGATCAGCTGCAGCCACATTTTTTAAACGGCCACTTCCCGTGATCGGCCACTTCACCCAACGGCCACTTCCCTTGAACGGCCACTTTCCTATCGGCTACAGCCACAATCCTTGAACGGCCACAATCCTTGAGCGACCATTTCCCCTTGCGGCCACTTCCCCAAGACCATACTTACATTAACCACCATCCTACCGTCGCGTCGCCGTCAAAATTGGCAAAATACGCTAGCTTTTTAATATAAATAAATAAATATTGTTTTTTTATTTTGTAAGTTACTACGATTTTGTTTGATAAGATTTTGCACAGTGGTCTTTCGGGGAAGTGGCTGAAGTGGAAATTTGCATAGTGGTCTTTCAGAGAAATGGTCGAAGTAGGAAATGCTCTATCAAGGAAATGGCCGATGTACTTAGGAATTTACTAAGTGGTCGTTCAGGGAATAATTGGCCGTAAGTGACCGGATCCATTGATTTCGGGTCTGGGTTTTTTATTTATTTTGTTTATTCAATTCTATGACGTAATTAGACAAGACAACCACAAGATCATTTAAGTATTTATGTCCTTTTATTTTAGTTAGCTAATATCAACGTCCAAACCTCTATTATGTTCCGTGGTCAAAAGTCGTAGACGAAACTACTTCCAAAATAATAAATGTAGTTTTCTAACGTTTTTATTTAAATTCAAAAGCTGTATGTACATTATCTTATTTGGAAACCTGTGGTTAAACTTGAATTTGATTACTTCTAACGCCATCTATGGCTAGTAAACGAATACTCAGTTTTTAGATTGCTAAGTACTTCCAGTAGAACACTGTAGATGTCGCTGAAGTCCTTAATGTTTGTGTGTGATAGCGTCAAAGACTATTTAAATCTCTTTGGATAGCGTATTTCACAGAAATCATGTTAATTATTACAATAACATGGTGGTTAAAATATTCAAATAATATTATATAAAATTCTCATTTCATTCTATTTGTTTACGTTAAGGACAGCTCTACATTTTTAAATGAAAACATAATTATGGTAGTCATGGTACGTTTACGTAGGTTTTAGTAGTAATAAATATTATGAAAAACGAATGTTTAGTTTGGCTGATAGAAAAAGAAAAAGAGAAAAATTCACATTTAAAAAAAAAATCATCCACAAGTCAGACTGTGGAAATTCACTTAAATATCAATAATAATATACAGTGTTATGTTTGTATTACCTAATTCATAGTTTTAAAACTGTCTTTGCAAATGCTCGACTCCAATTTATTAGTATGTTGGTATGACAGACTAACTATGGATTTTTAATGTTGGTTAGGCTGTGATTGGGGTTGCAAGTAAAACAAATTGTGGCATTATTGTAGGTAAAAGGTAAAGTTGAAAACTCGTCTCTTCAACAAATTGAGAACGATAACTTACCTACTTTTTTATCAACAGTTGATAAAAAAGTAAGTAGGTTATTGTTAGTTACTTAATAAGCTGCTAAATGTATGTCAGCAGTCTTTAATCCGTTAGTAGCCTTTTACGACACCTAAGAGAAAAGACGGGTTGGTGGCATTTCTAATATTGAGCCGCCATCACACAGCTAATATTTTAATAATTCTTTACTTACTTTAAAAATACCAACTCTCATTAGTATGTGTCTTTGTAGGTAGCGTCTTGTACACTACCTACAAAGGTAAGAGATGACGAAAACACTGTCAATTTACGACGCTTTATAGCTTCGCTTTTAGTATTTTGTAAAGTAGTGTCTTATTTATTATTAGGACACTTATCAAAATTCTAAAAAAAACTATTGTTATTAAAGGCTTTTAATAATTAATACGATTAATAATAATTAGAAGCCTTTTTTATAATATCAATCATAATAATATGAAAATAGTTTTATTATAAATCAATTGTTAAGTTATTCCAAGGATTCTTTATACCAGTCATTTGTTACCATCTATAATAAAGGTATTTTATATCACAATCAACGATTTTCACATAATATTGATATTATTTTATAGGTACATAACGTTCGTTTCTTTGTCAGTTTTTTTACTTGATATTACTTGACCGACCACGCCTGGGTAGGGTAGCCAATTTCAATTATGGCAACATTTTAAAAAAGAAAGTGAAGTGAAAGAAATGAATTTACGAGAATAGGTCGCAAGTCGCATAGATTTTTGGTTGATTTCCTTTTCACTTTGCTTTCGTATTCTCCAAGATCTAATAAACTAACGTTAATTTGTGTTTCTGATCAAAATCTGATTCAAAGTATTAGGTGCCGTGGCACCGAAAACAGGCTAAGTACAAGAGTGAACAGCATCTTATTGATTTTCTTACCTTGCATATGCTTTCAACCAACGCGAAGTGGTGTTATTAAATATATCGAAGGAACTACGATCTAATTGGAATCTATTACAATAGAAACAATAATCCACATATCTAGTGACATTTTTCCTAATTCGGTGTTAACATAAAATAAGCGAAAATGATGGCAAATTCACTTGACACAGTAAACGCGAACCAGCCCACGCAAAATGGTAGCAAGGTTCAACCTAGCAATAACGAGTCGAAGACTAACCTCATAGTAAACTATTTACCACAAACGATGACTCAGGAAGAGATACGGTCGTTGTTCTCCAGCGTCGGCGAAGTAGAAAGTTGCAAGCTAATTAGAGACAAAGTGACAGTGTTTCCTGATCACATCCTGAATGGGCAAAGCTTGGGTTACGCTTTCGTCAATTACCATAAAGCTGAAGATGCAGAGAAAGCAGTGAACACATTGAATGGCTTGAGATTACAGAACAAAATCATCAAAGTGTCGTACGCCCGACCTAGTTCCGATGCGATCAAAGGCGCCAACCTCTACGTGTCTGGTCTCCCGAAGCACATGACGCAGCAAGAGTTGGAGAAGCTGTTCAGCCCGTTTGGAACAATCATCAGCTCCCGCATCCTTCACGAGAATGTGAACGTTGGTCACCTACTACAAGTGGGTGGTGAAGATCAGTCTCTGCAGGGGCCTTCCCGAGGCGTCGCGTTCATCCGCTACGACCAGCGTTGTGAGGCAGAAGCAGCTATACGTGAGTTGAACGGCACTATACCGCCTGGTGGTACTGGCCCCATGACTGTGAAATGTGCCAACAATCCTAGTAACCAGAACAAGGCACTAGCTCCCCTAGCAGCGTACTTGGCGCCCACTGCTGGACGTCGCTTCGTGGGACCTGCAGGGAAAGCTCTTCTTGCCATCAACAAGGGCCTCCAAAGATTTTCTCCATTAGCTGACCCTCTCATCCAAGGTAATGCTTTAGGCGGTTCAGGTTGGTGTATCTTTGTTTACAACATCGGAGCTGACACTGAAGAGAGCATTCTTTGGCAGCTCTTTGGCCCATTTGGTGCCGTCCAAAGTGTTAAGATTATAAGAGATCCTACAACCAACAAATGCAAAGGGTATGGTTTTGTAACAATGACTAACTATGACGAAGCTGTTGTTGCAATCCAATCTTTGAATGGATACTCGCTGAACGGCCAAGTCCTGCAGGTCAGCTTCAAAACAAACAAGAGTAAATCTTAAGTTAATCAAAATCTAGTCAATAAATTCATAGCTAATACAAAAATGTTGATCATTAAGCTGTCATGGTATTGCATCAATATTGATTAATCCTAGAACTGAGTAGTGAATATGACTGATGCAAATCATGACACAACAGTTTGAAGCAGTGTTCAATGCAAGCAAGTACAAAATGAAACACAACAGAATTTGCCATTAAAACTTCCAGAATCACTTTTATCTCAATATTTTTGACATAATTGTCGTCCAACAAATACTATGAATTTGTATTTTACCTGAGTACACTGAAATGCAACCGTGATATTATGATCTGTGAACTGTATTTTGTGTCAGAAGTTTGTAATATTTACATGAGCCAGTGTAAGGCCAGCCTAATGTGGATATTCTAGAATTAGACATGACTTGTCACTTTTGGCATGCATTGCCATCTCCATGTGCATTTTAAATAATGTTGAAAGCTATTCAGATATAAATTGACGTGTACCTTTACCTACGAAGAATTACTGCCTTAAATATGCATTGCAATTATTATTTTTTATATACAAAATGACAAGAACCATCTTAAAAGCTAAGATCAGTTTATAATGGATTCATTTTAAGTTAAGTAAAAAGATATTTAGTAAAATTTATTTTCCAATATCTATTTAGAAAATGTAAAAGAATGTTTTACTGTATAAATAAACTTTATTATGTTCATTTCTGATTGAGAGTGAAACACTTATGAAAATACAAAATTAGAAATCTACTGGTTGATTTTATGTAGATAATTGTAATTTGTATTTTTATACTAATAATAATAATCATTAAATCTCAATTAGAAATTAACAATGCCAACAAGAGTCTATGGTACTGCAGGCAATAACAATATGACTAAATCATAAGACAGTGCAATATAATACTATTTGCTTAAAGTAAAAGTATATTAAAAAGTTACATAATTATATTTATACAAAAAGCCTGTGCAATGATTCCCAACCAATGTCATCTTTTAAGATGTAGCAATAATAAAGGGTTCACTCATATAATCATTCACCTGTAGTGTTTGCGCCTACCAAAGATTACAGAAACGAAATTACGACTGAATAATAATTCACTTGATAAGTAATAATGACTTTTTATAAATTTTAATCTAATATTTCCATAGTTTCATGGTTTCATTAACATATTAATGAAAATAAATGATAATTATTTCATCAGTATATTGATGATATAACTGAAAATAATTCCAATATTAACAAAATGCACAAAGATGTTAATACTTAAATGAATAATATATATTAGAGCATTAGTTAGTCATTTTATATAACTATTCATGTTGTAATGTCTCATAATCCATGTTATTTATTTCTCATTATTGATTAACTAATATTGGTAAGAAAATTCAATCTTTGTCTATGCAGAATAGTAATCTCAAACAAAATTACGAAATGTAAGGACCATGACATAACAACTAATTAGTTATTGATCAACATTTTATTCAACTAAATTTTGTAATTGTGACTTGATAATCTGATGTATGAACATTATGACTAGTGTATTATTCAGTGAAAGTCAAATTGAAGCTTTTAGAGAGAAGCTATAAAATCTTTGTAAGTGATCATAATTGTCACTTTAAATATTACTGACATGATGTGGTTGGTAACCAAATGAAAGAAAATATAAATTAGGTATACCTACATTTTAGCAGAGATACTATTGAGGAAGAATTGACAGTTTGACTTTCACAACATGATATTCTCTCTCTAATTATTAATTTGTATAATCATAATATCTATTTATTATTAAATTTAAGTAACTTTTCAATTCACTGTAATTTATTATAATCATTATAGATATATAGATTTCATTTGATGTTATATTAATATATTGAACATTTAGTGTAAGTTCAAAATTAGTTGGATCAGTATCACTATCTTACTCAATAATGAACATATACCTATCTCATGATTTGTATTGTTCCAGATATTTAGTGGTTTGTATAACTACATTCATAGCTAAATATTCATAGGTAAATGCATATCATGAACATACACTGGTAAGGGATTCTCAAAATAGTTGGGCTTGTATGATGCATTTTGAATAAGTACCTATATGTTTAATTTCTATAATACTGTTAAGGATAAATGTTTCAATAAGATTAAATATTATTATTTATTAAAAGTACTTAACTATGCGAAACTAGTCAGTTATAATTTTGCGCAAGATTAAACTCTTAAGTACCTACATTTAAGTATTTATAAAACTGTGTTCTCTAATTTAAATGTACCTAGACATTTAGAATTTTGAGTTTAAATTATGTTGGTGTGGTGTTTGGTTAACATAAATGTAATGTACCATTGTATAGTACACAATACATTCATAACAATACAAATGGTGTGTATCAAAACTAGTCAAAGGTAAAATTAAATCTCTATGCAAGATAGCTCTGAATCTCTTCGTCTGTATTTCTCTAATTATATTTTTATTATAAGTACTCATAATCTTAATTATAAGGTGCTAAAGTTGCGTCAGATTTAATTAAGGCTAAGGTCTTTAGCTACTTTAAACAGCTATTTTTTTTACATTAAGAAATACAATCCTTTACTCTGTCTTCATAACTTTAGGCGAAAGAGAACTTTTCTTGCTCCTTTTTATCTAAATTACACTAAAACTTCCGTTGTTTTATGTAGACTCCTATATCAACGATCTATTTTATACAGTAGAATTCTATGAAACACGCGCATTTGGTGCAGGCTGGTCGGGCATGCACGCTCGAAAGATTCAGAGCGTCCTGTTTTAGTAATACTTTGTGTTGTGTCGTCCCAGTAACGGAATCCGTGATCCTCCACCGAAAGATAAACATTTGACACCAATGCACACCTGTCCCTTTAATTGTTTTGTTTACTTCGTATTTTGTGTTCTAAGATGTGGTATTTTTGTGTTAGAGTAGTTTCAGTTAATTTAATAATTATTTAAAAACTAACATCTCTTGACTTCTTTAGTGTTTACTTATTTAACCACATTTAACAATTTGATTTTAATTATTGTTTTTTTCGTTTGTTTTTACTTTGGGCAGGTTTGGGTATTGTAAGGGTTTGGCCTAGGATGTAGCTAGAGATATTTAAGACAGAGTACAAATCGCCGATAAATGTATGAAGAAACGTTTGGCTTACTTACATATAATTTTGAAATAATGTCAACGAATGTAATCTGGTAGGGAATATTGATAGACATTAAATATTGACATTAGCAATAATATACCTATAAAAATCTTTTATTTATCTACATCCCATCCTACATTAGGTACATTTTCCGTTCATTATAATAGTTCTAGGTAGGACATGTAGAAGGTGGAAATAAATCCAAACTACGTTATGATTATGAATAATAGCGGTGCAAATACGCATACATAATGTTTCATTCAGCCACAGATAAAGACGAGGCGAAGTACGGATATTAGTTAAGTAGGTATAAGTAGGTATTATGTAATCCGAATGAACTTTGGTTAAATATCTTCCCTTCTTGTTATCAGGATAAAGGTACCTAGGTGAAATGCAGCGCCCTGTCCTGTGATGTTGAACTGATGATTAGCTGCCCCTATCACATTATCGAATTACCTATGTAACAAAGAGATTTAAATAAATGTCTTTGCTATGAATGTAAGTACTCCTATTCATGCAAAAAAACACATGAGGGGTTAATGTTGGGAAATCGTGATTATAGCTAAATTTAGCATTTCTTCATTGGACCAGCATCATAGAATACATAATAATACAAGTACCAGCATACCGACATCAATGGAAATGCTGTTTTTTATACAAAAAGGCAGACCAACATCAATGGAAATGCTGTTTTTTATACAAAAACTCTATAGGTACTACCTACTCATGTATAATAAGTTATTTAAAAAAAATTTGTACCAACTAGTTATACCCAAGCGCCGAAAGAGAGAAAGCTTCACTTGCATAGTCAAGCAGGCATATCATTTTGCTACATGTAACATCTAATTAAAACTGCCACCGCGTGGCGAGCGAGCGGAATGTTCTACTTTAGGGGCGTACAATTTGATCAAGCAACATTTTACGAGGGATGGAATCGCTCCGAACCCCTGTCACCCTTCTGCGGGAGTTCATTGAACCCATTGTGTACTTCTGAGACCATTGATCGTTTCGATTTTTTGGTACGCGGGAGTCAGGTTGTCTTTTTTAGTTGGTAGGGCTATAATAGAGATAACTAATAGTAACAGGATCCTATTGGATTCCTACTAAGATCAATTGTATTAAGTTAAGTAGGTAGGTACCTATCTTTTGTTTAGTAGGTAAGCTAACCTAACCTATATTTTATGTTCTAAGTAGGTACCTACTACCTATCTATATACCCACTTAATCTTTTAAGTTTATTAAATTCTTTATTGCAAAAATTTCAGCAAGAAGCGGACTTAATGCCCTGGGGCTTTCTCTACCAAAAAAGACTAAGTAACAGAAAAACAAACTGCAAATAAGATTACTTACTTACTAATAATTAAGTAAGTACTTACTAGGTACTTATAGGTACGTATATACATACCAGTAAGCCATTTATTTATCTAGGTGGTAGGTAAATAGGGTTTTCCTTTTCAAAAAACTACCAAGTTATTGAGGATCAAAAAAAAATTTAAATTAAAGAATTAACCCCACCAGCCTAGATATTTATAATATTAACCTCTCGTCTGTAAGAAAACCTTAAATCGGTTATGTTTGGTTTTACGGCAGTTGACATGATAACTGACGAGACGGGGTGCATAACGCCAGGCTAAATAAAAAAGGGATAAAATAATTCTTGTAACTTACTTAGTCCTAGGTATTAGCGTGAAAGAAACCATTAATTATTATTAAGTATGTAGGTAGGACCAACTTAAGTGACATAAACAGTGGGTAGCAACTATTAACATAATATAATCACTAAGTACCTACTATCCCCGAAGTGTTTGTCAGAGACTAGGCAATGAGGACTGCAAAAGCATAGTCCTCTGCCATTAGTCCACTTTTCACCAAATAGCGACTGCGTATGTGCTCAGCGTGACAGGTGGTGAGCCCATCGCCGCTCTACGCTGTTGGATGTATGTGCCGCCCTTAGTCCGTTAGTCGCCTTTTACGACACCCAAGGGAAGAAAGGGGGCGGTAGTATTCCCATAATGACCTGCTACGTGACACGGCTTCAACAAGCAACAAATACCTAAACGATTTTACTTATGTAGGTACCTACCTACCTACCTATCTAAAAGTAAAACCTAATTTCATAAGTACCTACCCAAACCTAATAAATTTTAAGAGGGTTTACGCATTTCGGTTTCCCATACAAACTTCCAAGTCGACATTTTTAATAACCAATAAGCTTAGATTAAAACAAAAAGGGAAGATACGGCATGCTCCTACTTGTAGTCATTCAAAATATAGTCCTACTCAATGATATTATAATATAACTAGCAGCCGCTCGCGGTTTCACCCGCGTGCTTCCCGTTCCCGTGGGAATATCGGGATAAAAAGTATCCTATGTGTTAATCCAGGTTATAAACTATCTGTATGCCGAATTTCATCCAAATCCATTCAGTAGTTTTTACGTGAAAGAGTAACAAACATACACACTCACAAACTTTCGCCTTTATAATATTAGTGTGATATAATATCATTGGTCCTACTCAACTACTTAAGCAAACACTCACACACGCACACCCATAAAGTGTAAATCGAGCGAGCGAGACAAAGCGATAAGTTTTAACGTCAGCGCGAGGGAGTTAGCGAGTAGCGCGTTGACGCTTGGTCGCTTTGCAACAGACGAGTACGTACGACCGATTCCGACGCCACTGCCGAGTAGCGTCTTTCTCTTTTTCACACAGTAGAATATCCGCAATAGTGCGATGTAGCCTGTTCGCTCGGCAAATTGTGACTGAAGTGAAATTGTGCCTTTAGGCCTAATTTTGGCGGCTCACTCACGAGACGCTAATGCCGTATCTTCCCTTTTTGTTTTAATCTAAGCCAATAGGCCAATTTTAATGAAACTTTACATGCTTAGACAAAATACAGGGATCTAAATAGTTTGTTGAGAACATTTTTAAAAAAGGTGTATTTAGCTGAGTTATTGCGATTTAATGTCCACTATAGAAAGTTTAAAATCGCATAACCTCCTTATTTAAAAGTTTTTTAAAAATGTTTTCAACAAACTATTTAGATCTCAGTATGTTACTTTACCATGCAAAGTTTCATTGAAATTGGCTTAATGGTTTTTAAAAATTTCGACTTGGAAGTTTGTATGGGAAGCCGAAATACGTAAACCCCCCTAAGAGACCCCAGTCACAGAATAAATAATAGCCCCAGTACACAGTGGCGTATGATGGCCCACTGCCGGCCATCGCCTCGCCATTGTGTAGATGGGGTAAATTGCGCGCCACTATCGACAAATTGCCCGCCACTGTACACTATTACCCCTGATGGGGTCTGATATGTAGTTTCGAATGCCGTCGTTGCGACGCACGCTGTTGCGAAAAACATTTCAAGTGGTACCTACGCCCTTGCGAAAAACCGTTGTATCAAAAATCGCTAAATCGTATGACGGACTCGCGAACACGATGTCACGAAATCTCTTTTATATGTGGTACGCTTGGTCGATTGTCGTGGTATCGAAATCCATTGTTGCGATTAGAACGCTTATTCTAAGCAATGGCACCGGTGATGGAATAGTTTAATGGAAAATCGGAAACTTGGTTTGTACCTACGCCTGTTTGTATCTGGATACCGGATGTTATTGTTATTTTTGTTATCTACAAATTTGATTTGTTTTCTATACCTATAGGTATAGAAAACAAATTAAAAAGTTAATTAAAAATAATATTTTTCATTTCCCTACCTTCTAAATACTAATCGAGCCCATCGTAAGTTGCTGTGTCTCATCGAGGTCGTGAGTTCGATTCCCATACGATAAATTAATGGGTTTCGATACCGTAACTATCGATCTAGCGTACCACATATAAAAGAGATTTCGTGACAGCGTGTTCGCGAGTCCGTCATTCGATTTAGCGATTTTCGATACAACGGCTTTTCGCAAGGGCATACCACTTGAAATGTTTTTCGCAACAGCGTGCGTCGCAACGACGGCATTTGAAACTACATATCAGGCCCCCCCGATAACATCTGCAAACCTAGCATGATGAACCTGTGAAACTAACTACCTACTAGGCAACGCTCTACTGCGTGCTACTGCTACGAATCGTAGCCCGTACCCGTAGTCCAGTGCTTTTGTACGGACAACAACAAACAGCTGCAGCAAGTCACGCCTAAATTATTAAAACGTTTTTAAACTAAAAGCCCCACGTGTTAAAGTTGAAAATCGATTGAAGAAAGTTTGGACAGTTTTAATACCTACACGAGAATGTGTGTCTTCAAGGAAGTTAAAGCGTTCCCTGAGATAAGGTCCCCACCAAAAAGGGATTGAACAGAATACTGTAAAGCAGGGAGACGATATGTAAATTCCGGCGAACGCGAACTCGAGCTTAGTACGAAATTCGGATACGTGATCATATTTGCGTAAACCAAATATAAATACAGTTCCGTATAACCTGCATGCCTATTGCGTAACTCGGCTGACAGTTAAAGTCCTAGCCCATTATTACAGCCATCCGGCACCCGACGACGTCCCGACCAGCACCGCCTCGTCGTTCGGCGTCTACTCGTTGTCGACAAAATGGTCCACGGGGGGACGACGCGTTTACTTGTGAATTTCGTCGCATGACCAACCAGTGAACCTCGCGTGACCAACGTCGAGTGAATATCGCGTGGACAACGAGTGGACATCGTTTGGTCCACGAATTTGCGAGTAGTCTGTTTGCAGTTTCATTCGTCCTCGTAGGAATCATTCGCGGGCAACGCGCGGTCCACTCGGGACCCGTGCGTTGACGGGTTATGGGCAAAGACATTAAACTATTAAATCTCTTTGGTTATGGGACATCTCGCCCATGCAAAAACTGGTCTGCGGGCCTCTGCTGACCTCACACCTATCTATCTATCAAGTTTCTGTTGATGCACCACTAGGCTCATCAGACCACTGTCTGATTCGCAGCACTGTGCCTCTCACAGAAACTTCAAAACCGCAACCAGCGGCTAGCCGTCGAGTCTGGCATTATAGGTCAGCGGACTGGGATGGGATGCGAAGTTTCTTTGCGTCCTACCCGTGGTGGCGAGTTTGCTTCTCGCTGGATGATCCTGATGTCGCCGCTGACTCTGTTGTTGATGTGATACTGCAGGGAATGGAACTTTTTTATTCCAAACTCTGTGGTTCCCATTGGCGGCAAGTCCCAACCATGGTTTGGTCGTTGCTGCAAAATGGCGTCTCGCCAAAAGCGACAACATTACCAAGCCTGGGCTAATGCGGTGTCATCAAAGGATCCAAACACCAGTGCGCTCAGAAAGAAGTACAACTTTGCCGCCAGATCCTTTAAGAAGGACATTGCCAAGGCGAAGTCATCATTCATAGGTAGAATTGGCGAGAGGCTAGTGCGCCTTCCTTCGTGGACGCGTGCGTTCTGGTCTCTCGCCAAAGCTATCTTAGGGAATTTTTGTCAGCCGTCCCTACCACCATTGCACAAGACCAATGACCGCCTGGCCTATACTGCAAAGGAGAAAGCCGATCTCTTGGGCTCTCTTTTCGCTTCAAACTCGACCTTGGACGATGGGGAAAACTCTCCACCAACCATACCGCATTGCGCTTGTACAATGCCAAACGTTCAGTTCCTGCAAAGGTCAGTTCGTAAGGCTCTTTTTTCCCTTGATATCCACAAGGCGAGTGGGCCTGATGCAGTTCCACCCATTGTGCTTCGGACGTGTGCTCCTGAATTGGCACCAGTTCTAACGCGCCTTTTCCGGCTCTCTTACACTACTGGCGTCGTCCCGAGCTCTTGGAAGACAGCCCTTGTCAGATCCGTCCAACTACAGGCCAATAGCTATTACCTCTTTACTCTCCAAAGTAATGGAGTCCATTACAAACCGCCAGCTCTTAAGGTACTTAGAAGAGAACCAGCGTACTAAGTGATCGCCAGTATGGTTTTCGTCGCGGTCGTTCGGCTGGTGATCTTTTAGTGTATCTTACTCACCGATGGGCGGAGGCAGTCGAGAGTAAAGGGGAGGCACTGGCAGTTAGCTTGGACGTAGCAAAAGCCTTCGACAGGGTATGGCACAGGGCTCTTCTCTCTAAAATTCCATCATACAGGCTTCCTGAGAAATCGTGTTCATGGATTGCCAGCTTTCTCACTGGGCGTAGCATCAGAGTCGCAGTCGACGGTTCGTGCTCCGACATGAAGCCCGTGAATGTTGAAGTCTCGCAGGGGTGTGTGTTGTCCCCTACTCTATTTCTTCTGCATATCAATGACATTGCTGCATAACAACAGCATTCATTGCTATGCAGACGACAGTACTGAGGATACGCTCTACACCGGCACCGGGCGAGCTAATATTTCTCTGGAAAGCGTTATCGAGAGCCGGAATAAACTTGTGACTGACACCGAGAACATGTTAATTATTAACTTGCCGAACGGAAGAGCCCCCGAACCCCTCCCGGGAATGGCCGCCGGGACCCCACCTTCCGGTCACCAACCGGCACGACGGACCACCCCGAGATTATGCGTGGCATGGTGAGGCAGCCTCACGAGCTGGTTAGGCTCGCTTGGGCCCCTGTACTGTGCCACGGGCGGCCAGCGGGACAACCGTTTCTACGGGTCTCTCTGGTCGGCAGGTTAACGAAGTCCTCCTGGCACTGGTTTGACGGAAGCCTCCACAGACCAAATACATCGCAGCATCATCCTCTCGAGCTTTGGTTATACGCTGGCTGATCTCGAAACGCGACCGACAAGCAGTCACTTGACGGGTTTTACACCATGCGTACGGTGGTCACCAACCAGACGGGTGAAGCCCTACCACCAGTGGAGCAGATCATCGCTCGAAAGAGTCCGTTAGTCGCTTCTTACGACACCCACCAGACGGAGAGAGGGGCGGCGATTGGTATTCTTTCTCCGTCACCGCACGGATGAAAACTTAGGGTAAACATGATGTGCCGAAACGAAACGGAACCAAATAGTAATGGTTAAAAGCAGAAAAAGATAGCCAAGTTATTCTCTCTCTATAGTTATAAAGCTCAATGGGTTTAAAGACGTCAAATATTGTAAATTTATTGTCGACTTCTTGGCGGGAAAGTAAAGCGTCATGTCTGCAGTTTTGTTTTATTTTCTTAAAGTGTTTTTTCGAACATTAATGTGAAATAAATAAAATAAACCGTTAAGTGTTTGTGAACGTGCATGAGTGTTGGCAAATGAAACAAAACAGTGCAAATCACTTTTCAAATTCTCTCAAGAAGTCCGCGTGAGATCTTAGTAAAGTCCCATATCTTTACTGAAAACTCAAGGGTATTGGGGGAACATCAATTAACTTTCATCATCTTAATCACCACTCATTATCATCTAGGGAAAAAAAAGACATTAAAATACTAATGACTAGGCAGTATAGTCTCTGGCCTTAGCCTATTCACTCACGGAACAGATACAAAAAAAAATTTAATTGTCATTGTCACGTCAATCAACTGTCAATGTCAATATTGTCAACCTTTACCCACTTTCTTCTCACTTTACAATTTGTCTTGTTATTATATTAAAATTAAAATATTTATCTTCAATTAATCAATAATTAATTGATCGCATTGCATTACATTTATTAATAAAATCCAATCAAAAAAGTCTTGTGTGGTTGTTGTGGTTCTTTGGTGTACTATTATAAAATTCATAGAAAACTTTCTCAGTGAACTTTACAAACAGTAACTACAAATCTGTTTCGTTTGTTTGTTCAGTTAAAGTGTAGATAATAAGATGGAATCCCTTTCGAAGCAAGAGCTTATATCGACTATAACAAAACAAGCAGACCAAATAAAAAGATATGAAGCACGACTCAGAGGCAAGTACTTAATTGTATTCCTGTTTGTGTTGAAACTCAACCATATGGGTTGTCAATTATTAGTTTAGTTGGACATCCCATAATGTTTGACACTAATGGTTTTAGATTCTGATATTTGTTTCAGATGTTGTTGCTGCATACAAAGGACTTGTTAAAGAAAAGGAAGCACTGGAGATAAGTTTAAAAGCTTTAAATAAAACAGAAGTACCAACAGATGGAGGTCAGTATGTTTGTTTTATTTTTAAAGTCTATAAACCATGGGTGAGTGCAGCTTTAGCTTTAGCTACAGTGTATGCTGAGAGACTATGAAGCTGCTTAAAAACTTTATTAATACTCAAAGCATGTGCCAGTCAAAAAATAATAACATAAAATTTTTATTGTGTCTGCTTTTGTGGCAGTCAGTGTGTTAAACTTAGGTATCACTTCTGTATACACATGCTTTGCACTCTACATTTACAAACACCCATGTGAGTCACCAGTAGTTTACTATTTATTAGCAATGAGGGTGTACACAATTAAAATCATTATATTTTCTATGGTTAATGTAGTCTTTTTTGTTTTTGATTCTTCTAATAAATGCCATCCACTAGGTTGAGTTGATCTTTTCAAGACTATTGAAGTAGCCTGAAACTTGTCGATGATACTATTACTTCAACATTACGTGAATACATAATAGTAATAAGGCCTATAAATAAGGTTTATAGTTTCAGATGATTCAGTGACAGCTCTCACACTGTCTCTCTCCACTTTATCTGCAGAAAAGGCTCGTATGGAAGAAGCGTTTCAAGCAGATAAGAAAGTTACCAGGGATAAGGTACTTTTAAACAACACTTTGCTTTGTTTTAAGTTTGTCTCAGTCTCGTAAATTAGCATTTGATGTTTTATTACAATTCATTAGCCTTCAAAACATGAACCTTCTCAACAAATAGTAAAATTTATTTGTCAATATACCTAATTTAGTATCTCTCATAAAATAGGTTAATTTTGCATCAGTAGTATAAAACTATAACATCTCAATGTATGGTACCTGCCTTAAATTGCCATAAGGTTTGAATCTTGCTTGTTTGTTCCCACATAATTTCAGTCTTGTGGTTATTTTTCTTTATATTCACACATAACTACTTATTGTTATATTTAACAAGCAGTGTTCTACAAGTTGTATGACATACAATCTCTATCTTTCAGTATGAAAACATAATTGCTGCAATGAGAGAAGAAACTAAAGCACTAGTGCAACAACACTATGTGGAATCTAATAACCTCAAAGCAAAAATCTCATATGAGATACAGGAGAGAGAGAAAGAGAGAGCCAATCATTCTGCAATGTTGAAGTGAGTTAGTTTGAAAGTGAAGTTGTTAGCTGATCGTGTGCAGATTACTTCTTAAGTGCTGCGAAAATATAGACTCATTCGTCTCCAGTAGCGGCAACTGAAGACACTGCAAATCGCGTTTTGTATGATGGTGACTAGTATTGGCCACATTACTCTTAATGTACCTTTGCGCAGAGTTTACTTTAATGTCTTAATGTCTACAAATACATTATTTCAGAGAGCTTCATATTAAACTAAACAGTGAGAGAAAAACAAAAGAAAAATTGGAAGATAAAGTTGTTCATTCAACAGAAAGTCAAGGTAAATGCGCTGCATTAACTGCATATTGAACTGATGTTGATGTTCTTAATGTCTCTAAAACTTATTGAATTTGGAATTTGTTTTACATTTCGTATATTTAGTGCTGTTACTAGTTTCATAAATTAAGTATATTTCCAAAAAATAATAAACATTTAATTATTTTTTTTGTTACATTCATAAATATCTGCTACAGCGTCGCAAGCAGAGATGGAGAAGCGCGTTCGCGACTTGAGTAGCTCCCTAGATGCGTCGCAGCGGCGGCTGCAGCGGGCCGAGGCGCGAACCGTGGAGACGCCCGCGCTGCTCGTGCGCCTGCAGCAGAAACTCGCACTGCTGGAGCAGTCGCACTCCATCGCCATACGGGAGGTATTATACACCTTACTGCCCACACAATAGGGACCATATTAGTACGTATGTAGTGATATTATAGACGCCCGCGCTGCTCGTGCGCCTGCAGCAGAAACTCGCACTGCTGGAGCAGTCGCACTCCATCGCCATACGGGAGGTACATTACATACATACATATAACCATGACTATTCTCCCCGAAGGGTTAGTCAGACTACTCAATGTGGACCTCAAAAGCAGTACTCTGCCATAGTTCACTTTTCACCAAATAGCGACTGCACATGTGCTATGAGCCATTCATAACATAAATTTAAAAAAAAACTTTCTGCGCTCACACCCATTATCTATCTTAAGATAGCTTCTTTTGAAACTCGTTAAAATGGTTTAAACTCAATAACGGATATATACATAAACATAGAAAAACACCCAGACCCGAAATCAACTTAGAAAAACAATTCTTTCTAAATTGACCCGACCGGGAATTGAACCCTGGACCTCAGAGATGGCGCGACGCCAGACCCGGCGTGCTAACCACACGACCACGGAGGTCGTCTGCACACCTACACACCTAACTACCCACATGATTGCATATAGTGATATTAGAGACGCCATCAGGGAGGTAGATTACATTCCTAAATACCCACACAATAAAGACCATTATTAGTAAGCATGCAGTGATACTTACTATAGGACATATGCCGCCTCGCCGAGGTGAGTCTCTGTTTGAGACTGAGTCTGAGTCTCCAGTCTTCACTACAGAAAACGTAGGTTTTTACACAAACGTGTGGGATTCGCGGATTGTAGACTTCCTCGTTTCCCAGGGCCATAGCCGGCAGCTTGTGAGTAAAGGAATTACTCAATTTTAACTCGCCCGTAGCTCGCAGGTCTGTCTGTGAGTGAGGTGGGTTCTCCTCATGTGCCATTTGTTTATGTGGGATACTTGTGCCTCGAGGCTCATCTTAGTAGAGTCAGTATTGTGTCTTAAGGATGTTTTAAGCTAATGACGATGAACATCATGTCTGAAACAATATTGTTATTTTGTATTAAAGGAGCAAATCAAAGCGAACCGCGCAGAGGAGTCGGCGCGGAAAGTCTGCGCGAGACAGGAGGAACGCGTCGCCCTCCTTGAAGGGAAGCTGGCGGAGCTGTCTACCACCGTGGGGCAGGTACCGTTCGTGATCAATAGTTACTAAATATCTTTTTATTATAGGAAAGTTATGTAACTATAGCTTATATTGTCCCACTGCTGGGCAAACCTTATTGTAATCAAGTCTTCGGTAGAATTGATGGGTATTGACTTAAGGGGGTTCCGCCGTTATTCCGGGCCCTCGCGGGTGTTAGGCGGTGCGGGGTCCGCGGTAATCATAATAAGTAAGTAAGCGCCATTTACATTTTTATCAAAAAGTTAATAAAAATGTTTAGTTTTTTGGAAATCCAAATCAGTCAAGAAATTGAAAGGTAAACCTATGTGTTCCTGAATTTTTAGGAATTATTATTGTAAAACACGGTCGTAATGTGCATTTATATGGAATTTTAGAGGTAACTTCAGGATTTTTTTCTATCGAGCAAAATGTTTCCAATCGTGTTTTGGAAACAGTCATCCCCTCACACATACGTCTGTAATACATATTGAAAATTTCAGTGCGAAATATCTAAAATATTTTGAATAGCGGCTAATAGAAAACAGCCATTTTTTCCGTATCCACCGCCTAAGCCCCCTTAAGCGCCACGCTTACCAAACGGGGATTGGTAATCACAAAACCGAGCTATGCATCTCAAAAATTTGATACATACTTTGCTCGACCTGGAATTGAACCCGGAACCTCGGGTTAACGGGCCGAGTGCTTAGCCAGTGGGCCACCGAGGTGTTTTAGAAAATAACTTATTACTCCCGAGGCGTATGATATAGCAGCTCACTAAATGAATACTGCCAACTCATCTCTTCCCTTGGGTTGTCGTAAAAGGCAACTAACGGACTAAAGACCGCACATACGACACAGACGTTGCTTTTGTCTCCAAGGCACATAAACCCACTAGGTTTTTGCTGAGGATCGTCGATGTAAAAATTTGTATTTTAAATGTTTTAAACAATCCTACTTCCTACTAATATTATAAACGCGAAAGTTTGTATGTATGGATATTTGTTACTCTTTCACGTAAAAACTACTGAATGGATTTGGATGAAATTCGGCATACAGATAGTTTATAACCTGGAATGACACATAGGATACTTTTTATCCCGATATTCCCAAGGGAACGTATGGATGGATGTTTGTTACTCTTTCACGTAAAAACTACTGAATGGATTTGGATGACATTCGGCATACAGATAGTTTATAACCTGGATTAACACATAGGATACTTTTTAACTCGATATTCCCACGGGAACGGGAACCACGCGGGTGAAACCGCGAGCGGCCGCTTGTAAATAATAAAAGTAAAAAAAATCATTCATACAACAGCATAGAGCGAGGCTATGGGCTCGCCACCGATCACGCTGATCACATGTGCAATTGTTGACTTGCCTAGTCCCTGACTAACCCTATAGGGTATATATTAGTCGTGAGTGGTGTAAGTATGCATGTAACAACTAAGTGCGGTAGCTCAACTGTCAAACTTCGGCAACTAGTGCTGGGATACGATGACATTAAAGATGTGCTAATTGTACAAATTATTAATAAATAATACAACAAGTGTGGTCCAAGAGAAAAATCGTATAATAAAAAAAACACAGCTAAGGATATAGATCGCAAAACAAAAGTTAATAACGTGATTTACATAATTGTACACTTCGGTACAGCGCCATCTAGTGTGATCTATGACAACTACTTACTCAGACTTAAATCATGCAGTGAGAATTAGATTACTTAGACTAAAACCAAACTTAAGCATAAACTTAAACATAAAATGAGACACTAATCGATTTATTTATTTATTTATTTATTCTTTTTAGGAAGGTTAACAGCTGTTATTACAAATTTCATAGCTATGTAAAATCTAAAAGCTAATTATAAACCTCCACAAACTACTAACATACTAAAGTCTTAATTGCAATTGTAAGATTCATTTTATCTCAATACTTTACAAAAATAAAATAAAAATACGTGTAATTATGAAAAAAAAAGAAACAAAAACAATCAATCTATGAAGCATAAAACACATCATATTACATGTTATAAAGCTTATTGCTACCTAAAGTTACTTAAATTACTTAAATTTACTTTACTTTACTTTAAAGAATAAAAGAAATGTTTACATACAGTTCGATTGGTCTAATTGTGTGTGTGTGCACGTGCAGTACGACGCGCGCCGCCGCCGCGACCAGCAGCTCATCCGGCAGCTGCAGGCCGCGCTCAACGGCCGCCTGCTGGACGGCATCGCGCCCGCCGCCGCGGACTATGGTGACACACCATTTTTTCTTTTTTTTTATGAAGTGGCGTTACCCTTTGGATTTCGCCAATATCCAGTTTTTGACTCAGTTGTTTGTTTCTACAGACTCATTGCTTGTATCGGTATCTCGTAGGAGCACAATGTACAAGTACAGAGGTGGTGATATCTTAAATTTTGAGGCTGTAGACCCAGCTGATGATCTGTACTCTGTAATGCCTATGGACGAACACAATACTTAGTTAGTAGCAGATAGACAAATTATAATCTTATATAGTTAGTAGTTATATAAGCACATAAAACATCAATGCAGGGGGGTTTTACATAGCTGAGAACAATCTTAAAATTTGTGGGTTTGGGGATACATGGGGGGAGGAATCATAAACTGAAGTTGGATATTTAGGACAGTTAAAAAATATGTGGTCAGCTGTTTCCTCCTCCAGACCGGACACACGTTTTGATATTCCTACATTTTTGTCATACATTCTTGTTGACACATTGACAGCATCAGTCTTCGGCAACAGCAGTGCGATTCTGTAAAGTCTTAATGATAGATGATTTAATAAAAGGAACCGTGTCGCGTACCGGTAAAAGAATACTACCACCCCCTCTCTTCCCTGGGGGGTCGTAAATGGTGACTAACAGACTACAGACTGTACACAATAACATAAATCGGTGATGGGCTCACCACCTGCCACGCTGAGCGCATTTGCAGTCGCTATTTGGTGAAAAGTGGACTATGGCAGAGGACTGTTTTTGCTGTCTTCATTGCCTAGTCTCTGGCTAACCCTTCGGGGATAATAGTCGTGATAATATGTATGGATGTATTTAATAAAAAGGCCAGACAATTATTGTACTTACTTACTTAATGATTTGGAAAACTTAGCTTCTAGAATCACTCCCCTGCCCCCCTCCTACAAATTAAATTTTGATACAGGGCATGTCTAAAGCAACCACTGTGCTTGATCCAAAACTCGATCCTGTTATCAAATCCGTATTGTCGTCCTCGATCGGAATGTGAGGGTCGAAGTGACAGGCGAGTAAACGATCAAGCTTTAGGAAATCGACATGCTGGCCCCTTAACTGAGACTCGAGCCCTCACTGCTGACCCTGAGGTTTTAATTTCTCTGTTTTTATGTCCTACCTTTTCACTGGATTCATCAATTTGGAACACAGCAATGCAAAACAATACTGCTGGGCTACAGCTTCAGAAACCACGAAGATTCTCGCCGGTTACGCTGTAAAGGCCATATGTAGCCAAGGTGTTTGTGTAGAATAATATTATAACCTAATAAATAAATAACGTAACTGCAATTTGTCATATTTATCAAAATATTACACTTTATTCCAGCCGAAAACCAGCCTAAAAGCGAGACAGACAACGAGAAACTAGCCGACAGTGAATACCTGCAAACTTTAATTGACAAAATCCACATACTGAAGAAAGAGCTCATAGTTGAAAACGACAAACTCGGGAGCCCCATAGACATAACCACAGTCTTCAAAGTGGATGGCTATGAAAACATCCATGCGAAGTGCAGGGAAGAGCTGGAAATTGTGAATGCAGAATTTGAGGTGTACAAATGCCAGAATGTGAAAACTTCCGGCGGGGAAGACGCGCTGAGCGAGATAGCAGATTTAAAAACTGAGATAGCTATATTGAAGGAGAAGGTGGAGACGTACGTGTTGCTGTTGGAGGAGGAGAAACAGGACAAAATTGACACTTTAAAGTTGTATGAAGAGGTGAGTTGTTTGTTACTACCCAAATTGAACGTACTTTAAATGGAGTGAAAAGTTGCACACGTGTATTATTGCCACTTTACCAACAGAAGCTAAAGAACGAGCAAGACTTCCACAAAGAAGTAACCGCCGATCTCAAAGCTCGCGTGCAGAGCCTCGAGAAGCAAGTGCTCACTCAGAGGGAGCGCTACGCCGCGCTGCTGGACGAGACCGATAGCTTTATTAAAGCCAGAAACGATAGGTCACGGAAGGTCAGCGCGGAAGACAGCCATTGGAAGGAGGGCGTGTTGGCGGTGAGCTATTTCTTATATCCTATTTGCATATAGGTACACACGATTGTGCGTCCAGAGCTTGGTGAATCGAGTCCATGCTTACATAGACAGCTTCATCAAGGCCAGAAACAATAGGTCCAGGAAAAGCAGCACGGAAGACTGCCATTGGAAGGTGAACGTGTTGGTGGTGATCTATTTCTTATAACGTCGCTTAGGTTCTAACTCATCAAGAGCGTCCAAACGGCGACAGACTACCTTCTTCAACGGATCCCCTCTGCCGAGATTATTGTACTGGCAGACTTTAATGTCCACCACGTCGAATGGCTTGGTTCCCGCACAACTGACTACGCGGGTAGAGCCGTTCATTACTTCGCTTTGGCCTACAGTCTGTCCCAATTGGTAACCGAGCCTACGCGGGTTCCAGATGTGGAGGGCAATGCACCTTCCTTATTGGACCTTCTGCTGACCTCGCACCCAGACGGCTATCAAGTTTCTGTTGATGCACCACTAAGCTCATCAGACCGATGACTGATTCGTAGTACTGTGCCTCTCACAGAAACTTTAACCCTTCAAGCCCCAAGCGGCCATATTTGGCCGCACCTAAAAACTCGCTATTCCGTCAGACACCAAGCGGCCATATATGGCCGCTTGGGGTCTGGCGGCCGCGCTCTCCACTTGACTTTGTGCCGTATTTTAATACACTTAGAGACTACTTTAGTATGAACAAGGTCGATTATTTCGGTTCTGCATTCATTTTATGCATCGTAAACGCAAAATTTAACATGAACTGCGTTCAATTTTTTTAAATTTTTTTTCTTCCTGACCCATACTGCAAAGAAGAAAACCGATCTCTTGAGCACTCTTTTTGCATCAAACTCGACCTTGGACGATGGGGAAAACTCTCCACCAACCATACCGCATTGTACCGCTAGTTCAATGCCAAACTTTCGGTAGCTACAAAGGTCAGTTCATAAGGCTCTTTTTTCCCTTGATATCTATAAGTTGGGCCTGATGCAGTTCCTCCCGTCGTGTTTCGGACGTGTGCTCATGAGTTAGCGCCTTTTCCGGCTCTCTTACACTACTGGCGTTGTCCTGACTTCTTGGAAGACAGCCCTTGTCCACCCGATTTCCAAAAAAGTCGATCGCTTAGATCCGTCCAACTACAGGCTCTTTGTTGTCCAAAGTAATGGAGTCCATTACAACCACCAGCTGTTAAGGTACCTAGAAGAGAATCAGCTACTACGTGATCGCCAGTATGGTTTTCGTCGCGGTCGTTCGGCTGGTGATCTTTTAGTGTACCTTACTCACCGATGGGCGGAGGCAGTCGAGAGTAAAGGGGAGGAACTGGCAGTTAGCTTGGACGTAGCGAAAGCCTTTGCCAGGGCTCTTCTCTCTAAACTTCCATTATAGGGCTTTCTAAGAAATTGTGTTCGTGGGTCGCCAGCTTTCTTTCTGGGCGTAGCATCAGAGTCGTAGTCGACGGTTCGTGTTCTGCTTGAAGCCCGTGAATGCTGGAGTTCCTCAGGGGTGTGTGTTTCGCTCGAGTTGCCCGGCCGTGGTCACGGGCTGACTGCAGTTGCGGTGTACGCAGTGTATGACGGGTGCATAATGGTACGCAAAAGTTTAAAAGTGCATATTATGTTAGAGTATATTTCAGCGTTATTATCTACCTATTCTATACGTCATTAGGCCACTTGTGTAGGCCCTTAGGCGTAGTTACCGCTGCTTATTATGTTATTATTATTATTGTTTTTTGTTTTATGTTAGTAAACGTAGTAATTTGTATGTAAATAATTTTTTTATTCTCATGTGTCGTACCGTGATGTCACTACTGTGTACAGCAGAATACCAGTGCAGCAGGCCCAGCTTGCTGCTTATACTGAGTTGTGCACAGTGTTGTCATCACACAACTGGGCGCAATGTACTGTTTTTTATTTCTTAATTTTTTTTTTGTTTTATAAATTGTTCATTTGTGTGCTTGTTGTGTGATGTCAAAAAACGTTTTTCAATTTCAATTTTTCAATTTCAATATTCCGCATTCACACGTACCACAACCACACTAATTTGTATGAAAATTAATAGTTAAATCCACACGGACCACATTTTGCCGTCAACTATCGACCGCGTGTGTGATACCGACTACATCGCAGCCACGTCGCAACCACCAGTGACACCGCGAACTAGCAGCCGGCCACATCGCAAACACAACGTTTGACGCAACCATGAGTTCGTTCGGTCAAGACGTGTTTCCTCTACAAAAACCTTAGTCGACCTGTCTGTCTGTCGCAACCACATCGCAACCACTAGCGACAACGCAACAACATCACATTTTGTAGGTAACAACGCAACCGCAATATGCCGCAGCGTCACTATTCACATGTAACCACAGCTTGACCGCCTTTAGTCGCGATGGTGTGGTGTGATTGTGGTACGCGTGAAACAAGCCTTAGTGCCTTCGCACACGGCGTCGTACCGTAAGCGTATCGTAATACGCGCGAGCAATACGAGCACGTACATTTTCAAACAAGTCCGCACACGAAGCGGTGTCTCCCGTTGGAGAGATTCTCTGCAGCAACGCTTCGTGTGCCGACTTGTTTGAAAATGTATGTGCTCGTATTGCCTTCGTCCTACGCGCGTATTACGGATACGCTTATGATACGATTACGTTACGACGCCGTGTGCGAAGGCACTAAGTGTACGGCCAGAGTGCCCGCTCTGGTTGAGCGTCGGCCGGGGCGGGGCGGGCAGTGTTCATGTTTAACAAATGCTAGCGCGTAGTTGTGTCCTGAGTAACCGAGCGGAGCGTCGGCATCAGCGGGCTGGTTTGCGTCGAGCGGGGCGTCGCGTGAATTAAGATAACTAGCCAAACTTCAATAAAAAAATATTTATTTATTACGAAAGAGTTACAGCAAGATACTTATTGCTACAATATTCGATTATAACTAGTTACTATTGTCTATTTATACTAATGTTATATAAAGGAAACTAATTACTCAGCTTATTTAGTGCTGGCGCCTGACCCAGATGGGGTTGCTGATGGTGTGCAAACGAATGATATTTGACAGGGGTGCTCAACCTTAACTCGTGCTAGTTCAAACTTGTTTGTGCTGTGCCGCGGTGATGCAAACCAGCCCGCTGATGCCGACGCTCCGCTCGGTTACTAAGGACACAACTACGCGCTAGCATTTGTTAAACATGAACACTGCCCGCCCCGCCCCGCCCGACGCTCAACCAGGGGCCCAAGTCTGCTAATTTACGAATGGCATAATTGAATCGCAATTGTATCGCAATTGTAATTGCGATTCAATTATGCCATTCGTAAATTAGCAGACTTGGGCCCCTGAGCGGGCACTCTGGCCGTACACTAAAGATAGGCGTCCATTAGCGGCGGATCGGTACGGGCCGCATCGCATACGTAACACTGCTATCGCGCTGCGGCCCGCCCCGCCCCGACCCGCCGCTAGTGGACGCTATTTCATAATAAATACAGGCAGGCGGATTTTTGCGTTGCGACGCGCCCCGGCCCGATCCGCCTAGTGGACGCGAGCCTTAACTGTGTACTGTGCGTGCGGCAGGAGGCGGGCGCGGCGCCGCACATGCTGCACTACGCCACGGAGCTGGCGCGCCGCGACCTGGACATCGCGCAGCTGCGGCGCGACCGCCACGCGCTGGAGGCGGCGCACAGGTACGCACCAGACATTAGTATACAATGTGATAGGGGTGCTTCTAACCCGTTAAGGCTAAGTACTACATATAAATTCATCGACAAAAAATTGGTTGCCTGTAAAGTCGTTATACGGGCGAAAGTTTTACGTGACAACGACTTTGAGTGGTAAAATAATTTTAATGTGAATATTCATTCGTATAGTAGGAAGAAGGATGAAATAATATGGAAGGGACGCGTGCCTTTCACTTTTTATGTCTGTCTCTCTCGCTCTTAGGCGGGCTAACCATGCCCGAGTGGAAGGGACGCGTGCCTCTCACTCGCTCTCATTTTGAGCGCATAACGTGAGCGGAGCGTAACGCAGTTTCTTGAAGTGTCACCCGGCAAACCAATTTATAAGACGTTGTCACGTCAAAAAAAAATATGGGGGGTCTTACCCCCTCCCCCTATAATTTTTGACCATTTTTGCTTTATACGACATCAAAAGTTTCATACGTCGGAGAAACGTGAAAAAAATGGCAAACGGTAGCTAATGGCACTGGCTAACTAATAAATTACTTTGTTTCGTATGATTGAGATTATTTTGGTGAGAAAAAAATCATTACTTAATTATTTTGTGATTTAAAATCTTTTTTTTTTAAGTCCATATTATTTTTTTTGTCGATGAATTTAGATGTAGTACTTAGCCTTAACAGATTAGAAGTACCACCCCTATCACATGGTATACTGAAGGTACAGATATAGCGCTTTCACATGCGAAATGGATGAATTGCGTATTGGACCTACGGCTAACAAATCGTATCCGCCACCACAAGCTCGAAGCGCTGCAGCCGCGCTACTTAAATATGTATAGATTCCCAGTCGTGCTACTGCAGTGCTACTTAGAAGCGCTGCAGTCGCGACTAAAACGCCTATATGTGAAAGCGCTCATAGACATGCTCATTACTAGCACGAAAGCATGTCACTATTGAGCAATTTCTACTTAGTAGTATGTGTGTCAAAGCGTTGCTAGTAATTAGCATGTTTATTACGTATACGCTTGTAATAAGCATACTTATTTAGTAGCATGTCTATCAGTACCTTATAATTGCACGGAACTGATTTTTTTGCTCTCGAAATATCTACGTATGACATAGGCTCCTTCAAACGAGGCGTGATATGTGTGAGGGTGACTGATGCTACGTCTCTTATGCTGCACCAGTGACCTTGCGCCTGGACTCCACTTGTACTTAATATATCAGGTGGAGTGGGGTTATTTGCTGGCATAGTTAAAAAAAAACCTCTCCGCGAAGTCATAACACGTAGACAACCTGTGACAGTCGAAGTATCGTCTTTCAAAATGCAACCCATTACATACAAACATACATAAAATATGAAATATGTCGGATATAGTAGTTAATAATAATTTAACAATAATTATCCAATAGTTTTTTTTATTAAAATAAATTGTAAATATTTTATTTTTACAAAATAAATTTGCGATTTTTTATCTGTGGATTACAAGACCCGAAACACGGACGGCCATGATTGAGCTTCGTGTGACTTCACATTTTACAAAATAAACAAAAACTATCTGTCAGGTTTCAAGATAAAATTTGTTTGTTTATTGAAGCGTGACGTCACAGGGCAAAATGTCACGTGAAGACGTGACCAACAGTTTTCGCGCCTAATTTGAAATTAATGAAGAAAAATATGTTTTTTCTATTAAATATGGCTTTTTTTAAAAAAAAAAATTTGTAAGAGGTAAAAAATAAGCGTTTGTAACTCTTAAAATAATTTTTCAAGAACAATCAAGTAGCGAATTCCTGCACATGTGCTTAGCGTGACATTTAGTGAACCCATCGCTACTTTATGCTGTTGGATGTGTGTGCAGTCTTTGGTTCGTTAGTCGCCTTTTATGACACCCAAAGGGAGAGACAGAAGACAGAGATAGGGCGGTAGTGTGCCATTAACGAGCCGTTACCAGCACAGCACTCTGCATCTCAGTTTTTGCACACAAAATTGCTACCTGCGTTATGCCCGCCTTCCACTAAGAGCGGTGGTTCCCAGTGGAAGCACTTCTATGAAGGTTGCCGTTGCGAGTTAAACGGAGTCCGTACGGAGCCCGCTCCGCTCTTAGTGGAAGGCGGGCATTAAGGGGGGTTAGGCGGCCAGCGAAAATTCCGGGCGTTCGCGGGTGTTGCGCGGTGCGGGGTCCGCGGTAATTCGTAATTCGCCATTCACATTTTTATCAAAAAGTTAATAAAAATGTTTACTTTTTTGGAAATCCAAATCAGTCAAGAAATCAAAAAGTAAATACCTATGTGTTTATGATATTATAGGAATTATTATTGTAAAACACGGTCGTAATGTGCATGTACATGAAATTTTAGAGGTAACTTCAGAATTTTTTTCCTCTCACACATACGTTCTTTAAATACATTGAAAATTTTAGTGCAAAATATCTAAAACATTTTGAATAACAGCTACTTAATAGAAAACAGACAATGTTTCCGTTTTCATCGCGTAAGCCCCCTTAACATTGTGATCGATCGTTAAAATTACTTATTTATTACAGAGATTGTCAACGCGAAGCGACTATTGAAAAAGAGCGTTACAAAGAAGTCGTGAGAACGTTAAAAGAAGAAATTGACAGGTAATTTTATAATCTATGTATTGTATTAATTATCATACCATCTGTGTCCATTTAATTTGAAACATTTTTTTTATTTAAAATCATGTTGATAGCTCTCGTATCCTTTGAAAATTAAAAGAAAGTTACAATTACCCGTTGCACTTTAAACACCAAAGTTCTCTGTTTTCGTACTCAGGTTGAAGTTAACCTCTCAGATGTCGCGCGGCATAACGCTCGTATACCGTTGAGTGTCGAAGCCTTTTCCTGTTGACCTCAAGTGACCTAACCTATGTTACTATTTTGTTTATATAACCTATGATTCTCGTCCGTTTTTTAAGATTTTTACATTTTTAGAAATCTTAAAACATTATCTAACCATTAAAATTAAGTAATAACAAATACATACCCTTTTTACTGCATTTATTGGCATTCTATTTTACCAACGGTCAAAAATTCTTCAATACACAAACTTTGACGATTCAGAAATCATGTAAAACTTGCACTAAATTACATTATTTTTAGTTACACACCAAGCTTATACACTTATCATCATAAAACTTTTAACACTTTGCACCATACTTACTTTAGCTAAAAAATACCTGAGATACCTAACTATGCTATAGTTAAAAAGTTATTCTTATTTCAATTTCCCAGATTAAGAAGAACCCAGTCAAGAGAAGGCGCCAACCTGGAATACCTCAAGAACGTAGTGATGGCCTACCTGCTATCGACTGACTACGCGGGCCGCAAGCACATGCTCAACGCCATCGCAGCCGTGCTGCACTTCACTGCGGCCGAGTGGAACATGGTGCTAGCCACGTTGTGATTTTTTTTGTATGAAAAGGAGACTAACGAGCTGGCGGGTCACCTGATAGGAAGTAATCACTGCCGCCCACAGAAATAGATCTAATAGAAGCCGCATGTTAGCTCCATTGTATGATAACCAAGCGTGTCACTTTTTTCTGTGTCAATTTGAGGGGGTTTACGCATTTCGGTTTCCCATACAAATTTCCAAGTTGAAATTTGTAGAAACCAGTAAGCCAATTTCGATGATACTCGGCATGCTGAAGTAAAATATGGAGATCTAAATAGTTTGTTGAAAACATTTCTAAAAAAACGTCTTTTTAACTGAGCTATGGCGATTTAAATCGCAATAACTCAGCCAAATAAACCATTTTTAAAAATGTTTTCAACGTACTGTTTAGATCCCTGTATTTTACTTTAGCATGCAAAGTTTCAATAAAATTGGCTTATTGGTCTTTAAACATTTCGACTTAATGCGTAAACCCTCTTACCGAAAGGAAACTTGTTGATTATCTCGGTTAACTATTCTTGTACAGTTTTTACAGCTCAATACGATGCAAGCAGTATTTTGTATTAAATACTTCTTATGTCAGGTGCTGAGATCGGCTAAATGAAACGCGGTCGAAAGATGGGATTTTACCATCCTTATGGCACGATTTTGACACGCAAAGTACGTACACATGCAGCTTCTATTTACATCTATTTCTGTGCCGCCGCCCATAGACACCCGCAAAACCAGAGGAGTCGCAGATGCGTTGCCGACCTCGAGGAAAGAGAAGGACCTTTAACCCTTTAATAAAGTTCAAAATATAGTGTCAATATATTTGACACTGCCCTATAAAGGGTTAAGGGAGGAGTAGCCTGTAATATTATGTTTCATAAAATAGAAGTCTCACAGACGACATACTTCATTTATTTGTCTCGATCTCGAATATATAAAATGTAACCATCTAACAATGAAATATTATATATAATATTATAAATAAGATAATCATAATTCATAATCCACGCTGTAATTTAGTTGTACACTGTTGAGATATAAATTTAGCAAATGCGATTTCTTATTGGCAGTTTCTTCGATCGTATTTTTGTCATGCTTAAAATTGTTCTATAAAAGGTATATTGGCAAAAAAATTATCTGTAGGTTTCGCGGGTATCGGTGCGTACGAATTTGCCGAAATAATTCGTTATAAACACTTAAAAAATATTTTTTATAAAAAAACATGTTTTTATAGGTTTGAACCAGTGGCGGTACCTTCATACAAGCTGTAAAGCCTTGCTTATAACCAAAACTCATTCACATACGGGTGAATCGCAATTAATAAATTACTTACAATCCATAATATTTTTCCAATGTAATTTTTTATTGATCATTCATAATAAAATCAATATTCAATAAAATGTTCGTAAAGCAAATCGCTAAACTACTCAACTGCTTTTAAATAAATCGTACGTCGTAAAACGTACATCTTTACGTTTCTCTCGCACAACTTGGCTTGCAACCGGGCTTCGCTAACTTTATATATATCCGCTCTCTTCTAACATCAACAAAAGTGCTACTTCATACACATAATAATGCGTAAATATAATATAGATCAGGGGTGGCCAAATTTTTTACTTGTTAGGTCTACTTGAGTTCAAAAATATTTCTTGCGGTCGATTGCAAGGTAGAGTACAGAAGAGAGAAATTAAACATTTTTGTGATAAAGTAAGTATTTATTAATGAAATATACATACAAGATTCTTTCATTCCGCTTTACGTTTTTGGGTAGATGTTTGACACTGCATATTCTCCACAAGTGTGTCATATTGGGGAGTGTACAAAATAACTGCGATGCGCAAACAGGAAGTTAGGTGGGCGTCTGTTAAGCGGGAACGATTTTTGGTTTTATTGCATTCATAGTTGAAAATGTTGATTCGCAAAGATAGGTTAAACCGTAATATGAAGTCATAGGCATGGAAACTTTTCTTTGCAAATCAGTTTCCAAAAGTCTGTACTATTATACCAGATGCTCTTGCTTTCAAAAATATGTCGCTTCTCATTTTAATTATTTCTTCTTCGACCACAATAAATTCAGTATAGAGGTTATGTTGCGGATTTTAACGGTCAAGCTGTCAGTGTCAATATTTTCATTAAAATGGAATACCATGAAACTTAGTACTTCTTCGAGAGCGGCAAAATTTGCAAATCTTCTTTCGAACTCCAGGTGCAAATGCTCCAGCTGTTCAGCGAATATTTTAAAGTCTTGATTTGAATTGTGCATACATTCTTCTATCATGTTTTTATAATTTTTTAGTTTGCCTTTTTATAATTTAGATGCATGAACTTGAATTAATGTGACTTTTAAAAGTTTTAATCAAAGATATCATGTCAATCACGGTTCTGTATTTCCCTTGAAGATTCAGGTTCAACTCGTTGAGTTTTTCTGTTATGTCATAAAGGAAGGCCAGCTTCATAAGCCAGTATTCATCTTCAAGATCAGGTACATGCTCTCCTTTCGAATGTATGAATGTTTTGATTTCTGGCAGTAATTGGCGAAACCTCTTCAAAAAGGTACCACGGCTGAGCCACATAACATCTGTATGTAGCAAAAGATCTAAGTGTTCGGCTTCAGGCTCTTCAAGAAGAGCTCGAAATTGACTCCTATGTAAACTACTGGCTCGAATAGAGTAAACTATTTTAAAGGCATTTTTGATAATATTATCCGATTCGAGAATTTTAGAGCACAAAACTTGCTGGTGTATGATGCAGTGATAGTTGTTAATTTTTTAAATAAAATTTCAAAGCCTTCTAGTGTCCATGCCAAATTATTTAAAGTAGGTACATTTTCCACCTTGCCTGTTGCAGGATGCACAAAATTCATGTTTTCTAACATTTTTTCCCTTCTAACCATGCATTATGGTGAGTGGAGGTTGGTGTGGCTGGTCCAAGAAATGGTTTTCCGTGTATTTTTCTTTTTTGTAATGACGTCCATTGCATAAGTCGAATAAATTATCAAAAAATAGTAAAATGTCCGCTGTTTCTCGGCATTCCTTCGGAAAAATATCTTTGTCTGAAAACAAAAAAAATTACTTTCGACAACTTTGCCTGCGCGAAATTCGGTCCATTACACATTAATATTTTTCACATTAATTGTAAAATATAGTAAAAGCACTTCATAGTTAACTCCTATAAACCATTATAAAACTTTATCTCTTTTTTAATAATATAGTTACAGACTATGTTATGACTTTAAATTTAATATACCTATTAGGATTCCATAAAAATAAAGAATAAGATGATAATTATTATAGGTAATATAATGCAAATACAAATATTTTTATTTACACAAAACACAGTTATTACTTTATTACCTGCTAGGTATCCCATGTTTGATGCCACATGCAGTTCTGCTAAAAATCTGGCTGGCATATTTCACTTTCATTTTGGATATTTTCTGAGGTTTCTGAGGATAATCGTCTGTTAGTTTTGGTAAAAGTCTGACCCCTTTATACCCAGGGGTTTCGTTGTGTAATAATGTGATGTGTTCCCATTTGGCTGTCTTCTTTATGTTATTTTGAACATATAGAAGGTTTTTTGTAAGAAGATTATTCCTTATACATTTTAATAAATGTGGAGGATTATAAAGGGGTATTATTTCCTGGCCATTGATGACAATTACTTGGTATTTTGGTACTATATCTTTTCTTAATAATCCCCACGTGTTTCTTGAAGAAAAACTTTGATGACTTGTCGGTTATTTGATCCTTGGTCACATATTGTAGATACTGCGATAAAGCCGGCCTCTTGTAACTCCGTGATTACATTTTTTAACTGAACAGCCAATTCCTGCCCCTTTGTAGAAGCTGCAGAAAAGGTGTAGCTAACTGGCTGTTTATAATTTTTAAACAATCCCCTTACATAAAAACTTGTGCATGGTCAGCAAATTCTGGTTTGGTTTCTGTTCCATTGGATACAAACCCAGACACACGGTCTCTTCTTTCATTGTAACTTATGTTTGCTTTGAGATACATCTCATCAAAAATAAGTGTACATAATCTTTCTTCCACTTTCATTTTATCAGCAACTTTTTTCAATTGTGAAAATATATTTTTATTTATTCCTGGCTTTAAATTAGCTTGGCTGATTAATTTTGCCAGAGTTTGAGGAGCAGGAAGGACATATATTTTTCTTAAATATCTATAACCTTTTGGAGTTTGTTTAAATATGGATAATGCTAATATTTTTTCTTCTAAAGTAAATCGCCGGCCTTTGTTTTCCTTTTTGTGCTCCCTAACCTGCATCAAAGTCAAGTTCAGTTGCAGGAAAGATTTTTAAAGTTAATGCTTCGTTAAAGGTATTGCTGTTTTTTTCTGCGTCTAGCGTACAAAAAGGACATCAATATGTTTAATGGAGGATTAACTTTAAAAATCGTTCTTGCAACTGACTGTATTAGCACTGCTTGTAAAAGATTCAAGCGTAGACAGAAATGCTGTATTAGTTGTTATTTTCATGGCTGCCTTGATATTTGCAGACTGTTCCTTGTTTTTTTTTCGCAATTTAGAAAGTTTGTTTCTCACTTGTAGTAACTTCATATACAACTTATGCTTATTTGATGTTAACTTGCTGCTTTTTTTAAGTACAGGAACACGAGAAACACTTCTTATTGTTAAATCCTATAAACAACAATCATTTTTTACAAACAAGGGTTTTAAAGTGGGCGGGGAAGGCCTAATTGGAAACTATAGAAAATGAAAAGAAATGTGCTATAACTATGAGCAGATTTGTTAATTACTTTGAAATTAACTGGATTGGATACTTAACCTACGGACGCGAGTAACTTTAACCCCCAATATCCGACAACGCCTCAACAAAGAATGAAGGACTGACATTGACAGACTGACATTGGTTGTTTTTCCATGTAATGGCAACCTCTTGCAAAAACATTGGCTGTTCTTCCAAAAAAATATTATGAGTGTGCTTGACTTTGGTTCTTCTTCCAAACACCTACTAACCATTTATAATGAATATCTACTGACTAGAGCTGTTTTGCAAAAAACTGAAAATGCCGTGTGAAAGCATAATACCCTATGTATGTACATTGTGTTGATGAAATAGTGTTGTCCACTAATTTTGGGATAAAATCTAATTTTAGGATAAAAGCATGGAAAAATGTTACTTTTTGGTGCGAACCACAGGTGGAAAATATCTTTTTAAATGAATCCATAAAACGATCAACACTTTTAAAGTAAAGTATTTTTATTATAAAATGTTCCTCAAACAAAGAAAATCAATAATCTATGTTACAGGTCAATAAAATTACTTCAAATAAACTTGTCTCTAAAACAATTAAATAAGTTAATAAACCTCTTCATTAGTCACAATAATTCTCATCATCTTCGAACTATTCTATTCCAGGTGTACTCCATTCTGCTTCTAGCACTTCTCTGAAATATTTTAGTTCTTCCATCTGTTGCCAATCTTCCAAGAATTGTTTTATTAATACAGCTCTAAAATTAAAATATTAGAAAAACTTGCATTTTATAGTGATACTGAAAAAAAGTGTTGCTCATTAAACTTACTTTTCTGCTCGTGTTTCTTTTTTTGATGGCTTGCTATTTGCTATTCTTTTTCCGCTATCCTTCATTCAGTTCACCTACCGTACGCTACATGGCGTAAATTAATAAAATTAAGCAATAAAATCCAATAAAAACACAAGAAAGACTCGTAATATTCAAACTAAACATTTTCACTTTTTGTCATTGAAGTGAGTGATGACATAATAATTAAGCAGTGGAACCAACGCCTTCGGCCGCGTATGATACCAGAGTTTGGTAACCAGTATCATACGAAGAAAAAATGATCGTCATAGGATACCGGTGTCCAATGAAGACGATTTTTTACTTTTCTGATACCTTTCATATTTTTGGTAACCAGTCTCCGGTAAGGAATGAAATATTCTGCCTATGAAACCAACTGTGTTAAGCAAGGTTAGTTCCCAACTCAACACTATGGTTGATGAGAACAATAAGGTTGATGAGAACCCTAACTGGTTATGTCATTATCCACTTCTGGTTATATTATTTTCTTCTTTCATCCGAGTAAAAGCCATTGGATCGCATTATGTCTCTACGCTTATTGTAAAACCCTCGCTTTTTTAAAAATATACAAGAAAACCAGAAAATAGTTAAACTGTGAATCGTTTATTACCTACAAGCTACAACCTATTGGAATAAAATGGCGAAATGATTTCGATACAATGTCCAACACTAATTTCGTTTTCATTTAGCTGAGTTATGGCGTCATTTATTTCTTCATCAATTTCTTTAAACTCTCTGCTTAGTTTAGTTTTTTTCTTATATATATCCATTAAGGTGGTTTCTTTTCTTAAAATATCCAAAAGTGCCGCCAATGACGGTTTTTTACGTCCAATATATCTGTTAAGACGACTGTGCCAACCTTCTATGTTATTGGTGGTACGTATTTTAGATGTTGAACAACAGCAAATTTTTTCAAAATAAATTTTTGCCATCCATTGTTTATTGAAATATTTGTTAAAGTTTTCTATCTCTTCTCCAGATGGACTCTTCGACATAACATACTCATACCCCTTTTGAAAATAGGCTTTGGGTTAACGTGCAAGGCCAGCACACCTGGCTACATGCCTTTTTTTTACCCGTGTGGTTAATTTCAACGATTTAGCTTTTCTAAATAAACACCTATTCAGATGATAATAACATCCCTTAATATCAATGTTGGGGAAAACTTTTCGGACGGCTTTAATTGGAGCCAACTCGAAGTCAACAGTAATTGTTTCTGGTAGCCACTGATTGAATAGGGAATTCATCAAATAAAATAGTACCTCGTAAGTATGCTGTGTCTTGTCTGGTAGTAAACAAAAAATTAAAGGTACAACAGCCGATGTAGTTTCGTCGACGCCATGAATTGTATCCGTATTATGAAACAATCATCATAGACATTTGAGAATAATGAAGCAGTATCGTCTAATAGTACTATTTCCTCGTCCATTTCTTCATTTTGAGCATTGGCATCATTACTGTCCTGCAACAATTGAATTTTTTTTATTATTTAATGAACTATTAATTTTATCTATCGTCGACATGGCGCTAGTAGACAATACTGCAATTTTTTCCAATTCTAAACAATTGCCACCTTTTCTTATTTTTACTTCTGTATGACAAATCAATCTTTTATACGCTGCAATAAAGTTTTTTACGGTGTGGTTGGTGTTAAATCCCTCTTGGGCTCTGATGGCGCCGAAGAATGTTTTCAAGCGGTCCTGCGACAATTTATTCACAGGAAGAAATTTTAAGTAGTCTTTTTCTATGTAATTTACTTATATCCATTTCAGCGAAATAATTTTGATTATAAATCCCAAAAGACCTAGACGTCTCTGCGTATTTATTACAAGTCTCCATCTTCACATTTGAATCATAGAAAATACTCGTAAAATTCATCTATTTTGCAAAAAACATCTGTTTTATTACTCTGACAAAGAGGCTTTATAAACCAAAATTTCTGGAATTGCATATATCAAAAATGTCATTTACATTGTGAAGAACCTGCACTTTTCTGAACACAGTTCTGAAATTCAGCAATTCGAAGATCCTTATTACAAACATCTATGGCAACACCTACTGACCTGCTTAGCAACTGAACAGCCAGTCTGACCTTCATATTTTGAGTTCGGAAATCAAATCTTCGCTTTTTTGTAATGACTGCAACTGTTCCACGAATCTGAATTCGATTTTGCGCCCATATTGTCATAAAATGTTTTGTGGTCAGCAAAACAATTCCGAATTAGTTTAATTAGGTGACACGGGTCAAACATAATATTGAACTTTATGCCATTATAAATGGTTTAATTAGAGGTGCACCAAGTGATTGCGCCATAGTAAGATAGATGCGATGCCGGCAAAAGTTATAGCAACCACTTCATAATTTACATCTTTTAATAAATCGAGACATATTTTTAATAATCTCGATTTTTCACTCGCTGTGAAGCTTTAAGCTGGAAAGAAACCAACAGGTAATTTCCAGTAGCTATTTACAGCTTGCTACTACCATAAAAACAAGTATTTCTTTAGCAATTTCTATCTCATCACCACACAAGTCGTTTCCTACATTTACGTATCCATAAAGCTGCGTACGGATAGCGCTTTCCTGTGTTACGTAGTCGGGATACGGTGCCCACGCGTACATTGGATACGCGTACAGCTCCTGTACTGTACGGATCACCGCAAACCTGAACGCGAGGTCAATCGATCCACACCGCTAGGCGAGCCCCGAAAGTCAATATTTTCATTATTGAAACTCGATGCCTATTCATTTTGCCGTCCAAATAGAGCGTACCCGTGCGTGTCCGTCCCGCGCGTCAAAGGGACCCTTTGACGCGCGACCAAAAACCGACGACGGCCGCCGGCCGGCGGCTCGCCCTCGAGCTAGCTTGCGCTTGCGTGGCGCGCGTTCCCCAAGAGTACGCGTAGCTGCAAGTTTGAACATGGCGTTCCCGTAACCGACTACGCGTACTAATAAGGTAAAGGAACCAATCATGAACGGTTTAAGAGTGCAATCGGTGTTAATTATAATTTCTTGCCCATAATATTTTGCTAGGTATATGAGTAAATTGTGGTGCAGGTAAATATATTTAGAACAGTTGGGAATCTTCTAAAAACCTTATCGATATTTTTCCTGAACTTCGATATTGTTTTTTTCCGAAAGTGCTGTGCCTACAACATAAAGAACAGCACCCACCACTTCAGTTTTAAGTGTAGTTACTGACATTTCAGGCATAACGGGTTGTTTTGTAACAAGTTGTAGATCTTTAGTCTGATGTTGTTGATTATCTGCTCTGACTGTGCGATTGCCAGAAGCAATTTTAGACATATCCACATATTCCGAGCCAAATGGATGCAGACCGCTTTTACAAAAGCCATTTTTTATGGTTTCAGGGCTTATACTTTTTACTCATGACCTGCCGTGCGATTCTCTAAGCTAAAGCCTTGATAGCTGCGGCTGCCGCAGCGCTGAGAGATTACTCTGTCTCTTTCATATTCATAGAATTGGAAAGAGACAGCAGATCACAGCCATGCGCGCAGCGACTATGTGTCGCTTAGAGAATCGCAGGCCTGTACTCTCCAGGATAACTTGAGTGGGCGAAAAACCGCTACGTCCATCGGTTGGATTAAGTGAGTAGAATTGGGAAAAAGTGCGATCATTTCTATGCCATTATCTCTGCAAAAGTTTGCAAGATGTAACGACATGTGTGATTTATGTCCGTCCAAAAAAAATCACCGGCTTCTGTATTTCCTTTGCTATAAGCCATGGATTAAAAATGTTGGTAATAAATTCAAAGAACGTTCTTGCACACATCCATCCTGTTTCTGACCACCCAATGCCCCATCCACTAGGAACACTTTTGACAATAAGTGTTGGTATTCTCTCATAGGTATATACAATCAGAGGCGGAGCCATGACTCCTGCAGCATTGGCAGTGAGTAAAACTGTTAAATTTTCCTTTTCGTCACCGGAGGAACTATAACGTTTTTTTCTCCTTTGCGTACTAATACTCTCCCTGCTTTGGGTTGCAAGTAGAACGCGCTTTTATCGGTATTATATATCCTTATAGGATTTTTTAATGCTTCTGACAACCCCTTGCCGTCTAGGTATGTTGTAATGGTTTCAAACCATTTGTTCAGACCTTTGATAAATTTTGTGCCGTTCTTTGCGCCAAATCTGGATGTCGCTTCAAAAACGAACTGACCATTTTTTCCCAGGGCGATTATTTGTAAAAGGGCAATTTTCTAAATTCTTTTCTATAATAATTTTTGGACACTGTCTAACAAATGGTCCCTTGTGACTGGGTAATGACTTTCGACCATATATAAAACACATTGGACCAACAATTTTTCTTCTCCTTGAGACAATACTGTAGAAAGACCTAAGCAACAATCAAGTGGGCTAATTCCTTTAACTTTATTTCTTAGAGTTATTCTGGGGACACCTTATTTGGCAGCTGCCACAGATACTTTTTCTCCTCTAAGAACTTCATCAATTGCTCGGTTCATTTGCTACTTGGTGTAATTTTATCTGTGGCAATACAAAAATAATGTAAAATAATTTTATGAGTCACCAGTCATGGACACCCATTCTTGGACATGACTGTCCGTTATTGGGTACGAGTGTTTAATTTATAAATTAATAAGACAAAAAGAATGTTCTCCCGTTACATAACCAGAAAATAATACAAAATATCTTAAACACAAAAATCTAGTGTTGGACAGAACTGTCCATGATTGGGTAAAGACATATTTAAGCTACCAGTCCTAAACACTTTCTTTAAAAATAAAAAATAATCGTGACGTCTGGCGATGAGGTTATGTGAAAAACATGGTCCTCGTATTAATAGCAAAACACAAAATAAAACAACAAACGTTCACGTTAATTATGTTGCATGTTAATGGCAAATTGTTGCGATACCCTTACAGGCACATGTTAAGGGACTATTTATGTTGTAAGATCTACGTACCATACCAACATGATGCAATAAATGTTTATGACTATGACAATATAACGTAAAGATTTTAAAAATGCAATATCGTTACCAACTCAATAATAACTAAAGCATAGAAGGAGTGCTATGACATTTGAGTGGGCACTCCGTTTGGTCACCATTTGAATTGCATTTGTTTATGTCGCTTTTGAATTATTTTTTTTATCATCAATGGTAACCGGTTTTTTATTTTCGCTAGACATTTGACGTTTTTGGCAACTTATTTTGCCTCTTTTCTTTCAATGTTTATGGCCCATTTGAAAAAATAGGACTACTATACGAGTCTCATTTGGACTCCTTCTATGCTATAGTTATTATTCTATCGTTCCCAACCTGCATTACGATTCTTCTAGGAAAAAAGGATTTATTCCAATTGTTTTTACTTGCAATCACGGGACCGCAGATGATGCCGGAACAATATGGCCGTCAAATGTCAAAATGTACAAAACCTTGTTCGAATCTTCAATTAGTTGCGAAAAAGTGTTGCCATTGCCAAAAAAAGTTACAGTTTGTCTATTATCAGCATTTTAATTCGAAAGTGTTCATGATTAGTGCACTGTCCAAAACTGGTTCTATTACCTTACGCGCTATCTGTACGGAACTTAATGCTTTTTGCCTACAAATTCTGTCTATTATCTTATTTTGATTTCATCAAAAGTCAGGTTAAAGTAAACCAATTTTTTTTTGTCATTTCGGAAATTGTGTTTAATGATTCTTTTGTAAACCCTGGCTCACAATACCATTTTTGCAGAGAATTAACATGTGGTAAAGATAGATCGAATTTATCTCTAATGTAAACATAGCTCCTAGGACTTTAAAAATTCATAGTTAATGCCAACTTCTTAAGGTCTTCGTAGTATTCAGCCGTGCGACTAATTTTTCCTGTGGCTCTTCCATTTACCCTATTTACTAAATTTTGCAGTAAATTGGCACGCGACCTCAACATCATTGGACGATGATTTTCAAGCCCTAGCCTATTATTGAAGTCTTTGACAACCTCCTGTAAAGTTAAAAGTCGTTTAACCATCCTTTTTCCTTTATTCTTATAACCCTAATTTTTTCTGAAATTTTTCGTATTAGACGTTTATTACGGTCTATAATTGTTTTTCTCCTTGGAGTCGGTACTAGATTTGAGGGCCCAGGCATGCGGGGATGGAGTCACTTCCTCTGACGGAAGTGTAATATCTCTATTGACTTAGACACCGATCTCCTTCGTGGCAGTTGAATCTGTAAACAAATAGTGTAAATTGTACACCACATTCTATAGCTACACATATTGCATTTAATATAAGCTAATACGAGTCAGTACTTTCCCAAGAATCATACTTACAGGTACAAATAATGTAGGTAGGTATCGACTCTTTTACACGGCGATGTTTCCTTTGTATGAAACATTTGCCGTCAAAATGTTTGCTGCAGATAGTGGTGATCGTACTAGGTGTCCAGTCTGGTCTGTTTATGATCCGCATCGGTTTTTCACGCAATGCTGGTTTGCTTGGAAACATAGAAAAATTATCAGTTACTTAATTACCAATTCTTGTGCGTAAATAATGAGATCCTAATGTGAATAGTAATTCTATTTCTACATAACTTTGTATTCATGTCATGATGTCACTAAAAAACGATTACTCGTGACGTCACCTCTTTGTCAAGCACTAGCGTAACCTCAGAACAATAACTAAATCATCATTGTTCTGAGAGCGTAACCAAACAATTTACTATTTACCCGGCTGCACCTGTAGGAGGGTTATGTTTTTCGAGAGTATGTATGTACCTATGTATGTTTGTTTGTATAATTGTTTGGCACTCTCTGCGGCCTGAACGGCTCGATGGATTTTATCGAGAGGTGTCGTTATATTCGTATTTACTGTGAGAGTGACACTGGGTATATCAAAATAAAAATAAAACAAAATGGCGGATTTTTGGCGCCAAATTCAAATGTTTGGCACGGTCTGCAGCCAGAACGACTCGATGGATTTTAGCTTCAAAGTATTTGTGTGTCATGTGTTTATAGGTCATTCAAACTCATTCAATAATAAAACTAAAATAAAATAAAATAAAAAACGGTAATTTAAAACCCCACTGCGTTTCTGTGTAATTTGAAAATGAAAAAAGTTGTCATATCCGATTGCTTAACATAGAATCTCCAAAGTTGCAAAGAAAAATTGAAGAAGTCGGGACCCATTCTAGAAAGTCATCTGTCTATAGTCTGACCGCCTGCTGTACCGCGCAATAGCGCGGGGAGGTGGGGGGTGGGAAGTAAAGAGCATGAACTCACATGAGATTCATAGTGTCAGACAGATCTTACGATATCGAAGCACATTTTACTGAAGCTTTATATTTACGAGTATAATTACATCCAATCCGTTTCTGTCCAATATGATTTTTAGATAAGTACAATTAAAGAACCAATATAAATGAAATAAATCTTAAATTCTTGGAAATATAAATCAAAATCATCAATAACATGTTTTTTCTTTAGAACTTTCTGTTTTTTTGGTGAGCTAAAGTCGGCCCAAATTAGTTGATGAATTTTCCGCAGTTGTTACATTTCTTACAGTTTTTGCGCAGTATCCCGTTGCCTCCGCAACGATTTTGGCGATATTTGCATCACTTTCATATTCAAAACTTTCTTTGTTTGCTTTTCTTTTCTTAAAATATTCGGCCACTTTGAAAATGACAGTCTTGATATAATGCACGAACCATTTTTAGATATTTTATCTCATGTGCGTCTGACACAGACAGTCAACAGCAACTGTTTCGCTCCCCCGCCTCGCCGCTCGCATACCCAAGGCGCGGTACAGCGGTAGCGGTCAGAGTATAGTAGATTGGAGTAATCTGCAATGTAATATAGGTATGTGCTCTCAATTCACTAAGCCTTCATTTCTAGAATGGGTCCCGACTGCTTCAATTTTTCTTTTCATTTTCTAGGGTTGTCCAAATTATACAGAAACGCAGTCGGGTTTTTTAGTTTTTTTTCGAATTTATTTATTTTTTATTTTGTTCATCGTCTACTACGACTCAGTTGGTTCTGCTGAAGGAACTATCTTCTTCACAAAAATACCAAAACTAAATAAGTTACAGGCATAAAACACATAAAAAGGGGAAAATAGACAAATAAAACGGCAATTTTATAAAAAAAAAAAACTTCAAAGTATAACTTGAGAACGGTTAAGTTTGGGATACGGTGTTTCATAGTCAAATCAGTCATTAATAATGGAAACTTCATCCCCCTAAATATAAGTCGACTTAACTTGTGACCCTGTATTAATGTAAAAATCTTTTTCTGAACCGATTACTAACAGAAAGACAAAATACGGTTCGAGAAATTCCAATGACAATATCGTATTTACCTGTGAAAAGTGTATTGATTCGGGTTATTTCTTCTTGTAATCTAAGGATTAATATAAAAATGCACGAATTTCACCGCGACGTAGAACAGACTGGTACGCTATGGCCTCTTACTCGCTAAAACAATGACATCGGTACTTCATTCAATGTCTCTTTTGCTCTCGGGCGATTTGAACTAGATTACGAATTCTCGCTCCCACACTTCGTGGATCTTGTACATCCTAAGACTGCATTCAATTTAAGCGTTAAGAGCAGGACCAACATGGTTCAAATTACACTTGATACAGACTATTTAACGACCATAGTATTTTGGCCTACGTACAACAAACGGACCGCAGCCGTGCGTGTGTCTCAATAGTGTAGACTTATATGTGAATCAAGGGACAACAAATATAGCATGATCCATCCCGGTGCCCTAACGCCCTGCTAAACTAAAAGCGCCCTTAATCTATGGTTGTGTTAATCGGCAGTTGGCACATCTCTAGCGCGCATGCGCGGTAGAATTTTTTTCTTTATTTTGTGTTAACTTCACTTTGTTTAAGCATGTTTTTATTACTGAGGTGTTCTAAGAAAATGTGTTTACCGATACAAAATGCATTCTAAATTCAGTTCAAACCTTGACATTGTGCCCTGTGATTCCTGTGAAGGGCTTAAATGTTAATTGGCGATGGAAAGGTTAAATTCTTTGAACTTTTCGGTAATAAAGCAACTCCTATCATCACGCAAACAAACATACCCTACTTCAGATTTGTGTAATTCGCAAAAAGTTTTAAAGGGTATTTTATAGATCTACATGCAGTGCTAGTTGTTTTTTTGTTTATCCCATTCATATAAATTACCTACCTACAATGTAAACGTTTTATTCTTTTCGTACATTTGGAATAGGTAGGTACATATGAGTTTATAAATAAATCTGACTGGTGTCACAAAAATGCATCAAAATAGTAGGTAGAATGCTATATTTGGAGCCTCAGGCTTCCAGACTTGCCCTAATCTCAATCCCTGGGAACGCCACTGGTTTGAACAGCTATTATATTGTTGGAAATACACTCTTGACCTAAAATAGAGATGTAAGACTAAACGTAGATTGTTTGAAAGTATAAAAAACATCACAGAATACTTTAGTTCTCAAACAAGATAGATTTAGAGCTAAACGAGCAGTTTAGAGCTCTGCAAAGTATTGTATTTTTTCTATGTAATATGTAAATAAATTAATAAAGTAACATTCCTCTGATTGATTTGTAATATTAATGTGATTGTATTGAACATGTTGAAATAAATTTTATTTATGTTTAATTTGTCGTGTTATTTAGCAACCCTTACGCATGACCCCTGGTCACTTTGCAGTTTAGGTACTTTCGGCCGGCGCACCTCCCGGGCAGGCCGCCTAGACGTATGGCAGTAAAGGTTGCCGCGATCCGACGCACCGAACACTGAGCGCCAAGTCGCTTAACTCGTAATCCCTGCGTGCGCGCGTAAACCCTACGCTCTGTGGCGTCATGACGTCAAATCAATATCGAGTCAGCGTTGTTTAACGGAATATAAACGCTCGGGTCACACGATAAGTTTCAATTTCGCGTAAAAGTTCTTAAAGAGTGAGCCTTCTGTATGTAGTACTATTGTTATTTTGTGGTATGACTTTAAACTATCGCGTTGCATTGCATTAAAACTGTTTTAACGGGGCCTGCTATTAATCATGTTAGGCCCCGTTAAACAGTTTTAACCCTTACGTAGGTCAAAAATCAAAATCAAATCAAGATATCTTTATTGATAAACTACTCGTAGTTTTTACAATGTGTGGGCCTCTTCTTTTAAGGTTGAAAAACCCTGTCGTAAAAGAGACCCCTCTCTTATCTGTTTGTTAAAAAGGCTGTAGTTACATAGGTAGGTACTTATAGATTATTAATATATTAATTAAGGACTAAAGTACATGCTTTATAATAACACCATTGTTCTATGTATGAAAATAAATAAATAAATAAATAAACTAAACTAGTGCAAATAAAAAAAATTGAACTAAGTATATAGGTGTAAGTACTTAAATAAAATTAAATAGACTGCGTAATCCTGAAAAATCTTATTTTTTTTCCTATTATTTATTTAGTAAGTATATCTTATTATTATGCACATATCTAACGCTATCCGCTACATGTTTATATTTAAAATGCATTTAAAACTACCATTCTCTTAACTTTTTTATTTTAAGGTGTATGTGTGGTAAGACATTGGTTGGATAAAAGTTTTTCTATAGTTTCATAACTTTGCATTTTTAACCATGTTGTCACTTTTTTTTACAAGTAAAGTTAGTTTAAAAAAATATTTAAAATTCTATTTATTTTGTTGTATAATGTTACAGATTGAGCCGAAAATTGTTTTTGTGCAAATGCTGTTTTGCTAGCTTTAACGCGAACCACTGTGTTAACTTTACGTTTACATAGTAATTTTGGGTTAAAATAATAGTTTTTATGTACATTAAGAATGCACTGTTGTATATATAATTGTCTAACTGTTAAAACATTAGCTTCTTTGTACAACAAATGGGTGTTAAATAGTCTCTTCTTACGCAACATAACTTTTAAAATTTATCTTTGTACCCGTTCAATGTTTATAAATGTTGTTTTGTACCACCCCATATTATTATACAGTATAACAATGAAGATTTGACAAGGCTCACATAAATATGTATAATTTTTTTTTTTTTATAAAAGAGGGAGGCAAACGAGCAGGCGGGTCACCTGATGGAGAGTAATCACCGCCGCCCATGGACAGCAAAACCAGAGGAATCGCAGGCGCGTTGCCGGCCTTTAAGGGAGGAATAGGTTTAAGGAAGGAATAGGAATTGGGGGGAGGAGGGGGGGGGGGGGGGGAAGGGGCCTCCGGAACCCTCACTGGTCGGACAAAACACAACAGCACCAAGTGCCATTATTTCACGCCGAATATTAGTGAGAGGGTGGTATTACGCCGGGCGAGCCGGCCCAATGTGTGCTGCAACGCAGCGTGGCTCTACCACTCAGTTGGTGTCACTCATTTAGCACCACCCAGGGTCTCAAGGGTAAACCTACGGACGCGAGCAACTTTGACCCCCAAAATGAGTTCCTTGTCAGCTATCTCACGCAGGTGTTTAAAAAGCCAAATAAGTTTACGCGCTCGATTTGCAACCATGACAAGCTGGAGGTACCAGGATAAGTTCTTATCTAATATAACACCTAGATATTTAGTTTGGTTGACACGTTCTATTTTATAACAATTACAGTTATTTGGGTCATCGTCCTTTTTACATGTATGTGCAGATATTGAAAGATTATTATCCGGTTGCATTGAATCACGAATCGAGAACGTAATATAATTAGTTTTAGACATATTTAGGGATAATAAATTTAAGTTTAACCAATCTATAACCTTAGCCAGTCCAGTCTCAGCCAGCGCAAAAACTTCCGGCCAACTATCTCCATGGAAGAGCAGAGCGGTATCATCCGCATACGAGAATACACATCCATTTATAAGTTTTAAGTTAGTCAAGTCATTGATATAAATCAGAAACAAGGTAGGTCCGAGGACACTACCTTGTGGGACGCCGTAGTTATTGAAAATCGTAACCTCGCTGTATGTATAGTTGTCAAGTTTGACTATTTGTGTACGTTCCTGGAGATAATCAGTTAGCAATGCATGAAAATTACCCCTTATTTCGATCCTATTGAGCTTATAGAGAAGAGTGGAGACAGAGACGGTATCGAATGCTTTTTTAAGGTCAAGAAATATACATAAGGCTTTTTTCTTGTTGTCAAGGTGTAATGTTATATTTCTTGTAAGGTCCAAAATAGCATTTTCAGTACTAATACCTGTGCGAAATCCATACTGTTTGTTTAATAGAATGCTAAAAGTATTGAGAAAACTTATCAGGCGACAATTTATAAATTTTTCCATAATTTTGGAAATCACAGGGAGCACCGAAATAGGCCTATAATTGTTGATATCGGCTCTATCTCCACTCTTATAAACAGGGTGTATAATTGAGCGTTTATATAAAATCGTAAATCACGCGGAAAAATACCCTGCTCAAATATAAAGCTGCCAAGTAATGCCAACAAGGGAACAATTACTGTCTTAGCCATTTTTAGAAACCTAGTTGGAATTTTGTCCCATTCAGCGGCTGACTCTGGTTTAAGGCTGCTTAGAATGAGTCAATTTCAAAAGGTTCTATTTCAATAATACCAATGGAGTTAACCTGAGAGGGAATGTCATCTAGATCGTGAGTTTGACGTGGCAGGTTTGTTTTTATTTGTTCAGCTAATATTTTCCCGACGTTATTAAAGTAGTTATTGACGTAATCCGCAGATTCTGTAGGAGAATTTTTCAAATTTAGAAGTTCCATAATAGTGTTTTTTTTCTTTATTATGATAATTTGTTATAGTTTTATACAGCTCCATAGGGTTTTATTATTTCCTTTTGCTTTATTAAGAAGATCGCGTTCATAAGCTTTTTTTAACTTTTTTATAAGGTTGTTACAGAAGTTGCGATATCTCCTGTAAGAAATTTTTAATGTTTCATTTGTAGGATCGAGCCGTGTTTTTTTTGCATGTTGTTCCTGTTTCTAATACATTTCAAAATACCCTCAGTGATCCATGGTTTTAATATTCTTTTAGATCTCGGTACATTAATAGTTTTTGTGTTTTCATTTAAGCAGTCAGTAATCAATGCAATTAGTTTGTTAGTAATACAGATTTGGGTCCCTGATTATACTAAAATCAGATAGGTCTTTTGATTGCAAAGATTTTAGGGCATCGGAGTAATTTACAATAGTTTTCTGTCTAGGAGAAGAGAGATTTGCTATCTTTGCTTTAGAACAAAAGTATGTTAAGACCATTTTGTGGTCTGTGATGGTGGTATCGAGGACCGCTACTGTAGATGTATATCTTGATAAGTCGAAATTTATAAACATTTGGTCTAAACAACTATTGATCCTAGTGTTTAGTCTATGCCCTGGTTCTAGTCCATGTGAAGCCAGCGTATTGAGGTATATATCAGAATATTTGTTGTGTTGCCCCGAAATTATATTTATATTTATATCAACAGTTAATATGACATTTTTATTAAGGTGTGGATAGTTTAGGTGTGCGTCAAGGGAGTCAATGAATTGCTCAGGGTTTCTTTCAGAATGAGTTCGGTAAATACAGATGACTGAGCAAAGAGGTGTAGTGATTTCAAGGCAAGAGGCTCCGTGTAAATAGATTTCTTTGGCAAAGTGTTTTATAGATGTCTTTATGAATACTACAACTCTGTCATTTTGATTTGTCTTTTTTGTGGAGCTGTATGTTGAATAGTTGTCTTTACATGGAAGTGGTTTATCAGAACTTATACGACATTCAGTTAATACAATTAGATCAACAGTTTATTTAAGTAAACTGAGATTTATTTCTAAGTCGTCCATATTCGACATTTTATGAACGCATCTTATATTTTGTGCAATTAAAGAGAAATTTGTTTGACTATGGGGCAGGTGTTTACATAAATTATCTATAGAGCAACTAAGAGAATTAAAATTGTTTATTGTGTCTAATTCCTGTAGTATATTAATTTGTTTATCCATTATCGTTGTAGAAAAAAGAAATGAGAGTGTTTATAATTGTAAAATGTAACTGTATTATAGGTGCAAAGAAACTAAATTTTATATAATTATTATTAATATTGTGTGTATGTATGGCGTGTTCATGTAAATATTGAGTTAACATATTTAGAGCTATTGAAAGTAACATTGAATATAAGATAAACATTAGAAACGGGAGATGTTTATTTTTATGTGTAAAAGGCACTGTAATGGTTGCGTTAGGTATAAATACTGATATAATCAAAACCATAAGACAAGGATTAGCTATGTTACAAAAAAATACAATAAATAGAAAATGAATCAAAATACCTATTAAAAGTCACTTAATAGCTAATTGCTGTATTTGCGCTTCATTATTCACCGTGATGATCGGGGTGTTGTCGTCCATACGTAGATAGACTTTTCCATAGCTAGTCCAGCAATACTTATAGTTTTTAGATATTTTCAGGTCTCTGGCAAGAAAGTGGAGCCTGGAGGCTCTAACGTTAAGTTCTCCGAAATAAATATCGGGATATCGTGATTAGACTTCAATCCCAGGTGCAACGCTCTTAGTTTCGAGTCCTTATTTTTTGAATTGTAAACTTTTGCGGCTTTGAGTACATCAGTCTTTACGAAGGTGTTGGTGAACTCAACAACAATAGTGCCCCTTTCTTTATTATTTTTTATTATGTCTTTAACATCTTGTTTTGTAATATCCATATTTAAAGACTTTGATAAATTATTAATCATTTCAAACAAATCTTTTTTGGTTTCATTTCCTTTCAGCGGTACGTTTCGGATTTCTATATTGCTTTACGATCTGTTCTTTGACTATCTTCAAATTTTGACTCCAGTAATATAATTTGTTCTTTATCTCTTTTAGCTTCCAGTTCCATCTTAGCGATTTTATTTTTCAGTTCCATGTTTTCTTCAGACAGGAACGTAATAGAAGTTTGAATCATGCTGTTTGTTTGCTGTATATCTTTCAATGAGGTCAAAATTGTATTTATTTTTTTATCTTGTTCTCCAGCAAACTGATTAGATTGAAGTTCAGATGTAACTTCTTTTGTTATTTCTTGCAGTTGTGGTAATGATGTTGACGGACGTCTCTTTTTATTCCGAGCCACAATGTAGTTTGGGGGTGACTCATCCTCTAAAGTTGACATATCAGGCACAGAAGTAGACTTATCCGGCGTGCGCTGTAGCGATATCGACATCACGTATTTATAATTTAGTAAATGTTTGTTTTTTGCTATTATAATAGTTGACTGCGCTGTTGATATGCCGGGGTTCCGCGCAGTGCAATATCCGTAACAGCAAATGTCGTAGATTCGTAGCAGATGCTACGATTAGTGACGTTTTGCCTACGTGCGGTTGTAGAAGAGGAAAGCAATTATAGTTACGACTTCTCTTTTACGCGTCGCTGGTGCTGTCCGCGATCGCGAGTAGCGGTGCCAGAATGAGACAGCATGCAAATACCTTGATAATGTGCGGGTGCGGGGCGCCGTTTTCGTCCAGTTGTCACACAATATTAGCACTTAGGTTAAATATTAGAGCGCACGTCCACACTCCACGAAGGCACAGAGGCGAGAGGGAGTTACGTAGGTGTTTAACTGCAGCAAAAAAACGTAAGTACTATCGTAAATGAATATTCGACATTATCTTAACTTTGTGAAAAGTTCACGAAGGTGCTGGCGGAAGCAAACATAAACTACCAACGCGTGTCGTTTCAAATTACTTGAGGCACTTTTAAAAGCCTTCAAAACGCCTCGGCTGTTGAGTAGCCAAGCGCTTGACTCGATGTCTGGAGGTCCCGGCTTCATTTTCCAGTTCGGGAACAGTTAGTTATCGGATTGTTCGATGCATAGCCAGCCCGGGTTTGTGATCACGCATTTGGCAAACGTGGTGTTGAGCCAATACCCATCTATTGTAGCGTCGCGATGATAATGTTATTATTTATATAATTTTAACGCATGTTGCGAACAAATTACAAATTTAAAGAAGACAGTGTGGAAAGAGCACCGCCCGGATTACCATATGGATGCAGGTTCGAATCCCTCTCATGGAAATTTTTACAGCACTGTTTTTTTCAATTTGTAATTTGTTCGCAACAAAATTATATGAGTAAACAATAACATTATAAAATAGCTTGCTCATTTCTTACTGATCTTTAATGTTTATAAAATATTAAGATGGGATGTTGATAACGTAGTTTGTTAACATTGAATGGGCCCTTTGGCTTATAAAGTAAAAAATAAAGATAGTGTTGATTAATTTCGGCGGGCTGGATAAGTTCCACGGTAGTTAAGGTTAGGTGTTAGTGAAAAATTAACTTAACACGTTCTTAGATTAAATTTTTGATGTAGTAAACAGTAGGTAACATTAAAATCTGCGAAAATTATGAAATATTGTTGAGGCTTTATTCTGTCTGTGGAATATACCAGATGGAAACACGATTTGATAAAGTTGGCTCGATAGAATAATCTCACAAACTTACATATTTTTGTGTCATTTATCTTATTTTCTAGGTTTCATTCTTAAAATAAGTAATTTACTTCATTTTCGTAAAATAAGTAATTTACGAAAATGAAGTTCATAGATAACTTGAGGTATTATAACCGTTTTTTAATTCATCTATCACTTTTTTTAAATATATTCGCCTAGCTTCGCTGTTATACCCGTCCCTTACCGTCGTACCGTCGAGAGAGCGAGAGAGAAGCGCTCGGAATACGTGGCCTTAACCATTGAGTTATTATGTACTACGTACTAGAGAAGACATCTCATCTAGATTGTTTGCTACACGCGTTAGAGCCAGCTCGCTCCAACTGTAGTAGTCTGTGGCAGGCGCTAGACGCAACAATAAGTGTGTATTCTGTGTTCTATTTTATTAAAATATACCTTTATGTGTGCTAAACAACTCAGGAAATACAAATAAAACCAAAGTAATCACTTTTCACCTGGAATTACGTACTAAATTATCGATGTAACATGCATTTGACTAATTATTTTATCAAATCGCCGAGACATGAAGCGGCGGCCATGTTTCGGTAAAATGCATAAGAGTAACAATATTTCTGTTTTGTGCAGAAGTGACACTTTTAACGCTTTATGTGAAATAATTACTAGGTAAGATTATGGTGGCAGTTTGATTGGGGATTTCGTTATAATTAATAAACTTACCTAAAATACTTTTTTATTAAAGAACTTGACCGTTTTTTTCGAGATCATTTGATATATTAATAAATATTAGATATTTAACTTCGGGGTATCACAGGATTCACACGGCGTGAAAAATAACTTTATTCTTTAGCTCCGATGCATCGTTTCTGTGATAGTTTTATTTATATTTTAGTACCTACTACCTAGGCAGAAGAAATAGTAGTACTTATGTATATAAATGTATTTGGTCATAAATAAACGCAAAGAGTTTCTTTCATTTTATCAAACCATAGTTATTATCTGTGGTTTAATCTGAAATAATAAAATGTAATAAAGATTGAATTCTAATTAAAGGTAGGTAGAAAACATGCACAACAACTATGTCCGTTCTGCAGTGTAAAATCTATTATCTGTTGCACTACGTTGAATTTGGTTGAACAAAACGCGTAAGCGCGCCGTGCAAATGGCGGCGCTTTTGAACTTTTGGCCGCGAGAAAACAACACTCTAGAAGCGGTATAGCGCTGTTAATTGTATATGGTTAAAGAGTAATATGTTGTCAAATAATACACAATTTCACTACTGTAGATAGAAATAAAATGGAGTCTCACAACACGTGTTGTTGCTAAAAGAACACGGGAGAAACGATGTTTAGTCACTTCCCAGCGATTACGTTGCCTATATAATTGTGAATAACAGGAGTCAAGGACAATTTTTTCCAAAAAGTCGTGTCCTAATTTTAAATAAAAATTGGAACGTGATTTTTTTATTTTACTTTATGGCTGTGAGTAATTAAACTAATATTTGTAAAATAAGTAATTCAGATAAAGCGGGCAGGCCTCAAATACGATTTTTAATCTCATCTCAATAATGCTTGAAAAATTTGAGCATCTGAATATTTGATACTCAGTAATATTTTTACACGTACCTACTTAAATAAATATTTTTCCAAAGTAATTGAAAAAGATTTTTTTTTTGATTAATGTTTTATATTTTAGCGTTTTTTTAACGCTTAATTATACTTAAGTATTTTTTTTAAACACTGAAAAAAAGACGACAACCTCAGGCGGGAATCGAACCACGCACCTTCCGCATTCCGGGCGGAGATTTTTATTATTTTTATGAAATATGTATTAACTAAATTATTTACTTACTTTTATTTTTGGCATTAATTTACTTATTTTCATTTCAATATTACAATTACAACAATCAATAAATATAAAAACTAACATAAAGTTTTTAAACAACATTAACTTACAACTTTACAACTCTGTAATAAATCTGTATGAACAGTGTGTTGCATCTGCGCTTAGACATTTCTATGACAACTAGGTAAGCCCCGCACCACGGTACAAGTATCATTGTAGCTGTGCACAACTGCACATTTATTGTATGGGACGTCTACTCTAGTATATTTACCTCAATGGCCTTAACTGGAAAAAGCACCTGGTCCGGATTGCCAGAAGGGTGCAGGTTCGGGGGGTTTAGCAGACTTAATTCACCTTCTCGTGGAAATTTTTCGACACTGTCTTTTTCAATTTGTAGCGATGACTGATGATTTCCATGACCTTCGCACTGCAGTGGGACAGTAATACAGGCTGTACCTTACTTTCATAGATGTTCGCATATTGTCGAAGGGAAGAGCCTTTTCTGAGATTCTTGCGTCTTCTCCGTATTTTTAATACATTAGATAAAATAGCTATGACGTATGAATAAACTGGTTATAGAATGATAAATGCGTAGGTACTACACCTAGTGGTTTTATCACTCTTGTTCTATATTGTAGAGAATTACATACATAGATAGATAGGGGTAGGGCGACTATGGATCGCCATCTGCTACGGTCTTCACCTTTCACTTCTTTCGCTTCATTCAAACTCGTCAATCTTTTCATGCACGCCCGGCGGTTTTTGTTACTGCGTACTCTGTACAGAGAATTAAGTAAGTACTTCAAAACAAACAAAGATGGCGTTAAACGCCCATTTTTACCAAAATGTAAGTTTAAAAAAAGTATTATGTTACCTACTCCTTTTTAATGTTTACTAACTTTCTTAATAAACATAACGTACCTACTTAGTTGTTAAACTACTAAAACATTTGTACCTACCTAACAACAAAGAAAATACCATAACATTTAATCAAGTAGACACAACATTTTACAAGCGAACGTCCTCCTGAATTTAGAACGTTCTTGGGTTGTAAAACTTAGTCAATATGATGGAATATAGTACCCGCCACGCAGGTGTAAGTGTATAAAAAAAGTTACGAGCACTTCGCACGCCCTGTCTGTACCGCCATGACGCGCGGTGGAAATTATCACCCGCCGTTTACGACGGTAGGTGGAAAACTTGCCTTATTACATTTTACAGTCTAGTGGGAGAGTAAAAAACAGCACGCATATTGGGAACATTTCTTATATCGACCTAGAGCATGTTGCTACGTGCTGCGTGGTTTTAGTTTTTGTGCGAATATCGTACTTGTCCCGTTTGTGTTTATATTATTGGCGTGTGTACGACTTTGTTCTTTTTAACCGACTTCAAAAAAGGAGGAGGTTCTCAATTCGGCTGAATGTTTTTTTTTATGTTTGTTACCTCAGAACTCAGTCATTTATTTATACACCGATTTGGAAAATTCTTTTTTTATTTGAAAGGATATACTTCCAGATTGGTCCCATTTTTATCAAAATCCAGTTCTGATGATGGAATCCTCAGGAATTGAGGGAACTCCTCAAATATTGTAGGCATACCTACAGCGATTTTGATATTTTCAGCAATAAGTCAAGAATTTGCATTGAGAAAGTATCATTTGATGAAGTAGAACTGATGAAGAAGACCACAGAATGTCATTGGAACTTCTCAATGATAAGTATTTCACGAGTGGCGATAAGATATCTCGATTAGGATAGTTAAGCGACTATGACGAATTAACAGAAGGCAGGTACCGGAACTCAGTTCTGATGGTGAAATCTTTGAGGAATTGAGGGAACTCCTCAAATATTGTAGACATACCTATAGCAATTTTGATATTTTCAGCCATAGGTCAAATGAGATCCACTCCGGCAATAAATCTTTCCTGACTAATATTGTAAATGCGAAAGCGTGTTTGTTTGTTTGTCCGTCTCTCACTTGCGCATCGACCTGATTTTGCACATAGATAGCTGAAGAACAATAGTGACATAGGCCACTTTTTATCACTCCTTCCGAAACATTTCTATCAGGATTTAAAAATATACTATTCACACTATTAATTTGACGACCTCCTTGGTCGAGTGGTTTGTACACCGGTTTTCATGGTGTCGCCATCTCTGAGGTCCCGGGTTCGATCCCCGGTCGGGTCAATTTAGGAATTGTTGTTTTTCTAAATTGTCTCGGGTCTGGATGTTTTCTATGTATAACAAGTATGTATTTAAGTATTTTAAGTATGTTTATCCGTTGTCTAGTAACCATTTCACGAGTTTCTTAGAAGCTTTTCTTGGGCTAGATAATTAGTGTGTGTGGGGAAATTTATTTATTATTATAAAAAAATTCTGTCACTTCTTGTCTAAATTCTTCTTAACATCTTTATGCCGATGACTTACAAATTTACTCTCACGCCTCGGCTGAGAACCTCTGAGACGCGATTGAGCAGATCAATGGTGACTTGGCTACGATCTACGTCTGGAGCAAGTTAAAGACGTTCCTCTAGTTTCCCTAACAGTGAACCCTAGTAACTCGCAAGTCATCATCGTAGGGGGGTCTATACAGCATTCACGAGTAAATTCGGTAACTTGCCGTCTGCTTTGGATGTTGATTTCCTACTTTGTGATAGGCGTTTCTCGTTTTCTTCGCTTGTCGCATTTAAACGGCGCTGTCTCATACAAGTAGCGCGTTTTGTAGGTTTACTAATATTGACTTTCGATAAATAGATCGGAACGATTAACTAAAAAGCGAGATATAAACAAAAAATTTAACAAAAAAAAAAAAAACCGACTCCAAAAATTTTACTGAAATAAATGCACTAAAACGTAAAAAAGAATTGCTTAGTTTAGTTTGTTCAATTTACTTGCAATATTAACCTTTATTTTACTCAATCTTATAATCTTAAAAAATATTTTTGGAGTCGGTGCCAGCTTGTAGCAATACCTAATAAAATCTATTTACTAATGAACACGACAACTGTTAAAGGCTAATTAAACATATTTATAAATTAAAACGACAATGGGGTTAAACGGCAGCAAGGCCAACCCAGACGGAGATGGAGAGATGAGTTTGATGCTTACGCGAAGGATTGGCCAACACACGCAAAAGACCGCGAATACTGGAAGGGGGGGGGGGGGGGGGGAGGCCTTTGCAGAGCAATAGGTCAATATGGGCTAATATAATAAATAATATAGTATGTCTTTAAATGTTTATGTTTACCTTGGCTGGCATCCGGACTGGACTCTAAAAATATTTTTTAAGATTATAAGATTGAGTAAAATAAAGATTAATATTGCAAGTAAATTGAACAAACTAAACTACGCAATTATTTTTTACGTTTTAGTGCATTTATTTCAGTAAAATTTTGTGGAGTCGGTTTTTTTTAATTAAAATTTTTGTTTTTTTGAATTTGAATTCAAAGGCGTACCGTCTTCAATCTGTTGTTTTTTAAATCCACCAATCAGCATGGGGCCAGCGTGGGTACGTTATGCGCTGTTGTCCATGTGGAAATAGATGTGCACAACAAAACAATGTTTAAGTTTACTCCCCGCTACGAATCAAACCCGGACTGGGTCTGTGATCAGTTCATTAGTAATTCAGGAGTTAGACCTAGATCTAGCAGTTAGACCACTAAGCACTAGATTATACAATCAAGGAGAGTCAAACAATAAAAAAAAAATTGTTTACGCTCACACCAATTACCTAGCCCAAAATAAGCTTCTATTGAAACTCCTTAATAGATAACGGATAAATAAATATACATAAACACAGAAAAAACTCAACCCCGAAATCGTTTCAGAAAAACAGTTTTCTCTAAATTGACCCGACCGGGAATTGAACCCGGGACCTCAGAAATGGCGCGACGCCAGACCCGGCGCGCTAACCACTCGACCACGGAGGTCGCCAATATATTATGTCAATATAATATGTCACAATTATTATACGTTTGGTATGATACTTAGCATAATTAGGCTGATTACAACCTAGACAGCCTTCCATTCCTAGGCAGTTTGCTACTACCTGCCTAGTGCATACCTACCTGCTACTATAACTTCTTGATTTTATTGCACTTAGATCTATCAGTGGATTATCAAAGCCTTGTAGTGGCTGCCACCACAATGCCGCGACATCACCGCGACAACCATCCATCATCGCGACGCAACATCTGCAGGATTGTTACGCGGGGGTAATAATAATATTAATAATAATAATTATTATATACTTTTATTACACACAAGAATATAGTAGAAGTGATAAAAATATAATTGAAAGATGTTAAAGAGGTGGTGTTTTTATACAATAATTTTTTTTATCCGTTTGTACGGGTAAGGTAAACTTTATCTCACCTGATGGTAAACAGCCGCGTCCAGACCGGCCGAGCACGGCTCGCGAGCCGTTTGGCTCGGACTTCCTGCTCGCGAGCCGTGGCACCCGAGACAAATTTGAACGGTTGCACTGGCTCACTTTGGCTCGTGGGGAGGAAGTCCGAGCCAAACGGCTCGCGAGCCGTGCTCGACCGGTGTGGACACGGCTAATGACGATAAATAAGGCTGAAAGATGGAATCGTGTGGGTTTTTATACATTTCCTGCTTTCCTTTATTATTGTAAAAGGGTGTTTTTGTTCTAATTAATTACGGTAAGGTAAGGTAATTTATTGCAGGTTAGTAGGTAGCTATGGCAACACTGGGCGCACGGGGGCGCCGCGATCTGCGGGAGCGCGCGCGGGACGAGGAAGACGGATATACACAAGGGCGCCGAGTCCGCGCGCGACACACTTCCATACAACCACGGCTGCGCACTCACGAACATTCATTGTCGGGCTAATTTTGTAGATGTTATTTAAATTAGATACAATAATCAGTCTATGTAATACAGTTCACTTTCATTCAACACCCTGCAAAAGTACTACCAGCTTCATATGGTCCTTCGAGCCGGATACAGAGATACGTCTTCCTAGTCTCGCGCGCGCTCCCGTAGATCGCGGCGCCCCCGTGCGCCCAGTGTTGCCATAGCTAGTAGGTTTAATGATTTACATAACAAAGAATTGTAATTAGCAAGTAAATATTTAACCCTATATACCTATTGTTCACTGTTAAGCAAAGACGTCCATCATTCAAATGAAGTCAACGCTACACGCCACGCTTGCAGAATGCAGGTTGGTGATTACGAACTCGGGCAGAAAAATCCGCAACACTGCCTAACCTGGAATATCAAGATGTCAGCCACATATATTAGTTCTTAGTATTAATAAGAATATCGGTGCATTTGCTTAGACCCTCATTCACAAGTGCTCTCCGAGCAGACTGCAGACCATAGATCATCTATAAATTAGATGCCAACATCCAATGTAGCGCAAAACAGCGTGTTACAGCGCACCGCAATGTCGCCGCGACGTCGCCGACACAGGTTTCAGCGTCATCCATCATTGTCCTGCAAAGACGAAATTAAAGCAGGGCTGCCAAATAGTCAAAGCATTTAGGTATTCAACGTAGAACTATTAAGATTAGTTTCTAAACATAATATTGTAACATTAATACGACGAATAATACTTATAATAAAGGATAAAGTGCAGCTTCAAAAATTCTTATCTTATCCTATCTTATCTTATCTAGTGGGGCCTGCAGAGGTCTCCCTCTCGCAGCAGCACGTCGACCCATTGGGATCTTTTGTGCAACCCCGTCCTATCACCCTGCCGCCTTAGTAAAGATAATTGCCATAAGCTTGGCAATATCTTTGAGGGCGACGAGCCTAAAATCTTCTGGTTTCGGGTAGGCCGATCCTAGAACATTCATTATTTTCGGAGCAAAAGAGTCACAGGCACACAGTAGTTTGTTGCTAGTTGCATTTTGCGGAGCATTTGTTTTGTGGCATAATAGTGCCCAGTCAGAGCACCGGTGATTAATCGGGCCTGCCTTCTGCTACCTCCGCATAAGTTTTTGCTCCGTTTTGGAGCACCTTCACCTATAAAGCTTCAAAAATTAAAACAGCATCGCTGATTTTCAGAGGAGCTCGTGAAATGTGTGCATGTCTCTGTTAGTGTTACGAAGACGTGTCGTTATTTGATTAATGTTATAAAATCTATAGAGATTTTATACATACCGGGAACTAGCTATACTTATACATAGGTATGAGTAGGTAGTTCCCGGTCAACCACTTATCGGCGATGTTCGCTTGCACATTTTATTTTATTATTATTTTATTTAAGATTTGAAAGAGTGATTTTGTCTAGGGCTAGTTACATTTTCACTATTTTATATAGAAAAGGACAACAGCCTTACCGAGTGAGCCGCGGGGTTTCTTAAAGATATACAAACTTTCATTATTTATGCCTAATTACAAAAATATTATTACGAAAATAATTTCTACTCGACTTCTTTACCTTAAAGTAGATAACCGCTTATTTGGCACTGGAACAAATCTATCCCAAAAAATGTTCGCGTTAGCGGATAAATAATACTGTAATTTAAAATAATACTGACGCTCTTGTACTAAATACTTAATGATCTTAACATTTGAGTGGCATCCCTAGCCATTGCCGGCGTGGCATCTCGCGATTATATCGATTGTCTTAACTCTTTTGTACGTTGCCAGGATTACTAATGGACTTCACTTGATTAATACTTGGCGAGTTTTAGCGCGTCAACCCTTTGTGTTTTAATTAGTTCGCTAATTTATCGCTCCTGTAACGGTGTTGAGGTGTAATGTTTTGTAAAACAGCGACGGGCTGTCATTTGTTTACGAAATTGCTGTAGTGGTTTGTTGCGAACGTGTTTTGGTAGAAGGATTTGGGATGTGCAAGCAATAACAAATAAGTATATTTTTATTAATGACTTTAATATTATTTTTTATTGCAATTTGCATTAGTAGGTAACGAAATAGTTATTTCTTTAACATCTGTCATCACCTCCTTACGATCTTATGGCGAAACCATCGGTACGAACCTAGAGGTCCCGTGTTCGATTACTAGTAGTGATGGGTGCGTTTTTATTGTACTCGGTTGTACAACAGTCAGGCTAGCTACAACCATATAACTTTCTGTCGTCATAACAACAAGGTTATTAAAAGCATTCAGTTATTTATATGAGGATGACAGATGAAATGACAGGGGTGCTACGGGGTTCCGGTTCGTGCCCCCCGCTGGTTGTGCCCTTACTGGAGCCTCCGGCGGGATCCGGACATGGCTTGGACTCGTAGTGGCTTGTGGTTAGCTGTAGAGCTTGGGAATGTTCTGGTATTGCGTGCTAGGACTTCCAATCACGTGCACAGCGAGCGGGGCTTAGTAGAGGTCTCGGTGGGGCCTGAAGCGAAAAGTCCCGCAGGGAATGTGAGTTTCCCTTTAAGTTGGCAGGTTTGTCCAGTGGTTCTCATTGGACATTGCTGTCGGCATCTCCGGTACTAGTCTGGAGAACTAGTAGAGGCGGCCCCCTAGATGCTGTAGCCTCCGGTCCAGCCAGCCGCGTAAGACGTGAGAACTAGCTAGGTTCCTGGATGGGTTCCAAGAAGTGAGTGTGCTTACTAAGGTACTTGCACATACGAAGGCCTACTTTTAAAACGCGCACTTGCGATTGCTTAACCTCTCGCGCGTCGCGCCTGAATGGCCCGGCACCCACCCTTTCGCGTCTGCCAGAATTCGCACGCACCCCCGTTGAGCGTCGCGGCGATTCGCAATACTTTTTTTTTTGCGGGCCGCGCGACTTTGTTTGGTTATTCAAAGATAAATGCTATAATTGTTACTGGAAACTTCGTTAAATTGTATATTTTCAGAAACTAGATTAAATTTCCTATATTTTCATGTAGCTAACATGCCAAAAAAGATAAATATACGAATGTAATCTTAAATCAAACACAAATGTATGTTTTTTTAAGTAAACTTTTTGAAGTTATATTATTTTATGAAACATAGTAAATGTACAGCAAACTTTTAGTTAAATTAGTTCAATATACATTGGACTCACGTTTTTAGCTTATTTCTCCTTAAAGTAATGGTTATTTTTATTAAAAATACATAATACATTGCGTTATGTATTTTTAATAAAAATAAATACATTACACAAAATACATTGAGCGTCGCGTGCCGACTATACTATCGGCACGCGACGCTCAAGGATATTTTTTTTTCATGCCGACTATCGGCACGCGACGCTTCGGAGGAAGACATTCAAAATTTCGCGCCCACATTCACCTTGGACCTATAATTAATGTGCAATAGCGCCAAATCACTTCCGTGCTACCATTTTGTTACAATTAGTTCATTTCTCTCTGGACGCCGTCGATGTCGCGTTATTATAACCTCGTTCATCGTTGTAATTGTTTTTTCTAATTTTTCCACAAATAGCGCAATTTTCAAATGATTCTATCATTATATTGTTAAATAATCATTGGAGAATAGAGTGCAATGGTAAGCTTACCGATTATTTAGTTATTTGTGATTTTATGTTAATTTTTTCGCCACTATGAAAAATGCGTAGTATGGCCCGGGCCTACGTAGCGGCCTATGGGCTTTACTAAATATATTAAAATGGCAAATGCGCTTAAATAAAATAAAATTGGTTTGTTTAGTTTATTTCTTTTTCATGACCAACTATTGAAGGTATTTTAAAATGGACACAATATCGTGTACCTAGGTAAATGATTTGAACTCGCATTTCATATTTTGTAAACTTATTAATAGGAATTTAAGTATTCAGAAAGCAATATTAGTTTTTCTTTTATTAGATCTATATATTTTATTGGATCCACATCCACAACCAAAGAAAAAAAAGGCCTTTGAACTGAAGGGGATCTTTTAATTATAAAGTTGTTCCTAAAGCTAAATAAAAAAAATCTAAATTGGAGTGGCGAATGAGGACTGAATATTTAGATTCTTGAATTAATAGTGTCTAGAGTTACAATTTTGTCATCTAAAATAATTATTTTTTTATTGATTTAGAACAGAATTTAACTTTTATGACTATATTTTTTTTTCGTACATGGGTCAAGGCCCAGTGTGCAATTCTTCATTATATTTCTTAAAATACAGGTTGAATAACTTATATTTGAAACTGTTAAACGTGATAAGTGAATTATTTTTTAAAAATATTAGGTAGATTTTGAGTAACAGTTAGTCATAAACGGGCCTTAGTAAGGGACTGTGCCTTTAACTAGGCCCACTACAGTGTTTTTAAAAAACCTTATTTTATACGACTTTTAGTAATAAAATTGTAATTTTTTGATTTTTTTTAGAAGGGCAATAAAACATTACACCATTACAAATAGTTGTTTTTGTCAAACCTTTAAAAGTTTATTTTTTATTGAGATTTTAAATAAGGTGGGCCTTGCTGAGTGCCAGTACCTTACTCCGCGGCCAAGGTGGACACTTGGAAGTTGACCTTAGAGTTGACGACCCGAGCAGTGGCAACTGCAAGTTGTGCCCTTCGTGCAACGAGAAGTGAGCGAGCTCGACAGATCTGGTTACCTATCTGGAAAATAAGCAGTGAACTACACGTGTTCACGGGGAAACTCTCCTGAGACGCTAGTCTTATGAGTACTGAATGAAGAGCGCGCTTCGGCGGGCACTGTTTCGGCGTCAAGACCTAAGCAGATGGTCTCCTGCACGAGTTGGTTTGCTGGCGCAGGGACGTCTGGCACTTCTTGCATAACCTAACGGGTGGTCTTGAGGTGCCAGTACAAATAAATTAGCGATGTAAGGTGAGGGGATGTCCTCATTGCCTAGTCTCTGACTAACCTTTCGGGGATATTAGTCGTGACTGTATGTACGAGTATGTATGAAATGGGCTTTATGGGACGGCTTTATTGCTGCATCACATTCCCACCATCAGAAACTACGAAGGCCTAACGCAGCTGTCCCGATGTGGAATAAAAAAAACAATACGTCATCTTTTCAAAATCCTGCTAAGGAATACATCAAACGAATTTATTTTAATTCAATTACAGTTACCAAGTTCCATAGCTCACGTAAGTAAGTGCTCCTTAATTCTATGTTAAAGCATTGTTTTCTTTCCAAGCTCATGAGTGTAAACTACTTTCATTTGTACGTTTAAAAGCACAAACGAGCTTAAGCTTACTAGTGCATCGTGATAACCGCGCTGCCCCCACCCCGCACCCACTCCCTGGAGGCTCATAACTCGCAAATAAACAGCATCACATTGTAGTCGGCAACTTTAATCTTATCTAATTAAAATAGCTGTTAGGTATCTTAGAATTACTGTTCCGTTTGCGAAGCTTTTAGACGTTAACACAGTGCAGTTCTTATTCCATCCATAAAGCTGTAGCGACTAAATCCGTCCGTTTTAAAACCGCCTCGGTGGTCTTGTAGCTTAAACCGCCCGCTGGTTTGAAACCCAGAGGTCCCGGGTTCGATTCCCAGGGGGAAAGTGTTTGTATTTCGTCGTTTGGTTAATGGTAGGGCTAGTTAAGTCCGCCCCGCTAGCTACCACCATGCCATCTAAATATGCCGGCTATGGCATCAATGTTCTAGCAGTCAGTGATAAGTTTTAGTTCCTCAATAATTCAAGATTCCGGATGAAGTGCGCTTTCATCTTATTATGTTTTATCTCTTTTCTTTATCTTTAGAACGGTTACCCTGTAAAGGCCAAAGTGAAATGAAAGGAAACAGTTTTTTAAAAGCTATGTGTATTCCAGTCGGTGCTTGTTTTAAGTCCGTCTAGCTGGTAACTATCGTCGTATCTACCTAAGGGTAGATTCGACTAAACTGGAATAAGGTCTTATACCTAGATTAAGCGCCGAATTTGTATAGACTAATCTCGGACTCGGAGTAAGTCTCATTCCAGTTTGGTCGAATCCAGCCTAAGTCTGTCGTCATAATTTAACAATGTTGGCAATTTTCAAGGAGTGCTTATAACTCGGAAACAAGCAATGCTGTATGTCTGTAATTAAATTAAACTGCACGAGCGCCTTGAAATGAGACATGTGCGTCGCGGAATTACTTGCTTAATGTACATAACTCTTACCAGTTTTTACGTAGCTTTATTTTCATGATTAATAAAAATAAACACGATTAGGGACATAAAAGGTGCAGGGGGGAAGCAATCATTTCCCGACGTGTTTCTATATCGATATTGAAGTACCTAAATATTGTAATAAGCTACATTCCTGCCAAGTTTGATGCTTTCTTCCGAATGGGACCGTAAAATTGATTTTTGTTAGGACAAGGAGCCGTTACTATATACCAACAAAGTTAAGTTTTTTATAGTTTGCCCAAAAAATACTGAGGAATGTTTTTTTTTCTGTTATTCTATTTTCATTTTTTAAAAAACAATAAACACATAAATATTAAATAGAATAGACATTTTTATTTGCTACTGAAATGAAATCATTGAGGTTTTTAGACATTATCAATGATAGATATCGTACGTACATTGATTTGATACTTTTGACTTAAATCAATGTTAACATTGATGTATTTCTAATATCGATTATTATTCCCTACCTTAAGATACTATACTAATTAGGGATGATCGATATTCATCGATGTTTTGACTTTTAACTATGAGAATAATATCGGAACATCGTTGTTAAGAGAAAAATATTTCAAAATACCCACTACGTACGTGGCTGAACGGATACTTATTCCTTAGTCCTATACTTTGTTTTTTGTCTGTCTATCAAACAAAGTCAGGAGCAGACAAAATATTAAATAAGACAAGGCAAGGCTTTATAGTCCAGAAAGAAGTCCGTGTGAGATCTCAATAAAGTCCCACAGCTTTATTGAGTCTCAAGGAGTTTGGGGGAATATCATTTACCATTAAACGTTCAATTACTCATTATCATCTACTTTATTATGTAAAGAAAATATTCACTGTAATATCTTACTTGACACTGGCTGAATGTGCTGACCGCACGAAGCCATTATTTAAGAGAAAAAAAAACAGTGTTGCTTTGTTTAAGCTTTCTTTTCTTTTCATATTTTTTTACCCGGTGTAATCCTTGCTTATGGATTCCAGCCTCCAGAAGGGAGACTGAATATGTGGGACTCTCCCGTCCCCCTTTGCACGACGAAGTGTCGGGTGAGAGGGAAGGGCCTACCCACTAATCACCGGAGGACCAAACTCCGAGAGTATAAGCCTAAGGTGGCGGTCACGGCGGACCTAATCTACGGGGGCATGACCACGCGAGAGCCACCCCGTCGCCGTGTGTTGACCTATAACAAATGCATGGCAGCCGTTACGCGCCAACACACGGCGACTACGCGCACACGGCACAACAAAAACCAGCCCAATTAGGGGGCAGACACAAACGACAGGACTGACATGCCCAGCTTTAACCCGGGCATGCGGACCCACACAACACTCATTTCGCCGGACACAAAACAAACACACGCACATGCCCACGTACTCGCAGGCATGCGAACATTAACACCCCCAATACTAGTGTGGGACTCCATTTAAGGGACGGTCCGAGTTGGCCTGATAACACGACGACCGCGATCAATTGGTCGTCTAGCCGTCACGCCTCTCAACATGGCTTCCACTGGGAGTCACCACACTATTCCTACAGAAATACATTTACCCAACGACCACAAGGTACGAACACGACACAACACATACTTCTATTTGCTGGTGCAGGACTCCCCGCATCCGCTCCGAGCAACCCACGTCACCCAAGAGAGACGCCTCGTTGCTCATCATGGCTTCCGCATAAAGTCTCCGCGCCAGCTCCCCAGTGACAGCCACAATACATTATACAACACGACATTTACTGGTACGGGACTCTTTCCCGCGTCCACTCTGAGCAAGGGGACGCACTCAAAAGAGCGTCCCGTTGTTCATCGTGGTTTCTGCGTCGGTCCCGTGCCAGGTCCCCATGGAAGGACAACCATATTTCAAACACTACACTAATCAATCCAACAACACAGAGACGACACCAGACGCTGGACAACACAGAGCAATTCTGACCATCGCGACCCACAATTAAACGAAAACACAGGACAGAATGTGACACACAGAACAGCACATGACGATGCCATCCCTCGGACTCCTGGTCACTTGGGGTGGTATAGTTACATACCCATGCCAGTGCCCACCTTCTGAACAATCCGTATGGAGACAAAGTCCTAAACCTATACATAAAGACACGTACTTATCCTAACGACAACAACTAACAACAACAACAACAACAACAACAACGTAGGACCATCGGGCGTCCGACTAGCCAGGGTGGAACCCAGCCTCCGCCAGACGCCCGGCATTACCCTTCGGTCGGTGGGGCAGCGCCTTGGCGTAACTAGCTTCGGCCCCTTCCTCATCGTGCGCCAGCGGCGGTCTCATGTGTGACTCATATGAGAAACGCTTCTCCATCGCGTCTATCCAGGCGTTCATAATTTCTCCCAGGGACTCAAGCATATCCTTCTTTAGGACTTCTAAAACATCCTTCTTGAGTCCCCCCCTAACGGTTCCAGCATGTCTCTCTTCAGGCCCTCCAGCACGTCCTTCTTGAGGCCCTCTATAGCGGCCCTAAGGGAGACAGCTGCCTTCTTTTCGACGTCCGCGGCCTTCTTACGGGACGGCCTTGGCTCCTTCTGCGTCCATCTCGCAATGCAGCTCATTGATGGCAGTGATGAGCTCCATATTTTCCTTATTTAGGCGCCTTGTCTCCTCAGGCGCAGACATGTCTAATGAGGCATTAAGAGCCTCCATGCATACCAGTATAGCCTTTATCCCTTCATTGATGTCACGACGGACCGTCCCCTTTATTTGGCTGGAGATAGCCGCCGAGTGAAAGCCAATAAGCTGTTACGGGCTATCTCCAGTAGCTCCGTCCTGGACATCTCGATCACTTGGGTCCGAAGGGCTGGCAGATCCCTACTACGTAAGAGCTTGGCAGTCGACTCGTCCCTCTCCGTCGCCTTCTCCACTCTCTTCTCTTTGGTGGAGGACAGGACCTTTCCCCCGATAGGCAGTCTTCTTAGAAGCGGGAGCGGGGGCTTCTCCCTCTTCTTCCTCCCCGTACTCACCCTCCATCGAGGGGTCTCTCGCGGCCCTCTTGGCCGCAGCAAGCCCAATGGAGATGCCCAGCTTCTCCACTCCCTGGTCATCTCCGCTCCGTTCAAGGGCGACCTTCTTCGCCTTGCTCCCCGGCTTCTCCTTTCCGAGTCTGGGCATGGACTCCTCCAGACCGTCACTGGAGTCCACCCTGGAGTCAGCGAAAGTGCGCTTCCTGCCCTTCTCGATTCTGGCTTCCAGTAGCTGTTGGAGCTGCTCCTCCTCCTCGTACTCGGACCCCTCCGATCCGGTGTCCAGGCAGTACCGACTTTTCAGCCCCTCTCCTGCTCGATCGCTTGTCAGCCGCGACCTCCTTACTCCGCAAACTTTTCCGGCCGTCGCCCCGTCTGCCACGGCATACCTTGTCGCGCGTGTCGCGCGGCATACCAAGGCTCTGCCGTGGCGTCAGTAGAAGATTTGTTTTTTTTTCGAATTTATGAAACTTATCCCACGAAAAGAGAACAAAACGGTCACCCCGTGCAGTGGCCTCATACACAGCGAACCCTTACATACTGCCGGCTTCGGGTGGACCTACATACAGGTTTTTACGGGTTTTCTCAGGGGTTTTAATGTCTATCTTTGACGCGGCTGGCCGGCTAAGACGAGCCCTCGCTCCCCCTCCCTGAACCACTACCCACAAACGCCTAGAGTGAGGATCGTTGCGGAACAGTTTGGGGTTGCGACGCTCAGGGGCTAGCGTGAGGCCCCTGGGACGACGCCCATGAAGGGTGCCACCAAGTTACCCCCCACGGGCCCAGAAGAGGCAAGGGGAGGCTCCGGGCCCAGAAGGGGCACCACCAAAATTCGTTCAACACCCAGAAGGGGTGCCGACAAAAATCCCCCGCAGGTCCAGAGTGGACCCGCTATGCGATCCAGAAGGGACACGCGTTAGAGGGGATGCGGGCCCAGAAGGGGCACCGCCAAAGATTCGTTCGACGCCCAGAAGGGGCGCCAGGGTATTAGCATAAGGCCCCTTGTCCCACGCTGAACGTGGGCCGAGAGGCCTTACCCCAGGGTGCACCACGAGGAGGTTCCCAAATTTGCACCCCTGTTTGTAGTACCTACTTTTACTAAAATTTATAAAGGGAGACTGAGATTTTTATGAGCAGGTCAGGTAATCTGTAGATCAGTTATTTGTGAGAAGAATAATAAGTAAAGATATTCTTTGAGCCACATTTTAAAAGAAAGAGGAGCGTCGATTGAGAACAATTTTATTGAAATTTTGTAGTTGATTTTCTTGTAATGAAACTTCGAAAAGGAAACAAAAGGTATGATTTTGTAATTCTGTAATAAGTGTTGGCCAGAGAAACTCGTTCTTTTGCATCATTCATATTATTATTAACAATAGCAACAATGTTTTACTTTCCTTATTAATTATTTCTTATTTTTTAGGTGAGTTCATGTATTGTGAAAACAGTGCACGTTATTTATTGTCAGTGACTAAATACCTATTCGTTTGCTTTGCTTTGCATTAGGTAAATAAGAGATTCTTTTCACGGTGTCGGCGGCTTTAGATACGGGTAAATTTAATGCTTAATATTTATGCTTTTTGTATAGCACAGTGAATGATGTAATATATAACTAACTTCTGTTTCTCCACGACTTATTTTAATACGCACATAATTTGGACATGCTGTCATGCATTGAGCCTGCAGAAATTAACTACTTTCTTTGATTATCTAGATAAATAGTCTACCTAGGCAGGCTACTTCTTGTATGTAATCTGAGATAAAGATATCTAAGCTACAACACTAAACACTATGTTATATACATTTAATTATAATCTGCTTCCGTGGTTTTTTCGCAAGGTAGGTATAAGAAAATTTGTTTGCATTAGGTAACATTTTTTTTTATTTACAGGCTCGTAAAAATGCCACCAAAGAGTCAATACTGGAAATATTATGAAAAAATAAGCGTCTCAAGCGCTAAATGTCTTACCTGTGGAAAGATTTTAAAAACTTCCGGTAACACAACAAAGAAATGTCATATGGATTTACTGCCTAAAGGATGCCGAATGTACTCTACCATCAAATCCAACAATTTTTAGAGTACCTAGTGCAGGGCCTTCCACTAGTGCTGCCCAATTTGTCAATCTAACTTCAGAAATGTTTGAATCAGGGAGTGATTGCGATTCAGAAAGAAGTGACCCAGATAAATGATCATGATACATACATACAAAAGAAATTAATAAAAATTAAGTATTTTTTTTCATTATCATTTGTTTTACACTGCACAACAACACAGCACTGACCAATTACGACGGTTGAAAGCCAGACCTCGGTAGCCAAGTGGTTAAGGCAGCCGCCCGGAATGCGGAAGGTGCGTGGTTCGATTCCCGCCTGAGGTTGTAGTCTTTTTTCAGTGTTTAAAATTTTACTTAAGTATATTTAAGCGTTAATAAAACGCTAAAATATAAAACATTAATCTAAATTGTAGAAATTAAAAAGCGATTGCTACTTACCGAATTTGTTAATATCCTTGCTGTCGCCACTCTCTTGGATTATTGATTCAATAATATACATTTCCAAGATGCTTTAGCCTGTTCCAGAGCCATTAGGAGTGTCAAGGAAATGATTTCTGATATTGAGGATGAACCAATTATTGAACAATTGCCTGAAAATTCGACGACTCAAGAAAGGGACCAAAATATATGTAGTGATCACTATAAGCTTGTAAGTGAGAAAAATAGTACTCTGTCTGCAGCTTAAGACACCACAGATATGCCTTCTGAATTGCAACATTATTTAAAAAGTCCTTTAGCGGACTTAAAACAGGATCCATTCATTTTGTGGCAAATCCTAGGTTTCACCTATCCGAAGCTGAAGAAAATAGCGATTAAATATTTTGTCCTGCACAGCTACATCGGCAACTTCAGAAAGACTGTTTTCGAAAGCTGGTCAACATCTATATCAGCAAAGAAATAGACTGAAAGGAAAACTTCTAACAAAATTGCTATTTTTACGCAGTGTTCCTCAAAAATACTGGTATAACCCGCGCAGATAGAGAATAGATCTGAAAATGGCTTCCGCTCGCATGTGTTCTCGCTCACTTTCTATCATGCCTATACTCACACAGTGAAGTACGTGCTGCAAAAAATAATCAGCCAGGAATTCAGGATTCGCTTTCCACGCTACTTGAGTTATCGTTAAATTCATTCCGTTTAGGTACCTACCTGTTATTTTGTTGTTTTCGTTGATATTCATTGTTGTTTTTGTTGAGTTTAATTGTTATTTGTTTGCGTTACGTTTTTATTACGAACGTTACCTGAATCTCTGCTCACCCCGTAAGGGATAAGGACGTGACTTTATGTATGTAGGTATGTGAGGTGGTATTTTTGTAATCTGATTCTGATTTGTCACAATTAATAAAGGCAAATTTTAAAATTCAGTGTTATAATGTATAGGTACCCTTGCTCCTTATTTGATTTATTAATATTTTTTGACATTTTCTTTACTATCATTAATTAATAATATTAAAAAAGAATAATTTATAACAAAAAAAGTCAATAAAAAAATAAAAATCGATGTTTGAGAACTTGTTTTGCCATCCGTACCATAAGTACCCGCAGCCATTTTCAGATCTATTCTCTCTGTGCGGCTTATAATGATGTTATTTTATTTTTGTAGTTGACTTTCCATCTAAATAAATAGGTACATTTAAACAACACCAAATATTATTTTGTTAATTTTCGCACTAATCAAAAACGGCAAAAAAATGGATGTTTTCCGTTCCATATTTATCGAACATCGATGTTTTAAGGTCGATGTTAACATCGATGTTTTTCTAATATCGACCATCCCTACCTCAATTGTTATGTCTTGTCTGGTATCGTAAAACTTTTCATTTTGAGACCCCCAAACGGAAAGGAACCCTCCATACTGGCGTCTTTCTTTCGAGCGTCATCGTCGAGCCGGCGGGCGTCCACGCGGCGTTGGTACAGAGTTTGCGTGGCGTCGATGCGGCGCCGGCGCTGAGTGGCTGCCGAGCGCCCGATTGACGCCGCGTCGGCGTCGCGTCGTTCTAGCGTTGTTTTGAGTTGGAGCGTCGTTTAGGTGTACGATCAGTGACAAAATAGATTCCGACGAAGAAACACTTCTGTTAACCTTAACACGACTGCTAAGACGAAAATTAGCCGAATGTTGTTATCATTTTATCGAAGCCGGATCCATACTTTAAGAAAGCCGTAATAGATAAACCCAGAACATTTATCAAAATTATTACTTTGACATAGTTTAAGCAGAGTGTTAAGAACATACAGTGGTCCAACGCCTTTGAAGTTGCGCGAAATGCCGCCATCGTCTAGACATTCGTCATTGTCGCAGGGTTGTCACATAAATTTTAAATTTCGTAAATTTAAGTTATATGGTAACCTTGCTGAGCAATATTTCTTTAAATTACTAAGAGATAGATTTAAATCTTTAGAAATAATTTGTTATGAAAATTATATGAAATCCGTTGAAGCGTCTATTAAGGACAATCCGAAACAGTTTTGGACACATTAAATCTAAGTCAAAAGGGTCACAAATACCATCTAGCCTTAATCATGAAGGATCTAAGTATGACACTGGCGAGTCAATATGTAATGCTTTCTCGGAGTTTTTCAAATCCTCGATTCTCCATCTCGATAGTAATAGCGACTCCTTCCTGTTAGTTGACGAGCCTGAGGTGTCGTGCGTGGGTGACATCTCCTTCATTAGGGTATCGGAAGCTGAGATATGCAAGCTACTTGAAAGCTTAGATCCTTATAAATCGGCAGGACCTGACAAGCTACCGTCGCGGTTTCTAATCAACTGCTCGCAGACTCTGGCGAAGTCAATTACGATTCTATTTAAACTGTCTTTGGCTCAAAGTTCTGTGCCGTCAATTTGGAAACGTGCTTACATTACCCCAGTCCACAATAAAGGTTCCAGGGCGGAGGTATCAAACTATAGACCAATCTCAAAATTATGTATAATAGCTAAAGTTTTCGAAAAATTGGTCTACAGACAAGTATATTCAGCTCTGGCACACGGTTTCAGTTTGTCTCAGCACGGCTTTCTCAAGGGACGCTCTACGATATCTAACTTGGCACTCTTAAATAATTACCTCACTGAAGCGATGGATGATGGGTGTCAAGTAGATGTAATCTACACAGATTACAGCAAGGCATTCGACCGAATTCCGCATTCTATCCTCCTTAAAATACTTAAATTAGTCGGTATTCATGGTATCGGTGACCTGTTGCGCTGGTTTGCCTCTTATATCAGCAATCGCTGCCAGGCTGTGGTCATAAATAATTATATCTCTAGCTGGGTTCCAATTCCTAGTGGCGTGCCTCAAGGCTCGTTAATCGGTCCGTTGCTGTTTATTATTTTCGTCAATGATATTGAGTTATGCTTTCATACTTCGAATCTTCTCTGCTTTGCAGATGATATGAAAATATTTGCTAGAGTTCATAACCTTGACGACGCTAAATTGCTCCAATGTGACCTGAATAGTCTTGAGACCTACTGCAATGATCATAATCTAGACCTTAACTCAACAAAATGCACAGTCATGACCTTCAGTCGAAAAAAGAATCCGATAACCTACAGTTATGCACTACATCGGAACAGCCTCAAGCGTGTTTATTCTATGAGAGACCTTGGAGTAACGCATGATTATAAGTTGCTGTTTGATGAGCACATAAACCTTGTCATTTCTAAGGCCACTGAGGCTCTTGGATTTTTGATTCGCAATTGCAAAGACTTTACAAATGCAAACACATTTAAAATTCTGTACTGTTTGCTCGTTCGAAGTCATTTGGAATATGGTTCGCAAATATGGAATCCAAGATACGCTGTTTATATCAACAGAATTGAAAATATTCAGAAAAAGTTTTTAAAGTATCTGTGCTACCGCATTGGAACGCGATACCATTCTAGTGATTATCTCCAATTATGTAGCAAACATCATCTTTTAACTTTGGAAAGTCGTAGAACCATAGCTGACATCACCTTTTTAATAAAAATTGCCACAAGTGCTATCGATTGCCCCGAGCTCCTATCTTTATTAACTCTGAATGTTCCAAATAAAAACCTGCGTCACTATAAACCAATTCATCTACCACTTTCAAATACTAACTATAGGCAAAATTCCTTCTTTCTCCGTGCAGGCAAATGTTTCAACGAATTGTGCGAGAGACTTGATATGGATCTTTTCGGTTCTAAATGTGATGCGGTGAGGAGTAAACTTGCATTATTACTATCCGATTATTAAATCTGGCGGGTTCTATTTTGTTTGTTATAATATTGTTTGTTCTTTAAATAGGTGGTTTAATATAAGGTGGCTTGTTATACATATAATACAAATTAAGTTCCATATGTAGCATGCTCTGTAATAGTTTAGTTGTTATCAATTTGGCGATTGTGAAGTAATCGATTGAGTTGTTGCTTGAGTTTGTAATGTTACTATCACATTTTTATTTGTGTGAATCTGTAAATGGTTTGCTGTTTCACATTTTCAGTGTTATATTTTTTATAGAACTGTCGATTCACCTGTGAATATAAAATAAAATAAAAATAAAATAAATAAATAAAAGGTTTAGTCTATTTCATATTTTGCTAATTGGTAGGTACGTTTATGTCATTATTTTCTATTGACAAATTATTTTAATTTAATGTGTAGATAATGTTATAAATTAAACAAATACTTCTTCAACATGTTGACTGCCACAAAACCAGACACAATTGAAGTTTAATTGTTTATCCCATGGCGCTTAAAGTCTTTAAAATGGTTTTGTTTCTACTTTCTCGGGGTTAAGAAAAAACGGGAAAAAAACTTATTTTTAGCTCAAGATTGAAAAAACGGAACCCGACACCCAAAACGCTGACTAAGCTATACCCATAATTATTTGACATAAAAGTCCCGTCCGCCATCTTGGATCTCGAAATAGATGTTGTATTCGAAATCGGCACCCCTGAAAAACATGGAAATGATACCCATATTGATTTTACATAAAAAACGTCTTTTTCTCGGTAGAATATTTATTGATATGAATATAATTAAATTGCACAATAGGAACAAGGAATTGAATGAAAATAAGAATTGCACAAATTTATCATAGTTGAGTGGGAGAGAGACGCAAGGCATTCGGCGGGCCTCTCTCTCGTTCGGTGACTCATCGTAACGTTACCCAGCGTTACACTTTTTCATAAGTGACTCCCAGCCGCAACCTAATTTAAGACGTTGTCACGTCAAAAGTTACGTTTGCCATCTTGGATCTCTAAATAGATGGTGTATTCGAAATCCGCATCCCCGAAAACTATGGAAATGATGCCCATATTGATTTTACATAAAAAAGTCACGTTTTGGCCATGGATCTCGAAATAGATGGTGTATTCGAAATCGGCATCCCCGAAAACTATGGAAGTGATACCCATAGTTATTTTACATAAAAAAGCCGCGTCCGCCATCATGGATCTCGAGATAGATGTTGTATTCGAAATCGGCACCTCTGAAAAACATGGAAATGATACCCATATTGATTTTACATAAAAAAGTCACGTCCGCCATCTTGGATCTCGAAATAGATGTTGTATTTTCGAAATCGGCACCCCCGAAAACTATAAAAATAATATCCATATTGAATTTATGTCAAAAAGTTGCGTCCACCATTTTTGATTTCGATTTTAATAGCTAGGTAATTAATCTTGCCTAAATATTAGCGTATTCTAAAATGGCGTTTATCTAAAAAAAAACATTTGAGAAATACCTTACGCATTTATTACCTTTCAATTCTCATAAAAATAATAATTAAAATTGACTACACTCGTTTCAATACAGTGTGCCACTCCTGACGCATGTGTCCCCAGTGGAGTGTATGGAGAATTGGAGAGATTGCCCTGCCTAGACGTGCCCTTTGGCCGACTGTAAGAATTATATAGACTGTGGTTTAAATGTAACGCATTGGCAGCCATGTAAAACAAAAATAGTTGTAAGACATTTTTATAACTGTATGGAGTAGATAATCCGACAGATTTTATAGTTAAGTTTTTATACACGCTCGAATTACGCGTGAATTTGTCAAATGACTATATGTAAGCAATATCGGTCTCCATACACTCCACTTTCAGCAAAATTAAAAAGTCAAAGTCCAATCATTTATTTAATATAGACCTTTACGGGCACTTATTGACGTCAAAACTAATTCAAAAACAGTTATCCAACATATAGTTAAATCTTAACAACTTTAAAATGAAACTATTTACATAGTTTTTATATTATCCTGACTTTTCGTAATTAACAACTTAACAACAACAGCCTAACAATTTTACTAATCTAACAAACTAATTTACCTACTTACCTAACTAATATAGATAGGTACTATAAAACAAACGTAATGTTTATTTATATTAATTGTAGTAAAAAGTTTATTTTGTTTTGCTCTAGATACTTTTAGTTATTTCACAGGACCACGCGTAATTAAAAAAGGTTCCAAAATTTACTCAAGGAGCTGTCAGATTACTTGCAATGAATTAAAAACCGTCTATTGGGGTTATTGTATTCATTTTTGATAAATAAAAAATAGTTAATATCGTGTATCGAAACAGTCGTTTTCTATCCGCTTTGTCGTTCAAATGATGTACCTGTGTGTCATCACACTACGTCTTTACTTTTTATAACTTCGTATTTCTATATTTTCGTAGAAAAACACAAAAATCTATTGAAAAATAGTAAAAACTTTTTGACCTGAGTGTACAATTTTTTTATGATAGGCCTATCATAAAATGACCTATCATAAAAAAATAATTCTTGGTATTGGTTACTTGGACCAATTTGACGCATTGTCCTTTCTCAATTTCAT